>CM024601.1:36465914-38963414 GCA_014182555.1 Eucalyptus erythrocorys
TCTACTGAGACAACTCCACAATTTAGTCCAAAGCCCTCTTTTCAGCAAATTCAAGCCCACACACATAAAAAGAGCTAGTCATTGTCGAATGACCCTTTTTTCATTTTACTGACAGAAAAAAGAAAGACTACCGCCACATTGACACTTCTTTCTTGTGGTGCAGGCTGGGAATCTAAAATCATACAATTCATGCCTAAAGATAGAATATATGCAAGTCATGCACCCACTTCTATAGCTACAAGGAAGGGGTTCAAGTCAAATGTGCCACAAGAGGTTGAGTGATTGATGGATCAGTTAAGCCATTCTCAACTCATTGGATTCTATTAGATGTCCTACGCATGAACCTAGCAAATTTCAATGTGGAAGTTGGTCTCAGTGACCAGGGAGAAAGAAATAGTCTTAGTTCATCACCCGATTCAGCTAAAACTTGCTTAACACCAATAATGAACAGGCTTCAATCAAATATATGCAAAAAATGCAAATTGAGAAGCAACACTGGACTCACAATAACTGCCAAGAGAACCCTTTTTCCCCACAAATCTGGCAGCTTAGTGTGCGCATGGTAACGTTTCTACTTCTCCCAATTTCTGTTTTTTTGTTCCCCGGAATAAAAAAGAGCAGAAATCCGTTTGGTAACGTCGAGTTGTTTTTTTATTCCCGGGAACAAAAAGTTAGCCCGGGAATAGTTTTGGAATAAAAACCAGAAGTAAAAAAGTTGCTTCGGTTCCCGGAACAAGTTTAAGAAATAAGTGAAAATTTTTTTTTTTATTCTTCTCTTGCACACGGCCCATTGACCGCCGTTGACCGCCACTCGTCGCCGCACGCCGCCGCGCCGCCGGCCTGCCCGATCGTCACCGCCGCCGGCCGACCGCCGACCGACCGCCGCCGCCACCGGATGCCGCCCGGCCGACCGCCGCCGCCGCCGCCGCCGCCGCCGCCGCCGCCCCGCCCCGCCGCCGCCCCGCGCCGCCGCCCCGCCGCCGACGGCCCGGCCGACCGCCAGCCGCCCGTCCGACCGCCGCCGCCACCGGCGGCCGACACCGACAGTCGACGGCGGCCGATGGGCGGGCGATGGCGGCGGCGGTCGGTCAGCGGCAGGCGGCCGGGCGGCGACATGCGGCGGGCGGCGGCGATCGGCCGACGGCGGCGGCGGCGTCCGCGGCGATCGGCCAACAAAAATAAAAAACAAATAAATATAAAAAGAAACTGTTTTTTACCAAACGCATTTCTATTCTTTTTCTATTTCTAGAGTAGAAATTTTGTGTAGTTACCAAACGGGTTTTTTTACCCAGAAATTGTCCCCATAATAGAAATAGAAAAGAAGCATTTCTAAAAAAACTACTCCCAGCCCAGAAGCGTTGCCATGCGCACCCTTAGATTTCAATTCTTTTCTTCTCTATATGGGGAATAGGAATTACGTTTGAGCGGTGAGGTGAGCGAGGGGTGACGACGTCCAGCAGCAGTGTTGAGGGAGGTCCGACGACGACGAGCACGCGGCGACGGTGGCACGACGGCGACGAAGGCACGAGTCTCACGGCACCAACGGTAGCATGAACAACGCAGCGAGGATGAAGGCGGTCACGGCTCAATCCACGACCAAGGGGGGAAGAGCTCGGTTCGAGCGGAGGTGGTGACGGTTTGGACCAACGACGGCCCGGACGGCCGAGCGAGCGGCGGCAAGAGGTGGTGACGGTGGCTTGGGGACGACGGCGGTGCCTCATGGCGGTGCAGAGACAGCTCGTCCGGCTCAACGGTGAGACGACTCGTCGGATGAGCAGTGGGTGGTGGGGGTTCGGTGGCCAAGACGTGGTGGTGAGTAGGGCGTGGGGCAACGGTATGGTGGTGGGTGAAGTAGCAGCCGGCAAGAGGAAGGAAGAAGAAGAAGAAGAAGAAGAAAGAAGGGGGGTTTTGGCCGAGAGAGGGGGAAAGAGAGAGAGAGAGAGAGAGAGAGGAAAAGAAAAAGTTGAGGGGGCAGGAAGTGACATGAGGACTGAGGAGGAAAAAGGGGAGAGAAGAGAGAAAAATAAAGGGAAGGGGGAAGATTGAATAGAAGGGGGAGAACGTGGAGGGGTTAGGGATTTTTTTTTTTATTTTAACTTAGCCGGTTCCGGTTCCTATCCATAGGAACCGGAACCGGAACCGGGAACCGCCGATTCCCAGAAAAAGAGAACTGGGAACCGGAACCGGTCCCCTTAGAACCGGGAATCGGACCGGAACCTCCGGTTCAGTTCTCTGGTTCCCGGTTCTACCCAGGAACCACGTTCATCCCTAGTTTTTACAAGCCAACTATACAGGTACGATCGAGTATACTGAGCAATTATTGAAGCAAAAATTGAAACCGCCCCTACTCAAAGCACTCTCGCGTTGCTTGTATGCTTACAACCTCAACAAAGGCAAAGACCTAATCCAATTTTACAACTTGAAGAGTTACTACGATGTGACTAGTTGGGCGTCTAAAATGCTAACTAGTGAATAGACGTGTGACACTCAAGAATCGGAGAAGGGAGGCATGATTCCACCTTTGACAAAGCGTAATGCTGACATTTATCAATTGTCCTACATAGCAATTGACATTATAGCTATTTTGACCGGGAGAGCAATAGGGATGTAATGGTGTGTTTACCAATATATGCATAGTCTATGAATTTTCATGGCAATCAGATTCTTCTCTTTTTCTCCCTCTACGCTCTATTTTTTTGCTAATGGATTCTTATGGAAGGAGATCCTTTACCGGCAACTATTGGAATGAAACTAATTTCCTTAAATCAAAATCAACTTGAATTTCTAATGCCTACCTTCATCTCAATTTGAATGTCCAAGGCCTACTTATTTGTGCCATTTATTTACTATTTTAATTAAATATCATGCATGCTAACAAATACAAAAATATATATAAATATAAAAAAATTCAGAAAAATAAAAGTATTAAAGATTGTTAAAAATTATTCATGTTAATACTTTTGACCAATGTAAAATCGTTAGTGCCTGGGCTAGCAATTTCTAGCCAAATTTTTCCGGATTAATTCAATTGGCGAATTGTGAAAATGGAGACGCAAGGGACGCTTAAGTGCCATAATTTACAAAATGTACACTTAAGTGCCAAAATCGGAATAAAATGGATCACTTGAGTGCCAATCTGGCCAAATTGCGTACGTGGCACTTTTCGGCGAAAAGAGTGCAAAACGATACCGTTTTGCATGCTTTGATGTGGCCAAATAATGCAAAAACGGCGTTGTTTTGGGCTGACGTGGTAAAAAATAATAAATTAATTTAATTTAAAATTGAATTTAGTTAAAATATTTAAAAATAATAATTTTACTATTAAAAAATTAAAAAGAAAAAAAGAGAAAAAGGGGGGGAAGGCGGGTGAGCGCTTAGCCCTCGCCGCCGCCACCACCTTAACGCCATCGTCGGGAAGGGTTGGCGACGGCGGGTGGAGGGTTCGCCGTGGTCGCCGTGCCCCGGCCGGGATTGGTGACCCCAGCCAACCGACGGCAAAGGCTCGCGAGCCCTCACCCTAGATTGGGGCGAGGGTCGCAACCCTCACCCAAATCCAGCGGCGTCAACAACCCTCGCCCAGCCACCAACCCTCGCCGAATCCGGGCAAGGGCCGCCACCCTCGCCCTCGCCACTTGCTCGCGGCCCTCACCCGGTTGGGCCAAGGGTTGCTTCCCACTAGGGGTCGCCCCGTGAGCGGCAACCCTTGGCCCAACCGAGCGAGGGCCGCCAACCTCGCTAGATTTGGGTGAGGGTTACAACCCTCCCCTCGATCTGGGGCGAGGGCTCGTGAGCCCTTATCACTAGTCGGCTAGGGTCGCCGGCCCTTGGCCGTGGCCCGATGACCCCGGCCGACCCTCCACCCACCATCGTCGGCCCTTCCCGGTGACGATGGCCCTCACCACCTCCCCATGTTTTCCTTTTTCTTTTTAATTTTTTAATTTTTTAATATTTAAATTATTATTTTTAAATATTTTAACTAAATTTAATTTAATTAATTTTTAATTTTTTTACCACGTCAGTCCAAAACAACGCCGTTTTTGCATTATTTGGCACATTAGCGTGTAAAACGGCATTGTTTTGCACTCGCTTTGCCTAAAAAATGCCACATATGCAATTTAGCTGGATTTTGGCCAGAGTGGCACTCATGTAATTCATTTTACTCAGATTTTTGTACTTAAGTGTACCTTTCGTAAGTTATGGCACTTAAGTGTTCCTTTCTGCCAAGTTATGGCACTTGAAGTGTACTTCTTCCTGTGAAAATGTGTATGGCTCAATCGGCTCAATAAAGAGATTTATGAGTGAAATGGCAAAAGTGTACTAGGATGAGAACTTTTTGACAATTTTTCCTTAAGTGGCATAGATATTTTTTTTCCAAAATTTCAAATCAAGCTTTCCAAAATTCTCTTTTTCACATATAAAGCTTTTAGCTTTTTTTGTTTTTTATTTTATTAATATTATAATTTATTATCGTTACTATTATTATATTTTCTGGCCACAATTGTTTTTGGCCATTGACTCCAGCCGAAATAGTTTACAGGCTACGGCTAACTTTCCGACCTTGAACAAATTGACATCGGCTCGGCCTTTGACATGTTAGCCGAAAAACTCTCTAATTTTAGATTTATTTTTAATTTCACCCGAAACATTTTCTATCTAAAAAAAAAAAATCCCTAATTTTTACTTTAGTTCTGAATCTACTAACACATCCATAAATTGCTGCTAGTTTCTTCAAGATTATCGATATCATGAGACTGTTATTGTTCAATATGATGGTGAGGATGTTAATGAAGTATCACTATCCGATAATGAATCTCTAATTGGCCATTATGTGGTACTTTTTGGACATGTGGGCAGGCTTTGGACTAAAGTGAAAGTTGATTTTTTTTTAGAAAAAACAAAATTCGGGTCAAAATTGAAATTGTACCTAAACTTGGGTTTTTTGAAGCTATTAGACCCTTCATAGATTGGGTCCTACAATTCCGCATTGACTATTTAATTTCTTCTATTTTTCTCAATATACGAGTAATTTGGCGCTCATAATTGCTTTTCGTCATCGAAATAGTGACTTTCCGATTTCATTTTTTTATGTTGGCTTGCTACATTCCAAAAAATACAAATACAGTGACATGCAAATTACCTAGGAAAATCGAGGGTAATAAGTAAAAATGACATTAAACAGCTTTTGCACGAGTTGCGTAGTGATTGGAGTCAGCTAATTTTTTTTTCCCCTTTCCGCAATGTTATTTCCAGGCTTATTTTCAAAGTATTGCAATAGGAGATTCCATGAATCGTTCCGTCAAACTTCACCAAATTGATGAAGCATCCTGCTAATCTTAAGGGGTGACCTTTTAGCTTTAAAAATCACGAGATAAGAACATTGCCGGTAATATGGACTGAGTTTTCAAAATTACAACTTTACAATTAACTATAATATTTGTTACCATACCATGTTTACTAATTGTGCTTATTAAATATACAGTAAACCATCATATATGATATCGTCCATCCACACATAAAATTATCTAGATTAGTTTATGTGTTATTAATGTTTTCTAAGCTGTTGAGTCTATAAATAACCCAGGACTTAAATCCGACCCCTTGAACATCAAAGTACCTAACCACTGGGATTCGCCCCACAAATGGCCACCCTTCCAACATGGAAGGGGAGGTGAGAGGTTCAAATCCCCACCTTCTCAGGAGGGGATGGGGTGGGGATGAGTAAGTTTCAGAAGTGGGTTTCGACTCCCACGCCCTACAAGAGGCAGGACAAAAGTCTGAGGGTGAGTGTTAGAGTAGGAAAAGAGTAGGATCGACCAAAAAAAAAAAAACATCAAAGTACCTTAATAGTCTGGATTGTTCAAGTCATCAAATATTACATGGATTGCGTTACCCCTGTAAATCCCCCGGTGAACTTTTGTCAAATGGCGACCTTTTGAAATCATTGACATCGATGTTGGTGGCCAAATTAACTAAATCATTCGTATGTCAATATTCGGAACATGTTAACAATGAAAGACATTAGGGAACACCCATTTGAATGGCTACATGTTACAATGTTGAATCGTAAACATGTATATGACCACGAAAATCAGATGCATTATTGGATTGTTTATCTCAATGGGTCCAACTTTAATTTCCCTCTATACGAAGAACATTGAAATCTATAAACCACATGAAGCTTAATAGAACTTCAGGATCAATGAAGCCCTCAATCTTTCCAGTCTACCATCTCAGACCGGGCTGGTGAGGGTCGAAGTACTGAGCAATGACATGGATCGTGTTCTTTCATGAATAGTAACGTCAGCTACTATCAGTTTCACTAATAGCTAGCGTTTGAGGGCCAGATCATAACATTTCATTTTTGAAACTACTGATTGATCAGACTAATGTTCGTAGAGGGTCAGCAAAAGTATGTGATAGACATATGGATACATGAAATTACATGAAAATACTATCAAATTGGCCGAGTCGCCAACAATATTCATCTCGCCAAAATGATGCGTTACCATATCTTCAAATTTGTAAATTAATGATGACCATTTTCTTATCCTATTCACTTTAAATTTACCCTTACCCGAACTTGTTTATCTTTCTCTGATATGAAGATTCTAAAACATGTCGATAGTCATTTGTCACGTCGGAAATTGGTATTTTACGTCACTCTAGTCTACTAATTTCAAGAAACATGGTGTTTGTAATTACTTGTTTTGGAGTTCGACTGTTAAAGGCATTCCTTGACACTGATGAACTGATATTTAAGAGCATAATTGCCCTCGCCGGCCTGGCTCCCAATTCAGTTATATTGCCTATCACTCGACGGCGAGAAATCAGCAAGGGCAGCCTCGCTTCATGTGGCCGAGCACATGAAGCTAATATAGTTGGTCACTAGTCAAGTTAATCGCATGATTTATTACCTAATTAACCTTACGAAAAGAAGAATAGTTTTGAAAGATAAGTGCGATGCGAGATTGTGAAGGCCAACTCTTAATAACGAAGGTCAATGACAATCACTGATTACCTGATTGGTAGTAAGATTTAACCATCACTAATAATCCAATCCAAACTATTTAGGTATTTTTATCATAAAATCAACACTTAAACGTTCAACTTGATTTCTAGGTAATTTAGAAATTAACTCATTGACACAATTCACCATTGAGGTTGACCTTGTCGGCCACCGATTGAGTAACCGTGAATAATTGGTGGAGCTAGGTGTTTAAACGATTAATAGTTGAACAAAAGTTAATGGACGCTGCTAAACATGATCTAAATAATATTTATGTATGGGCATGTTAATTTATTTAAAAACCACACAAGTCATTACATATCGGTCACCTACTACCGTTGAATTGGTAACTTAATTACTAAACGAATAAATATGGGTGGACATACTACCTTTATACCTTAATTATATAGATTTGGTTAAATAGCATGACCATTGGAACGCATATCAAACCGTGCCAAACTACTGAATGATTTATCTATAATATGTTCAGTCGAAAGATTAAAAATATTACCATCATACCTAATATTTTTATTAAGGTATTGTCGCAACCTACCCCTCGGGAGAGAGAATAAACTTAGGGGTATTGCCTAAAGGATAGGCCTACGGCCCATGATCAAGCCTTGGCTCTCCTAAACTCATACTTTGTGCGACATTAGGGTGTTTGTAAGAATTTTCTAATAAAGAGTCGCCATTAGCCTATTGAAGTCGGCCAAGAACCAAGGCATAGAAGTGTACCTCACTTTTCACGTAACAAGAGAATCTAAGGTCGGAAACTTGATTACACTAATTAACCAATTAATGTCATTTTAGTACCTAATATTCTTCATTTTAAAAAAGAAGAAGATTTTTTTTTTTTTTGTCAAACAGTTTGGATTAATTTTATATCTATCCATTAACATATAAGGTACTCATGCGAGGCCACAATCATTAACGTAATGATAAGCAACCAAAGAAAGCATTAAATACATTTCATGGGATAGCAATGACTTAACACTAAAGAAAATATAAATGTTAGTCCTAAGTAGACAAAGGGAAGCCAAAATGAATATATCAATATTGCGCAACCAAGAGCATTTGTTTCTAAGGACAATTGAAACCCTAACGTAGAGCCCTATGGGCTTGGGCAACTATAAGCATAATTCTAAAATGAAATACTTCCACTTTTTAGGAGAAGATAATCAAAAAAATTAATTTTAACCCTTTTGAAGAATTTGAACTTTTTTTAGATTTTTTTTTAAGGATTTTTCAGAGTTTTTATGAAAAAATTGAATTTTCAAATGAAATTTTTTGACATTTTTCAATTTTTTAAATATTTTCTTAAAATTTCTTGGATTTTCGGAAAGTTTTTTTTTTAATTGCTTAATTTTCTCAAACTTTTTAATTTCTAACTTTTTGAATTTTTGAAATTTTAATATATTTTTTGTATTCAATATTATTATATTCATGAAAACGGGTTCTAACCGAGTAAACCCAATCCATCCAAATTCAAACTAAAACAAAAACTAAATCTTTAAAGCCTTCTTTTTTTTTTTTTTTAATTAGTTAATTATTTAATCCTTTTTCTTTGTTATTCTTTTTATTTTCTTCTAAGTTTTTTTTTTTTTTTTTGGTCTTCTTCACAACGTCCCTTCCCTTCTGGAGTGACGTCCATCCGAGAAGCTCCTTCGTTTTGATGGAGCTGTGTCTCAGTGCTGCTACTAATGTTCTGTTGTTTTTTTTTTTTTGTTATTCAGTCAAGTTTATTTGTTAGGCGGTTGGTTTGTTAGTTATTTTCTAGGAAGTGGAATAAGTCTGTGTTGCACGTTTGTGTGCAGTTTCAAAATAGGTTCTTATTTAGCTTGTACTTAACAATTTTTTTTTTTTTTTTTTTTTTTTTACGTAATGAATGAAGTTCAATGTTTCTTTTTATTCCTTCTCTCTGTAACGAGAAGTTTGTGAGTATTAATTGAATATATCAGTAATAACAATGGTATCAGAGCCTCTGTGGGATCTTAAGGGACTGTGAAGTGAGGGTAAGTGAGTGAAGATTGCTTCCAATCTGCAAAGAAAAAGCTGATGGAGGCAGGATCAATGGATTCTCGGCAATGGCTGCTCCAATCTTTACTAGGGAAAATTATCAAGCTTGGGCTGTCAAGATGACAGCATTCTTGGAGGGTCATGATTTATGGGAGGTTGTGGAGAATGATTATGAGGTTGCTCCACTTCCAAAGAATCCGACCTTGAATCAGATAAAATACCATAAAGAGAGAATCACAGGGAAGGCCAAGGCAAAGTCTTGCCTGTATGATGCTGTCTCATCTCCTATCTTCACAAGGATCATGAGATGTGATTCTGCAAAGGCAATATGGGATTTCTTGAATATGAGGGAGATGAGAAGATAAGGAGCATGAAGTTGCTGAATCTCTTGAGGGAGTTTGAGAGACAGCAGATGAAGGATTCAAAGTCGGTGAATGAATATTCCGATAGGCTGATTGAGATAGTTGAAAAAATCAGAGTCTTCGGGACTAACTTGAAGGATGAAAGGCTGGTTCAAAAGATCCTGGTGTCTCTTCTAGAGAAGTTCGAAGCCACCATAGCTCCTCTGGAAAATACAAAAGACTTAGCTAACATAAAGCTTGCAGAATTATTAAATGCCCTACAGGCATAAGCATAGGAGTATAGAAGATTGATGAGAAGAGAAGAGCCTGTAAAGGGTGCACTGCAAGCTAAAATGAAATCCAATGATGAAGGCAAAGGGAAGAAATGGAATCAATCCAAAGGAAATGCTGGTGACTCCAAGTTTGTAGCAAAAGAAGGAAATTCTAGTTGTCTGGCAAATGGAAGAAGAACAAGAAGCCTTGTCAACACTGTGGTGGAACTAATCATCAGTCCTTTAGATGCTGGAGGAAACCTTATGCTAAGTGCAAAAGATGTCATAAATTTGGTCACATGGAAGTGATCTACAAAGAGAACAATCAACAACAAGTAGGAGAAGCACAGATAGCAGTAAATGAGACTGAGGAAGAACACTTGTTTGTAGCTTCCAATTCTGGCTCTTCTATTGAGAATGACGCATGGCTGGTGGATAGTGGTTGTATCAATCATGTGACTGGCAATTTGAAGCTGTTAAGGAGTCTAGACAGGTCAGTCAGGTCCAGAGTCAGAATTGGCAATGGATAGTATATCGAAGTGCAAGGGAAGAGTATAATGGCTATTGAAGGAAATCCAGAGGTGAAGGTGATCAATGATGTTCTCTTTGTGCCAAAAATTGACTAGAACCTGTTGAGTGTTGGTCAATTAGTTGAGAAGGGCTATAAGGTGAAGTTTGAAGGGAAGGAATGCCTTATTGATAATGCAGATAGCAAAGAAGAGCTAAGAATGCCAATGAGGGACAAGAGCTTCATGTTCAAGCCACAAGAGATGCAACAAATGGCTTTAAAGTGCAAAGAAGAAAATGCAGAGCTATGGCATAAAAGGCTTGGGCATGTTCACATGAAGAACCTGTTGTTTATGCAAAGAAATAGCTTGGCAGATGACTTGCCAAGTTTTGGAGGAGGAATTTCCACAGTGCAGAACTTGTCTTCTTAGCAAGCAAGCCAAATTTCCTTTCAAAGGCGGAGGCTGGAGAGCATGTGAGAAGCTGCAATTAGTCCACACAGACTTATGTGGACCTATGTTTGAGTCATCTCTCAGTGGTAGTAGGTATTTCATTACTTTTACTAATGACATGACTAGGATGAGTTGGATTTATTTTCTGCGAGCCAAGTCTGAAGTTGCTGATGTGTTTGTGAAGTTCAAAGCCTTAGTTGAGAATCAAAGTGGGAAGAAAATTAAAATGCTTAGGTCTAATAATGGTTCTGAGTATACTACTCACAATTTTAAGTTGAACTGTGAGCAAGCAGGCATTGTACAGCAGTTCACTGCCTCTTATTCACCTCAACAAAATGGGGTCAGTAAGAGGAAAAACATAAGCATTATGGAGATGGCTAGATGTATGATGTAGGAGAAGATGTTACCTAAGAAGTTATGGACTGAGGCAGCTAATACTACAGTGTTCTTATTGAACATATTGCCCACAAATGCCTTAGAGAGGTCAACACCTTTTGAAGTCTGGTATGGTGTTAGACTTTCTGTGAAGAATTTGAAGGTTTTTGGGTGTTTTTGTTACACTCATGTTCCTCAAGTCAAGAGGAACAAGCTAGATCAAAGACCTGAACTTGGAATCTTCATTGGGTACAATCTCCAATCAAAGGTTTATAGGATTTTTCACCCTATGACAGGGAAGGTGACTGTGAGCAGAGATGTTGTTTTTCTAGAGGAAGATGAGTGGAATTGGATGGAAGAAAAGAATGCAGAACAACAATAATCTGCAAAACAACAACCTGCAACAATTGTAGAGGTTGATGAAGTTGTGAATGGATTGGAAGATAGTATGGATTATCTGCCAGTAAGAGGCACAAGGTCACTTGCTAAAATCTATGAAAGAAGCAATGTGGCAGTGCTTGAACCATCTAACTTTGTGAAAGCTAAGGAAGATCAGAGGTGGATTGCAACAATGCAGGAGTTTGCAATGATTCGGAAAAATCACACATGGGAAGCTTGTTGACAGACCATCTGATAAGATTGGGATTAAGTGGATGTTTAGAACAAAAATTAATCATGATGGTTTTGTCAATAAATACAAAGCCAGATCGGTTGTAAAAGGCTATGCTCAAATATGGGGAGTAGACTATTATGAAACATTTGCTCTTGTTGCAAGGCTTGATACAATCAGGTTACTATTAACTGTTGCAGCAGAGAAGGGGTGGCCTATATTTCAGTTAGATGTCAAGTCTACATTTCTGAATGGAGAGCTCGAGGAGGAGATTTTTGTTGAACAACTTGAAGGCTTCAATATCAAAGGGCAAGAAGAGAAGGTATACATATTGAGGAAAGCTCTATATGAACTGAAGCAGGCTCCAAGAGCTTGGTATGGGAAGATAGACCGATATTTGCAAGATTTTGGCTTTGTAAGAAGCTTGAGTGAGTTCACTCTTTATGTTAAAAGGGTGAATCACAGTGTTGTAATTCTGTTACTCTATGTAGATGATTTATTGGTGATAGGGAATGATGTAGAACTAATAAAGAAGGTGAAGCAAGGTCTGTTTATAGGTTTTGAGATGTCAGACTTGGGAAAGATGGCTTCTTTCTTGCATGTGGAAGTCAAACAAGCTTCACATGAGATCTTCATCTGCTAGAAAAAATGCATGAAGGAAATTTTGAAGAAGTTTCAGATGGAAGATTGTAGAAGTGTAAGCACTCCTATGGCTGCTAAGGAGAAGTTGAAGAAGAATGATGGAACAGAAGAATGATGGAACATATGCTATAGATGCTTCTATGTATAGAAGCTTGATTGGATGTCTCATGTATCTTATAGCAATCGGACTAGATATTCTATTTGTTGTGAGTGTTCTATCCAAGTTCTTGAGTAGTCCTAGTAAGTTACATTTAGTTGCTGCAAAAAGGGTCTTGAGATACCTCAAAGGAACATTGTTCTTTGGTGTGAAGTTTAGGAAAGGTCAGAAGTTTAAGTTGTAGGGCTTTTCTGATAGTGATTGGGCTAGCTCAGTGGATGACATGAAAAGTACATCTAGGTACTGCTTCACTCTTGGTTCTACTTGTTTTCTTCTGGTGTTCCAAAAAGCAAGAGATTGTAGCTTAGTCCACTGTAAAGGCTAAGTTTATAGCACCTACTGCAACTGCAACTCAAGTTTTGTGGCTGAAAAAGATAATGAAGGATCTATGGTTGAATTCTGGTGATTGCATTAAAGTTAATGTGGATAATCAGGCTGCATTAGCAATATCACCGAATCCAGTTTTCCATTGCAAAACCAAGAAAGTCAAATTCTTCTTTCTACGTGAAGTGCAACAAAATGGTGAAGTTAAGTTAGTCTATTGTAGATCTGAAGATCAGCTTCCAGACATGTTCACAAAGCCACTTCAGGCTGGAAGATTTGAGCTGTTAAGAGAGAAAATAGGAGTTTGCAACAGCAAATGATCCAAGGAGGAGTTTGTTGGAGCTGTGTTTCAGTGTTGCTGCTAATGTTTTGTTCTTTTTTTTTTTTATTTAGTCAAGTTTATTTATTAGGCGGTTGGTTTGTTAGCTATTTTCTAGGAAGTCGAACAAGTCTTTGTTGCACGTTTGTGTGCGGTTTCAAAACAGGTTCTTATTTAGCTTGTACTTGACAGATTTTTTTTTTTTTTTAATGTAATGAATGAAGTTCAATGTTTCTTCTTATTCCTCCTCTCTGTAACAAGAAGTTTGTGAGTATTAGTTTTTTTTTTTTTTTTTATCGATAGTATTAGTTGAATATATCAATACTAACACGTTTTTTCCTTCTTCTTTTGTTTTTGACAAGCCTAAGCCAAAGCTCAAGGCGCTGCCGAACCATCACCCTTCATCAATCGTCCACTCCAGCAACTACTCATCGGCTCACCTCCCCGCTGTCGGCCGAGCATACCCTCTTCGGCCAAACACCAAACAAACAACAATGACGATGGGAACGTGGCAAACGACTATACGATCGACGTCCAAGGATGCCCAACACCACGGCAACATCACAATAGGGGAACAAGAGATTCTGGCTCGACCGAGACCCAAGTCCAGACGGGGACTCTTGACAAGTAAGCCAGAACACACTGCGACTCAATGAGGAGCCGGCGGGGTCAAGGCTTGCATGAGCCGGATGACCGCGAGCTCCAACCCGACGTGCCCAAAACAGGGTCCAAGTAGGGAAGATAAAGGGGCTTACCGGTTCAGCTTGAGGACGTCTATCGAAGGAGATTGTCGGACGGAGTTCACACATGGCGAAGGCTCCCTCTCTCTCTCAAACCTCTCTCTCGCTCGGATCCCTCTCCCTCTCGGTTTCTCACTCTCTCAAGAAGAGAAAAAACCACCTAAACAACTTCCTCCTCTCTTGCTTTTAAGCTCTGGCGCGTGTGCCTCCTGTCGTGCCAGCTGCAACTGCCTGCCTAGCCCTCAACCACCAACTCCTAGTCGACGCTCCGCCCTCTGTCTTGTTCCCTTTGCCCCACGTGCCTCGTCCTTCTCTGCCCTCTTTGTCCGTTCTTTTACCGGCGTGAGGGGAAGAAGCAGGAAAGAAGCAATGAAGGAAATCAGGCCGAGGAGAAGAAAGGAAAGAGAGGAGGCCGGGCCGAGCCCAGATGGAAAGGAATAGAAGAAGAGGAAAAGAAAGCGAGGCTAGGCCGGCTTAGACCCAGCCCGATCTCGCACTTTTTTTCTTCTCCTTTTTTCTTTTTTTTTCTTTTAAAAAAATAGTTCTTCTTTCTTTAAAAAAATAGTTCTTTCGTTAATTTTATTTTTCCTTTTTTCTTTCTTTTTTTTTTAACAAAAAGGTCTCTATTTCTATTAATGCATCGAACCTTTGGGCATCCCAACTCCCGGGGCATCGTTGACCCGAGGGTCCAACGGCAACAATTAACATCTTAATTTCCAAATAACACTTTTCAATGCAATGACAAAATGTCTCTTGAGTCTCATTACATCTCAATATTCCATGATATGCCAATTCCAGTACCATCATATCACATAACCATTACAAAATATATTCGCTTTTGAGATATTTTGTGAAAATTCGAAAATAGAGCAACTCGACTTTACCATGCACAGTTCTGGTAAATATTTCGAAATAAATACTAAATGAGCTCGGAAAATTGTGAAATTTTAACATGTTGTCAATGAGAATTTAAGGAAAAATTTTTTTGAAGAGGACCATGTCAAATTCCTTACGTATCAAGAGTAAAAATTCCGGTATTCCTTATTGACGTTCTGTAAAATTTCCAGATTTTAAATTTACATATAAAAATCATTTTGTCGACCAATTCTTGTCCATTTATGCTAAATTTTTGATATGTTACTCTTACAGATATGCTCTCCAACTTTCATTAAGGAATCAAAATCAAATTGTGGCTAGAAAATTACAGAAAAATCAAAAAGTCACCGAGGGTCACACTGTCCTTCACAAAACAGTCCATTAACCTAACGAGAGTTTTTTTCCTACTCCTTAAAATTTCGATCTCCAACATCCACAATCAAATATATACAAGTGTATTACACTATAACACAGCCTTATCACTTCCAAAAATCTTCCATGGCTAGATCCTTGAGTTCTTATTTCAATTCAAAAACCGGAATCCATAGAACATACTCTGTTTTTGCTCAGTTTCTTAGTCCAGCATCATCTCATTCATCTAAAATCAACATGCAGCTCCAAATTCTGCATTTTCTCTCATCTACCAGCACTTCACTGGATAATTACAGCAAGCAAAACATAGATCGATGAACTTTCACTTGCCTCAACACCTAGCTTGCTCGACAACCAAAAACAGAGACTTGGGACTCCGAATGCAGCTCAATCGGCGACGGGGATCGGCGGCATCGACAGCGGCAGCAGGCGTGCTCACGGCGGGGCTGACCTCCTCTCCCTCTCGCCCTTGACGCCCTCACGAACTCTCTGTCTCTCTACCAAATTTTTGTTCGGTTTCTCTGTCCGTTTTCTTTTCTCTATTGCTCGTAGGTACGAGCTGATAAGTCACTGGTTTTCACCAAAACCAGTCCACAATTTGGGGGAACAATTCAGCGGCAGAAGGGGGTGAGGACAGGTGGAGAAGATGTGGCAGCACTTGGGGATTACATCACCATTTGAAGACACGACTGGGGCAGTTGTCCCGATTTCCTCCTTCGCTGGCCACCGAGGATGAAGTCACGTGGCTGATGGGTCAAACATTTTCTTTTAATTGACCGCCACATGAATGTGTCTTCGTTAGTGGACTCCCATAGTCGGCTAAATGGGACTTGGTGGCTGCTTGTACGTGAAATGCCATGCATGCCTCATGCGTGGACCAAATGAAATTTCATTAGAATTCTTGTTGCTCTTCATCCTAACGTGAAACAATGGGCTGTAACTTGGCATAAGACATGTACTTGCTGGCCATCAACATAGATATCGTAGTAATAGATTTTTTTTTGGGACCGAAAGTATAGGGGTCTAAAGGATTGAACAGCTCGAGTTAGTATGAAGGACATTTCATCGACACATTCCTCGGAATAAGCCTCGGTCTAGTAGTAAAATGTGTTAGATGTTTCGGGACGTTGAGTGGCGATGAAACGGTGATCAAATGCGGTGCCGACAATGACGAATTCCAATTATAATTTCGTCAGTCCGCAACGTATCGTTACTTTTCTGAGGTCGGCAAAAATTTACAAATGTGGTTGGTCTCATCAATGACCTTAAGAAAGGGATTCCAACAAGGTTATGGCTTACTCGACAATTAGACCATCGTTAAACAAAATGCATCGGTCCAATAATACGAACCATGTTCGTATCTAAGATCAACGACAATCCAATGGCACCTTCGTCACTTAACATATCCAAGGGTCGTCCAAATTTCTCAGATGCCACAACTATACTATATGGACAAAACACTGGCGACCCTCCAATAGCCAAATTAATCTATTGAAAGAATCAATGGACGTAATTTTTACTGTAAACCTTGCGGCCGAGGTCCCAAGCGCAACCTACATGGACTCAAGCCAAGGTGCCAAAGTCCCAAGCCCAGTCATTGGGGACCCTGCCTCAAGCAAATGACCACCATAAATCTTCGTTGGGAGAAGAAAGACCTAATTTATTGAGATTATATACTATGGTCAGGGGTTCTTATTATTAAGACTTGATAAAGGCTAGTAAGCACACCTAGAGGGGGGGTGAATAGGTGTTTATAATTTTCTTTTTAAACCTTTAACCCAAATCACTCAACTTGAAATAAAAATCAGAGATAAAAGACTTAAAACTAAACACTTAAGCAATTTTAAATTGTGCAGCAATAAAATAAAGAGATTAGGGTAAGAAGATTTGAACACAGAAGTTTATAATGGTTCAGCTTAATCCAAGCCTACGTCCACTCTCCACGCCGATAACCCACTGGCTGAATTCACTATGTAACAAAAGAGATTTGTACAGCTTATGATCTAGACTTCTTAAGTAGAAAGTCTTGGCTATTGCTCGCATAAATTCCTCATTGTATGTTTCTCTCCTTTTGTACACAACTAATGCATAAGAAATTTGAAAACAAGGAGCTTCAGAGGTTTAGACTTTGAAATTTTCTATCAGTGCACTTCTTTGAATAACAATGACTCCATCTTTAAATACTCCCTCGTGCCTTCATAGCCGTTAGCACCTTCCAAAGGAGTTCATCCAATCTACCCGTTGGAATGAATCAATTAAGGTGATCTTCAAGCCGTCGAATATATGTGGAAGATAGCTCGTCAATCCTGTTCGTCCATACAATCAGGATCTTGATATTCCATAAGTAGAACCTTCCAAATTTTGCTTGTTCTTCAATAGATATTCAAATCGAGATAAATCTTGATGAGAATAACCAAATAATCTTCGAGCTAAGTTCAGCCAGAGATCTTCCATGAAATAGAACGAATCATAGAAGATATTATCCAATCTTTAAAATCCAAAACCGTTAGATTGAAAAGCTGTCAATTTGGGCAGACTCTGAAATTCGAGTCTAACTATCTTCAGACTTTAATTGAGTCTAGAGATCTTCAGACTGAAACAATTGGGTCTTGAACTCTTCAGAGTAAACTGACGAAGATGTTTTGTTAGCTTCAAAACACTAAGGGATTTTTCTTCAACAATCTCCCCATTTTTTATGGTGACAAAACATATCGGCAGATTTGAGAACTCTTGACCTGCAAAGAGAACTTATATATAATTTGAGGAATAATTTATATTACTTCTGCAACCACAAAAAATATGTTAGTCCTGCAAATGATTATCCTCAAAAATATAATATAAACCTGCAAGTTTACAAGTCCAAACCTAATCATTAATAACATCAGTAATAAGAGTTCAAACACACTACCAGTCCAAAGTCTTAAGATAAAACTACGAATGAAAAGTCCAAAAATCCAAATGTCCAAATGAAAACGAAATAATCCAAATAAGAAATGAGAAGATCAAATCTACAGCACTCTCCCCCTTTTTGTCACATCAAAAGGAGGTACAATATGAACGAAAATTTATGAAGGAGATGAGAGAAATTAGGGCTGTTTTGGGATTCAAACAAGATGATATTCTCCCAACGAGTTAACTGTCTTCTCGAGGCTAGCAAAGGCTTCCTTCAAAGATTCCAAATCAGCACCCTTCACGTTTGACTGAACTTGATGTTTGAGGGCGTCGATTTAATCCTGCATCGATACGGAAGTAGCCAAGAGTGCTTTCTTCAAATCCCGCATTTCGTAATCCATCTCATAAATCTGCTTCTTTAGATCCATCATAATATCCATCAGCTTTGAAAAATCAGTTGAATGATTATTTCCAATACTTGGACCTACAGACTCTGTTCTCTGAGTCTGGAAGCTTGGGGTTCATTTCCAGTCCTTTGACCTGCTATAGGAGAAGATACCTCAACTTTTGGAAAATGTGATGCATACGCATCTTCTGCATTTGCACTAGACCTACTAACATCACTTATAATGAATGGCGATGAAGTATATGTAGCTTCAGCAACTCCCCCGTCTTGGTGCCAGTAAGTGGAGTGGAAAATTCTTCGTCATGCTCTGCTTCTTCTTCTGCAGAGTGATGTTATCCAGTCTCTTCTCCAAATGGCGGTACTACAGTGGATGGCTCAAGGGATTCTTCGAATTCCTCTTGTGCCTTTCTTTCCTTCTCCTATTCTTCTTTTCTCATCCTTTCTTCTTCTTCTTCTTCTCTTGCTTCATTTTCTCTTCTTCTCTCGTCTCTTCTCTCTGTCTCTCCTTCTCTTCTCACTTGCTCTTCTCTGCTGTCTCAAAACTAACAAAGCTCTTTAAACCTCTTAGAGCTGCAAGGGTCATAGCATCATCAACATCTTCATCATCCTCGTCTTGTAAGATGATTTT
This sequence comes from Eucalyptus erythrocorys, assembly GCA_014182555.1. Lineage (NCBI taxonomy): Eukaryota > Viridiplantae > Streptophyta > Magnoliopsida > Myrtales > Myrtaceae > Eucalyptus > Eucalyptus erythrocorys. The sequence continues at coordinate 36,484,850 of CM024601.1, forward strand.
TCTTCTTTTCTTTTCAGGAGCAGTCATGGGCTCCTTGCCTTTCTTCTTTGCAGCAATAGCAGATTCTTTTGAGGGAGTTTTCTCTTTCAATCCCTCAAGAGCCCCATTCAGTTCTCTTAGCTTCATCTTTAGGACCATCTTATAGCCAATGAGCATGAGAGCAGAATTAGTCAGACACAGGGGAGCAGGAATTTGAATCTTAAAGTGCCTAAACAAATGAGTAACCAAAGAGGAGTAAGGAAGTTGACCCTTGTCCTTAACCACAATCCTGTACATGTGGAACAAGATAGTGTATGAGAGAGAGAATCTAACTCCTTCATTGAGAGCAAACATCAGCTTTGCCTCCGTCTTCGAAACATCAGTTTTCGACGTCAACTTGGGCCTGAGACAATTAATCACAATCTTGTGGAGCAATACATTAGAGGCATTCATCCTTTTATAGGATATCTTGCCCTCTAGGCTTCTGTCACGAACTATCTCCAATGTAGCATGTGCAATGGACACCTTAATCGGTTGGAAACTCGATCTTTCCACCCCGATTATGTCAGTAAAAGTGTCAACATCCACAACATACTCCCCATCCTTAAAGGTAAATGAAAATCTATTTGAATCCAAAAATGATAGATTTGAATAGAAATAAGCAGTCAATTCGGGATAGGTGATTGTCGAATCAGTACAAAAGGTCTCAAGCTATGGTCGAGAAAATTTTTCTCTCAGATTGATCTTGATCGAATCAAGAAAGCCAAAGTCTACACTTTTGGGGTTCATGACCCCCCTCTTCAGCAGTTTCGAGAAGACTCGCTCCTGTTCCTTAGAGTGAAAAATGCTTCCCTTGGGGCAAATAGAATTAACAGCAATCCCCATCTTTGATTGGAATTGAGTGAACAGCCTCTCATTATCATCTAAAGGCCGATTGCAGTTCCAAACCGCGGATTGCTTGGTATATTCTCAAAAGTACTCTTCACTTCTCCTTCTTTAACCACTCCCAACTTCTCCATCTCACGCAGAAAAATGGTTTCATTTCTATAACCCCTTTCTTTTAGAAAACCATCGATTAAATTCAACTCTATTCCTCCCTCCTTCATTTTCTTGTAGAGAGAATAAGCGAGTTTTGGTCTTAGGGTTCTTACCGGTTCAACTTCCTCAACGACTTCTTCTTGTCGTTGTTGACTTGCTTGTTCCTTTTGTGGAGAATCTTCTTCCTCAGTGAGGTCCACTCGAGTAGGTCCCTCGAATTTCTTTTGTGGTCCCTTGCCAACTAGCCTTGACGATTTCCTTGAAGACATGATTAACTTTAAGGGAGAAAGGACAGATTGTCCACAAAAAGATGAGGTTTTTATGGAGTAAACAAAAGGAAAAGGATCGCAAGTGGAAGTTTTTTAACTTCTAGGGTTTCGAAAGGGAGTGAGAAAGGCGATTGTTGAGTGTGAAAGACGAAGACGACGAACCAAAGGTATAAATAGTAGGAACAAAAAGAGGATGCTGAACCGTCGCAAAGGAAAGTGAAAACTGCCAAATTTAAAAAAAGAAAACTACCAATTTTTTGAAAAGAAAACTACCATAAATGTGTCAGAAAATAAATAAAGGCATATGTCGATATTCCAAAAATAAATATAAATCTATTATGGCATATTTAAAAACTTACTGACATAATTCTGAATTAAAAGTCCTTTAGACTTTGCATCTGAGTCTGAACACTTCAAGATTTTACCTTTGAGTCTGAACATCCTTAGACTTTACCTTAAAGTCTGAACATCTTTAGACTTTATGATGTTCAATCTTGAGCGAATAGATTCAAAATGACTTTTCTCTAATGGCTTCGTAAATATGTCCGCCAGTTGGTTCTTTGAATCGATGAACTGAATCACCACTTCTCCACTTTGAACATGATCTCTAATAAAATGATGCTTAATTTCAATGTGCTTTGCCCTTGAATGAAGTATTGGATTCTTTGTAAGATTGATGACACTAGTATTGTCGCATTTGATTTATGTGCAAGATTCTTCAACTCCAAAATCTTTCAGTTGTTGTTGCATCCATAATATTTGAGAACAGCAATTTTCAAGTACTATGTACTCTGCTTCAGCTGTTGAAAGAGCTACGGTACTATGTTTTCTTGAGAATCAAGATACCAACCTGTTTCCCAATAATTAACATGTACCCAAAGTACTCTTCCTGTCCACTTTGCAGCTAGCTAAGTCAGCATCAGAATATTTAAGGAGAGTAAAGTCTCCTTCTTTGAAATACCATAGACCTAGCTTAGAAGTAGTTGTAATATATTTGATAATACGCTTCACAGCAGTCATGTGAGATTCTTTGGGATTTCATTGAAATCTAGCACAAATGCAAACACTAAACAAAATATCAGGCCTAGATGTAGTAAGGTAAAGAAGTGAACCAATTATACTCCTGTATAGCTTCTGGTCTACACTTTTTCCTTCTTCATCTTTGTCCAGCTTCGATGAATTTGACATTGGAGTTTCTGTCTTCTTGCAATTCTCCATTCCAAATTTTTTGATGAGATCTCTTGCATATTTTTCTTGGTGAATGAAAGTTCTTCTTTGGATTGTTTGACTTATAGTCCCAAAAAGAAGTTTAACTCACCCATCATACTCATCTCAAATTCATCCTACATACATCTTGAGAATTTCTTGCATAGACTTTCATTAAAAGAGCCAAAAATTAATGGATAAAGTAGTGTCTACTTTACCTTTAGCAAAGCCATTTTGAATTAAAAAATTGCTCAGTCTTTCATACCATGCTCGGGGTGCTTGCTTTAATCCATATAACGCCTTCTTTAGCTTGAAGACAAAATTTGGTTTCCTTGGATCTTCAAAACCAGGTGGTTGTTCCACATAGACTTCTTCTTAGATAATTCCATTTAAAAATGCACTCTTTATGACCATTTGAAATAACCTGAAATCTTTGAAACAAGCAAAAGTAATAAGTAATCTAATTGCTTCTAACCTTGCTACCGGAGCGTAAGTTTCATCATAGTCGATTCCTTCTTCTTGTGTATAACCTTTTGCTACAAGTCTTGCTTTGTTTCTCACCACATTTCCTTGTTAATCCAGCTTGTTCTTGAAACCCATTTAGTTCCAATAATTAACTTACCTTTTGGTTTAGGAACAAGTTCCCAAACATTGCTGATTCTGAATTGATTCAACTCTTCTTGCATAACTTCAATCCAGCTTTCATCAATCAAGGCTTCTTCTATTGTCTTGGGCTTGACTTCTGAAACAAGTGCTAGAGCACTAGACTCGTCACGCCTTTTGGATCTTGTACAAATCCCTTCATCAATGTTACCAATGATGAAATCTATAGGGTGACTAGATTTATGCTTCCAATTGTTGATTGGTTTGTCACTTTACTGAGTCTCTGTTTCAATTGGAGCTACTGATTCAGTCTGCTGTTGAACATCAGAAGTTTGATTTTCTTCGGGGCAATTTGTAGGAACTTGCATAAATTCATATTCTTCAAGTTGAGTCTAATTGATATGATTATGTATTGAGTCTTCAAACTTCACATTCAAGGATTCTTCCACAGTCTGAGTCCTTTTGTTGAATACTCTATAGGCTTTGCTTGACATTGAGTAACCAAGGAAAATTCCTTCATCTGATTTTTCTTCAAACTTACCAATTTGATCATTTGCATTCTTTAAAATAAAGCATTTACAAAAGTCAGAGACAATTGGTTTCTTTCCTATGAACAACTCATAAGGAGTTTTCTCCAAAATAGGTCTTAGAAAAATTCTGTTAATGATATAACAAGCAGTTGAAGTTGCTCCAGCCCAAAAACGAGGAGAAATATTACTTTCAATTAAAAGAATTTTTGCCATTTTTGTAATGAACGATTTTTTCTTTCCACAACTCCATTTTGTTGTGGAGTGTAAAGAGATGAAAGGTTATGCTGAAAACCAGAATCATCAAAGAAATTAGCAAAATCTTGATTTTCAAATTCACTTCCATGATCAGTACGAATACTTGTTACAACATAACCTTTTTCATTTTATACTTTCTTAACAAACTTAATGAAATAAGACAATGCTTCAGATTTGTTTGAAAGAAAGAATACCCAAGTAAAACGAGAATAGTCATCTATTATTACTAAACAATACATTTTTCCTCTAATGCTTTGTGTCCTTGTTGGTCCGAACAAATCCATGTGCTAAAGCTATAAAACACGTTTAGTAGATACCTGATTTATCGATTTGAAAGAGTTTCTAACCTGTTTTCCTAGCACACAGGGTGTGCAAAGATCATGTTTTTGATACTTTAGGTTAGATAGTCCTCGAACTAGTTTCTTAGATGATAATTTTGTAATTTGCTTCATGTTGATATGTCCAAGCTTTCTGTGCCAGAGAATAGTTTCGTCTTGTATGGATATCAAGTATTGAGAACTATCAGACTTTAAATCCAGTAGATAAATATTTTCATGTCTTCGTTCAATGAATGATTGAGAAAGATCTTTGCTTATTCCAGAACACGTATCTTTTTGAAAGTTGATCTTGTATCCAATGTCACACAACGGACTGATACTGAGAAGATTATAATTTAAACCTTCAACTAGAGAGACATTATTGATTGTGAGATTTCTTATCTTCACAATTCCACAACCAACAATTTTTCCTTGGTTGTTGCCACCAAAGGATATACTTCATCCTTTCACTTGTGAAAGATTTGTAAAATAAGTTGAATCTCCTTTCATGTGTCTTGAGCAGCCACTATCCAGGTACCATTTCATCTTCTTCTTAATAGTAACTTGCAGTTAAATGAATAACTCAAGCTTTTTTTGGTACCCATATTTTCTTGGGTCCAATATTATTAGTACCAAACATAGTCTTTGCCCAATCTCTCTTAGCAGGTTTCCAAAATTTGGGACATTCCTTCTCAAAATGTTCTAAGTTATTACACTTTGAGCACTTGAGAGCACTTCACCCAACAGATTTTACAAAAACCTTTTGAAAATGATTCTTGTAAAAAGACTTTGTAGGTCTATTTTTGATTCTTTCCTTTACCTTTGGAAAATCAATGAAGGGAATAGTTTCTGATGTCATTCCCAGGCCAGACTTATTAAAATATGATTTTTGGATTGAAAGAATTTTATCTAACATTTCAGATCCTATTGAAAACTTTTTAGTAACTTTTAAAATGTCTGCTTTCAAGTAAGTATTTTCTTTTGAAAGAGTAGTTTCATTTTCTTTTGATTCAACAAAACATTTATTTAAGTTTTCAACTTTTTCAATCAAAACCTTTTCTTGTTGTCTTAGTTTGGAATTCTCCTTTTTTAATTCAAAAATCCTTTTGAGAGAGGCTTTAAGGCTAAGACAAATTTCATCTATATATTTCGAGACTTTAGTAGAAATTTTAAAATATCTAACATTGACCTCACTATCTAAGTCTGAATCTAAGTCTAATTCTGAGTCTGAGTCCGAGTCTGAGTCTGAATCTAAGTCTGACTTTGCCATAAGACAGATGTTGGCATAATCTTCATCACTGTCTTCACATTCTGTGTCGCTCCATGTTTCAGCTTTGAGAGCCTTCTTGAATTTTTCTATTTTTCCTTCCTTTTTCTTTAGCAAGGGGCAGTTGGGTCTGATGTGTCCATTTTTCTTACATTCAAAGCAAACAACATCATTGTTGGTTTCATCTTCTTCATTTGATTTCTTTTGAAATCTTTGATTACTCTATATCTTCCCATTGAACCTTCTTCCTTTTTTGTTTCACTTTCTGAACTCTCTTATCAAGAGTGCTAACTCTTCATTATTCAAGTCATATTTTGAATCTGTATCATCAGAATCATCATTAGATTTTAAAGTAATTGACTTCTTACCGTTGGGATCTATATCCTCATTAAATTGCTCAACTTCATATGATTGAAGTGTGCCAACCAATTCATCTACAGAAAGAGGCATGATCCTTTGTGTTTCTCTTATGGAAATCTTTACATGATTCCAATCTTTGGAGAGTCCTCTTAGCAACTTATGGACCTTCATTGGTCTTGAGATTGGCTGACCCTGATATGCTAAGTCATTTACAATTTCTGTAAAACGACTAAACATGTCAGTAATGGATTCTCCTGACTTCATCTTGAAGGCTTCATACTGTCCAAGAAGGATATTAATCTTTGTTTCTTTAACTCGATTGGTTCCTTCATAAGTGACATGCAACCTGTCCCAAACTTCTTTAGCTGTTTCACAAGAAGAGATTCCGTTATACTCAGTAGGAGATAAAGCACAGTATAGAGAATAAATAGTTTTAGCATCAAGGGCTTGTCTCTTTGTTATTTCGGTTTGTGACAGTCCTCCTCCATCTGTTATTTCTTTCCCTGCGGATGATGTAGCTTTGGGAATAATTCCTTTTTCTACTACATCCCATTCCAAAGGGTCCTTTAATCTTAGGAATGCCTTCATATTGTTCTTCCATACGTTATATTCCTTCCCATTGAAGTAAGGTGGTCTGGTGTTACTTTGGTCTTCAATCAAACCTGGAGCCAAAATACTAGCCATAGATCTTTAGCTTAAGAAGTATAAACACTTCCAACAATCAAGCACACAAGCTCTGATACCAATTGATAAAGGCTAGTAAGCACACCTAGAGGGTAAGAAGACTTGAAACTAAACACTTAAGCAATTTTAAATTGTGCAACAATAAAATAAAGAGATTAGGGTAAGAAGATTTGAACACAGAAATTTATAGTGGTTCGGCTTAATCCAAGCCTACGTCCATTCTCCATGCTGACAGCCCATCGGCTGAATTCACTATGTAGCAAAAGAGATTTGTACAGCTTATGATCTAGACTTCTTCAGTAGAAAGTCTTGGCTATTGCTCACACAAATCCTCACTGTATGTTTCTCTTTTTTTGTACACAACTAAGGCTCAAAAAATTTGAAAACAAAGAGCTTCAGAGGTTCAGACTTTGAAATTTTCTATCAGCGCACTTCTTTGAACAATAATGACTCCACCTTTAAATACTCCCTCGTGCCTTCATAGCCATTAGCACCTTCCAAAGGAGTTCATCCAATCTATCCATTAGAATGAATCAATTAAAGTGATCTTCAAGCTATCGAATATATATGGAAGATAGCTCGTCAATCATGTTCACCCATACAATCAGGATCTTGAGTTTCCAAAAGTAGAACCTTTCAAATTTTTCTTGTTCTTCAACGGATATTCAAATTGAGATAAATCTTGATGAGAATAACCAAATAATCTTGAGTTAAGTTCAGCTAGAGATCTTCCATAACATAGAACAAATCATAGAAGATATTATCCAATCTTTAAAATCATAAACCGTTAGATTGAAAAGTTGTCAACTTGGACAGACTTTGAAATTCGAATCTAACTGTCTTCAGACTTTGATTGAGTCTAGAGATCTTCAAACTGAAACAATTGAGTCTTGAACTCTTCAGACTTAAGCGATTGGGTCTTGAACTCTTCAGACTAGACTGACAAAGGTGTTTTGTTAGCTTCAAAACACTTAAGAGATGACGCGTGCCCATTCATGCGTTAATAATTATTTGAAATCGCAAGATTACTTGATTGCATTACTTAATTTATTTTTGAGCCACCGGCCATAATATTTTGTCACTTGGGAAGTGTATATGTATAAATTACCCTATTCATAAGTATAGTTGCCAGCCATATATGGATAGGTCTAACCCAATTACAGTCATGCTCCCAAGAACGTGCTACGCAATTGGCTCAAGAAAAGTGAGGTTAGGCGATCTCAGGTGAGGCAGCTGGCCAGTCTCCGATGAGACTCTGGCGAGGCCATATATGGCCAATATGTTACTATAAACTTTCAAGACGGTTGAATATTTATTCATAATGAGTCATGTTGGATTCATTCAGTCTTCCTTTCCAGGCATTTGATAATCCCAAAACCCTAGGTGGGGTGGGATATTACATCTCACCCCAAAACTTTGCCCGAAAACATTGGTATGTCTATAGAAATTTTTTTTTTTTTTTTTTTGGTCAAATATGTCTATAGAAATTAACTGAAGTAAAAACTGCGATGGTGTTGATTAGATTGCTTCAAGAACCAATCTAAACAGGGTTTGCATGAGCCTCCATCACGTGGGACTTGTTCCACTTGAGGTCCTGCGACCTCGAGCAGTTGCTTGGCCTGCTCGAACACTGCGGCTGTCAGCTGGGTTGTATGAAACTAGGCGACAGCTGTCTAGGTTCGAGCGACCCCAAGTGACAGTCGCCAGGGGTTGTGAACATTAAATTGATTAGAATATCTGGCAATGGTGTAAACTTGTTGTCAAGAACCACCATCAGATTTCAACAGATATGAAAGTGAGTTGATATCATGACATTACTACAGAAGTTATACTGGTGCGGCTTCGTGTTTTCCATGGTGAAACATGAAAGTGTCACGGGTGGTGACATACGACCGATAGGTTGATTGTACCACCCTGGGCGGTTGCCATTGACTTGACACCTAGGTCATATGAACTTGTTACAGCTCCGGTTGAGCCAATAAACAGTAAAGCCTCAATCCGCAGACACGCCCTAAATAGTGATCGACCCATTATTAGATTGGTTAGATTAAAACTTTCTTTGATTATGGGCGTATTGTAAATACCCATGATTTCGTTTCTTCCCACGTGTGACGTTTGCAGGAGTATTTATAATAATTAATTTTGTGTTTGGATGGAATTAGTTACATCCCAAAATGTCGTTAGCGGAGGAACTTATGGTATGGGATTAACTTCCAGAACGCCCATTATCATTAGAGAGTCCGTGGTCGGTGATTAAATTAATGTTGTCGACCCAACATACCACCTCGAGGTGACATGTCAATTTCGGTGACCCGGCCCGCCTGGTCTTGGAGCTGGCCGGTTCCTGGCCAGTTTTTACCTATGCTGGTGGAATTTAAACAGTTAAATTCCACAGGGCCAACCCTAGAAATGAAAGACTTCGGTCACACACATAATTCTGGAGTGATGATACCTTGGGCGCTGATAGCTCCTGATCTAACAAACTATCAACATTTTGCTCGTTTGAAAGTTTGACAAAACCATATATTTAAGTTCCCCGTGAAGATGGCGTGCCTGCATAACAAATCCAATAATCTTCTTCAATTCAATCGTAGGATGTCCTATCGTTTATACACCTTCACTATAATCCGGACCATGTTTAGAATCTCAATTCTCATTTTGTGGATCCCGTCCTCAGTTAGTGGACAATTCCTGATTTCAGGGTGATTCACTCGACCAGATTACGCATTAGTTCTGGACCCACCCGGGATTGATGAGCTTTTGAAGGAGAAATCTTGTGGTCAAGGGCACGCCTCCTGAGCCGACGAGTGCTGGCTCTCTTCCTCACCAAATCTGGCGAGGGGCCCTTGGTAGGCGCTGGCTCTCACATGGCCTGAACTTGTTAGTGGGGAAATATTTTTGAAATAATTAGTCTAAGAGCTTGATCAGTTGACGAAGCCTCATTCGAAACCCTCATGAATCGGCTTTCAGTTGTTAAATTCTGATGTAAAATTCTTGCTACCGCGGCCAAAGTACTCAGTAAAAGTCTAAGTTCACAGAAATCTAGAGCGCATGCTCATTCTTGTTGACCATAAAATTGAGACCTAGCGCAGGAGAAGATGTCAACTCCATCCTTAATCAGACAGATTTCACGAGCACAAACGACATCTGTCTTTGTAGCTTCGAATTTTTTAGGGTTTGCCTCCTTTATTAAATGCAATTTCAGGTTAAACTTACAGCGATGGACAGTTGCTAAGTGATGGTAAGAGCCACCTCATATGATCATGATTTCATTTGTACGAAATTTCAGGTCATCTATATCAATTCACAAAATGAAATGTGATCCATGGACAAAATTGTAATGGACTTTAAATATTATAAAGTATGAAAAATGCCATTTTCATCATATTTTTAGGTGTTTCAATAAATGGTAACCAATAATTCATTTTGTCAATAAAAGTAGTGCTTCCATTTTTATCTCATGCGCAACTTCCAAACATATTCCAATGCAACAATATTCCATATCATATTATCTCGTGGAGTTGATAATGGTAAAGCTTTTAGATCTTATAAACTGTGATTGACTTCTTCTTATGCTTCAGGATTGCATTGTATACGCATGCACATCCTTGGTGTGAAATGGGAAAAAAAGTGTCTGTCTTAAAATCAATGGGCACCACCTTACTTCCAAATGAGGTAACAACTTCGTCTCTAAGATCATACATCCTTAAATCCAAAGGAGGGACTTTGATGTGGAATATGAATTTCAAACAATATGCCGATGCTATCTTTTTAAGGCAAAAGAAACAAACATATAAATACCCCATGTGTTTTTGTTTTCCTTTCCAGGGGATTGATCACAAATTTTGCTTGTATTTCACGCTTCAAAACCGTGGGTTGGCCATGAGCACTCACATGTGTAGGCATCCACTCTCGTATATGCATAATCCCACTCACATATGTGGTAAAGGCTTTTTTTTTTTTTTTTTTTTTAAATGATATGCTTCTTTATGGGTATATCCTTAAACTATGAAGTGATCGACTTGTTTCATTTAGATAAACTTATCAAATTTTCATTGAAAGTAATGATGTCAAGATAATTTGGATCAAAATGAGCTTCTTTTAAGCTCGTCCAAAATATTGTTCCTATAATTGATTCTATCGTGCAACAATCAGTATTTATAGAGGGAGAGAGCGATTATTAGTCACAACATGAGATGATGTCATCTCGTAGTTGAAAGGCGGAGAGTGGTTTATTTGTCTTGAGATAATTTGTGAATCGATGTCTTACTCCATTCATTTCCCAAGCGGAGCTCTTATGAACTTTGCCACTTCTAGGGCAAGTTCAAAACGTGGAGAGAAGACCAAGTTACCACGAACGGAAATCACAACTATCAAAGTTGCCATTTTTCCAAACGGCAAAGTACACGAATCTGATGTGTAAGTGCATGTCAAGCTTCAGGAAGTGGGATTGGATCACACATCATGAGACATTGACTATACACCAAGCATTTTCAGAGATAACCAAATTGACGTCAACCTCTTGCAAGGAAATACCAAATTTTGAGTCCTTTTTTATTACTATCCCGTGCTTTGGACTCTCTTTTATTCTTTGATCATCCTCCCCAGGCGGGGACTTTGATGTGGAAGATGGACTTCAAACAATATGCCAATATGATCCCTTTAAGGCAAAAGAAGCAAACATAAAAATACTATGAGTGTTTAAACAAAACCATGTTTGTTACCCATGAGGAGTCACATATGTGTAAGCATCCACTCACATATTTTCGAAGTCAAGAACCTAGCAGATTCTCATCTGAACGAGCCTCAAACAGAACCAATCAGGCTGGTCTTCGTCAATGCTAGCATCTACCCCGAATCATCGCTGACCCTAAGACCTTATCTTTATCACAAATTCTCTTCCAACATCCAAATATCCTCTCGATTTACTTCTAACATCCCAATATCGACCACATAATGAAGGATATCACAAAAAAAAAAAAAAAAAAAAAAAACCTTATCTTGCTTTCCTTTTCTGAACAAAGTCAAGTGCTGAGAAACTTCTCAAGAGCCTTCTATTAGAACTTGTTTGGAAGTTTGTCCAACGTATACAACGCGAAGAAACACATTTGGGCAATTTCTCTTCAATCAAATTTACATGCTCATGAGATGGCTTGTAGTCACCACTTACTTTAATCCAAACACGCGCACATGTTGTTCAGATAACACCGCTTCTTTCATCCATTCTAAGCATATACATTTAATGGATGTTGATGCAGTTGTTTGAGGTGCGATGATGCTTAATCAATAAGCGAGCCTAAGAGCTTACTCTGAAGCTGGACGACATGCACTCCCACATCAGAAATTACACGCTTTGCCGTTTCAAAAAATTGAAACTTTGATAGCTGTGATTTCCATTTTGTATATAAGTAGATGAACCTCGTTCCCTTCGCTACTTACTCCAATCAAAATCCTATACTATCTCTCAACATCCATCACCAAAGACCAACCAAAATGTTCCGACTGCACTCTTACTACCCTCCTCATCCTCATCGCCATCACCACCTTCATCAATGCCACCACCACCCCTGAGAACAAGGCTCTTGACCATGACCACGATGACCATGGAAGCAAGAGAGGTAATCCATTGCTTTCTTTGTCTTATTAATTTTTTTTAATAGCTTTTTATTTTGTCCATTAGATTCATTTCTGTAATAAAATTGCAAGGTTGTTACTCCCTTTTGCTTACAGGAGCACTATCGATTCTTGCGCCAGACCCGTTCAGTGGGCTTTTAGCATCGTGGAATGTAAAAACTTCAAAGGTCGACTTCATCGTGGCCCAAGACAATTCTGGCTCCCACAAGACCATCAATGAGGCTATGGTCACACTCAGTACAATGGGTACGAAACGGCCCGAAAGAGTGATAATATATGTGAAAGCAGGAGTCTACAACGAGCAAGTACATATTGGAGATGACATGAAGAATATCATGTTCGTCGGCAACGGCATGGATCGAACCATCATCACTGGCAGCAAAAATGTTATTGATGGGTCCACCACTATGACTTCAGCTACATTCAGTAAGAAATTAAGCTAACACTAGTCAATTAGTAGCTCATTAATCTATTGACTCTTGAACTAGTCTCTCAAAATTCATGCAGGTGTCTCTGGAGAAGGCTTCTGGGCCAGAGACATGACATTCGAGAATGCAGTCGGTCCCCAAAAGCAACAAGCCGTTGCACTTTTGGTCAGCTCAGACCAATCCGTCTTCTACCAATGCAGCTTCAAGGCTTACCAAGATACACTTTACACATAATCCAACCGGCAGTTCTATCGCGACTGCCATGTTTATGGGACCATCGACTTCATTTTTGGTGACTCGACCATCATCTTCCAAAATTGCAGCATCTTCGTTAGGAGGCCGATGGACCAACAAGGCAACATGGTGACGGCTCAGGGTTAAGAAAAGGAGGGTACCACGGGGATTTCAATCCACATGTCATAGATCGCCCCCGCCCCCAACTCGGCGCCAGTCAAGCATGTTAGCTGGGTTCACTCTTATGTGGAGGAGACCCAATGAGTTGCAAGCCCAAAAAGGGCTTGAGCCCATATAATAAGTTATATGAGGAAATAGGGTTTCTCACTATCTATATAAAGTGATAGTCGCAAAAGGAAATAGTAACAAGAGAAAAAGAGAAAGCAGAAAATCTGGGGGTTGAGGCAATATCTGATTTACATCAAGTTGGCTTCGGAGGTCGATTCGTGGTCCGATTGAGCTGAAATTTGTCAGCATGTTCGTGGCGCAATCTTCTCAAATCTGAACGGTTTGATTTTTGTTTGAAGTTGCCTACATCAAGTTTTTCGTGGATTGATCAAAACCTGCGTTTTTGGTCAGATTTATCCTTGATCTCTTGTGAAGTTTATGTGTATTGCCAAGAATTATGTTCTTGAGGTCTTTGCTGCTATGTACCTCTAGTATTTGCTAGAGAAGAACAATTTTGTTGATAGTGAAGAATTTTTGGGTGGACTCCGGTCCCGTGGTTTTTGATCTCCTCACATCGAGGAGGTTTTCCACGTAAAAAAATCGTTTTGTGTTCATGTGCTTGGTATTTATTTTATTCTACTGTATCGATTCCTATTAGGTTTACACAAGAGGGGAGATTATTTTAGTCCGCTGCGTTGATTCAATATTGTTCGAATTGTTATCATTCTCCCATCAGAGTGGTATCAGAGCATCAGGTTATTGCTTGATTTTTCTGCCTTGTGTTAAACATGGAAACGAATACGAGTAAAATGGTTACACTGAATGGTTCAAATTATCATATTTGAAAAGGGAAGATGGAAGACCTTTTATATGTGAAAGATTTTTATTTGCTCGTATTTCCCGAGGAGAAACCAGAGAATAAAACTGATGCTGAATGGTCTATATTTCATCGTCAAGTATGTGGTTATATTAGGCAATGGGTAGATGATAATGTTTTGAACCATATTATTGAGGAAACACATGCACACAGTTTATGGGATAAGCTCGAACAGTTATATGCTCGAAAGACTGGGAATAATAAGTTATTTTTGATAAAACAGATGATGGCTCTGAGATATCAAGTAGTACTCATTTGACTGATCATTTAAATTCTTTTCAAGGAATTATAAATCAGTTGGCTGCGATGGGAATCAAGTTTGATGATGAGATACAAGCACTATGGCTGCTTGGTACCTTGCCGGACTCATGGGAGACGTTCCGAACATCTTTGTCTAACTCTGCCCCGGATGGTACGATTACCATGGATTTGGCCAAGAGTAGTATTTTGAATGAAGAGATGAGACAGAAGACACAAGGATCGTCCTCTTCACATTCTGATGCCTTGGTTGTTGAGAAAAGGGGTAGAAGTGAGTCTCGAGGTCCAAGAAATAGAGATAAAAGTCGAGATAAAAGCAGAGGTAAGTATAATAAATTTGCTAATGTTGAGTGCCATTATTGTCATCAGAAGGGACATATTCAGAGATTTTGTCGCCAGTTAAAAAGGGATAAACAAAAGGAGAAAGGCAAAGAGAAGAAAAGTGATAATGACAGCGATGACAATCGTGTTGCTGCACTTAAAGAAGACTTTCTCATTATTTTTGATGCTGATGTGGTGAATTTTGTATCTCATGAGACCAGTTGGGTAATTGATAGTGGTGCATCCGTTCATGCTACGTCTCGTAGGGATTTCTTTACATCATACAGGTCAGGTGATTTCGGATCTGCGAAGATGGGAAACAATGGGCTAGCTCAAGCTGTAGGCATCGGTGATGTGTGCCTACAAACCAGTAATGGCACAAGGTTAGTATTGAATAATGTTAAATATATACCTGATATCCGCTTGAATTTGATTTCTACAAGCAAGTTGGATGATGAGGGGTATTGCAGCACCTTCAGCAATGGTCAATGGAAACTCACCAAAGGTTCTCTTGTTGTGGCTAGAGGAGAAAAGTATTCTTCGTTGTACATTATGCAGGCAAAGTTGTTCACAGACAAAATTAATGCAGTAGACAGCGAAGATGCAGCTGAGTTGTGGCATAAGAGGCTCAGTCACATCAGTGAGAAAGGTTTGTCAATATTGGCCAAGAAGAAACTCCTTTCAGGATTGAAAAGTTCGGTGCTAAAGAAGTGTGCTCATTGTTTAGCAGGAAAACAAAATAGAGTTGCATTTAAAAGCTTCTCTCCTTCAAGAAAGTCAGGTATTCTAGATTTAGTGCATTTTGATGTTTGCGGTCCTATGAAAACAAAATCACTTGGTGGATCTCTTTATTTTGTTACCTTCATAGATGATTTTTCAAGGAAAATTTGGATTCATACCTTGAAAACTAAAGATCAAGTGTTAGATGCTTTTAGGCAATTTCGGGCTTCGGTTGAAAGACGGTGGAAAGAAATTGAAGTGCATCGGGCGATAACGGGGAGAGTATATTGGACCTTTTGATGAATATTGCAAACAACAAGGTATTCGACATCAAAAAGACACCTCCCAAGACGCCTCAGTTAAATGGCTTAGCTAAGAGAACGAACAGAACATTGGTTGAAAAGGTAAGATGCTTGCTTTCACAGTCAAAGCTACCTGGATCCTTTTGGGGTGAGGCTTTAAGTACAATTGTGCATGTATTAAATCTTACTCCATGCATTCCTTTAGAGTTTGATGTTCCTAACAAAGTTTGGACAGGCAAAGATGTTTCTTATGATTATTTGCGTGTCTTTGGGTGCAAAGCATTTGTGCATATTCCCAAAGATGAGAGGTCTAAACTTGATGTGAAAACACGACAGTGCATATTTATTGGTTATGGACAGGATATGCTTGGCTACAAATTTTATGATCCAGTTGAAAAGAAAATTGTAAGAAGTAGAGACGTTGTGTTTATGGAAGATCAAACAATAGAGGATATTGAGAAAACAGAGATGACTTCAGCACCACAGGTTAGTGATAATTTGGTTGATTTGGATCCAGTTCCTCTTACAAATATTCATACACAGGTTGATGAAGAGCAGCAGGAAGTCAATGTTCCAAATAATGCACATGTTCCTGAACATGTTGAAATGGATAACAATATTCCTGAATCAGAGGCTCAATTAGATGTTCCACTGGATGTTCCAGTCCGGAGATCCATTAGAGACTGACGACCTTCCACTAGGTATTCTGAAGATGAGTATGTATTATTGACTGATGCAGGTGAACCAGAGTGTTATGCAGAAGCAATAGAAGATGAGTACAAAAGCAACTGGTTTAATGCTATGCGAGATGAGATGCAGTCACTTTATGATAATCATACTTTTGAGTTGGTGAGGTTACCTAAAGGTAAAAGAGTTTTGAAGAACAAGTGGGTATATAGGTTGAAGCAAGATGAACATTCTTCACAACCACGGTACAAAGCTAGATTGGTTGTTAAGGGATTCGATCAGAGAAATGGTATTTATTTTGATGATATATTTTCTCCGGTAGTAAAAATGTCTTCTATCCGTGTGGTACTAGGCTTGGTAGCTTCCCTAAATTTGGAGATTGAGCAAATGGATGTCAAAACAGCCTTCCTACATGGTGACTTGGAGGAAGAGATATACATGGAACAACCTGAAAGTTTTAAAGTGAAAGGGAAAGAGGATTATGTTTGCAAATTGAAGAAAAGTCTCTATGGCCTAAAACAAGCACCGAGGCAGTGGTATAAAAAATTTGCGTCAGTTATGACAGAACAAGGCTATAAGAAGACTTCCTCGGATAACTGTGTGTTTGTCCAAAAATTTTCTAATGATGACTTTATTATTCTCTTGCTTTATGTTGATGATATGTTGATTATTGGCAGGAATGCTTCAAGAATTGAGTTATTGAAGAAACAATTGAGCAAGTCTTTTGCCATGAAAGACTTGGGCTCGGCGAAGCAGATTCTTGGCATTAGAATTACCCGAGACAGAGATGCTAAGAAGTTGTTTTTATCGCAAAAGAAATATATCGAGAAGATCCTTCAAAAATTTTACATGGACAAGGCCAAAGTGGTTAGTACTCCTCTTGCTACCCACTTTAAGTTAAATATGAAGCAAAGTCCTACAACTGATAAAGAGAAAAAAGATATGGAAAGTGTTCCATACGCCTCGGCTGTAGGAAGCTTAATGTATGCGATGGTATGTACACTCCCAAACTTGGCGCATGCAATTGGCATTGTTAGTCACTATTTGTCAAATCCAAGCAGAGAGCACTGGAATGCGGTGAAGTGGATTATGAGGTATCTTCGGGGAACTTCAAATTTGAAACTCAGTTTCGGGACCGGGAAACTTGAGTTAGTTGGATGCACAGATTCTGACTTGGCAGGAGATATTGATACTCGTAAATCTACTTATGGTTATTGGATTTCTTTTGCGGGTGAAGTTGTGTCATGGAAGTCAAGATTGCAGAAGTGTGTTGCACTTTCTACAATCGAAACTGAATTTATTGCAGCGATTGAAGCTAGTAAAGAGATGCTATGGATGAAGAAGTTCTTAGAAGAACTTGGGTTCAAGCAAAAGAGGTATGTGCTCTTTTGTGATAATCAAAGTGCAATTCATCTTGGTAAGAATTCATCTTTTCATTCTAGATCTAGACATATTGATGTTAGATATCATTGGATAAGGGATGTTCTAGATGAAAAGTTGTTGGAACTTGAGAAAATTCATACGAGATCATAATGGCTCGATATGATGACGAAGACTCTACCAAGAGAGAAGCTTGAACATTGCCGATTGATAGCAGGGATGGTGAATCCCTCCACATTGTCGTGAGGGGAGATTTGTTAGCTGGGTTCACTCCTATGTGGAGGAGACCCAATGAGTTGCAAGCCCAAAAAGGGCTTGAGCCCATATAATAAGTTATATGAGGAAATAGGGTTGGCTTGAGCCCATATAATAAGTTATATGAGGAAATAGGGTTTCTCACTATCTATATAAAGTGATAGTCGCAAAAGGAAATAGTAACAAGAGAAAAAGAAAAAGCAGAAAATCTGGGGGTTGAGGCAATATCTGATTTACATCAAGCTGGCGTCAGAGGTCGATTCGTTGTCCGATTGAGCTGAAATTTTGACAGCATGTTCGTGGCGCAATCTTCTCAAATCTGAACGGTTTGATTTTCGTTTGAAGCTGCCTACATTAGGTTTTTGTGGATTGATCAAAACCTGTGTTTTTGGTCAGATTTATCCTTGATCTCTTGTGAAGTTTATGTGTATTGCCAAGAATTATGTTCTTGAGGTCTTTGCTGCTATGTACCTCTAGTATTTGCTAGAGAAGAACAATTTTGTTGATAGTGAAGAATTTTTGGGTGGACTCCGGTCCCGTGGTTTTTGATCTCCTCACATCGAGGAGGTTTTCCACGTAAAAAAATCGTCTTGTGTTCGTGTGCTTGGTATATATTTTATTCTACTATATCGATTCCTATTAGGTTTACACAAGAGGGGAGATTATTTTATTCCGCTGCGTTGATTTGATATTGTTCGAATTGTTATCGTTCTCCCATCAAAGCACTCATTCAAGACCTTTCTGGGACAGCCGTGGAAGAATTATTCGAGGACGGTGATAATGAAGACAGACATCGACGAGTTCATAGACCCACAGGGATGGAACGAGTGGACCGGTGATTTCCTCATGACCCTATTTTATGGAGAGTACCTAAACTCGGGCGCGGCGCGGCAACGGGGAGGAGGGTGAATTGGACGGGTTTCCACATCCTCAAGAGTCCACAGGAGGCCGAGCCATTTTCATTGAGAAGATTCATACAGGGAGATTTATGGATACCTAGGACCGGCATACCGGTTTCACTTGATATATGAAAAATACCGTAACTCATGAATTTCAATGTAATAAACTTGAACTGGCACTTCTGTAGTATCGGCATGTTTTCAAATAGAACCAAGAATTGACACCCCGCCCCCTTTTTTTAATTTGTTCTACGCAATTTTTCTATGTAAATTTTACTTTACCTCACAATTTATGTCGTCACTAGTAATCTTAAGGACCAACCTATCTTGGATCGCGCCCAAGACAATAGCGAGAGCCCTGACCGTGAGATCGAGACCAAATAGAGAGAGAGGGCAAGACAGCCAGGTTTTTTATTTTGTGATTGTAAGTTTTGATTTGATTAGAAAGAGATTGGATCTGGGCTCAAGGCTGGGTGTGTGACCTTGTGCAATTGCATGTCTTTGTGGACCTTTTACTATTTGAAGTTGTTGACGTGTTACGATACTTCCTTAAAATAAAAGAATTAAAAAAAAATCAATAAAAGCTCCGGACCAATTTTACTTTGGATTCAGCCAAGTCAATTCGGATCTCACGTAGAACAGGTGAGTTCAATGCTTGACCTTGGAAACTGAACCAAACCTAATTGGTTCCAGATTTTCAATCCATGAACCTTTTTCAAGAATCAACATTGAATCAAACTCGCAAACCCGTTCAGGCTGGATCTTGAGTTAAATCAGAATAATTTAGGACCATGTTGATTTCCAAATTCTTCATTCCTATTTGAATCGTTTTCTCTGTCTATAAAACACCAAATCATTTTGATTATGGTGTCATTGGAAAGATATCACGTAACACTGCAATCCATAATCCGTAATGAGGATGGGCCCTAGTACTAATATAAAAGGATCTTATTTCCAGGAGATGATTATATTTCGACTAGCCTAACTAGCTAGTTTTCGGGAATCAAAGACTCGTAAATTTCAAACGATGCATCTAAATCAAGTATCATCCATCTGTGATGTGGAATTAATTGCTCAAGCCATGAGAGCCGCTGGAGTTTCATTGGAGCATTGCCAACAAAGGCAAAACGGAGGGTTGTTAGCAACTAGTGTTTTAACTTTAGATACTTGAAATTTTTTTGCAAGTTTGAAACCAAAAGAAAACCTACTATGATTTGAGTATTTTTCGATGAAGAAAAACCCTCTCGAGCGAGCCTCCAACCTTTAGTGACTGCCCCTTCTTTTCCCCCTTTCTTTTTTCTTTGATTTTGGTAGAAAAGCCAATTGTAACCCTTGATATAAATAGATTGGAACTACAATGATCAAGACGAAGTCCCATGGTTCCCTCTCCCCTACATGTCGAGAATGTCCTCGATCGTTCTCATTCTCTCGTTTGCATTTCCCGTTACCTTTCAAGGGAAAGTAAATAAAGGTGTCGGAACCAAATTGAAAAATCAAATCACAATTTCGTGTATTTTCGGTGTGGTTCGATTTTCAATTCAGGTAATAGTAAAAACTAAATTTCTCTTTACTAGTTTGTATTTTATCAGTTCAGTTTAGTTTGAATAACCGAATCCATCCAAATACACACAACTCTCTCTCTCTCTCTCTCTCTCTCTCTCTCTCTCTCTCTCATCTTTGGATCTTTAGAAGAGCACACTTTGATTGAACCGTGCGATGCAGACAGAGGGGAGAGAGATAAAGCGGAGCGAAGCAGCGAACCCCCACTTTGCATTTCCTCTTCCATCTTTCAGTTTCGCTCACAAAACAACACCTCATCCTCTTCCTTTTTTTTTTTATCAGTCCTACTACATTCCTATTCTAACACTCACTTTCAAATTTTTGCCCTACCTTATGTAGAGTGTGGGAATCAAAACCCACTTTTAAAATTTACTCGTTCCCACCCCAACCCCCTAAAATGTAGGAATTTGAACCCCCACCTTCCCCTTCCACGTTGGAAGAGTGACCATTGGGACAAACCCCAGTGATTTCATCCTCTTCCTTTACATCCCTTCCTTTCTCAGTTTTTCTCCTCGAGCTTTCTCATTCGATCTCGTCTTCTCCTTTCCCTTAAGGGGATGTCCACCTAAGCTACGAGATCGCCTCTGTCTCCTGGAAGTCTTGTTGAATAAACTTGTCACAGCCATTGTTGAACTATCTCTATCTGATGAAGAAGCTTCGTGGATGAATCGACGTATGTGCTTTCGATCTTTGAAGCACATCAATCGTGTTGTGTGCATAA
This sequence comes from Eucalyptus erythrocorys, assembly GCA_014182555.1. Classification (NCBI taxonomy): domain Eukaryota; kingdom Viridiplantae; phylum Streptophyta; class Magnoliopsida; order Myrtales; family Myrtaceae; genus Eucalyptus; species Eucalyptus erythrocorys. The sequence goes on from CM024601.1 coordinate 36,505,802, forward strand.
AGTATGGTATTCATTTCTCATTTGAGCATGTGATAAAATGGTTTTAGCTTTTGGGATAAGTATACAGTTTATCCCGATATTAGTGAAAAAAAGTCTCCCAATTATATCTTGAATAGAGATGACAACGGCTGTCACTGTTCAATATAATAGCTAATTTACGCCAAAAAATCCTAGACGACCCTGAACATGAATATATATATATATATATATATATATATATATATATATTTTTACATGCATTTAAATACGCTAAAACTCATAAAGCAGTTCAAACCGATGATCATGAAGGACTTTTAGGTTGAAAATATCCTCGAAAGGATACTGGAATTTCTCCTCGATATCCCCGGTATCCTCGAAAGAATACTGGAATTTCTCCTTCGAGCAAAATTTCCAGATTGGTATTACAGGCTCCATAAGAAGAAGAAGATTGAGGGTCAATTGAATATATGCCGCGGAATTTTAGCCAAACCCGAGTAGTTCGTTGTGTTTATTCATTCTCAACACTTCATTTCCTTGTCTAGGAATCCCAAGTTATCTTAATCTATTTCGTTTTCCAACTCTTCTATATCAAAATGGACGAACAATTCAAGATTAAGACCTTGTACTCGTTCTGTGCACGCCCAGGGCACAATTGAGAAATGAGGTGCAACTTAAATAGCTAAGATTAGAAAATTGAAAAGTTATCTGAGGCATCCAAATTCTTATGATTTGAAGTCATGGTTTTGCATGCCCCACGCCATCATTGCTCCTTAAACATATATTACCCGATCTATAAATTATGTAGATGAAGCCTATCCCAACATCATGTGGTCCTCAAGGTGACGCTAACATTATCAACGGTTGAGATTATATTGGTCCGCATTTTATGAGCAGTTTGCACTATTGCGTGCTCTTGGATGATATAGTCCATGTGATCATGGTATAAGTAGCTCCTGAACTTTCCTTTTATGGCATTACACAATTGATAGACTGTTGGACCAATATAGTTCACGTTCTCATCTTAACTGGACAATGTTGTGAGTAGCTCAATATTCATTGTCTCTTTTAACTTTATTTGATCAACCCAATCCCTAAACTATTCAAAATCTTAATAATGCAATATTCAGTGAGATGCAATGCCAAATCACCAGCTTTTTTGCTTATATGGACCGCCAACACGGACATCTCATGAGCCACCTCACCCAATGGACCCCTTTAATGATCACATGCGTCAAATTGTACCTTGAACATTTAATGATCGATTAACGATAGTGGACACCGCAATTTCTGTTAGTCTACTTGATGGAACGACAACATTGAACCTAGTGATAAATTTGAATCATGAATTTTTTATGTCATGTATCATGTAGCTATTGCTATGTTATGCCATCTTCGAGTTATATTCTCATCATGTTTGTATTATGAATTTCCATACATGTAATTATTATCATGTCATTGCATTTTCACATCACATTTTGAATTCAAAATTTTCATGTCCTCATTATCATGTCATATCATTTTCTCAATATGTTCCGAAACATATATTTGCCATGTCATGTATTTTTCTCATAATGTAGGAATTTTGAAGTTGTCATGTCATTATCAAGTCATGTCATTTTCTCAAATAATGATTAAATGTTGCATCTAAATTGAAATTAACATGCACACTTTCACACAAAAAGAGAGTTGACCCACTACTTATGAGAAATATGGCCTTGTTATAACAACATCAAATGAGTGTTTTTGTAACATTTGAAATAATGCATCAAGCATGAATTAAATAATGGATGACTAGAACTTAAACTAAATAGGGCGGTGGTACCGAAAGAGTGCCACAGGACGCTAATGCATTATACACGGAAATTAATCCCTGAACCTAAGATCTCTAGGTTTCCTATACCTAGCTTCTTCATACGTGCCCTTAGGTAGCTAACTTTTCCATTATTACCTGAGCATTAGGTGTCCAATCAATCTAGAATTTTCCAAAATGATAGGTGGCAACTCTTGTTTGGTATCTGACCCCAAAAAAAATCTATTTCTGTATATATGTTCATGATCATTTTTGCATCTCGTAGACAATCCTTGCTTAGGATTCCTAGGAATCGAGGTGCCACTAACCGGTGATGCCTGATTTGCAAAACTCGAGAGCTACGACCCCTACTAGCCCCCTCATCCGCTAGCACTTGAGGGGCTGATAGTCGATCCCAGTTGATCCCTTTGCACAAATCGTTGCATAGACATGCCAATTGCCAATACTAGCTGTTATTAAAAGCTCATGAGCAGACCGTGAGCCAATTGATTTGACTTGCAATTCCAATGGGGCTAGTCAGTACATTCATAGCTGGATTGCCGGTTCATTCCCTTAATGGTGGCTCTGAACCGCTGCCCGATACTAGTCCACATCTGTTAGATTGCAAGAACACATATGAAGGGATTCTCCTTGACGGTTTTGCCAAGTAGATCTGGGCGCCTACAGCTTTTGTGGCTGAATCCCTAGATGTACATGAGGCGTTACTTTGGCTGAAGGAAAAAAAGAAGCCCTCAACTCCCACGAACTGAACTGGAAGGGAAAGGTACTTTTGACCTGCATGTGCACTTATCTTCAGATAGTTTATTAGTTCTCAATAGCTTATTGGGCCATGAAACCAGTCCATGGGTAGCCCATTCCATCATCAACGATTGCAAAGAACTCCTCGCCCATATTGGAGGAATTTCGGTGGATTACGAACCAAGAGAAGCAAATCAGGCTACGGATTGGATCGCAAAGGCTCACCAAGCTAACTCCCTCCCTTCGAATTGGGTCACTAATCCCCCTCACTCTCTATGTTTAATTTTCTGTTTGGACTCTGATCCTTCTACGGCCCCTTTAGGGGCTTAGTAATGAAAATTACCACTTTCGGACCAAAAAAAAAAAAAAAAACAAAACAACGCGTTACTAACTTCCTCTACTTCTTTCTGTTTCATAATGAAACCATTAGTCAATTCTCCACGTATAAGAAAAGTCAAATACACTATCGTTCCAATTTCTAAAAGTCGTATAATGTACATTCTTCATTAAAAAAATGGTCATGGTATTGGAAAGCTATTCCACTGTGCGCCAAATATTCCTCACTGTGGAAGTATCCTTCTTATGGCTGCTCTTTGAATCAATAAATGTCCTTAGTATTTAGCTATCTCGACAATAAATGGATATGGGATAAAATTAGTTTGCCGGTAGTTGCAATAAATGGTCATATTCCTCTATGTTCCTTGAAATTTGCAGGAAATAAAGCTGTTGGGGTGATGGAAGGCTGGACAGACATGGACTATTGAACCGATGATTAATGTAGGTTTTCTTTCGGATAATTTGCTTGTGGTCTTCTCTCGAATTATATTTGCTTTCACTAAATGATCCTTTCTCGAAATTCACCCGTCTGACAATTTCTAAATCGGAGGTTGGCGTGATAGAATATGGCCTAATGGATGGACTGCAGCTACAGCCGATGGCAAACGAAGCGCCTAACGTTTCATTTTACTTGCAAAAAAAAAAATGATAGAAGAGAAAGGTTGTGATCACTTAGAGAAATAATGATAAGTTTTGAGTTGAAGGAATTTTGTTAGGGTGGCATGGCAGTGGTGCCCTGCTGATTTTCGTATAACTCAGGCATCTCTCTTTTTTATTAGATGATTGCATTATGCACGTAAAGCAATTTCAACGAATTTACATGTACCGATAATACCACAATATAGTCACTATTTAATCACCAACTCCAATCAATTAATGATGAAAGAGAAACCGGGTTCAAGATAAAATATTGACCAAATATGCATTCAAAATAGACAAATTCATATTTGATGCAAGTGAATCACCCATTCAAGATGCCTAGATCACAGTTTGAGGGACGTGCTTGCTTCTAATCTCTATGAAGCAATTCAAGAATGCTTTTACTCAAATCCCAATTGAAGCATTTACCAGAAATGCCCAGAATACTACTAATGTATAAAGATTACAAATATTTACCAGAAATGAGAAGGGCCAAGAAAGGAAACTGCAGATATTGTTGGACTAACCTGCAGCAGGAGGGAAGTATATTTATTATCGCTAAGCATATCCTCCTTAATTTGTTTTGAGTGCACTTGAATAAAAGAGACATCGTAATCGCAAAGCAGAGAAGAGAAAAAATTCAAGTAGTCCTATATTGCATGTTGTCACTAATTCAGTAAAATACTAGATTCAATAAAAAATAATAATAATAATAATTAATTAATTAATTAATTGGTGTTGTCCTTTGACATTTCTAATATACATATTTCCAGCAACTCCGTGAAATTCCTTAGTATTAGCATTTACATCTTTTTTAACCTTGCAACTAAAGCATGGGCCTCCATGTGGTGGATGCGAACAATAGGCTTGCTGAAGAGCCCAGCAATTTTTCGAGCTTGCCAACCGCACCACCCAAAAATAAAAATAAAAATAAAAGAGCAAGTAGCCATATCCCTCAGTGATAATATGATGCATTGAACTGGATGATGCAGATTTCAGTGAGTAAAAAAAAATATCCTTGACCCCGGCAATCCATCAAAATGTAACAACAAAAGCTGCTCAGCTCAGTTCATATGGCTGCTGCTATTTAAGTTTGCATACCCGTGCATGCAACAAAAGAAAAACATAAATGTGTAAATTCGATCATTGACAGCACGGGCTCAAGCTAGTCGACATCAGCCTACCACATGTTCTTAAAATGACATTATATTCAACCAAAAGACTGTCAACTCTGCAGTCAAAACTTAGCACCTAGTTAGACATATAACACGCTCTACTTCAGACATTTTCGGTCAGAGACCCACTTTAGGTTTCTAAGCAAGGTAACCAGTAGACATTTTCAAGTTCAAACCGGCCAGGTTCACAGAGAGAGACGAAGAAAAGGGTACCCGGACCAGACAGAATTTTCCCTTGCTCTTGTTAAAAAATATGGACAGCATAACCCAAAAGTGAACCAGATACAATGCTTCATGGATTAGAAGTAAAAGAATAACAATTAAAATGTCAAATTACCGTGAAGGCGGAGGCTTAAACCAGGACCAATAGTAACAGCAACATAAATCTCTGGCTGTCAGATTAGCCTTGGTCAGTGCTTTTCTACAACCTGCATTAAAGTAACAGAACTTTAGCATGGAAAGAAGTTTCATATGATGCACATAAGACAATGTTGGCTGATCAATAGGAGAAAGGGATGGCCGAAGAACTGAGAGGAGCTCTCAATACAGTAATAATACAAGGGAGTAATACGTGATGCATATAACAGACAATTGCCTTGATGATAATAACATTAAAGAAAGACCAAAATGATAAAACGTTACCTGATCAATAGCTTCGGCATGAGCAGCTTCTGCCATTTTGGGAGCAACACCTCCATATAAAACGAGCAGATCTGCCTTTATATATAAAGGTATGAATTTTGGTAAAATGCTTGCAATATAAACAAAAACTATCCTTCTGCCAAACTTCAGGCACTTATGGAGCAATATTATTGATGAGAGAAGGATTTCCTCTGCAAGAGAAAACAAAAGTTCATAGAGGAATATGCACTACGAAAGACTGATCCCACCCAAATTGAGAAAGGCTTCATCATACATAAGATAAACAGCAGAAGATTGGGTGGCCAGCCAGTTATCTTGGCAACAGCAGAGCACTGAAAAAGCTAACGGATCACTGCTCTAGTTGCCATATACAAAAGAAAAGCTACATTCAGATTGGGAATGAGATAACCTAATTTCTAACCCAAGCTCACAAGACAGGAAAAGAAAACAAAAAACTTGCTTTTTCAATGATTAAGATGCAAACCAGTAAGCTCTTCCATTAGTTATTCAGTTGAGGGATATAATTTATTTGGATTTCCCTGACAAAATGTCATGAACTGTAATAAGTCCAAACCAAGCTCTAAATGTTTGCCTCTGTCTCCCCAACCTCACCCCGACTAAATAAACTAAAAAAGGCACGAAGAAGAAGTGTGGAAGCTAAAATACTATGTCATTGCCGGATGGTCGAGTCAATGCAGCAGACAACCCACTGTACAATCCCATCTTGCGCAGCCTTCGGTATCTAGAGCAATTCGCAATTCTTCATTGATGATTGAAATTCTGTGTTACCTATGGACCAAACACTCAGCTTAACTGTCATCCAAAAGGCACATTGGGCAAATGACATTTTCCCCATTGCTCCATTCCCAGTTCACCATAATTTTCTGCCAATATTCAAAGCCGAAGAGGAAAAAGGAGATAATCTAACTGCGCCCAAACACGAGTTAAGGAGTCAATATCAAACAAACAAAACAGCACCAAAGTAAGGATCTTCCTCACGTATCATCAGCTCCTCAATACATAAAGGAAGCCCCGGACACCAGAATTACCAAAAAGAAGCCACGTACCTGAGACCACACGACTTGACTTAGAATTTGTCCATCGCCTCTCCCCTGAACGCAAAAAAACACCGATCATAAAGCCAATGATCGCCACGAAACTACCCCTTCGAGCCACCAGATGGCAAGAGAGAGCTCGCAATGGCAGCCGCAGTATTGTCACGGCTCATTTCAATGCCAAGGACGACCAGATCATCACCATCCGTGCTTGCGGTTCCTCCCCGTGGAACTGAGGAAGTGGAGTTGCTCGAGGTCAAGAAGCTAAAGGAAGGAGATGTAAGAATTTTCCCGGTATGGGCCAGATTAATTGAGATTATAATTATCCGTTTTACGGAGTTGATCTAATAAAGTGAGGTATAAGGTTTCTTAGTAGTCCAATATGGGCACAGGCTTGTGTGGGCCGAGGTGGGCCCGGCCCGTGATAAGAGGGCCCGTCCAATTTCTATAAAAGGCTAAGGTCCCTCCCATACCCTCATATGTTTTTGCAATCCAAAAGCAAACACTCTCTCTCTCTCTCTCTCTCTCACATAAGGACCAAGTGGAGAAGAGAAGGCGGCCTCATCGAGCCAGGGTACCGAGGGCATAGGGGAGAAGATCTTCAGCACCCACGGCCCGGCTTGTCATGATTTCCGCTCCAACGACGCCATGGACCCAAAAACAGGTGCATAAAGCTCGATCCTCTAGCTATGTCGGTCTTGGGTTGCCGTTTAGTCGGCCTACATTTGGTATCAGAGCTTGCATAGACTAAAGCGAGTCCTTTTATGCCTATTGAGCCTTCAGCCGAACCAAAATCGGCCGCCTCCAGCCCTTCTCGGTCTTGGCCCTAGCTCCGAAAACTTTGCTTGCTTCTTCGTGATATTTGGTCCAATAAAAGTGAGATTTTATTGCATATATGGGTTCTACTCGTCTATACGAGCAAAATGAGCGGTCAAACGTCGTTGGAGGAGGCCGGAATTAGCCACACGCGCCGACACGCGCCGAAGGCGGTGCTGAGCGTCGGTGCCACGCGCCGCCGCCTGGCTTCACGCACGCGCACGCGCGCACGTGCGAGCCAATGCCGTCGGTGACGTCGGCATGACGTCGGCCACCGCCTTCGACACACAAGGACACGTGTCGGTGGTGACGTCATGCGACGTCACGTAAACCGCCTTAACGGCGGCCGCCACGTGGCGGGTGACGTCACCGATGACGTCACCGGTTGACCCGACCCGACCCGGGTTGACCCGACCCGACCCGAGTTGACCGGGTTGACCCGACCCGACCCATGTTGACCGGGTTGACCCGACCCGACCCATGTTGACCAGGTTGACCCGACCCGACCCGGGTTGACCGATCGAACCGTTGACCGGTCAGACCGTTGACCGGTCCGACCGGTTGAACGGTCGAACCGGTTTTTCTCACGCGCCGCACCTTCCAGCGGCGCGTGAGGGCGCGTGTGAGCTCCGTTTGGGGCGTATTTTATATGGACATGCTCGTATTGAAATTTCCTACCTTGTGGTGTATTTATTTATATTTTTTTGGTACCATTAAGGATGTGAAATTGTGCATGAAACCATTAAGATGTGTTTTTTAGTGCATTTCTGGAATATTTATGCATGGTTTAGGAAATCCAGTTTCATGCTTATGATTATATCATCACTTAAGGAATATATATAAATGGTGTTGATTTATCATCAGTTTGTATTAATGGATGGAGCAATGCAATTAGCATGTTTTGTGATTTTAGTGACAAAAGGCCCCATCATCAAGTCTAAAATCACTTGTGGAAGGCGTATGTGAGTTATAAAGTTATATCCTTCATATGAGAGAAATTTTGATTATTTAGTTGGGTTGTGACCGCCAAAGTGGCACACTTGATTGAATTTGAGAAATATCTGTCTTATGTTGAAATGGGATGTCTCCTATTCTTATGCATGATTATACTCCCAAAGGAGGTGATTGTGCATTAGTTGATGGAGGGCCACATGTACAGCATATGGTTGAAAAGTAGCTAGCCCTAGTGATTTGTACACCCAAAGGTGATGAATTCGCAAAAGGTTAGAGCATATTTTTCATGGAACCGCTGTCATGTAAAGAGTATACAATTGTATGTCATGTATTCTGCCCAAAGGTGTTTATATGATGATACGTGTAGCTCTTGAGATGTATGGTTGATACTCACATGATGCTAATTACATGTATTGCTCGCAAATTCAGTCACATTCTCTGTGAATGGCAATTTCATAGCCATTGAGGTTCTTACTAGATCAAATTTCAAGAGATGGAAAGAGGATTTTCAGTTTGGTATGGAGTTGGCAGATGTTCATGTTGCTCTCACTGAGGATAGGCCGGCAGACCTTACTGATGACAGTACAGAAGTTCAGAAAGTACGTTTTGCCGCATGGGAGAAGAGTAACAGAATTTGCCTACTTATAATGAAAAGATCAATTCAGGAACATCTGTTGAGTGGCTTGCCATCTGATTGTACTATTAGGGATATGATGGAAGCCTTGGAGGCCGGTATCGTGTCTCTCCCAATGCTGAGATTGGTACACTCATGCAATTACTTGTTTAATATGAAATATGATAGTTCGACTGGGGTCAGAGATTATGTGCTGAGAATGGTGGATTATCAGTCAAAACTTCGAGTTCTTCATGTTGATATCCCTGAGGCTTGCATTGTGCATTTGGCATTAAACACTCTTCCTCCTGACTTTGGAATTATCAAGACGAACTATAGTTCGCAGAATGAAACTTGGTCAATCAATGATCTTATAGTTCGAGTGGTGGCGAAGAAGAGAAATTAAAGAAAGAAAGAGGGCATCTTGCCTTGTATGCCTTTAGTTCTGCCAACAGAAAAGGCAAATGGGTTGCACATCAGAGAGGAAATCCTAAAGCTGTAGGTACTTTTAATAATACAGCTTCCAAGAGAGGAGATTCCGAAGCTGTTGGTCCCTCCAACTCTATGGCTTCTAGAAAGGCACCTTTTGCTGGTCCCTCCTCTTCTATGGTTCCCAGAAAGACAACTTTTAAGAGGGAAGGTGTTCTTTGCTACTTTTGTGGAAAGAAGGGACACATGAAGAAATTCTATGATAAATATAAGGCTTGGTTGTCTCAAAATGAGCATAAAGGTAATGATTCTTTGGCACTTGTCTGTGAATCCAATCTATCTGAAGCCCCATCCGGTTCCTGGTGGCTAGATAGTGGTGCAACTAATCATGTTGCGTTTACCATACGAGGATTCACAAACGAAGGATGCCAAATAAGGATGAATCATCGCTCACTTTGTGGAAACAACGATAAGATCGACGTTAAGTTCGTGGGAGATGTCTTTTTGAATCTAGACTCTGGTTTTAATATGATATTAAGAAACACTTTCTATGTACCTTCCTTTAGACGGAACTTAATTTCCGCTTCATGTTTGGATATGTGTGGTTACTCTTTTGAAATAAAGAACGATCTTGTTCTATGTTCTTTGGCTCAAATAAGGTTGGGTACTGCAACATGTTCAATGGATTGTATAGATTGTGTTTATCTCCCAATGATATATACGTCGCTAATACAGTTGAAAATGTTGTTCCCAAAAGACCTCTACCTAAGGAACAATCTTATGTATTGTGGCATAAACGACTAGGTCACATATCTAAAGAAAGAGTAGAAAGGCTGATAAGGACTCACATCCTGCCTACTCTTAAAGGTGACCTAGAAACTTGCATAGATTGTTGTAGAGGAAAGATGACCAAGATAAAGAAGAAAACCGCAGTTCGAAGTTACTGGATTGTTGGAAGTCATTCACACCGATATCGGTGGACCCTATCTTTGCAACCTTGTGTAGAAATGTTTATTTCATCACGTTTATTGATGATTATTCTCGGTATGGTTATCTCTTCCTGATTAAGGAGAAATCTGAATCTCTTGACAAATTCAAAATTTTTCAAACTGAAGTTGAGAAACGGTTAGGAAAGGTAATAAAGGTGGTCAGATCTGATCGAGGTGGAGAATATTATGGTAGACATGGTAATGCTGGGCAAATTAAAGGGCCATTTGCTAAATACTTAGAGGATTCAGGATAGTAACTCGTTCATTATGCTTGGGAGTCCTGAACAAAATGGTGTGGCTGAAAGATGCAATCGTACTCTCATGGACATGGTAAGATGTATGATGAGCAGGACTAATTTACCTGATTTTTTATGGGGTGAAACTTTAAAGACAGCCGTTTATATACTGAATCATATTCCTACTAAAGCTGTTGCATCAACTCCTTTTGAGTTATGGACTTGGCGCAAACCAAGTTTGAATCATTTCAAGGTCTGGGGATGCCCTGCAGAAGTAAGATTGTATAATCCAACATTGGGTAAGTTCGAAGTTAAAACCACTCGATGTTACTTTGTATCTTACTTAGAACATTCAAAGGGATATCGATTTTATAATCCAAGTGGAGGAACAAGGATTGTGGAATCACAAACGGCCAAGTTTTTGGAATTTAATGTAGCCGAAGAGCATGATTGCTCACAAATTAAATGAACATGACAACTTAACGAGACCTGCTATGTCTTTCTCATTGCCTGTGCAAACGATCATGGAGCCTACTGTGCCACAACGAACTGTTAACACCGAAGATCCTACGATGAAGCGATCACTGAGATGAAGTCCTTGAAGTTCCTCAAACTCAAAATGAGCTTACGGTGGCTCCACTTAGGAGGTCTACCGGGGAAAGACGTTCAGCTATACCACCGATTATATGGTCTTTTTAGGAGAACATGATTACGATATAGGTTGCATTACAGATCCAGCAACTTATATGGATGCTGTTTCTTGTCCTCAATCAAGTTTGTGGTTGGATGCAATGAGAGATGAGATGCAATCTATGAAGTATAATGGTGTTTGGGAACTTATTGAATTACCTGAAGGTTATAAACCCATAGGTTGCAAGTGGGTTTATAAAACTAAAAGAGATTCAAAAGGAAAGATTGAGAAATTTAAAGCCGACTTGTAGCCAAAGGGTTCACTCAAAGGGAAGGGATAGACTATGAAGCAACATTTTCACCAGTTTCTTCTAAAGACTCCTTTAGAGTAATCATGGCATTGGTAGCCCATTTTGACATGGAATTACACCGATGGACGTTAAGACTGCTTTTCTAAATGGAGATCTTGATGAGGAGGTTTATATGGTACAACCTGAAGGTTTTGCAACAAACAATTCAGATAAGTTTGTATGTAAATTGAAGAAGGCTATCTATGGTCTCAAACAAGCTTCTAGACAATGGTACTTGAAGTTTCACAACGTCGTCACTTCCTTTGGTTTTGTTGAGAACAAAGTGGATCAATGCATATATTGCAAGGTCAGTGGGAGGAAATTTATTTTCCTTATACTTTATGTGGATGACATTTTGCTTGCAAGTAGCGATATTAGATTGCTATGTGAATCAAAGAAAATGTTGTCAAAGAATTTTGACATGAAAGATCTAGGTGAGGCATCTTTCGTTCTTGGCATTGAAATCCACAGGGATCGCTCTCATCGTGTATTAGGTTTATCTCAAAAGGCATATGTTGATCGTATTTTGGAAAGATTCAACATGCAAGACTGCAAACTAGGAACTGTTCCTGTAGTTAAGGGTGACAAGCTGAACCTCTCACAGTGTCCTCGTTCAGATTTTGAGAAAAACCAAATGAAGGATGTGCCTTATGCTAATGCACTTGGAAGTATCATGTATGCTCAAGTTTGCACAAGACCAGACCTCGCTTTTGTAACGGGGCTTTTGGGCGATATCGGTCGAATCCAGGACACGATCATTGGGTTGCTGCCAAAAAGGTCTTGAGATATTTGAAAAGAACAAGAGATTATATGCTGATGTATAGATATGTCGATGATTTGCGATTGTTGGCATATTCGGATGCGGACTTTGCTGGTTGTGAGGATGATAGAAAGTCGACAACAGGATATATATTCATGTTGGCAGGAGGTGCAGTGTTGTGGAAAAGTGAGAAACAGAAATCTATTTCTTCCTCTACCATGCAAGCGGAGTTTATAGCATGCTTTTCAGCTTCTACTCAAGCAATTTGGCTCCGGAACCTCATCAGAGAATTGACGGTATTTGATTTTGTGGATAGACCCATGCAATTATATTGCGATAACAATTCTGCTGTGTTATTTGTTAATAACAACAGAAGTCTAAAGGGGTCTAAGCATATGGAGGTCAAATTTTTGACCATAAAGGAAATAGTGCGAGAATGGTGACATTATAGTAGAGCATATTCCCACGAGACGATATGTTGGCGAGATCCATTGACTAAAGGTTTACGCCCTTGTGTTTTTGAGAGACATGTCATGAACATGGGCTTGGGAGAATCGGTGGATACTATCGTTTAGTGGGAGTTATTTCGGATTTGCTCTAATAAAGTTCATGTCGGTATTTTGTTACCTTTTGTAACGTTATGATATATGTCAACTCCTTCGTGTAAGTTGTTATTGAGTTGTGTACATATATCTAAAGAAAATCTCAAGATACTTTGTGTAAATCTTAAGTAAAGGCTAGGGGCATGCGGTTATTAGCCTTGTACATATGTCTCGATTACACATAAGGAAAGGTTAACCATAAAGATGAGACATATGTGGGTTCTTTAGAACCATAAAGATATTCTCTAGTGCCACATCCGGTTTTACGTGACACTTAAGGTAAGAGAATAGTGACCGACAAATGGGATAACACATAAGGTAAAACTCTTTATGAGGTGTTATCAATTTGCCACACAACCATATTAAATCCATATCAGTAAAGTTGATAGCATTTGTGTATATGCAGTTACCGCCATGATCCGGTGTTGGAAATTTTATGGGATCGGATTGACTGCTGAGAATTATCTCTAGATCAACATAAAGTGTGCACATACAGTATGATCTCAATTAATATGGCCCAAGTGAGAGAATGTAAGAATTTTCCCGGTGTGGGCCAGATTAATTGAGATTATAATTATCCGTTTTTACGGAGTTGATCTAATAAAGTGAGGTATAAGGTTTCTTAGTAGTCCAATATGGGCCTGGCTTGTGTGGGCTGAATTGGGCCCGGCCCGTGATGAGAGGGCCCGTCCAATTTCTATAAAAGGCTAAGGTCCCTCCCCTACCCTCATATGTTTTTGCAATCCAAAAGCAAACACTCTCTCTCTCTCTCTCTCTCTCTCTCTCTCTCACATAAGGACCAAGTGGAGAAGAGAAGGCGGCCTCATCGAGCCAGGGTACCGAGGGCATAGGGGAGAAGATCTTCAGCACCCACGGCCCGGCTTGTCGTGATTTCCGCTCCAACGACGCCATGGACCCAAAAACAGGTGCACAAAGCTCGATCCTCTAGCTATGTCGGTCTTGGGTTGCCGTTTAGTCGGCCTACAGGAGAAGCCAACAGAGGACTGGAAGGCGGCTATGACAAAGAGAGTCGCACTTGTCGCCGACGATTGTGGCAGTGCCGACGGAAGCGAGAGCTTCAGAACAAAGTGAAGGCGAGAAAACGCTGCAGAGAGGGAAAGTGGCAACGAAGACAACATGAGAGAGAGAAAAACAAGCCAGCGTTCACTGAACAATGAACTCAACGTTCATCCGCTCCATCTCTCTGCTTCGAATTTCCCCCTTTTATGTTGGTAAAAATTTGGTACATGATCCTAGACTTTATCCCAACGTGCAATATCATCTCTAAATTATTAATTTATTTAATACAATCATTGAACTTTAGTCAGATGTGCAGTATCATTTTTTAATTTTAATTTAATCAAATATGATTCCTCAACTTTTAATACAATCACATCTTAAACAAAATAAAAATATTCAATTCAATCATTCCATTAATTTAAGTTCAAGGATGACATTAAATATGTATCAAAAGTTAAGAGATAAAATTGAACAATTAAAAGTTATTACACTTGGTTATTACACTTTTGATCAATATTCAAGACCAATGATGATGGAATCATTTGTGTGTTTTTAGTGAAAAGGAAAAGAACGCTCTTTTTTACATATGTTGTTGTTGTTCTTGTTTATTGATTGCATTTTGAGAAAGTTATTTTAACTTCTCTTAAGAGACAACCATTCGCACATCTTGAACCGGTGCCTCTTGAACACCTCCCATCATAGACGAACCACCGCAGTATATCATGTCTCACTCGGATATGATGGGCTTGATAATGTTCTATCAAGAATATCAACATTCATCTGTTTTAGAAACAATTTATAGTAGTATAAAGACTACGATTAGTGAATACACCTACACTTGGGAGCTCTAATTATGCACTTGTTAGAAATAACATAACTGCTACAATCCAAAAAAGAAAATAAATAACTAATGTCTCGTAGTGCTTCAAATATATTTTTGTTATATGTTGAGAGAACCATCATGAAAGTGATTTTGTTAGGCCATGGGCCTCGGAGTTGTATTTGGTCAAATAGTTCAACTGCTCGGTTTCCATATCCATTTGGCGCATATGCCAATATCATAGCTGTCCAAGCGATAACATATCTTTCCCTCATCGAATCAAAAACTTCCCTCGACTTGGTAACATTTCCACACCTAGCATACATATTGATTAACGAAGTGCCTAACACAATATTCATATCAAACCCATTGTCCATAATATACCCATGCACCCAACTCCCCAAACTCAATGCTCCAAACTGCGCACAAGCAACCAAAACTTCGAAAAACCAGTACGTTACTTGCCAAATTGTTTCAAATCACCTTATTCTATATGACTTTTGGTTTAGCTGCGAGTTTAGCAGTGCTATAGATGCATTTTGCCAAATCTCTAGTAGGTTGATACATACACCACCGAGCGCTTTTCCACCCTTACGATAATTTTTTTTTCAGGACATTGGAGGATGCGACATTTAGAAGCAAGAGACTCGTGAAGCAGTGGAATTGCCCCTTACTCATCATGAACTATACAAACAAATTGGTATCGATCCACCGCGAGGAGTGCTGCTCTATGGTCCGCTACACAGGCAAAACTATGCTAGCCAAGGCTGTTGCTAATCATACAACTGCTGCCTTCATTAGAGTTGTTGGTTCAGGATTTGTTCAAAAGTATCTGGGTGAGGTATGACACTGGTCCGGTCTAGTCGCCAGTAATAGGAACAACCAGGAACCAATCACCCCTTTTCCGAATTCACATGAGAGGGCCTTGGGCTCCAACCTAGTTGAGATGACATGGTTGCCCAACCTACTTGTGGACAAGACAAAGTCCGTTGGGTTTTGGACTCAATCCGCGCCATTATGGGCCTGACCTCAATCCCAACCCATAACTGCTTCATGGTAACATTTCACGAAAGGTAAAAGATGACTTCACCTTTCTAGATTTATGGATGGCTTGGAATCCGTCTATATGTAATCCTAATCCAAAGCTGGAACCCACTTCATGATTAATGAATGGCCTGAGCCAAACTTTCACCACTACCTTCACACTCTTGTCCATATAACTTGACCGCCAAGCTCCCTGACAAACTTGACAAGCTGATCTATAGAGCCATCTATTATTCAAAGGCGACAATTTAATAAGAAAAATTACCTAGACAAAAAGGATCCCTAGTATGGCGTGGGCCAAATCAAATATGGAAAATTTACATTTCATATGAAATGGGTCAAAACAAATAAATCAATTTGGGCTGGATCATTTTCAGCGCCACCCGACCTCCCCATTTAATGGGCCTAATGACACTTGAAAAGCAGCCATTCACTTGATAGTTGCTTTGAATTTTTTTTTTTTTTTTTTTTTTATTTGTCAAGATTATCTTGGTCTTCAATGTGCCGCACCAAAGCTTGCGGAGGGTATGAAAGTATGGCAACTTATCTGAAGTACAGGTTCGACCTGCTCATGAGGATCGTCTTTTGAGAAGTCACAATTATCTTGTTTCAAGAAACTGCTTGTCCAGTCTGATCCTGGACGGTTTTCTGCTATGCCAGATACTGCTCAACATTAACTTAGCGGAGAAGGTTCTGTCTCCTTCCTTTTACATCGGCGTCATTACAGTGCGTTCACCGCCCTGCACTTTCCGTCTTTATGAAGCCCATATTTACACTGGACACCTTGACTTAGTGTACATGCTACCGCACCACGGTGAATATCTCCTGCACCATTCGGGATATCATTGCCCCTTGTGTTGGTTTTCCGTTCGTCCTCCTCATTTATCTGCAGCAGCAGTTGGGGGACTGTCGCATGCTTCCCCAGAGGTTTCAAGCAAGTAATGTGCATGGGAAGATGCAGCCAGCCATGTCAACTCGAAAAACAAAGCCGAAAAGCAGAAAGCATTCGCGGCACTCAATCACTTATGAAGTGATCTCTTTTAAATTGAGTCTCATTGCATGTAATTCTCATTCGTTTCATTCATATGTGATCTTGAATTCTGCTTGGCTATCCTATACTGTTGAGCATGCCTCGACTAGAAAAAGAAACTGTGACAGCGGATTTCAGAGAGGTCTGCCATGTAGCTGGTTCTTTAGGCAATCTTAGTCCCAGTGAGGGCACCAGATTAACCATTTGAAAGCTCATGCAGATAACAAAGAAACCTGGACTCAGCTTTCTTCAGTCCAAAAGCTGAGGCCATGCCTAACAAGAGGGACCTTCTTCCATGTATCCATCATTTTTCAGTGTGGGATGTTCTTGCTTCGGAATAGTTATACATATCACCAGTTTAACAGCCCCGTCTTCACATCTCTCTTTGGAAGAAGTCTAAAATTGAATTATAATCAAGTTGAGTGTAACAACCATTTAGGAGTATTCAGCAAGATAGCAAGGGCAAACCTCTCTCTCAATTGCCAATTATGTGAAGATTATTCCTTCATTCAGCATCTGCACACCCTCAAAGGTGGATTTTCACCATACCACAACAAGTCACAGGAATCAAATGACACCCAGCTTCAGTGTAGACCACATCACCAGAATTCTAAACATGAACATGACCCATCCTTAAAATGGTGAAACCGGAGCTTGTCTCTAACAACAATTTCCCTGTTGGCAACAACTGAAATGTACTTAAATGCTAAGTGACAGTCTTCACACATACGTAGATTTTTCACAATCGTGACAGTCATGCCATGGCTAGTTTTGAGTAGTCCAAATGCTACAGCAAGCTTCTCACTATGAAATCTAAGTGCATATTCCCTTTCCTCCCCTTCTAACTCATGCATCAATGAATCAGCCAATGGTACATAACCAGCCTGGGTACATCTCAACATCAACTCATCCAAATACTCATATATAATATTTGTTTCAGGATGAGACTTGTCACCCATGCTAAACATATATGTCTTTCCATCAACTTCTGTAATGCTATAACCAACTTGCTTCTTCAGCCCTCTTTGTATCATCATGTTTCTAACTCTTTGCACTCTGTCACTTCGACCAGCCAAGGCATATATGTTAGAAAGCATGACATAATGGCCAGGATTATCTGGTTCGCTATCTAAGAGATGTTCAGCAACTCTTACTCCCAAGTCAAAATTCTTATGCATCTTGCAAGCCCCAAGCATAGCAGTCCACACGGCCGGTGGAGGCTCCATAGGAATTTTTTTTTCGATAAACTCATAAGCCTCATCAAGAAATCCTGCTCGCCCAAGCATATCAACCATGCATACATAGTGTTCTAGTCCTGGCTCTACATCATATTCTTCCTTCATGCTTGCAAATGCATGACGCCCCAAGTCAACTAGCCCGGCATGAGCACATGCAGAGAGAACTGCCACGAAAGTGATTTTGTTAGGCCATGGGCCTCGAAGTCGCATTTGGTCAAATAGTTCGACTGCTTGGTTTCCATATCCATTCGTTGCATATGCCGATATCATAGCTGTCCAAGCAATAACATTTCTTTCCCTCATCAAATCAAAAACTTCCCTCGACTTGGTAACATTTCCACACCTAGCATACATATTGATTAGTGAAGTGCCTAACACGACATTCAAGTCAAACCCATTATCAATAACATACTCATGCACCCAACTCCCTAAACTCAATGCTCCCAACTGCGCACAAGCAGCCAAAACGCCCACAAACGTAGTCGAATCTGGCTCAATACCCGATTCCCTCATATGATCAAACAATTCAAGTGCCTCCTTAGCAGACCCATTCTGCTCGTACCCGGAAATCATTGAATTCCATGTAACAACTGTTCTCTCCCCCATTTTATCGAACACCTGACGGGCAACATTCAAATGACCCGACTTCGCATAAAAAGTGACTAAAGCCGATTGAACATAAGGATCCGACCCAAACCCACAAGCCAAAGCATGGGCATGAACGCCTCTACCAAGCCTCGAAGCCGACAAGTCCGCGCAAGCCTTAATAACGGACGTGAAAGTGTAATTACTGGGGGGAATGCCTGCGAGCAGCGAGCAGCGATAGAACGCGACCGCATCACGGGGGAAGCCAAACTTGGAGCAGGACTTGATGAGGGAATTGAAGAGGAACGAGTCGGGCCCAGGCACGGTGACGAAAACCCGGCGCGCGTAGCTAATCGCGCCGGCGGCGCAAGCGAGGTTGATGAGCTTGGTGAGGAGGGACAGAGAGCGGTGTGATCCGGAGACGACGACGTGGGCGTGAGCTTGTCGGAGGAGGCGGAGGCGAGGGCCTGCTCTGAGAAGGGCTTCGTGAGCTGGAGAGGTCGGCGCTGGCGGCGCCGGCGCCGGCGGCGGCGACGGTTGAAGGAGGTGAACTTCTTCTCTGGCTTCCATTGAAGGCGGGTGAGGAAAAAAGGTTGGAAGGCCACGAGGTGTTTAAAATAGCCAAAAACGACATGTCGTCTTGGCGATGAGAGTACAATGTCCAAGATTATTCAATGGGAATGTGAAGAGTAAAGGTAATAAGGATCGATGCTCACGATATTTCCAAAAGCAAATCGGATATGAAGAAAACTTGTCTAACAGGCAATGTTTTCTACAATCCGGTTAGTTGATAAATGCATTTTTAGCCAAAAACAAAAGGATCACAAGTTGAATCAATCAAATCGATAGCAATTATTAATCCGACTTGATTCCAAAATGGTTTCGAAAGCATTGATGTCAGGCATGTTCGATTGTTGATACTACCCTGGTGATGCTCACAAGTGGTTGAAAGTCAACACTGGATTGGAGTAATATGTATGACTTGCTCAAACAAAAGGATGTCTGAGCTAAACAAGACACACTCGAGTCACTAGGGTACATTACGTCGTACTGCTTTTAAGACAATCTAGTAAGGGAAAGCTGAAGGAGTGAGTTTTGGAGAAACTCAATAAGTAAAATTCCGAATTCTCTACTAGGAAAACATATCATCACCGAAGCCTAGCAAGTACAATACTAGCAAATAGTGTTAATAGCATATCAATAGCAAACTTATTGCTACGTCTCGAATACATTCAAATATTTATAACAACATATTTCAATGCATGCTTACCTTCAGCTTAATAATGAATACATCAACATATTATGCTTATGCATAATTAGCACTCATGTAAATTCATTTAGCGTCATCCTAGCTCAACCAAGCCCTCCTGGCTTGACCAAGGCTTCTAGTTTTTTGTTGGGCTTCTTGGCTCAATCAGGGCATCTCGGCTTGACTGAGGCTTCTCAAGGCTAGCTTCCCGAGACTTCCGGGTTCAAAACCTAGGCATTATGACTCAACCAGGGCATCCTGACTTAATC
Organism: Eucalyptus erythrocorys; assembly: GCA_014182555.1. Classification (NCBI taxonomy): domain Eukaryota; kingdom Viridiplantae; phylum Streptophyta; class Magnoliopsida; order Myrtales; family Myrtaceae; genus Eucalyptus; species Eucalyptus erythrocorys. The sequence goes on from CM024601.1 coordinate 36,525,810, forward strand.
GAGGCATCCCGTTCAATGAACGAGGCATTATCGCCAACGTTGTGTGGTGACGAGTGCTTTTTCCTCTTAATGTGCACACACAAATCGATTCTTATTGTTTCTTCTTAGCCAACTCATACCTCACTCGAAGGCATGCTCATTCATATGTGTACGCCATGAATCCTAATATTGCATTATACAACATATCAAGAACGACCCTTAGTCCATAACTTGAGCCAAACACATAGCGTCGATCCCCACATTGAACAAGGCTCAGAAATGGCACACCTCAATGCCGATCCAAGACCTTGAGGCTTAGGTATACCTCGCCTTCGTGCAGATCCTAAGCTCGACGGACCTCTACTTCAACCCGACATGAACACACTTCATGCCATGAATGACCCTTGGGTCATGGCTTGATTCAAATGCCAAGCACAAAGTCTCTGCACCAACCAAGGCATAAAATTAGCATGCTTTAGTGCCTTATCACAACCTCATGGGCTTGGGTGATCGCCGTACCGATCAAGACTTAGAACTAGCACGCCTCAATGCCGATTTAAAAGCTTGCAGCCTTGGGCGATCCCCGCACCGAACGAGACTTAGAACTAGCATGCTTGAATGCCGATCTAAGGCCTTGTAGCCTTAAGCGACCTCGCCTTGAATAAAACTCAACCCAAGCTAACTTCGACCTCATTTTAGGCGTGAACAACCTAAGCACATGTTCAAGCACAAATATGAGCAAAACCATACAAAAAATCCAACATTCTACCCACGGCTTGATGGATGAGCACCTAACTAGACTCAACAATGGAGTCTATCGCCCTAGAGAAGAAATAGAGATCTTACTTACTTGGATGAACCTTTAGAACTAGCTTGAGCGACTTGATGAGGGGCAATGGTGCAAGGCCGAGAGAAAGGGGAAAAATGGCGTGTAAAAAGCAATAGATGAGAGTACGATTCAGGTGAGAATGAATGGGATGGTTCCCCTATTTATAGGCTCAAACCTTATCATTACCTTTCCAAGTGGCCCAATCATTTTTCTTGAAGTCACGTGGCTATAACATCGAGATGGCAAGCCTAATTTGCAAAGTGGCACGCTTAGGGTCCTAAGAGAACACTTGTCATCTTCTTATTGGACCACCTATTCCATACCATCATGACTTAGTCTATTTGTTTTCCGAGGAAAATCTTATGGTAATGATGACCATATCTTCCATGGAGACCTAAGCTAATGAATCACCAACTTCTTCTCCAAGGTAAACTTTTTTGGCCATCATTACAAAATCTTCAGGTGGACACCTAAGCTAATGACTCATTATTCTCATTAAATGTCTAGATTTGGTTAATCATGATATTTGAATATTTAGCACATGCCTGAATTATATAACTTGCTTTCTATGTTTTGCCCCTCTAGAATATTCCACCAAGTTCCCTTTTAATTGGTCCTCTTAAGATCTTGAGTCCTTGCTTCTTCTCCACGGAAAAATCTTGGGTAATTATTACCAAATCTTCAAGGAACACCTAAGCGAGGTGACTCATCCTTGCATTTAAAGAGGTATTATAGAATCTTCTATTATGTCTTCTCTTGATTAGTCCAATTGTCCAAGAGTCCATTACTTAATTCCCAATGGTGGATTTTTGGTAATTATTACCAAATATAGAAATATCTATCTAAAGTGGTAAGTCATCCTCTTCAAGAAAAACCTAGGATATTCTAGAAGGTTCCATATTGTCAATTTCCAAGCAATAAAGCAATCATGGGAAATAGGCAATGCAACCAGGACTGGGCAAGGGCTTTTCGTGTACATCCCTAAATGACCATTTTGACACATCCGATGTTTGTGGCCAAGCCATCCTCGATGTAGTTATTGTAGGCAAAGTGCCTACTTCGGCTAAGTTGGTGGCCTAAGGTGTGGCTCAATGGCCGGCCCTTGGATCGACTCTAACCATGCATACCAAGCTCGTGACCGACTTGGAGCTTGGGGTAATCTAGGGCACAGAACTTAGCATATAGCAAGGTTCCTAGTCAAATCCAAGATCCATCATAAGGGGTCCATGGCCGGTCCATGGCCAGTCCACGACCGGTCCATGGTCAAGCATACCTAATCCATGGTCGGCTCTCAGTTGTTATGTGGTTGCATGGGAGCAGTCGATCCGTGACCAATGCACAATCGTGCCGAATCGACTCATGGTCATCCACGGTCAGTACATAACCGAGCAAAATCACCCGCGACCAGAACATGACTGTTCTAGATCGATCCATGATTATCCATCAATCCGATATGGTACGTGACCTTCCAACAATCAACCCTTATGGTCAAGGAGCCTTTCCATGGCCAAATGGCTCGGGTCCACTTGCATGGTCAGTGGATTGGTTCACAACTGATCCCTTGATCAATCCATGGCCAATCCTTTACCTCCCTTCTAGTTGAGCCAATGAACGATCCATGAGCAATTCTTATCGCTGGCACACCAAACTTATAGCTATTTCTCATAGGGTCGAAAATCGAGATGTTACAGCAAGTGTCGCAGACATTTTGAATATGGCCTAAACTATGACCTTTCCTTAAACCAAATCAAGCTTTGAATTTCTAAGAAATTATTTTCGGAAACATCACACGTACCAAAGGAATTTCAAGATATGATTTAGAAGGCCAATTTACTAAAAGTTATTTGACAATGAAAATCAAGGCATTTAGAACAACTTTCGTGAAGATGACATGACCTAATTTCATGCGCAAACCAACCTAAGTGGTTTAGCTAAACAATCACAACAATAAATTCATGTCAGGAAATTTCAGACCAAGCATGACAAATCAGCAAAATTGGATGGTACCCATTGACAATCTATTAATTAAAAAATTCCCTAACATGCATCACATGATAACGAACAACTTTCATGAAGAAAGTTTGCTTAAATGAGCTAGGCATGATTTTTTTAAAATCAGATAACAAGCTACAATACATCAGGAAATTGTCAAAATAGCAAAACACTCGGTCATTATTACCAAGATTTGACCTACCAAATGAAGTTTGAAAATTATGAAATTTTCACACAACATAGCCAACATAATGGAAAACAAACTTCATTAAGAGACTAAATCAAGAATCCTTACAGAAAAAAAGTGGTACAAAAATAGTAAACATCTGTTCAAACGGGAGTAAAAACAGGGGTCCGAATTTTGACCATAGGTCCAGATTCTATCCTATATTAGGAAAAATGGAAAATGGAGTGGGCAAATGACATGAAATCAATGGCGTTACGAAGTTCTAGGTGTACTTTACAACTTCCTAGAAGTGCTCCTGTCTAAACAAGGTCAACTTGGTGTGTTCTAAGACCATGGTTTCTAAAATTGCTCATATCAGTAATTAAAAACCAGAACATAAGTGTACATCATTTAGACCTCAAAATCATTCAAGTAATGCTTAAAAGGCATGAAAAATCACACATGACTTAGAATCAGATACAATAAATAATTTGGGTAATCATCTAACCCTACGTCGGCATGTGAAAATGTCAAATAATTCAATGAAAATACGAGATGATTCAAGATTCATAATGACGTGCTTGGAGGTTTTTAAATGTAATAATCACTTTCATGACACAAATTTAACATGCGAGATGACACTCAAATGTAATGACCTAAATATGTACACAAAGCTTGTAATATGTCATTCAAATGTCAAAAAAGCATTATTGCAAGATTTGATCTCTAAAAGACTCAAACAAGCATGGCAAAACATATACGTCATAAGGTCTCATTCTAACCTTAATACCACATAACAAGCATGATTTTGTTCACCTAAGATCATGCAAAAATCCGATGAAAAATCTCACATGCAGAACACATGATGAGAATATTTTTCTTTGAGAACCCGAAACCAAATTGAGATCATGCAAGTTGTTAAAAAAATGACAAAATAGACATGCATCTTCAATTTTTATGTTGCTGCAACACCTTTAACATTGATACATGCAATTGATGCACTAAACAAAATCAAAACTTTGCAAATTTTGCATCAATTAAACACATACAACATGTAGTTCATTCATCATGAAGGTCTTGAGGTTGAACAAGGTCAATTTCATTTTCATATCTACCTAAATTCATCTCGAACCAAAATGGGGCAAATTGACCTTAGTTCAGATCTAAGTGTTTTCAACATAGCTAAATCTGTCTCAAAATTCCAAAAAAAAAAAATTATGGGATATTCACCAAACAATGACAAACAACTTTTAGCCAAAACAGCAACCTAATCCAGAGATATGAAATTCACAGATTTGAAGCCAATCAAGTTCAATCATCCATGATCATTCAATCGATCACATTCAAACTTCAGCAAATCATCAATAAGCATATTATCTTTAGATTTAGCGATTTAGAACTATTTCATCGATCTAAAGGTGAACCCTAGCCTAGTTGGACGATCCGACCTCACTTCATGGGATTCCAACTTTAGAAGTTGTCTTTTATGCGATTTTTGTTGGTTTTGATCTGCAATCGGATGAAGAATTCACCGGAGCTTTGATCAGACCCCAAGGATGCACATTAGATTACCTCAGAACTAGCTCGGGATCTAACAGACCGCTGGCTTGAGTATTAAGCAAAAACCGGTCCAAAGATGGACCAGTATAGGCATCGGTAGGAATAAGAGTCGTCAGAGATGATCCGACAACCGATCTTCTTGATCCCGACCATGCCTTGGTCGGGAATAGGTTTAGGACCAAATCGGATCGGATCCAATGGCAACTAGTCCTCTGTCGACCGCCCGTTCGAGCTAAAGACGAGATTAGTCCGATTGGACCAATCTTTAAGCCGCCGATATAGATCAGGCCATTGGAACTGTTCCTATGGCTAATTGGGAAATCCTTGACCACCAAGAGGTCAAGGATAAAGCTGGAATGGAGCTGGACTTGGTCTGGCATTGGCTTGATAGCCATCAGTCACCGATCTTTTGGAAATCACAACCGGTCCAAGAGTGGACCAAGTCAGTAATGATGGAGCTTTACCTAATCGGAATAGCTCCAACCAAGGTTAAGCCTACTTGCAATCGCCTGAGGAAGATTGAGCACGAGGAGATGGCTGCTAAGGGGGTTGATCGGTGGCCACTCGGCCGCCAGCATGATTCTAGCAAAGGGCCGATTTGGTTGAGAGAGAAAAGAGAGAAGAGAGAGGTGGGAAAACCAGAGAAGAGAGAAATATTTGAAGAGAGAGAGTGTATGTGTAGAAATGAGGCCCTCCTAAAAAATGAAGGAAAAATTGGTATATATATCACCCTCAAATTGAGCGATCTCGACCGTCAATTTGATCCAACAATCGAAATTTTAATCCAACAGTCAAAAGTTGATTTCGAAGGTTTAATTATAATCTTGAGGTGTTGTATAATCAATCTAATAAGTTTGATTTACAAAAACCCAAGCCAAAATCGAGAATTGTGTTAAAATGTCCAATTATGGGTCAAAATACAATTTTGTCAAATTCGTGAACCAATCTGAAAAATTATAGGAAATTGATGGTGTAAAAGTGAAATTGGCATAATGAAGGTCCCGGAATCAGGCACCGAAGATCCAAAACCACCTGGCAAATGGCTAAACTAGCCAACACCGTCGGCAGTCGATCGGACTAGTCAAATCGATTCATGTTGGTTTGATTGATTATTGACTAGTTTGGTCTAGTTCTAGCTAGTTTGCCCACTTATGGTCACTATGGGTTCAAAATTTGTGCAATTTGGTCCCTCAATTATCAATCGAAAGGAAAACTTACCTAATTTGAGGGGAAATTGCCCGATTGTGATTCAATTAAGCTTTATAGATGCGATTTAAGGGTCTTCTATTGACTTAATTGACTAATCATTGAGAAAGATAATGGGCCAAAGCCATGGGTGCCTAGGATTGAGCTTAAAGGGTTAAAATGAACAATTTTGCAATTCATTGGGTAAAATTGCAAATTAATTGAAATTGAGTTGAATTATTGTTGTAATTGCCCCATATAACTTATCACCCTTACAAGATTACCTAATGCATTCAAATTGGCCTTGAATTGAAGCTTAGGTCGAAAACGAATTTAGGCCAAATATTAGAATTGGACCTAAATTTATGAAATTAAACTATAGCTTGAATGGATCAACTTGAATTTTGTCGATTGAAGCTCTATTGTTTGACTTTCTTTTACTTGAAAGAGTAAAATTCCTCAAATTGAGAAGTTCTTATGTGAATTTCTCATAATCGACTTCTGATTTGGACTTATCTTGAGAAAATGAGTAGAGAACGATCATCCATTCGCGAGTTATGAAGAATCAATTTTAGTCCCCTAGTTAGGGCTTAAAACAACAATTTGTGTTTTAACTCGACAATTTGCAAAATTGAATATACGAGTGGATTTAGAATGGTTCTTAAACCAAATATTGAAGAAGAAACTATGTCTAATTATGACTACAATGAAAGTAATTTGACTTTTGGCCAATTTAGAACCTAAAATCAAAAAATTCAGAAAACAAGGTTCTTAACCGAATTTTATGAAATTTTCAACACACTAGTCAAATTAACACTGAAATGAGTATTTTTGTGAATTTCTTTATTTTTTTTCAATTTTTTGATCAAATGGTCGACCAAAAATTAACCCCATAATCGATTTTTTTTAAAATGTTGATTATTGGTCAAATCTTTGAATTTTTTAGAAATTGACTTGATAAAAGTGAAATTACGGTTAAATGACATCTTTTGGGTGAAAAATCAAATTTTTTACTTAGGGTTGACTTTTGGTCAAACAGTTAACTAAAAAGTTAACCCAAAAGTCAACCGTCAGACTTTTCGGATTTTTCTCGGAAATGAACTATAAATTGTTTAAGAACAATAAACCAAAAGAAAGAAATGAAAGACGGCAATTTTTTGGCATAGAAACAGGCTTTGTCGCGATTAAAAACCTAAATCTTGATTTTCACCTTTATCGATACATCGACTAAAAATCAAGTATCAATAATCCCAACAACAAATCACATGCCACATATCACCGCATAATCGTTTATCACCCTATTATAACATATCATAACAACTTGTCACACTTCACTTATCACATCTTAATAACTTATTGTATAACTACTTATCGCATAGCTACTTATCACATATTAATAACTTATCACATGGTGAGAGCTGGTCGGTGGCTTGGGCAATAGCACGGCGGTCGGTAAAGCAACAGACGGCCTCCAGACTCTGCAAGGACCAAACCATGAGTAACGGGAGAGAGGGAGCTATGGCAAGGGGCTAGATAGCCACCTCCTTGGCTCCAAAAGTCTTACTCGGCTATAGGAATGGTGGTTCAACGATGGTGGACAATCACCAATGAGGAATTGAGGGGGGAAATGAGGAAAAAGCTTGTGAGGGAGATGGAAATGGAGAAGATGATGGTCAGCTAGCATAAAGGAAGAGAAAAAGTGAGAATGGAAGCCAAGTGAGAGAATTGAGAGAGAGAGAGAGAGAGAGAGAGAGGGGGGGGGTGAGGGTGGCTGGCAATTCTAAAGGGGAAGAAAGGAGAGAGAATGAGAGTCGGATTTTTGCCATTAAGGCCTTGTACTTCAAATCCCTCTCAATCTAGCATTTTTGGTTGAAGAGGAAGGCTTATGATGATAGAAATCCAAGGCCACTAAGGAGAAGATATGTACATGAGAATTAAGGAGGTAGGCTAAACTAGACTAGGCTTAGGTGGTCCTCATCTTCATCCTCCTAGCTGCACAAGGGTGCCCCTTCCAACCACTTTTCCCATCTTGCCCCTTTAGTCCTTACTTGTATAAGAGGGCAATTTGGTCAATTCACGAAAATTGCACACTATTCTCACACACGAGTGCATTTATTGCCAAGATTTTGCAAATGACCTAATGGGCTTGCAGAGCCCATGGCCCTCCCTTGGGCCACCCATCTCCTTGGGCACAGGGCCCTTGGGTCACCCAATATGGGCGTGGGCCCATTGGGCCTATTTCGCCAATCATTCTTGTTACTATCTACACAAATTTCCTTGCATGGCCTGCTCAATATCAATCTAGTCATCACCATAGTCATCTCAATCACTATGAAAGAAAATGTTGTAGTCCACCTCCAAACTCGAGGGACAATTGAAGAGTCTATTTAGCATGAGGTCCATGATTTTTTTTTTTTTTTCTGTTTCAATGCTTGTTTTAAGGGACAAAGGGTGCGTTTGGGAATGCCTTTAGGGAAAGTCCTTGAGAAAATGCAAAGGCCCTTGAGTTAAATGAGTTTTTCAAAATGCAAATTGTGTTTGGTAAATCAGATTTGTGAAATCCACTGTGAAATATCTTTGAGCAAAATAGTGTTTGGACAAATTAAATGTAAAGATTTTTGTTATTAAAAAATGAGAGTTGGCAGGCCAAGGGCTTGGCCAACGATTGCTCACGAAGAGCTAACAATCGCCAGCAAAGGGTAGGTGGTTCGACAAGGGGCAGGCGATGCAGCGAAGGGCAAGCATCCAGCTAGGGTCACTGTGCAGAAGATGCGGCGCGGTAACCCTCGCCAAATAGTTGTGCGACCTACCGCGCCACAACCTCCATGCGGAGGTGGCCAAGGCCACACGATTTGATCGCCACGACCCAGATCGCACGACCAAATCTGGGTTGCTTTGACCCTCGCCGCACCCCGTCCTCCACATGGGGACCCTCGTCGGAGGGTCGCTGGACCCTAGCCAGACCACCTGCCCTTCACCGAATCGCCTACCCTTCGCCGGACCGCCTACCCTTCGCCAGTGATCGCGCGTAAATACTGGTCATGTTCAGTAGAGAGAAGGGAAGAAGATAAAGATGATGAATAGTTGCCAGGGGTAAAACCAAAAAAAACAAAAGATTAACAAGGACAATTTCGAAAGAAAATTTTCACCAGTCTTGAAAGCCAGCACGTCAAGAAAGCCCAAGGCAGCCCTTAACCTACCTAAAAGCTTTATCAAATGAAAATGATTCTCTTGAAATCACATTTCCCTAAAGTCCCACTTGCAAGTAATCCATGCAGTGGTAAATGAACTCTTCTCAAGGTTCTAGTTTTATATTATCTCAACCATTACAGTTTAACAAGATATTACATTCCACCAATGCAAGAGATGACACAAAGTTCATGTATATCTACATCATATGGTCTACTCACAATAAAACCCATGTCCTAGAAGTGGAATAAAGAATAAATTCCTCTGAATTCCTCCAAAATATAAAGTGGATTGGAAAAGTAGCAACCTTGTATAATGGTACAAAAGTTGTAGGCTCTAGGTAGATTCCTAGTTATTCCTCCATGAGACCACGCGCGACCACAAGCTCCTCTCCTCTCGACCAGCTTGACAAATTCGACTTTGAATTCGAACCGCCTTTGCGAGAGAGTACACACCAAAGGTCGGAAAACTCGAATCAATAGGGCATATCAGATAGGAGGATGGCCGTATCAGCAAGGGTCAGGCAGAGGACAATGCCGTCAAATAGGAGAGGGTGAAGTGTGAGAGGAGAGAGGCTATGGCTCGATCGTGCGATAGGTGTTAAGGCGGTGGCGCATGGGGGCAGATGGAGTGGCTCTCAACGGTCCAGGACACTAAAACTGATAATTGGGCTGATGGGCCGATCCTGAGCAAAGCCCATTTTAGACAGTTCTTCACGTTAGAAGAGTTACATCCTAAAATTTTAGGGGTTAATTAAAAATAATTATCATCAAATTGCATGGCATATAGACATTAGGAACATTTGCATTACTAGTGTTAACATTTAAAAGGATAAGTAATTAAAATATTATTATCATATTTTTATTATTTAAAATTACTATTTAAAAAAAAAAAAAGAGCCGATCTGTACTGGGGATGGGCCGGCCCTGCCTCCTCCTCTCATTTTCGTTTTCTTTTATTGGGCCTGGTTTCTTTAGCTATTCCTAGCCCAGTCCTCTCCTTTTTCTCTCTTCCTCTCTTCCTCTTTCACACTAGAGACAAAAGGGGGAAGAGAGAAGGACGACGCACAAAGGTGACAGAGGGCAGGGCGTCTCGCACGGGAGACGTTCGGTCGGGGTCAGGCCGGCAGCGCCAGTTGGCACGGTAGGAAGCCATGCGCGCCGGTGCTTAAAAGCGAGGGGGGCTGGCTCGTTTGAGGGGGATTTTTTGGGGGCTCGGTTTGGAGGGAGAGAGAGAGAGAGAGAGAGAGAGAGGGGAGATCCGAGAGAGGGAGAGAGCCACGAGTGAGAGCGGCCAGCGAGAACGACATCCCGGCCGCGCGCGAGTTCCGCCGACGACTCTTTTCTGTTGACGCCATCGAGCCGAACCGTTAGGCCCTTTGTCCGTGCCCTGCTTTTGGGCACGACGGCCGGAGTTCGTGCGCTCGTGGCCGACCGGCTCGTGCGAACTCCGGCCCCATCCATTCCCTCGTTGGTTGTTATGCGTTTTGTTGCTTGTTTGGCAAGTCTCGTTTTGGGTTCGAGTCCTAGTTGAGCCGGAAACCGCATGATTCGCGAGCGCCCTTCACCTGTTGGACGAAATGCCTAAGTAAGATCTAGTTTTCGTCCTCCCGTTGGTGGCCGAAATCGAGTTATCCAGCCGCGTCGCATTGTATTGGGATGTTCCAACGGGGTTGGGCGACCTTGGGCGACCTTAGGCGTTGGCCATGTAGTCGTTCACCACGTTCCCATCGTCGCCGTAGTCTGTTCGGTGTTTGGCCGTGGTGCGGTTCTCAACCAACAGCGGGGAGGTCGGCCGGCAAGTGGTGGTCGAAGTGGACGGCCAGTGAAGGGTAGTAGCTCGGCAGCGGCTTGAGATTTGGCCGAGGTTTGTCTAAAAACGTAGGAGCTTCGGGGAGGACGTGAGTCTCGTCGGGGAAGACGCCCAAGGAAGAAGACGACCTGCCAAAGGGGGAGAGAGAAGAAAATTAAGGAAAAAAAAAAAAAGGAAACAAAATAGAATAAAAGAAAGCTGAAAAAATAGGCTATGTGGACTTGAGCATGGGAGAGAGCAACAACGAGGATGGGCTGTGGTTCTGCCAATTAGTTACTCTAGTTTGGTGCGGTATCCAACAGGAGTCCTGAAATTTTTCAGCAACTGGGGTCAAGATTGGAGGAACCAGTCGTTCTTTTATTATGCCATTGCAATTTATATGATTCCAAATGTCTTAGCTGCTATACTTTTCTTCGTTCCTTACTTAAGGAGGACCATGGAGCGTTCAAGTATGTTCCCTATTACTGTTCTTATGTGGTGGGCTCAGGCAAGTAGATGGATTAGACTACCACTTCGCTACTAAGGGCCTTACTCACTTTTTTGCATTATCTTGTTTTCTTCCCCTGAAATGTATGTTCATAACATGGAGCCAAAGCTTTATGTGGGGAGAGGCATGCATGAGGACATATTTTCACTGCTGAAGTAAGAAGATAATTGCTCTGATTAATATGCTGTGTATTTATGCTTTGATTTGTTTTAATTTTGAAAACAATGTTTGCTATGTCAGCACTGTCTTCTTTTTAAGTATTCGGACGTAGACCTATCACCCTAAGTAAAAGGATATGTGCTGCTTTATATTTTATATGAGTGTCTTTGCTGATGGTACATTGTTTTGTTTGTGTCTTAGGTACACCATGTTTTGGATCATGCTGCTTGTCTGCAAGCTGGCTTTCAGCTACTATGTTGAGGTGTTATCATCTTTTATCAAGTTATAGTAGTTTGGATTATGTGGGGTTTACTTTTTCTTACTGCTGAAATTGGGGATTTCTCGTGTTTACTACTGGTACATAACAGTTGGAGCAACTTCGCATATCTAAAACCAAATAAATGTGTATGCTATTATTATCATTCTTTCTACTTAAAGATCCTATAAGTTTTATAACTCCTGGCTTTGTTATCTCAGTAAAAATGAACAGTGAAACTTGCTTAAAGAAAATTGATGCATTTGAGCTAGAATCAATTCTCTTATCACACATTATTTAACCTTTCTAATGTTAGAAATTTAGTGTAAAATACCCAAATAATCACCTTAAAGAGGTTACAGATTGGAGAGCTACCCACATGATGGAAGTACTGGCAACCCTTTCCTCATGGATGATGCTGCTTTCCTTGAGGATAAGTGATCATAAATTTAATACGACATTTTGACTTGAAGGATGACATAAATGGAAGAAGACGGCATAATGGAAGAATGGGAGATGAATAAATCTTGAATAATCACATAGAGGGAGTTTGGCCTCTTGATTGGCATTTAGGATGTGTTTGATAATATCTCTCTTCTCGAGAATAATTTCTATTCAGAAATATTTTCTTTTATTTTTATTCTCTAGACGAGTTTCTAAGCAAAAAAAAAAAAAAAAAAAAAAAAAAAAACGTGTTTGTTAACTACATGGAATTTCTATTCCCGAAATAGAGAAAGAACAAAAATGCATTTAGCATGGACCTAAAAATTTCTAATCCCAATTTTTTTATTTAATTATAAAGAGACTTAACATTTCGTGTTTGGATAATACTAGGCTTTTATAATGATTTAGTTGAACAAGATATTATAAAATGACCTTAGAAAATCCAACATAAAAATTAGTCAATGATGAATAGCCGAAAATAGTAATAGAGAGTTCCGTTGGTTTATAACTTATAATACGAGGAGGTTGATAGTAAATCTTTAAGCATTACAACAAAATAGGTGTATAAATCTTTTGAAAAGAAAAGTAAAAGTTGCTTGGAGTCACCAAGCTTTCACGATCTAGCACTATCTCTAAAGGAAAACGACATTCAAAATTCAATAGTAAAGCCCTAAAAACTTATTCAATCTTGAATCCAATTTTTATCAAAATATTTTCACATTTTTTTTATGTTAAACTAATTCTAAACGGAAGTTAACTTTAAAATCTAGTAAAACTACTCAACATCTAATTTCTAAATTTTTTCCTAAATTTTTGAATTTTTGAATTTTTATTTATTTTTTATTTTATTTTTATTCCAAAAAATGGGAACTCATATCAGGTCAGGAGATTGAACATTGTGTCGATTGTGTAAATACGAATATTAGGTTATTTTGAGTTTATTTTTCTAAAATAACCTATCTCTTTTTTTTTTTGTGTTTCCAACAGTAAAGAAGTAGATTTTCTTCTAATTCTTATTTTTATTTCAAATTTATTCTCCAGCTACTGATTTGTTTCAAGGAACAAAAAAATTGGTTGACATTACTAAATTGATTATTATTATTTTTTGTTCTAAGAAAAAAGAACAAAAAATAGAAAAATAGAAAAATAAAAATATTATCAAATAGGGCCGAATTGTTTAAAAGCAACGTGAAATTCAATTGGAAGACGTGAAACTACTAATTTAGAGGCAGCTTTCTCGAATGCTTTGAGAGGCGGGATGGTCCGAATGTGATGAGTTAAAAACACTGCTAAATAGAAAAAGGGAGGAACGCGTGAATGACTTAACTAAGAACGACGAGCCCAATCCACAACCACATAAAATGAAGTATTACTGCCTTGGATAAACTAGGTAAGGTTCGGCGCAAGCGGGGACCATAAGTGCTCCACACGTTCTTCACAAATTCAGAAACAAATCAGGAACCACACAACGCGGTAAATATCTCCATTCTTAACGAGGTAGCAGCACCGCATGGGACCATGAAAGCGAAAAGGCATTGGTACAGCACTCACATCACTCAGGCTAGTAGTTGATCATAGTCCGATAATAGAGAATACGCAGAACAGAACGTTCTGGTCCACAGCAAGTGAAGACAAGGTAGGCTAGATTCTGATGGGAAAATGAACGGTGGAGAAGCAAAACACAGCTTCCAAGATTTCTCCGGACAGTCTGCACCATTCGCAGGTTAAACAGCCTTTCCAAAATTCTGTACGGTACACGTGTTAAACGCCATACATCAACCAGCCTGATAGAACCCCACGACAAAGCATTTACTAAAAATCAACCGTGCTCAGGTGCATAACCTGGGCCACTGGCATTCGGCACGAAAAATCCCAAAATAACAGTGCAATTACTGGAATTGCTATCCATCAGTAAAGTCCTTGGCACTCACGAAAAAGCCTCTCGTGCTCTTTATCAATTGATCAAACATCAGAACCTCATTAGAGATAGTCAAAGAGAGAGAGAGAGAGAGAGAGAGAGAGAGAAGAATGTCACTCAGTTAATAGATGTCGGCAGAAAGCGAAAACGAGGAAGACTAAATTCTGATAGGAAAATGAACGGTGAAGTGAAACGCAGCATGCATGTTATGTTCCGACGGGTTTAAGTACCTTTCCAAAATTGTCCACAGTGCACATGTCAAACCTTGTCCATCAACCGGCCCAATAGAACCTGACAATGATGCATCTGTACTCAAGTGCATAATCGGGCCACTGGCATTTGGCACATATTGTTATTTTGGGGAACGACAATCCCAAAATAACAGACCAAATGGTGCAATTACTAGGATTGGTAATCCGTTCCTTGCTATAAATACCCATCAATAAGGGTCTTTGGCACTCCTGGACAACCTCTCGTACTCTTTATTTATTGGTTAAACACCAGAATCTCATTAGAGATAGCCAAAAAAGGAAAAGAAGAGAATGTCTCGTCCGATTTCAACAATTCCATTTACTCCTCCAGCTCAAGCAAAAAGCCATGTGATCGATTGCTGGTCAGCACATTTTCACCCAAGCACATTGGGGATGACTTCCTCAAATATGCCTCTAGCTGCTACTCAATGGTAGGAATCTAATAAATTGCTTCTGACTTAACTATATATATGTATACATATTTTGTGAAGAGTGGTGGCATAGCACGTGAAATACATTTTATGCACTTCATCTAGAATAACACAAAGCTTCCCCACGTAATTAAACATTGGTTTTAGGGAAATTCTGACATTCCCATTATAAATTTAACATCCATTTGCACAGGGAAATTATTGCACCAAAAAGAGCATTATTTGATTTCAATATTTTGCATTCATGTTCCTTGACAGGTAAATAGTAAGGAATATGAAAGCATTATTACCCGAGTTTGACAGAAAAAAAGATAAAATATGAAATTCCAACAAAAAAAAAGTACATACAAATTGCCTCAATTACCTATGGTCTAAAGCCCAGCCAAGGCTTTCTCGATTTATAATAGACCTTATCAATGAGTGAATTTGAACCTAAAAATCCTTGTCCACGCCTATCTATGATATTGAACATATTAAAATTTCTTTATAAAATTAACCTGACTTGCAGATTTCAGCAATTCCACGTTCTTCTCCAAATATAGGAACAGACCATGTGATTGAACATCGATTAGCAGGTTATCATCCGAGCATATGGGGGGATTACTTCCTTAAATATGCTTTCCCCTCCAACTCAGTGGTTAGTAATTCTTCTGTTATCTTCCACTTTTGTTTTCTCGCAATTGCATTTTGCAGACTTACTTCGATTTCCTTGAGTTCCTCCACATCGTATATATGATTTCTATTGGTCTCATAAATGTACATGTTCCCTTCTCCACACAAAAAGATGCAGTTGAAAATCCTAAAAACATAAAGAAGTTTGGAAAACAACAATAATTATTCAGTCCAAAGAACACTCTTAAAGCTTCATTGACCACTGTATGCCCTCTACTGCAAGAAACATCTCATTATGGCATCGACTCCCTCCTTTGGTATGCTCATTGTTCTCATGGATCCAATTTCACTTGTCATCTGAATGAGCATAGAACATGGAAATACCTAAATAGGGTACACAGACGGGGCCATCAAAACTAAGTTTATTTTGTAAAGTATAAGTATTTCATGCTTGCTTTAATTTGAAATAGCATACAATTTGTAGGAATTCAAATTCCTTGGAAGAGTGGAGAAACAAATCGAGAAACTGAAAGGAGAGGTGAGGAAGATGCTGGTTAGCGTCGTGGATAAGCCTTCACAAATGCTTCACTTGATTGATCAAATCCAACGCTTGGGAATTGACTACCATTTTGAACATGAAGTAGATGAGCAATTAGAACAAATCCACAAAAGTTACTCTCAGTTCATCTTGAAGATTTCAAGGTAGATGACCTTCACATAGTCGCTCTTATCTTTCGATTACTGCGACAACAAGGTTACAATGTTTCTTCAGGTACGTCTTAAATGTAATGAATCAATATGATAAGATACATATTAAGATACTTCTATTACTTTGTCAAATTTCAGGAGAAACGCATACAAGAATATCTACAACGTTAACAATGCATATCCCCTTCCTAATATCTAATTGATTGCATCTTTTTTCCATGTTGGTTGGTTGCACAGAGATATTTAACAAATTCAAGGATAGTGAAGGGAATTTTCGAGAATCGCTTGTCACTGATGCACGCGGATTGCTAAGCCTATATGAAGCTTGCCATTTAAGGTGTCATGGTGATTCCATCTTGGACGAAGCACTTCCTTTTGCTACAACTCACCTTGAATCGATCGTTGAAAGCAAAGTGAGCACTAGTCTCACGAAACAAGCAAGTCATGCCCTAGAGTAGCCACTTTGCAAGGGATTGTCGAGGCTGGAGGCGAGGCATTATATTCCACTCTACCAAGAGGAGCCTTCACATGATGAAGTTTTGCTCGCCTTGGCTAAACTAGATTTCAACTTACTGCAAGAGCAACACTAGAAGGAACTTGGCAAGATTACTAGGTTCATTAACTTCATGTGATAGCATAATCTAAAATTAGCTTCTAGACTATGTTTTAACAATACTGAACTATCAATAATGTTATAACAATTCCCAAGCTATCAATTATTCTCATTGTGTTTTCCAAAGGTTAACTCATCTAGTTTCAATTTACCCTCTAAATAGTGTTTTTCAAAGTCCTTTACAAGTGAAAAAAAGGAGTATATCTATGCGAAGTTATCGGGCTAAAGTACTTTCAATTATGCTCATGTTTGTTTAATCATAGGCGGTGGAAGGAGACTGATGTTCCAAGGAAGTTCCCATTCGCTAGAGATAGGATTGTGGAGTTGTTCTTCTGGATCTCTGGAATATGTTTCGAGCATGAATTTGCCATGGCCAGAAATATACTAACCAGAGTGATCTCCTTAACTTCAATTCTTGACGATATCTATGACGTCTATGGCACATTGGAAGAACTTGCGCTCCTCACCGAAGCAATCCAGAGGTATGGAATTTGTACTCTTTCTCAAACTTCTAAATTTGATCAATTTTGTATAGAGTCAAGTGTCATTTTCCAAGACTTGAATTCAGGTGGGATGTTGATGCCATGGATGGATTGCCAATGTATATGCAAGCTTATTATAAGGAGCTTCTCTAGCTCTATGAATACATTGGGAATGAATTGGCTACAAAAGAAAGATCATACCACCTTGTCTATGCAAAAGAAGTCGTAAGCATCATTGGTACCACTTTACATACATCGAAGGTAATCTTTAGTTAGAAACCCAACATTCTTGTTTATGTTTCCATCATCAGATAAAGAAGCTAGCAAGAGCATACTTTCAAGAAGCCAAATGGTTCCATACCAACTACATACCAACACTAGAGGAGTACATGTCCCTTCAACTAATAACGACTGGATATGGAATGTTAGCGACTACATCACTTGTGGGAATGGGCGATGTGGTCACTAAACATGCTCTTGAATGGTCGGTCGGTGATTGCAAGATTGTGAAGGTTGCACAAACCATCTGTAGGCTCATGGATGACATTGTCTCTCACCAGGTACAATAAAACATAGTTATCCTCCAGAAATATGATACAGTTTGATCGACCACCATTTAATCTAGAAACACCAATGTTGTTTGACATACAGTTTGAGCAAAAGAGGGGGCATGTAGTATATACAGTGGAGTTGCTCATGAAATACCACGGCGTCTCGGAGCAAGAAGCTGGGGAGGAACTCCAGAAAGGAGTCATTGATTCATGGAAGGACATCAATGAAGAGTTTCTTCGTCCAACCGCAGTCCCAATGCCGATTCTCACACGAATGCTCAATTTCTCACGGGTGATGGATGTGTTATATAGTGATGGAGATAATTACACCCATTCTGAAACAAAGCTCAAAGATTATGTGACGTTGCTCTTCGTTAGTCCCTTGCTGATGTGAAGTTTGGACCAAACGTTGTCAAACCAATTTGGTCATTGCAAATCAATAGTCTATAGGCTATGCCTTTGAAATCCTATTTTTTCCGATGTATGAGGGACAATATTATTACCATCATGTACTTTCAGATTGACGTGCGTGATAAAACTCATAAATAAACTATGCATATGTTGCTAAGTTTGCAAAGTTTAGTGTAACGTGTAATTGAAATATTTTAATAATTCCTAACTCTTGGGAAAATTATCCATGGAGTCCTAAATTTATTTTACAGTGGCCAATTTAGTTCTAAAACTTTCAATTGTGCTACTTTAGTACTAAACTTTTTAATAATTTGTCAATTTAGTCATAAACATTTTAATTATATCAGTTTAGTTTCAAAACTAATTTGTCAATTTAGTTCTAAATCTTTTAATGATTTTTCAATTAAGTTTGTTTAGCTAATAGTTGTCGAAAATCACCGACATTGATGATATTTGTAATTTTTTTTTTTTTTTTGATCTTTTCCTTCTTTTCTTTTCTTTTCTTTTTCTTTTTTTTTTCATTTTTTTCCTTATTTCTTTTCGCCAATTGCTAGCCACAAGCAAGGGTTGTCCTCACCTTGGTGAGGACTCTCACCATATGGGTGAGCTCTCTCCTCACCCAACCCTCGCGGCCAACAATTGGCAGAGGGAAATAAAGGAAAAAAGATAAAAGAAAGAAGGAAAAAAGAGAAAGGAAAGAAAAAAAAATTCAGAAAATTTAAAAAAAATTTACAAAAATCATCCATGTCAGTGCTAATCGTCAATGTCAACCATAACACATAAGACATCCGATGTTGGCTAGATCGTCAAGTCCACAATTTCCAACCAAATTAGCAAGAATGACTAAATTGGCATATCATTAAAAGGTCTAGAACTAAATTAGCAAATTATCTAAATATTTATGACTAAATTGACACAATTTAAATATTTAAGACTAAATTGGCCACCATACATGAATTTAAAATTTTTTGGGCAATTTTTCCCCTAACTTTTTGATGTCCAGCTTATGTAAGGCTCCGTTCATTTACTTCATGAAGGATACATAAATAATTGAACATAGTTCGTGGTTAAACTTGATTCTTCATTTCTTTGTAGTATGTATTCTCATTTGGCAATAATAAGTTGTCCGAGCTTTTATTGCATGGCAAGATCAAGAGTATCGCTCGATTTGTTGGCCACAGTCAATCACATTGTCTGGTAGAACTTCATTGATTCATGTACAAAATGTGGATTTTTTGCGTGCCTGTAAATTTCGATGTCTTTTTTTTGGCCAACAATTTCAATAAGTTCCAAAGTGGCAAAAAACTTTTTTGTAAAGAATATGACCTGTGTGACTTCTTTTGCAGGTAACTTACCAATAACTTATTAAAGCATTTGTAAAATTGCCAATTTTTTTAATGATAATTTGTAAATTAGTAATTTTTGCACTAATTACTTGTTTTTATTTGCATAATGTACAAAGGCTTTGAATAAGCTAACTTTTACATGAAATTACTAACCTAAATTAAAACGGTTTACAAACTTGTGTCAAATTGAACTACTAACTAGTTTAGAGTGTCAACTTTCATTTGAATTACTTACCAATGTTTGATTTTTTTTTAGCAACTTGTCCGTTGAGTTACATACCAATAATTCTTTTTCTCTTAATTGACCAACTTTTTAAAGAAATTGCCGAATTTTCCTTTGTTATGGATACAAAAATAAGAAAACGCAGCTTGGTTGTTTTTCCTATCTTTTTTCAGAGAATTAACGTCATCCTTTAGCAAAAATAATGGAAGCCATCAAACGTTCTCTTATCAGGGAACTACCGAAACTCCTTTTTCTTTCTCAGATGAAGACATGCATACCGTTCCCAGCCTTATATATAAGGATATGCGAATGTATTGTAACACGTTAAATCTCATATCAAATTATAAAGGCCCTATAAAGTGATTGATGAATAAGATAGGAAAAGTGTTAAAAAAATCCTAAACATTTTGTATTTGTGTCAATTTAGTCCTAAATCTTTTTACTTGGTGACAATTTAGTCTTTTCCGACTAATTTTTGCTAGATTTTGCTGACTAGGCACCAACCGGCCGACGTAGCATGATTGGCGTGGCCAACTTTTAATAATATTTTAATATTTTATGAATTTTTTTTTTTTTTCTTTTTTTTTATTCTTTTTTCTTTGTTCCTTCTCCTCCTCCTTCCTCTAGCTGGTTGCCGGACCTCGGCAACTGGCCAAAGGCAATGGCTGGTGAGCCTCGCCGGCCATCGCCAGTGGTTGCAAGGGCGGCCTCACGCTGGGTAGCGAGCCTCGCCCTAGTTGGATCTAGCAAGGTCGAGCCTTCGGAGCTGGTGAGGCCAGCTTGAGGCTACCCAAGCCACAAGGATGGCCTCATCCATGGCCAGCAAGGGTTGAACCTCGCCAGATTAGAGGAGGGTGAGCCTCGCCGCCTAGCGCATGGTCGCCGTGAGGTCACCATTGTATCATGTCAGCAAGCCGACGCCTAGTTAGCAAAATTCGGCCAAAATTAGCCAAAAATGATTAAATTGACACAAAGTAAAAATGTTTATGATTAAATTGGCACAAATGCAAAAGGTTTAGAACTCTTTTAACACTTTTCCCTGAATAAGACTGACCCTCAATGGTTGATATGCACTGAGTAATGCCAACCACCTCGCACTCAGCGTTGTTGCCCATAAAAACTGCACCACTCTTGCTAAACTGGTTATCTGAAAACCAGTCCCTATGTAATGTCACGGGGGATGTGCATCCGAAATCCATGATCCACCTGCTGCAATCAAACCGACAGACATACAGCAGATGTAGTTCGAATCTTCCCTGCTGGCTTCTGCAACATTCACATCGCATTTTCGATCTCACCGCTTTCTTTAGCTCTGGGCAGTTCCATGTATTGTGGCCTCCCTTTTAACAGTTGTAAAATATACGTATGCCATGCTTGCTTCATATTTGAAATAGCGTATAATATATTTGCAGAAGTTCAAATTCCATGGAAGAGTGGAGGGACAGATGGAGGAACCGAAGGGAGAGGTGAGGAAGATGGTGACTGATGTCGTGGATAAGCCTTTGCAAACGCTTCACTTGATTGATCAAAGCCAACGCTTGGGAATAGACTACCAATTTGAGCGTGGAATAGACGAGCAATTAAAACAAATCAACAAGAGTTTCTCTCAAACTTAATCATGGAAATTTTAAGGCAGATGACCTTCACATGGTGGCTCTTACCTTTTGATTGTTGCGACAATAAAGTTATAATGTTTCATCGGGTATGTCTTTAATGTGGTGCGTCAATTTAATAAGATATCCAAAACAAATTAAAATATTTCTATTGCTCAGTCGAATTCCAAGAGAAACAGGTAAAAGAAAACCTAGAACATTAAATAGGATTTGAATTACGTCTTTTTTCCCATGCTGGTTGGTCGCACAAAGGTCTTTGAAAAATTCAACAATATCACTCATGAACGATGCGCATGGATTGTTAAGCTTATATGAAGCTTGTCATTTAAGGTGTTATGGCGATTTTATGTTGGAAGCAGCACTCCCTTTTGCTATAACTTACGTTGAATCAATCAAGGAAAGCAAAGTGAGCACTAGTCTTGCAAAATAAGCGAGTCATGCCCTAAAGCAGCCACTTCGCAAGGATTTCCCAAGGCTTGCGGCAAGGTGTTAGGTTCCACTCTACCAAGAAGAGCTGTGACAAAGCCTTGCTCCCACTTGGCTGAATTAGATTTCAACTTACTACAAGAGCAACACGAGAAGGAACTTGCAAGATTCCAAAGTTCATTAACATTATATGATAACAAAATCTAAAATTATCTTCGAGAATATATCTTAACAATGCATGAACTCTCGATTTTTTTGTTCCATTTTCCAAAAGTTTACTCATCTAGTTTTAATTTACCCTACTAAATAGTGCTTTTGAACATTCTTTTCACTTTTACTTGAACTTTGGATAATTTTAGAATAAATGTTTCCCATTAAAAAAATTATACAACTCATTAATACTATAATATGTTAGCTATTTGCCAAATAAATCATTTTTGGGTTCTACCAAAAAAAAAAATATATATATATATATATATATATATTTTTTTTTTTATGGAAAAGAGGGACACAAATTTCGTCCCTAGTGGGAGAACAAAAAGAAAACCAAAATTCTTATCTTTTACCAAAAAAAAAAAAAAAAAAAGAAAAAAACCAGCAAAGAAGAAAAAAATGTAACAAATTATCTTAAATCAAGAATAGGCCCCACATTTGGCCTTTATCTTTGATGTTTGAGTCTAACATGGTAGATTTGTCTTTTAATCAAATATGTTCGAGTCGAACATGGTAGAAAATGTTCAGAGAAAAGGACTAAATGGGCAACACTATCTCTAGTCAACAGCACCAACCAATCTACAATGGCTATGTACTTCTTTGAGGCATCTTCAATGGAAAGATTGAAGATAACTATTTAAGAGAAGATGGGAGAAGTACCAAAATGCCCTAATTAAACATGCAACCTATCCTAGAAAAGTCTCTAATTTACACTAAAATGATGTTTTTGGTATTTTATTTTAAGAAAGCAATCAAATAACTGGTAAGCACTCATCACAAAATAATATTTATCCAATATACATCACTGAATATCCCGTCCATTCAAATTTCAAAAAGAATAAACCGACCATCTTCAAAGGGTTATAGATGGCCGCTATTCCGCATGGACGAGAATCGTATTTTGAGATTGAGATCGGATTGCCATCCATGCACACATTATGAATTATCAAATAATCCTATTTTGAGTAATCATAAAAATCTTCCCAATATGCATTAGATTACAAATCATTCAAATATCTCGATTTGATACCAATCTTTCAGATTATGCAATAAAATCAGATATTCAACTTTGGATAATGATCATCACTTAACTCGAAGATATGTTCCCAAGTCAAATTTAACAGAGGCACGTGGACGGAGGTGCTTCGGACGACGACCAGCGATGGGGGCACGGCTAGGTAGCCCACGGTAGCTTGGTCGCGGTGGATGTGTTGGGATCGATGAGGGATGTCACCGCAGCAAGGAGTCATAGCCATTCCTGCCTACAAAAATGCAATAAAAAGTGTGACTCGACCTAAGGCAAATGACTTATCGCAAGAGTCCCACGATCAACAAAAAGGACAAAGCAAACACCGTGTTTCCAATCAATCCTCAGTTCACAAATCCTGCATCAAGTGCTCAAGTATTCTCTTTTCAAGGAATAAAAATTTGGTCGTGAAGTTTAAGCTCTTAAGAACCTTTATGCACACTGAATATAAACGTTAAAGTCAAATAAGCCTAAGAAAACAATATTCTGCACAAATCCCAGGTTAGTCGTCTACTGAAACAGCCCTTCAACGAAACAAAGGAACTAATACTATGCAAAATCTAACAAATCAAGGGCTACCATGCAAAGGCTGTGAAGTGAAACCGTGGATAGGTTTGGCGCGGGGGGATGATGGGTGACGCGGCGATGAATTCTGGTCTCGCTGGAAGTGCTTGAAGATTCGCCTGGTTTGAAGCGTGCACGGCCATTGAGCGCGAAGACAAGGCTTGGCGAAAGCGACTGGGCAATCACCAGACGGTGGGTGTTCTTTTATATCGACTGATCCGGACTTCACACCAAGGCCCCTGGACGCGATGGTCTCGCTGGAAAACCTACCAAACGAGAGAAAATCGCTGGTCTCTCCCGAATTTCTCTATGAACGCCAGGACTTGCCGAGGCACCGGTAAGTGGCTGGACATGGCTGAGCTGTAGTGAGGCAGGAGGATGAGCGTGACGACGAGGCCTGCTGGACGACTCGCAGGAGCCGTTGGGCGCAGCCGCGTGTACGCTGGAGGTGTTGGCTTCGCTGCAAGAACTCGCTGGGCGCACTAGAAAGCCAGGAGATTTCACGGCGTCGTTATTTATATTTGGAAGGACACCAGGAGGCCTCGACTCGCCGGGAAACAGCCGGATTCTTTACAGGTGCAGATCAGGTGCGAGGCGAGGAGCAGGCGAAGGAGTTCGGCGGCAAAACCCGAGCTGCACTGCAGGACTGTTTCTAGGAGATCACTGGAGGGTGCTGTTCTGGCGTCGGGACTGCTAGAGTTGCTGCTGGTCGGTGGCTGAAACATGCTGATCACTTCACTGGGATTTGCTCGAACTATTGCTATGGTGAAGAGCGGCGGCGAAGGCGAGTCACGGCCGTAGGGGCAGCTTGGCAGCATGAGGTTCCAGCCTAGAGGGTTGCTAATGCGGGCGGGGCGTCAGCAGCAGCAGCAGCAGGAGGGATGGCGTGACCCTGGTGGACGGCTCTCGGTGGTCGCGGGCTCGTCGGGGCTGGCTCGTTGGGCTGGCGCCAGAGTCGCGGATGTTGATGCTTCATTGGAGTCAACGGAGAAAAGGAAGGACATGTCGAGGCTGTTGTTTCGCGACTTGTTTGGAATCGCTGAGGTTGCTAGGCGGACACCATGACGCCCGAATTTTTGTCGACATTTTTAGGTATCCATTTATCTTACAAATATGTATAAAAAGATAAAAAGCAAAATGAAGAGTAAAAATGGATGAAATGAAAATAAAATAAAATAATATATATAAAATTTGAAAGCGAAGTCATGTGGGCCGGTATGTCCAACCCACTAAGCAAAATTTTGGGCCCTCTACACCCCTTCCTCTATTGGCCCAGCCTACTTTTTAATTCTTTGGGCCCACCTTTTGTTTCTTTCTCTTAGCCCATTACGGAGCCCATCTGAAACAATTAAGAAAACGGTGAACAGGCCCAGCCCTTTTTGGTAGCCCTTCTTATTCGCAACGAGGGAGGTGCCTGTGACGCAAAACAAAGGGACAGGGCGACGTGCGGGTGACCGAGTAAGCGTGCGTCTGCGAGCGAGGGATAAGCAACGAGCGAGCGACCGAAGCAGACCCAATGGCAACCTTCTAGAACCGTGAGCCGGCGAGGGATGACAGAAAGATTCCGAGGCGTTCTGGAACCGTGAGCCTCCTCGCCAGAGCTCATCGCCGGCCTTCAAGGCTTCCGATCAAGGGCCAAGCCGTGGACTGTTCTCCGCTCATTCGTTGTTCAATATCGGGCCAAAGCTGTAGCTCATCATTTGCAAAAATCCAAATCCAGAACTCTTGATAGTCGTTCAAAGCTATAGAATCGCAGTGGTAGTTGAACCCTTCAGGTTTATAGGGGAAAAATTCGATGAGATCATGGTCGAATTCCAAAAGAGTTTGAAGGCAGAATGTAAAGGAAGAAAATCGAATAGGTGTATCCAAAGGTGAACGACTTAGTAATCGATATACTAAAGGGAAACGATGAGAATGTCTAGAGTTTGCTAAATAGTAATGTGGAAGATCACGAGAATATTTACTGAATAAATAAAGAAAATAAAGAGCCAGCCATAGTTGCAAAAGCCAAAATGGACCATACAACGTACCATCTTTGGATTTCATTGAAAGAAATGCATGAGTAAACCCCTATATAACGAAGACAAAACAAGTGGACCCAGAGCAAACCATTTACCCACTGCAAGATCCGAGGCAATGTGTAGATGGTCCCTTGAAAGTTTAAGAGTTAAAGAATACATATCGAGTCAATAGAGCAAAAAGACAATACGTTTAGTGGAGTCAATGGGACCAAAAGTGCAGCAGAATCAATCAAGGAATTTCCCATGAGCAAGGACACTCTTAGAAATTTAAGGTACTTCCAACGGTTCCAAATTTTCTACAGGAATGCCATTTAGCACAAAGCCAGCTATGGTAAAGATATCTAAAAGAGTGACAGTTTTGGGTCCCCAAGAGAAAAGGAAGCAATTGGTTGATTGGGATAGAAACATATTGCAAAACCCAATAGTCCCCTATTCAGATCATGGGACAACATACTAACCTCAAGTGTTGTCTCTATCCTTGCTTTTTTCCAAGCAAGCTTAACTCATAGATAATCCTCCATCCGTAAGTATGAAGAGTTGAATTCCACTTCAAACAATGGAAAACCACGAAATCGGAAGGGCGCCGAAGTCCAGATGTCCATCGAGAAGAGTGCTGGATAGGAAGTATCTCTTCGCATTTCATTGGTAAACAAGGCTTGGGAGATGGCAGGATGTGTTGATGCTCTAAAAGGCAAGGCCCAAGGAGTAGGCCTTCGTGATATTCTTCCATAACACTCAAGAGTCCAAAACGACAATTATCAGCGTCCTCAATTTGTTCTAGATCATCAAAATTAGCAATGTAACTATCTAGGTGAAATTTGGAGGTACTGGATGCAATGGAAGATGCTAAAGTAGACGCAGAAAACGAGATGCAAAAGGTTTTAGGGTTTAAGGAAGAAGACAAAATGAGTATTAGAAATGAGTTTCTAATGTGTATAATAGGGTTGAAGACGATGGTTCAAAATCGCAGTAATCAATTATCTACAAAAATTCGAAAGGACGCATCAAAATAATACAGGAAGTAATGATCTATATTGGCCATGCATAGGAAAAGAAGTGTTCAAAGAAAGAAAGGCATGATTGTCACCAGAGGAAATCACACATAAGACAAGATATTTTCTTTAAAAGAAATAAATTTCAAATTTATGGGACATATGTTAACATTCAATATTAATTGTACTATCACCTGTTGATCACGAGGGTGAAAAACATGATGGAAGTCAAATGAAATTACACATGTGCATCAATAGGATTGTAATATATAGTTAACTATCGATGAGCCAGAGGATGAGGATTCAAGGATCGAGAGCAAAGCAAGAAGCCTCCACGTGGTCAATTGTTAAAATAAAACGGCAGATATTAAGTGGCTACCCGAATGATGCCGATGGTAAGTTTTGGACGAAAACATTCAAAATATACAAAGAAGCATCAAAGGAGGGCACGGTTGAAGAGCGGTTAACATCCAAGAATTTAGGTGTGAAGTCATTGTTGATAAATTAGGACACTATCAAGACAGTTGTAAAAGGAATGAGTGGATTGATTACGAACAAGAAGGAACGTGCTTAAGGTTGGAAGCCCTTATCAAAAATGAATAACTGACTGGTGGTTACCAAGCTCCTGTAAAAATACCACCAATCGTCCAACAAGAATCTCTTGAACAACACATCAAATGTTACTTCCTTATTGTATTTTAAGTTTCCCTAGCTGTTGTGTTTAGATTTCCATCGTTGATTAAATTTCAGCTAGTGTCTATATCTTAGGGCGGCATTGTTGATTAAATTCCGACATTGTATTCCTAGTCAATATCGTTGATTATATTTCAACATTGTGTCATCTATTCAGGTGCATTGTCACCGATTAAGTTCTAACATTGTATCAAATTATCTTAGAGCTGTACTATTGATTAGATTCCATCATATAATTCAAATTGGGTCCCAGAGTTAGTAAGTCAATTATCGAGATTGTATAGTGCTATTGGAAATTGGAAATTCAATCTTTAAATTGCATTTGATATCTCTGTTCGGAATTAGCACATAACCTCCGTCCTTTTTAAATAAAAGCCGAGTTGGTGAAAGATATTTGGTCGTGAAATCAAAACCGGCCAAATGGCACTACTGCTGAAGATGCCTAGGGTTGCTAGATGGAGACTGCGGAGGTAGCCGGAGGAGTCGCTGGGACAAGTCTGGCGGCGCAAGAACAGCAGCAAGTGGCACAGCGTGGACTAGCGATCAACGGCTGCGAACGCGGAGTCGGTTGGAGCACCGCGAGAGGGCCGCGGTTGCGGCTGGCGTCCGTGGGTCTTTGCCGCAAACCCCACAAAACCTGTACGGCACAACTCAAGATTTTCTCCATTAGCTTTCTTTTCTTTTCTGTTTTCCTTTCTCATGAAAACGTGCGGACGCCCTTTTTTTTTTTTTTTTTTTTTTTTTTGTCCTTTCTTCCTTTTACTTCTTTTGTGAACTGCCCCAGAAAGCTTTTCTCCATTTGCTTTCTCATGAAAACGTGCAGACCTCTTTTCTTTTGTGTAAACGTGGATGGAGACCAAAGAGGAAGAGAGGAACAGACCCCCTGGCGTCAGTCCATGGAGAAAAGAGCTTAGCTTCTGTCCTTTTCCTTCGACTCCACCCTTTTGTCTCTGCCCTACTCGGCATTATAGCCGACCTCTCCTTTTCCTTTTGGGCGTATAAGGGGCAGGCGAGAGAGAGACCCCTCGTTTGTCTTTTGTGGCCATGGCATGGGATTCATATTTAGTAATGTCAGCCAATTTTTTATTTCGTGAAACAGATCAATAGCCAGAGAATAAATTTGAAATAAAAATAAAAAATAGAAAAAACCTACTTCTTTATTCCTGAAAATACCAAAAAAAAAGAAAAAAGAGAGAAGTTATTTTAGAAAAATAAACTCAACATAACGTAATGTTCGTCTTTACACAATCAACACAATGTTCGATCTCCCGGCCCGATATAAGTTCTCTTTTTTTAGAATAAAAAATAAATAAAAATTCAAAAATTTAGGGGAAAAAAATTTAGAAATTAGATGTTGGGTAGTCTTATTGGATTTTTATTTAAACTTTAGTTTAGAATTAGTTTAACATAAAAATGTGAAAATATTTTGATGAAAATTGGATTCAAGATTGAATAAGCTTTTAGGGTTTTATTATATAGATTTTGAATGTCGTTTTCTTTTAGAGACAATACTAGATTGCGAAAGCTTGATAACTCCAAGCAACTTTTTCTTTTTCTTTTTTTCAAAAGATCTATACACCTATTTATCGTAATGCTTAGAGATTTTCTATCAACTTCCTCATATTATAAGTTATAAATCAACGGAACTCTCTGTTACTATTTCCAACCATCCATCTTCGAGTAATTATTATGAAGATGGAATTGTCGAAATACGATGAGACATTCTTCTCTCTCTCTCTCTCGGGTATTTACAGGCAAGGAACGGCTTAGCAATTCTAGTAATTGCATGGTCATTTTGGGATTTTTTGTCTCTTACAATAACAATACGTGCCAAATGCCAGTGGCCCAGGTTATGCACCTGAGTACAGTTGATTTTTAGTAAATGCATTATCATCGGGTTCTACCGGGCCGGTCAATGGACGGCGTTTAACATGGGTACCGTGCAGGATTTTGGAAAGACTCTTTAACCTGCGAGTTCATGCTGTGTTTAGCTTCTTCACCGTTCATTTTCCTATCAGAATTTGGTCTTCCTTTGCGGTTGCTTGCTGCGGACGAGAAGGTTCTACATATTTTCTATTATTACAGTGCGCGGTAACCTTCTGAGTGATGAGAGTGTCGTGCCCATGCCTTTTCGCTTTCACGGCCTCATAAAGTGCTGCCATCTCGTTAAGAATGGAGATTCCTTTCGCGTTATGTGGTTCCTGATTTGATTCTGAATTAAAATGTGAAGATGTTTCTGTGAACTTGTGCACTTGTGGTCTACATCCACGCCCAACCATACCTGGTCTAACCAGGGCAGCAGCACTTCATTTCATGTGGATGTGGATTGGCCTCGCCGTTCTTGGTCAGGTCATTCACAACTTCCTCCCTCTAACTCTTTCGTGGCGTGTTCTTAGCTCATCGCATTCGGACCATCCTGCCTCTCAAAGCACTCAAGAAAGCTGCCTCTAAATTATCAATTTCTAGCCTTCCAATTGATTTTCACGTTGATTTTAGACAGTAGAATTTTGGAAAGGCCCTTTAACCTGCGAATGGTGCAGACTGGGACATATCATGCATGCTGTGCTTCGCTTCTCCACCATTCATTTTCCTATCAGAATTTGGTCTTCCTCGTTTTCGCTTGCGGCGGGCAAGAAGGCTCTACATATTTTCCGTTATTACAGTGCGGTCAACTACTAACTGAGTTCCGACCAAGGTAAAAAAAACTACCGAGTGATGTCAGCGTTGTCCCCACACCTTTTCGCTTTCACGGCCCATGCGGTGCCGCAACCTCGTTAAGAATGGAGTATCTACCGCGCCGTGTGGTTCCTGATTTGATTCTTAATTAAAACGTGAAGATCGTTCCTGTGAACGTGTGCAGCGCTTGTGGTCCACATCCGCACCCAACCTCACGTAGTTTATCCAAGGCAGTTTTACTTCATTTTATGTGGGTGTGGATTGGCCTTGTTGTTCTTGGTCATGTCACTCGCAAGTTCCTCCCTTTTTCTATTTCGCAATGTGCTTTTAGCTCATCACATTCGGACCATCCCGCCTCTCAACGCACTCAAGAAAGCTACCTACCTCTAAATTAGTAGTTTCGCATCTTCCAATTGATTTTCACAATTCTTTTAGACAGTAAAATACCAGTTAAGAGTGCCAAACTCTGGAAAGCTCATTTGAATGTGTTGAGAGCTACAGTTACAGGGACTATATAGGCCTAGAGGCCACCGTAACCATGGAAAAAGCCGGATCGCTATCTCAAATGTGTGATTCTGCTGTTACACTAAAAATGAATTCTACATGGCCAAGTCCCTGTAGGTGGGCTTTCATTCCGTGCTAATAGTAGATCTCATTCTCTTCTTTCCATACTCCATACCGATCAAATCAATTGGTTTTATAACCATACCATTCTAAATCGCATCTTTTGAAATTCGAAATGAAAATAGCTCATCAAAAGCTTGATTAATCCTTTTTGGACAGATAAATTATACACTTCATTTCATTCTTCAATGAAAAAACCATTATTACTAAAAGCTTTAATTGTACCCCAACTGACGTATGTATCCCACATCTTGTTGCCACTCATTAACACAGTACACCTGCATAGATGCATCATCTTTTGAACAATGGGTCCAGTTTTCTAATGTCCAGCTGATGAACTTCTAGTTCACTAATTGCATATCATAACTATTGCACTGGGTCTATGAGCACCAAATGTATGTAATCTTTCAGTGCAATATGAGGATTGGTATAATGATCTCCACCATCCTTGTACAACACATCCATCACTCGCGAGAGGTTGAGAATTCCCACGAGAAGTGGCATTGCGACAGCAGTCGGGCGAAGACACTCCTCATTGATGTCCTTCCATGAGTCATTCACTTGCTTGCGAAGGTTGTTTTCCGCTTCTTGTTCTGTGACACCATATTGCTTCATGTAACATTGCACGGCCGAGTCCACATGTCCTCTTGATTGTTCAAACTGCAAAGATATGTATAACAAGACATTCAAACAAGACCGTCTATATTCCATAGGAGTTGGGTTAGGTCTATATCTTCATGGAACATTTGCAAGAACAAAAAGTACCTTATGTGTCGCCAAATCATCCATAAGCCTGCAGATGATTGTTGAAGCCTTGAGGATCTTTGGGTCGTTGAACAACCAATCTAGATCGTCTTTTGTGACGATATCAGGCATTCCCACAAAGGACGTGACAGCTAACAATGGGTAACCACTTGATACTAGCGCAATGGACATGTACTCATCCATAGTGGGCTTGTGCTGTTGGTGCAGCCATTTTGCTTCAGCAAAATAGTATCTTGCCTGCCTCTTCATCTGAGAATGCAAAAGATTATATTTCTATCAATCAAGAATGACAGCACTAAGATTGTAGAATATAGTAGAGGTGGTACGATCTTACTGCTTCTACCGCATAGCAGAGGCAGTATGATTTTCCTGTGCATGCCAGTATTTCTTCAATTTCGACGTAGATATTGATAAGTGCTTTGTAAAACACTTGCATGTACTCTGGAAGTTCATGTATGCAATCAATGTCCCACCTGAAATTATGAGATATTATAAGATAGGGTATAAACTACGTGATAATTTTAAACTTCAGATCGCACAAGGATTTGGGAATCACCATATTACCATATGAGAACTATGAAAAGGTTGATCAATCAAACTCCATCTTCTTTTGACATAGAGTTACTGATCAGATACGTTTTGCCACATCATACAAGTAGTGGTGAAACATAATGTACCTAAAGTAAGACGCACATGCTGCAAACCAAAAGGCAGAAAAGCGAATTTAACCTTTGAATTGCTTGAGTAAAGAGCTCTAGCTCTTCATAGGTGCCATAGACATCATATATGTCATCAAGAACTGAAGTCACTGCGATCACTTTGGTCATCATTCTCCTAGCAACCGCTAATTCGGGCTCAAAATGAACTCCCAGAATCCAAAAGTATCCTTCCACAAGCCTGTCTCTTGCAAAGGGTAACTTCCTCTTGAAGTCTAAACCCATCCACCACCTACATGTAAAATGGCATTATTCATATAAATCTTCTGGAGTGTAAACTGAAACTATTTAATCATGTGATTTCATAGTTGATGAACCTTGTAAAATCAAATAACTCCTTCTGGTGTTGCTTCTGCAAGCGGTTGAAATCTAACTTGGCTAGTGATAGCAGGACTTCATTATGTGAAGGTTCTGCTTCGTACGTGGAGATGTATCGTCTGGCCTCAAGCCTCGGCACCCCTTGACGAATTGTTTGCTTTAAGGCATGACGGACTTGTGTTGCAAGAGGAGGGCTTAGTTGCTCCTTAACGGATTCGAGATGGGTTAAACTGAAAGAAAGCGCTTGATCCAGAACATCTTCTCCATGCACACTCAAATGACTAGCTTCGTACAAACTTAGTAGTCCCCTTACGTCACTTGCATGTTTCTCACTGAACTTTCCACTGGGGTCCTTGAACTTGTTGAAGATTTCTGCTCATAGATCAAAGTGAAATAAGGATTTCTATTGTAAACATCTCTGTTAGACAGAGATTCTTCACGAGCAACAATGACAACCAACTTACAAACGATGGTTGAAGCCACTTGTAGTTATTATTTTTATCTCTTGCCAAGGACAGTCCCTATAACAGTTGTTCCTCATGATATGAAAACCATGTGACCTATCATTTAGTGTGCATTAAGTGGACTATATGTAGAAATCACTCTCTGTATCTCTAGCATTTTTCTAAAAGAAACAGTCGCAAACTAGTTGTATTCTAGGGTTTTCTAGGGATATCCGGCATATTTGGTCAAGAACGTGAAGTATGCCACAAGTTTAACACATTTATGAAGTTCCTTACGGTCAGAATTTTGCCTAGTAGGAGTACTATTTAGGTGCGTTATACTTTTATCGGATTGTGGCTTCGGGGTTCTGTTGGGCACTAACTTGGGCAGGTCGTCCGTAACTTCAGGTGATTGATTGTCGAATGACCTCGATCCACGGTAGAGAAAGGCAAAGGGGATAGATTTTGGACAATGGGAAAAGGTCAAAGTATATAGATCATCAATTTTGTGGCTGAGTATTAAAAGCAAAAGAAGGCGACTCACCAGATGAAACTCGGTAGCCTTGTTGTCGCAACAATCGGAAGAGGAGAGCAGCCGTGTAGAGGTCATCGATATCCCTGTTTCCATTGTTGCAAACGAAACATGTCTCACTAAGTTGTTTCAACACGTGATCAATGTCACTTGCGAAGCGGTGTGCAATGCCTAATCGCTGTATTTGATCAATCATGTCCAGTTTCAGGGACGGCTTGTCGGCATCAGCGCATAGCATTCTCTTCACCTCGTCATCCAGCTTCTGGATTTCTTGTTCCGCATGCTGATCATGGCCATTTTCCTACACATAACAGAGAAAAACATATGTCAATTTCTCTCTGGTACTGAGTGCATGAGAAGTTCACTGGCCCGGAAGGAAGGACTAGAGGGGCTTTCTATTGGTGTCAATTTCTCTCTGATACAAAAGTGTTAAAAAGTGATCCATTTTTGGAAAGTTCTAGACTAAATCAGACTACACATGCTTAAGATTCTCATATGTTGGAGAAATTTCTAGTATTATATGGGCAGCAAGTATACGTGTGAAGGAAGAAAAGCCAGCTAGAAGTTGGCTGAATAAAGTCAACAAAAGTGGCAGGGAGCTACAGAGAAAAGAAAAATGGAGAAAAAGGGAGAAGCAAGATCCGGAAGAAGTCGCAACAAGCAGGAGTCAAGAAGCAAGCTTGTAATTTTATATTAATTTTGTACTCAAAGTCGGTAGAAGAAGGTGGTGACTCACGCGTATAAATAGGAGTTGTGGATGTCTGTTCTATGTAGCAGAAAAATTAGGAATACTCCCTTACCGTTGTAGTCCACTTATATCCACTCATATCACATTTGCACACACACGTTTCCACAAAAATCTAACAAAAAGACTGCAGTGGACCAGGCCAAAATCGATATCTTTGTGCATCACACCCAAGCGCGTTGATATTTTACTTTGCTCTCACTCGCGCAAGGGCTCTCTCTCTCTCTCTCTCCTTGATGTTAAAGTCAATTGTGGAGCTCAAGCGGTCTCATGATCTCTCCCGGCCAGTGAGAGGCTGCCTCCTCCTCCAGATCCGGGGCCAATGCCTCCAGATCTATAACCTCAACCTCCACGGCCATGGAGGGCGGCGGCTCCAAACGACGCTCCCGCCCAACGACGGCCTCTTCACTCTCCAACGACGGCTGCACTCTGTCTGACGACCAGGATGCTCCCTCCTGACGACGGCCTCTATCTCTACTCCACGGCCGTCGGATAGAGTGCAACCATCGTCGGAGAGAGAAGAGGCCGTGGAGTAGAGAGAGAAAATGCTAAGAGTGTTTATTGAAATTGTGGACCGGGATATTCACGAAGATGTTATTGATAATGATAATTCTCACATCCCTTGTTTACGGGATTTGTTTGGATTTCATGTGATTTCTTTTCACCGTACATCAAAAGGCTCTCTCACCTTTACTTAATATTTTCACTCTTTTTTAGTACAAATTTTAAATTTATAATGAGAATGTCAGAATTCCCTTGGTCATTATAGAGTAACAAAGTGAAGAACCAAGTTTAAGCAAAAGAGGAAGCTTTGTATTATTCCAGATGAAGTGCATAAAAGGAAATATATTTTCACATGCTATACCACTACTATTCACGAAATATGTATACATATATATGGTTGAGTCAGAAGCAATGTATTAAATTCTAACCATTGAGCAAGAGCAAGAGGCATATTTGAGGAAGTAATCACCCCATATGCTTGGATTAAACTTTGCTGAATGGCGTTCAACCACATGGCTTTTATCTGGAGTTGCAAGGGAAGATGGGTTTGCTGAAATCGGAAGAGACATTCTTTTCCTTTCTTTTATGGCTTTCTCTAATGAGAGATAGAGAGCACGAGGGGCTTTTTTATGAGTGCCAAAGACATTATTGATGGGTATTTATAGGCAAGGAACGGCTTAGACTCCGTATGGTAACGCTTGTGCTCTTTTACTCTCCGCGTTTAACTTTAAAAAATTAAGGGATAAGTGCATTAGAAGTCCTAAAACTTATCATAAAAATGCAATTAAGTCCTAAAACTTTCAAAAAGTGTAATTAAGTCCTAAAATTTATTACGAAAGTTCAATAAAGTCCTAAAACTTTCAAAATGTTGATAAAGTCCTAAAACTTGTCTCGAAAGTCAATCAAGTCCTAAAACTTGTCTCAAAAGTGCAACCAAGTCCTAAAACTTTTTAAAAGTGCAATCAATGGAAGTACTTAGATTGAACTATTTTAATAAGTTTTAGGACTTAATTGCACATTTGAAAGTTTTAGGACTTAATTGCACTTTTTGAAAGTTTTAGGACTTAATTGTATTTTCATAATAAATTTTAGGACTTCCAATGCACTTATCCCAATTCCGTATGGCAATGCTTGCGCTCTTTTTTCTTATCTTTTTGTTTTTCGCCGCTCGCCGCCAAGACATTATTGATGGGTATTTCTATGAGTGCCCCCGTATGCGTTTAACGCGTGTATCGTATAGAATTTCGGAAAGGTTTTTTCAACCTGCGAACGGTGGAGGCTGATGGAGATACCTTGCAAACTGTGTTTTGCTTCTCCACCGTTCATTTGCCAATCAGAATCTAGTCTTCCTTGTCTTCGCTTGCTGCGTGCTAGAATATTTTGTTCTGCATATTCTCTATTATTGTACCATGGTCGACTACTGACCTGAGTGATGTGAGTGTTGTGCCAAATACCTTCTCGCCATCACGGCCCCATGGAGTGCTACCGCCGCGTTAAGAATGGAAGTATCTTCCACGGCGTGTAGTTTCTGATTCGACGTGAAGATCGTTCCTATGAACGGGTGCGGCACTTGTGGTCTGCATCCGTGCCCAACCTTACCAAGTCCTTCCTAGGCAGTAGTACATCATTTTATGTGGATGTGGATTGGCCTTGTCGTGGTCGGACAGGTCATTCATAGTTCGTGGCGTGTTTTTAGCTCATCACATTTGGACCATCCCGCCTCTCAAAGCACTCAAGAAAGCTACCTCTGAATTAGCAATTTCGCATCTTCTAATTGATTTTCACATTGCTTTCAGACAGTTTGGTCTACTTTGATAACATTTTTATTTCTTTATTTTTATGTTCTTTTATTTCTTGAAACAGAAAAAAAAAAACAAAACAAAACAAAACAAAAAACAAAAATCTGTTTAATAATGTCAGCTAATTTTTCTATTCCTCAAATCAGATTAATAGCAAGGGAATAAATTGAAAAAGAAACATGAAGTATCAAAAAAAAAAAAAAAAAAAAAAAAGCCGACTTATTTGTTCCTGGAAACACAAAAAATGTCATTTTAGAAAATAAGCTCGACATAATCTAATGCTCGTCTTTATATAATCGACACAAGGTTCAGTCTCCTAACTCGATCCGAGTTCCCATTTTTCCAAATAAAAAATAAAATAAGATACAATCAAAAATTTTAAAAAAAAAAAAAAGGAAAAAACTGAGAAATTAGATTTTGAGTAGTTTAATTAGATTTTGAGTAGTTTTACTAAATTTTAATGTTAATTTCAATTTTAAATTAGTTTAACATAAAAAATGTGAAAATATTTTGATGAAAATTGGATTCAAAATTGAAAAGCTTTTAGGGCTTTACTATATGGAATTTTAACTGTCTCTTTTTTCAGAGATAATGCTGGATTGCGAAAGCTTGGTGAAGAGATAATGCTGGATTGTGAAAGCTTGGTGACTCCAAGCAACTTTTGTTGTTCTTCTCAAAAGGTCTATATACTTATTTATTGTAATGCTTAAAGATTTATTATCAATCTCCTCATATTGTGAGTTGTAAACCAACGAGGTTTTCCGTTACCATTTCCAAGGGGAAAGTATAAAAAAAAAAATCATAAACCTATTATATTGATACCAATTAACTCTTAAACCTTTTTTGCATTGGTGCCAATTCAGTCCATAATTTTGGCCAACTAGCACTGACGCCCAAGGCCATTGGTGAGGTGGCTTCGCTCAAATTTGGGCGAGGCCATGGTGGCCATCGCCAAGGGCCGCAATGGCCTCACCAATCATGGGCAAGGCCGCCTTTGCTCGCAACAAGGCTAGGGCGAGGCTAACCTTGCCCAGATCCGGGTGAAGCCACCTCACCCGCAACCTTGGGTGAGGCCGAGTGAAGGCCAGTGGTCAACGAGCCTCTGGCCTGGCGATGGCCGCTGGAGAGGTTGCCTTCGCTAGTCGTGGGCGAGGCCACCTTCACCTGAGGCAAAGCCAGGGCGAGGTTGGCCTCACCCAAATTTGGGTGAAGTCGCCTCACCAGCGGCCATAGGCGAGGCTGGGCGAGGGCCCTCGCCCTCGCCGGCCACCACGGGGACATCCAAGGAGGAACAAGGGAGAAAAGAAAATGGACAAAAAGAAAAAATTAATAAACAATTCGAACAAAATAAAACAATTATTTAAGAAATTGCCACGTTAACATCTGGCCATCAGCATGCATCCACGTCAGTGCTAACTGGTTAAAATTGGCCAAATAGACTGAATTTGTACCAATACAAAAATGTTTAGGATTAAATTAATTCAATTAAAAAGTTTAGGACTGAATTGGTACAATATAATAAGTTTAAGACTTTTTTTGTACTTTTCCCCCATTTCCAACCATTTATCTTTAACTAACTATTATATTGGTTTTCTTAGGTCATTTTAGAATATCTTGATCAATTAAATCATTACAAAATTCCAGTATTATCTAAACATGAAATGTTAAGTCTCTTTATAATTAAATAAAAAAAGTTGGGGTTAGAAATTTTTAGGATCGTACCAAATACATTTTTGTTCTTTTTCTATTTCGAAAATATAACTTTTGTGCAGTTATTAAACGCATTCTTTTGCTCAAAAACTTGTCCAGAGATAACTATTTTTGAACATAAATTGTTCTCAAAAATAAAATGTTATCAAACACACCTTAAATACCAGTCAAAAGGCCAAACTCTGGAAATTTCAT
Organism: Eucalyptus erythrocorys; assembly: GCA_014182555.1. Taxonomy (NCBI): domain Eukaryota; kingdom Viridiplantae; phylum Streptophyta; class Magnoliopsida; order Myrtales; family Myrtaceae; genus Eucalyptus; species Eucalyptus erythrocorys. Next base: position 36,563,990 of record CM024601.1, read on the forward strand.
TTAAATGTGTCGACAGCTACAATTATGGGGAGTATATAGGTCCCGAGGCCATTGTAGCCATGGAAGAAGCTGGGTCCCTATCTCAAATGCGGGATTCCTTTGTTACACTAATAATGAATTCTACATGGCCAAGTCCCCATAGGAAGAGCTTTCGTATTGCCCTTTAGTGGCATTGCTTTCTCTGAATTAAAATCGCAATGAATGACACTAGAGGAAGATGACTTTAAGTATGTGGCCGAGAAAAAAATGTGTTTGCACACTGGCCCTTGTAATTTTACCTGGAGCTACAAAAATAGATGTTTGATCAATATCTCCTCCGCTTCGCCCTCAACCTCCACCTTGATAGTGACCTTAGTCTCGACCTCAACTACAATCTAAATTAGTCTCTCGAATTTGCACAGGATCTCTACTCTTCTCCTTCTCATCTCTGATGGACAACTAAGTTTATGACAACCGAGAGTCGCCTACAAGTCGGAGATGCACAAACGTGGATCGAAAATTATCGACCACGGGTCAACGCGCTAAAATCCCTAAAAGCTACCAATAGGTTAGGTTATATTAAAATTGTGTGCGGTTGATTTTAACCACAAAAATGAATTTATTTTCTAGAATCGAACATTTGAGCATGTCACAATTCATTTTTAAGATGCCGTCTTATTTTTCGAAGAAATTTCATCAAGTTCGGAATTTTTGCGGAAAATCAATTTTGAAGAAAAAAATATGGAAATTCGTATGGGCTGCTCTAAGGGGTTTATTGGTTGCCAAAATTGCTTTGTTTGGAAAGAAATGAGAGAAAATTAGCCATTGGAAGGAGCCTTGACTTCTTGGCTGAAGACTTTGAGGCCAAATGCACTTGAGTGCATGGATATTTCCCTTGGACTCCCATTGGCCCTCACCTTGACTTAGTTTTCCCCCTCTCCCTTCTTCTTCCCTCTCTCCCTCCTTATGCGTGAACAGCCAGCCGAACCCCCACTCCTATTGCTTTTGTCACGCCTCGATCCTCGAATACATGTCCATCCCTCACCTAGTCAATTTATAGCGATGTCCTAGGACGCATCACCGACCCCTTTCATTTAATATGCGTATGCGGAAGCATATAATAAATTCACCAGACAATAAAACAATGGGATAGAAAAATAGGCCATATTTTTCACAACTGAAAAACCACGACCACACTTTTATACAATACAAACCACACATTATATATTACAATACTATTCACTAAAGGTTGAACTATCACACATCAGTTCCCACCTAGGTTTGCAAACAGGATCAGATCTCAGTCCTCATTCGGGTCATGCTCAGGATCCTCCTTTGGATCATCCTCTTCTTCAGATTCTTCTTCTCCAGGTTTGTCCTCGAGCTCTCCTTCCTCAAAATCCACCTCAGGCTCATTCTCAGGTTCCTCCTCCGTCTCTTCCCACTCCTGATCCTCCTTCGATCCCTCCTCTTGCTCGACTATCTCCCATTCCTCTTCACTCTAGTTAGCATCCTCAACTGAGTATACCGGTGACTTAGGATCACTCTCGAACATGAGATCCTTGTCATCTACTACCGACCCATCCTTAGGGTCTGCGTCCCCAGCCCGAATACTGCCTCAAAAACATACGGAAGCACATCACATTCCGGGATGGGACCTTCTCTTCGCCTGTTACGGTAGTGATGATATCATGATCAATACTCATGGGGTACCAGGTCGTCTCTATTCACATCAACGAAGACCTTGGACTCTACCAACACATACTCTAACCCTTCTGGGTGGTGGTGTATCGGGAAGTGGTATCCTACCTCGATGATCTTTTCAGGAATATCAAAACACATTGAAGGACGAGGAGGTGAAAGTGCTGCCATCTAGGAACTTGAAATGGTTATACAATAACCATTGAGACAACGTCTCGGCAAGTTCTACCCCTTAAGACTCGATTAGTAAACCAATATGCTATCCGGGCTGCCTATGCACATTAGGGGTCAGCAGACTTACCTTAGTCTCAGATTCCACCTGCAAATCAGTATAGTTCAATAGGCACCCAAGCAATCACATCACATATCGATATCTTGATCAATCGACCTAGTCAATTACATGTCAATCGAACCATTCACCGGTCATTTCCATTCAATCAATCAAATTCCAGTATAATATACCTAGTCATTGAGTCACGTGTATTCTCTCGAGCGCCGTTTTTGCCAAGGTGTTTTTATAATAAATAATTTACGTGCATTCTCTTTCAAGCGCTGTTTTCGCCATGGTGATGTACTTATTCACCGAGTCACGTATGTCCATAAGTCACGTGCATTCTCTTTCAGGCGCTGTTTTCGCCATGGTGATATACTTAACCACCGAGCCATGTGCTACCTAATTCTTTCTTTACTTTAACATACTCGATGACACTGAACCCGATTGGTCTTAGCCACGAGTATATTCAGTTCACTCTCACAATTTTCTCCACTTTATAGCCCATCAAAATATTACTGACGCTATATAATCATACTCGGCCATCTACCAATCAATTATTCAAATTCAACTCAACTTAGGACTAATTCCTCAAGTTGCATGATCAATTTAATTCAACATAACATAGAGCTCAAATAAATAAACGGACTGCATCACGACAATCAACATAAAATTTCGGTCATCGGCTATCCCAACCTAATTTTCAAAAAATAAATAAATAACTAATAAATTTGGAAAATTAATAAATAAATACTAAAAATCCAATTTATGCCCGTAATGCCTAATTAATGCTAGAACTAAACAGAAAAAATCTCGAGATACATTCAATAAATAGAAGTAAGTTTCTATTTGCTAATTACACTAATCAATCACCTAACATGCATCATTAAGTCACTAATTAAATTATTCTAAACTAATCTAACCACCTAATTGCACTTAATTAAATCTAATCAATCGTTAAGCATCATTAGAAAACTAAGCAAGGATTAGTGAGCTAAACTCACCTATCTAACAATCCACTCAGATTGAAACGTCGGGGATGTCGCGGGAGACGTTTTTCTCCAAAGCGGCCTCGGGTTCGGGGCCCGAAACACCTCAAAAGAGGGCCTACAAGTGGCTGAAAAACCCACAATAGAAGTTGCTAATCTTGGCTGCAAATGGAAGGAAATCAGCTCGGCTTGGTGCGGTGAGGCTCGAGAATGAAAGAATAGGCCAAACCGAGCCCAGAGGGAGGTTTACTGGCGAAGAAACGGCCAAAAACGAACTCTAATTGGGCCTGCTGGATGGCGAGATGGTTGGACGGTGTAGCTAAAGGTGGAGAGGGCAAGCAGTGCGCACGAATGGCGCGCATGAGGCGGCGACGATCCGGCATGGCAGTGGCGTCCAAGCAGCTACTCCAGTTGCTAATCTCCTCCTCTGCTGTTGCTGGTCGCACAAATGAAGGGGAGGAGGACGTGTAGCCAGCCAAGAAGAAGAGAGGAAGAGAAGATAAGAGAGAGGAGAGACAAGGGCCCCATTGGCTTTGTTTTTTCCGATGGTTTGTCCTCTTCCAAGCTTGCCCAAGAAGCTAGCAATCCATGGCTGAGATTGAGCTACACAAACGCCCCATACAACCTCTCAAATGGTCCATTTGGCTAGGGGAAAGGGGGAGCTACGAAATTGGCTTCAATTGGCCACTCATTTCTCTTCAATTCAACCTCAAATAGCTTCTATAAAATCAATTGACACCTCATTGATCATCTTAGCATTTTCCCTCACCTATATATCCATCTTGCTTCCCAAATTTAAAATCAAAAACAATCCTTAGCCTTTTCTGCATAATCAAAAACAATCTTCTGAGACTGAGTCGATACTCCTATAATTTATTGTGACATGACAGAATCTTCAATTTCTGAAATCGGACTTGAATTAGGGGCTAATTTTTATTCGGCGCGTTTTTAGCGTAACTTAGACTATCGGGTAGTTTTCAGAATTTTTTAGAGCAAATGACCCGTGGTCGATTTTCTTCGAGCCACTATGAACCCACTCGACTCATTAATGACTCTCGATTGTCGTGAAAATATTGAGGATTTAATTACAGACACAGGGTACCAAAATGATAATAAAATCATATTAGTGCCAGTTAACGAGAATTTTCCAATTTAGTGGAGTCACTCACGATTGGCCACACATCTCAGTCGAACAGACCTATCTCTAATCTCAAATCGATTTTATACTGTGCCGTAATGGCCTCTAAAGATGTGCACGATCAAGAAGTCAATTCCTGGTCAAATTCTCAAGTCTATTTGCCTTAAAGTCTTTAATAGCTTTCCTTGATAATCCAGGTCTCTCAAAAGTGATCAGCTCTGAGAATAGTCTTATGAGCACGTCAATGAAAAGCCCGATTTATTTAGTAGAAAACATGGTTGAAAATCTGGGATGTCACAGCTTCTTCTTCTTCTTCTTCTTCTTCATTTCCATTTCCCTTAGTGCCGCAAGCCTCCAGCAGCCAGCCAGCCCACGCTGCCGTCTTTAGCCTAGCACCACACCACCTTCAGCTCGCCACCGCCAGCCTGTGTTTGCCCACCAACCCCGTCTTGAGCTACCGCCCACCTCAACTCAGCTCCGTCCGAAGCCCTCCACAGTTCGCACCACCTCACACCCCCATTGCCGAACCACCAGCTCAGCCAGTCCTGTTCGTCCGCCAGCCACCCGCCAGCTTCATCCAACCGCCTCAGCCAGCCCGCTCAACCACCTTACTAGCTCAGCCCTTCCACAAAACTACCCCTTCAACCATGAGCTTACTAGGCTATTTTAGCTCCGATCGAGCCTTTGTTGGAGAAACGGTTATCTCGAGATCTCACCGCCGTCGCTGTGAACCCGTCGCCATTGAATTCCAATGAGTTAGCTCCCTAATCCTGGATTTGGTGGTTAATTACACTTAGTAGGTTAGGTTAGTGTTAATTAGAGTTTAGTGGTTAATCTAGTTAGAGTAACTAGTTAGTTAGGATTGGTTAGTTTAGTTAGGTTAGTTTGGTTAGGTGGTTAGTTTAGTTAGTTAGCCTACCCTAGGTTAAATTAGTTAACTTGAGTTAGTTAACCATGGTTAGGATAATTAACTATGGTTAGGTTAATTAATCATTATTATTTTAATTAAGTTGGATTAATTTAATTAATCGTAATTTATTTAATTAATCATAATTAGCGTAAATAGTGACGGGATGGTTGTTTCATGAAATTTTACGCTGATTCTCGTAGTTGAATTTATATGTGGAATTGATTGCTTATTTGTGCAATTGAGTACTTGGTGGTCATTATGGATTATTATTGCAAAATTTGATTTTTATGGTATTTAAATAGAGAAAATACCGAGTGTCGATTTTTTACACCAAATTTCTATGTATTATATAAAATCGTGGAATTTTGAAATGAGAGCATACTACGTTTATTGGTTTGATTTAAATACGTGACCACGCACGATTATTTTATCAAAATTTTTAATATGAAGGAAAATTAGCCAAGTTCATTATTTAAAAACGAGTCATTTGAACGCGAAGCATGGTGTCATTGGCTAACCTAAATACCTTGATGCATTTATGCAGGGTAGTGAACCTATCTTGATACGTTACGCGGGATGATGCCTGATTAAGTTCGGATGCTCCACGTCAACGGATGCCGGTTGCAGTGGAGGCCGGCCAATGCTCCTTTATGGAATGCTGTCTTGATGCATTTATGCGGGACAATGCCGTGCTTAGTGGGGCGAGACGATGCCCGATTATGCTGGATGACCGCCAACTGTTGAGTTGGCCGTGGTCGATGGATCGTAATAACTAGAACACGCCTGAGTGGTTGTGATGGTTGCACCTGATTATTGGGCAAAATTGTTTAGCATGGAATTGGACGTGTTATAATGGTTTTACCTTATAATCGGGACCCATGTGATTGTTTGAAAGATAAATTGAGGCGTTCCAGTTGTTAAATACGTTTGACGTATGCATATGATATATATGATGCACTAATATGCAGGGATGTGCTAAGGCGAGGTAAGTTTGTGTGTGACGCTTGTTTAGGCTGCCTCTGAGTGAATTTGCATCCTAATCAGAGTTTAAGGTTTTGACTCACTGAGATTTAACTCACCCCGTCGTGGTTAATCCTTTTTCAAGGTCATAGCGTGGAGATTTGCTGAGTGCGGATGTGGTAGACGCATGATGCAACACTTTTTGGCTGGCCCTATTGCTAGTGGAGTATTTTTTATTTTTTATTTTTTGGTAACCCAGGGAACCCTATAAGCTGACAACCGACGAGCAAACCCTGGGGGAGTGACTGCAGGACCCACCACCATAGTACTCCAGGTAAGAATCCCTAACGACGCCTCTGGGATTCAAACTTCTCTCTTTCGTGAGGGGAGAGAGCCCGAGCCAACTGCGCTGCTGAGGGCGGTAGTCGTGGTGGAGTATGTTTATAAAGTGTGGTTTGTGAAAAAGTGTAAGCATGTTTTACTATCCATGTGTTTGATGGTTGTCCGGATGTTTATTTAATTCACTTCCGCATGTGCTTAATTGAAAGGTAAAAAGAAAGGGTCGGTGACGCGTTCTGGGAACGTCGCATTTCTGTTGACCATCGAGGGATGTGCGCGTGCCTAAGTCCAGGGCGTGACATGTGGACAATTTTAGTAATATTATAATATTTTTTTAATTTTCTTTTCTTTCTCTTATATTTTCTTTTATTCTTTTTTGTTTTCTTTTTCTTTTTTCCCTCCACTAATCATCACTAGGCCTCATTAATGGCTAGCAAGGTCGCCGCCCTCATCAACCTTGGGCGAGGGACATCGAGCCTAGACTAGCAAGGGGCTACCCTCGCTTGGTCGGTCGAGGGTGGCCATCGCCTAGGTGGGTGAGTGTAGGTTGCCTTCGCTTGGATAGGGGATTGGCACCTTTGCCAAGGCAAAGGCTGCCCTCACCAGCCTAAGCCCGGGCATCCTTTGCCCGAGGCTGATAAAGGTGGCCCGAGCTTGAGGCTAGCAGTCAGCAACCTCTATCGAGGCTTGATAGTGCTTGGCGAAGAGAAAAGGGGAAAAACAAAGAAGAAAAAAAAAAAGAAAAAAAAAATTAAAAAAGAAAAATGAATAAATAAATAAATTGAAAAAAAATTAAAATATTATTAAAATTGTCCACATTAGCTCGATCGTGCCACATGGGAAAGCCAATGTCCTCTTCACGATTTGCGGCCAAAATTAGTTTGATGTACTCAATTGGCAAAACATGGAAATGTTTTAGAACTCAATTGGCAAAATTGAAATATTTAGAATTGAACTGGGAAAATTGCAATAGTTTTAGGACTTTTTGAACGATTTCCCCCAAGTACCAGAGATAGTAGGATGAATTGATCATAAAGGAACAACTTTTCAATACAAGGATTCTACTGTTGCCTCTACCTCTTGTTCTCCCATTTTTCTTTTTTCTTTTGTGTGCTGTCAATGGATTAGGGAGTTTCATTGGCAAAACATATCTCCTGCAAGAGTTAATTTTTCACATGACTTGACTGCAATTTGAAACATAATTTTTACTTTTCATTTAAGAGTATCAAAGTCATGACCATTTGATACTTCAATTTATTTTATGATGTACTAAAACAATGGTGTGGTCACCAAACTAATTGACTTAGAAATAAACATCCCAATAGGTAAGTTTCTCTCAAATTTCCACTCAAAGTATAGGACATACATTTGCTGACCAAGGCCCATAATGAACTATACGCAATCATAGCCATTGAAATTTGTGGAATTTGAGTGAAAATCACGTGACTGACAGCTTTGGTTGGCTCCAGTCCATGCTGCTTGTGATTGGACCGTGTCTAAGATAATAATTTCCACCCCAAAATATACGCCACATCAACATTAGTAGTGGCTCCTACATTGTTATCAATAATTAATTAAGAGAAGAGAATTGGACGTGAAAAGAAGTAATTGTTTTATATGAAAAGAAGTGATTATTGACATGAAGAGAAGTGATTATTGAGCATGAAAAGTGGTGATGGTTCCAATAAAGTACTTATTTTCGAGAGATGTGTTGTTTTTCTATTATCACATATTTTTTTTCTTTAAAAAAAAAAAAAACTTCCTCTTCTTCATAATACTCTATTGTTCATATTTCTCTCTTCTTGTCTTTTATGACAAAAAGTTTAATTACACATTCAAGATGAAATTCTAAAAGAAAATTAGAAGAAAAATAAGAGAAAGTAAGAGAAAAGGGAAAATGAAAAGAAAAAAATGAAAAAGATACATAAATATTTGAAAAAAAATAGAATATTATTAAAATTATTTACGTCGGTGCCAACCATATCAGTAGAACAACCAACATCCATGTTAGCAATTTTCGACCAAAATTAGCTAGATGGACTTAATTGATAAAATTGAAATATTTATAACTGATTGGCAAAAATGTACTATGTTATGATTTTTTGGACAATTTTCCCTAGATACCAATCCAAAGTACCTCACGTATATAAAATAATTGCAAGAAGTGTGGAAAAATTGGATGATAAATGGAGCTTCATCTAGCTTGCTAGCATACAGTAAAGGGAATCACTACTAGTCCATTGATGCATTAAACGATGAAGCATCATGGAAGCCCCCCGAACAGTATGTCAAAGCTCTTCCAATTGCAATGGCATCGTTAATGAAATTGTTGATGCTTTCAATTGCTGGAGCACATCATTCCTTCGCGATGATCCCGGCTATACTTGGTCCTCTGACAAACCTCTGAAACTTTGAATCGTTTCAGGATGATATCCACTCATCACGTCCAAGGAACTGAAAAGAACCTACATAGAATCATTTGCATAGGTAAAATGTAAAAACAGAAGAGATTACAGAAACGAGTTTACGTTTAACATTTTCGAAAAAGAAACTTAAAAGGTCCTCTCACCTTTTGACTTTGATGTTGCAGCGGACGGAGACAGATTCTACTGTAGGCCGTTTAATACGGCTTCCCAAGATCTACATAGCTAGAAACTCAAACATCCATGAGGTTTGACAAGGATTTGTGTACCTGATTTTGAATTCATTGTTCTTGGAGCAAAACGACAGCAATCCCGGCCTTCAATGCTAAAGATCTTCTCCTCTATGACCCTCGATTCTGGCTCGATGAGACCGCCACTCACGACTTGCCTTATGTGAGTTCAGAGAGAATTTTGGAAAAGTTAAGGGCTAGAGGAGGGACCTTAGCGCTATTTATAGAGTTTTGGGCTGGCCCTCTCATCACGGGCCGGGCCCAACTCGGCCCACACAAGCCAGGCCCATATTCGACCATTAAGAAAACCTTATGCCTTACCTTATTAGACCAACCCCGTAAAAACGGTAATTACAATCTCAATTAATGTAGCCCACATAAGGAAAACTCTTACATTCTCCCACTTGGGCTATATTAATTGAGACTGTACTATGTGCACATCTTTATGTTGGTCTAGTGGCAATTCTTAATAGTCAATCCTATCCCATAAAGTCTCCAACACCGAATCATGGCGGTAACGCATGTATTTACACGAGCCTTCCATGGTCACGAATGCTTTCAACTTTATTGATATGGATTCAATATGGTTGTGTGGCAAATAGATAACACCTCATAAAGAGCAATACCTTATGTGTTATCTCCTTGTCGGTCACTATTCTCTTATCTTTAAGTGTCACGAAAACCGGATGTGGCACTAGAGAATATCTTTATGGTTCTAACGAACCCACATATGTCTTATCTTTATGGTTAACCTTTCTTTATGTGTAATCAAGACATATGTACAAGGCTAATAACTGGATGCCCCTAGCCTTTACTCAAGATTTACACAGTATCTTGAGATTTTCCTTAGATATATGTGCACAACTCAATAACAACTTATACAAAGAAAAGAGTTGACATATATCGAAATGTTACAAAAAGTAACAAGGTACAGACATAAACTTTATTAGAGCAAATCTGAAATACTTCCTACTAAACGATATTATCCACTTTGATTCTCCCAAGCCCATGTTCATGATATGTCGCTCAAATACACAAGGGCGTAGGCCTTTAGTCGATGGATCTGCCAACATATCGTCGCCCGTAGAAACATGCTCTACTATAATGTCACCATTCGTACCATTTCCTTTATGGTCAAAAATTTGACCTCCATATGCTTAGACCCTTTGAGACTTCTGTTGTTATTGACAAACAACACGCGGGAATTGTTATCACAATACAACCGTATGGGTCTATTCACAAAATCAAATACGGTCAATTCCTTAATGAGGTTCTGAGCCAAACGGCTTGAGTAGCGACTGAAAAACATGCTATAAATTCTGCTTGCATGGTAGAGGAAGATATAGATTTCTGTTTCTCACTTTTCCATGATACTCGCACCTCCTGCTAACATGAAGATATATCCTGTTGTCGACTTCCTATCATCTTCACAACTAGCAAAGTCTGCATCTCGAATATGCTACCAATTGCAAATCATGGACATATCTATACACCAACATATAATCTCTTGTTCTTTTTAAGTATCTCAAGACCTTTTTGGAAGCAACCCAATGATCATGTCCCGGATTCGACGATATCGCCTAAAAGTCCATTACAAAGGCAATGTCTGGTCTAGTGCAAACTTGAGCATACATAATACTTCCAAGTGCATTAGCATAAGGTATGTCCTTCATTTGGTCTTTTTCAAAATCTGATTGAGGACATTGTGAGAGACTCAACTTGTCACCCTTAACGACAGAACACTTCTGGTTTGCAATCTTGCATGTTGAATCTCTCCAAAATACGATTAACATATGCCTTTTGAGATAAACCTAACATACGACAAGAACGATTTCTATGGATTTCAATGCCTAGAACAAAAGATGCCTCACCCAAGTCTTTCATGTCAAAATTCTTTGACAACATTTGTTTTGTTTCATGCGGTAATCCAAAATCACTACTTGCAAGCAAAATGTCATCCACATAGAGTATGAGAAAAATAAATTTCCTCCCACTTGACCTTGCGGTATATGCACCGATCTACTTTGTTCTCAACAAAACCAAAAGAAGTAACAACATGGTGAAACTTCATGTACCATTGTCCGGAAGCTTGTTTGAGACCATAAATAGCTTTCTTTAATTTACACACACCTGAGTCATTTGTTGCAAAACCTTCAGGTTGCATCATATAAACCTCCTCATCAAGGTCTCCATTTAGAAAAGCAGTCTTAACGTCCATCGATGTAATTCCATGTCAAAATGAGCTACTAATGCCATGATCACTCTAAAAGAGTCTTTAGAGGAAACTGGAGAAAAAGTTGCTTCATAGTCTATCCCTTCCCTCTCGAGTGAAACCTTTGGCTACAAGTCGGCTTTAAATTTCTCAATCTTTCCTTTTGAATCTCTTTTAGTCTTGTAAACCCACTTGCAACCTATGGGTTTACAACCTTTCGGTAATTCAACAAGTTCCCAAACGCCATTATATTTCATAGACTGCATCTCATCTCTCATTGCATCCAGCCATAAACTAGATTGAGGACAGGAAATGGCGTCTGTATAAGTCACTGGATCTTTAATGCATCCTATATCATAATCATGTTCTCCTAAATAGACCATATAGTCCGGTGGTATAGTTGAACGCCTTTCCCTAGTAGACCTCCTAAGTGGAGCCACTTTGTAGGCTCATTTTGAGTCGAGGAACTTCAAGGACTTCATCGTAGTCATTTCATCAATAGGATTCTCGGCGTTAACGGGTTCGGTTTGTGGCATAGTAGGCTCTATCATTGTTTGCATAGGTAAGGAGAAAGATATAGCGGGTCTCATGATGTTGTCATGTTCACTAATTTGTGAACAATCATGCTTTTCAGCTACATCAAATTCCAAAAACTTGGCCGTTTGTGATTCCACAATCCTTGTTCCTCCACTTGGATTATAAAACCGATATCCCTTTGAATGTTCTGAGTAAGATACAAAGTAACATCGAGTGGTTTTAGCCTCCAACTTACCCAATGTTGGATTATACAATCTTACTTCGCGGGACATCCCCCGACCTTGAAATGATTCAAACTTGGTTTGCGCTCAGTCCATAACTCAAAAGGAGTTGATGCAATGCTTTAGTAGGAACACGATTCAATATACAAACGGCTGTTTTTAATGCCTCACCCCATAAAAAATCAGGTAAATTAGTTCTACTCATCATAGATCTTACCATATCCATGAGAATACGATTGCGCCTTTCAGCCACACCATTCTGTTCAGGACTTCCAGGCATAGTGAACTGAGCCACTATCCCAGAATCCTCTAAGTATTTGGCAAATGGTCCTTTAATTTGCCCAGCATTACCATGTCTACCATAATATTCTCCACCTCGATCAGATCTGACCACCTTTATTACCTTTCCTAACTGTTTCTCAACTTCGATCCGATAGATCTTGAATTTGTCAAGAGATTCGGATTTCTCCTTAATCGGGAAAAGGTAACCATACCGAGAATAATCATCAATAAACGTGATGAAATAAAAATTTCTACACAAGGTTGCGGTATAGGGTCCACTTTGATATCGGTGTGAATGACCTCCGGTAATCCGAACTTCGAACTGCGGTTTTCTTCTTTATCTTAGTCATCTTTCCTCTACGGCGGTCTATGCAAGTCTCTAGGTCACCTTTAAGATTAGGCAGGATGTGTGTCTTTATCAGCCTTTCTACTCTTTCTTTGGATATGTGACCTAGCCGTTTATGCCACAACACATAAGATTGTTCCTTAGGTAGAGGTCTTTTGGAAACAACATTTTCAACTGTATTAGCGACGTATATATCATTGGGAGATAAACACAATCTGTACAATCCATTGAACATGTTGCAGCACCCAACCTTATTTGAGTTAAAGAACATAGAAACAGTACTGTTTTTTTATTTCAAAAGAGTAACCACACATATCCAAACATGATGCGGAAACTAAGTTCCGTCTAAAGGAAGGTACATAGAAAGTGTTTCTTAATATCATATTAAAACCGAGTCTAGATTCAAAATGACATCTCCCACGAACTCAACATCGATCTTATCGTTGTTTCCCACAATGAGCGATGATTCATCCTGATTTGGCATCCTTCTGTTTGTGAATCCCTGTATGGTAAACGCAACATGATTAGTTGCACCACTATCTAGCCACCAGGAACTGGATGGGGCTTCGATAGGTTGGATTCACGACAAGTACCAAAGAATCATTACCTTTATGCTCATTTTTAGACAACCAAGCTTTATATCTCTCACGGTATTTCTTTATGTGTCCCCTCTTTCCACAAAAGTAGCAAAGGACACCTTCCCTTTTAAAAGGTATCCTTTTGGGAACCATAGAAGTGGAGGGACCAGCAAAGGGTGCCTTTCTAAGAGCCATAGAGTTGGAGGGACCTACAGCTTCAGGATCCCCTCTCTTGGGAGCTGTATTATTAAAAGTTCTTATGGCTTTAGGATTTCCTCTCGATGTGCAACCCATTTGCCTTTTCTATGGCGAACTAGAGGCATACAAGGCAAGATGCCCTCTCTCCTTCTTTAATTTCTCTTCCTCTCGCCACAATTCTAACTATAAGATCATTAATGGACCAAGATTCATTCTGCGAACTATAGTTTGTCTTGATAATTCCAAAATCGGGAGGAAGAGTATTTAATGCTTGATGCACAATGCAAGCTTCGGGTATATCAACTTGAAGGATTCGGAGTTTTGTCGAAGATCTACCATCCTAAGCACATAATCTCTAACTCCGAGTTGAACCATCATACTTCATATTAAAGAGTGATTGCATGAGTGTACCTATCTCAAAGCATTGGTAGAAACACGATACCTAGCCTCCAAAGCTTCCATCATTTCCTTAACGGTACAATCGGTTGGCAAGCCACTCATCAAATGTTCTGAATTGACCGTTTCATAATGAGCAAGCAAATTCTATTACTCTTTTCCCATGCAAAAAAACGTACTTTCGGGTTTTACGTACTTGCATCGAAGGTCCGCCGGTCTATCCTCGGTAAGAGCAATATGAACATCCACAAGCTCCATTCCAAACAGAAAATCCTCTTTCCATTTCTTGAAGTTTGACCCGGAAGAACCTCAATAGCTATAGAATTGCCATTCACAGAGAATGTAACTGGTTTTGCGAGCAATACATGTAATTAGCATCATGTGAGTATTAAATATACAAGAGCTACACGTATCATCATATAAACACCTTTGGGCGAGAATACATGACATACAATTGTATACCCTTTACATGACAGCGGTTCCATGAAAAATATGCTCTAACTTTTCGCGAATTCATCACCTTTGGGTGTATAAATCACTAGGGCTAGCTACTTTTCAACCATATGCTGTACATGTATCCCTCCATCAACTAATGCACAATTACCTCCTTTGGGAGTATAATTATACATAAGATCGGGAGACATCCCATTTAAATATGAGACAGATATTTCTCAAATCCAATCAAGTGTGCCACTTTGGCGGTCACAACCCAAATGAATCATCAAAATTTCTCTCATATCAAGGATATAACTTTATAACTCACATACGACTTGATGACGGGGTCTTTTGTCACTAAAATCACAAAACATGCTAATTGCATTGCTCCATCCATTAATACAAACGATAATAAATCAACACCATATATATTCCTCAAGTGATGATATAATTGTAAGTATGCAATTGCATTTCAAAAACATAGAGAAATACATGAGAATATTCCAAAATTAACCCAAAATCACATACTTTAAGGCTTTCACATGCATTTTCACATCCTTAAAGGCATCAAAAAATGCAAATAAGCACACCACAAGGTAGGAAATTCACATACGAGCACGGCGGTACAAGTCACGCGCCAAAAGCCCCCGCACGCGCCCTCACGCGCCGCTTGAGTGCGCGGCGCGTGAGCCCCACGCGCCGACGTACAAAACCGGTCCGGCCGGTCCGACCGGTCAACGGATGCAACCGGTCAACGGTCGGACCGGTCAACGGTCGGACCGGTCAAAGGTCGACTGGTCGGGTCAACGGTCAACCGGGTCGGGTCAACCCAGTCAACCGGGTCGGGTCAACGGTCAACGGGTCGGGTCAACCCGGTCAGCCGGTCGGGTCAACCCGGTCAACCGGTCGGGTCAACCCGGGGCCAACCGGTCGGGTCGAACCGGTTAACGGGTCGGGTCACGTGACGTCATCGATGACGTCACCGCCACGTGGCGGTCACGCGTGAGGCGGTGGAGATGACGTCACCGTGACGTCATCGGGACGCGTGGCACCACGTGTCCGCGCGCATGCGCGCGTACGCGCGCGAGCCACGTGGCCGCCACGCGTCGGCGCGCATGCGCTAGGCGCGCGTGAGGCCGCGTGGTGGTCCACGCGCGCGCGCGCGCGCGGCGGGGTGGCGCCCGGCGCGGCGCGTGCCGTCGGCGCCCGGACCGCACAGGCGCGTGGCGGCGCGTGCCGCCTATTTCGACCTCCTCCGGCGACGTTCGACCCACCATTTTGCTCGTATGGACGAGTAGAATCCGTTTATGCAATAAAATTTCACTTTTATTGGACCAAAAATCACGAAAAAAGCAAGGCAAAGATTCGGAGCTAGGGAGAAAATCGAAAACGGGCCGTAGGCAGCCAATTTAGCTCCTAGGCGACGGGCTCAACAGGCATAAAAGGACTCATTTCTAGTCTATGCAGGCTCGATACAAATGTAGGCCGTTTAATACGGCTTCCCAAGATCTACATAGCTAGAAACTCAAACATCCATGAGGTTTGACAAGGATTTGTGTACCGATTTTGAATTCATTGTTCTTGGAGCAAAACGACGGTAATCCCGGCCTTCAATGCTAAAGATCTTCTCCTCTATGACCCTCGATTCTGGCTCGATGAGACCGCCACTCACGACTTGCCTTATGTGAGTTCGGAGAGAATTTTGGAAAAGTTAAGGGCTAGAGGAGGGACCTTGCACTATTTATAGAGTTTTGGCCGGCCCTCTCATCACGGGCCGGGCCCAACTCGGCCCACACATGCCAGGCCCATATTCGACCATTAAGAAAACCTTATGCCTTACCTTATTAGACCAACCCCGTAAAAACGGTAATTACAATCTCAATTAATGTAGCCCACATAAGGAAAACTCTTACATCTACATCTCCAAAACAATATCTGAAACCATGGCTTGAAAAGTGAGTTGTGAGGCGACTCAGGAATATGGTCATGGCCTTTAATTTTTCAGTGCCAATGTTTGACCCAAGTGGTCCTATAAAGAACATAATTTGAACTTTCGTTTTCATCTGGGAAAGTGGCTGCCCATCAAGGTGCATCTTTTAATTCACGCATCTATGCAATATTGGAAGAACAGCGCGGCCAATGAACAAGTAAGCTAACATTGGCTGTACTACTAAGATTATGAAGTTTGTCGATTTACTCCTCCTCATAAAGAAAAAACTTGAGTATATTTCTAATGACGGGTAAATGTCAATTCACGGTTTTGATGCAGAAACCTTCAAATACTTCTCCATCCTTGATTCTTGAAGTGCACCTCTCTAAGAGGGTGCTGGCATAAATCCACTTCTGCAGACAAACAAGCTTCTTGATTAGGAAAGAATGATGAATTTTGCCTGATTGCCTTCTTGTTACTATCTGCGCAAAATTTCCTTGCGTCTACAAAGTTCCACACTGATGGTCTGCTCAATACCAGTCTCGTCATCACCATAGCCATCTAAATCACTGTGAACTGATTCTGCGGACCACCTCCAAGATCGTTGCTTCTTTTAAGGGACAAAAGCTTGGTTAGCTCTTCTGTGGCTTTCAAACTTTTGTGACAACGGATTTCTGCTTGAGATTTTGGTTTTCCTGGCTAACCCTGTAATCAGTTTTCCCAAAAGTCCCATTTGCAAGTAATCCATGCGGCAAGTCAGTGAACTCTTTTCATTGTTCTATATTAACCTGATCTGAACCATTAAGGTCTAAACATGACATTAAATTCTGCCAATGCAAGAGATGACATGAAGTTCATGTATATCTATGTAATTTGGTATACTCTCAACAAAACTCGTGCTCTCCAGAAGTGGAATAAGGACGAATTCCACTGAATTCCTCCAAAATATAAGGTATGTTGATTGGAAAAGTAGGCACTTTTTATAATGACACGAAAGCTGTAGGCTCTGAGTAGACTCCTGGTCATTGTAATCAAGATCATGTAGTCATGTAAGGAAATGAGAGGCACGTTCACTGGCCATAGAAGCCCCCATTCACAGCGCAGATGGCAAGTGCAATGGACATACGGCAACATGGCATTTGCCAGTGGAGAAAAACAGATCAATGAAAGGCCTTTGATTCCACCCTAATGAGAGTATGGTAAGCTTCTTAACTTTCTCATCTTTTGTGATGTACACAATGAGTTAAGTATTATTATTTAGAAAGACATGCCAAAATAGTGCTTCCAGTTACGGGCTACTGGAACTGCTTAGGCTTAAGGAGTAGACAACTCCTGTCTCGCATTCAGCTTGTTCTGCATCCAGCTGAGCAAATGAATCCTTGTATTTGTGTTCGAGAGAGCAGAGTTTGAACAAAATTCATCACTGCCACAGGTGTTTATACTTTCATCTTGAATCAGAGGATTGTGGAGTTTCTGGGATGGAGGCGCTGAAGGTGACTGAGTTACCTGATTGCGGCCCATTCTTGCCAAATGACTCACGAAAATAAATTGGATAAAGTCAAATTATAGGAGACGTGACGAACAGAACCAATAAAAGCGTCCGACTTGAGATGCCAAGATGATATGGATGCTTGATAGAGCTTGTTTAACAGGCCTTTTTAGTCATCAGATGTGGAGCATCAAAGCTCTCATCCATGCAAGGGAAGGGAAGACCTCTGGGGTCAGAAACCAAGGAATGTCGCTCCAGGGATTTTAACCAGTCTTTGACCCCAGATTGGCTGGTAGGGATAGTGATTTGGGAATCCAGAAAGAGAAACCAAAGGTCATAATATCTTGCATTACTTGGTAAATCATTAGGCAAATGCCTCTGGTGCCCAATACATTTGTAGGACTTTAACGGGTGGTTGTGAATGTCTCGCGTTATGCAGACCAGCTGCTTTTTCTCACGGGCACCTGCTCTCACCAGCATGCTTTTGTAATATGCACTTCCAGCAACTTCATTTTGACAATCTGTCCGCCAGTAATAGCTATTTAGCCCTCTTTCCTTCCTCTGTGTTTTCGTAGAAAGTCCAGTTTTGTCAAGATAAGACTGTGGTAACCTTTTCTTACAAGGTGAAACCTAAAATTGAGAAGCTCAGAGTTGATTTCATTGTAAACCAAAGTGTTCATACGTAATCTACAATTTTCTATGAAAAGAAACTACTAGATAGCATCAACCACGTTAGATCAAACATAAAAATGAAAACCTAATTGAATACTAAAGTAATTGACAATATTACTGCAGAATACTTGCTTATACGTAATTATGACTATAACATATTACAAGCATGTTAGTTTACATTATATTCAGTGAGCCAAATAAAATTTTCACCAATGATCATATTCCATGCAGCACCACATTATGAACATAGACACGCGTGTCACGCCACCTAACGAAACCATACGAATTAACATGCAACTACCGACACATAAGAAATTACACTTTTCTTTTTAATTTGTTGCAGTTTTTATTCTTTTGCCTATTAACTTAATTAATCAATCAATCAATTAACTATCATTCAACAAAGATAATTGATTAGTAATGGCCTCTGTATATATCCCATAGATAAGGAAGAAAATTTATATATATATATTGCAAATATTTTTCAGATACGTAAGGAAGAGACTTTATACACTAACATATATATGAACGTATTGCAAACTTTTTTAACCAATACCAAAGAAAGAGGAACGCGTGCTTCTTTATCTTGGATTAAAAGATTTCACATCTTAATTATTCAAGATATATAATTGATGAGTAATGATCTCTTTATGTATTACGCTATCAAATTTTAAAATATTTTATTAAAAACATCAATGCTAAATAAATAATTAAGCTTGGTTTATTCTAATTAATGTAAGGGAAGGGGAAGGGATTGCAGTTTCGTGATACCGTGACTCGACCACGAAACTCCCTTCTACCCAACTTTCCGATTATTTATGTCTAGACCGTTAATGAATTGTTCATGCTTTCAATTGCTGTAGTATACAGCCCTTATTGACGTTGCTGGCTGTTATTGGATGCTCTGCCAAACCTCTTGTAAAGCGAATAGTTTCGGGATGATCCTAGACTTATATGTTTATGAAACTAAAATGTACACGCATAGATACATATGGATATGTAAATACTTACAAATAGCCTAGAGAAACGAGTTTGTCTTATGACATTTTTGGAGAATGGAACTATGAGGATCCTCTCACCCTGTGATTTTAAGGCGGCAGTTGGATGAGGCAGTTCTGCATCTCCAAAAAGATATCTCAAACCAAGGGTTGACAGATCAATTGGTCAGCTAACTGTTTTAGGATTTTGCTATTCGCCATGCATATCTGGCTATGTTCGATTCAGGAACGTGGACGTGTCGTTACATCTTCACTGAACATATTTGACCCAAGTGGTTCCCTGAATGTAGGACTTATGTTCGTCTAGGAAAGTTGCTGCCAATCAAGACATAGCTTTTGGCTAAAACATTTATAAAGCGCACTGGAAGTGGCAGCACCACAATGAGCAAGTAAGCCAAGAGTGGCTGTACTACTAAGACTACGAAATCCGTTGATTCACTCCTTGTTATGCAACTCCTTACAGTCAGAATCTGTTTTGACCAATTTTCTGATATCTTCCCCGTTGTTTCTTCCTCTACTAATTATGGCAGTGGTTTATGCCAAAGTATTTCTTAACCAATGATGCTCGAGATGCATTTCAGGGATAGATTTTCTTGTGAATTATTGTACTCAAAAGATGCACCATGAAAAAGAAGGGTTAGCTAACTAATTTTTTCAGTTTCCAATGATGCTTTGTGCTGAGAATATAACAGCACAAAATTACGATAATAAAATGAGTACACGGGACGACCTCATTCTTATCTGATGGTACAAGATAGGGCTTTGCAAGTGTTGGGGTTGTTGGATCCCCAAAAACCATATTCGACCCTAAATCGAACCCCTTGCGCGGAAGACGAGCTCGGGATTTCTATATGCATCACCGATCCTAAGGCGCATCACAGAATCGAACGTATCTTGTTAGCCACAGATTAAACACCAACGACGCCAAGAGGAAGAGAAAAAAAAAAAACAGTTCTGTTTGATCCGATGACGGCAATTCACCTTGGAGGAAGAAGGGTGTCGCCTCTTTTAGCCTACTGTTCTTCGTCTTCTCTTTTTTTTGGAGTCTTTTTTGGAGGGAGAGAGGGAGAATACGTACGTAAATATGCCAAAGGGTGTGTTCTCCCTCTCTCCTCCCCCCTTTATATACGTCCCTCCAAAAAAAAAAAAAAAACGCACCCCTTCATTATGTCTCTCCATCCATGGGCCCTAATTTCGTGAGCCGGGCTTTTAGGCCCAACATGGGCGGATGGGCCAACTCAGGCCCATCCAATTAATAATTAAAATCATCATCTCCCACTCGCACATGGTGGGCCGAACAGGATCCTCTTAACCTCTTTTCAACATTCATATTGGTGAATAATCCGTGCGACCGGCATACTTTGAGAGCTCGTTGCCATACATCTGTTAGGAATATATAACAGCTCATAATGGGCGTCACACTCTAAGTAGATTTAGTATGCAGTACCCTAGATCGATTGATCACATTTATATCTCTCTTGATCTCTTTTTTTATGATTAACAATGATATATGTGATTCATTCACAATTATGATTATCCCATTAGATCGAATCAACTCATGACCATAAGATTAAATAGAAATCTTGGAATAAGAAGAGTCCGGTAAATACAAAACTACAATGTGATTCTCCAAATCCGATCTTCCTCTTTCCTTCAAACTCTCAATTTCAGTCCAACTTGCTTTTCTAGAAATGTCCCATTAGATCGAATCAACTCATGACCATTGGCAACATCCTAAGATAGCAAACACTAAATAGAAATCTTGAGAATAAGTAAGAGTCCTAAGGGGACTAAAATCGAGGAACTCATTTCCCTCAAGAGTCTCACACGGCATAAAAGTTAAGATCAAACTTTTGCCACTCTTATTGGTCGTCTCATGCATACGTAGTATGAAATACGTATTACGGTATTAACTCCTTTCCCATGGAGCGTATGTCTACACAATCAATACCGTACGGATGATAGTTCGGACATACCCAATGTCTAACTTGAGTTCACGTACCTACTCATTCACATAATTCATCGAACTCACATCGGCATCTTAGACGGATAAAGTAAAATATGTGGGGTATTCTACTTTCGGACATAGTACTTATCATGTCCTCATCTTAACACTTAGTTAAGGCGACATATATATTTTAAGCTTGAACTCTCGATTATCACCTAGATAATAAGCTTAAAAACCGTCTCATCTCTATTTTTATCACACAGTAAATAGAGGCAATTACCCGTGTGAGTGGGCCAATCTCTTATCTGTTCGACATACTTTCTCAACTCAATATAATGCACTGAGCATTAAGATGCATAAAGATCAAACAAAAGATTCATAGGCATTAATGATGAAAAAACACAAGTTCATAAATGTGAACAACTCAAGGAAATTACAATATCCAGTACATCAGACTCTACGCAATCTTAGAGATTTTACATGACCACAAAACACATCTCTAGGTATTGGCTTTGTCATAGGATCTGCTACCATTCTATGCGTAGGTATGTACTGTAAGTTCACATCCTTTCGTGCAACCATATCTTTGACAAAGTTATACTTGGTATCTATATGTTTGGTCTCTCCTTGATACTTTGGATCTTTGGTGTACGCTATAACTGCTTGACTATCACAGTTAACCAATAATGGATTTGCAGCTTTCTCAATAACACCTAAATGATCCAAAAATCTCTTAAGCCAAACTCCTTCTTGTATCGCTGCTGATAATGCCACGAACTCAGCTTCCATCGTGGACAAGGCTATACACGTTTGCTTCTTCTTGCTCCATGATATGGCGCCATTGTTCGGTAAGAACGCAAATCCGAGAGGTAGATTTTCTTTCATCTAAATCTCCTCCCCGGTCGGCATCTCGAATAGCCTTCAAGTCGCGAGATCCTTTCCTTGGTAATTCAGCTTGTAATCAGCAGTTCCCTTCAGATACCTCAGTATTCTCTTAACGGCTTTCCAATGTACTTTACCTGGATTGGATTGGTATCTACTCACCATTCCAACTGCAAAGCATATGTTAGGTCTTGTACACAACATAGCGTACATCAAGCTCCCAACAGCACTAGCATAAGGAACATGCTTCATTTGTTCCTTCTCTTGTGGAGTCCTTGGACACGATCTATGGCTCAATCCTTCACCTTTTGCAATAGGAGTGTCTATGGGTTTACAATCTTGCATACAAAATCGTTCAAGAACTTTATGTATATATGTTTCTTACGAAAGAGATAATGATCTCTTCGAACGATCTCTTGAAATCTTAACTCCAAGTATGTATGCAGCCTCACCCATATCTTTCATCTCAAAATTGGAAGATAACCAACTTTTGATGGTATTAACTAACTCCATATTGCTTCCGGCAATTAATATATCATCAACATATAATGATATGATCATAAATTGATCTTTGGATCTTTTGATATATACACAATAATCCTCATCAATCATTGTAAAATTATATGCCATCATAGCATTATGAAAACGTATATACCACTGTCTTGACAACTGCTTAAGGCCATATATCGATTTCAAAAGTCGACATACTTTTCCTTCTTGGCCTTTCGTAATGAAACCAACAGGTTGTTCCATATATATTTCCTCATCTAATTCTCCATTGAGAAAAACAGTCTTTACATCCATTTGATGTAATTCAAGATCCATACTTGCCACTATTGCCAGAATAATGCGAATTGAGGTGAATCTCACAACAGGGGAAAATGTTTCCTCATAATCAATTCATTCATGTTGATTATAACCTTTCACCACAATGCGAGCTTTATATCTTTCTATCGAGCCATCAGTTTAACGCTTTATTTTGAGAACCCACTTGTTCCCAATAGCTTTGCGTCCCTTTGGAAGATCAACCAGTTCCCAAACATGGTTTGACTTCATTGACTCCATTTCCTCTCTCATTGCATGCATCCATTTTTCCTTACTAGGGCAATTTAGAGCCTCATGTATATTTCTTGGCTCATCCTCATCTTGTGGGGCAATCATAAAAGTTTCCCCTTCAATCTCAAAACGTCGACGAGGAATACTTTTGCTACTTGTTCACCGTATGGGAGATTGTTCACTCAGCACATCATTTCCTATTATGCTCCCACTAGGATTAGATAATGATGATGTCGTCTCATCATGTGGTTGTAATTGAGAATCAGTTGTATGCAATTCATCACTTCTCACATTACTCCCACTTGGACGAACCCCGCTAATATCATTATCTTGATCCATGGTTTCGAATAGGGAGTAATCTTCACCTATTTCGCCCTTCTTAGGAAACTCATCCTCTAAGAATGTGACATCCCGTGATTCAAATTCAGTTACACTCCCACTTTCCTGCTCATCTATGAACACATATCATTTTGAGTGTTCAGAGTATCTTATGAAAATACTCTTCTTTCCTCTGGGACCTAATTTCCCAAATTTGTGAGAGGACTCATGGGTATAGGCAGCGCAATCCCATGCCTTCCTCTCACATTCATTGGACCACAAATGTCAGAATGGATTAAATGCAGAGGAAATTCAGTTCTTTTACCTTTTCCAAATGGTTTCCTTGTTGTTTTCCCTGCTAGGCAATGCTCACATATGGGCAAATCGACTTTTTCAATATTGCCCAACAAGCCCTCTTTGGCTAGTCTATTCATACGTTGTTGGCCAATATGACCAAGTCTAGCATGCCACACATTCACATCATTGTCATATGAATTAAGAGACGTGATAAGGGAATAACAAATATTTGCATTAGCATAGTCAATATCCAATACAATGAAACCATCTAGAAAATAGCCACGACCATAGAAATTTATTTCCAAAAACAAATCCACACCTCTATTATGGAAGTTCATATTAAAACCTAGTTTGACCAACACTAAAACAGACACTAGATTCTGACGAATTTGCGGAGCATACATTACATCATGTAGGATCAAAGTGCGTCCACCACGCATGTTCGGTTGGCGGTGCCAATTCCTTTTACTTCAGCTCGGAGTTGTTTCCCACATAAATCCACTTAGTTCCGGTTGGTATTCGTCGGAATTCCACAAAGGATCCTCTATCCTTTGCTACATGGTCTGTTGCTCCCGAATCTACAGTCCACAAAGGATTGGATTCAGCTAACAATACAGAACTTGACACATAAGCAAAGTTCTCAAATGTACAAGAGGTGTTTACCTTTTCGGCTCACGGCATTGCGAGCATGGTGACCCTTCTTGTCACAATTGTAACACCTTACCCTTGACTTTTTCTTCACTTGAGGACGTTTTCCTCTCTTGTGTTGGTTAACTCTTGGTTTCTTGCAAGAGGACTTGATCATTTGCATGACCACATATTGAACGAATCAATATGCTTGCGCTTAGAGCTCAAAGCCCTTTCTGAGCTAGAACCAGCATTGCAAATATCTGCTTTCGGATCAAATGCCATTAGGTGGTCCTCCACTAGCTCAAGGTGGCGCACGGCATCTCAAGATCTTCCATAACATGGTCAAGAGCTTCTAGTGCTTCTGGCTTTTCCAACACTTATTGAATCTTCATATTCAATAATTCACAATTGTTGCCGTTCAAATCAGCAATTACTTTATTAGTTGCTGAAACCATCGATCTGAACACATCAGACATATGCACGAATAATTAATGCCTATCATTTATGCATCCACTTTGCACATATCCATCATATTAATGAACAATTTCAAGTAAGATTTCAGAATCAAAATGTCACTATGTTTCCAATCATCCTCCAAAAATCCTAACTGAAATATGTCATTAATATAATTGTCTTATGCAAATTAAATTCTATGAAGTTACAAAAACTTCTATGAACTACCCACAGCAATCAACAATAACAGAAAGCAAATAATATCTTACATCCAATAAAAGAATAATGCTTTCATAAAATACAACATATCCATTACACTAAGTAATACATACAGAGAAAAATATCAATACAGAAAGAGATATATATACTCAAAAAATCTCAAACTAATCTAAGAAAAAAATAGGGAAAGTCCCTGCTAATCTATCAGTCAAAAAATCCAAGAAATCTGAAGGCACATTTGCCAACCATGGAAAAACTTTTGGAGAGCTTTCATGCCGCCTCCAAGGCGCATTCATTTTGCGCCATGTGGCACTCATATTAAGGATTGAAGTTTTGTTTAACTCAATCCTATAGTACTCTCTCACAAAAGCTTTTACCAGCCTCCTATAACCCGGGACCACATTGACCTCCCATAGCCGATCTAACACTGCTTGCCATTCTAGTGGAATAGTGTTCTTGAAGGTCGACACCTTCTCAAAATCAGGCATAAGATAACCATTCCAGATGATCTCCTATATCATCTGATTGACCTTGACCACATGTGATACTAAATCACATCATGCCACCGATAATTAGCTAACTCTGTCATCAACTTTTTAAGTCTTGCACGTCATTCGTCCGTTCTCGGAAATGTAGGTATTCGTGTATATCGCATCATAGTTTCTTCAACAAATGCAGAACTTGGAAAAATGGATCACTTATAATCCATAATTGAACATAAGGGAAAATACATAATTTTCCATGATTCATGTAACAAATGCATAATAAAAATGGATTACTTATAACCCACATAGGCATAATTGAAAAAGAAACACATTCCTCTTTTTTTTTTTCGATCAACGGTCAACGGCCAAGTCAACGGTCAACGGTCGCTAGTCAACGGTCAGACGGTCAACGGGTCGGGTCGGGTCGGCCGGTCGGTCCGGGTCGGGTCGACGGTCGGGCCGGCAGTCGGGCCGAGTCGGACGGACCGACCCGGCACGTGCGGCACGCGTGCAGCTGATGTCACGATGACGTCAGCTGGCGCGTGCCTCACACGCGCCAGCGGCCGCGCCCGGTGCACGTGCGTACACGCGGGCGCATGCGTGCGACGCACGTGCCTGCGTCTGCTCCAAGTCGGCGCGTGCGTTGCACACGCCGAAGCACCGTTTCGCTCCGGCTGCGCGTGGGGGCGCGTCCGACGGCCGTTGGCGGCGTTCCGCCACTCGTCGCGCTCGTCTCGACGAGACCGTTCGTCCAGTGCCATCAGAAGTCGATTTCGACTTACAGAAAGTCGGAAAAATGCACAAATAGTCTCGGGTGTCAGGATTTCTTGCCCCGATCGATGTTGACCGAATTTATTTTCACGAAAATCAATAAGAAAACATCCACAGACATGAAAGGGGTCGGGAAAAACATGAAAAGGGATTAGGAAACATAAACTCAGGCTCTGATACCAATGTTGGGGTTATCGGATCCCCAAAAACCGGATTCGACCCTAAATCGAACCCCTAAACTTGCGCGGAAGACGAGCCCGGGATTTCTATATGCATCATCGATCCTAAGGCACATCACAGAATCGAACATACCTTGTTAGCCACAGATTAAACACCAACGACGCCAAGAGGAAGAGAAAAAAAAGGGTTCTGTTTGATCCGATGACGGCAATTCGCCTTGGAGGAAGAAGGGTGTCGCCTCTTTTAGCCTACTGTTCTTCGTCTTCTCTTTTTTTTGGAGTCTTTTTTGGAGGGAGAGAGGGAGAATACGTACATAAATATGCCAAAGGGTGTGTTCTCCCTCTCTCCTCCCCCCCTTTATATACGTCCCTCCAAAAAAAAAAAAACGCACCCCTTCATTATATCTCTCCATCCATGGGCCCTAATTTCGTGGGCCGGGCTTTTAGGCCCAACATGGGCGGACGGGCCAACTCAGGCCCATCCAATTAATAATTAAAATCATCAGCAAGAATCTCTAACTAAATATTACATCTGGAAGCCAACTCAAACCGCAACTTAGACAAACATGAAACTGGACCATGAGTAGGGGAGGCTATGTTTTGGAAAGTAAACTGGTGTGCAAGGTTGTGGTACAGACTAACGAGTTCTACAATATCCATAATTCACGAATTTCTAATGACAGTAAAGTTCAATTCACCATTTTAATGCTGGAACCTTCAAATATTGATTAAAGAAAAGCTCAACCATGTACGGACCTTCCGCATCCTTGATTTATGAATTGCACCTCTCAAAGTGTGCGCTGGCATGAATCCACTTCTGTAGACAAACATCTTCTTGATAAGGAAAGATAATTACTCTTTCGCCAATCGTTCTTGTTCCTATCTGCGCAAATTTCCTTGCATCTACGAAGTATCACACTGATGGTCCGCTTGATATCAATCTCGTCATCATCGTAGTCATCTCAATCACTGTGAAACAAACTGCCCATTCTGCGGTCCGCCTCCAAACTCAAGGGACAGTTGAGGAGTCTATCCAGCCGGAGGTCCATGATTTGTTTTCTGTTTCGCTGTTCGTTTTAAGGGACAAAAGCTTGGTTAGCTCTTTCTGTAGCTTTGTAGGATGAAATTGATTCTCCTAGATATCTTGGTTTTCCCAGCTTCCCCTGAAATCACTTTTCCCAAAAGTAATCCATGTGGCGGTCAATGAACTCTTCTCAAGGTTCTAGATTCATCTAATCTGAGCCATTAAGGTTTGACAATATGTTAAATTCCACCAATGCAAGAGACGACATGAAGTTCATACATATCTAGATCAATGTGATCTACTCACAATAAAACTCATGTCCTAGAAGTGGAATAAAGAGCAGATTCCCCTGAATTCCTCCAAAATATAAATCAAGTGGATTGGAAAAGTAGGCACCTTGTATAATGGTATAAAAGTTGTAAGCTCTGGGAAGATTCCTAGTTACCACAATCAAGATTGTCCAATCATGCAAGGAAATGATAAGCGAGTTCACTAACCGTGAAAGTATCTGTTCACAGTGCATTTTCGTAAGCAAGTCTGGTGTACACATGGTAGCATGCTAACGTCGTGTTTGCGAGTGGAGAGAAACAGATCAATGAAAGGCCTTCAATTCTACCCTAATGAAAGTATGGTTCGTTCTTAGCTTTCTCAGCTTTTGCGATGCACAGTACAAAGTCAAGAATCATCCATTACAAAGACATGCCAAAATAGTACTTATGGTGACAGGTTGCTGAAACCGCATCGGCTTTACGAGTATGCTCCTCCTATCTCATCGCAACCTGTGTTTTTACCTTCATCTTGAGTCAAAGGATCGTGAAGTTTCTGGGATGGAGGTGCTGAATGTGACTGAGGTGTAGATAAGATTAGTTAACGTGGTTCAAAATGGCCGATGTAGGCATTTATAATTGGATACAATGAGCTCGTGGAAACCAGCTTAACAGCTTTTCTTGGTGGTTCCGGGTACCTGAACGCGGGCCCTCTCTCGCCACTTGACTCTCCTATGAAAATATATTGGATAAAGTCAATCCAAGGAATGTCACTTGACATATTGGAACGGAAGATCGCAGGCGTTAGAAACCAAGGAATGTTACTTTAGGGATTTTAACCAGTGTTTGACCCCAGATTGGCCAATACATTTTACAACCAATCAAGCAAGTTATTCAGCACCTATTAGCTTTGAAATTTGAGTGAATGAGGAGCCATCCCAACATGTATAAGACGATTCAATTGTCTTTCTTTCATTAAGATTCACAAATAAGCATGAAAAGCTAAGCTATTTAAGCTGATCATGCATAGAGATTTAGAACTCCCTCTTGATTGAGACTGCAGACAACTTACATGCACATCTTTCAAAATGTCACTCAGCGAACCATATTCATGATGTGCATGCTTTCGAAGCTGAAAGATCTTCAGATCTTGCAAAGAGAGAACTATCTGCAATTTGCCGTGATTACACAAACCGCACAAGGCAAGGCTCCCGTCTCAAAAACAGATCTATGCTGGCAGAAATCAACACTAGCAGAACACAACGACCTTGAAGTCCTCATCTTAGAGAAAGAATCATTTCATATCTTCATTGAATTTTGAAGCCATACGGTCAGATCAATGTAGTCCTTTTCTCATCCCAGGACCAAATAATCATAATAATATAACTAACTAAAAATCACATATGGTTGGCACAGTAGGAAAGCTGGTCTTGTATCCTAGCTCATCAGGCGCTCCACGAGCTTGTCTTCAGTTTAGAAAAGTCTCAGCCCGCAAAACATGGGTGTCGGCTATTTTGGCAGAAAACTGTCAATTTGAATTGGTGTAGCACTCTAATTCGCATGTTAAGGAAAGAACCTTCATAGTCCGAGCGTGAAGCAATTACCATATTGGAGATACCTTACTGGAGAGTGCTTGATTTGGTAGTTCATACAAACCATGGGGGAAAGCTCCCAAAATTCCTTTCACTCGTTAAACTAGCGATGGAACTAACACTCTTCAGTTCCACAAATCTGTACTAGTTGCTGTATGATATGAGGTCCATTATAGTTTTACTTTATATAATTTCCTCTGTAAGACCATGAGAGAGATTCTTAAAAGCGTCAAATATATATACATGGAAAGATGATACAAATCGAGCTCCAAGATTTCAGGGCCCCTGCTTCTCCATTGCAGCACCGGTGAAGCTTTAATCTCTCATGCAACTATCAGAGCGAACATAATCTAAGCGTAGATTTGAAGAAAGAAGATGAAGCCCTGGTTCATCTTACTAGGATTCAGGACATCGTGAACCCTTTCTCATGCATTAATGAGAGTGCTTGCTGCTCCAGCCATTGCGTTTATCCTGACGTTTGCGTACAGAAGAAAGGTCATCGAGAGCTTCTAGTACTTGTAGACATGATCTTCGTACATGTGGGTTGTCATGTTCAATGACTGCAGCATCGCTTCTCCTTTTTTGTTGAAGCTGAATACAGAAATCCCGCCATTATTAATATCTGTTGCTCGAAACCTGAAAAAGTGGCAAAAGAAAGTCAAATAGATATTACAGAGAAAATCTGGCAGTTGTAGAATGACATCAATGAGTTTCATAGACTTTAATAAAGAGCAAGTTAAGGCTATTGCCATTTGCCCTAAAGAAATGCAAAACCATCCTTGGATCTTCGCAGATATACAAGAATTGTAGACAGAGGCATTGCACCAAGCCAGGTAACAATTCTCGGGAAAAAAAAAAATTCGCTCATGAGCATTCCTTTTGGACATTTCATGATGATTGAATACACCAACAACATTTTTTAAAGAACAATCCAAGAACTGCTTAATAATCATAATCCTTCACCTACCTCTCTGGCCCTAGACCAAGAGCTACACATATCAGTGCCCTCAACAGTGATTTGTGGGTCACAACCAGAAAATCTTTCCCCTGGAAAAACAGAAAAAAGAGGAAGATGAGTGGCAATGCAACTCAGAGCAACAAAATATCTCATGATGAGTAGAGAACTAACAGGTGATAGCAAGATCTCCTTCCAAGCCTCTCTTGCTGTCCCCCACAATTCCCTTACAGGGTAAACACCATACACGCAAAAGTTTGATGGATCCTTCCTCCATGTTGTATACTCCTTTGGATATGTCTTCTGAGCATCAACTGCCTCCAAATTCTGAGTTTCATTTAGCATACAGGCATATAACAAAAGCTAAAGGTAAAATTTATAAGTGGAAATGAAGTTTATGGCTTGATGAACTTGAAATTTGAATGCTTCAGGAACTTAGCACAGATAAAGCAGTGAAAAGCATGACAAATTTATGTCAACAAACAGCTAACATAGGAAGCATTATTGAGATTTGAGCCGCCTGAATCAGAAGAAGACAAGAACTGACCATTTCTCATTCCTTCAAGGAAAAATAGATGGGCCTCCTTCAGTGAATCCAGGAAAATCAATGGCTCTTCCCTTCCTTGCCATAGGACTTCCGCAGTAGTCTGCATCAACACTCAAAATTGATTGCTGATAAAAGGATGAGTAAGTACTAGTTTGACCATCTTGATTATCATTTTCAAACCTTCGCACGGGATATTGGACTTGAGAAACACTGATCAAAGTGCATCTCTGACAAGGCTTGTCTGCACCGCTCAGCTTGCTTCACCCCAGTCTCTGTTAGCACAGAAAGATTTGAGCTTCCCTGTGTCTCATGTATAGGAAGATCATTAGCTGAAGATTTACTGTAAAATTATCGCAAGTGAAGAAAATATATGGTAAAATGACAAGATTTGTCAGTTCACAAACAATCCAAGCAACAGGAAGTGAACTATCTTTCCCCAGTAAAAAGTCGATTAACAGCCAAACCTGGACTCTGCCTTCTTCATTCCAAGAGCTAAGACCATGCCTAACAAGAGTGACCCTCTTTGACGAATCCAGCATCTTCCCAGTAAGTGATGTTGTTGCTCTGGAAAAATCATACGCACCACCAGTCACGGAAGCACCGTTTTCAAGTCTCTCTGTGGAGGAGGTGTGGGTTAAATTACAACCAACTCAAGTTGAAATGTCCATCTAGAAGTAATCAGCAAGATGGCTACTGCAGATCTCTCTCAGTCGCCAATAAATTGAAGATATTCCACAATAAAAGATGCTTTCTAGCCGAAGTAATGATCAAAACCGACACATCACCAAACCAGCCAAATTATACTTTCATGGTTTCGTTTGCCAAATTAAAGTTATGATAAAAGCCCATGACTTCTCTGATCGATAAACATAGACGTCGTCCAAGCATAAAGAATTTCTCTTTTTCTTTTCTCTATGATTTTGAAACATAAGATCAGTCATCAACTGTATTGCAGGAATTGCAGACCAATGGCGCTCTATAATTCTTCCCACATTACTCTCCCAACAAATCACTCTTCACCTACCATTTTGCATATAATCCTCACTAGTTTTGCATCTCGCTACGCTTGTGCTTCGTCTATCACTCGTTTCACACCAGACGAACGTGGTTTCGCAAATCAACTGGCATTCCGAATCGGACAGTCGCATCCAACAGACAACCCAGAAGACTTCAGTGAAATCAGTCACTGCATGTCTACTCTACTCTATACACATGACAAACGCCACACGTTCAGAAAGACACGGAAGAAGAAGATGGAGAAGAAGAGTCGTCACCCTCGGTTAAAGGCGGCGCGGGGCTTGCCTCGCACCGCACCGCCGGAACGGCCGAGCTGCGGCGGCGGTGGAGCTCCGGTGGCCTCTGGACGCCGACCCCGAACCTCGACGACCTCGAGGAGGAGGTCGCGAACGGAGGGCTCGTCAGGGCGGTGATGACTCCCGGGACCATCCTTTTCCGGCGACGGACGTCCTCGATCGACGACTTGCGATGCGGTTGGGAGAGAGCAATGCGAGATGCTTTGAGCGGTGCGGGACTGCGTTCCGGACGACAAATGTTGTCCTCACAAGTCCCAGGATCCGGTCGTCGTGGAAGGATATGCCCTGTCAGATCCTTGTGCTGGCGAGATAGAGACTTCTATGATGTTTCCGCTGTCGCTAGTGAGAAATTTGTCGTTAGTAATTCCCATGCCTCTGTAATTTGCCTAATGAGATACATTTTTCGCCGAGTGAGACCACCAATTGGACAAATTAGAAGTAATATGGATTTGGAATAATGATATAAATGATCTCTGAATTTTTACTTAATATATTACGTGATTTATGAACTTTTAATTTGTTCAATTTGATTCGTAAACTTTAACCTAATGTTCAATATGATTCCCAAACTTTTTATTTATTCTACGTGGCTCTTGAATTTCTTTTTTGTTCAATGTAATCCCAAAACTATCAATATAGTCCATCCATTAATTCAAGATGAATAACAACATTGAACAATTTCATATAACTTAGGAACTAATTTTGAATGTGTTTTAAAAGTTTAGAAGCTACATCAAACAAATTAAAAATTTAGGAGTTGCGCATTGGGCTAAAGTTCAAGGAATATATTTAATAAATTAAAAGTTTAGGGAATACATAGGAACTATTTATGTCATTTTTCCTATGGATTTTTGTCGCATCAATGATAATAACAATGATCAAAATATCAAAAACTAAATCTTAAAAAAGTAGAGAGAGAAGAGGGAGGGTAGGTGGGGAGCCGCAGGTCGGGCATGGCTGTCTGAGGACTGCCGGCTTGGCCGGCCTCCGGCGACGTACCAGGAGCACTGCCACCTTTCGATTCAGAGAGAAGGAGGGGGAGCGCACCTTATTCATTCGCAAATGCCCTTCAGTTTGCTGTGGAAAGGGTCATGTTGGAGAAGCATGCGTCGAACAATGGGGCATTGAACGTCCGATGAGAAGTGAGGGGTATTTGAGACGGTTTTGTAGGGGGTACAAGAGGCAATTTTAGAAAATGCTATTGATGGAGAACATTGAGAATCTGGTCAACATAGGGAATATATAAAAATCTCTTTCAATTATGTCTATTTTTTTTTTTTTTTTTTACTCGGAACCCCCGCACGCCGGCAGCCGAAGAGTAAAGCCTTTCAGGACGTTAGCGGAGCGGAGAACCCACCACCCCGACGCCACACTTAAGAATCCCTAGTGACCGTTAAAAAACTTCCCCTTAAAATGGTCAATCCAACAAATGCCATTTTTTGTAAAAGTATATTCAAGAAATTCAAAATGGTCAATCCAACAAGCCAAATTGCCAGGCCATTTTGGGATAAAATTTTTAACCAAAATTTTTTCTTCATCATCTCTTAGAAAAAGTTCAAAGAAAATTTTTATAGTCAAAAGAAAACATATGCAAGATTTATAAAAATGATTTTTTAAAAATCAAATAATTTTTCAAATTGTAACTAGATTTCAACACTTGGACAAAAGATCTTGATTCTTGGGCACAAGGACACCAATGACCCAAGTCCACAATGGGCAAGGCTCAAGACCTTGGTTGAGCCAAGGTCCTTGAAACGGCCATGCCCTAGTATTCAACTATTGTGCACGGTTTATCATAACTTAAGCTCAAGACCACAAAGGCCAAGCTCAAGTTCCTCAAGATTGAGCTTGAGACCTCAGCATCCATGCCTATGTCACAAAGGCCTTACCCCCAAGATCCTTGTGGTAATGCCTTCTACCAAGTTTTCCTTAGCCAAGTCACTGGCACCCAACCCAAGTCTATCGAGGTCGGGCCCAATTCCTTGGTTGTCAAGTTTGGGTCCATAAAGGTTGGGTCTCAAATCTTGATCCCCATGCCTAGGTCGTGGGCACTCAAACCTAGGACCTAAGCACTTGAGCCAGGGTTCTCAAGTCTTGAACCCATAATCTTGGGTGAAACTTGTGACTTTTTTCTTAAATGCATGTTGTAGAGTTTCTCTTGTGATCAATTTAGACTTGTTAACGGGCATGGATTGGGTTAGAGTTGGATCAATCATAAATAGTTTAACTTTAATGACCCATTTTATTCATTTTGATTCATTTTTCACGCAATGTAAATTTAATGACCTATACTCGACTCAACCCATATTATTAATACACTTCTATTTTTAATTCAATTTACAAAACATCATAACTAAACTAAGATGATTGTGTGGGATTGAGTAAGTTCAAGATCAAATGAAGGTGGGAAGAGATTGAAGAAAAGTTATGGAAATGGGTTAGATTTAATAAAATCATAAACCCATATATAACCCATTTACTCAATATAACTAACAATGTAAAACCAATTTAACACCCAATAATTTACAATGTATAACCAATTTAACAACCAAATGTTAGATGATGATTTTTGTATTATTTGCAAAATACAATCAAACATAGGAAATTGATCATTTACCTTGAAAAAAAATTATTTGAAAATATTTTCCTGCAAAATTCATTTTTGTCAAATAAAAGGATCCTTTTTGGATCATATTCATAACGTATAATCGATTTACGGATCAATTTTTTCTTTTTTCAGGAATTGATGTTTCCAACAATACGGCACATTGTTAAATAAATGAGAACATGCCTTGTAACAACAAAAGAAAAATAATAAATGCTACTTAAATAGTCCTCATCCATCATACGAGATAAAAAAGTAAAAGAAAGTTAGCTGGCGTTACACAACATGTAAAAAGTACACTATTTTCTTTCCTAGGTGCTTATTTCAACCATAAGAAAAGAATTGTCGATAAAATATCACAAGAGATAAAAAGGTTTTCTTGCTGTCTTCAGTCACGGTCCATTTTCTCTTGAAAGAGCTTCATCACAGCATTTTCCTTCCATTGTTGGTCTGGTTTCTTGCTTGTAAAGCTGTAATTGGTTTGCGTCCTGTGACGTTTATCTGGTGTGACAAGGTTTGTAGGAATGTCAGTTCTCCATTCTGGGATTTTCTGTTTTGTGCTTGTTGAAAAATAGGATGGTGCTTGTGGTGGCAAGCACATCGATTCATGTCTGTGTCGTAATCTTGTAAGCATAGGTATCATCTAAGATAAATTCGATGCATGCTGCTCTTTGATTCTCAGGATACCAACAGACTGGAATATCTGATACCAAAGAAGACTTCTTTAAGGCACCGATTGCCTATGGGGGACTAAAATTTATTGACTTTGTTGCCCAAATTTCAAAGAAACGCCCCATTGCTGACGCTTTGAAGCACCCGTGGCTGTCATATCCATACGAATCGATATCCTCTTGAGAAATTTGATTTCTCTGAAAAAGATTAAAAGCTTCCATGGAGCTTTTTATTTTTGATAGGAATGAATATGGCAAGATTGGGGATCTGCGTTTGTTCTGTGGTGGTCTCCAAAGAGGTTGAAGCCCTTTTCAAATGCCGTGCATCAGCCGTGCTTGATTTTGTTCATGTTCTCTTCCCAATCAAAGCTATATTGAAGATTTTTTGAAGCGACAGTGTATTTCGGCACAAAATGTATTACTAGATTCTTTTTTGGCCACTTTCTTTCTTTTTCTTTTTTTCAACTGGTGGGAAAGGAACCGTGAATTTGTTGTACATGATGTGTGATAATTCTTTTCAATTTATGTTAATAGCTTGTGAAATATTTGTTAGTCAATTTTGGTTGGTTTAATGGTTTATTTGGTGGTAACCAAATTATTGCTAGCTCTTTCGGTTATGCGTGTATATAACTTTCAAAAGGTGATAAAAATAAAAATTTTAATTTTAGTAAAATTATTTACACAACATTCTTAGCATTGTTGTCAAATATAAATTAAAAAAGTCACAAAATTATTTTTAAAATTTTAAATAAATTAAAATTAAAATATTTAAAAATCAAAAAAGGGTAAAATTGTTCTTTTATCAAACAGATTTGGGGTTGTTTTTAATTTGTTTACAAAGGTATACCAATTTGAGGTTTTTGGTGGTCAAAAAAAAAATTTGGGGTAATTTTATATTACCCGAACAGTACATTTCTTCGCAGAAAAATGAAAATCGGAGAATAATTTATTTTTATCTGTAGATTTTTCTCAACACGCCTTCTCGAAAAATAATTTTTCAAAAAAAAAAAAAAAAATCTGAACATCTCACGTAATAAATCGTGCAAAAACGTAAACCCACCGCCTTCCCGAGAATAGTTGACCCTCCTCCCGTCCTTCTTCCCTCTATAAATACCCCTTCACCCCCTTCCGTCGTCACTCTTTGGAGAGACTCGCGATCTCTCCCCCTCTCCGCCCAAACCCCGTGCGCGAGCAGCCGCGCCGCGAAGGACTTCCCTCCCAAACGAAATCGAACTCCAGTTCGAACGAACGAACGGACGAACTTCCGAACTCGAACGCGCTAACGCTGTAAAGCTCAATCCGAGGGGGGAGAATCCAGGGGGGGCGATTTAGGGTTTCGGAGCTCGGATTGCGGCCATGATGGAGGACGAGCAGGAGTACGATCCGGCGTACGCCGAGGGGGCCGAGGGGGAGGAGGACGACGACGAGATCACGCAGGAAGACGCGTGGGCCGTCATCTCGGCCTACTTCGAGGACAAGGGCCTGGTGCGGCAGCAGCTCGACTCCTTCGACGAGTTCATCCAGAACACGATGCAGGAGATCGTGGACGAGTCCGCCGACATCGAGATTCGCCCCGAGTCGCAGCACAACCCCGGCCACCAGCCCGATTTCGCCGAGGTCGGTTTTCTTCGCGTTACCGCTGGGAACGAGCTCGCGAGCTTCTTTTCTGCGCGTTTCGGATTTCGATTCTTCGGGCGGGGTTTTAGGTTAGTGACGGCTGGTTTGAGGACGGGAGTGTTCGGGTCGTGGTTTCGGAGATGGTCTGACTCTAGGCGATTGCGATTCTTCGGTGAATATGGTTGTAACTGTGCATATCGCATAGGCTGTTCTTGGTTGGAGCAGCTTATGAGTCTTGCTTATGCAAATGGTTTGGAAACCTTGTCCATTTGAGGTTTTCGAGGCACGTTGTCGAGCTTGAACGTACTTAGTTTCGTAATATCAGTTCATGGGGTTCTCTCTTAGCTTGGGAGTTCGACAATGGTCTTCAGCTGTCGAGAATTCGATAAACCTTAGTTGAGGTTATTTTGAAAGGCGTTCCCATGGTGAAAATATCCTGTGATTTTCTGTTCGTGGAAAAACTGGTTTCATTTTGTTGCTGAAAGTCCTGTCGTACATGGCGGCAGCATTCGAGAAGTGAGAACTTTAGAGGAATGAAAGGGCAAAATATTTGAATTCCTTTTTGTTCTTTAAGTTAATTAGACCAAATTGAGGCTAGATTAATTTCAGGCTTAGTGTCCTCTTTTAAGTCCAAGTTGGGTTTGAGAAAGGATAGAGTTGTTTCTATATTTGTTCAAAATTACATATGTATGATGAGCATCTCTCATGTCTTTTCATTTTTGTGTATAAATTCCGACATGTTACCAGTTGGTGGCAAATCTTACCATTAGCATTTAAAATCGTGAAGTTCTTGCTTCTTGTTCTGGTCTTAGTCACAAAGCAAAATTATTCCCACAAAGTGGGTCATGTCAGAGAGAATAGTCTGTCGAGTAATGTTTGAGGGATAAAGTCATCCGTATCATGTGCGAACCAAGCATCGAAATAATGCTATGAAATTCTGTATACCAGACCCATGTTGATTATCAGTGGTATAGTCATAGACCACCTCAAATATTGTTTGTCTGATTGGATCCATCTAAGACACAGAATACAAAATGATATTGATCCCTTTTATGATGGATAAGGATGCTCTCCTCTCCTTTGGTAATGTTGATGCGGCACATATTCGTGCAAAAGATCAACTGACAATGACTTTGGTGGAGAGAATTTCAAAGAATTGCTGAGGGAGGAGAAATTTCTGATTGGTGATATATGGCTTGTTGATGACAGTGGGTTGGAAAACTTGACTAGACAGCGTGACTTCATAGAGTTGCTTGTTTTGATTACATGTTAGTCAAGTTCGCTAAGTAACTACTTTTGTAATTGCATCTTGCTTCGCTCTGAATGCTTTTTGTTGGCCTGCAGACCATATATAAAATCAACTTTGGTCAAATATACTTGAGTAAGCCGATGATGACCGAGTCAGATGGAGAAACGGCAACTTTATTTCCCAAAGCTGCAAGGTTGAGAAATCTAACGTACTCAGCTCCCTTATATGTTGATGTCTCTATGAGAGTTATCAAGAAGGGACATGATGGTGAAGAACTCACTGAACCTCAGGACTTGCAAAAAGTTTTTATTGGAAAGGTCTGTTATTTGAGTACTAGTATGGTGATATCGTATATCGGAAAGCAGCCCATGTTAACTGTTTTGATGTCATTGATATTAGGTCCCAATAATGCTTCGATCAAGCTATTGCACATTATTCCAGAACTCAGAGAAGGATTTGACTGAACTTGGAGAGTGTCCTTATGACCAAGGTGGTTATTTTATCATAAATGGAAGTGAAAAGGTTTTAATTGCTCAGGAGAAGATGAGCACCAACCATGTGTATGTGTTCAAGAAGAGGCAGCCCAATAAGTACGCCTATGTTGCGGAAGTTCGGTCAATGGCTGAATCTCAAAATAGGCCACCCAGCACAATGTTTGTCCGCATGCTTTCTCGCACAAGTGCCAAAGGGGTAATGCAATTTCTCTGTTCCTTCTCTGTGTGCACTTCCATTTTTCTGGGTGTTGATTGTTCTGATTGGGGTCTGGGATCTGCAACGACAAGGTTGGTGGGTTTGGAAGGGTGCAATGGTTCTTTTTTACTTCTAACTGCTTGAATACATGGCTGTTGTAATTGGAAAACTGCAGGGATCTTCAGGGCAGTATATCCGGGCGACTCTTCCGTATATTCGGACAGAGATCCCTATAATAATTGTGTTTCGAGCTCTGGGTTTTGTTGCTGATAAGGACATACTGGAGCATATATGTTATGACTTCTCTGATACTAAAATGATGGAGTTGCTTCGTCCTTCTCTCGAGGAAGCATTTGTAATACAAAATCAACAGGTATTTTTGTTTCTGTCATCTCTTCTTCTGAGATAAAAGGCAATCACACGGAGAGGTTGAATCTTTCTAGGTCGCATTCAATCTCCTGGGCTGATGCATAAATATTCTTTTTCAGACTGGGGCTGCTAAGGGAGTTTGTTGCCTTGAGCATGACTTTTTATTGTTAACTAGGATGAGGAAATGGACTTCTGTTTCTAAGTTATACGTAGAAAGACATGAGCTATTTGCTTGATAATAGATTTACGATTTTTTCTGTTTACAGTCTGCGACTTTTATCTATACAAGAGTTTATGATGTTTTATCAGTTTATATTTTTAGTCAACAGTTTTGTAATTAGAATGATGCAACTATATTTCTTGATGTCAGAGTATGTGATATCTTTACATCTTTTTCCTTGCATATGAACCTCATTTTTCTTGTGTCTACCAAGAAATAAGTTTGAGTCTTCTAGTTCCAGCACAAGTTATCTGGCCTTCTTGACATGATCTAGCCTTCTTTTAACTGTAGGTTGCTCTAGACTACATTGGTAAGCGAGGAGCAACAGTTGGTGTGACACGAGAAAAACGTATAAAGTATGTGGCAACCACTGTAACATTTGCTTCAGGCAACTTTTGATAGTATTGTGGTGACTTATGTCCTTCTTTGCACAGGTATGCCAAAGAAATCCTTCAGAAAGAAATGCTTCCACATGTTGGTGTTGAAGAGTATTGCGAGACAAAAAAAGCTTATTACTTTGGGTAGGTTAATTTCTCCTCAAAACGTAATTTTTCATGGAGACACAGCAAGTGCTTAGTAAGTCTGTGCTGCTTGCACCAGATACATCATCCATCGGCTTCTTTTATGTGCTCTTGGTCGAAGGCCAGAAGATGACCGTGATCACTATGGCAACAAGAGGCTAGATCTTGCTGGACCTTTACTTGGAGGCTTGTTCAGAATGGTCTGTTCTATGGAAGTGTCTGTCGTGGAATTCCTTTGCTGGTCCATTATTTTTTCTGTGTTCTAAGATTATTTTCCTTTTGGTATATGCAGCTTTTTAGAAAATTGACAAGGGATGTTAGGGGATATGTGCAGAAGGTTAATTACTGTATCCCCTTCTACTGAACCACATGTTGGCCATACCACTTCTGTGTCCTTACCGGTGTTCATGAATGACAGTGTGTTGACAATGGAAAGGATGTCAACCTCCAATTCGCAATAAAAGCAAAAACCATAACTAGTGGTCTTAAGTACTCGCTTGCCACGGGGAACTGGGGACAAGCCAATGCTGCTGGAACAAGAGCTGGAGTGTCTCAGGTTTATTGCATTTTCTTTTTCCAGAAGCTGCCTTTTAAGTTTGTTATGCTAATGTACCCAGTGCTTTTGAATTTCAATTATGAGGATTTTTTCCTCAGTGCTGTTGATGGGAAACGTTTATTGATATTCAGGTGCTGAATCGGTTAACATATGCTTCGACGTTGTCACATTTGAGAAGACTAAATTCACCAATAGGGCGTGAAGGTAAAGTTAGTTACTCTGGGAGCTCCAGTCGTGTGGATTGTTCTTACCACAGAGAATGTTTTATCAACAGTTATCAAGGCATGTGCTTGTTTTTCTCATATTTCTTTCCCATGAGTAATGCTTTTCTCTACAGGTAAATTGGCAAAGCCACGACAGCTGCACAATTCGCAATGGGGAATGATGTGTCCAGCCGAGACTCCTGAGGGACAAGTGAGTATTTTGCCTATTAGCAAATATTTATGTTGGTTTGTGAAGATAATCTCTTATTTTATGGCGTCTTTAAATCTAATTGATATGGTAATCAGGCTTGCGGACTGGTGAAGAATCTTGCTTTGATGGTCTATATTACAGTCGGGTCAGCAGCATATCCCATATTGGAATTTTTGGAAGAATGGGGCACGGAGAATTTTGAGGTTGTCAAAGTGTTTTTGCTAATTGATCTAGTTGTGCGTTTTCTCAAGGATTTTTAACAAATTATATTGTTTATTCATGGTAGGAAATTTCTCCTGTGGTTATTCCTCAAGCGACGAAAATTTTTGTCAATGGTTGCTGGGTTGGCATCCATCGTGACCCTGATATGTTGGTAAAAACGTTACGACGGTTGAGGAGAAGGGTGCGTGCATAAGATCTTTTATGTTTAATAGTTAAGAGTACTTCTTGTCAGGCTTTTTCAGGATCAGTAGCGCATGTTTTCCGATGTTCTTGTTATGATAAGGATATCTGGATACTAGTTGTTGAAGAGATTGAGAGTTAGCTGCTGGTGCTGATGGGCTCTCACATTGTGCAGGTTGATGTCAATACCGAAGTTGGGGTCGTCAGAGATATCAGATTGAAGGAACTGAGGATATACACTGATTATGGACGGTGTAGTCGTCCACTGTTTATCGTTGAGAAACAGAGACTTCTAATAAAGAAGAAGGATATACTTGCATTGCAACTGAGAGTATGCCTTCAAATGTAAACCTGTTATTTACCTGAAACACTGCTGGTGCTTATTTTGAGTCTTTATTTGCTTTCCAGGAAGGGAGCCCAGACGATGTGACTTGGCATGACTTAGTGTCTAGGGGATTCATTGAGTATATTGACACTGAGGAAGAAGAAACTACTATGATTTCCATGACCATTAATGTGAGTGGATAGATTTCTCAGAATAAGCATGTTTTGGAGCATCTCAGTGACACACCCAATTTAAATTGCCCGACATCTGTTTCAGGACCTTGTGCAAGCACGGCTTAACCCTGAGGAGGCATATTCAGAAACTTACACCCACTGTGAAATCCATCCATCATTGATCCTAGGTGTTTGTGCTTCAATCATACCGTTCCCTGACCATAACCAGGTAGGCCAGTCATGCCAATGAACTTCATTTATCAAAGTTAATCATAGGAATTCAACTTAAAAGCGGGTTTTTTTTTTTTCTTTTGGTGGGGTAGTCTCCACGTAATACGTATCAATCAGCAATGGGAAAGCAAGCCATGGGAATTTACGTCACCAACTACCAATTTCGGATGGTGGGTTTTCACTCTGGATTTTTATGATTTTTTTTGTTTCCTTAATATAATTGATTCTTGCTTAAAACATGTTATCTTTCCAGGATACATTGGCATATGTGTTATACTACCCTCAAAAGCCTCTTGTTACTACACGAGCTATGGAGCACCTTCACTTCAGGCAGCTCCCTGCTGGCATTGTGAGCATTTAGTTTTGGGAGTGGGTTGCATCTTTTGCCTATGTGATGATCTTATTATGCTTTGTCACACCTTTTGTACCTTGTTTTGGTTAGAATGCCATTGTCGCCATTGCTTGCTATTCTGGGTACAATCAAGAAGATTCCGTCATTATGAACCAGTCATCAATAGATCGTGGATTTTTCCGATCTCTGTTTTTCCGATCATACAGGTAAAGATGCTACTGGCTTGGTGATAAACCTGTTGATATTTTAAATTATTTCCAATCTAGTTTTAATATTGCGTTAGAACTATTCTCTCAGGGATGAGGAGAAAAAGATGGGGACTCTGGTCAAAGAGGATTTCGGTCGTCCTGACAGAGCCAATACAATGGTGAAAATCATTTGAATGCTCTTTATCCTTTCCTATTGCGAAAGTAGTGGTATCTAACTTCATCTTTGTTGCACAGGGCATGAGGCATGGTTCCTATGATAAATTGGACGATGATGGCCTTGCCCCTCCTGTGAGTACTTGCACGTCCACTGCATAACCCTTTTTTTGGTTTAAAGATAGGTTTGACTTAATTCAGTTTTCTGTGATAGGGAACGAGGGTTTCAGGTGAAGATGTCATTATTGGAAAAACAACTCCAATCGCACAAGATGATGCTCAGGGACAAGCCTCCCGTTATTCGAGGCGCGATCACAGCATAAGTTTAAGGCACAGTGAGACCGGGATAGTTGATCAGGTTAGGCCTTCGTTGACTTCATTTATACAGGCTTAGCGTACTGTTTCTTTCAATTCTAAATTAATGATTGCTTACCTGTTGGTTTACTATTTCAATAGAGATTCTTGCAGTGATCAAACCTTATATTTTGATTTGATCCCCTCTATACTTTGGCGAATGCAGGTTCTGCTGACGACAAATGCTGATGGCTTGAGATTTGTCAAAGTAAGAGTGAGATCTGTTCGAATACCTCAAATTGGGGATAAGTTTAGCAGTAGGCATGGGCAAAAAGGAACAGTGGGCATGACATACACGCAAGAAGACATGCCTTGGACTGTGGAAGGCATTACACCTGATATTATCGTGAACCCACATGCTATTCCCTCTCGCATGACAATTGGGCAGCTTATTGAGTGTATCATGGGCAAGGTTGCTGCTCACATGGGAAAGGAAGGAGATGCTACTCCATTCACAGATGTGACTGTGAGTTCTGATGTCTCCTAATCTTTTTGTTTTGGCCTAGATTTGTTAAATGCTCATAGAATCTTGGGAGTTAGGTGATGCAGTTTAGATATATGACCTTTTTAAGAACCGCATAGACTAAATAGGTAGGGAATAAGGAGGTGGAGGCATGTCATATATATTTTCTACTTGGCAGAGATAGGGCTACTTTTCTCAAGCTGCATTGACAAACGTGCTTTGTATGAGAACAATGGCTCCCCAACTTGATCTGAAGAGACATT
Source organism: Eucalyptus erythrocorys (assembly GCA_014182555.1). Taxonomy (NCBI): domain Eukaryota; kingdom Viridiplantae; phylum Streptophyta; class Magnoliopsida; order Myrtales; family Myrtaceae; genus Eucalyptus; species Eucalyptus erythrocorys. The sequence goes on from CM024601.1 coordinate 36,607,996, forward strand.
TTCACTTGTTTTGTTAAATGCTGTGATTGCGGGGATTAATTTGTTGTTTAATGGGGTGTCAGGTTGGAAGATAAGCTGTAACTTTTGCTTTCAAGCTGTATTTTTCATGTTGGAAGTTGGTCATAACTGTGTAGTTATACATGCCTTTGTTTTTAGTTGTGACAGCAAGACTTGACGTCTAATCCCTGTTTTCTGATACTTAGGTGGATAACATCAGCAAAGCTCTTCATAAATGTGGGTATCAGATGCGAGGATTTGAGACAATGTATAATGGTCACACTGGCCGGCGGCTCACTGCTATGATTTTCCTGGGTCCAACATATTATCAGAGACTCAAGCACATGGTGGATGATAAGATCCATTCCCGTGGTCGGGGTCCTGTGCAAATTCTTACAAGGCAGCCTGCTGAGGGACGATCTCGAGATGGTGGTCTCCGATTCGGAGAGATGGAAAGAGATTGCATGATTGCTCATGGAGCTGCTCATTTTCTCAAGGAGAGGTTGTTTGACCAAAGCGATGCGTATAGAGTCCATGTGTGTGAACGCTGTGGATTGATTGCCATTGCAAACCTGAAGAAGAATTCTTTTGAGTGCAGAGGTTGTAAAAACAAAACCGACATTGTTCAGGTGTGTATTGCTTTCATCCAGTGCTTTCATTTGGTGCTTACTTCTCGCCGCTGATTAAGTTAGGGTAGAGTCAAAAGTGTCGTTCACTCTTTAGATTTAAGCTCTGGGTTTGTTATTTTCTCTGTGGGCTCTGCATGCTTCTGTAGTTGGATAGGCCGAGGCTGTCTAACTTGTCCTAGGCAATAATCGTATTTGTCATGGTAACGCAAATGATGTTCTCTCATGACCTTGTGCAGGTTCACATTCCTTATGCTTGTAAATTGCTCTTCCAAGAGCTTATGTCCATGGCCATAGCACCGAGAATGCTCACCAAGGATATCAAACCAGCAAAGGACCAGAAGAAAAAGGGTGCCTGAACTCGGGTAGTTGAGATTCCATTTGGTTCGATTGGGCGAGCGCTGCTGTTTTGTATGGCCTTGTACTTTATAAGTGTCAACCACCTAATTATCTGTAATGAGGGACTGGGTTCTTCTCGGTGAAGGAGATGTCCCTGCGATGCAAGGCATCAGCTTCCAGCTTAAAGTAAATTCTTTTTTGTTTGTCCAAGGGACTGAAATTTTACCTAGCAAAAGAAATTGTATGTTTAGTTAAATCAATCTGCCGAGTGAAGCCAAGATATCCCTTGTATTTAAGCCTCGATAATTCTCGGTGCAAAAACCAATTTTAGTTTAAATGGCCGGCTGTATGTAGAATGTCTTCCGGCTTAACCGGGGAACTAGGATGATACTGGTTCAATAGGAAGTTGGGCCCTTGAGTCCTTTGTCCATGTACCTTTCTCTTACATTTTTACTCGATCCCCGGTCTAATTGCAAATCAAGACCTGTCATCACCACCTAACTTCAACAGAGTTTCATTCCCGTTCACACCGATTGGCACAATCGTTTTTTCAATGATTAAGGACCTTCCTTGCAAGATGTACTGCAGCTTTAGGATTGCAGGCCGATTGGGATCGCATTTCAATATGGTCTGACGTTGGCAGGACCGGTCGTAGTTTAAAGTAGGAGAAGAGGTGGTGAAACAAGATATGTAAACCCGTGTGGAGATCTCTACATTGAGTAGGAACCGATAAGGAAATTAGAATGTTTAAAGCAAAAATAACCACGACAATAGATCGGTCGACTCAATAGATAGTGATCGGAAAACTTTGGTATTCCGGAAATCCTAGGAGGCGAGGAATCTTGATTACTCCTTGAATCCCGACCGGTTTGAACCGTCGGAGAAATTAAATTTAATTCTGGCGCCGGAAAACCTGATCCGGTTCACCCAAGTGAACCGGATGCAATCGCGAGCGAGACGGGTCGTCCGGTTCGGCCGGCGCCCGCTGAACCGTCGCAACTGCGCAGTTATTTCAATTTCGCTACTGTCTGGGAGTGAGAGAGAGAGAGAGAGAGAGCATGGAAGCCCAAGAAGAGCTTAGGGAAGAACGAATGGCGGAAGACGAAGTGGAGGAGGAAGAAGAGGAAGGGCCGCCACCTGGATGGGAGTCCGGACCCCCTCCGCCGTTGCCGAAGTCGCCTCGCTCCGCGATAATCGAGACCAGTGCCGCCATGGAAGTAGTAGGAGAAGAGCAGACGGAACGACCTGATGAAGCCGAAGAGGAGAACAGGAAGATGAAGAAGAAAGTCCGCCTCCTGGTTGGGAAGCCGCTGCGTGTCCCTCGATCGGACAGCAAAGCGAGGGGACGGAAAGCGAAGCAGTCGCGCCTGTAGGAGAAGAGAGGGCGGCTGGAGAGAGAATGGAGGAGGAGGAGGAGGAGGAGCAGGAGGAGGAGCAGGACGGTCCGCCTCCTGGTTGGGAAGCCGGCGCTCGTCCCTCGCTCGAACCGGGGAGCGAGGGGATGGAAAGCGAAGCAGTCATGGAAGAGGAGGAAGCGAAGGAGGAAGTGGACGGTCTGCCTTCTGGCTGGGGAATCGATCCTCATCGTCCGATCGAGCCGCCGCGGAGTGAGAGAATGGTGAAGAGCGAGGAAATGGAGGAGGCGGAGGAAGCGGAGGAGGACGGCCCGCCTCCTGGTTGGGGAATCGATTCTCATCCTTCGGTCGAGCCGCAAAGCGAGAGAATCGAGAGCGAAGAATCCGCACGAGAAAATGCGACCGGAGAGAGAGCGAAGAAAGAACGAGGAGTGGAGGACGGTCCGCCACCTGGTTGGGGAATCGGTCCACATCCTACGATCGAGCCGCAAAGCGAGATGATTGAGAGCGAAGGAGCCGCGGAAGAAAATGGGAGCGGAGAGAGAGCGGAGGGAGACGAAATGGAGGAGGACGGCCCGCCTCCTGGTTGGGGAAACGCTCCTCATCGCTCGATCGAACCGGGGAGCGAGGGAATCGAGAGCGAACGAGTTGTGGAAGAAGAGAGAGTGAAGGACGACGGCGCACCTCCTGGTTGGGAACCTGCCCCACCGCCGCCCGCCTCTAAGGTGCCGCAGCCGGCGCCGTCCACGTTAATGCCGTCGGCCCCACAGTCTGGGCGGCGTACCTCAGGTCAGTGCGACCGACCATATCGCAAGTTCATTTTTTGATGAGTAGTAGTTGCTTTAGCAGGTGATCTGTAGCGTCATTCTCTTTTGATTCTCTATGGTTCGTTGCAAGAGGTGATTTTCACTTCGTCGTTGCTTGGACGGTTGACATGATCTAATGGTCAGTCCTTTACTATGAGTAAGCTTTCGGGTGGAGATGAATCCGGAGATCCTACGTTTCATTGGTACTGTCCCTTTGATGGTTGCAATACCTGTTTTGTTCTGATGAATAGGTTTCTCGTGGAGATTATAGCTCTAGTTTTAGCGGGCTATCCGCAAGATGAATGTCTGATTGGTGGTTTTTAGGGCATTCTTGTTTATTCACACATTCAAGAGCTTATAGTGGCTTCGTGCTTGCTTCTTCTTTTACTGTTTCATCTATGTATTTTGTTTTTATCTTTCGTTACATGATCTGGGCACAATTTGCTGTGTTAGATATGGAAATGTTGGCCCCATTTAGTAAAATTTGTGTAATGATGGTTCCTCATGCTCTGAATGCTCATCTTTGTAATAGAAAATTGGGAAACAGCCATCTTTTGGATTGTTCTCTCAACATTTCTTTGGTAAGAACTGGTTTGTTAAGCAAAGAGAAGAGTGCATTTGATTTAAGCCGACCATGCTTCATGAGGGGATGCATGTGGATTGTTAGCTTGTACTTCTTACCATACCGTTGTACTCTACCATCAGGTTGTTGTTTTGGTAGACTTAGGATTAGACAAGTCAAACTCATCGGCCTCTTTTGGAGTCTAGTCATGTTTCTGAGGCTCATATCTGCTATTTTTTCATGCAATCACGACAACATCTTGATGCTTGATGTCTTATTGAGACAATGATGCTGCAGAAATGGCTCAAATGGTTTGTGGTTCCTGCCAAAGATTGATTTCATATCAGCCAGGAGCGAAATATGTGCAATGCTTATGCTGCAAGACGATTAACTTTGTGTTGGAAGGTTTATCTCTTAATCTTTACTGGTATTACTTTTATTGTCATCTTTCCTTTTCTCCTTTCAAGAACTATACAAATTGACAGTACTTCGAACTCATATTGTTTGTGTATTGATTGATAGATCAGCAAGTGCATTGATTGTTGCTGCGTAACAACTCTAATCTGCAGCAGTAAAATGGTAGATGTGGATCCACACCTAGTTACTGCCTATTCTTCTTCTTCACAGAGCTAAAAGAACTCATTAGTATGTGACTATGTTCTGAGCTGCACAGTGGCATTATCCTCTAGAAGATTCCATGACTGGTTCAAGTTTGACTTTTTGTTGTAGTAAAAATATGTTAGTCATACCATCAGTCCTATATGTTTCATGACACTGCAGTTTCTTAGAATATGCAATTGGCTTGTTGGTTTATGCAGAATTGTTGTCTTACATGTAGGACATAAGATTGTTTCGTGCTTAATCTTGTGATCTTGGATTTTAACCTTTTCCCTTTTCTTTTAGAATGGGGATGGGATTGGTGAGATTGGGTTGTGGTAGGAAGAGGGAGTCAAAGATAGATATGCAGCATGGTAGATGTAGGTTGAGGAACAAGACTGTTTTATGGTAGCAAATTTTTTTTGACTTGCTTTATGTATGCATGTTGTATTTGTTCTGGACATATCATTGTGATAAAAATTGATGCAATTACGTCTGTACTTCTTCCTTGATGCTTGGATGCAAAATTTTTTAAAATAGGAAATACTCTCTATGGCAACCATTTGAGAATTTATTATAGTCTGATCCAGCTTGAATATCTGTGACCTGCTTTATGTATGCATGATGAATTCGTGCTGGACATATCGTTGTGATAACAATTGATGCAATTACAACCGTACTTCTTCCTCGATGCTTGGATGTGAAAGTTTTTAAAATAGGAAGTACTCTCTATAGCAACTATTAGAGAAATCGTTATTGTCTGATCCAGCTCGAGCCTGATCCTGGAAAAAAGAGAGAAGAGTAAGCCTTTCAAGAAGAGACCTATATCTGTCTGTAACATGTCACTTTGTTAAGAAATTTGTCAAAATTCACATGAATTTTATGTGCCTTGGGAAATTAAACTGGAAGAGTTCAACAGTAAGTAGTTATTGGAGGTCAAGTGACTTAAGTCGAGTCTGTTGGAAAAGTAAATAGGTGCCTGGGTGATATACCATGATTGTTAGCATGTCTTGAGTTTACAGGATAGTTTTCCCCCAATGTCATATCAGCTCGAAATTGTCTTTTGCATTAGTTTCAGGCTGAAAATGGTTACATCCTTTGTCGATTAAAGTTTTGCCTCCAATTCTGCAGCTTTTGCCACAGTAGTATGAAATCTTGTCACATAATAATATGATGGAGGGATACAACTGATGAGCAATTCCTCTTTAATTTTGCATTCAGACTAAATATGTCATATTTCTGTTGCAAGAAGAGCATAATTGAAGAAGGGACAAAACAATTCAGTGTTGAAGCTGAAGTTGTTTGCAGTCTAAAATAAATTATGGTGTTCCTACCACTGTAGAGTGGAGTCAAGTTTGGCTGGAAACTTCTTTCTGTTATTCAGCGATGTATATCTTTGTCTTACTGAAAAACGAAATACTGTCTTTGTTCTTGTTTTTTCAGAGCATCAGGTTGGACAAGTTAAGTGTGGTACATGTGCGATGTTGCTTATGTACCCATATGGCGCTCCAGCAGTCAAGTGTTCGGCCTGCCGTTCTGTGACAGAAATTGGGGTATGCAAACTGTTTGCTTGAATAACTTTTGCGTGACCATACTTGGTAGATATATCTTTTAACTTCCTTCATCTGTGGAGTGGGCTCCCATGGAAAACATCAGTGGCAGTAGAAATATTTGGGTCCCATGATCCTTAGGGTCCCTTTAGGTCATATATAAACATTTTTGTGACTGGAAATATTTCACGTTGATGGACTTCTTTTTGTAGACATGAGGAACCAAATTACAATTGTATGTATCTTTTTAAACTGTTGGTCGATGCTGGTTGGACACCCAAGTTGAATTAGATATTTGTATGATTTAGCTGTGATTTTGAAGATTTTTTGAGTGGTGGGGTGTTATTCCCGTTTCTGGTCCCTCTTGGCTAGTCTTAAATTGATCACTAAGTCTATTATTTTCTTAATTTTCCTTTCACTTGAAACTATTTAACATGTTGAGGCAACAAAGTTACTTTCTCTCCATTGGCACGGTCTCATTGACAAGAGCTGGCACTTGGGTGACCGATTGGCTATATTCATGGTTGTTTACAAGCATCAGTCCTTTCCATGTACATCATGCTTTAACTTGATTTGTTTATGGTAATGCCTAAACTGAGTATTAATCTGTATCATTAGGAGCACAACAAAAGGTCCCCATGGGCGGTACAGCAGGGGAGACTTCCCCCTCCCGGTACAGTTCCTTGATGGGCGCACGCAAATCTACAGTTCTGCAGGTAGTATCATTTTCTGAATGCTTTTTCCAGTCTAAGTGCATGTTTTTATATCATCCACATAATTGAGATATGCTTGCTGAATCCTGAATTTATACTTCCCCAGTTGGAACTTTGTTATGTCTTATTATCATGTGCTGCCCTGCATCCTAGTAGGCTTCTATTCTCGTAAGGAACTGCTCTAAAAATCTGTGTATGCTTGTTGTGCAGATGTTAACATCAACAGGGAATGAAGGCAAATCCTTTGCATCTGCACAAGCTACGCTCATGGTTTTTGGACTCATTTCTTCGGGCGCCTGCAGTATGAAAACCCAAAAAGGTCCCTGCAGCCAGATTTGCAGTTTCAGAGGATTTCAGCCAGAGATAAGTTAAGACCTAACAGCTGCATCGAAACGATCCTCAAAATATTTCCCTAATACTGCTGGCGTGTGAGATGTTTTTGCCTGCCTGGGTCTGTTCTTAGAAGCCAATCAAGGATTGCTAGTTAGAACGCGATTAGTATCCGAGTTCAAGTCCCTTATGTACATGCCTATGTATTAGTTTTTTGAAGCCTGAAAAATTTATGTGCCGTTTGATCTGCTTCTCAAACTTTTATTAATTTCTGCACCTGAGTAATCGCTTGAAGACTTTAGTCCCTCTGACCATTTTATGAACCGGCGGCAGCAAACCGTGATATGGCGATGGTCGTGTTTTCGAAAGTGCTGCTGCTTTTAAAGAATATTCCGAACAGATACCCAGTAACGTGTTTCCACCTCAACGTTAGAATCGTGAATGGGCTACGTTAATGACTGTCTCTGGGTAATTGGGTCTTTGGCGAGCTCATTGGGACCGTGGTCGTCCGTCTTCGTTTTGCTGGCCGACGAGATCTTTGCGATTGACAAGCCAGCTGGGTCGGTTTGCCATGTTCCAAATTAAGATTCCGTTTGATTAACGGAAAATAATTGCCAAGAAATTTTTTTTTGAATTTTTCACGGAAAATGGATTGGTCAAGAAACACATTTTTCATAAAGGCAAAAAGTCCTTTAAGATAGGAGAACAATTTTCACTTCATTCTCTTTCATCAAATACTTTTTACTTTTATTTTTTAATTTTTTTAAAATTGATTTTTTAATTATTTTTTAATTATTTTTTCCTTATTTTTTTCCTTTTCTTTTGTTTTTCGTTTTCTTTCTTTTTTATTTTTTCTTCATTGGCTGATTGTCAGCAGGAAAAAAAGAAGAAGAAGAAAAAGAAAAAGAATAAAAAATAATTAAAAATCGATTTAAAAAATATAATAATAAAAAAATTATTGAAATTGGTGTATGGAGAAAAGATTTTCCTTATTGAGTACCAAAAAATGTTTTCTAGCTCATCTTCAGGTTTTAGTCGAATATAAGAAAATGTGATTATTTTCCCCAAAAAAATGCTTCATAGAGTATGTTTTCTAGAAGCATTATATTTTTGGGAAACAAACGAACTAAATGAAGTACAAGTGTATAGTTGATTGTAATTTTGCTAATGAGGAAAAACAATGAAAAAGACTAAAGAAGGGAAAATGAAGATACATAACTTTCATACAACGTCTATTTTGACGTCAAAACTTTCTATTGGATCGTATAGATGGTAAAAAAAAAAAAAATTCCAAGAAGCTCCTTTCGAAGTGATCATAGAATTTGGGAAACTACGTTATAAGAATTTCTGGGTCCCTCTGGGGTGATTGACTAACCAGCCAAGTTTTCATACTAAAAACCATAGACGTGAACTCCAGATCTATTTAAATTGCCCGCAGAAACGGCCACTTTCCAAAATCCGCATAGAGGAGCTAATCCAAATTCAGGTACGTTCATCTTTAATATCTCTCACTGTTCTTATATGGTATGCCTTCCCATGACAAGACCCAACCAAATCTTTGTTAGTAAGGAGAATGCACTCCACTTTATGTTAAAAGTATTCCGCTCCTCTTGCAAATTGTTTAAAATTTCAAATTGTATTTTCGACCATGCACGGAATTGATGACATGTTCGAGACTTCACGTCGCTTTCTTGTGATCCTTATCCATGTTATTTCACATTCCCTGACACCGCCCTTTTTCTGATATTAGTATGAATTGATTCCATCCGGAATCGCACATGAGATTGGTTTCCTTAAACTACATTTTGCTTATGTACGGGATTAATGGAAACTCTTGTTAACTCAGATGTGATATCTCTCTACCTAATAACTTTGAACTTTCAAACACCTTTTTTTCCCATCTCAGTAAGAGAGCAAGATATAGAATTCCGGACTTCTCCGATGGAGGCCTTCCAAACCACGAAGAACAGTGCCCTCATAATAGAAAGATCCGTCCCTCTCGCCGTCCTGCCAGAACAAGAAACTCCCGGGGGTTCCCTTTTCTTAAATAGCCTTGATGAAACGGCAAAAACGATAATATTGATTGTTTATTCTTACGACAGGGGTGACGCAAATGTGGTAGACGTGATTAAGCATGCTTTGGCCAAAGTTCTGGTCTGTTACTATCCGCTTGCAGGGAGATTAGCTAAAACCTCTCGAGGGAAGTTGCTTGTTGATTGCCAAAAGAAGTTAGGAGTCCCATTTGTGGAGGCAATAGCTAATCGTGAGGTGATACGAGAATTTTCGAATTCTGATGTTCTAGGTAAGCTTATCTACAAGGATCCTACGGAAGATATACCTTAAGTTGCTCCCCTTTTAACTGCACAGGTAAGGAACAATTTTTTTTTTTTTTTCCTGGTAATGCTTGAGAGTGCTTTTCAAATCTATTCATTTCATTTCAGATTTCTATGTAAAGATCATAAATACTCCTTTTTGCCTTTTTATTTGTTTTTCTCGATTAAACATGATTGTCAATTTGTTTTGGTAGATCTAATTCGCGTTTAACTAGTTGGGTTCCCGATTTGTTAACTTTGCTTAAGATTTAGAAGATGATAATTTTCTTTTGGTAAGAAGTTATTTACTTTTTTTTTATATGACAAGTGCTTCATATGAAGAAAAACTCGATAGTGATTAGCAACTTCCTATATTGTTAATTAATATTTTCTACTTATAATAAAGCAGAAGTTTCAACTTATTTTTGCAAGAAGAGGTAATTCTAATTTTTCATCTAGTATAATAATTATCTACATGCAGGTTAACCAGTTTTTTCTCTATATAATTGATTGAGAACTTTATTTGTTTTTTATTTTTGGCAACGGTCATTATATTTGTAATCATTTAGTTATTTCTCCAGTAAATTAGTATCTCCATGACAAACAATATTATGAAGCAGCCTCTTCATGGTCCAAAAAAATGGAAAATTGGCACTTTATCATTAGTATCTCTCTCAATGACATAATAAATTTTCAAATTCAATGCTGACTTACAACTATCCATTTAGATAGTAACATGCCGATAAAAAATGGAAAATAGAGATAGCTACCTTTCCAGGAGAAGGAACACTAGCAATCCTTAAAATTATGTATAACGCTTACTTTAATGCCAAAAGTGTTTTCTAAATCACTTAAGTGCTACTTTTTAACAAAAACGATCACTTAACTGTCAACTCCAATTAGGGTTACTGAAAATTTTGCGTGACCATATTTTATTAATATCTCAGTCCTATGTGGCCTGCTAGAGTGCCAAATTAGCATATAACTCCCAAACGACATTGTATCGACAAGTTAACAAGTGATTATTTGAGTGCCAAAATTTGTAAATATAGATTGTTTGAGTGCCAATTATTGTTAAAAGTGATTACTTAAGTATTGATCGTTATTAAAAAAAGACCACTTCAGTGCTAGTCGTTGTTAAAATTTGATCACTTTAGTGCCAATCTCAATTAAGAAATGATTATTGTGCGACGTTATTTTGGATGTCCACTAGAACAATATTTTTTAAAAATATGGCAAATCACACTAAAATTTAAATTGTAAATGCTACATAATCAATTTGGCTGGAATTTATTGTTGAAGGCACTTAAGTGGTCATTTTTTCTCCCATTTAGTATTCAAGTGAGTTAATAAAAACTTTTAACACTTAAATGAGCACCGTACATAACTTTTGCATTTCAAGTGTCCTCTTCCCTTATTATATTCTTGGTGTTCTATAACTCGTCCTGGTAAGGTCTCATGAGGAATGATTCTTCAGTCCACTAGTGATAGGTGATTTGGTACTGTTGGATAAAGCTGTGGCCCCCACTTAAATGACGAGGTTAGCAAATGAGATTCATCAAATATGTGGTGTATCTAGTCTAGGCAAATCTTTCTCTTCATCAAAGGCAAAGGGTGAAGATATTAAGGCATGGATCAAGTACATTCATCCCGATTCTATTTGCTCCCACTGAATGTAAGATTTCATATGGACATAAAGTGCATAAACTCAATCCACGCAAGAATGTTTTCACATGTTGACATGTTCTACATTCTCTGTTGAAACATTATTAACTTTGAAGACAAATTACAGGTGACTAAATAAATGTGGAAGTTTCACTATTGGGATCGCAATTGACCATTGCATGGTAGATGGAGGGTCAACAATGGATTTTATGAACGCATGGGCTAAAATAGCAAGAGGCAAGCCATTATTCATTGTCCCTTCTCATGATAGAACTATACTAAAAGCAAGAATGCCTCCTCAAATCAATGGTGTTTACAAGGACTTTGTTCACATGAGTGATGTATCAAACATGACAGCATTATAAGCAATAACTCGTATATAAATCTTTTCACTTTGATGCTAAGAAGCTGGCGACCATCAAAAGAATGGCAACAAAAGACAAAGAGGTAAATTTCTGTCTTGTGATAATTGACAAGTGGCAATTCATAGGCATCTTTGTATAATTTATACGTCAACTGATAGTTCCAAATGAACTCCAAATACGCTCAGAACTAAATCAAAACAAATTTCCAATCGAGTTAAATGTATTGAAATTTTTAAATAATGAGTGTAAATAAAAGGATAAGTTCATAATATCATTTCTTTTCTCTAAGAACTAAATCAAAACAAATTTCCAATCGAGTTAAATGTACTGAAATTTTTATATAATGAGTGTAAATAAAAGGATAAGTTCATAATGTCATTTCTTTTCTCTAAATGTAGTTTTCATTAAGCAATATGTGTATAATACCTTCCCCCTTCTTAAATCATCATAAATATCGCTAGTATGTCCATCCTTATAGTTATATGGTCACTAAAAATGGAATCTATCTATTTTGAATAACAAGTAATAAGTATCTACACTTAATTTGCAATAGATAGGATTTTTAATATTCATAACAGAAAAGTTATTAGTATAATTTACTATTTAATGAAATATTATTAAAGAATGATGGAAGAGGGAAAAAAATTTTAAAAAAAGAGAGGGAAAAATAATAAAGTATGAGAAAAAATGAAGGAGGTAAGAGTGTCGTAAAAAATTTTTATCATCTCTATTTATGCAATTTTTAAATTCATTTATATCGATATGTCATTTATATCAAATAAAAAAGTGATGATTGTGGGAAGCTGCTCTAGTATTTTATATCAGAGCCAGGTTTTGATCTTGGGACCTGTGGGTTATGGGCCCACCACGCTTCCGCTGCGCCACTCTGATTTTGTTGAGACTCCTTTAACAAGATTTTTTATGTATTGGAAAATGCTGCTCTTCCCTCCCCTAAACCTATTGCTGTATGCGGGATTATTTATATTTGATGACGACGCTCCAGAAGGACTGTAAACCAATGTGTTACGGCCAATGGAGTATTGTGAAAGCAATTCCCAATGGAAAAGAAGACCGATGGTAACATTAAGACGATCACCAACCCTCACATTTCTATACACATTTTGAGCCATCTGATCGACTGATTCTTGGACTTTGGTGACGAACAACTCGAGCTTTGTCATTCAATGCTCCAGATCCCCCATTGAATCCCTCAAACTCGAACCACCACGGTTCTTCTTTCCCTTGATAGCACCCTTCTTGGCGTTCCTCCCACGATCGATCATCATAATTGCCTCCTTATTACTCATGTTCCTCTCAAGAAAATGAAATTATTCTTGAATCTTCCAGCAAACCAAGCAAAAAGAGTGCCCACATCGACGAGTGTTGTGCACACACTTGCCTCTGCACGGTGTGTCAAGTGTGTGTGTTTGCGCGAGTGCCATGCATGTGCCGCGCTTCTTGTGCAATCTCCTTTTTCTTTTTTGGATAAGTGCTATAAAAGTCCTAAAATTTATCACGAAAATGTAATTGAGTCCTAAAACTTGTAAAAAGTGCAATCAAGTTGTAAAACTTGTCAAAATAGTTCAATTGAGTTCTAAAGTTAGCACCGTCAATCTTATTGACGGAAAATGCTGACATGGCATTTTAAATGATTTTTTATTTTCCATCTGGCTTTTTAAAATAGTTTTTTATTTATTTTTAAAAAAAAATTATATCTGAAAACTAAAATTCATTTTTTAAAAAACTGTTAAAAAAAAAAAAAAAAGAAAAGGCAGCTCCGTGCCCACCTGGAGCTGCCCTTTTCTTTTTCTCTTTTAACAGTTTTAAAAAATGAATTTTAGTTTTTGATATAATTTTTTTAAAAAAATGAATTAAAAATTATTTTAAAAAGCCAAGTGGAAAATAAAAATCATTTAAAATGCTACGTCGGTGTCACGTCAGCATTTTTCATCAATAAGACTGGCGGTGTTAACTTTAGTACTCAATTGAATCATTTTGATAAGTTTTAGGACTTGATTGTACTTTTTGCAAGTTTTAGGACTCAATTGCATTTTCGTAATAAGTTTTAGGACTTCTACAGCACTTATCCCTTTTTTTTTTTTTTTTATGTTCTAAACCATAAGAGTGATTTAACCACATATTAAGATTTCCCTCTGAGTTTCATTTCATGTCAATTTAAATTTTGATAATAGAGAGTTAAATAAGGTACTCTTGGCCAAATTAACTACTTGTATCTTGAAGGTGATTTTATCAGCACCCTCCAATCAATACTGGCCTTCTGTCAGAACCAAAAGTTTAGGATAGAGTAGATGGTGATTTATAAGTTTTTTTTTTTATTTGATCAATGCATTGTTTTCAATATATATATATATTTCCAAAAAGGAAAACTTTTTTTCCCTTTGAAAAATGCTATTATAATATAACAGCTAACAAAGATGATATGTTATCCTTGCCTAATACTTTTATGGTTCCAAATTCTCCTTAAATTTGACTTCAATAGGACAATTTTGTGAACTTGATTGTGATGTTCGTTCTCTACTCATGGTTGACGTGGGTAGGTTTCATGAGCCAGACAAACTAGACAAGTCGAGATTTTGCTTCTATCGATCTTTGATTGGTGGGTTACATAAAGTTTCTCACGTGTAACTCTAAAAAATATGACCAAAAAACAAAAACAACAAGAAGAAAAAGGAAAAGAAGATAACTAGAATCAGCCCATCCCCCTCCATCTCTTTTCCTCTCTCTACTAGTTCAACCATGGCCGCTGCACCACCAATTTGCTCCACCCTGCTATCGTGTCCGTGAGATCTCCAGCGGCCGGCCTTGTGACGCCCACCAAAGTCCCCATTAGGGGAACCCATCCAACACAAGCTCAATGTCGACCACTCAGCCGAAGCCCGACCACTCCAAAACCCACGTTCATGTGAGCACCACAATTGAATATCGACCATGGTATGGTCACGCATCAATTGTAAACCCACGTATTACTACCAAGCTTTGCTCATAGAGAGAGAGGGGGGCATGCCACTACAAAACAGGGGGAGGAGAGAGGCGAGGTTACAATGGTAAGGATAGGTGTTGGTACCTAAATTCTTGAGAGATTATTATTGATGAAGGCTTTATTCAAGTTTGAAATCAAGTTAAGTTAGCTCCTCAATCGATGATTTGATTTTTAGATATGTAATTTAATTAATTTTTCGTAGATGAAAAATCGAGTTGGTTGGATTTAGAAGTGCAGTGTTCTAGAATGATCTAGTGGAGAAGCATATCCTATAGAAAAATACTTGTAGAATACCATTGCAGAATTCTATGTGCATAAATATATATTTATATATATTTTCTAATTTTAAGATGTACCTTCTTTGCGGACCAAACCATGTTTGCTCCAATGGTTAACTTTCAAAAATGTAATTTATTGATTACGTGACTACAAAAATTGAGTTGGTCATATTCAAAATCATTGCCCTCTATGAGATGACCTGATTGAAAAGTTAAAAACATGATCTTAATTCATGGATAAAACCTCATATTTGTTGATTTCTTGAATCTCATAATGTTTTTCTTAGGATGATCGTGCTTCTTAGGCCATACTATTTAACGATCGAGTTCATTGGATTTGCACCATCGTCCTCCAGGGGAAGTTATTTGATAGGTCTAGTTTCTCATACAAGACCAAATTTAGGACCAACCAAAAAACTTCCCGTAGTAGCTCTTGAATATTTAGTTGATTTCTTTTGAAGTGACATCTTTTTGTTTGGATTTTGGATAATCTAATTCCCGAACTAAATCAAATTAGCTCCTTAGTCAATGATTTAATTTTAAGAAATGTAATTTAATGAGCTTTATGCAAATGGAAAAAACAAGTTAGTTGGATTTAGAATCGTAGCCAAAGATGATCTGATGAAAAGCATGCTCATAAGAAAGTTCGAGCACTCTTTACAACCTTCCCATAAGATTGTGTGGTTTATAGTTGACTTGGTCTTTTGCAATTTTTCATATGATTCCTATTAGTTATATATTATCATCATCGCTTTGGTTAGTCTTGTGATTACAGGAATCAGAGTAATGAGCCATTATGATCCATCTTGTGATCGCATGAATCCGAGTATTCAACAAGCATGACACGTCATGTTTCTTATATTATGTGTAACACCGTCAAAATATTCATTCCTTATCATAATGATTAAAATGATTGATTAGCTTGTTAGTCAATGTTTTTTTGTTTTAGAAATGTAATTTTATAGGCTTTCTTGATGCAAAAAATGAGTTGGAGTTAGAGCCGTCGTCCTCTAGGGATGGTATAGTTGCAAAACATTCTTATAGAATAGTTCAATCTTTATATTTATTGATTTGTTAAAAAATCGTCATTTTCAACTACATCTTCTCTTCTAGTTGTTAGAATGATTATGCTTTCCGAACCAACTCATGTTATCTCCTACGATTTGATAAGCTTTCAATAAATGCAAAAATCGAGTAACTCTCTTCAGGGGATGATTCTCAACTTGTGGAAATTGACAACTTTCTTTAGGGTATGATCTAGTTGAGAAGTTCATTGATTTCTTTACTCATATCGTTCAATGACATCTTTTTCATTTAGATGTTAAGATGATCTTTCTTGCTGAACTAAACGAAGCCAGCTCCTCAGCTGATGATTTGATTTCTAGAAGTATAATTTGATGAGGTCTCCATAGACGCAAAAATTGAATTTAGGATCAGAGCCTTTAGGAGATGATCCAGTTGAAAAGGATGCTTATAGAAAGGTCAACCATTTGAATAATTGTTATAAGAAGACTATCCTAAAGAAAAGTGATTCATTTCTCTAATTGAGCACTGTGCAACCTCCTTGCGTGGTGACGCTTCTTGATTGCCCTATACTCTTTGCCATCATTGAATTATATAAGGAAGTAATCCCGATTTTTTTTTCTTTATTGCTACCAGATTTCCTCCCTCATTTTGAACATTCCCTTCTCATACTTTAGCGTGATCTTCTAATATTTCTTATGATATCGATAAATGTCATTAATCACTGCTATTCATTCTATATGATAGAAATCAAAATAAACAATCTAGAAAATCTAAAAAGTCAACAAAATATATCTAAATATGTTGCCCCCTTTGATACCAACGTTTATGATTGCGTGACTACCCTCCATCTTTAGCCGGCGTGACTAATCAACTAGTTGGTAATCACTATTAGTTATATTAGGATAAGAAAAGAGAAAGATGTCAAGTATTCTTGACCTCTCATGATTTGTTGTTCAACAAGGCTTGGTCACTTATCTTCACGTCATCCCAATGGCTATAGGAAATGTTTAGCAATAATGATCTATCACTCCTAGTATAGTTTATGATATTGGTTTCAGTAGGACAAGCGATTGTTATGATGAGTATGATTTGACCGATTTAAATGATTCTTTTCACAATTTTCAAATATAAAGTTTTGGAACAAACTATTCCAATAATCTGAGGATTAGGTCCCGAATTACTCTTATGATTGATTCAAATAAAAGATTCATAGCTAAATTCCCCAACATCAAATAATATTCGGGCCTCAATGAGAGGACCTCAATAGCTAGCCTTCCTAATCAACTCATGCAATTTTTATCATCAATCATCCTCCAAACGTTCTACTTTGCTCTTAGTTGGTTCTAATAGACTTGTGATGACTCCTTTATTTAATAGAATCTCAATCAAGTAAATGAATCTTTTCAACATTATGCGCAATAAAAATTTGGGAGGACTCGTGACCTTGGACCGTGCATCGATTCTGTGGGGTCTCCACGATATCCTACTATTTAAAGTTGCTTGCTCATTTTGAGTTCATCGCATTCACTTTGGATGCAGCAGATGCAAATCAAATGCCTCAATTGCCGAAAAAGATTGCGAAACTCATGTTCACAGCCCAGCTTAGATCATATTAGTAATGGCTTTTGTTGACCAAACGAAGTTTCATTCACCGACACCTATGCTTCGAGACTCGTTAGTTTTCTTTCGTATTCCTTGTTGGCTGAACTAGTTCCGTCGTCGACGAGCTGTAGTTGCCGATTAAGAGCCTTCAACACTCATTGTCTTTGCCGAAAAAACTCATCATTCATTTTCTATCATATTTTTTTAAGAATATACTTCATTTATTTTTTTTATAGAAATTTGGAGTAAGTCCCATAGCATAATACATAATTAACTTAAACCATCGGTCTAAATACATGATTAACTAACACCATTCACAGATTCATAATAAAAAGTACATAACTACTAACACCACTTTAT
This sequence comes from Eucalyptus erythrocorys, assembly GCA_014182555.1. Classification (NCBI taxonomy): domain Eukaryota; kingdom Viridiplantae; phylum Streptophyta; class Magnoliopsida; order Myrtales; family Myrtaceae; genus Eucalyptus; species Eucalyptus erythrocorys. The sequence continues at coordinate 36,625,480 of CM024601.1, forward strand.
ACCTAGCTTCTTATTATTGTTAGATCTTAGCTTTTGATCATCATCAATATTAAATTCTTTCAGTCTTATATTTTGGGACACCATAGATTTTTAATTGGAGATTTACAATGCGTGAGTTTTCAATAATTAATTGTATTTGCAAATTTGATATTTTTTATCGTATATTTAAATGAGACTATCATTCATTACCAATATTGTAAATTTCTTGAACTTGTAATGTTCAGTGGCATCTTTATGTGGAAATATTTAAATATTGAAATTGACATACTTAAAAAATAAAGTCAAATTATGATTTATGTATCTGCTCGTTGGTAGATTATTTATGGACTAACTAATTGAGTATATTGTGCTAAAATGATCGCTTAAAAGTAGGGAGGTCCTCTTTACTTTTAATCATAGTATGAATGATTTAATGCTCAAATTACAATTGTATTTTATAACAAATAATACCACCTCTTCCACAAAATTCTACATCAATTCAATCAGTTTGACATAAATCACTTTATGTTAGTTTTTCCTAGTTGTCATGATTGAAAATACTTGCATTATGTTGCAGTCCCGTGCATTGCACGGGTCTTATAGTAGTTTATATACATTGAGATGATTGGGAGGCGAACTGTAGAGGGACGATGTCGTTTTCTAGAGCGTAGGAAGAAAATTCTCTTTTCCCTTTCCTTTTTTTTTTTCTGGCGATAATATTTCCTTTTACCTTTGACTGCAGCATAAATTAATAGAATTTTGCAAAATCTTTTGCTTATCATAATCACTATAAATTTTTACATGGGTTTTATCTCTTTTTCAGTTTTATGTTTATTTGACAAAGTGATTTTATTTAGTTCAAACTCTAACATTTTGTTTAGTATAAACCAGTTTGATCTTACCAAATGAATTATATCCTATACTGATCGATTATTTATATATATATATATATATATATATATATATATATGTGTGTGTGTGTGTGTGTGTGTGTGTGTGTGTGTGTGTGTGTGTGTATTAAATAATTTCCTGTGGAATAATTAAGTGATGATATGGCTTTCTTGGAATATATTTGTTGTTTTATTTTTCAAGCCTTGAAGGTAGGTAAGAAATTTTTTCCTTCCTTTCCCGTTTCTTTTATGATGATATTCCGTTTAACTTTGAATTCCAAGATAGAATATTAGAATTTTGCAAAATGTTTTGGTTATAAGAATCGTTATAGATTTTTCAATGGGTTTTCTCTCTTTTCCATTATTTAGTCTAATTGATTTTAAAGTGAATTTGTTTGGTTCAAACTTTGGGAAAATTGTTCAAAAAGTCCTAAATCTATTACATTTTTGTCAATTCAGTTCTAAACTTTTTAATTTTGTAAATTCAGTCCTAAATCTTTTCACTTCTTATTAATTGAGTCAATATAGCTAATTTTGGCCAGAAAATGCTAATGTGGACACTAGCGCTAACGTGAACAATTTTTAATAAACATCTTAATTTTTTTTTTGAATTATTATTATTTTTTTCTGTTTTTTCCTTCTAATTTTGGCACTTTATCATTAGTATCTCTCTCAATGACATAATAAATTTTTAAATTCAATGCCGACTTATAACTATCCATTTAGATAGTAACTTGCCGATAAAAAAAGGAAAATAGGGATAGCTACCTTTCCAGGAGAAGAAACACTAGCAATGCTAAAAATTATGTGCAAAGCTTACTTTAATGCCAAAAGCTTTTGTTAAATTACTTAAGTGCTACTTTTTAATAAAAACGATCACTTAAGTGTCAACTTTGATTTGGGTTACTGGAAATTCTACGTGATCATATTTTACTAATATCTCGGTCCTATGTGGCCTGCTAGAGTGCCAAATTAGCGTATACCCCCAAACGACATTGTATCGACAAGTTAACGAGTGATTGTTTGAGTGCCAAAATTTGTAAATATGGTTTGTTTGAGTGCCAATTATTATTAAAAGTGATTATTAAGTACTGATCGTTATTAAAAAATAACCATTTCAGTGCTAGTCGTTGTTAAAATTTGATCACTTTAGTGCCAATCTCAATTTAAAAATGATTATTGTGCGACATTGTTTTGGGTGTCCACGAGAACAAAATTTTTTAAAAATATGCCAAATCATACTAAAATTTAAATTGTAAATGCTACATAATCAATTTGGCCGGAATTTATTGCTAAAGGCACTTAAGTGATCGTTTTTTTTCCTATTTGGTATTTAAGTGAGTTGATAAAAACTTTTAATACTTAAATGAGCATCGTATATAACTTTTGCATTTCAAGTGTCCTCTTCCATTATTATATTCCTGGTGGGCTGTAACTTGGTCTCATAAGGAATGATTCTTCATTCCACCAGTGATAGGTGATTTGGTACTGTTGGATAAAGCTATGGCCCCCAGTTAAATGACGAGGTTAGCAATTGAGATTCATCAAATATGTGGTGTATCGTCTAGGCAAATCTTTCTCTTCATCAAAGGCAAAGGGTCAAGATATTATGGCATGGATCAAGTACATTCATCCCGATTCTATTTGCTCCCACTGAATGTAAGATTTCATATGAACATAAAGTGCATAAACTCAATCCATGAAAGAATGTTTTCACATGTTGACATGTTCTACATTCTCTGTTGAAACATTATTAACTTCGAAGAAAAATTACAGGTGACTAAATAGATGTGGAGGTTTCACTATTGGGATCGCAATTGACCATTGCATGGTAGATGGAGGATCAACAATGGATTTTATGAACACGTGGGCTAAAATAGCAAGAGGCAAGCCATTATCCCTCGTCCCTTCTCATGATAAAACTATACTAAAAGCAAGAATGCCTCCTCAAATCAATGGTGTTTACAAGGACTTTGTTCACATGAGTGATGTATCAAACATGATAGCATTATAAGCAATAACTCGTATATAAATCTTCCCACTTTGATGCTAAGAAGCTGGCAACCATCAAAAGAATGGCAACAAAAGACAGGTAAATTTCTGTCTTGTGATAATTGACAAGTGGCAATTCATAGGCATCTTTGTACAATTTATACGTCAACTGATAGTTCCAAATGAACTCCAAACACGCTCAAAACTAAATCAAAACAAATTTCCAATCAAAACAAAAAATGCGATGGCCCATCTTAAATCATCATAAATACTGCTAGTATTTACATCCTTACAGTTATATGGTCACTGAAAATGGAATCTATCTATTTCGAACAACAGGTAATGAGTAGCTACACTAAATTCGCAATAGATAGGATTTTAATATTTATAACAGAAAATAAAGTATGAGAAAAAATGAAGTAGGTAAGAGTGTCGTAACACATTTTTATCATCTCTATTTATGTAATTTTTAAATTCATTTACATCGATATGTCATTTATACCGATATGATAGGATGTGAATGTATCTGGCTTCAATAGACGATGAAAAAAACAGTAGTGAGTGGTGATTGTGGTAAGCTGCTCTAGTATTTAATATCAGAGCCAGGTTTCGATCCTGGGACCTGTGGGTTATGGGCCCACCACGCTTCCGCTGCGCCACTCTGATTTTGTTGAAACTCCTTTAACAAAATTTTTTATTTATTGGAAGATGCTGCTCTTCCCTCCCCTAACCTACTGCTGCATGGGGGATTATTTATTTTTGATGACGACGCTCCGGAAGGACTGTAAACCAATGTGTTACGACCAATGGAGTATTGTGAAAGCAATTCCCAATGGAAAAGAAGACCGATGGTAATGTTAAGACGATCACCAACCCTCACATTTCTATACACATTTTGAGCCATCTCATCGATTAATCCTTGGACTTTGGTGATGAACAATTTGAGCTTTGTCATTCGATGCTCCAGATCCCCCATTGAATCCCTCAAACTCGAACCACCACGGTTCTTCTTTCCCTTGGTAGCACCCTTCTTGATTGTGATGTTCGTTCTCTTCTCATGGTTGTTATGGGTAGGTTCCATGAGCTAGATAAACTAGACAAGTCGAGATTTTGCTTCTACTGATCCTTGATTGGTGGGTTACATGAAGTTTCTCACGTGTAACTCTAAAAAATATGACAAAAAAAAAAAAAAAAAAAAGAGGAAAAGAAGATAACCAGAATCGGCCCATCCCCCTCTATCTCTTTTCCTCTGTCTACTGGTTCAACCATGGCCACTGCACCACCATTTTGCTCCACCCTGCTATCGTATCCGTGAGATCTCCAGCGGCCGACCTTGCGGCGCCCATCGAAGTCCCCATTAGGGGCACCCATCCAACACAAGCTCAATGTCGACCACTCAACCGGAGCCCGACCACTCCAAAACCCACGTTCATGTGAGCACCACAACTGAATATCAACCATGGTATGGTCATGCATCAATCGTAAACCCACGTATTACTACCAAGCTTTGCTCATAGAGAGAGAGGGGGGCATCCCTCTACAAAACAGGAGGAGGAGAAAGAGGCGAGGTTGACAATGGTAAGAATAGGTGTTGGTACCTAAATTTTGATGAATTATTTAGTTATTCATTATCTAGAAATTTAAGAGTCGACACTAGCGCCTAAACAAAAAATTTGTTAAATTTTAATTGCATGTTAGGAGCATGTAATAGTAATAGGCGAGCATGAATTTCATTTTAATCTTAATTGAATTTACAAGATCGAGCCCATTTAATTCAATTTTGATGAAAGACCCTGGACAGAAAAAAAAAATGAGCGTGAGTTAAAAGAGAGAGAGAGAGAGAGAGAGAGAGAGTCAAGGAGAAAAAAAGAGAGAAGGTACGGAGGAGAATTTTGAAAAGGGGAATATGGATCCCTTTTATTCATCAACTTGATAAAGTTCTATAAACTATACTAGCAAGTTGATCATGAGCTTCAAACATTTCTATGCGCTAGCTAACAGATTAGCTATCATGGTTCCTCATGCTCTGAATGCTCATCTTTGTAATAGAAAATCGGGAAACAGCCATCTTTTGGATTGTTCTTTCAACATTTCTTTGGTAAGAACTGGTTGTTTAAGCAAAGAGAAGAGTGCATTTAATTTAAGCTGACCATGCTTCATGAGGGGATGCGTGTGGATTGTTAGCTTGTACTTCTTTACCATACCGTTGTACTCTGCTATCAGGTCGTTGTTTTGGTAGACTTAGGATTAGACAAGTCAAACTCATCGGCCTCTTTTGGAGTCTAGTCATTTTTCGGAGGCTCATATCTGCTATTTTTTCATGCAATCACGACAACATCTTGATGCTTGATGTCTTATTGAGACAATGATGCTGCAGAAATGGCTCAAATGGTTTGTGGTTCCTGCCAAAGATCGATTTCATATCAGCCAGGAGCCAAATATGTGCAATGCTTATGCTACAAGACGATTAACTTTGTGTTGGAAGGTTTATCTCTTAATCTTTACTGGTATTACTTTTACTGTCATCTTTCCTTTTCTCCTTTCAAGAACTATACAAATTGACAGTACTTTGAACTCATATCGTTTGTGTATCAATTGATAGATCAGCAAGTGCATTGATTGTTGCTGCGTAACGACTCTAATCTGCAGCAGTAAAATGGTAGATGTGGACCCACACCTAGTTACTCCCTATTCTTCTTCTTCACAGAGCTAAAAGAACTCATTAGTATGTGACTATGTTCTGAGCTGCACAGTGGCATTATCCTCTAGAAGATTCCTTGACTGGTTCAAGTTTGACTTTTTGTTGCAGTAAAAATATGTTGTCATACCATCAGTCCTATATGTTTCATGACACTGCAGTTTCTTAGAATATGCAATTGGCTTGTTGGTTTATGCAGAATTGTTGTCTTACATGTAGGACATAAGATTGTTTCGTGCTTAATCTTGTGATCTTGGATTTTAACCTTTTGCCTTTTCTTTTAGAATGGGGATGGGATTGATGAGATTGGGTTGTGGTAGGAAGAGGGAGTCAAAGATAGATATGCAGCATGGTAGATGTAGGTTGAGGAACAAGACTGTTTTATGGTAGCAAAATTTTTTTGACTTGCTTTATGTATGCATGTTGTATTTGTTCTGGACATATCATTGTGATAAAAATTGATGCAATTATGTCTGTACTTCTTCCTTGATGCTTGGATGCGAAAGTTTTTAAAATAGGAAATACTCTCTATGGCAACCATTTGAGAATTTATTATAGTCTGATCCAGCTTGAATATCTGTGACCTGTTTTATGTATGCATGATGAATTTGTGCTGGACATATTGTTGTGATAACAATTGATGCAATTACAACCGTACTTCTTCCTCAATGCTTGGATGTGAAAGTTTTTAAAATAGGAAGTACTCTTCCTCAATGCTTGGATGTGAAAGTTTGTAAAATAGGAAGTACTCTCTATGGCAACTATTAGAGAAATCGTTATTGTCTGATCCAGCTCGAGCCTGATCCTGGAAAAAAAGAGAGAAGAGTAAGCCTTTCAAGAAGAGACCTATATCTGCCTGTAACATGTCACTTTGTTAAGAAATTTGTCAAAATTCACATGAATTTTATGTGCCTTGGGAAATTAAACTGGAAGAGTTCAACAGTAAGTAGTTATTGGAGGTCAAGTGACTTAAGTCGAGTCTGTTGGAAAAGTAAATAGGTGCCTGGGTGATATACCATACTATAAGTTATAAGAAGCTGATTGTTAGCATGTCTTGAGTTTACAGGATAGTTTTCCCCCAATGTCATATTGGCTCGAAATTGTCTTTTGCATTAGTTTCAGGCTGAAAATGGTTACATCCTTTGTCGATTTAAGTTTTGCCTCCAATTCTGCAGCTTTTGCCACAGTAGTATGAAATCTTATCACATAATAATATGATGGAGGGATACAACTGATGAGCAATTCCTCTTTAATTTTGCATTCAGACTAAATATGTCATATTTCTGTTGCAAGAAGAGCATAATTGAAGAAGGGACAAAACAATTCAGTGTTGAAGCTGAAGTTGTTTGCAGTCTAAAATAAATTATGGTGTTCCTACCACTGTAGAGTGGAGTCAAGTTTGGCTGGAAACTTCTTTCTGTTATTCAGCGATGTATGTCTTTGTCTTACTGAAAAACGAAATACTGTCTTTGTTCTTGTTTCTTCAGAGCATCAGGTTGGACAAGTTAAGTGTGGTACATGTGCGGTGTTGCTTATGTACCCATATGGCGCTCCAGCAGTCTAGTGTTCGGCCTGCCGTTCTGTGACAGAAATTGGGGTATGCAAACTGTTTGCTTGAATAACTTTTGCGTGACCATACTTGGTAGATATATCTTTTAACTTCCTTCATCTGTGGAGTGGGTTCCCATGGAAAACATCAGTGGCAGTAGAAATATTTGGGTCCCATGATCCTTAGGGTCCCTTTAGGACATATATAAACATTTTTGTGACTGGAAATATTTCACGTTGATGGACTTCTACTTTTTGTAGACATGAGGAACCAAATTACAATTGTATGTATCTTTTTTAACTGTTGGTCAATGCTGGTTGGACACCCAAGTTGAATTAGATACTCGTATGATTTAGCTGTGATTTTGAAGATTTTTTGAGTGGTGGGGTGTTATTCCCGTTTCTGGTCCCTCTTGGCTAGTCTTAAATTGATCACTAAGTCTGTATTATTTTCTTAATTTTCCTTTCACTTGAAACTATTTAACATGTTGAGGCAACAAAGTTACTTTCTCTCCATTGGCACGGTCTCATTGACAAGAGCTGGCACTTGGGTGACCGATTGGCTATATTCATGGTTGTTTACAAGCATCAGTCCTTTCCATGTACATCATGCTTTAACTTGATTCGTTTATGGTAATGCCTAAACTGAGTATTAATCTGTATCATTAGGAGCACAACAAAAGGTCCCCATGGGCGGTACAGCAGGGGAGACTTCCCCCTCCCGGTACAGTTCCTTGATGGGCGCACGCAAATCTACAGTTCTGCAGGTGGTATCATTTTCTGAATGCTTTTTCCGGTCTAATTGAATGTTTGTTATATCATCCACATAATTGAGATATGCTTGCTGAATCCCGAATTTATACTTCCCCAGTTGGAACTTTGTTATGCCTTATTATTATGTGCTGCCCTGCATCCTAGTAGGCTTCTATTATCGTACAGAACTGCTCTAAAAAACTGTGTATGCTTCTTGTGCAGATGTTAACTTCAACAGGAATGAAGGCAAATTCTTTGCATCTGCACAAGCTACGCTCATGCCTTTCGGACTCATTTCTACGGGCTCCTGCAGTATGAAAACCCAAGAAGGTCCCTGCAGCCAAATTTGCAGTTTCAGAGGATCTCAGCCAGAGATAAGTTAAGACCTAACAGCTGCATCAAAATGATCCTCAATATATTTCCCTAATACTGCTGGCGTGTGAGATGTTTTTGCCTGCCTGGGTCTGTTCCTAGAAGCCAATCAAGGATTGCTAGTTAGAACGCGATTAGTATCCGAGTTCAAGTCCCTTATGTACATGCCTATGTATTAGTTTTTTTAAGCCTGAAAAATTTATGTGCCGTTTGATCTGCTTCTCAAACTTTTGCCCTGAGATTAATCTCTGCACCTGAGTAATCGCTTGAAGACTTGAGTAACCGCGATATGGCGATGGTCGTGTTTTCGGAAATGCTGCTGCTTTTAAAGAATATTCCGAACAGATACGCAGTAACGTGTTTCCACCTCAACGTTAGAATCGTGAATGGGCTACGTTAATGACTATCTCTGGGTAATTGGGTCTTTGGCGAGCTTACTGGGACCGTGGTCGTCCATCTTCGTTTTGCTGGCCGATAAGATCTTTGTGATTGACAAGCCAGCTGGGTTGGTTTGCCAAGTTCCAAACTAAGATTCAGTTCGATTTAGAGAATAATTTCTAGGAAAATATTTTCCGAATTTTTTTATGTTCATTTCACAGAAGATAAATTGGTTAAGAAAAACATTTTCCATGAAGGAAAAAAAGAGTCTTTTAAAATAGGAGAAAATGTTTTATACTTCTGAAAAAAGCAAAAACGTTTTTCACATTTTCTTTCACCTCACTTTCTTTCATCAAATACTTTTTACCTATTTTTTAAAATCAAAATTTTAATTATTTTTTATTCTTTTCCCTTTTTTCCCTTTTCATTTTTCCTTTTCTTCATTGGTTGATTGCTAGCTAGAAAAAAATGACAAAAGAAGAAAAAGATTAAAAATAAAAAAAAAAAAAAAAATCGATTTTAAAAATATAATAATGAAAATTTTATTGAAATTGGTGCATGGAGAAAAAGATTTTTTTACTGAACAATGAAAAATACTTTCTAGCTCATTTTCAAGTTTCAGTCGAATATAGGAAAATTTGATTATTTTTCTAAAAAAAAAATGTTTACTAGAAAATGAAGTAGCAAACTCTATTGTAGTTTCGGTTACTAATTTTGCCCCAAATCCACGGTTGTGTATGGTTTAAGGAAGAAACTGAATTTTTCCCCAAATAATTTATTGTGACGTTAGGGTCTGAAGAAAGGTTGAATAGACCTATCTTTCAATCCACTAAACCAGTCGAGATTATTTGAGGCAGTCATGTGTTAAACGGCATTATTTAGGTCTATTATTACTTATTAGGTATGCCTGCCACACTTGATTTCCAGCATCTTGCGTCTGAATTGCCATTTTTTTTTTTTTTAAGTGACACTTTGATTCGACGAAAAGTTTTTACACTAAAGTGAGTGCTGTGAAAAAGTGATAATATTTTTAGTGTCATTTTTTCAGACATTACATTATAAGAAATAGCATGTGAGGAAGAAGTTGCAAAAAGATATTTTAAAAAAAGGTCAAACAATTGTAGGACTCAGGTCTCTCTCCGAACCATGAACATGAAGTGGCGCAAATAAAATCCAAGTACAAAGCGTAAGCCGCCAAATAAACTGAAGTATATTTGGGAACCACAATGTCAAAGCCTCCTGGGCTCTACAAGCCCTTTTGGCAAATATAGAGAAGCAGCACGCAAAAATTGCGCAAAAGAAATCCACAGAATAAGTGACTAGGGTCTTCAAAAATTCATTTCAAATCCAACGCAAAATTCCCAATATCACCACCTTAGATACAATTAGGCAAAGACAACCTTAAAAATTACTGGTTTCTCTCCCCTAGCATGTGGAGATGAATTGTGTTCCCGATCAAAGGCGTAATGTGCCACAAAATGAGGATGAAATTCAAATCCATCTAAATATATTAGAAGATCCATGGCTCCAACTTTAGATGTTTGAAACCATGTCAAGTTAGCTCCTCCGCCAATGATTTAATTTTTAGAAATGTAATTTCATTAGCACCACAAAATGAGGAGAGAATTCAAATTCATCTAAATCGATTAGAAGATCCATGGCTCCTAATTCTTGAAAGATACTTACTGATGAAGGCTTTATTCTAGTTTGAAATCGAGTAAAGTTAGCTCCTCAATCAATGATTTGATTTTTAGAAATGTAATTTAATTAATTTTTCGTAGATGAAAAATCAAGTTGGTTGGATTTAGAAGTACGGAGTTCTAGAATGATCTAGTGGAGAAGCATTGCCTATAGAAAAATACTTATAGAATAGCATTGCAAAATTCTATGTGCATATATACATATACATATATATATATATATATATATTTTATATATTCTAATTTTAAGATGTTCCTTCTTTGCAGACCAAACCATGTTTGCTCCAATGGTTAACTTTCAAAAATGTAATTTATTGATCTTTACATGACTGCAAAAATTGAGTTGGTCAGATTCAAAATCATTGCCCTCTATGAGATGACCTGGTTGAAAAGCTAAAAAACATAATCTTAATTCATGGATAAAACCTCATATTTGTTGATTTCTTGAATCTCATAATGTTTTTCTTATGGATGATCAAGCTTCTTAGGCCATACCATTTAACAATCGAGTTCATTGGATTTGCACCATCGCCCTCCAGGGGAAGTTATTTGACAGGTCTATTTTCTCGTACAAGACCAAATTTAGAACCAATAAATAAAGTTCCCGTAGGTGGAAGTTGAGTAGCTCTTGAAAAGTTAGTTGATTTCTTTTGAAGTGATATCTTTTTGTTTGGATGTTGGATAATCTAATTCCCGAACTAAATCAAATTAGCTCCTTACTTAATGATTTAATTTTAAGAAATTTAATTTAATGAGCATTCTGCAAATGGAAAAAACAAGTTAGTTGGATTTAGGATCGTAGCCAAAGATGATCTGGTGAAAAGCATGCTCATAAGAAAGTTCGAACACTCTTTACAACCTTCCCATAAGATTGTGTGGTTTATAGTTGACTTGGTCTTTTGCAATTTTTCATATGATTCCTATTAGTTATATATTATCATCATCGCTTTGATTAGTCTTGTGATTACAGGAATCAGAGTAATGAGCCATTATGATCCGTCTTGTGATCGCATGAATCCAAGTATTCAACAAGCATGACACGTCATGTTTCTTATATTATGTGTAGCACCGTCAAGATATTCATTCCATATCATAATGATTAAAATGATTGATTAGCTTGTCAATCAATGTTTTTTTTTTTTTTTTTTTGAAATGTACTTTTATAGGCTTTCTTGATGTAAAAAATGAGTTGGAGTTAGAGCCGTCATCCTCTAGGGATCAATCTCTATATTTATTGATTTGTTAAACATCGTCATGTTCAACTACATCTTCTCTTCTAGTTGTTAGAATGATTATGCTTTCTGAACCAACTCATGTTATCTCCTCGACCAATGGTTTGATTTTTGGATATACGATTTGATAAGCTTTCAATAAATGCAAAAATCGAGTAACTCTCTTCAGGGGATGATTCTCAACTTGTGGAAATTGACAACTCTCTTTAGGGTATGATCCAGTTGAGAAGTTCATTGATTTCTTTACTCATATCGTTCAACAACATCTTTTTCATTTAGACGTTAAGATGATCTTTCTTGCTGAACTAAACGAAGCCAGCTCCTCAGCTGATGATTTGATTTCTAGAAGTATAATTTGATGAGGTTTCCATAGACGCAAAAATTGAATTTAGGGTCAGAGCCTTTAGGAGATGATCCAGTTGAAAAGGATGCTTATAGAAAGGTCAACAATTTGAATAATTGGTATAAGAAGACTATCCTATAGAAAAGTGATTCATTTCTCTAATTGAGCACCGTGCAACCTCCTTGCATGGTGACGCTTCTTGATTGCCCTATACTCTTCGCCATCGTTGAATTATATAAGGAAGTAATCCTGATTTTTTTTTCTTTATTACTACCAGATTTCCTCCCTTATTTTGAACATATCACCTCATACTTTAGCGTGATCTTCTAATATTTCTTATGATATCAATAAATGTCATTAATCACTGCTATTCATTCTATATGATAGAAATCAAAATAAACAATCTAGAAAATCTAAAAAGTCAACAAAATATATCTAAATGTGTTGCCCCCTTTGATACCGACGTTTGTGATTGCGTGACTACCCTCCTTCTTTAGCCGGCGTGATTAATCAACTAGTTGGTAATCACTATTAGTTATATTAGGATAAGAAAAGAGAAAGATGTCAAGTATTCTTGGCCTCTTATGATTTGTTGTTCAATACGGCTTGGTCACTTATCTTCACGTCATCCCAATGGCTGTAGGAAATGTTTAGCAATAATGACCCATCACTCCTAGTATAGTTTATGATATTGGTTTCAGTAGGACAAGCGATTGTTATGATCAGTATGATTTGACCGATTTGAATGATTCTTTTCACAATTTTCAAATATAAAGTTTCGGAACAAACTATTCCAATAATCCGAGGATTAGGTCCTGAATTACTCTTATGATTGATTCAAATAAAAGATTCATAGTTAAATTCCCCAACATCAAATAATATTAGGGCCTCAATGAGAGGACCTCAATAGCTAGCCTTCCTAATCAACTCGTGCAATTTTTATCATCAATAATCCTCCAAACGTTCTACTTCGCTCTTAGTTGGTTCTAAGAGACTTGTGATGACTCCTTTATTTAATAGAATCTCAATCAAGTAAATGAATCTTTTCAACATTATGCGCAATAAAAATTTGGGAGGACTCGTGACCTTGGACCGTACATCGATTCTGTGGGGTCTCTACGATATCCTACTATTTAAAGTTGCTTGCTCATTTTGAGTTCATCGCATTCACTTTTGATGCAGCAGATGCAAATTAAATGCCAATTGTCGAAAAAGATTGCGAAACTCATGTTTACAGCCCATCTAAGATCATATTAGTTATGGCTTTTGTTGACCAAACCAAGTTTCATTCGCCGACACCTAAGCTCCAAGACTCGTTAGTTTTCTTTCGTATTCCTTGTTGGCTGAACTAGTTCCGTTGTCGACTAGCTGTAGTTGCCGATTAAGAGCCTTCAACACTGATTGTCTTTGCCGAAAAAACTCATTATTTATTTTTTATCATATTTTTTAAGAATATACTTCATTTATTCTATAGAAATTTGGAGTAGGTCCCCATAGCATAATACATAATTAACTTAAACCATTGGTCTAAATACATGATTAACTAACACCATTCACAGCTTCATAATAAAAAGTGCATAACTACTAACACCACTTTACACCTAGCTTCTTATTATTGTTAGAACTTAGCTTTTGATTATCATCAATATTAAATTCTTTCAGTCTTTTATTTTGGGACACCATAGATTTCTAATTGGAGATTTACAATGCGTGAGTTTTCAATAATTAATTGTATTTGCAAATTTGATATTGTTTATCATATATTTAAATGAGACTGTCATTCATTACCAATATGTTAAATTTCTTGAACTTGTAATGTTCAATGACATCTTTATGTGGAAAGATTTAAATATTGAAATTGAAATACTTAAAAAATAAAGTGAAATTATGATTTATGTATCTGTTCGTTGGTAATTTATTTATGGAATAGCTAATTGAGTATATTGTGCTAAAATGATCGCTTAAAAGTAGGGAGGTCCTCTTTGCTTTTAATCATAGTATGAATGATTTAATGCTCAAATTACACCTGTATTTTATATCAAATAATACCACCTCTTCCACAAAATTCTACATCAATTCAATCAGTTTGACATAAATCACTTGATGTTAGATTTTCCTAGTTGTTATGATTGAAAATACTTGCATTATGTTTCAATCCTGTGCATTGCACGGGTCTTATAGTAGTTTATATTCATTGAGATGATTTGGAGGCGAACTGCAGAGGGATATTGTCGTTTTCTAGAGTGTAGGGAAGAAAATTCTCTTTTCCCTTTCCTTTTTTGGGCTGGAGATAATATTTCCTTTTACCCTCGACTGCAGCATAAATTAATAGAATTTTGCAAAATATTTTGCTTATCATAATCACTATAAATTTTTTCCATGGGGTTTATCTCTTTTTTAGTTTTATGTTTATTTGACAAAGTGATTTTGTTTAGTTCCAACTCTAACATTTTGTTTAGTATAAATCGGTTTGATCTTACCAAATGAATAATATCCTATACCGATCAATTATATATATATATATATAAATAATTGCCTGGGGAATAATTAAGTGATGATATGACTTTGTTGGAATATATTTGTTGTTTTATTTTTCAAGCCTTGAAGGTAGGTAAGAAATTTTTTCCTTCCTTTCCCGTTTCTTTTATGATGATATTCCGTTTAACTTTGAATTCCAAGATAGAATATTAGAATTTTGCAAAATGTTTTGGTTATAAGAATTGTTATAGATTTTTCAATGGGTTTTCTCTCTTTTCCATTATTTAGTCTAATTGATTTTAAAGTGAATTTGTTTGGTTCAAACTTTGGAAAAATTGTCCAAAAAGTCTTAAATCTATTACATTTTTGTCAATTTAGTTCTAAACCTTTTAATTTTGTAAATTCAATCCTAAACATTTTCACTTCTTATCAATTGAGTCAATCTAACTAACTTTGACTGGAAAATGCTGACGCAGATGCTATTGCTAACATAAACAATTTTAATAAACATCTTAATATATTTTTTAGAATTTTTATTATTTTTTCTGTTTTTTCCTTTCTTTTTTTTCTTTCTTTTCTTTTTGGCTTTCTTCTTTAATACTCCATTTCTTTTCTTTCTTTACCTTTTCCGATGGCCAGCCAGCAAGGTGAGGCCTGGCTGGGCGAAAGCGAGCCCCGGTAAGGGGAGCCTTCCTCCAGGTGCAGCTCAGGAAGGGTCGCAATTATCTATATTATGAAATGTAATGGAGTATCTGTCCCTGTGCAACTCAAGGCCGTTTTCTAGCAATTGACGGAAGGCAAATATAACGCGTGGCTATCCTAGAACCGTCATCTGGACCACCTGAAATAAAAAACTAAACGATGGAAACTGTTAATATATGCACTTTCAACTTCCAAGAAGCTCCTTTCGAAGTGATCATGGAATTTGGGAAACTACATTATAAGAATTTCTGGGTCCCTCTGGGGCGACTGACTAACCAGCCAAGTTTTCATACTAAAAAACCATACACATGAAATCCAGATCTATTCAAATTGCCCGCAGAAACGGCCACTTTCCAAAATCCGCATAGAGAAGCTAATCCAAATTCAGGTACGTTCATCTTTAAATTGTATGGTATGCCTTCCCATGACAAGACCCAACCAAATCTTTTGTTACTAAGGATAACGCACTCCACTTTATGTTAAAGTATTCCGCTCTACTTGCAAATTGTGTAAAATTTCAAATTGTATTTTCGACCATGCACGGAATTGAACACATGTTCGAGACTTCACGTTGCTTTCTCGTGATCCGTATCCATGTTATTTCACATTCCTTGACACTGCCCGTTTTCCGAAATTACTATGAATTTATTCCATCCGGAATCGCACATGAGATCGGTTTTCTTAAACTACACCTTGCTTATGTACAGGATCAATGAAACTCTTTTAACTCAGATGTGATATCTCTCTCTACCTAATAACTTTGTTTGAACTTTCAAACACTTTTTTTTTCCCATCTCAGTAAGAGAGCAGGATAAAGAATTCCGGACTTCTCCGGTGGAGGCCCTCCAAACCACGAAGAACAGTGCCCTCATAGTAGAAAGATCCGTCCCTCTCGCCGTCCTGCCAGAACAAGGAACTCCCGGGGGTTCCCTTTTCTTAGATAGCCTTGATGAAACGGCAAAAGCGATAATATTGATTGTTTATTCTTACGACAGGGGTGACGCAAATGTGGTAGACGTGATTAAGCATGCTTTGG
The DNA here is from genome assembly GCA_014182555.1 of Eucalyptus erythrocorys. Classification (NCBI taxonomy): domain Eukaryota; kingdom Viridiplantae; phylum Streptophyta; class Magnoliopsida; order Myrtales; family Myrtaceae; genus Eucalyptus; species Eucalyptus erythrocorys. The sequence continues at coordinate 36,641,581 of CM024601.1, forward strand.
CCAAAGTTCTGGTCTGTTACTATCCGCTTGCAGGGAGATTAGCTAAAACCTCTCGAGGGAAGTCGCTTGTGGATTGCCAGAAGAAGTTAGGAGTCTCATTTGTGGAGGCAATAGCTAATAGTGATAATGAAAGTCTGGGTGATACGAGAATTTTCGAATTCTGATGTTCTGGGTAAGCTTATGTACAAGGATCCTACGGAAGATATACCTGAAGTTGCCCCCCTCCTAACTGCACAGGTAAGGAACAATTTTTTTTTTTTTTCCTGGTAATGCTTGAGAGTGCTTTTCTAATCTATTCATTTCATTTCAGATTCCTATGTAAAGATCATAAATACTCCTTTTTGCCTTTTTATTTGTTTTTCTCGATTAAACATGATTGTCAATTTGTTTTGGTAGATCTAATTCGAGATTAACTAGTTGGGCTCCTGATTTGTTAACTTTGCTTAAGATTTAGAAGATGATAATTTTCTTTTGGTAAGAAGTTATTTACTTTTTTTTTTTTTTTTAATATGAGAAGCAATTCATATGAAGAAAAACTCGATAGTGATTAGCAACTTCCTATATTGTTAATTAATATTTTCTACTTATAATAAAGCAGAAGTTTCAACTTATTTTTGCAAGAGGTAATTCTAACTTTTCATCTAGTATAATAATTATCTACACGCAGGTAACCAGATTTTTCTCTATATAATTGATTGAGAACTTTATTTATTTATTTATTTATTGTGGCAACGGTCAGTATATTTGTAGTCATTTAGTTATTTCTCCAGTAAATTAGTATCTCCATGGCAAACAATATTATGAAGCAGCCTCTTCATGGTCCAAAAAAATGGAAAATTGGCACTTTATCATTAGTATCTTTCTCAATGACATAATAAATTTTCAAATTCAATGCCGACTTATAACTATCCATTTAGATAGTAACTTGCCGATAAAAAATGGAAAATAGAGATAGCTACCTTTCCAGGAGAAGAAACACTAGCAATGCTAAAAATTATGTGCAACGCTTACTTTAATGCCAAAAGCTTTTGTTAAATCACTTAAGTGCTACTTTTAAATAAAAACGATCACTTAAGTGTCAACTCCAATTTGGGTTACTGAAAATTCTACATGATCATATTTTATTAATATCTCAGTCCTATGTGGCTTGCTAGAGTGCCAAATTAGTATATAACCCCCAAACAACATTGTATCGACAAGTTAACGAGTGATTGTTTGAGTGCCAAAATTTATAAATATGGATTGTTTGAGTGCCAAAATTTATAAATATGGATTGTCTGAGTGCCAATTATTGTTAAAAGTGATTACTTAAGTACTGATCGTTATCAAAAAATGACCACTTTAGTGCTAGTTGTTGTTAAAATTTGATCACTTTAGTGCCAATCTCAATTAAAAAATGATTATTGTGTGACGTTATTTTGGATGTCCATGAGAACAAAATTTTTAGAAATATCCCAAATCATACTAAAATTTAAATTGTAAATGCTACATAATCAACTTGGTCAGAATTTATTGCTAAAGGCACTTAAGTGATCGTTTTTTCTCCTATTTGGTATTAAGGTGAGTTGATAGAAACTTTTAACACTTAAATGAGCACCGTACATTTCGACCCAAAAAAAAAAAAAAAAAAAAATGAGCACCTTACATAACTTTTGCATTTAAAGCGTCCTCTTCCATTATTATATTCCTGGTGTTCTGTAACTCGTCCTGGTAAGGTCTCATGAGGAATGATTCTTCAGTCCACCAGTGATAGGTGATTTGGTACTGTTGGATAAAGCTGTGGCCCCCACTTAAATGACGAGGTTAGCAATTGAGATTCATCAAATATGTGGTGTATCGAGTCTAGGCAAATCTTTCTCTTCATCAAAGGCAAAGGGTCTAGATATTATGGCATGGATCAAGTACATTCATCCCGATTCTATTTGCTCCCACTGAATGTAAGATTTCATATGAACATAAAGTGCATAAACTCAATCCACGCAAGAATGTTTTCACATGTTGACATGTTCTACATTCTCTGTTGAAACATTATTAACTTTGAAGACAAATTACAGGTGACTAAATTTAGATGTGGAGGTTTCACTATTGGGATCGCAATTGACCATTGCATGGTAGATGGAGGGTCAACAATGGATTTTATAAACGCATGGGCTAAAATAGCAAGAGGCAAGCCATTATCCCTCGTCCCTTCTCATGATAGAACTATACTAAAAGCAAGAATGCCTCCTCAAATCAATGGTGTTTACAAGGACTTTGTTCACATGAGTGATGTATCAAACATGACAGCATTATAAGCAATAACTCGTATATAAATCTTCCCACTTTGATGCTAAGAAGCTGGCGACCATCAAAAGAATGGCAACAAAAGACAAGTAAATTTCTGTCTTGTGATAATTGACAAGTGGCAATTCATAGGCATCTTTGTACAATTTATACGTCAACTGATAGTTCCAAATGAACTCCAAACACGCTCAAAACTAAATCAAAACAAATTTCCAATCAAAACAAATAATGCGATGGCCCTTCTTAAATCATCATAAATACCGCTAGTATTTACATCCTTACAGTTATATGGTCACTGAAAATGGAATCTATCTATTTCAAACAACAGGTAAGGAGTAGCTACACTAAATTCGCAATAGATAGGATTTTTAATATTTATAACAGAAAATAAAGTATGAGAAAAAATGAAGTAGGTAAGAGTGTCGTAAAACATTTTTATCATCTCTATTTATGTAATAGACAATGAAAAAAAAAGTAGTGACTGGTGATTGTGGGAAGCTGCTCTAGTATTTAATATCAGAGCCAGGTTTCGATCCTAGGACCTGTGGGTTATGGGCCCACCACGCTTCCGCTGCGCCACTCTGATTTTGTTGAAACTCCTTCAACAAAATTTTGTATTTATTGGAAGATGCTGCTCTTCCCTCCCCTAACCTACTGCTGTATGGGGGATTATTTATTTTTGATGACGACGCTCCGGAAGGATTGTAAACCAATGTGTTACGGCCAATGGAGTATTGTGAAAGCAATTCCCAATGGAAAAGAAGACCAATGGTAATGTTAAGACTGTCACGCCCCGAACCCGGAGACACGTGCACAACCCGCCATGGTCGTAGAATTGCGACATTCCCAGGTAGTGTCGCCGACCCAAATTAATTTAATTAAGCGCATGCGGAACGTATAAAAAAAAAAAAAAAAAACTGACAATTTAAAAGCGGGATAGAAGCAGGAACAAAAATCAATTTAATACAAACCAACATGTTATCACAAAATCAAACAAAATTTACACGCAGTCAAAACGGATCGGAGTCTACACACTCAGGATTGGCCAAATCAAAAACAAGGAATAGTCCTAGAACTACTAGCCGGGCTCGATCGTTGATCCTCCATCTCCTTGGCTCGCAACTCCTTGCCCAACCGCACCGGCCCCACGACTCCGCTGGAATCGTTATCTACGACCCTGAAATGTGTTTCCCACAACGGGGTGAGACATTGTCTCAGCAAGTTCACCCCTCCTAAGCCCCTATTAGAAAGAAAATACACCCCCGCATGACCTAGCCACACATCAAGAAGACTTACCTCGCAACAGTCCGCACCTGCAGGTTAGTACAGTTCATATCAATCAATCACTTACAATTATGACAATTCAATGAACCAAGGCACAACCACGCCGTCAATCAATCAACCACTTGGATCGTCTCAGCGATCAATCGGCTCGGCCGATTACATGTCATTCAATCAAATCAATCACTGCTCCCAACCGCGACCCTAAGGGCAAACTCAACAAATCGGTGGTATCACGGCCCCACGTGACACGACCTTCGAAAAGGTGGTTCAACACTAGTGGCATCACGGCCCCACTCGGCACGGCCTCTCATAGGCGGTCAACAACTAGTGACATCACGGCCCCACTTGGCACGGCCTCTCATAGGCGGTCAACAACTAGTGGTATCACGACCCCACTCGGCACGGCCTTTCCTAGGCGGTTCAACAACTAGTGGCATCACGGCCCCACTCGGCACGGCCTTTCCTAGGCGGTTCATTGCGGACTCAATAGGCACGGCCTCTAATAGGCGGCTAATCACGGCCAAATCCCTATCAATTTCTACAATTGAAATTTCTATACAAAACCCCTAATTTACTCAATCACACTCAATTCGCCACAAATCAAGCATCAAATTTAAATTCGACATCACAAAGCGGCGATCGGCACGAAATTCGAGCAACCTAGGGGCTAAAAATAAATTTTTCCATTTTTTTAAATAATATTTAATTAATTTCGGAATATTTTAATATTATTTTAATAATCCAAATTTCCAACCAATTAAATAATTCTAAAATAAAATCTAAATAAGTCACATCACAATTAACAATAAATAATCTCTTTTAAACTTAATTAAACCCAATTAAGCTTAATCCAATTTCCTTAATCCAACTTATATTAAAATAATCTAATCTAACCACCTAAACACACTTAATTCAAATTAAACACACTTAGGGCATAATTAACCGGCTAATCAAGGATTAGTGAGGTAACTCACCCGATTAACACACCGGACGGACCAAAACGACGAGCGCGATGAGGGGAACAATAAACTCCAAAGCAGGCCTAGCATCCGAGGCCGGGAAGGCGGCCAAAACGGCCCCAAAGCGGGCTGCCATACCCATTTCTTGGAGCTGCTGTCCATGGCCGAAGGAGGGGGAGACGGCGGCTGCGCACGCTCGGGGAGGGGGGTGGTCGACGGACGACTGCTCCCTTTCTTCCTCTCATCTCTCTCCTCCTTGGCTCAAGGAAGAAGAAGATGTGGGCCCCCCTCTCCTTCTCTCTCTCCCCTTTTCTTTTTCTTTTCCTTTTTCTTTCTTTCTTTCTTTCTTTCCTCTAGTGGCCTACCACATGACATCATCCGCCGATATCACACTCCACTAACTCCTTCAACTCTTTCAATAGGTCCAATTAATTTTCCGCCGGGGTCCAAAACTTTGCGCGCTTAATTTCTTCAATTCTTCTTTCAATTGGATTCAATTAAAGTCCACAAAAATTAATCAAATGTTCCCATATTTTAATTCACACCTTGGCTCGTCCATAGAACCAATTTAAATCCTAAAAGTACGACCATAGGCGAACCTTATAATTTCTCTTAATTCGATTCAAATTAACTCCCATAAAATCAATTGATGTCTCACTTATCAAATTGATTATTTTCTTTATCCAAAAATTCCTCATATTCCTCAATTTCACAACCCCCGGCTTCAATTGAACGAAAACGACCCTATTTATCCAGTCGAATTTAGGACCCGAAAATCGGGATGTCACAACTCTTCCCCTCTTATAAAAATTTCGTCCTCGAAATTTAAACCTTTACCAATCCTTATACAAAAGGTGGGGGTACTTTCGTTTCACTGAGTCTCACTATTCCAAGCTAATCCTTCGGTCTCATGGTGTTGTCCGACCGTTTTGATCAAGGATACCTTCTTGGTATACCAAATATGTTCTTTCTGAACTGACAATTGAACTGAACTTCTCCTACCTGACACCCTGTCTTTCACATCTGATCTCTTCTTCTCAACTCTCCGATGAACCTTGAAGCTCGATAACTAAAAATTTCTGACAGTTCTGTCTAGCATTCACTCTGACACTGATCTGACCACTGCAATTACTGATTTCTGAGCTGACTCTGGTCTGTGATCTTTCTTCACTTTCTCTTTTTGCCACTGAATTCTGTACCCTCTGTTATGCACTGCTTAAGAAAGAACCCCCTGAAAGAACCCCTCTGAAAACTCTGCCAAACCTGTAATCTCTGATCTGGATTTAAAATATAAATCACCCCCGGCACTCCGTACCGGTGAATTATCCGATGTCCACACACTTCGATATATCTACTCCGAGATATGACAAAATCTCAAATTACTGAAATCGAACTTAGATTAGTGGTTAATTTCACTTTGACGCACTTTTGGTGTGACCTAGGCTGCTAGGTGGTTCTTAGAACTTTTTAGGACAAATGACCCATGGTCGATTCCCTTCGAGCCACAATGAACCCACTCGACACAGTGTCGATTCTCGATTGTCGTAAAAATCTCGAGGATTCAAATACGGACACAAGGTACCAAAACGACAGTAAGATCAAATTAGTGCCAGTTGATGAGAGTTTTCCAATTCAGTGGGGTCACCCACGATTGGTCATTCATCTCGCCGAACCGACCTATCTTTGATCTTAATTCGATTTTATACTGTGCCGCAATGATCTCTAAAGATGAACATGGTCGAGAAGTCGATTCCTGGTCGAATCGTCAAGTCAATTTGCCTTAAAGCCCTTAATAACACACCCAGCTAGTCTAGTTATCTCGTGAGTGGCCAACTCAGAGAAAAACACTAAAGTTACGCCGATGAAATGCCCAACTTATCCAATCAAAGTCAGAATCCATAAACCTGGATGTTGCACACCCAAAACAAGATCCATTTGTATCGTACCAAAGCGGACTAACTCCATCCATCATTCGGCCACTGTCCTCAAATGGTATTAGTAATTTCTTGAATCCTTAGTAAGCTCATCACAATGTCCTATTGTGATATATTTTCATTCCCATTGGGGACTCTTAAGTGATGATAGAATCCTCTGAGTTTGCATTACTGAACTTTCACTTACTAACAACTCTGGCACTTGCAACCTGCTTGGCGATTTTCATCCTCACATCAGCCTACCAATTAAACTGACGCCGATTCTGACTTACTTGCACCATCTGGTCAAAACCGCAATACCATAGTGAACTTCTGACAAGATTTTCTCTTTGAGTGCTACACTGTCAGGCGTATTCAATTGCTCATGGAACCTGAACTTTCCATCCTCAGAAATCTCAAAATCGATCTCTTCCTTTCTAGTATCCTCTTATCAGACTTTCTGAACACCTCTGTCTGTCGATTAGGCGACGATTAAGACTTGAGCATCTGATTCAATTTCAAAAGGTAACCTACCTCAATTTTGAAAACCAAATTTGAACCCTTTCTAAGTAAAATCTATACTTTAGCCAGTTTATGCACAATTGAAGACTCTCGACTCAAAGCATCAGTGACTCCTTTTATCCTTCCAGGTGATACCAGATACCACTATTCAAGTCCTTCAAAAGATATGGTTCACAGCGCTATCTCATTCAATTCCTCCTAAGAGAATCAATACTTTGAGGCTTTGACAGTCGATAAAGATCTGGAGTCCCCCTTTACACCAATAACATCTCTTATAACTTTAGAGCGAAAATTGTTGCCGCAAGTTCCCAGTCGTCTGTCAGGTAATTCGGTTCATAAGGTCTCAACTGATGGAACGCATATGCATTAACCTTATCATGCTGCCTCATTAAGCAACCCAAATCTTTAAATGATGCATCACTGAAGATCTCACATCCTCCAAGATCAAATAGAATGGCCCACACAGGTGCAGTAGTCAGCCTCTTCTTAGGCTCTTGAAAACTACACCCGTGCTCGTTTATCCACACGAACCTTTCTTCCTTCCTCGGTAATCTTGTCAATGGTGGTGCTAACACTGAAAGAAAACCCATATACGTACTGTCTGTAACACTCTACTAAACTCCGAAACTCTGGATCTCTGTTACTGTAGTCAATCTCAGCCAACTGTTCACTGTTTTAATCTTGACAGGGTCCACGAAGATTTCTTCGCCTGAAATCACATGACTTACACGTGATACACACGTCATCCAAAACTTGCACTAACTAAACTCAGCATGAAATTTAAGAGTCCTCAAGGTCTGAAGTATCATCTTTAACTGTCTCTCGTGCCCCTCGGCATTCTCTGAACACACCCGGATAACTTCGCTGAACACAATCACAACTGATTCAAGTACTCTTACACATTCTGCTCATAAGACCCAAACAAACAGCTAAGGTATCCGTCAGGCCACACAACGTTACAGTGAACTCATGACTGCTGTATTGATTGCGAGATGCCAACTCCAGTATGCCTCTCTTCTTGATCCTCAATTGGTGACACTCTAACCTCCAATTGGTCCTGAGGAATATCAATGTACAACCACAACGAACCAACTTTCTCCTTCACTAATAGAACAGGTGTTCCCCAAGGTGATGCACTGGAACATGTGAATCCCCTATCCAAATTCCTGCATCTGCACCTTCAGTCCTTTTTAACTCAGATAACACCATCCGGTAAGGAGCCTTAGGGACTGGCTCTGTTCCGGGCACTAATTCAATCATGACTCTATTTCTCTTCCCGACGACAAACCTGACAACAAACCTGACAATTCTCCACAACATACTTTTAGACAACTTTCTGTACCACAATCGTGTTCCCATATTCGATCCCTCAACTAACGCATCCCTTACAGTTGCCACGTAGATTCGATAACTAACGAACTGAACCAGGTCATCTTCCATGACATATTATAAGGATTTAAGTCCCTCTTTGACTTTCAATAATTTCAAACTTCCGTACGTTAACTGAACAAATTGAATTATAATACTGTCACGATTCAAACTAACAGAGAGCTTCTTGAGCCATGTGTTCTTGTCAACATCAATTGGCAAAGGAGCTTGCAATGCTTCATAGTTGTTTTTGTCATCCTTTCGAGGAGATTGATGACAGGACACTTCATCGAACTTTCCATGAGAGAATTCCATCAATTTCTCCTCTGGCTTCAAAAAGAGGTCTCTCTCTTCCTTCAGAGATTCATTGAGATTTTTACTCAATTTATTCTCAGATGCACTTCCACTTTGTAGTGGAGCCTGATGCTCGACAGCATCAATTGACTTGCCTTCATCATTCTTGAGCTCATCCCTCACGAATATCTCTGAAGCATTCAATTTCCATTTCTTCAATGGCCTATTGTGATCGTCCAATGGTTTAACTATTGTCTCACTTAGCAACGCATTATTGTGAGGGTCTTCATCCACTTTGTCGTGACAGATAACCTTTTCAACACCTTTTCTATTAAGGATGTCCTTAACTTCAATGCCAGCATCTTATCCATTATTTTGAGATGCGCGACATCAAATGTACGAGAAAAGACGAAGTCAGCTTTTTGAAGATCTTCACATGAAGGTTGTGGATTCCTTGTGTCCTTTGAAGTGCAAATAACGTGGCATTTTCCAGCACTTGCTTCCAGAGGATTATCATTTGCAAGACCTACACCTTTACCAGATGCCAGGAATAATTCATTCTCAATAACGGGGCAAACCTGGAACCTCAACTCAGATACGATGGCTTGATCCTCAATCAGATTTCCATATTGGGCCTCAACAGGCATGGTCACAACAACAGTCACAACCCTGACAGCGGTAGAAACAACAACAACGGCGGCGGTAACAGCGACTGAAACGGCGGCCTACTGACCATTCTGTCTCCCAACCTCTCAAGCATCCTCAAGAACCGAGCAAACTTTGAACCTTCGGGGGCTACTACCCCAGCATTGACTAGAGGCAATGCTTCACCACTCACACTGGCCCCAACTTGCTCACTACTAGGAGCACCACGGCACCAACTTTCAATAGCGGCCTGCCCCGAAACACAAGGCCCACTACCCTCACTGGGCGGCCCTCGACACACGGTCACTCACACAACAGGCTCAACACAGACGCCCGCTTCCAAAACAAACACCGAGCAACCACACAAGCAAGCTACCAAACAACTATTAATCACATGCATTAGAATATTAAAGCCTTTCCTACTAACTATCCCATGACTCATCGCACCTTATCACTCCATTCACTGACCATGCTCTGATACCACTTAAATGGGGTTGTTACGCCCCGAACCCCGAGACACGTGCACAATCCGCCATGGTCGTAGGATTGCGACATTCCCAGGTAGTGTCGCCGACCCAAATTAATTTAATTAAGCGCATGCGGAACATAAAAAAAAAAAAACCCTACAATTTAAAAGCGGGATAGAAGCAGGAACAAAAATCAATTTAATACAAACCAACAATCTATCACAAAATCAAACAAGATTTACATGCAGTCAAAACGGATCGGAGTCTACACACTCAGGATTGGCCAAATAAAAAACAATGAATAGTCCTAGAACAACTAGCCGGGCTCGATCGTTTATCCTCCATCTCCTTGGCTCTGTAACTCCTTGCCCAACTGCACTGGCAGTCCACCTGACTCCGTTGGAATCGTCATCTACGACCCTGAAATGTGTTTCCCACAACGGGGTGAGACATTGTCTCAGCAAGTTCACCCCTCCTAAGCCCCTATTAGAAAGAAAATACACCCCGGCATGACCTAGCCACACATCAAGAAGAATTACCTCGCAACAGTCTGCACCTGTAGGTTAGTACAGTTCATATCAATCAATCACGTACAATTATGACAATTCAATGAACCAAGGCACAACCACGCCGTCAATCAATCAACCACTTGGATCGTCTCAGCGATCAATCGACTCGGCCGATTACATGTCATTCAATCAAATCAATCACTGCTCCCAACCGCGACCCTAAGGGCAAACTCAACAAATCGGTGGTATCACGGCCCCACGTGGCACGACCTTCGAAAAGGTGGTTCAACACTAGTGGCATCACGGCCCCACTCGGCACGGCCTTTCCTAGGCAGTTCAACAACTAGTGGCATCACGGCCCCACTCGGCACGGCCTTTCCTAGGCGGTTCATTGCGGCCTCAATAGGCACGGCCTCTAATAGGCGGCTAATCACGGCCAAATCCCCATCAATTTCTACAATTGAAATTTCTATACAAAACCCCTAATTTACGCAATCACACTCAATTTGCCACAAATCAAGCATCAAATTTAAATTCGATATCACAAAGAACGATCGGCACGAAATTCGAGCAACCGGGGCTAAAAATAAATTTTTCCATTTTTTAAAAATAATATTTAACTAATTTCGGAATATTTTAATATTATTTTAATAATCCAAATTTCCAACCAATTAAATAATTCTAAAATAAAATCTAAATAAGTCACATCACAATTAACATTAAATAATCTCTTTTAAACTTAATTAAACCTAATTAAGCTTAATCCAATTTCCTTAATCCAACTTATATTAAAATAATCTAATCTAACCACCTAAACACACTTAATTCAAATTAAACACGCTTGGGGCATAATTAACCGGCTAATCAAGGATTAGTGAGGTAACTCACCCGATTAACACACCGGACGGACCAAAACGACGAGCGCGACGAGGGGAACGATAAACTCCAAAGCGGGCCTAGCATCCGAGGCCGGGAAGGCGGCCAAAACGGCCCCAAAGCGGGCTGCCATACCCATTTCTTGGAGCTGCTGTCCATGGCCGAAGGAGGGGGAGACGGCGACTGCGCACGCTCCGGGGGGGAGGGGTGGTCGACGGACGGCTGCTCTCTTTCTTCCTCTCCTCTCTCTCCTCCTTGGCTCAAGGAAGAAGAAGATGTGGGCCCCCCTCTCCTTCTCTCTCTCCCCTTTTCTTTTTCTTTTCCTTTTTCTTTCTTTCTTTCTTTCTTTCTTTCTTTCTTTCCTCTAGTGGCCCACCACATGACATCATCCGCCGATGTCACACTCCACTAACTCCTTCAACTATTTCAGTAGGTCCAATTAATTTTCCGCCGGGGTCCAAAACTTTGCGCGCTTAATTTCTTCAATTCTTCTTTCAATTGGATTCAATTAAAGTCCACAAAAATTAATCCAATGTTCCCATATTTTAATTCACACCTTGGCTCGTCCATAGGACCAATTTAAATCCTAAAAGTACGACCATAGGCGAACCTTATAATTTCTCTTAATTCGATTCAAATTAACTCCCATAAAATCAATTGATATCTCACTTATCAAATTGATTATTTTCTTTATCCAAAAATTCCTCATATTCCTCAATTTCACAACCCCGGCTTCAATTGAACGAAAACGACCCTATTTATCCAGTCGAATTTAGGACCCGAAAATCGGGATGTCACAAAGACGATCACCGATCCTCACATTTCTATACACATTTTGAGCCATCTCATCGACTGATCCTTGGACTTTGGTGACGAACAATTCGAGCTTTGTCATTCGATGCTCCAGATCCCCCATTGAATCCCTCAAACTCGAACCACCACGGTTCTTCTTTCCCTTGGTAGCACCCTTCTTGATTGTGATGTTCGTTCTCTTCTCATGGTTGTTATGGGTAGGTTCCATGAGCCAGATAAACTAGACAAGTTGAGATTTTGCTTCTACCGATCCTTGATTGGTGGGTTACATGAAGTTTCTCACGTGTAACACTAAAAAATATGACCAAAAAAAAAAGAGGAAAAGAAGATAACCGGAATCGGCCCATCCCCCTCTATCTCTTTTCCTCTGTCTACTGGTTCAACCATGGCCGCTGCACCACCATTTTGCTCCACCCTGTTATCGTGTCTGTGAGATCTCCAGCGGCCGGCCTTGCGGCGCCCGCCAAAGTCCCCATTAGGGGCACCCATCAAACACAAGCTCAATGTCGACCACTCAACCAGAGCCCGACCACTCCAAAACCCACATTCATGTGAGCACCAAAATTGAACATCGACCATGGTATGGTCACGCATCAATCATAAACCCACGTATTACTACCAAGCTTTGCTCATAGAGAGAGAGAGGGGCATCCCACTACAAAACAGGGGGAGAAGAAAGAGGTGAGGTTGACGATGGTAAGGATAGGTGTTGATACCTAAATTTTGATGAATTATTTAGTTATTCATTATCTAGAAATTTAAGAGTAGGCACTAGCCCCTAAAAAAAAAAATTTTGTTAAATTTTAATTGCATGTTAGGAGCATGTAATAGTAATAGGCGAGCATGAATTTCATTTTAATCTTAATTGAATTTACAAGATCGAGCCCATTTAATTCAATTTTGATGAAAGACCCTGGAAAGAAAAAAAAAATGAGCGTGAGTTAAGAGAGAGAGAGAGAGAGAGAGAGTCAAGGAGAAAAAAAGAGAGAAGGTACGGAGGAGAATTTTGAAAAGGGAAATAAGGATCCCTTTTATTCATTAACTTGATAAAGTTCTATAAACTATACTAGCAAGTTGATTATGAGCTTCAAATATTTCTATGCGCTAGCTAACAGATTAGCTATCATGTTTCTATAAATATATATTTATGCGTGTGAGATAAATTAATTAACGATGTTATTGTAAGTAAATTAATCGTGCTTGTCATTAACTTGAAGAGAAGAATGGCAATGCTAACAAAGGTTGCAATTTGGGAAAATTACCAAAAAAATCCTAAATTTATGGCAATTGTGTCAATTTAGCCTTAAAATTGTACAAATTGAGTCATGAATCTTTTTACATTTTACCAATTGAGTCCACCCAACCCATTTTGGCCGAAAGCGTTGACATGGATGACAACCATTGTAGATGGCATGGTTGAGGCCGACGTAGAATTTTTAAATATTATTTTAATTTTTTTGTTATTTTTTTTCCAAATATTTGCTTTACTCTTTCTAACTTTCTATGCATTTTGATATTTTCTAGGAGTCAACAAGATAAACTGGCTGAACTAGGAGCTGTCCAATTTGGTTCAATTCTTGAGAGTGCTGGTCCAATTCTCGACTCGTAAAAGTGGAATCAATGTTTGGGCAATCTGATTCTCAATTCTTGGTTTCAAGGGCAAATATAACCACTTGGGTCAATTGTTAGGATTTTTAATATTCATAACAGAAAATTTATTAGTATAATTTACTATTTAATGAAATATTATTAAAGAACGATGGAAGAGGGAAATTTTTTTTTTAAAAGAGAGGGAAAATAATAAAGTATGAGAAAAAAATGAAGTAGGTAAGAGTGTCGTAAAGATTTTTATCATCTCTATTTATGCAATTTTTAAATTCCTTTATATTGATATGTCATTTATATCAAATAAAAAAGTGGTGACTGTGGGAAGCTACTCTAGTATTTAATATCAGAGCCAGGTTTCGATCCTGGGACCTGTGGGTTATGGGCCCACCACGCTTCCGCTGCGCCACTCTGATTTTGTTGAAACTCCTTTACCAAGATTTTCTATTTATTGGAAAATGCTACTCTTCCCTTCCCTGGACCTACTGCTGTATGGGGGATTATTTATATTTTATGACGACACTCCGGAAGGACTGCAAACCAATGTGTTATGGCCAATGGAGTATTGTGAAGGCAATTCCCAATGGAAAAGAAGACTGATGATAATGTTAAGACGATCACCAACCCTCACATATCTATACACATTTTGAGCCATGTCATCGACTGATCCTTAGACTTTGGTGACGAACAACTCGAGCTTCGTCATCCGATGCTCCAGATCTCCCATCGAATCCCTCAAACTCGAACCACCACAGTTCTTCTTTTCCTTGGTAGTACCCTCTGTCTTTTTTGTTACTTTTTTTTTTCCCAATATTTGCTTTACTCTTTCTAACTTTCTATGCATTTTGATATTTTCCAGGAGTCAGCAAGATAAAGTGACCGAACTGGGAGCTATCCAATTTGGTTCAATTCTTGAGAGTGCTGGTCCAATTCTCGGCTCCTAAAAGTGGAATCGGCGTCTGGGCGGATTCTCAGTTCTCGGTTCCAAGGGGGAACATAACCGCTTGGGTCAATTGTTATTTATTTATTTATTAAATATCTCGTGTATGCTCCCTCTCCTCTTTCGGTCTTTTCCTTTTGTCCCACGACACTACTTACTCTTTTCTTTCACTCTTTCCCTTTCTCTAGGTCTCTTTCGCCACTCATAGAATTCAGGGCATTCTCTCATTTAGACTCAATCGGTTCCATGGGATCGCTCAGGAACTGAACCGGTCCCTTTAGTCTAGTTCACAGTTTTGCGGAAGGACCGGACCAGACCAAGAAATGACTCCTAATATTTTTTATATTTGTAGGCAAATGATGAATTTAGTTGAGCTGAGTCGAAAATGATCCAACCTAAATTGACTCATTTATAGGCAATAAAAATTTAGCATACTAATCCGACTCATAATATTAAAACGCACTGATAATTGCTTTTCTACGTTCCTTATATATAGAACTTTTCTTTTTAAAAAAAAAAAAAAAAAAAGGTAAAGAAAAGAGTAGTGTGAGCATCTTAAGCGAGCTCGATAGGCTGCCCACCATGACCACGTCATTATACAGCAAGACCTATCTAAGAACTTATTTTTAGAGAGTTCAAGTGTTGATGACAACAAGAACAAAATGATTTCTCAAAGCATCCAGTGAACTACCGCTGACGACGAACAAAAACAGAGATATATACAAATGAAAGAGATTTCCTAATCGACGAGCTCGTGGATGGTTAAGAGAAGAGTCAGAAGCCAGAATGACTGTGCATGCCGAGGAGGAGAACAGCCATGGAGTCGAGTTCGAACGGAAAAGCAAGAGCGAGCGGGATAGGGAAGGAGGCGAAGTCGGGGTACGAACTAAGCGAAATGGTCTTGGACGCCATGAACGAGGAGGAGCGGTGCAAACTGCAAAGGGAGGAGGTTAGCAGAAGACGGAAGCTGAAGCCGCCTGTGTCGTTCTCCGGAAATTCTGCCGATGAGGAATACTTTTGTTACACGGGGCGAACGTGATTTTCAGACCCATTTACAGTGATTCATTTTGGACTTTTTCTTTTGAGAACCCAATAATATTATAAATAAGAGCTGACTCATTCACCGGCCATTCTAATTAATATGGGCTAAAATATGGTTTGGTAACCATTTTAAAAGTCAACCCAAAAAAAAAAAAAAAAAAAAATTTGTCAAGTGTTACGCATTTACGCCAAACTTTTTATGTGATATAAAATACTCCAAACTTATATTTATATGATATATTTATCCCAAATTTGTACAGTATAATACATGTACTCTAAACCACACTTGTATTTGTATGACACATTTATCGCAAAAATTTGGTGTCACAAAAATAATGTAAGGTTTTTGGTACCACAAAAAAAATGGAGAAAATATGTTACATAAGTACAAATTTAGAGAAAATGAAATAAGTATATCACGGTTGACAAAATGTGGAGTTTTTAATGTCAAAAAAAAAATTGGGGTAAGAAAAGTTTGGGATTTTTCTTTCTCGCCAGTAAGAAAAAAATCTTTTAATTTATTTAATATAATACATAAATTTTTTTGTGCATGTTCAATTTAATTTACGAATTATATGAATATA
This sequence comes from Eucalyptus erythrocorys, assembly GCA_014182555.1. Classification (NCBI taxonomy): domain Eukaryota; kingdom Viridiplantae; phylum Streptophyta; class Magnoliopsida; order Myrtales; family Myrtaceae; genus Eucalyptus; species Eucalyptus erythrocorys. The sequence goes on from CM024601.1 coordinate 36,657,684, forward strand.
ATTTGGAGATTAAGTTAAATATGCATCAAAAATGTAAAAGTAAATAAATTAAAAAAATCAATTACCACGTGACACATCAAGCTACAATTTAAAAGTCATGAAAGATAAATTAAAAATTCGGAGGGCCTGCAGCATTCCCGGCCATAGTGGAAGATCATTTGCGTCCCATTTTCCCCGTGCATATACAGTGATGACGGTGCACGCGGGGGCCGCGCGTAAACCCCGAAAGAAGAGAAAAAGATTCACTCCGCTTCAGAATAAAGGAACGCCGTACATCCCGTCTCTCCCTCCCTCTCTCTCTGTATTTCTCTCTCGCTTTAAAGCTCCTCCGTCCGACCCACCTTCCCGCAACATTCCCCCCATCTCTCTCCGTCGAATGATCTTCGCGCCGTGGCGTCTCTCGTTCGCTGGTGAGTCTTGTCTCTATCCCCTCCGCCGCGTGCGGAGGTTTAACGTGCTGTCGAGAGGTGTTTGGAAGGATCGATCCATTTTTGTGGGTTGTCTTTCGTGAGAATTTGCGGGGACATGGAAACGTCCGATGGACACGGATGGATTCGAATTTTGTACCCCTCTGACCAGGGGAGGAATTGAAAGATTTCGAGGTTGTCTTTGTTTGATTGCGTTGGTGGTTTCTTGGGGATTTTTTTTGGTGTTGGGTTTGAAAATGAATGTAAGGCTGGGTAGAATTGGGGAGTTCCATGTTGGGTTTGAGGTGAATTTAAGACCCGGGTTGGCTCGAATTATGCCCACTTCTTCTGTGTATTTCTTCACCGGAATTCTTGCCCGCCGATCCCACATCGGGTTCAAAACTGTATTCGAGCATTCTAATAGGAAGGCGGAGGCGTTAGGTTCTCCTACGGCTGCTAACATTTCGAGCAAATGATATCCTAGTGGGTTAAAGTCGGTAGTAATTTTTCCTTCTGCTCCAAATGACTATAAGCATTCAGCTTTGTCTTATGATAATGTATCTGTGCGGTTAGTCATTCCTATATCTTCAGCTGAGCAGTTTTCGACAGTTGTTATATGGGGAAGTTTCCTAAAATGTCAGTTGAAAATTTCTTAGTATTTCCTCGAAGTATATGCCTGTATAAGTTTAGGTTTTTTTGTGGCTTATGCTTTGTACTTGGGGTTTAGTTTTGCCATTTCATACGTATGATTCGGAGAGAGACTCGAGTCCTGCCCCTGTTTGCAGTCTTATTCCAATGTAAGAATTGAAATTAGAACAAACTGCAAATACAGTCTCCCGTAATGTGATATAGATGAAGGGACCTCATATTCTAAGTGCAGCAGCAAACTTTTAAACATGTAAATTGGATCTTGTGTAGCTGTTCTCTGCTTGCTTAAATAAATGCTTGGAGCTTTTGTACCAAGTTTATTGCCTTATGGATTTGTGGTTCTTGGCTACACTTGGAGAGGTCCAATCCTATTCAGAATAATCGGTTCCTTCTAAGTTCTATTTACAAATAAAAATGTTTCATTCTGATGAAGACGATGCAGAGTTTGGCTACATGTTCTTAACCATATTTTGAAAACCGAACAGAAGTCAAGTGTGATCAATTTTTGTTCTGATTAAGAATTCAACATGTAAATGACCGGTAACTTCTAGATGTGTTCACCTTTTCCCTCTTGCAATACCTACAAGATGAGATTTGGAAAGAACTTGTGAAACATTTTTCTCAGGCCTGCATTTTTCCTGGTAAAATGTATGTTGCTGAATTTGTGCTTTATTAATGTGGAAGGGCCACAGTTGAATGTTTAGGTTTAGTGCTTAGCTAATTCCGACTAAGTCCTTTTGAGTTTTCCTGGAACTCTGTCTGTCGCCATCACTGTAAGTAGGTGGAAGATGGGAAATCTGGACTTGGATTATGGGAGTACAAGTCGTGAACGGCATTGTTAGTCTTCTTGCCAAGAGCTTTTAAGTATGTAAATTTGACTTTTTCCTCCTTTTCTTCAATAATTTTTAGCAGACTATCAATGCATGTTGCTCTAGTTGGACTTTTTGTTTTATTTGGATATGATCTTATCTTCTATGTAACTTCTTCATGAACAGGGTCTAGTGTGATGCACATTTAGGATAATTTAACTTGTGGACTATACAGTCAAAAGCATATTTCATGGTATCAAAGCACCACAGTAAAGCTCTATAAGCATGTCTTTTGGGAGAAGTGAATGTCAAAAGAAAATTTCCGTGGAAGATGAAAGCAAATCTTAAAAAAAAATGCTAACATATGAACAGGTTCTTGCACAGGGTCTACAGGTCCAGTTGCTGCATTTACAGTAATTGTATTCTAGATAGCCTATCTTGAGTTTCTTTATTTGAAAGTTTGAACTTAAAGCAATGTTGTGGGCCCTTCATTTCGCTTTCTTTTGTGAGGTGTGTCCCCATTTTGGCCCTTTTTCTTGTCTCTCAATGAATTTGTGGGGTCTTCTTGTTTGCTTTATTCGCATTGTTTTAGATAATTCCGATAAAGTTTGAAAGCATCGGTGTATTTTATGCGTTTTGGGGCTAGATCATTTGCTTCATTCCTTGCAACGTTGGACTCCTGTCTCTTACCTTCTCTCTCTCCCTTGTCAATCCCAGACTCCTGTTGTCCCTAAACAAGTTTTGTTCAGAAACATCCATGGTCTTGGAGCAGTATTTTGCTAAGGAATGGAAATCCACCTCAGGCAACAGTGACGCAATTGATCCAGGAAATAGCACCGGCTGCTTTGACTGCAATATCTGCCTGGAATCTGCTCACGAACCTGTGGTCACCCTCTGTGGTCACCTATACTGCTGGCCCTGCATCTATAAATGGCTCCATGTGCAAAGTGCATCTCTTGCTTCAAATGAGCACCCACAATGCCCTGTCTGCAAGTCCGAGATTTCACATACAGCCATGGTCCCCCTCTATGGGCGGGGCCAATGCTCCGGTCAACACGGGCTGGGAGGGAAGTCTTCGAATCGTGCTGTGGTCATACCACCGAGACCAGCCGCCTGTGGAACTCGAGCTTCGGCATCTATGGCAGGTCCAACCACTCAGCAGCTTCCATATCGAAACCCTTATCAAAACCAACATTTCTATACTGGTCCTTTGAGCAGTTATGAGGATGAAGCTTCATCATCATTGCTCAACTTTGGAAACATGAGCTCTCAGAATACCATGGTGGGTATGTTTGGCGAGATGGTTTACGCGAGGGTGTTTGGCAACTCATTGAGCTTGTACGGTTACCCTCACTCTTATCAGATTGTCGGGGGGCATAGCCCCAGGTTGAGAAGGCAGGAGATGCAGGCAGATAAATCACTGAACAGAGTTTCAGTTTTCCTTTTCTGTTGCTTCCTACTTTGCCTTATTGTGTTCTGAATAAGCTATGCAGATTTGGCCTAGCTATTTAGCCTGCCTGTAAAGAGTGTTGTACCTCTGAAACTCCATGCATATGTGAAGCAACCCGATGCAGTATCCTGAAGCTTATCTTATCTTGTCCAAATTAGTTGGTTTTTGAATGTTTGAGAGGACCGCATATCTCAGCCTGTGAAGGAGATTATAACAGTAATGAGAAATCATATTGGATTTTCTTACATGTTTGCTTCATAGTTACACGGTTTTAGATCATGTAAGACAATGTATCTTTGTTTCATCAGCTAAAGTTTGTACCATTTTGCCTATTGTCGAAATGCAGATCGGTTCTTCCTAGAAATCGCAAAAGAAAAGTAACCTTATCTAGTTTCACTGGCACCAGGTAAGGGTCATAGATTGAGCTTTGGAAACATAAACATATCTATCTTTTAGGGACTTTTTTGGAAAGAGTTCTTGCTCAATCTTTAAATCGTGTCGGCAGGCGTTATTATAATTTTTAGTGCACTCAACTAATGCCCTTAGGGCACTTATTAATATAATCATTATGAAAATCATGGTCGGCATACGGCGAAATTACCGAAACAAAAACGAATAAGGACAAATCAATCACACCCTACTGAACTATAGAGATCTAGAACTGAATACTTGTGGACCTCCAAAAAGAACGAGGTACTCTCTGGTACAGAAGCACGCTGTTCTCTCGTCCGTGCAAAGTTGGATTGGCTCCGGTTGGTCCGACAATTACGGAAAAATGGGTGATGAGGAGTGCTGGCGGGTGGTCCAATAGAATTTGCAGATCTCTCTTCATGGAAATGAACTTCCGTTAAAGTTAGATGCCAAGTCCCAATCAAAACTCTCTTTCTCTCCGAGCCAATCGTAGTCGAGTAACGGTGGGAATGTGAAGATTATTAAGATGGGTTTTATAAAATAGGATACTATAGTTAAATGTGGCAGATACTATATATATTCGAACAAGATATGTATCAATGTCATGTAACGAAGGGAACAAAGTATAATCATATACTATTATAGCCCCGCTGCATAAGCTAATAGACCAATTTACGTTGATAAATCGTAGATAGAATATTTTATTTCAAGTCAATCGATGATGGTGACATATATTAGTTGGGTAATGGTGGGAATGCGAAGATTATAAGGAGGGGTTTAAAGAATTCAATACTACAGTTAAATTATGGATTTGATATGATATTTGACCAAAATATAAATCAGTGCCATGGGGTGAACGAAACAAACTACCATCATATAATATTACAGTTCCGATAAGTCAGCTATTACATTGCGTTTCAATCTAAAAGAGATTATGACCAAAAAAAAAAAAAAAAATCTAAAAGAGATTCGCCTGAGGGCTGCTGGCATTGACTGATCACCCTGTGATTTTGACATCTTTAAACTAGATTTTTAGGATCTTTCACCGAGGGCGAAGCACATGAGTTTTGGAATTGATTTCTCTCGGTCTGGGAGGGCTCTTCCTTGGTTTGGTAAAGCTCAACTCATCCAGCATTTCGATCCAAATTGTCCTTCTGCATCATTTTTTCCACAGAGAAGCAGCCTCGAAATAATTGCCTTTTGACCACTTTTGCTTGCCTCCAATCCAAAGAAATTTCGGAAAAAATTATTCAAAAACTTTTAAATTCATAATACTTTTATCAATTCAGCCAATTTTAACTAGAATTCATTGACATGCACATCGGCTATCTTATATGGCCAATGTTGATATAGACAATTTTTTTAATAATATTTTAATAATTTTCAATTTTTTTATTAACATTTTTTAATTTTTCTGAATTTTTCCCTGTTCCTCTTCCTTTTGCTGGTGACGACCATTGGCCATAAGTCATGGCAGGTCAGGCTGGCCTCACTCACCACAAGTGAAGTTTTGGCCATGCGAGGGAAAGTCCTGGCGAGGGTCGGCCTTGCCCAGGGCAGGTGAGCTCAAATCAATAAGCATTTCGATCCAAACTGTCATTTTCCGCATCAATTTCTCCACGAAGAAGCAACCTCGAAATGCTTGCCTTTTGACCACTTTTGGTCGCCTCCTATCCAAAGAAATCAGCGTGGGATGCACTAGCGGTGGACGTGCTCGATTCAGCATCTCACTTTTGATATGCCCTTCCGGCCCTTTTGTCTATATCAAGGTGTCAAATTACATATCATGTCATCGCATATGCTTTTGGTTGTTGGAGCCAGCTTGTCCTGGGAATTGTTCTGCCTGTCTCTCTGCCCTAAAGTGCTCGGTCGCTTTCTTCAGATGGTCTTAATTGATGCATGGTCTAGTCGTTGATCGCCTTTCCTGACGCGAATCTTATCCTCTTCAATCATGGGGAGCTCCAGGATTCCATTGCTGAAGGAAAATGGCGTGATCTTGTGTCAAAACCAAGCCAAATTAGCGCTAGCATACTCGCCTCGCCGGGGTGTAATAGCATGCCGGCGAGGTTTGGGCTTCTAATCTTGGACGACTTGCGTGCGCCTTCAAGATCTTATTAACTTGTAAGACTCCGTGGACGTGGGTTTCCTCCCAAGTATCAAGAAAAATAGCAGGCTTGATTCGGAAGCCGGACGCGTCTAGCCGAACATGGAGCTTAAGAAAACATGGAGACTATTCCTCGCACGATGTCTCGAGTTGATTGCCTTACCAAGCCAAATTTTCCGATCATCTTAACACAAATTATTATTTAAAAAAAGAAAAAAGAAAATCCAGAATAAAAGCAACCGTAAATAATGCTTATGATCCTCTATTATTGAATTCTTTTTACCCGCTTGTTAGGTAAAGTCCAAAATCCATTTCAAAACCTGCTTCAAAATATTATATTCAGAAAAAAAAAAATTGAGTGAGATTTCGTGAGTTAGGTTCTTGATCAGCACGTCCACGTCCAAGTATATTGGAATATCCATCGGAAATGAGCAAATGTATGGAGCAGTGCCCACGGAAAATCGAATGATGCTGGCTATAATATGATTAATCTCTAAAATTCATATAGTAATCAATGTGATATACTTCAATTTGGTGATGAACATGACCGATATATTCGAATATCCACTTACAGTCGGTCTCATTCACATCGACGAAGCAAAGCAATTAGGTGATTCTGCATCTTCAGACGGCTCCGACCGATTTAGAATAGAAGATAGAGAAAGAGACACAACTAAAGTTTATTCGAGATTGACGAGAGCACGGAACAACAAAGGAAAGGCAAAAAGAAGTCGTCAAAGAGAAGGCCATAGTTCAGCATCTGAGATTAAACTAGAAGCACAAGAAAAGAATACAATTTTCTAAAAAGAAGTTATGCTCGTTTCCGTAGTTGTTTCGGCAAGAATCAAAGGATAAACCTACAACAAGCGATATTATTGTAGATGAAGCAAAAATTTCCAAATACATTAGGTTTATCTGGTCTAGTTTCAAGGTCCATTCGGGATACGATTTCTTTTTTATTTTTATTTTTTGCTTCATTTTAAAAAAATCAAGATAAATAGCAATTATAGGAAAATAATATGAGCAATAAAAATAAAAAGAAATATAAAGCAACAGTGAAGTTAAGCTCACTTAACAATACTTAATCATCTTCTTCCAACTTCAAAAAATGAGTTCTAACCAGTTTGGATGGGTGGGTAAGTTCAACACCAGACCATGGAACCTACCTGCATAATAGATTTCGAAAATTTGGAATTGGAAACTAGACCCAAATCAGACCTATTTCTATGTGCGGTCTGGTCTGATTGGAACCAGAAAAATAGTACAGCCCTAAAATATACAAGGGCTGCTCTGAAGATACAACTAAAATGGAAATGCCCAATTAGTCTGGCAACATCTCGATCTCAATCTCGATTTGAGCTCGAACAGACAACCAGAACCCGATGGCTTACGAGCCAGTGGACTCGCCCGTGCACGTCAGCGAAACTACACAAATTGTAGGTTCAATGACTTCCCCATTCTCCAAGTTCAGAAGTGACCACAAGATCAAGGGGCAGACTAAGGCAATGATAATTGGCTGACTAGAATGACTAACGGGGCAACCCTCCCTGAACGTGTAGAATTGCAAGCCCAACCTGGCCCTTTATTACATTGACGATGCATAGGAACAGGCCAACAGTGGTGCAACAATGAAGATGCACAGGCTTAGCTAAATAATGGAGTCTCATTTTAACATCCCAAATTCCCAGTACATATCTCGGACTCAATCTAAGATGAAATGCAAGTTTACTAGCAACAGATGACAGAGTTTCGAATTCGCGATTAGCTCCTAGCTCATTTTGTTTATGTTTTCCATTCCTTAACGATGTCATGAGCACATGGTAACTCACTGCATTCCATGGTGCTCCGGTTCTTGCTGGTTCAGACGTAGTATTGTACTACATTTCTTTCCCTTTCTCAACTCATTTCTTGTGCGCAATGCACTGAAAGCCAAAAATCTCAAATATATCATTTAATTGAGCCTTGGAATTTGACGACGGACTTAAAAAGGCCACCTACAAACGCTTATTTTATTTAGTTATTCACCAGAGCAATTATGATCTGGAAGTCGATCTCGGACAGAGTTGATCATTCGGACCTCTCGATTCATAGACGTGAATCTCCAACCTATGAATGGGGATATTCCCAAAATATTGCTTTGGTTTCAAAGCATGTGGAATAGAAAGTTCATTCATCAATTGGAATCCTATTTACATTAACCTTCGATTTTATATATATATATATAGAGTAGTTACAAATAGATAGTGCAACTTTGTGCCACCAGCAGCAGCGATAATACAAGAATGCAAGCATTATCCGGAATGATTGGGCAAGGAGTAATTAATCGTGACACACGTTTACTAAAAAAAGGGCAACCACATAAAGCTCCATATAGAGAGCACGGCACGAGTCATCAACACAAGATTTTTCACCAGAAAATAAAAGATTATCCATGTAGTGCTCCACAAAAGCTGAAGATCATCAAAATAAAAGATAGCAAACGAAGAATGCCTTTCTTTTCCTTGATTGAACCATGTGACATGAATAAGCTTCAACACCATCCTCAATATCTTCATTTTGAACTCTAATCCTCTAATTCCCTTAACTTAGAGAAAAAGAAAACAAAAGTGAATAGACCTCTTAACTCGGTTTCTACTAACACATATAAACAGCAATCGGTGTCCTAGAAAACAGGACCAAAATTAAGCGCCAGCCGCCAATGATGCTTAAGAATTTCAACTTTAATCCCTCTGAATGAGAGGCCCTTGGTAAAATAGAGAGACCATAGTCCTCTTTCACTTATATAATTACTTCATCGCGTGTTTCTGCAACCAACTGAAGTCCAAGCAGAAATCTATTTTTTGGCAAAACTCAAGAGTTTTGGATTTATATTAGTCAGGGGAATAAGTATTACTCCAGCATTTCCTTCTTCAGTCCACTGAATCGATCCCCTCTCCAATAATTTCATAACCTGTTTCGACATAAAGAAAATCCTTGGGCTAAGATTAAAACTCTCACATCTAAAAAGCTGGGTACAAGATGGAAAAGGAGGCGAGAAAGCAATGTTTTCATCTGAAAGATCATAGTTCCACTGGGATTTATTAATATCGACCATGTAGATAGAGGGAGTCTGTAGCTATTGAAAAGACTAGCCTCGTTAGAATTTTCACTCTGTAGAATTGGAGTCACACAAACAGAGCAGCATATCTTACCAGCCGCCGCTTACGAGTCACTTTCGAGGTATCTTCTTCATTTGTTTCGATGATTACTTTAAGATAGTTGAATGCTGAATTCAAAACACAAAAGATCATTTACTATGTAGAAAATCAAAAGCAAGGTTTAACCTGCAGAACAGATACATACTTGGGATGCCAGCCAGAGACAAGAGGTGGCGCTTAAGAAGACGTATTGCCTCTTCGGCATCCTGGTCATGCAAGTCAAGCGACACAAAGTCTGCTGTATCCTTGTTTCTGCGCATCATTGTGAAGAGCAGTACAAGGCGTTACACAAACTGGATATAGGGGAGGCAGGGAGCCAACTCCACCTCTCATATTAAAAGAAAACTACTGAGTATTATAAAAGATACCAACACCGCCACTTATATATAGACACTCGTCATGTTTGATGGGGCACTAACCTTGTTTCAAATATCTTCTGATAGGACTCTTCATCAGCTTCACGAGCCTTTTTGCAGAAGAAGCGTCCCTGTCATTGGAGAAATCCATTTTAGTAGCTGAATATCCTGTGTGGCACTTTCTATCAGAGACACAACTTTCTAGCTAAAGAGGATAGTAATGAATTATCTCAGTTCAGAAAAACTAGGAAGAACACATCTTTCTCTTGTTCATAGGAACAATTAAAATAGGATCATACCAAAATAATTGGTGATGATGGTTAGAGACGATAGAAGATGTTATAGGCTTTGCTCATGAAACTAATAATGCCATCCATTTCTATTACCATAATAAAAGGATATTGGTTCTGAGTTTACACTTTGCAAGCATTTGACTTCACTGAACTTGTTAAAACATCACATCCAAATTATTATGAGAGAGGGAAAAAAGTCTCAACAGGAAATTTCAGCTTTGCTTACCTGTTCTAAAAGTTTGCTTGCCCGAGCACGATCACCCTTAGCAAATGCTTCAACGGCCTAACAAGAGGAGGTACCAAACTTTAAGCAGACTAGCATGACCATATCAGGAGATAAAACCTTACATAATGAAGTGAAGGTATCCTGAACAAAGAACTCACAGCCTTATAATACTCCTTCATTGTAGCCCTATATTCCTCTACAGCTTTACGAAGAACCTCATAGCTATCCTCTTCATCTAGTTTTTCTACTGGAGAAAAAAGTGTACATAAATCAAACAGCGAGAAAATGAAGGTTACATATATTGAACAAATATCTGCCAATCAATATTTTGGGTAAACAATTAAGAAAAAATGACATAATGAAATCCTTTGTTCTGAGATACAACTGTCCAGTCGCAAGCCCATCACAAGAAGGCAGGGTGCAAGAGCAAAACAAAATTTAATATGTCAAAAAGAATCTTAGAGCCTGTCCATATTTGCTTCAAAGTTTCAACAAATAGGTAGACTTCGGAATTTATATAATAATGATAGCATGAGGAACGTTTCCAAGTTATCTGGAGAAAAGTGCATACCATCCTCATTATTATCTTGTTGAAAATCTACTATTTCATTCCTGTCAAGTAGAAAAGAATCTGGAAGAGGTGTAGCCACCACTTGACCATATGCTTTAGACCTCTTGACAGCTTTTACAGGGCTAGACGATTTCGTCTGTCTTCCGGAATTATTGAATAATGCAGCCAGAACTTCTTCTTCAAGATTGTTTCTCTGTCTCTGCTGTCTATTTAATTTACCTCCAGATGTACCTGGAACACTATGGAAAAAAAGTTTTGTGATATGCATTGACCCTTCTCTGCCATAAAACTGTTCTATTCATTCAATTAAACAAAAGGAGTGGAGGAGAAGAGAAAATAAACACACCCTTCTGAATTATCTACACTTTGCATCTTTTTTTGAATTTGAAGTTCCTCCTGCAAAATTAAGCCAGAGAAGGACATGAAGGACTATGTGTAAGCCAACCAATTAGGAATGTAAATTTGACAAAAAAAAAAAAAAAAAAAAAAAAGAACCTATGGGTTGTATATCATCTAGCTATCAATAGGACTTGAGGACTATATCCATTATCATCCCAAGTGATCTATATTCCCAGAAGGCAATGCAGACAAGCCCAATTTACACATGGCTCAATTGGAAAAGAAAATCAAGTAAATTCCACAAAGCCAATAACCAAGTGTTTGGTCCAAACGAGCTTGCAGAAAATGCAGTTACTGCATACCTTGTCTTCTTTGCCAGAAGGGCAGGGATAAATGACTATGCCAGACACATGGTTTCATATAGCATCATCAACTCTACTTTGCCAGATGAAGGCATACAAAAAGATGCAACATTTGAAATTGAATTCTGGCAAAGCATCATGATAAATACTGCCAGATAGTAATATTTCCAAAAGCTTTAATATGGACGTAACAGCTATTCCACTCAGACCTTGTATCAGCTGCTCCCAAGAGTTAGAGAATTTGAGGTACATGCTTATCATCAAGCAAAAAGGGAAGGGCCCCAGCTGAATATGCATCCATAGAGAATAATATGTGTAGAGCAAATTTTTATATCAAGTCATTTATGAGAACACATACTATTGCATCAGACAGAAAAAAATCCACCCAAATAAAATCCAAGCAAAGCTACCTTATCCATATCAAGTTGCTAGAATGTTATGGCAATTTAGACACTACCCAAAGTGTGATTGGAGAACTCATACTCAGTGGAATCCATTACTTCTACTATCACAAACAAATGGTTCTCATCGCAGACTGATTAATCCTTAAACAAGGCATATACCTAAATAATCAACATGGACTCACTTTGAATTTTATTGATAAAATATATTATGAATTCACTTGGTGTGAGAAGCATTATTATCAGACAAACCATCAGACCAACCTTCTTAGACTCGCCGAGAAAGTTGTTTCCTCTCCTTGAAATTGCAGCTGACAAATCAATTAGCTTGTCCATGCTCTAAATGACCCAACAAGAAATAGAAGTAATTAATCTCCTATAATTCTCCATCATGATAAATATCATGTGAGGGACAGAGGATGCTACATAGCACAAGAGAGCTTTTTTCTTGAAAAGATGGTATTCATGCATTTTTTTAAAAGTAAAATCAAATCATGCATACCTTTTCCATATTATATCCACAATTACCTGCATCCAAGGCAAGGTTTGTCAGTACACAACCTAAGAGTTCACAAAGGCAAACTCATAATCAAACTAAGTCACCATAAACGCTAATTTCTAAATAGAGGAGTGTCTCACTATTCCTTTGTAAACTAAAACTTCCTTGCTCAAGCTAATAATTATTTTAAAGTTCGCACAACTGGGAGCTCAATTGAGGGAAGGAAAGGAAAAAAGAAAAAAGAGAGAGCCAGAAGGTAGTCGGCTGATGCTACCATTGATGAAGCATAATACTTATATGGCAAAGGTCAAACTATATTCCTCACGCATCTCTATTTTTGCTAATGCATTAGGAAACTTCTGACACTTAAGAGACTAAGCTGCAGCTGCATCATGTCACCTAGTTACAGAGGTTTTGCTCCAGTAGAAGTCACGCAAGGGCTTCTTCCAACAGACCACTGAAAGCTCAAGCAGGAATTCATTCCATGGCCATAGCAGCACAAGTGAAATTTTACCAATCTCTCCATCGACATCTAATCAAATAAACCTATGTGCTTGTTTCCTAGTTCTCTTCCCATTTTCAAGAAAGGAAATGATAAATTATTAAAGTTTGAAGGCAACTGAAGATCACTTTTATGGCAGACTTGTATGGCATTACCCAAGACGATGCTTACCAAGAACTTCTCGAATGACATCCCTATCGAGCTGAAAGCCATCTCCTAGCATTTTGAACAGAAAATCTTCCACCTCCCGGTGCATTTGATCATCCTTAGAAGCATCCATCTTGGAATCTTTGCCTAAAAGCTCAGATGCTGGCAACACCTTGGAGTCCAGTTCCGAAGGTTGTGCTGCCATACAAGAACCATTTGCCAAGGATGTAGACCTGACATAATCTTTACCGATAACACTTGAAACAGTACCAACAGAAATAGTATGCCACTTCTGTTTTGAAGATCTGGGATTTCCATCAGCCGGAATCAACTTCTCAGAAAAGTTACCACAGGAAAGTTCTTCAGACAATTTACTTTCTCCAACACAATTAGTGCTATTGGTGGTAGATGCAAAGGAGCTTCCCTTCATGTCACTCAACACATAACCTGCATCATCTATATTATTGCCCGCCTTGCAGTAAGCAGAAGCAATCTCTTCCAGAGAAAAGACAGAACCAAATGCATCCAGTAGAACCTTCAATCCTTTCTGGTCATCATCACATTTCTGTACCATTAAGCCAGATGCATCCATCCCGAATCTACTAAGGAGAGACAATAGTCAGTTTCAAGTCAATAAAGCATACAATTATGACAAGCAAAAATGGGGAAATAAACATTATCGGTAGATGTTACTATGGTTACATAAAAGATCAACATCCATCACGGTTGGCTATTAAAAGAATAAATGAAAACATTTCCAACATCAATGAACTCACCGAAATTTCCTTCCCCACGCTTTACCCAACTTTCCCAAACTGCTAATGGTTATTTACCCAGACCAATGATGGACTGCTTAAGTGAACTTAAGAATGGGGGAAAAAACTACACTAGTAGTGACCCATCAAACCCTCTCCACGTGGGGTGGGGCTGCCCTACCAATGACGGAGTTGGGGTAGGGACAGGAATTAGCTTGTTGCCCAGTGCGGAACACAGAAAGGGGACGGGATCATCCTCTGCCCTGCATACTATAAACCCCATGTTGTGTGTGACCGCAATATGAGTATCCCTTATTAATCATCATTACTACTTAGCTCTCTTTACTGTATGCTACATTTCAGGGATGCTCCTTAAGCTAAATTAAAAATGCTACTCATGAAATTATATTGCCATATCAATGTCCATTGCATCGGACTTCACGTTAGATTTAAGATTTTCCAAAGTAACATTGCCGACTCAAATACAGTGGATATATCTCTAAGCTGCTACACATGAGAAAGCTTAAATGAGCAGTTCCTTTCTCACAGCCATCGAATGTGCTTCCATAACCCCAGTTTTATCTGTGTTTTCCATATTTTATAGCTTGGTTTCAGTTTAATGTTTTAATTCATAATTATAACTATGAGGAAGTGTGACAGTTGCATTTCCAAGAACAGAACTGCAGTCTAAGACACCGGATATGTTGCCTTTTCTTTCCTTTTTCATTCTCTACACAATGGAACCAGGTCAAATGGGTAAGCAACAATTTGGTTAGGTGTTTTTTACCATACAAGATTTAATGATCTCAGTTGGGAACCTTAGACCTCATCGCAGTCTGAAAGTTGGATTGAACGAGCCCAATCAGACCTTCAAAACATTGATCTTACTCACATTCTAAATGGAGCATTATCTCAATTGCCATCCAACAACTTGATAATACATCTGAATTCCCGCTCACCTAGCCATTTATCATGAATTTTCCTTTTGCTCTTCCTTAACATAACCAAGACCAAGTTCCCACTGAGTACAGAGGAGGAAGTGAGTGAGAATCCACAACATGAAGCAAACTTTTAGTGCCACACTAGAAGAGCACTTTACTAACCACAACTAGCAGGGAAGGAATTTGTGCCTCTTTTGTTTTTTTTTTTTTTTTTTTTTTTTTTTAATCTTTTGTAGCCAGCAAGTATCATCCATCCGCACCATACCTTGCACAGAACAGGTCAATGCAGATCTATTCTGAAGGCAGAAATTTTGCCATTGTCCCATAAACATGGTCCTTTAATCTGAAAGGCTTAACACATGCAGTGCAGACACATCCATTCGTCATATAGTCAAATTTATGGCCGTCAGAGTGTTAGACTACTGAACACTTCTCCAGCAAGAGAACACCACCAAACGAACTGTACTAACCGAATCGAGTAAAGTCGACACCGCACCTCAACAGAATCATTTGCACCGCGCGACAAGCGAGACGATCCTGACGAAAGAAGCCTTGACACCAAAGAAAAGAACCGGTCTAGAGTAACGAGAAGGAAAAAATAATTCTAACAATCACTCCCATTTCTTTCCTGGGTACCCAGCAATGACAAAGGACACTTTCACCGGAGAAACACGCTGCAAACCCAACATTTCGACGACACGAGAGAGAGAGGAGCCGAACCGCATCCCGGCAATGCGGCGAAAAAAAGTCGAGACGTTTAAGCGCGCCCACGAACGATCACGCCACGCGCAATACGACGGAGCCGCCGCCGCCGGCGGGGAGGCAGAAACCCCCCCGTCCAATCAAGCAGTGAAAAAAACAGCACGAAACTGACTGTGATACAGCCCACACGGATCAAGCCAGAGAGAGAGAGAGGTTAGAAGGGAGGAGGGGGTGCACCTCGAAGGGTCGAAGGAGGGCGGAGCTCCGGCTCGGGACGGCGGCTGCTCGGCCGGAAATGCCTCCGCCCTTCGCCCTCTCGCCGGCGGCGAGAGAGAGAGAGAGAGAGAGAGGCAGTGGTGGCGAAGGAGGACGAGCAGTCAGCAGTGGCCAATCGCGTGGATTCTCGGTGTGCGAGGACGATTGCGGTCGGCTGCGGGCGTTTATATAGAGACGACGATGGTCAACGATGTATTGACCGATGAGAGAGAGAGAGAGAGAGAGAGAGAGAGAGGCAGTGGGGCGCGCTCTTTCAGTGAAGGCCGCTTTTTTTTTTTTTTTTCTTTCAGTTTTTTTATTCCTCTAAAACCATCCCCGCCGTACCTTCCCTCGCAAGCTTTTCCTCCTCTTTTTCTCTTTTCTTTTTTTATTTCCCGAAAAGATTTGGAAAATTATTCATGCTAAGAATTAATATTATGAAAAATCTCAAACCAATACACTTATTTCTAAATTAAATTTTTAACCATTGAAAGCCCTAAACTGAGACTCCTAAGATAAATTTTCATCAAATTAATTTTTTGACCATAAAAAGATCACAAACAGATACATTTATAACAAAATTGATCATCTCTCTTAGTTGTCATCCAACTAATAATTTTGATGATAAAATTTGATGAAAACTAATAAATGATGAATTTTTCACATGCATTCCAATTTAAGGTTTTTGGTAGCCAAAATGTTAATTTGAAGTGCGTCATATTATCGTTATTAGAGAGAAGCAGAAACCTTAGAGGAACAAAATCATTACGAGTAAATCAATTTGGCCTTTTTCATGATATTGAGCCTCATGAAAATTGAAAAGAAATCCTACAAAAATAATAGACAAAAAGGTCATTGATTATAATCCTTGATAAATATATAGATAGGAATACACTACTATTGAGTGATAGCAATGGATGGCCTAGGGGTTCAAGGCTCTCTCTCAATTGATCTAACGTTTCTTGGTCACAAAGTTAGATTCGCCGATTGCTCCCTAATCTTAAGAAGTTTTGGTTTGTTTGTGGCATAAATTTAGGCCACGCCATGGCGTAAAATAACTCCGGCTATATTCCCACTAATGCCACCATAGGGCGCAAATGAGAGACCTGCTCAAAATGAGCATTAGTAAGGATTTTAAAAAAAAAAAAAAAAATCTTGTCACGGATGTAAAACTCTTGTGGTGATGCTCAGAGGAGGTTGTTGAATGATGATTGCAACTTCCCATCTTATTATTTATTTTTGCAATATACCCTATCATTTTTCCATAAAATGTTTCATAGATAATTCGTTTTCAACATGACAAATGGACTTTTATTTTCCTCTCATTTTAGTCAATTTGACAATTCTTTCATGAACTAGTTAGTTTAATGATTCAATCACATATCGAAGGCCTCCATCCAAGGACATATGATCGTGCTAAGTCGAGTCAATACACTTCAATGCTTTGGGTTGGGCTCGATCACAACTTGATGCTCGAGCTCGATCATTGGTAACGTCTTATAAACTTATCCTCTGTTCGGGACACTATAAAAATAGGGTAGCAAAGGTAAATAGTGCAAAAAAAAAAAAAAAAAACGTTATAATTTTCTTCTCCTGACAAAAATTTTAAATTTTTTTCTCATTTCCATTCAATTTTTGGCCCTCTCCCATTTCTCTTCGTTCCTAGACACAGAGATTAATTTATAAAGGGTAGATTAATTAATTCATCAATGAAACTGCAAAAAGCAAAGGAAATAAGTTTTCTAAGGAAGTGAATGGGAAGGTCGGCGCAAGAAAAGTAAAGTGAGTGGAATGTTATCGTATCTAAGATTCTTGATTGCTTTGAGAACATTAAATTAAGAATATCTTGTGAAACAAATTTCAATGATTTTAAGAATCTAAAACGTGGGTGTGTATATATATATTGTCGATCTTACTATATTTTTATTTTAACTCTGAAAATTAAAATTCACACATGATGCTAAATAGTCTTCATTCTAATCTCTCAAAAGATGAAGATTTAAATTTCTCACTTCTCCTTTCCCATTTTTAATTTATAAATTGGAATTGAATTTAAAGTTTTAAGTTAGTAAAATAATTTCCGGAGTGACAAATAAGAGATTTTGAGAGATTTGCCTGGTCTGGTGTCATAAAATAATATCACGAGAACATTGTTAACTGTCATGACATCCGTCAAATCACATCGCCTTTTTCTTTATGCTTTCTGCTCATTTCAAACTTGCGACGGATGCTGTTGGGGTCTTGGACTCTTTCTTAGCCCGCGATACCCGAATTTTTTATACGTTAATTCACCCCTAATTTTTTTGAAATTCGAGTAAGATTTCAAATTTCAGCAGGGAAAAGCACTACTTTTTTGCTTTCCCTGAAACTTAAGAAACATGCCCTGGTAGCTTCCAAGCATCATTAACTTCGGAAAGGAGGTTTTTTCCAGGGCCAGATTCCAATTGGAGGTCGTCGCTTTTGCCTGCAGCTCGACTCTCCAAAGTCGTTGATTAAAGATTCTTTTTGCCTTGTGGGCCATTGGAAACGATATTATATCCATCAATAACTGAAGCTGGAAGAACTTCTCATGGATGGTCGAAAGGGAAACTTCTTCATTGGGTAAACCTCAAATCTGCCAGTAGCTTGCAAAAGCAAAAATCAGTCGAGCTGAAAAGGATGGTAGTTCAGCTTCCTGTTCAATTGATGAGAAGTCATCAATCTACGGATGCTTTATTGGAGAGAAGCATTTACACAAACTATTCGTATCATCACAATATCGGATCATGTCAGATTCATATGATTTCAATCTATAATAACGATCATGATTGCCTTGATCCATGATGGATCTTATCTAACTTCAAAATGCAATCAATGAAAGTGAATTTGGTTGTGATGTGAAATATAATTACGTTGTCTTTTATAGTTTTGAGAGTAGAAGCAAAGCAACTTGTGTTGGCCTTGAGTTTCCACCTGATTTAGATACATGAACATAAAATAAATAAATAAATTTGATTGCATTAAGAAAAATCACTTAAAACGCCTTATGTACATAGACCATTTTGTTGAAGAGATTAAATGACACAACCTTCTTAATTAGATAATGCAATCTTGCTACGAATTATTAGCAATTGTCGGGCAAGATGAACAGTCATTGTAATTAAAGTGGCGACCAGGTTTGCAATGATGGCTAAGCTTCTTTGTGGCCACGACGATATAGAGGTAATGATAGCTGCGATAGTGGTTTTTTTTTTTTTTTTTTTTTTTTTTTTTTTTTTTTTTTTTTGTCGGACTGCGATAGTGATAAGGAGGCCGCATTTTGATGACATAGATCATGAGAGAGCACTTCTGACAAGCAAGGATCATATTAAGGGTACTGTTAGAGAGTGCCCCTATAACATTGATTAAGTATATTTGACTTTGAACAACTTAATTTAAGACATTCATAGCTCAGAACACGAGGGTAATCAATACATCGGAAATCGTAAAATTTCATTAATTGGTTGCTTAATCAATATCCTAAGGGCACTTGTTAAAAAATTTATATAGGCCAAAGCAAACCAAGTACATTACAAGATTTCACAGGGCTCATACTAGGCTCCGCTGAAAAACACTAGCTCCATATCACTCCTAAAACAAATTTGTACCGGCGTTTTCACGCTTTCCTGACAGTGGTTCCAGTCGAAATAGACACAAACCTTTCATGCCCAACTGAAAGAACAGAAACCACCCACAGAATGGGAATATTTCTGTTTGTAGTACCTCAGATATCGCGTTTGTTGTATGCCATGTTCTTGCCCACGCTCCATCACTCATGTTGTGGCGCTGTGGTGAAAACTCCATCACCAAGATCAGATGCAATACCTTCATGACTTAAAACCAATTGCTGCGGTCTTTTTTCCCCACTTGATTTCTTCGCAGATCATATCGAGAAACCGAGAAGTCGTCCAAGAAAATGAAATGGAAGAGCAATCTCAGGAAAACTAGAGGAATTGAAGCAGAACATTTTCCACAGACTTGCTCTCGCGAAGGGCGAGTTCATAATCCGTGACACCAAACCCGAGGACATGTCGCGTACTTGAGCGACTCACCCATGTATGCCCAATGCTACAAACCCTAACATCCAACCGTAACAAATTCAATACATGTTATCAGGATTAGCGAAGAAATGGATAAACGATCTTATCTCTTGAATGTAACTAAATGATTGGAGCTTCTTAAATTCCTCGTGAAACAAACATAATGTTCTGCATATACCCACCTATTAATAGAGCTTAGGAGAATTCCTTTTGCCAACTACATGGCCATCAGCATACAAGAGAACTTGATCATCAAGATGCGTAGCATTTAGCCTCGTTCTTCTCATCTGGGAGAGTTTGAGAAACCAGCCATTGCTTCGTCATCGACACAAAACTCAGCCATTCATTGGTCTCGATTTAGATTGATGACAAGCAAATTATCGCCAAATCTGAGCATTGATCCAATGGTACATCACCGGCATGCACAAGATAAGGGCATTTCCTCCGCTAGCTCAAGTTGTCATGTATTTGTTTTTGCTTGCAAATGTTAGAAAGATCTACCAATAGTTGCTCAATTAAATCCATCCATTCAGAGAGAGAGAGAGAGAGAGAGAGAGAGAGAGAGATTGATTTCAGTATCAGATTGACATAAAATATTCTGAGTTAATTTAGAATAAGCTTGAGAAAAAAGCACTGGACATTGCAGATTTCAAAGCATGAACTATACAGAACCGGGGCCAAATAGAGATGCTAAAGTAGTATCCTTTTATCTCTTCATTCCATTTGCATAGCAATCTCTCTTCTATCCTCGTGGCGAGTTCTTGTTCAGTTCGAAGCCACAAATCTCCTGGCCAAGCGAAATTTCCTCGCTTTGCCTTTTCCTCAGATGGGTAATTGATGCTTCACAAAATGTGCAAGGGTTGTTGGATGGATAGGCCTGTTCAAGATACACCACTGACATAATATGCGATTCATCAAGTCAAAGAACATGGCTACCCCCATTTATATGGCAAGTGGTCCTTTTTTGAAGAATGAGATGTTCTTCTAAAACTTTAGTGCCATGGCTCCAACAATATCAGTGCAAAGTTGTCTATTCACATGTTCACCAAAGACAAGGACATGACATTGCCAATTAGGAATTTCCACTGACGTCTACACCGATGCTCTAAATGCAAATTTGCTCTAGTGGTATGACTAAGCAAAAAAATCAATTTTCAAAATAGTTTTATACAGGATCAAAAAATTATTTTAAAAATCGAATTTTAATTATTTATATTTTTATTAAAAATCTAATTTTAATTATGTTTATTTTTTTTAAAAATTAATTTTTTTATTATTTTTATTTTTTAAATATAATTTTTAATTTTTAATTTTCATGTCCTCTTAGTACAATCAGTTTTCAACCTACCATTACTAGTTATAGACCCCTGTGTCCTTAAAACCCTGTGGCTCCACTTGAGTGTGAAATCAGGATGCAAATCTTTTCATTTCAAAGATGCAATCTTGGTACACAACCCTCCCTACTGAACAAACTATTGCCTTTCAGCTAATCGAGCCTTTGGCCCACAACTATGAATATAGCTAGAGAAGTTTAAACAGGTATAATGATGTAAAGAAAAGTGAAAGTTATAGTAAAATACATATCTGAAAGTGAAGAAGTCGAAAGAAGATTATTTTAGGGAAGAACAATGGGATTACCTGTTGATTTGTTCATCTTTTGGCAAGGATCTGAACACCACAGGCAGTGGGAGCATGCTTTCCCTCTTTATACACAAGATTTCCTCCAACAAAAGTAGCAAAAACTTTCCCAGCTAATCTTTTTCCCATGTAGGCTGAGATAGACTGCTCACAAGATTGTTCATATGTCAATTTACTAAACAGACAAACCTTGTAAAGCATTAGACAAAACGATAATGTATCCATGCTTTGTAGTTAAGGGAAGGAAATAGGTTCACCCTATATGTAGATTCAAAATAAATGTCATCTGAATGTTCTAAGTAATACATTAGGTCTGTAAATCTACTCCCAAAGAGCCCCCAAAAACATGCTTTGTTTTGCAACTTCTGCAGAGATGAGGAGACCCAAGCTGCAGCAAGTCATCTGAAAGATTGTTGACCACCGGTTTCTTGATCTATTTAAACTCTGAAATATTATCTTCAACTGACGCTTTTGAAGAAAAATGAGGTGCTAATTGTAAATAGGTATATTTTCAACGGTAAACCAACCTACTTACCGGGTGTTTAATATATACAGGGTACTCATTGGTGAGGTCAAACTCCGCAATGGGATCCCATACTACAATATCTGCAAAGTTTCCACTTGCAATGGCTCCCTGCAAATAGAATTGTCACTCTTTTCATCATGAAGAGTGTGAGCCGAAAGCAGGAGCCTATTCTATTCATTGCCTGTTCTTTAAGAGCATATGGAGATGGAGAAACCTGATCAGATTGGCACCATGTTAAAATAAACCAAAGTTCCATTTGTTTAAATAAATAAAAAAATAGTTATTTTAGCAGACATATTAAATAAGGGTTGCTTTTCTGAGAATAACTACTTTGATCAGTTTTTACCAAGAAAAGGTAGTCAGTCATACTGTAAGATCTTCGAAACAAGTCTACTCTGTGAAAAGTTCTCCTAAAATGTGACATGATAATTTCATAATCTTAAATTAAAGGGAAACTGATGATGCTGAAAGCAATCACCTTTAACTTAAGTCCAGCGATTTTCGCAGGCCTCTCACTCCACCATAAAGCGAGCTGTTCCAAAGTAACCCCATATTTTTTGCCATATGACCAGGTGACAGGAAGAACAAACTGCAGATTTTCACAAATTACTTTTAGATGACATTCAGAGAGGAGATACATGATTTCTCAGTATTGAAAAAAAGTATTTAACGGTTCAACCAAAGGAGCTAACTTGATGACATATCATCTGCAATTCTATGCATCTGCAGAACACAACTTAGAGAGTAGATCAACTGCCATAGCCTCTTAAGTAAATGCTCTACAAACAAACTACCCAGAGGAAGATTGAACCTCATGACTGAACATCGTAAAAAAGAATGCCAGAACCTTATAACTCTCTACAGCCAATTATGCATGCGCATGCTTAATTTATCTAATGCTAAATGTCATCTGCTTAAACAATTTGAGTAGGAAATAAAACCATAATGTGTGGACATAGAACCCTCTGATAATGCCTACAACAATAAGTGATAAAGCGGTCCTGGTGTGAAAGTGCCACATGACTCTGCAACAAAGCGCTTTTGCAATGCTATAGTGGTTAATGTCAGAACCCTGAATCTGATAGAAGTAATCAAATTCAACTCTCAGTTATAATACCTAACCTCCTCCATCAACCAAAATATTAGTATTTGTCAGTAGTTTCTTATGTGGCAAAGGACAGATTTCGGCACATCTGAACCAATGGTATTACAGATTCTCATTAATCAAATAATCACAGCTGAGTCAGGCAAGCTTTATCAGGTATAGGACATAATGAGAATACATGCTTACATCAGTCAAAGTACATTATAAAGATACACCAACCTGCAAGCCAGAAATTCCACCCCAAGCTCTCAAAAAGTTGCCTTCACCCAGCAGTTTCAGCTCTGGAACTGTTGGGGAATGGTCAGAACTCAGCATGTCAATGTGGCCATCCTGATATATAGAGCAAACAAATTAAAAGAATGGGGCATGTGGCACATAGAGAATCCAAAAATTAGAAGTACCATTAAAGCCTCCCACAACTTTTCTCTATTAGGTGCATCACGGATGGGTGGAGCACATTTAAAGCGTGTATCTCCATCCTGAATTTCTTCTGCTGTGAAGGCTAGGTAATGGGGACAAGTCTCAACACTTAAACTGTCACCATTAACTTTTGCTTCCTGGGCAAAACAGAAAATAAAATTAGGTTTAGTTCTTTTGCATAAGATAGGAAACACTAGTGCTGCATCCATAAAACATTACCACAACTAATAACAATTATAGCAGACTATCACAACTGACTCAGCAATAATTGCTACTGATCTTTCACTGAAAAAATCTTGCATATCCATTCTATAAAATTGATTTATGAACATTTTTTCTACAAATAAGAGACAGAAAAAAGGTTCAAGAAAGTAGTTTTGGTCAAAAAGGTGCCTGTAACTAATCATCAGACTTTTCATCATAGGAAGTCACAATCCCAAAACCAGCTGAATTTAACAATGCGTATTAGGAACTTCCAACTGAACTTGGAATGCAATATGGGGAGGTATATGATCTCCTTTTAGGCAAGTCACACATCAATGTCCAGCAAAGCATAAAGAAATTTTCCAGAAATTTTACACACTTCTGGTATTTTTGTATATCCACTGGATGAGAAACTTCCCGGGAGATCTTATTAACAAGAGGTGATAAAGATGATATACCTTTATCAGATCCAAGGATGAACTTGCATCAGACAAATGAACAATATGAAGATGAGCTCCTTCAGCAGAGCCACCAGTCCTTGTGTCCTTTGTCACAGTTAAAAGCTCACGAATAGCTGCCTCCTCCCTGTTTATAAAAATTAATTGATATGAATAGCCAAGTCTATTTAACATTGCCACAAGAGATCTGCTAGAGATAAGAGGAAGATGAGCTCATAATTCAACTTGACTGGGTGAAGACCTTGACATGATTATCCTCTTATAGTAGGCTGGCAAAACTTCACAAACATATCAAGCAGTAATTTTCAAAGAAACTCATCTATCTTATTCAAGCAAAACTTTTCTCCTTAATTTTCTGCCCATAAATGGCTGAATTCGATAAAATTACAGACACTAAAAGTGAAAAAGCATTCTGGATTCCTATTATGGAAGATAACCTATTCTTTGGAATTTGAAAAATATTTTCATACTAACATTGCATCTCTCATAAGTAAACACATTGATTAAAGCAACAATATCTAGAATTATGAGGATTGGATGCCAGTAGCTATGATTCTGAGGGAATATCTTAAAGAATAATTAGCTAGATCATAGATCCAGATAACTTAACGTTCTTAATGGAACATCAGCTACTCCATTACACTATATGCCAATTGCCTCCATAAGAACATTAAAAAGCTAACACCAAATTTCTTAAATAGATAGTTGTGATATTTCTAATCAATTTGTAAGGAAATCTTGCCAAGCAGGTGGCCTTGTCTTCAGATAGGTGGAATAAGATCGGGCATCTTCTGTATTTAGATCCAAGTGGCTTTCGGAGTCTAGTTGGAGTTCTGCATGAACAAGCAATGGTCTTCTATATTTTGCTAACACCGACAATCCTTCCTGCATAAATAATTGATAACTAATCATTGACCCATGACTATAGTGAAAAGATAATATTGCACGAGAACAGAGAACTTTGCTAAATTTTAGCAAAAAAGTAACTAATTCATGTGATTGTTTTGATCTCAGGACGGGTTAAAGGACAATAAAGCATTGCTCTATCAATACATACCACAAGTTCTTAGTTGACACGAAAATCAAAGTGGTAACGAGCAGTTTGAGTCCTCTGCTATAATATTGGGGCTCAAAAGTAAAAATGAGTGTCGAGTGACGAACCTTGATATGATCAGCATTTGTCATGGGAAAGTCGTTGATTCCTGAGGGACACATAAAGGCCTACAAAACAAGGACAGTGAAATTGTCAGATAGCAAATTGGCCCAAAGAAAAAGTTTTCACTTCTTTTACTTCATTGCCTAAATTTACTATTTCCTTGAGAACTTGAAACTTTTTGTTTAATAGTGTTTGCAGCACACGTATCCAAAACCATGCAAATAATGATGTAGTGCATCAGACAAAATAAGTCCAGGTCCAGTTGAATTTTCACATCAAATCTCTGTAACTTGGGACTTTCAAAAACTTACCATAAAGAGACAGTGGCAAAAATTTGATAAAGAAGTAATTGATGACACCGAGATTCTGGTAATTACCTTCAGACCAAGAACACCAGCCTCTAGGAGAGCTTCCAGCATGCTTGAATTGAATGCATTTCCAGGAACTAAACCTCCCCAGAAACCTGTGGAAACCAAGGTGAGAATTTACATGCACCTCATAAAGTATATTTAGCCTGCTCATATGTCATTTTCAGTTCATACCGACATCGACATAAATGTTCTTCTCTGCAGCCTTAATCTGCCAAGGAAGGTGGAAAACCATGAATAGAAAACATGAACTTACATTTTATAAAGAGAACAGAAATTGGAGACGCAAGGCTCATATTTCTATTTATTTGGCCAGGACAAGGGCTATGAAGAAATATCCAGATTAGAGGGACTTAAAAAATGGAGCGCATGGTTTTCAGAAACATATGGTTGCTTGCCAGATAAAAAGCGCAAATTAACCTCCCTACTTCTCGTACCTTCAATTCCAGGCTCTCTGTGGAAGTAGTTGAGGGATCACTATTGAGGGGCATATCAATCAATGTTGTTATTCCACCTGCATGAGAAAACAAAGTAATCACAGTTTAGTACTTCTAGTTTTCACATTAGATGTTTTAAAGCGCAATCACTGAAAAAAATCAATGATACAGAAAAGTAGACTCATGCCTCATTTTCTGTTTGTATAAGGCTCAGAATGTTATGCTAATCTCATCCACCACAGATTTAGCAAGAGCAAGCAATCTATGTGAAATTTAGCGACTTTTCTCCTAAAGAAAGATTATCTAGTCAATGGAGTGTCGGCTGCCCCTCACTAGCATTTGAGGAAATTCATTAACTAAGATTTAACTGAAGGGCAGAAACTTGAAGAGAGTCCAATTTACCAGCAGCTGCTGCTTTAGTCCCTGAAGGAAATCCTTCCCAATCAGCTCTTCCAGGGTCATCAAGATGTGCATGCCTGCCTCAGGCATTTTATAAAATGTATATGAGTGTAAGTTTTTCTAAAAAGGATATGATTGCTCAACTCTTAAGCATAATTACATTAGTTTATAGAGGGACATCTAAAGCATAATTTGGCAGTAGATATCTAAGTAAGACCAAATTACCCAAAAATGAGCACCCTCTACTTAATTTAAATTTGACCATTATTTCAGTCATCCAGTTATCATTCACCCTTCCAACCTTTTGAAGATGACAGCAAGACTAGAAGTGTGGAGGTAAAGGAAGTACCATGGTCATGTTGCTTTTATTGGTCCCTCTGTTTATCATCCAATATTATACTATCTCCTAAAACCTTTTTTCCGGTTGAAAGTGATGAGATATAACCATTATTTGGAGCAGAAATGCATCTTACACATCAACCAAGCCAGGCATGACAACAGCCTCTCCATAATCAATTACTTGCTCTCCTTTGGAAGCCCCTCGCCAATCATTCTCCGTTACAACAGAGGTAATGAATTTCCCCTTCACCTCGACTGCTCATAAACATACATTAGAAACATGAATAAGTTAAAGGTTAAACCAAAACCTTTGTTATCAATCTACAATAACAACGAAATAAAGTTTTTTCTTTTTTTTTTTTATTAATAGCACAAAGCTGATGAGGCAGTTACATTTCCTTCTATCTCGCAAAAAGCAAACTTTGTCGCTCACTTCGAGTTGCAGATTAGTTCAACACCATTTTAGAGCAAATAATACAGCTACGAAAGACTGTAAAGCAGTCACACATGGAGCAACAAACCTGCCCCGCAAATGATCCCGTCTGGGGTCACTATCCGTTTGCTCTTTATCCAATAATGATGGTCTGGCAAAAGGCTGCAATCATCGTGAGGAACCTGCAATATGCATCACCATAAACTTCCATCAGCATATCGTTTCGCCAATTTACCAGCAAAGCAGCCAATACGCATGGTCCTAGAAACCTCGATTGCAACAAGATAGTCCATTTTTCGTTCGCTAATCTGTGATGCTGCACATTCAAAGCAAGCGTGCGATCGAGCATCAGAATGCCGAATGACGCTCTGTTTGTCTAGCAAAGGCAGAGTAGAAACTTCTACACCAAACCAATTGCTTCGTTGC
This sequence comes from Eucalyptus erythrocorys, assembly GCA_014182555.1. Classification (NCBI taxonomy): domain Eukaryota; kingdom Viridiplantae; phylum Streptophyta; class Magnoliopsida; order Myrtales; family Myrtaceae; genus Eucalyptus; species Eucalyptus erythrocorys. The sequence goes on from CM024601.1 coordinate 36,685,026, forward strand.
ACAATGTCATTCCAAAACAAACCACCAAAACGTCCATCATCATATCATTTCACGGATTTACTGGCAAAGGAGTTGTGCAAAAGTACTAGAAACCTCAATGGCAACAAGAAAGCCCATTTCTGTTCGCTACTCTGTGACACTGCATGTTCAAAGCAAGCGCAAGCATCAGAACGCTGAACAAACGCTCTGTTTGTCCAGCAAAGGCCGAGTAGAAACTTCTACACCAAACCGCTCGCTTCCTTGCACTATCCCATTCCGAAGCACATCACCAAAACTTCCATCTGCATATCATTTCGCCCATTTACTGGCAAAGCAGTGCGTCACACAAGTCCTAGAAACCTCAATCGCCACAAAAACGTCCATTTTTCATTCGCTACATCCGTGACACTGCACGTTCAAAGCGAGCACGCGATCAAGCATCAGAACGCTGAACAACGTTCTGTTTCTCTAACAAAGGCCGAGTAGAAACTTCTACACCAAACCGATTGCTTCGTCACACAATCTCATTCCAAAACACATCACCAGAACTCCCATGAGCATATCGTTTCGCCAATTTCCCAGCAAAAGCAGCCGATGCGTGAGTCCTAGAAAACTCAATCGCAACCGGAAACACCATTTCCGTTCGCTAAATCCGTGACACTGCATGTTCAAAGCGAGCGCCTGACCGAGCATCAGAGTGCTGGACAAACGCTCCGTTTGTCTAACAAAGGCCGAACCACGTATCTTCTCCCTGACTGAATCCCAGAGACCTCAGTCGCAACCAGAAAGCCCATTTTCCGTTCGCTAAATCCGTGACGCTGCATGTTCGAAGCGAGCGCGCGATCCAGCATCAGGATGTTCTGAACAAACGCTCTGTTTGTCTTCTACACCGAACCGATTGCTTCGTCGCACGATCTCATTAAAAAAGAAAAAAGAAAAAGAAGAACGTAATCGTCTCTCGGAAACGATGAACTCGCGAGGAAGACGACGACGACGGAGACGACCGGTCGAAGTGACCATAAAAGGAAACGAAAAGGGCGCGAGAGCGACGCGAGAGCTGACCTTCGACGGCTCCTTCACGTAGAGATAGGCGGCGAAGGAAACCAGCAGGATCAGCGCAGGAATCCGCCATTGCAGATGCTCCATTCCTCCCTCTCTCTCTCTCTCTCTCTCTCTCTAGAGTCTCGATGACGCAAAGAGGAGAGAGAGAAAGAGAGCTTCGCAGAAATTCGCGCTCCCTCACGAGTCGCGAAGCGCTATCAGAGTCAGCTCCCTCTTGTCGTTTTTTCTTCCCCCTCTCTCTCTCTCGTTAATATTTTGATTTTTCGGGGTAAGGATATGGCTCGAGATTCCATTCCACGGGAGCAGCGTGGCTGCATAAAGAATATTTTACCCGCTGACCAATGGAACTCTGACACTCGTCGCTCGGCGGTGGGCCTGTGATCTATCCAGTCGTTCCACGCCACGTGTAGGATTCACCGAGGCAATTTAATAGAAGCTTTTGTAACCTTGCATAATCGATCGGAGTCAACCCCAAACTGAATATTTCTTTTAGAGGTTTTTGGGCACAAAAAGAATATTTCCAAAAATACTTTGATTTTTCTAACGATGTCTTTAGTGGAGTGCCTGCATGCGTATAAGCCCACTTGTCTCCCATTGGCGAAATTTTTATTATGTACACGATATCATTTTATATTATAACTAATGCGATATCATGTATTTTCCTATGTTCAATTCCATTTTAATCCAGAAAATTTCAAGTATTTATTGACATTAAATTATTAACCGAGGCTTTTCTGTGGATAGGTTATGACATGGATGGAAAATGAGTATTATTAAAATAGGTAGATATTAACAATTAGGCATGATGAACAAATGAATAGAATCTAATTTTGACTAGAGAAAACTCGGGATGCTCTAATGGCTTTGGTTTTCACTATATAATATAGATAAAAATATAATTTAATAGGTTGAAATTCGTAATTGATTCCTCAAATCTATGCATCAATTTTTGTTTTCTCAAACAAACCTTTGATAAGTTCTATAACAACCAGATTGGTCTAACAAAAAAAGTAATTTTTACGAGCTTTTATCAAATTAATCTCTAAAAAGTGACAATAATATGATAATTTAAATTTGGGAACAACATTAAATATTTTAACATAATTCATGAACTAAATTAAATATCATATATTATACAATAAGTTAAATTTAGGGACTAGGGATCTCGTTGTACACTTACAAGTTAGAATTTACGGACCATATATTGAAATAAATTTAAAGTTAATGGGATCCGGAGATACTCTTCATCCACGCAAACCGTCTCGAGCGTCGGTTACCGTAGATATATTGCCTTCCATCACGGCGTCTCAACTTAAACCGCAGCGGTTTTCTTCTTCGGAGGCGCCGTTTTTTAAGGAGAGAGAAACCGATACCATACGCAGAGAGCCAAGAGGCTTCCAGAGAGTAGAAATCAATCCTCCAAGTTCGTCGATCGACTCCAAAATCGCCCGTCGTCATTCATCGCCGCCGGGCTCCAGTTCCGGAAGTGCACAGGACCTGCTGCTCCGTTTCTTCCCCGGTCGAGAAGTCTGATTAATCCCGGTCATCTTCCCGACTTTCGATAACCGCCGCTGTTTTCTTCTTCGTAGGCGCCGTTTTTCAGAGAGAGAAACGGATACCGTAGGCGGAGAGCCAAGAGGCTTCGAGAGTATAAATCGACCCTCCAGGTTGGTCAATCGTCTCCGAAATCCCCCGTCGTCATTCATCGATCGCCGCCGGGCTCCGGTTCCGGAAGAGCGCAGGACCTGCTGCTTTGTTTCTCCCCCGGCCGAGAAGTCCGATTGATCCTGGTCTCGACTGAAGCTTCAATCACCGGGGCGTATCCTCGTTGGCGACGAGGTTCCATGGCTGTCTCGGAGTTTTACTCCTTTTCGTCAAGGTGCGGACGATGACTCTATCGCGGTAGATCCGAGAGAAATGGCCCGGGGTTCGTGTAATGCTTGACGAGGATGACCGAAGATAAGCTTTTCTCAATCCTTTTTTCTCGTTTGTGTTCTCATCGCACTGTTCATGTGTTGAATTATTATCTGTGACGCTGTGAGTTCAAAGATCTTCGAATGATCGGTGGTGTTCTAGTGATGGACGGTGGTTGGAGGAGACGGCCATCGCGCCGATGGCCGGACGTAGTGAATAGCAAAGTTCTATACATTAACCCATTCAGCGGAAATACCCTTCTTCTTTCTCTCGTCTATGCGAGTCTCTCTCTACCCCTTGGTAGCGTCTTCCTTTCCACAAACCCTAGATCTCTTCTTAACCTCTGCAATCCTTTTCTTTTTTCCTTCTTTTACATAATGATTCACAAGAAAGAAAAATCCAAAAAAAGTTCCCTCCAATCTTGATTTCGCAGAGTGTGGCGGTCCCTCTTCACCCAAATAGAATACCATGATCGATCTAGGTAGGATCTCGTCTTCATATTGCTAAATGGGGTCTGGGCTCTTGGCTGTCAGTAGTATTGAGTGGGACGTATACTGTCCTTGCCGTTGATATGGTTATGGCTTTGCATCTAGCTTTCTGGAATGATGTCGCAGCGGATGGTGCTTATGGGAATGGATCTGATCACCTTATGGGTCCAGTTTGTTAAGGAAATTTGATGTAAGAAGGAATGGGTATAAATTTCAGTAAGATGTCTGGCAAATAACATTTCGAGCTGCAGAAGAAAGAATCGAGATACTGAGAAGTGTGACTTTACTTGCCTCTCTTCGAACTAGAACATGAAGTTGCCCCGCATCGAACTACTTTCCAGCTTGCACTTACAGCCTTGAATATCTTTTTTGAAACTATCCATCCCTACAGTTAGAAAGTATGGATAGTAAAGAAGAAAATGAGTTGAGGGTGGCAGCATTATGTAAAAGACTTGGACATCTCTGATCAGAGGAAGATGTGGTCGAAGTATGTTCTGAAATACCCCTACAAAAAAGAGATGAATGCAATAGAACCATTTTGGGTAAACTTTTTCTAAACCTAATGTGAATTATCTTGCATTTCTCTCTACCATGAAGAAAGCATGGAAAACAGAAACTGTATCGTGTATACAAAAAGAACCAGGTCTCTTTACCTTTGTCTTTCAATCAGACGAGGAAAAGGAGAGGGTATTGAAGTTTGCACCTTGGTCTTATTCTAGCAATTCGCTTGTCATTAAACAGTGCGAGCCTGAAATCCCAGAATATTATTATGATTTTTCCAGAACAACCTTTTGGGTGAGAATAGGAGGTATTCCCCCTAGTTGGAGGGTCAAAACAGTTTACCATGATCTGGGAAGAAAGCTAGGCCAGGTCTAGGAAATCCAGCTAGAATTCATGGGAAATGTTCAGCAAAAAGGAGGAAGAATTAGAATGGAAATCGATCTGTCTAAACCTCTGAAATCAAGGGCCATTTTGGATATTGGTAACAAATGGTTGTTGGTAGAATTTAAATACGAGAGATTACCTCATTACTGCTATTCCTATGGAAGAATTGGCCATGCACCAGATTGTGTAGAAATTCCTTATGCGGAATTACCATGGCCAGTCAACAAAATCGGACCCTATGGACCCTGGCTGAAAGCAGAAGCAAGTGATCACAGCCCTTATTGGAAAGCTTTTCATGGAAAAATTGAAGAAGGATTTAGAGTATAAGAGACTACCTGAAGTACCTTCTCCGGCTAATGAACAGAATCTAACAGTGTGAGAGAAAGATCCAGATATGCGAATAGAACCTTGTAGCAAAAAGAGAGTAGAAAGTTCAATGGAATGGGAGACCATGGATGCAATTATACCAAATCAGAAGGAATCCAAAGATTATGGAAAACAGATCATTTGCTCAGAAGCTACCATACAGAATTCTTTGAAAATAGGAAAAAGCAGCAGAAAGAATATGAAGGTACAAAAAGCAAAGAAGCAGAAGTGCTTACCTGAACCCACTCCTCTTCTTATAGATGATTCCGGTCTGATGGAGACTCCAGTGAAGCTGCTTAAAGATGGCACAAAATGGGCTCTGGTGGCTGGCCTTAATAAGCCACCCTAGAAGACATGAAAATTATTAGTTGGAATTGTCAGGGGCTAGGTAACCCCCGACAATCTAGGAACTAAGAGCTCTAATTGCTCTTGAAAAGCCCAGTTTAGTTTTTCTTATGGAAACTAAAAACAAAGTAACGATGGTGGAAAGTATATGCAGAAAACTACAATTCCAGCATTTATTCCTAGAGAATCCAACAGGGATAGTAGGGGAATTGGCCTTAATGTGGAATGAGGAAGTAACATTGAAAGTGCAAGACAGTTCAAAACAGTTTATAGATCTGGAATGCACTGATTCAGATAGAAAACTTATCATGCAGATTACTTTTGTTCATGCTTCTACAAACTTTGGAGAGAGGCAACAATTATGGCAACACTTGAAGGCACTGAAACCTCATAGTTCAACTCCATGGATATGCATGGGGGATTTCAATGAGATCTTATATGTATGTGAGAAAGTGAGGAAGAGAGAAGCAGATAATAACAGAATTGCAACCTTTAGAGACATGCTTAATGAGACATCTTTGATAGATATGGATAGCCAAGGTTGTGCATACGCTTGGGTAAACAACAGAGAAGGGGAGGATCTTGTTAAAAAAAGAGTAGACAGGGTGCTATGTACTTTGGAATGGCGAATTACCTTTCAAGAAGCAGAAATCCATGCTCTTCCAGCTATCGGCTCGGACCATAGCCCTCTTATCCTTAGGCTATGCCCGAACACAGGCACATGGAGGTTGGTACGAACAGGAGGCCTTGTTTTGATTTATTCTGATAGTTGATAAAGAAGCCTTGTTATATCCACTTTTAACAGAAAATTTCCCTGTGCTGTTTCCTATCCAAACTATGATATCTGGCTTAGGGTTTTTACTTAGGGGGATTGCTAATATCTCGTTTGCTATGTTATCCTCAAAAAGCTATCGGATTAGTGGCTGATTTCAAGCTCAAGAGTTTTCATTGATCAGATCTGCCACCATGGTAGGTTCTTGGTGATTTGCTTGTCCCCCAATAATCCCCTGTGGTAACCATTTATCCTCCCTGATTTTAATGGATTTTCCATCCCCTATTGACCATATTATATATGCTTTTATTGTATCTCGTCCCAACATCAAACTCTGCCAACCCCATGATGCTCGCTGGCCCTTATGAGCTATCCAGACATCACCATGAGGAAAATAGATGCCCTTTAAAACTTTGCTCCACAATGCATTTGGGGAATTGTGTAATCTCCATGCTTGCTTACCAAGCATCGCATGATTGAAGGTAATTAAATCTTTAAACCCCATCCCTCCTTCATCCTTTCTCATTTTTAGAACTTCCTAGTTTTTTCCAATGCATCCCACTTTTTGTATCTCCTTTCTGCCAACAGAATGATGCTATTCGCCTTTCAATTGCTCCATAGATGGACACTGGCACTTTAAAGATTGACATTGCATAGGTTGGTATGGCCTGCACCACACTCTTGATCAACACCTCCTTTCCTACTTTGGTGAGTAACTTTTCTTTCCAACCCTCCAACTTTGAGTTTACTTTGGTTAATATCCATGCAAAAAGTTCTTTTTTTGATTGTCCCCATTCTGTGGGGATACCTAAATATTTACCTGTCTTTTCAAAAAAGGCACTCTCAATTCTTGGGCCATGTTTCTTCTTAGTGGTAAAGGGCAATTCTTGCTGAAAGAAACCCCTGATTTGTTTAAATTTACAGCTTGCCCCATTGCATAACAATACCGATTCAGACTAACTTATCTTTTTCTCAAAAGAAAAAAAAAAAAAGAGAGAGAATCAATCTTGCAAATTCATTCACAATATACAGAATTTCAATTGGTCCGAAGACTCTTTGAGAGCTCCATGTCCTGGAAGAATACTGTTTGAAATGGACTTGCCAAATAGAAATTTCAGAATTAAGAGGGCAATCTTTAGGAAAAGAAAAGACTCGGATGAATAAAATCAGTCGACCCTTCTTTACAAACCATAACAATATTCCAGCCAGCGGATCATCAAGTTCTTCTTTTGGTTTCGATTTGTTGATTTGGCCAAGGATGAACCAAACTCAGAACGCATTAAGTTTGGTTTCAGATTCGGAACTTATAAAAGGATCAACTCTCATTTAATAAGTAGACATTATTGGGAAAAATCAGTTATAAACAAGAATCAGCTGAGCAAAAACCAGCTGCAACTGCACTGGATAAGCCACTTATCCAGGAATTTCTAGAACTGCTTCTTGTATTAGTTTTGCTTTCAACTGAATGATGGTCTACGTAAATCGGTAATGAAAACATTATAAAATCCAGCATGTACCTCATGCTAATTATAAGTTGAAAGTGTTAAAACTCTGTAGTGCTTGCGCAAATTATATTTCTGCCTACACAAACAAAGAAGATCGCCAGGCTATCCAAAGATCATCATCAGAAGAAAGCAGCTAGCGACCGCCAAGGCGATAACTTCTTCCACGGAAAGCAACTCCATCAGCCGCCGGGTTAGGCTGCTGCACCGGCCCTTGATCCCTTGTCTGCGCTTGCTCGGGGCTGCTTCCTCGGGTTGCCATTCCACCAAGTCGGTGGCTTCGTCCGCGGAAGGCAATTCCAGCAGAAGGGTCACTCGGTACCGGTGCATTCACTTGAAACCCTTCACCCCAGTACGCTACTACTTTGTGACTGCTGACATTTAAGGAGTGGACACTAACATGGTTCACGCCTATAGTATCGTATAATGCCATTACTGCTGATAAAATTAGCAATCTCACTTTGTTAGTCTGCTACTTGTAATTTGCACATCAACCTTCTAGCTAAAATTACTGTCAAAGTTTATGGTCCTCAGCCATGGGAAATTCATTGTCAAGCATTTGCAAAGAGACTAACTAGAAAAGGGTTTGAAGATTTCATGCACTGAAATTGAAGAGAGAAGCATTCAGTGGGAGGATACACCCAGAGAGGTGTCTTCAAGAGGTTCCTTCCGCCGGCAAGAGGGTGGAGTACTGTTAGGAAGTAGTACAAATGACCAGCAACCATCCCCAGAATATCGGGCATTAACGGGTCTCCAAAAATCAGGTCTAGTGCTAGCATTGCCCATGGGAGATAGAATCCCTAGAGGGACAGATGATTCAGATTCAGCAAACTTTCCTTTCTCTGGGAAATCAAAGTAAATGGACTGCATTATACCAAAATGGAAATTGCAAATTTACCTTCAATGAGACGACACCATAAATGCTGATTCGGGCATTCGGGAATTCGCGGCCCCATATGTAGACGATGATGAAGACTAAGGAAGGTCCCATGAAAGGAATATAAAGAGGAGGAATAGCTGCCATTACCTAAAACCAACTTGTAACAGCTCAGAGTCCAATTCGACAATATCAGTGTCAGAGGCGGGCATTATAAAAAGTTCTAAGCAACTCGTTATTAACTGCTTCGCCTGAATTTACGTATTTCTGAAGTGCCTTATGCTGCAAATGCCATTTTGCTCAGTTTTTTAATTCCTTTATGAACATGCTTCTAAATGATCAAATAGAGCGGCATTCCTGAAAAAAGGCAAGAACTTATGTCTCCGAATTAGCTGAATTTAACCATCCCACAACTAATTCAGGTTCCCTTATTGAGTAGCCAAGCAAGAACATAGAGACTCTACTTAAGACGTTGTGTTGGACATACTAGAAGTGAGAGTGCTCCGAAGATGAACATCCAAACGTAGTCAGCTGTCCTCTTGTCAAATGGACCTCTCTCGAGTGAAACTCCATATTTTGCTCTGCATGCCATTTAACAGTCAATTGAACATGCCAAAAGATATGACTTCCTAAGCTAGAGGCTTGAGGAGAAAATCGTGACAGTTCTTCGAGATTCTGTCTAATTGATACGCTTACTGTTTTTCATTTTTTTAGCAGCCAAACTAGTAGCAAAAGATCTGCAATTCTACAAAGTGCTCTATTGGAGATGAATAAGCAGTTGTTCTACTCACATTATAATAAGCCGAAAGGCGAACGGGAAAGAGAATGGCCCAAGAAAGAAGAAGTTGGTGATCAGCCTCCAAACCTGCATCGCTTGAAGAGCACCGTTTATGATCGAACTCCTGAATACAGACCCAATATCTGGATATATTCAACACAAACACACAGAATCCAGCGATCAACTCACTTGGAAACGTTTGAACACAAGTTCATATTCGAGAGCTATAGTCCAATAATTGTAAAGGCCCAGATAAAAGGCTGCCGTTGTCATCAGGCATGCTACTCCATAAGTCTTGCTCACCGGCGGCAGCGAGCGGTAGTATCTGCAACATTTAATGGCAGGAATTTCAGTGAATGCTAATCGTATGTACAATACATTTGAACTAGCATAGACTAGTCATAACGCCGTGACATAACATTAGAAGCTAGCGCACAGAGAGATTAAGAGACAGAGAACCTACTCTCCTGGAGTAGACATTGGTGAATTGAAGGGATCGATGGAAGTGACTGCAGGAGCAACTGAAGATCAGAAGTGTAATAACTAAAGAAAGATGGATTTTTTTTGTTTTGTTTTGTTTTGATTTTGTTTTTGTTTTTGTTTTTGTTTTTTCGGTGATTAGATCGATTGATGCCATGGAAAACTCCGAAGGAGAAGACTTTGACCCACCCCTTCCAAGAAAAATAATTCGAGTCTTCCAATTACAATCACCCTTAATTTAATCGCCGGCCGGATAGGTGCATCCCCTCCGCCCGTGTCCTCTCTCTACGTAAGATTCCATTTTCAAGTCAACCTTCAGGTTTCAATGAAATTCACAAAATAAACACATCTCCACAATCATTAAGAAAAAGGCTATCAAGGTTCCCCTTCTAAAGTAGTGAAACCGATTCATGTTTTGTTGGTGCAGCCCCAGAATATTGAGCTATTTCTTGAATTTCAGGAGTAACCCTTTTGCTTTTGCGCTGACTTATCTCCCCAAGATGTCCCAATTGGACAGGCGCTGGGAAAGTTGAACCGGACAATGATGTATAAGATATAATCAAGGACAAAGAATGGCTTCATTACATCGATCATCTAGCGGCAGGTCTTTCAAAAGACAAAAAAAAAAAAAATTGGAGAAGATTTGCCTAAAGCATGAGTTGAACTCATCGTATGAAATTTACTATGCACCTTGTAGTACTAAGCTGAATCCATTCAATGTCAAATTTTTCCTGGAATATCGGCTCGAACATGAGGAGTATCATGGCTTTATCCATCAAATATGGAACCAAACAGCTACACAATAGACCACCTTTTTAGAGAAACTCAGGGAGACCTCCAAAGAATTAACAAGATGGAGCAAATAGCAGTATGCACATGCACATAGGAGGATAAAAGAGCTAACTTAGACGCTCACAGAAATAACCAATTAGCCAGAACAGCACACAAGCATAAAGGAAGCTCAAAGTATCATACACCAGATTGATACACTGAGGAAGCAAGAAGAACAATATTGGGGATTGAGATCCCGCATCAAATGGCTGCAATGGGGTGACAAAAATACCCGTTTTTTCATGCAACAACAGTACAGAGAAGGCGTATAAATAATATCACAATGTTGCAAGTGGAAGACAACAGGTGGTGCCGTTATCCTGAAGCACTCAGAAATCGTATTCAAGCATTTTATAGCAATTTATACAAAACAGAAGGGCAAAGAAATTACCAGCCAGTCTTAAGCCAGTGTCATTCTCCTATTGATGAAAACATCAATGCAGATTTGGAGGCCAACCCCACGATGGAGGAGGTTCGAGCAGCAGTTTCTCAGTTGGGAGCTTTGAAAGTCCCAGGTCCTGATGGTTTCAATGGCCTTTTTTATCAAAATTCGTGGGAAACATTAAAGACTGACTTGTTCCAGTTAGTGCAGAATTTCTTCAACACAGGTACTCTGGATCCTCTCCTCAATCAAACATATATAGCCTTGATTCCCAAAGTGAAAAATCCTGAGACCATAAGCCAATTCAGATCCATCAGTTTATGCAACTTCAGTTATAAAATCATCTCAAAACTATTAGCAAACAAATTGAAAAAGTGGCCGCTAGAGATAATAGAACCAAAGCAAAGTGCATTTGTGCAGATGCCATGTATACGTGATAATATCCTAATTGTGTAGGAAGTGTTACATCACCGCGCATCACCAAGAGAAAGAGACAACATCAGGCAATATTAAAGTTAGATATGCTGAAAGCATATGACAGAATCGAATGGGATTTTGTTCGGGATTGTATGCTGAAAATGGGATTCTCAAGGAAATGGGTGACCCTAATAATGCAATGCATAACAACGGTGACATTCAGTGTGAAGCTTAATGGTGAACCTACCCCTTTCTTCAACCCCTCGAGAGGTCTCAGACAAGGTGATCCCCTGTCACCATATCTGTTCATATTAATTTCAAATGTGTTAACATGGTTGATGCAAAAAGCAGTAGCAGATGGTAGCATTAAAGGCATACAGCTGAACATATCATGTCCTAAGCTATCTCACCTTCTATTTGCGGATGATGTTATTTTTTTCCTGGATGGCACTATAATAGAGTGTTAGAATCTGATACTTACTCTGAATCAGTATTGTTACGCAACGGGGCAAGCTGTAAATTTAAACAAGTCAGGGGTTTCTTTCAGCAAGAATTGCCCTTTACCACTAAGAAGAAACATGGTCCAAGAATTGAGAGTGCCTGTTTTTGAAAAGACAGGTAAATATTTAAGTATCCCCACAGAATGGGGACAATAAAAAAAAGAACTTTTTGCATGGATATTAACCAAAGTAAACTCAAGGTTGGAGGGTTGGAAGGAAAAGTTACTCGCCAAAGCAGGAAAGGAGGTGTTGATCAAGAGTGTGGTGCAGGCCATACCAACCTATGCAATGTCGATTTTTAAAGTGCCAGTGTCCATCTGCAGAGCAATTGAAAGGCGAATAGCATCATTCTGGTGGCAGAAAGGAGATGCAAAAAGTGGGATGCATTGGAAACACTAGGAAGTTCTAAAAATGAGAAAGGATGAAGGAGGGATGGGGTTTAAAGATTTAATTACCTTCAATCATGCAATGCTTGGTAAGCAAGCATGGAGATCACACAATTCCCCAAATGCATTGTGGAGCAAAGTTTTAAAGGGCATCTATTTTCCTCATGGTGATGTCTGGACAGCTCATAAGGGCCAGCGAGCATCATGGGGTTGGCAGAGTTTGATATTGGGACGAGATACAATAAAAGCAGATATAATATGGTCAATAGGGGATGGAAAATCCATTAAAATCAGGGAGGATAATATATTACCACAGGGGATTATTGGGAGACAAGCAAATCACCAAGAACCTACCATGGTGGCAGATCTGATCAATGAAAACTCTCGAGCTTGGAATCAGCCACTAATCCGACAGCTTTTTGAGGATAACATAGCAAACGAGATATTAGCAATCCCCTTGAGTAAAAACCCTAAGCTAGATATCATAGTTTGGACAGGAAACAGCACAGGGAAATTTTCTGTTAAAAGTGGATATAATAGGGCTTCTTTATCAACTATCAGAATAAATCAAAACAAGGCCTCCTGTTCGTACCAACCTCCACGTACCTTATGGACACAGATCTGGAGTCTCTTAGTTCCACCGAAGATCAGAACCTTTCTCTGGAGCATTTGTCAAAACGCTATTCCAACGAGGGAGAACCTATACAAAAGAAAAATCATCCCCGACCCTCTATGTCAGCTGTGTTACATGCAAGTTGAAACTACAGAACACCTTTTCCTATTTTGTAGATGGACTAAACAGATCTGGGAGGATCAACGTTTGCAGGGAAGGAACATCATGCGAAATATAAAGAGATTCGATCAATGGCTAATGGAGGTTTTCGACGCAAGACGGGATTTGCCTGCAAGGGAGTTCATCGGAGTGGTTCTTTGGCAGATCTAGAAGGCTCGGAACCCTTGGATCTTCAAAGCAAAAAACCCCCAACCCGCAGATATCCTCGATCTCGCACAAAACCAGAGTGTTACTTTCAGTCGAGGGACGAAGAACCAGAAGGACAAAAACCCAAATCGATACTTACCGGCGCAATGCAACCCCCCGAATAGTCGGGAGCTGAAAGTGAATGTTGACACGTCATGGGTTCCAGGTGAGTTCCTCTGTTCTGTAGCTAGAATCGTGAGGGATGGAGCTAAGTGTGTCGTCGATGGCTTCGCCGCCGAAGCTAGGGTTTCTTCGGCACCACATGCGAAAGCCAAAGCACTTCTACACGGGATTCGCTATCTGAAAGAGTTAAAGTCGAGACACGTGCAGGAGGCCAAAAGTCAAGTAGTTCTCTGGATTTGTGAAAGTGATAGCTCCGTGGTGGTGGACTTCGTGATGGGCCGGGCCAAGTCACCTTGGAATCTAGGAGAAGTAATTCAATTTTGCCGAGAAGAGTCATCCCTGTGCAACAACATTACGGTAAGATTTTGCCCTCGTGATGCAAATAGAGCCTCAGACTGGCTGGTACATGCACATCGAGCAAGGAAGCTTCCTTTAAATTGGTTGAATACCCCCCCTCTACCTCTGTGGGAAATTTTGTGTTTAGAATGTAATCCATCGTTGTGTTCTAAGACTAATTAATCTAAGGCATATACTACTTTCGACCAAAAAAAAAAAGTTTTATACATTCATGGTTTAGGATTTGAGGGTAGATTGATCTCTGTCTGTAAACCTTGAAGTTCATGAAGGCATGGGGTTAAGTTCTGGCATGTCGGGTGACACCGTGAGGAAGACGATGGAGTGGAAAGAGCAGATAAAAAGTTGAGTAGGCCTGAATATAAAAGCCCGGATTGCGCCCATTAGCCCAGTCCAGAGAGATCAGCGTGCGGCCCATTTTTGGTCCCGGACCAAGGGCCCGGTCTAAATCCTCATTTTCAGAAACTCAAAAAACATAACAATTTAATAGAATCTGAAAAATAAAAAAATTGGATTAATAGTTAGAAAAATAGGCATGGATTAGGTTGTTACATCTTAGTATTAGAACTGGTTTATTTTCAATTAGATAGTTAGAAATGGTTTAGTCTCTTTAATGGTTGCCTCTATCAAGGTGTTTACTGAGTGGTGGCCTCTATCCAAGACAAGGAAATTAATGTAATTTGTGGGGACTTAAATAGTTCTAAAAGCTAGTATTTTCACACTGGCTAGTGGCATCATTCTCGTAGCTATTGTATCTCATGTCTCTATATCTAGTAGTGACCAGTTCCCATTTTTGGAACTGAGGATTGGACCGGATGGTCTTAGGATCAGGACTGGTCCAATTCAGTCCAATGAAATCGATCACTTAGCAAAAATGATGAAAATTTTAAAAATACAAGAGTTATTACAATTTTAGGATTTATTATTATTATTTCAAGAAATTTAAATATATATATTTTAAAAAGTGTTGGTTTGATTCGGTCCAATTCCCCTTGAAATAGGATACTAGACTGAAAATCACTAGTTACATTTTTATGGAATAAAAAACCGGACGAACGTTCTTGGGAACCGGATCAAATCGATTGGTCAATTAGGTTTAGGTAATTCTCACTCCGAACGGTCTGATATGTGCCCACTCTTATCTGAATCTCACGTCTCCTGCAATTCATGGACATCTAATTGCCACAATGGAGAGCGGTTCTTTCTTTAGGTTAATCTATAGGGCACAAAGTTATCTCCTTTGACGAAAATGAAGATGAAAACTTGAAATTGAAGGTAAGGACTCTGATATTGTGTCTGAGAGCCCAAAATACACATCATATCATATATCTCAAGTGTAGCCCCTCTCTCTGTCGCAAGTTATTAGTCACATGTTGCGTTCCTCTTAACCCCTCTCTCTCTGCTTCGACCCCGATCGAACAAAAGAATTGTTCCTTTGATAAAATGTTGGATGGCAGAGGGTAGCTAAAGTTATCCTGTATTGTTACTCATGTAATATTAATAAGTGAACTCTTGTACATGTGGTGTAGATCTGAAGCAAAATCAAATAGCGTGAGATTGTGCGGATAATTTTTAAAACAGGACTGAAATTGCAATTTTGGGTAAAATGTGGATTGTTTGTTTTAAAATTGGTCACAATTGACAAAATTGAAATATTTATGATCTAATTGTAAAAAGTACTATAAATTTAGGATTTTTTTAAGAATATTTTCTTTTAAAATTTGACTATCGAACTGGCGTTTTACTGCTCCACAAGCCTCAATGGTGTTCTAGATGGGGTAAAATCTACCTCAAGAAATGATTCAGTTTCCCATCGCATATAAATTTTTTAATTACATGTAATAATATTAATTTAATGGCATCTGTAGGTGTAACCTTGATTGTTACTAGCAGTCTTCAACAAAAGGGGTGGATAATCACTGACCTAATGGTCCTGATGAGGGGGTATACAATCATCCCGGCAGTGGCCATGTACACAATTTTTATACTGGTATTTTACCCCTAGAGTAAAACCAACACGTCATTTGAAATAGTCGTTGTTGCTGTCATCATGTGATTGATATTTATGGCCATTCCATTCTTCTACCAACTTAATTAGGAAAATTTGGTCTTGCCCTCTCCTTTCCTTTTTTTTATTTTTATTTTTATTCTTATTTTTATAAAGGCATTATATAAGCCCTATGGGGCTCTTCTTTGTTTAGACTCTAAAAATAAAATAATATTCTTTGAGTCCAATAATATTCTTCCATTTTCTGCAAAACAATTTAATGGAAGAATTAAATAAGTTGGTTGAAAAGCAGAACAACCATAAATATTAGCCATGTGATGATAGCAATGCTGATTATTTAAAATGATGTGTTTGTTTTATTATATGGGTGAGATATTAGGGTAGGACTTGTGTATGTAATAGCGACCCATGTCATTAGGATTACTAGTTTTGTGAATACCAACCCCTTTTGTCGAAAGTCGCTAATAAGAATTAAGGTTGCATATGGATGCTACTAAATTAGTACAATTACACGTCATAAAAAAATTTATGAGAGACCAAACTATTTCTTAAGGTGGATTTAGCCTTGTTTGGAGCACCACTATTGCGACTATCACCAAAACTACCATTGCAATGGTGAAGGGCATGGGTGAAGCAGCCTCGCCCAAAAACTAGGAGAGGTCACGTTTGCCCAAATCTTCTTCTTCCATTTTAGATTTTCTCAACACTGCTAAATGTGGTTCATTGCTAGTTACCTTTGAAACTACCAGCGTCGCTCTCTCTCTCTCTCTCTCTCGACCCCAATTGAACAATGGAACTATTCCTTTGATGAAATGTCGAGCGGCAGAGGGTAGCTAAAGTTATCTTTTACTTTAACTCATGTAATATCAACGAGTGAACACTTGTACATGTGGTCCAAATCTAAAGCAAAATCAAACAGTGTGAGATTCTGTAGACAAGTTTTAAAACTAGGTTGAAATTGTGATTTTGGGCAAAATGTGGATTCTTTGGTTTAAAATTGGGCTCAATTGGCAAAATCGAAATGTTTAGGATAGACTTGGTAGAAGGACAATAGGTTTAGGACATTTTGAGCAATTAGAAGGACAATAGGTTTAGGACTTTTTGAGCAATTTACCCTTAAAAAAATTGACAGCCGAATTGACTTTTTACTCCTCCACAAACCTTATAGGCTGTTCTTTGTGTAGACTCTGCCAATGAAATAATGTTATTGTAAAATATATATATATATATATATATATATATTTTACAACAATTTTCTTTTAAAAATTTGGGGGAGGTGGCCTCACCTAGTTTTTGGGTGAGGTTGCTTTACTCGTGACCCTTGCCTAAATGGCCCTTGCTGTGGTAGTCGTGGTGGTGTTCACGACAATGGTATCACGGTGGTGTTCGCGACAATGGTATTCCAGACGGGGCTAAATCCACCTTAAGAAATGGCCTAGTCTTCCATTGCATATAAATTTTTTATTACATGTAATAGTATTAATTTAATGGCATCCCTAAGTGTAATGTTAATTGTTACTAGAAACCATCAACAAAAAGGATGGGGTAATCACTGATGGTCCTAATGATGGGGGTCACCATCATCCCAGCAGTGGCCACGTCACATATTGATATTTATGGCCACTCTACTCATCTACCAACTTAAATAGGAAAATCTGGTCTTGCCCCTCTCTCTCTCTCTCTCCCTTAATAGAAGCATTATATAAGCTCCATGGGATCTTCTTTGTTAAGACTCTAGTAATAAAATAATAGTCTCTAAACCCAATAATATTCTCCCATTTTCCGCGAAATAATTTGTGGAAGAACTGCATATGTTGGTTGAAAAGCAGAACGGCCATAAATATAAGCCACGTGATCATATCAGTGACGATTATTTCAAATGACACGTTGGTTTTACTATACGGGTGAAATACGAATGTATGACTTGCGTACATGACTATCGCTAGGATAATGACGACCCACGTCATCAGGATTGTGAGTTTAGTAAATACCTACCCCTTTTGTTGAAGGCCCTTAATAAGAATTTAGGTTGCACTAATGGATGGCACTAAATTAATACAATTACACATCATAAAAAAAATTACATGCGATGAGAGACTAGGCCATTTTTAAAGGTGGGTATAGCTTTCGTCTAGATCGCCACTGTTGCGAGCATTGCCGTGACTACCACCGCGATGGCAAAGGTTGTCGGTGAAGCAGCCTCACCCAAAAACTAGGAGATGTTGCCTTAGCCCAAATTTGCTTCTTTCATTTTTGATTTTTCCAATACTAAAAGATGTGGTTCATCGTTAGCTGCCTTTGAAACTACCCTTGTTGGTCTCCTCTCTCTCTCTCTCTCTCTGTGTTTCGACCAAATCGAACAATGGAACTATTCTTTTGATGAAATGTTGGGCGGCAGAGGATAGCTAATGTTATCTTGTATTGTTACTCTTGTAATATTAATGAGTGAACTCATGTGCATGTGGCCCAAATCTAAAGCAAAATCAAATGGCGTGAGATTGTGAGAATGAGTTATAAAACTGTGATGAAATTGCGATTTTGGGCAAAATGTGGATTCTTCGGTTTAAAATTGGGCTCAATTGGCAAAATCGAAATATTTAGGATAGACTTGGTAATGGAACAATCAATTTAGGACTTTTTGAACAATTTACCCTTAAATAATTTGACAGTTGAGTTGGCTTTTAACTCCTCCACAGCCTTATGGGCTATTCTTTGTTTAGACTCTATTAATGAAAAATGTTATTATAAAAAAATTAAATAATTTTCTTTTAAAAATTTGGGGGAAGGTGACTTCGCCTAGTTTTTGGGCGAGGCTGCTTCACCCGTGACCCTTGCCCAAATGGCCATCGTGGTGGTAGTCGCGTTGGTGCTCACAACAATGGTGTTCTGGACAGAGTTGAATTCACCTCTAAAATTGGCCTAGTCTCCCATCGCATGTAAATTTTTGATTACATGTACACAATTTCTACATTGGTACTTTACCTCTCTAGTAAAACCGACACTTTATTTGAAATAGTCGGTATTGCCTTGATCATATGGCTAATCTTTCTGGCCAGTCTACTCTTCTACCAACTTAAATAGGAAAATATGTTCTTACTCTCTCTCTCTTTATTTTTATTTTTATTTTATTTTCATAAAAGCATTATAAAAGCCCTATGGGCTCTTCTTTGTTTAGACTCTAATGATAAGATAATATTCCTGGCGCCCAATAACATTCTTCCACTTTTGGCGAAGCAAACAATTTGCGAAAGGGAGAGGTGAGGGGTTCAAACCCCCACCTTCTCACACCTTCTCAGGGAGGGATGAGGTGGGGACGCGCAAGTTTCAGGAGTGGATTTCGACGCCTACGCCCTGCAAGAGGCAGGACAAAAGTCTGAGAGTGAGTGTAGAATAGGTATAGAGTAGGATTGACAAAAAAAAAAAAATAATTTGTGAAAGAATTGAATAAGTTGGTTGAAAAGTAGAACGGTCATAAATACTAGCCATGTGATCACAGCAATGTCGATTATTTCAAATGGCGCGTTGGTTTCACTATATGGATGGGATACCAATGTAGGACTTGCGTATGCGGCCGTCGCAAGGATAATGGCAACCCACGTCATCAGACCCTTTTTGTCGAAAGCCGCTAATAAGAATAAGGTTGCACTTATGAACGCCACTAAATTAATACTAATACACATCATACAAAATTTACATGCGATGAGAGACTAGGCCATTTTTTGAGGTGGATTTAGCTTCATTTTGGAACGCCACTATAGCGAGCATCAAAGTAACTGCCATTGCGATGGCGAAGGTTGTGGGTGAAGCAGCCTCGCCCAAAAACTAGGAGAAGCCGCCTTTGCCCTAATAAGGTTCTACCATTTTGAATTTTTCCAACACTGCTAGATGCGTTCATTGCTAGCTGCGTTTGAAACTACCATTGTTGGTTCTCTCTCTCTCTCTCTCTCTCTCTCTCTCTCTCTCTCTCTCTGTTTTGACCCCAATTGAACAGTGGAACTACTCCTCAGCTGAAATTGTAATTTTGGTAAAATGTGGATTCTTAGGTTTAAAACTAGGCTCAATTGGCAAAATCAAAATATTTAGGATAGACTTGGTAAAAGTATAATAGGCTTGGGATATTTTGAACAATTCACCCTTAAAAATATAACAATTGAATTCCTTACCAAAAAAAATATATATATATATAACAGGTGAATTGGCTTTTTACTCCTTCACAAGCCTTATGGGCTGTTCTTCGTTTAGACTCTATTAGTGAATTAATGTTATGGTAAATAAAAATTTTGAACAATTTTCCCTTAAAAAATTTGGGCGAGGCTACTTCGGCTGCGTTTGGAAAGCCTTTGGGGGAAAGTCCTTAGGAAAATGATATAGGTGTTTTGCAAAATGTAAATTGTGTTTGGTAAATTGTAACTTAGAAGCCCTTTGCGAAGTACCTTTGGACAAAATAGTGTTTGGGAGGACAAAGGGCTTTTGTGAAAATAAAAAATAAAAAAAATAAAAAAATGAAAACCGGTAAGAGTAGCTCCAACCGGCGGCCGGCGGCGACCACCGGCGACCTCGGATCTGGGCCGCCGAGGTCGTGCGCGTCGCGCGCGCGACGCCGTCGCGACCTCCGGTGACCCGGATCTGTGCCGCCGAGGTCGCGCGCGCCGCGCGACGCCGTCGCGACCTCCGGTGACCCGGATGGGCTGCCGAGGTCGCGCGCGTCGCGCGACGCCGTCACGACCGAGATCCGGGGTCGCCGAGGTCGCGCCCGGGTCGCGTGCGTCTCGGCGAGGGCGGCGCCCGGTCGCGCGACCTCGGCAAGGGCGACGCCCGGGTCACGCGACCCGCCGGCGCGACCTCGCCGGCAATCGCGCGACCGGAGCAGCTGCCGCCGGAACCACCCTCGACGGAGACTCGACCTCGGTGCCGGGACACCCTCGAGGGAGGAGAAGATGAACAGTGCTCCTCACAAGGGGCAAAAAACGGAAAAACGGAAAAATTCTTAAGGACAATTTCGGGAAAAAAAAAAAGTATGAACAGTGGCTTGCGTGGCCTTCCGGAAATGCCGAAAGCCCAAGGCAGGTCCCCCCCTGCCTTGGGCTTTCAGCCTTCACAAGGCTGGTCTTCTCCCAAGGGGCCTTCAAATGTTTTTGCCAAACACCAAATATTTGCCCAAATGGGCTTTGGACACCCAAAGCTACTTGGCAAAGCTAATGCCAAACGCAGCCTTCATGCATGACCTTCGCCCAAACGGCCTATGGTGTGGTAGTCACGGTGGTGCTCGTGACAATGGTGTTCAAGATAAGGCTGAATCCACCTAAAGAATTGGCCCAATTTCCTATCAAATATGAATTTTTTATTACATGTAATACTATCAATTTAGTAGCATCCCTAAGTATAACCTTAATTGTTATTAGCAGCCTTCAACAAAAAAGGTGGGTAATCATTGAACTAATGATCCTGAGGACAGGGGTCACCATCATCCTAGCAGCAACCACATGCATAATTTTTTTACACTGGAATTTTACCCCTAGAGTAAAACCAACGCGCCATTTGAAATAGTCAGTATTGTTGTGATCATATGGCTGATATTTATGACAATTCTACTATTCTACAAACTTAATTAGGAAAATTTTTCATTTCCTTTTTTTGTTTTATATATATATAAATATATATATATATATATATATATATATATATATATATATATACATGCATTATATAAGCTCTATGGGCTCTTCTTTGTTTAGAATCAAGAAATAAAATAATAATCTATGAGTCCAATAATATTCTCCCACTTTCCGTGAAACAATTTGTGGAAGAACTGAATAAGTTGGTTGAAAAGCAGAATGACCATAAATATCAACCATGTGATCACAGTAATGCCGATTATTTCAAATGACGCGTTGTTTTTACTATACAGGTGGAGTACTTGTGTAGGACTTGCGTACATGGCCATCACTAGGATAATGGTGACCCATGTCACAAGGATTGTTAGTATAGTGAACACTTGCACTTTTTGTTGAAAGCTGCTAATAAGAATTAAGGTTGCACTTATGGATGCCACTAAATTAATCCAATTACATATCATAAAAAATTTACAAGCGATGAGAGATTGTGCCATTTATTAAAGTGGATTTAGCTTCGACTGGAATGCCACTTTTGCGAGCATCCCCTTGACTGACGCTACAATGGCGAAGGTTCTGGGTGAAGTAGCCTCGCCCAAAAACTGTGAGAGGCCGCCTCTGTCCAAATCCTCTTCTTCCATTTTGGATTTTTCCAATACTGCTAAATGTGGTTTATCGCTAGCTGCCTTTGAAACTCTAACTCTCTCTCTCTCTCTCTCTCTCTCTCTCTCTCTCTCGGATAGCTAAAGTTATCTTGCGCCATTACTCTTGTAATATTAACGAATGAACTCTTTGTACATGCGGTCCTCTGGAGCAAAATCAAATGGCATGAGATTGTGCCGATAAGTTTTAAAATTTGGGCTAAAATTGCCACTTTTTTGGCAAAATGTTGATTCTTTGGTTTAAAACTGGGCTTAATTGGCAAAATCGAAATATTTAGGGCAGAAATGACAAAAGCACAATAGGTTTAGCACTTTTTGAACAATTTACCCTTAAGAAATTTGACAGTTGAATTGGTTTTTACTCCTTCACAAGCCTTATGGGCTGTTCTTTGTTTAGTCTTTACTAATGAAATAATGTTATTGTAAAAAAAATAATAATAAACAATTTTCACTTAAAAAATTTGGGTGAGGCGGCCTTGCCCAGTTTTCGAGCGAGGGGGGCGAGGGTGCTTTACCCATGACCCTCGCCTAAATGGCCATGGCTGCGGTAGTTGTGGTGGGCTCACAACAATGATGTTCCAAACGAGGTTGAATCCACCTCAAGAATGGCCTAGTCCCCCATCAAATATAATTTTTGTTTTTTTTGATGACTCGGGGAAGCCCCATTCGCCGATAGCACGGCGGAGTAGGCGGAGTAAACCCTGGGGAGGCACATGAGTCACCACCACCCCTCGTGCTCTGTGTAAGTCATCCTTGCGACGCTTGGGAATTGAACTCCTCCCCTTACGTTAGGGGAAGAAGCTCGCCACCAGCAGCGCCACCCAAGTGGGTGGTCATATAAATTTTTTATTACTTGTTATAGTATAAATTTAATGGTGTCCCTAAGTATAACCTTAATTGCTATTAGAATCACTTTCATCCCCCTCTCTCTCTCTTTCTCTCTCTACACCAACATCGTTGGCATCCATATCTTGACTTTTCTTCTTCCAACCTCCAAGTTGAGATCGTCTGTCCATTGATCATTGATGGCCTAACTAACGCCAATTTTTTCGGAATTGCCTTTAATGTTTTTTACTTTAGAATCACTTTCATCCCCATGTCTTCTCTCTCTCTCTCTCTCTCTCTCTCTCTACACACCAACATCACTGGCATCCATATCTCCACATTAAGATTGTCTGTCCATTGATCATTGATGGCCTAAATAATGCCAATTTTTTTGGAATTGCCTTTATTGTTTTTGACTTTAGAATCACTTTCATCCCCATCTCTCTCTCTCTCTCTCTCTCTCTCTCTCTCTCTCTCTCTCTCTACACCAACATCACCGGCATCCATATCTTGACTTTTCTTCTTCCAACCTCCACGTTGAGATCGTCTGTCCATTGATCATTAATGGCCTAACGCCAATTTTTTCGGAGTTGCCTTTAATGTTTTTGACTTTAGAATCACTTTCATCCCCATCTCTTCTCTCTCTCTCTCTCTCCACTAACACCACTGTCTTCCATATCTTGACTTTTCTTCTTCCAACCTCCACGTTGAGATCGTTTGTCCATTGATCATTGATGGCCTAACTAACGCCAATTTTTTCGGAATTGCCTTTAATGTTTTTGACTTTAGAATCACTTTCATCCCCATCTCTTTTCTCTCTCTCTAAACCAACATCACTGGCATCCATATCTTGACTTTTCTTCTTCCAACCTCCACGTTGAGATCCTCTGTCCATTGATCATTGATGGCCTAACTAACGCCAATTTTTTCGGAATTGCCTTTAATGTTTTTGACTTTAGGGATGATCTCACCTCTAACAGGTTTGACTTGACTCGTGATAATCTGTTATGACCTTCCTATAGAAAAGATAGCTTTTCATTATTTAAAACATCAATTTTCATATGTTATATAACTCTTAAATATGGGGAGAATGACACTAGAAATGTCATAAATTGTGTACGTCGCTTATTTTAGTGTCAAAAGTTTTTGTTGGCTCACTTAAGTGCCAAAATAGGAGAAAAACAATTACTTAAGTATCTTCAGCAAGAAATTAGGTGACATTTATAAATAAAAATTTTATCTGAGGAGGCATTTTTGGCACTGAAATGATCAATTTTTCATTAAAATTAATATTTTTTTTTTTGTCAGTTCTACTCTATACCTACTCTACACTCACTCTAACTTTTGCCCCCGCCTCTTGCAAGCGTTCCTGAAACTACCCCATCCCTCCCGAGAAGGTGGGGGTTTGAACCCGTCATCTCTCCCTTCCATGTTGGAAGGGTGGTCACCGGGGCAAATCCCAGTGGTTATTAATATTGGAGTGATCACTTTTTAACAATGATTGGAACTAAAGTGATTATTTTTTAATAAAGACTAGCATTGAAGTGATCACTTTTCAATTTGCTATAAACATCGTTTAGGGGTTATAGGTTGACTAGGCATGCTGGCAAGCCACGTAAGATCGAGAAATTAATCAAATGTGGCAACGTTAGATTTTTAGTGACTCAAATTAGAGTTGGCACTTAAGTGATTGTTTTTTCAAAACAATAACACTTAAGTGATCCGAAAAAACTTTTGGGGCTAAAGTGAGCACCATAAATAACTTATGGCATTTCTAGTATCCTTCTCCCATTAGATATGTCAAATTTCAAATTTTAAATGCTCATGTAAGAGGCCTCGTTTGGTTTCGCTATGGGGAAATACAGATGCATTTGGGCTAAAGGGATTTTTCAAAATACAAATAGTGTTTGGTAAATTATATTTTGAAAACATATGGAAAGAAACTTTGACCTAAATGTCACTTAATAAAAGCTACACTTTGTAAGGATTTTTCTAATTTAAAAAAAAAAAATTCAAACTATCTGCCAACCGAACTTAACCACCGCAAGCAAGGCTAGTGGTGGCTTGCTCATGGTTAAGGCCTTATTGGCAAATTAGGGTTTTTCATGACATTTTCGGAATTATGAAACTACCCCTAAATTTGGACTAAGACATAAGTGGTGCAGTTGGTAGAACAATATGATTTAGTGTCGAAAATTCAATGTTAAACGTGTCTAGTTGAGAACCCTATCAAGATGGGTAGCCTCCTAGAGACAAAATCATGGAGTCGGTATATGATGAATTAAAGTGGGTCATACCTTTGAGTGAAAAAAAAAAAAAAAACAATCAATTTCATTTTTCTTTCTAAAAAAAAATAGTAGCTCAAGCAAAACACATTTTCAGAGGGGTTAGAACCTTGGGCTGTGTTGTTGCAATCAAATTTAATCTACCATATTACTTTGTTCCCCCAATGGAAATTTCAAAACTATCTGTTGCCGCAATGGAAAATTCAAGTGTCACTGAAATCACTTTCATCCTCATCTCTCTCTCCCCAGTGGAAAATTCAACACTATCTGTTGCCGCAATGGAAAATTCAAGTGTCACCGAAATCACTTTCATCCTCATCTCTCTCTCCCCAATGGAAAATTCAAAACTATCTGTTGCTGCAATGGAAAATTCAAGTGTCACCTAAATCACTTTCATCCTCATCTCTCTCTCTTCAACGACATCACTGGCATACACATCTTGACCTTTCTTCTTCCAGCCACCGTGTTGAAACCAAAGAAAAATGCCAACTCCTGACGCACGACATCACTGGCATGTAGAAAATTATTCACATGATCGGATTCATATATGATTGTAAAACACTGAGATCAATAAATACAGCGGAATTAAAGCGTACTTGTTTGAGCCATTGCTTCACTTGAAAAAAAGTAGATCAACTTGATAAGCAGTGGTTTATCGGAATGCTAGATCTTCCTCTTTATAGCTTATTTCAGTATAGTAGCTTTTCAATGAGATTAAAGCAACTATAGGTATAACCTACTCTTTTATAGACTAGAGAGGGGACCTAGCAAACCCTAATCAACAGCGTATCAACTGGGCATTCTCATTACGGACTTCAATTAAACATAGTTGCCTACACTTTACTGCTTAACTAGGCCCGTTATCAATAGATGCCAATACCCAATTCAATAATATCACTATAAGGTTCAATAAATATTGGAATATCTACTAACTCGATTATTTAAAATAGAAAAGTAATTAATTAATGTAAGCCCATACTATAGGAAATTTCTAACATTCTCCCACTTGGGCTACATTAATTAACTTATTTTATTTTAATAAAGATATTATATTGAAAATGACACTATCGGGTTAATAACTGAAATTTTGTTTTATATGGCCACAACTTTAAAAATAATATTCCAATAACGGCATCTCAAAACCAATCCAATTCTATATAACCTTTAGTATAGGACTATGGAGATTAATGTGTTAAGAAAATACCACAACACATGACCTTCTATAATCATATATAATAAGCATTATATTTTCATGGATCATGAGTTTAGTAGTGTAGTAAGAAACAGTGCCAACATATGATTAAAATATTCACTATTTCTTATCGATCCTTAATGCAATTTCTCAACGACATGAAACTGCATTAGTGCAATTTCTAAACAATATGAAATTACACGACTATGTCACAATCCAACATGAAATTTGTTTAAAGATGCTGTTTTATACTTTCATTTCTCACTCAATAGGAGAAATGATAACAATATAATCAATAACAACAATAATTGAAAATAAATGCTTTAATTGACATTATAAAAGCATTATCAGTCTGCATATAACTTTAATATCTAGAAATACAAATTATATAACACCCATTAACAAAAGAAATCGAAATAATCTAAGATACCCATATTCTTTACATGTTCTTTAAACAAAATGGATTGTAAGCCTTTTGTTAGAGGATTAACCAACATGGACTCAATCTAATATTCTCAAACACAATGTCTCCCTTTTTGACCAAGTCCAGTATAATATTTTATCAAGTTAATATTTCAATCGTGGCATTATTTTTGTTTACAACAAATGTAACTATTTGTCACACATAATACAATAGGATCAATTATGGGTAATAAGCAATTCAACAAAAATTATTAGTACATTATAAACTCCCCTTTGAGCAGAGTGTATAATGTACCATTATTTTTCATAGCATGAAGTTTATAAAGCAACAATAAGGAGAATTACATATAATTGTTAATGATTCATCCCCTTTGGGCAGACAAATCATTTAAATTATACATCTCCATAATATCAATATATAGAGATGATAAAGGAGAATTACATATAAGCTTCAAGAATCAATCTCCTTTGGGCAGACAAACCTTTTGAGTCACACATCCCCATCATTCATCTCTAATATATCAATATAGAGGGGAATTACATATAACTTTAAAAATTTTATCCCTTTTGGACAGATAAATCTTTTTGAGTCATACATCTCCATCTTTTAATTTTGGAATTTATCTTCATGCAATTTTCAAATTAATATACATAATAGCCCCCTTTGGACAGGTGATTATATATACTAATTTTTATCAATGATGAACTTCAACAATTTACAAACTTTAACAATTTGTAAATAATGTTCCATTTAATCAATGGCTAAAAATTCATCAAACAATATGAAGCACTTTATGACATGTGCTTCCCAAGATCATATTTGCATTTATCAAGCAATAATTTTTGTCACAATTTTTTTTTTAAATGTTTACTGAATTCAATCTATGATAATGAGGTACAATATTTCTTGTCACAATGTCAATTTATGCGAGAGAGTGTGAATAAAGTAAGATCCCGTGCATGGCACAAGCAATACTATTTGTTACTAGCAAAAATCAAGATTGATATAAAAGATCTCTAATCCAATTGCCCACTTAAGCTTACTTTCCCTTTTCTTCTACATAGTGGTCATTCACGTAAAACACTATCACAGACCATTGCTTATAGAGACATAATTGAATGAGAAGTTCACCATCCATCATAGAAAACCAAGTTCATCAATCCATAAGCAGTACCCACGATTACCATCAATGGAATTCATCTAAATTTCATTTAAAAAAAAAAAAAAAAAAACTGATCTTGAATCCACCACAAACAAGGATATGAAAGCACACATCAATCAGTACACTAGCCGCCAGATTCCAACATATGTGAATCATTAAACGTGAACCTACACGAGAAACCGAAGACGTTCAAGCCGCTCAGCCCTCGAACCTGAATTGTTCATGCGCCCTCCAGTCAAAGCAAAAGCTATTGCACAATGAGGCTCAATCCCATGAATCTAGCCCAAATCACACCAACACCATCTATGTTTTGCAGATCTAGTCTAGCAGAAGCAAAATAGAGGGCCACGATTCTCCAACGGAAAACCATGACGGGTTCCTCATCAAGCACTCTTTCGTCCGTTAGATCCAAATGTAAACTTTCCAAAAATATTTAAGGTCCATATGATTGTTTCCTCGAGCTAGACCACTTTTGCTAGGTTAATAGCACCAGCCCCATGATGGGAGAAAGCTTCTCCCACAAGCTAAAACATAAGCACATAACTGAGTACCTCCACATGTTAATTGGAACGGCAGCACTCTTTGTTTTATTGTATCTCATCAATCAGCCCTCCACCAATTAGTCTAGTCCTTTAACCCTTTCTTGAATTTGTGTAGGAAAGATAAAGCATCCATTTACACAAAAACATTATCTGTCCAAGCAAACAAACTCGGCTAATTTAACTAGGAGTAGACGTCCTAGACTAGCCATGGTGGAACACTCATGTCTGCTAGGACATTTGCATGCTCGAGTTCACAATTTTCCGTGCTAATTAGTGGAATAACAAACCTTTCATGGACGAGGATTCCTAGAAAACAATGGGAACTCTCTTCCTTGCACTTGCTTTTCTAATTACAAAAGCTATCAATGCTCTATCTTTACCAGTTAGTTTACAAGTACTTACCACACTCTAGAGCCGAACATAACTGAGGAATCATCTATCTCTTGCTTGTGAGAACTAACAACAATTTTATTCTCAACTAGCAAACAGATTAATCACAACTTTCTCAAGCAAGCATGTTGCAAGACTCCAATCATTATTCCAATTAAAATGCTCAAAGCTTGATCAGCTGGATAACTATACATAAAGATCAGCATCAACCCAGTAACATTGAATGTGAGCCCCACACGTTCAACATGGAATACATGATAAACTTCCAAAAAGGAGGCCCACTAAATAATCTACATTGAAATAGAGCGTTTGCACTTTCACGCCATAGTTTCTTCACAGGAGAGCTATGCAGATTAGTATCTTAGATTAGCCGAAGAGAAGCACCCATAGCCGAAGAGAAGCACCCATAAACAAGGATTGGGAAAGAAACACAAAAGCACAGGCACAGAATGAATTTGAGCAACCCAATGATGGGTGTGTAGAATATTATTCACATAAACTAAATAATTAATTGTTGGGCTTAAAGGGAGAAGCTCAAGGATGAGTGGGTTAAAATAGAGAGGGAGAATGGACCAAACTCGTCGGTTGAGCTTCACTTTGGGGAGCGAATCAACAACGCTCAGAGGGAGCGAGGATGTGAATGCGTGTGTTTTCCTCTTTTTTCATAAATTAACCCTAGAATCTCAAATTTAAAAATCTCACTTGATTCTCAATGAAATTATGCAAATTATATATGGTTGGAAAGATCTCAACATGTAGAACAAGGCCCTATGGTTTCAGGATCAATTGAGCAAAAAATCCACATGAAAAAATAATGCCCATATTCGACTCAAAGAGGAAAATTTCAAATTTTTCCATGAAAAAAAATTTGGGTTCTGCAATCATATATGACCATGCTTTGATATCACATGTAAAAAATTATTCACATGAATAATTAATTAATCAATAAGAATCGAATCCATATATGATTGTAAAACACCGAGATCAATAAACACATCGAATTAAAACGTATCTGTTTGAGCCATTGTTTTACTTGAAGAAAAGTATAATCAGTGATCTATCGGAATGCCAAATCTTCCTCTCTATGACCTATTTCAGTATAGCAGCTTTTCAATGGAATTAAAGTAATTAATAGGTATAACTTACCCTTTTATAGGCTAAAGAGGTGACCTAACAAACCCTAATCAACAACATGTCAACTAGGCTCTTCCTATTACAGGCTTAGTTAAACACAATTGCCTACACTTTGCTGTTCAACTAAGCCCATTATCAATAGATGCCAATATCCAACTCAATAAGATCACTATAGGGTTCAACAAATATTGGAATATCCATTAACTCGATTATTTAAAATATAAAAGTAATTAATTAATGTAAGCCCATATTATAGGAAATTTCGAACATGGCATACATATCTTTTTTTTTTTTTTTGGTCAGTCCTATTCTATACCTACTCTACACTCACTCTTAGACTTTTGCCCTGTCTCTTGTAGGACGTGGGAGTCGAAACCCACTTTCCAACCCTATCCCTCCCTCCATGGCATACATATCTTGAACTTTCTTCTTCCGTGTTTTTTTTTTTTTTTTTTTTTTTTTGGTGGTCAAAACAGACACCGTGTTGAAACCAAAGAAAAATGCTAACTCCTGTCGCTTTAATAATTTATGAACGGACTTTAATTTTTTTGACTTTAGGGATGATCTTCGACTCGTTTGTCTTGACTCATAATAATCTGTTCCAACCTTCCCGTAGAGAGAATTTAAGAAAGTCAGTCTCTCAACCCTTTTCTATCTATCTTTAGAAGTAGGGCGAGAGAAAGTAAATATGATATTTTGTGTTTTCATATATTTTATAACTTTTATATGTCAAATTTCAAATTTTAAATGCTCACATTAGAGATCTCGTTTGGTTGGGCTTTGGAGAAATGTCTTTGAGGAAATGCAAGTGCATTTGGGCTAAACAAGTCTTTTGAAATGCAAATAGTGTATGGTAAAATGTATTTTGAAAACACGTCGGATATCAACTTTGAGTCAAATGTGGCTTGGTAAAAACTATACTTTGTAAAGTACTTTTGCTAATTTCTTTTTTAAAATTCGAACTATTTGCCAAGGGAACTCAACCACTACAAGCCAGCCTCTTGCAATGGCTTATCGATAGTTTGAGGCCTTTGCCGGCAAGTTAGGATTTTTAATGACATTTCTGAAATTATGAAATTGAGTGAGGACAAAGTTTAGATGAAAAAAAAAGTCTATCTGCATTCCAAGAATGCCATTTTTCAAAGTACTTTGGACCTATCTTAACCCAAAAGGCCTTTAGAGGCATTTGGTAATGCAATTAAATTTCCTCAAAGTTGAGCAAAAAAAGAATCAAACCTCATTTGCATTTGCCTAAAAGACTTTAGAGCCTTAAAACCCATCTGCAGTGCTGAGCTGAATGGGGCCAGAATATGTCTTGAGTTTGTAAAGGAAACCAGAGTCAAGTAAGTTTCCTTGTTTGGTTTCAGTATATTTTTTAAAGGTGTTTTCTATAAAAAAAATATTTGACCATAAAATTGGTCAGATTTCACTTTGGTGCCCCTAGTCTATTAATCATCTATAAGAAATCCAATCCATCATTTACATATGGCTCTACAGACTACATGATACACAAGAAGTTATGGCGTAGCCTTAATCTAATTCATAGTATTAATCATATATTAAAAAAAAGTAAGAACAATGAGTTCCGTGTGACAAACAGAAATTCTATCCACATGCCACTAGTAGAACGAGTCTATATTCCGATACTTCTCTACGATATTATTAAGAATGCACCATGATAAATAGAAGATTCCGCTAAGCAGGGCCTTGCTTGCATTTGTAGCCGTACCACTTTAACATCGGTAACAAAGATATTTTGGCAATGGAACGGGTTTAAATATCAAGGGTATGATAGCCTTGGATTACAACTTTACATTTGTAGCCATCGGAGTACAATCTTTTGTTTTTTTTTTTTTTTTCAATTATTCACCAGATTTATTTTCCGAATATATTGGAGAGCAGACCACGGCTCTTCCTTCTTCTTCCCCTAATTCCATGCCTGTAAAGCAAGACCAAGGGATTCATCAACGTAGAAATGAGTTCCTGCTTCACCATCTCCCTCTCTCTCCTCTTCTTCATAAATTTTGCAGCTACCGAAACAGCACCTACGTTTCTACGGCACTACTGCTCAAACTCCACCCTCTTCACTCCCAACTCCACCTATCAATCCAACCTCAACGCCCTCCTCTCTTCCCTCTCCTCTGCCGCCACCGACAGCGCTGATGGCTTCGCCAATGCTATTGTCGGCCAAAACCCTCCCGACCAGGTCTACGGGCTCTTCCTCTGCCGCGGCGACATTGACATCACCACATGCAGCAACTGCGTGGCCACTGGAAAACAGGATATCCTCCAAAGATGCCCAAACCAGCAAGTCTCCGTGATCTGGTACGATGAGTGTATGTTGAGGTACTCCGATGCGTTCAACTCCTCGGTCATGGAACAAGTGCCTTCTTTCACGATGCACCACACTGGGAACATCACCGATCCAACCCGGTTCATGCAAGTCCTGGAAGAGACCATGGACGACGTCACCGTAAGGGCTTCAGTCCGCAAGTCGGGGAAGAAAGTCGCCATTGCGGAGGCAAACTTTACCAGCTCAAAGAAGCTGCACACGCTCGCACAGTGCACGCCGGACTTGACAGTGTCGCAGTGCCACACGTGCCTCCGCGCAGCAATCTTGGGCCTCCCACGGGGAAAGAAAGGTGGGAGGATGTTCACTCCGAGCTGCAGCATGAGGTTCGAGCTGTACCCATTTTATAATACCTCGGCCATAGCGGCCCTGGTGCCTCCGCCATCCTACCTTCCATCTCCTCCAGCTCTTGTGACCAGACGTAACGGTACGTATTTGTTTTTGTCATTTGTCTTCCGATAACAGAAAGATCTGTCCTATTAATAAGGGATATGTGCAACACAAGTCCTAAAACTTGCAAGGAAAGTGCAATTGAGTCCTAAAACTTACAAAAAGTGCAATCAAGTCCTAAAACTTGTCAACTTAGTTCAATTCAGTCCTAAAGTTAACACCGTTAGATTTTCCGTTAAAAATTGCTGACGTGGCGCGACGTGGCATTTTAAATTGTTTTTTATTTTCCACGTAGATTTTTTAATTATTTTTTATTCATTTTTTAAAAATAGATTTAAAAATTAAAATATTATATTTAAAATCTTTAAAAATTAGATTAAAAACTAAAAAGGAAAATCAACAAAAAAAAAAAAAAGAGGGCGGTGCGTGCACGGGTGGTTTCCACCGCCGCCCAACGCCGGAGGGCCGGCGACGGTCGCGGAGGGGCCGGCGACGGTCGCCGGCCCCGGGCGGGGTGGCCGGCCTCGCCGGCGAGGCCTCGCCGCCCCGCGCGAGGGCGGCGAGGCTCGCCGGCCGTGCGAGCCTCGCCGGCCCCGAGCGAGGGCCGACGAGGCCTCGCCCGGGGCGGGCGACGGTCGCCGGCCCCGGGAGGGTCGGCGACCGTCGCCCGCCCGGGCGAGGCCTCGTCGGCCCTCCTGGGCCGGCGAGCCTCGCCCGCCGGATCCGGGCGAGCCTCGCCCCGGATCCGGCGAGGCTCGCACGGGGCCGGTGAGCCTCGCCGGCCCTCGCGCGGGGCCGGCGAGGCCTCGCCGGCGAGGCCCGGCCACCCCGCCCGGGGCCGGCGACCGTCGCCGGCCACTCCGGCGATGGGCGGCGGAGCACCATCGGTGCTCCTTTTTTTTTTTTTTTTGCACAGTTTTCTTTTTTAAATAAATTTAATTTTTCCTTTTCTTTTTTAAATATAATTTAAATAATAATAAAAATAATGTTAAAAGCCATGTGTATAATAAAAATAATTTAAAATGTCACGTCGCGCCACGTCAGCAATTTTTAACGGAAAAACTAACGGTGTTAATTTTAGGACTGAATTGAACCAAGTTGACAAGTTTTAGGACTTGATTGCACTTTTTGTAAGTTTTAGGACTCAATTGCACTTTCCTTGCAAGTTTTAGGACTAGTGTTGCACATATCCCTTATTTTTTTCGGTGAACTACAATCCTACTTTGTAGTTCGAATAAGAGGAGTGAACCTTTTTAAAAAGGGAAGAAAACATGATAAGTGCCATAATCCTTGTACACCATGCCATAAATGTTTAATTGATCAATTATTCAATTGAGTGACGTCAATAATTTCACTTGCCGAAAAATCTAACTTGTCAATAATTTAATATAAAGCTATCCGATATGGCTCGCCAAGGAAATAATGTTATCAAAAGCATAAAGAAACGAGTCATTAGCCCTTTCTTGCCCCCAAATTTAGGGGTGTTAATGGTTCGGTTCGGTTTAGTTTTTTTAAAAAATCGAGAAAAATCGAACTGAATCGAACTATTAGAAAAAACTTTACCGAATATGAACCGAACCGAAATTTTAGTTTGGTTCGGTTTGGTTCGGTTCATTTTTTTTTTTTTTTTTTGTTCAACTCAAAATAATCTAAATTCAATATGTTACTGCACTTCAAGCTTAGAGGATTTTGCAATTTAGATCATATACTTCATTCCCTTTTTTAAGCATTAGTCAAGTAATGATATCCAATTTAAACAATTGCTTAACATAATCTCTTGATGATTCTCTGAAAGGCAATTCCATTGTTCAATTGAAAAAAAGAAAGAATTTTTTCCATATTGATAAATTACTAAAAGAGTTTATAAGTGTCAAAAAGGTGGAGGTACCCATGTTACAATGAGCAAGTCTTGAAATTTTTGGTGGTACTTGTCCTATAATCTTAGTAATATTAACATTAGATTTACAAAGATCACTATAAGATTATAATTATAATTAGGGATAAGTTTGGAAGTCCTAAAATTTGTTAAAAATTCAATTAAGAAAACTTCAAAAGTGCAATTAAGTCCTAAAATTTATCACAAAGTGCGGACTTATCAAAATGGTTCAATCTAAGTCCTTCTAATTTTAGGACCACTTTCGAGACAAATTTTAAGACTTGATTGCACTTGGGTTGGCTTTTTGGGACTTCTAATGGTAATTATTTTAAAAAAGATTCTCCACTTGCGTTGGCTTTTTGGTCTTCGAGAGCAACCCATCTTGCTCTCTCTCTCTCTCTCTCCTCCGGCCGAATCAATCTTCTATCCTCGCTCGCTCGCTCGCATCTCTCCGCCATTTCCACAGCCTCCATCGCCGCCCCTCTCTCTCTCTCTCCTCGCCGCGCCTGTCCCCGTCTCCGTCGTGCTCAGAGTGAGCTCGCCATTCGCGACATCTTGTTGCCGCCTGCAAGAGAAAAGCCTCCAGCCCGAAATGCCCTGCGCCTAGGGTTTTCCGACTAGCCCCCTCGCCCGCCCGCCTGCCCGCCGCTTCCCAAGGCCTTTCGATTCCGCCAATTTCCCCCGCTGTCCGAGGAGCCTCCTTCGATTTCGTTCTCCGCATTTCGGAGCGGGCCCCTTAGGGATCGATCGATCAAGCGAGGGAGCATCAGGGGGCGAACGTGATGTCGCAGGGCTATGCAATCGAGCTCTACTTCGACCCGGCGCTGGAGAACTCAGAGCAACAGGAGACGGGAGTCGGGAAAGAATAAAACCGAATTTTTAATGGTTTGATTTTATCGGTTTGTGGTTTGGTTCGGTTAACCAATAATAAAAACTGAACTAATAAAAAAATATTGGTTTTTAATGAGAACCAACCGAAAAAATCAAATTTTTGAGTTTAGTTCGGTTCGATTTTCGATTCAGTTCCTGACGCCCTTACCCAAATTGATGAATTGGGGCTTAGTCGTCCTCAAGGGTCGCCACGATTGAAATCATTTTGATTTGTGGTAACATAGCTTTCTCTTCGTGGGATGGACCAGTCTTATGTGTATCGACATTGACGATTTTCCCCTTGAGGCTGCGAGCTCTAGTAGCAGCACTCGAGGCCATGCAGAATAGGGTGTGCAGTGGGTTCAAGGCAATGTCTTTCATCTCGATTTCTTGAGCAATCAGTTGCTTGTCAATTCGGTCAAGGAAAGGGTTAAACAACCTCCTTCCTACAAGCTTTTGATGATATTACTTACCCAGTGAGTCCCCTCGGATGATTTTATATTAAATTAATACCCATCAAATTCTTTGACAAGAGAAATTACCATAATCACTTGAATAAACATTTTTTATAAAATTATTACATTGAAATAATCGATTGAAAAGTTATGGCACTTATAATATCATTTTCCCCTATTTCAGATGATTGTCTCTTGTTGACATGAACTTTGTGACAATACAAGTCATTTTAAAGTTAAATGATAAAAAAAAAAAAGTAAAAGAAAGAAGGGTAGCCGTCAAAGTAACTAAAGTGAAAATATAATTCCGTAATAACCTTACTTTGAGTTAAACACAATAAGCAAAATTTTGTGAATTATCAACCTAATCCCAACTAGAAGTGAAAATTGTCCAAAGAGTCATAAACTGATTGAAGTGGATCGGGTTGAAAGTGAGACTCAGCTAACTTTGTGCCAACAATTACGGTGCGAGCCCAAATTGACGGCCAATGTGGTTGCTTAGAAAACAAGAGGAAGGACATCATCGTGAGCCTGCTACAAACCCTAACACCCTATTATTCACGGGCCCGAGTGCTAGTAGCCTTAGGGAAAATCTCCGATGTCGCAACCAAATTTCAGTCCAATTCCAGTCCTTTGGCGGCATCCGTAGGATAAAGACTAATCACCATAGGACCTAATTCATGATTAGGGTTTGAGTTGGATTTAGCCTTAATTGGTGAATTTGGGTCAAGTCAATGGCTAAATGATGTCGTTTTTTAACACTTTAGATGACATCATTTCCCGGTGCACCACGTCAGATGGTTTCTTATTAAATTAAAGCCATATAAGATGTTTTGGCAATACCCAAATAAATTTGGCGTCTTTTAAAGTAGGGCACTCAAGTGATCAAACTTAAAATTTACAACACCATAGTGAATGTGGTACAAAATTTGTGGCACTAGTCATGTCATTTTCACGATATGGTGTTTATCTATTTCGATTTGCTTATAAGAGGTGAAGTTTAGCAAGGCATTTTTTACAAATATTTCTTGAACTGTTCCACATTATTCCAGTGACTTAGCACTTGTGTTCTTTGCTTTGTCTTTTCCCTTCATCAAGCACTTCAAAGCAACACAATTGACAGTATAACTGCATCAACTCCTCTTGTTCAGAACCAAACCATTGTCTCTAGTCGTCAAATCTTTGAGCTTGGTTTCTTCACGCCTAAAGGATCAGCAAAGCAGTACGTAGGAATATGGTACAAGAACTTGACTCCCTCCAAAGTTGTTTGGGTGGCCAACAGGGACAAGCCACTTGGACACACAGATCAATCTGCGAGTTTAATAATTGGCGAAGATGGAAATCTAAAGCTTCTTGATGGGCAACAAAACACTATGTGGTCTACTAATGTCATGGCAAAGTCTAACTATTATGCAGCATTGCTTTCAGACTTTGGAAACTTTGTTCTTCAAGACAAGAACGCAAATATAATGTGGGAAAGCTTTGATGAGCCAACTGACACTCTCCTGCCAAACATGAAGATCGGAGTGAATGTGAAAACAGGAAAGAAATGGAACTTGATTTCCTGGAAAGGCGAAGATGATCCCTCATTCGGAAGCTTTGCCGTAGGATTGACACCAGAAACAGCACCTCAGGTTTTCACTTGGAATGGATCAAGTCCTTATTGGAGAAGTGGACAGTGGGATAAAACCAAGTTCATTGGAATACCGACCATGAGTGGGCAAGGGTCCGTTCTCCAGCATGATAATATACAGGGAACAACATATTATTCCCTCAAAAGTTATGACAATCTCTTTGGATATAATTTCATCTCATCTGAAGGATATTTAATGGCAGTTCGTTGGGCCAATGGATGGTCGACATACTGGAGGGTACCGGAACCAACTAACCCTTGTGATATATATGGATATTTCGGCTCCTTTGGAGTTTGCAACCTACTTAATTCACCCATGTGCAAATGCTTAAAAGGTTTTAAACCAAGATCAGATGAAGAATGGAACAAAGGAAATTGGACCAGAGGGTGCCTTAGGGAAATGGAATTAAATTGTCAGAAACTCGCAAATGCAGTAGCTTCGACGACTGTCAAAAAAGATATGTTTCGACGAATGAGTTAGATCAAGTTGCTTGATTCCGCTGATTTTTCATTGATAGATGATGTAGAGCGATGTCAAAGTTGGTGCCTAGAAAACTGTTCGTGCTTGGCCTTTTCTTTTGTGAATGTTATAGGATGTATGGCTTGGAGTAAAGACCTCCTAGATATTCAGCAATTCTCCATGGGTGGTCAAGATCTATATATTCGGCTTGCAGATGGGGGTGCGGGTGCAGATGTGGGTGCGGGTGCAAATACAGGTTGAAAAGGTTGAATTAATATGCGTTTGGTTTTGCACTATCTATGGTTCTTATAATATATTTTCCCAGGTTCAGGTTTACCCATGCGGACAAAACTTATCATCAGCCTTAGTACTATTTCTGGCATCATCTTATTTGGAGCCAGTATTTTAGTCTGTGGTCTTTCAAAGTGGAGAGGTAATATAAGATGTACAATTTGTTGCTGTCTTAAGGGTGATTTTGCACTAACCACAATATAAGAATCTTGAATCATTGGTAAAAACATGGCTTCAGAAGCTAAGCAATTACTACTATAGAAACACTACTTTGCTTATGATATTCTAATGCTTATCTTGAGTTGATTTTGTTTTGTCTGTAAAATGCAGGGAAGTTTAGGAAAATGACAATCCGAGGGCTCTTTAGGTTAGTGGCTGCGGCCATCAAATCAGAAAAATTGCTAAAGGAAACTGCATGGAAAGAGCAAATGAAGGAAGATGATGCATCTAAATTGGTGGCCTATGATTTTGATAGCATATGCCTTGCAACAAACAACTTCGACACAAAAAACAAACTCGGGCAGGGAGGGTTTGGCTCGGTTTATAAGGTAAAAGAAAAGCCTTCTCCAGTTGAAATAAAGAGATCATGGAAGATCTGATAGTGCTGTTCATTTGAAACAGGGAAAATTGAAGGATGGTAAGAAGATAGCAGCGAAGAGACTTTCGAGCTGCTCAGGCCAAGGCTTAACAGAGTTCAAGAATGAGATCCTTCTAATATCCAAACTTCAACACCGAAATTTGGTGAGACTCCTCGGTTTTTGCACTGAAAGAGAAGAAAAGATTCTAGTGTATGAGTACTTGCCGAACAAGAGCTTGGACGCCTTCCTTTTTGGTTTGTCTCACTCTTTGAAGAACCTATTTATGCTTTCAACAAAATCCGGTACTAAAACTAGATTTTACTTCTGTTTGCTACCTCGTTTAGATTCAAAAGAGAAGGCAAAACTTAGCTGGAGTGTACGCTTCCACATTATCCAGGGGGTCGCAAGAGGGCTGCTCTACCTCCACCACGATTCTGGCTTTAGGGTTGTACATCGAGATTTGAAAGTGAGCAACATTCTATTGGATGAAAAGATGAATCCCAAAATTTCTGATTTTGGGCTGGCGCGGATGTTTGAAGGCACTCAAGTTGTGGTAAATACTCACAAAGTTGTGGGGACCCAGTAAGCTTTCTATCATCACTCTTATAACTCATGAGGCAATATATCACCTCGGAAGTAGATTAGCATTATTATACGCCCACCTATCC
Source organism: Eucalyptus erythrocorys (assembly GCA_014182555.1). Taxonomy (NCBI): domain Eukaryota; kingdom Viridiplantae; phylum Streptophyta; class Magnoliopsida; order Myrtales; family Myrtaceae; genus Eucalyptus; species Eucalyptus erythrocorys. Next base: position 36,724,253 of record CM024601.1, read on the forward strand.
ATTCATACGTGTTCCTACTGTTGCTTTATTATTACGGATAAAACTCTTCCATGCACACCCAATGGTTCCAATATGTTCTATCCATAGTAATTATAGACCAGCACTACAATGCAAATGCTAAAGGATATGATAAATACGGTACTCATCGAGGTGGAAGTTTATCGCCCTCCAATTTGCTCACCTCTCATGTCATCGTCCTTTAGTCTATGATGTTTTGTTTGAATTGTACTTCGAGAACCCTCCACTTATATTATTTTGTCTATAGCGGTTACATGTCTCCCGAATATGTCTTGGGGGGGACAATTTCTGAGAAATCAGATGTTTATAGCTTTGGAGTACTGTTATTGGAGATTATCAGCAGCAAGAAGAACACAAGTTTAGATTACCCCGAGCAATATCTCAATCTCATGGCTTATGTAAGTGCAAGATCTGACTCGAACTATTATACCTCCATTTAAGTTCTAACCATGGGTAGTCCTTGAAATAATCTAATAATCGACCAATTGTTACAGGCTTGGCACTTGTGGTGTGAGGGCAGAGGATTGGACCTGATGGATGCAGCCATTGCTGACGCATTTTCGACGTCAGAAGTAATGAGATGCATTCAGTTAGGGCTTCTCTGCACACAGGACCGTGCCACAGATAGACCCAACATGTCCATCGTGGTTCTAATGCTGAATGGAGAGTCCAAGCTTTCACAGCCGAAGCAACCGACATTTACATTTCAAAGTTTGTTGGCTCGCGAAGTCCAATCACAAGAAGGAATCTGGTCCGTGAATAACATCACTATTACTACGATTGAAGGAAGATAAAGTTCTTAAATGCATTTTCACTATCAATTGATCTTTCGTGGGATTCAGTGTTCACCCAATTAAATGGCATGAATATGCAGTCTTTTGTTGCACTTTTATTGGATATATGATGTAAAATAGAGATTGTGAGGGAATTTTAGTTGCTAGCTCTTTGGTAGGATAGTTTTATGTGGGCAAGGTCGCAGAAAAGTTCAGAACATCCGTATGCATAGGGATTTCTACCCCTTCTACATATAAAATTGTTTTCCCTCTCAACATTTCCATTTGCATCCATTGCATGATCTTTTAATGGAATTTAAGTTTCACTTGTATTTGAAGAGGGAATCTCTACGAGCTTCCATTTAAAGAGGGATGGCTATTAGTAGTTAAATTGTTGCCTAAAAGATTATTCATGCACTTGAAATTTTTAGGGATCAAATTTGTTGTCAAACGAAAAAATTTGACCCCAAAGCAAAAACTGCAATCCCACACCATCTCTGTAATTAGAAATTGGGGAAATTGTAGTGTTAGTATCTTGGATCCCATGTCAAGAGTTATGTATCAAATAAGCATTTCATAAAGGTTAGGGATTGAATACTGATAAGAGCGAAATTCAACCCCTAATTGAGAACACTCACATTGCGTGATCATGCAATTACATTAATCACCGCATTTCTTTTGCACGTCGTAATTAGAGCATCCTAATTTATCATAATAGACTCGGAGGCAAGAACTTTGATCAACAAAGGTGCTAGAGAAGTTGTGAGGTAGATCCTCAACTGTTTACGGGGGACAACAAATGTTGGTATAGTGTTTAGGAGGGATGACAATGATACTGTAGCTCGGGGTTATGTGGATTTGGATCATACCGTTGACTTAACAAGCAAAGGTCTTCCATGGGGTACATACATGAACTAGTAGGTGGTGCAGTGAGTTGGAAAACACTCTTACAAGATAATGTTGGCTTATCATTGATTGATGCAAAATGCATGAACTGACCTTCGTAGCAAAGGAGGCGATATGACTAAGAAGCTTGCACTTGAACTTTGTGTGGAAGCAAAAAAGTGTTGTTATATACTATGACAACCATGGTGGGATAATCTCGCTTATAATTCAATTTATCCCAAATGGACAAAGTTTATTGACTTCAAGTATTATTTCATCCAAGATTTCGTGGCAAATGGCAAGGGTGTTGTGAAAAGCATTGTGACAATGGAGAATCCGATTGTCATATCCTAAAACTCGACCCATTTCAAAAAATATGAAATGGTTAATTTTATCAATGCATTGTGTGATGCCCCAAACCCCTGAGCGTGCAAGCATCCTCCATTGGTCGATTAATTGTGACTTTCCAAGAATTGTTGCTGACTCATTCTTTTGATCTTTCGATTAAACGCGAGTGGAAACATTTAACAAAACATCCAATCAACCAACAAACAATAGGTATAGTAACATGCATAAGAAAATTCCAAAAGCAACTTTTATTTAGTTACGGTTAACCTTAGGAAGTTAGTGATTTACAAGCCTATCCCGAAAGGCCACTTCCTAAACAACCAACATACAAAAAGGGTTAGCAAGGTCGGGGTTAACCTACTCCTCTAACACGAGAGCCATCCAAAAAAGTGATTCCCACACATTGACATTAGTCCGCTCCAGTAGACCATCAATCATTGGTAAAGGACCGAGGAGGTCCCTGTGGAACTTGACGAACCAAGCCACGAAACAGTAAGGAACCAAGTGGTCTAGGCCCTCCTAAACCTAGAAAGTAGTGGCGTGCTTCAAGACGGTCATCTCGGTCCCCTTTATGACATACTCAATCATATCCCACCCACCCCAAAATGATTAGGGCTCTCCATCACTACGAAAGTAACGAACCAAGTGGTCTAGGCCCTCCTAAACCTAGAAAGCCCTCATAACATACCAATCATATCCCACCCACCCCAAAATGATTAGGGCTCTCCATCACCGAGGAGGTCCCTGTGGAACTTGACGAACCAAGCCACGAAACAGTAAGGAACCAAGTGGTCTAGGCCCTCCTAAACCTAGAAAGTAGTGGCGTGCTTCAAGACGGTCATCTCGGTCCCCTTTATGACATACTCAATCATATCCCACCCACCCCAAAATGATTAGGGCTCTCCATCACTACGACTTGAAATTATTTAATAACAAGGATTGAGGTGAAAATCTTAGTGAGTTATCAACCAAAGCCTTGACTAGGACGTGAATTTATTTAGAAGGCAGCTTAAACATACACTATATACAAACTTACCTTGCCTTAGCACACCCCCACAAGTTAACACGTCACATATGACAATATTAGTGCAACAAGCATAATCAATGATCAGAACACATTGCGCAACATCCGCGCACACTACCAAACACGTGTTTCAATTATTACAATCCCTCGGGCCACAGCCCATACATGAGTCGGTGATCTTCCGACATAATCGAGCATCATCCCACCTCATTGGGTACGACATCATCTAGCAACCCCACCTAGACGGCATTCTTTAAGGAGTATCGGTTCGGTCTTAACTGTGACTTGGCATCTAGACTCCTATCGGGCATTCGATAAACAACGGGCATCACCTGTCATGCCCTGAACCCTAAGCGTGTAAACATCCCTTAACGGTTGATTAAGTTGTGATGTCCTAGGACGTGTCGTTGACCTATTCTCTTTCTCTTCCGATTAAACACATGCGGAAGCAATTTATATTAACACCCAATCAACCAGCAAAGAATAGGGATAATAAAGTAGTACAATAGTGACACTTCTAAGATGTACTTTGTTTTATATATTTGTTAACCCTAGGAAGTTCATATTTACAAACCATCACAAAAACTAGCAGGGTTCTAAGGTTAACTTGAACTTCTCTTAACGACAGGCCAACTTCTCATCTTCACAGGGACCTTCAATTGAATACGACAATTCTCCATATTATAGGCCTAAAAAATAATAAATAATAACAGGGTGAGTTATAAATCTCAGCGACTTAATGACCTAAACTCGATTTGTTGAAGAAAAATCCCTTATAAGTTTTGAAGTTAACAAAACATCCTCGTCAGTTAAGTCTGAAGAATCCAAGACTCAGTCGCTTAAGTCTGAAGAGTTCAAGACCCAAGCGTTTCCATCCGAAAGTTACCGCACCCCGAGTTACGGTCGATGATCTCCGGACCCAATCAAAGTCCGAAGACAAATCGGACTTAGTTTTTGCGATTTTGCCAGTCACGTCGCGTTATTCTTACGGATAAGGAAATCAAGTTTTGGATATTATCTTTCCTAACTTATCCATCAAATATTTCTTGCTATGATTATGAGCTCGAAGGATTTACTCTTTGGAATTTATCCGTTGAAGATCAAGCAAGTTTTGGAAGGGTCTAATTTTGGAAACTCAAGATCCTAATTGTATGGGCGAATGGGATGGACGAGCTATTTTCTACTTATATATTCGACAACTTGAAGATCACTTAAATTGATTCATTCCAACGGGTAGATTGGATGAATTCTTGGAAAGTGCTAACGGCTATGGAGGCACGAAGGAATATTTAAGGTGTGTCGAAATTGTTCGAAAATATGAGAGAGCCGATAGAAAAATTTTGAAGTTAAAACCTCTGAAACCCCTTGTTCTCAAAATCTCTTGTACTCAAAATTGTGAACAAAAGAGTGACACTTTCAGTGTGAATTTGCAAGAAGCTGTAGAAGAGTATTTCTACTAAAGAATTCTAGGTCGTAGACTGTAAAGCTCTCTTTTGCTACATAGTGGTTACAGCCAGTTGGCTGCCAGCGTGGAGAGTGGACGTAGGCTTACAATAAGTCGAACCACTATAATCTTTGTGTCAAATTTCTCTTACCCTACTCTATTTATTTTTATAGTTGCGTGATTTATTTATTTCTGATGTGATTTTCATGCCAAAGGACATTTTTGTTAAATATTTGAAAAGAATTTCATAAACACCTATTCACCCCCCTCTAGGTGTATTCACTAGCCTTTATCAATTGGTATTAGAGCAGGTTGCTTATTTTTGGAAGTGTTAATTATTTCTAAAGCTAAAGATCTATGGCTAGTATTTTGGCTCCAGGTTTGATTGAAGGCCAAAGCAACACCAAACCTCCTTACTTCGATGGAAAGGAATACAACGTATGGAAAAACAAGATGAAGGCAATCCTAAGATCAAAAGATCCTTAGGAATGGGATGTAGTAGAGAAAGGAATTGTTCCTAAAGCTACATCAACCACAGGGAAAGAATTAGTTGATGGAGTGGGATTGTCACAAGCCGAAATTTCAAAGAGACAAGCCCTTGATGCAAAAACTATCTATTCTCTATATTGTGCCTTATCTCCTACTGAGTATAATAGAATTTCATTTTGTGAAACAGCTAAAGAAGTTTGGGATAGATTGCACGTTACTTATGAAGGAACAGATCGAGTCAAAGAAATCAAGATCAATATCCTTCTTGGACAATATGGAGCCTTCAAAATGAAGCCGGAGAATCCATCACGGATATGTTTAGTCGATTTATAGAAATTGTAAATGGCCTAGCATACCAAGGACGGCCAATATCAGGACCAATGAAGGTCAATAAGCTGTTGAGAGGACTATCCAAAGATTGGAATCACGTAAAGACATCCATAAGAGAAACACAAAGGATCATGCCTCTTTCTCTAGATAAGTTGGTCGGCACACTTCAATCATATGAAGTCGAGCAATTCAATGAAGACTTTGACACCAAAGGTAAGAAGTCAATTGCTTTAAAATCTAATGATGATTCTGATGTTACAGATTCAGAAGAAGACTTGGATGACGAAGAGCTGGCACTTCTGATTATAAAATTCAGAAGGTTAAATAGAAAAGGAAGAAGGTTCAATGGAAAGAGACAAAACAATCAAAGATTTCAAAAGAAGTCAAATGAGGAAGACGACACCAACAAGGATGTTGTTTGCTTTGAATGCAAGAAAAAGGGACACATCAGACCCAACTGTCCCTTATTAAAGAAAAAGAAAGGAAAACCGGAGAAGTTTAAGAAAGCACTCAAAGATGAAACATGGAATGATACTGAGTGTGAAGAGAGTGATGAAGAATATGCCAACATTTGTCTTATGGCTGACTCAGACTCAGACTCAGACTCAGACTCAAGCTCAGACTCAAACAGCGATGTCAAGGTTAGAAATTTAAAAATTCCTGCCAAAGTGTCGAACTACATTGATGAACTTTGTCTCGCCTTAAAAGCTCTCTTAAAAGGATTTCTGAACTAAAAGGGAGAATTCCAAATTGAAACAACAAGAAAAGACTTTGGTAGAAAAAGTTGAAAATCTAGATAAGAGTCTTACTTGTTTCAAAAGAAAATGAAATTCTACTTTCACAAGAAAATGCCTGCTTGAAAGAAGATCTTTTGAAAGTCACAAAGAAATTTTTAATGGGATCTGAAAAATTGGACAAAATTCTTTCTATTCAAAGACCCTATTTTAATAAATTTGGTCTAGGAATGACATATAAAACCATTCCCTTGATTAATTTTCCAAAGGTAAAAGAAAGAATCAAGAATAGGCCTACAAAATCTTTTTACAAAAATCATTTTCAAAAGGTTTTTGTAAAGCCTGTTGGAAGAAATGCTCTTAGATGTTCAAAGTGCAAAAGCTTAGAACATTTTGAGAAGGATTGTCCTAAAGTTTGGAAACCTGTTAAGAAGAGTTGGGCAAAGACTGTTTATGGTATTAACAACGATGGACCCAAGAAAGTTTGGGTACCAAAGAAAACTTGAGTTTTTCATTTAAATGCAGGTCACTATCAAGAAGAAAATCAAGTGGTATTTGGATAGTGGCTGTTCAAGACACATGACGGGAGATTCAAATTATTTCACAAAACTCTCTCATGTAAAAGGAGGAAACGTCTCCTTTGGTGGCAATAACAAAGGAAAAATTATTGGTCGAGGAACCGTGAAGATTGGAAACCTCACAATCAACAATGTTTCTTTAGTTGAAGGGTTGAACTATAACCTTCTCAGTATTAGTCAACTATGCGACACTGGATACAAGATCAACTTTCAAGAAGATACTTGTTCTGGAACAAGCAAAGATCTCTCACAATCTTTCACTAGACGAAGACATGGAAATATCTATTTGCTGGATATAAAGTCCGACAGTTCTCAATGCATGATATCAATTCAAGATGAAGCCATTCTCTGGCATAGAAAGCTTGGACATGTTAACTTGAAGCAAATTGCAAAAGTTTCATCCAAAAAGCTGGTCCGAGGACTTCCTAACCCGAAGTATCAAAAGCATGAATTATGCACTCCTTGCGTACTTGGAAAACATGTTAGAAATTCTTATAAATCTATAAATCAGGTATCCACTAAATGTGTTTTGCAGCTATTACACTTGGATTTGTTTGGTCCAACAAGAACTCAAAGCATTGGAAAAGGTAAAATTATTCTCGTTTTACTTGGGTATTCTTTATCGCAAATAAATCTGATATTGTTTGGTAATAGTACATGATTATTCTCGTTTTTCCATCTTGGGTGAGGGAAAATATTTTTCTTTTGAAAAGTGGAAAATATTTTCCTCAAATAAACCTATGGTGAGCGGAAAATATTTTCTTTATCTTATTTTATTAAGTTTGCAAAGAAAATTCAAATTGAAAATATTTTCCCGAAAGGATATACAATTTCAAGTATTCGAACTTATCATGATGGTGAATTTGAAAATCATGATTTTGCTAAATTTTGTAATAATTCTGGCATTCAACATAATTTTTCTTCTCCATACACTCCATAACAAAATGGAGTTGTAGAAAGGAAAAATCGTTCTTTGCAAGAAATGGCAAGAACTCTTTTGATTGAAAGTAATATTTCTCTTTATTTTTGGGCTGAAGCTACTTTAACTGCTTGCTACATTATGAACATAATTTTTCTAAGACCTATTTTAGAGAAAACACCTTATGAATTGTTCAAGGGTAAAAAACCTATTGTCTCTTATTTTCATGTATTTGGTTGTAAATGCTTTATCTTAAAGAATTCTAGTGATTGAATTGGTAAGTTTGAAGAAGAATCAGATGAAGGAATTTTCCTTGGCTACTCAATGACAATTAAAGCCTTCAGAGTTTTCAACAAAAGGACTCAGACTGTGGAAGAATCCATGAATGTGAAATTCGAAGACTTAGTTCAAAATCAGATTCAACCTGAAGACTATGAGTCTGGCCAAGCGTCTATGAATTCTCTTGAAGAAAATCAAATCTCAAACGCTCCATCACAAACCAAATCAGCAGCTCCAACTGAAACAGAGTCTCATCAAAGTGACAAACCAATTACAAATTGGAAGCATAAATCTAGTCACCCTACAGATCTCATCATTGGCAACATTGATGAAGGAGTTCGTACAAGATCCAAAAGGCGTGAAGAATCTAGTGCTCTAGCACTTGTTTCTGAAATTGAACCCAAGACTGTAGAAGATGCATTGAAAGATGAAAGCTGGATTGAAGCTATGCAAGAGGAATTGAATCAATTCAAAATCAATAATGTGTGGGAACTCGTTCCCAAGCCAAAAGGTAAATCAATTATTGGTACTAAATGGGTTTTCAGGAACAAGCTGGATTAACAAGGAAAGGTGGTGAGGAATAAAGCAAGACTTGTGGCAAAAGGTTATACACAAGAAGAAGGAATCGACTATGATGAAATCTATGCTCCAAAGAGCAAGGTTAGAAGCTATAAGATTACTTCTTGCTTTTGCTTGCTTTAAAGATTTTAGGTTATTCCAAATGGACATGAAGAGTGCATTTCTAAATGGAATTATCCAAGAAGAAGTCTATGTTGAACAACCGCTAGGATTTGAAGATTCAAGAAAACCAAACTTTGTTTTCAAGCTGAAGAAAGCTTTGTATGGTTTGAAACAGGCACCTCGAGCTTGGTATGAAAGGTTAAGTAATTTTTTAATTCATAGTGGTTTTTCTAAAGGTAAAGTAGATATTACTTTATTTATCAAAAAGGAAGGCAATGATTTCATTCTTGTTCAAATTTATGTTGATGATATAATTTTTGGTTCTTCTAATGAAAATCTTTGCAAGAATTTTTCAAGTTGTATGCAGAATGAATTTGAAATAAGCATGATGAGAGAATTGAACTTCTTTTTGGGACTTCAAGTCAAACAATCAAAGGAAGGAACTTTTATCCACTAAGAAAAGTATGCAAAAGACCTCATCAAGAAGTTTGGAATGGAGAATTGCAAGAAGACAGAAACTCCTATGTCAAGCTCATCAAAGCTGGATAAAGATGAAGAAGGAAAGAGTGTAGACCAAAAACTATACAGGAGCATAATTGGTTCACTTCTTTACCTTACTGCATATAGACCTGATATTTTATTTAGTGTTTGTATTTGTGCTAGATTTCAATCTAATCCTAAAGAATCTCACATGACTGCTATGAAGCGTATTATTAAATATGTTGCAATCACATCTAAGCTAGGTCTGTGGTATTCCAAAGAAGGAGACTTTACTCTCATTGGATATTCTGATGCTGACCTTGCTGGCTGTAGAGTGGATAGAAAAAGCATTACAGGTACTTGTCAACTATTGGGAAACAGGTTGGTATCTTGGTTCTCAAGAAAACAAGGTACTGTAGTTCTTTCAACCGTTGAAGCTAAATACATAGCTCTTGGGAGTTACTGTTCTCAAATTCTATGGATGCAACAACAATTGAAAGATTTTGGAGTTGAGGAATATTGCACAGAAATCAAATGTGACAACACCAGCGTAATCAACCTTACAAAGAATCCAATATTTCATTCAAAAGCAAAGCACATTGAAATCAAGCATCATTTCATTAGAGATCATGTTCAAAATGGTGAAGTGGTGATTTAGTTCATTGATTCAAAGAACCAATTGGCAGACATATTCACAAAGCCCCTAGAAAAGACTCACTCTGAATCAATTCACTCAAGACTGAATATCGCAAGATTTGAAGAGGTTCAGACTCAAAACTAGAGTCTTGAAAAGTTCAGACTCAAAGTTAAGGTCTGAAAGTTTTCAGACTCAAAAGCAAGATCTGAAGATGTTTAGACTCAAAGGGAAGGTCTAAAAGGATTCAAACTCTGAGGTAAAGTCTGAACATTCTCAGACTCTAATTTAAAGTCTGATTGAATATTTCATTATTCTTTATTTTGTATTATATTTTTAATTGTTTTTGAAATATCAAAATCTGTTTTTATTCGACTTCGACACATTAATGGTAGTTTTTCTTTTCAAAAAGTGCAGTTTACTTTTTCAAATTTGGCGTTTTCTTTTTTCCTTCTTGCAACGGTTCAGTATCTCCTTTTTATCTTTTCTTACTATTTATACTTACGAATCGTCATCTTCATCCGCCATAACATTTAAAATCCATCTCATTTACTCTCTCGTTTTTAGAAACCCTAAAACCTTAAACAACTCTTCATTACCGTCCCTGTTTGATTTCTTTACTCAGCAAAAATCCAACCTTTTTTGCGAACAAGTTGAGTTTTTGCTTAAAATCTTCAAGACTTGCTGGAAAGGGATCACAGAGGCGACAAGAGGGTCCTACCAGGGTTGACCTAACAAGCGAAGAAGATTCTCCACAAAAGGAGACATCGAGTCAACATTTTGAAGAGGAAGAAATTACCGAGGCAGCACCGGTAAGAACCTTGAGACCCAAGTTTGCATATGCTCTGTACAAAAAGTTAAAAGATGGGGGTACAGACTTGAGGATGATAGATGATTTTCTGAAGGAGAGAGGATTTAAGAATGAATATATTTTCTTGCGAGAAATGGAAGATTTAGGTATTGTTGACAAAGGTCTCGCTTAGAGCACTCATGAAAATATACCTAGTGATCCGTATTATGGAACTGCAAATCAGCCAATGGATGATGATGAGAGGCTGTTCTCTTAATTCCAGCCACGGATGAGTGTGGCTGTGAACACTGTTTGTCCCCAAGGCAGTCTTTTTAGATCAAGAGAACATGAGTGGATGTACTCTAAGTTGCTAAAAAGAGGAGTTGTGAATCCTAGAAGCGTGGATTTTGATTTCCTTGACTCAATCAAGGTAAATCTCAGGGAAAAATTCGCTAGGCTGCAACTGGAGAAGTTTTGTACAGACGTGACAAGTGCCGGAGTGGAAAGAGGGAGTTTCCAACCAATTAAAGTGTTCACAGCATATGCTACTCTTGAAATTGTGCGAGATAGGAATTTGGAAGGCAAAATATCCTACACTAGGATCAATGCCTCAAATGTTTTGCTACACAAGATCATTATCAATTGTCTCAGGCCGAAAACAACCTCCAAAATTGACGTCTCCAAAACAGAAGCAAAACTCATGTTTGCTCTTAACGAAAGTAGGCCCTTTTCACTCCACCACGTTATTCTATTCCACATGTACAAGACTGTAGTTAAGGATAAGGGCCAATTGCCTTATTCGTCTCTCATCACCAAGTTGTTCAGGCATTTCAAGATACAAATTCTTGCACCTTTATGCCTGACCAACCTAAGCTTGATGCTTGTGGGTTATAAAATGGTGATGAAGATGAAGCTTCAAGAGCTAAACACTGCTTTGGAAGGATTGAAGGAGAAAACTCCCTCCAAAGAGTTTGCTACTACTGCTGCCAAGAGAAAGGGCAAAGAGCCCATGGTTGTCACTGAGAAGAAAAGAAGAAAAGTCATCCTACAAGATGAGGATGATGAAGAAGAATTTGACGATGCCATGACTCTTTTTGCTCTCACAAAGCTGAGGAGCACAATTAGTTTGAGAGCTGATAATGAGGAGAGGGCAAGGAGAGAAGTAGAAGCAAAAGAAGAAGCTGAGAGAATGAGAAGAGAGGAAGAACAGAGGAAGAAAGAAGAGGAAAGGAAGAGAAAAGAAGAAGAATAAGAGAAACAGAGGAGAGAAGAGGAGGAACAAAGAGGAAAGAAGAGGAGAAACAGAGAAGAGAAGAAGAGGAAGCACGAAGAAGAGAAGAAGAAGAGATGAGAAAAGAAGAGGAAGAGAGAAAAAGGAAAATGAAGAGGAGAGCAAGGCTCGGGAGGATTTTGCTGAAAGAATTGAGCCATCTTTTGCTCAAGAAGACTCTGGAAGGGAGGCCGAACTGCATCACAGTGCTGAAGATGAATTGGATTTTGGCAAAGAATATTCAACTTCACCCACTGGCAACAAAACAAGGGGAGTTGCTACTAATCAAGGAACTATATCGTTACTGCATTACAGTGATGTGAGTAGGTCTGCTGCTGATGCTGAAAACATTTATGCATCTCACTTCCCGGAGATTGAAGAATCCTCTCCATCAGAAAGGCAAAGGGTTGAAAAGGATGTACCAAGCTTTCAAACTCCAAGAACAGAGTCTGCTGGTCCTAATACAGGTAATGCTAATTCAACAGCATTCTCATAACTGTTGGATATTATGCTGGACCTTAAAAAACAGGTTTTTGGAATGGATTATGAGCTAAGAGATCTCAAGAAGGCAATGCTGAGTACTTCCATGTCCATGTAAGACCAAATCAATGCACTCAAAATTCAGGTGGAATCAAATGTGAAGGGTGCTGAGTTGGATTCAGTGAAGGAAGCTCTCACAAGCCTTGAGAAGACAGTGCAATCGCTCAGCGAATACCATCATGTTCGCATTCCAAAGGAGCCTTGATTTTTACCAACCACATTCTTGACCACTCTACCTCCTTTTGATGGGACAAAAAGGGCGAGAGTTTGCAGATTTGAGTTTTTAAACTTTTGTTTTGTCATGAACTTTTATTTCGTTTGTTTTTTATTTTAGACTACTTATGTTTATGACTTTGAACTTTTTGGTTGTTGGGTTGTTTATTTGAACTTCTATGACTTTATTCATGCACTAGTTTGATGATTGGATCTATAGATTTGTGGACTTGCAGGATCATTATATTTGTGAGGATAACTGTTATTGGACTAACATCTTTTGTGTTTGCAGAAGCATTCCTCAAAATATATATGAGTTTTCTTTGCAGGTTATAAGTTTACAAATCTGCCGAGGTGTTTTGTCACCATCAAAAAGGGGGAGATTGTTGAAGAAAAATCCCTTATAAGTTTTGAAGTTAACAAAACATCATTGTTAGTTAAGTCTGAAGAATCCAAGACTCAGTCGCTTAAGTCTGAAGAGTTCAAGACCCAAGCGTTTCCATTTGAAGGTTACTGACCCAGAGTTACGGTCTGATGATTTCCAGACCCAATCAAAGTCTAAAGACAATCAGACCTAGTTTTTGCGATTTTGCCAGGCTATCAGCAGGTTATTTTTACGGATAAGGAAATCAAGTTTTGGATATTATCTTTCCTAACTTATCCATAAAATATTTCTTGCTGTGATTATGAGCTCGAAGGATTTATTCTTTGGAATTTATCCATTGAAGATCAAGCAAGTTTTGGAATGATCTAATTTTGGAAACTGAAGATCTTGATTGTATGAGCGAACGGGATCGACGAGCTATTTTCTATTTATATATTCAACAACTTAAAGATCACTTAAATTGATTTATTCCAACGGGTAAATTAGATGAATTCTTGGAAAGTGCTAACGGCTATGGAGGCACGGAGAAATATTTAAGGTGTGTCGAAGTTGTTTGGAAATATGAGAGAGCCGATAGAAAAATTTTGAAGTTAGAACCTTTGAAACCTCTTGTTCTCAAAATCTCTTGTGCTCAAAATTGTGAACAAGAGAGACACTTTCAGTGTGAATTTGCAAGAAGCTGCAGAAGAGTAATTCTACTAAAGAAGTCTAGGTCGTAGATTGTAAAACTCTCTTTTGCTACATAGTGATTACAGCCAGTTGGTTGCCAACGTGGAGAGTGGACGTAGGCTTACAATAATCTTTGTGTCAAATTTCTCTTTCCCTACTCTATTTATTTTTATAGCTACGTGATTCATTTATCTTTGATGTGATTTTCATGCCAAATGACATTTTTGTTAAAGATTCGAAAAGAATTTTATAAACACCTATTCAACCCCCTTCTAGATGTATTCACTAGCCTTTATCACGATTATGATGCAAATTCATCTCGGGGGTAGCCTAAATATACAATGGCATACAATATTACCTCGCCTTGATACATCCCTGTATATTAGTGCATCACATATGCCAACATTGATGCAACAAGCATACTCAATAACCAAAATACATAATTCTCATGCACCAAGCATTCACACGGATCTCGATTATAAGGTAAAACCCATTTTGGCCCGTCCTATACCATGCCTCATAGTTTTACCCCATAATCAGGTGCAATACATCACAATTGTTCACATGTGTTCCAATTATTACGACCCTTCGAGCCATGGCCAACACACGAATTGGTGGTCTTCGGGCATGATTGGGCATCGTCTCGCCACATTGGGCACGGTATTGTTTAGAACCCCCAACCTAGATAGCATTTGATAAAGGAGTACTGATCCGGCCTCAATCGCAACTTGACATCCGATAAACATCAGACATCGTCCTAGACTCCCATTAGGTGACGGGTTCAATTAAGTGACCCCTCAAGCATACCAACACTCAAGCCAATTTTTGTCTACTATTAATTAGCCCAGAGTAAAAGAGTTCATGCTTACATAACAAACCTTGGAAAATCTTTACATTAAAATTCTAGTAAAATAATCACACGTGGTCATGTATGAAAAATCAACCTACCAAAATTTGCACGCTTTCATTTTAAAACCACATTGCCCCATTTAGCACATAAAACACGGCATCTAAACATGACACCTCAATGTTTGCCATTTTTTTTCAAATAAACATTTTTTGAAAATAACATTTAAATTCATGATTTAAGCAATTAACAACATGACATTACAAGCTTAGACAGTCATAATTATGCATAATTTCACTTAATAAATTAAGCATTAAATTCTACTTTATCGCTAATCCTAATTAGTGCTAAATGCGACTAATTCAGCTAATAGTGATTAATTACACTAACCATGATTAATCAAGACCAATCGTCATTAATTAGTCTAACTATGATTAAGCAAGACTAATTGTTGTTAAATAAACTAACTACGATTAATTAAACTAACCGTGATCAATTAAACTAATCATCTGTAATTAAGACTAATTTGTATTAGCCTTATCTAATCCATCCTTAGGGCTAAACCATCATTAAAGACCACTAACTACCATTAGCCCTAAACTAAACCTAATCCCTAAATGCAATTAATATTCTAATCAATGATTAAGAGTTAACTCATAGGTTTTTTTGGCGACGATGAGCTCGTGCTTATGGTGGCGGGACGGCATCGAGGCGTGACGCTTGTGGCTCAAACAGCGACACAAACACGGCGACTCGGCAAGGCTTAGCATAGGTAGTGGTGCTCAGTGGTGGTAGCCCAGGCGGATGGCATGAGGGATGCGATGGCAAGTGGCGGCAACAAAGGGTGGGCAACTCGGTGGCGGTGAGGTGTGGTGGTAATGAGGGTGGGGGTGGTGGTTTGTCCAATGAAGAAGAAAGAAGAGGAAGAAGATGAAGATGAAGATGAAAACGAAAACGAAGAAGAAGAAGAAGAAGAAGAAGAAGAAGATCATTCGGCTAGGGGGGAGGTAATGAGAGAGAGAGAGAGAGAGAGAGAGAGAGAGAGAGAGAGAGAGATTTTCCAAAATTTTCCCCAAAATCTTCATCATTACAAAATTCAACAAAGTCTCTTAAAATCCTCTCATCCTTTCCTTTATTTCATTTGTCCTCTAGTCTATAAATGCAATGGCATTTTGGACATTTCACACATTTTTTTTCCAAACTTTCCAATTTTGCCTTGGGTCCAATTTTTCCTTTTCTGTCTTCAATTTTCATCCGATCATTCAATGACGATGCAACGGTGTCCAATAAATTAGTCCTGAAATTCTTGAAAGTGCATTGATAAAATAACCATTCCATATATTTCATATCTTTCAAAATAAGGTTAAATTTCGAAAATTACAACTCTTCCCCTTTTACAAAAATTTTGTCCTTGAAATTTGAACTATTATAACTCTTCAATGAAAAGGCGAGGGTGTTGACTCCTCACTCCTCATTGACTCTTTGTTTTCCCAGATGGCTTCCTCCATTCCGTGGTGTTGCTAGACTATTTTGAGTAAGAGAATTGTCTTGTTGTACAACACTTGCTCCTTTTGATCCACTATTTGAATTAATCTTTCCATGTACGACACCCTCTCGTCCATGTTTATTTCTTCGAAATTCAACATGTGGGTTGGATTAGGCTCATACCTCTTTAGCATCGACACATGAAAGACGTCATGCATTTGAACAAGTCTTGATGACAACGCAAGACAATAAACCAAAGTCCCAATCCGCTCTAAAATCTCGGAGGGGCCAACGTACCTTGGACTCAACTTTCCTTTCTTGCCAAAACGCTAAGTGCCTCACATCAGTAACACTAAGAGGATTACATGTTCACATCAGTAACACTAAGAGGATTACATGTTCACCAACTTAAAATTCTAAAGGCCAACGCCATTTATCTGGATAGCTTTTTTTACGGCTTTGAGTGGTCTTAAGCCTTTCTTGAATGACTTTAATGGGATCCACTCATTGTTGGACCAACTCAGCGCCCGTAACCTTGCGCTCTAATTTCGTTCCAGCAAATAGGAATTCTACAAGCCCTGCCATACGACACTTCAAAAAGGGCCATCTTGATACTATGCTAAAAGCTATTATTGTAGGCAAACTCAACCAGATGAAACTGTTCGTCTCAACTTCCCTTGAAGTCTAATATGCAAGCTTGTAGCATATCCTCGAGCATTTGAATAGTCTTTCTAGACCGGCTATTCGTTTGCAGATGATATGGCGTGCTGTATTGCTGCTTCGTTCCCAAGGCAGTTTGTAGACTTTTCAAAAAGTTGTTGTAAACTTAGCATCAAAATCTGATGTGATTTTCACTGACACTCGATGAAGTTGAATTTGTTGCACATACAATTCATCATATATATCTAATGTAAAGTCCTTTCGCATGACAATGAAGTTCACAAACTTTGTTAACTTGTCAACCACAACCCAGATGGAATCATTACCTCGTTGACTTCTTGGCAATCCTATCACGAAATCCATTGTGATATGTTCCCAATTCTATTGGGGAATCTTAAGAGGTTGCAAAAGTCCCCTAGGCTTGTAGTATTGTGCCTTCAATTGTTGACACGTCAGACACTTTGCAACATGCTTGGTGATATCTACCTTTATACTGTTCCATTAATAGTACTAATGTAGATTCTGATACATTTTTGTGCTACCCAAATGAATGCTATAACTGTTACGATGGGCTTGTGACAAGATTTCTTCTTTAAGCTTTGTATTGTTGAGCACACACAATCGTCCACGAAACTTCAATATTCTGTCCTCCATGACTTGAAAATCTACTTTCCTCTTTTCCTCATCTTCGTGCAAAACTTTTTGGATTTTAGGGTTTGTTGACTACAGCGTCTTAATCTTTGCATGTCCTTCCAGTTCAACTCTAAGGGAAGCCATAAGACTTAAAATATGGCTTACCTCAAATTTGAAATATGAATCTCGAACTCCTTCGAGCAGAATCCATTCTTGAACCATCATCTGAGCAATTGATGACTTCCAACTCAGTACATCCGTGATCTTGTTGGCCTTTTCAAAGTGATATAGGATGTTGCAATCGTAATCCTTTAGAAGTTCCATTCAACGACGCTGTCTCATATTCAACTCTTTCTGAGAGAACAAATACTATAAACTTTGATGGTCCACAAAGATCTGAAACTTTTCTCCGCGCACGTAATGCCTCCAAATCTTCATGGCAAAGATGATCATTGCTAACTCCAAGTTGTGTGTCGAATAATTCAACTCGTGAGACCTCAATTGATGGGACTCGTACACAACTACTTTCCCATGTTGCATCAACACACAGCGCAATCCTTTATATGATGCATTGTTGTAAATCTCATATCCTCTAGGATCAGGCAAAATTGTCAACACAGGTATGGTAGTTAGCTTATGTTTAAGCCTTTGGAAACTATGCTCGTACTTCTTCGTCCATTCAAACTTTTTGTCCTTTTTTAGCAATAGCACTAGAGGCATGGCTATCGTAGAAATTTTTTCCATAAACCATCTATAATAGCTTGCCAATCCCAAGAAACTTCGGACCTCAATTATTATTGTTGGTCTTGACCAATTCATGACTGCCTCAATCTTGGTTCGGTCCATAGAAATCCCTTCACCTAAAATCACATAATCCAAAAAAGCTATGTGCGTTAGCCAAAATTCACACTTACTAAACTTGGCATATAGTTCGTGTTCTGTAGGGTTTGAAGTATTGTCCTTAAGTATTGTTCATGCTTCTCTGGAATCTTCGAGTATACTAAGATGTCATCGATGAAAACAATTACGAATTGGTCCAAGTACTCCTTGAACACTCAATTCCTTAAATCCATGAAAGCAGTTGGGGCATTGGTTAGTTTAAATGGCATTACAGTGAACTCATAATGACCATAACACATACAAAATACCGTCTTCGGTATATCCTCATTCTTAATCCTCAACTGATGGTAACTCGTCTTCAGGTCGATCTTGGAAAATACCAAAACTCCTTGCAGCTGGTCAAACAAGTCATCTATCATTGGTAATGGATACTTATTCTTGATTGTCACTTGATTAAGTTATCGATGGTTGATACAAAGATGCAACGAACCATCCTTCTTCCTCATCAACAAAATTGGTGCTCCCCAAGATAATGCACTATGATGAATGAATCATTTCTCTAATAACTCCTACATCTATACGTTTAAGTCCTTCAGTTCTAACAGTGCCACATAGTAAGGAGCCTTACAAATTAGCTTCGCTCCAAGGGCCAACTCAATCACAAATTCGACCTCCCTCTCTGTGGGCAATCTAGGTAACTCCTTAGGAAAGACATTAGAAAATTCTTGCACCACTATGATGTCTTCTATCCTTGATTCCTCAACCAATGTATCAACCATCGTCACCAAATAACCTTAGCTACCCACATCCAATAACCAGGTCGCCTCGAGCAATGAAATCAAAGTAATCAAGGGTCCCTCTTAATTCCTAACAAACTTGAAAATACCACTTGTCAATGGGATAAATTGAATTGCTTTATGATAACAGTCCATTGTAGCTCGTTGTTTGTTGAGCTAGTCCTTCCCAATAATCACATTAAAATCAAACATCGCTAGCAATTAAATCTATTCTTTTTTCTCGACCACCAATCACTAACTTGCAACCAAAACACTCTACCGTAGACAACACTTTATCCTACTATAGACAACACCCTACTGTGGACATCTGGTTTGGTGCTTTGGAATGAGAAAGCTTTAGTGTCTAACAAGTTTTGGATTTGATTTTTAAGGGTGAAGCACTCATCAGTCGAGTGACCTACTTCGCCCTTGTGGTAGTCGCATAACTTTGACGGGTCATAGTTGGAAAAGCTTTCGGCATTGGGTTGTTTTGGCTCAATCGAAAGGAGGTTTTTCTTCCAGAGGATTGCTAGTACCTACGATGGAGATCCGGGAAGCAGAGTAAATTGTCTCTTGTTGCTGTAACACTAAGACAACTGATGGCTGGTGGTCTATTGTTGTCCTGCACTTGTCTAAATTGTCAAAGGATGATTGGTATTCGCAGTGTAGGTTGTGTTGACATCTATCGGGAGTTCTTTATCTTTCTTCATGTTGAGCCTCCTACTCATAGGTGCAAGTTCAGTGAACCAACCATCCCTCAACCCTATCTCGATTTGCTCCCCTACTAGAATGAGTAAATTAAACGATTTAGCGATCGTGGTTACCATTTTATTGCGATACTCGTAGGGGAGGGTTTTGATAAACATTTTTTTAACTCAAAATCAGTTGGTCTAGGACTGATTTGGGCGGCTAGATTCTTCCATCTAATGGCATATTCTTTGAATGATTCATACTTTTTCTTCTCGGTACGCTCAAGATCCTCACAAGAAGGGATAATGTCCATTATGAACTTGTATTGCTTAAGGAATGCCTCACTCACTTCGTTCCACGTTTCAAGGATGTTCATGTTCTTCGTGATGTACCACCTCAGAGCATGGTCTACTAGACTTGATTGGAACAACTGGATCATTAAGGGTGCATTATTGACGTGTTGGGCCATCCGAACCAAGTACATTTGCAAATGAGCCCTTGGGCAAGTCGTGCCATCATACTTTTCAAATTCAGGCATTTGGAATTTTTCCAGCGTTTTGACTTTGGAATAAATGGAGAGGTTCGTCAGAGTAAGATCTTGGAGGCCTTGTAGTTGTTTCAGCCTATCCTCAAGCTTCTCGAGGCGTTTGTCATGCTTAGTTTTAGACAAACTGTCTAGGTTAGCTCTCTCAATCGTGGTTTGGTGCGAATCATCCTCCAATTCGGGCATATTATCGTTGATACCTTTACCTTGATCACCCTTGATGGATGATTGTGGTAACAATACTTTGATTGAGGCCGGGGTGGGAGTAAGTTTGCCCTAGATGGAGTCTATCTGCTTTGAGAGTTGTTGAAACTCATTAAAGAATTGCTTCATTTCGCTTTCCACAACCGCAACATGGCTTGGTGCATTCTCTCCGGCCATTCTTGCTCTTGCTTTTGAGCTAGTTTGGATTAGCGAACGTTGATGTTCTGTGATTACCTAGTCATGAATAAACAAGCATGTGTAAGCACAAAGCATAAATAGGGAGTTAGTCCATGATAATGACATAATCCTATCCTTTTTGTTTATTCATGAAAAGTTTGTATATGTAGAGGATTTCTTAAGCATGGATTCAAAAAAAGACAGGGACATGTTGGCATGGACTAAAAAGATATTCAATTTGAAAGACGACGAAAGCATGAATTGAAAACAAATTTTCAAAAAAAAAAAAAAACTTATATCCCTTTTTTGAAACAAGAAGAAATTTCTTGTGGAAAAATAATTCACAACATGCTTGAAGAAATAAAAGAATCAACTGAAAGTAATTTCTTTTGCAAAAGTTTTTTCTTTTTTAAAAAAACTTTATGACAATTACTTCCAAATCTAAATGACCGTAGTATTAAATCCTAGACTAATCATGGATTGCTCAATACATACAGGAAGGTAAGTAAATGCAAAGTGCACAAATAAAAAAAATTACTCCATGCGAGAAAATGGATGACAATCACACAGACATGCACATGATATGTGTAGCTCGATGTCTAACTGAGAAGGTTTAAGGGAATTAAGAGGGTGTCTGCCCATTGCAGTCTCGCATTGGCATCATACCCTTTTAACCTCGGCTTTACCTAAAGAAATTCGGGGAAAAAGAAATGCAACCTCTACAACGTAGTCTCGCGTTCAAGGCTGTATCTTTCTTAACACCATTCTAAATATCCTATGGCGGCCCAAGTTCGGCAGCCGGGTTGTGTATGTCATGTGTAGTGCTTAAAACATTAAAACAGGCATAATGGTTTTTGAATCACAAAACATTTTATAAAAAAGCTACTAACTTGCACAAAAGAGAAAAAACCCAAGTTAGCGATGCATTCAAACAAGATAAAAAAAGCCTAAGTATAAAAAAAAATCCCCAGTGGAGTAGCCAAGCTATTGCGACCTCTTTTTTTCCGATGCCTGATAGGTGTAGGCGCCAGTGGAGGCTAATGGTTTGGCTAGGTTTATTAGGCTTAGCCCAAGTTTTCCCAAGCCCACCAATTCACAACTTAATAGTTTGATATTTTGACCTATAAGTTAATTTTAAAAAAGGAGTCGCCACTAATCAATTTAGGGTAGGTCGATTAGAAACCCAAGCGAAATATTTGGAGAAATATTTGTTCTTGTGCAATCAGAGAAACTAGGATCGAGAACTTGATTACACTAGTTAATTACCAATGCCCTTCCGGTATCTAATCTTGTTTAAACCCTAAGGCTTTTTGGATTTTCAAGGGTTTTTACATGCATTTGTGGAGGAAAAATATCATTTTCTATTATTTGAACATAAAAGCATTTTTTTTTTTGATTTTTGATCATTTTGGCTTTTTCTAATTTTTTTTTTGGAAAATTGTTAGATATTTTGATTTTTTTCGTTTTTGGAAATTTTTTTATTTTTTATTAAAATATTAATTTTATTATAATATTATATACTAAAAACAACCCAGGTCGGATTTCGAGTTGGGTCTAACCCGGTTCGCCGAAGCCTGAGCTCGAAATGGACCTATAGTGCAAGCCCGGATCGGAAGCCTCCCCTTTCAAAACAATCCAGGCCCATTTTTACATAAGACTGGACTCTCTTTTAATCAAGCGAACATGCCTGGCCCACGTTCTAAGCCAACCAAGACCCAGCTCTAGCATATCTAGTTCGAATCGCCCAAAACCCTACTCGATGGTGACCTACTCTCTAGCCCGGTTTGCGTCTCTCCTCATCCCTACTTCTTCACGGCGCCGACGAGGGGTGGTTGGGACATCACAGGGCAGACAAGCAGTGACGGCGACGACGGACTTGATGGCGGTGGCAAGCTATTCAATGGGGACAACGTCAGGGGATGCGTTTGGGAACATGCCCGGCCCACGTTCCAAGCCAACCAAGACCCAGCTCTAGCATATTCGGCCCAAATCGTCCAAAACCCTACTCGATGGTGACCCGCTCTCTGACCTGGTTCACGTCTCTCCTCATCCCTACTTCTTCATAGCACCGACGAGGGGTGGTTGGGATGTCACAGGCCGACAAGCAGTGACGGCGACAACGGACTTGATGGCGGTGGTAAGCTGTTCAATAGGGACAACGTCAGGGGATGCGTTTGGAGGAGTGGCACGGCGGCAAGATGGGCAACAGGCATCGGACCCAGCAAGATGCGGGGGACGCAGCGACTGGGGCGACACCAATGGAGATAGACAATAGGTGTTGAACCCAGTAAGATATGGGGGACGACAACGATTGGGGGGTGACCGCGATGGAGATGGGCGATGGGTGTCAAGCCCCATGAGATGTGGGGGACGGCTGTGACAAAAGGGTTGCAAGAGCGAGCGGCAACAACGCAGTGTTGATATAAATGGTGGCGACACGGCTCAAGGGAGCGACACGGGTAGCATAGCGTCGGTGGCTGAGCAGCGGCGATGAGGTGAGCAGCGGCGGCTCGGTGCAACAAGGGTGCGACATCTTGATTTTCTAAGTCTACTTTCGATTGAATGAGTTGGGATTTTCATTGACGAGCCTATAGTCTTTTTCTCTGAGCTGATCACTCACGAGATAACTAGTCTATTTGGTGAAGCCGTTAAGGGATTTTAACGCAATAGACTTGAGAATTCGACCAAAAATCGATTGCTCGACCGTGCTAATCTACAATGGTCAAAACGTCACCGTCAAAATCGATCAAAGATCAGAGATAGGTCAATTCGACTGAGGTATGTGATTAAAGTGTGGGAGATTTCACCTGATTGCAAAATTTATGTTGAATGGCACTAAACTGATTTTTCTGTCATTTATGTACTCTATGCCCGTATTTAAAATCTCAAGATTTTTACGACAACTGAGAGTTGCTAATGAGTTGAAGATGCTCAATGTGGCATGAAAATAATCGATCATGGGTCAATTACACTAAAAATTCCTAAAAGTTACTCGATCGGTTAGGTCACACTAAAATTACGTTCAGTTGAAATTAACCGCGAATTTGAACCCAATTTCTGTCATGTCCGATTCATTTTAGGAACGTTGACTCATCTTTCGAAGATTTTTGTGTAGACCCAAGATTTCGGCGAAAATCCAAAGTTGGGCTATTTTGGACTGGGAAATTCGAGAGACTGTTTTTGGGTGGATTTTTTGGGTCCAAGTTGGTTCAATTAATAAGAAAAAATCTTGAGATGGATGATAGCACCTTGGTTGATTTTATGGGGACCAAATTGAGCTCAATTGGAGAAGAATTGGATTGAAATTGAGGGGCAAATGCTCAAATTCGTAGCTAAGGGTGGGGTGCAACATTTGGGGCCTCAATTGAGGCTTGTTGAGGAAGATTGAAGGGAAAATAGCTACTGTGGATGAGGCTTGGTTGGTGAGGGCAAGTGATAAGTATAAGGGATATTTTGGTTGACATTTGAGGCACTTTGGGCCCCTCTCTTCAGTAGCTACCTTCTTCTCCTTCCTTGGAGTGCTTTATCTATTGTTGAGGCATTTGAGAGCTCAAGAACCAGAGGAGAACTAGCCAACACCCCTTTGAACCATCGATCGTCCTTGCTCGCCGTTCAACCGCTGCCCGTCCGCTTGTCGCACGCTCAAGTCACCGGAGTTGCTCAATCCCACCCGTGCATCCAAGTAGTCGTTTCGCCTCCTGCTTGCGCCTAGGTCATTGTCAAGCCCTCCATCTAGCTCGCCTTAGTCCCCGTCCAGCCGCCGGAGCCACTACCGTTGCCCGCTATAGTCGCCTGGTCCGCCTCCTCACTATTTCCGCGCCATCTAGCCGCTCGGTCCAGCCCTTTGATCCTTGTGCAGAATTGAAGGCTAGCAAGGGCTCTTGGACTTCGTGAGGCTTTTTCGAGCTCGTTCGGACCTCTCGTTGGTGTTGCCGTAGGCTTATTTATCACTCGCCTCCGCATCACTGTCGCCGTGGACTCACTGGCCCGCTAAACTGGTGAGTTTACTTACTAAACTTTGCTTATGGAGTTAATGACGTTTAGTAGATAATTAGCTTAGACTAAGTATGGATTAGGTGGTTAGTTAGTTTAGATTAGTGATTTAACTTTTTAATTATGTATATTAGGTGGTTAGAATAGATTGATTATGGGTTAGATTGTACTATTTATCTAGATAAGTGCATTAATTTTATAGGCTCGTTTAGGTGATAAGATTAGCATTTTTGGTCTAGGTTAACATTTATTGGATTTAATTTGCATTATTTAATTATTTTTGCTATTTATTTAATTATTTAATATTTTTCGAAATTATACCGGGATAGTTGGTGATCAGAATTTCATGCTAATTGCAGTTGTGTGCTTAGTTTATGCAATTGAGTGTTAATTTGTGCAAATTAAGTGGTGATTGGAATTATGGTTATTTATTCCAAAATTGTGAAATTTTGGTATTTAATTAGAAAATCTTAGGTGTCAGGTTTTGACACTGAAAATTATTTTTAAATACTATATCAAATAGTGGGATTTTAAAAGGAATGATATCAATTTTTCTAGTTCAAATTGACCGTGTACCCATACACGATTATTTTACCATGTGTTTTTAATACGAAGAAAATGGGCTAAGTACATTATTTTAATTGAGACATTTGAGTGCAAAGCACGATGTCTTAGCCGGGATTGGATGGGTGCATGAATGGTTATGAGAACCCGACCCTAATGTAAGTCGAGTGGACAATATCCCTATATGGGATGCCCTAAGTCAGCGGATGTCGGTTGCAGTAAACTCTGGACCAATGCTCGTTCGAGATTGCCGTCTTGTGTAGATGTTGTCATGCTCAATGGAGTGAGATTATGCCTAATTACGCTAGAAGACGACCAAACGTCGAGTAGGCCGTGCCTGTTGGACTGTAATAAAATTAGAACACATGATTGAGTGTCTTAGCAACGCTTGATTGTAAGACAAAATTATGTGGCACGGTATGAGACATGCCATAACGATTCGGCCTTATAATTGGGACCCTTCTGGCTACGTGAAATTAAGATGTGGCATTTCAATTGATTGAGTTTGATTACTGCTTATATCTGATATGAATTGTGTTGACATGCATGGAGAATTGGAGACAAGTTGAGTCTCTATGGTTGTGTGGTTGTGTGGTTAGGACGCCCCTAGGCGTATTTCCTTTCTAATCAGGGTTTAGGGGGTGAACTTGCTGAGACGTTGTCTCACCCTATCGTGGGCTCAATTCTTTTCAGGTCCTTAGATGGTGATCCCTCTAGTATGTTTTGGGAAGCCAAGGGGGTATACGGAGTAGAGTATTGACGTCGTTGGCTCCATGAGCTTATAGTGACCACTATCTTGGTCGATGAGGGCTGACCTTAGTTGGTACCTCATCGATTTAGGATGTAATTTTGTCATAGGATCAATGGGATCAGGGAAGGTCCCCCGCAGGGTTCCAACATCCCTGCTGTTGCGGTCAACGCCGCGGCAGGTGAGGGGTAGCTGATCCCCCTGATGGTGTCATGGAAGACCCAAATCCCCCGGAGGTCTTAGAGGTCTTGGCTGAGGAGTCCTATGCCTAGTTAGCTAGGTGGCTCTTCTTTTTGGAGTAGATCTTTGTTTATAGTCTAGTGTTGTATATAAATTGAGCTTGTTTATGAAAAGTGTTTTGTGAAAATGGTCTCCTGCTCTTCTATCACATATTTGTGTTGTTTGGGGATTTCTTATATGCTTCCGCATGTGCATTAAAAAGAAAGGGTCGGCGACGCGTCCTAAGATGTCGCAATTTTATCGACCACTGAGGGATGTGCACGTGCTCAAGGTTAGACACGATGGACCCTCCTCCCGTAGATTTGGTTCTTTGGACCTCCACCTTCTAGATCTAACCTTCTCCTCCAGTTTCTCTCACTCAACCTTTCTTTCACAGATTCGAACCCTCTCGCTTAGATCTGACCCTCCCTGTTTGGCTGACCTCGGATCACGGCCTGCTCGCCCTTGGGCTTCCCTTGAAGTCTCTCGAGAGAGGTTCTCGAAGCTTGTAACCCTTTGATCCTTCTCGTTTGTGTGTCTTTAGCCTTTGTCGGGGGCCCTATTTATAGGCGAGGGAAGGTCGGTTGATGGAGCCTCAGCCGCCGGTCCTCAAACGCTGACCGGCCCTGGGTGCAGCCAAATCAATGTCTTCTCAGCCGCCCACTTATGTGTCCCGTTTGCTGCTAGTCTACTCTTCCTCTTGTTGAAGAAAAATCCCTTAAGTGTTTTGAAGCTAACAAAATATTTTTGTCAGTTAAGTCTGAAGAGTCCAAGACTCAATCGCTTAAGTTTGAAGAGTTTAAGACCTAGATGTTTCAGTCTGAAGTTTTCTAGACTCAACTACCAAAGTCTGAAGACAGTTAGACTCAATTTTCAGAGTCTACCCAAGTTGACAGCTCTTCAATCTAATGGTTTACGATTTTAAAGATTGGATAATATCTTTTATGATTCGTTCTATTTCATGGAAGATCTCTAGCTGAACTTAGCTCGAAGATTATTTGGTTATTCTCATCAAGATTTATCTCGATTTGAATATCTGTTGAAGAACAAGCAAAATTTGGAAGGTTCTACTTATGAAAACTCAAGATCCTAATTGTATGGGCGAACATGATTGATGAGCTATCTTCCACATATATTCGATAGCTTGAAGATCACCTTAATTGATTCATTCCAACAGGTAGATTGCATAAACTCCTTTGGAAAGTGCTAATGGCTATGAAGGCACGAAGGAGTATTTAAAGGTGGAGTCATTGTTGCTCGAAGAGAGTGGCTGATCGAAAATTTCAAAGTCTGAACCTTTGAAGCTCCTTGTTCTCAAATTTCTTGAGCTATAGTTGTGTACAAAATGAGAGATACATACATTGAGGATTTGTGTGAGCAATAGCCAAGACTTTCTACTAAAGAAGTCTAGATCATAAGCTTGTACAAATCTCGTTTGTTACATAGTGAATTTAGCTAGTGGGTTGTTAGCGTGGAGAGTGGACGTGGGCTTGCATTAAGCCGAACCACTATAAACTTCTGTGTTCAAATCTTCTTATCTTAATCTCTTTATTTTATTACTGCACGATTTAAAATTGCTTAAGTGTTTAGTTTTAAGTCTTTTTACTCTGATTTTATTTCAAGTTGAGTGATTCGAGTAAAAGGTTTCAAAAGAAAATTATAAATACTTATTCACCCCCTCTAGGTGTGCTTAGTAGCCTTTATCAATTGGTATCAAAGTTTGTGTGCTTGATTGTTGGAAGTGTTTATACTTCCTAAGCTAAAGATCTATGGCTAGTATTTTGGCTCCAGGTTTGATTGAAAGCCAAAGCAACAACAGACCACCTTACTTCTATGGGAAGGAATATAACGTATGGAAGAACAAGATAAAGGCATTCCTAATATCAAAAGATCCTCTGGAATGGGATGTAGTAGAAAAAGGAATTATTCCTAAAGCTACATCATCCACTAGGAAAGAAATAGTAGATGGAGTAGGACTGTCACAAACCGAAATAACAAAGAGACAAGCCCTTGATGCTAAAGCTATTTATTCTCTATATTGTGATTTATCTCCTACTAAGTATAACATAATCTCATCTTGTGAAACAGCTATAGAAGTCTGGAACATGTTGCATGTCACTTATGAAGAAACGGATCGAGTTAAAGAAACCAAGATCAATATCCTTCTTGGACAGTATAAAGCCTTCAAGATGAAACCAGGAGAATCCATTACTGACATGTTTAGTCGTTTTATAGAAATTGTAAATGGCTTAGTATATCAAGATCAGCCAATCTCAGAACCAATGAAGGTCAATAAGCTGCTGAGAGGACTCTCCAAAGATTGGAATCATGTAAAGACTTCCATAAGAGAAACACAAAGGATTATACCTCTTTCTGTAGATGAATTGGTTGGCACACTTCAATCATATGAAGTTGAGCAATTCAATGAGGATATAGATCTCAAAGGTAAAAAGTCAATTGCTTTAAAATCTAATGATGATTATGATGATACAGACTTAGAAGATGACTTGGATGATAAAGAGTTAGCACTCTTGATAAGAAAGTTTAGAAAGTTAAACAGAAAAGGAAGAAGGTTCAATGGAAAGAGATAGAGCAATCAAAGATTTCAAAAGAAATCAAATGAAAAAGACGAAACCAACAAAGATATTGTTTGTTTCGAATGTAAGAAAAATGGACACATTAGACCCAACTGCCCCTTGTTAAAGAAAAAGAAAAGAAAACTAGAAAAATTCAAGAAGGCACTCAAAGTTGAAACATGGAGCGACATAGAATGTGAAGACAGTGATGGAGATTATGCCAACATCTGCCTTATGTCAAAGTCAGACTTAGATTCAAACTCAGACTCAGAATCAGACTCAAACAGTGAGGTCAAGGTTAGAAATTTAAAAATTCCTACAAAAGTCTCAAAATATATAGATGAACTTTATTTTAGCCTTAAAGCCTCTCTTAAAAGGATTTTTGAATTGAAAAAGGAGAATTCTAAACTAAAATAACAAGAAAAGGTTTTGATTGAAAAAGTTGAAAACTTAAACAAATGTTTTGCTGAATCAAAAGAAAATGAAACTACTCTTTCAAAAGAAAATACTTGCTTGAAAGAAAACATTTTGAAAGTTACTAAAAAGTTTTCAATAGGATCTGAAAAGTTAGATAAAATTCTTTCAATCAAACGACTATATTTTAATAAGTCTGGCTTGAGAATGACATCAGAAACTATCCCTTTGATTGATTTTACAAAGGTAAAAGAAAGAATCAAAAACAGACCTACAAAGTCTTTTTATAAGAATCATTTTCAAAAGGTTTTTGTAAAAACTGTTGGGCGAAGTGCTCTCAAGTGTTCAAAGTGTAATAGCTTAGAACATTTTGAGAAGGAATGTCCCAAAGTTTGGAAACATGTTAAGAGAGATTGGGCAAAGACTGTGTTTGATACTAACAATGTTGGACCCAAGAAAATATGGGTACCAAAGAAAGCTTGAGTTCTTCATTTAACTATCAAGAAGAAAATCAAATGGTATTTGGATTACTATCAAGAAGAAGATCAAATGGCTTTAGGTCACAAGTGAAAGGAGGAAGTGTATCCTTTGGTGGCAACAACAAAGGAAAAATTACTGGTTGTGGAATCGTGAAGATAGGAAATCTCACAATCAACAATGTATCTTTAGTTGAAGGTTTAAATTATAATCTTCTCAGTATCAGTTAACTATGTGACACTGGATACAAGATCAACTTTCAAGAAGACACATGTTCTAGAATAAGCAAAGATCTCTCTCAATCATTCACTGGATGAAGACATGGAAATATTTATTTACTGGATATAAAGTCTGATAGCTCATAATTCTTGATATCCATTCAAGACGAAGCTATTCTCTGGCACAGAAAGCTTGGACATATCAACATGAAGCAAATTGCAAAATTATCATCCAAGAAGCTAGTCTAAGGATTACCTAACCTAAAATATCAAAAACATGATCTTTGCACACCCCGCGTGCTAGGAAAACAGGTTAGAAACTCTTTCAAATCAATAAATCAGGTATCTACTAAACGTGTCTTGTAGCTTTTGCACATGGATTTGTTCGGACCAACGAGAACACAAAGTATTGTAGGAAAAAGGTATTGTTTGGTAATAATAGATGACTACTCTCGTTTTACTTGGGTATTCTTGGGTATTCTTTCTTTCAAACAAATCTGAAGCATTGTTTTATTTCACTAAGTTCGCTAAGAAAGTTCAAAATGAAAAAGGTTATGCTATAACAAGTATTCGTACTGATCATGGAGGTGAATTTGAAAATCAAGATTTTGTTAATTTCTGTGATGATTTTGGCTTTCAACATAACTTTTCATCTCCATACACTCCACAATAAAATGGAGTTGTGGAAAGAAAAAATCGTTCTTTACAAGAAATTGCAAGAACTCTTTTAATTGAAACTAATATTTCTCCTCGTTTTTGGGCTGAAGCAACTTTAACTGCTTGTTATTTTATTAACAGAATTTTTCTAAGACCTATTTTGGAGAAAACTCCCTATGAATTGTTCAAAGGAAAGAAATCAATTGTCTCTTACTTTCATGTATTTGGTTGCAAATGCTTTATTTTAAAGAATGCAAATGATCAAATTGGTAAGTTTGAAGAAAAATCAGATGAAGGAATTTTCCTTGGTTACTCAACGTTAAGCAAAGCTTACAGAGTATTCAACAAAAGAACTCGACCTGGAAGAATCCTTGAATGTGAAGTTTGAAGACTCAATACAGAATCCTGCTAATCAGACTCAACTTGAAGATTATGAATCTGTGCAAGTTCCTACAAATTCCCCCGAAGAAAATCAAACTTCTGATGTTCAACAGTAGACTAAATTAGTAGCTTCAACTAAAACAGAGACTCAGCAAAGTGACAAACCAATCAGCAATTGGAAGCATAAATCTAGTCACCCTGTAGATCTCATCATTGGTAACATTGATGAAAGGATTCGTACAAGATCCAAAAGGCGTGAAGAGTCTAGTGCTCTAGCACTTGTTTTAGAAATCGAGCCCAAGACAATAGAAAAAGCTTTGATTGATGAAAGCTGGATTGAAACTATGCAAGAAGAATTGAATCAATTCAGAATCAATAATGTTTGGGAACTTGTTCCTAAACTAAAAGGTAAATCAATTATTGGAATTAAATGGGTTTTCAGGAACAAGCTAGATCAACAAGGAAAGGCGGTGTGAAACAAAGCAAGACTCATGGCAAAAGGTTACACACAAGAAGAAGGAATCGACTATGAAGAAACCTACGCTCCAGTGGCAAGGTTAGAAACAATCAGATTACTTCTTGCTTTTACTTGTTTCAAAGATTTCAGGTTATTCCAAATGGATGTGAAGAGTGCATTTTTAAATGGAATTATCCAAGAAGAAGTTTTTGTGGAACAACCACCTGGTTTTTGAAGATCCAAGGAAGCCAAATTTTGTTTTCAAGCTAAAGAAGGCGTTATATGGATTAAAGCAAGCATCTCGAGCATGGTATGAAAGATTGAGTAATTTTTTTAATTCAAAATGGCTTTGCTAAAGGTAAAGTAGACACTACTTTATTCATTAAAAGAGAAGGAAAAGATTTTATACATGTTTAGATTTATGTTGATGATATAATTTTTGACTCTTCTAATGAAAATTTATGCAAGAAATTTTAAAGATGTATGCAGGATGAATTTGAGATGAGCATGATGGGTGAGTTAAACTTCTTTTTGGGATTACAAGTCAAACAATCCAAAGAAGGAACTTTCATTCACCAAGAAAAATATGCAAGAGATCTCATCAAAAAATATGGAATGGAGAATTGCAAGAAGATAGAAACTCTAATGTCAAATTCATCGAAGCTGGACAAAGATGAAGAAGGAAAAAGTGTAGACTGGAAGCTATGCAGGAGTATAATTGGTTCACTTCTTTACCTTACTGCATTTAGGCCTGATTTTTTGTTTAGTGCTTGTATTTGTCCTAGACTTCAATCAAATCCTAAAAAATCTCACATGACTATTGTGAAGTGTATTATTAAATATGTTGTAACTACCTCTAAGCTAGGTCTATGGTATTCCAAAGAAGGAGACCTTACTCTCCTTGGATATTCTGATGCTGACTTAGCTAGCTGCAAAGTGGACAGGAAGAGTACTTCAGGTACATGTCAATTATTGGGAAACAGGTTCGTATCTTGGTTCTCACAAAAACAGAGTGCCGTAGCTCTTTCAATAGCTGAAGTAGAGTATACAGCTCTTGGGAGTTATTGTTCTCAAATATTGTGGATGCAACAACAACTGAAAGATTTTGGAGTTGAAGAATCTTGCAGAGAAATCAAATGCGACAATACTAGTGCCATCAATTTTACAAAGAATCCAATACTTCATTCAAGAGCAAAGCACATTGAAATTAAGCATCATTTTATTAGATATCATTTTCAAAACGGTGAAGTGGTAATTCAGTTCGTCGATTCAAATAATCAATTGGTAGACATATTTATGAAGCCTTTAGAGAAAAGTCACTTTGAATCTATTCGCTCAAAACTGAACATCATAAAGTCTGAAGATGTTCAGACTCTAAGGTAAAGTCTTGAGATGTTCAAATTCAAAGGTAAGGTCTGAAAGTGTTCAGACTCTGAGGTAAAGTCTTGAAACACTTAGACTCTGACGTAAAGTCTAAATGCATTTTATTTCATAATTATGTCTGTAAGTTTTTATATTTATTTTTAGAATATCGAGATCTGTCTTTTATTTAAATTCTGACATATTTATGGTAGTTTTTTTTTCAAAAAATTGGTAGTTTTTCTTTTGGCAATTTTCACTTTCCTTTGCGACGGTTCAGTATCACCTTTTTGTTCCTACTATTTATATCTTTGGATCGTCGTCTTCATCTTTCACTCTCAACAATCGTCTTTTTCACTCCCTTTCGAAACCCTAGAAGTTAAAAAACTTCCACTTGCGATCCTGTTCCTTTTGTTTACTCCATAAAATCTTTTTTTTTTTTTTTTTTTTTTTTTTTTTTTTGTGGACAATCTGTCCTTTCTCCCTTGAAGTTAACATGTCTTAGAGGAAATCGTCGAGGATTGTTGGAAAGGGATCACAAAAGAGATTCGAGGGACCTACCCGAGTAGACCTCACCGAGGAAGAAGACTCTTCGCAAAAGGAACAAGCAAGTCAACAACGACACGAAGAAGAAGTCATTGAGGAAGTTGAACTGGTAAGAACCCTAAGACCAAAACTCGCTTACTCTCTCTACAAGAAATTGAAGGAGGGAGGAACAGAGTTGAACTTAATCGATGGTTTTCTAAAAGAAAGGGGTTATCGAAATGAAACCATTTTTCTTCGTGAGATGGAGAAGTTGGGAGTATTTAAAGGATTTGTGAAGAGTACTTTTGAGAACATACCAAGCGATCCAAGTTTGGAACCACAAATCAGCCTTTAGATGATGGTGAGAGGCTATTCACTCAATTCCAACCAAGGATGGGGATTGCTGTTAACTCTGTTTGTCCCGAGGGAAGCATTTTTTGCTCTAAGGAACAGGAACAAGTTTATTCGAAACTGCTGAAGAGATGGGTCATGAATCCCAGAAGCGTGGATTTTGACTTTTTTGATTCGATTAAGATCAATCTGAGAGAAAAATTTTCTTGACTACAGCTTGAGACTTTTTGCACTGATTCGACAATCGCCTATCTTGAATTAACTGCCTATTTATATTCGAATCTATCATTTTTGGATGCGAATAGATTTTCATTTACTTTTAAGGATAGAGAGTATGTTATGGATGTTGACACTCTTGCTACATAATCGGGGTGGAAAGATCGGGCTTCCAACCGATTAAGGTGTCTATTGCACATGCCACTTTGGAGATAGTTCATGACAGAAGCCTGGAGGGCAAGATATCCTATACCAAGATGAATGCCTCTAATGTTTTGCTCCATAAAATTGTCATTAATTGTCTCAGGCCCAAGTCGGCATCGAAAACTGATGTTTCGAAGATAGAGGCAATGCTCATGTTTGCTCTAAATGAAGGAGTTAGATTCTCTCTCCCACACACAATCCTATTCCACATGTACAGGACTGTGGTCAAGGACAAGGGACAACTTCCTTATTCCTCTCTAGTCACTCGCTTGTTCAGGCACTTTAACATTCAAATTCCTGCTCCCTCGTGTCTGACTAATTCTACTCTCATGCTTGTTGGCTATAAGATGGTTATGAAGATGAAGCTAAGAGAATTGAATAAGGCTCTTGAGGGATTGAAAGAGAAAAACCCCTAAAAAGAATCTGCTGCTACTGTTAAGAAGAAAGGCAAGGAGCCCATGGCTGCTCCTGAAAAGAAAAGAAGAAAAATCATCTTACAAGATGAAGATGATGAAGAAGTTGATGATGCCATGACCCTTGCAGCTTTAAGAGGATTAAAGAGCTTTATTAGTTTTTGAGACAGCAAAGAAGAGCAAGTGAGAAGAGGAGGAGAGACAGAGAGGAGATGAGAGAAGAAGAGAAGAGGAAGCAAGAGAAGAAGAGGAAAGGACGAGAAAAGAAGAACGGGAGAAGGAAAGAAAGGCACAAGAGGAATTCGAAGAATCCCTTGGGCCATTCACTGCAGTACCACCATCTAGAGAAGAGGCTGAACAATATCACTCTACAGAAGAAGAAGCAGAGCATGGCAAAGAATACTGCACTCCACCTACTGGCACCAAGACAGGGGGAGTAGCTGAAGCAAAAGATACTTCATCGCCATTCATTACAAGTGATATTAGTAGGTCTGGTGCAGATGCAGAAGATGTGTATGCATCACACTTTCCAGAAGTTGAAGTATCTTCTCCTACAACAGGACAAAGGGCTGGAAATGAACCTCCAAGCTTCTAGACTCAGAGAACAAGTCTACAGGTCCAAGTACTAGAAATAATCATTCAGCTGATTTTGCAAAGCTGATGGATATTATGATGGATCTTAAGAAGCAGGTCTATGGGATGGACTACAAAATGCGGGATTTGAAGAAAGCACTCTTGGCTACTTCCGTATTTATGCAAGACTAAATTAACGCCCTCAAACATCAAGTTCATTCAAACATGAAGGGTGCTGATTTGGAATCTTTGAAGGAAGCATTTGCTAGCCTCTAGAAGACAGTTAACTCGTTGGGAGAATATCAGCTTGTTTGAATCCCCAAACAGCCACGATTTTTATCATCTCTTTTATCAATTTTCTACCTCCTTTTGATGTGACAAAAAGGGGGAGAGTGCTGCAGATTTGATCTTCTCGTTTCTTATTTGGACTTATTTCGTTTTCATTTGGAATTTTGGTTTGGATTTTTGCACTTTTCATTCGTTGTTTTGTCTTAAGACTTTGGACTAGTGGTGTGTTTGAACTCTTATTACTGATGCTATTAATGATTAGGTTTGGACTTGTGAACTTACAGGTTTATATTATACTTTTGAGGATAATCATTTACAGGACTAACATATTTTTTTGTGGTTACAGAAGTAATATAAATTATTCCTCAAATTATGTATAAGTTTTCTTTGCAGATTAAGAGTTTTCAAATCTACTGAGATATTTTGTCACCATCAAAAAGGGGGAGATTGTTGAAGAAAAATTCCTTAAGTGTTTTGAAGTTAATAAAATGTCTTTGTTAGTTAAGTCTGAAGAGTCCAAGACTCAATCGCTTAAGTCTGAAGAGTTCAAGACCTAGATGTCTCAGTATGAAGTTTTCTAAACTCAACTACCAAAGTCTAAAGACAGTTAGACTCAATTTTCAAAGTTTGCCAAAGTTGACAGCTTTTCAATCTAACGGTTTAGGATTTTAAAGATTGGATAATATCTTCTATGATTCGTTCTATTTTATGGAAGATCTCAAGCTGAACTTAGCTCAAAGATTATTTGGTTATTCTCATCAAGATTTATCTCGATTTGAATATCCGTTGAAGAACAAGCAAAATTTGGAAGGTTCTACTTATGGAAACTCAAGATCCTGATTGTATGGGCGAACAGGATTGACGAGCTATCTTCCACATATATTCGACAGCTTGAAAATCACCTTAATTGATTCATTCCAACAGGAAGATTGGATGAACTCCTTTAGATAGTGCTAACGGCTATGAAGGCACGAAGGAGTATTTAAAGGTGGAGTCATTGTTGCTCGAAGAGAGTGCGCTGATAGAAAATTTCGAAGTCTGAACCTCTGAAGCTCCTTGTTCTCAAATTTCTTGAGCTATATTTATGTACAAAAGGAGAGAGATATATACAGTGAGGATTTGTGTGAGCAATAGCCAAGACTTTCTATTGAAGAGTCTAGATCATAAGCTGTACAAATCTCGTTTGCTACATAGTGAATTCAGCTAGTGGGCTGTCAACGTGGAGAGTAAAAGTAGGCTTGCATTAAGCCGAACCACTATAAACTTCTGTGTTCAAATCTTCTTACCTTAATCTCTTTATTTTATTGCTGCACGATTTAAACTTGCTTAAGTGTTTAGTTTCAAGTCTTTTTACTCTGATTTTTTTTTCAAGTCGAGTGATTCGGGTTAAAGGTTTTAAAAGAAAATTAAGCTGAATAATGTACATTTTATGATGTTGATGCAACCACGCTGCGGTGATCCCTGTATCTCTCATCTCCATTTATTTGTGATTACTATGTAATTCATATTACTAGCATCAGGAAATTTTGATTAAAGCTACCTTTACTTTCTAATGCAATGTGGATGAGATTGTAAAAGAACAATCTTAGGATGGGTGAGAAAAGATACCTAGTTGCTGAGTTGTATATTATCAACTAAATTATCCTAGAAAAGACATTGTTGCAGATAGAACTGTACCAAAGTGAAAAGCAAATTCAAGAATGTCGTCAAATGTAATGCACTCAAATGTAATGCACAACACAGGAAAACTTACCCGTTGTCCGTTTTCGTTTAATTAACCAAATAGTAGCCAAAGCACCAAAGAGAACTATGAAGAAGCCTGAAACTAATGTAACAACTAAAATGCGGATGGTATTTTGTTTCTTCTTCTTCCGGCAAGGATCAGCTAGGAAAAGATTTGGGCTTCCCACCAAACTGCCAAAAAGAATGAAGGAGCTGAACTTATATTCCTCTCAAAATATGTCCGGATTCATTTGCCAAATGCTGATCACGAGCCTGTAAAAGTTGCGTAACGAGAGGGAGAGAGGGAGGGAGAGAGGGAGGGAGTGAGGGAGCACCTCATGCTTAAAGCATTGTTTGCAACCCTTTTTTTAAGAGCTTCAGGAACCGATCCAATCAAGTTGTTTCCACTCAACTTTCTGCAAATGTAGCCATGATTAGAGATTTGTCCACTTTGAATACTTTGTTGCTTCACTTAGACACACTAACTTACAACAATCTTAGATTTGGTAATTCTGCTAGAGTTTCTGGTATTGCTCCTATAAGCTAATTGTTGGATAAATCTCTGGAAAAGAAAAAGTTTAGAACACTATCTCAAGTTAACCAGTTCCATAGCCAAAAGTAGGATGTTTCCCACACATTAGGGCAATATTTCAACAGCTTATGTCTCCTAAAGCACAACCTTAATCATTCAATCATGAGTTGACTCCCTTGGGTTGCTTAATCAAGAGTGATGTGCAAACACAACTAAGTAAATAGACAATGAAACTTACAAGTATTCCATAGTTGATACATATGAAAATGATGAGATTATGTCGCCACTCAAATTGCTTGAGCTCAAATTCCTGACCATAATAAACCAAAATAGGAGATCCTGTCATTGCCATCTTTCTAGAGGCAGATTTTTTGCTACAATAAAGAAAAGTTAGTGCAATATATTCTTCAGAATTAAGGTCCTCCTAGTGTAAATGTTTGAGGTACTAGAAGACCATTCATAATCGTCAATTTCATTACATGCGTGGATCTTCTTACCTCCTTGCTCTGTAAGTTATGGTTATTACTAGACCTAGAGTACCTAAATATTGTTTTCGGATGAGCTAATACTTGCTCATACACAATGCAATTTGGAACACTTATGCAAAAAGTTGAAAGTAAGTTATTGGTGCAAAAAGTTGCACAGACAACTTAGCGATATGTTGGAAAAGAACAAAGCATTTATTGCCAATCAATGAGTATAAAACTTGTTATGATCGACCCTATCCGTATTAAGCAACCCCCAAAAAATATATATATTGGACATGGTGACTTTTGAAGGTGGGTACCAATTTAGGGATCGCTTTATGAGAGTTTGTAAGCTCCCTTCTATACCATCGGAGCCTTGGGGTGTCAAAAACTCCTCCTTTTAAAAGATTGAAGTTCTCACCATGCCCCCATAGCCTGGCGGCACTCTTACCCCTTTCGACGTGTGAGTTGGTCCAGTCTTGACTCTCATGGCAATCTTAGTAGCCCTGCAAGTGGCCTAATAATTACTCTCTACCTTGGTCAAGCCAACTTGCAATATATACTATTGTATCCAAGAACGAGTGCTCCACTGCTATTTTGTGATAGCCCAAAAATGAGTAGTGGAGGGTGTCGTACTCTAATAACGAATTTTAATATCCTAGTCAAATCCTTGTGGACGAAGCCCAAGACGGCTAATCAAGCGGCTGACTTTTGAGGCCAGGTGTCAAATTTTTAGTCACCTCGCGTGCTCTCTCCCATTTCACGAGAGACTATAGGTGCAACGTAACTACACGACAGAATTTCTCGGTCTATTTGAGAATTCACGCTTGAATGATTGCATTGATCTTAACTGTTCTTTGTCGCTAATATATAGAACTTCCGGTTTTCATGATGAAAGAAAATTTTTCTTTTAAGTTTCATCTAGAAAATCAGTACTATCTAAGAAACAGTGTCAGAGGACTCACAGTGAGATAATTCTTGGAGGATTTCCATAGCTACAACTTAGACCATCCCATTTGTATTCACTTGGTAGGCATGGATCACCTTGCCAGCTTTTTCTCTCAATGTGGTACACTGCTTTGATGTCATTGATAGCTTTCACTGTGTTTGAAATCACACAAAAAAATCTATTATTTAGACAGAAGAAAGTAGATGAAAAATGCGGTTGCAATCAGACATTGATTATATAGACTTTCAGCTTCCAAAAGACTTGTAACATTTCGCGGCTTTGACTTGAAGGCTAGCATCAAAAAGTAGCCAAAGCAGGGAATTAAGCAGATAGCAGAGTAATACTTAGCCACATCTGGTCATTCCAACAAAGCAACTATTGCTCAGAATTCACGAATAACATAAAACCCGCAATGGAGACTAGTATATTTAGCATAGGATTCCCTAAATCTTCCTTATTGACAATGGAATATCTGTCCAATTATTACCGATGTCAACTGCAGCACAACTATAGAAAGTGCACGTCGACAATAAAAACATGTAGAAGAATAAAAGCACACCATCATCTTGTGTTGTGGGCACATTCGGAAGATCACCAACAGTATAGAACTCCACGGCATTGAGTATAGGTGGATTTCCAGATTTGTTCGTCGATTCAATCGAGAAGATGATGAGCGACCCGCTAACTGGAGTGGAAACTACAACCACTGGCTTCAAGTATTCAAGGCTTACCGTCTTCGTGAATTGATTACCATTCATGGAAGTTGTGAACTCCCTTTGTGGGCCACTCGTCAGTCTCTCAATCTCTTCGAAATGAAAGTATACAATCCATTTCTGCGAGGCGCTCGAAGGTTCCCACTGAAATTGCAAGGGAAAACTAGCATTCATTGATCTTTGAGCAGTTTGGAGAACTTCCCAAGGAACCTTGTATTTATCCGCATCAATGTCGTTAGATAATTGAGTGGAAGATGTGGTGTTCAGTATGAACCAGTTTTTAAAGTTTTGAGCTGTCCAGATCCGATCGTAAACGTCAGCAGGGTACCTGTGTGCGGCATTTCGACAGTAGTTGAAGAGCAAACTATTAAGTAATTGACTAAGTGACTAGCAAATGCCAATTCATATGGATCTGCAATAGGAATGTTGAAGCTACTATACTCAACAGAAGTAAATGTATATACCATACATCAGCTTCTTATAGTTCAATTTATGTAATTAAACAAAAATTTTATTGGTTCGTAGAATTTTATTAGATGAATATATATATTTTACAAGCCAAACGGGTTTTGGACGGAGTCGGGACCTACTTCATCTACTGTTGGAATGTTTCCTAGTCAGATCCTAAATGGAAATTAAACACTTCAAAATAGCGATAATTATTAGTTTTGTATTTTTCAAACTTCAGAGAAAAATATATTGTTAATGACTATCCCATGAAAATATTTAAGACCGCTAAGTTCGTACAAATGGACACCAATATGTTTTGCAAATTGAAAGCCAACATATTTCGAGTAAGTAGACTATTTTAAATAAAAAATTTCTTATTTTCAAGGTATAATTAATTACCCTTAGCAAGTGTCCGGGAAGTAATCTTTAGAACTTGTACACACACACACACACACACATATATATATATATATATATATATATATATATATATATATATGAAAGTTCCCTTTTCTTAAGTAAACATCAAGTTCTAATATGTACTAGATGTAATCTGCACTTTCTGCGGATTTTTGTACATATTTAAAATAGGAACATATATAGACATTTAAGCATAAAAAAATCGCATCTATATATTAATAATATGAGATTCTAACGTTAACATAGCTTCTTAGGAATTTAAGGAAGGAAATAGTCAAATGATGTTTTCACCTTTTCCATTTCATTTGTTCTCACTATGTCTGAAGAACACGTAATTTGCGTATTTTTATTTTGCATATCTACTTATATGCTAATATAAAATATTATGTTAACATTAAGATGGGAAACTTCTTTGGTGCGAAAGATCTACAATTGGAAGAGAGAACAAGGGAGAGAGACAAGAGTAATAAATAAGTAAAAAAATGAGTGGAAAGTGAAAGAAAAGTGCTCACTTTTAAGAAGAATGATCAACCTCACAAATTAGAATTCGCACAATGTCTCAAGTACACGTAATCTAAAGTATTTTTTCTTTAGTAAACGTACTTGTATACTAATACAAAATATTATGGTTACATTCGAATTCGTTTGATAGGAAAGAGGTACAATTAGAATAAAGAAATAACAAAAAGAGAGGGAGAGGAACAAGTTTTATTATTAGATTGCAAAATGAGTGGAGTTCGCCAAAAAAGAAAAAAAGAAAAACTCATTCCAAGAAAAATTATCAATCCCTTTCAAGAAAATTGATCAAACCCCTACAAATTGAAATCATGTGTCAACCTAAAAAGGCAACTCGAAGGAAGATACTGTTATCATCTATTAACTAGCAAAAGTGCACGTCTTGTGTATCCGCAAAAAAATTGACATTTATGACATTTTGGAAAATCATCTTATTTTGAAATATCTGAATTATTAATTATTAGTAGAAATAATTATTGTCACCACTTAAAGGAATTCAACATACATATATGCATATATATGGAAAGAGAAAAACAAGGCTCTTTACAAGATATAAAATATTTAAATTTTCTTGAAATACTCGAGAGATAAGATAAAATCATTAATTTAAAAATTTTCTATTTATATAATATTTATACAATCTTGGACATGGAAAAAGGATTGTGATCCTTTATATGTATGAGATACTCTTTACTAACAGTAGAGATCTAGAAAATGCTTATGAACCTATACAATGTTTTTTTTTTTTTTTCCTCATGTGTTCGCTGATTGATAAAAGCTAAAAATTACCAAAACTAGTAACAGGCAAATCCCATGGTATGCAAATTCTACACACGAAAAAGTCCCTTTGGATTTAGTATATAATACATGTACAAACGTTACCTTAAAATAAATTAGTAATGTTATGAAATTGTCACTTTTTTGGATTAGAGTGTGATTAAGAAAAAATTAAATTCATGCATGCCTGGTAGCAGGTAGGTAGGGGAACATAATTACGTTTGTTGACATTACAATATACCTACGATAAGTGAATTTCCTCATATTACAAAAATTCATTTTATAATGTCAGTAAATCTTTTTATTAAAGTTTATCTATCAATGTTGCCTTAATAATTTTTCCCCAACCACATCATCTGATGGTGAGTTTTCTTCAAATACTATATGCAACTTAAAATCACTCTTAAATTTATTTAATGTCTATAACTTACGTATAAAAACAGACTTTCTTTTATGACATTAATTTTATATAGTAAATAATTTGTAATATTATTGTCAATACCCAATTCAAATTATTATTATAGTATATAATTCATATAAGGTTAGTTAATTTTTATGTACATAGCCGGGCTGGAAATTATTACAAACGAATACTAAATTTTGTAATGGCGTTGAAATCTTTTCCAGAATAGATCAATGAGTTCGCTTGTTACGATGGAGCATGTTAGGCTGCTTTTGATACCTATCCGAAATTCTTAGATTGATTTGAATCATAATTTCAATATTTCATATAATTTTTCTTCTTGGAACCTAATGGTTTTTCTGTTCCTCTCTTCATTCTTTTTAATCATCTAATGACTTTTGTGGCAATCTTTGACAACTATTATCATTTTCTCAATTATCTTTATTGCTCATTTTATTTACAGGGAAAAATTTCAAAAAAGAGTTTGAAATATCCTCATTTTCTCAAATAAGGGTTTGAAATAGACACTATTTCAAATAAATGCTTAAAGTGTTCTTATTTTCTCAAATAAAAGCCTAAAATGGATCTTATTTCAAATAAGGGCCTCAAGTGCGTATATCAATCTCAAAGAATGAACTCACTAGATGTGGGGGAATTTTATCTTTTAAAATTTTTAATTTTTAATTTATTCAGTTTTTCCTTTTAAAGAACAAAAAAAACATTAAAAAAATAAAGGAAAACACAAGCTACCCTAGCTACGTGGAAGAGGGTGGCAAACCTTTCTCAAATCTACGCGAGGGTCACCCACCCTTACCTTGGCTCCAACAAGGGTTGCCAACCCTCGCTCAAGCGCTGATGACCCCACCGGTCTTTGTTGCCGCCCCACTAGTGATGGGATGGCGGCCTTATGTTTTTCCATTTTTAAAGTTTTTTTAAATTAATCTAATTTAATTTAAATTTAACTTGTGTTTGGACAAAAACATTTTTAAAGCTTTTTTTAAATTAATCTAATTTAATTTAAATTTAACTTGTGTTTGGACAAAAACATCCTTGATTGTTGGAATATCTTGCGGGCCAATGAGCCGACAAGGCCAGGCCTTTATTAAAAATAATCACAACCACTTCAAGTCATTTTTTGAGACTAATATAGCCATTCATATCCTTATTTGAAATAAAATTCACTTGTCCTTATTTGAAAAAATAAGAGCGCTTCATATTATTATTTGGAAATTTTCCTATTTACTACAATTACTATACATCTGTATTTCAAAAATTAATCGATCACCTGATAGAAGAATTCAACCTTCCTCCGATGTCGTACCGCCAATTGAGTAGCAAGAATCCGTACCCAAACCGGTAGATGTCATCATCAAGACGTCTTCGTCCCAACGCCGTAATGAAAGGCACTCCATTGCCAGTGTTCACAAGACATACTTGCATATCATCTGCCTGGGATACGTACATGATTTCTTTATATATAAATGTCGAAGGGCTCACTGTGGCCCAATGATTAACGTCAATGTATAGGTCGAATGAAGTCCGATGCTTCTTATCATGTTTGCTATACCGAAATGACGCCCTAATCAAATAGGCGTTGTTCTTGGCTTGACCTGGTTTAAAAGTGCAACAGTTCCTCGTTCCATTAGGAAAGCGCCTTGCACTCTTCTCATCGGAGAATTCATTAGATGCTCCACAATCAACGTTAAAGAAACCTTGTAAGTGTAGAGAAAAGAAAAACTCAGTGAAATGGAACGACGGTTTTTGTTGGACCATTAGAGCAAGTTCAGTGAATCTCGATCATTCACAAAATTCCACACTATTTTATCTACCATGTCAACAATTTGAAGCCGAGATCAAATGAGAATGAATATAAAGAAAAGAAGAAACCATTTTGTTTAATTAATGATTGTAATTTACAAGGAGATAATAACCAAAAAAAAAAAAAAATCCTAAACCCATTGTATGAATGCCAATTCAAAGACATTTTAATCTAGCCAATTGAGTCATCAACTTTTAAACGATAGTCAATTTACTAATTTTAGTCATTTTAGCCAATTTTGATAAAAAAAAAAAAAGCTGATATAGACACTTGCCATTCTATATGATATAGCTAACATAGATAATTTTTGAAAATTTTTTAAGTTTTCATAATTATCTTTTAATTTTTTAATTTTTAATTTTTTTTTTCCATTGTGGACAAGGGCGCAAAGCCCTCTTTAGATCTAGGTGAAGGGCGGGCTCCCTAGCAATTGACAAGGGCCTTCGCCCAACGGCTAGTGTGCTGGCCATAGCTGGGGCTCGGGCAACCCTCACTAACCACAATGAAAAATAAAATTCAGAATTTTTTAAAAAAAATAATATCATGCCTGCTTGCCTGAAATTATAAATATTTTTTTGGACTGCAAATCCCAAGTTTGATAGCTGGTATATCGAATGAATCGATACATTTTGCTGGCATTTAATCTTGTGATGTTCTTATCACATACAAAAAGCATTCCACAATATTCCAAAGTAATGAGAAGCACGAAACTCTACTCCGAGATAAAATCAGCATCAGATGCAAACTCAGAAACTTTTCTCAATGCGGAGCGAAGAGAGAGAGAGAGAGAGAGAGAGAGAGAGACCTGAATTTTCTTTGGCTTGAACCACGACGAAAATTCCTGAAGCTAAAGAAGCAAGCAATGCGAACGAGAAAGCTGTAATTGATCTTTGCATCGTCATGGAGTAATGGAGATTGTCGAAGAGAGCAAATGTGAGGAAGATATATGCATGCACCGCATTATATCAATGTCAAGAGCTCTTGATACGACGGG
Organism: Eucalyptus erythrocorys; assembly: GCA_014182555.1. NCBI lineage: Eukaryota > Viridiplantae > Streptophyta > Magnoliopsida > Myrtales > Myrtaceae > Eucalyptus > Eucalyptus erythrocorys. The sequence continues at coordinate 36,768,987 of CM024601.1, forward strand.
CTGACATCATCCTATTGGCTATGGGCCAATATATTTCCATCGGTATCTAGTATTTCGTATCCTGATTTTCCTTTTTGGCACTTTATGTTGTTATAAGAAGACCAAGACTTGCTGCCGGGTCTTCGTGAATATGTATCAAAGTCTAAGAACCAAAAGAAACGTTAATAGACTGCTTTCGATTGACGACATATCGACCATTGGTAGATTAGATATAATATATCGAGATTGACGTCATGAACGTTTGGATTGTCCCCTGGAATACGCACCCTAATTCTTCTTTTTTTCTTTTTTTTTCCTTGAGAATATACTATATGGAGTTGAACTCAAATGCGAAGAGACGAGGAATAAATACTTGCTTTCTTATTATACAAAATTATATATATCGTCTCCAAAAACTCTAAACTATCTTTGTGGAGACAGCAGTGATTAGGAAGTGTGAGCATTTATCTCTCCGTTCATACCGTGATTAGTTAGAGTTCCTCTTCCCTCTTAGCGAATTTCTGGTCTTAAAATTTGTTTACATTAGTTAGGATCACCATAGGAACACATGATTAAGTTTTTCTTAGACAGAGCGACAAATTTGAGTAGATATTGATGGTTTACCAGCCTATCAAATGAATATGTTCGGCAAATCCTCATATCTTGACTCTGAGAATATTGTACATTTTATACTTTTATGGTGAGCTTTAGCCTCCTTGTTATTACAGCCTTATCACTGCAAAAGACCAAAACTCTAGTTATCTGTCAATTACCATTAGCCATATAGTCGTAGATTAATGCCATATTATCAAAATCATCACAATATTTGACAAGAGAAAAGTGCAAGTGGTGAACAATCATCAAGAGCTGTGCTTGCAAAATTTAAGGAATTGCTTTCATAGATAACATAGATTGGTCTACTTAGGGCGCATTTGGCAACCGGCCAAATAGTGAAAATTTCTATTATTTTGTTTTCGGAAGGAGATTTGGAATAGAAATCCATTTAGTAAAACCTTTGTTTCCGAGAACAAATTTCTATTATTTTGTTCCCGAAGTAGATTTTGAACAATATCAAAAAAAAAAAAAAAGTTGATTATTTGTTTCCAGGAACAATTTTAGAATCAAGCCAACTTATTTTTTTCGCTTTTCTCTTCTTTCTTCTTGTTCTTCTTCCCTCTCTCTTCTTCTTCAATTGTTGCCGCCACCACTCATCGCTGACAACCGGTTGGGCGAGGTTCAGTAAGCTCGCTGGTGGCCAGGTAAGCCTCTCCCAATCATTGGCGAGCCTCACCAATGACTGGCAATGCTCCAAAGAAGTCGCTAGCCCTCATCTAGCTGGTCACCGGTCATCCCAAGGTTGGCGACCGACAAACCTTGAAAAAGAAGAAGAGAAAGAAAATAAAAAAATAAAAGAAGAAAAAAATAAAATCATTTAAAATAAAAAGAAAATGATTTGGATTAGAAATTTTCATAAATGTACCAAATGCAATTCTATTCCGAGAATAAAAATTTTGAACAGTTACCAAACGATTTAAAATACTTAAAATTGTTTCTAGAAACAGAATAAAAAAATTATTTCTGATTAGAAATTGTTTTTGGAAACAGAATAGTTACTAAATGCACCCTTAATTGCTTGAACCATGTAAGATTGTATTGGCGGCACGTAATATGATGAAGTTTGGACCAAATACTAGTAAGAGATGTGATCACCGCATGTGAGCTCCGCATGAAATTCCCTCTATCCCTGAGATTGGCTACTCCACCTTTTCAAATTCAATCAAAGACATCCTTTGGATACCCGATGGATGCATTAGGCAATGTTCACTAAGTTTGATTACAGGCCTCGTTCATGACTCGTGGCATATGTTTTGACTCTCAATAAATAAAAGGACAAGAGGGATGCATTTTTCGCCATGATCTAAGGGCTGACAGATGGGTTAAACCCGGCTAATTAGTTCAACCGCGTCAAATATGAATTCTCTGGGGATAGGTTAGGATTTGTTAATATTATGAAGAGCCGAAAATTTCAACTTCACGAGGAGACAGTGTATTCTGCAACCCCACATTTCTTTCCGAGGAGAAAAATGTGATCCGAAATCGAACGGGTAGAAGGCGTCGTCGAACATTCGGGCCTGGTTGTGCCATCATAGTTTCCGTACCGAAGGAGGCCCAAATCAAGTTCTTATTGCCCTTGCCTTGGGGCGGTTCGTCGTTCCATCCGGGAAACTCCTCAAATTCTTCGACCTCATTTCGCCTTTCACGCAGAAGTTCTCGCCAGACACTCGCATGTTCCTTTCGGGATTAACGAATGCGTGCCATCTGGTGATATATGTCGTGATCAAGATAGGTGTTGGTGGAATTATGAAATTTGAATTTTTATGCTTAAGATAGTTACTATTTAGTAAAACAAATCAAACTGCGTGTCCGCTACATCAAGTGACTCCTATCTTCCACGACCAAACCTCGAGGACAACCCAGAATCGAACCACACTATGAAGTTCTAGATCACTAATGTGACGCCTCTAACGTACTCAATGTTTTGTCCACTTTAGCCCATCTCATACCGAGTCTCACAATTTTGTCCTTTGACATATGGGCAAGCACTTTTCGTAGAGTCACTAATTTTGATAGTGCTATAGCTTCTAGGTCTTAACTTTGGAGTTCCAAAAGTTTCATTATGTCAAAAGATACCTCCATGAGTCAATTTTAGTTTTTATATGTACCCTCTCCCAATTCAATTTGCAATTCAGCTTATTTCTGCCCTCTTCATCATCATAGAAGCCCATTAGGAGCGGCACCTTGTTCAAGCCCATTGGCCTTGGCGACCATTCTCCACCTTCGTTGGACAAGGTTATTATGCTTGTTTTCACGTAACTATAATTCTAAACATAACTACAACTCAGAACATCCCCTGTCTAGTTGCTTGAGACACATGGATCACATTGGCTACTCTCTTTATTTAGGCAATACATTAAGTGAGTTAATTTCACTGTAATTTATATCACAATAATATTAGTGTTGTCATCAAGAATTGTAATGTTGTGAAAATAGACAAAACATTTTATATATTTAACTTGAAGTGATTTTCCGAAATGTATGCGACGCAAAGTGTAGCCTTTCACCTTTTGGGGATGAACCAAGTGAAGAGTGGCCTTTTAACTACTAAAGTTGCATCTCCTAGAGCTCATCGAAGAAAACGCTATCATATTCATCCTACAATTTTCACAAAAAGTTTATTGAAGCTAAATTTTCACCGCACCTTTCAGAAAACTTAGGTCGTTGTCTTTTTCTCGCCACCAATGGTTCCTCATTCAATCCAACATCACCTCTCTTCCGATAAGCAAAAGGGCGAGTGAACCTAAGGGTGCATTTTGTGATGCCCCAGAATGTCAGACACGAGACGTGTCTTTTCCAATTACTATTACAAGCATGTAGAAGCACAACAAAATTTTCACAACAACCCCACGTAAGAAAGCGCACGGGTTTAATAAATATACATATGAATCTTCTTTATAATAACATCAGTAGCTACCAACTTAATACGACATTAAGCAAAACACAACAAAATACATAGCGCTAGGAAAGGTCGGGTCACCTAAGATCATCACACCACTCCACCAAAATCGACGACCTTGCCCATCAGCAAGCCATCACTGTTGAAACAAGGGGACCATCAAAACCTCTAAGTTGTCCAACAAAGCCCTCATCAACCCATACCAAATAAGTACATTTAATATATACTACTGCTGATTCAAATATAAGAACATACTTCACAAACACAATCGAAATGCATGAGAATTTTGAAAAAAATCAATGACGCCAACGAGGCCGAGCAATAGGACCAGATTACAATGTTTGTAAGCAAAAGCTCTTCTTTCGTGAAACCAACTAGCACACCATAGGAAGCCTCAGGAGCGGGGTCCTTTAGGGAATCTATCCAATTAAAACAGCTTTGGTTGGGAATGTATGATCTTATAACCACATATCTTTATAGTGGATTTTTGAAATCATTTATTTCAAACAATTGAATAAGGAATCCAAATTCGCTTAGGTGAGAAAAGAACCATACCTATAAAATTTCGGGGAGGCCCGCATGATTTTTTCCACGTTTTCTTTAAAACGATTACGGGACAGGATTATTTCGGCTAAAATCATGTTGACATAATTTTCCCCCTTAAGACCTGATCAACCACGCATGCCATTGAGGGACTTGCATCTTTTTTATGGGGGAAAATGATGAACTCGAAAAAGGTTAGGAGGAAAATCTTACTTTTTTGGCTTACCGGTTGATTTTCAAAACAATCAGTCAAAAATGATAGTGGGCGGATGTTATGGTTGGTTTCTAGAATTTGCCTTATAACATGAATTTCAGTTCTTAAAAGTCACGCTAACCCACACTGCGGGTCAATATATGTTGGTGGCTTGACAAGCTTATTCTCGAGAGGTATTCCAATAGTGGTGTTGTATTCTTCCAGAGTTGGGTTAGCTCGAACCTACTAAACATAAAGTGGATGTCCTTAGACACCAAAAGTGTGCTATTGCCTATAGAATTTCAAGCTAAACAAGGATTTGGAACAATGATAGAAGATGACCAATTTTGGCTTTCATGCACATTTGGGCAAATTGGTCTAATTGATCGGACCATCTAAAGAACTCTGCTTTAGGGGTGAGGATAAGTTGGATATTATCTCTTCCCATCGCATATAAACTAGGACCCAAAAAACCGACCTAAATTGGCATGGGCCAATAAAGTAAAAAGATTGAGTAATAAAAAGGTAAATAAATCACTTTACTTTTAAAGAAAATGACAAGCACATAGACATGCGCATGATACGTGCGGCTCGATATCTAATTGAAAAGGTTTAGAGAAATTAAGAGGGTATTTGCCCGTTGTAGTCTCGCGTTAGCATCCTACCTTCTTAATCTCTGCTCTATCTAAAGAAATTTGAGGAAAACGAAGGCAACCTCTATATCGCATTCTCGCGTTTGAGGCCGTATCTTTCTTAATACCATTCTAAATATTCTATGGCGGCCCAAGTCTAGTGACCAGGTTGTGTGTGCCACATGTAGTGCTAAAACAACAAAACATACATCACAGTTTATAATCACAAAATAATATTTCTATTAAAATTAATCTTTAAGCTACTAACCTGCAAAAAAAAAAAAAAAAAATACCCAAGTTGGCGAAGCATTTAAACAAAAAAGGCCTAGGTCCAAAAAAATATTGTCCCCAGCAGAGTTGTTAAGCTGTTGTGACCTCTCTTTTGGCACCCTTTTATGTGATGGTGCGTATGAAGGCTAATGGCTTGCTAAGTTTATTAGGCTTAACGCGGGCTCTCCTAAGCCCACAAATTTCATAGGCTAAATTGAACATGTATAGGAAATTTAGGGATCTCATTGCATAATAAATTAAGATTGAGGGGCCTATTTGAAACAAATTTAAAGTTCATGGATAAATTATGGGTTTTCTTTGACAGAATTCGTTTTGAGGTGGGAAGCACGGATTTTAGAGATCTCTTTTTTTTTTGGGGATCCAGAGATCATCTTCATCCACGAAAATCGTCTCGAGCGTCGATTATCGTACATATCGCCTTACATCACAGCGTCCCAAGTTACGCTGAATGAATCTCCCCCATGGCCGATCATCACAAGTCCCAGCAGCGGCGCCGCCCGCCGCCGCCGCCAACGCCATCTTCCCGACCTTCGTTAACCGTGGCGGTTTTCTTCTTCGGAGGCGCCCTTTTTTAGAGAGAGAAACAGATACCATACGCAGAGAGCCAAGAGGCTTCGAGAGAGCGAAGAATCGATCCTCCAGGTTCGTCAATCGTCTCCCAAAATTGCCCGTCGTCATCCATCGCCGCCAGGCTCCGGTTCTGGAAGAGCGCAGGACCCGCTGCTCCGTTTCTCCCCCGGCCGAGAAGTCTAATTGATTCCGGTCTCAACTGAAGCTTCACCACCCGGCGCGTATCCTCATTGGCGACGAGTTTCCATGGCTGTCTCGGGGTTTCGCTCGATCATCGATCGTGATTAGAACTCCATTTCGTCGAGGCGTTTCTCGATCGTTGAAGCGCTGGTCTATCTGTGAGAAGTGGCCCGAAGTTTGTGTAACGCTTCGACGATGATGACCGGAGGTGAGCTTTTCTCAATCTTTTTCTCCTTTTATATTTTCAACGCGCTGTTCATGTGTTGAATTATTATCCGTGATGCCGTGAGTTCGAAGATCTTCGAACGATCAGTGGCAGCCAGTGGCAGTGTTCTATTGATGGACGGTGGTCAGAGGCAATGGCCATGGTGCCGATGGCCGGAAGTAGTGAATAGCGAATTTTTATTCATTCGTGGTTTAAGATTTGAGGGTAGATTGATCTCTGTTTTGAAACCTCGAAGTTCATGAAGGCATGGCGTAAGTTGTTTCATGTCCGGTGACACTGTGAGGAAGACGATGGAGTGAAAAAAGGAAGAGAAAGGGCTAGAATTAGAGTGGGCCTGAATTTAAATGCTCGGATTGTGCCCGTTAGCCCAGACCAGATAGATCAGTGTGCGGCCCATTTTTGGACCCGGCCCAAGGGCCCAGTCCGAATCCTCAATCTCAGAAACTTAAAATAAAAGGGAAAAAGTCACGAAAAACCCTAAACTATGCACAAAGTGACAAAAATACCCCAAACTTTTTTTTGCACCACCAAAAATCCCAAACTTACCATCCGTGACATCTTTACCCAAACTATTTTTTGTGACACAAAAAACCCCAAACTTTTATTTCTGTGACACATTTACCCTAAATCTTAGGGGTATTTTGGTCATTTTGCTTTTAAAAATATTTTTCTTTTTTTTTTCCGTTTTTTTTTTCTTTTTTTCTTCCCCTCCGCCGAAGTCGGCGGAGGGAAGCCGGCGTCCGACGAGGGCTACCCTCGTCGGCGTCGGCCAGCAAGGGCCACCCTCATCGGCGTCGGGCGGGGCGGCCCTCGCCCGGGTCGGGCGAGGGCCTCCTCGCCGGATCCGGCGAGGGCACCCTCGCCCGACGCCGGCGAGGGTGCCCTCGCCCGACGCAGCGAGGGCACCCTCGCCCGACGCCGGCGAGGGGTGCCCTCACCCGACGTGGCGAGGGCGGCCCTCGCCCGCCGGGCGAGGAGGCCCTCGCCCGCGTTTGGCGAGGGCCCCCTCACTCGACGCAGGCGAGGGAGGCCCTCGCCGGCATCGAGCGAGGGCCGCCCTCGCTTGCGTCGGCGAGGGCACCCCTCACCGGCGTCGAGCGAGGGTGCCCTCGCCGGATCCGGCGAGGAGGCCCTCGCCCGACCCGAGCGAGGGCGGCCCTCGCCTAGGCCGACGCCGGCGAGGGCAGCCCTCCCCGGACGCCGGCTTCCCTCCACCGCGGAGGGAAGAGAAAAAAAAAAAAAAAAAAAAAAGAAAAAACATAAAAAGACAAAAATACCCTTAATGGGGTAAATGTGTCACGGATGGCAAAGTTTGAGGTTTTTGGTGGTGCAAAAAAATGTTTGGGGTATTTTTGTCACTTTGTGCATAGTTTAGGGTTTTTGGTGGTTTTTTCCCAAAATAAAAATATAAAAATTCAAAAGAATTTGAAAAATAAAAAATATTGGAAAATTTGTTAGAAAAACAAACCTTGATTAGGTTGTTAGGTGTTAGTATTAGAATTGGTTTAGTTTCAATTAGATAGTTAGGAATGGTTTAAGAATAATTTAGTTTCTTTAATGATTACCTCTGTCAAGTTGTTTATTGGGTTGTGGTCTCTGTCTAAGACAAGCAATTTAATGCAATTTGTGGGGACTTAAAAGTTGTAAAATGGCTTTATTTGGAGTATTTTGACATTGGCTAGAGGCAATATTCTCGTAACTATTGTATCTCATGTCTTTTATCTAGGAGTGACCAGTTCCCATTTATTGGGATTGAGGATCGGATTGGACCAGACTGACCAGTTCAATTCGTCCGATCCGATCCTCAATCCCAAAAAAAGCAAAATGATGGAATCGGCCACTTAGCAAAAAAAATATAATAGCTATAAAAATTTTAGGGCTTATTGTTATTTTTAAGAAATTAAAAAATATTTTTTTAAAAAAACTTGGTCGAATCATCGATTTGGTCCAGTCTGGTGCCCCCAGAATAAGGAATTAGATAAAAAAATCACCGATTTCATTTTTTATGGAATTGAGAACTAGACTAATACTTCGGGATATGACCAAAGCGGCTAGTCCAATCAGGTCTAGATGGTCCAATATGCTCATCCCTATCTGTATCTTATGTCTCTAGCAATTCAAGGACATTTAATTGCCACAATGGAGGGCGGTTCTTTCTTCAGGTTAATATATAGGGGACAAAGTTAGCTCCTTCGCCCAAAATGAAGATAAAAACTTGAAATTGAAGGCAAGGACTTTGATATCCTATATGAGAGCCCAAATTATACATCCATATCATATATTTTAAGTGCAACCTCGCTCTTTATCGCAAGTTTTCAGTCACATGTCACATTCTTCCTAATCACTTACTTTGCATGTACGAGAGATGCCAAAATCTGTCATTCATTTTGCATCCATAGTGCAAAGTGCGGCAAACTCTCTTGTGAGACTATTAAACCGAGAAGTATTAAAGAAATCGAGATCGAAGATATCCATATGGAATAGAATTATTGTGCTGCTTTGGGCTTAGATTTAAAAAATTGCTAAATTAAAATGCCTAATCAAAAGCACTTACCATCTCTACTCCTTTAGGTTTTTGGTTTCACTTTTGCCTCCTTCCTCATCTTTTTTATATGCTTATGGCTTAAGCATTTTCTTTTTTTTTTGAAAAAAATATATGAAAAAAACATATGATTTATCTGGCAAGGTTATCAATAATTAAAGACACAATAAATAAACAAATTTTAATTTTGAATTCATTGAAAACCTGGTCTCTTTTTTTTTTTCCTATTCAAGCATTATTCATTACTAGAATCCAAACAAAGAAGACGAAGCTTCAAGTCCCAAGAAGTATTAGGGTCTTCAAGAAATATTTGGCAGACATGCGATAAAGTTGACTCTATATCAACCACGTTAATTCATGAGAGTGAAATAAGCATGGCATCTTGTTGTATTCAAGAGTTTTTATATTAATCTGATTTTTATTTTCAGCTTCATTCAACTGTATCAGCTAATCTAGTTTATGAATCATGGTCACAGCACCAGAAGCTACCTTCACTTGCGATTTTATCCGGTGCCTTTTATCTTGAACCCATTTTGCTACAAAAGGTAGCTTCATAGATCGTATATCTTTACCAAGTTCTCTAGTAGTTTTTACCTATAGGTATAACCAATAGTATGAAGAATGACTTCTCCAAAGGTCGCTTTAGAGAGGCATATGTCAAGCATGGAAGGGCAAGAGTTACTCAAGACACCATGTTGGATTCCTCAGCTATGTTTGGGATGCTTTTGGGGAGTGACTAGCTATGTTGGCTTCTTCAGCGAGGATTGAAGCTGAATAAGATTATGAGGAATTTGTAGTCTATTGGCATAAATTGTAGGAAATAAAGAAGTTGCTACAAAATGAAAGGGAACAAAAACTTATAAATATTTTGAAGGATCACCTTCAGAGGTCAGACAAAAGAGTTTGTGAAATGGGCAAATTCAGAAGCAACTTGCCTCTCCAAAGCAGCTTTTCAAGAAGCCACGCTTTATACTATTGGTTATATTTATAAGCAAAAAGCTACTAGAGAACTTGAAAAGGATAGACAATATACGAAGTTGCCTTTTGTAGCGAGCGGAATGGGTTTGAGGTAAGTGGCACTTGATAAAATCGCAAGTTAAGGCGCTTCCGGTGCAGTGACTTTGATTCATAAATTGGATAAGCTAAAACGGTTGAATGAAGGAGAAAATAAAAATGAGATTCATCTAAAACCTCTTGAAGACAAGAAGGATGCCATGCTCAATTCATGCTTCTAGAGATATTCCCAAGCTTCGTGCTTAGCCTAAAGTCCATGTTCATCACCCGTTAAGATATAGAATTGCCTAAAACTCTATCTCAGATAAAAACACAAGCTACAATTGCGTTCCATGCAAATGACAGGCTTTGAACACACTACTTGGGCTAAATTTCAATCATGTGAAAAGCCCTTGAAAAATAAAAAAATGCAACAACTAGAGGGCTTAAAGAATGCCTACTACACGAGAGAGGTCAAGTACACACGGCAAGGATATCGGGTAAATAAAACATTATGAATTTGAAGCTTTGTCTGCTTTGATGTCACCCTCATGTTGCAAGTTGTTCGTTTTTCTGTAAGCAGATTTAGAACCTTGAAAGATTAGAATTAGATTGGGCCTGAATATACAAAATATTATAGTTATAAATATTTTAGGGTTTTTTTGTTATTTTTAAGAAATTAAGATTTTTTTTTAATAAAAAGTCGGTCCAATCCGTTGATTTGGTCCAGTTTGGTTCCCCCAGAATAGGGAATTAGATAAAATCACCGATTTCATTTTTATGGAATTGGGAACTAGATTGATGCCTCTAGGATAGGACCAAACTGGCCAGTTCGATCAGGTCTAGGTAGTCCAATATGCTCATCCCTATCTTTATCTTATGTCTCTAGCAATTCAAGGACATCTAATTGCCACAATGGAGGGTGGTTCTTTCTTCGGGCTACTATATAGGGGACAAAGTTATAGTTCCTTCGCCCAAAATGAAAATAAAAACTTGAAATTGAAGTTAAGGGCTTTGATATCCTATATGAGAGCCCAAATTATACATCCATATCATATATCTTAAGTACAGCCTCACTATTTGTTGCAAGTTTTCAATCACATGTCACTTTCTTTCTAATCACTTTGCATGAACGAGAGATGCCAAAATCTGTCATTCATTTTGCATCCATAGTGCAAAGTGCGGCAAACTCTCTTGTGAGACTATTAAACTGAGAAGTATTAAAGAAATTTGGATCGAAGATATCCATATGGAATAGAATTATTGTGCTACTTTGCACTTAGATTAAAAAATTGCTAAATTAAAATGCCTAATCAAAAGCACTTACTATCTCTACTCCTTTAGGTGTTTGGTTTCAATTTTGCCTCCTTCCTCATCTTTTTTATATGCTTATGGCTTAAGCATTTTCTTCTTTCTTCTATTCTTCACTTCTGTCCACTCCGGTCCTCTATCTAGAGTAATGTTTTTCTTTAAAAAAAAAAAAATCTCCTGTAATCTCTAAGCCATCCTCTTCATACAAGGGAGTGCAAATTTCTTCAAAGGCATCGAGTTTTTCAGGCGTAGGTTGACAATCATTGCAAAGCTAAATAACATCTTCGCAAAACCAAAATATTTTTGTCTTTCAAAAAACAAAAATCTTATCCCTAAAGGCAAAATCCCCATATAAATTTTGAAAAGGATATATGAAAAAAACATATGATTTATCTGGCAAGGTTATCAATAATAAAAGATGCAATACACAAACAAATTTTAATTTTGAATTGATTGAAAACCTAGTCTCACTCTTTTTTTTTTTTTTTTTTTTTTTTTCTATAAAAGCATTATTCATTACTAGAATCCAAACAAAGAAGATGAAGCTTCAAGTCCCTAGAAGCATTAGGGTCTTCAAGAAATATTTGGCAGACATGCGATAAAGTTGACTCTATATCAACCACGTTAATTAGTCAAAGTGAAATAAGCACGGCATCTTGTTGTATTCAAGAGTTTTTATATTAATCTAATTTTTATTTTCAGCTTCATTCAACTGTATTAGCTAATCCAATTTATGAATCATGGTCACAGCACCAGAAGCTACCTTCACTTGTGATTTTATCTGGTGCCTTTTATCCTGAACCCATTTTGCTTCAAAAGGCAGCTTCATCTATCGTATATCCTTGCTAAGTTCTCTAGTAGTTTTTACCTATAGGTATAACCAATAGTATGAAGCATGAATTCTCCAAAGGCTAATTTAGAGAGGCATATGTCAAGCATGGAAGGGCAAGAGTTACTCAAAACACCATGTTGGATTTCTCTATGTTTGGGATGCTTTTTGGGAGTGACTAGCTGCAATGGCTTCTTCAGCAAGGATTGAAGTTGAAGAAGATTCCGAGGACCTTGTAGTCCATTGGCATAAATTTTAGGAAATAAAGAAGGTGCTACAAAATGAAAGGGAAGAAAAACTTATAAATATTTTGAAGGATCACCTTTAGAGGTCAAACAAAAGAGTTTGTGAAATGGGCAAATTCAGAAGCAACTTGCCTCTCCAAAGCAGCTTTTCGAGAAGCCACGCTTTATACTATTGGTTATATATATAGGCAAAAAGCTACTAGAGAACTTGAAAAGGATAGATAGTATACGAAGTTGCCTTTTGTAGCGAGCGGAATGGGCTTGAGGTAAGTGGCACTTGATAAAATCCCAAGTTAAGGCGCTTCTAGTGCCGTGACTTTGATTCATAAAATGGATAAGCTAAAATGGTTGAATGAAGGAGAAAATAAAAATGAGATTCATCTCAAACCTCTTGAAGACAAGAAGGATGCCATGCTCAATTCATTCTAGTGAATTAACGTGGTTGATATAGAGTCAACTTTATCGCATGTCTGCCAAGTAGTTCTTAAAGACTTTAATGCTTCTAGAGATATTCCCAAGCTTCGTGCTTAGCCTGAAGTCCACGTTCGTCATCTGTTAAGATATAGAATGGCCTAAAACTCTATCTCAGATAAAAACACATAAAATAACCGCCAAGCTACAATTGTGGTCAATGCAAATGACAGGCTTTGAACACACTACTTGGGCTAAATTCCAATCATGTCAAAAGCCCTTGAAAAAGAAAAAATGCAACAACTAGAGGGCTTAAAGAATGCCAACTACACGAGAGAGGTCAAGTACACACGGCAAGGATGTCGGGTAAATAAAACATTATGAATTTGAAGCTTCGTCTGCTTTGATGTCACCCTCATGTTACAAGTTGTTCATTTTTCTGTAAGCAGGTTTAGAACCTTGAAAGATTAGAATTAGAGTGGGCCTGAATATAAAAAAATATTATAGTTATAAAAATTTTAGGGTTTTTTTATTATTTTTAAGAAAATAAGATTTTTTTTTAAAAGAAAAGGGTCGATCCAATCCGTCGATTTGGTCAAGTCTGGTTCCCCCAGAATAAGGAATTAGAAAAAAATCACTGATTTCATTTTTATGGAATTGGGAACTAGACTGATGCCTTTAGGATAGGACCAAATCAGCCAGTCCGATCAGGTCTGGATAGTCCAATATGCTCATCCCTATCTTTATCTTATGTCTCTAGCAATTCAAGGACATCTAATTGCCACAATGGGAGGTGGTTCTTTCTTCGGGCTAATATATAGGGACAAAGTTCCTTCGCCCAAAATGAAAATAAAAACTTGAAATTGAAGTTAAGGGCTTTGATATCCTATATGAGAGCCTAAATTATACATCCATATCATATATCTTAAGTGCAGCCTCATATAGGATATCCTAAATTATACATCCATATCATATATCTTAAGTGCAACCTCACTCTTTGTCGCAAGTTTTCAATCACATGTCACTTTCTTTCTAATCACTTACTCTACATGAACAAGAGATGCCAAAATCTGTCATTCATTTTGCATCCATAGTGCAAAGTGCGGCGAACTCTCTTGTGAGACTATTAAACCGAGAAGTATTAAAGAAATTTGGATTGAAGATATCCATATGGAATAGAATTATTGTGCTACTTTGCACTTAGATTAAAAAATTGCTAAATTAAAATGCCTAATCAAAAGCACTTACTATCTCTTCTCCTTTAGGTGTTTGGTTTCAATTTTGCCTCCTTCCTCATCTTTTTTATATGCTTATGGCTTAAGCATTTTCTTCTTTCTTCTATTCTTCACTTCCATCCACTCCGGTCCTCTTTCTAGAGTAATATTTTTCTTTAAAAAAAAAAAATCTCCTGTAATCTCTAAGCCATCCTCTTCATACAAGGGAGTGCAAATTTCTTCAAAGGCATCGAGTTTTTTAGGTGTAGGTTGACAATCATTGCAAAGCTAAATAAAATCTTCGCAAAGCCAAAATATTTTTTGTCTTTCAAAAAACAAAAAACTTATCCCTAAAGGCAAAATCCCCATATAAATTTTGAAAAGGATATGTGAAAAAAACATGTGATCTATCCAGCAAGGTTACCGATAATAAAAGATGCAATAAGGAAACAAATTTTAATTTTGAATTAATTGAAAACCTAGTCTCACTCTTTTTCTTTTTCTTTTTTTCTATAAAAGCATTTTTCATTACTAGAATCTAAACAAAGAGGACGAAGCTTCAAGTCCCTAGAAGCATTAGGGTCTTTAAGAACTATTTGGCAGACATGCAATAAAGTTGACTCTATATCAACCACATTAATTTGTCAGAGTGAAATAAGCATGGCATCCTTGTTGTATTCAAGAGTTTTTAGATTAATCCGATTTTTGTTTTCTGCTTCATTCAACTGTATCAGCTCATCCAATTTATGATCATGGTCACGGCACCAGAAGCTACATTCACTTGCAATTTTATCCGATGCCTTTTATCTTGAACCCATTTTGCTACAAAAGGTAGATTCATATATTGTATATCCTTGCCAAGTTCTCTAGTAGTTTTTACCTATAGGTATAACCAATATTTTGAAGCATGACTTCTCCAATGATTGCTTTAGAGAGGCATATGTCATGCATGGAAGGGCAAGAGTTACTCAAAACACCATGTTGGATTCCTCAGCTATGTTTGGGATGCTTTTTGGGAGTGACTAGCTGCAATGGCTTCTTCAGCGAGGATTGAAGTTGAAGAAGATTCCGAGGACCTTGTAGTCCGTTGGCATAAATTTTAGGAAATAAAGAAGGTGCTACAAAATGAAAGGGAAGAAAAACTTATAAATATTTTGAAGGATCACCTTTAGAGGTCAAACAAAAGAGTTTGTGAAATGGGCAAATTCATAAGCAACTTGCCACTCTAAAGCAGCTTTTGGAGAAGCCATGCTTTATACTATTGGTTATATTTATAGGCAAAAAGCTACTAGAGAACTTGAAAAGGATAGACAGTATTAGAAGTTGCCTTTTGTAGCGAGCAGAATGGGCTTGAGGTAAGTGGCACTTGATAAAATCACAAGTTAAGGCGCTTCTTGTGCCATGACTTTGATTCATAAACTGGATAAGCTAAAACAGTTGAATGAAGGAGAAAATAAAAATGAGATTCTTCTAAAACCTCTTGAAGACAAGAAGGATGCCATGCTCAATTCATTCTAGCAAATTGACGTGGTTTATATAGAGTCAACTTTATTGCATGCTTGCCAAATAGTTCTTAAAGACCTTAATGCTTCTAGAGATATTCCCAAGCTTTGTGCTTAGCCTAAAGTCCATGTTCGTCATCCGTTAAGATATAGAATGGCCTAAAACTCTATCTCAGATAAAAACACATAAAATAACCGACAAGCTACAATTGTGGTCAATGCAAATGACAGGCTTTGAACACACTACTTGGGCTAAATTCCAATCATGTGAAAAATGCTTCAAAAAGAAAAAGTGCAACAACAGAGGGCTTAAATAATGCCTACTACACGAGAGAGGTCAAGTACACACGGCAAGGATGTCAGGTAAATAAAACATTATGAATTTGAAGCTTCATCTGCTTTGATGTCACCCTCATGTTGCAAGTTGTTCTTTTTTCTATAAGCAGATTTGGAACCTTGAAAGATTATAATTAGAGTGGGCCTGAATATAAAAAATATTATAGTTATAAAAAGTTTATGGTTTTTTGTTATTTTTAAGAAATTAAGATTTTTTTTTTTAATAAAAAGTCGGTCCAATCCGTCGATTTGGTCTAGTCTAGTTCCCCCAAAATAAGGAATTAGATAAAAAATCACCGATTTCATTTTTATGGATGGGAACTAGACTGATGTCTCCAGGATAAGACCACATCGGCTAGTCCGATCAGGTCTAGATAGTCCAATATGCTCATCCCTATCTTTATCTTATGTCTCTAGCAATTCAAGGACATCTAATTGCCACAATGAAGGGTGGTTCTTTCTTCGGGCTAATATATAGGGGACAAAGTTAGTTCCTTCGCCCAAAATGAAGATAAAAACTTGAAATTGAAGACAAGGACTTTGATATCCTATATGAGAGCCCAAATTATACATCCATATCATATATCTTAAGTGCAGTAGTCACGACCTCATTTTTTCCGTCTGGGGGAAAAGGAAGAAGGTTTAGGGGTATTTGCCTAAAGAAGCGGACCAATGGCCCTAAATTAGGCGCGGGCTCTCCCAAGCCCATACCTTGCGTGACGTTGGATTTTGTTTTTTAATTCTTAACAACCTAAATATTTCTAGGAGTCGCCACTAGCCTATTGGGGTTGGCTAGAAACCAATCGAGACACGGGAGTGTTGTCTCGATTCCTACGCAACCAGAGATTTCTAGGAACGGGGACTTGTTTACGCTAATGTTTCTATTAGCGCCCTTGCGGTACCACTAACTTAAAAGTCGTTTATCTAAATGGTCACACAATCTTGATTACCAATTAAAACCTTTATGAAACCACTAAGTGTCCATGCAAATGTTTTTGTAGGTTTTTCTTTTTTAATGTCTAGGCTAATCCTAACATAATTTGGAAGATAAATTCACACTCAAATTATTGAAAAGCGGTGCGGTAAATAAACATCCAATAAATTGAAAGGACTTAAAAATAAATATGGAAAAGGAAAACCCGATACAAGTCGGGCAAATAATATTACATGGCCTTGTTATCACACCCCGGGACAGGACCCCCATGAGCAAAATGGAAATTTAGACATGCATGGAATTACCCTAAATGCATGAAATTACTCTAAATAATTTTAATCTACGCAAAATAGATTATTTACAAAAAAAAAATGGTTATAAAATACCAAAATATCATTAAATTAAGAAAATGTCCTTTTAAAATTAGGAAAATTTCATAGATGTCATTTTTTGCCATAATTTGATATCACTATCACTTTTATATTTTTTTGAAAATTTTGGATTTTTTTATTTTTTTATTTTTATTTTAAAAAATAATAAGAATCCCCTAAACCGATATATGCTAACATTGAACAACACAGCACATGAATACCACAATAATCGAGCTTGAATCAATCGTTTCAAGATTGAAACTTGGTTCACGCATTTCGTCAAACACTTGGCGTGCCTCAAATCATCTCAAAACAGCTTCCTGGGCCATGTTTGCGGCCTTCAATCTCGACCCGTAAGCAATCTCACAAGGAAGCAAAGTATCTTGGATATACTCTTACATGCAAAGAACAGGTTTAGCAACAAATCACAGCCTAGAACACTCAAGAACCATGCTGAAATCGTCATCCGATATGCGGGTTTAAGCTGATTTTGCAAATCTGGGTTTGAACCCAAGTCAAGCAAACAGGTTGTAAACCCATATTCAAGCCCCGACACTCATCACATACGAGATCTAAAGGAAACATTACTTGATCCGAGTGAACGTAGGTAACATGAGCTTTCAAATGCAACAAACATCATAGAGAATGACCAACCGAATGCATCAAAACAACCTCTCCAAGAAGCACACATGCAAAGTCCACACTGACCATCCATGAACTAATGTGGATAGGCTTGTTTTTTGACGATCTCATAGTTCACACGGGGATTTAAAGACCAAACCAAGCTGACCTCAGCATCATTTGTACTCCCATACAACATTAATCAAGCTCATGAGGACAAGTAATGCACAGAAATGGGGTATAGCAAATCAAACATACAAGACTCTTGAAGAGATTTCAACACTTAGAAAAATTCTAGCCTCGAAAATCAGTTTTCTAGACTGGTTTTCCTCTTGATTTTTCATGGTTGAAACATGTTCAAAATTGAATAAAAATACATCTAGGATACTTACCTTGCTTCCTAGTTTCTGTTTCAAGTGGCTCTTGGCCAAGGAAGCCGAGAAAATATCTTTGGGGGCCCGTGGAATTTGGCTTCTTCAACTGGAGATGAGATCTGCAAAAAGAGAACGGATTCAACACTAAGAAAAATTCTGAGGGTTTCTTGGGTGTTTTTCGGGGGGTTTTAGGAGGTCTTCCCGATCTCCATTTTGGACGTGTAACCTATGGTTGGAAAGATCTTTGAGTGAAGTTTCACTCTCTAGTTGAAGGTTTTGGCTAATTTTGGCTATAAATTTGTGAAAATTTCACTTTGCTCTCTGAAGGTTGATCTGGAATTTTCTGGGCTCTCCCTTGAGTTGCTTCTGGAGGTGTTTTTGGAGGACGACCATGAGCTCCTTCCTCTCTTTTTCATCTCCTCTCTCTCGCCCCCTCAAAGAGCTTGCTTCCGTGATCTTCTCCCCTGAATTAGAGGATTTTTGGCTGGTCTTTTGTCCACCTACCAAGCCTACCAACTGAGCTGGTTCACCTACTCTTGACTTAGCCAAAATTTTCAACTTCTACAGCTGTTGAGTTTGCTGGTTTTGCCACGATTTTCCCGTGCTTCCAACAGCTTATCCCTGGCCAATTTCTGTCCACTTGCAGTACCAATCATGGTCTTCCATCACGTGCAAAGATCGAGCTAAACGGGCGGCTGAGTGGGATATGATGGGGCCACCAATATGCCTACTTAGCAGCTCCGGAATTAAGACTTAACCATGGGCAGGGTTTTGGTAGTTGGTTTGAATGCTTTAATCCACCAATTTGGCTGCGGTTTTTGATCAATTAGCATGCTCATGTGTAGTATTTTATGATCTTGACCATTTTTCGCAATTGTCTCTACCCAATTTTGCAAGAGAGTCCCTCGAAGTTGGCCATTTTCTTGCCCGAAAATGCCCAATTTAATGCGATTTGCTCCTTTTTGCCCGATTCCATTAATTAGACCTGAACCAAGCTCAATTTCAACTCAATTGGGGGCCAAGACGAAGATTTAAGGGCTCGGGTGAAATTTTGCAAAATTTGCGAATTGGTCCCTCAACTTTTAAAAAATGCACTTTGGCCCCAACTTGCCCTTTTAATTCCAATCTGACCTCCTAGGCTTGGCTAGTCACATTTAGATCATTGGCCCCAACTTGCTTCTCTTTTTTTTCTTTTCTTCTTTTTTTAATTTTTTTATATTTTTATATAATTTAATTTATTATTATTATTTTTTAATTTTTTTAGGAAAAACATCTTCCATTAAAAAAACTATACTAAACACTTGGATAATCTATATGCAATAATTTGATATGAAATATTTTTGTGGAAAAACAAGTTCCCATTTTTTTGGAAATGATTTTTGGGCAAAAATTTAGGTGTCAACAGCAGCCTCACTCTTTGTCGCAAGTTTTCAATCACATGTCACGTTCTTTCTAATCACTTACTTTGCATGTACAAGAGATGCCAAAATTTTTCATTCATTTTGCATCCATAGTGCAAAGTGCGGCAAACTCTCTTGTGAGACTGTTAAACCGAGAAGTACTAAAGAAATTGGGATCGAAGATATCCATATGGAATAGAATTATTGTGTTATCTTGGAATTAGATTAAAAAAAATTGCTAAATTAAAATGCCTAATCAAAAGCACTTACTATCTCTACTCCTTTAGGTGTTTGGTTTCAATTTTGCCTCCTTCCTCCTCTTTTTATATGCTGATGGCTAAAGCATTTTCTTCTTTCTTCTATTCTTCACTTTCATCCACTCCGGTCCTCCATCTAGAGTAGTATTTTTTCTTTTAAAAAGATCTCCTGTAATCTCTAAGCCATCCTCTTCAGACAAGGGAGTGCAAATTTCTTTAAAGGCATCGAGTTTTTCAGGCGTAGGTTGACAATCATTGCAAAGCTAAATAACATCTTCGCAAGGCCAAAATATTTTTTGTCTTTCAAAAAACAAAAAAACTTATCCCTAAATGCAAAATCCCCATATAAATTTTGAAAAAGATATATGAAAAAAACATATGATTTATCCGGAAAGGTTATCAATAATAAAAGATGCAATAGATAAACAAATTTTAATTTTGAATTCATTGAAAACCTAGTTTCTCTTCTTCTTCTTTTTTTCTATAAAAGCCTTATTCATTACTGGAATCCAAACAAAGAAGACGAAGCTTCAAGTCCCTAGAAGCATTAGGGTCTTTAAGAAATATTTGGTAGACATGTGATAAAGTTGACTCTATATTAACCACATTAATTCGTCAGAGTGAAATAAGCATGGCATCCTTCTTGTATTCAAGAGTTTTTAGATTAATCTGATTTTTATTTTCAACTTCATTCAACTGTATTAGCTCATCCAGTTTATGAATCATGGTCACAGCATCGGAAGCTACCTTCACTTGCGATTTTATCTAGTGCCTTTTATCTTGAACCCATTTTGCTACAAAAGGTAGCTTCATATATCGTATATCCTTCCCAAGTTCTCTAGTAGTTTTTACCTATAGGTATAACCAATAGTATGAAGCATGACTTCTGCAAAGGTTGCTTTAGAGAGGCATATGTTAAGCATGGAAGGGCAAGAGTTACTCAAGACACCACGTTGGATTCCTCAGCTATGTTTAGGATGCTTTTTGGGAGTGACTTGCCGCGTTGGCTTCTTCAGTAAGGATTGAAGCTGAAGAAGATTCCTAGGACCTTGTAGTCGGTTGGCATAAATTTTAGGAAATAAAGAAGGTGCTACAAAAAGAAAGCGAAGAAAAACTTATAAATATTTTGAAGGATCACCTTCAGAGGTCAAACAAAGGAGTTTGTGAAATGGGCAAATTCAGAAGCAACTTGCCTCTCTAAAGCAGCTTTTGGAGAAGCCACGCTTAATACTATTGGTTATATTTATGGGTAAAAAGCTATTAGAGAACTTGAAAAGGATAGAAAGTATAGGAAGTTGCCTTTTGTAGTGAGCGGAATGGGTTTGAGGTAAGTGGCACTTGATAAAATCGCAAGTTAAGGCGCTTCCGATGCCATGACTTTGATTCATAAACTGGATAAGCTATAACGGTTGATTGAAGGAGAAAATAAAAATGAGTTTATTCTAAAAACTCTTGAAGACAGGAAGGATGCCATGCTCAATTCATTCTAGTAAATTAACGTGGTTGATATAGAGTCAACTTTATCGCATGTCTGCCAAGTAGTTCTTAAAGACCTTAATGCTTCTAGAGATATTCCCAAGCTTCGTGCTTAGCCTAAAGTCCACGTTCGTCATCTGTTAAGATATAGAAAGGCCTAAAATTCTATCTGAGGTAAAAACACATAAAATAACCGCCAAGCTACAATTGTGGTCAATGCAAATGACAGGCTTTGAACACACTACTTGGGCTAAATTCCAATCATGTCAAAAGCCCTTGAAAAAGAAAAAATGCAACAACTAGAGGGCTTAAAGAATATCTACTACACGAGAGAGGTCAAGTACACACGGCAAGGATGTCGGTTAAATAAAACATTATGAATTTTAAGTTTCATCTTCTTTGATGTCACCCTCATGTTGCAAGTTGTTCGTTTTTTTTGTAAGCCGATTTAGAACCTTGAAAGATTAGAATTAGAGTGGGTCTGAATATAAACAATTTTATAGTTATAAAAATTTTAGGGTTTTTTGTTATTTTTAAGAAATTAAGATTTTTTTTTTTATAATTCTAATCCATCGATTTGGTCCAGTCTAGTTGCCCCATAATAAGGAATTAAATAAAAAAATCACTGATTTCATTTTTATGGAATTGGTAACTAGACTGATGCCTCTAGGATAGGTACAAACTGACCAGTCCGATCAGGTCTGGATAGTCCAATATGCTCATCCCTATTTGTATCTTGTGTCTCTAGCGATTCAAGGACATCTAATTGCCACAATGGAGGGTGGTTCTTTCTTCGGGTTAATATATAGGGGACAAAGTTAGCTCCTTCGCCGAAAGTGAAGATAAAAAATTGAAATTGAAGGCAAGGACTTTGATATCCTATATGAGAGCCCAAATTATACATCCATATCATATATCTTAAGTGCATCCTCACTCTTTGTCACAAGTTTTCAATCACATGTCACGTTCTTCCTAATCACTTACTCTACATGTACGAGAGATGCCAAAATTTGTCATTCATTTTGCATCCATAGTGCAAAGTGCGGCAAACTCTCTCATGAGACTATATTAAACCAAGAAGTATAAAAGAAATCGGGATGAAAGATATCCATATGGAATAGAATTATTGTGCTAATTTGGGCTTAGATTAAAAAAAATTGCTAAATTAAACTGCCTAACCAGAAGCACTTACCATCTCTACTCCTCTAGGTGTTTTTCAGGCGTAGGTTGACAATTATCGCAAAGCTAAATAACATCTTCATAGAGCCAAAATATATATTTTTTTTTGGTAAAGACCAAAATATTTTTTTTTTGTTTTTCAAAAAACAAAAAACTTATCCCTAAAGGCAAAATCCCCATATAAATTTTGAGAAAGATATATGAAAAAATCATATGATTTATCTGGCAAGGTTATCAATAACTAAGGATGTAATGAATAAAAAAATTTTAATTTTGAATTCATTGTAAACCTAGTCTCACTCTTCTTTTTTGTTTGTTCTATAAAAGCACTATTCTTTACTAGAATCTAAACGAAAAAGAGTCCATAAGGCTTGTGGAGGAGTAAAAAACCAATTTGACGGTCAAATTTTTAAGGGAAAATTGTTCAAAAGTTCTAAGTCTATTGTACTTTTGTCAACTTAGTCATAAATCTTTTGATTTTGCCAATTAAGCCTAGTTTTAAACCAAATAATTCATATTTTGCCCAAAATTGCATTTTCTCAAGTTTTAAAACTTATTAACACAATCTCATGCCTTTTGATTTTGCTTCAGATTTGGATAACATGTGCAAGAGTGTACTTGTTAACATTAGATGAGTAATAGTACAAATATAACTTTAGTTGCCCTCCACCGCCCAAATTTTTTATTGAAGAAATAGTTATTTTGTTAGATTAGGATCAAAGCACATGGTTTTCTAGGCTTAACTCAAGTATACGAATCCGGTCCTATTGTCACCTCATCAACTTTAGAGGTGTCAAAATGGGTCATAGACCCATTTTTTGACTCATATCTTATTTATATGAGTTGTATATGAGTCAGGGGCTTTTAAAAACCCAATTAAAAATTGGTCAAAAATTGTAACCAATTTTCAATCCATTTAAAATATCAAGTGGGTTGGAACCTTAAAACCCATTTCTAAATTTCCAACCCAAGCCCCACATAATCTTTCCCTCTTTACTTTATAAAAATATTTTTTTAATAAAAAATCAAAATTATAATTCCTTTTCATATTTCAATTTTCTTTTTTTCTTTTTCTTTTATCTTTCTTTTTCCTTCTTCCTTAGCCAGTGGCCAGCAGGGCGACGGCCAACAACAAGCCAGGTAGACTCAAGCTCGTTTTTGTGTTCAAGAGTTTTTAGATAAATCTCATTTTTGTTTTCTCCTTCATTCAATTTTTTGAGCTCATACCATTTATGAATCAAAGCCACGGCACCGAAAGCTGCCTTCATGGCACTGAAAGCTGCCTTCACGGCACCGAAAGCTACCTTATCTCAAACTTGTTCCGCTGCATAAGGTAATTTCATAAATCGTCTATCCTTCTCAAGTTTTCTCGAAGCTTTTCACATGCAAGTATAACTGATAGAATGAAGCATGGCTTCTCCAAAAGCTGCTTTAGAGATGTGTGTTTCTTCTAAATTTGTCCACTTCACAAACTATTCTGTTTGACCTTCAATGAAAGGCCAAAGGCGATCCTTCAAAATATTTGTATGCTATTCTTCCCTTTCATTTTGTAGCACCTTCTTTATTTTCCTAAAATTTTTGCCAATGGACTACATGACCTTGAGAATCTTCTTCTGCTTCAATCCTTGCGAAAGAAGCCAATGCAAGTTGCCCAACATAATCTTCGAACAAATCACTCCCATAAACAATCCCAAGCACGGCTGAGGGGTCCAACATGGTGTCTTGAGTAACTCCTGCCTTTCCATGCTTAACATATGCCTCTTTAAAGTAGCTTTTGGAGAAGCCATGCTTCATACTATCCGTTAAACTTCTAGACGAAAAGCTGCTAAAGAACTTGATAAGGATAGACGACATATGGAGTTTCCTTTTGTAGTAGAATGGGTTCGAGGTAAGGCTCGCTAGATATCACAAGTGAAGGCAACTTCTGGTGGTGTGACTTTGGTTCATAAACTAGATGAGTTCAAACAGTTGAATGAAGGAGAAACAAAAATGAGATCCATTTAAAAACTCTTGAAGACAAGAAGGATGACATGCTCAATTCACCCTGGTGAATTAATGTGGTTGATATATAGTCAACTCTATCGCATGTCTACCAAGTAGTTCTTAAAGACCCTAATGCTTCCAGGGATGTTCTCAAGCTTCGTGCTAAAGCTTTGAAAAACCTTGGGACAATCTTTCAAGGTTCTAAGTCTGCTTGCAGAGAGTGAACAGCTTGCGACATGAGGGTAACGTTAAGGGAGACAGAGCTTCTAGTGAATTGCGCATGGCATCCTTCTTGTCTTCAATAGTTTTTAGATAAATCTCATTTTTGTTTTCTCCTTCATTCAACTATTTGAGTTCATTTAGTTTATGAATCAAAGTCACAGCACCGGAAGTTGCATTCACTTGTGATTTTATCTAGTGTCCCTTATCTCAAACCCATTCTACTGCAAAAGGTAACTTCATATATCGTCTATTCTTCCCGAGTTCTCTAGCAGCTTTTCACCTAGAGGTATAAATAATAGTATGGAGCATGACTTCTCCAAAAGCCACTTTAGAGAGGCATATGTCAAGCATAGAAAGGCAGGAGTTACTCAAGACACCATGTTGGCACCCTCGGCTATGTTTAAGATGCTTTTTGGTAGTGACCTATTCGAAGATTATGTTAGGCAATTTGTATTGGCTTCCCTACAAGGATTGAAGTTGAAGAAGATTCTCAAGATCGTGTAGTCCATTGTTAAAAAGTTCAAGGAAAAAAGAAGGCACTACAAAACGAAAGGGAGGAAAAACTTATAAAAATTTTGAAAGATCGCCTTCCGCCTTTCGTCAGATGTCAAACGGTAGAGTTTGTGAAGTGGGCAAATTCAGAAGAAACACACCTCTCTAAAACAACTTTTGGAGAAGCCACACATCATACGATTAGTTATACCTACATGCGAAAAGCTGCTGGAGAACGTGAGAATGATAGACGATATATGAAGTTACATTTTATAGCAGAATGGATTCGAGATAAGGGGGGCCAGATAAAATCGCAAGTGAAGGCAACTTCCGGTGCCTTGACTTTCATATATAAACCGCATGAGCTCAAACAATTGAATGAAGGAGAAAACACAATTGAGATTTATCTAAAAACTCTTGAAGACAAGAATGATCCCTTGCTCAATTACTATGGCGAATTAACGTGGTTGATATAAAGTCACCTCTACCGCATGTCCGGTATGTAGTACTTAAAGACCTCAATGCTTCCAAATGTTCTCAAGTTTTGTGCTAAAGTTTTGAAGAAGCTTGGGACAATCTTTCAAGGTTCTAAGTCTACTTACAGAAAAGTGAATATCTTGCAACATGACGGTAACATCAAAGCAGAAGAAGCTTGGGACAATCTTTCAAGGTTCTAAGTCTGCTTACAGAAAAGTAAATAGCTTGCAACATGACAGTAGCATCAAAGTAGACAAAGCTTCAAATCCTAGAAGCATTAGGGTCTTTGAGAAGTATTTGGCAAACATGCGATAAAGTTGACTCTATATCAACCACGTTAATTGGTTAGAGTGAATTAAGCATGGCATCCTTCTTGTATTAAAGAGTTTTCAGATAAATCTCATTTTTATTTTCTGCTTCACTCAATTGTTTCAGCTAATCTAGTTTATGAATCATGGTCACGGCACCATAAGGTACCTTCACTTGTGATTTTATCTAGTGCCTTTTATCTCGAACCCATTTTGCTACAAAAGGTAGCTCCATATATTGTATATTCTTCCCAAGTTCTCTAGCAGCTTTTCACCTATTGGTATAATCGATAGTATGAAGCATGACTTCTCTAAAGGTTGCTTTATAGAGGCATATGTCAAGCGTGGAAAGGCAAGAGTTACTCAAGACACCATGTTGGATCCCTCAGCTATGTTTAGGATGCTTTTTGGGAGTGACTTGTTAGAAGATTATGTTGGCAACCCGCATTGGCTTCTTCAGTAGGGATTGAAGCTAAAGAAGATTCCCAGGACCTTGTAGTCCATTGGTATAAATTTTAGGAAATAAAGAAGGTGCTACAAAATGAAAGGGAAGAAAAACTTATAAATATTTCGAAGGATCACCTTCGGAGGTCAAACATAAGAGTTTGTGAAGTGGGCACATTCAGAAGCAACATGCCTCTCTAAAGCAGCTTTTGGAGAAGCCACGCTTTATACTATTGGTTATATATACAAGCAAAAAGCTGCTAGAGAACTTGAGAATGATAGATGATATATGAAGTTGCCTTTTGTAGCAGAATGGGTTTGAGATAAGGGGCACTAGATAAAATCACAAGTGAATGTGCTTCCGGTGCCGTGACTTTAATTCATAAACTAGATAAGCTAAAACGGTTGAATGAAGGAGAAAATAAAAATGAGATTCATCCAAAAACTCTTGAAGACAAGAAAGATGCCATGCTCAATTCACTATGGCAAATTAACGTGGTTGATATAGAGTTAACTTTATCGCATGTCTGCCAAGTAGTTCTTAAAGACCTAGATGCTTCTAAGGATATTCCCAAGCGTCGTGCTTAGTCGAAAGTCCACGTTCGTCAACTGCTAAGATATAGAATGGCCTAAAACTTTATTTCAGATAAGAACACATCAAATAACCACCAAGCTACAATTATGGTTAATGCAAATGATAAGCTTTGAACACACTACTTGAGCTAAATTCCAATCATGTTAGAAGCCCTTGAAAAAGAAAAAGATGCAACAACTAGAGGGCTTGAAGAATGTCTACTATAAGAGAGAGGTCATATACACACGACAAGGATGTCGGGTAAATAAAACATAATGAATTTGAAGCTTCGTTTGCTTTGATGTCACCCTCATGTTGCAAGTTGTTTGTTTTTCTATAAGCATATTTAGAACCTTGAAAGATTGTCCCAAGATTCTTTAAAGCTTTTGCACAAAGCTTGAGAATATCCCTAGAAGCATTAGGGTCTTTAAGAACTGCTTGGCGGACACGCGATAGAGTTGACTCTATATCAACCACATTAATTCACCATAGTGAATTGAGCATGGCATTCTTCTTGTCTTCAAGAGTTTTTAGATAAATCTCATTTTTGTTTTCTCCTTCATTCAATTTTTTGAGCTCATACAGTTTATGAATCAAAGTTACGACACCGAAGCTGCCTTCATTGTGATTTTATCTGGTGTCCCTTATCTCAAACCTGTTCCACTGCAAAAGGTAACTTCATATATCATCTATCCTTCTCAAGTTTTCTAGCAGTTTTTCGCACATAGGTATAACTAATAGTATGAAGCATGGCTTCCCCAAAAGCTGCTTTAGAGATGCGTATTTCTTCTAAATTTGCCCACTTCACAAACTATTCTGTTTGATCTTCGACGAAAGGCCAAAGGCAATCCTTCAAAATATTTGTATGCTATTCTTCCCTTTCATTTTGTAGCGCCTTATTTTTTTTCCTGAATTTTTTGCCAATGGACTACACAATCTTGAGAATCTTCTTCTGCTTCAATCCTCCTAGAAGAAGCCGACGCAAGTTGCCCAACACAATCTTTGAACAAGACACTCCAAAAAACAATCCCAAGCACGGCTGAGGGGTTCAACATGGTGTCTTGAGTAACTCTTGCCTTTCCATGCTTGACATATGCATCTCTAAAGCAGCTTTTGGAGAAGCCATGCTTCATACTATCGGTTATACTTCTAGGCGAAAAGCTACTAAAGAACTTGGGAAGGATAGACAACATATGGAGTTACCTTTTGTAGTAGAATGGGTTAGAGGTAAGGCTCGCTAGATATCACAAGTGAAGCCAACTTCTAGTGGTGTGACTTTGATTCATAAACTGGATGAGTTCAAACAATTGAATGAAGGAGAAAAAAAACTGAGATCCATTTAAAAACTCTTGAAGACAAGAACATGTTCAATTCACCCTGGTGAATTAATGTGGTTGATATAGAGTCAACTTTCTCGCATGTCTACCAAGTATTTCTTAATGACCCTAATACTTCTAGGGATGTTCTCAAGCTTCGTGCTAAAGCTTTGAAGAATCTTGGGACAATCTTTCAAGTTCTAAGTCTACTTACAGAAGAGTGAGCCGCTTGCAACATGAGGGTAACGTTAAGGGAGACGGAGCTTCTAGTGAATTACGCATGGCATCCTTCTTGTCTTCAATAGTTTTCAGATAAATCTCATTTTCGTTTTCTCCTTCATTCAGCTATTTGAGCTCATCTAGTTTATCAATCAAAGTCACAGCACCGGAAGTTGCATTCACTTGTGATTTTATCTAGTGTCCCTAATCTCGAACCCATTCTACTACAAAAGGTAACTTCATATATCGTCTATCCTTCCCAAGTTCTCTAGCAGCTTTTCACCTAGAGGTATAAATAATAGTATGGAGCATGACTTCTCCAAAAGCTACTTTAGAGAGGCGTATGTCAAGCATGGAAAAGCAGGAGTTACTCAAGACACCATGTTAGCCTCCTTAGCCGTGTTTAAGATTGCTTCTTGGTAGTGACCTATACAAAGATTATGTTGGGCAACTTACATTGGCTTCCCCCGCAAGGATTGAAGCTGAAGACTATTCTCAAGATCGTATAGTCCATTGTTAAAAAGTTCAGGGAAAAAAAAAGGCATTACAAAACGAAAGGGAGGAAAAACTTATAAATATTTTGAAGGATCGCCTTCCGCCTTTCGTCAGATGTCAAATAGTAGAGTTTGTGAAGTGGGCAAATTCATAAGAAGAACGCCTCTCTAAAGCAACTTTTGGAGAAGCCATGCATCATACTATTAGTTATACCTACATGCGAAAACCTACTAGAGAGTGGAGAAGGATAGACGACATATGAAGTTACCTTTTGTAGTAGAATGGATTTGAGAAAAGGGAACCAGATAAAATCGCAAGTGAAGGTCGCTTTTGGTGCCTTGACTTTGATTCAAAAACAAGATGAGCTCAAACAATTGAATGAAGGAAAAAACAAAATTGAGATTTTTCTCAAAACTCTTGAAGACAAGAATGATGCTTTGCTCAATTTACTATGGCGAATTAACGTGGTTGATATAAAGTCACATTTATCGCATGTCCATCAAGCAGTACTTAAAGACCTCAATGCTTGCAGGAATGTTCTCAAGTTTTGTGCTAAAGCTTTGAAGAAGCTTGGGACAATATTTCAAGATTTTAAGTCTGCTTATAGAAAAGTGAATAGCTTGCTACATGACGGTAACATCAAAGCAGAAGAAGCTTGGGACAATCTTTCAAGGTTATAATTATGCTTACAGAAAAGTGAATAGCATGCAACATGACTATAACATCAAAGCAAACGAAGCTTCAAGTCCCTAGAAGCATTAAGGTCTTTGAGAACTTTTTGTTAGACATGCAATAAAGTTGACTCTACATCAACCACGTTAATTCAATAGAATAAATTAAACACGGCATCCTTCTTGTATTCGAGAGTTTTTTTATAAATCTCATTTTTGCTTTATACTTCACTCAACTGTTTCAGCTCATCCAGTTTATGAATCTTGGTCACAACACCAGAAGCTACCTTCACTTGTGATTTTATTTGATGCCTTTTATCTCAAACCCATTTTGCTACAGAGGGTAGCTTCATATATTATATATCCTTCCCAAGTTCTCTAGCAATTTTTTCGCCTATAGGTATAACCAATAGTATGAAGCATGACTTCTACAAAGGCTACTTTAGAGAGACATATGTTAAGCATGGGAAGGCAAGAGTTACTCAAGACACCATGTTGGATCCCTCAGCTATGTTTGGGATGCTTTTTGGGAGTGACTTGTTTGAAGGTTATATTGGGCAATTTGCGTTGGCTTCTTCAGTAGGGATTGAAGTTGAAGAAGATTCGCAAGACCTTGTGTAGTCCATTGGCATAAATTTTAGGAAATAAAGAAGGCACTTCAAAATGACAGGGAAGAAAAACTTATAAATATTTTGAAGGATCGCCTTCAAAGGTCAAATAGAAGAGTTTGTGAAGCGGGCAAATTGAAAAGTAACATGCCTCTCTAAAGCAGCTTTTGGAGAAGCCACGCTTTATACTATCGGTTATATTTACAGGCAAAAAGCTGCTACAGAACTTGAGAAGGATAGACAATATATGAAGTTGCCCTTTGTAGCGGAATGGGTTTGAGAAAAGGGGCACTAGATAAAATTGCAAGTGAAGGCGCTTCTGGTGCCATGACTTTGATTTATAAACAGGATAAGCTGAAACGGTTGAATAAAAGAGAAAATAAAAATAAGATTCATCTAAAAACTCTTGAAGATAAAAAGGATGCCATGCTCAATTCACTCTAGCAAATTAACATGGTTGATATAGAGTCAACTTTATCGCATGTCTACCAAGTAGTTCTTAAAGACTTGTTTCTAAGGACATTACCAAGCGTCGTGCTTAGTCGAAAGAACACGTTCATCATCCGCTAAGATATAGAATGGCCTAGAACTCTATCTCGGATAAAAACACATCAAATAACCGCCAAGCTACAATTATGGTCAATGCAAATGACAGGCTTTGAACACACAACTTGGGCTAAATTCCAATAATGTTAGAAGCCCTGGAAAAGGAAAAGGGATAAGTACTGCAGAAGTCCTAAAACTTATCACGAATGTGCAATTGAGTACTAAAACTTGCAAAAAAAGTGCAATCGAGTCCTAAAACTTGTCAAATTATTTCAATCGAGTCCTAAAGTTAACACCGTTTGCCTTTTCATTAAAAATGCCGACATAGCATTTAAAATTAAATTTTCATTATCCACGTGACTTTTTAATTATTTTTTAATTTAAATTAGATTTAAAAATTAGAAAATAAAAGTTAAAATTTATTTAAAAGATAAAACAGTTCAAAAAAAAAAAAAATTGGTAGCCATCACCCATCGCTAGATGGGGCCGGCAACCATTGCCGGAGGGGCCGGCGATGGTCATCGGCCCCTCCAACGATCGGCGGCGGCGGCAGCAGTAGGGGAGGAGTTTTTTTTTTTTTTACAATTTTTAAAAATAAATTTTACTTTTCTTTTTAGTTTTTAAATCTTATTTAAAAAAAAAATTGAATAAAAATAATTAAAAAATCACGTGGAAAATAAAAAAATATTTAAAATGTCACGTCAGCATTTTTAATGAAAAGGCAAACGGTGTTAAATTTAGGACTCGATTGAAATAATTTGACAAGTTTTTGGACTTGATTGCACCTTTCGCAAGTTTTAAGACTCAATTGCACTTTCGTGACAAATTTTAGGACTCCTGCAGCACTTATCTCAAAGGAAAAAATGCAATAATTAGAGGGCTTAAAGAATGTCTACTACACGAGAGAGGTCAAATACACATGGCAAGGATGCCAGGTATATAAAACATTATGAACTTGAAGCTTCATCTGCTTTGATGTCACCCTCATGTTTCAAGTTATTCGCTTTTCTGTAAGCATATTTAGAACCTTGAAAGATTGTCCCAAGATTCTTCAAAGCTTTAGCACAAAGCTTGAGAACATCCCTAGAAGCATTAGGGTCTTTAAGAACTGTTTGGCGGACATGCGATAGAGTTGACTCTATATCGACCACATTAATTCGCTAGAGTGAATTGAGCATAGCATTCTTCTTGTTTTCAAGAGTTTTTAGATAAATCTCATTTTTGTTTTCTCCTTCATTCAAATGTTTGAGCTCATACAATTTATGAATTAGAGTAACGGCACCGAAAGCTGCCATCACTGTGATTTTATTCGGTGCCCCTTATCTCGAACCCGTTCTGCTACGAAATGTTTGACACTTTGAGCTCATTTATGTGTTTATGATATTTCATCTTTTTTAATTTAGTATACATTGTGAAAATAGATGAATGTTAAATAGTAGTCTCTAATAGAGACATTATTGTTGGACAATTACTATACTTCTCATTTACGGATCATATTAAGTAAAGAGCTATTATTATAGTACATAGAAGGGACTATGTTAATTAATGACATACAACTGCTGTGACTCCATTAATTTTTTTTACTTAATTATGATTATTATGTGATAGCCAATTTAATAAATGTTTTAGGATAATGTTATTGTACACATTATGGTCTTTATTAAACCATGGAAGGAATGTCATATGGGCCGAGTGGGAGAATGTAAGAAAAAGTGTGGCCCACATGATGTTAATCAATGGTTTAATAATTATATAAGTGCTAAAACGTATTAGCATGAAAGGTTACAACTCTTATGAAAAAGGATGAAATTGTACAATTATTTTAGGAAGTTACCATTCTTTCAAATAGATGCCACTCTTATGAAAGTTAAAAGGCACTTTGATGGAAGACACCTATTGATAGCATGTATAAATAATATATAGTTCTCTCTCCACCCATGGCGTGAAAACAATATTGTATTCAATCATCCATTAGATAAAATATGTTTAAGGAGAAGTGTGGGTTAGAGGAGAGTAATCGGATTTCTTCATTTCTTTAATTTTTCACAATAAATATTTTCAAGGTTTTGTTATGGTTAAAGGTATGTCTTCACCCCTATTATTGAGAAAAATCATGGAGATCAAAGACACCCTCCTTTAAATAT
Source organism: Eucalyptus erythrocorys (assembly GCA_014182555.1). Lineage (NCBI taxonomy): Eukaryota > Viridiplantae > Streptophyta > Magnoliopsida > Myrtales > Myrtaceae > Eucalyptus > Eucalyptus erythrocorys. The sequence goes on from CM024601.1 coordinate 36,801,609, forward strand.
TCCGCATTGAAAAATTATGTTATCGCTTATATCGAGTACATTGTATATCAAGCCTAATAGCATCAAGTAAAGAAATATAAAATCTATAGATCTTTATTTGCAGTCCTTGTGAACCTAATTTCAATTAATATTTGATGTTAGAATTGTTTTCATTTGGTGTTCTCTTAATGTGATAGTTTGCATATATGCGATGGTTAATACATTGTTTTTCTTTATATTTTGTTACTTAAAGCAGTTATGGATGATTTACACACAAGGGAAAATCATGAGCAAGAGGTCAATGCATTATGGGATCTTGTCTCAATCGCTCAAGCCGTAATTCTTTATCAAGTGACCAACCTTTACAAACAACCTTGCATGATCTCAACATATACAGGTTATGTATAGTTAAAAGAATTGATTGGTGAATATGCTAATCCGATAAGGTGCTACAATATGTTTAGAATGCATAAGATTGTATTTAACAATTTAACGCTTGATTTAGTAACAAGTTATGACATTCGAGGATCTAGGAATACTAATGTTAGAGAAATGGTTGGTATGTTTCTTCATATTCTAGGACATGGTATAGGTAATAAATTAGCACAAAAGCATTTTCAACGCTTCGGGGAAACTATAAGTAGACACTTTAGCTTAGTTTTAGATAAAATATGTGATATGGGAAAAGATTTGATCCAACCAATTGATTGACAATATAGAAAAGTTCTAGAGAAAATCAAGAAAGATCAACCATTTTATCTATATCTTAAGGATTGCATTGGAGCTATTGACGGTACACATATTCCAGTGATTGTACCTACATATGATCAAATTCGTTTTATTGGTCGAAAAGGAACAACAACTCAAAACATGTTAGCCATATGTAATTTTAATATGGAATTTGTCTATGTTTGGCCCAGTTGGGAAGGACAAGCTCATGATACCCGTCTTTTTTATGAAGCTATTGGAAGACGCGACGCACATTTTCCCTATCCTCCTCCAAGTATGTTATTTAATGGTTTAGATACATCCATATATCTAATTGGCATATGTTGATTAAATTTACAATATATTTATATAGGTAAATATTACTTAGTAAATGCTGGATATCCAAATCCGATTGGTTATTTAGGGCCATATAAAGAAGTTAGATATCATTTGCCAAAGTTTCGAGAAGGTTCTTCACCTACGGCATATCGAGAAGTGTTCAACTATGCCCATTCCTCAATACGCTCAACAATTGAGCGAGCCTTTGGTATATTAAAATAGAAGTTGGAGATTTTAACTCATATGCCAAGTTATACGTATGAAAGCAAGTGCAAATTGTCATAACAGTAATGAGTTTGCACAATTATAGACGAGGAAATAACATGACTGATATTGATTTTGAACAAGCATAATTGGATCCCAATTATAGATTTCAATTAACCATGATGATGCAAATGAAGGGGTGAATGATTCAAATTCGTATGCATCTCCAGACGTGGCACGTTTACATGATAAAATAGCCATGAGTTTACAAGGCCATAGAGGTTTGTAATACTAAGTATAACGTATTTTTTTTTTCCGGACATATACGACCATGTTTACTATCATGAAATGACTCTCTTTCTAGTTAAATTTGTATGAGAGGAACTTGGTTTTATTTTTCTTAATAATGACCTCCCTTTTTTTAAGCGGTGCTTACTCAAAATAATTAGCATTCATAATCAATCGCTTTACCATCCATTGAATAAGTTCACCTTTTTTTCTGTATCATTTTTTTTTTTTTCAGACAATCAATAGCCCAACTTTTTATCAATACACTAGAATGATCACTAATTAACAAAGATAATTAATACTACAATAATTAAAAAGAATTATTCAAAGTTGAAAACAAACCTAAAAGAGCCATAGGCCAAAAGTTGAGCTTTGCATCTAATCGATAATCAAATTCTTCTAATATAATTTTTAAATAAATTTACTAATATGTATCTTTTACATTACTCTCAACGTGAAAATGTAAAAGGTTATAGTCATTGTTTCTATTTTGCAATTTTAAAAATACTAAAACTAAAAAATTTAATTTGGTCACACCAAAGGGCTTTTCAAATATATGTTTACTAAATAGTCTTACATTTCCCTAAAGCACTTTTCAGTTATAATTTACCAAACAGTATAGCATTTACTCAAAACTCTCTGGGCTAAAGGCTTTTGCATTTGGCTAAAGGCTTTTCCCCAAATGCTCAACCAAACGAGGCCTTAGAGGCCAAGCTAGATTGGCCAATTTTCTTGAGAAACAAGAGTCAAAGGTATTAAATGAGGATGATGATTATGGAGGCATATGTGTCTTTATTAGATTAGCGCCATCAATCCCCTTATTTGGAGACTTGGAGGATAAGGTTATCTCCCCAATTAGATTTGTCACATTTGGTTTCTTAGGTTTTGACTTTGATTTCCAATTTTTGAAAGTGCTAGACCCTCACTACTTTTCTATTTTATAGAGATTTTTGTGATTCGAATATCATAAAAATTCTTTCATGAAAGTTGTTCAAAATATCTTGATCCACAACAAACTTTAATTTCAGATTTTTCTGAGGTGCAATGGTTAGGAAGCAAGCCTTATCAATTACCATCTGAAACCTGTCAAGTACAGTAGCGATTGGGTTGCCTTCTCAAACTTTTATAAAATTTTCAATTTCGAATTTGAATATGCTTCATTAACAAAAGTTTTAAAACACATCCATGTTTACAAAATGTAAAAATTTCAAAATGTTTTTATGAAGATTTGTGCTTTGAAATGGGTTTTCTTCTATGGTTGTTGAATTTGTTCGAAGGACAAACTATTGAGTTGTGTTCAGTGATTTGCAGCTCTTTCCACAAACCGAATTAGACTTGACTTCCTCATAAAAAAACGTTATTCAAGGTCTTCTCTACAACAGATTAAATTTTTATGATTTTTCCAGCCCATTTGATAAGACAATAACACTGATTTCGAAAGTTACTCGAAAATGTTCTTCACCTTAAAATAGGAGAGCTACACACCCAAATTTGGAAGGGAAAGGGCAGTACACCCAACTCGAGGAGGAGCAAGCTAATCTAGAGTCTTGTTAGCTTGAAGATAAATATGCATTAAATGTTTTTGGACCTTAATGCATTAATACTAGGTTAAGTCATAGGCTTAGGTATCCCTAATTGTTTAGGGCTAATTATTTCCCTAGGTTGAGACTTGATGACTGCTTTCCAATTGATGCATTTCTTTAATACTTCTTGACTTGTGACAAATTGAAAGGTTTGCCTATAAATAGAGGCATTCCCCCCTCCTTTCCACACTACCTCCTCCTCTTCTCTCACTCTCATGCCATCACCCTCAACGCCTCCTCTCCCTCTTAGGTGCCCCTCTCTCTTGTTTGCGCCCTTATTGTGTCGCTCGCCCCCACTACTAACAACCACCTTTAAGCGTGTTGTAAGTAGACTTCCTAACCCTTGGTTAGGATGTTGTGTTGGTAGAATGGGTCGTGTTCTTGATCGCCTATGTGATTATATATGTTTTGTTGTATAAACTACTATTGTTATTTATGTTAGATTTCTATATTTCGCTCGTGTGAGAATTTTGTATGGTTTGCTCATATGTTGAAAGCATGCTCTAGCCCATAAACGAGTCTCGTTAGTTTAGGTTGGCGTCGAGGCGTGTCAGAATGAACCTTGCTTGGTAGGTCGATATTGAGGGCATACTGATCCACGGCCTTACTTGGTGTAGGGCGGCACCATGATCAGTCGATTTGGGCCACGGACCTTAGGGTTTTGTCATACGTGGGATCACGATGGATCGGTTATTTCTTAGTCTCGGTGCAGTATTGAGGTGTGTCATTCTTGAGCCAGGTTTGAAACTAAATCGGTACTCAGAGGTGTCGGATCAAGCCGCGATCCTTGATTCGTGCTCGGCATGATGTACAGTTTTGGAAAGGTAATGCATATTATATAGTTGGCATGATTCACGCACTCGAGCTTTGCTTGTATCGGCTAAGATGAAAGATGATAAACCGGCTTGTGTGATGCACAACGGTGATCATCTAATGAAAGATAAGAATTGTCGCCATAAGATGGCGATTATGCCCCCATGCCAATGGGATGTTGTGATAATTCTAGCCATCATCCTTGAATTAGGAGATGTTGCCCAATTTAGTTCGAATGTTCAGTGGATTCCAGAAGAACCAATGGATTTCAGTCGATTAATAAATGAATCCAGTATGCATGAGTTCCTCATATTATAGAATGATATTGGTTTATACTAATCAAGATAAAGCTTTTCTTTTGCTATTGATTTGTCATCGACTTATTGATGCAATTATGTTCACATGGTTGTTTGATGACGAGGCATCCTCCAATTCAAAGATTAGTAAATTTACTTACTAAGTTCATGACTCACCCCATTGTTTTTCAAATAGGCATGGAGATCTCACTCTAGTTTTGGAGTTGTGGTATCTCTAAAGGAGCTAAGGTTTACCTCGACCTTTTAAGCGTAAAACATACAGTGGTTGTAAATATAATGGCCAGTGAGAAAAAGCTTGTAAGTATAATTGATGTAATTTTTTTTTTGTAAGTGATTGTTTTCCTAGCTATTTATTGTTGTATGATGTTGTATGTACGATTCCGTACATGCTTAAATCGAATATTAAAAAGAAAAAGGTCGGTGATGGGCCTATGACATTGTGAAAATAATTCCCACTGTGGGACCTTGGAGATTGAGCTACGGTCATTATATTAATGGAGGGTAAATTTATCACAAACGTACTAGTTTGAGATTTTTGGTGATAAAAAAATAAGTTTGAGGTAAATTTACTATAGGTGTACTTATTTAAGGTTTTTTGTGGTGAAAAAATTAGTTTGAAATAAAATTGTCACAAGAATATAATTTGGGATTTTTCACAGTATGGAATAATGATACAAACAGTCCTTAAACTTTAACCCAATGTGTAATTTAGGGGTGAGCATCAATCTAGGGTCAACCCTAGACTGACCCTGGACCGGCCCAACCCTGCCGGTCTTGGTCCAATTAGGAGATTGGGTTGGTCCTTGGTTCTAGAATTTTTGGACCAGCACTGTGCGGGTTGGACCGACCAGTGCGGGTCGATCCTCGATCCTAAGAGTTCCTGGTCGGTCCAACCCAAACCAACCCTAACTATATATATAAATTATTTGTAATTTTTTATATAAAGAAAACCTTAAAATAAACGGTGTCAACAACATTAAACAGCTCTTTAATGAGGAGTTCAAGTAATTTTATATTGTTATTTAATAACTTAGATTTTTAATATATTTTACCGCATCGATAGTCATAATTTACGAAAGAAGAAAATGTTTTTGTAAGGAGTCTTCATGACGTCCAAAAATACACATTATGTCATCCTCCTCTAGTATTCGTTCTCTTTTGTCTTATTTGTCCTCTTATTATTCAATTTGCTAAAATCGAAAAAAAAAAAAAAAAAAAAAAAAAAAAAAAAAAAAAACAACAACAAAAAACAACAACAACAACAACAACAACAACAACAACAACTTTTCCGCTTGCCACTCAACACTCACCTCGCTCTCTTTAGGTCACTTGCGCTAGTCACCGCTCAATGCTTGCTTGGCTTGTTGCTCCTCACTCGACATTCGATGCTCATTCTATTTGACGCTCACCCCACTTTGCCCTCACCGCTTGCCTTTCTTAACTGACCTTTCTCATCATCGAATCCATTTGGTGGGTACAGTTCTCGATTGCTCTTTCAAGGAGTACAAAAAATGAAATAAAAAATTATTGATTAGTCTTGGATTGACTTTAAAACTGGATCATACCCATTAGGTCAGTCTAGTCCTCAATCACTTTTTTAAAGAGTACAAAAAATTAAATAAAAAATTATCAGTTGGTCCCGGGTTGACCTTAGAACCGGACCGAACCCATTGGGTCGGTTCGGTCCTCGGTCCCAAGCTCAATAGGGTCAGTCCTCGGTCTCAAAAATTGAGGACCAGCACTGTGCGGGTTGATCTTAGGGTTAGGGAGTGGACTGGCCCAACTCAGACCATGCTCACCCCTAGTGTAATTATTGAGGGGATCTAGACTTAGAACCAGGGAAGACGAAGTCAATTTTCTGCAGGTATGCATCCCACAGTGGGCGAACACTCCCGTTCAAGCCCTTCAGGGACAGCCTTTTAGCAGGAAACCACTCAGTCATTTAGTTTAGAGCCTAGAGACACTCAGAGATGCTAGGATGGAAACGTTTCTAACATACTCGAGCTGCATTTCTTGGAGGATCCTACCGGGCGAGAGAAGAAGAGAGGAGTTTAGAAAGCCATGAGAGGTTTTTTCACAAAAACACTCACTTCATTCAAGGGACTCTCGCCCAACACTAGGGGTGTGCAACCGAACCGGGTCAACCCGGTTCCCGGTTCGCCCACCCGGAAAACAGGGTCGGGAACCGGTTCCCGTTAAAACCGGTCCGGAACCGGTTCCAACAACTCGTACCACCGTTTTAACCGGTCCGGAACCGGTTCCGAGGGATTACCCACCCGGAACCGGTTCGACCGGACGGGGTTTTGGAACCGGTTGGAGAACCGGTTAAGACACCTATTTTTTCTCACAAACCCCAACCCTAATTTCTAATTTTGCCTCTCTCTCTCTCTCTCTCTCTCTCTCTCTCTCTCTCTCACGCATGAGTCTCATCCCCTTCCTTCTCTATCTCTCGTCTCCGTCTCTCGTGCCGAGAAACTTCGAATGCGCGGCGGACGGGGGAAGGGCGTGGCGGTCGCACGCCGAGGAGCTCGCTCTTTCGTGTAATCTTTTTCTTGGTACGGGACTCGTTGTTGTCCTCCTTTTTGTTTTCCCCGTTTGAGAAGACGATGTTGGGAGTCACGAGTGTTTCGGGTTTCGATTCGTTTCGTTGTTCTTCCTCTCCGATGCCTGTAGTTGCGTGTGTGTGTGTGTGGGAAGGACCGGGGAGGAGGTGGCAATGAGCTGAATCTCTAGATGGTTCTAGAACTCAAGGGGCTCGTGGGTCGATTTTAAGGTTAGGATTTCAGGAATTATAGGGTGGGGGGGTTGCGGAATCTTCGCGTGCGGTTCGATTTTCGCTCCAAGTTTCGGCTTCTTTTCCGTCAAGGGAGAATGCAGAGGAAGATGGTCCGTTGTCCGGTCCCATCTTCCTCTCGCGACCTCCGCCCGAAACGATGAAAACCAGATCTTGGGGGCTGTTTTGCTAGTCCCGTCCTCCTTAAATAGGTTGATTGGACTGACCCGATAAACATCTTCGTTTGAGCTAAGATAATATCGTTTTTAGACTTTGAGTTCTTCATGAGATTCGTAGATGACTTCGCAAGCTTTTCAACATCACATTGCATGCGCCATTTTGATGTTGTTTGCTATGTCAAAATCTGTTCGATATTCGGTGATCTGTTTTGAAATTTGCTATTCTTTGCGCTTGTTGTTGAAGCAACCATAGTAATTCTCCTTCGAGCCGCCGGTTGGAGGAGAAACTGTCTTCTATAATTCAAGAAATGGTATTGTGGCCGAGGTACATCCTTTCTATGTTTTCTCTGTTTGAAGTTTTTCTCTTGGATTCATACAATAAAGATTATCTTTGCACCTTTTTGTTTCTGGCATTCTTCATGTTGCATCCTTGAATATGGCATTCATCCATATCCCGGTCTACCCTTTGCGATTTATCTCCATCTTAACTCCATAGGTCGCTCCACCAAGGAATGGCTCTACTTCATATACATGGTGATAAGTGTATGCTTCATGAGGCTCGCATTGTGACAAAGGGTGTCAAGTATGTCTTTCGTTCTGATGTAGCTTTGAATTCAATTTGTTGGTCAAGCCTTTACCAATCACATAGAAAGATGAGTAAGCATAGATACGTTTTATATCTTGATGAAGTGAGCTTGGTCATCTTTCAAAAGTGTATTGTATCTACTATGACCATTCTGATTATTTTTGTACCTCCTTCCGTACCCACTATTCTTCGATTTGATCGATGTTCTTCCCATAAATAATAAGTTTTGAATGGATTGTGACTGGTGAATATGATAACGAAGTGATGTTAGCTTGAAAATTGAAAATGCAGTATTTCATGTGATGCTTATGCCATCAACAAAGATCGCTCTTCCGAACCAAGAACATATACGAAAATGGGAAACAAAAGTTACCAGCTCTTATTCATATTCAATTTCTCCTCCAACCAAAAGTAGCTCAACAGGTTGACCCCGTTCCCGACCGGAAAACAGGGTGGGTTGGGAACAGGGTCCAATGTAAACGGGGTAGGAACAGGGTCCAAAAAAGAGAACCGGTTATAACAGGGTCGGGAATGGGTCCAGTCTAGACCCTACCCACCCCGGACCCGATCACCCCTACCCAACACAATACAAACTCCTTGCCTTATATAGGCAAATGGGAGACACAAAAGACAAAGACCAACTAACGGTCCGAACGTAACAAAGGCTCCTAACGAAATTTCCGGGAGGGAATTATTCGCACACTATAAACAGTACCTGTACTGTGAACAGTAAATTGCTACAGTACTTTCCCTAGCCTAGTGAACAGTAACTTTGCTACAGTGACCTTGTACGGACAACGGCATTTTCAGCGGTCTCGTCCATCACGGGCATTGTAGCTGTTGTGGGAGTCATATGAGTTGTAATTTGATGCAAAGAGGTGTTCTTCGTACTTTTGTTCAAGAGCTTCAAGATCTGCAGGTGAGAGTATCTGTCTTGACGAGGATGCTTCATGTGCCCAATGTGAGGCTTCTTCCTGTGCCCAATCGGTGTTATCGTCAGGACCAGGGATGTTTGGCAGAGGCCAGTTGGCTGGATCCCTGTAGAAAGATACATTCGTGTTTTGAGATAAGGACGAGGATCTTGGAGCATAGGGGTCCTGGGACAGAGGACCTCCCCATCTAGTATAGGGGTCTTGAGTGGATTGGACAATGTCATCTGCATCTGTCATTTCATGCTCCTGGGATAACGTTGCTTGTCTGAAATCATCGAGTGCTTCCTTGGCTTCTGGTATGAGTTCATAATGATCCCAAATGGAGGGGGCATTATAATTCCATATTTCTTGAGGGACAGTTTTGTTTTCTTGGCAAAGAATTCTTTGAAGCTCTCGTGCGATGTTCGAATATCCGATGAGCCCGGATACGATCTCGTGAATTCGGGCTTCTCTGCATTCGAGATATGGTTTATAGGATGTGGTTCCTATTTCCTGTGGTTCATTAATTATGCTACCATTGTTTCTAAAAAAGTGCCATGGTCGCTTAAAAAACAGAATGGTATGGACTTCAGGGTTTGGTGTCGCGGTTCTTAGTTCTTTTTCTAAAAGATGTTTCCAATGAGTTGGAAGATAAAACCAGTTGAGAAAGTCTAAAAGATTTCTGTCACTTCCCCTTTCAACATTACCTTTACCAAGCATGAAAATCCTTGTTAGGTTGGCAATGAATCTTCTTGTTGGAATCTCCATAGCTATTAAGTACTTGTTGGTTAAGTACCATAATAATTTTTTGAGTTGATCAGGAAAATCATCTTCCTTCCATGTAAGAGGATGAATGAATGGATAATCTGCATTTAACCCAAAAGGATAGAGAATGGAACCTCCGTTGATTCGGAATAGTTCAATATGGCATTGCCACATGAGACTATCTATGTTTTCACCGAGACGGTCGTCTTTGGATTTCTTTAATGATTTCCTGGGATATTTCCAGTCAGGGCGGATCTACGATCTTCTCGATCTTGTATTTCTTTCCATAATTGAGCATATGGAAGGCGGGTCTCTTGATGTACATGTTGATTTCTCGCGGGTGCTTTCGGTCTTGACAAGAAGTCAGCAAGCACATTCTTCTTTCCAGGAATGTGTTTGGTTTCAAAAGAGTATTTTGAAAACCATTCAGCCCATCGAAGCAACTGGGAATTCGGAATTTGCTTCTGCTTGAACTTGGTCATCTGTGGAAAAAATGCGTGATCCTTGAACTTTAACCCAATGTGCAATGTGGTCTATAAACTTTTAATTTTTTTAATTTAGCCTCTGAACTTTTGGTACACATTCAATTCAGTTCCTGAACTGTATGAAAATGTTCAATGACTACATTGAGCAAATTAGAAGTTCAGGGACTGGATTACACATTAAGTTAAAGTTTAAGGATCACATTAAATAAATTAAAAATTTATGAACTAAATTATATATTTGACTAAAACTTATGGACTATTTGTGTCATGTGTCACTTTCTCGATATTTTTTTCATCAAGAACGAGTAAAATTAGATAAGAGAGACCAAAAGGGAAAGGCAAGACTTACGCAAAGGAGGGTTGAGAAACCTGAGCTTGCATTGAAGCTTGACTTTACTTTTGTCACCTCCAGTTTTTCGTTTCTTTTTCTCATTTTACTAATGGGATTTTCAGTCCAAATTGAACTGTCTACGTTGAATGCGTAATGCAAATTAAGAAAAGAAAAAAGTCACCTATTTCCCACAGACCCTTTGAGAAAAAAGAGAGGATACGATCACAATTAAATCAAGTTACTTTATCTATAGCACTAAAAAAAAATTATTTAATTAAATGTAAGAGCACAAACGAGCATAGCAAACTATTTTAGCAGTATTGTTTGGGATTAAAAATCAATCGATAATGGTCCATTTCCGAAATAAAAATATTTTCATTTAATAGTATAGAGCAACCTTAGGTGAGAAACATTTACTTTGTTAGGTTGGGCTACAAACCTCACTTAATCAAAAAGAAAATTTATTTATTTATGTGCTAAATTTATTGACTTACTTCAATTTTATCAGTTTCCAAAGTTATAAACCAAAACGAAATCGATAAAAAAAAAAAAAAAAATGTAAGCCAAAACCAAATAAATAAACCCTTAAGCCAATCTCATCGGTTCCCAGCAACTCCATTTGTTTCGCAAAATTTGGATAATTGGAAAAATATTTTCCTCAAAATGATTATTTATATTGTTTGAAATAATTAGTTAACAAAATTTGTTTTCATCATTGTTGTCTAATCATTTTTGTGGATGGTGAAGTAACTTTTCGTTTATTAATTTTTATAAATGATACAAAACAATTATATTTAGAAAAATATTTTTAAATTAGGGTTAATGCCACCAAAAGCCCAAGTCGATACACATATGATAATTTTATCCCAAATTAATATTTTAACTATAAAAAACCACAAGTCAGTATACTTGTGACAAATTTACTATATGTTAGTTTATGTTAAATCTGTTAAATTGGATTAATAATACGAAAAATCACAAACTATTATACCCTTAACAAATGGATGGTAAAAATGCAAATAAGTACATCTATCAACTATTACGTGTCATTCAACTCAACAAATTGATAGTAAAATTTAATCGAAACTAATAAAGGGAAAATCGTCACAGGTACACCACTTTGAGGTTTTTTTTGTAAAATATGTCACATATGTATTAATTTTGGATTTTTCATGGTATTAGCTATCTAATATGGAAGGCGAAGGTAAAATGGGAATTCCCACCTTCTCGAGGATTGAGATGGGGACGAATTAATATTAAGTGTGGATTTCGATTCCCACCTTACAGAGCAAAAGTCTAAGAATGAGAGTTAAAATAGGAGTAGAGTAGGACCGACAAAAAAAAAATATTATTAGCTATTTAAATTATTCATTTTTCAATTTGGTTGTGGTGGGTTTATTGATTTGCAATTACGTTCAACTTGATCCGAAGTAAAACCCTAAATGGGCCCTTGAGCGTAAAAAGCCCATCTTCACAGCTCCTCCCATGTCCCTCTAAAACTCTCACTGACGAAAGCGATCGGAAGAGAGCGCGGGCGCCGGAGGTTTCGGAAGAGCCTGGGATCGCTAAACGCTTCGGAGCTCCGACCAGCGGCGGCGACCGGTTCCGGTTCCGACGACCGCCGCGAAGGGACTCGGAGGATCGGATTCGAGCGGCGGCGGAGAAGATGCCTCAGGTGAAGATCATCGCCCGGAACTTCATGGACATGGTCGCGGCCCTGCCCGCCATGAAGCTCGACCAGCTCTACCAGAACGCCTTCATCTGCGAGGCGATTCTCAGGTCTCGCTCTCGCTCTCTTCAATCGCAATCGTCATTTGGTCCGCCGAGAATGAACTTGAATGAATGAGAGAGATCGTCGGCTTCTGGCTGATCGCAAACACTCAGCTTACTGCATCAGCTCCGATGGAATTGTACTTCAAAACGCCCTTTTTTTGCCGTCATTGCAGCTTAGTGAGCATTGAGCATCCTATGCACCGGCGTACACTGTAGAAATAACGAGTTAAACTTGTGGTATAAAATGAAAGCAATTTCGATACCTGAGGGGGGGGGTGAGAGTGGCCGATGTGATTTCGTTCTTGTTGCGCTCAGGTCGCTGCCCCCGTTGGCGAAGAAGTACGTGATACAGATGCTGTACATCGAAGAGGCGGTGACAACCAAGTCGATCGAGGAGTGGGTCCTTCCGGACGGACTCTCCAAGCATAAAGTCGCGATCGACCGGCTGCTTCAGTTGAGGATTTTCTCCGAGGCTTTCGACAGGTGAAATGGGTCTTCTGTTTGATTTTCTCTTCATAACTGTTGCCTGAGGTGTTATCTAATATATATTGCCCCAAGATGAGGTCTTGGACGGATCGTATGCTTGGCTTTATATTCCTAGTATTTTTTTCCCTGCCTAGAAATGTTCCTGTTGTAGCAATAGAGAACAGTTGGAGAAGTAGGAAGTTTGACACTCAAATTTATGAGAATTTTAGCTTCCTTGTGATTGAAGGGAATTTTTATAGGCCTGCTCATGTTTCATATGTCAAACTGAAAGGCAAGTAGATTGTGTGACGGTACACCCTTTTTTGGTAGAAATGCCTTTCCCGGCCCTTCCTTTACATTTTTGTAAACCCTACAAACAAATCAAGACGTATGGGATAAGTAAGTTAGTTGGTAACTGTATGCTTCTTCAGTCTGCGGAATAGCGAATGCTTGTCTGTAGTTACCATATATATGGCTGATCTAATTACCTCATAAGCCGCTCATAATAAATGGCTTCCACTGTATAAGTTTCTGTAGAAAGTTGTTCGAGCAATTTTTAATTCTTCATATCTACAAAGCACGTGATTCAATATAAGCATCTTTTCTTTGCAGTTGTTCACCTCCTATGTTATTTTGCAAAAATCTGCATGCACTGGAAACAGAAATTCATTTTGTTTTTTCCTTGGATTTTTGCATGTCAATTCACTTGTTTTCTTTATTGTTAAATTTTCTTTGTGCTACATCCTACAACTGTTGACATTAGAAGTGGTTCAGAGATGCATTGCCAATTACCCCTCTCTTGCTCTCTCTCTCTCTCTCTCTCTGGGTTGTGAGGGTAATCAGGATAAGCATTTACACTTTGTGGAAATTCAAGAGAGAATTTCGTATTATAAACGTTTTGATTTGTTTTTACTATGTCAGTTTCTGAATTTAAAATTGTAATGGCAGAAGTAGTGGAACCAGCTACAGGCTAAATCCAACCTTTCAGGCTAACCTCCAGAAACACATAACCTGTGGGTAAGTTACAGATTTGTTTGTGGCTTCTATTTCTTTAATTTTTTTTAGGATCTGGTGGGATAGAGAGGAACGATGCTTTGTTTGAATATATCTTGGGTAATATGTAGCTCGAGTTTGCACTGAGACATCAGTATGTTTCAAGATTTTGTCAAGAACTGAGAACTCAACCTTTTGTTAAGTAGCACTTGAAGCCCAATGGTAAGATATGATTTTTGTTGTATAACTTCTGCTGGAATTTTTATTTATCATACGTTGCAGAAAAATGAAAAACTTTTCAATGCTTCACAGGTTCTGGATGAAAGCTATAATACATAGAAAAATGAAAAATTTGACATATACCCTTAAGCATTCATTTTGAATTAAGTCAGACTGATGAAAGCTATAATACATAGATCCTTTTTTGTGTTTTATCTTGTTCCTACCTAATTAAGGATCATATAGTCCCCCTTTTTTGTTGCATATTATCTTTTCTGCCTTTGCCAATCTTAAGAACATGCTATCACATTTATGCTAGCATGTCTCCATTGCTCATTTTTCTCTTTGCTTCTGTTTTTTTCTCATATTACTGCATCAAATCATGGCTGAGTATGGATAGATACATATAGTACTGATATATATTAATAGATCATCCTGGTAAGGCGTATCCATGGCATTAGAATTATTGGGATATCTTCCGTCACCAAGTATTTTTCCTGTAAATTGTCAAAAATTGGACTTAAGCTTAGGTCGCGAGTTGTTATCTTGACACAATCCTTAGTGCATGACTGAAAGTTGAACCATGCAGAGGAGTTTTGCCAAGGGAACCAATGCCATCAAACATCACCGCCAGGCTCCCAAGCTTGGAGGATCTTGAGGCCTATGCTCTTGAACAATGGGAGGTGAGAATTTTATTCTTCTCCTTCTTCTTCTTGGGTCTTTCTTTTACAGATGGCTGCATTGACTCTTCTTAAAGTCTTGCTCCTTTGACTGAATTTATCAGTTCAATTTGCTGCCATTGATTGGTTTTGTTGCTTCATTTACTTTGCTCTTTCATGAAGCTTCAATTGTGATAAAACAGTGTTTTCTTCTGCAACTTATAAACTCAACCCAAGCTGAAAAGATGACGAACATAAGTCCCTCTATGATGAGAATCTTCCAAAGGGGACTTCTAACTCAGAGGTTGTTTATTTTTCTTTGCATATATTATATGTTTGGAGGTCTTTTTGGATGGTTGCAAATCTGGTTGATTGGTGACTAGTCTGTGTCATTCCTACAGGGACAAAGAACCTCCTAGGTTAACTGAGAGTGGCTTCCAGTTCTTGGTATGCATAAAAGAATCATGACCCACTTTTAAGTCTGTCGGCATGTCTGTCGGCACATTCTTTAATAATAGTTGCTTCATGTGAACCGCAGTTGATGGATACAAATGCACAACTATGGTACATCATCAGAGAATACATATCAAATTCTGAGGTATGATTGTATAATGAATAATATTAATATATGTAGAGCCACCTTATTCCTTTTATTTTCTCTGTATGCGACCAGTTATAATCTTCCTTTTCAAGTCATTCCTTAAAGGTCATGTTCATGAAATAAGAATAACTCAAATTATTGGCTTATTCTAAGAGGATTTTAGCTATTCAATAGCATAAGCCATGATTGGCTCGATAATGACACAATCTGAGAGCTCTGCAAAGTAATTGTCTTTTTACTCAATTCTGTTTGTGACTACTTGCATTTGGATATTGCTTGTCCTAGTGGAATTTGTGATCCTAATGTAGTGGGTGTTTGGGCTCCTAAATATTCACATCTTGATCAACATGATTCCAGGAGATGAGCCATTGAGACATATACATCTTCTAGCTTCTTCACAAGTATAGTTGGGGGGTCCATTATTGCAGTGGCAAGTTTAGAGTTCGACTAATTGGAGATAATACCCTCCTTTCTGTGGAAGTTCAAAGTAGAAACCTATTTGTCTCACCAGCCTCACTGGCTTAAGGGATTGAGAGTGTAATGCTGTCTTGTGGAATCACAGAAAAGTGTAAGGGGGTCTCAACTTGCTTCTCCTGTAATCTCTTCTTCAATGGTGTTGAGCTTTAAGTCTGATGTATTTTAAGGCATTACCTACAGCTATAGCTTCCTTTTAGTCTTTCATCGTGGGCCTTTCTTTCTCATGAAAGAGTTATAAAAAGAATTATGATTACTCAAGAATAGGATAGTGCTGTATCCCAATTGTCGACACCGTTAGTGTCATTGAGTTTGTCTATTGGCTTGACAACCTGACATTTTGTTGATTTTTTTTTTTTTTTGGTCAAAAACACTTTGCTGATGAAATTTCATTCAATAGAGATGACATGTTCATTTATTCACAGTATCTGCCACTCTCTTTCTAAATGGAGTCTCAATTTGGTGCAGGAACTAGATGTAGATTCAGCTGATCTGATTTCATTTCTGCTCGAGCTTAGTTTTCATGCTACAGGAGAGGTACAGTAGTTTGCATGTGTTTTGTTCATGCACAAAGTTTCACAGGACATAAGTTTTCTATGAGATAAATCTCTTGAGGTTGTGCAATGTTTGCCTGAAAAGCTTTGCTTAGGTGACTCACTATGACTCTGTCATGCTTGTCAAACATGTGCTAGGCATATAACATGAATACACTGACTGAAGTCCAGAGGAATACACTCAAGGACCTTGCTGACTTGGGCTTAGTCAAACTTCAACAGGTATGGCAGCTCTTTAGTTCTTTTTTATTGGTGCAAGATGTAGCGCTTGCTTTATAAATAAAACCTTTTAACAGATTTATTGCTACCTTTATGTGTATATTCCCAGGGAAGAAAAGAAAGTTGGTTCATACCAACCAAATTAACTACTAATCTCTCTGTGAGTTTGACTGATTCATCATCTCGAAAAGAGGTATTTCCTTTGCGTATTTGATGACTGTGGGCACTATGTTTTGGTTCTTTATTTTGCAAACCATAGCTTCTTTGTTGATTCATGAAAAGGTGTAATTACTTTTGTTATGTTTTCTATAAATTAACATTGCACAACCATGCGCAACTGAATACCTGTTTTACGACAACCTCTTGAATTGCTAATTGCTATATTGATTGATTAAGTGTTGCTAACAATTCAGGTCAGGCCTCAAGGACAGTAATTGTAAGACATGCTTTTTTCTAGTTGCAAACATTAGACAGACCATGCACCTTTTCTTACCTGCATGTTTTTCTAGCACTTGTGGAAGGGCTTTAAATTTGTCGAAATGCTGCCACTGATCTGTTATGTCTTAGAAAGTTCTATGTTCTCAGTTGAAATTTGAACCACTATTACTTTTGGAAGTTCCATGTATTCTCCATTGGGACATTAGACCTCCAGTATTATTCATGTTATGCTGTTAAAATTAAAATTTTAAATTTGGTTTGTTCTCTCTGCAGGGATTTGTTGTTGTGGAAACAAATTTTAGGATTTATGCATACTCGACATCTAAGTTGCATTGTGAAATTCTACGACTTTTCTCAAGGTATGGTCATAAAAAAGTTGGATTAGGAGACGGAAAGAAACTGGATTTGAGCAAGCATGCAATACATCAAATGAAATTGCGTCACTGGTTAATTTTATTCCATATTAATGTCTTCTCTAGTCTGAATCTCTGCCTGCTTTCTTCTTTCCACGTTTTCTATTCTGTCTGGTCATGGAAGTTTCTGATCTCATTTTGTTCACCATTTGAATTGTGGGGTGTTATATGGGCTGGGAACCTGCAATCTTTCTGGGAAAAGGAATCAATCTCAGTCATCTTTCCTTTACTGGGCCCTGGGGCCAATATGCTTATCTACGGGCCACTATGTAGAAACCCAAATCTTAAATCATGTTTTGTTTGAGGTGTTCATGTGGAGCAGCCAATTGCTCTACTTACTATAATGTTGCTGGATCCCTTGTGGGCAAATCCAGTGAAGTAAGTTTTGAGTTCAAGATGGCAAGCATTAAATTACTTGTGATTATCTATCCATTATTACAGGGAAACTTTCTTTTCAAAGCTAAAATCTCATGCCCACTCTTGCAATACAAGACTGACTTATGTCTGCATGGAATTAACAATAACTATTTTGGGCAAATATTTAGATTTTTCTTATGGTTCAATTAAAACCTGTCACAATATAATTTTATGCACGTCCTTAAATTTGAGGACTTGACAATTGTGTGGGTTTTTTGATAGATGGGAAAGCGAGCAACTTAGTGCCCCTTCAAACACAGTCTCTCATAAAATAGATTCTTAGAATCTCTTGAGAATAGATTCAAACTGCACCTCTTCTTAGCATGGTGCTAAACGGGAAAGGAATATGAAGATTATATCCTGGCCAATGAGTCCTTAATTGTGAATTAGCAAGGTACAGAATGAACAATTAGATATTTGCTCGATCCCACAGACACAAAAGCTGTATCCGGAATAGACTTGCCATTTTTATTGTTTGTCATTTGCACACAGTTTTCCTCTCTCTCTCTCTCTCTCTCTCTCTCTCTCTCTCTCAAGTCATCTGCTCTTTTCTATTGGTCAATTCTCTTTACTTCTCATAATATACCTGATCTCCACCATTTTCTGCATTCTACAAACTTATTTCTGTTTGCCATTAACTGCAGAGGTACTAATAGAATGCTTATATTGCAGAATTGAGTATCAGCTACCAAACCTTATAGTGGGGGCTATAACTAAAGAAAGCTTGTATAATGCATTTGACAATGGGATCACAGCAGAGCAGGTAAGTTTTTGTTGCTTAGCAGGCAACTTTCATTTTTATAAAATTTTGTGTGGACTATAGTGTGAACATAATATCTGTAAGGATCTATTTCCTTCTTAGAGGCCTATCATTTTGAGCAAATTTGACTGACTTACAAGGTTCCTGATTTTATGTGCCTGTTTAATTTCATGGAGCTCCTTGCAAAGTTTTGCCTTGTGGATGATTGATATTTTAGAAAGAGGCATCTGATGGTGTTATTGAATTACTTAAAATTTAATGCTTTGTGAAAGCATATTTAGTTTTTGGCCTATTATGGTTACTTGTATTGGGACTGCCAATATCTCTTCAATTTTCTGATGATGAGATTTTGCTTTGACATCCATCATCAGTAATCAGATAGTGCTGTTATAGACACCTGATTTAGATATTTGTCAATATCATTGCTTCAAGAATAGATGCAGGCATAGCTTATTGTGGATGAATGCTTACATAATTGAAGAAAACTACCTACCATTCATCAGATTTCTTTTTTCGTGCTGCAGATTATTTCTTTTCTCCAACAAAATGCGCATCCCCGTGTTGCAGAGAGAGTACCATCTGTTCCCGAAAATGTGACAGATCAGGTACCATCCCTGGTTGACATTACTTTTTTTCCTTCTTTTCTTAAGATAGGTAAACCATTGCATTTCATAAAGTTCAAGCAGGGAAGCATCAGCTGCTTCCCACTACAGGCTTTTATAAAGGTTCAATGAGACAGAACAGAATTAATTCACAGGTACAGTTTGCAAATGCTAACAGTGTTTTGAAAAGTAATTGACTGCTCTAAGTGTCAAAGTGCTCATTCCTGTACTTCATCTTACCTATGGCTTTTAGTTCAGCGAGCAACATTAGGTAACTTTTCATAATGAATTGTTTCATTTCTCATCTTGCATGTGGTATAGACAAGCAATCCAAACCATCCTGATCATGAGTTCGGAATAGTCCATCCTTTATGTTCTTAATCCAGCCAATTAATTCAGGCTCGGTTTCACTTGTTTCCTAACATCACCACGTGGCTAGACATCTGGACTAGATGGACTTAAGAGAGACATCAATTAGAGAGAAGATGGTAGCTAGTCTTATCTTGCAAACAATACAACATACTTCCTTGAATGCTGGTGCTTAATCTCCAGTACCTAGTCCTTTTAAAATAGCATGCCAGGCAATTAACATAAATCGGTTCTGTCAGGTGTCAGTTACGTCCTGTTCCTATCAGTTATGCCCCCATCCCACAAATGTTGATCACATCTCAGCTATCTGCTTTTAAAAAAAAAAAAAAAAAAAAAAAAAAAAAAAAAAATCACCTTTTAGTAGTTGAACAGAACTAGATTTCCGCAATGACCTGGTTATGTTGCTTCTCAATGAGGTACCCAGATTAAGTGTGTGATTTTGTATGATGACCACCCATGACTTTCAAAAACAACTGCTTCAATTTTATTAACTCATAGCTTGTAATCTGTGATTGACACATCAATCCTGGTGTGCTCTTTTTTAAGTTTCTATAGTTGGCAAAGCCATTTCCTATCTCATTTTCCAGGTTTTTGACAGATTAGATTGTGGGAATCTGATCTTAATCGGGTTGAGATGACTCCTGCACATTTCTATGATGAATTTCCTACTCGGGTAAAAATTGGTGAACTTCAAGTTATATACTCATCTTCCAGCACCAGGATTTTTTTATATATTTGGTCTCTCTACTTCTGTAGGATGTCTTTGAGGCTGCCTGCGACTTTGCACGGGAGTACGGTGGTTTGTTGTGGGAGGATTCAAAGAAAATGAGGCTAGTAGTGAAGACAGATGTGCACACGCACATGAGAGAGCATCTTCGCCGCCAGAGGCAATAAGCCAGAACTTTGTTGTTTATACATCATTGAAGTTTGAGAGTGACATGACATGTGAAGCAATCTAATCCAACGAAGGCCCTGATGGATGTGCTAAAATTAGATTGCGGAGATTATACTGTGACATCTCAGAATTGTTGATTTTACTCCATTAAGCATGTAAGCTGATGCTCTAGATCAGCAAAACTGGGGAGTGATCTTAAAAACGGTTGAAGATGGTTGCCATTTGATGACTCGTGATGATCGGGAAGGGAAACAAGCATACAAATTGTATAACTAGAGCTAGCATGACATCATGAAGCGTGTTTACATAGGAAACTTTTGATTCGGCATGTGAAGTTCTGGAGAAGGATAACTTCTTTGATCATGTAAATGAGATTGAAGGATGGTTCTCATGGTAACGGAAGGTGTTGATTG
Source organism: Eucalyptus erythrocorys (assembly GCA_014182555.1). Classification (NCBI taxonomy): domain Eukaryota; kingdom Viridiplantae; phylum Streptophyta; class Magnoliopsida; order Myrtales; family Myrtaceae; genus Eucalyptus; species Eucalyptus erythrocorys. The sequence continues at coordinate 36,822,134 of CM024601.1, forward strand.
CTGTCATGACATGCGATTGTGTTTAGATCAAGCTGGATGATGTTTAATAGAGCAACAACCATATCCTTCTGCCGGTGTCTATCCTGTGTTTTCTGTTATTGCAAGGCAGCCATCAATGAGCAGTTGAATTGATTGAAAAACCAAGACCAGTTAAAAAATGTCATGCACCCCACTTTTGAATAACTTTAGCATGTCATTGACAAAGTTATCGAGTATATAAGCTTTGGAATTGATTGAAAAGTCAATTGCGCACAGCCGAAGAAAATCATTATGAGCCAAGAAATTTATTAGTACTCACTAATCAATGATGTCGGGTTGCCCTAGAATTTAAAACGCAACAAACCACTCTGATTTAGGACCCAGTGTTTAAAGCTTCAGATTACAAAATATTTATGAAAACTCTTAGCAAAGAGCAGCGTTCAACAGCATTCCTCTTCACCATTGGGGAAGCTTTTGCTGCTTGAGCTTTTCTATACCTTACAGTCATAGTTATTGATAATTTGATAAGGATTCAGCGCAGAAGCTTTGAAGCGAGAAATTGACAGCAAGACATTGACAGCAAGACGAGAACAGCGTCTATGTTAATCTTTGCTTGGTGCTTACTGGTGTTGTTTAGTAAGACCATAAAACAAAGTACCTTCTCCTTTTTGGCTTTGACGAGAAAAATGTAAGGAATGTCAAAATCATTGTCAAAGAGTTAAACATCAAATTTTCGCTTACAATAGCGATAAGCTCAGACGTATAAACTCTCAGGGCCCAAAATCACTACTCCCTACAGTTCAAAAGTCAAAGGTTTCGAGTACTTGAAACCAAGTTCATGAAATGCTCACCATAGCATCAGACAGCCAAGGTTGTTCTTAGCATAAGGATCTTCTAAAGGAATACCTGGCACTAGCATCAGCGTTTGACCGAGTCAATGAAGCGGATGCTCTCTACAGGAATGACTTGCCCTTCGATATTTACACAAATGACTGGCAGTATTCATACCCGTCCACAATTAGGGGTAAAATTGTAGAGAGGAAGATCTTATCTCATCACAAATGTAAGGACTTTTGTGCCAAGGTTTGCCCACTGCCATCCCTATTTCAATGCCAAGTGTGACAGTATCTAAAAGATACTTCCCAAAGACCTCATATACCAGATGCCTCGTCAACATAAATCAATAAATTATCTGGTGTTTTAAGTTAACCAATCACCAAATAACTCGGTCTTTTCAGTCTACAGCTACATAAATACTACTTGCTTAAGTGTACATAATCACAGAGAAAAAATTGCAGTAACCAATACAGAGAACCAAGAAGAGAGAAGTTGAGGTGAAACTATTCAGATTTCTTGGAAGTCGCAGATGGTTTCCTCTTCATTCGGCTGAAAGGCCCCACAGTGCAGTCCATAATATACATGTAAATGACCTGGCTCCAAGATTTATATGCAGCGAGCCCCTCATAATACTCTGGGGCAATCTCCTTCACCTTATAAAGTTTGCTTCCTGGAATCCTAGGGAAATCATGGTGCTCATTGTGGTATCCCACGCTCCATGTCATAAGATTCAGGGGACCATAGTAGGAATATGTCTCTTGGTCTGGCTTGAAAATATAGTGTTCTGAGATGAAGTGACCAGCCATTGGGTGCATTCCACCCCCAACAAATGTAGAAAGGATCAAATAAGCAAAAGACTTCCAACCCCAGTAATAAACCATGGACACATCGAGGGCTACCTGAATGACTAAATTGATGAACTCCCAAATACCCGGAGGCTTAGGTTTGAGAAAGAGAGGTCGCAGAGCATAGAAGAAGAGTTGTAAGACTACCCATATGGATTTCGTGAAAGCATTTCTCACAAGATAGGCTTCAGCAAGGCTCGGAAGGTCCATATCCATCCCATCAACTCCCTGGTAGCGATGGTGCTCCAGGTGATACTTTTGGAAGGTTACAGACATGGGAACACCAATGGGTAGATTAGCGAATATTCCAAGCCAGCGGTTGTATACCGGAGTTGAGAAGGCAAGATTGTGGCTGAGTTCATGGATGGCTAGAAAGAGATTGTGGTTGAGAAAAGAACCAAAGAAATAGGAGATAACCAGAATCTTTAGCCACCCTGCATCATGGAGCAAAATAGCGGTTCCTAGCTGTAGCAGCACTGCAACAGTAATCTGCACAAAATGATAAAGACAATATATGAGATGATCAAAGTTAAAAGACACAGCTAACATATATTGCACGAATTGGCACATTACTCCTAAGCGTATGCATTAAGGTGCTCTCAACAAGTCACATTCACCAAAACATCTTAAAAGCGACCACTTTTCCACAAATCAGGATACTGTAGATTCGCAAATGTTCTCCAGTGGTTTCTGATGCATACGCAATTGCAAGAAAAGAAATAACAATATCACTGAAGTTACAAAGACTAGTTATTTAAATTTTCGATTCAGGGCAACAAAGGGCCAATGGGTTCATCTCATTATGCAAGGCTGAACCACCCAAAAAGAAAACAAAAACAAAAAAAAAAACAAGGAGAGACAGTTTACACCGCCTTAAGAAATTACGAGATACAATGAATCGTGGAGTAGCTTGCGCTGCGCAAATCAGCAATGGAGGAGCAAAAAGCTTAATTTAATTAGCCCTTTCAAATAAAATGCAAAATGGAAGAGAAACCCCTAACCAAATAAAATCAAGGTTAATAGGCCAATAGAAGGCTAAAAGCTCAAAAAAGAACTCTTCTCCATTTCTTTACAAGAAAGCAACAATAGAAAACATGCTAATCGAGATCTACAAAAGAGGAAGACCCACAAAGGAATCCCGCTGAGGACTTTCAAACATTTAAATAAGCCGCGAATCGCCGTACCTACTTCGGACTAGGTGGATTCCGATGGCGACATTCGTATCCACTCATAATTACACACGAACGCAGCGAAACCAAAGAGAAAGATCCACTGTAGCCCAGATCGAGACGGACACCAACACAAGAATAAGAGCAAACGACCACTAAAGAGACAATGAAAATGCAATGCAACGCAAGCGAAACCAACCCACGAGGGGAACTAAACCCACACAAAGACTCCCATTCCTCCCGACGAATCAAGAAGCGCCCACTTCCACGAGACCCGAACCCACCAAGAAAACCGAATCAACCAGTAATTTTGACGGCGAAAGGGCCGACCTTGTGGAAGGCCCAGGGGTCGGGGCCGAAGAGCTGCTTGATCTGAGGGTACTGAGAGAGGATCTGCCGCCGCCGCGAGGCGTGGGGCTCGTCGGTGTAGGACCAGAAGAAGTCCGTCGCCATCACCCCTCTTCTTGATCCTCCATTACTGCCACCATCTCTCCCCTCTCTCTCTCTCTCTCTCTCTCTCTCTCTCCTCTGTGGTTTTTGGGATGGCGTTTTGTCTTTTGGTGATATCTTTTTATGCTGTTTCTACCATTTTAGGTGCCGCGTTGTTCCCCCAAAAAAGGACAAACAGGAAAAGAGAAGGTAAAAAGGGGAGAAGGAACTCCAGGTAAGAAAATGAGCGAAAAAACGGACGTGGTTTATGCCGTGACTCGTGAGGACCAAATCAAATTCAAAGCCGGGCTCCATCCCCTCTCTCTCTCTCTCTCTCTTCTCTTACTCGGTTTGACAGTCTGTGCGGGCTGCTTTTAGCTGGATGCACTAGCCCTCAGCAGCAACAAACCGTGCAGCGAACATGGGGGCAACGTTAGAATCCATCAAAACTAGGGGCGGCATATACAACCGCTTGGATCGAGAAACGCTAAGACCGGCCTATTTTGGGTAGTTCTAGATGGTGCCGATCTAGTTCCATAAAATTAAAACCGGTGAGTTTCGGTTTAGTTCCACGCGCAAGGGTGGGAATTGGATTGCCCGAAGCGATTTTTATTTATTTATTTATTTATTTCTTAAATAATTAAAGTGTAGACCTAAACGCACGCCTCAGCTTATTCGAGATGATGAAGTAAATCTTTGTTTCTTTTATATTGTTGGACGGATTCATAAAACTTGCCCCTTTTGTCAATTGTATCTTTCTTTATTTTAGTTTCTTTGTTAATTCACCAATTTTACTTTCCTTACTTACTCGGGCTGAGCCCATCATTGATGGAAAAGAATCCATTGAATCTTCCTCCTTTTTTCAAGCTAGCCCCTACAATCATGGCCCCATAGTTTCTATGCTCTTTGCAAATCTTGGATGACATCCCAGTTTTGAATTCCGACATTGATTAACAATTCAATTAATCCAAAACTTTCCACCACGACATATGAATCCATCGATTCTATTGGATTGGCCAAGATCTGAAGGTCTGGTTCCTAAATCCTGGGTTGGAGCAGACTAAACTAGAAAACGATCATTTTTAATCAAAACTACACCTATCAAAATATATTATATAACCTACATTTGATGGGTCAAGTTGTTATATAAATTAGTTATGTTTGATAAATAAGTCATAAATGAATTAAAAATGATAAAATTCAAGATAATATGAATATTGAATGAGTTTACAATTAACTTAAATCCAACCTGCTTCTATAACTCTCTCTTCACTCTTTGTCCTATGATCCAATCATTTCATGCGAGTTTGACAGGGCCTGCACTGAGCTAATATGTGATGAAGAATGTTAACCTTCTTGACACCTATAAGTTTAATATGGACACTGCACCTTCTTGAGAGGATCTTGAGAGAATGGAGAAGAAGATGTGTGAATCATTTAAAAAGTATGCCGTGAGATAGTGAAATCTGGCAACTCAAATTACTCCTGAGCCTACTGACAAGGAGTTGATGAAGTTGTTTGTCAAGGCTCTCCCATTTGAGTTCTATAACTAGATGGCTAGCACATATGTCAAAAACTTCAACCAAATTGTTCCTGTGGGAGAACAAATTGAGATGGGGATAAGAAAATGATGGTTTACTGAACCATCTAACAAGAGGTTTTCTACCAAGAAGGAGAATGACCTTGAAGTTGAGAATAATGTGGCATATTCTCAACCCAATTGCGCTCCAGTAATTAAGATTTCTACTGAACAACAAGGTGGAGGGCATCATTTCTCGGGTCGACGACGTAATGCTAGAAGACAATTCACACCTCGTCTTGGACCTCTATCCAAAGTTTTGTCTATCCTCCAAAAGGAGAAAATACTCTCTATTGAGCCGAAGCGACCAAATCTTGAGCATTATCCCGCATATAATCCCTCCCAAAAGTGTGACTATCACATGGGAGAGGTTGGTCACTCCACTAATAATTGCTCTGTTTTGAAGTATAAGGTCAAAGACCTCTTAAATATAAAGGCGTTCGCTTTCAACAGTAATCAGAAAAACCCTCTACCCAACCATGATGGAGGCGCAAATGCTATCATTGAGTGAAGAAGTTTTTATCTTCGCACTCCTCTACAAATGAGTCTTTTTTTATGTTTTCTAGGATTTCAAGTTTTTTAAAGGATTTCTTGCTTTCTGAGATTTCAATTATTGCTTTCGTTTCTAGGGTTTGCTTGTTTGCATTTTCCATTCCAATAATGTAATTCATTTCATTCTATTCAATGAAATTACAATTTTATTTTTGAGGACATGATGGGGTACAACAAACTAGCCCAGTGACGATATCTAACAATGAAAAAAAATATCATTCATTGAGAAATTTTGAGGACTAGACTTCTTCATGCTTCCTCATCCAAAAAATTCCCAAAAAAGGAGAATTAAAAAAAATCATTTTTCAGGCCATTTCCAAAAACATGCATTAGGTTAGCTCTATTTAATTTTCTGACTCATTTACTTCATGTTTCAAAGTATTACTTTCGTGGCCTAATGAGAAAGAATCTGAAAAGGCACATCAGGGGCAAAAGCGAGAACAGAGCGTCTATCAAAATGAAGATCGTATTTTCAGTCTCGATTGATCAATTAGTGTGTGCGTACCCTTTCGATAGGGGCAATCCAAGAACACCCACTACTAAGATGGTGCATTCATGGGACAATTCTTTGAATGAATGGCCAAAATCGTGCTTATAAAAACATTTTTGAGTGTGGTAAATTGTCTGTTTTGAAGTCACAAAAAGCTTCTCATGCTTAAATTGTCAGACTCTTTTCAAAAGAGAATTTCGATAGTGATTTTGCCTAGTTAACTCACCAATTTCATGTGGAGATTTGTCAAGGTGAACAATTCATTGGAGTGATATCAGACGCTTAAAAATGCTAAATGAGACGTGTCAGGATGATGAAAGGCACGCCTTATCCTATACACTTGTGAGATGAGTGTAGAAAGTTTCATATCTACAAGATAAAGAGTTTTCTTGTGAAAGGTACGATGACCGAAAAGATAAGGGGCAATTCATTTCTCTATCCCAAACACTATAGGTGATCCATTGCTTAACTCCTTTAAGCTCCATACACTTGTGGAGATTTCTTTCAAATTATCCCTATCAAGAACCACCTCACATCGGGGCAAATTAGAGGTGAGACAGCATTATGAGGTGAGGAAAATGAAAAGAAATTTTCTTGCTCTCACTTGCATCAATCTTTAAGTCATGCTATTACATTATATTAATGTGATAATTTAAATGCCTTAGGATGACGAAGAGCATTTCTTTCTTTATCATACATACTTATATCCTTTGTATAAGCCCACTTGAGCTTGTAATTTCATTTCTTCAAACCCAGTTGTTAATCATCCCCCACACTGGGGCAAGGCAAAGGGCAAATGAAGACCCTTGAAAGTTCGAGTGTCATTTAAAGTATAATTGCTTGACGCATGCATTGTGCACAAGAATTGAAATTAAAATAGAACTAAGGGGCGTGAAAAAACAGTATGCTTGGTAAAAACAAGACCAATGCCCATGAAAAAAGAAGTGAAAAAAAAAAAATGAATGAAAACTAGGGACATGAAAAAATAGTATGCTTGGTAAAAGCAAGGCCAATGCCTATGGATGAAAGAAAGAGTCAAGATCAATAGTGCATTTCTAATGACAATCCCCGGTGAAAAAGAAGACCGGCGACAATGCCTAGATGATCTTCAACTTTGACCCCTATACATATCTTTAAGCCTAACAAACTTTCGTTTCTTAACCCATGAACCTCGTCTATGTTACATCCCTTGCAAAGTCTCTTCTGATTAGGGCACTTGAATTAATGTAGGGGTTCACATGTTTTAAGCATTGCTTGAAGAAGTGCGAGCAAAATTATTTTTTTCTCATTTTGTAGGATTCTTGACTTGTTAACTCGGAGATAATTACAGAATTGTTCTTTCAAATGCCTTGACTCTAAGAGTCCATTTGTTAAGCCATTGACCGAGCCCACATTACAGTCCTTATTAAAGACCTCTCAGATTGGTAAGGTCATACTACTTGTGAAAATACTCAAACCCTTGTCGATATGATGATGATGAGATTGAGTGATTATCCTAAAATAATCATTCTGAATGAGAATGAGTGAAAGTCCTTTCGAACTGAAAATCTCTCATTTAGTATTTTTAAGAAAGCCATGTCATTGTCTTGAATGACAATTCTCTCATATGGAAATTTGGGATGATGCAAATATGGTAAAGTCATTATGCATAAACCTTGATTGAATGGATGAAAACCCCACTAAACTTTGAAATGTGCATTTTAGAGTAGCTCAAATTATCTACGTCTTTAATGAATGCATATCAGTTTTTGCTCTAATCATGTCTGACAAGTAATATTTCCTTGAAGACTGAGTAATACTTGATGTTCAAGTTGCTCATTGAAGTCTCGAGACTCGGCGTGCTTCCGTAGCCTGAAGTTCCAGACCTGGCATACTTTCGTAGCCCAGAGTCATTTTTATTAACTCGACATGCTTTTGTGGTGCGATATCCCTTTTAATAGACTCGGCGTGCTTCCGTAGCTCGAAGTTCTAGACTTGGCGTGCTTTCGTAGCTTAGAATCATTTTCATTGACTCAGCATGCTTTCGTAGCCCGATGTCCCTTTTAATAGACCCAGCGTGCTTCTGTAGCTCTGAGTTTTTGACTTGGCGTGCTTTCGTAGCCCAGTGTTAATTTTCACTGACTCGGCGTGTTTCCGTAGCCCGATATCCCTTTTAATAAACTCAGCATGCTTCCATAGCCTGGAATTCTTGACTTGGCGTGCTTTCATAGCCTAGTGTCTATTTTCATTAACTCGGCATACTTTTGTAGCCCGATGTCCTTTTTAATAGACCCGGCATACTTTCGTAGCCTGGAGTTTTTGACCCGGTATGCTTTCGTAACCTAGAGTCCTTTTCATTGAACTGGCATGCTTCCAAAGCCCTGATTTTTTTATATTATCCTGACGTGCTTTCATAGCCCAAAGTCTTTTATATTGACCTGATGTGCTTTCGTAATCCGGAGTCCTTTTTATTGAACCGGCATGCTTCTATAACCGGGATTTTTTTTTTTATCGACCTAGCATGCTTTCGTAGCTCAGAGTCTTTTTCATCAACATGGCGTGAGTCCCCCCTATCAAAGCAGCGTGCTTCCGTAGCCTGAAGTTCCTCTTAATTGACAATCCATTGAGCTGTTCTCCGAAGGTTTTTCTTGAGGTGCAATTTGATTAAGGCGATCGAAAAAAGGTTAGGGTCCTAGTCAGATGATCCATACCGTAGTGCTAGGCGACCATAGAAAGGTACGGGTCCTAAACAATATTTTTTGCTTCAACAGGCAACCGTAAAAAAGTACGAGTTCTGGAAAGTGATTTCCAATTTAGACGACCGTAGAAAGGTATGGGTCCTGGAAAATGAATCCCCATTTAGGCGACTGTAGAAAGGTACAAGTCTTGAAAAATCAATTTTTTTGTCAAGGCGAATGAATAAAGGTTCGAGTCCTAGAAAAAAAAAAACCGTCATACTGGGCGACCGTAGAAAGGTATGGGGCATAGGAAAGCAGTCTCCTTATAAAGTCTTGTTACTATTCTAAGCGACAGTAAAAAGGTCCGTGTCCTGGACATATAATAACAACTATCTTGAATTACTCTACTCTCCTTGAAAGTAAGCTATTCCAGATAGGTTCCTTTATAATTTACATTAGTATTTCCATGCATCATAAAAATTGCATTTTAAAATAGAATTCATTTTCAAAAAAATAATAATAATCAAAAGTCATTCATTGTATGTGCATGACCAAAATTTAGGTCTCAATTTATTTTTGAATGTAATCTCTATGAGCTCACCTTCAAAAAGAGGCAATTGTTGACACCTAATTTTTAGTTAATTTTTACCCCAAAAAATTAATTAAAATTGCATGACATATAGTTTAGAAAAATTTATTTTAGTTTATTCTATCTTATTTTATTTTTGCATTGAACCGATGGTGAGTGTTGATATGACGTGAAATTTTTCACACATTCAAGCGAGATTTTTCACATATTCAGATAATATACACCTAGAGACATTTTTGGGCAAAAATGAAGGTTTCGGATGGAATATTTGAAAAAAATACAAAAGAGAATATTGCGCGGGGTACATATATTTTAATGATATATTCAGGGGATCATGCACAAGTAAAATTAGAAACAAAATATACCACTAAAATCAAATTCCTCCCTTATAAAAGGGGTTGTGCGCACACGACAAGCCGGTTGGGGGGCGTCTTCGATTTTTTTTAGATGAAATTTGAAGAGAAAATAAAAAATTCTTTTGTTTGAGGAAAAGGAAAAAAAAATGTCAAAAAAGTGTGCTGCAAAAGTGTCTGCGGTGAGGGAGACGTGCGACAGGTGAGAGGGAGATAGAGAGAGAAAAAAAAAAGAGAGAGAGAAAAGCAAAAGAGGAGAAGAAACGTCTTCTCCCTCCTGACGCCTCCCCTGCTGCCCGGCCTCCTCGTCGGCGCATCGGCAGCCAGGCCATCACCTCCGCCGGCCTCCCCCGGCACTCACGCCATCGCCGTCGTTCCACCAATCGTCCGAAGTTCCGCCCCGCTCGCCGTCGTCCGTGAAGCCCGCGAAGCCGCCTCTACTCCTGCATCGCCGCACCTACGCCGATCTCCGCTACGCCAATCACCACCGCAGCTCGTCCCCCGATGCCTCAGCAGCCCGCGAGCTCGCCCTGCAGCACCACCGCCCATTGGTCGCCACGCCTCCATCTCGCTACAACCTGCTGGTTTACCTGATCGCTGTGCCCCGCCTCGTCACCGCTATTCCCGAGCGACGCTCTTGTTGCCGATAGCCCAACTCCGCCGTTGTCCCTGTCCTCACCGTGTGACAACCCCGACATTGCTTCTGGTCTGCTTGCCGCTGGTTAGTGAGCTACCACCCCTGCACGCCGCTCGGACTTCCTCTCCGAGCAACACCCACAACTCAACACCACTCCTCAGCAGCCAAGCCACCCTGCCGCTGGGTTGCCAATGCCGCCGCTGCCCCCTTACCAAAACACCGCCGACCTCCACGAAGCTGCCAAGCATCGTTAGGAAAGAAAAGCAAAAATCAATTTAGGTAGTTTTTTTTTTATTTACTTTATTTTTTATTATTTTTATTATTTTACTTTATTCATTCTTTTTTTTATTATAATTATTTCTTAATATAAGATTGAGATTTCTGACATGAAATAGCCTTTGAAATTAGAGATTGACAGCCCGATTTTCGCGCTCTAAATTTGACTCTTAATTGCCTAAAAATCACCAAACCGATTTCACGCTCTCATGCGCGATTTATAATTCGTCAATTTTTTTGGATATCAATTTTGTCTTGCTCGATTTGCTGCCATGTCATTGAATCAATTTTGTTTTCGTAAAAAAAAAAAAATACTGAGATAGGGTAGTTTCATTTTAGAATATTCATTGTCTTAGGGTTATCTTGCACATTTAGAATAGGAATTTTATTTCAAATTTAAAAAAAATTAAAATCAATCAATTTAGGATGCTAGTTTATTTAACTTAGGTTGCATGTTTAATTATTTGATAATTTTTAATTTCGAATTTAATTAAAAAAAAACACAAAAATCATCATGCATATGTCATATAGAATTAGGGCGAAATTGCATATTTCATTTTAAGTTTAGATTAATTTTCTAGATAGATTACATCTTAAGTTAGAGATTGCTAAGTTAACATAATATTTTAGTTTAAATTAGGGTTTAGCCTAACCTAATCCTTAATACAAGTTGGATAGAATCTTAATCTAGTTAGATAATTTTCACATTTTTTTCTAATTTCGAATTTCATGAAAAATACAAAAAATGTCTTAGGATAAATTAGTTTCAATCTCTAGGAAAGATTGCATGCTTTTCAAGAAAATAAAAAAATGTCATGTGCATGTCATATAGAATTAGGTTCATGAAATGCATGCTACTTAGTGATTGTGGTTAGGTCCATTTAGCTAGAAATTGCCTGTCATTAGGTCAGATTGCATTGCATAAAGCATGATCTTCATCAAACAAGTGAAAATAAACATTGAGTGATTGCGAGTTAATTAGAAATCATATCTAGGATTATCGATGTGAATTCTGATTTAACATTACAGATGCTTTCGTTGTTATGAGGTAAGTCTTGCAATTTATTAATTGCTTTTCTTGGATGTTAAATTGGTGGTTTGCATACCTACATGATAATCTCACATGTTAGGGAAATAAATTAAAATCAATCCAAGCTCTCTACAAAACATTTTTTCCAAAATAAAAGAGAAATGTACCAAAAGGGCATTAGAGAAATCTAGTGTAATCAAGTCTCTGAACTTATAATTTCTGGTTTGTAGGAGTAAAGTAAATCTCCCGTTACTTTACTTGTGAATCTAATCGACCCACCAAAAATATATTAGTGGCGACTTCTAATTGAAAAAAAATCAATTGCATGTTAAGAATTTGAACCTAAATTGCGAATTGGTATGGGCTTAAGTTAAGTTTAGACTTGGCAATCCATTAACCAAACTCTAAGTGGTTCACTCGAAATTTTAGTCGTGACATTAACAAAGTTGTTGGAGGGCGATCGCTCTCTAGCCATCCATGGTCGATGCTGTTTTCAGTAATTACTTATCATAGTCCGTAAGATTTTAGTTTAAATTCCTTTATTTTCATGATTAACCGAAGTTACAACATCCTTGCTAATCTATCATTTCTATCATTATTGGTTGCAGTCTCGCAAACATTGCTCCTTGCCGAGCAAAGATTTTGTCAACAGGTGTGTCATGGATAATAGTTAAGCAATTGATTAAGGAAATTTTATTATTTTCAATACATTGATTTTTCTCGTGTTATGCATAATCAAACTTTGAGAATTGAATTATCTAAATAAAATGCCCGAGACACTCATTAACAGTAAAAATAAAGAAACATTCGTAGTTAAATGATGAATCAAGATAGATATCTATGACAACATTCTTTTACCCACAGCTTCCTTTAATATTCTCGGCGAAATTGATCCCATTTGACAACTCAAAAAGAAAAGAAAAACTGCATAAATTGAAGGAAATTCTTCAGTCTCCTGAAGAGGAGAACGGTGCTTATTCAACAGGACCGAGACCTTGTTTAACTAAAGTACACACCTTGAAAATCAACATAGATGGAGCTTTCTTGGATAGTGCAATGAAAGGGGTGGTCTCAGGGGTCCTTAGAGATGACGGAGGCGCTTTACTGGACGGTTTTTCCATGAAAGTTCCGTCTTTGTCGCGGATTCATACGAAAATTTTGGCTCTGATTGAAGCTCTGAAGCGGTTTGAGCCGAGGAGAGAGTGATATGGAGGATTGGGACCGGCTGCGTTCAGCTAGTGGACGAACTTTAAGGGAAGACGCACATGTAGTGGGAGCTGAGGACGCTGATTGAAGAGGCTAGGATCTGGAGGGCCCAATTTAAGTCCATCTCACTGGCCCATCATTCAAATTCCCTTTGATCTTTTTGGGTTATATATATATATGGACGCCCTTATTGAGCTTGTTGTTTAAGAACTGTTTAACGACTAGCTGGGGTTATATCTGAAAATTTGGCGCACTGTGCCATCAAGGATTACAAATTCCCGAGCCGATTTGATCAAGAGTTTTTGGGGGTTATATGACGACAAGCGTTTTCCGCGTGTTTCAACCTAGTTCTTAGGTTTTTATTTCATTTTCTTGTAAAGAATTTGCGCCTCCTTATTGAGCTTCACATGTTGTTTAAGCTTTTCCTGAAGATTGAAGAGAACGGTAAATTGAACTAAAGTATTAATCGTGATCTTTTCTCTTACTTTTTCTTGAAAATTTCTCATAGCCCATTTGAAGTGAAGCCGCCATTAACCGGACGAAACTAAAGATTTTTTCGCACATGCATCAATTTCGTGCATTGAGAGTTGGGGGAACACGCTGACCTGCATATGTGAAAATCAACTGGCAATATACCATCAATCTTTTTATTGATTTGAAACAAAACCCTCTTCCGAACATGCTGGAAGAAAATCGTCAGCCGGTATGACATCCCGAGTTTCAATGAATATTGAGAAATATTTCGACAAAAGAAAAAAATCACAAGACGAGAAGGAACATGCTTGAACATAAATCAAAGCTATCAAGCACCTCATAGTCAATTAAATTCCCAAGATTGCCAAAAATTTTCATCACATGCGATGCATGCATATTTCATTAATGATCTTTAGAAAGTCCTTCGATAATGTTCCATTTGGTAATATATTTGTAATGTTATATGTAAATTCTAAATAAAGACGATACAGTCGTGTAATATTTTTCCAGCTAATCAGATATATTAATGTAATTTGTTAACAATATAAGCAAATTACGATCTCCAATGTTCCAATAACTAACTATGATATATATATATATATATATATATATATATATATATATATGTATATATTTATCACTCAAGACTACATCCCAATGATAGCTAGTAATTTGCTATCGGATTTGTCAATAAATGTTTTATTTCATCGATAACTTACAACTAGTTACGTGCCCTTTGTAAAATCTAATAGGAGGGGTAATCAACTATTGATGGAAAAATTATTATTTTATTGGTAACCTATAAATGGTTGATTAGATTGACAAATCCCCGGTCACCTTTTATGATCCTTTTACTTACCATCGACTTCAATTTTAACATCAAAATTACATATTTACCATTTGCGGAACAAGCTGCTTCAATTTTAGAAATTTGCCAAATCAATATGTGGACTCAATGCCAAAATGCTTGAAAAATCCTGCAATTGGGTTAGTCCACCCAAGTATATCCCTATGACATGCTTCCTACAATCGTCCTATAAACGTTCGGAAATCGTAATCGATGGTCTCTGCTTTGCAGCAAGAGACAGGAGAGTGACAAATGACAATGGACTAACCAAGAGGGCTGGTTACAGGTCGAGAGATGCAGAATATAATGCACAGCAGTATTATTCAACATGGAGAAAGCAAAATCTACACTTCATATTAGTCCTGGATGAATAGGATGATAGGCCTTCCTTCCATCAACTGAAGAGACCTTGTTACACAGCATCAAGAAGAAGAAAAATCTAACAGGAGTTTGGAATAAGGAAAGGCAGAAATCACAAGGGAAGGTGGAAGGTGCGGCGCGCTTGCTTTTCAAGGTTGACAAAACGGCACTTCGCCCTTCGTTTTCTGTCTAACCATCGCACCCATGTAATGCGATGCTGTTGATCCCTCTCAGTTTATCTTCACCAGTGCCCTTGATCTTCAACTCGCATGTCGTCCTGAAGAAGTTCAAAACCGAACTCCCTACCCAGTCCAATCCTGGAGTAATCTGAAGAAATGTTGATTCCGAATCATCAATTCAATATTTACTAGGAATATGAGCTACCACCTATTTAATGTTTCAGCAGGCAGATATGTTGAAGTAACACAATCTCTTGATTGAGTTACCATCGATCAAATTACCGACTAATCGATAGGACACTAATAGCAAGAAATGGCTGCATTCAATCATGGTTAATTGGTTTGAAATTTAACCAGTAGCATGATGGGATATGAAGAATTTCATATTTGCACGAAAATTACTTATGTATTTACGTATCCCAAGCATGTTTTTGCCCTTAGTTTCATGGAAGCCTTCATTGGAGCATTACACTATATTATGCAATGGGGCTTAAGCATAAAAATGTACAAACAGAGACGTACTCAATTGTCAACTTAGCACTACAACATGTTCTGTTACTTACAAACTAAACTGTCTTTCAATAACTTACTAGTTTTCCATGTTTCCTTTTACAGGTTTTACTTTACATATAGTCGATGTGTCTGATTCTATTATGCAAATTTAATTTCTCCAAAAAATCCCTAATAACGAACAATTCTGGAAACCTGGTACTTTCAATGCCCCAAAACAACAAACTTAAGACAGTTTGGATATGCCTGCTTACTCACATGAAGCATTGCAATATTACATCTTATTACATCTAAAAGATAAGATAAAATTTTTAAACTTCATTAGAACACAGGTGTAGACTGCATGAAATAAGAAAAGTTTATTTCAGGCAATTGATTTTCTCAAGATTTCTCCATGTCCAATCCGGCATGACTGTAACACAGTCCTGAAATTTGGAGCATCAGGTTTCTCCCAGAATTTTGGAGCCACATCCTAATAAAAGTACTAGCATGTAAATTCTTATGCCACGAAAATTTACCAAGTCCAGCTTGGTGAATCCATTAACTTGTAGATCAAAGTTTTTCGCAAATAGTTTTTGCTCTCAACAGAAAAAGAACTGCTAGAGTTGGTTCATGCTGATTGTTTATAGATCAATGAGGAATCATCCAGTGCATTAAACTGGGTACTCCAATACTGACCACATTTTCACAGTCCATGTGATAATTTTTGCTTGAATCTCATCTTTACCCCAGAGAAGAGGCACAGATTAAGTAGAGTATGACAATGGGAAAGAGAAATGTCGCTGCAAAAAACAGGTAAAAAGAAATGAAGAAAAACATCTAAGTTGAAATATTCACCTTGGAGACCCTGTCGGAATAATAAGGTCTACCAATTGTAGATGCAGAGAAAAAGTGCAGTACTTACCTTGGAGAAAGAAATAAACTCCAACCTCTTTCAATTGGTAATGGAGAGCATCCTTGGAGCTTGCTGTTAAGATCACAACATGCATCAACCACCACGTTGATATTGGTACAGACAATCACAGCGCCTCGAGCAGCAATTTTCACAGTGCCTCTCACGGGGTTGATCCTGAATGTTGCAAAATTCTATTTCCTCATTTTCCAGATTTGGGCACTTTGATAGGTCCGGCAACCTATTAAGAGAATGGCAATCAGACATGGAAAACCACCTCAATAGTGATGCTTTTTCGAGACCATCAAGGTTCTTAATATTGCAGCCAGATATCTTCAACACTTGCAGGAACTGTAGGTTCCCAAGACCGAGAATTTCCGATGCATGGCAGTCACAGAGCTCCAATTCGGACACAGTTTTTAAATTAGAGAAATCCACCCTCTGGCTCCTGCAATTCTTGATAACCAGTTTTGACAAGCTTGAGGGAAGTTGTGGGAGCTCTTGCAGGTTTATGCAGGACAAATCAAGTTCTTTAAGTTGAGTAAGATCTTTAAAATCTTCTGGTAGACTAGTAACATTTGGAAGGGACAGGTTTAGGGTCTCCAAGTTAGATAAACTTGATATCCAGCCAAAGCTTTCCATTTGGGACAGCTCACAGGACGGTATGTCCCCCTCATCAGGAACATTAACTAATTTCAGAACTTTCAAATCTCTCAAATATGAAAAATTCTGAACTACCCTCATGTTGTTGGTTCCCAAGCGCAAACTCACTAAACTAGATGGTAATTTTGGTAGGGTCTGAAGTTTGTCACAGCTAAGCAAGTGGAGAGTGTGTAGATGAGAAAGCTGACAAATGCTCTCGGGTAGGCTACTGATCTGGGTAACCGATAACTCCAGGATTCTTAAAGATGATAAACCTGAAATGTTACACAGAATTTCTCCTTCCATTCTCCAGCAGTCAGTAAACGTTATGACTTGCAACTTCTGTAGATTTGCAATATCTTTAGGGAATGTAGTTATGAGAGTATGATTCATTCTCAGCACCTCCAATCTATCCAAATTTTTTATGGATTCTGGCAATACCTTGATTCTAGTGTTTGACAGTTCCATTTTCAGTAGTGATGTAAGCATCCCAATGGAGTCCGGAAGTGCAGTTATCTGCCGACAATCTCTTAAAGAAAGCTCTGCAAGTCCCTCCAACAACGTAATAGAATTTGGGAGTCTGGGGATAATGGACTCATCCAGTGCAAGATATGACAGAGACTTCAAACAACCAACAGACTGGGATATTTCAGCCAAACTTTTGCAGCTGGAAGCAGTGAGAGTATTAAGTTTCTGCATAGACCCTCTTAAGAAACGAAGGTGACGTATGGAAGTTTTATCAACCAAAAGCTCTTTCAAATTATCCAAGGAGCCTATCTCCTCCGGCAGCTGCAAAATCAGAGTGGACTTGATGTTCAAAGACTCCAAAATTTTCAAGTTACCAATGGTTTTGTCAATAAATCGCAAATTAGAACATCCTTCAAGAATCAGTCTTTCTAATTTGCTATCAGCTGGGAAATATGGCGTTTTACATAATCGACTGCAACCAGTTAGGTCCAAAACTTTCAATTTGTTTGCCTTCTGTGGAACAAAGAGATAGAATAGGTTCAGTTTCTATTAGCTAATCATCACAAAAAGTTGAAAAAGGAACGTGTCTGATACCTCCATTATTTGAGTCCAACCTTCCCAGTCATCTGCCACTGCGCTCAGTGATAGATCAAGAACAACCAAGTTCTCTAGGCACAAAATAAGAGGTTTAGAGCTTTTATGGTACCCTCGCCAATGAAGCCACCTTAATTTGAAAAGAAGACCAGTAAAATTTCCTTTCATATTAGCTCGATCCAAATTGAGGAACCTTAATTCCGATAGCAGTCTAAAATGTTTTGATGTGAAACAGTCACCAGATCCTCTGTATTCTTCAGATGTGAAACAGTCATCAGATCCTCTGTCAAAGGTGAGACCAAGGGCTCGAACTCTTGTAGTACCCTAGCAGTAAATGAATGGGAATTGAACTTTGTCATAGACTGTCTCTACACTTCTACAAATTGAATGTTCAAAAGGGAACTGTGTAAACTAAAAGAAAAATCAAGTGCAGGTAAAAAAAAATGTATAGTGCTGGTTTTCGGGTTTACCTCCCTCCTACGTAGGGTGGATAGGGCTTGATCGTGCATCCACAACCTACTTCGATTGTAAGGGTTTGGATCTTCACTTTCCACAATACTTCTGCCTAGAGTTCTCAGTAGATCATGCATCAACAGCTCGTTGTTTTCTCCAATTTTGACCATAGACAGTACACAAAGAGAGTCAATCCCACTGTCAGGATAAAGACCACAATCATCCCACATGTAAGAGGCAATTCTCGAATCCTTTCCTATCAGAAAACATGCTATGTCCAGAAATATGTTCTTTGCATTTTCATCTAAAGCATCGTAACTGATCTTTAACACATGTTCAACTTCCTTATGCGGAGCTTCTTGTAATTTATTCAACGTTTCTCTCCATATACCCTTGGGTTTCTTAAACAAACGTGAACCTATCAGGTCAAGTGCCAAAGGAAGTCGCCCAAGAGCCTTTATGATGTTCATGGAAAGGTTTTCAAAGCCCTTATCAGGAAAATCCCTTCTAAAAGCCCGCTTAGAAAACAACTGGAGAGCTTTTTCTTCTTTCATTGGTCCAACCTCATAGGTTTCAGCCTCTTCGAGGCTCAAAAGGATGTCGCTGTTTCTAGAAGTCACAATAATCCTGCTTTTTGGACCAAACCAACTGAGCTCCCCAACAAACACATTGAGTTGGTTGACATCTTCCACGTTGTCAAGAAGAATGAGGACCTGCCTTTTACGAAATCCACCAGCAAGATATTCCATAGCCTCATCAGAACATCCGAAGTCTGCACTTCTTTTACGGAGATCTGAGATTAATTTATTTTGCAAGGGTAAGATCCTATCATGTTGATCTAATTTTGGAATTTGATGAAGAAAACTATAACCTTGAAAGTGACTATAGAGTTGATTGTAAACAACTTTTGCAAGAGTAGTCTTGCCAACCCCCCCAATACCATATATTCCAAGGACTCGAACATCGCTGCCACAAATTTTAATTACTTGTCCATCACGATGCACAATGCCAAGTTTTCTCATGATCTCTTGCACGTGATGGTCGACTCCAACTAAACAATTTGTCACAGTTAGTCGATGCTTCTTCAGCGTTTGCAGAACAATTGGGATGAGTTTATCTATGAGCTTGGAATGATATCTACAAAATTCAACGGAGACATGGTGAGAAAGTGAATCAGAACAACAATCATCAAAACAGAATGCGCAGAGTTGGACCAGGAGCAATGCACATGAGGCAAGAACAAAGGAGGCATTTAGAAGCACTTCCAAAGATCCTGCACGTGAATGGTCTAACTTGGTCTTAAAGCCAAATGGTTAAGTGGAGTTGCTAAACAGAAAAGCTTGAAATTGAATATTCTTATATGTAGCACGATTGGTTCACGATCTGGTTCATCAATTTTAATATCAAATTGGATTACCCCTTATTTGCCGTTTCAAATCCACTTATGCTTCCAATCTCTTTGAGAGCCAGCTTCCACTCCTCGATGGTCTCACTGTCAACCCCCTTCATCTCGTGTTCGAGAAAGCTCTCCTTAAAAGAATTCCTCTGGTCTTTTAAGTCCGAGAGCGCAATCTCATAGAAAATCGGAATGATTTCTCGACTCATTTTTCGGTTGCACTCTAATATTTGGACCAACTCCATGAGGCAGCTTCTGCTGGAAGCATAATCCCCGGAGATGATGGGAATCAAAACCTTCGACTGTTTGATTGCTTCAATCAGCGCGGGCTTGATCGGTTCTCCGACAGGCAGTTCCTCTTCATCTCGAAAGACATGTATCCCAGCATCTGTCAATCTTTGGTAGAGGAAATCTGTAAAACCATAGCGAGTATTGGGTCCTCTAAAACTCAAGAACACTTCATAGTTGTTTCCAGCCAAGTCAGAACTTGATGACAAGGATGAAACGGGTGATTCCTGCCAAGTGAGTAAATCGAGTTTATCACAACCACCGTACAATGTCGAACGCCCCTATTGTAGTTAGAAAAGAAGTACTGAAACTTGGGCAGGGGAGAGATTGCCTCAATTTATGCAGTGAATATGATACATATCCATGGTCTTCAAATGCTTCTCGCTAAGCTAATGTAATAATGACAGGGTATGATGATGCGATATATCTGATCCTAGTTAAAACATGAGACTTGAATCTCGTATGGGAAATCGATGCTTTTGAAGTTTCATCGTGATGGGGATATGCTTCAACCATTGATAATGCAAATTTCCAGGCCGAAAGACTAAACACAGAGAAAGAGAGAATCAAGATGCGAAGTCAAAGAATCTCACCGGAATAGTCCTCCGCCTCTTTAGAAAAGCAGCAGCATCGGGACCGGCCCGAGAGTCATCACATTCCCAAGCAGTATTCTGAAGCGACGAATGCATCGCAGTCCTCGATTCCATCTTCTTTCTTCCTCAGTTAATCTTCTTCCACTGGTACGGGTGTGAGTGGGACGAACTCTCGAGTGAAACACCCATGTGGAAGGTCGAGGTCCGAGACTAAAGGCCACTTTCCTCGATGTACACCTGATGTTGACTCCGATTTTAGAAAAAGACTATTAGGATGACAAAAAATGAAGCAGAAGAAGAAAGACGTGGGGAATTTTCTTTTGTGTTCTTCATTGTATCTATAACATACAAAAGAGTCACTATATAATACAAATGACCAGTAATAAAAAAAGAATGATTATATTTTTCTAATCTACATCTATCGGATCTAATCCTCAATTGATTAAAACAAATCTTCAGCATCTTATGAGATATTCTCCCGAATCATATCTTTCAACACTTCCCCTCAAATTGGTGGCTTGTATATGTCCAAGACGCCAAACTTGTTTAGAAGATACGAATGTTGCCTCTGACACAAAGGCTTGGTAAATATATCCGCAGATTGTTCCGTGATTCTAATTCCTCTTGCTTCAATTATCCTTTCTTGAATCTTCTCTTGAGTAAAGTGATAGTCGACTTCTATGTGTTTCATTCTCTCGTGTAACGTAGGATTTGCAGCAAGTTTAAGCGCAGAATCATTGTGACAAAATAGTAAAGTCGGTCCTTTAACCTTTACTCCAAGATCTAGAAGCAAGCCTTGTAATCAGACAATCTCACAAATTGCCTTAGCCATGGATCGATACTCAGCTTCTGCCGATGACAAGGATACAGTGGTTTGTTTCTTTATCTTCCATGAGAGTAGCGATTCCCCAAGTTTGATGCAAAAACCAGTGATAGACCTTCGACTCATGGGGCAAGTCGCATAATTCGCATCGCAGTAGGCTGTCATTTCCATGTTGCATTTGCGAGAAAAGAGAATTCCTAGTCCGGGACATTTCTTCAAATATTTCACCACTTTCAATGCTACATTCATATGAGACTATTTTGAGCTATGCATGACTTGACTAAGTGTCTGAGTAGCATAACAAATGTCAAGCTTTGTCATAGTGAGGTAGATGAGTTTCCCAACTAGTCTCTGGTAGCTTGATGGATCATTGAGCAATGGATCATCTTCTGTAGACTTAAGATCTGCATCATAGTTTGTAGTGGTTAGCTTGACATTTTGCTCAATGGGAATGACTACTGGCTTGTATCCTGATAATCCTGTTTCTGATATAATTTCAAGTACATATTTCCTTTGGCTAAGAGAGATACCTTGTTCTGAACGGGCTATCTCAATTCCAAGAAAATACTTCGATGACCCCAAATCTTTGATATGAAAAGTGGAGTGAAGATTTTCTTTAAGATTCTTTACAGCAAGTTCATCATTTCCCATGATAAGTATGTCATCAACATATATCATCAAGTAGACGGATGACGTACATTTTGTCCAAAAGAAAAGGGCATAATCATGCTTGAACTGTTTGAATCCTACAACTATGAGGGCACTGGTGAACTTGGCAAACCATTGTCGCAAAGCCCGTTTGAGACCATAAAGGGATTTACGGAGATGACATACTCTAAACTCCCCTTGTCTCCATAAACCCGGTGGAAGATCCATATAAATTTCTTCATCTAAATCTCCATGGAGGAATGCATTGTTGACATCTATTTGGTGTAATGACCAATCACGAAATGTAGCAATGGACAAGAAAGTGTGAACTGTAACATCCTTTGCTACTGGGGAAAAGTTTCGTGATAGTCAAACCCCTCTCTCTGGGTGAAGCCTTTGGCCACCAATCAAGCCTTGTATCTTTCAATAGAGCCGTCTGTCATATATTTGATCTTGTACACCCATTTGCAACCAATCGACTTGCGATCATGTGGTAATGGTACAATATCCCATGTACGATTTTCCATCAAGGCATATAACTCCTTCTCCATAGCCTCTTGCCAACGTGGGTCTTTTACAGCTTCAGCGTAACTAGATGGTTCTCGTTCCTTAGATACTTGACTAATACGGCATATATGGTCGGGCGACAATCTATGGAAAGAGACATATGAGGAAATTGGATAATGCGTACCTGATGAACTCGAGGCTGTGCAAATGTAATCTTTTGTCCATGTCGGTGGATGAGTAATACGGCCAAATCGTCTTGGCAGCCGGGATTATGAAGTGGAAGATATTTCCTCATTTCTATGCATATCTCCAAGATTGACAGGTGCTGGAGACGCCGCATTTGTAGAAGAATCAAGTTCTTCTATATTTCCCATAGAAGAATGCACATTTGTATCTTCCATAGAAATTCCATCAGAAATTGGGGATGATACTGTAACCTCTGGTTAACGTTTTGGAGATGCAATAATATATGATTGGCTAGAAGGTACATCTTCATCTGATAAAAAAAGATGAGAATCTACAGCGCTGTCAAAATTTTCAGAAGATTGTGGTTCATCTCTGAAAGGGAATATTTTCTCATGAAAAATGACATCCTTGCTTATAAAGAAATTTCCAGTGGATGGCTCAAGGACTTGATATCCCTTTTGTAGACTTAGATACCCCATGAATATGCACCTACGAGCTCGGGGACTCATCTTGTCTCGAGAGCCCATCGTTGTCACATAACATGGACAACCGAAGACTCTTAGATGACGAACATCTAGTTTCCTTCCATAAAACATTTCAAATGGAGTTTTTCCATTAAGAACACAGCTTGGCATACGATTAATCAAATAAGCAACTATGACAACACAATCCCCCCAAAATTCTTCAGGAATGGAAGCTTGAAATTTAAGAACACGTGATACTTCTAATAAATGGCGATGCTTACACTCAACAATGCCATTTTGCTATGGAGTGTAGATACACGAGCTTTCATGCAATATTCCATTTGAAGAAAAAAAGGTTGTGCATTCATCACTAAAGAATTCCCTTCCATTATCAGTGCGGATCCTCTTAGAGCGCGTTTGGTAATAATTCTATTCCCGGGAGTAGATTTTGATTAGAAATGATTTTTTTTTATTCTGTTCCTAAAACAGATTCTAAGCATTTTAAGCCGTTTGGTAACTGTCCAAATTTTTTTATTCTGGAATACAATTGCGATTGGTACCGTGCTCATTGATTCTGTTCCAAATCAATTTCTTTTAATTTTTAAATAATTTTTATACTTTTTTCATTTTTTTCCTTTTCATTTTTTTCCCTTTTTTCTTTTCTTTTTTTTTTCTCCTATTCTTATTCTTCTTCTTTAGGCCGGTCTCCACTCCAATGACCTCATCGGAGCGTCGTCGGCCCTCGGCGAGGTTGGCCCTCATCAGTTGAGCCTTGTTGGGGTTGGGCAAGGCCCGCGGTGAGGCTCGCTCAGCCTCACCGGTGGCCAGGCGAGGCTCGCTGGGGCTGGGTGAGGCTCGCCTGGCCATCGATGGGGCTGGGCGAGGCTCGGCCTCGCTAGATTTGGCGAGGTCGAGCCTTGCCAGTGGTTGGGCTTGCCTCCCCTAAGCTCGCTGAAGGCTCGCTCAGTTAGGGCGAGGTCCAGCAACCTCGCCGAAGTCTCGCCGACGATCGGCGAACGGTGGCAATGGCGACAGACCACGACAAATGGGGCGGTCAATGAAGAAGAAGAGAAGAGAAGAATAATAGGAGAAAATGGAAGAAGAAGAGTTCTTTTGATTCTTAGAATTGTTCCCCTAACAAGAATTAAATTTTTTTTATTCTTGATTCTGTTCCAAATCTACTTTTGGGAACAAAATAGAAATTTGTTCCCGAAACCAAAAATTTTACCAAACACAATTCTGTTTCTAAACTACTCCCGAGAACAAAGAATCAGACTTAGGTCCTGTTTGGATGGTTACCAAACAGGGCCTAAATAGACTTCCCAAATTGATTCTTGGATAAAGAAAAGAATGTTTTTAGATAATGTAAGACTTGGCTTTTCGATTGCATGAGAAACACCCATGTGACTCTTGAAAAATCATCCACAATTGTGAGGAAAAAACGAGATCCATCATGATGTTGTGTGTGGTAAGGGCCTCAAATATCAACATGAATTAGGGAAAATGGAGTTTTTGCTCGAGAAGTACTGTTTGGAAAAGGTGCACGAGTTTGTTTCGCTAAAGGGCAAATGGGACATTGAGGACAAGGAAAAAAAGCACTATGACCCAGTCTTTGATGATCAAGGAAATTTTTATCATTGGCAACAGAGTTACACAATGATTGATTATTCAATTCAATACATGAAAAATTGGAATTGCTAGGAAAATTCATCCAAAAGTATAGCCCTTTTGAAATGCTACCCAAGCCCATCGGTTTGCCAGTCAAAGGGGCCTGAAATAAGCAACGATCATAATTGAATAAGACTTGGCACGAATTTTCTTCACAAACTCGAGAAACATATATGAGAATTAAATGGAAATCTGGAACGTATAATACATTCTTGAGTGTGATAAGTGGGCTAAGTTCCACTGTGCCGATCATCATAACAAATGTGGTATTCCCATTTGGAAGCTGTACTAAGGCTGGTATGGATAATTTTTGAGTTTTTGAGAAAAAACTTTTATTACAGGCAGTGTGATCACTAGCTCCTTAATCAATTATCCATCTATCCTTGGAAATTGAATTCATTAAGCAGTATGAAGTACTTGTGAAACTCCCAGCCTTGTCAAACGTATCCAATTTTTTGAACGCCCTCATAAGTTCTTGATACTGGTCATAGCTAATTGGCTGACCAAAATTATCAGCACGTTGACCTTTAACCTAAAAAGCTATTGAAAAGTCCTTTTTTTTCCTTTTTCTCTAGGCTTTCCATGCAATTTCCAACAGTTATCAATTGTATGACGTGGATGCTTGCAATAGTCATAATATAATTTACCTTTGCCCTTGAGATTTCCTTTTGATGTAGTGGCTCCAATTGACAATTTAAGAATAGTGGGCATCATCACTTCATGTGGGCCGTTTGATAAAAGAACATAATGTGGGCCGTCCGATCCTGTTAAGGGCGAGAACATGTGTGGGCTATCAGATCCTGCCGAGAATGGGCTCCGTGGGCTGTCGGATGCGATCAATGGATATGATCCGCGTGGATTATCGGATCGCTTGAAATGATCTAGACCGTCCATCCCTCTCTTGAAGTTTCTGGGGTCTTCCCTGAAAAACCCTAGAAGCTCATTCCTCCTTTCTCCTTGCCCCTTTCTCACAGCTCCCTTATGATATGGGTTCCCGTGAACGACCAGCATGATTCCATCATCGGTTTTGGCATGGTCGGAAACAACAAGGCATTGGCTCTCCTCTTGCACCGCAAGTTGATAGATCTGACCGAGAGTCGGCATGGGCTCCATGATAAGGATTTGTGACCGAAACGAGTGGTACGACTCGTTTAAAATCAAGAGAAATCTGGTAATCTTATCTTGTTCTCGCATCGCTTGGTATTGTTGTAGAGTTGAGTCGGGTCCCTCTAGTTTCTCCTCCACCGCTTCTAATTTGTTCCATAAGGCTAAAAGTTTGTTGTAAATCGCGGCTACACTTAAGTTCCCCTGTTTTAGATATGAAAGTTGCTGGGTTAGTGAAAAATTTTAACTCGATCCAATTTTCCGTACATTTCTTTTATATTTTCCCACATCTCTTTCAAATCCCCCGTTAGCGATAATCTGGCCGCAACTTTGGAGGTGATGCAGTTTCCTATCCACGTTTGGACAAACTGGTTGCATTTCCTCCATATTTGTGCCTGTCGTTCGTCAGATGAGATCGAAATCGTCCCGTCGATAAATCCTTCACCAACACTCATCGGAACTCCCGTGACCAGCTTGAGTAGTTGTCATTGCCAGACAGTTGCTGGGTAATGAGTCGTAGCTCCAGTCCGTCGGCCGTCGTGGTGTAAAGCGAGTCACCGGGTTCCGAGCGTTCGCTAGCAGCAACAAACGAATATGGGAGAAATCCGGGTTGGGGAATTAGGTAGGGATTCAATCCTGAACCCGGATTACCTGATTCAGGCATACAACCCGCATAAAACATACCCGGCCTGGTGGGTGAGCCTGCCCCGGGAACAGTTGCTGAGCCTCCATCGGGTTGGGCCTACTCTCCATGGCCCTAACTTATCTGTGTGTGTCCATAAAACCATAGGCTCGGCGCCATCTGGACAAGCAGCCACTAGATGGATTGGCTCGCAATGGCTTGTCCCTAGTTGGGTTAGGCCTGAGCCCTCTGTTCCTGAGTTAGAACACTAGTAGACAGATCCAAGACATTAGCATCTTGCTGTATTTTGGACTCCTCTGGCGTTCCTTCTTCTGACGTCGACAAAGGATCTTTAGGCATGGTGTCGATAAGTGTAAAGGGTAAGAAAAAAAAAAATGTTTGTTTTTTTAAAGAAATTCAGATACTAATTCCTATATCAGAGTGCTAATCTTGTTTTGCAGGTTAGGGTTCCTACAGTAACAATGGCGCAATTCTATCCAGTGGGCAATCAAGTAAGAAGGTTGCGGAAGCTAGGTTAAGAGTGTCTGCTCTGATACCATGACAAAAAATGACGCAGAAGAAGAAAGACGTGGGGAATTTTCTTTTGTATTCTATATTGAATCTATAACATACAAAAGGGTCACTATATAATACAAATGACTAGTAATAAAAAAAGAATGATTATATTTTTCTAATGTATGTGCATTGAATCTAATCCTAAATTGACTAAAATAAATCTTCAGCATCTTCTGAGATATTCTCCCGAATCATATCTTTCAACGTTGGAGCACTAAAAACATACGACCCATAAAAAATTGAACCATCCTAAATGTTTTGCGTTAAGTGCGTCCAGTAACATGTCAATCAACTTTACTGGTGGGACACATCAATAATTCCACCTGCCCTTGCCGCACCAAGGTGGAGAACACATAAAAACTTCTAAAAAACAGAAAAAAAAAAAAGTCAAAAAAATTGAAAAAATACAATTAAATAGTCAATCTCAAGAAAAAATGACATAAATAATTAATGCATCCTGATTTAATGTGCAATATAATTATTAAAATTTTAAATTTATTCAATATGATTCATGAATTTATGGTATGTATTGAACTTGAATTTATAGAAAAGTAACATATAGTTCATGGACTAAATATGTACAAAAAATTTAGAGATCATATTAAATAATATATTATACATTAAACCAAAGTTTGGAGATCATTTTTAAAAAAATCAAAGAGAGCAAATGGCATGTCACAGTGATTAGGAAGTAGGGGTGAGCATATGAGATCGATCGAACTAAGATCCGTTTGGATTGGTTGGTTTGGTCCGGTTCCTAGAGACATCGATCTGGTTCCTAATTTCATAAAAATGAAGTCAGTGATTTTTTGTCCGATTCTTGATTCCGAGGAGAACTGGATTGGACCAACTTTTTAAAAATATTTTTTAATTCTTTAAAAATAATAATAATAACTAAAATAGTAATAAATCTTGTATTTTTGAAACTTTTTTTTTTTTTTTATTTTTGCTAAGTGATTGATTCTATTGAATATGATTAAATTGAATCGAAAACTGATCACCCTTAGGCAAGGGCCGGTGATCTTTCAAAACAAAGATGCCAATTTTTTGTTTTTAAAGATGAAACGATAAGTGGCCACGGAAATTGAAAAATAAAAAGAAATCATAGAGGGAATATGACAGGTGAGAGTAGCGACAGGAGCTGGTGATCCTCGCGACAACAGCATATCCATTTTTCTTGAAAAATAAAAATGATAAGGCAAAAAAGAGTCAGAAAGAGGGAACGGTAGATGGGGCCGACAAGGTTTGGTGATCCTCGGGAAAATAAGTATCATCGGATAACTGAAGCTGGAAAGGAGACGCGATTTGGCTCCAGGATTCGGCAGTGGTTTCGCCTTGGCAGGGCAAGGTAAGTCTCGCCCGACCCTTCTGTTTCCTTTGCAATATTTGAGCTGTGTTGGGGTCAATAGTCGCCCAGATTTGAACGAGTGTTCCGACTCACCCCCAAAGAATTCTCATGCCCTTTTGCTTTGCCGTTCCCACTGCCCTTTCCGTTGTCTGAGGAGCCGAGGATGGCCGCCCGAGCTTGGCCGTCGTTGGTTTGGCGGAAGTGGCGGCCAGTCTCCGGTGGCTAAACCTTAGAGAGAGCAAAAAAGTTCTTTTTCTTCTAGGAACTTTGAACTAGATGGTGACGGTCAATATATGTCATGAGCTAAAAGAAAATCTTGCAATGCGTAGAGGTAAGTCGACAAAATGGTTAGTCGACAAAAAAAAATATTTTCTGACAAAGAAAACCCACACTTTTAATTAGGAAAATGAATTCCAAGTATTGAATTGACGTAATCATTTTCCTAAGCATAACAAGTCTCTCATCACAAATGCATTTCTTCACTAAGATAGTGGATTATATGCTTTTCGGCATGTCGCCAAACAAATAAAACTAATTATATTTCTTGAAAATGATTTTCACAGAAAACATTTTCTTTTATGACGAAGTTATAAGCCAAACAAATAAACGAGCATGATATAGAATTTTATGTAAAATTCGATAAAATACGACAGAAATAGCATCAAGCACGGAGCAACCCTCTTGGTCTGTCATTGTACGTGTTCTTTTTCTGGCTATCTGAGTTGGATCTATTGGTGGATATGCTCTTACTTTTCCCTTCATTCAATATATTTTGCAAAATGCTGAGGGAAAAAGAGATTTATATTAGACATATGGAATTTCTCGGTGTGGCAACCGGCAAAACTCCTCACTCGATCTTTTATTTTCTGCAGCCCCTGCTATTTAGTGTTTTCCTTGAGTCCTGCTAGCTCTTGCTGGCAGATCATTGCCCCTCATAGCAACGCAAACTTACTGTGTTGGACGCCAAAGATATCACGATCAAGATGAAGGCAAAAGATGATTGTGCAACTGACCATTTAGTCGGGATTGATGATCAAGTGGAAGCCGTGATGGACTTGTTGGGTTATGACGATGGTTGTGCAAGGTTTCTTGGAATTTATGGCCCAGCTGGTACTGGAAAGACAACCCTTGCCAAGGCTCTCTTCGACAACCTCTTTCCTAACTTTGTTCAGTATTGCTTCTTTCCAGATATCCGTGCATCATCACGCCGCCATGGCCTGTTATTTCTGCAAAAGAAACTGCTATCTAACATCCTTGGTGAAAATTCAACCAAAGAAAAGGACACCCTT
Source organism: Eucalyptus erythrocorys (assembly GCA_014182555.1). Taxonomy (NCBI): domain Eukaryota; kingdom Viridiplantae; phylum Streptophyta; class Magnoliopsida; order Myrtales; family Myrtaceae; genus Eucalyptus; species Eucalyptus erythrocorys. The sequence continues at coordinate 36,851,693 of CM024601.1, forward strand.
CGTGAAACTAAGCGTATGGTTGACATCATTGACATTGATGATGGAATGAAAGTCATCAGGGAAGAACTCCTTGGTAAGAAGGTTCTAATTGTTCTGGATGATGTGGACCATAGGGAACAGCTTGAGAAGCTAATTGGCAAGATCAGTTGGTTTGCTACAGGAAGTAGAGTTGTAATTACGACAAGAGACAAAAGTATCCTAGAGAGTAGCAAGAAAATTATACTTTATGAATTGAAAGAAATGAATTCTAATCAAGCACTTCAGCTTTATATAAATCATGCATTCAAAAGAGAATCTCCTAGAGACGATTATTATGACGGGATTTCAAGGGACATTGTTTCTACTCTTGGAGGACTTCCTTTGATTGTTAAAGTCATTGGTTCATTTCTTCGTGGGAAGCATGAAACCGTATGGAAAGATACACTAGAAAAGTTAAGGAGCATTGCACATGGAGAGGTCTGTTGGAAGTTGAACATTAGCTATGACGCCTTAAATTTCAAGCAAAAGCAGATTTTTCTTGATATTGCATGTCTACCCTTCCATGAGGAGGAGATAAATGCATCTTACATGTGGGAAAATTGCAACTCTTTTCCGCAAGCGGAAATTGAATTCCTTAGTTCTTTGGCATTGATAAACATTTCACCAGACGGCAGGTTATGGATGCATGACTTGCTAAAAGACCTAGGGCGCCAAATTGTCCATGAGGAAAACCTGGATCCAGGAAAGCAAAGCAGATTGTGGATTTCTGAGGAAGCTGTGGACATAGTGAAAACAAGAGAGGTAAAATGAATAGAGCACAAATTCTGTCTTTCTTTGCATAGAGTCATCTATTTGAGAAATTTCTGCTACATGAAGAAGAGAAATTGAAAGCTCTTTTTAATTGTGTGCGTATTTGGCAGAATAAAGGAAATATTGAAGCACTCAGTCTAGATGGAGATCCTACTCTACTCATCTTAACCGATGAAGATTTCTCGAGGCTGCCAAATCTAAGATTCCTTGAATTAGATGGGGGGAGCTTTATTGGAGACTTTACCGGTCTCTTTTCAAAGTTAAGATGGTTTTCTTGGTGCCATTTTCCTCCAGATTTAATTGCAACTAATCTGTTCCCACGAAACTTGGTTGTCCTCCAACTCTCCGAATTTAACGATGCCAATGCTTGGGAGGAATGGAGCCAAATTAAGGTACGTATGTTGTCCCACATTTTTCCTATGGCTATATATGTTTGGCGACACCATATAGAGCTTGATTCTTATTGCAGATGCTACACAGTTTGAAGGTTCTACAGTTGACACGTATAAATATGATCAGAATCGACTTATCCGGGTGCTTTACTTTGGAAAGGTTAATCATCGAAGAATGTCGACAATTGGTTCAAATTGATCACTCCATTGGAGAGCTAAAACAACTGGCTTACTTGAAAATTGAGGGTTGCCACGAGCTAAGAAATCTGCCCGACGAAATTGGCTTGCTAGTGAACCTAAAACACTTATCTTTGAGCAACTGCTCAGCGTTAAGGGAACTCCCAAGCTCGATGGGAAAGCTAAATTCGCTGATCAAGTTGGATCTATCATTCATATCAATTAAACAATTACCTTATCCTCTTGGAAATCTAAGGACTTCGAATGAGATAATTAAGGGAGATTGCCAACAAGCAAAGTTTCCTTCAGCCAGTGGGTTGGCGATGGAAGATTGCCAACAAGCAGAGTCTTCTTCAGCCAGTGGGTTGGCAATGAAGCTTGAAGTGATACGTGCTAGATGCCGTTCTATGGTGGGCGAAGTTTCAAGTGAAATTGGGAATTTGTCCTTTTTGAGAATCCTAGATCTATCATACACTTGCATTCGTCTAGTGCCAGAAACAATTGCTGCGCTCCCTCACCTAGAAGAACTGATTCTTAGGAAATGTACTTACCTGCAAAATTTGCCGCCGCTCCCCCCCAGTTTGACTCATCTACTTGTTAGTTCTCGGTCTTTGGAGTCTATTCCAGATCTATCAAACCTGACTAATATAGTTAATCTTCTCTTATCAAATGGCAGATTTCCTCTATCATTGCGTTCATATATCGTCACCGAAACCTATAACTTAGAGTGGATTGGGAAGCTATGCAAGTTAGGAACTTTGGAACTGTGCCTTCCGACCTTTGCCTTGTCACCAACTGCATTGGGTTCTCTTTCTTGTCTAAGAAAACTTCACATGTCTGGCCACCGACACCCGAACTTTCTCATACAGCCCGTTGGATCAGCAATGCATGGAAATCTCAGCTCAATAACAACTTTCCCAGGTTTATCCAACTTGAAAAATCTAATAGTTTTGGAGCTCTGTTGCTCTATGGAAATTGCGATCCAACTTGGCGGGCTAGAGCAGTTGAGACATTTAACTGTCAGCAGCTTTCGACTCCTTAAAACTATAATATTCTCCCCGCCAGGCCTGAAGAATCTGAAACGATTGCAAGTAGAGGACTGCGTGATGTTGAGAGAGATTCATGGTGCTGGGGCATTGGAAACATTGGAAAGCCTGAAGGTCAACTTATGTCCGTCAATTACAAAGTTAGGTGATCTGTCAAAACTGCAGAAATTGGCGGAATTGAAAATCGAACATTGCGAAGAGCTACAGGGTTTTGAGGGCCTTGACGAGTTAGGATGTTTACGTCTCTTTGAAGTGATCCAGTGCCGCTCCTTCGAATATTGGACAAATGCATTGGACACAACGGTACCAGATGAATGCCAAGTCGTAATACAAAGTTGTAAGAAACTAGGCACAACTCCTGAGGATGGCATGCTTTACAAGGATTATAGAGATAAGTTTCTTGCAAGGATCAAGTCTGATTCAGATGCGGCCACATCCTACAATAAGGGAAAGGTGCTTTCTTCTTATTTTTCTTCAGCATCATGCTTAAATACTTTCTTGGACTAATTAATTAGTACAACAAAACAATATTAATGAAACTATCAGGAAACTATCAGGAATAATCATACTGTAATTTGATTTGTCATCAGAATAGTTATATATGTTACAAGTCCAACAGGGTTTATGTTAGGTAACAAGAATGATTAGAGGGAATTTATGTTGTTCATTATTCTGCTTGGACAATTACTCATTTACACATATTGAATAGATTAATAACACCTTGAGCCATTGATGGTCATAGAATATTATTTTGTCATTTTTTTTTCATAAGACTTTATATATGGATATCATGTCAAAATACTCAATCTCATCCGAATAAACTAGAAGATTAGTTGCGGCTAACTAAATACAGTATTCCCATAGCAATTGGAGTTATGGATTTTTAGTTTAGGGGGTAGTATGGGATCCATAGGAGGTGAGAAAATCACCCATTTGATTGAGCATGCTACCAATAAATTTTTACCTCTAACTCTAATGTGTGTGCTTCTAGAAAAGCATTTATGCAAAAAGGAAGCTTGAGCTTGATGCAAATTGCTAAAATATCTACTGCTTTTTATGATGATCAATCCCATGAAAAGTTATTCTATGTATCAATACTTACATCTTCCCTTTCATCGATTTTGTCTGAATTGAAATGGGTGAAGAGTCAAATGTTTTGGCACTTCCTCATGTGAAGATAATTTTGAAAGATTCTAGATTCTATAAAAAGGAAAACTAGTGTGAAGACACAAGCGTAGCAGGTGTATGTAATCATTGGCAGGTTACATTTGGAGAGAAAGAATGTCTTCAAGGAATCGAGTGATTGTTTAATTGACTGGATATACAGTAAATAGTTATAAAAGATGTATGACTTTGGTGATTATTTAATGAAGTTAAAGTTGCGAGTAGTTTTGATTTTTCATGGAAGGGTGTTTTCAAAAGCAAAAAGTGAGATTAATATTGGTTTTGGTTTAAAAATATAGATTAATAGAGATTAAGTAGAGGCCGGTGGGGGAGAGAGAGAGAGATTTTTTGGTATGTTATACTTTAACTATCATCTCACTCTCAAATTTCTATCATACTTCTTTACAAAATGTGGAAGCCGAACTCCACAATTGAAATTGAACGTCCTCACCCAATTTCCTTACCAAGTGGGAGAGAGAGAAGGGAACGCCGTGGCGGATGGGGTTGCCCGTGCTCATGGGCTGGGCCTCCTTCCGCACAATTGGCCCGCTTCTCCGCCCCCTTTTATTTTTAATCTCCTTTGTTCAGACGCCTCTCAGCTGTACTCTTGTCGTTAGTAATCTTATTTGCAGTTTGTTTTTTCGAAAAAAAAAAAAAAAAAAAAAAAAAGTGAGAGAGAGAGAGTTTAAAGTTATTAAATATGTGCGACTAGAACAACATGTGGGCCACACACAGAGGAAGAGAAAGAATTAACTAGCACACATGTAAGCATTAGCACAATGTCCGTCCAATCTTCATTTATTGATTAATAATGGAAAGCAAGATAAATTTCACATGCATATAAATTGTTGTTAGATTTAGTTTAGTGTATTAATATGGCAAGTCATTTGAAATGGGCATCGGGTATCTTGAAGATGAAGGATATTGTGTGGGAGAAAGGCCTATTGAATTTGCGCCGTACATGACTATAGATTAAAAGTTACATTTATCCAAGTAACTTGAAGATGAGGAACTTATAAAGAAGGAAAAGGTTTGAAGGAAAGGGTTTATTGGTATTTGAAGAGTAATTTGAGTAAAAATTAGATTTGCTCCTGATTAATAGATGGTTGAAGTGATCTTGATACAAACTCATGGTTTTTCAATTTTCATTTTGCCAATTGCCAAACTATGATTGCATTTGTTTTGCCGAAAATAAATGATTTGAAAAATTCTTTAAAATAATCACTTGTATCTCTTAAAAGATAAATCAATCAAAATTAATCTTATCGTCCATAAAAATGTTTAAGCATACATTGTTACCAATAATGAAAACAATTTTCATCGATTAATTATTTCAAGTGATACAAAAGATCATTTTTTAAAAAAAATCCAAATTTATTCATTTTCCATAAAAACAAACAAAGCCATAAGAAGCATATCAAAACCTTTAACATTGCCAAGCGAAATCAAAGAAATTAAGATCCTTAAGTTAAGATATTTGCAAAAGGTTTCGAAATGAGCTCTTTTTATTTAATTTTCTCCTTTTCATTTCATTTGCGTAGAGTACTCAATCTATTTTCCTTTTATTTGCTTAACATTTTGTGAGACGTGGAATTAGAGAATTTTATACTTGCCCATGGTTATTATTTAGACATGGGTCTCCGGAATTTGGAAATAAAAAGAGGATCAAAGAAAAGAGGGTAAGAATTGAAAAATAAAAAAGCTAATAATTATTTTTAAAAAAGGAAATTAAGACCATCGGGCTTCGCCGGCGAGGGCTAGCGACCATCATTAGGATGTCGGTGAGGGCCGTCCGCAAGTATCATCCCTAGGCATGACCTTTTTTGGGGCCTAACGCAGCAAGCTATGAAACCCACCACCTGACGCCATCTCTGACGGCCATCATACCAGTACTCGATTTTGGCAAAAATCCACTTTTGTCTCCAAAACCAGATTTCCTTCTTTTCTTAACCTGTGTTGAGTCTTGTGAACGTCACGATGAAGTGGATCAAAGCTCAAGAGTTTCTCTATTCCAATTTTGAGAGAATGAAGACATGCGAATATGTGAATCCTGCTTTATTCTAGTGGGTTTATGTCCAATTGATGCTTTAAAAAGATTTTTTAGGGTGATAGTGTGAGGAAAACCGTATATGTTGACTCTTGCTGGGTGCTTGCATTTTGGATGTTCAGACTAAGGATTATTATTGTCTTATGATATTCGGGATTTCGTATGTTTTCTTCTTGAAGATGTTTAATTACCTTGGATATACCAGTTTCTAACCTCCCTCTCCTCAGCAAGTTGATGGTGATGAGGACGAATATATACTGGAGATTGGGAACAGTAACTATGAAGAAGTAAAACGGGAGGTAAGAAATGAAACCAGCCGAAATCTCAGCTGAAATCCCTTCTCTGTTCAAAATTCATATTGATTTTGGAAAAGCTGAAATTGAACCTAATGTTGCCTACCGTACTGATTTTGGAAAAGGTCAAGAGTTTCCCTATTCCAATTTTGAGAGAATGAAGACATGCGAATTTGTGAATCCTGCTTGATTCTGGTGGATTTATGTCCAATTGATGCTTTAAAAATATTTTTTAGGGTGATAGTGTGAGGAAAACCGTTTATGTTGATTTTTGCTGGGTGCTTGCATTTTAAATGTTCAGAATAAGGATTATTATTGTATTATGATATTTGGGATATTGTATGTTTTCTTCTTTAAGATGGTTAATTACCTTGGAGATGGTGATGAGGACGACGATATGCCAGAGATTGTGGACATGCCGTTGTGGGAAGACATTTACTATGAAGAAGTGAAACAGGAGGTAAGAAAAGAAACCAGCCGAAATCTCAGCTGAAATCCCTTCTCTATTCAAAATTCGTATTGATTTTGGAAAAGCTGAAATTTAAACTTACGGTACTTACTGCTTCTTATAACGAGCATGCTGAAACTATACTTACCCTTTTCTTCTATTGTTGTTTGACCCGTTTAATTTCTGCTTATTTGGTGCCAAATTAGCATTACTTGTCATTTTCTGTGACTGAAACAGTGCCACATCATTAGTTAGTATGATAGTTTATTTAGAGTGGACAACTGAATCATTTGATTGTATGAGTTTGAAAGAGTTAAGAGGCCTTGATTATATAAGTAAAACTTGGAGAATCAAATTGCACAAATCCATAAAGTTAAGAGATTTAGTTCAGTGTATTAATATGGCTAGTCATTTGAAATGGGCATGGGGTATCTTGAAGATAAAGGAAATTGTGTGGGGGAAAGGTCTATTGAATTTGCGCCGTACATGACAAAAGATTAAAAGTTACATTTATCCAAATAACTTGAAGATGAGGAACTTACAAAGAAGGAAAAGGTTTATTGGTATTTGCAGAGTATTTTGAGTAAAGATTAGATTTGCTCCTGCTAATAGATGGTTGAAGTGATCTTACTACAGGCTTGTGGTTTTCAATTTTCATTTGCCAATTGCTGGCCTATGAATGCATTTATTTTACCGAAACTAAATGATTTGAAAAAAATATTTTCTTAAAAATATTCATTTGTATTGCTTACAAAAATAAATGAATCAAAAATATTTTCATTGTCCATGAAAATATTTAGACATAAGTTTTTACCGATAACGAAAATAATTTTCATCAACTAATTATTTTAAGTAATACAAAGGATCATGAATGTTTTCAAAATCATTCGTTTTCTGCGAAAACAAACAAAGCCCTAAGAAGCATGTCAAAACCTTTAACATTGCCAAGCGAAATCTAAGGATTTAAGATCATCAAGTTAAGATTTTTGCAAAAGGTTTTGAAATGAGCTTTTTTTTATATATTTTTCTCCATTTCATTTCATTTGCGTAGTGTGATCAATCTATTTTCCTTTTCTTCGCTTAACATTTTGTAAGACGTGGAATTAGAGAATCTTGTAGTTGCCCATGGTTATTATTTAGATGTGGGTCTTTGGAATTTGGAAATAAAAAGAGGATAAGAATTGAAAAAATAAAATAGGTAATCATTATTTTTAAAAAAGAAATTAAGACAATCGTGCTTTGCTGACGAGGGGTTTGGGTGTCAGTGAGGGCCAGCAACCCTTGTTGGGGTGTCCGCTAGGATCGGTGAGGGCCATCGGCCCTCATCGCTCGCAGGCGAGCGCTTGCATATCCGCAAGCCACCGTCGCTGCGAACGGAATCATACCGCCCAATGATCAAGCAAGCATCATCTCTAGCCACCGCCTATTTTTAGTGCTAACACAGCAAGCTATGATGCCCACCACGTGACAAGTATCATGCCAGTACTCGATTATGGCAAAAATCCACTTTTCTCTCCAAAACCAGATTTCATTTTTATCTAATTTGTATAAGTCCTGTGAAAGTCAAGATGCACTGGATCAAAGATAGCGAGTTTCTATGTTCCGATTTCGAGGGAACGTGAAGATATGCATATATGTGAATCCTGACTTGATTCTAGTGGATTTATGTCCAATTAATGCTTTAAAAAGATTTTTTTTTTTTTTTATGGTGATTAAGTGTGAGGAAAACGTCTATGTTGATTCTTGCTGGGTGCTTGTGTTTACATGTTCATACTAAGGATTATTGTCCTATGATATTGGGGATTTTGCACATTTTCTTCTTTAAAATTTTTAATTATCTTATATATATACCAATTAAGTCATTTTGGCTAATTTTGACCGAATGTTGCTGACGTGGATGTTGGCCAGGTAACATGGCACCGCCAAAGCCGACGTAGACAATTTAAAATAACATTTTAATAAATTTTCAATTTATTTTTTTTTTTTTTTTTTTTTTTTTTTTTTCTCCTTTCTTTCTTCCACCCTTCACCGATGATTGCCCACGGGCCATGGCCAAATGGGCTAGCCTCGCTTGGCTTGGGTGAGGGGAACCCTCACCGAGGCTGCCCTTGCCCAAGCGAGGGCCAGCCTTGCCCAAGCCAAATTTGGCGAGGGCTCGGCCTCGCCCTCGCCGTGGCCAAGTGAGACCAGCCTGCCCGTCCATAGTCAATGGCTAGTCACTAGCGAAAGGTAAAAGAAAGGAAGGAGGAAAAAAATAAAGAAAAAAATTCAGAAAAAAATAAAAAAAATTATTAAAATATTTTAAAAATTATTCACGCGCCGCCGACTAGCATTCATGTCAGCTAATTAGTGTCCACGTTAGTAATATCCAATCAAAATTAGTCAAAAAGACTGAATTGGTACAAAAATAAAATATTCAGAACTTTTTGATCGGTAAAATTCAGAACTAATATCACATTAATTTATAAAATCTTTTAATAATCCAATTCAAAACTGCAGTGACAAGTGTTCTTCATATCATCACATGCTCAAATTGAGCACACATATCCACACTGTTATGTAATGAAGGAGAAACTCGTACTTTTAAGCAACCACAATCCTTTTTTAACCTAAAACCTCAATAAGTAATAATATGAATATTCTATCAAGGGATAAATCAGTAAATTAATAATTCTATTTTATCTCTCATGTATTTTTACTTTTAGAAATTCTTTTTTCTATTATTTCCTCTGTGAGGCTCTCTCTTTTGGTTCGTTTTTCTTTTATTTGGTCAAATATTTGTATCATTTTGTCTGAACTCGTTTAAGCGATGTTATGCTTCATACATTTGTGTCAAGTGTCAAATGAAAAATTTTCTCTTCTATTGTTACTTCATCTCTATTTTTATTTGGTACTTAGTTAATTTTTAGAAGATGTGAAGCGGTACCAAGTATTAAAGCTGCATCTTTTATTTTTTTACTTTGCTTTCTTGTTATTTTTGCTTCAGTTTATACTACTAATTTATGTTTTCACATATTTTAGTAGATATTATAAGTAAATATTCAATCATTGTTAGACAAATTGCTTTTTCTAAAAGTATAAGCTATTCAAAAGCGGGTCAACGATGTATTTATAGCACACGATTTAAGACTTCCCATAGCATGTAAGTCGGTTATTATACGTACGATACAGGGTGTAGACAGAACCACATTAAGAAGATAATCGACAAAATAGGATAAAAGACTGAATGATAGGAATAACAAATCAGAGAAAATTTAGAGGGAGCGCAAGCGGTCAAACAATTGACTTGTGTTCTGATATCTTGCTGGACAATTTTTTTTTTTTTTAAGAAAATTATCCTAAAAGTCTTAAACTTATTGTACTTTATCAATTCAATCATAAATTTTTTTTTAATTTTGTCAATCGAGTCCAAAATCTTTTTGTATTTTGTCAATTGAGTTTATACATCCAATTTTGGCTAGAAATCGCTGACGTGGACTCCAGCCATGCTACACTGACAATTTTTAATACTAATAATTATTATTTTTTATTTTTTTGGTTAAAATTCTTTTCTTTTTCTTTTGTTGTCTCTTTTCTTCTTCTTTTTTGATTCAAAGGGCTAGGAAACTCCGCCAACCACTGACTGAGTGCTGGCAACCCCTACTGGCCCTTGGGTGAGGGCCATGAGGCCCTTGGGTGAGGGCCATGAAGCCCTTGCCGGCCACAGCTAGGGGTCGCAGTCCCTTGCTGAGGCCAATGAAGGCATCACAAGCCTTCATTGGCAATGGCAAAGGTGTCGTGAGCCTTTGTGGGCTATTGCGAGGGCATTGCAAACCTCACCCGGCCTTGCTATGGCCCGCAAGGGTCGCGACCCTCGTCCTATGGTTAATGAGAGGTTGCTGGCCCTCGCCCAATAGCCAGCAAGAACCAAAACGAAAAGAAAAAAGGAAATAAAAAATTAATAAAAAGAGAAAATATTTTGAAAAAATATTTAAAAATTATTAAAAGTTATCTATATCGGTGCCGACCATGTTACGTATGACAGTTGGCGTTGATTGGACTACAATGATAGTGATTCCCGATCAAAATTAACCAGATGGACTGCAATGGCAAAACATGAAAATGCTTAAAACTCTATTAACAAAATTAAAAGGTTTAGAAATAAACTGGCAAAAATACAATAAATTTAGGATTTTTTGGACAATTTTCCCATTATTTTCTAAACATTTAAGCCATTAGAAAATGGATCATATGAATTTAATGCACGTGACTTAACAATCTTAACATATGATAATTACAGCAAAGGAGTAACACAATTTAAATTTACATTGATAAAGTTAGACCTAAGTTTGTGCTACGTTAAATGGATTCTATAAATTTCAGGAAGCGTTACAATTAAAAAAAGTCATAAGATGTGCTTACAGACTTGCATAATTTGCAAATTTAGAGAAATAGACATGAGTTTCGGAACGAAAAGTTCAAAGATCTACTAAGTACAAATAATCTTGTGTTTTGACTTGCATCCCATTTGAAATTTGAAAAATCTATCAGGTGCAAACGATCACTCCAATTTTAACTTGCATCCTTTGACATTTCATGTTCGTGATATTTTTTTTAGAACATGATTGAGGAAAAAAGGTATGACAATAGTGATTGAGATATGCATGAAATGATTATAATGATTTTTAAAGTGAAGTGATGGGATGCAACATCATCATTCTACTTCTAGACCACATCTTTGTTGAAGTATATACAGTTTTTGAGTTTGAAGGGTACATATTAAGATGACAATTCAAGAATTCATGTACATGCATGCATATATATCTTTTTGTCGTGTTAATTATTTTAACCTTTCAATATAATGTTATTGTTAATAGCGTTCGCCGCAATGCTCAGCTATTTCCTAGTATACAATTAAAGCTTAGATTGAAAGATCATTTGCTCCTATGGTCGCCATGTGAGAACTTCAATTTGCAATATTCAGAACGTTGGCGTTGGTTGCGTTAAACACTTTCAGGAGATCATGTTGATAAAAGTGGGAACCAACAATATCTCAATGATTCAACATTTGCCGCCCCATATCATTTTTCAATTGAGTCATGTTCTCTAGTAATATTTTCTGAGGTTTTAATGTGTACTATCCTTCTTAAGTTCTTACACACATGCATATCAAAAGATTCGCTTGTCAGTATATGGTAAGAAATTTCAAAAACGGGTTAATTGTTTGACAAAATATATTTGGGAGGTAAAAGTTCTTCACTCCTGAATCTTGGATTTCCTTGGAAACAATGTGGCAGTAATGTTGATCACTGGTAGATCAGGATGACCAGCGACTTCGTATGGTAGACAATTTATGCAAATACAAAAACGTTATGAAAAATCAACAAATATGGGTACTTCTTCGCATCTTGCAGTCTTATCAGTGAGCAATTATCATGTTTCTCATAGGCGACTGAAACGGAAGAGAAAAGGCAAGTTGCCAGTATTGAAAAAGACGTCGGAACTGATGATCAAGTAAACCGCATCATGAGCTTGATGAATATAAATGATATGGAGCAGCGGATCGTTGTTGTCATTTGTGGAGAAGATGGAATTGGCAAGACGACTCTTGGAAAACTCATATACAACCGAGTCTCCTGTGATTTTGATGGTTGTAGCTTCCTTACAGATATTAAAGAAAAAACTCAAGCATTAGGAGGGCTTCGGCTTTTGCAAACTAAGTTGATTTCTGATGTTCTAAAACGGGAACTTGAGGATGTTGCTCTTGTCAACAGGGGAAATGAGTTTTTCAAAGACTTATTTTGCGACACGAGAGTCTTGATTGTCCTTGATGATGTGGAAAATGCGTCTGGTGTCCAGCAACTCGTTGGAAATTGCTTTAATTGCTTTGCATCTGGAAGTAGGATCCTGGTAACCACTAGAAACAGTGTCATCCTGGAAGACTCTCCTCAGATCCGGACTTATCACGTTAGTCGTTTGGATAAGGATCAGGCTCTTCAACTCTGTAGGCAGCATGCATCTATACCAACTTCTTCCTCACATGGCAACTTTAAGCGTCTGTACGGTGCTCAATCGTGGGTGGGTGAATCTGTACAAGCTTTTTACTCACTTACCAACCTTTTTTCGGAACATGCTTTTAAGGATAGAGTAGGACTCCCATTGTCTATTGAAGTTATGAGTGCAGTCTTCAACGGGAAAACGGAGAAGGAATGTATAGTCATACTAAGGCGGTGGTGGCCAATGATCAAGCGCTGGGATTTTCAGGAAATTGTGAAGGAAATTTGTCGAACATTAGAATATAAGGAAAAACAGATATTTCTTGATATCGCCTGCTTCGCTACTGGCATAGATTTTCGAATTGCTCGGTACCTGTGGGATCGTCCCTCTTTTCCGCCTTCCCGTGAAATATTGACTCCCCTAGCGAAAATTGAAGAAAACAGTCAGATATGGATGCATAGCATGTTGAGGCGACTCGGCAGAGAAATCGTTCGTGCAGAGAGTCTTACAGACCCAGGAAGGCGGAGTAGATTATTTAATCATGAAATAGCTCTTGACACGATAAAGCGGAAAAAGGTGAACGTTTGGTGTGCTTTCTTTTTTCCTCTTTAATTTATTCATCGTGAAGCATAAGAAATAGTTTTGTTGTGTTCACCGCCAAAGGAAAGGAACTACTTTGCGAGATACTGTTAAAATCTGACCGTGTGTGCAACTGACGTTGCTCATAATTTTTCTTTAGGAGTTTATGCTGACTAGTTACGAATCAAGAAAAGAGACCATCCTCACTAATTCTTTTTTCTCGTCCATCACAGGGAACTGAAAATGTTAGGGCACTCTGCCTTAACTTTCAGTGGCATACTTCAGTCAAACTCACACCAGAAGACTTTAGGAGCATGCCAAACCTACAGTATCTTCAATTGGATCATGCAGACATTGCCGGAGATTTCACTTACATTTTTCCAAAATTAAGGTGGCTCCGTTGGCGTGGGTGCCCTCGACAACTGCAAGTAACTAATTTTTGCTCGGTATGCTTAACCATTCTTGACTTGTCATCCAGCAAAGTCACGAAAGACTGGAAAGGCTGGGATCAAATAGAGGTAGTTTACAATTCACTGCTATGGTGAAATTGCCCGGTTTAATGTAACTACTTATGAAGTGAACTCAGGCAAATATTTGTCCTATTTTGCAGATGATGAACTTGAGAGTTCTAGATCTTACAGAATGTGCTGACTTATTAGTCACTCCTAAGTTCTCTGGCTGCAAAAATCTTGCCATATTGATTCTGGAGCGATGTTCACAGTTGGTCAAGATAGATCATTCGATCGGCGACTTGCAGCACTTGGTTACCTTGAATTTGAAGTTCTGCACAGAGCTTAGCATGTTGCCGGTAGAAGTGGGTCACCCAATAGCTCTGAAAGAGCTTCTCATGGATGGGACTTCAGTACGAGAAATTCCCGTCTCCATTGGTAATTTAAAGCAGCTTGAAACTCTGAGTGTCTCAAATTGCTTCTGCTTGAGTCGGCTACCAAGAACAATATGTCACCTGATGAATATCTCACTTCTTTCACTGGATGGCACCAGAATCACAGCACTTCCCGATTCTGTTGGAGAACTGGTCAGACTTAAACACTTGTCATTAAGGGAGTGCTGTCAAATAAGAAAACTTCCAAACTCCATTGGCAACATATGGAGATCCTTAGCGGAGTTAGACGTGTCGGGGACAGGCATTCTCAATTTTCCGCATTCGCTAAAAGATCTGCAGAATTTGAAGGTGCTAAGAATGGATTCTTGTTTCTTCAGAGAGTTCCCTCCTGATATTGGAGAGCTAACCAACCTTGAAGAAATACACGCCTGTTGGTGTCGGAGTCTGGAGGGGGGCATTCCTAGTGAGATTGGAAAACTACATAATCTGAGAATCTTGAGGCTGCGGCATTCAACTATTTCCAGCATACCGGCGGAGATCCACCAACTTTCCAATCTTCGAACCCTTGATTTACTTCACTGCGACATGATCAAAGAGTTGCCAGAGCTCCCCTCTAGCATAACGGTTTTGTATGTAGACGATGAACTGAAGTCGTCGCAGCTGCCATAGCTAGGAAAGCTATGCCACTGTGATGAAGAGTAGGCTCTAGTGACCCTGGCAAAATGATGGCCTTTCCATTTACCCGTGCTTTCATTCCAGATTTGACTATGGATATCACCAACAAGATGTGTTTTTCTGAAGTTTGCAAAGTCGTTTCATCTGAAAACGCGGTAACTTTATATGTGCGTTTATGTGTATGTACCCATGCCTATCGGTATATTTCGTTAATGACCGAGGCAAAAATTCCTAATGCAGCGTCCTTTCGGACCCATCTTTGCAGGTAATCAGGAGCTTTGGGGGTCTACAAACTTGGGCGGTACCCATATCAGCATATAGACTTTTATGATAGTCTCCGAAGATTGGTATTGCTAGCAAATACCTCGTCATCTCATAATAGAAATAAGACATGTATATACATCTCTATTTTTTATTTTATTTTTTTGGTTGTCCTAGAGAGCCCCTTTTCAAAAGGGAAAATTATACTAGTAATTCATAAAGTTTGACCGAATATCCACCGTTTGTTTTAGACTTATAATTTGTTTAATGTGATCCTTGATCTAACCCCTGAGTATTCAATCTAGTCCTTGAACTTTCAATTTGTTTAATCTATTCTACCAACTTTCCATAACAAAGTCAAATCATCCCTTTGATACTATTCAAAAATTTCATAATTACACTATTAACCGGATTTTAGAATATTTTCTCATTTCAATCCATTTATCAAATCAACAAAACTATTACTCTTTAACTTCATTCAATGAGAAGGACAGAGATTTAAATATTACGTTCAACGGATTCGATCTGAAATGAGCGAATGTAATTGGGAGAAAGTAGAACGTGGACCTGATAAGAGCGTTCCCTGCGTTGCAATGGAGGTAGCAGTGGGGACTGCTTGCGCACACAAGTATAATGTCATTGCTACTTTGTTGTCAACCGCTATATGACAGATGCCAATATCCATGCTATAAAATTGTCAATTGTCCAATGGCTCGATCATTGATCAATTCTCGCTAAATCGGCTAACCCCAATTGCACATCGATTACAATGGGTTATTTCTTCTGACCCTCAGCAATCGACTTAAAGTTCTAGTGTCTCTTCAAGAATAAATACTAGCTTTTAGATGCAACAGCAATACTCAGAGCGATTAACTTCTTTGAGCCTTGATCAAGCCAATGAAGGACAAATGATGAAGTAGGTTGTCCTAGCCAACGGTCAAGACTAGACAAAGGAGATCATCCATGCAAAACTAATTTACAACCGTTTCTATTCATTTTATTAGTAGCATGAAAATAAGAGAAAGGATTGGAGGGAAAAACCGTGTGTTGTTGAGACTGCGTACATGCATTTATACTATATTCAAGTATTATAGAACAAGAAAACCCACAATTAAAGGATATTACACAATCAACATACACATTTATACTCCTAACATTCCCCTCAAGCTGGAGCATAAATATCATAAATGACAGATTCAGGGATGAAGGTGCTAGTATGAACACCTAGAGGGGGATGAATAGGTGTTTAAAATAAGCCTTAGCAAATATATGCGGAATAAAATAAAATTTAAGCAAAATAAAGGAGTTAAGGGAAGGGAATAAGAACACAAGGTTTATAGTGGTTTAGTTTAATCCAAGCCTACGTCCACTCTCCCACGCTAACAGCCTTCTGTTGGATTCCACTATGCAATCAACAAGAGATTACAACTTTGAGTGCTAACACTTAGTAGTAGATCACTCTATCTCACTAAGTCACCCTTTTGATATTTCTCTCACGATCACAAATGTTTAAGCTCACAAAAGATAAGTGTATGATCGAAGTTGGCTTAGACTTTGGAATTAGTCTCTTACTTGTTCATCGGTTCTTAATCTCCTTTAATACTTCTCAACTTCCAAACTAGCCATTGAACAGTATTTTGAGGATCGTTTTCCAATCTACCCATTGGACAGATCTATATCTAGAAGATTTGGTAACCGTTGAGTAACAAAAGTAGAATCCCAAATTGATTCTGATCGCCCATACAAACAGAATCTTGGTTTCCATAAGTAGAGCTTCTTCGTATGGAAAGTTCTTGCATTCATGATCCAATTGTCAATCAATTAAATTGAGTCAATTAAATCTATCTTAATGTAGAATCCAAATCAAATCACTAGCCGTTATACATCCTATAATAAACCAAGGTTTTGAAGAATTGAAGATAAACTTGAATCTGTCTTCGTCTTCATTCTTCATCGTGTTCAGTCTGGAATTCGTCGGCGTGGGCAGACTTTAAATCTAAAGTCTGGTAGTCTTCAGACTTTGATGGTAGAGTCTGGAAGACTTCAGACTTTGATAACAGAGTCTAGAGGTCTTTAGACTTTAATACTTGAGTCTGTTTTCTAGTTCTTCCAAGTATAGACTTTGATAATATCCTTTACATGTTCTATCATCTGCATAGTCTGTTACTCAACAATTAAACACGTTAGTAGCCTTTGATTTATTTTGTCATCTTCAAAACATTATAAGGGATTTCCCTAACAATGGACCACTTAGAGCTTCAGTGAATATGTCAGCTACCGATCATTAGTTCTAAAAATGCAGACTTGATCTCCTGGGACTATGGCTTTTCTAGAACAAAATGACCGTCAACCTATATATACATGCTTCATCCTCTCATGAAAAACAGGGTTCGATGCAACATGTGTCGCTGCTTGACCATCACAAAACATTGCCATCAGTAGCAACTTCATCATACCCAAGCTTCAACTAGTACATAACAACTCCTCCAAATGTCTTTTCAATTCTGGATTTGTCTGAAGAAGTCGAACATTGGCCAGCTACAGACTCATTTTTAGTAATAGCGATATCAAGCGTGAGAGGTTTTAAAAGGCTGGTCAGTACCTCTTCAATCATGCTAGGACTTTGCTTTTCTTCCATCACCCATATTGAAGCTGACGTAAACAGTGAAAACATACCTATCATTTCAATTATACTTCCACAGGCCACCCTAAAACACTGATCACATATATCAAATGGCATATTTAACAATCAAACTCTTCTCCATGATCTATCCTTTTCTTTAAGAAACACCACATCCATTTGCCTAGAAGAGCATGAAGAACAAACCAATTTTTGTGGTAGCCAGTCCCCCATCTGAATATAAGAACAAAACGAAGTCCAGTTGATTAGATGAAATATGGAAGTATCATCAACAGGTCTCTTGACGACAGAAATCTCTTTGCAAATTCTCTAATCTGTTTGCAACATAGGAACTGAAAGAAGTGACAAAAAGTTAGTAGGTTAGATTCGACAAAGAGCCCTACCCTTTTGGCAAAAACCTCTTCCAACTTGCCAGCTTCTCTCCATTTTCTCAATAATTCCCTTTCAAGCAGATTCACATTTCAAATGGGAACCTTCTGGCAATCCCAATAAGCTATTTGAACAGAGTCCATATGTGCGGCCAATAACTCCGGCTAAAATAGACACCTCAATCATCACTGTGTTTCAAAAAAATAGTGTCCTTTAGCATACTATGTGCCGAGGGAGACATTCTCCGCATCAATGGAAGTGGGCCATAATCCTTTTGACTCACAGAAGTCAAGAGTTTCAAAGACCATAGGTAGTGCTTGTTAATTAGCTCCAAACAGTTAGATTTCTCATATCTGCAAATAATTCTGATTCTCCGATTTGCTCAAAGATCATGCTGACAGGATGCTACATGATCCTGTTAAAACAAGAAATAGCCTCAGAATCTACATTATACAGGCACAGAATCTTTTTATGAGCAATCATAAATATGATAGAGAGCTATCATCTATCTACCCAAGCCCACTTTATTAAAGTGTGCCTAGTGACCAAGAAGTCTCCTGAAGATGTCATGCAATCTCCTCAATCAATGGGAGAGTTATATTATACCAAAAATTATGAAGGAACAAGATACCAAAAGTACTTATTCACAATGAAGCTCCACACACCCACTAAAGACAGATAGATCAGACAACTTTGTATTAAGGTCAGGTATGGCCAACTTCTTATGAACCAGAAGCTTATTTTCTGAAATACATGAAAATAAAGTGGAACTGTTGTCAAGCATATAAAATAAGCATAATGGGGTGAAGGATATACAAGAAGTTGATGACCATCATGAAATCAGGACATTGTATTAAAAAGAAAAATAATGAGCATCTACAGGGTTGGTGGAAACAGTAACAAGTAGCGTTAACTCTTACCGATGATTATACACTTATAGCCTTGTCTGCTCCTTTCATTGTTCTCTAGTCAATTCAGGCAATAAGTTAGCAGCTTCTTTTCCGTTCTCCCAATGCACAAATCCTTCAACAACTGCCTTCCATGTTTCCTTGTCCAGAGCACATCCATCACGCACCATTTCCTCAAATACTTGAGCAGCTTTATCTATATCTCCTTTCCTAAAAAAATATCAAACAAGAGTACTGAAAGTTGAAGCATCAACTGAAATTCCCCTGGCCTGCGAGCTTAGGTAAAGCTGATGAGCATGATTTATTTCGCAATGACCAGCAAGGCCTTGAACAATGGCATTGTGGATTCTGACATGAATGGACCAAGTTAAACAATTGGGAGAGATTCCTTCTAGTATCATCTCATCAAGGGAGTTGGCAGCCTCCTGAAATTTGCACTTGTCACAAAAGCCAGCAATGATCTTGCCATATAGTCCCGCATCTGATTTCAAACCCTGAAGCTTCATCCTGTCAAGATGTCAAGAGTCTCCAAAGCTTCATAAAATTTCCCTTCTTTACAAAGCCCATGGATCAAAGTGCTATAAGTTATCATATTGGGCCTCGGCCGTTTCCTAGCCATCATGTCCAAAAGCTCCATTGCTTGAGAAGAATACCCACTCTTGCAAAATCCATCCATTAATGAACTGAAGGTAAACACATTAGGCTCAATACCTTTGGCCACCATCTGTTCAAACAATCCAAAAGCTTCATCTAAATTCTCAGATTGACAGAGACCGTGAATCATTGATGTGTAGGTGATTACACTAGGTGAACAACCTCTTTTTTTTTTTTTTTTTTTTTTTTTTTTTTTTTTTTTTTTTTGGTAAAGGTATGCTATGTATAGATTTTGCACAAAATTACAAAGGGGAGGCCCGGCACCAACAATAATACACACTCAAAGCGACAACAGTCGAGAAGAGTGAGAGGGCGCTGTGGTTCCCAACAGACCAGCTACACAATGAAAACAAAGACAAAGACAACAAGAGCAACAAGAAAATCTCAATCACTCAAAGATAGAGGAACTTAAAGCCTAGCTCTATTGCAGTCTTCTGTTCCTGGGGATGTCCGCAACATGTTTGTAGGTTATCGCCTTATCCTTTATCGCCTTCTGAAGATGCATCTTCATCGCCGGGAGGAAAAGGGTCTGGTTTCGGAATAGAACATTGTTGCGTTCCTTCCAAATGATATAACATAAAGCTTCAAAGCTAAAGCGAGCCAAGGACTGGGAGAAGCTATCACCCATAAACAGCTTGGATGCCCACACGAGAATCTCAGCCCAAGATTTGTTTTGCCAAACTATATTAAATTTGGCTGCCCAATATGAACCAAGAGTAGATGAAACACGGCAGGCAAAGAATAAATGGTCCACCGAATCAGGTCTGCACAAGCAAAAAGGACAGGAGACAGAGGGGAGTCTTCCATAAGAAATGAGCAGCACCTGAGTAGGTAGCCTATTGCGCATGATCAGCCAGAGATGCGTCTGGTATCTCGGGGGCATCGAAGAATTCCAGACAAAAGATGACCACGAAACAACCGAGCCCTTAGGCCTAAGAATATCCCAAGCGGAAGCCTTAGAGAACTTACCGGAGGGATATAGAAGCCAGCAAAAACGATCATCCTCAAGGTTAAGCACCGGTAAGGGGTCCACCAGTTCGCAAGGATGTTGATAACATACCAACCCAAGGGAGTCGAAAACCCATCTGAGACCGAAGCAGCCTTGGGAATACCAGAGTGATAAATATCCTGATTGGAAGAAAGGCAATTCAGCAGCCCTTAAGGATGCCACGGATCAAACCAGAACGAAACAGACTTTCCATTGCCAATCGTCCATCTAAAGAAAGGCTGAAAAAGGTACCGGAGACTCAAGAGCTTTTTCCACGACCAAGAGCAATGAGTAGGTCGAGGAGTTACCCAAAAATCCTTGTGCTTTAAGAATGTGGAATGGACCCATTTAACCCACAACGATTCTTTGTCCGAGAACAGTAACTAAATATGCTTAAGCATTGAAGCAATACTAACTTTCCTTAAGGATGCGAACTCCAAGTCCCCCTTCTTCCTTAGGAAGACAAATGTCGCTCCAAGATACCTTAGCACCTCCAGGACCCAACAGCGGTCCTTTCCATAGAAATTGGCGAAAAATCTGCTCAATCCAATTCAAAACCGAACAAAGTAAAAAGAACACACTTGCCCAAAATACTTGGATCAAGTGAAGAACCGATTTGATAAGCTGGAGTCTACCTGCAAAAGACAGGAATCTATGAGTCCAAGACTGCAAGCGAGCCAAAATTGCATTAACAAGTGAAATGCAATCAGCCTTTACCAACCTGGAAGAGACAACTGGAACCCCAAGATACCAAAAAGGCAAAGACCCAAGCTGGTACCCTAGGCAATTCAGAATACTAGACCGAAGGGAGGCCAATCCTCTAGAGATAAATATCTCACTTTTATTCAGATTCGGCTCTAAACTACTCCAACTTGAGAACTTATCAATGGTTGTCCTCATCATTTCAACAGACTGCAGATTTGCTTCCGCAAACAGAAGTACATCATCAGCAAAAAATAAATGAGAAAGTCTAGACGACTTATAACGCCAGAAGAAGCCAAAGCCCGGCTGAGATGTCTGAATATCCAACAATCCAGTGAAAACTTCCATAGCAATAGTGAAGATATAAGGGGACATGGGGTCTCCTTAACGAATCCCCCTCCCACTAGAAAAGAATCCATGAAGCTCCCCGTTAATAGCAAGCGAAAACTTAGGGGACTGAACACATATCATTATCCAATCAATGAATACCTGGGGAAAACCGAAGGCTTGCAAGCAAATTTCAATGAATTCCCAATTTACCGTATCATACGTCTTGCGAAAATCAACTTTGATTACACACTTTGGCCTGTAAGGGTCATGATGGAAACCTGAAAATCGCTCTTGGGCAAGTAGAATATTATCACTTATACGCCTTCCCTTCACAAATGCATTTTGGGGTAGGCTGATAATAGATAGCAAGACACGAGAAAGCTTATTAGTAATGATTTTCGTGATGCATTTGTAGACGGTGTTTCAGCATGCAATGGGCCGAAAATCATTCACATTCAAAGCATTAGGGACATTGGGCACGAGGGCCAAAATGGTAGTATTAATCTCTCGAAGGAGCTTGCCAGACTCAAAGAAATCCTTAACAACCATAATAACCAAAGCACCAACAATATCCCAAGAATGCTTGAAAAATTCTACGTTAAATCCATCCGGCCCTGGCGCTTTACCTATCGCTAGGGAAAATAAAGTATCTTTTATTTCCACGTCCGTAATGGGGTTAGATAAGGAACGCACCTGGTCAGAATTCAGACCGTGTTTTAACACCGGGCGAAGCTCATCCACCATCGGGAAGGACACAGAAGGCGAATCCCTGAGCAGCTCCAGGGGAGAAGCTTCGGACAGGAGTAGGTGAACAACCTTTTGTCTCCATCTCTTCAAATAATTTCCTGGCATCACCAATTTTCCCCCATTTACACAATCCATTTATCAAAGTACCATATGTATATGAATCTGGAATATATCCACGATTTGGCATCTCATAAAATATCTGAAGGGCAGAATCCATCGTTGCACTATATTGCACAAAGCTTTGATCAAGACATTGAGGGAAGCAACAGTAGGTGATACACCGATCGCCCTCATGTGCTTATAAAATCTAAGAGCTAGTTTCAACTGGTTTTCCTTGACAAGTATATCCAAAATAGTGACGTATGATTTGGGTGAAGGTTTGCATTGGAAACGCTTCATCCTCTGGAATACCCTCAATGAATCCAGTGGCCTGTGAACCCGCCCGTAGCCTCTGCAGTTGGAGAGAAATATGTCTTCTGTAAGATTACACTGCTCTTCTTTCATTCTCTGAAGAAGCTCTTCCGCTGTCCAGAACTGATTTGCAGAGACCAATTTCGATATGATAAGACTAAAGGTTTTCTCATCATGGCGAAAACCATTACTATACTCTGCTGTTGCCGAATCAAAGATCAGCATTGCCCTCTGTACATCCCTTTCAGCCCTAATAAGCAGCTCTACTTGAGACGTCGTAATTTTATTAGACCATTTGATTCTACTGGCCATTGCGGCGAACTTTTTAGTCTAATCACAGCTTACTCAAAATTGAAAAATGCGCTGACCTCCACTCATAAAAAGATGATCCATATTGGGCTTTCAGCAGAATGAACCAGGCAACGATCATCTAATAACTGTGCCGGTCACCACGAACACGGCAAATCTACATCAAACAAAGAATTTTAGTTCTCCCATACATAACTTACCAAGACTTTAATGTCAATGAAAGAAGAAAAATCATGCAGACATTACATGGGTCTTCCACTCATCATGAAATGGCCCGAAAAAACAATGAGAAAGCTTGACAAGAAATTTTCATCGCGGTTCACTCTTCGCACTCATTTCTCGTCAGAACACTTGAAGAACCCCACCAAGAAGTTGATTCTCAAGGTGGGTCGGGTCGGATTACATTGGATATCACAATGTCACTCCTCATTAAACTCCCATCGAACACATGGTGTGCAAGGGATGCTCGTCGAACGCGATGAACACCGTTGCCATCGGTGCGCTAAACACCATAGCTGAGCCGTCGCTGGCGACACGGAACCACCAAAATAGGGGCCATTTGAGCTTTGCTCAAATCCTACGGTCGCAAAAAGAACGTCGTATCTTGATAAGTAAGCCTGGACAGAAGTAGCATAACTCGGAAGCTTGCCTTCGTGGAGGTTCTGGTCGAAGTTGGCGGTGGAGGTGAGACCGCTGAGAAGCCCTTAGCACATACTGACTTTGTATCCTTTTTTTTTTTTTTTTTTTTTTTTTTGGGGGGTCGGAAGCACATGCCAAGTTTGAGAAGTTTGAGAATTCCCTTTGGGTGTTGAGCAAGCAACGGCTAAAGTAATTCTTTCAATTTATAAAATGTAATGAATGATAAGAATTAAATGCTAAAACCTACCAATAATGATAGGAGTTAATACCATGAAAAACTCCAAACTTAAATATATGTGAAAAATTTACAACAAATAATTTTTTTTTTTTTTTTTTTTGGTGATCTAGAGAACCCTGCACTATCGACAGTCGGAGAGTAAATCCTGAAGTGACGCTAGCGGAGGACCCACCACCCCGACGCCACACTTAAGAATCCCTAGCGACCGTGAGGGGATTTGAACTCCTCCCCTTGTGTTAGGAGGAGAGAGCTCAAACCATCGCGGCCACCGCAGACGATGGTTCAACAAATAATTTTTTGTTATCACCAAAAATCGTAAATTAGTACGTCAGTGAGAAATTTACTATATATCATTTTCCATTAAATTTTACTTTCACATTGTTGAGTTTCATAACACGTGGCAGTTAACGGGTATACTAATTTATGGCTTTACCCTCCGTTTATCATATGTGCACTAGTTTGTGATTTTGTGATTTAATTCAATTTAACATAAACTAATATAGAGTAAATTTGAGACAAATGTACTAGTTTGGAAGTTCTAATCATCAAAAAATTAATCACACATGTCAATTTGAGATTTTTGTAGTATTAACCCTAATAATAACATCTAGTGATCACTATTTAGTCATCAAATATTTTATTTTTATTTTTTTAAGTTCTCAACACTTAAAATTGCCAACACTTAAAGTTTAGAACTTATATTTTCAGCACTAGTTTTTCAGTTTTATCATGCCATGATCTATTTCGTCCGACCTCCAGCAATCAACTTAAAGTTCTATTGTCTCTTCACAAATGAATACTAGGTTTAAGGTGCAATAGCAATACTCAAAGAGATTGACTTTTTTAAGCCTTGACTAAACCAATCAAGGACAAATGATGAAGTAGGTTGTCCTAGCCAACCAGTCAAGACTAGACAAAGTAGATCAACCAAGCAAGATTGATTGTACAACAGTTTCTATATATTTAATTGGTAGTGTGAAAATGAGAGAAAGGATTGGAGAAAAAATTGTGTGTAATAGAAAAAAACACGTTTATTTATATTATGATACACAATTGTAGATTATTAGACAGTCAACACACATTTACTATGATACTATTTCCCATTCCTAACACTCCCTCTCCAACTTGTTACAAATATACTTGATTTAAGGATCACTAATAGCTTTTGAAAATATCAGTTAATTAAGCATTAGTTCAAACAAAAATAGTCATGATTTCTCGAGATGGTAGTTTTCTTGAACAAAATGACAGTCAATCTCTATAAATTTTGTCCTCTCATGAAAAACAAGACTTGAACCATTATGTATATCACATAACAACATCATTGGTCACGATTGTGACATACCAATCTTTAACAAATTTCCAAAAATCTCTTTCCAATCCTAGATCTATTCGAAGAAATTGAGGCTTAGGCCAATGGCCAGCTACAGATTCATCTTTAGTAACAGCAATATCAAGCAAGTGTGAAATGAGAAGTTCAATGGCTAGCTACTACCCCTTCAATCGCAATGCTTTTCTTCCATCACCCATATCAAGCCGATTGGAGCATGTTTGATACCATCTTATTTTTATTTTATTTTTATTCTTTTATTTTTTGGAATAGAAATCCTTTTGGTAACATCTACTAACTTTTGTATTCCCCAAAATAGAAAAGTGGGCCAGTAAATAGATTTAACAAAAATATAAAGTTAAAAAAAAATATTTCTTTGTTCCTAGAAACAATTTCTGAAATAATGTCATTTTCTTTTCCTTATTTCCTTCCTTCTTCTTCCTCCTCTAGCCTATCACTAGATCTTGATGATGGCTGGTGAGATCGAGCCTCACTGATGGCTAAGTTAGGCTTGACCTCACCAAATCTCGCCATGGCCGGGTGTTGCGACCTATCCCTCGATATGGACAGAAATAAGTTTAGAGGTATTGCCTAAAAGACAAGCATATGGCCTTAGTTTTAAACATGGGCTCTCTCAAGCCACACCTCGCACGACGATGGGGTGTTCAATGTTAACTTAAATTGACACTATGAAAATTTGCTAATAAGGAGTTGTCGCTAACTTATTAAGGTCAATTAAAATCCAAGTGAGGCATGGGAGCGTAACCAAATAACTTTGAGTCGGAAACTTGATTACACTAATTAATCAATTTGTGTCATTTTGATATCTTATCTTGTTCATTTCAAAAAGATTTTTTTCAAGCAGTCTGGTTTGATTTTAAATCTATCTACCAATACGTAAGATAACATATGCAATCATTAGAATAATAATCAGCAACCAAGGTGACATTACATAAATTGCATTGGGAGAGCAAGAACCTAACATTACCAATTAAGAAAATTGCCCTTGCTAACTAGGCCAAAGGGAACCATAATCAACTTAAGGAAGGTGCGTGATCAAGGATATTCATCTCTAAGGACAATGAAAACCCTATTAGAGCTGTGAAGGCTTGTTCAATTTTTTGAGCATAATTTTAGATCAAAAGGCTCCCACTTTTTAAGAGAAGATTACCCAAAAACTATTTTAAAGCTTCTTCAGGAGTTCTAGTTTTTCTAGAAAATTTTTTGACTTTCTTGGAATTTTAGTGATTTCACCAATTTTCTAAAAATCTTTTGATTTTTCTGAGTTTTCCACAATTTTAACATTTTCTTTTAGAATCTATCAACGTATTTTCTGATTTTTCTTAATTTATCATTAATTTCTGAATTATTCTATATTTTCTAAATTATTAAGAATTTATCTAATATATTTTATATTTTTTAATATTTTAAATTAGTTAATAATTTTTATGGCCTTCTTATATATTTTTGAATTTTATTATTATTTTTAGAAAAGAAAGAAAATTCGCACCGGGTCAAGAGACCCGGCCCGACTTAACCGACCCGGACCCTATTGGTCCGGGTGGGATTAAAAACCGGGTCGCGCTAAGGCCCACTCTGAATTAACCCCAAATGGCCCATAAAAAATTGGAAAGAGAAAGGCCCTTTCGGCCTCCAGCCCACTTCCATTACACGACTCTCGGCCCAGCCTGGTCGCCGACAGCCCACATTTCCTATTTCGATCAAAACAGATAACGAAACACGCAAAGAGCAGAAGGAGGAATGGACGGGGGGCCGAAGTCCGCGGGAGCGGGTCGTCCGCGAGCTCCAGGCGTCGTGCCCGAAACAGGGGAAGGAGGAGAGCGGCTTACCGGCTCGGCTTGAGGATGTCGAACACTAGGAGTCGCCCGCCGGAGCTCGTGCGCAGCCGAGACGTCGGCTGAAGCTCTCCCGCTCTCGCTCAGTCGCTGGGACCTCTCCCTCTCGGTGTCTAGCTCTCTCGGTCGATCTCTCCCGCTTTGGTTTTCAGCTGAAAGAACCCCCCCCAGCCAACCTTACTCTCTCCCTTTTAAGTTCCGACGCCAACTGTGCCGCCAGCCTGCCCAGACCGATCGTACCGCGACATTCCCTTTGCTGCACATGCTCGTCGTACGCCGTCCTTCGTCCCTCCTTTTTGTCAGGAAGCCGGCGTCCAAAGCCAAGCGGAGGGGAAGAGAAGAGAACAAGAAGTGGGTTGGGCCGGACAAAAGAAAAGAAGAGATGGGCCGCCCGGGGAAAGAAAAGAGGAAAAAGAAGAAGGGGCCGGGCGAGCCCAGCCCTGGCCCGGCCCTATTCCATTTTCGAAATTTTTTAAACAAAATAATAATAATAAATTTTCAAAATCTTTAATAATTAATAATAGCAATGAAAATGTTCCTAATTTCTATATGAGAAGCAATTTAATGAAAATTATATTTGTTAGAATCTAAAAATTAATTCAATTAAATGAATTACTTAAGTATTAACGCTAGGCAAAGCCGATCTCACACGCAAGGAGGTATTTTCGAAAGCCATCATCATTTCTTTCCTTCTCCATGAACGGCAGACCCCCTTACTTGCTTGCTTCTTCTTTTTCTCTCTTTTCTTCTTAATTTTTCACTCATTCTCTCCCCCTCACCGAACTCTCTCTCTCTCTCTCTCTCTCTCTCTCTCTCACTTGCTCTCTCTTTCTCTCTAGGTTCTTCTCTCACCCGCGAGCTCATCTCTCTCCCTTCTCGCCCTCACCTGCACGCACCCACAAACCCACAGAACTGAGAGCATTCTCGAGCTCACAGCAAGCTTAGGAGAAGAAGACGAGGCGTTGAAACCTTTTGGCAAGGAGAAACGATAGATTTCTACTCTTTTTGATCTCTTTAGGGCTCGATTTTTTGTAGAATGGGAAATTTTCTGCTTGTTCTTGCTATTTTATGGTTGTTTTCGGGCTTTGCATGTAGCTGTTGTGATTGGTTGATGAAGGAACAATGCTATGATGGTGGGTTGTTGGTGAATGAAAGGGACGTATACTGGTTTTCAGGAGCTCGGTAGGTTTGCATGTTGTTTTTGTGCTTGTGTCAACTTGTCGATACTTGGTCGTGCTCTCCGGGAAAAACTACCAAAATAATCCTAAATATTTTGTATCAGTACTAATTCGGTCTTAAACTTTTTATTTGGACCAATTTAGTCTTAAACATTTTCAAATTGGTATCAATTCAGTCCATCCAACTAATTTAAACCAGAAATTGCTGATGTGGCCACCGGCAATCTTATGTGGCGCCACGTGAACAAATTTTATAATTTTGTATATTTTTTCCTTTTTTTCTCTTTTCTTTTCTTTTTTTTTTCTTTTCTCCTTAACCCTTGGTGTAGCGACCGTCGGGCGTGCGAGGGAGCTCAGGCGTACGACAGCAAGGGCTGACTGGTTCTCTGGTTTGCTAGCTGATTTTCTTCTTTAAATTCAGCAACAAAGGAGAAGAAAAAACTGAGAAAGAAGGTGAAGTGGCTGCAGCTGGCTTAAGGGGGACAATTGGCCTCAAAAGTCTTCAACAAATATTCTAGCTCATCATCACAAGGCCTCCAAAGTCCACAGCCCTATTCTTAGTCAATTTCCTTTCACAAACTTTCCCAACAAGCCGCAAAAGGTGCTGAAATGTTGCAGGCCCCCCATGCCTATGAATTTCAAGCATTCCTCTACAATTTCAATTCAATTCATTCCAATTGACCTTAAATTGATGGCCAAAATGCCAAGGAGGAAGTCCACATCAAATTTCATAATTTTCCTCACCAATTGATCCAACTTGATGGCCAAAAACGCACCCAATTTGGCTTATTTGAATTTCCCGGTCCAATTTCGCCAAATCTTGATTTTTTGCCGAAAATCTCGGGCTTGCCGAAAATTCTTCAAAGGATGAGTCAACATTTCTAAAATAAATTGTGACATATCAAAACTTTCAATTTCTGAAATTGGGTTCAATTTCATGATTAATTTCAATTGGACGAGATTTTAGCGTGACCTAACCTACCACGTAGCTTTTAGGAATTTTTAGTTCATTTGACTCATAGTCGATTATTTTCGATCCACATTGTGCATCTTTGACTCATTGGCGATTTTCAGTTGCCGTAAAAATCTTGAGGTTTCAAATACGGGCACATGGTACATAATCGACAGAAAAAATCGATTTAGTGCCGTTTGACAAGAATTTTGCAATTAGTTAGAATCACCCACACTTTAACTACATGCCTCTATCAAATCAAGCTATCTCTGATCTCTAATCCATTTTGACGATGCCATTAGCACGGGCGAGCAGTCGATTTCTGGTCGAATTGTCAAGCTTGTTGCGTTTAGATTCCTTAACGGCTTTACTTGATAGATTAGTTATCTCATGAGTGATCAGTTCAGAGAAAAAACTATAGGCACGTTGATGAAAAACTCATTTCATATAATCGAAGACGGGGTTGAAAATCAGGCTGTCACATGAAGTGAGTAAGTCAGAAAGATAAACATGATTAAATTTAACATCTTGTTTTGATAAAAGCTTTTGATAACAAAATGTTTTTTTTTTTTCAAAAGTATATATCTTTTTTGGGGGAGGAAGCATGAGGAAGCTTAGCCCTCAGTATTCTCCCTGGATGATATTTTCTTTTCACGGCTGAATAACATCACCAAGTTGGTTTGGTGTGTCTCATCATGCCCTCAAAATATTTTCAACTTTATTTGATAGGTAGATCTACATTTTGGAAGAGTGGTTTCAAAAGTTAGTTCCTCAAGCGAAACTGGTGTTGAAAATAAAACAAGCCAGACTTTAAGAAACATGTACAGGTTCCCACATAGGGGAGTATGCAAGGAAATTAAAAAGGGTTCTACTCGAGCGGGCCTGCACCCATTTCCCTTGACGGTCCTTCATTGATGACTCCCATGAAAAGGTCTCTAAACATGGTGGTCATGTCCTCTGGCCCTTCTTTCTTTGTTGCTAAGGGTGTTACTTCATTACCTAAATAATAACCGGCCTCTACCAACCCTTGGTAAATGTCAGTGGTATGTGCTTTGACATTTCTGATCCGATTGACTTCAAAACTGAATACCGCGTCTACTTTGTCGGTATGGTCAGGGAGCGGATTGCTCTGGAATGAGAAAGTTTTAGTGTCTAACAGGTTCTGGATTCGATTATTGAGGGCGAAGCACTCATCAATCGAGTGCCCCACTTCTCCCATGTGATAGTCACATATCTTTGATGGGTCGTAATTGGAAAAACTTTCAGCGTTGGGTCGTTTTGGCTCAATTGAATGAAGTTCTTCTTCCAGAGGATTGCCGGTACCTGTGATGGAGATTCAGGAAGAGGAGTAAATTGTCTCTTGTTGTTGTAACACTAAGGCGGCTAACGGCTGGTGGTCTGTTGCTGTCCTGCACTTGTCTGAATTGTTGGAGGATGATTGTAGGTCGCATTGACATCTACTAGGGGTTCTTTATCTTTCTTCATGCTGAATTGCTCGTGGGTGCAGGTTCAGTGAACCAACCATCCCTCGACCCTATCTCGATTTGCTCCTCTACTAGAATGAGTTGATTAAATGATTCGGTGATGGTGGTTACCATTTGATTGCAGTACTCGTAGAGGAGGGTTTTGATAAACATCTTTCTTAGCTCGAAATTGGTTGATTCAAGACTGATTTGGGTGGCTAGATTCCTCCATCCAATAGCATATTCTTTGAACGATTCATGCTTTTTCTTTTCGGTACGCTCAAGATCCTCACGAGAAGGGGTGAACCTCAAATCTTTAGATCCGAAGCTCATATCTCCGCCCCTCTCACTCCAGCCAACCTTTGTTCAGATCTGGACTCACTTGCTCTCGGACTTCCCTTGAAGTCTCTCAGGGGGAAGCTTTTCGGAGCTTGCGAGCCTTCGATCCTCCTTGGCCGTCCTTCCTCCGGCAGCGAGCTTTGGGATCTCGGCTTGTGAACGTTCGGGCCTCCCCTAAAGTCTCTTGGGGGAGGGTTTCGAAGCTCGCCTACTTTCGATCTTACTTGAACCTTTATTTATTTCTATGATAAAAGCATATTTAAGTCTTACGTATTCTTTTCGATTCCTTTTTCTCGCTAACATCTAAATACTCTGACACAATTCCTCCATTTTCCTTTCCTTTTATTTGAGTTTTTTATTTTCCTTTTTCATCATCTCTACCAACAATAACATTA
The DNA here is from genome assembly GCA_014182555.1 of Eucalyptus erythrocorys. Taxonomy (NCBI): domain Eukaryota; kingdom Viridiplantae; phylum Streptophyta; class Magnoliopsida; order Myrtales; family Myrtaceae; genus Eucalyptus; species Eucalyptus erythrocorys. The sequence goes on from CM024601.1 coordinate 36,882,833, forward strand.
GAGATAACCATATGCTCTCAAATTTCTCAAGATAGGGGGTGGAGTGTTGTTGGTTGAAACGCGAAAATTACCAGATATATATATATATATATATATATATAGAGAGAGAGAGAGAGAGAGAGAGAGAGAGAGATGTAAGATATAATATTCATGATGTGGAAGCCAGGATCAATTAAGACAAACCTCCAGCCATTGTTTGAATTCACGTTCGTTGAAAATACCCCGGAAAACAAAGAAAAATTGGGGACACGCTACTAACCTAATTCCCTCACGTACTGATGGTGTATTCTAAATATGAGAGTTTGTGTTAGACCTTGTCATCCCCCGTCAGTACGTTCCTTTTTATACATCGTCTCCCATCAAGACGGTTGCCAAAGGGGGGGTTGTCATGAAAGGGTACGAAGCGTGGAAAACTTCACGTCGAATAGTCGCAACCTTTAAGAGAAAATATGGGTCTAAATGTGGGATCACAAAAATAAACAACATTCTCCCACTTGATCCCATCATTTCCATCATACGGATTATCCAACCAATTCCACGAAAACTTTATGCTTAAAGAAAAGAAACAAAACACATGGATCATGGCGACATGTCCTCTAAGAGTGAGTAATATCTTCCATGTAGTACAATGCATCTTATTTCTTTAATGTCAGCCTATATGTGAACTAATATCTTAATGAATAAACCCTATGTTTATTCCAAAACCAAGGTTAAATGTTATTCTCATAAACAACAAAATGTGTACACCAAAATTGGGAATCAACATTACAACTGAATAAGAGTTTCATACAACAAAAATCGTTCATATGACGACAAATTACATGATGGGACCTATTCCCATACTAGCTACATGATCCTTATACTTTATTGGTGGCATGCCTTTAGTTAAAGGATCAGCTATCATCAATTCAGTATTAACGTGTTCAATGACCACTTTATTCTCCTTAACACGTTCCCTTATGATTAAATACTTAATGTTGATATGCTTACTTCGACTGCCACTTTTGGCATTTTTAGCCATAAAAATCGCAGCTGAATTGTCACAATATATTCTTAATGGCCTAGAAATAGAATCAACAATTCTAAGCCCAGCAATGAAACTCTTCAACCATACACATGTGAGGTAGCCTCAAAACAAGAAACGAACTCAGCCTCCAAAGTGGAAGTAGCAGTCAAAGTCTGCTTGGCACTTCTCCATGACACGGCTCCACCAGCTAACATAAAAATGTATCCAGATGTTGATTTTCGTGAATCAACGCAGCCCGCGAAGTCCGCATCCGAATAACCGACCACTTCCAGGTTGTCAGTCCGTCTATACATAAGCATGTAGTCTTTGGTACCTTGAAGGTATCTCATCACTTTCTTTGCAGCTCTCCAGTGGTCTAAACCTGGATTACTCTGATATCTTCCTAACATTCCCACAGCAAAAGTGATGTCAGGTCGAGTGCAAACCTGAGCATACATCAAGCTTCCAACAGCAGAAGCATATGGAATGTTGTACAAGAAAGAAAGAGAGAGAGAGAGAGAGAGAGAGAGAGAGAGAGAGATGGGTGGTGACATTGTGAAGATGGGAGGCGATTGATGCAGGTGAAAATAAGGAAAATTCTGAAAGCTTTGTGAGGGAAAGAGAACAAGAAATTTCGAAATATCTCCAAATTTCCATTTCTTCCTTTTATCTATTTGTCCAGACGAGCATAAACATTTCAATCATTAGTACAGAAGATATTGTGTACAGTATCTATATTGGTATTCAGAAGGGAGCCAAAAAAAGAAGAAGAAGAAGCTAAAAGGTAAAGTAGAGATGAAAATAATCATGCGTCTGTTCTTTTTTGTTTCATTTTCTTCTTCTTCTTCTTTCTTTCTCCAAACCAAATGTCTAAATCACAAATTACAGGGCTGAAGTGGCTGCAGGGAAATGCACCATCGGATGTTCTTTTGTCAAAAGTTTTTGAGGTGAGGTAATTGATTTTATGGTAAAAGGGTAAGTGATCTCATGTGCATGATCGAGGGAGGCCCCTGTGCTAAAGTCCGCCGGTCAAAATGCATCTGTTAGACCATTAGCTTTCTCTTTTGGTCACTAAAAAAGTTGATGAGGCCTCGGATGACCTGAAGTAGTTGTTTTATGCTTGCCGTATCGACGGAGAACTGAAGCTCAATCCAGGATGCGGTGGCGGTTTCTTGTCGGCAGTGCAAGGTAATTTCCGCCTGACCGATCTGTTTTCTTTCAATAAATGAGTTGTGTCATGGTCAACAGTTTCTCAGATTTGGAAGAAGTGTTACAACTTGCCCACAAAGAATACTCATTCCCTTTTTTACCTCGCCGTGGCCACTGCCACTTTCGTCGTTTGAGGAGCTAATGATGGCTGCTGGAGAATCGCGGCCATCATTGGTTTCGTGAAAGTGGTGGCAAGTCTCCGGTGGCTAAACCTTAGAGAGAGCTAAAAAGGTCTTTTTCTTATTCGAACTTTGAGCTAGACTGTGACGGTCAATACATCTCATCAGCTACAAGAAAATATATTTGATAAATATTGCATCAAGCACAGAGCTGCCCCTTCGGTCCGTCATTGTACATGTTCTTTTTCGTTTGACTGAATTGGATTCGTCGGTGGATATGCTTTTATTCTCCTCTTTATTACATATATTCAGCTCAATTCTCTTAAAAACACCAACTCAAACTCAAGTCCCCTTAAAAGCACTAACTTTAGATCACGTCTCAAATCTAAGTCAAATTTTTTCGTCTCATAAAAGAGCACTAACATTAGCTCATTAACCAATTCTAGTCTGAACTTTTAATTATCTTGTAAACACCAACTATCCATCAGCATCCGGATAGAGCCCTCTTCAAGTTTCTGTTTAATATGCTATTATAGATACGAAGATTCAACGTGTTATTACACATGTACTCAGTGAAAACTTGATGGAAACTTGACATGGGCTAGATTCAGTACTAGCTAAAAGTTTGTGTTTTTTTTTTTTTTATGAGATAACAAAAAAATTGGGCCTGGATTGGGACCTAACTTAGAGTTGGTATTCTTTTAATGAAAAAATAAATAAATTTCAAACCATAATTTGGACATGGGGTAAAGATGGTACTTTTTCATAAGATAGAAAGAAGTTTGGGCCAAAATTGGAACAAGGCTTAAAGTTTATGCATGAGTGGGACAAGCTTTTACACTGATTGAAAGAAGTGAAACAAAAGTTTGAGATCTTACGTTCAAGAAAATAACTGTCCACCATGTCCAAACAAAATATAGACTCCTACTTTGGAAAAAGATTTTTATATGCTCTTCGAAACAATTTTTCTTTTTAATTGTATGTGAATGGGACGACCATTTACATTCATTGGAGCCCGTGAGGCAAAAAAAAGAAAAAAAAGTTTAGATCTGACGTTTAAGGAAAACAACTATCTAATAAAGCTCCAAAAAATGCTGACTCCAACTTTGGAAAACGATTTTCGCATGCTCCCCAAATTATTTTCTCTTGCATTGTGCGAGAGTAGGATGAGATTTACATTGATTGGTACGAGTGAAACTAAAGGTCGGGATTCGACGTCCTAGAAAGCAACTTTCCACCAAATCCAAACAAAATGCAGACTTCTACTTTGTAAAACGATTTCTATATGCTCTCCCAAACAATTTTTATTGCAACTGTGTGTGAGTGGGATGAGCTTTTAAATTCATTGGAAGGAGTGAAACAAAAGATTTAGATTTGACTATTAGGAAAATGACTTTCCACCAAATCCACAATAAATGCTAACTCCAACTTTGGAAAAAGATTTTTATATGCTTCACAAACAAATTTCTCTATGACTAAGCATGAGTGAGACGAGCTTTTACATTCATTAGAACGAGCAACACAAGAGGTCTAGATCTGATGTTCAGCAAAATGTTGCTCCACCAAATCTAAAAAAAATTGCCGACGCCAACTTCGGCAAATAATTTTCATATGCTCCCCAAAAAAAATTTTCTTTTGCACCATGCGTGAGTGGGACAAGCTTTTATATTGATTGTAATGAGTGAAACTAAAGGTTGATATCTGACGTCCCAAAGAACGACTTTCCACCAAATCCAAACAAAATACTAAATCCTCCTTTGGAAAAGATTCCATTTGCCCAAAAAAATTTGTCTTTGCAACCGTGCGAGAGTGGGATGAGCTTTAATATTCATTTGAATGAGTGAAACAAAAGGCCTACATTTGACTTTTAGGAAAATGACTCTCCACCAAATCCCAACATGAATGCTTACTCCGACTTTGGGAAAAGATTTTCACATGCTATCTAAACAATTTTCTCTATATCATGCACAAGTTGGAATAGCTTTTAGATTGATTAAAGTGAGTGAAATTAGGTGTAAGTACGGTTCCAATGTAAGACAGAAAACCTGACCGGACAGTTGGTTCAATTCCAAGTTCTTAGGCTAAAAGGTCCAATTCTTGATTCCCATGGGAACCAAATCGGGAACCAAAAAAACTGAGAACCAAAATTGGACCGGGCACCTAAAAGCAGTAGGGTTGCAATTAGTGCAGTCAACTCAACCGTAATTTTTCTCTTTGCTCCTTCTATTGTCGCTCTTCTTCGCTTTTCCACTTTTCTCCTCCAAAACCTTAATTTGTGTTACCCTAAACTTTACTTCTCTTAGACTACCATCATCTCTGTGTCGACGATTTCGCTCCATTGTGATCGAACGCTTGGGCTTTTAGATCTCCACTTTTTCTGTCTTTACTTGGAGCGAAAATCGCTGTTTCATTACGTGCAAATCTCGTGAGTGTTTTCTCTTGCTTCCAAATCTCCCAGAACTTACCTTCCAAGCTCAATTAGATACAATTCCTTGGCCTCGAATTATGCATTCACGACGTTGCTCTAACGCTTTCCTCGTGATTGTGTGGATCTAGTGCTCAATTCGCAGTCCCCCTAGGTTTGGTCTCAGGAGATGTGCACAATTGGTAATGCAGGTTCATGTGAAATTGGGTGAAGAAATGGCCATGTTTTTGTTTAAGTTCCTGAGGTTAAATTATGTTCAGTTTTGGATGCTTGAGGGACAGAAATGGAATAGAGAGGTGGAGTGTTTTTTGGGTTCCTGTTGGCTTAGGGCTTCATTTTGGTAGATTGAGGTGTCAATTTTTACTTACCGATGCGGTCAGTAATTACCTATAGAGTGCATGAATGACACAGATTGATATTGTTGTTGCATGCACTTTCGTTTGGCTTAAGTAAAAATCAAACCAAAAAAGGAACCTGGTAGGCCTTGGAATTTCTGAAATGATATATTCTAAGTTCTAGGTTCCGACGAGTAGGTTTCGGGTTATAAAAAATAAATAACTTGTACCAATAGGTTGTTCCTAAGTTCTAGGTGAAACTTGGAACCACTCATCCTTAAATGAAAGTACAAGTCAAGATTCAATGTCCAACAAAATAACTTTCCACTAAATTCAAACAAAATGCCGACTCTTACTTTGAAAAAGATTTTTATAGGCTCTCCCAAGTAATATTTTCATCAACTACATGTAAGTGGGACGAGCTTTTACATTCACTGGAATTAGTGAAACATAAAAAGGTCTAAATCTGACACTTAGGAAAAAGATGTTCCACCAAATCCATAAAAAATGCTGACTCCAACTTTGTAAAGGATTTTCATATGCTCCCCAAACAATTTCTCTTGCACCATGCATGAGTGGAACGAGTGTTTACATTAATTGGAATAGTGAAACTAAAGATCAAGATCTAACCTCCCAAAAAACGACTTTCCACCAAATCCAAACAAAATATTGGCTCATACTTTGGAGAAAAGATTTCTAAATGCTCTCACAAACAATTTTTTCTTACAATAGCGTTAGTGAGATGAACTTTTACATTCATTGAAAAGAGTGGGACAAAAGGTCTACTATTTGACAGTAAGGACAACGACTTTCCACCAAATCTACAAAAAATGCCAATTCGAACTCTAGGAACAGATTTTCATATGCTCCTCAAGCAAATTTTTCTTGCACCATGTGTGGGTGGAGAGATTTTACATTGATTGGAGCAAGTGAAACTAAAGGTCAATATCCAACGTCCAAGAAAACAACTTCCCACCAAATCCAAACAAAATGCCAACTCCTACTTTGGAAAATGATGTCTATATGCTCTCCCAAACAATTTTATTCTGCAACTAGGTGTGAGTGGCACGAACTTATATATTCATTAGAACAAGTGAAACAAAAAGTCTAGAACTGACTTTTAGGAAAACGACTTTCAACCAAATCCATAAAAAGTGCTGATTTTCCGATTTTGAAAAAAGATTTTCATATGCTTTCTGAACAATTTTCTCTTGCATCATGCATGAGTGGGACGAGCTTTTATATTGACTGAAATGAGAGAAACAAAACATCATAATTCGAGCATGAGTGAGACAAGCGTTTACATCAATTGGAAAGAGTGACAAAGAGTTGATATTCGACGTTGAGGAAAATGACCTTTTACCAAATCCATGTATAAAATCCGACTTAGACTTTGGAAAAAGGTTTTTATATGCTACCCAAATAAATTTTTCTTGTAGCTATGCATGAGTGGGACCAGCTTTCATTAATTCGAACAAGTGAAAGGCCATGTGAAAGGTCAAGTTCTGCCATCCACAAAAACGACTTTCCACCAAATCCACACCAAATGTGGGCTCTAACTTTGGAAAGTGATTATATTATCCCCCTCCAAACATTTCATGAGTTATTAATGTTGTATTCTTCTTGTAAAACTAAAGGTCTAATACCTTAAAAAATCTTCAATTTTAAATTTTATCTCACAAAATTTTAGTCTAATTACAAATCAAGATAAACTCCGACGATTTCAACACACAACAAACTCAAGATAATAAGATATATCTTTAGAATAGGATTATGAGTCACCCGCTCAAAGAGTATATTTGAGATTTCTTTAAATCAAAATTAACGGCCGATCACCAAATTCGTCTTCACTAATCAACACATGCTAAGACTTTCTTATATTACTACGACTTTGCCTTTCGACGGTTTAGCATCTCCAAAACCATTGCTGTTCAGAAAAATAAGGTGAAACGTGAAAAATACCACCTTTTCTTATTTGCATGATCGAGCGAGAGAGTATGCTTAAATCCTCTGGGGGGAAATGCATTTAAACGCGCGTGCCCCACCCACCCAATAATTTCTCTCACTTTCATCTGCCGCTAGACCATTAGCTGTCTCTTTTGGTCAATAACTGTTAATAGGCCTCGGATGAACCGAAGCAGTCGCTCCTCGCTGGCCGTATCATCAGAGAACTGAAGCTCCACAAGGTCAAGCGGTTTTGCTCCAGGATTCGGCAGTGGTTTCGTCCCGGCAGCGGTTTCGTCCCGGCAGCGCAAGGTAATTTTCGCCCAATTCCTCCGTTTCCTTCCAATATTTGAGCTGTGTCCTGGTCAGTAGTTGCTCAGAGTGTCAGAATTCGCACTCGTTTGCCTCACCGTGGCCACCTTTTGTCTGAGGATCCAATGATGGCCGCCGGGGCTTTGCCATCAACGTTTCCGACAACTGCTAAGCAACATGGTTTTTTCTAATCTATTTAGCGTACGCTGCACCAATAGGGAGAGCAAATAAAATTTTTTCATAAACAGAAAAATCGAAAAGGCTAAAAAAAAACAGCCAAATTATTTGAAATAATAAACTGTAAAGCCAAAAAATTCAAAGAGAAAAAGAAATGAATTCGTTGGGACTTCTTTATTTATGAATTCCCAGAAGAAGGGAATCTAGATCCCCTACAACTATTATGGGCACGTTTGGTCACATTTATATTTCCCTTTTTTTTGTTTTTTTTATATCCTAGAAACAAAAAATAGAATAGAAATCTATTTGTATAACTTTTTATTCTTGGAAATAGATTTGAAACAAATTCAAGAAACAAAAATAAAATCACCTTCTTTACCAAAAAAAAAAAAAAAAAAATTACCTTTTTATTCTCGGAAACAACTCAATAATCAAGCCCAATTTTTTTCTCATCTTTTCATTTTTTTCCTTTTCTTTCTTTTTCTCTTCCTCCTCTTCTTCCCCTAACCCGGTCAAAAGCAATAAATAAAACAAAAAAGACAAATTTCTTGAAAGATAAAACAATCAAGCTGAAGACTCAAAAGGGAAAAATAAATAAATCAAAGGGAGATAGAATGGCACCGGCGGGGTGAGGGGTCAGAGGGTTTCCCCTATATGTGTATCATTGAAATCCGCCGGTTAAAATCTATTTCAATAGATGGGTCACTCACCTTAATAGATTCTCTTATAGTCATCTGCAGTTAGACCATTGGGTATCTCTTTCGGTCAATAAACATTGATGAGGCCTCGGATGACCCGAAACAGTCGCTTCAGGCTGATCGTATCATCGGAGAACTGAAGCTCGACGAGGATAAGTGGTTCGACTCCACGATTCGGTAGTGGTTTCCTCTCGGCAGGCTAATGTAAGTTTCGCCCGACCCCCCCGTTTCCTTGCAATATTTGAGTTGTGTTGTGGTCAAAAGTCGCTCAGATTTGGATGAATGTTAGAACTTACCCACAAAGAATTTGCATTCCCTTTTGCCTCGCCGCGGCCACCGCACTTTCGATTGTCTGAGGTACCAATGATGGCAGCCGGAACTTGGCCATCTCCAGTGGCTAAACCTTAGAGCATGAAATGTCTTTTCCTATGGGAACTTTGAACTCGACCGTGACAGTTAATATATGTTGTGAGCTAAAAAAAAGAATTCCAATACGCAATTTGTATTTGTTTCACTAGAGAGCATTTTGTAAATTAGTTTTTTTGAACTTTCGCATATTTGATTCGTTGAAAATGGTTGGTTAACAGAAAAAATTTACAGGCAAAAAAAAAAAAACACTTTAAATTAGGAAAATGATTTCCAAGTTTTGGACCTATCGGGGGATATGCTTTTATTTTCCTCTTTATTAAACATATTTTGCAAAAGGCTGAGGAAAAAAGATATCTAAATTAGTCATCCAGGCATACGATATAGGGAACAATCATAATTGATGGGATTACTCGGTGTGGCAACCGGTAACACCAGTCACTCAGTCTTTTACTTCTGCAGTATAGCGTTTGCCTCGACACTTGCTGGGAGATCGTTACCCATCATAGCAACGGGAACTTACTGTATTGGACACAGAAGATATCACAATCAAGATGAAGGCAAAAGAAGATTGTGCAACTGACCATTTAGTTGGAATAGAAGATCAAGTGGAAGCCGTAATGGGCATGTTGGACTATGACTTTGGTTGTGCACGGTCTCTTGGAATTTATGGCCCAAGTGGTATTGGAAAGACAACCCTTGCAAAGGCTCTCTTTGACAAGCTCATTTCTAACTTTCATTGGTATTGCTTCTTGCGAGATGTCCGTGCATCATCACGCCGTGATGGCCTAGTATTTCTACAAAAGAAAATGTTATCTGACATCCTTGGCGAGACTAAGCATATTGTTCAAATCAATGACATTGACGATGGAATGGAGTTTATCAGTAAAAAACTCCATGATAAGAAGGTTCTACTTGTTCTAGATGATGTGGACCATAGGGAACAAATTGAGAAACTAATAGGCAAGATCAGTTCGTTTGGTATAGGAACTCGAGTTGTAATTACGACAAGAAACAAAAGCATCCTAGAAAGTGGAGAAAAAATCATACTTTATGAACTGAATGAAATGAATGCTGATCAAGCACTTCAGCTTTATAGAAACCATGCATTCAGAAGAGAATCTCCTAGAGATGATTATTATGACAAGCTTTCAAGGGATATTGTTTCCACAATTGGAGGACTTCCTTTGGTCATTGAGGTCATAGGTTCATTTCTTCATGGGAAGCACAAAACCGTGTGGAAAGACACACTAGAAAAGTTAAGGAGCATTGCTCCTAAAGAGGTCCACAGAGAGTTGAAAATCAGCTACGATGCCTTAAATTTCAAGCAAAAGCAAATTTTTCTTGATATTGCATGTTTTTCCTTTTATGAGAAGGAGATTAATACAACTTACACGTGGGAAGAGTGCAACTTTTTTCATCAAATAGACATTGGAGTCCTCAGTTCTCTATCATTGATACATATTGGAGAGAATGACGGGTTATGGATGCATGACGTGCTTAAAGACCTAGGGCGCCAAATTGTCCATGAGGAAAACCTGGATCCGGCAAGGCGTAGCAGATTATGGATTTCTGAGGAAGCTTTAGACACGGTGAAAACAAGAAAGGTAATAAACCAAGAGCACAAATTCTGTCTTTCTTCCAATAGAATCGGCCATTTGAGATGAAATTTCTACTATGCGAAGAGAAATTGAAAGTTCTTTCTAATTCTGTATGTATTTTGCAGAATAAAGGAAATATCGAAGCACTCAGTCTTGCTGGAGATCCTACTCTACTCACTTTTACTGATGAAGATTTCTCGAGGCTGCCAAACCTGAGATTCCTTGAATTAGATGGGGGAAGCTTTATCGGGGACTTCACTAATCTTTTCTCGAAGTTAAGACGCTTTTCCTGGCGTCATTGTCCTCCAGATTTAATGGCAACTAATCTATTCCCACAAAACTTGGTTGTCCTCCAGCTCTCTGAATTTAATGATGCTAATGATTGGGAGGGGTGGAGCCAAATTAAGGTATGTATGTTGTTGTACACTTTTCTTGCAGCAGCATCGTCTAATGACATCGTGTAATGCTTTATTCTTTTCACAGATGCTACGCCATTTGAAAGTTCTACAGATGATCCATCTAAATATGGTCAGAATCGACTTGTCAGGGTGCTTTTCTCTGGAAAGATTGACCATTAAAGGATGTCAACGATTGGTTCAAATTGATCGCTCCATTGGGGAGCTAAAACGACTGGCCTACTTGAATACTAAGGATTGTTATCGACTAAGAGATCTACCTGGCGAAATTGGCCTGCTAGTGAACCTAAAGCACTTATCTTTGAGTAATTGCTCACAGTTGACGGAACTTCCGGACTCAATCGGAAAGCTAAATTCATTGATCGAGTTGGATTTATCATTCACATCAATTAAAGGATTACCTTATTCTGCTGGATGTCTTGTGAATCTCAAGTCTCTGTCTCTTGCGGGATGCAGAGAACTAAGGGAACTTCCGGATTCAATCGGAAACCTAAAGTCTTTAATTGAATTGGATTTGTCGTCCACGTTCATCGAAGTGTTGCCTCATTCTATTGGAAATATAAAGACTTTGATTGTGATAGAGATGGAATCTTGCCAGCTGGCTAAGTTTCCTTCAGCCATTGGGTTGGCATTGAAGCTTGAAGTGATACGTGCTGGACGATGTTCTGCGATGATGGGCGCAGTTTCAAGTATAATTGGAAATTTGTCCTTATTAAGAATCCTAGATCTATCAAACACTGACATTTGTCGATTGCCAGAAACGATTGCTGTGCTCCCTCACCTAGAAGAACTGATCCTCAGGAATTGTGATGAGCTGCAAGTGTTGCCATCGCTTCCCACAAGTTTGACTCATTTACTTGTTAGTTCTCAATCCTTACGATTTGTTCCAGATCTCTCAAATCTGACTAATCTAGTTAATCTTCTCTTATTGGATGGCTGTGAATATCCTTTGTCGCATTCATCAAGTCTCCAAATCAAAACCTATAACTTAGAATGGATTGGGAAGTTATCCAAGTTGAAAAATTTGAATCTGTGCCTTCAGACCGTTACTGATTTATCAACTGCATTGGTTCCCTTTATCGTCTTAGGGAACTTTCCATTTCTGCGGACCTATGCCCAAAATTTCTCATGCAGCCCCCTAAATCAGCAATGCAGAGAATTTTCAGCTCAATAACAACTTTCCCAGTTTTATCCAACTTGAGAAATTTAATGATTTTGAAGCTATGTCACTCCATGAAAAGGGCAATCCAACTCGGCGGGTCAGAACAGTTGAGACACTTAAGTGTCCGCGACTTTCCAAGCCTCCAAAAGATAATATTCTCCCCGTCAGGCCTGAAGAATCTAAAAGAATTGGAGCTAGAAGACTGCCCGCAGTTGACAGAGATTCATGGTTTTGAGGCATTGGAAACATTGGAGAGCCTGGAGTTCGATCTCTGTACGTCAATTCGGAGGTTAAATGATCTACCGAGATTGCAGAAGTTGATGGAATTGAGAATCAGAGCTTGCAATAACCTACAGGTTCTTGAAGGCCTTGACGAGTTAGGATGTTTGACTCTTTTGAAAGTGGATTGGTGCCCCTCCTTGGTGTTGGAATATGGGGCAAATGCATCAGGCATAATGATACCAGATGAATGCCAAGTCATAATTCACTATTGTTCGACATTACACGACACTCCAGAGGGTGGCATGTTTTACAAGGACTACAGAGATAAGATTCTTAGACAGATCAAGTCTGTTTCAGATACGTCCACAATCTCCAGTATGGGCAAGGTGTGTTTCCTTATGTTATTTTTTTATTCATAAGACAAGCTTAATTGGGGGACTGACCTAGAAGGTAACAGCTCTTGTGTGTGTGTGTGGGACGCCCCCTGGGAATACTTAAGTGCCAAAAGTTAGAAAAGTGACACTTAAGTGCCAAAATCAGAGAGAAATGAATCACTTAAATACTAATCCGACCAAAATGGTGACGCGGCGATTTTCCGGCGAGGTAAGTACAAAATGGCATCGTTTTGCACGTTGATGTGGCTAGAAAAAGCAAAAATGATGTCGTTTTGTCTCTGATGTAAAAAAATAATTAATGTAAAAATTAATTAAATTAAATTTAAAACTAAACTTATTTAAAACATTTAAAAATACCGATTTTTTTTTTTTTAAAAAAAAAGGGGGAAGGGATCCGGCTAAGGGCTGAGCCCTCGCCGCCGCTGCCGCCTTGCTGCCACTAGGAAGGGCCAATGATGGAGGGGAGAGGGTCGGCCGAGGTTGCTAGCCCCTGACTGACCGACGGTGAGGGCCTATGACCCCTCGTCGGATTTGGACAAGGGCCACGACCCTTATAGCACAATCAACTATAGAAAAATGAAATAAAAAAATAAAAATAAAAACTCTAATGCAATGAAGTACCTTCATGGACTACTAATTTGTACAACAAAAACAATATTGATGAAACTAAACGGAAAAATCATATTGTAATTGTTCGTCATTAGAATAGTTATATATAAATTTGGCAAAAGTACACCCCAAATGTCAAAACTTGATACGGAGGAACACTTAAATGCTAAAAGTTAGGAAAGTAACACTTAAGTACCAAAATCGGAGAGAAATGAATCACTTAAGTACCAATCCGGCCAAAATGGTGACGTGGCGACTTTTCAACGAGGTAAGTGCAAAATGGTGTCGTTTTATATGTTGACGTAGCTAGAAAATGTAAAAACGACATCCTTTTGTCTCTAATGTAGAAAATAATTAATATAAAAATTAATTAAATTAAATTTAAAACTAAATTTACTTAAAACATATAAAAATACAAATATTTAAAAAATAAATAAAAGGGGAAGGGAGGCGGTTGAGGGCTAAGCCCTCGCCGCCACTACCACCCTACCGCCATTGGGAAGGGTCGGCGATGGAGGGGAGAGGGTCAGTCGGGGTCGTCGGCCCCTGGCCGACCGATGGCGAGAGCCCGCGAGCTCTCACCGGATATGGGCAAAGGCCACAACCCTCACCCAAATCCGGCGAGGGCAATGACCCTCGTCCTAGATCTAGCCAAGGGCTCGTGGGCCCTCATCGGCGGTCGGCCGGGTCGCCGCCCTTGGCTAGGGCCCGGCGACCGTGGTCAACGCTCCCCCACCGTCGCCGACCCCTTCTCGGCGGTGGCGGGGCGGCGGTGAGGGCTCGCGAGCCCTTGTCGCCGGTCAACTAGGGGTCGCGACCCCGCCGACCCTCCCCCCCGTCGCCAACCCTTCCCAACAACGGTAGGGCGGCGGCGGCAAAGATGAAGGCTCAACCCTCGGCCGCCTCCCTTCTCCCCCTTTTTTTTAAATATCTGTAATTTTAAATGTTTTAAATAAATTTAGTTTTAAATTAACTTTAATTAATTTTTATATTAATTATTTTTTAAGTCAAAGACCAAAACGATATTGTTTTTGCATTTTCAAGCCACGTCAGCATGCAAAATGACGCCATTTTGCATTTATCTCGCCGGAAAATCGCAACGTCACCACTTTGACCGAATTGGCACTTAAGTAATCGATTTTGCTCAGATTTTGGCACTTAAGTATCACTTTTTTAACTTTTGGTATTTAAGTGTCCTTCCGTACCACGTTTTGGCACTTGGAGTGTACTTTTACCTATAAAATGCAAACCACTTTTGCAAAAAGAGTTTCTATATATATATATTACAATTCCAATATCCATGTATGTTGGGTAACCAAAATGATTAGAGGGAATTTATGTTGCCTGTTTCTTGTTTATTCTTATGCTTGGAAAACTGCTCACTAGTACATATTGAGTAGATCGATAACACCTTGTGATATTGATCATCACGTACCATTATCCTGTGTCTTTTTTTTTTTTTTTTTCATGAGCATCATATATGCGTCTCATGTCATAATACTCAAATGCTATCTGCATAAATTAGAAGATTAGTAGCGGCTAACCTTATTCCTTTAAAATTAGAAAAAGGGAATCAACATATCAATGCCATGTCTAACGAATATTTAATATTCTATATATATATATATATATATATATATATATATATATATTTCAAAACAAAACTAGTGCTAAGGCACACGCTATTTACGCGTGTGGTAGTCGGTGGGCTCTATATAGGGGTGAGTGATTCCATAGTTGTTAGGTTTCATATCTAAAACTTAGAACCTTTCTTGTTAGATTTGATTCCCAGTTTTTTGGAACTTGCATCATACCTTATTTGTCCTAGAATCAACCCTAAAACCTAGCATGTTTTTCCGGTCAAGTTCCAAAGTTCACCTAGAATCAGTTTTTTTTTTTTTTTTTAAATTGCCTCGTCTTTTTAAGGAAACCAAGGGAGTTACAGCAAGATAGCATGAACAACAAAATGGCTTAAAGTAAAATATCAATAAAATAACAAACAAAAATGTAAAGTAATAAGGAATTTAAGCTCATTTAGGAAAGATTAATCATCTTCCTCCAACATCATAAAATAGGTCCTAATCGGTTCCTCAGTGGGTTAGTAGGTTCAGTACCCAAAACCTCGGACCTACTTGCATAGCACCGATTCCAAAAAATTTAGAAGCAGGAATAGGACCTATTTCTATGGGCGATTTACTCCGGAACCAGAGTAGAACGAGACCGGTTGCGTAGCTCTAGTTAAATTTGAAGAGAGAAGAAACAGGTTTGTAAGGAACTAAGTGATTATTTAATTGAGTGGATATGCAGTAGATATTTATTGAAGATATGTGAATTGGGTGGTTACTTGGTGATGAGAAAGTAGTGGGTAGTTTTTATTTTTTATGCAAGGCTAGTTTTAAAAGTTAAAAGTGAGATAAATGGTGGATTAGGCTTAAATATATAGACTAATAGAGATTAAGGTCCTTTTTTTTTTTTTTTTTTTTTGTGGAAACCATTTTCCTCAACTTCCAATGTTTGGTTCACTTAAGGAAAATGCATCAATGGAAAATGTTTTTCTAATCAATGGAAAATGTTATTGTACCAAAACTTAAATTAAAAAAAAAATGATTTCTCCTTTGAAAGGACAAGAAAATATTTTCCAAAATGTTTTCTTAGTTTTAGGGTCCTTGGTTAATGAAACATTTATTCTTATAAAAATATATATATTTTTTTAAATTTGAATTTTTTGAATTATTGTTATTTTAAATTTTTTCCAATTTTTTTTCCTTCTATCCTTTTTTTTTCTTTTTCTTTCCTTCCCTTCCCCTTCTTCCTCTGTGCATCAACGATGGCCGACAGCCTTGCGACCGCCTATGATGCAAGACAGCGAGCTTGAGGCTCAACCAAGCTTGACAAGTTCGCACTAGCCAAGGTCACCCACCTTAAGGCTCCCCAAATCTATGCAAGCTCATGGCTCAGACAATCCTGGCAAGCTCAGGGCTTGCCAAAATCCAAGTGAGCTTGAGTTGGCCAAGGTCAATAAGCTCGCAACTTGGCCAATCCTAGTGAGGCTGAGTTGGCCTAAGGCCGACAAGCTCAAGCTCAAGCTCAACTGTGGTCATGATCAGCTGGTCGCACGAAGGAAAGGGAAAATGGAAAGAAAAAGAAGAGAGAAATAAGAAAATTTTAAAAATCAATTTTTTTTGTCTGAAATAAAGTCATGAAATTGAAATTGTTTTCCAATAAGATCCAAATCAAAAAATGTTTTTGATTATATATTACCAAACAAAGGAAAATTAACTATATTCTTGGAAAAAAATTTCCGTGAAAAAATGCACTCTAAGACTTCATTTATTTTACAAAAAAACAACTTTCAAGAAAAAGAATTCTAGATTTTTCGACACTTGATTTATAGAAAAGCCTAAAACTTGTACAATTGTAACAAGTTTACCCAAAATTAATGTTTTGACCATCAAAAACAACAAACTAATACATCTGTGATAAATTTCTCCTCTATTAGTTTACATTAAATTTCATTGTCAAGTTGTTGAGTTTAAGACATGTGGTAGTTAATAGGTGTAAACCACCATTTGTCACAGGTGTACCAATATAGGATTTTATGTAGTAATAATCTAATTTAATAGAAACTAATGGAGAGTAAATTTATCACAAATACATCAGTTTGGGATTTTTAGTGGTTAAAAAATTAGTTTCAAGTAAATTTGTCACAAATACACTAATTTGGGGTTTTTGACGGTTAAAAAGTTAGTTTAGAGTAAATTTATCATAAATCTACCAATTTGGGATTTTGAGTAGTCAAAAAGAATAGTCTGAGTTTGTGTGGAGAAGTACACCAGAAGTGCTTTAACTTGTGTACGACATTCACTTTAGTGTCATAACTTGTCATCAACTCACTTAATTGCTAAAATAAGAGAAAAACAATTACTTAAGTGTCTCTAGTGAAAAATTCAGGCTTGAGAAATTACATGGCTTTTGTAATTAAAAAATTTATTTGGTGTGGCATTTTTTGACACTAAAGTGGTCACTTTTTATTAAGATTGATACTAAAGTGATCACTTTTAATAGCAATTGGCATTGAATTGATCATTTTTTTTTTCACAAAGATTGGCACTAAAATGATTACTTTTTAACTTATTACATGACGTTGTTTAGAGATTATATGCTAAATGGGCATGTCAACAAGTCACGTAGGATTGAGAAATAAATAAGATATTGCCACATCAAGTTTCCGGTGACTCAAATCGGAATTGACACTTAAGTGATCATTTTTTTAATAAAGTGGCACTTAAGTGAGCCGACAAAAAAGTTGTGGCACTAAAGTAAATGCCCTACACAAGTTAAGGTACTTTGGATGTACTTCTCCCTGAATTTATGACATATATACTAGTTTGGGATTATGTGGTATTCGTTGAGGGTAACAACACATTCTAGAGGGGGAGTGAATAGATTGTTTGAGAACTATGAAAGACATTTACGAAAGGTAACATGTTCAACTTCAAACATCGGCAGAAATAGATTCTAGAAATTTGGTGTGTGTGCTACTGTTCAACATATAGTGATAATAAAGATTAGGTAATTCAGATAGTGAAGAGATAAAAGTTATTGTAAGCAGATACATAGTGATTTAGTTTTATCCTCAAGTCTACGTCCACTCTCAACACTAATAGCTACAATAAGGCTAGAATCCACAAGTAATCTTCAAGAAAAGTTATAATCAACAAGTTTCACATTTTTGGTAGATCACACTACTAGGACTCATGTACTACTATTACTATTGTACACTTACTCTTATCACTAATTACAAACATTATCACTACCCAAACATTGACATTATGATACATAATAACTAACAAGAAAAACAAAGCAAAGAAGATTCAAATCACGAGTCACTCTATTCAATTCCAACCCAACCCAACTACTACTTCTCCTAGATTCAATCTATAGCCATCCATCCTCAAATGACCATTGCCCATCAACATCTTCAAGTAACCATTGGTCATAGATATAGCCAGCGGTAGACCCTTGCTAAAGATTGTTAGAACGACTCTCTGTTTGTGGCTAATTCCATAACAATGTTAGTGTAACTTTGTCAAACTTGCTCATTACCAAAATTGCTCCTGATCAACTTTGGAATTTTTCTACGAATTCCTAGCCTTTGTAATAGCTATTTTCTTCTTTTCAATGGTCTAAGCAAGTAGTCAAGTGGCCAACACCTTTCATGACTAAATATCTTTACAATCCCTTATCCATAATCAAGACGTGCATATCTTTACTAATCAATTGATGCTATCCACTAACAAACCTCGTGGGCGACGTGCAGTCAATCATCCAATGATCCAAGGACATCAACATCCCTGTCGATTCCTCATCTTCATTGATTTGATTAAATCAACTTCTAAAGATCTCTAAGGACACCATGCATAGATGCTGGTTCCTCATCTTCACTGAACTCACAAGGATCGTCGATATTGTCACAGTCTTCCACGTCATCCAAAATCGGCAGCTACTAGGGGTGAGCATCAGTCCAGGATCAACCCTAGACCGACCTTGGACCAGCCCAACCCTACCAATCCTGATCTGGTTCCCAAGGAGATTGGGTCGGTCCTTGGTCCTAGAATTCTTGGACCAGCACTATGCGGGTTGCTCCTTGGTCCTGAGAGTTCCGAGTCGGTCCAACCCAGACCCACCCTGAATATATATATATATATATATATATATATATCTAGTTTATTACTTATAATTTTTTTTATATAGAGAAAACTTTAAAATAAACGGTGTCAACAATATTAAACAGCTTTTTAGCGGAGAGTTCAAGTAATTTTACATTGTTATTTAATAACTTAGTTTTTTAATGTCTTTTACGACGTCAATAGTCATGATTTACGAAGGAGGAAAATGTTTTTATGAGGATTTTTTACAACGTCCAAAAAGGCATAAACAGCTCCTTATTGCATCATCATCTAGTATTCGTTCCCTTCTGTCTTATTTGTCCTCTTAGTCTTCAATTAGCCAAAATTGAAATTGAAAGAAATAACTTCTTCACTCAACCACTTGACACTCGCCTCACTCGCTTTAGGTCACTCATGCTATTTGCTGCTTGATACTCGCTTGGCTTGTTGCTACTCGCTCGATATTCGATACTCATTCTATTCGATGCTCACCCCATTTGACCCTCATCGCGTGCCTTTCTTAGTTGACCTTGCTCATCATTGATATGGTTCTCGGTTACTCTTTTAAGGAGTACAAAAAATGAAATAAAAAATTATTGGTTGGTCCTAAGTTGACTTTGAAATCGGAACAAACTCATTGGGTCAGTTTGGTTCTCAATCGCTTTTTTAAGGAGTAAAAAAAAATGAAATAAAAAATTATTGGTTGGTCCTAAGTTGACTCTAAAACCGAATTGAACCCATTTGGTTAGTTCGATTTTCAATCGCTTTTTTAAAGAGTACGAAAAATGAAATAAAAAAATTATCGATTGGTCACGGGTTGACTCTAGAATCGAACCGAACCCATTGGGTCGGTCCGATCCTCTATCCCAAGTTCAATAGGATCGGTCCTCGGTCCCAAAAATTGAGGACTGACACTGTGCGAGTTGGTCCTAGGGTTAGGGGGCAGACTAGCCCAACCTGGACCATGCTCACTCCTAGCAGGTACTTCTATGTCAACAACCTATTGCTCTGATAACAATCCCCTGCACCCGATAAAGATGCTAATCATTCTTGTCCTTCCAAGCATATTGGCAATTTCGATTCTACCAAGCAATTTATTTTCATGGTCCTTCCAAGCTTTACCAAACATCCCCTTCTAGGCTTGTTCACCACATCAAGGTCCATCCAAGTGTTCGCCCGATCTTTGTATCTCTAAGCCATCACGAACATTCCAATTCTTCTTAGCTTGTTCACCCTCGATCAAGGTCTTTCCAAATATTCACCTTATGTGAAGATCCTTCCAACTCGTAGACATCTTCAATGCCCATCAACTTGTTCACCTAAGATATCGATAGAGCAATCTTGATGGTGGCAAAGCACTCCTTATATTATAATCTTCTAGTGCTATACAACATTTGCATTTTGACTTATGCATATATCACTTGACACTTTCTCAACCAATACACACATTAGTAACCTTTGACTTTGTCATCTTCAAAATAACATGGGGATTTTCCCAGCCCTTTAAAGCATGAGCAGACTCTCCATCTTCATTTGTTAATTATAATGGAAAAGCAAAATAAGTATCAAATCTCCTTTTAGGGCAACGCATTTTTTACCGCCGTTATAGCTAAAACGCTACTTTTTTTCCAATAAAGTTAATGAAATACCCTCCTTTCTCTCTTCAATTTATTGTTTCTCTTTTAATCAAGCTTGCTCACAAAACTACCTTTATTTCTATTATCTTTCTTAACTTATCAATTTTACAATATAAATGTCAATTTACACCCAACAAAATGTTATCTTATCTCGCATCCTATTATCAGTTGCCTACCACCTACTCAAATTGAAGCACTCATTTTTATACTATTATATAAAGCAAAGGGAACCTCCAACGTTTAAGCAATCACAATCCTCTTTTCTCTGAAATGTCCTCAATTAGTAATTCTATAATTATTCTATGAAGGGACAAATCCGTATGTTAATATTTATATTTTATCTCTCATGTATTTTGATTTTAGGATTTCTTTTTCTATTTTTTTCCGCATGAAGGCTCTCTCTCCTTTTTTTTGGGTCAAATATTTATTTCATCTTACCTAAACTCATATAAGCAGTGTTGTTGCTTTAATGCATCTGTGTCAAGTGTCAAATGATTGCCTTTTCATTTTTCTCATCTATATTTTTATTTGGTACTTTTTATTTTATTTTACGAACATATGAAGCAGTACAAAGATTTAAAAAAAAAAATGCATGTTTTATTTTTATTGATTTTTCTTATTTTTGCTTCACTTTATGCTATTAATGTCTTTCTTCACATATTTCCGTAGACATTATATAAAAAAAAATAATCTTTGTGAGAGGAGCCGTTTTTTTCCTAAAATTTTAAGCCCTTAGAAAGTGGCCAACAATGTATTTATAGCATATGATCTAAGAGGATAACCACGAAAAAGGAAAATAAACAGAACAATGGGAATAACAGGTAGAAGAAAATTTAGGAGTGTCGCGATTTAAATCCTTGACCTGTGCTATGATACGAGGTTTGTCTTATACCAGACAAGCCATTTGAAAAGTTCAAACCATTAGAAAATGGGCCAACAATGTATTTATAATATATGACTTGACTATTATAATAAAAGAGCAACGCAATTTAAATTTACATTGATAAAGTTTAGACCTACAGTTGTGCGTTGATGCATTTTATGGAATTCCAAAAGGCTTACAATCAATAAAAAGTCATAACAAGTGCTTATTTATTTGTATAATTTGCAAATTTTGAGGAATATGAATAATTTCCTGAAACTTGGATTTCCTAAGAAACAACGTGGCAATTATGTTTTTACCAAAAAAAAAAAAAACGTGGCAATTATGTTGATCACTGGTAGATCAGGATGACCATTGACTTCGCATCGTGGACAATTTATGCAAACACAACAACGTTCGTAAAGATCAACAACTATAGGCACTTCTTCGCATGTTACAGCCTTATCAGGGAGCAATCATAATGTTTCTTGTAGGTGGCTAAAATGGAACAGAAGAGACAAGTTGCCAGAATCGAAAAAGATGCTGGAACTGATGATCAAGTTGACCACATCTTGAGTTTGATGAATATTGATGATAAGGACAAGCGGATCCTTGTAGTCGTCCACGGGAAAGGTGGGATTGGCAAGACGACTCTTGCAAAATTCATATACAACCGAGTCTCCTGTGATTTCGATGGCTGTAGCTTCCTTGCAAATATTAAAGAAACAACACAAGTGTTAGGAGGGCTTCAGCTTTTGCAAGCTAAGCTGATTTCCGATGTTCTGAAACGGGAACTTGAGGATGTTGCTTTTATCACCAGGGGAATTGAGTTTTTCAGGGACCTATTTTGCGACATGAGGGTCTTGATTATCCTTGATGACGTGGAAAATGCGTTTTCTGTCCAGAAGCTCATTGGAGATTGTTTTGACTGCTTTGCTACTGGAAGTAGGATCCTTGTAACCACCAGAAACAGCGGTGTCCTGGAAGAATCTCCTCAGATCCGGACTTATCATGTTAGTCGGTTGGACAATGATCAGGCTCTTCAACTCTTTAGGCAGCATTCATCTATACTAAATCCTCCCTCACGTACCACCATCGAGCTTTTGAACCCTGCTAGTAACTCTATGACAGGACTCCCATTGGTAATTGAAATTATGGGTGCAGTCTCCAAGGGTAAAACGCAGAAGGCATGGGATCACTTCAAAGTTTTTGTGCCGTTTCAATTAAAGCGATGGGATTTTCAGAGTATATTGGAGGAAGGATATAAAACATTAAATTATGAGCAGCAACGGATATTTCTGGATATCGCCTGCTTCACTGCTGGCATAGATAGCCGAATTGCTTGGTACCTGTGGTATGACACCTCTTTTCTGCCTTCTCGTGAAATTTTGACTCCCCTAGCCAAAGTTGGACAAAACAATCGGATATGGATGCATAGCATGTTAAGGCAATTTGGCAGAGAAATCGTTCGTCGGGAGAGTCTTACAGATCCAGGAAGGAGGAGTAGATTATTTAATCATGAAATAGCTCTCGGTACGATAAAGCAGAAAAAGGTGAAAGTTTATCCTCCTTTTTCTTTTCTGTTTCATTGTGAAGCATAAGAAATACTTTTCATCATCCCTTCAGTTTCATTGTGCATTTGACGTCGTTCGTCATTATTCTTTAAGAATGTCTCCTGACTGGTTACGTGTCAAGAAGAGGCACCATCCTCACTACTTCAATTCGTCTTTCTCGTCCATTACAGGGAACAGAAAAGGTTGAGGCACTCTCCCTTAACTTTCAGTGGCATACTTCAGTCAAACTTACACCAGAAGATTTTCGGAGCATGCCAAACATACGGTTTCTTCAATTGGATCATGCAGACATAACCGGAGATTTCGCTAACTTTTTGTCAAAATTAAGGTGGCTCCGTTGGCGAGGATGCCCTCAACATCTACAAGTAACTAATTTTCACTTGGGGAACCTAACCATTCTCGACCTATCATGGAGCAAAGTCACAAAAGACTGGGAAGGCTGGGGTCAAATCAAGGTAGTTCACAATTACTTTGCTATGGTGAGATGGCCTGGTCCAACCTAACCATTCATGAAGTGAGCTCATGCAAATTTTTCTCCTATTTTGCAGATGCAGAATTTGAGAGTTCTAGATCTTACAGGTTGTGCCGACTTATTAGTCACTCCTAAGTTCTCTGGCTGCCAAAATCTGGTCATATTGATTCTGGAGCGATGTTCACAATTGGTCAAGATAGATCATTCAATCGGCCACTTGAAGTGCTTGGTTTCCCTGAATTTGAAGTTCTGCACAGAGCTCAGCATGTTGCCAGTAGAAGTGGGTCACCTGACAGCTCTGAAAGAGCTTCTCATGGACGGGACTTCGGTACAAGAAATTCCCATCTCCATTGGTCATTTAAAGCAGCTGGAAACTCTGATTGCCTCAAATTGCTTCTCATTGAGTCAGCTACCGAGAACAATTTGTCACTTGACGAATATCTCACTTCTTTCCCTTGATGGCACTAGAATCGCAGCACTTCCCAACTCCATTGGTGAACTGGTCAGACTTAAACACTTGTCATTACGGGATTGCCGTCAAATAAGAAAACTTCCAAACTCCATTGGCAACATAGGGAGATCTTTAGTCGAGCTAGACGTGTCGGGAACAGGCGTTTCCAAGTTCCCAGATTCACTAAAAAATCTGCAGAATTTGAAGGTGCTGAGAATGGATTCCTGTTTCTTTACTGAGTTCCCTCCTGACATTGGAGAGTTGACCAACCTCGAAGAAATACATGCCTCATGGTGTCGGAGTCTCGAGGGGAGCATTCCTAGCGGGATCAAGAAACTACACAATCTGAGAATCTTGAGACTGCAATATTCGAGTATTACCAGCATACCAGCGGAGATCCACCAACTTTCCAATCTTCAAACCCTTGATTTACTTCACAGCAACATGCTCGAAGAGTTGCCAACGCTTCCCCCTAGCAAGCGGATTCGCTTGTAGATTTTGAACTCAAGTCGTCGCATCTGGCATAGCTAGGAAAGCTATGCCATTGTGATGAAGACTAGGCTCTAGAGACCCTGGAGAAAGGATGGCCTTTCCATTTACTTAATGTTTTCATTCCAAACTTGAATATGGATATCACCAAGGAGATTTGTTTTTCTGAAGTTTCCAAAGCCGTTCCATCTGAAAACAGAACGTCTAACTCTATATTTCCTTAATGACCGGGGAAAAATTTTATAAGAAAATAGTTGTTCTCTTTCTCGTATGTGGGATAATGTAAAGCAATCTTTGTAGCATGAAGAGCAAAATTTATTAGAAAATAGTTGTTTTCTTTTTCATGTGTGGGATAATGGGAAGCAATCTTTAAATAGAGTAAATTTTTAACATAAAATCTTTTGTCTAGTATAATGTGAAAAATCGAGGTAAGTACACTAGAATTATCAAAAGTAGTGTACGGCGCTCACTTTAGTACCAAAAGTTTTTTCCAGATCACTTAAGTCCTACTTTTTTAAAAAAATGATCATTTAAGTGTCAACTCCGATCTGAATTGCCGAAAATTCAATATGGCTATATTTTATTAATTTTTCAATCCTACTTGGCTCACCGGTGTGCCCGGTCAACATATAACCCCTAAACGATGTCGTCCAAAAATTATAAATAGTGATCATTTAAGTGCCAAATTTTATTAAAAGTGATCATTTGAGTGCCAAATTTTATTTAAAGTGATCACTTCAATACCAGTGGTTGTTAAAAAATAATCACTTCAATGCGAAGCATGCCACGTGGAAATGCCACGTGGATTGGATATTTTAAAATTTTGCCAAGTCATAATAAAATTTTAATTATAAATGACACGTAATCAGTTTGGCCGGATTTTTTCACCGTTGACACTAAAGTAATCGTTTTTCCTCCGGTTTAACACTTAAGTGAGCTGGCAAAAACTTTTGGTACTAAAGTGAGCGCCATACACAACTTTTGACACTTCTAGTGTACTTATCTCGTGAAAAATCATTTATTGAGTGTCTATTCCTGCAACTTGTCCTAAGTGGAATTTTGATTTCGATGTAGCTTTTTCAAAGAAATTCAAGTCAAACATGGACAATCTTAGATTAATGTGGCAAAAATCCCTTCATCTTAGAAGGGGAATGCAAGCATCCTCGCTGGCATCTTGTCTTTCGAGAAGCTTGTTCGAAGATTCCAACTTGGGGCGACATAGGATGAACAGCAAAGAGCACATTGAGGTCGAGTGTCTTGCCAGGCCACCATGATTCGTTCCTTCGTCGGACCCACACGTTTGATCCTACTCCCAATCCCATCCCTGCATTTGAATTGTTTTGTTTTGTTTTTTTTTTTTTTTTTTAAGTTGCACAAGTATATTATGTCTTTTCTTCTTTCTCTTAATCCGGAAATTCATGATAAAGCATTTTGTTCTATATATGCATTTTCCATCATATCGTTGACCGTTAATTATGGGGATAACTATATGATTAATGAACATCATAAATAAATTCGATTGGATTCTTTTATAGCTATTATTGTTTTCTTATATATTCAAGCGAATCTCCCCGGCACTTCTAGTGAGGACACCTATTTTATCCATCTTTCGATTGCTGCATCTTGTCAACTTTTACTCAAACCATTTCTTTCCCGTCCGAACAAAGCCATTGCAAACGGCAAAAGAACCCTTCAAGTGGCACAACTTGACACAATAGGATATATAGGTGCCAAAACTTCTTAAAAGTACACTTAAATACCAAAATTGGAGAAAAAATAAGCTTTGAAGTGCCAACGGCGAGAATTTCCAACCAAACAGCTAACATGGCTTTTCTAATGAGAATTTTAAATGATGTGGCATTTCTTTTTTTTAAAAATTATCCACATAGACAAGGCAAACGACGTCGCGCTATCCACATAAACTATGCAAAACAATGCTAAATGATGTCGTTTTGGTGTGCTTTACTAAACGACATTGTTTAGTGTCTTGACCAAATTGTGTGACGCTAACGATGTCGAATAATTAAGCATGGTCCATAGCTCACTGTTCCTTCTCTTGCTTGCCTTCATGCTCAGTCACCATTCTCATGGAAGCTCTGTCACTGCTCATCATCGTTGCTCACTCAGGTTTGTCATCTTCACTCCCTGTAGCTAGTAAAAATAAGGCTCAGAGGCCAATTGAAGGACTCAGATGAGAAGCTTAGGGCTCGAATGGGAAAATTGGGGCTCGGACAGGAAATGTAGGACTCATATTGGAAAATAGGGTTCAGAGGGCCATTGAAGGGTTTGAATGTGTTATTGTGATTTGCTAATGTAAATGTGCTACTGTGATGCTTTGCTACTTTCTAAGTTGATGCTTTACTATTGTGAATGTACACACAATCGTTGGGGTGGGAAATTTAGGGCTTGCCAGGATGTTGTGGGGTCCTGTACGTAATATAGTGAAGATGGTATGTGGGGACCTAAATTTGTTCAATCGAAGTGATTCTTGCGGGGACGTCCGTTCATTTCTTTCCACTAAATGACAAATGCTCTTTCTTAAATAAACTATTTAAGATTGTTAGGACCTTCATGTGCAATTGTTGTTTTTTGTCGTTGTGGTCCCTAAAGTTAATTGCTTTTTCTCCCTTTGTTGTAGACATGAATTAGGGTTATGTTGCTGTCAAAGTTTGTGATAGTGGGAGCTTGTGATTAGGGAGGATGAGTGCGAGTATGAGGGCAGAAGTGAGGGCATTATCTTTGTCAATATAAACAAGGCATCTTATATTGGATTTGTTAGGATATACTGTACTATTTGCCATACAAAGTACAATAGTTGTCTTATTATGTTCCTAGGAAGGGCTTGAAAGATGGCTCGAAAAACTTTGAGGATGATAATGGTTTTAGAGATGTCTGTACTATTCTCATCATGGTGAAAAAGCGAAAGTGTATGTTGAATACAATAGTAATGATGAGAACAAAGATGATGACAAAAAGAGAACTCAAATAGGAGAAGTGTGTCACGACCTGACCCTCGAGCACCTCTTTTGGCGGTGGGAAGGTGGGGTTTAGAGGTACTCAACTATGAGAGCTCCCTCACGATACATTACCCCAAAAAATTTCATCACCTCATCTTTTGGGATCAATCACATGAGTTTGCTCAATCACGGTCGTGAACTCTCCCAAGCTCGCATCTCACGTTATAGTAGAATTGTGTCGTGATTTGCTTTCACACAAATAGTACACCTTAAAAAGGAAACTAGGTGTGAATGATGAATTTAGGTGTATACTTTTACTACAACAGCCCTCTTGACCGTACTCTTCACCCAAAAGGATGACATCACTTCATCCTTTTGAACTACTATCACATTGAGTATGGTAAACCATAATGAGTCTCCATGAGCCCATATCCCTCACAACGACTTTATTTTATTATTAGTTGTATTAGACAACATATAACATGAGTTTAGGAGTCGCCACTAGCTTCATTTTTGGATGTAGGCTAAAAAATCCAATCGAGGGTCGGGAGTAGCCCCTCAATATGTACATAACCAGAGATTCTAAAGTTCAAGGACTTTGGCTACATCAATATTTCTATCAATGCTCTTTCGATACCTAACAGTTTGTTGTATTTTCTAAGATGTCCATGCGTGTCTTTTTACATTTTTTCATGCAAATGAGAAATTGACTAGATGATCATGCAGGGACAATCGATTTTGTGCCTTTCTATTTCTATTGCAAGAGAAAAGGAAATAAGACAATCAATCAAAATCTAAAGAAAGTGCGGTAAGTAAACACTCAAAACAATTTAAGAAAAGAAGTAAATCTAACATACAATCCTAAATAGAAAGTAAAGCAAAAGAGAGAAAGCCGCAACTCGTCAGACCTTTATACAATGTAAAGCAACTCGAAACGTATATTGGCAATAAATTGTACAAATTGGTGCCAAATTGGACATCGACCATTTGTCATCTTCACATCATCGAGTCGCCACCTCCATAAGCCCATTATAACTCTAAGCTAATACTAAGAGTAGATGTTCACAATATGAAAGAAATGTGCACATAACGAGATAGAAAGAGACAATCACAATCACAAATAGGCAAAAGCAATTACAATTAAGAAATCAAGACCATGTGTCTAATTGATCAAACATGGCCTTACAATCAGCCTTTGTGATTCGTGCAATGATCCATCTAGGACACATACCCACTTCATTTAAAGAATGACTTACAACCATTGGCCACCATTTGTGTTTTTGTGTGGCAACCAATGCTAAAAGTCCCTAAAATGGATTCTAAGTGTGACCCAAGATATCCCAAGAAGCCATGCATTACACCTATGTAAACATCTAAAAATAACATGCATAGCAAGTATAAAAGTATGCATTCGAGCCTTACGGCCTTGGTTGTCATGTCCCGATCCTCCGAGCGTGTGCCTATCCCAGCTTGGTCGATTAAATAGCGACGTCCCAAGACACATCACTGACTCATTCATTTTAATGCGCATATGGAAGCAATTAATTAAATCTCCAGACAACAACAAGACGGGATAGAAAAGCAGTATTATAAATTTTTCTAACCACAACACAATTATATATACATATATATATATATATCAAGCCATGTCATATACAATACTAGTCTTATAAAAACCAAGTCTACAAAACAGGGGGGGTTTCGAAGACTACAGATTCTTATCCTCGCTCTCATCCTCATTGGAGCCTTCATCTGAATACACTGGGGTCCCTGGATCTGAAAGATCCAGGTCCACCACTGAACCCTCCGGAGGATCTGCTATGCCGTTTCCAAGAGCAACCTCCAGCACATACCTAGGGACCTCAAACTTAGGTATGGGACCCTCTCTTTGTCCATTCTACTCTTGATGATACTAAGATCTGTATTAATGAAATACCTTATGGGGTAAGGCCTCATCCACCCAAACCACGGTCTTCACTAACTCATACACCCATCCCCTTGGGTCCCCATGCAGCAGGATACAACACTTCTGCTCTGTGACCTTCTTCGGTCTACCAAAAAGTTTAGGAGGGGCTACCATCTAAGGACTTGAAAATGTTATCCCACAATGGGGTGAAACGACGTCTCAGCAAGTTCACTCCCTAAGACCCAACTAGGAAGGAAATATGCCCCAATGCCTAAGCACAAATACGAGTTAGATGACTTACCTTTGCCTTGGATCCTTCATGCAAGTCAGTACAATTTTGCAATTCATCGAATCACACCAACAATTCAATTCATCACATCGGATCAAGTCATCGATCAATTGACCTAGTCAATTCCATGTCATCAAGACCATCATGCTGTCAATCCAATCAATACTATCTATAAGTTCGATCTCATCAAGGACTGCTCACCCTAAGTTGAAAATAGATAGTATAGCTCACCCAAAGTTGATAATATAGTATACTGCTCATCCTAAGTTGACATATCAGATCCCTTAGGCCGATATAGTATACTAAGAGTTCTCACCAAAAGCTGCTAAGGTATGCTGCTCATCCTAAACTAACATATCAAGGCCCGTAGGCAGATATAACATATCGGTATACTGCTCACCCTAAGTTAACATACCGGTACACTGCTCACCCTGAGCTGACATATCAGAGCCCTCAGGCCGATAGAGTATCCTAAGAGTGCTCACCAAAAGCTGCTAAGGTATGCTGCTCACCCTAAACTGACATATCAAGGCCCATAGGTAGATATGATAAACCGGTATACTGCTCACTCTAAGCTGACATATCAAGGCCTGTAGGCTGATATAGTATATCTATGATGCTCACCCTAAGCTGATAAAGTATACTGCTCACCCAAAGCTGATATATCAAAATCCGTAAACTGATATAGTATACTTGTTCTCATCAACTGAGAATGTCACCATTTTTAGCATTCTTAATAAAAATAATCGTGTGTGGATATACGGTCGGCCTTAGCCAAAATATAATATTTTCCTTTTTGAAAATCCCACTTATTTTAATAGTCCACAAATTATTTTTGGCATTGTAAATCGACACTCAGTTATTTTCTAATTAAATATTGAAAATAATAAATTTTGGGATAAATACCCCAAAATTGCAATCAACATTCAAATTGCTCAAAATAACAATCAATTAAATAAATCAATCACACCATTGCAATCAGCACAAAATTTCGGTCATCGACTATTCGGTCTAATTTACGGAAAATAATAATTAATTAAATAATTATAACAAATAATTATTAAATGCAAATAAATAGGACTTAGGCCCGTAAAACCTAATTAAAAGCTGAGTCAAGTTTGGAAAATTCCCAAACCTATCTAAATAAATACTACGGCCTATTTACTCGCCTATTGCACTAATCTAATCACCTAACATGCATCAAGGATTAACTAATTCACTAATCTATTCTAGCTAACCACCTAAATCCCTAATTAACTTAAACCAATCAACCCTTAAGCTTGATTAACTTACTAAGCAAAGATTAGTGAGTTAAACTCACTTGATTAACGATCAGCTTTGATCAAAACGAAGGGGACATGGAGGCGGTCCACAAACTCTAAAGTGGCACCACCAAGCAAGGTTCAAAAGGCCACCAAAGCGGGCTAAACAGTGCTGGTGAGACCCCCTCTATTCAGTTATGTTTGTTGGCAGAAGGAGCTGCAATGGGCGGCCAAAGACAGCAGGGATGGACGACGACGGTGCAGCAAGGCTAAGCGGGCTGTGGTGGAGCTTCACGGTGGCGGTGACGGCCTGGATGGGCTCCGGCTAGGCTCGATAGACACGAGGGATGTTCGCTGGGCTCGAAACAAGCAGAGCAAATGGGCAGAATGCACGGAGGACTCGTGGCTCGCGGGCAGGGCGCAAGGGGCAACAATGGTGACGATGCGACTCCAAGCGGTTAGACGGGCTCAGACGGGCAGAGAAAGGCTGAGTTGCTCAATTTTCTGGGTTGTTGGAAGCTTCAAGGGCTAGAATGGAGGGGGATGGTCGACCGATTGCAAGGAGAGAGGGAGGGGGAGACCAATAAGGCTTGGAGGGTCCATGTGCTCCCTTCCTATCCCTTTGTTTCCTTGGAAGGGTCCTACCATGTGTGGCTGGCATCCTCAGCCAAAAGCAGCCACAAAACTTGTCTTAGAAGCCAAATGAAAGGGTCCAAAGGTTGTGGACAAGGGGGCATACAAATTTTACAACATTTCCCTCAATTCCACTTCAATTCCTCCTTGAATTAAATCAATTTCGCCCTAAAAAATTCAATCATCATATCCTCGACCAAATTTGCATTTTTCCTCGCCAATGAAACCTACTTGCGTCCCACTTTCATGATAAAAAATAGTCTTCTGAATTTCCCAGTAAAAAACGGCCCTATCCCGACTTTTCACCAAAAATTTCGGTTTGCAGAAAAATCTTCGAAGACTGAGTCGACGTTTCTAAAATGACTTGTGACATGACAGAACTTTCAATTTCTGAAATTGGATTCAAATTCGCAGTTAATTTCAATCTAGAGCGATTTTAGCATGACCTAGGCTACCAGGTAGCTTTTAGAAATTTTTAGTGCAAATGACTTGTGGTCAATTTTCTTCGAGCCACAATGAACCTCTTCAACACATTGGCAACTCTCGATGGTCGTGAAAATCTCGAGATTTCAGACATGGACATAGGGTGCCAAAACAACAGAAAAATTAGTCTAGTGCCGATCGACGAGAATTTTGCAATTTAGTGGAATCACCCACGTTTAACCACACATCTCAGTCGAACTGACCTATCTCTAATCTCTAGTCGATCTTACTGTGCCGAAATGATCTCTGCAAAAGAGCAAGGTCAAATAGCCAATTCCTGGTCGAATTCTCAAGTCTATTGCATATAAATCTCTTAATGACTTCCTCAGATAGTCTAGTTATCTCAGAAGTAATCAGCCCTAGAATAGCATTATAGGCTCGTCGATGAAAAACCCGATTTACTTAATTGAAAACATGACTGAAAATCTTGGATATCACATTGGTTCTCAATCAATCAAGCAAAATTAATGAGCCATCATCAAATCACTTATTTAGTCATCAAGCACCAAACATAATCGCATTGTGTTCCATAAAAACAAACACTTCAGAAGTTATAAGATTCAAGTGATGCCCAAAAATCATTTGAGAGACAATCGAACAATGGATTGTGAAGAAAATTGTTAATGACATAGCATAGTTATATCATGGTTATGGAACACATTTATCCACCAAGGCTAACTCGGATGCATCAATGGGCACATTGATCGAGCTTTGCAAGCACCTTAAATATGGTCCAAACTTAGACAATATCAATGCCAAGCCAAAAGCATAATTTTGTCATAACTATGAGGCACAGTTAATTGTCAAGGCTTACTTGGGTGCATCAATGGGCACACTGATCAAACTTCGCAAGTATTTTAAATATGAGTCAAAGTTAGAAAAAATTCATGTCGAGCCACTATTCAAACCATGCCCAAGTATTTTTAAGAATGAAAATTTGTCACATGGGCATCATATGAATGATAATTGGGTTCGAATCAATTAAAACTTGAAATTTCATATTGTTTTGCAACATACGGGGGGTTTGAAAAATATGGTGAAATGTTTTTTATTTTCTAAGAATTTTTTGTATGAAGATTAGAAAATGAGGATCAAAATCGTAAAACAAAGAATCTCAATTTAGCAACATGCAAAGCATTCTAAAAAAATTCTAGAATGGAATTGCAGCAAAAATCACAACAAGAAACATCAAACGGGGCAATAAAGATTAGAGCAATTAGGGTATGACCCATGGATAATTGGCCCTAAGAAAATTACAAGACATCAAGCACGCAAAGAAAAAAAAAAAAACTTCAATGAAGAAAATTTCCTAAGATAAAACACATGAATTTATAAAGATTCAAGAGTATAGGATAGCGCATCAAGGACAGAACAAGGTAGCAGGATATCATGGAAAATCAACAATAATTTGACCTAGTAAACGATATCTAAAAATTTTAATATTTTACCATGACATAGACATGAGAATGATCGACGAATTTTGTTAAGGACTCAACCTCAAAATCCTTACTAAAAAATTCATACGAAAATAACAAAAGGTTTGATTCAATAGGGTCAAAACAAGCATTCTGAATTTCAAACACAGTGGATTTCAGAGCAAATTTTGCAAAAATGGAAAATAAGCCGAACCACATGCAAATGGTGCAAAATTGATGTCATAGAAAGATCAAGACGTGCTCTAAGATTTCTAGGAGACATCAAATTCAATTAAAGTCAAATTCATGTTCAAATGATGGCAATTGTAAAAGTGTGCAAGTCAATCATAAACATGGTAGAATATGATGCATAAGGATAGGCTCACTAAACTACTTGAATGACACATGAAAATTATGACATTCAAATATGATGTAAGGCTAAATGCAACAAAAAATTTGATTAAGACATTTAACCTCAAATCAATGCACAAAAAATCACACAAATTCATGAACTTCAATAGGTGACTTATCATTAAGAAACATTCATGACAGAATGCATGACAATTTCAGCTATAACATGTCAACTTGGAAAATGGTTTTTACATAACAAACAACCTTCAAATGATGCATTCCATACATCATTTCAAAGCTTGTAACGTGCTCTTAGTATGTCTAGAAGGATCATGTGCCAATTTTGCTCTTAAAGAGCTCAATCGAAGACATTTTCATAGGGACACAGTCAGTCACAATCGCAATAGGGATTGCACAAAACATGGATGATTTTTGATGACCTAATAACATGACAAAAATCTACAAAAGTTCTTATGTATAGAATGCAATGTCATGATTGTTTTTCATGGGACATCGAGGTTCAATTTAGTTCCCAAAAATCTAAAAGAAAATGGGAAAGCAAAGCAATGACTTTAATGGCTCAAATTGTAATAGCCCAAACATGATTTCGTGCAAGCAATTGAACTAGCAAATGATGACCATTTAGTGCAGTTTGTATCTTTTTAGAAAGTTTATGAAGTACTCTACAAATTTCATGAAGGATGCAACTTCAGTCAAATATGTTTACTAGCTCATTTCTAAGCAAACACACATTAGGCTCAAACAGGGTAGATTAGTACAAGGACGATTTTTTGAAGATTTACCTAACAATTTTTTTTTTCTAAAATTCTAGAAAAAAAGATATGTATTGATCAAGGCATTTTCATATAGCTTTTATAAAGAAAACATCTTCAAAATCAAAACATAAAAATCAGCAAAAAATTAACAAATATTGCAAGCCACAAATCAACAAAACAACAAGCAAATAGCATTTTTTGGACTCAACTTTGGATAGGAAAAAATCATATGAAATGAAAGCCAGATCGGGGTATTTTATGGCTCGTTGGAAAGATATATGAACCGCCTTCGAATGTCGTGAAGACATTGAGCACAACAAAGCACGATAACTAGGTTGTTCCAAGGCAAACATCCAGACAGTCCAATCAGGGCTTCGAAATTGCAGAACAACATCATTCAAGCAATCAACTATTATAAAATCATAGTTAATCATCCATATCCATTCTAGATTATCCTAAACATCCTATAATAGGCATACTCATCATCAAACAAACCTTAGGTGTGAGCTCTAGCCTCGATCTCCTAATGAGATCTCATTTCATTGAGCTTCGGATTAAGCATTTACATTTGTGCGATTTTTTATGAAACAAACTTGATCAAGCTATAGTCAACACTCCACGGCAACTCAAGGATGTCGAGGGGACTCCCAAGGATGCTGATGATCATTCAAAGGAGTTGGATTGACGTCAATGCCGTCAGCTCGCTGGTAATGAAGATCGTGTTCCGTTGGACTTGGTTTAAACCACCGATGGAGTAAATGGCCATAGAAAGTGTTCTGATGGCTCTCCGATCAAGCCTTGACCACCAAAGGGTCAGGGATGTGCCTAGGAACAGATCGGTGGCGGTCAGACTTCCAAGGGATCGCCACAAGATACTGATCGAAAGGACTAAATCTGCCGACTTGATCGTCGGTCTTCAATTTGTGGGGGAAGAGGCCATCGAACAAGTAGCATAAGGGTGAGACAAAGGTGATGCCGGCATTGCAGAGGTCGAGAAGATGATGAGGATTGCCAAGGGTTAAGCAGCGGTGGCGAGATTGCCAGCGATAGCCAATTGCACGTCAGGAAGAGGGAGGGAGAGAGAGAGAGAGAGAGGAGAAAAACCTATATATTTAGATCTAGAAATATGCAAATGAGGCCCCCTAAGTTTTAGAGAAAAAAATGTCTTATATACTTCCCTTCAAGATCGAATCTTAACTGTTAGTTCAATCCAATGGCTAAAAATTTATCAGATGGCCTAATTATTTCCATTAGGGGCTAATCAAAGTTAAAATATGCCACATGATCATCCGGCTGGTATCGATGTGTTGAAATCAAAAGTTAAACAGAATTTGTGGTTAAGGCCTAATTAGGGGCAATTTTGTAAATTCATGAAACCTGGGGCATGAAAATAGTTGTGCGAAGCACATCTCCACGATAGGCGAGTATTTATTCTCTATGAAATATGGAAAATTGAAAAGCATGATAATGAAATACACACAACAAGACACCAATGGGCAATGGCTGACCACTGAGAGTTGGTCGGCAACTGATGGCCGATCAAACCTGTGGGACCAATCAAAGTCGATTCGACCGGTTTGGTTGATTTTTGGGCAACTTGGTCCTTTGTTGGAAGATATGCTATTTTTGGTCATGATCATAATTAGATCAATTTAGGATTAGATTGAGATAGAGAAGATCATATTGATTCTGTAAAATTTTTCCTTTCCTTTATTCATGTAATTCGTGTAATATAACTACAAAGAAATGTATGTGAAGATACATACAGAGAAATAGAAAAATTCCCTAAACACTACGGGATCCTCTCCTCTCTTGCCCTCCACTTTTCGATCCGTCCTTGTTTTCTCTACCTCTTCTGACATGGTATCAGAGCAATAGCTCCTGATTTTGCTTCCGCAATTCCTGATTACCTACTGAGGCTCCCTGATTTGCAAAATTAGATCAAAGCAGCGAAGGAATCAAAATTCGATAGAGAAGAAAGAAACAGGGATCACCACTTACCATGAGTCAACCAGAGAATCAATCTTTAGGCGTCGACAGCAGGGTTCCAAAGGAAGTCACACCTGCACAGCAATTGCAGACCACAATGCCGACCCAACCACAACCTCAGATTCAAAATTTTCCTTGGCAATATCTCCCGGCTCAGCCAAACATGGGGTTACCCATCTCTGGGCAGCCTTACCAATTTGTACCGTACCCATGGTACATTAGGACAAGCCCAAATGCATCATTGCTGGGGACTGGGAGTAGCATGAGCAACCCTCAGTCCGACGGGAATCCACCAACCACGAATGGGGCAAATTCGGCCGTCGCTTTGGAGCGCATGAGCGGGTTAGGAGAGTCTTTCTCTGGAACGAATCCAGGCACATTCAATCCAGGCACATTCAATGCGGCTTTTGGATCCGAATCTAACGGATCGGGCATAGGGACAAATCCTTACCCGAATATCGCGCCCGGATTTCTTCCATTCTCGATCACAGCAATCACAGGATGACCGGAGCCCGGCGATCCTTTGTACGTGTCAACCGCCGATGGCCCAGATCTGAAATTAATCAGTCTACAACTCACCGGATCGGAGAATTACTCCAAATGGTCGCAGGATTTCCGGCAAACTTGTGACTAAGGACAATGATGGATTTCTCGATGGGATGGTACCCATACCCTCGGATGAGCGGCTGGCCAGGCACTGGAGAAAGTGCAACCACCTGATCCGCACGTGGATCGGCAACTGCGTCTCACTAGAGGTGGCTGCCGGGCTTCCTCCGACCGAAGACACCAAAAAGATGTGGGATAACATCAAAGAAATGTACGGGAAGTTAGATCGGGCCAAAATATTTTATCTCACGCAGGAATTAAGCGATTTGAAACAGGGAAACATGACTGTCACAGCGTGTTACAACAGACTCTCCTCTCTCTGGAACCAACTCGAAGCAGTGGAGGAGAAGCTCAAGGGACTAGAGGAAACGCTCCGACAGTACAGATCCATAAAAAAAAAAAGGGAGAAAACCACAAGATTTCTCTTGATTTTGAATGAAACTTATCAAACCTTTCAATCTCAGATATTAGCGATGGATCCCATACCTTCTCTGGGACGGATCTTCCAGCTAGCCGTCCCGGGAGGAAAGCCAGAGGCTCGCGGTTCCGGAGCAAGCGCGAGGAAGCGACAGCATCACCCTCGCGATGCACGGCGTCCAGCGATACCCACAGCAAACCCTAGCCCGAGAGAGGGAGAATCGTGAACAGGGGCTAGGGCTGCAAAGCTCTCTCGAAAGAGGGCTTAAAAGGGGGGAAACCGACGGCCCAGATTTCATGGGTGGATCTAACGGCGGACAGTGGGCTTATCAAGTCGGCGGATCCAACGGTGGATATTATCCGTCGCAGAAAGGATCCGACGGTGGATATCATCCATCGCTAAGGGGATCTAACGGCCAAATCTTCCCCGTGGCAGATGAATCGGACGGACGAGTTTTTTTGGTGGCAAATGGATCGGACAGTCGAGCTTTTTCGGCCTTAAAAAAATCGGACGGTCAGTTTTTTTCTACTCCTTTAAAAAATTTCGGGCAAAATTCAAAAGGAAAAGGAAAATTATATTGTGAATATTGCAAACGACCTCACCATACCATGGAAAATTGTTGGAAATTACATGGTAAACCAGGAGAAAAAGGAAAGAAAAGTGCTGCAGCCTATCAGGTCACTGGACCAGCCGGCCTGAATAGTGAACAACCAATTTCGTATGAGCAAAAGACGTATCGGCGGTGATGAAGGCTCTACAAAAAATTGATCTTTGGGAGTAAAGGAGCAAGTTTTTCAGGTATTTCTCATTGCCAGGTAAATTCTATTTCAAGAAGGACTTGGATCATTGACTCAGGGGCCATTGATCATATTATTTGTGATAGAACATTTTTTTTCCAGTGAGCACAAAAAATTAGACACACCAATTTCTGTGCAATTGCCAAATGGAAACTTCACGTATGTCACTCAAACAGGCACTGTGCAATTGAGCCATCAATTAACCCTTCAAAATGTCCTTTATGTCCCACAGTTCCAGTTCAATCTCATTTCTGTCTCTAAAGTTTGCAGAGAAAATTCTTGTCAAATATTCTTTGACTCTAATAACTGTTTTTTTTCAGGCCCCTTCGACTGGGAAACTGATGGGCTTGGGTAGTCTTTCTGAAGGACTTTATTTATGGATTAATTATCCTAGTCAATTTGATTTCTCTTTAGTATCCTTGAATAAAAAATCATTGTGTAATCTATCTACCAATGACAAAGACTTTCTTATGCATTCTAGAATGGGACACAGTGCTTTTTTTCCTTACTCTAAATATGAAATTTGCCCGCTTGCAAAACAATCTCGAATTCCATTTCCTGCTAGTACTACCCATTCCAATGAAATTTTCTCTCTGATTCATGTGGATGTTTGGGGTCCCTATCATACCCCACATAGGGACGGCTCACGATATTTTCTCACAATTGTGGATGACTACAGTCGTGCCACATGGGTATTTCTAATGCAATCAAAGGCACAAGTTGCTTCTCATCTAAGGATGTTTCTGACTCTGACCAAGAATTAGTTCAGGAAATCAATCCAACGTTTTCGTACTGACAATGGGACAGAGTTTTTTAATAATGATTGCCGCTCAATGTTCCTATCCCAAGGCATTCTCCATGAAAGCTCCTGTGTTTATACCCCACAACAGAATGGGGTAGTGGAAAGGAAGCATCGCCATCTCTTAGAGGTCACTAGGGCCCTTAAGTTTCAGGGCTCCATTCCAGAGAATTATTGGGGAGATTGTATTGTCACTGTAGCTTATTTAATCAACCGCATGCCAACTCGAGTATTGAATGGCAAATCCCCTTTCGAATTACTCTATGGGAAGAAACCAACATTGGATCATCTGAAGATCTTCGGATGCTTGTGCTATGCTACAGTGATGAGGCCTCGGGACAAAATGAGCGCTTGTGCAAGGCGGTGCATATTCATGGGGTACCCAAATTTACAAAAGGGATATCGTGTCCTAGACACAATCACAGGAGATTTTTTCATAAGTAGAGATGTTGCCTTTCACGAAGATGTCTTTCCTTTTCGTGAAGGTTCGGCTCCTCAAGACAACCTGGGCAATAACATTGGTCCTCATGGAAGCTTAGATGATGAGGAGACATTCCCAGGCTACATTATGGCAGCACCTCCCAAGGTAGGGATTCCTTCCACCTTGCCCACCTCCTCTTCAAATGAAGTTGTAGATAATGTTCCCACAGAAGCTGCCAACATCAAGGACTCTTCTGAGACAACAACAGAGGGGGAGCTTTCACCTCCACCACCAACAGCTCCTCCACGACGTTCAGGACGAGCTACAAGACCACCAACCTGGACTAAAGACTATGTCTGCGCGTCACTGAACTCACCAGGTATTCGCTATCCAATATCTTCTTATGTATGCTTCGACAAGCTTTCATCAGATCATAAATGCTGCATTAGTCAGATCTCCGAAGAAAAAGAGCCTTCTAGCTATGACGAGGCTTCTAAAGATCCACGTTGGCAACAGGCAATGGTAGCTGAGTTAAAGGCCTTGACTGATAACTAGACCTGGGAATTAGTCTCTCTCCCTCCAAACAGAAAACCCATAGGGTGTAAATGGGTATACAAAATCAAGTATAGATCTGATGGATCGATCGAGCGGTATAAGGCCAGATTGGTGGCTAAGGGGTTCACCCAACGAGAAGGTTTCGATTACCATGAGACTTTCTCTCCAGTAGCTAAAGACGTCACTATGCGTTCGTTCTTGTCAGTTGCAGCCATTCATGATTGGTCTTTGCATCAAATGGATGTCCACAACGCCTTCCTTCATGGCGATCTAGATGAGGAAATCTATATGGATGTTCCTCAAGGAATACGGAGACAGGGGGAGAATAGAGTATGTCGTCTCCGCAAATCCCTCTATGGATTGAAGCAAGCCTCAAGACAATGGTATGCAAAATTTGCCAATGCTCTCACTGCTGCAGGGTTCAAGCAGTCCAAATATGACTATGCTCTTTTCACATGGACCAAAGGTATGTCATCCATCTACTTAATGATACATGTTGATGACATCCTCATCATGGGAAATGATGAAACTGCAATAGGAAGCCTCAAGAAATATTTTCATGCCACTTTCCATATAAAAGACCTAGGAGCACCAAAATACTTCCTTGGGATTGAAATTGCTCGATCCAACCTAGGGATTTCTCTCAGTCAAAGGAAGTTCGTGTTGGAAATTATTTCAGATGCTGGACTGTCAGGTTGCAAGCCAGCAGTTATTCCAATCGAGCAGAACATCAAATTAACCACAGCGGATTCTCTTGAAGGGACGTCTCAAGATCCTATACTCCAAGATCCGACAAGTTATCAGAAGCTCGTTGGAAAACTCATATACCTGACAATGACCAGACCTGATATATCATATGTGGTGCAAACTCTCAGCCAATTCATGCACAGTCCGAAGGAGTCTCACATGAACGCTGCATTGAAGGTTGTGAAATATCTGAAAAATGCCCGAGGACTTGGGATACTTCATCCCGTAAGATGCGACATGGAAATGACTGCATACTGTGATGCAGATTACGCGACTTGCCCAATGAGTCGAAGATCAATTACTGGTTTTTGCATCAAGCTTGGAGAGTCTCTTCTCTCATGGAAAACCAAGAAACAAGCAACCGTCTCTCTGTCCTCGGTTGAAGTAGAATATCGGGCTATGGCAAAAACTACATGTGAAATCGTGTGGTTGCGGGGATTGCTTAGAGATCTTGGAATAAAGCTGAAAGGACCAACAAAGCTGTATTGTGACAATGATGCGGCGATCAAGCTTGCAGCAAATCCTGTGATGCATGAAAGAACGAAGCATATTGAGGTGGATTGTCACTTCATAAGAGACAAGATTCAAGAAGGGATCATCGAGACAAGAGGTATTGGAATTGCAGAGCAGCCGGCCGACATTTTCACCAAACCTCTATGTCAAAAACAACATGCATATCTTCTAAGCAAGCTAGGAGTCTTGGATATCTACAAGCCACCAGCTTGAGGGAGAGTGTTGGAAGATATGCTATTTTTGGTCATGATCATAATTAGATCAATTTAGGATTAGATTGAGATAGACAAGTTCATATTGATTCTGTAAAATTTTTCCTTTCCTTTATTCATGTAATTCGTGTAATATAACTACAGAAAAATGTACATGAAGATACATACAGAGAAATAGAAAATTTCCCTAAACACTACGGGATCCTCTCCTCTCCTGCCCTTCACTTTTCATTCCGTCCTTGTCTTCTCTACCTCTTCTGACATCCTTGAAGGTTTGAATTCTATGCAATTTAGTCTCTCAAAGACTAAATCAAAAGGAAATCTAGTCAAATTTGAGGAAAAATGATCCAATTTTAAAGAAATTAGGCCAATTAAACTATTGCAATCTGGTAATTTTCTATTAACCTAATTACTTAGTTAACATGAAAAATATTGGACCTATACCATGGGTACATGCGATTGCACTTTGTAGGTTAAATTGGACAATTTCATGTAATTTCTTACACAAAATTGTAAATTAATTGAAATTGAATTCAATTAATATTGCAAGGTATCCATACCTAGGGT
Source organism: Eucalyptus erythrocorys (assembly GCA_014182555.1). Lineage (NCBI taxonomy): Eukaryota > Viridiplantae > Streptophyta > Magnoliopsida > Myrtales > Myrtaceae > Eucalyptus > Eucalyptus erythrocorys. The sequence goes on from CM024601.1 coordinate 36,924,679, forward strand.
GGTTGATCGATTAGCCCCAATTGCACATGCATTGCAATGGGTCATTTTTTTTATATAAGTAGAAATAGTCAGTGCGATAGAGGTTCCCCACTAAGCCCTTAGCACATATCGATTTTTGGGGGGTTAGAAGCACATGCTGAGTTTGAGAAGCTTAAGAAACCACTTTGTCAAGAGGACAAAAAGGGCCAGACCAAGATTGTCGGATTAAAACAACCTCCGTTCCTTAAGGGCAACTCCTCTCCAAACCACCTTCTAGCTTAGAGTAAGAATTTAATCGTTCATATGCACTAGGAAGAGGCACGTGACAAATGTAGGAAAAAAATAGTTCTAAATAAATAAGATTTCTTTAAATAAAAAAAAACAACAATAAGGTCTAATTTGATTACCCAATAAAGTGGACATGCGGACCACTAGAGTGCCAAAAGTTGGCACAAAGGGACACTTAAGTGCCAAAAGTTACGAAAATGACACTTAAGTGCCAAAACTGAAGTAAAATAGATTACTTGAGTGCCATCGGCGAGAAAATCGGGCCAAATTGCATACGTGGCATTTTCCAGCGACATCTTTTACTAAGGTGGCAAAATTTTTTTTTTTTTAAAAGCAAACGTGGACGACAAAAACGACATCGTCCATCCACGCTAACTGAGCTGACCTAAACAACGTCGTTTTTCCTTAAGTCTTAAACGACATCGTTTAGGTTATTTTGGCTTAAGCAGCCCTGGCCGTCACCGTTCCTCCCCATTCAATCGCGTTCACCCTAGATATCAGGCCATTCTCTCCATCGCCATTCACACCAAAAGGTGGTCATTGGTTACCGTCGTCAATTGTCGTCATTGGTCGCCGTCGTTGCTCACCATCATCACTCCTCCAAGTTCAGCCCCTTCCCCCCCGGTGATGAAATTAGGGCTTGAATTCTTTTATTAGGGCTCCGATGGAAAATTTGGGGCTCGGCAGGGAAATGTGGAAGTCAGCTCAGATGGCACTTTAATGTGCGATTTAGAAGTTAGAGGCAGTACTAGAACCCTAATGAGGGTTCAGATTGGCACTTTAGGGATTGGCCTCGAAATGTAGGGTTCAACGAGGGGAAAATCATGGCTCGACCTCGAAGATTTGGTGTTATTGTGATGTGTGATTTAGAATGGTCCTACTTTGATGTGTGTTTAGAGCTTGGATGTGGTATTGTAATGTGCGAAAGCAATTTTTAAGGGTTAGATGTGAAATGTGATGTGCGGCAGCAATTTTGACTACTCAGAGTGGTTGTTGTAGGGACGTCTGGTCGCTTTTTATAAATTGAAGTGTTGAAATGGGTATCGTGAGGACCTGTGCTTGTTGTGGGGATCTCTGTTTTTTTTGTTAATATTTTAAAGGAATGGAAGGCAAATAATTAAAGTGGCAACCTCTTTTTTGGCTATCATGTAGGGGCATATTGTCAATGTAGGGACCTCTTTTTTTCTTGCATGGTATCTTTCTAGTAAATGGCTTGACATGTGCATATTTTCCTCCTTCCCTTTTCTTTAATAAAGTCCATGAGAGTGGGGGAACTCCCATGTGCAATTGTTTGTTGTTCTTTGTGGATGTGGTCCCAAAAACTAATTATTCTTTTTCTTGGTTCAGAATTGGCTTATGATAAAGATTATGTCACTATCATAGTTTGCTACGGTAGGGATTTTGTGATTGGGGAGGATGAGTGGGAGTATGAGGGTGGAAATAAGGGCACCATCTTTGTCGAGATAAAGAAGGCATCTTATATATGATTTGTTAGGAATGTAGTGACTTATTTGCCTTGTAAAGTTTAGAAGTTGTTATACTGTGTTCCTGGGATAGGCTTAAGAGATAATTTGAGAAGTTTAGAAGATGATAATTGTTTTAGGGATGTTCTATACCATTATCTTCGTGGCAAAGAGGTAAAAGTATTCATTGAGTACAATAGTGAAAGTGAGGACGAAGATGATGATGGAGAGAGTGCCCAAGTAGGACAAGAAGGAGATGGTATTCAAGGTAGTACTGAGGTTAGGGTCAAAAGAGGGCATGATAGACATGATGGACAGGAGAAGAGTGCAGACGTAGTTCACTAAAGTGATGATGACATAGATGATGTCACAATCACTAGATTAGATTGGGAAGTAGCTTAATCAAGTGATGATGATAATAAAGGGTTGTCTGCTGAAAATTTCATAAGTAATAACAACGACAAGGAGCTTGTACAGTCCAGAAAAAAGCAAAGGGATTTTTTTACAGATAAGTTTGTGACTTTGTAGGTAGCTGATAATGTTCCAAATAGGGCCGAAGGCCCTGCAAATGCTGGTGCTGCTGGCGAGAAGACTGATTATGAAGAAAGTGTCGAAAATGCTACTTCCCAAGATGAGCTTGAAGAAGGTGAAGGAGTTGTGCATAGAAGGAAAAGTAAGTATCCTTCTTATGATTCATCCGTTGCATCTCCTACTTTGTTGGTAGGTATGAGATTTCAAGATGTGAAACAATTTAGGGAAGCTATACTGAAGAACTCCATTGATGCATAGAGGAATATTGACTTCATTAGAAACACTAACACCTTTGTAAGAGCTAGGTGTTCGCAACAAAATTGTCCATGAAAGATTTATAACGCATTTGTTAGGAGAAGTGGATAATTCAGATTAGAGCCTACCAAGAGGAACATACTTATTCCATTAATTTTGAAAATAAAATAGTAACAAGTGCATAGTTGTCCAAGCACTTCTTTGATCTGATTAAACCGATGCCTCAAATGAATAGTACTGAGTTCAAGATGCTAATGGAGGAGCAGGTAGGCATCAATATATCCATGAATCAATGCAAAAGGTCAAAGCAAAAGGTGATAAAGATACTCATTGGTCAGTACAACAATGAATATGGATAGTTGTGGGATTATGCTTGGGAGTGTAGGCTACAAAATCCTTCAAGTAGAATGTATGTAGAGGTCGTGGAGAGACCTCTTCTTGATAGTGGGATCAAGTTCGATAAGTTCTATGTTTGCTTCGATGCATGCAAACAAGGATTTTTATCAGGTTGTAGATGGATTATAGGATTGACCAACTGCTTTTTTAAGGGCTTATGCAAGAGAGAATTGCTAGCTGCAATAGGAAGAGATGCAAATAATCAAATGTTTTCACTAGCTTGCACTGTTGTGAGGGTAGAGAACAAGGACAATTGGTCCTGATTCCTAAAAATTTTGATGACTGATTTGGAGATAACAAATGGGGAAGAGTGAACATTCATAAGTGACCAACAAAAGGTAATGTTTGCTTTTTGAAAAATTTATTTTTTGATACCAACATGTCATTTGGTTACATTTCTTATTTTGAATTATTGCATGGACTAGTTCCAGCAATAGCTAAGTTGTTACCTTATGTTGAACATTGAATGCGTGTGTGGCACAAGCTGCAGTCGCAATTTTGATAGCTAGTAAAAAGCACGAATATGGGTGACTTTAGGATGGCCAAAGAAAAACCGCTTCAAATGATGAAGGAAGGTTATTATACACTATTCCAAACAGAACCAAAGTATTGGTGTAGGGCGTTCTTTAACGAAGAATTCAAGTGCGATAACATCAATAGCAACATCTGCAAAGCATTCAATGGGAGGATGATAGATGCTAGATGTAAACCAATTATCTCAATACTTGAAGACATACGAGTTATGGTCATGGCTCGGCTACAGAGACAAAGAGATGAGGCTGAAAAGCGGACTAGGCATTATGGTCCTAGGATTACTAAGAAATTGGATAAGAACTTGGTTGCAAGTAGGTATTGTCATCCCATTTGGAATAGAGATGAAGGATATGAGATAATGAATGGTTCCAATAAGTATGTTGTCCATTTAGGTATAAGAAAGTGTTCATGTAGAGCATGGCAACTAAGTGGAATTCCTTGTGCACATGCCATATGTGCCATTCAATTAAAGGGCCACAACACAGATGACTACATTGATGATTGGTACAAAAAATTGAAATATCTTGCTTTATACCAATTCATGCTGCAGCCAATCAGAAGTAGCAAGTTCTAGGAGCCAACATATCACGAAGCATCTCAACTTTTGCCACTAAAGAAGAAAATGGGAAGACTAAAGTGAAAACGAAGAATGATGAAGGGAGAGGTCTCATGTTAGCGTTGGATGAGTAGGATAGGTGTAAAGATGAAGTGCTCTTTTTGCCACATAGCAGGTCACAATACTAAAGGTTGTTAATTAAGGAAGCAGCAGGAACAGTTGAGGCAAATGAAGGGCCTAGTGAAAGGACAACTGGAGAAGAACAAACAAAAAAGCGAAGAAAGTCAACTGTTCTTCACTCGACGACAATAATCCAGTAAGTCATGACATCCATGTTTATGTTGCTTTATGGTTTATTACAAATATGTACATAGATATAATTGACATATATGATTTTGTCTTTGTTAGGTCATGAGAATGACACGTGAAGAATTGGCCGAAGCCCCTGCCGTACCTAAAATTGAAGGACCTGTTCAAAGAAGGCAAGGTAGAAGACTGCTAGCTGAAGGATTGGCCGAAGCAACTGAAGAGCCAGTTAAGTCAATTGTTTTTCAGTAGTAGCAGAGAAAAAAATACCTGTTAAGTTCAATAATTTATGTTTAGTTTTCCTTTACGTTGTTATATGGCCTGACGTTATATTTATAATGTCCTTTGCCTTTTTCTCAGATTCGAAGAAGGCAAGCTAGAGCTCAGCTGCCAATAGAGGGCCCAACTAAAAGGCCACCACAAGATCCATCACCAAGGTCACCACAAAGGCCGCTAGAAGAGTCATCACAAGGGCCACCACAAAAGCCAACAGCAGGTGTCACTGTAGCTGAAAGGCTAAATAGAAAAACAACTAGAAGAAAGCCAAATCAAGGGCCAGCTATAAAAAGGCCATCTAGAAGACGCCTAGCTGAAGAATTGATCAAAGAAGCCCCTACTATGGCTGAACAGCCACAACAAGAGCCCAAGAAATCATAGGCAAGAAGAAAGGCCAACCAATCACAAGTATTTGAAAGTGACGTTTCCCTTCGAACAAGAGGGGCTCTTGGGAAGAGGCTAAAACAATATGGTTATGGCCTTTATATAGATGAGCGTACTAAAACAAACATTCTTAATATAAGTTTTATAAGTTACATTTAATTTAATTTATGGTGCAAACTTTTGTTGATAATTTAATTTTCTTTTTAAAGCATGGGAGAAGTTCAGAGGTTCTTATCTCTCAAGGCTCAACTTTAGAATCAACAACTGCGCCAACAAAGAAGAAGACATTGGCTGTGCCAACAAGAAAAAAGAGTAAGAAGAACCTAGTTACAACTCTTTCTGAATTAGTTCAGCCTACGATAGTTGCAAATCAGTTCAACCTACAATAATTGTAGCTCCATCAGAATCAACACATCCCGAGACAGTTGAAAAAGAAGTCTCACATCCAATTAAAAAAAGTGCAAAGATTATGAATCAAGTGTAAGGTCCATCAAAAGGAGCACAAATAGGAGGCATTGTGTATATTGATTGATGAAATGTGATGGGATATGGTTTATGGGGTTGAGGAGTCAGTTTTACTATGGATTTTTTTTTTTAATAGTTTGTCATTGAATTTGTGAGACTTAATATCAATAGCAATGGAATGATCTTGTTTCTTGTCATTTTTGCCTTTTTCATTTTTTTGATTTTGTTTTTACTTTTACTTGCTGCTTCTAGTGGTGGATCTATGGTGGTGACTAGGGGCTCGTGTGGCTGGTAATGGCGGTTGGTGAAACTTAGTGGTGGTGGGTCCATTGTGGGGGTTGGGTTGGGGGCTCTTGCTACAGGCTAGTAATAGTGCAAGTGTGCAATGTATATAACCTAGCTTGCACAAGCCCCTTTTGCAACAGACCCATCACTCACCACTAACAATGGCTACTAATGGTGGGTCTATGGTGGTGGCTACGGGCTGGTGTGGTAACTGGGATACTAGTGTTACACCTGGTGTAAGATGTAAATGTGTAATATGCACATCCTACACTAGGTAGTGTTAGTGCAAGCTGGTGTAAGGTACCTTCCACTAGCAACTTCTGCAACAGCATACCACCAGCACAGTGGTTGCTGATGGTGGCTCAAGTGGGTGCTTGGGATGCTTGGTGTGGCTGGTGGTGATGGCTGAAGGCTGATGGTGGCCAGTGGTGGGGAGTGATGGTGGTTGGTAGTAGTTGATGGCTGGTGCAATTTTTAGAGGAAACGTACAAAAAAATTGGCACTTAACTAATCACATTCTAAAAAACCTAGCACTTACGTGTTTACTTTTAATCATAAGTGGCACTTAAGTGATCACTTTTAATAATAATTTAACACTTAAATGATTCATTTTTTTAATCACGATTGGCACTTAAGTGATCACTAAATACAACTTATAATACTCAAGTAATCACTTGCGTTTGTCCTATATATATGCTTGTTTGCAGCAAACCATAGAAATTGATGGTTTATATATACAGTTCAACTTATGGCAACTTTATTCAATTTAATGTTTGCTATTGGTTTACATTCAGTTCTAGTAAAGAAGTCACCACAACACATTGATCCAATATACATTACATCCTCACCAATTTATATTCAAGAATAAGCAAAGACATAGTACAAAAAGTATCTCATTCTTTCATTCATCCATTCTCTTTCCTTGACCTCCCCACAAGCACAAGAAGTAACACATAATACATATGACAACACCAAAAAAATAAATGAAAAAGATCTTGTAGACAACACAAAACTTGTTCTCATTTTCAAAAAAATAAGTTACATTTCATTCAAAACAAATACATTTGTCCACTCATTTACAACTATGGCAGTCGAAGAAACTTCTTCTCATCTTCCAATACTTTACATTTTATCATAAAGTAGGATAGACAAAAAAAAAAAAAAAAAGTAACACAATAAACGCTTGGTAACATTTTTGTTCAATTTTCATCGTTGAAATTGTATTCTTCAAATGGTTAGCAGAAGATACTTGAACTTGCATTAAGTCAACATTGTCCAAGTTGTCCACAAGCATAGATGGAGGTTGATGACATCCATCAAGTAAGTCCAATATCACTTCTATGACTCGGTAATAAAATTTCACATCGACCCATTTGAAATATTTGCACTTTAACCCTTCTCTGTATCGGGCACATCCATAGAATCTTCTCCCGGGATTCATTCGAGTCTACGATATTCTTCTTGGACTTGGTAACCCACAACTTCAGAGAGAGGAGTTTGAGCCGTTACTAAAAGTCCTACTCTCCATTTCCAATATTCGACTGTAGAATTTAGAGCAAATCAAATTAGGGTTCGAGACTAAAGCTCTAACGCTTCAATGGGATTTGCCCGATTTACAGTTTTAGATTTAGGGCAATTAGGGAGACGACGTCGTTGGCCAATTTAAGGGCTCTATTTTGGCCAACTATAGAAAAGATGTCTTTTTGGGTGAATTAGAGTTGAGTTAGCTCTCCGGCGAGTCATGTAGGCGAAAAATATTAACATTTAATTGCCATGTATGATTTCCAGCCAACTTCGTCGGATGTGACACTCAGATGTCCCACTTTTCTTAAAATGCGGCACTTGTGTCACTTTCATAACTTTTGGCACTTAAATGTCCCTTTGTGTCAACTTTTGGCACTTGAAGTGATCTTTTGCCCAATAAAGTGCTAAAAAGATAAAAAGTCAGCAATTAATGAAACTAAGCTCGATTGATAATCTTAGTTAGCTTGGCTCAAAGGATTTAGTTAAGTCAAAAGTCCCTTCGTGTGTTGAGTAAGCAACAAGTAAAGTAATTCTTTCGGTTAACAAAAAGTAATGAATGATAAGAATTATATGCCAACACCTATCAATAATGATAGGGGTTGATACTACAAAAATCCAAAATTGAAATACGTGTGAAAAATTTACAACAAATTAATTTTTTGATTACCAAAAATCTCAAATTAGTACATCCACGATAAATTTACTATCTGTTATTTCTATTAAATTTTACTTTCAAATTGCTGAGTTTGATAACATGTGACTGTTAAGGAGTGTACTAGTTTATGGTTTTGCTCTCCGTTTGTCACAATTGTATTAGTTAATGGTTTCATGGTTTAATTCAATTTAACAAAAACTAATAAAGGATAAATTTGAGACAAATATACTAGTTTGGGGTTTTTGATAGTCAAAAAATTAAGTTGAGATAAATTAGTTCCACATGTATCAATTTGGGATTTTTCGTGATATTAACCCTAATAACAATATCTAGTGATCAATATTCAGTCATCAAATTTTATTTTATTTTTTTTAAGTTCTCAACACTTAAAGTTTAGAACTTATACTTTCACCGCTAGTTTTTCAGTTTTATCATGCAAGCCCCAATGCCTATACCAATACCAATTTATGATCTAGTTCGTCTGACCTCCAACAATCAACTTTAAGTTCTATTGTCTCTTCACAAATGAATACTAGCTTTAAGGTTCAATAGCAATACTCAAAGTGATTGAATTTTTTTAGCCTTGACTAAACCAATCAAGGACAAATGATGAAGTAGGTTGTCCCAGCCAACCACTCTAGACTAGACAAAGCAGATCAACCAAGCAAGATTGATTGTACAGCAGTTTCTATATATTTAATTGGTAGTGTGAGAATGAGAGAAAGTATTGGAGAAAAAATCGTGTGTAATAGAAACTACATACATGAATTTTATATTATGTTCAACGAATTACAGAACAGGAAATCCACAATTGAAAATTATTACACAATCAACACACATTTACGATGATACTATTTCTCAGTCCTAACACGCCCTCTCCAACTTGTTACGAATATACTTGATTTGAGGACCACCGACAGCTTTACTGAAAATATCGGCTGATTGATCATTACTTCAGACAAAAATAGTCATGATTTCTCGAGATTGTAATTTTCTCGAATAAAATGATAGTCAATCTCTATATGTTTTGTCCTCTCATGAGAAGCAAGACTTGAACGACTATGCATATCACATAACAATGTCATTGGTTGCAATCATGTCATACCGATCTTTAACAAATTCCCCAAAATCTCTTTCCAATCCTAGATATGTATGAAGGAATTGAGACTTAGGCCAACGGCCAGCTACAGGTTCATCTAAAGTAACAGTAGTATCAAGCAAGCCTAAAACGAGAAGTTCAATGGCTAGCTACTACCCCTTCAATCATAATGCTTTTCTTCCATCACCCATATCAAGGCGATTGGGATATGTTTGGTAACCATCCTAATTTTCTTTTTTTCCTTTTTTTTTGTTCTTTTGTTCTTTGGAACAGAAATTTGTTTTGGTAATATCAGCTAATTTTTCTATTCTCCGAAATAGAAAAGTGGCCAATGAAAAACTTAATAGAAATAAGATGTAAAGAAAAAAAAAAAACTTCTTTGTTCCTAGAAACAATTTCCGCAACAATATCATTTTCTTTTCTTTGTTTCCTTCCTTCTTCTTCCTCCTCTAGTTGGTCACTGGGTCTTGACAATGGTTGGCAAGATCGAGCCTTATCGATGGCTAAGTGAGGCTCCACCTCACCAAATCTCACCATGGCTAGGTGTCGCGACCTACCCCTTGATAAGGACGAAACTAGATTTAGGAGCATTGCCTAAAAAATAGGCCTACAGCCCTAGTTTTAAATGTGGGCTCTCTTAACCCATACCTCACGCGACGATCAGGTGTTCAATGTTAATTTAAATTGACACTATGAAAATTTTATAATGAGGAGTCGCTATTAGCCTATTGTGGTCAGTTAGAAATCAAGTGAGGTATGAGAGCGTATTTTAATTGTCACATAATTAGATAATCTTGGGTCGGGGACTTGATTACACTAATTAAACAATTTGTCCCCTTTAGGTACCTAATTTTGTTCATTTAAAAAAATATATATATCAAGAAGTCTGGTTTGACTCTAGACCTATCTATTAACATGTGAGATAACATATGCAATCATTAGAATAATAGTCACCAACCAAGGTAACGCTAAATAAATTAAATTGGGAGAGCAAGAACCTAACATTAGCAAATAAGACCCATGCCATTGCTAACTAAGCCAAAGGGGAACCATAATCAACATAAGGGTTGACACCTAATTTTGGCAACCCTAAGAAAATAAAAATAAAAATTGTAAATAAAAGGAAAAAACAAGGAAAATCAATCAGATTGGTTATGCGTGGAAGTTGGGAATTCTGATGAATATTCAAATTTTGATAAATGCAGAAGCAATTAGAAAATTAGGTGAATAAAGAGCAAGGATTTTGATAAAATGGAAGCAAAATCGAGCTAATTGCAAAAATCGCGCTCCGATATTCAGCCACAAATTAATGCAATAGAAGATGGAAACTCGAAAATTGCCATAGAAAGCGGCCGTTTGGAAGTACTATAAAAGGAGTTGACACGCACAGGATGTCGGGGGGCGAGAATTGAGAAAAAAAGACAGAAAATACGTGCAAAAGAAAAAAAAAAAAGAAGAAAAAAAGCTCTTTCATTGGGGCCTTCTTCGTTCCTTGAAAAAGAACACAAAAGAAAAGAAAGAAAAACTCTTTTCTTTTTTGGGGGAAAGGTCAAGTCAGTAGAAAGGGGGAGAGAGTTCAGAGAAGGGACATGCGGCCAGGGAAAAAAAAAAAAAACAGAGCTACTTTGTCTTCTCTGGGAACTCTTCCGCCATTGTTGCTCATCCCCACCGTTCCAACCACCACCATGCCAGAGCCGCCCCCTATGCCAGTCACGTCGTCCCGCCAGTCGCCGAAGATCCCTCTCACCCACGAGCTCGCGCCACTGTCTCACCCGTGAGCTCATATCGCACTCGCCACCGCTTGACTCCTTGCAACACCAGCCCCCGCAAAGCCACCGCTCCCTCGCCGGTCTCCGCTGTGCCCTCGCTCGCTCGACGACCCCCCGTCGCAATGCCTCCGTCTGCTGTCGCCACTGTTGCTCTCCACCCCACAAGCCACGCCCGCAACCTAGCGCCAACACCCAGCAGCACCACCAGAGCCCGACGCCGTCATTGCTGCTTCCCTCTTGCCGTCACTCACCTGCAGCAGCTGCCAGACCCCCTTAGCCTCTGCCTAAGCATCCGCTCGGAGAATGACGCCACCGCACCTCTGCAACCTGCGACCCAGCAGATCCCAAGCCGGCTCACCACACCACCGCTGCTGCTACGCCTCTAACCGCTCGAGTACCAGCAGCCCCTTCACTCAAGTATTTCTTCGCCCACCGGCCTGCAGCACTAAACGCCAGACCCCCCGACGTTCAGCCTCCGCCGTGCCTCAGTCGACCTCCGACATCACAATCGAACGCCGCTCCCGTCTACAACTCCACAGTCGTGCCGCCATTGCTCTGCTGCAACCACCAGCCTCACCGTCGCCACATGCCAGCCTTCACCAGAGCTCCGATGCCGGCCACCTCCTATCCTAGCAGCCACAGCCCGACCCCGGCCAAATCGTCAATGGTCCTTTTTTTAAAAAAGAGAGAAAAAAGAAAGTCAATGTAGTTTTTTATTATTTTTTTAAGTTTTGTTATTATTGTATAAATTGGAACGTTGCTAGGTGATTTTATATTCTAGGCATTATCCATAGGGTTTTGCTCAAAATTATTGTAATTATTAATTTGATCCGTAAGATGTCGATCATTTTTTAATTATATTAATTTTTTGGGCATTTTGATAGTATTTTAACTTATTAAATCATTATAATTATTAATTTAATCTATAAGATTTCGAATCAAATTTTTAATTATTTTGAATTTTCTTATATGTTGTGAAATTTATTATTAAAATAATTGTGAATTTAGTCCATGAGATAATAGATTATTTTTTATTTTAATCATTTATTTGATGAATATCTTGATTAGTTTAGATATATTATTTATCTAATAACTGCTTGTCTTGAAAAACACTAAAAAAATTTTAAAAAAAAAAAATCAAATCTTGCATCAGAATGTGTTGTTTTAGTAAATTAGGATTACATTTTTAGGATTGCACTTTTAGATAATTTTTGGAATAGGATTAGGACAGACTTAAATAATTTTTTCAGATAAAGGCTTAGATAATCTTTGCACATTTAGATCATCTCATTTTTCTTAAACAATTAATTTTCTAAGATAGGACATGGTTTAACTCAAATTAATCCTTAAAACTTATTAGAAAATAATTCCTTTTTAGATAGTTTAATTAGTTTTTTTTATTACCAATCTTAATAAAAAATGCAAAAATATTAGGTGCATGTCAATTAGTTTGCATGTTAGGTTCACTTAATTAGAAATAGCTTGTTAGTAAAATTAGGTCATGTAGTTAAAGTGCATATTTTAATTTCGAGATAAAAGAAAACCCAAAAAATATTGCTTGCTTTGTGTGTTTATTTCTTTTTATGCAATTTGTTTAATTCATTTAGTGTTTAATGATGATTGAGCACCCATTGAATCACTCTATTGCATGATAGTAATTTAGGTCAAAATAAATCCAAGCTGTTTGCAAAAAACCATTTTTGAAAATAAAAAGAATGATATCAAAAGGGCATTAGAGAAATCTAGTATAACCAAGTCCTCGTATCCAAAGTCTCTAATTCGTAAGAGTAAAATAACTCTCACATTATTTTACTTAGGTGTCTAATTGACCTACTATAAACTGATTAATGGCGACTCCTAGATAAAATTCATTTGCATGTTTAAACATAGAAACCTAAGTCGCAAATTAGTATGAGTTTGGGAGGGCCCAAGCTAAGTCTAGACTTAGCAGCCCATTAGCCTAATCCTAGGTGGTACACTCAAAATCAAGGTCGTGACAATAAGGAAAATGCGTGATTAAGGATATTCGTGTTTAAGAACGTTTGAGCCTTAAAGGCTTGCTCAATTTTTTGAGCACAATTTCAAATCAAAAGGCTCCCACTTTTTAAGAGAAGATTACCCAGAAACTATTTTTAAGCATTTAGAGTAATTCTATTTTTTTAGAAAATTTCTTGACTTTCTTGGAATTTCAAGGATTTTACCAACTTTCTAAAAATCTTTTGATTTTTCCAAATTTTCCATAATTTTTTTAAAATTATCTATGCATTTTATAAATTTAATGAATTTCTAAATTTTCAAAATTTTTAAAATTTTTCTATATTTCTAAATTATTAATAATTTTCAGAATTTTGTATATATCTTAATATTTTTAATTAATTAATAATTTTTCATGACCTTTTTTATATATTTTTGAATTTTATTATTATATTTAAAAAAGAAAGAAATTCGGACCGGGTTGAGAGACCTGGCTCGACTAAATCGACCCAGTTGGATTAAAAACCATGTCGCGCCGAGGCCCACTCGATTAACCCCAAATGGCCCATGAAAAAATTAGAAAGAGAAAGGCCCCTTAACCTCCAACCCACTTCTATTATAGGACTCTCAGCCTAGCCGGGTACTTGATAGCCCACGTTTCCCGCCTAATCTTCTCTAGAGGTGTGCATGGTCTAGGTGGGCAATTCCTGACCTAAAATCGGGAACCGCCCGCTAAGGACTGATTTCGAAAAATTGGAATCGGGATCCACCAGTTTGTTACATGAATCTACCCAGGAACCAGACCGGCCGGTCTAGTTCCCGGGTAGATCCATGGAGCCGGTCTCATTGACCACGAGATGAAAATTTTAAGTTAAGGAAAACCCAACATCAAAAGAGATGACATAATTGATCTCAATTCTCAACTACACAACTAGCATCATCAAAGCAAGCCAAAAAATTTCGACTCCCAAGTTAAACATCTTCGATGAAATGTTTGTGACCTCCAACTATAGAGCTTCACTTCCTAGATGGAACTTTTGAAAACGCAATATATATCCTGATCATAATGTCTGAACACATAGATGGATTTGGCATTTCAATCTAAAAGAAAAGAAAAGAAGGGGTTAAAGAGGCAACTTAATGGATCCATTTAGTCAACTTTGGAGTATAATCCAAACGAGACAAGCTTAATTTGATCAAACTATACATAACACCCAACAAGTTATCGGATATATAATTATTTTCATGCTCTTTAGTCAAAAGGGTGAATATTTTATTTTTTTTTTGTCATAAAAGGGTGAATGATTAAGGTGAAATTTAACTTGAAATTTAGAAGGCAATTTGATTGGATTTGCGGAATGGATATTTAAAATTTACAATTTATAACAAAAACAAGTTTATAGTCAATGATTTTAAATTTGATTTGGTGAAAAGTTGAACCTAATGCAAAAAGTAGTTATTAGCATCCTCAAGATTTTTCATTGGACCAAATCAATAATTGGTGCAATATCTACAATATATATGAGGAAAAAACATGGGATTACCTTATCTCTCACAAGTTGACATACAAAGCCATGGCCATGTTTCAAAACTTTGTTTGCATAAAGAGACAAATATTAAAGCAACATGAATATAATTGCAAAAACTAGGCATAATAAGATAGAGAAACCGGCAACTAGATTCAACATTTCAACAACTAGGGTTTGTTAATTAGTAATTTTATTTTTTTAGTATTAGAAATTAATCAGTCCGGTCCGGGTGGGTGGGTGGACCGATCCACCCATGGAATGAGAAACCGGACCAGTACCCACCGATTCTCATAAATTGGAATCGAGAACCGGACCGGTTCCTCAAGAACCACCAATTCCGGGTTATTCCGATCCGGTTCTGGGTAGTCCGGGCGAATCCCAGTTCTTTTGCACACCCCTAATCTCCTCCTCCTCCTCCTCCTTCTTCTCCTTCTTCTTTTGCTTCCTTCTTCTTCTTCTTCTTTGGTTATTTTTCACTTTCCCTTTTTCCTTACTCTTTATTTCCTTTTCCCCCATTCTTCTCCACGCCTTCTGATTCTTCTCCCGAAGCCCTCCGCCCCGAACCGACACCATCTGAACCGTCCCCATTTCTCAAATATGTTGTCACTGGCACTCACACCATCAAGCAACCAAATAGCGTTGTCCACTCCAAACGCCACTCATCGGCTGACCTCCCTGCTGCTAGCCAAGAGCCACACCACAGCCAAACACCAAACAAACTACGAATCATGAGGTTTCCAATTCAACTAGGATCTGAACACTAACCAAGGCTCTCCAATGAAACATGCAACAACAAAAGGAGGAATGGATGAGGGCCGAAGTTCGTGCGAGCCGGTCGTCCGCGAGCTTTATGTGTCGTGCCCAAAACAAGGGAAGAAGAAGGGCGGCTTATCAGCTGGGCCTGACGATGTCCAACGAAAGGAGTCGCCGACGGAGGTCGTACGCATCCGAGGCATCGGCTGAAGCTCTCCTGCTCTCATTCAGTCACTGGGACCTCTCCCTCTCGGCATCAAGCTCTCTCAATCTATCTCTCCGCTTTGGTTTTCAGTCGAAAGAACCCCCCAGCCAACGTTCCTCTCTCCCTTTTAAGTTCCGAAGCCAACTGTGCCACCAGCTTGCCCAGACCGATCGTACCGCGACATTCCATTGCTACTCATCCTCGTCATACGCCGACCCCATTTGGTTAGGCTTTCCCAAGGGGCTTTGGGCCTCAAAGCCCCTTGGGGAAAATATTCGGCGTTTAGGAGACATTTTTGAAAGCTCATTGAGCAAAGGTCAACATTCCCAATGCTAAAAACTCAATGCAAGTCCTGAGTTGCTTTGAGCATTGGGCAATTTGGAAATGCAAGTTGTCACTATTCATCTTCCTCGTTCGTAGTTGTCACTATTCATCTTCCCCATTCGTCTATCTTTCCCGCCTCTTCTCCGGCAATCGCCACCGCCGCTTGGGGGTCGCGTGTCCCCGGTGACCACTGCCTAGGGTGGCGTAACTCGCGACACTGAGGCCACCAGATCTGGCTTCCGGGACCTCAGGCCGCCAAATCTAGTGGTCCGGCAATTAGATCTGGCCTTCTGGCGGTTGAGCGGCTGTTGGATTTGATTTTCAGAATTAAAAAGAAAATTTGAAAAAAGAGCAAAAGCCAATTACAAATATGAATTTTGCCAAACGGTGTTTATGCTAAATTACATTTCAATGCTACAATTTACCAAATGGTATAACATTTTCAAAAATCCATTTATCTCAAAGGTATTTGCATTCTCCTAATGGCATTTCCTCAAAATCGAACCAAATGGGCCCGCCGTCCTTTGCCCCTCCTCGTTTGTTGGGAAGCCAGCATCCAAAGCCAAGCGGAGGGGAAAAGAAAAAAAGAAGTGGGTTGGGCCAGGAGAAGGAAAAGAAGAGATGGGCCACGCTAGGAAAGAATAGACGAAAAGAAGAAGGGGCCAAGCGGGCATCGAAATTTTTTAAAAATTATAATAATTTTTTTCAAAAATCTGTAATAATTAATACTAGCAATGCAAATGTTTTGAATTTCTACTTGTGATGCAATTAAATGAAAATTATATTTGCTAGGATCTAAAAATTAATTCATAATTTTTTATTAATTAATGAACGATCAAGCAAATCACCAAAATTTAGGTATCGATGCTAGGCGAAGCCAACCTCCCGATGGCTGGGCAAGGTTAGGCCTCTCGTGGCTAGGCAAGGTGGAGGGCCAAGGCTGGACATCGCCTAACCACCGCAAGGGACCTTGTCATGGCTCGGTAAGGTTTTGCGGCCCTCTTCTTTGGCTGATCGCTGGCTATCATCAAGGCTCGGTGACTGGCTAGAGCAGAAAAATAAGAAAAATAAGAAAAGGAAAAATATGAGAAAAATTTTAAAAAAAAAAATTCATGTCAAAAAAAAAAAAAATGAGAGTTATACCAAATGTTTTTCTATTCATTTTCTATTCTAATAATAGAAATTTTAGGATTATACTAAATGCGTTATACTCAAAAACTCATATAGGAATATAGGTATAATAAAATTTTTCTAAACAAAAATTATTTTCTAGAACAGAAATATTACCAAACACACTCTTATTGTGGCATAAATTTGATTTAGGTCCCCTAGGAGTTTCTCAAAATTTCTAGTCACAGGCATTACTTTATGATTTTCAATGTTTTAAAAAAATATACAAAATACACTTCACTTTGGATCAATGACCATTCCTTTATTTTCACAATTACTATTTACATACGTCTACGCATACCTTCATATTTAACAGGACAAATTGACCCTCTCCGCAAACTCATTTTAGCTAATTGCTTTGAGTTTTTGTGATTTGGTTTTTAATTGATTTTGAACTTTGGAATGGTATGAGAAAATTTATGATTTAGTAAAGGGGAAATTTAAAAAAGAAAAAAAGAAGAAGATATATTTGTGAATAAGAATACAAAGATAATTGATGTGAGTGTACAAAATCGTATTCAAAAGTAAAATTTGGGTTTGTATTCCATAAGTAGAGAAATGTAAGGGATAATTGGGTGAAAACTGAAAAGTGAGACATGCTTTTGGTATTTTTCGTTAATTGTTTTCACCCGCCTTGATAATGAACCAATAAATAGTTGTAGATGTCAATATATATATATATATATATATATATATATATATATATATATATATGTATGTATGTATGTATATATGTAAGTTGGTTGTGGACATTGTTCTCGTTTCAAGAGAGATGCCGAGGGCCATTGCTCTCCTGCCATCAATTGTCGATGTTTTTAGCAATTGCTTAAGTCAGTGAAATTTTAGTTAAAATACCTTTGTCTTCACGGTCGACCCAAGTTTCAGCATCCTTGGTAATCCAAAATTACTGTCTCGTCCTCCCTAATCATTATTGGTCGCGGACATTGCTCAACAACATTAGAATAAAAGATAGGGCTAATAGGCATTTGTTAAGTAATTGGAATAATAGTTCTAAAGGTCTTAAACTTATTATACAGTGACCAATTTTATCCTTTCCTTTTGAGAGGTCAGAACTCAATGACATGAATACTAGCCAAACCTACGTGGCATGATTGGTACTAGATAAATTTCGTAATTTTTTGATATTATGAATTTTTATATAATCTATATTTTTTTTTAATTTCTCTTCTTTTTTATTTTATTTTACCATTCTTCTTTCTTGATGGGCTAACGAGGCCTCGACAATGGTCAATGAGGCGAGGGTTGCAACTTGTGCGAGCCAACAAAGATCGTGATAGACCTCACCTAGCATAGATCTAGCAAGGTGCAAGCTGTTGAGGTCCTCCCCATGCATAGATCTGGTGAGGTGAGGGTTGCTGGCTTGGAAGAAGAAAAGTGTGAAAAAAAGGAGAGAAAATTTGAATTTTTTAAAAAAATTATGGAAAACTGTTCACGTTAATGCCAATCGTATTACATAGGGCGGCTAGCATCTTGATTTCCTACTAAAATTGGTCGGAGGGACCAAATTAATAGATTATCAAAAGATTTAAGACTAAATTGGTCAAAATATTAAAATTAAATTGACCACCATATAATATGTTTTGGATTTTTTGAATAATTTTCCTTAAGTAACTAATTAAAGAAATTTTATAATTTTCAATGCATTATTATTTTTTTTTTATCATGCACAATCAGTACTTTGAAAATTTAATTATCTAAATATAATATACTTAACAAGTACTTGGGTACCTGAGAACATTTCAAAAAATAGTAATATTATTGAGATTTAATCTGAATTTAGTAGTAAAAATAAGTTACATTCTGAGCTAAATCATGGATCAAGACAAATTGTCTTCGATAACTGTTTTCATCCACGGCTTCCTTCTATGTAGTAAGTGAATAATTCAATTTGACAGCCCCAAAATATATAACTAAATTGAAGGAAAGTCTTCAAACTCCCGAAGATGAGAAAGATGCTCATTCAAGGAAAACAACCTCCAAACCCCAGTGGCCACTCTTTCAATATGAAAGGTGGAAGTGGGGGGTTCGAATCCCTATATTGTCAAGGGAATTAGACTGGAGACGATTTAGTTTCAAATGTGGGTTTCGATTCCCACATCCTGCAAGAAGATCTCAAAATTGCCAAATTATATCATGACACATGATGCACTCAAATTTTATCAATGTTCTTGAGAAAGTCCTTCGACATCATTCTGTTCCATAGTATATTTATAACGTTATTTGTAAATTCTACATGACGATGGTACAATTTTGCAACCTGCTACCTATTGATCAAATATATTCATGAACTTACCAAAAGCATTAGCGATTTACCACCGTCAAGGCTCTCATAACTTACCAACGATGTTATACATTCACTACTCATATCTAAATCACAGCAGAAGCCGATAATTTGCTGTTGGGCTTGTGAATGATAAAATTCTTATGTCATTGGCAAATAACAAATAGTTACATGCCTGCTTATAAAATCTAAAAGTATATACTATTAGGTTTGTCGATGGTAACTTACCATCAATATTTCAAATTTATTACCAAAGTTACATATTGATCAGACTGACAAATAATAGTAATCTAGAATTGGATTTGTGGATGTTAAGATTGTTATTTCATTAGTAATTTGCAAATGGTTGAGCAGACTAACAATTTACATATCATTTTTTACTTACCTTCGATATTTCAAATCTACCACTAACGTTACGATTTTATTATCAACAAAGCAGCATTCCATTTTTGGCAAACGGAAATATTTTAATCTGCCAAATCATATGAGCTCAATAACAAACTGCTTGAAACAGCCAACTCAAATATATCCCTACAACCAGTTATTCATCATGCTTTCTACAATTGCAGATAAACCTTCCGAAATCGTAGTTGATGATCTCCGCTTTGCAGCGTGAGACAGAAGAGTGACGAATGACAACAGACTAACAAAGAGGGCCGGGACGAGAAATATAGAAGATAATGTACAGCAGTTTTATATAACATGGAGAAAAAGAAATCTACACTTCACACGAGTCCAAGATGAACAGAATGACAGGCCCTTTGTTAAAATGTAATCCATTTTTGAAAGATCTAGACTACACCAGACTACACATGCTTAAGAATTAAGCATACTTAATAGAGAAGGAAAAAGTGGCGGCAACAATTTGCTTCAGGCAAAAGAAAAGTAAACAAAAATCAAATAAGCTGTCCTAGTCGGTCAAGAAGCTCTATAAAAGGAGGGTGTGTTCATTCATTTGTACGAACGACCACAACAAAAATGAGAGAACGTGAGCTGAGAGAACCAAAAACTAGAAACTAAGAGACAGGTACTTCATTATCTTTTGTACCTAAAAAATCCTTGAATAAAATTTAGTTTGTGCTTTCATTTATCTTTCATTCATTTCTCACTCAATTGCCATAGTTCACACACACTTGCACACACACGGTTTCGCGAAATCCAACACCCTTCTGCCATCGACAAAAAAGACCTTGTCACAAAGCATCGAGAAGAAGAAAATCTAACAGAATTTGGAATGACACTCGCAGAAATCACAATTGAGGCTGCATAATGTAGTTTGCTTGCTTTTCAAGGTTTGACAAAAGGGCACTTTTGTTCTGTCAAAGGCCCTTACGTTTCTCTCTACCCGTAGCATCCACATAAAGAATTGCCGTGTATCACTGATTTATGAGATATGTCATCTCAGCTTATGTTCTCACCAGCGCCCTTGATCTTCAACTCACACATTGTCCTGAAGAATTACAAAGCAGAACTCTCTTCCCAATCCAATCCTGAAGTGATCTGAAGAGATATTGATTCTCAATTATTGAATTCGTTATTTATTAGGAACATAAGCTACCACCTATCTAATGTTTTGGCAAACGAACACCTCTAAATATGTTGAAGCAACAGTCTCCTTGATTGAATTACCATCAGTCAGGACCGAATGATGGATATGACCCAAAATTGCATGTAAAGGCTCATTCAATCATGGGCAATTGATTTGGCACAAGAAGCATGTTGGCATATGAAAAATGTATTTACGTATCACATGCATGCTTTCACTTTTAGTTTCATGGAAATCTTCATGCAAGCAGGATACCATATCATGCAATGAGGAGTGTGTATAAAAATATACAAACAGGGAAGTTTCCAAATTTCGACCTAACAATACAATGTGTTATGTTACTTACAAAGTAAACCGTCTTTCAGTTATGGCTTTTCATTTTTCCTCTCACAGTTTCATATTAGACACAGTGGATGTGTCTGATTATATTATGGAAATTTTTTATTTCTAAAATGAATCCTCGTTAATGACCAATTTTCAAAACCCAGTACTTTCAATGAAACATCAAAACAACAAACTTAGACAATTTAAATATGCTTACCCACTCACATGATTGATTCAATAATTAAATCTCAAGATAAACTATGATTTTCAAACTTTGTTAGAACACAGTATAGTTTGCATGAAATAAGAAAATTTCACTTCAGGCAATTGATGTTCTCAAAATTACTCCATGCCCCATCGGGCATGACACTTCTGTAACACCTCTGAAATTTGGAGCATCAGGTTCTGCAAGAACGTTTGGAGCCACGAACAAATAGAATTACTAGCATCTAAACTCCTATTGCTCGAAAGTTTACCAATTCTTGCTGGTGAATTCATCGACTGGTAGATCTCTATTCTTTTGTAAATACTTTTTGCTCTCAACAGAAAAATAACTGCTAGAGTTGGTACATGCTGATGGTTTATAGGTCAATGAGGAATCATATACTGCTAGAATTACTTCAATACCAACCACATATTCACAGCCCATCTGACGGACTATTTCTTGAATTCACTACCCAGAAGAAGCACAGATTAAGCAAAGTATGACAATGGGAAAGAGAAATGTTGCACTAAGAGAACAGGAAAAAGAAGAAGAAAAGAAATGGACATATGGACATATTCACCTTGGGGAGACTCTGTGGAGTATAACAAGTCTCCCAACTGAAGATAAAGAGAAAAAGTGCATTACTCACCCAGAAGAAAGAAATAAACTCCACTCTCTCTCAATTGGAAATAGAGAGTATCCTCGCAGCTTGCCGTTGAGATTGCTACATGCATCAACCACCACATTGATATCAGTAGGGACAATCACAGTGCCTCGAGCAGCAATTTTTACAGTGCCTCTCACAGGGCTGATCCTGAATGTTGCAAAAGTCTATCTCCTTAATTTCCAAGCTTGTGCACTTTGATAGGTCCGGCAATCTGTTAAGAGAATGGCATTCAGACATAGAAAACCTTCTCAACTGTGATGCTTGCTCGAGACCATCAAGGTTCTTAATGTCGCAGCGAGATATCTTCAACACTTGCAGGAGCCATAGATTCCCAAGACCAAGAATTTCCCATGCATTGCAATCACAGAGCTCCAACTCAGACAGAGTTTCCAGATTCGAGAAATCCATCCCCTGGATCTGGCAATTCTTGATAAGCAGTTTTGACATGCTTGAGGGAAGTTGTGGGAGGTCTAGCAGGTTTATGCAGGACAAATCAAGTTTTCTAAGTTGAGTAAGAGAATTAAAATCTTCTGGTAGGCTAGCAACATTTGGAAGGCACAGCTTTAGGGTTTCTAAGTTGGACAAACTTGATATCCAGGCAATGCTTTCAGTTTGGAACAGCTCAGAAGAAGATATCTCCTCCTCATCAGGATCATTGACTAATTCCAAAACTTTCAAATCTCTCAGATATGAAAGACCCTGAACTATCCTCATGTTTTTGGTTCCCCAGCGCAAACCCACTAAACTAGATGGTAATTTTGGTATGGTCTGAAGTTCGTCACAATGGAGCAAGTGGAGGGTCTCGAGACGAGAAAGCTGACAAAGGCTCTCGGGTAAGCTAAAAATCAGGGTAAATGATAACTTCAAGATTCTCAAAGATGATAACCCCGAAATATCACAAGGAATTTTCCCATTCAAAGGGCAGCCAGAAAATGTTATGACTTCCAACTTCTCTAGATTTGCAATATCCTTCGGAAATTTTCTTATGTGAGTATTCTTCATCCTTAGCACCTCCAATCTATCCAAATTTTTTATTGATTCTGGTAATATCTGAATTCTGGTGTTTGACAGATCCATTTTCCTTAGTGACCTAAGCATCCCAATGGAGTCTGGAAGTGCAGTTATCCGCTGACAGTCTCTTAAAGACAGCTCTACAAGTGACTCTAACAACTGAACAGAATTTGGGAGTCCTGTGATAATAGCTCTATCCAATGCAAGATGTGACAGGGACTTTAAACAACGAATAGACTCGGATATTTCAGCCAAATTTTTGCATCCAGAAGCACTAAGAATTTTAAGTTGCTGCATAGAACCTCTTAAGAAACGAAGGTGACATATGGAAGTTTCATCAATCAAGAGCTCTTCCAAATTATCCAAGGAACCCATCTCTTCTGGCAACAGGGCAATTGGAGTGGACTTGATGTTCAAAGACTTCAAATATTTTAAATTACTAATGGACTTGTCTATAAACGACAAATGAGAACATCGTTCAAGAATCAGTCTTTCCAATTTGCTACCAGGTGGGAATCGTGGCGTTTTACATAACTGGCTACAACCAGTTAGCTCCAAAACTTTCAATTTGTTTGCCTTCTGTGTAACAAAGAGATAGAAACAGTTCAATATCAATTAGCTAGCGTTCACAAAAAGTTAAAAAAAAAAAAAAAAAAAAAAAAAAAAAAAAAAAAATTGTCTTATACCTCCATTATTTGTGCCCAACCTTCCCAGTCATCTGCCACAGCACTCCAGGATAGATCAAGAATGACCAAGTTCTCTAGGTTCAAAACAAGAGGCTCAGAGCTCTTATGGCACCCTCGCCAATGAAGCCACCTTAGTTCTAAAAGAAGACTTGTAAAATTTCCTCTCATATTAGCTCGATCCAAGTTAAGGAATCTTAAGTTCAATAGCGCGCCAAATTCCGCAGATGTGAAACAGTCATCAGATCCTTTGTCAAAGGTGAGACCTAGCGCTTGAACATTTGGAGTACCCTACCAATTTGAACATAAAGGTGAATGAATAGGAATTGAACTTTGCTATAGAACTGCCAGTGTTTTTTAGCTACTTCTACATATTGAAAAATCGGGTAAATTACAAAGAAATTTAACTGCGGGTAGAAAAGAATGTAGTTATGGCTTTCAGGTTTACCTCTTTCTTCCGTAAAGTGGATAGGGCTTCGTCGTGCACCCACAACCTACTTCGATTACGAGGGATAGGATCTTCATTTAAAACAATTTTTCTGCCCAAAGTTCTCAGTAGATCATGCATCAATAGTTCGTTGTTCTCTCCAATTTTCACCAAAGACATTATGAGGAGAACTTCAATACCACTAGAAGGATAAAGTTTACAGTCTTCCCACATGTAAAAGGCAATTCTCTCATCCTTTCCAATCAGAAAGCATGCTATATCCAGAAATATTTGCTTTGCATAGATATCTAAAGCAAGATAACTTATTTTCAACGCATGTTCGACTTTCTCATGAGGAGTGTATTTCAACTTCTCCAACGTATCTTTCCACATACCCTTCGACTTTCCAAATAAATGTGAACCTGTCACCTCTAGTGCTAAAGGAAGTCGCCCGGTAGCCAATATGATGTCCTTGGAAAGGCTTTCAAAGCCCTTGCTAGGAGAACCTGCTCCAAAAGCCCGCTTAGAAAACAATTGAAGAGCTTTATCTTCTTCCATTGGTTCAATCTCATAGGGTTCAGCCTCTTTGTACTTCAAAAGGATGTCGTTCTTTCTAGAAGTCACAATAATCCTGCTTCCTGGACCAAACCAACTAAGCTCTCCAACAACCGCATCAAGTTGGTCAACATCTTCCACGTCATCAAGGAGAATGAGGACCTGCTTATTGCGAAATCCTTCAGCAAGAACTGCCATAGCATCATCAGAACATCTGAACGAAACACTTCTTTTTCGAAGGTCTGAGATTAATTGATTTTGCAAGGACAAGATCCTGTCATGTTGATGTAATTCTCGAATTTCCCTAAGATAACTGTAACCTTGAAAACGATCATAAAGTTGATTGTAAACAACTTTTGCAAGAGTAGTCTTGCCAACACCCCCAATACCGTATATTCCAAGGACTCGTACATCGCTGCCGCATATTTCAATTACTTGTCCATTGCGATGCACAACACCGAGCTTTCTCATAATCTCCTGCACATGACGGTCGACTCCAACTAAATTTTTTGTTACAAGTAGTCGACCCTTCTTCAGCTTTTGCTGAACAATTGGGATGAGTTCGTCTATGAGCTTGGAATGATGCCTACAGATGGAGACATGATGAAAAACTGAATCAGAACAATAGTCATACAGCCGATAAAAGCAGAATGTGCAGAGTTGAACCAGGAGTAATGCACCATGAGGCAAGAACAAAAGAGGCATTACAATGCAATTCCAAAGATCCTGCATTTGAATGGTCTAACTTGGTCTAAAAGCCAAACGGCTAAGTGGAGTTGCGAAACAATTAAACTTGAAAGGAAGAATAATGTCAAAGATAGCATGATTGGTTTATGATCACAGTACATCAATTTTGTAAATGGAATTTAAAGCATATTTGATTACCCGTTATGTATTTTCGCCGTTACAAATCCCTTTAACCTTCCAATCTCTTCGAGAGCCACCTTCCACTTCTGGATGGTCTCACAATCAACCCCGTTCCTCTGGTGTTCAAAAAAGCTCTTCTCAAAAGAATTCCTCTGGTCTTTTAAATCTGAGACCTCAATTTCATAGAAAATGGGAATGGTTTCTCGACTCATCGTCTGCTTGCACTCTAATATCTGGACCAACTCCATGAGGCAGCTTCTGCTGGAAGCATAATCCCTGGAGATGATGGGAATCAAAACCTTCGACTGTTTAATCGCTTCAATCAGAGTGGGCTTGATCCCTTCTCCGACAGGCAGCTCATCATCATCTCGAAATACGCAAATCCCAGCATCTGTCAAGCTTTTGTAGAGGAAATCTGTAAAACTCTTACGAGTATCCGGCCCTCTAAAACTCAAGAACACATCATAATTGTTTCCAGCCAAGTCAGAGCTTGGTGAACAGGACAAAACGGGCGATTCCTGTCAAGTGAGTAAATTGAGTTCATCACATCCAGCATAAATTGAGTTTATTACAGTGTAGTTAGAAAAGCAATATTGGAAATTGGAAATCCAAATATATCCATACCCTGCATATGCTTCTTGCTAATCTAATCTAACACTGATATGCTGTAACCATTGATGATGCAAATTTCTTCGCAAAAAGAATTATAAGAAAGAAAGAAAGAAACGCAAGGGCCAGTACAGAATCAAGACGCAAAGTCAACGAATCTAACCGTAGTAGTCCTCCGCCTCTTCAGAGAAGCAGCATCACGACCTTGCCGAGAGTCATCATATTCCCAAGCTGTATTCTGAAGCGACCAAAGCATCCCGTTCCTCGATTCCATCTTCTTTCTTCCTCTGCGATCTTCTTCCACTGCTACTCGTAGGTGAGTGGGACGACCTTTCACTTATTGGGAGAAGTGAAAAACCGCGGGGAAGGTCGAGCTCCGAGATTCAGGACCACTTTCTACCGGATCCACACAAAACGTTGACTCCGACATTGGAAGAAGACTTCTTAGGAGCTTTTAATAATGTGACGCTTACCGACCAAAAAAAAAAAAAAAAAAAAAAAAATCATGTGACGCTTAAAAAATAGAACCATCCTAAATGTTTTGGGTTAAGTCCATCCAACAACATGTCAACCAAATTTATTGATGTTACACATTAAAAAATCGACCTAATCTTGCCGCGCTGAGGTGGAGAACCAATTATAACTTTTCATAAACAGAAAAATAAATGAATAAAAAAGTCCAAGAAGTAAAACAAACAGTTAATTTCTTTAAAAAGGATAAAGCATGAAAAGTTTCAAAAGTTAAAAGAAATCAAAGAGAACAAATGATAGGTGGCAGCGGCTGGGAAGGGTTGGCAGGGTTTGCCAAGAAAACAATACCAATATTTTTTAGGAAAATTCCAAATAAAAATTTAAAATGCTATTATTTTATTAAATAAGAGTTTGAAGTGAATCTTAATTCAAATAAAGGCCTAAAGTGTCCTTATTTTTTCAAATATAAATATAAAGTGAACATTATGTCAAATAAAGGCCTGAAATGTCTATATTCATTTCAAAAAATGGTTTGACTTTCCAATTAATCAAGTGCATTTTCATCCTTTACCCTTTTTTTTAAATTCTTTTTTTTTCCTTTTTTTTCCTTTCTTTCTTTCTTCCCAAGAGGGCTTATGAGGGTTGCCCTCAAGGGCCACCCTAAAGGGCCACCCTCTCCCTAGGTGAGGCCAACTCTTGTTAGCCACTGGTGAGGGTAACCAGGCCCTCACCA
This sequence comes from Eucalyptus erythrocorys, assembly GCA_014182555.1. Taxonomy (NCBI): domain Eukaryota; kingdom Viridiplantae; phylum Streptophyta; class Magnoliopsida; order Myrtales; family Myrtaceae; genus Eucalyptus; species Eucalyptus erythrocorys. Next base: position 36,951,799 of record CM024601.1, read on the forward strand.
ACACTCATTGAAAAAAAAAAGGAAAAAAAATAAAAGAAAAGAATAATTTAAAATTAAAATTATCTTTTGATGAAATTATCATTAATTGGCCAAAATATTTAGCTAAACAAAAAATATGGGAGGATTAACATTTATAACTTAATTGCACTTTTTTTTTATCATTTAGGATTTGATGCACGTTCATTTGGTTGAATAGATTGGTAGGAGGAGAGAATATTTTTAAAAGTGATCTTTTTCTTTTTTTTTTTTTTTGGATGGTGAGAGAATAAAGAAATGGATTATGAGGGATTGCAAGTGTTTAACATAATTTATATTATATTAATTTATTAATTAATCCGCATGCATTGAAATACTAAAGAAATTGCAGGGATTTGTGTTGTTAGTAAATAAATAAACATATATTTTTATTTTTCCCACTCATATCTTCATTTATTTCTATACATGAATACATAAAAGGATATCCAAGTCCTCAAGCTACGTCCAAAAAAAAAAAAAAAAAAAGGTCCTATGGCGCTTTCCATTCATTTCTCTCGCTAGCATCTAAGAACACAATGACACAATTCCTCCATTTTGCTTTCCACCTATTTGAATCTCTTTTTTCCTTTTAATCACCTCGACCAACACGACATTAGAGGGTACCATATGCTCCCGAATTCATAGAGACATGGGGTGGAATGTATCGATTGAAATGTAAAAATTAGTGTTGACACCTAATTTTGGAAAAATAAAATTGCATTTTTGAAAATAGGGGAAATTGATTTGATTGAATTATTGAGGGAAAATTGAAATTCTGATGGATATTCGGATTTTGTCAAATGTAGAAGCAATTTAAAAATCATGTGAATAAGGGGCAATAATTTTTGCAAAATGAAAGAAATCCGAGCAAAATCGAGCTAATTGCGAAATCATGCTCTGATTTATAGCTCTGATTTAATGTGACTGGAGATGGAAACTCAGAAAATGCCATACAAAGAGGTCGTTCCGGATCATTATAAAAGAGAAGTCCATTTTTCGTAACCTAGGGGGATTCGAAATTTTTGAGAGAGAATTTCTGAGGGAGAATTCGTGAGGATTTTTCAAAAAAAATTTAGAGAGAAGCCGTGCCCAAAAGAAAAAGTTGTTTTCGTTTTTGAGGAGGATTTTCGAAAAAATTTCAGAGAGAAAAATTCGTGTAGTAAAAGAATTCAGGAGAAAGTGGGGTGGGATTTTGTCTTTTGTGAATTTTTGTTTTCCTTTTATTCATTCTTCAAAAGAAGTCAAAAAGGAGTGTACATTTGCTAAAACAATAGAGAGAAAGGGCGTAGGATGTGACGTGAGGGAGCAGAGGAGAAAAAAAGAAAAAGGCAATAACTATTCATCTTCTTTTCTGCGTCCACTGCCCCCCGTCCGCGCCGTCCATCGAGCTTCACCGGCCATCGCTCTGTCTTGCCTGAGTACCAGCAACACCTCCGCGCCGCTCACCTCAGCCCAGTGCCCGGTGCCTTCACCACTCGTCTCCGCTCATCACCTGCACGAGCACCCCCGGCCGCTTGACGCCTCCGCCCGCGATGACCCGACGCGAACGCCTTCCAGCAACCCGCACTCGACTCCTCCGCCGCGGCTTCTGTTCTCTGTTCCCCTTTGCAGGTCGCCGTGCTGCCCTTCGCCCGAGTGCCGCCTAGCCAACGTCTGTAGCTCCGCCGTCCCGCGCCTCCACCTGAGCCCTGCTCCGAACGCGCCCCGGCCATTGCTGTTCGTCACCCTCGGCGCGGCCATCCGAGATCCGATCTCCCCATCGCGCTGTTGTCCTCCCTGCATTTTTCCTTTAGGTAGTTTTTATTTTTACTTTTTTTACTTTTTACTTTCTTTTTAGTTTAGTTTACTTTACTCTTTTTAGTTGTCATGTTATTTTTTTGTTTATTTCATTTGATAGCATTTCTAGTTTAGTTATTTAATCTATAATATTAGATGTTAATATCTGTAATTTTTGCAGGCATTGTCTATAGGGATTTTGTCTGGAATTGTTGTAATTATTAATTTGATCCGAGAGACATCGGATCATTTTTTTTAATTATATTGATTTTTGGGCTTTTTGGTGGAATTTCAATTGTTAAATCAATAATTATTTAATTTGGTCCGTAAGACTTCGGACCAGATTTTTAATTATTTTGATTTGTTGTGATAATTAGGGTTAGGATAATCGTTAATTTGATCTGTGAGACAACATGTTATTTTTTCGATTATTTTAATCCTTTATTTTGTTGATAGCTTAAATTTAATATTTACTTGCCTTGAAAAAATCATAAAATTAAAAAAATTAAAACCTTGCATGAGCATATACTTTAGTAATTTAGATATATAGATTTAAGTTAGCCATGTAGGTTTAGTAAATTAGAATTTTCTTAGGATTATATTTTTAGGGTTGCATTTTTAGAATTAAGTTAGGGTTGGACCTAAATTAGTTTTTTTTTTTTAGATAATCTTTGCACATTTTAATTATCTCATTTTTCAAAAAATAGTTTTATAAGGTTAAGTCAAATTAATTCCTAGAATAAATTAGAAAATTATCCCTTTTAGATAGTTTAATTAAGGTTTTATTAATTTTGAATTTCAATAAAAAAATACAAAAATACTAGGTGCATGTTAACTAGTTTGCATAATAGGATCATTTAATCAGAATTTGTTCATTAGTGAAGTTAGGCCATGAGGTGCATAATAACTAGTTTGCATAATAGGCCTGTTTAATTAGAATTTGCATATTAATAAGATTAAGTCATTTAGTTAAGAAATGCATTTTTATAAAAGAATTCTAATTTTCAAGAAAACCCAAAAAAAATGATTGCTTGCTTTGTGTGATGCAATTTATTTATTTGAATGTTTTAATAATGGATGAGCACTCGTGTGGTCATCACATTTGCATGATAGCAATTTAGGTTAAAATAAATCAGCTGCCTGCATAAAACATTTTAAAAAAAAAATAAAAAGGAATGGTACCGAAAGGGCATTAGAGAAGTCTAATGTAACCAAGTCCCTGTACCCTTAGTCTCTGGTTCGTAGAAGTAAAATAATTCTCCCGTTATTTTACTTAGGTGTCTAATCACCCTACCGGAAAATGATTAGTGGCGACTCCTAAATAAAATTAAAACTTGAACCCTAAGTCGCGAATTGGTATGAGGTTGGGAGAGCCCGAGCTGAGTTTAAGCTTAGTAATCTATTAACCTAATTTTAGGTGGTGCACCCGAAAATTAGGTCACGACAATTAGAAACAAAAAATTCTAAATAAAAGTATAAAGTAGGGTAATTTTCCTAAAAAAGGTCAAGAGTAGACTTTATTTCAAATAAAAATTTGAAGTGGTCAAATCAGTCTCCAAAAAGAACATAAACTAGCCGGCTGACTAAATGTTCACTAGTGGGAAAGCAAGTGAATTTTCCAACAGTCAGTTGCCTGGCGAATTTGGGCTTTTATTTGACAATGAATTGATTATTTCAAGTCATTATTTAAAATATTAACTTAATTTCATCATATTTATTAGAAAATTTTCTTAAAAATTATCCCTTTTTCCTATGCTAATATCCGCCGGTCCGAATGCGTTTGAATGATGTGCCTGTTGACACCTAATTTTGAGAGTTCATTTTTGCTAAATAAATAAATAAAAAAATAAAAAAAATACATGGCATATAGTTTAGGCAGATTTTATTTGATTTTGTTATATTTTGTTTAATTTGTTAAGATTTTTATAGGTTTAGGTAATATACGCCAAAATATGTATCTTTGCGCAAGAATGGAATTTTTTCATCAAATATGCAAAAAATATTGCGCGAAGTGGAATGATATATTCAATGAAATTTTGCATGAGCGAAATTGGCAATGAAATATATCGCGGAGATACATTTTTTTCTGTGTATAAAAGGGGTTCTTTTCGGTCCAAAAAGGGGGGGCTCTTCCGTCGAAAAGTGCAGAAAAAAAAAAAAAGAAAGTCAAAAGAAAAGCAAAAGGGAAGAGGGTGAGTTGAGGGAGAGGTAAAAAAAAAAAAAAAAAAATAAGCAAAAGGTGAAAAATCCCCCCCACGTGCGACTATTCATCTTCCCCGGAGGGGTGCTCGCCAGCGCCGTTCGTCGCCTCCGCCGATCCCGTAACTCGCGCCGCACCGCCATCGCCGTTGCGCTTCGCTGCCGATCCTAGTCCTCGCGCGCCGCCCCCGCTCCGCTCGCGCGCTGCTCTGCTCGCGCCGCCCCGACGCCCTTCGCAGTCCTCGACGCCGCCGCGACCACGCCCGGATCCGGCCGCCCCGAGGCCCTCTCCGCTCCAGATCCGTCGCCCCTCGACGCCACTTCTTCGCCCGCGAAGCCCCGCCGCCGCCGAGCCGTCTTCGCGCGCAGCCCCGTTGCCGAGCCGCCGCGCCATCGACCCGACGCCTCCCCCGCGCCCAGATCTCGAGCCGCGACGCCCCTACTGCCCCGACGCCCTCGGCCCGCGAAGCCCCTGCCTCCCCGGTGCCGCGCCGCCGTCGCGCCGTCCTCGAAGGACCCCACAGGAACCTTAGCTGTCACCCCAAGCCTCATTGGCCGGCCCTTTCTATTTTCTCCCTTTTTTCTTTTTCGAAAAAGAAAAGAAAAAAACAAAAAAGCAAAAAAGAAAATTAGGTAAATTCTATTTTTATTTATTCTTATTTTTATTTTTATTTTTACTCTTTTAATGTTATTTATTTTTCTGTTTATTGCACGTTATTTGTTAAATTAGGTGTAATTGTTCCCTTTAATGTTAAATTGAAATTCCATGATATGAAATTGCTTGAAATTAGTAATTGCCAGTCCGATTTTCGCGCCCGAAATCCGACTCGTAGTTACTTAAAAAAATTGCCAATCCAATCTCCCGCCGGAGATCCGATTTGTGATTTTTCGCGAAATTGGCCAACTCGATCTCATGCGCGAGATACGGTTCGTCAATTTAGGGAATCCATTTTGCTTGATTTGCTAGAGTTGTTTGAACTAATTTTCCTTAAAAAATCAAAAAAAAAAAATGTAGTTTTAGGGTTTGCATGATTAGGATAGAAATTTCATTTTTTTAAATAATAAAACAATAAAAAAAACAAAAAAATCTTAAATTAAGATTAGGTTTGTTGCCTTGCATACTTAGATTAGGGATTTTATTTTAGGTCATGAAAAAAAAAAAAGAAAAAAGAAAACAAAAAAATAAAATTCACTTAGGATGCTAGTTGAATTGCATGTTAAATTTTAATTAAAAAGCGAAAAGCAAACAAAAATCATCATGAATTTTAGAATAGAATTGCATGTTTAATTTTAAGCTTAGATCAATTTTTTAGATAGATTGCATCTTAGGCTAGAAATTACTAAATTAAAACAATGTCTTAATTTAAATCAGGATGACCTAATTCCTAGTTTAAATAGGATAAAATTTTAATTTAGTTAGGAATTTCATTCAAATATCTTAGGATAGATTACTTCCACCTTTTTAGGATAAATTGCAATTTTTAGAAAAATAAAAACCATAAAATCAAAAAATCAAAAATCTTGCATGGGCATGTAGAATTAGGAATATAGATTTAGTAAATAAAGCATTTAGGCTAGTAAATTAGGCTTTTTTTAGAATCACATTTTTTAGGATAGTTCAATTAGGACTTTTGTTAATTCAAAATTTCAGGTAAAAGAAAAAATCAAAAGCATTCTAGGGTCATTTAATTAAAATTTGCATATTAGGTCATTTAAGTTGCAATTATTGCATTTCATGTCATATAATTTAGATCATTTTGCCATGTCATATTAGGCTATTAGCATGCATTACATTTAAGTTAAATTCCATTAAATAAAGTGACAACAAAAAAAAAGATAAATCTGCGTGTTAATTAGAGACCATATCTAAGATTGTTGATGTGGATTTTAATCTAACGATGCAGATGCTTTCGTTGCTACAAGGTAAGTCCCTTAACCTTATTCATTGTTTTATTGGGTGTTAAATTGATGGATTGCGCATCCGCATGATCACCTCACATGTTGGGGAGATAAATTAAAATCGATTCAAGCTGCCTGCTAAACATTTTTCAAAATAAAAGAATGGTACCGAAAGGGCGTTAGAGGAATCTAGCGTAACCAAGTCCCCGTATCTAGAATCTCTGGTTCGTAGAAGTAAAGTAAATCTTCCATTACTTTACTTGGATTTCTAATCGACCCACCAAAAACTGATTAGTAGCGACTCCTTAATAAAAATCATTTGCATGTTAAGAATTCAAACCTAAGTCGCGAATTGATATGGGCTTGGGAGAGCCCGAGTTAAGTCTAGGCTTAACAATCCATTAGCCAAACCCTAGGTGGTTCATACCCGAAAAATTGGTCGCGACAGCTTGGCGACTTCGCTGGGGATTTGAGTTAAAACTCTTAGTGGACTTAGGCCAATTTTTCTTTTCTTTTAAAAAATATTTTTGTTTGGCAGCGAGGATCCCAGGTACGTCCCTAACATTTAAGGTGTTAAATGTTTTTGCAAATAGGGAGGTATAAGGGGAAGTGTTTGCTGACCTTTGTTTTGCAATGAGGTGTAGGAATGAATGGTTTATTTTTATGTATGAAGTGTTGCTTGATATAAACTGTTGTGCATGCTTTGCATTTAGCACTACACTATTGCACACACAACCTGCCGCCGGACCTAGGCTGCATAAGATCATCTAGGATGGTATTGAGATGGATACTACTCCGACCGCAAGCTCGTGGTACGAGTCGCCCATCTCAATCCCGAAATTTCATTCATGGTGTCAAGAGTACCCACCTCGGTCCGCATGCCCGCGACCTGGGACAGCTCTTTGACCAAGCCGGAGTCATGAGGACCCGACTTAGTCCACGCGCCCGTGGCTAGTCTGATCATCCTTGTGGCTCCACTTTGTTAAGCCTTCTAGAGTAGAAATCGAACCACTTATTATGCGCATGTCTATGTGATTGCCCCTCATTGGTAAAGTAAGTTCTCTAACCTTTCACCCTTGAAATTTACTTACCTTGTCATATTATTTTGTCGGTCCATGACATTAGGTTTTTATTGAGTCTTGGTTAATATACAATGGGGATACCGGACCTTCGAATTATTCTCCCTCCGAAGCAAGAGCTCGGCACATGGTAGGACAAGTTAAACCAAGATGGCCGTCGATTTGTGGAGTCATACATTGGCCGACTGCTTTCATTGCTGCGTATCAACATCCATGGCGGCCTTATCCAAGCACTCGCCCACTCTTGGTGCCCCAAGACTTCTACCTTCATTCTTGGCGATAAGCATGAGCTCACGCCCACCTTGGAAGAATATAGCATTATCATAGGAAAGCTTTTGAAAGTTGAGTTAATTGGTCCGCCTATCGGGATAGATCCCGTTATGGCCTTATCTAATTTTTTAAGAATTAAAGGGGATGATGTGAGAAAGGTTTTAAAGGCTCATCGCAACACATGTCCCCTATCTTTTCTAAAAGAACATTTTGAAATTGGCCCTTCATCTCAAATGCGAAGGGTTTTTCTTTTAGCCTTCTTTGGGTTTATAGTTTTTCCTTATTACAAGAATGCTATTAACCCTTTGATGGCTCACTTAGTCAAACAAGTGTTGGAAGGAAAGAAATTTGTAAACACTGTTTTAACTGAAACTTTCCTTTCCCTCACTCGATTTAAAGGAGATGGTGATAAGACTTTCTATTCCTCTCCTGAGCTTTTGCAAATTTGGTTTCTTTCTCATTTGAAAGGATTTGGTGGTCTAATGACTATACATGATGTCAATGACTTTAATCACCCCATTATGAAATTTGAGGATAAGCAAAAATATGCACCAGATTACCACTATTCTGAGTGGCTAGCTTTCATGAAAAAAATCAACTTCCAAGGGTTTTCTATGGCATGCTATGTGGTTTCAAGTTCGTGCGGCGAGACTCACGTGTGGAGGTGTTGGCCCGATCCCTCTATTGGGATTTACTGGAGCTTTGGAGTATTATCCGACCAGAGTAACTCGTCAGTACCAAGTCGTGCAAGAGCTTCCCCCGGCATTGCAAGCAGATCCGCTCCAAGTCAACTTCATTGATGGGAGCCAAGGCCATGAAGATTCCATTCTCACAATCAAATCAATGTGGGATATGTGCCGTCCACGAAAACTCAAGTGGATCGAGGAAAGGAAGTATTATGCCTCAACCAACTATATTCGACAACACAAGATCTCGGAGGAGCTACTTCCGAAGATACCTGAGGCGCCACTGAAGATCACCAACCGTGCTGAAAATAAACGCCTCAAGAGGGTTGCCGAGAAAGCTCGAGAGGAGAATAAGCGATTGCGCCGGATGGTGTCCCGAGTGTATATTGATCAAGCTAAATGAAGTGCTTGAATCAATCTTGTCATTTTCATTTCTAGATTGATGTTTTAGGAATTTAATTTCTTAGGGAGTCATTTGTTTTTGGAATTGATTTCACTTAATAAACGATTGACTGTTGTCATGGACCAATCTCATTTGTTATGATACTTACTGTATTTTTTTTTTCATTAGGTAGCGTCACGGCTCATTCAAGATCGCCGATCCGTACTCATTCCAGAGCAGCCATGGCTGATAACATCGAACAAACACGTGTTGCTAAACAAACTCGCATCACTGTCCTCGAATCGGAGATGAAACAAGTCCTGAATGTTCTTGAGCAGCTCTCTAACCAAATCGAGTCTCTCACTGCCCCGCTAGCTCCACAAGTTGAAGTGGTGTTGCCACAACATGCTCCCATGGCCGATCCAAGAGACAAAGGCAGGAGCGTGGCCGATCCAAGAGACAAAGGCAAGAATACATTCGCAGCTTGGAACGTCGACCTCTAATAATGCTTCCGGGAGAAAATTATTAATGCGCCTCAAATTGTTGATGAGGAGGAACAAGTGATACACTCGGCTGTACCGAAGACTCGAGCAAGAAAATGCATGGCGAAAATCGAGGAGAAACTCAAGCAAACTGCAGGGGTCATTTATCCAAGGCCCAACCGATTTGTCCCACTATGCAAAGGTCAAGATGCCGAAGAAGTTCAAAATGCTAGACTTTGAAAAGTATAATGGCACCTCTTGCCCGAAGATCCATCTCGCAGACTTATGTGGTCGGGATGACCCAATATGTTGATAACATCCCCTTGATGATTCAACAATTTCAAGCAAGCTTGACAGACCGGCGCTTCGGTGGTACATCATGAAGGAAATTAATCGCTTGAGACTTGGGAGGATTTGACTGATGCCTTCTTCAAGCAATATAAGTACAATATTGATGTCACTCCATCTCGAGAGGATTTACTTCGCACTGAGAAGAAGAAGACGGAATCTTTCAAGACATATGTCATGAGATGGAGGACCATAGCTGCTCAAATTACTCCGGAGCCGACAGAAAAAGAGCTGATGGATTTGTTCATGAAGACACTTCCACCTGAGTAGCCCTGCGTGATGGATGGGCCTCTGATCAAACTGGCTCGCATAGGAGAATTCCATTCAAGAAGGATAAGGAACCTGTAGCAGAGGTTAACGTGGCCTACGTTCAACCACCCCGCCCTGCCTTTAACACTCAACAGGGAGGAGCACGACCGTTCTTTGGCCAACAGAGGAACTCTTCCAGGCGTCAATTTACGCCTCTTCCTAAACCTTTGTCCAAAATCTTGCCGACTCTTCAAAAGAAAGGATTACTCGCTAAGGAGCCTAAGCGACCTAATCCCGAGTGTTTCCCCAACTTTGATCCTTCTAAAACATGCGCTTACCATATGGAGGAGGTAGGGCATTCTGTTGATGATTGCTATACACTGCGACACAAAATCCAAAATCTGTTGGATGCTAAGGTGGTCTCATTCCGCGATGCACAGCCGAACATCCGAGAATAACCCACTCCCTGACCACCCGAAGCTGTGAATGCCATTTTCAGTTTCAATGCTGGTCGAAGGAAGAGCTTGAAAGCACATGTAGATGATGTTTATAGTGGTTTAGTCCGAGCTGGGTACTACTCAGACACAGAAAAGCCTACCATGTCTCAGAAGGTGCAAAGAGTTAAAACAATGCACAAGAAGGGGATGATTGTTTACGCAGATCAGGCCGACACAATTTCGACTATCACTCCAATCATTATTGATCTGGAGGAGGAGTTTTCTGATTTTGAGGATGAGTTTGCTGGCTTAAATGTTGGAGCTAATGATTCCATAGCTCTTGACATGCCACTATTAGAAGATGCGTCAGATGAAGATGGATTAATCATTAATGAGGTGCCACCGTCAGATGATGAAGAATTGGTTCTTGATGTTACGCAACCCTATGCATATACAAATGATAAGGTGGTACCATGGTGTTATTGATGCGGAGTTAGATGTGGTCACTCGATCAGGACGCACTTATGCTCAGGCCAACTCACAACCTGTCAAGCCAGTTACCGATGAGTAGGCTAAAGAATTTTTAGCCGTGATTAAGGCAAGCGAGTATAATGTAGTGGACCAACTTCGCAAAATGCCGACACAGATCTCCATATTAGAGTTGCTTTTGACATCGGAGAAACATCAAAAGTCCTTGATGAAAGTCCTTAATGAAATACATGTCCCGGAGTCCATTGAACCTGAGAAGTTGGAGGAATTTGTGGGGACCATTTTGTTAAAGGACCAGATTACTTTCTCAAATGATGAAATCCCAGATGAAGGAGCAGGGCATGGCAAGGCCCTTTATGTCTCAGCCAAGTGTCGAGATACCTTGGTGTCCCGCGTACTCATTGATAATGGATCAACTCTGAATATATGCCCTCTAGCAACCCTAAAGCGTCTTGGTTATGATTTGGGGAAAATGCACGTGGCTAAGACCTCTGTCCAAGCATTTGACGGGACCAAAAAAGAAGTAGTTGGGGAAGTTGATTTAGACCTGCAAATAGGGCTAGTGTTATTTAATGCAGTTTTTTAGGTCTTGGACATACCTACAGCATTCAATTTCTTGTTAGGTCGTCCATGGATTCATGCAGCAAAAGCAGTTTCTTCGAGTCTTCACCAGAAAGTGAAGTTTGTGATGGAAGGGAAGCTTATTACGGTTCGAGGAGAAGACGAGTTCAAAATTTATCACGAGACCGCTATCCCGTATATTGAACCAGATTATAAAGAAGAATCCAGTTTCCAAGCATTTGAGTTGGTTTCGACCATTCATGTTGCTCAAGGCATTACCCTACCCACTCCTAGATTGTCAAAGTCGTCGATCATGGTAGGCAAAATCATGGTAGGAAGTGGCTTTACTCCAGGTACTGGTTTAGGTCGACATGGTCAGGGCACTCACCAACCAATTGAGGCTGGGCGGAATTCATATACAAGAGGATTAGGATATCGTAGTAGAGGTGGACGACCTTATAGAGGAAGGGAGCGAGGACAATCTGGCTTTATTATACCCCATATTAGGTCCACGTTCCCTGGGCCTGCGAAGATGATGCATGAAGAAGAAGGAGCGATTGATAGCTGTGTTCAACACTCTAAGCCTCCGATTCTTGACATTGATGTTATTCCTATTGAAGAGGGAGACAAGCTGGTTGCAGACATCACTCGATCCTTTGGAAAAGATGACACACTCGAAGGGATGATCAAACTGTTCGAGGAGAATTTAGTGTTTGCCGTCGACAAAGCTCGAGAGTAGGAGAATTTTAATTAATTGCACATTCCTCTCGCAGGAATTTTCGGTGCTTTCCGTATTTGCTTGTTAGGATTTTCATTCCAAAATTTCCTTTATTTCAAGTAATGTAATTTGCTTTTCATTCAATAAAATACATTGAGATTTTTCATGTTTTAAGGGCATGTTAAAGTACACCAAACTAGCCCTGTGATGAAATCCTACCAAAAGAAAACGGCAAGGAGCTAATTCTGAAGACTGGGCTTCTTCATGTTCCCTTTTAAAGAAAATTTTCAAAACAAAATAGTTTTTCAGCATGCATCTAATTTTACCCTGTTTGTTTCTTTTAATTATCTACTTTATGTTTCAGGTGCAGCCCTGCGCACATTTGTTTTAATGAAGATGAAGCGCCAAGTCCAAGTTACGCGGACCAAGATGATTCAACGGATATTCAACATAGTTGGGAGCAGCAAGAAAATTCACAACCAATTACCACTGGACAGACCGTCACTATAAATCTTAGTGACACAGAAGATACCAAGGAGGTCATAATCGGGGCAGACTTGACCAAACCTGAAGCTCAACGCTTGACCCAGTTGCTGAAGGAAAATCAAGATGTCTTTGCCTGGTCTTATGCTGATATGCCGGGTCTGGATCCATCCATTGTTGAACATTGTCTCCCAACTAATCCTGATGTACCTCCGAAGAAGCAAAAATTACGGAGAGTTAAGCCGGAACTTTCCAAGAAAATAGAGGAGGAAGTCATGAAGCTCCTTGACGTGAAATTCATCGAGGTATCACAAGATCCCGAGTGGATAGCAAACATAGTGCCGTGTCGAAAAAAGATGGTCGCATTAGAGTCTCGTCGACTATAAAGACTTGAACAAAGCTAGCCCCAAAGATGATTTTCCGCTGCCTCACATTGATGTTCTCGTGGATAGTACCGCAGGCTTTGAGCTCTTTTCTTTTATGGATGGATTTTCTGGATATAATCAGATCAGGATGAGTGAAAAGACAAAGAAAAACGGCATTCATCACCCCATGGGGAACCTTTTGCTCTAGGGTCATGCCTTTTGGCCTTAAAAATGCTGGGGCAACATATCAACGGGCTATGGTAGCGCTTTTCCATGATATGATGCACAAAGAGGTGGAAAATATATGTTGATGATATGATTGCCAAAACCCGACAAGGGGAAGATCACGTCAAGACCTTAAAGAAGTTATTTGAACGGCTTCATGAATTCAAATTACGTCTTAATCCAGCAAAGTGTGTGTTTGGAGCAACTTCTGGCAAATTATTGGGTTTCATGATCAGTGGTAGGGGCATTGAGATTGATCCCTCAAAAGTTAAAGCAATTTGTGATTTGCGCCCTCTAACCACGGTGAAAGAAGTCCGAAGTCTTTTAGGGAGATTGAACTATATAGCTCGGTTCATCTCTCAGCTCTCGGAAACTGCCAAGCCTTTCTTCAAGCTTCTCAAAAAGAATGCGCAAGTTAAATGGGATGACGAATGCCAAGAAGCATTTAAAGAGTTGAAGCGATATTTGATGAATCCATCGATACTCGTTCCTCCGACACCAGGGCAACCTTTAATTCTCTATCTCACAATTAATAGAGAGTGATTGGGGCAATGCTAGCTCAAAAAAGATCTACAGACGGAAGGAATGTGCCATTTACTACTTAAGCAAAAAGTTCTCAACAACAGAAATGAACTACTCCGATGTTGAGAAGACATGTGCCGCTCTAGTATGGGTTCTACACAAACTGCGGCAATACACCTTGCATTACTAGACATTTCTAGTTTGTGAGAATGACCCTATCAAGTACATGTTAGAACAGCCAGCTTTGGTGGGGAAATTAGCGAAATGGCAAATCCTGATTTCCGAGTTCGACGTGCAAAGTGTATCGCAGAAATCAGTGAAAGGTCGAGTAATTGCGGATATGTTAGCAAATGGCACTATGCAGGATGAAGATGAGTACGGTTCTCTGGATGATCGCATTTTGACAATGGAAAAAGAGTCGTGGACTATGTTCTTTGACGGTGCAGTTAACCTATCTGGGTCCGGTACTGGAGCGGTTCTGATTTCTCCTGATGGCCAACACTATCCTGTAGCTGCAAAGTTAATATTTCCTTGCACCAACAACATAGCTGAATATGAAGCATGTATTCTCGGCCTGCAGGTAGCCATTGAAATAGAGATTAGCAAATTGAAGGTGTTTGGTGATTCGACATTTATTATCCTCCAGACTATTGGAAAATGGAGGACTATAGACGCCAAATTGGTCCCTTACCATGATTACCTGGAAGACCTTGTGAAGGAGTTTGACGAGATATCATTCGAATACTTGTCAAGATCCCATAATCGGTTTGCGAGATGCACTTGCAACTTTGTCGTCTATGCTCAAAGTTACGTAAGAACTAGAAATTGCACTGTAAAGATTGAAGTGCTTGCGAAGCCAGCCTATTGCATGGTGGTGATAGGAGAGCCAGATGGAAAACCATGGTACTATGACATCATTACCTACATCCAAATGCGAGAGTTCCCAGAAGCATGCTGACCGGAAGCATCTTATGAAACTTGCTTCCAAATTCTTTATCGGTGGGGATACATTATACAAACGATCCTTTGATTCCGTCCTACTTAGATGTGTCGATGCTAAAGAAGCTACTCAGTTGATGGAAGAAATACATGAAGGAGTGGGTGGGCCTCACATGAGCGGCCACATGTTAGCAAAGAAGATTATGAGGCTAGGTTACGTCTGGCTGACCATGGAGACTGATTGCATTCAACATGTCCAGAGTTGTCACCGTTGTCAGATTTATGGAGACAAGATAAATGTTCCTCCAAATGAGCTGCATCAATTGTCGGAACCATGGCCTTTTTCAATGTGGGGGATCGATGTAATCGGCCCAATTAATCCAAAAGCTTCGAATGGTCATCGTTTCATTCTTGTCGCCATCGATTATTTCACAAAATGGATAGAGGCAGCCTCTTATGCAGTTGTTACCGCAAAGAATGTCGTGAAATTCGTGCGACGTGATATCATTGCCCGTTATGGCGTGCCTGAAGCCATCATCACAGACAATGGGACAAACCTAAATAACAAGCTTGTTAATGGTTTGTTCCAGGAGTTCAAAATTCGTCATTTGAATTCATCGCCTTATCGCCCTCAAATGAATGGTGCGGTTGAAGCAAATAATAAGAACATCAAGAAAATTCTGGCAAAGACAGCCGATAACTATCGTGGACCGGCATGAAAGGCTCCCTTACGCTCCGATGGCGTATAGAACTTCGCCCGTACCTCTACCGGGGCAACTCCTTTTCTCTCGGTGTATGGTATGGAGGCGTCTTACCGGTTGAGGCGAAATCCCTTCTCTAAGAGTACTGTCTCAGTGTAAGCTGACGGAGGCTGAATGGACACAGCAGAGGTATGACCAACTCAACATGATTGATGAAAAACGGCTGAAAGCCATATGTCATGGCCAGTGTTATCAACAACATGTGGCTAAGTCTTTCAATCGGAAGGTTCGCCCAAGACATTTCAAGGTTCATGATTTGGTGCTACGCAAGATGCTGCTGATTAACCTTGATCCCCGCGGCAAATTCACTCCAAATTACATGGGGCCATACGTCGTGAAGAAAGTACTTCCTCGAGGTGCTTTAATTTTAGCAGAAATGGATGGGCGAGAATTTATGAATCCTGTAAATTCCGATGCTGTAAAGAAATACTATCCATGAATAAAAGAGCTCATAAAAGCCTTCCTCTCCCTCAAAGTTGGTCAAATCTTTAGTGTGTAATGATGTATGTTTTATTTTTGCAGGTGTGAAGAACGCATATGAATGACGGTGTCCACTATCTTTGTAAGGAACCTCTATGAGCTCCCTTACAAAGAGGGGGCAAGACATGGACACCTAATAACTTTGACTTTACTATCTGAGGTGTCATTATAGAATGCTTTCACATGATGTTGTGCAGTTTGTCAATTCCACTTGAAATTTATCAAAATGGATAATTCAGTGAAAGATGTCGAGTTACTTGATCATGCTAAATGAGATGTGAAAGGCAAGCCTTATCTCATACATAGTCCCTTGTCTATACATTGTGAGGTGAGTATGGAAACATTTTGTTTTTCAAGGCGAAGAATTTTCTTGCGAAAGGTACGACAACCGAAATGACAAGAGGCGCTTCATTTCCCTACTAATGAACCCTTGTTCAACCTTTCTTTGAGCCCAAATACTTGAAGAAATGAACCCTTGTTCAACCTTCCTTTGAGCCCAAATACTTGAAGAATTTCTTTCATACTACCCCATCAAGGACCACCCCACATTGGGGCAAGTTGGAGGTAAGACAGCATTATGAGGTGAGAAAAATGAAAAAGAATTTTTCCTGCTCTCATTTGTATTAATCTTCAAGTCATGCTATTACATTGAATTCATATGATAGTTTAAGTGCCTTAGGACGATGAAGAGCATTTCTTTCTCTATCCTACACACTTTCATCCATTGCTTAGCCCATTTGAGCCTATGAATTCATTTCACATTGAACCCAGTTGATGATCATCCCCCACACTGGGGCAAGACAAGAAAAAAATCATTCAAGAAGCATGGCTTATAATGCTGATGAAAAATGAAGGCTGTGTGAGTCCAAAGAAAATGAGTGCAAAAAAAAAGAGGGGCATGAAAAAAGCAGTATGCCTGGTACAAGCAAGGCCAATGCCCACAAAAAAGACAAAAAATGAAAAAATGAAAAAAAATGAAAAAATCAAACATTGGTTGAAGTCGTACCCCCCAATAATGTGTACCAAAAATACTCAGATGTTGCAATCAATGGAGTTGTGATATGAAAAATTCTCAATCATGGAGAAAAAGAAAATAGGTGGAAGTGTCAAGATAATCACCAACTCTGACCCCCAAACACTTTTTGAGCCTAACGATCCTTTCGTTTCTCAACCCATGAACCTAGCCTATGTTACATCCCTTACAAAGTCTCTTCAGATTAGGGCACTTAAGTTAACATAGAGGTTTGCATGTTTTAAGCATTGCTCGAAGAAGTGCGAGCAGGACTACTTCTTTCTCATTTTTTGCAGGGTTCTTGACTTGTAAACCCGGAGATGATTACAGAATTATTTCAATTGCCTTGACTCAAAGAGTTCCTTTGTTAAGCCTTTGACTAAGCCCACATTACAAGCACTGTCAAAGACCTCTCGGATTGGTAAGGTCGTATCGCTTTGCAAGAAAATTCAAACTCTTGTCGACAAGATGATGATAAGATTGAGTGATATATTCCCGCATCAATGGTCGAGACAAATGACCCCTCCTAAATGAGAGCGAGTGAAAAGCCTTTTCACACCAAAAGTGTCTCATTTAGCATGTTCAAGAGATTCACGATTAGTGAAAATTGTCCTAATGATAATTTTTCCAAAGGGAAGTTTTTAAAGAAAAGGCCATCATGCATGGACCTTCATTGAAAAAGATGATGAAATGAATTTTTCCTCAAAGACCAAAGGATTTGTCTTTGAAACCCTGAGTTTGAATACTTGATGAGAATTCCAAGTACCCATTTATAAAATATTTTCAAATGTCTAGTGTAAATTCCAGATATTTGAATCTTTAAACGCTTGATGTGACTTCGAAGTGTTTGTCTTTTCCAACATCTGATGTGATTTCTAGATGTTTAGTAAATATTTCCAAATGTCTAGTGTGAATTCCGGATATTTGAACCTTTAAACGCTTAATGTGACTTCCAAGTATTTGTCTTTCCAAACAGCTGATGAGATTTCCAGATGTTCAGTAAATGTTTTCAAATGTCTGACATAATGATCAGATTTTTTGAAATTTCAAGTACTTGATGCAATTTCCAAGTGCTTAGAATCTGATGAGAATTCCAGATCCCTAAAGACTTTGAACCTTTTAATTATCTGAAGGGAGTTCCAGATGATTGTCGAGTCTCATAGGAATCATTTCACACCAAAGTCCACGAGACAGTGCGAGGTACATGTTCTTCTTTGCATTTGCATTTCATTGGTCATAGACACATGAAAATCTATGTTCATGACCAAATCATTGCATTTACATGGCATTCTTTATTGCATGACCTTACATTTATTAGAGTCCATTTCTTAAAAAAAAAAAAAAAAAAAAAAAAAAGGGTCGTTACAATGATCAATTGCATAATCATTTCACGTTCATTTTGCATGGTTTAAATTAGGCAATTAGGTGTCATTTTGTCTTTGAAGGCAACCTCTGCGAGCTCACCTTCAAAGAGGGGCAGCTGTTGACACCTAATTTTGGGGGTTCATTTTTGCTAAAAAAATAAAAAAAAAAATGCATGGCATATAGTTTAGGCAGATTTTATTTGATTTTGTTATATTTTGTTTAATTTGTTAAGATTTTTATAGGTTTAGGTAATATACGCCAAAATATGTATCTTTGCGCAAGAAGGGAATTTTTTCATCAAATATGCAAAAAATATTGCACGAAGTGGAATGATATATTCAATGAAATTTTGCATGAGCGAAATTGGCAATGAAATATATCGCAGAGATACTTTTTTTTCTGTGTATAAAAGGGGTTCTTTTCGGTCCAAAAAGGGGGGGCTCTTCCATCGAAAAGTGCAGGAAAAAAAAAAAGAAAGTCAAAAGAAAAGCAAAAGGGAAGAGGGGTGAGCTGAGGGAGAGGTAAAAAAAAAAAGAAGCAAAAGGTGAAAAAACCCCCCCGCGTGCGACTGCTCATCTTCCCCGGGGGGGTGCTCGCCGGTGCCGTTCGTCGCCTCCGCCAGTCCCGCAACTCGCGCCGCACTGCCATCGCCGTCGCGCTTTGCTGCCGATCCTGGTCCTCGCGCGCCGCCCCCACTCCGCTCGCGCGCCGCTTTGCTCGCGCCGCCCTGACGCCCTCCGCATTCCCCGACGCCACCGCGACCGTGCCCAGATCCGGGCCGCCCCGAGGCCCTCTCTACTCCAAATCCGCCGCCCCTCGACGCCACTTCCCCGCCCGTGAAGCCCCCGCCGCCGTCGAGCTATCTTCGCGCGCACCCTTGTCGCCGAGCCGCCGCGCCATCGACCCGACGCCTCCCTGGGCCCAGATCTTGAGCCGCGACGCCCCTGCTGCCTCGACGCCCTCGGCCCGCGATGCCCCAACCTCACTGTCGTCACCCCGAGCCTCGCCGCGACGCCCCTGCCTCCCCGTTGCCGCGCCGTCCCCGGAGGACCCCGCCGGAACCCTAGCTGCGCCCCAAGCCTCACCGGCCGGCCCTCTCTATTTTCTCCCTTTTTTCTTTTTCAAAAAGAAAAGAAAAAAACAAAAAGCAAAAAAGAAAATTAGGTAAATTCTATTTTTATTTATTCTTATTTTTATTTTTATTTTTACTCTTTTTATGTTATTTATTTTTCTGTTTATTGCACGTTATTTGTTAAATTAGGTGTAATTGTTCCCTTTAATGTTAAATTGAAATTCCATGATATGAAATTGCTTGAAATTAGTAATTGCCAGTCCGATTTTCACGCCCGAAATCCGACTCGTAGTTACTTAAAAAAATTGCCAATCCGATCTCCCGCCCGAGATCCGATTTGTGATTTTTCGCGAAATTGGACAACCCGATCTCATGCGCGAGATACGGTTC
Organism: Eucalyptus erythrocorys; assembly: GCA_014182555.1. Taxonomy (NCBI): domain Eukaryota; kingdom Viridiplantae; phylum Streptophyta; class Magnoliopsida; order Myrtales; family Myrtaceae; genus Eucalyptus; species Eucalyptus erythrocorys. The sequence goes on from CM024601.1 coordinate 36,971,003, forward strand.
GTCAATTTAGGGAATCAATTGTTCTTGATTTGCTGGAGTTGTTTGAACTAATTTTCCTTAAAAAATAAAAAATAAAAAAAAAATGTAGTTTTAGGGTTTGCATGATTAGGATAGAAATTTCATTTTTTTTTTAAATAATAAAAAAATAAAAAATAAAAAACCAAAAAAATCTTAAATTAAGATTAGGTTTGTTGCCTTGCATACTTAGATTAGGGATTTTATTTTAGGTCATGAAAAAAAAAAAAAAAAAAAATTCACTTAGGATGCTAGTTGAATTGCATGTTAAATTTTAATTAAAAAGCGAAAAGCAAGCAAAAATCATCATGAATTTTAGAATAGAATTGCATGTTTAATTTTAAACTTAGATCAATTTTTAGATAGATTGCATCTTAGGCTAGAAATTACTAAATTAAAACAATGTCTTAATTTAAATCGGGATGACCTAATTCCTAGTTTAAATAGGATAGAATTTTAATTTAGTTAGGAATTTCATTCAAATATCTTAGGATAGATTACTTCCACCTTTTTAGGATAAATTGCAATTTTTAGAAAAATAAAAACCATAAAATCAAAAAATCAAAAATCTTGCATGAGCATGTAGAATTAGGAATATAGATTTAGTAAATAAAGCATTTAGGCTAGTAAATTAGGCTTTTTTTAGAATCACATTTTTTAGGATAGTTCAATTAGGACTTTTGTTAATTCAAAATTTCAGGTAAAAAAAAAATCAAAAACATTAGGTGCATGATTTGCATTCTATGGTCATTTAATTAAAATTTGCACATTAGGTCATTTAAGTTGCAATTATTGCATTTCATGTTATATAACTTAGATCATTTTTCCATGTCATATTAGGCTATTAGCATGCATTACATTTAAATTAAATTCCATTAAATAAAGTGAAAACAAAAAAAAAAAAAAGAGAAATCTGCGTGTTAATTAGAGACCATATCTAGGATTGTTGATGTGGATTTTAATCTAACGATGCAGATTCTTTCGTTGCTACAAGGTAAGTCCCTTAACCTTATTCATTGTTTTATTGGATGTTAAATTGGTGGATTGCGCACCCGCATGATCACCTCATATGTTGGGGAGATAAATTAAAATCGATTCAAGCTGCCTGCTAAACATTTTTCAAAATAAAAGAATGGTACCGAATGGGCGTTAGAGGAATCTAGCGTAACCAAGTCCCCGTATCTAGAATCTCTGGTTCGTAAAAGTAAAGTAAATCTCCCATTACTTTACTTGGATTTCTAATCGACCCACCAAAAACTGATTAGTGGCGACTCCTTAATAAAAATCATTTGCATGTTAAGAATTCAAACCTAAGTCGCGAATTGGTATGGGCTTGGGAGAGCCCAAGTTAAGTCTAGGCTTAACAATCCATTAGCCAAACCCTAGATGGTTCACACCCAAAAAATTGGTCGCGACAGTGCCTTTCACCTGATACTTTTCATCTGCCGTCAGACCATGAGGTGTCTCGTTTGGTCAACAAATGGTTATTGTAATATATGGGCTTAAAAAAAAAAGATTAGAAAATTCAACAAAAGAAGCTGAAGGAGAACTGTGGAAGCTTCTGCTATTTTAAAGGGAGGAGAGAGGGAGGCCTTTGACAGAAACGAAAACAGGGGAAATGGAGAAACAGGGGAGGGAGAGAAAGAAGAGAAAGGTTAAAAAAAAAAAGGAAAAGGGAAAAAATTTTAATGCACTCACGATCCAAATGCCTCCCCAAGCCGACTTAACTCCATTTTGCAACACCGGTAAGTGATCGGGGCCTTTAATCATCTATTTGAAGTAATTGCCACAATTAGGACTCGAAATTCGAATTTCTTGGATATTTATGTGGCAAAATCCGATTTTTGAGTAGTTGGGCTGTATATTTTTATAGAAATGGTACTTTAGGATGTTGTGAAGCTATAGCATCTTACGGATCGTGATTTGAGCTTGCGCTTTGTCTGGAACAGAATTTTAAAGTTGGGGACGCATTTTGGAACTGTAGCGAACAATAGCTTTGCGTTTTTTTTTTTTTTTTTTTTTTTTCGATACTGTTTTGAGGTGGCTGAGTTGGAGCTGTTGTTGTACGTTAAGAGAGCTTTCTAAAGACTATAAGACGGCTTGAAACAGAATTTTGTGGAGGAAGTTATGGCGCAACGAAGCTAGCATGTGGGCCCCACCAAGCGGAAAACAATGGGTTTCCGCTAAATGCGAGCTTTCGTGGCGCATATGTGTCGTTTTATCGACAAGTAGACCTAGTATAGGCAAGCCATTATGAGAATATCCTTTTTACTCGGCCTTTTTATATTGTTTTTCCGTTAATTGTTAGGGATCGAGTGCATGATTCGAGTAAGCGTCGTAATTGATTTTTGACTTTTTCCAGGTGAGTGACATTATTTCTTCTTTGTATTTTAAACTCATGTTTTGAAAAATATTGTGGATTATATATTTTATGAGTTGATAAAAAGCATCTTTTGTTATATAAAACAGGATCAAGCTATTACTGCCATTTTGCTGTTTGAAATGAGTTAAATTTTGAATTCGATTTGAATGATTATTTGAAGATGGTTTGTGAAATTCTTTATGAAAAAATCTTAAAACATTTTGAAGAATGCTTTGATAAATATATATCAATTTTTGAGTTGTGATATGACTTTCCTTCTAATGTTGGTTTACTGGATATTATGATTGGTGGCTAATGTTCAATGTCTCCGTGAAGCCTAAGGGGTATGTGGGTATGCGTATACTAATCTAGGATATCCTTGTGGGTCGAGCCACTGGCTAATAATTGGTGGAAACCTTACCAAGGGGAGAATCTTGGTCATTTTGTCACGAGCGTTACGCATGACCATAGCTAGATATTTGAGCATAAATTGATTAATGAAGTGGACTATTGACATGTGATTTGAGTTTGGTCGATGAAATGGACCATTGATGTGTGATTTGATGAGATTAATCAATGAAATAAACCATTGATGCATGTTTTATGAGATTGACTAATGGATTGGATCATTGATATCTTTGGTATTTAAGTTATGATTATATATCATGTTAAAGTGAGTTATGATTGTGTTTTAAATATGCATAGTGATTTCTCGATGTGCTTAAAAGAAATGTGTTACTCACTGAGTTGTGGTAGCTCACTCCTCTCATCTATTTGTTTTTCAGGTTTTTCAATGAGTTGCAAGTAGCCGTGAGTGTCCATTCGGGGAGAACTTTTGTGATGGAAACTTTTTGGTATGACTTGTATATATTTGATAAGTTTATAAGTTAGTATTTGCAGAAGGTATATGTTTTAGTTTGGTGGATTATAGAAATACTCTGATACGGTCACCAAATGCCCCTTTTTTTCCTATATATATATATATATATATATATATATATATATTGATATTGGGTTAAATCTTGGTTATGTTGAGGCTGCATCCTCTAGTGAAGGAATGGCGTGTCATGCCCTTGTTATTGTGAATCAGGGTGTGACAGTAATGACTCAATGCTTGCCGTGTCATTGGAGAACTGAAGCTCAAACAAGGACACGCAGTTCTGCTCCAGGATTCGGCAGTGGTTTCGTCTCGGCAGGGCACGGTGAGTTTCGCGCGACCACTCTATTTCCTTGTAATATTTGGGCTGGGTTGTGATCACAAGTCGCTCAGGTTAGGATGAGTGTCACAATTTACCCACAAAGAATGCACATTCCCTATTGCCTTGCTGTGGTCACCGCCGTTTCCGTTGTCTAAGGAACCGATGATGGCTGCCGGAGCTCCGCCGTTGTCAATTTGGTGGAAGGTGGCGGCTGGTCTTCGGTGGCTAAACTTTAGAAAGAGCAAAGAAGGTCTTTTTTTATTGGAACTTTAAAATAGACCTTGTCAATACCCGTAAGAAAATCTTGCAATACATAGGGTGTGTTCCTTTTATTAAAAGAGCATTTTGCGAAATTAGTTTTTCCGGACTTTCGCATGTTTGATTTGTTGAGATTAATTAGTCAACAGAAAAATATAAACGGTCAAAGAAAACACACTTTAAATTAGGAAAATGAATTCCAAGTTCTGCACGGAGGTAATGATTTTCCTAGGCATAACAAAGTCTCTTGCCATAATAGCTTTTCACTAAGATAGAGTTTTATATTTTTTCAGCATATCAGCAAACAAATGAAATTGAAAATGATTTTTTGTAAAAAACCATTTTCACTCATCATCATATTATAGGCGAACAAACAAATTAGCATGATATAAAAATTTTACGTAAAATTCCATAAAATTTGATAAAAATAGCATCAGGCAAGGAATGATCCCCTCGGTCCGTCATTGTACCTGTTCTTTTCCGTCTGTCTAAGTTGGATCTATTAGTGGACATGCTTTTACTTTCCCCGCTATTACATATATTTTGCAAAATGCCGAGGAAAATAGGAATTTATATCGGACGTCCAGGTATACGTTATAGAGAGCATTTATAGTTGATGGGGTTACTCAGTGTGGCAACTGGCACAACTCGTCCGTCTTTTATTTCTGCATCCCCTACTACTTTTAATGTTCTCCTCAACCTAGCTGGAAGATCATTGCCCATCATAGCGACGCGAACTTACTGTATTGGACGCCGAAGACATTACAACCGAGATGAAGGCAAAAGATCATTGTGCAACTGACCATCTAGTCGGGATAGATGGTCAAGTGGAAGCCATAATGGACTTGTTGGACTATGACTTTGGTTGTGCACGGTGTCTTGGAATTTATGGCCCAGCTGCTATTGGAAAGACGACCCTTGCCAAGGCTCTCTTTGACAAGCTCATTTCTAACTTTGATTGGTATTGCTTCCTGTGAGATGTCCGTGGATCATCCCGCCGCCATGGCCTAGTATTTCTGCAAAAGAAGCTGCTATTCGACATCTTCGATGAAACTAAGTCTATGATTGATATTGATGACATCGGTGATGGAAGGCCTACAGATGACATCAATGACATCAATGACATCAACGATGGAATGATGGTTATTAGGAAAAAACTGCATGGTAAGAAGGTTCTGATTGTTCTAGATGATGCGGACCATAGGGAACAGTTTGAGAAACTAGTTGGCAAGATCAATTGGTTAGGTACAGGAAGTAGAGTCATAATTACAACAAGAAACAAAAGTATCCTAGAGAGTGAGAGAAAACCATACTTTATGAATTGAGAGAAATAAATTCTAATCAAGCACTTCAGCTTTTTATAAATCATGCATTCAGAGAAGAATCTCCTAGAGATGATTATTATGATAGACTGTCAAGGGATATTGTTTCCAACATTGGAGGACTTCCTTTGATCATTAAGGTCATAGGTTCATTTCTTCATGGAAAGCATGAAACTATATGGAAAGATACACTAGAAAAGTTAAGGAGCATTGATAATAAAGATGTCTGCCGGATGTTGAAAATCAGCTATGACGCCTTAAATTTCAAGCAAAAGCAGATTTTTCTTGATATTGCGTGTCTTTCCTTCCATGAGGAGGAGATTAATGCATCTTACTTGTGGGAAGATTGTAACTTTTTTCCACAAATAGAAATTGAAGTCCTCAGTTCTCTATCATTGATACATATTAGAGAGAACAGTGGATTATGGATGCATGACATGCTAAAAGACCTAGGGCGCCATATTGTCCATGAGGAAAACCTGGATCGAAGAAAGCGTAGCAGATTGTGGATTTCTGAGGAAGCTGTGGACATTGTGAAAACAAGAGAGGTATTACAATAAGAGTAAAAATTCTGTCTCTCTTTGCATAAAATCAACTATTTAAGATGCAAATTCTACCATGTGAATAAGGGAAATTGAAAGCTCTTTCTAATTGTGTGTATTTGGCAGAATAAAGGAAATATCGAAGCACTCAGTCTAACTGGAGATCCTACTCTAGTCATATTTACTGATGAAGATTTCAAAAGGCTGCCAAATCTAAGATTCCTTGACTTAGATGGGTGGAGCTTTATTGGAGACTTTACTAATCTCTTTTCAAAGTTGAGATGGTTTTCTTGGTGCTATTGTCCTCCAGATTTACTCGCAACTAATCTATTCCCACAAAACTTGGTTGTCCTCCAACTCTCTAAATTTAACAATGCCAATGATTGGGCGGGGTGGAGCCAAATTAAGGTATGTATCTTGTCATGCATTTTTTTGGCAGCTACATTGTCAAACAACACTGTAATGCTTTAATTTTTTCGCAGAAGCTTCACAATTTGAAAGTCCTACAGCTGATATGTCTAAACATAGGAAAAATTGACTTGTCCGGGTGCTTTACTCTGGAAAGATTGATAATTAAAGAATGTCGAGAACTGATTCAAATTGATCGCTCCATTGGGAAACTACAACAACTGAATTTCTTGAGTATTGAGGGTTGCCACCGACTAACAGATCTCCCTCGCGAATTTGGCCTGCTGGTGAAGCTAAGGCACTTGTCTTTGAGTCACTGCTCAAACTTACTGAAACTCCCAAGCTCGATTGGAGAGCTCAAATCATTGATCGAATTGGATTTATCGCACACATCAATAGAAGGATTACCTTTTCCTGTTGGATATCTTGTGAATCTCGAGTCTTTATCTCTTGTGGGATGCACAGAGATAAGGGAACTAACCCATTGTATCGGAAAACTAGAGTCTCTGATTGAATTGGATCTTTCGTTCACGCGCATCAAAGAGGTACCTTCTTCCATTGGGTTGGCAAAGAAGCTTGAAGTGATACGCGCTAGATGTTATTGGATGGTGGGCGAAGTTTCAAGCGAAATTGGACAGTTGGCCTGTTTGAGAATCCTAGATCTATCAGATACTGACATTCGTCGAGTGCCAGAAACAATTGTTGCGCTCCCTCACCTAGAAAAACTGATCCTCAAGAATTGTGATAAGCTGCAAGTGTTGCCGTCACTTCCACCAAGTTTGACTCATCTATTTGTCAGCTCTCTGTCCTTACAGTCTATTCCAGATCTCTCAAACCTGACTAATCTAGTTGATCTTCTCTTATCAGATAACCATGATTATCTATCAATGTCTTCGTCAAGCCTTATTGAAACCTATAACATAGAGTGCATTGGGAATTTATCCAAGTTGCTAAATTTGGAGTTGTGCTTTCCAAACATTATCGTGTCATCAACTTCATTGGGTTCCCTTTCTCGTCTAAAGAAACTTTCCATGTCTGGCCTCCAACACCCAGAATTTCTCATGCAAACACCTAAACCAGCAATGCAGGGAAATCTCAGCGCAATAACATCTTTCCCAGATTTATCCAACCTGAAAAATATAGTAAGTTTGAAGCTCTGTCGCTCTCGGGACAAGGAGATCCATCTCGGCGGACTAGAGAAGTTGAGACATCTAACTGTCCACCAGTATCCTGTCCTTGAAAGAATTATATTCTCCATATCAGGCCTGGAGAATCTAAAAGAATTGGAACTACGTGACTGCCCGATGTTGAGAGAGATTTGTGGTCTTGGGGCATTGGAAACATTGGAGAACCTGAAGGTCGAGCTCTGTCCGTCAATTAGAAGGTTAAATGATCTGTCAAGATTGCAAAAGTTGATGGAACTGAAAATCGAACGTTGTCATTCCTTGGATTATTGGACAAATCCATTGGACACAATGATACCAGATGAATGTCGAATCGTAATTGAACGTTGCCCGCAGCTAGGCGAAACTCCTTGGTGGGGCATGTTTTATAAGGATTACAGAGATGACTCTTGGACTGATCACGACTGGTTCAGACACGTCCACATCTGACAGAATGGAGAAGGTGACTTTCCTTCTTATTTACCTTTTCATAATCACAAGATAAGCTTAATTCAGGAATGGATCTAGAAGGTAACAGCTTTCTTGGACAGATCTGGAAGTTACATATGCAAAATTTCGAGCCATTTGCGCCAAAAAAAAAAAAAAAATTGCACTTCTAAATATATTGCAATGAAATCAATTAATGTTAGGTAACAACAATGAGCATAGACGACACATGTTAATTGTACTGCAATCAACTATAGAAAAGTAAAATAAGAGAAAATTTTGAATGCAGTGAAATACATTTCTGGACTAATTACTTTTTATAACAAAGCAATATTTGATGAAACTAAAAGGAAAAATCATACTGCAATTTGATTAGTCGTGGAGAATAGTTATATATGCAAAATTTTGGACCATTTGCACCAAAAAAGAAAAGTACTTCTAAATATATTGCAATTGAACCGATTAATGTTAGGTAACGATAATGATTGGAGGGAAATTATGTTGCCTGTTTCTTTGCTTGTTCATTGATGCGCTTGGGAAACTGCTCATTTATATATATTGAGTATATTGCTAACACCTTGAGATATTGATGCTTAGAATATTATCTTGTGTCTTTTCTTATAAGCATAATATATGGATCTTGTGACAAAAATATTCAAATGTGATCCAAAGACTTGAAGATTAGTTGCGGTTAATCTAATAACTTCCAAACTAGGACAAGGAAATCAACATGTCTAACAAGTATGAAGGATTCTGTAAAACTCAAATTTTAAAGATATATCTTGATCAATCTTCCTTTATAAACATTCCATCTCCATATGGGGGCAGGAAAATCATGATCAGGATAAATAATATCGAGGCGCATGCCACACGTGTATGGTCGCTGGTTGGTAACCTTTGAGGGGAAAAGACATGAATTTTTAAGAAATTGAATGATTGTTTAATTGAGTGGATATGTAATAGATAGCTATTAAATATGCGTGAATTGGATGGTTACTTGATGATGATGAAGTAGTTGGTAGCTTAAATTTTTTTTATCCAAATAGTTTTAAAAAGTAAAAGTGGGACAGATAGTGGTTTTGGCTTACATATGTAGACTTATAGAGATTCACTTGGTAAAACCTAGGCAGGAGAGAGAGAGAGAGAGAGAGAGAGAGTTTGCATGTTATTGGGAAAGTGGGGCATGTACATTTGAAGAGAGAGAATTAACTAGAACACATGTAAACAACCTACTTGCCACAAATTATGCTTTGCTGATTGCTATAATTAGGTCTTTATTAAGTACATGAGAATTTACATTCAGACTAATTTAAAGTGTCAGCACAATGTCCCTTTAATCTTCATTTAAAGTTTAATAATGAAAAGCAAAATAAATATCACATGCATGTAAATATTCTAGTGTGTTAATAATTGTATGGTGAGTTTTTTGAAATCTTAGAATACATTCTTTGACCCACAAGTGCAAGATGATTGAAGTGATCTTGCCACAGACTCCTGGCTTTCATTTGCCAATTGCCATCTATGGAAGACCAAGCATCTTTCAGACATTTAACATTGTGAAGTGAAATCTAAGGAATTAACATCATTAAAAAGCAAAAAGTTATCATATGAAGCTTGAAACCTACTCTAAAATTGATTTTCAATTTTTGAAACTTAGAACCTACCATATTTGTCATTGAACCCGGCTTGTTTTCTGGTTTAGTTCTAGGATCTAGTGGAAATCAGTTTTTTCTCTATTTTTTCAAAAATTGAGACAAATAATAGTTACAACAAAATAGTATGAACAACAAAATGGCTCAAAATAATAAATTGATACAAAACAAGCAAAAATATAAAGCAATAGGGAAGTCAAGTTCATTTAAGAAAAATCATTTTCTTCCAACTTCATGAAATAAGTTCTAACGCCAATTCCAGGAACGGTGGGTTCAATACCTAAAACCTAAAATCCATCCACACAATATTGATTTCAAATTTTTGAAACCAGAAACCAAATTTAATTTCATGATCTGTTCAGTGGAAATCCTAGGTAAAATCACACTGGTTGAACAGCCCTAGTGATCACATTCCTTTTTTTCTCCCGAAATGTCCTCAATTGATTATATTATCAACTCTATCGAGGACAAATCCGTGAACTAATAATTTTATTTTCTACCATGTATTTCCATTTGAGGCTTTTCCTTTTGGTTCTCTTTCTATCTCTCGCTTTTTTTTTTTTTTTTTTTTTTTAAAGTCTGGTCCATTTTCTATTTCATTTTATCTAAACTATCTCAGCATTGTAATCGCTTTAATGCATTTTTGTCATTTGTCAAATAAAAATTTGTCTTTTTATATTTTTTTCATCTCTATTTTTGTCTTGCACTTTTATATATTTTCAAAACATGTGAGTACATTAGGAGATATTATATGTAAAACCAAATTTTTGATAGACAAACTGTTTTTCCCTATGATTCAATACATCATCACTTGTAAGCCAGTCCTTACCGGCGCAAGAGAGGATTTAGACTAAACCACATTAAAGAAGATAATCAGCAAAACAAAAACCTGTTGTAATATTGAGGCAGAAATGTTAATTAGGATCTTGCAATTTAAGTCAATGCCAAAATCACTGCAAAAATGAACAAGAAACCTTAAAGAATACATAAATTTACATAGTTCGGTCTGAATATCAGTATCTACAATCATGGAAAAAACCAGCAGCGAATAATCCATTATAATCAAAAAATCAAAGTTACAATTACTCACGCGTTTAAGTGTTTTTCCATATCTAAATTAAACCCAAACTCAAAGGTTACATTCGGTTATCTAGATTCATAACTAGTATAGGACTGGATAGGATAGAATAGAGATTTTGTTATATTCTATCCATTATTTGATGATTATAGTAATAAAGTTGAATATATTTATATCATGACATGTATAATATTTGATAGAAACAACAAATCAATATAATAAACAAAAAATTTTACAAATAGAGATGGCAAAAATTTCTCATAATACTCTTATCTACTTTATTTTCATCTTCTTTTTAGTTTATTTTCCTCTCTTTTTAACCAATTTCCTTTTTGTTTCTTCTTCCCCTTTCATTATTCTCTAATTGCATTCCCCAAGAGCAGCTTTTCATAGTACCTTAACTCTTTTGTCGTGGCGCTGCTGGATGCTTCTGATCAATAGGAAGAGGAGTAAAAAAAAAAGCTTATGATGAGCATCTATTTGGGTAGATCTATTAAATAGTAAATTGTACTAATATATCGAAAATACTAAAACGACTAAAATATGTAATAAGTATAAATATATATTTATATTTATATATTGAATTTATATTATGAGATAATTTTAAATTTCAATACATAAATAAAGATAAGATTAAATAAAATAAACTAAATTGTTATTTTCTTATTTTAAATTTCTTATATTAAAATTCAAATACTATTTATATTGAAATATAATTTTAAGTTTGTTAATTTAAGAAATTTGTTGTTTAAGAAAAATCATTTTCTTATTATAGATATTTAGAAATCATATCAACTTTTATCTCACTTCTTTCATAAAATAATTTTATCAGGTTTATATCTTATTTATATTCGACTTTATTATCTCTTGAGCGAGCGCCGAATACAGAATATGATAAATTTTATTCTATATAAAAAAATTTTCTGAGAAAAGTGTTTAAAATAAATAACTTATTTGGATGTAAAGCTGAAGCACGGGTCGGTGCGGCTATCCAATGCAATGTACGCTTTTTCTTTCACATTCGTCCTTGTGCGGCTATGTCAAGAGCTTGCGGTGCGGGTCCTTCTTCCCTTCTCTTTTCCTATTCACTTCTGCCGCGACTGTGCTTCCTTGGAAACCACGCCCGAATTCTTTCTCTTTTATAAGAGTCATCAACTTTACTTCTTTTTGACTTGGACCCACCACACGAGCCAATATAGAGCATAGAATATGCGTGCCCATTACCTTTGTCCTGTAGTGGCTTTCTCCTTTGTTTTATACATTTCCAAAGAAGGTGCCTCCCTCCATTTTTAGAACAAATCAAATTCTTTCAATGAATCGGTTTCGTACACGATTTAAACTCAAGATACAATTTAAAAATTCTCTACCTTAGCTTAACATTTATAACCAAATCATAGTACTCATCATCATGTTGCTTTCCCTTAGTCCAATAAGCACTCGCTCTTTATCTATGTCAATTGAGTTCAAACAAAGCTTGAGCTTCATTACTGGATTCTTAGTCACAGTAGTTTTATTCACAACAACTTTACCTTTTGCCAAGACATCTTGGATGAAATAGTACTTGATGTCCATAGACTGCATTCACTTATGATGAACCATATTATATGTCTAATATATCACACCTTGATTATCATAAGTATATCAATTCTTTTCTGTTCCAACCCAAAGTCCGTAAACAAACCTTGTAGCCATATCGTCTCCTTTGCTATAAGGACCAAATGCCATATACGCTACCTCACTCAAAGACAAAATGGGGTCCTATAAAGACACCTTGCAACTCACTACACCCCTCACTAATGTAAACACATACTCTACTAAAGATTTGCACTCATCTAAGTCACCAGTGTGATCCGAATCCGCATACCCTGTGACCTCACTGCCATTATTGTCCCTTTAGTACATTATACTCATGTCTTTCATCCCCTTTAAATATCTGATAATCTACTTCACAGTTTTCCAGTGAGTTTTACTAGGATGCTTTATGTGATAGTTAAGTACATCCATAGCTTGTGAAATATCAAGCATGAGCATACCATAGCGTACATAATACTATCAACTGCACTAGAATAGAGAACACAAGGCATATGCTCCTCCTCTGCCTCCTTAGTCTACCTTTCAAGCCCCTGCAAAGGGAGTCCCACATCGCTAGGGAGAAGCCCTTTGACCTACTTGATAATCGTTTTATCTCCCTTCACCTCACAAGATGTCTTTTGAGGCTAAGTGCTCCTAGATAAAATGTTTCACTAAAGGTATAGTCACGAATTTCACTAATTGCATACTAAAACGTGTCATAACCTTTGTAAAATATTTCTTTTGAGATGAACATAAAACTCCTACAACCTTATCACACAAAACCTCTATACCCAATATCGTATTTGCAATACCTAAATTTTTAATCTCAAACTTAGCATTCAACTACCTCCTCAAGACATCAATACTAGAGATATTTTGAGCTACTATCAACATGTCATCAACATATAATAATAGATAAATCAAATGCCCATCCTCCGATCTCCTAAAGTAAACATGGCTTTTCATTTAACTTCTCAAATAGTCTTGACCAGTCATGAAAACATCAAAAAGGCTTACACCACTAGGAGACTATTTCAACTCATCAAAGATTTCTTTAACAAACAAACATGATCTTCCTTATCCGAAATAGCAAATCCCTCATGCTACCTCATCTAAGTCCAATCTCCCAACTCAACATGAAGAAACGTCATTTTCACATCAAGCTGCTCTAACTCAAGATTTTGTGTAGCAACTAAGGCAAGTAATACATAAATAGAAGTATGTCTTACCACAGAAGAGAACACCTCATATAGTCAATGCCTTCCCGCTATGGATACCCCTTTGCAACAAGTCTTCCCTTATATCTAGTTACGCCAACACTGGAAATGCCCTCCTTCCATTTGGAGGCCCATTTGTTTTTGACAATCTTCTGACTCTTGGGTACTTTAACAAATCTCCATTTTTGATTTCAATGGTGTGATTCTATCTCTTCTCATAGCTACTAGCCTCTATCATGGCTCACTACTAGCCATCATCTCAGAGTAAGACGAATGCTCACTTGTCTCCCACTTATTACCTATAGTCAATGTATAAGCAAAATCAGTATAACCATAACGTATCAATGGTTTAATTTGCCTTCTCTGTTTGCTCATGGCTATAATGTGCTACACCTGTGTTGGTTATTTAGTATCACCAACTTCAGGAACCATGGCCTCATTTATAGTCTCAATCTGTGTTACCTTCGAGGTCTCTAAAGTCTTCACTTGGAACTCCACCTCACTACTGACACCACGATCTATTTGCTCTGCTAGTAATGTCTCAAGACTCCTCTATCAGATAATCATTGTCTCACTAAAGATCACATATTGGCTTATTAGAAAATCGGGTGATCTTTGATTAAAGCACCATAACCAATAGCCTTTCACGCCATGGGCATAATCTAGAAATATGCACTTCTCCGTGCTCGGCTCAAGCTTACCATCACTTATATGAGTATACGCAGGACATTCGAATACTTGTAATTTAGAGCAACTAACAAGTTTCCCCAACTATACTTCCTCAAAAGTCTTCCATTCTATAGTAGATAATGGAGATCGATTAACCATGTAAAATGCCATGTTCACTATTTCAGCCCAAAATTCCTTGCCTAGTACTACATGTGAAACATGCACTAAGATCGCTCAAGTAAAGTTATGCTATTTCGTTCTACAACACCATTTTGCTATGGTGTCTTAGGTATTATGTAGTGTCTCACAATCTCTTCTCTCTCATAGAACTCGATAATCTTTGTTAAAAAGATCCATGCCATCTTCGGTTTTCACGGTACTTGATTTGTTTATCTGACTACTTCTTAATCAATACCTTTAAATTTCTTGAACCCAGAAAGTATGCTTGTATCTTTCTTGAATAGTTGTCGATAAATGTTAACGTATACCCAACACCTTCTTTCAAAGGAACCAGAGACAAGCCCTAGACATCTAAATGAATATACTCAGATGCTTGCTTTGTTGAATGAAAAGTTATAGTAAACTTAATCCGACACTACCTCCCAAAAATGCAGTGTCCAAACAAGTCCAGCTTTCCTCACTCAACATAGTCATACTTGCCTCACTCATGTGACCCAACCTCATATGCCATAACTTAGTCAATTTAGAGTCTTATTCACCTAATGAAATTGTAGAGAGTACTATCACGGTCTTTCCCAGTAGTTGATAAAAAATATTAACTTTCTTCCCTTTCATCATTGTCATGGCACCTTGAGAGATTTTCAATATTCCACCTTCAACATGTACTCACACCTGATATCATCAAGTGTCCCTATTAAAATAAGGTTTTTCTTTGGCTTCGATGCATGCCTCATGTCTATTTAGTGTGCGCATCACCCCATCATGCATCCAAATCCAAATTGTTCTTATTTACACATCCTTACAGGCTGTGTTATTCCCCATCAAAACTCTACCAATCTGTCATATGATAAAAACACCCCAAATCTGGCACTCATCATCTCCTAACAAATCGGCAGTCACACACAAAATAGTCTCTGCATCACTAGTGCTCTCCTCGATGAACGTTCACCACACTGCTTGTGGCATTTTGTCTATCACCTTAGTTTCTCAACATCGGACAATCTCTCCTATCGTGGCCCTCCTTATAACACTTAAAGCACTTCAACGTTCCTTGAACTTTTTATGAAGTGATTTCCATCGGCTTTTACCTCTGTTGCTATTGGACCCCTGATGTTATTCTCCACCTCAAATCACTTGTCCATGCACTACCTCTTGTGCTTGACCATTATTTTGCAATTTTTTCTATTAGTCCTTAGAGGACAAAGCGGACTTTACTACTTCTGAGGTATCTTAGTGCGCCCCTGTAGTAGTAAATTAGTAAAGTGCTCCCATGACTTTGGTTAAAACACTGACAAAAATATGCCCTACTCTTCATCATCTAAAATATTACCAATGTTTTTTTAAATCCATCATGAGTTTATTAAGCTCGTCTAAATAGGACCTAATTGACGTACCTTCTGTATATCTAAATTAAAACATCCTCTTCAACATGTAAGTGATTAATCAAACCCTTCAAACATAAAGTGCCTATAGTTTAGCCCACAATATTGCGGCATCCTTCTTCTCAACCACCTTTATTAACACTTCATCTAATAGGTTCATCAGAATCATACAAATTTTTTTATCACCAAAAAAAAAAAAAAAATCAAATAGGTACACCTGTAACAAGTTTACCCAAATTAATTTTTTTACCATCAAAAATCTCAAACTAGTACATTTATAACAAATTTGCTCACCGTTAGTTTTCGTTAAATTAAATTAATACCATGAAAATGTAAGGTAAAACCCCAAATTAGTACTCCTGTCAATTGCCACATATTATTCAACTCGGCAATTTGACAATAAAATTTAACAGAAACTAATGGATGATAAATTTATTACAGGTGCACCGGTTTAGGATCTTTAATGGTATAAAAATTAATTTATAATAAATTTATCACAAATGTATCAGTTTAGAGTTTTTCGTGGTATTAATTCTTGTTTAAATACATACAAGCTTTTGAGTTTGAAGGATACATATTAAAATAACAAATCAAGGATTTATGTCCATGCATGCATATATATCTTTTTCTCATGTTAATTATTTTGCCCTTTCACTGTAGATTAATAGTTAATAGTGTTTGCGGGAACCGCCGCTATTTTCTAAAACATAATTATAGCCGGAATTGAGAGGTCCAGTCGCTCCCTTACTCGCCATTGGATATTTCAATTTGCTATCTTTAGACCATTGGCGTCGGTTGCGGAAAACACCCTTTAGCAGTACGTGCGTATAAAAGTGGGAACCAACAATATTTCGATGATTGAACATTTGCCGCCCCATATTTTCTTCTTTGAATCAACTCCTGGAATCAATCATATTTCAATTTGGTCATCTTCTCTATTAATATGTTCTGAAATTTTAATGAACCCCTTCACACACATATCTAAAAGAATCCACTTGTCAGTGTAGAGATTAGAAATTTCAAAGCGGGTTAATTGTTTGACAAGAAAAAAGATTGTTTGACAAAACATATTTGAAAGGTAAAAGATCGCTCTACTGAAACTTGGATTTCCTTTGAAACAATGTAGCAATAACGTCGATCACTGGTAGATCAGGAAAATCAGTGACTACGTATAGTAGACAATTTATACAAACACAACAACGTTAGAAAAGTTCAACAGACATAGGTATTTATTCGCATCTTACAGCCTTGTCAATGACCAATCGCCATGTTTCTTGTAGGTGGCTAAAACGGAAGACAACAGACAAGTTGCCAGTATTGGACAAGGCGGCGGAACTGATGATCAAGTAAACCAGATCATGAGCTTGATGAATATTAATGACAAGGATGAGCGGATTGTTGTTGTCATCCATGGAGAAGGTGGGACTGGCAAGACGACTCTCGCAAAACTCATATACAACCAAATCTCTTGCGATTTTGATGGGTGTAGCTTCCTTGCTGATATTAAAGAAGCAACTCAAGTATTAGGAGGGCTTCAGCTTTTGCAAACTAAATTGATTTCCGATGTTCTAAAACGGGAACTTGAGGATGTTGCTTTTGTCAACAGGGGAATTGAGTTTATCAGGGACTTATTTTGCAACATGAGAGTTTTGATTATACTTGATAACGTGGAAAACGCGTTTCATGTCCAGAAACTCATCGGAGATTGCTTTGATTGCTTTGCTTCTGGAAGTAGGATCCTTGTAACCACCAGAAACAGTGTCGTCCTGGAAGAATCTCCTCAGATCCGGACATACAATGTTAGTCGTTTGAATAAGGATAAGGCTTTTCAACTCTGCAGGCAGTATGCATCTATGATGACTTCGTCATTACGTAGCAACTTCAGTCTTTCGGAAAATGCTCTTATGTAATGGCAGGACGCCTATTGTTTATTGAAGTTATGGCTGCAGTCTTCAATGGTAAAACGCAGGAGGAATGGAATAACTTACTGGGGCGGCAATGGTCACCATTCAGGCAGTGGGATTTTCAAAGAATTTTAAAGGAAGGATATCAAACAGTAGATAATAAGCAGAAACAGATATTTCTGGATATCGCCTGCTTCGCTACTGGCATAGATAGCCGAATTGCTTGGTACCTGTGGGATGACACCTCTTTTCCGCCTTCTAGTGAAATTGTGAGACCCCTAGCCAAAATTGGAGAAAACAATCAGACATGGATGCATAGCATGTTGAGGCGATTTGGCAGAGAAATCGTTTGTTGGGAGAGTCTTACTGATCCAGGAAGGCGAAGTAGATTATTTAATCATGAAATAGCTCTTGATACGATAAAGCGGAAAAAGGTGAAAGTTTGGTGTTGGTGTACTTCTTCTTCTTCTTCTTCTTTTTTAAATAGATTGTGAATCGAAAGAAATACTTATGTTCACTGCCAATGGAGAACTATTTTCGCCAGATACTATTAACATATGACCATCCGTGAAATTTACGTTGTTAGTCATTTTTTCTGAGACTGTTTCCTAACAGGTTACGTGTAGAGAAGAGACACCATCCTCACTACTTCTATTTGTTTTTCTTGTCCATACAGGGAACAGAAAAGGTTGAGGCACTCTGCCTTAACTTTCAGTGCCATACTTCGGACAAACTTACTCCAGAAGATTTTGAGAGCATGGCAAACCTACGGTTTCTTCAATTGGATCATGCAGACATTGCTGGAGATTTCGCTGAAGTTTTTCTAAATTTAAGGTGGCTCCGTTGGCGAGGGTGCCCTCAACATCTGCAAGTAACTAATTTTCACTTGGGAAACTTAACCATTCTCGACTTGTCATGGAGCAAAGTCACGAAAGACTGGGAAGGCTGGGATCAGATAGAGGTAGTGCACAATTAATTGCTATGATGAAATCGCTTGGTCTAATGTAATTATTCATTAAGTGAGCTCATGCAAATATTTCTCCTATTTTGCAGATGAAGAACTTGAGAGTTCTAGATCTTACAGGTTGTGCTGACTTATTGGTCACTCCTAAGTTCTCTGGCTGCAAAAATCTGGCCATATTGATTTTGGAGCGATGTTCTCAATTGGTCAAGATAGATCATTCCATCAGCGATTTGAAGTGCTTGGTCTCCCTGAATTTGAAGTTCTGCATAGAGCTCAGCAGGTTGCCGGTAGAAGTGGGTCACCTAACAGCTTTGAAAGAGCTCCTTATCGACAGGACTTCAGTGCAAGAAATTCCCATCTCCATTGGTCATTTAAAGCAGCTGGAAACTCTGACTGCCTCAAACTGCTTCTCATTGAGTCAACTACCCAGAACAATATGTCACATGACAAGTATCATACTTCTTTCCCTGGATGGCTCCAGGATTGCAGCACTTCCTGATTCCATTGGAGAACTAGTCTGTCTTAAACACTTGTCATTAAGGGATTGCCGTCGACTAAGAAAAATTCCAAGCTCCATTGGCAACATAGGAAGATCATTAGTCGAGTTAGACATCTCGGGGACAAGGTTGTCCAAGT
The DNA here is from genome assembly GCA_014182555.1 of Eucalyptus erythrocorys. NCBI lineage: Eukaryota > Viridiplantae > Streptophyta > Magnoliopsida > Myrtales > Myrtaceae > Eucalyptus > Eucalyptus erythrocorys. Next base: position 36,989,973 of record CM024601.1, read on the forward strand.
TTCCAGATTCGATAAAAAATCTGCAGAATTTGAAGGTGCTGAGAATGGATTCTTGTTTCTTTAGTGAGTTCCCTCCTGATATTGGAGAGCTGACCAACCTCCAAGAGATACACGCCTCCTGGTATCGAAGTATCGAGGGGGACATTCCTGACAACATCACGAAACTGCAAAATCTGAGAATCTTGAGGCTGCGACATTCGAGTATTTCAAGCATACCGACAGAGATCCACCAACTTTCCAAACTTCAAATCCTCGATTTACTTCACTGCAACATGATCAAAGAGTTGCCCAGACTTCCCTCGAGCATAACGGTTTTGTATTTAGAGGATGAACTTAAGTCATCGCATCTGCCATAGCTAGGAAAGCTATGACAATGTGATGAAGACCAGGCTCCATAGACCATGGAGGAATGATGGCCTTTCCATTTACTTCATGTTCTCATTCCAAATTTGAATATGAATATCACCAAGAACTTTATGCATATGTATTTATACCATATTCAAGTATTACAAAAACTAACAGATGCACAATTAATAAATGGAGTTAATATCACGAAAAACCCCAAACTGGTACATCTGTGACAAATTTACCCCAAATTAATTTTTTTATCACAAAAACCCAAAATCGATACATTTATGTCAAATTTACTCTCCATTAATTTTCATTAAATAGGATTAATACAATGAAAATCACAAACCAATATACTTATGACAAGTAGAGGGCAAAATCCCACGCCAGTGCACTTGTCAACTATTACATGTCGTCCAACTCAATAATTTGATAGTAAAATTTAACGAAAATGAATGGAAAGTAAATAAGGTATACTAATTTGGGATTTTTTTGTAGTAAAAGAATTATTTTTAGGTATGTTTATTATAAATATGCCAATTTAGAGTTTTTGGTAATATTAACCCTAATAAATGTTACACAATCAACTCACAATTATTGCGATTCTATTTCTCGTTCTCAAGATTCCCTCTCAAGCTGGGGCATAAATATCATGTATGGCAAATACACACACACATACTTGACTCAAGCACTACGTAGAGCTTCAATGAATACATCGGCTACCGATCATTAGTTCTAAAAAACGCAGTCTTGATTTCCCGAGACAATAGCATTTGTCCCAAAAAATGATTGTCAACCTCTATATGCTTTGTCCTCTCATAAAAAAAAGGATTCAAAGCAACCTGTGTCACTGCTTGATTATCACAAAACAACGCCATCAACTGCAATTGTGTCATACCCAAGCTTCAACTCATACGTACCAACTCCTCAAAATGTATTTCCAATTCTGAATTTGTCTGAAGAAGCCGGGAAATAGGCCAGCTACAGACTCGTCTTCATTAACAGCAATATCAAGCATGAGAGGTTTTAAAAGACTGGTCGTTACCTCATCAATCATACTAGGACTTCTCTTCTCTTCCATCCCCCATATTGAATGTGATGTGAACAGCAACACCTTATGACGCTGATCACTTATCAAATGGCATATTTAACAATGAAACTCTTCTCCATGATCTCTCCTTTTCTTTCAAAAAACCTCCATATCCATTTGCCTATAAGAGCTTGAAGAACAAACCATTTTCTTCTGGTAGCCAGTCCCCATCTGAATAGAAGAATAAATTGAAGTACAGTGGATTAGATGAAATCTGGACGTATCATCATCAGGTCTCCTGGCGATGAAAATCTCTTTGCAAATTCTCTAATATGTTTGCAACATAGGAACTGAAAGAAGTGACAAAAAGTTAGTAGGTTAGTCTCGACAAAAAGCCCTTGATAATAATAATTATTCTAACCCCTTTGGACAAAAACCTCATCCAACTGGCCAGCTTCCCCCCATTCTTCTCAATGATTCCCTTTCAAACAGATTCACAATTCAAATGGGAACCTACCAGCAATCCCAATAAGCTATTTGAACAGCGTCCGTATGTGCAGCCAATAACTCCAGCTAGGTTAGACACCTCACAACCATCACCGTGTTTCAAACAAAAATAGTGTCCTTTAGTATACAATGCGCCAAGGGAGACATACTCTGCATCAATGGAAGTGGGTCATAATTCTTTTGACTCACAGAAGTCAGAGTTTCAAAGACCATAGTGCTTGTTTATTAGCTCCAAACAGCTATATTTCTCATATTTGAAATCTTTCTGTTTCTCCAATTAGCTCAGAGATAATGCTACCAGGATGCTACAGGATCCTGGTAAAACAAGAAATAGCCTCAGAATCTACATTATACAGGCAAAGAATCTTTTTATGAGCAATCATAAAGGTGATAGAGAGCTCTCATCTATTTAATCATGCCCATTTTGTTAAAGCGTGCCTAGTGACCAAGAAGTCTCTTGAAGATGTCATGCAATCTCTTTAATCAATGGGAGAGTTAAATTACCAAAAATTCTGAAGGAACAAGATACCAAAAGTCCTTATTCATAATGAAGCTCCACGAACCCACTAAAGACAAAGATAGATCAGAAAACTTTCTATTAAACGGCCAACTTCTTATGAACCAGAAGCTTATTTTCTGAAATGCACGAAAAATAAAGTGGAACTGTTGTCAAGCATATAAAATAAGCATACTGGGGTGAAGGATATACAAGAAGTCCATGACCATCATGAAATCATGACATTTGTATCAAATAGAAAATAATGAGCATCTACGGTGTTGGTAGAAACAGTAACAACTAGCATTAACTCTGACCTGATTAATCCTTATAGTCTTGTCTGCTTCTTTCATTGTTCTCTAATCAATTCAGGCAATAAGTCAGCAGCCTCTTTCCCTTTCTCCCAATGCACAAATCCTTCTACAACTGCCTTCCATGTTTCCTCATCCAGAGCACATCCATCACCCATCATTTCCTCAAACACTTGAGCAGCTTTATCTATATCTCCTTTCCTAAAGAAATATCGAACAAGAGTACTGAAAGTCGAAGCATCAATAGAAATTCCCCTGGCCTGCATGCTTAGGTAAAGCTGATAAGCACGATTTATTTCACCATGACCAGCAAGGCCTTGAACAACTGCATTGTGGATTCTGACATGAATAGACCAAGTTAAACGATTGGGAGAGATTCCTTCTAGTATCATCTCATCAAGGGAGTTGGCAGCCTCCTGAAATTTGCACTTGTCGCAAAAGCCAGCAATGATCTTGCCATATAGTCCTGCATCTGGTTTCAAACCCTGAAGCTTCATCCTGTCAAGAGTCTCCAAAGCTTCATAAACTTTCCCTTCTTTACAGAGCCCATGGATTAAAGTGCTGTAAGTTATCATATTGGGCCTCAGCCGTTTCCTAACCATCATGTCCAAAAACTCCATTGCTTGAGAAGAACACCCACTCTTGCAAAATCCATCCATTAATGAACTGAAAGTAAACACATTAGGCTCAATACCCTTGCCCATCATCTGTTCAAACAATCCAAAAGCTTCATTTAAATTCTCAGATTGACAGAGACCGTGAATCATTGAAGTGTAGGTGATTACACTAGGTGAACAACCTTTTGTCTCCATCTCTTCGAACAATTTCCTGGCATCACCAATTTTCCCCCATTTACACAATCCATTTATCAAAGTACCATATGTATATGAATCTGGAATAAATCCACGATTTGGCATCTCATAAAATATCTGAAGGGCAGAATCCATCGTTCCACTATTCTTGCACAAAGCTTTGATCAAAACATTGAGGGACGCAACCGTAGGTGATACACCAATCGCCCTCATGTGTTTATAAAATCTAAGAGCTAGTTTCAATTGGTTTTCCTCAACAAGTATATCCAAAATAGTGACGTATGATTTGGGTGAAGGTTTGCATTGGAAGCGCTTCATCCTCTGGAATACCCTCAATGAATCCAGCGGCCTGTGAACCCGCCCATAGCCTCTGCAGATGGAGAGAAATATGTCTTCTGTAAGATTACATTGCTCTTCTTTCATTCTCTGAAGAAGCTCTTCCGCTGTCCAGAACTGATTTGCAGAGACCAATTTCGATATGATAAGAACAAAGGTTTTCTCATCATGACGAAAACCATTACTATACTCTGCTGTTGCCGAATCAAAGATCAGCATTGCCCTCTGTACATCCCTTTCAGCCCTAATAAGCTGCTCTACTTGGGACGTCGTAATTTTATTAGACCATTTGATTCTACTGGCCATTGCAGCAAACTTTTTAGCCTGATCGCAGCTCAGGAGAAATTGAAAAAATGCGCTGGCCTCCACTCATAAAGAGATGATCCACATTGGGCTTTCAGCAGAATGAATGAGCCAGGTAACAATCATCTAATAATTGTGCTGGTCACCATGAACACAGTAAATCTGCATCAAACAAAGAATTTTATTTCTCCCACATATAACTTACCAAGATTTTACAATCAATGAAAGAAGAAAAATCACGCAGACAAGAGGAACAAAAAAAAAAAAAAAAAAAAAAAAAAAAAAAACTATTTCAGCCTAACCGATCTCTTAAAAGGGAAAAGCAAGAAGAGGGTGCAATCACAACTCCCAAGATACACACGCATCTTCCACTCATCATTAAACAGCCCAAAAAAACAATCTAATCTAGCAATAAAAGCAAATGCAGCGAAAGCTCAATGAGAAATTTGTATTGCGGTTCGCTTTTGCACTCATTTCTTGCAAGAACACTCGAAGAAATGCATCGAGAAGTTGATTCTCTGGGTAAGTCGGGTCGGATTACATTGGATATCACAATGCCGTTCGTCCCGGAACTTCCATCAAACACATGGTGTGCAAGGGATGCTCGTCGAACGCGATGAACTCCGTCGCCATCGGTGCGCTAAACACCATATCTGCACCGTCGCTAGCGACACGGAACCACCAAAATAGCGGGCCATTCGAGCTTTGCTCAAATCCTGCAGTTGCGAAAAGAACATCGCATCTTGATAAGAAAGCCTGGACAAAAGTAGCATAACCCGGAAGCTTGCCTTCGTGGAGGTTCTCGTCGAAGTTGGCGGTGGAGGTGAGACCGCTGAGGGGGCTGACCACCGACGGGGGCGTTCGGTTGCGGCGGCGGTTCGCGGCGGAGAGGAGCAAGCTCGACGTCGACGGCCGGACTAGGTGCTATGTATTTCGACATTAACAAGATAGGATGAAAACCCGGAACTTTTTTTTTTTTTTTTTTTTTTTTTTTGTGCGATTCAGCTAAAATAAAAGGTTTTTTTTTTATTATTATTCGAACTGGTTTTTTTCTGTTAAGATAAAAACGGAAAGGGAAAAACATAAAACATTTTAAATTATTGCACATTTACTATAATTTTTTTATGACGTCAAAAATCATACATTATTCTCATTGAGACATATTTATTTTCCCTTACAATTTCATTCAAAACAATTGTCAAAAAGCTAATGTAAATCGAAGACGACACTTTAAGGTTGCGTATGATTGTTGAAATAAAATTCAGAATAGGATAAATTTTATCTTTTCCTGTATTTGGTGCATACTTAAGATAGAATAAAGTCAGATATAAAGGAAATATGAACCAGATAAAATTATCTCATAGAGGTAGCGATATAAAGGTGGATAAGATATTTAAATTTATAATAAGAAAGTTATTTTTTTCAAACAATAAACTTCTTAAATTAAGAAAATTAAAATTGTATTTTAATATAATTAATATTTGAATTCTAATATAACAAATTCAAAATAATAAAAAATAACAATTTAGTTATTTTAATATAATTTTAATTTTATTTAGGGAAAATTCCAAATAAGGACCAAAGTGAATCTACTTTCTCAAATAATGACCCAAAGTGAACTTTATCTCGGATAAGGATCCGAAATGAACTCATTGTCTCGAAGTGGTTGAATCAATTCCCGAGCTTGCTGGTTAACCAAAAAATGTTATACTGGTGAGCTAAGGTCCTTTGTAGAGATTAAGTTGATTATTTCGTGTCCTTATTTGACACAAAATTTACTTTGGGTCTTTATTCGAGACAATGTGTTCACTTCGGTCCTTATCCGACACAAAGTTCACTTTGGATCCTTATTTGAGAAGGTAGATTCACTTCGGTCCTTAATTAAAATTTTCCCTTTTATTTATATATTTGAATTTAATTCTATTTTATAATATAAATTCAACAAATAAATTTAAATACACACTCATATTTATTTCATATTTTAGTTGTCTTAATATTTTAGATATATTAATACAGTCTATTGTTTAATAAACTTTTATTAAAGAATGATGGAAGGAGAAGAAAAAATAAAAAGAAATTAATTGAAAAAGAAAAGGCAAATAAAATAAAATTAAAATAAAGTAGGCCGTTGTGAAAGATTTCAATTATTTCTATTTATAAATTTTTTTGTTTATTTATACTAATAATAATATATTTAATATGATATAAATATATTCGATTTTATTATTATAATGGCCAAACAATAGATAGAATATAATTAAATCATATTATTTATAATTCTATCTTAATTAAAATTTTGAACGGTCAAAAGTAACTTTAGGGACACGTGGGTCCAATGGCCATACATGAGCGTCACATTAGAAAAAAATAAAAGATCTAAACAAAGGAAAAAAATAATTGCACCGCCTATCGTCTTCCTCTCGAGGAAGAGCAGTCCGAAGTTTCAAGAATGTCAAGCTTGAGCGGCTGCCATGGCCTCTCCAGCACGAAGCTTGGCTTGTCTGACCTTGACCTTCGAAACTCGCAACCGCCACGACCGCCCTAGCTAGAAGATTGGCTTACTTAAGGGTCTAATTTAGTCCTTCAAAACTAGCGGGTAGCCGCCAGTTGCCAAGGCCAAGCTTTGAATTCACGGGTGGTCCCCAGCCGCCATGGCCAAGCTTCGAAGCTCACCACTGCCATGACCGCTCTAGCTCAAATCTTGGCTTGAGGTATGACCTCGACCTTTGAAGCTCGCGAGTATTCGCAGGCAGCCAAGGCCAAGTTTTGAAGCAGCTTGAAGCTCGAGCTTTGAAGTTCACAGCCGCCATGGCTGCTCAAGCTCAAAGCTTGGCTTTGATTGTCTGTCCTCCATCATCAAACCTCGTGAATGGTCGGGAAACCACCAACGAGCACCATCGGAGGAGTTTGGCCAAGCGATTGAAGACGATGAACACGGTGACTAGTGCAATTTCTTTCTTTTTAGTTTTTAACTTATGAAAATGTGGCGCCACATTAAAGCCACTTGCCCCTGAAAGTGTCATGTTGGACCCACGTTAACATTTTAAAGGTGATTTTAGGTGGAATCGTAATGAAGAGTAATTGTGTCACAATTGATATAATTTGAAATCTTTTATGATCTTTTCCCTTATTTAAAAGATATTTTTGTCCGATTGATATAGATGTTGAGAAGTTGACAACAATAAAGGGGGTGGTGATTGACACTAGCCCATGCTACCAACTAAATCATGAAAGTAATAAGTTGTGAGAGTTAATGAAAAGAGTTAATACTACAAAAAACTTCAAATTAATATATTTATGATAATTTCATCTTAAACTTATTTTGTCATTACCAAAAATCCCAAATCGGTATACCTAAGATAATTTTAACACAAACTAATTTTCTAAACACCAAAAATCCTAAAGTAATACATTTATGATAAATTTATTATGTGTTAATTTCTGTTAAATTATATTAATAGTATAAAAAACCATGAACCGGTATACTCATGATAAACAAAAAGTAAAATTCTAAATTAGTACACCACTCAATTATCAAGTGTCATCCAACTCAATAATTTAAAAGTAAAATTTGATAAAAACTAAGAAATAATAAAATTATCATAGATGTACAAGCATGGTGCTTTTAGGGGTGAATTTTAACCCTCTAGCATATCAGTTCCTTCAAAAATACTCCAAGAATTTTGGCGTGCTTTTCAAGAATATCTCACGTCACATAACCATAAAATTTAACAAGATGATATATGCATAATGATCTCCCTTACTTTGATATTCTACTATTATAATATTTAAATAATTAATATCGCCTTCATTAATCAGCCTAAACTTTTAAAATAGTGAGTATTGACTCTCCAAAATCTCATATGATATCAAGTTAGGAAGTCCACGTGCCTCATCCATCTTTGCCTTGTCATCCAACAGTCCACGTTGGACTTTGCCCAAGCACCTAAACTATGATGTGTCACGTGGTTTTGTTTACCCAATCATTGGGTCCCAAGCCTAAGCACCTAAACTATGATGTATCAAGTGGTTTTGTTTACCCAATCATTGAGTCCCAATGTAATGGACCCCATGGACGGGCAAACCCCATTTTCCCGCGCTAGCAATAGGCTATCAATAATTTGTCCAATTACGTGAGGACTTTGCCTAAGAACCTAAACCATGATGTCCCCCGTGGTCATTTGTTTAACAAATGCAGTGGATCCCATGTATTTGCAGCCCCACTTTCCTACACTGGGCTATCAATAATTCGTCCAAGACTATCCCGACACATCGTTTAATCTTCTTTTTTGGCCACCTGGGGACCTAGATGTTCACCTTTGATTATAAAAAGTGCCAAAGTGCCAAAGTGCCTGAGTGCCCATCACCTTATGTAAATCCTCAAGGAAGCAACCGAGCACCCATCCAAACTTTGTCTGACACAAAAGCATAGGGAGCGAAAAATGAGTTCCGGTCGAAACCAAGTGAAACCCTGCCATGAAGAAGAAGAAGAGGAAGACCCATGCCTCAAAGCCCTCCTGTACTCTAGCTCTCACGTCTTCCCAAGGATCCTGCACGCCGCCGTCGACCTCGACCTCTTCGGGATCATAGCCCGAGCAGGCCCCGGGGCCTACATGTCGCCCCCCGAGGTGGCCGCCCACCTCCCTGCCCAGACCCCCGAGTCGGCCGAGATCATCGACCGGGTCCTCCGTTGCCTCACGAGCCACTCGCTCCTTGCGTGCAAGTCCGAGACACTCGACGGCGGGAGGACTGTGGAGAGGCTGTACGGGATATCGCCGGCCGGGAAGTACTACGTCAGGGATGAGGATGGCGGCTCCGTCGGCTCGCTCTCTCTCTTCGCCTTCCACCGAGCCATCGTTGACGTCTGGTGAGTGGAAATTCCTTCGTCTATGAATACATGACCTATATATAATATGAAAGATATTACCTGGGACAGGCTCAAGATACACTGTCATCTTAACACCCAACAAGAGGAAATTAGATTGAGCGATGAAATTTGAATCAAACAAAACCTTATTTACCTTTTTTGCAATTACAGGCTCCAATTCAAGGAAGCAATTTTGGGAGGAGGAGGCAACTTGTTCCAAAAGGTTCATGGCAAGACCATTTTCCAGTGCATGAAGGAGGACTCGTCCTTGAACAAGCACTTCAACGACGCGATGGCCGGCCTCTCCACGACGCAGACGAGGAAGATCCTCGAGGTCTACCACGGGTTCGACGGGATCAGGACTCTAGTTGACGTTGGTGGCGGAAAAGGCACGACACTTAACATGATTGTCTCAAAGTACCCCTCGATCAAGGGCATCAACTTCGATTTGCCCCAAGTCATCGAACATGCCCCTTCCTATCCCGGTACATTAATTATCACATGCTTCCCTGGCTTAGTTGCGCTTATTTGGGTTCCAATTACTTAGCACGAAATCATGTTTGCAAAAATTAGAGGCATTATTGTCCCCAAATTAGGCCTACAATTACTTTAGTAAAAATGGCACGCAGGCGTGGAGCACATCGGAGGGGACATGTTCGTGAGTGTCCCGGAGGGCGATGCGATCATGATTAAGGCAAGCTTCGTGAATCCTTCTCATTAATTATACTACTCGAACGCGGGCCATGACCTAACTTTATATGACTCCGCAAATTGGGCAGTGCACATGCCACAACTGGAGCGACGAGTCGTGCATAAAGTTACTGAAGAACTGTTACAAGGCGGTGCCGGCGAATGGGAAGGTGATCGTGATGGACTTCATAATGCCAGACGAGCCGGAGGATACGATGGCGTCTCGATACGTGTCACTGCTCGACAACGCCATGTTGATCCAGCCAGGAGGGAAGGAGAGGACCCAGAAGCAGTTCGAGTACCTGTGCAGAGAAGCAGGATTCACAGGCTTTAAGGTCGCTGCCCGAGCTGTGTCTGCACTGGGAGTGATTGAATTCACCAAGTGATCGAATGAAACTTCGTGATGCTTCTGATATGATGTTCTTCTTTCTTTTCTTGTTAGTCTCTGTCGGGTTTGTACCTCTTTGTCCAGGACCAGGTGGTCTTAACTTGTGTGCACGAAGCAAATAGACATTGTGGAATTCAATGAATATGAAATGCTTTGGAAGGGATTTTTCTGTCATCGAGATTTTTCTCTTTTGATTTCGCCTTAGGTCTCTTTATAGATCGGGTTAATACAATGGAAAACTTTAAATCAATACACTTATAACGAATTTACCCCAAACTAATTTTTTTGATTACCAAAAACTTCAACTGATATACTTATGAAAAATTTGAAAAAGAGTAATTCAACATCATCATCATCATCCTGGAGCAATACTCTAGTTTGCTTTTCTATCTTCTTAATTAGATGGGAATTTCTTCCTTTGCCCTTAATAGAAGGTAAAATCTCAAACCAATACATCCGTTAACTGCCATATATTATCTAACTCAGCAATTTGATAGTAAAATTTAATGAAAACTAAGGGAATTTAAATTTATCACAAATGTATCAGTTTGAGATTTTTCATGATATTAATCATTTTTTTTAAATAAGTAATAAGATGAATTGAAACAATATTTGTGAATTGAACGCAAAAGATCTCAACATAGTTATATTATGACCCAACAATTCATGCAGCCATTGATGGCATGTGAATTATTAAACGTGTAAATATCACAGGTATAAATGAAAATTCGATTTCTTTATTAGGACCCCAGCCTGCAAAAGTAAACTATTTTCGTATCGAAGCTCAACTCGACTATTTAGTCAAGCTACCTAGTTAAATTTGGCTTTAGAATCAAGTGGAGTTTGACCAATTTACCAGTGAGATCAAGCAGCTTCCTAGCAACTGACTCACTTCCATCCTCAAGCATCATTTGCCTTAACCCCACAGAAGTGTGTTGGGTGTTAAAAAAGGCTCGATACACATACATTTTTATTTTATAACATCATCACAAGCCAGAAACCTCTTCTACATAAAATCATTAAATTGGAAGGTGCGGGTCCCCAGTTCCTTTCACAGTTTTCGGCGTGAAATTTGGACCTCCATATCGTAGTGTTGATGCATGATCACAATTGCAATGGAAATGGACCTATTCATCACATTAAGCTAAAGGTCAAGGACTATATTGGACAAATTAAAAATTTATGGACGATATTGCACATTGAGTCACAATTCACATCTTCCACCCATCATTAAATGGCCTGAACAACAATCTGATCCATTAATAAAAGCAACCGCAGAGAAAGCTTGACGAGATTTTATATAACGGTTCAGGTTTGCTGTTATCTGTCATAAGAACACTCGGAGAAGTGCATCAAGAAGTTGATTCTCTGAGTGGCTGGGTCAGATTACAGTAAACATCACAACGCCATTGGTGCTGAAACTCCCATCAAATGCATGGTGTGCAATGGATGTTCGTTGAACGCAGCGCTCTGATCACTCTCAGTGCGCAAATACCATAACTGGACCGTCGACAGCAACAGAGAACCACCGAAATAGTAGTCATTGCAGCTTGCTCAAATGTTACAGTTGGAAAAAGAACATCGATCATAATAAACAAAAGCCTCATCATAAGTAGGATAACTCGAAGCTTGCCTTCGTGGAGTTTCCGTCAAAGTCGGCGGCGGAGGCGAGACCACTGAGAGGGCTGACCACCGACGGGGCTTTCAGTTGCGGCGGAGGTGACAGAGAGGAGCAAAGCTCAACGTCGATAGCGGGAGTTGGAGTTGGACTCGTTCTAAATTTCTGCATGCTTTTCGGTAATAATAAGACGGGGATAAAGGCGGCGAATCCCTGAACCTTTCAAAGTATTCGACGAGGTCCTTGAATTATCATTTTGTGCGATTGAGTATTTAAAGCATATGCTTTTTATTCGAATTAATTCTTCCATTAAAATAAAATTTGAAATGCCGACGATGATAGCCTTCCGAGTGACCACGTCAATATTGGCTGAATAAATTTGTTTTGGGAAAATTACCAAAAAAAAAAAAAGTTACAAATATATTGTAATTATATCAATTCAATCTTAAAGCCTTTATTTTTGCCAATTCAATTCATATAGCCAATTTTAGGTTGTTGGCACTGACATGGACGCCATATGGCCATCACTAACATGAACAATTTTTAATTAATATTTTATTTTTCAATTTATTTTTCTTTTTTTTCCTCTTTCCTCTGACTAGTGGACGATGCTCAGCCTTGATTGACAATGGTGAAGCCAAGCCTTGCCCTTAGCTAGCGAGGTCGAGCCTTACTGATCCTCACCATTAGCCAATGGGCGACGGCAACCGGCTAGAGGAAGGAGGAAAAAAAGAAAAGAAAAATAAATTTAAATTCGAAGAGCTAAAATATTATTTATTAGTATTGGCGGGACAATGTCTACATCATTGTTGGCCGCCCCAAATTGATCGGATAGACTAAATTAGCACAAATGCAAAAAGTTTAAGATTGAATTGGCATAATTAATAGACAAAAAAAGAATTGACACAGTTGCAATAGGTTTATAATTTTTTTAGTAATTATTCCAATTTGTACTTACATGTGATTTTCAGATGTTGATTAAATAAAAAAACAACCTGAGAGAGAGAGAGAGAGAGAGAGAGATGTGGAATGCAGCTGGAGGTGATGGCAACGAGAGCTGCCAAGCTACTGCTCTCCATCTTCGGCGTCGGTCGACCCCACCGAAGGCCAAATCTAGCCTTGATTGTGCAACCTTAGATGCGGGACACAGGGTCACACGACCCAATCGTCAATCGTCAAAGTGACAAGCTCTAACATTGCCTTCTAACCAAAAAACACTCTCTAGCATCGCCTGGCCGGGGCCTTGTGGCCACCAGTTATGCCTGGCCTAAAATTTGGATTTGATTCGGTCCTAAATTTTTCAAATATCTTTTTTTTATATTTTTGTTAATATTTATTTTGTTGTTTTGACGTCAGAGGCTGCGCCACCTCCCACACACCTGGGCGGGGTTCGCCGTGCGCATGTCAAAACTGAGAGTCATGCCTGATCTTATTTTTCAAATTTCCTTTTTCAATTTTTAATGTTTATTTTTTCAATATTCATCCATTTTTATTTTTTATTTTATTTTTAAAATGCCGCATAGGACGTCACGTCCCCATTTTATGACGATTCAGTCTTGCCAACATGTCCATAAATTATTGGAAGGAATGACCAACTCATATAAAAAGGCACATAGTTTAGAGATTCAATTTTGCATAAAAAATTCAGAAATCGCTAATCGGCTAATCTCTGATAAAATATTTAATTTTGATCGCAGAAGTGCCCTTTTTTCTTTTGGTGAGCAAATATGCATTTTAGTTTTATTTTGCAAACTATAAAACATTTCAAATCGGCATACCATATATTAGCATCCTTCCGAACATTAAAAATTGGTGGGAACATAATTGACAATTCACATGAACGAGTGGTGATATTATGGGATAATCATATTGATATGTATTGACGTTATAGTAATCTATTTTTCTATCTAACGTTTACTTTGCTTGTCAATTCTTGTCCGAATATGAGTCCCATGTTTGAGATTTGTCTTGAATTCATTTTGGCATACGCATTAGAAAACTTTTTCCTTTTTTGCATCATTTCACTCCATTTTCGGATTTTCTCTCTACGTTATTATTTTATTTTGCAATCAATCAAATGCGACATAAATATGTATATATATGTAATGTTATAATTTCTGAAATCAGTTTTTGTAAACATTTTGCAAGTCTAGTGTAATTTCGGTTGTGTGTTGCAACCGGCCTAGTTAAGGAAATGGTTGAGAGTTATTTTAGATAAAAGCCAAAGCCAAATACAAGGGTGTCGATAAACCGAATATTGCTGGGCTAGTGGAACATGCATTTTTATAAATATATAAAAAGAGAATATCAAGGGTCAGATTCGTCGTCAATAGTGCAATTCAATCCTTGGTTAAAAAAAAAAATAGGGAGTTCACATAACCTCGCATTCCTTGCATCCCTTCTACACATAGGGATTAGGAACATTGCATTCCACTAGGGCTTGGAATACATTTCATCAGGCCATTCATCCATAGGTTGAAAGTTGACATTTTCGACCAAACTGAGAAAGCCTACCTCTGACCGAAAACACCGTCGTTTCATCATCCTCATCATTTTCTTCATTCCATTTCTTCCGCACACCTAATTTAGGGACACTAAAGTTTAGAGATCCCAGGGCCAATAATGAATAATTCAACTGAGGAAGAAGGCTCGAGGAGCTAGTCAACTCCCAAAATCTATGGTTGACTTTTACGAGGGAGCCCATCTGGACTTTCTTGGCCCAAACCAGGCCCAGTATAAGATTCAAGAAATACCATGTTCGCGTGGTAGCATTCGATTCTCGTTCTCTCTCCCTTCGCCTATTGCAGTCCTTAACGTTATCGCCCTCGAGGCCTTATTCCTCCTTCCCCCTTTCCCTCCCTTTTTCTCGCTTTCTTTTCTCCCCTTTTTCCTCACAGTCCGATCGTCAGTCACGACCAGCAGCTGCTCTTCCTCAAGGTACCAACTCGTCCTTTCTGTTGACTATATTAGAAGCATGGTACATGCTATTGTGTCTAGCAATATCAACTGTATCAGACATAGCTGAAATATAATTAGAATGGCGTGACGTGTCCACAACTATGGCTTGCACACTGAAAACTTCCCCGTCAACCAAAACTTATACTGTCAGTATCTGGGATGGTATCTGTAATCTTTTCCCCCTTAATTGTGCATCACATGCTTGTGAAGTGATTAGTGTCTGCCTGAGATTATGATGCTCTCTTTAAAGTGGTTCCTTCAGCCACCCTATATTGAAATGCATGTGCAGGAATATCAACTTTAAAGATATCCCCTATATGTATTGTTTGTTCCGAAAATCAGCCAAAGTTTTACACTTTGAGTATAGTGGAAACATATGCACATAGATGTAAATTCATTGGTTGATAGTACAAATACTTTATCTTGAAATTGAGCCCTTTTTTTGTAAAGGAGTTTGAATACCCTTCATGCCTTGTAGCTGACTTACTTTTATTTATCCAAACAAAGGGCAAAGAAAGTATATGTTCTGCTAATGTTTGTACGAGGTGCAACTGAGCATTTGTTTTTATGTTTGTTGCACAGATTGGATCTCAATTTCAGAAGTGGCTAGGTCTTGTTTGTGTGGCCTGCTTTTGTTTCTATAAAATAAATTTTCAACAATAGACCTTTAATTGCTTATACTAAGCATGTCTTCATAGGACATGAGCCTAATTATGTTGGAAGATACAGAATAATAGACACTAAAGCTCTGGAAGCAGCTATGGAAGCAGCTGGAGGTACTCGTTTAATGATAGAGGCTAAACTATCTGTTGGACCCCCAATTTCCGGTATGCGCCGTCATGGGCATAGTAGCCGTTTGCATGAAGTTGGTGTAAGTGTCGCAAGTGGTAACTTTCTTGCAGCCAAGGTAACGGTTTATATGCTTACTCTCTTGGTCGATATCTCGAATTAGTTGAACGAACGGTTTACGTGTTGATTATTTTATTTGTAGCGAAGAGGAGTTATTGAAGGTGTTGATTTTGGGGCAACGGGTGAAGTAAAGAAAGTGGATGTTTCTCGTATTCGTGAGAGGCTTGATGGTGGATGTATAGTTGTATTCAACCTGGGCTATTTCAGCTCTGGAGAAGTTCTGAATTGCAAGAATGGATTATTGATTTCCATGCATAAAAAAAAAGGAACCTGTTGGAACCTAAAACTGACCCCGGAACTTGTGACAGGGTAGGTTCCAGGTTTTTGATTCTGATGGGTAGGTTCCAAATTCCAAAAATTGAGGAACTTGTACCTCAGGTTCCAGGTTTCAAACAGAACCGAATCGGAATCGGGAACCGCTCACCCCTCACCCCTATCAGCTCGTGCTCTGTTTTTAATAAGGTAAAAACCTACACCCTTCACCACCAGCAGAGCGAAAATCGATCGCATTCGAAGCTGTTTCGATGACCTCGGATTAGCTGTATTGCCTTTGTTTTAGTCAGGCCGGAGTTCGCGCGAGCCGGACCGCAGCAGAAGGTATTTCATGTACTTACAGGGGGGAGAGTGATGGCTTGTGTCGTTGGATTCAGGTTAAGACAGAAAATCTAGGATTGTTTCAATGCCTTGAACCATATCCTATCCTGCATTCCGTGAAGTTCTGGTTGAATATTTGGCGATGGAACTTCACTTGTCTTGATTAGATAATAGAACTTTAATTTGAATCATCTAATACACTAAGTGTCAACCTTCAAGAAGTGAGGTCCAAATGGCCCAAATGTTCGCGATGCCGTTAGCTCACCGGATTCTGATCGAAGTGCACTAATTGCAAAAATTGTAAACGAATTGCAAATTTTATGCATGTACTGAGCAATTGAAATCACTATTTCGTAAAACTGATCGGGAGGAAATCACCACATTCATGTCGTAGCGCCAAATGTTCATGGTCCATGAATGGATGTCACTTATGAACTAGCCAAACAGCAAGATTGCTGAACTAGTAAAAGCTCTCCCTCTCTCTCTCTCTCTCTCTCTCTCTCTCTCTCTCTCTCTCTCTCTCTCTCTCTCTCTGAAGGCCAAAAGAGAGAACTTAACCCACTAAGAATCTTTACAAATTATATATACAGATGTGAGAATCGGTAAGTGCAAATTATTTGTAGAACTCTAATGAACCACCTACTCTGGTCTGAATTTCACCCATCAGCCGACAATTAATGAGGCTGGCTCTTCTGACATGAATAGGCAGGACCAACCAACAACAACCTACAAATTGTCTCGCGTATCAAGATTAAAAAGTAAGGAAGGAGGAGTTCAGGATTAAAAAGTAAGGAGACATGCAGGAGGAGAGCAAGCTTGGACAAATGGGTTTTGGTTCCAACGGTCTTTGATCACCTTAGGTGAGAATCATATGTTTCCAAGAGATTATCAGGAATGACCAAAGGCAACTTATCTATGTACATGAAGAGCCTCCGAAGATTCTCCCTGGTCACGGTGAACCTGTCAACTATGTCCCTACTGTCCATGAATATCCAAAGGTTGCCCCAGTTTACTCTCTTGAGGTTTGTTCTGACAGAACGGGCAGGACTGCGATCTTGTCCGCCTGTAATGTCACAATGAGGCCACATTAGAAAATTTTCACACAAACCCTGCAGTTAATGAATAGTCCCAGCAAAACTAGAACGGCGACACTAGAGTAAAAGATCAAAGTTGTTCTAGCATCTGATCTTTCTTACATGACACGGCCAAATGAATCATATAACTGGATAACCTAACTTGACAATGGACTGTAGTGAAAAATCAAACAAGATTAGAGAACCGAGAAGTACTGTATGACAACTTATATGAACCCCCCTTGTTGATTGTTGGCAGATAGCAAATAATTCATCAGAGGTTCCATTTTAACCATATAAACTACAATACAAATGCAAAAACTCTATGACAAGTAGCAATTATAATAATAAATAAACGTCCATGACCCAATGAGGGTGAAAAAAACAAACTAATTTTAGAGTAGCTTACACCGGTAGGGAGATTTTAGACCAAAGAGAGAGAGAGAGAGAGAGAGAGAGAATCTGTAAGGAGATTTCAAAATGCTTTAACAAGAACTAGTGACTTCATTAAGGTTATTCAACTTCAATAGGGAATTAGCAAATTTGAACTCCCATCAACTATCAGAGATTGCCAGCAATATCTTTGAAGACTTAAATCTGACTTTATTGCTGAAAGAAGATTTATGTGTATGCAATTGGAAGAATGAAAAGTGAACTACCAAATTCATGAATAATGCATTATAGAGGTGGTTATGGAGGGTGATGGCAAAATTGGCATTTACTGAAAAGTAAAAACCATTTCAGATGCTCAAATCAAATCCAATTTTGCATAACTTTTACACATCCCTCGTCACTTATTAGTCTCATCATTCTTAATTTTGCAACTGGAAGTCCAGGCATTAAGTGTCCACACAAGACAAATTGACAATTATAAATTCACACAAAGCGCAAGAGACAACAAAACCATGGTTCTCTCTTCAATTTTTTCCAGCGAGCAGAAACCCAAGCTTATCATATGTCCCAACCTCCACCCACATAAAAATTCAAACATGAAAGATCATCAATTGGGCTTCATTGAAATGCTCCCAATACTCTCATAGGATGCAGCTCCCTTTGCACATGATTTATTGATCCATGCTAGTATGTATCCATGGTCCCTGCTAATGGTATATGCAAGAATCTGACTTGTTCTTACCTCATAGGATCTGTAACTGGGTTGGAGAAACAAGAAATAGTTAAAAGCAGTCCCCCACCAAATCCTCAATATCTGCTAAGTTTCTGGGAAGCTTGATTAGTACTATCTAAGGAAGGCCGACATTGCCCCACTCTAAGACTGCCTGCCATTTTCAAACAACTATTGATCTTTAAAAGCAACTGCTCTCTGAATAAAGAAAGTCACCAGATTGCCAATTCTCTAAAGCACCCCGTCCACTTCATCAACCCGCTTTCCCACATTTCCTACCATGCAAAGCTGCAAATCCTAGTGGACATACATCAAACTTCTAAAATTTCTGATCGCACATATGCACTGAAAAGGACACAAGACAGATATAGAATGTTATACAACAGGACACGAAAGACTGGGAAGGCTGGGATCAGATAGAGGTAGTGCAAATTTAATGCTATGGTGAAATCGCTTGGTCTAATGTAACTATTCATTAAGTGAGCTCATGCAAATATTTCTCCTATTTTGCAGATGAAGAATTTGAGAGTTCTAGATCTTACAGGTTGTGCTAGCTTATTAGTCACTCCTAAGTTCTCTGGCTGCAAAAATCTGGCCATATTGATTTTGGAGTGATATTCTCAGTTGGTCAAGATAGATCATTCCATCAGCGATTTGAAGTGCTTGGTCTCCCTGAATTTGAAGTTCTGCATAGAGCTCAGCAGGTTGCCGGTAGAAGTGGGTCACCTAACAGCTTTGAAAGAGCTCCTCATCGACGGGACTTCAGTACAAAAAATTCCCATCTCCATTGGTCATTTAAAGCAGCTGGAAACTCTGACTGCCTCAAACTGCTTCTCATTGAGTCAACTGCCTAGAACAATATGTCACATGACAAATATCATACTTCTTTCCCTGGATGGCTCCAGGATTGCAGCACTTCCTGATTCCATTGGAGAACTAGTCTGTCTTAAACACTTGTCATTAAGGGATTGTCGTTGACTAAGAAAACTTACAAGCTCCATTGGCAACATAGGAAGATCATTAGTCGAGTTAGACATGTCGGGGACAAGGTTGTCCAAGCTTCCAGATTTGATAAAAAATCTGCAGAATTTGAAGGTGCTGAGAATGGATTCTTGTTTCTTTAGTGAGTTCCCTCCTGATATTGGAGAGCTGACCAACCTCAAAGAGATACACGCCTCCTGGTGTCGAAGTATCGAGGGGGGCATTCCTGACAACATCACGAAACTGCATAATCTGAGAATCTTGAGGCTGTGACATTCGAGTATTTCAACCATACCGACAGAGATCCACCAACTTTCCAAACTTCAAATCCTCGATTTACTTCACTGCAACATGATCAAAGAGTTGCCCAGACTCCCCTCTAGCATAACGGTTTTGTATGTAGAGGATGAACTTAAGTCATCGCATCTGCCATAGCTAGGAAAGCTATGACAATGTGATGAAGACTAGGCTCCAAAGACCATGGAGGAATGATGGCCTTTCCATTTACTTCATGTTTTCATTCCAAATTTGAATATGAATATCACCAAGAACTTTATGCGTATGTATTTATACCATATTCAAGTATTACGGAAACTAAGAGATGCACAATTAATAAATGGGATTAATATCACAAAAAACCCCAAATTAGTACACCTGTGACAAATTTACTCCAAATTAATTTTTTTATCACAAAAACCCCAAATCGGTACATTTATGTCAAATTTAGTCTCCGTTAATTTCCATTAAATAGGATTAATGCCACGAAAAATCATAAATCAATACACTTATGACAAGTAGAGGGTAAAATCCCAAGCCGGTGCACCCATCAACTATCACGTGTCCTCCAACTCAACAATTTGAACGGTAAAATTTAATGAAAATAAATGGAAAGTAAATAAGATATACTAGTCTGGGATTTTTTTTTCTTTTTTGTAGTAAAAGAATTAGTTTTAGGTAAGTTTATTATATATATGCCAATTTAGAGTTTTTGGTAATATTAACCCTAAGAAATATTACACAATCAACTCACATTTATTGCGATTCTATTTCTCATTCTCAAGACTCCCTCTCAAGCTGGGGCATAAATATCATGTATGGCAAATACACACACATACTTGACTCAGGGACTATGCAAAGCTTCAATGAATACATCGGCTACCAATCATTAGTTCTAAAAAACGCAGACTAGATTTCCCAAGACAATAGCATATTTCCAAAAAAAATTGATTGTCAACCTCTATATGCTTTGTCCTCTCATAAAAAACAGGATTCAAAGCAACACGTATCGCTGCTTGATTATCACAAAACAGCGCCATCAACTGCAACTGCGTCATACCCAAGCTTCAACTCATACGTACCAACTCCTCGAAATGTATTTCCAATTCTGAATTTGTCTGAAGAAGCCGGGAAATAGGCCAGCTACAGACTCGTCTTCATTAACAGCAATATCAAGCATGATAGGTTTTAAAAGACTGGTCAGTACCTCATCAATCATACTAGGACCTCTCTTTTCTTCCATTCCCCATATTGAAGGTGATGTGAACAGCAACACCTTATAACGCTGATCACTTATCAAATGGCATATTTAACAATGAAACTCTTCTCCATGATCTCTCCTTTTCTTTCAAAACACCTCCATATCCATTTGCCTAAAAGAGCTTGAAGAACAAACCATTTTCTTCAGGTAGCCAGTCCCCATCTGAACATAAGAACAAATTGAAGTCCAGTGGATTCGATGAAAACTGGACGTATCATCATCAGGTCTCCTGGTGACGGAAATCTCTTTCCAAATTCTCTAATATGTTTGCAACATAGGAACTGAAAGAAGTGACAAAAAGTTAGTAGGTTAGTCTCGACAAAAAGCCCTCAATAATAATAATTATTCTAACCCTTTCGGACAAAAACCTCATCCAACTGGCCAGCTTCCCTCCATTCTTCTCAATGATTCCCTTTCAAACAGATTCACAATTCAAATGGGAACCTACCAGCAATCACAATAAGCTATTTGAACAGCGTCCATATGTGCAGCCAATAACTCCAGCTAGGTTAGACACCTCAACCATCACTGTGTTTCAAACAACAATGGTGTCCTTTAGTATACAATGCGCCAAGGAAGACATACTCCGCAACAATGGAAGTGGATCATAATTCTTTTGACTCACAGAAGTCAGAGTTTCAAAGACCATAGTGCTTGTTCATTAGCTCCAAACAGCTATATTTCTCATATTTGCAATCTTTCTGTTTCTCCAATTTGCTCAGAGATAATGCTGCCAGGATGCTACAGGATCCTGGTAAAACAAGAAATAGCCTCAGAATCTACATTATACAGGCACAGAATCTTTTTATGAGCAATCATAAAGGTGATAGAGAGCTCTCATCTATTTAATCATGCCCATTTTGTTAAAGCGTGCCTAGTGACCAAGAAGTCTCTTGAAGATGTCATGCCATCTCTTTAATCAATGGGAGAGTTAAATTACCAAAAATTCTGAAGGAAAAAGATACCAAAAGTCCTTATTCATAATGAAGCTCCACGCACCCACTAAAGACAAAGATAGATCAGAAAACTTTCTATTAAAGTAAGGTACGCCAACTTCTTATGAACCAGAAGCTTATTTTCTGAAATGCACAAAAAATAAAGTGGAACTGTTGTCAAGCATATAAAATAAGCATACTGGGGTGAAGGATACACAAGAAGTCCATGACCATCATGAAATCATGACATTTGTATCAAATAGAAAATAATGAGCATCTACGGTGTTGGTAGAAACAGTAACAAGCAGAATTAACTCTGACCTTCGATCCTTATAGTCTTGTCTGCTTCTTTCATTGTTCTCTAATCAATTCAGGCAATAAGTCAGCAGCCTCTTTCCCTTTCTCCCAATGCACAAATCCTTCTACAACTGCCTTCGATGTTTCCTCGTCCAGAGCACATCCATTACCCATCATTTCCTCAAACACTTGAGCAGCTTTATCTATATCTCCTTTCCTAAAGAAATATCGAACAAGAGTATTGAAAGTCGAAGCATCAACAGAAATTCCTCTGGCCCACATGCTTAGGTAAAGCTGATAAGCACGATTTATTTCGCCAAGGCCAGCAAGGCCTTGAATGACCACATTGTGGATTCTGACATGAACAGACCAAGTTAAACGATTGGGAGAGATTCCTTCTAGTATCATCTCATCAAGGGAGTTGGCACCCTCCTGAAATTTGCACTTGTCGCAAAAGCCAGCAATGATCTTGCCATATAGTCCCACATCTGGTTTCAAACCCTGAAGCTTCATCCTGTCAAGAGTCTCCAAAGCTTCATAAACTTTCCCTTCTTTACAGAGCCCATGGATTAAAGTGCTGTAAGTTATCATATTGGGCCTCAGCCGTTTCCTAACCATCATGTCCAAAAACTCCATTGCTTGAGAAGAACACCCACTCTTGCAAAATCCATCCATTAATGAACTGAAAGTAAACACATTAGGCTCAATACCTTTGCCCATCATCTGTTCAAACAATCCAAAAGCTTCATTTAAATTCTCAGATTGACAGAGACTGTGAATCATTGAAGTGTAGGTGATTACACTAGGTGAACAACCTTTTTTTTTTTTTTTTGGTAACGATAGGTGAACAACCTTTTGTCTCCATCTCTTCAAATAATTTCCTGGCATCACCAATTTTTCCCCATTTACACAATCCATTTATCAAAGTACCATATGTATATGAATCTGGAATAAATCCACGATTTGGCATCTCATAAAATATCTGAAGGGCAGAATCCATCATTCCACTATTCTTGCACAAAGCTTTGATCAAAACATTGAGAGAAGCAACCGTGGGTGATACACCAATCGCCCTCATGTGTTTATAAAATCTAAGAGCTAGTTTCAATTGGTTTTCCTCAACTAGTATATCCAAAATAGTGACGTATGATTTGGGTGAAGGTTTGCATTGGAAGCGCTTCATCCTCTCGAATACCCTCAATGAATCCAGTGGCCTGTGAACCCGCCCGTAGCCTCTGCAGATGGAGAGAAATATGTCTTCTGTAAGATTACATTGCTCTTCTTTCATTCTCTGAAGAAGCTCTTCCGCTGTCCAGAACTGATTTGCAGAGACCAATTTCGATATGATAAGACTAAAGGTTTTCTCATCATGACGAAAACCATTACTATACTCTGCTTTTGCCGAATCAAAGATCAGCATTGCCCTCTGTACATCCCTTTCAGCCCTAATAAGCTGCTCTATTTGGGATGTCGTAATTTTATTAGACCATTTGATTCTACTGGCCATTGCAGCAAACTTTTTAGCCTGATCACAGCTCAGGAGAAATGGAAAAAATATGCTGACCTCCACTCACAAAGAGATGATCCACATTGGGCTTTCAGCAGAATGAATGAGCCAGGTAACAATCATCTAATAACTGCACCGATCACCATGAACGCAGTAAATCCGCATCAAATAAAGAATTTTATTTCTCCCACATATAACTTACCAAGATTTTACAATCAATGAAAGAAGAACAATCATGCAGACAAGAGGAAAAAAAAAAGAAACATATTTCAGCCTAACGGACCTCTTAAAAGGGACAAGCAAGAAGAGGGTGCAATCACAACTCCCAAGATACACACGCATCTTCCACTCATCATTAAACAGCCCGAAAAACAATCTAATCTAGCAATAAAAGCAAATGCAGCAAAAGCTCGACAAGAAATTTTTATCGCGGTTCGCTTTCGCACTCATTTCTTGCAAGAACACTCGAAGAAATGCATCAAGAAGTTGATTCTCTGGGTAAGTACGGTCGGATTACAATGGATATCGCAATGCCATTCGTCCTGGAACTTCCATCAAACACATGGCGTGCAAGGGATGCTCGTCGAACGCGATGAACTCCGTTGCCATCGGTGCGCTAAACACCATAGCTGCACCGTCGCTAGCGACACGGAACCGCCAAAATAGTGGGTCATTTGAGCTTTGCTCAAATCCTGCGGTTGCGAAAAGAACATCGCATCTTGATAAGAAAGCCTGGACAAAAGTACCCGGAAGCTTGCCTTCGTGGAGGTTCTTCTCGAAGTTGGCGGTGGAGGTGAGACCGCTGAGGGGGCTGACCGCCGACGGGCGCGTTCGGTTGCGGCGGCGGCGCGCGGCGGAGAGGAGCAAGCTCGACGTCGACGGCCGGACTAGGTGCTGTGCTTGTTTTAACGTATATATGTATTTCGACATTAATAAGATAGGATGAAAACCCGGAACTTTTTTTTTTTTTGTGCGATTCAGCTAAAATAAAAGGTTTTTTTTTTTTTTTTTTTTAATTCGAACTGGTTTTTTCTGTTAAGATAAAAACGGAAAGGGAAAAACATTTAAAAAAAATTAAAATTATTGCACATTTACCATAATTTTTTTATGATGTCAAAAAATTATATATTATTCTCATTGAGAGACACATTTATTTTCCTTTACAATTTCATTTAAAATAACTGTCAAAAAGCTTACGTGAATCTAATATGACACTTTTGGGCTACATTGGGCAATGGAATAAAATTCATAATGGGATAAATTTTATCATTTCTTGCATATTTAATGCATATTTAATGCCTCATTAAAATAGATAAAGTTAGATATAAAGAAAATATAAATCGAGATAAATTATCATATAGGAAAGTAAGATAATGGTGAATAAGATATCTAAATCTATAATAAGAAAGTTATTTTTTTCAAACAATAAACTTCTTAAATTAAGAAAATTAAAATTATATTTTAATGTAATTAATATTTGAATTCTAAAATAACAATTTAGTTTTATTTTAATTTATATATTTGAATTTAATTTAATTCTGTTTTATAATATAAATTTAAATATATACTCATATTTATTCATATTTTAGTTGTTTTAATATTTTAGATATATTAATATGGTTTATTGTTTAATAAACTTTTATTGAAGAATGATGGAAGGAGAAGAAAAAATAAAAACAGAAATTAATTAAAAAAGAAGAGGAAAATAAAATGAAATGGAAATAAAATAGGTAAGGGTGCCTGAAAGATTTTTACTATTTCTATTTATAATTTTTTTATTTGTTTATACTAATAATAATAATATATCTAATATGATGTAAACATATTCGACTTTATTATTGCATTCACCAAATAATAGATAGAATATAATTAAATTATACCATTTCAAGTCCTATCCCGAATAAAAATTTGAATGACCAAACATAACTTTAGGGACAAGTGGGGCCGAAATGCGACATTACATCAGAAAAAGAAAAAGATTTAAAAAGGAAAAAAAATTGCACCACCTATCCTCTCCCTCCAGAGGAAAAACAGTACGAAGATTCAAGAATGTCGAGTTTGAGCGGCTATCATGGCCTCTCTAGCTCAAAGCTTGGCTTGTCTGACCTTGACCTTCGAAACTCACAACCACCATGACCGCTCTAGCTAGAAGATTGGCTTAAGGGTCTAATTTAGTCCTTCAAAGCTTGCAGGTAGTCGCAAGTTGCCATGGCCAAGCTTTGAATTCGCGGGTGGTCCCAAGCCGTCATGGCCAAGCTTCGAAGCTCACGACTGCCATGACCACTCTAGCTCAAATCTTGGCTTGAGGTATGACCACGACCTTTGAAGCTCGCGAGTATTCGCAGGCAGCCAAGGCCAAGTTTTGAAGCGGCTTGAAGGTCGAGCTTCGAAGCTCACAGCCGCCGCCATGGCCACTCAAGCTCAAAGCTTGGCTTGATTGTCTGTCTCCATCTTCAAACCTCGTGAATGGTCGGGCAACCGCCAACGAGCACCATCGGAGGAGTTTGGCCAAGCGATTGAAGACGGTGAACGCGGGGAATGGTACTTTGCAAAGTATTGGGGAAGATGATGACTAGTGCAATTTTTTTCTTTTTAGTTTTTTTTTTTTTTAAAATGTAACACCACATTGTCATCGGCCCTTGGCCAGGCCCGGCAACCCTGACCGACTCTCCCCCCACCGTCACCGGCCCTTCCCGGCGACAACAAGGAGGCTGCAACAATGCCGCCTCCAACTATTCATCTTCTTCCTTCCTTCCTTCCTTCTTTTGTCAAATTCATTTTAAATTTAATTTAATTAATTTTCATATTAATTATTTATCCACATCAACAGCAAAACGATGTAGTTTTTACACTTATCTAGTCACATCAACATGCAAAACGACATTGTTTTGCATT
Source organism: Eucalyptus erythrocorys (assembly GCA_014182555.1). Taxonomy (NCBI): domain Eukaryota; kingdom Viridiplantae; phylum Streptophyta; class Magnoliopsida; order Myrtales; family Myrtaceae; genus Eucalyptus; species Eucalyptus erythrocorys. The sequence continues at coordinate 37,016,488 of CM024601.1, forward strand.
TGTATCACTGGAGAATCGCCACGTCTGTAATTTGATCGAATTTTCTCACCGTTGACACTTTTTTTTTTTTAGGTGAAAGGTAAGAATAATCTCATTTTGACACTTAACTAATCCATTTTACTCTGATTTTGACACTTAAGTGTCACTTTCCTAATTTTAATACTTAAGTATCTTTCCGTGACAAGTTTTGACACTGCAAATATCGATACTCATAGCTTGTGCTTTTGAAATACTATAATCTTCATACTTGGAAGGACAGACATCTCTTTTCACAACAGCATTTTTGATTAAACGCTCCTTTTCGCATTTTTAGAAGTAACTTGCACTATTTTTTTTTTTTTTTTTGAAGAATAAATGTAGGCAACTCTCGTCAAAACAGTGAGTTTAAATGGACACATATTTTGCATTCTAATAGTAATTTAGATGGTGTTTGTTTTGTGAATAGCATCTTCATTAGGTGATTTGCATTTTCTCTTCTTTTTGAAAACTGTATACATTGCACAACCACATTGATACCATCGGAAAAGTTCATTTTCTTGATAAAGACGAAGCAAACACCTCAAACCTTTGAAGTCACAATACCTACTGACAACTGAAAAATTTGCAGACCGCTTACAGACATAGACAATATATATCAGTGACTATTAATTTCGCCATGGAATAAGTAACTTTTTACGATGAAAAGTAATTTTCCACCTATTAAAATTAGTAACTTCACCATGTTAATCATCACTTTTTATAAATAGGGATATGTGCAACACAAATCCTAAAACTTATAGGGAAAGTGCAATTGAGTCCTAAAACTTACAAAAAGTGCAATCAAGTCCTAAAACTTATCAAATTGGTTCAATTCAGTCCTAAAGTTAACACCGTCACATTTATTAACGGAAAACGTTGACGTGGCGCTGACGTGGCTTTTAACATTATTTTTATTCTTGTTTAAATTAGATTTAAAAATAAAAAATGGAAAAGCTAAATTTATTTAAAAAAAGAAAACTGTGCAAAAAAAAAAAAAAAAGAGCACCGATGGTGCTTCCGCCGCGCCCATCGCCGGAGTGGCCGGTGACAATCACCGGAGTGGGCCGGCGACAGTTGCCGGCCCTCACCCGGGCGAGGCCTCGCCAGCCCCAGGCAAGGGCTGGCTAGCCCCGCCAGGTCGGGCGGCGACACCCAAACCCCCAAATGCCGGGCACGCCGGGCCTCGGGGGTCGGCGACCATCGCCCTCCCTCCGAGAGGCCTCGCCGGCCCTCACGAGGGGCCGGCGACCATCGGCCGCCCTGCGGGAGGCCTTGCCGGCCCTCGCCTAGGGTCGGCGATGCTCGCCCAGATCTGGGGGTCCCCGACGCCAGATCGGGTGGAGTTGTCGATGAAGGCTGGGCGACGATGGTAGTCCGGTGCGGTGATGGCGTCGGGGGGTTAGCACTAGGACGTCGGGGAACGGCATGGCGTCGAGGCTACAGCGCACGGCTCGACAAAGCAAGCCGTGCGGCGACGGCCACGCTCGGATCCGGACGGCGTGCGGGGCACGGCGTGCCCAGATCTCGCCCGACCAGGCGGGGTGGTCAAGCGAGGCCTCGCTTGGGGCCGGCGAGGCCTCGCCCGGCGACCCTGGGCCGACACCCGTCGCCGGCCCCTCCGGCAACCGTCGCCGGCCCTCCCGGCGATGGGTGGCGAGGCCGCAGCAAAATGCCCGCCGGTGCCCTTTTTTTTAACGTTTTGTTTTTTAAATGAATTTTAGTTTTTCATTTTTAGTTTTTAAATATAATTTTTAATAATTTTGAATAAAAAATAATTTAAAAAAGCCACGTGGCAAATAAAAATTTATTAAAAATATGATGTCAACGCCACGTCAGCATTTTCCGTTAAAAAATCTAACGGTGTTAACTTTAAGACTGAATTGAACCAATTTGACAAGTTTTAGGACTTGATTGCACTTTTTGTAAGTTTTAGGACTTAATTGCACTTTCCTTATAAGTTTTAGGACTTGTGTTGCACATATCCCTTATAAATAAGTGAAGTGTGAGCATAATGGCGACCAATAATTTCTTGATGTAGTCAGTAATTTCTAATTTTGAAAGTTGCTTATCCATGCGATTAATGAAAATCACAAAAGGGACTTTGGATATATCAATGATAAGTTACATCCATACGTACTTAGTGCTTACCAAAAACAAGTTATTAACAACTTTCCCGAAATGCTAAAAAAAGGATCATTTAAGCAATAAACTTCAGAAATAGCAGTGCTGGAGAATATGCATTTGCAAGTTGTACCTCTAAAGAAACCCAATACACACGAGCTATTTTATTGAAATCGAGTGAGACTGATACTGAAGCATTCTTCAACAATCTTGCTACGCGCACCGACCACCGATCCGTTTCCTTGGATTGCCGCATATTAGGAGGCTGAATCCAAAAGCAGCACATCCTAATTCATCCACCCGAGCAAACATATCTCTAGGAACCGAGAGCAATTCCAGACGTCCAAGTACATCCCTGTCAAGCTGCAGAAACCAAGCTTTTCTTTGAATCAATCCAATAGCTAAGCGATTGCAATTCGTACAAGAAACAATAAAGAAGAAGAAGAAGCAAGGCGTTTTATGTTGAATTTTATAGCACCAAAACAGAGTCCTAGTAACCTGACAGTACTCGAGAATGTGCGTTCACATTGCAGGCCTCATGCTACTTTAAACTATGTACAGATAAGAATGGTGGAAGATAACAACTCTCATCTTCAAAGAACGATCTTCAGTTATGTGTTTTACCAGTACATTTGCATTTGCATATACAATACAGAATGTATAGCAATGAGAGAAGAGAAAAGTTCTAATAAAATTTATGCTATAAACCTGTTGTTCATTGTCCATGTAAACCCCTTGCAAAGAGTTTCTCTCTAATCTTTTGCAGCTGATTTGCAGCTCCGCTAATGCTCATCCGTCTTCCAGGCATTTCATCGGAGCAAGCGACTCCAATATTATATACTGTAACCAAGCACTCTTGAAATATGCCATCGCTTTCGGAGAGCCAATGCCGATAGCTATTGGTGCTTAAATGATTCTCTCTTTCTTGAAGCAGAATGTGATCACTAATTTCCATCACTTGTTCAGGCAAAGCTTCAGCCACAAAACTATGAAGAGTCAAATTGTCTCTAAATATGTCATCGATGGGACTCAACCCTGTGAACATCTCCAATAAGAGAATGCCATAACTATAGATATCTCCTTCTCTTGAAACCTCACATCCCATTGCATATTTAGTGACAAATGTAGATCATAGTGCGGGTGAAATTTGGAGTACGGATCACTAAAGCAGAATGTAATGGGCATAACAGGTATCATGCAGCTACCAAACTCACAAAGTAACCCATCAACATTTTTTTTACCTATGTAAACCTTTTTTGTCTGAATGAGAGAATTACCTGGTGGAGCATAACCAATTGTTCCTCTTATGCCCATTGAGCTCATTTGATTAGCTATGGTATCAATGGATGATCCAAGGAGGAACTTTGCTAATCCAAAGTCACCAACATGGGCAACCATGTCAGCATCTAAAGGGATATTGACAGGCTTTAGATCACAATGAACAATGGGGATGTGGCACTGGTGATGAAGATAATCCAGTGCAGAAGCAACATCCAATAGCAACATTTATCCTATGAAAGCAATTCAATGTCTGGGTAGGTTCGTTCCTGTGAGATGGTGTCGGGTTTGGGTGTAGCCACCTTTCTAGGCTTCCCTTTTCCATGTACTCATAAACTAAGGCCTTAAAATCATTTTGCTGATGATCAATACCCGAGCAAATTGTCAATATCTTTAGAAGATTTCAATGTCTGATGTTCTTTAATGCCTCGCACTCCGCCATGAAGCTCTTTAGAGCACCACGATGCACTAAATGAAGCACCGTCACTACAACGGTCGTACCGTTCTCCTCAATTATCCCCTTGTAAATAGAACCAAAGCTTCCAACACCGATCAAATTCATTGAAGAAAAACCATCGGTTGCTTTTAGGAGTGCTCGATAAGATATGTATGGCCATGAATCCTCCATGGAAGTTGAAATCGATTCTTTTACTTTCTTCTTTAACCAACAAAGATACAAAAAAAATAGAGTAAGAATTATTCCAAGAATGCCAAAAATAATACAAGCCGACGATAACAATATATAGATTTTTCTTCTCTTGGAGCTTTTGGAGACGCATTCGGGGAGGTGAAATCCCGGCAATCCCCCACAAAGCACAATGTTCCCAATAATAGAAGTCATGATAGCATTCTTAAAGACTCCTTCATGCGGTAGCATGCCTTCAAAGCTATTGTAAGACAAATTCAAAAGTTCCAAGGAATGAAATAACACTAAGAATTCTAGAATCTGACCCGACAAATTGTTGCGTGAAAGATCTAGTTCTTCAATGCCTCCCAACGATCTGATCGATTGAGGGATGGACCCATTGAAGAAGTTTCCCCCTATCCTTAGTATTGTCAATCCAGTGCAATCCCCTAAACTATTTGGGATTTCACCTACCAACATATTGTCAGAGATGTCCAACTCAATCAGAGTTCTCAAGTTCCCTACTTCTACGGGTAGAACCTCGCTCAGACGGCTACGAGACAAGTCCAGAAAGATTGTTATCGATGAGAGACCTATGAGCTGTGGGGGTATGGAACTACTGAGATTGTTACTAGAAAGACCAAGCCACTAGAGGGATTGGCACTTCGATAGATGTGAGGGAATTTGCCCATGAAAGTTGTTCAGACCAAGACTTAGTTGGATCAACTTAGTTAGATTTCCTAAAGAAGTGGGGATTGTCCCTCTTAGGTTGTTACTGTCTAAAAACAATTTCGCTAGATTTTGTAAATTCCCAATATTTGGGGAGATCCCGCCTGAAAACTTGTTAACAGCCAGAATTAACACTTCTAGGTTGACTAGATTTCCAATTTCTTGAGGAATCGTACCAAACATTAGGTTCTCGTGTGCGCTGAATAACTTGAGTGCGCTCAAGAAATTACCTATGCATTTGGGTAATGCCCCCATCGAGTCTGTTCAGACCAATTTCGACGGACTTTAATTTTGTGCAGTTTGTCAATGAGCATACGAAGCTCAAGTCTTTAGAATTTCCACTTCCCAACTCATTATCATAGATGGAAAAATATGAAAGCTTGGGCATATTTCTGAAAGAAGGCACTTTCCCTGAAAGCTTGTTGTTTCCGAATTCAATCATCTCTAGATTTGTCCAGTTGGACATCGAGGGAGGAACTGGTCCCTCAAATTGGTTCTCCAAAATGCCAAAAGCTTGAATATTTGGGAGCATCAAGCCTAAGTCTGTAGGAAGACTCCCCATAATCCGATTAACTCCCACCTCAAACAAAACCAAAGAAGAGAGATTAAGCAATGAGGACGGAATTGTGCCAGACAATCTGTTCTCTGCAAAAGTGACAAATTGTAAATTTGTCAGGCGACCTAGAACTTTGGGAATGCTCCCGCCCAAGTTATTTGCTCTAAGTTGAAGAAAATGCAGTGAAGATAGGTTTCCGAAGGAGGAAGGCATGTTATCAAAGAGTGCATTTTCATAAAAGGATAAATATTTTAGCTTTGACAATGAATTGAGTTATGGGGGAATTTCTCCGGTTAGTTGGTTGGATTTAATGCTAACGACTACTAGTTTTGAGCAACCTGACACATTTCTGGGAATTTCTCCAGCCAGTGAATTGTTGTCTAGCTGCAACCAACGTAAGAGGCGCAACCGCCCAACTTGCGGGGGGATTTCTCCAACAAGACTATTATTTTAGAGACAAATCTCACTCAAGAAGCTTAGATTTCCGATATGAGGAGAGATGGACCCTGAGAATCCGAGTGAGGAAAAATTTAGGACCGTGACCCTTTGGTGTCTCAGGCCACACCTAACTCCATACCAATGGCAAAATCCAAAGGTGTCGTTCCATGAGTCAAGCACCGAATAAGGGTCTTTGATTGCGGCCTTAAATGCGAGGAGTGCAAGTTTGTCGGTTTCATTTGTGGTGGAGGAGACAAAGACAAGGCATGATGCAAGCACAAGACAAAGAAGGAAACAACACGATTGTAATTGCGCAAAACTGAAGTGCACAAGCTCCATAGCTCGAGCAGAAGTGGGTAGACATGAAGGGAGGGACCATAAGAGGAAATGAGAGATGTGGGGAGTGCCGATGCAAATTGCGAAGAGATTTATAAGGAGGGGTGGAGTCTGATGGAGAGCATTTTGAAGAGCCTTTCTAGTTTTCCTTTTTCCATGTCACAGACAAAGCCAAAACAACGGCAAATGAGTAGCAATCAACCATCAACCACCCAACCTCGGTTCCAGCACTCAACACATTTGAGAAGTTGCACTACTTTTTCCTCTAAATCATCACAAGTAAATGATGTTGACTTGGTAGCCAATGTTCCTAACCATCCATTGGTTTTTGCTCAGTCACCTGTTATGATAATACAAAAAAATCATAGTGAAACTTATATGCAGTTGATCTTTTGAGTTGAGTCCGCTTCAAGCTAGATGACTATCTTTGTTATACTTACTTTTGGGTTGAGCCTGTTGTACAAGTTGGATCAATCACTGAACGGTGTTCTCGGGGTGGAAAATTGGGGGAAAGCTCCATTGTTGTAATATTGACTTCAAGAATTTGCATTGCACTTGCTAGAGAAATTCAATACACGCAAGTTACATGTTAGGATTGAGTGAGACCGATTATATTGAGGCATACTGGGATAATACCTACTATGCACATCCAACATGGATGCATATCTTCAAATTGCTGCATTCTAGAAGGTTGAATCCGAAAGTTATGCTACCTTATTCACACACCAAAGCAACGGTATTGCTTATATATGACCGAACATGGATCTAGATAGAGAGTAATTCTTGACATCCAATTATCTTGCGCTACGACTAAGCAATGGAGAGCCATTATTCCTACTCACATTGTAGAACCTAAGCTTTTGTTGAATCAGATTTCTAATAGCTCATTGATTGCAATTCGTCTTAGTGAGCATCATACAAGTCAAAAGAAAAAAAGAAGGAAGGGAATTTTATTTGAATTTATTTCAAAATAGTGTAACACCATGTCGCGACCAAATTTTCGGGTGTGAACCACCTAGGGTTTGGATAATGGATTGTTAAGTCTAGACTTAACTCGGGCTCTCCCAAGCCCATACCAATTCGCGACTTAAGTTCAAGTCCTTAACATGCAATTATTTTTAAATTAGGAGTCGCCACTAACTATTTTTTGGTGGGTCGATTAGAAACCCAAATAAAGTAATGGGAGATTTACATTACTCCTACGAATTAGAGATTCTTGGTACAGGGACCTAGTTACACTAGATTTCTCTAATGTCCTTTTCGGTACCATTCTTTTTATTTTTGAAAAATGTTTGGCGAGCAGCTTAAATTGATTTTAATTATCTCCCTAACATGTGAGGTGATCATGCAAGTGCGCAAACCACCAATTTAACACCTAATAAAGTAATGAATAAAATTACGGGACTCACCTTGTAGCAACGAAAGCATCTGCATTGTTAGATCAGAATTCACATCATCAACCCTAGATATGATTTCTAATTAACACGCAATTTCTCTTTTTTGTTTTCACTTTGTTTATTGAGAACTTAATCTATATGCAATGCATGCTAATAATCCAATATGACATGGCAACATGTCCTAAATTATATGACATGAATAGAGTAAATTCTAAAGAAATGCAATAATTAAATGGAACATAAATGACCTAATTCTATTTGACGTGCATTGTATGAACCTAATCCTAAATGACATGCACATGATATTTTTTTCTTTTTCCTAAAAGAATGCAATTTATCCTAAAGATTGGAAATGATTTATCCTAAGACATTTTTTGGTATTTTTCATGAAATTCGAAATTATAAAAATGCGAAAATTACCTACTTAAATTAAAATGCCATCTAATTTGTATTAGGAATGAAGTTAAGTCGATCCTAATTTAAATTAGGATTTTACCCTAATTTAGAAATCCCTAATTAAAATGCAATCTATCTAAAATTATAATAATAATAAAAATCTAGAATTAAGCTACATGCAATTTTACTCTAAAATGCAATGACATGTAAAGAATGCCCTAATTCTACATGAATTATGCATGATGATTTTTTTATTTTTTTATTTTTTTGTTCTTTATTAATTAAAAAAATTGAGAATAAAATTTCTACCGTGAGCATGCAAACCCTAAAACTACATTTTTTTGATTTTTTAAAGAAAATTAATTAAAATAACACCATAGCAAATCAAGCAATGTTGATACCCCAAATTGACGAACCGTATCTCTCGCATGAGATCGGGTTGGCCAATTTCACGAAAATCACAAATCGAATCTCGGGCGGGAGATCGAATTGGCAACTTTTAAAGTAATTGCAAGTCGGATTTCTGCGCAAAATCGACCGACAATTACTAATTTCAAGGTAATTTCATATCATGGAATTTCAATTTCACATTAAAGGAATAACTACACTAAAAATAGCAAGTAAAATGCAATATCAACGATAATAAATAAACAAAAAAAAAAAAACAAATGACATAAAAGAAAAAATAAAAATAGAATTTACCTTTTTCTTTTTTTTTTTTTTTTTTTTGTTTTCTTTTCCTTTTCGAAAAAGGACAAAAGGAGGCCGGCCGGCGAGAGGAATGCTGATCAGGGTTCCGGCGAGACTCCGAGGGGCGGCACGAAGGCGGCGCGGCACCAGGGGCTTCGGGGCGACGTCGAGACAGCGATGATGTGACTAGTGGGCAACGGGTAGCTCGGTGGCGCGGCGAAACCGGTGGGCGGCGTCGCGGGCGGAGCGGGGCTTCGAGTCTTAGCTCGGCAGCGGCGGGGCGCGGTGGCGATGTGCATGGTGACGCCGATTGTAGCAGCGAGCAGATCTGTAACGGCGGCGGCGGCATCGAATCAGAGCAGAGGGAGATCCGATAGCAGGGGGCGCGATTGCTACAGACCGCGCGACAAGGCTGAGCGAGGGGGGCTCGGGTGACGATGCAGGATCTGGGCCGGCTTCTGTTCAGATCTGCAGGCGGCGAGGCGATCGGCGCGACGGGATCTCGGCTGCTGCGGCGAGCGGGACGGTGACGCAGGAGGAGATTGGGTCGCGGCTCGGCGACGGGGTGGCGCAGGGGCGTCGGCTGCTACACGGGACTTCAGAGCAGAGGCGGAGTCGGGCGAGTCAGAGCAGCAGGGCGACGGTTTACCTGCTGCGGGGTGGGGGCCGACTAAAGCAGATCAGGCGATGGTGGAGGCTCAGGCGGTGGCGCGACCTCCTGCAGGGGCGACGGCGCGGGGGGTGACCGGCGGAGGGCACCCACGAAGAAGAAGCACAGTCCCCTCTTTTTCTTTTCTTTTTCCTTTTTTTTTCTTGGCCTCTCTCTCACGTCCCCTCACCTTTCTCCCTTTCCCTCTGACCGGTCACTTCCCTCTCTCACTTTTTCTCTTTTTCTCTTTTTGACTTTTGTTTCCTCCCCTTTTCCTTCCAAGGCCAAAGCTCTCTTCTCTCTCTTTTTTATTGGGTTCGACTTTTTCCTTTTCCTAGCAATCGAGAGAAAAAGCCCCCTTAACTTAATTGCACGCGAGGTATTATATAAATCTAAAAAATGTATCTTTACGGTATATATTTTTTTCCTTTTTTGCTCGCACATAATATCCCCTAAATATATCGCTGAAATATACCCCTCTCGCGCAATATTCCCTTTTTATTTTTCACATATTTTATCCAAAAATTCCCATTTTTGCGCAAAAGTGCATATCCCAAGATATATTACCTAAATCTATAAAAATCTTAACAAAATATAACAAAAAATAAAATTTGCCTAAACTATATGCCATGTGGTTATTTTTATTTTTATTTTTTATTTAGCAAAAATTAACCCCAAAAATTTAGGTGTCAACACACCAAAATAGAGTTTTAAGCAAACCGACAATAGTCAAGAACCGATGCTCATCATAGGCTTATATTAGTTTAAAATACTTACAGATACGAATGGCAAATGGTAATCAACTATTATCTTTAAGTAAAAGATCTCCAGTTATATATTTTACCCATAAATTTGCATTTGGGTAAATAAGACTAAATATATGGCAACTAGAGAAGATAAAACTTAATAAAGTATATCATACAATGTATGTAAACCCAATGCTTTAACTAAAATTGATGTGGGTATACCCTTGCCTTTGTTGTTATTCTATAAAATCAGATATATGATTTTAATTGTTTCTTTAATAATATTTTATTGTTGTAGAGTTTTAGAAATTTGCTCAAGTTTAGTAAGTTTTAGTTTAATATATTTGTTGATAATTAATTATTGTTTGTGAAAATTAAGACGTGGGTCTTAAAATTTAAATAAGTACTAGAATTTTGAAGGGCCCTTCTTGTTTTTCCTCCTTTTTTTCAGATCGCAAACAATGCCAAAAACAATGGCGAAGTGAGTAGCTGTCAACCATCAACCACCCAACCTTGGCTCTAGCACTCAACTCATTGGAGAAGTTGCACTACTTTTTTCCTCCATACGATCACAAGTAAACGATATTGACTCGATAGCCAGTCTTCTTAACCATCCATTGGTTTTTTGCTCAATCACCTATTATGATAATACATACTATACGATTGATCTTTTGAGTTGAACCTACTTCAAGCAGGATAACTATCTTGCTCTTTTAGGTTGAGCTCATTGTACAAGTTGGATCAATCACAGCAGTCCGGTCCCACAATTTTTAATGATGTTCTCAATGTGGAAAATTAGGGGGAAGCTTGACTGTAGGGATGTCGACTTCAAGAATTTGCACCTGCTCTCACTAGAGAAATCCAATACACATAAGTTACATGATTGGGATTAAGTGAGACTGGTTTTATTGAGGCATACTAGATGACACCTACTATGCACATTGAAAATGGATGCATATCTTCAAATTGCTGCATTCTAGAAGGCTGAATCCAAAGCTATACCACTTTATTCACTCACCGAAGCAACAGTGTTGCTTGTCTCTAATTAAACATGGATCTAGGAAGAGAGCAATTCGTAATAATCCAATTATCTTACACTACAACTAAATGACAGAGAGCCACTATTCTGGTCACGTTACATAACACAAGCTTTCATTTAATCTGATTTCCAATCACTCATTAATTGCAATTCATCTTGATGAGCATCATAAAAGTAAAAAGGGAAAAATAAGCAAGGGAATTTTAATTAGATTTATTTTAAAATACTATGAAAAAGAAACAAAAAAGTCATAAATCTATTGCATTTATATCAATTCAGTCATAAACTTTTTTAATTGGTCAAATTTGAGTTTGGGACACCTGGAGTGTCATAACTTGGCACGGAGGGACACTTAGGGCCTGCATGATAAAATTTCTGAAACTATTTTTCTCCCCGATTTCGTTCTCCGGAAGGCTTGGAACAAAAAATCCGTTTGGTAACGTAATTTGATTTTTCTATTTCTGAAACAGATTTCTATTCCGAAAACTGATTTGAGGAGAAATCGAAGCTAAAAATTTTAGCTTCTCCAATTTCTCAAACAGAAATAGAATTTTTTTTTCTCAACTTTTCAATTTGGTCCAAAATATTTTAGATCACTAATATTGAAATAGAAATAGAAATAGTTAATTTAGTAAATATTTTAATGATTTTTTAATATAATCATTTCAATCAATATTGATTGAAAATCTTAACCATTTGGCCAAATGGTGGGAATTGAATGAACAAGACTTCATTTGTTACACGTAAGAGATTTCACGAATAGTAATAGTCAACTTGTCATATTCATATCTAACGAGTCTTTCTTTACCTACTCTTCCGTAATACGCCGGACAACGGCTCTATCTCTGCTAACTATTTTTTCAATCATAAACTTCATATTGATACGGTAAAAACGGGTCAAATCATTAGGGTTTTATCCAATTTTTCTTTTATAAGGAAAAGAGATCTAATAAGGAATATGTTGTTCTTGTAAGAGTGTTAATGAAAATATAGATTTTGATAATAAATTTTTAAATAATCCTAGTGTTGATAATTTTGAAAAAAAATTGGTGACAATGTTTTAACATGGTGAGGATTTTTTTAACAAAATTTGGAAAGAAATTGGAGTTAGACTACTATAATCATGGCTATCATTAGACTTATTTGATTAATGTGAAATCAATTTCGGCAAAACATAATGACATATTCACTACAATTGAATTTCAATTGATTTTTTTTTTTTGCCACATTGTTTATTTTTCGAAAGAAAATATTACGTAATAGGAAACGTAAGCACGTGTAATAGGAAATTCCATGAAATTGTATTTTCAACTTTTGTAATGTATTAGTATTATTTCGACTATTATTTTGTATTTGAGGATTTCCTATGTTGTTTTAGCATTATTTTGACTATTATTTTGTATTTGAGGATTTCCTATGTTGTTATCTAATCAATTTCTAATCAAATTCTATTCCTAGAAATAGAAATTTTATTATTTTATCAAACTGATTTCTGTTCCAGAAATAGAAATTTTGAGTCGTTATCAAACGGGTTTCTTTGCTTAGAAACTTTTCCGAAGAATAAGAATTTGAGAAATCAATTTCTGGCTAGAAATCAATTTCTGAAACAGAAATTTTGTCATGCGCGCCCCAAGTAACTGAGGGGCAGTGACTCAAATTATTAGAATATTTCAGAATAAACACCAGTAAATCTAATTAAGGTCTCAAAGGACAGGAGTAAAATACCATATGTAAGAGGTGGAGGTGGAGGCGGAGGCGAAGGGGTGTGTAGTTAAGGCTGATTGGGGCTGGGCGAGCGGCGAGCTGCGTCGGGGTGGCTGGGCGAGCGAGCAGCCTCCACCGGTGAGACGAGCGGCGTCCAATGGCGGCGTCGATGGCAAGCAGCTGAGCGGTGAGGCGAGCGAGGGGTAATGGCGTCCAGAGGCGGTATCGAGGGAGGTCCGATGACAACAAGCACACGGCGACGGCGGCGCGACGGCGACAAAGACACGAGTCTCACGGCACCAATGGCGGCATGGACGGCACGGCGAAGACGGCAGCGGTCGCGACTCAACCCACGGCCAAGGGGGGAAAAGCTCGCCTAGCGGAGGCAATGGCGGTTCGAGCAACAACGGCTCAGACGACCGAGCGAGTGGCAGCAAGAGGTGGCGACGGTGGCTTGGGGACGGCGGCGGTGGCTCACGGTGGCGCGGACAGCGCGACAGCTCGTCCGGGCTCAACGGCGAGGTGGCTCGTCGGACGATCGGTGGGTGGTGGTGGTTCGGTGGCCAAGAGGTAAGAAGAAGAAGAAGAAGAAGAAGAAGAAGAAGAAGAAGAAGAAGAAGCAGGAGGAGGAGGAGGAGGAGAAGGAGAAGGAGAAGGAGAAGGAGAAGAAGAAGAAGAAGGAGGAGGAGGAGGAGGAGGAGGAGGAGAAGGAGAAGGAGAAGAAGAGAAGAATAGGGGGTTTCGGCTGAGAGAGGGGGAAAGAGGAGAGAGAGAAAAAAGAAAAAAATAGGGGTAGGGGGTAGGAAGTGACGTGTGAGAAGGAAAAAGAAGAGAGAGAAAAAAAAAGAAAGGGGAAGGAGGGAAAATCGAGGGGGAAATCACGTGGGGGAAGGGGAGAAGGGAGGTTTAGGGTTTTTTTTTTTTTGAATTTGACTGGTTCCGTTCGGTTCCGGTTCTTGTTCCAAGTTCCGGAACCGAAACCGCCGGTTCCCCAAAAAAGGAACCGGCAACTGGAATCGGCCACTTCAAAACCGAGAACCCAACCGGATCCTCCTCCGATTCGAACCCGACCCTCCTCCGGTTCGGTTCCGATTCCCGGTTCTACCCGGGAACCACGCCGACCCCTATGTATGCTTTTCAACGTTAAGGACGCCTTTGGTATTTGGTAACGATTTTATTCCAGAAAATAATTTTTTATGGGAACTGATTTTTACTAATTCTGTTCTTGGGAATCATATCTAAGCAAAAGGCAATGGCTAGGCGAGCTCACCACCCACCACGGTGAAACTCGAGCCGATGAGCTTTATTGTGACTCGCGTCTCGAGGGCCAGCAACGCTCCGGCAATGTTGCCGGCCATGGCCAAGGCCGGCGATCGGCCAAAAGGAAGAAGAAGAAGAGAAAAGAGAGAAAAATAAATTTTAAAATTGTTCCCGAAAATAAGAAATTATTTTTTTCTACTTCTTATTTCTGTTACAAATCTATTTCCGGAAATATTCTTTTTCGTTCCTCGAACAAAAGAACAAAAATAGCTCTTCCGAGGAACATAAACAAATTTCACCAAATAGAGCCGGGGCTAAAATAAAAACTAGAACTTTTTTTTTGTGTAATTCAGCTAAAATAAAAAAAAATTATTCGAACTGGTTTTTTAAAAGGGAAAGGGAAAGAAAAATAAAAATTTTACTTTTTTGTGCAATTTAGCTAAAATAAAAGGTTTTTTATTCGAATTGGTTTTTTCTGTTAAGAAAAAAGGAAAAGGAAAGAAAAATTAAATAAAATTACTTTTTTGTGCAATTTAGCTAAAATAAAAGGTTTTTTTTATTTGAACCGTTTTTTTTATGTTAAGATATTAAAATTAGTAACTTCACCATGTTAATCATCACTTTTTATATATAGGTGAAGTTTGAGCATAATGGCGACCAATAATTTCTTGATGTAGTCAGTAATTTCTAATTTTGAAAGTTGCTTATCTATAAGATTAATGAAAATCACAAAAGGGACTTTGGATATATCAATGATAAGTTACATCCATACGTGCTTAGTGCTTGCCAAAAACATGTGATTAACAACTTTCCCGAAATGCTAAAAAAGGATAATGTAAGCAATAAACTTCAGAAATAGCAGTGCTGGAGAATATGCATTTGCAAGTTGTACCTCTAAAAAACCCAATACAGACAAGCTATTTTATTGGAATCGAGTGAGACTGATACTGAAGCATTCTTCAACAATCTTGCTACACGCACCGACCACCGATACATTTCCTTGGATTGCCGCATACTAGGAGGCTGAATCCGAAAGCAACACATCCTAATTCATCCACCAGAGCAAACATATCTCTAGGAACCGAGAGCAATTCCAGACGTCCAAGGACTTCCCTGTCAAGCTGCATAAACCAAGCTTTTCTTTGAATCAATCCAATAGCTAAGCGATTGCAATTCGTACAAGAAACAATAAAAAAGAAGAAGAAGAAGAAGAAGCAAGGCGTTTTATTTTGGATTTTATAGCACCAAAACAGAGTTCTAGTAACCTGACAGTACTCGAGAATGTGCGTACACATTGCAGGCCTCATGCTACTTTAAATTATGTACAGATAAGAATGGTGGAAGATAACAACTATCATCTTCAAAGAACGATCTTCAGTTATGTGTTTTACCAGTACGTTTGCATTTGCATAAACAATACAGAATGTATAGCAATGAGAGAAGAGAAAAGTTCTAATAAAATTTATGCTATAAACCTGTTGTTCATTTTTGTCCGTGTAAACCCCTTGCGAAGAGTTTCTCTCTAATCTTTTGCAGCTGATTTGCAGCTCCGCTAATGCTCATCCGTCTTCCAGGCATTTCATCGGAGCAAGCGACTCCAATATTATATATTGTAACCAAGCACTCTTGAAATATGCCATCACTTTCGGAGAGCCAATGCCGATGGCTATTGGTGCTTAAATGATTCTCTCTTTCTTGAAGTAGAATGTGATCCGTAATTTCCATCACTTGTTCAGGTAAAGCTTCAGCCACAAAACTATGAAGAGTCAAATCATCTCTAAATATGTCATCGGTGGGACTCAACCCTGTGAACATCTCCAATAAGAGAATGCCGTAACTATAGATATCGCCTTCTCTTGAAACCTCACATCCCATTGCATATTCTGTGACAAATGTAGATCATAGTGCGGGTGAAATTTGGAGTACGGATCACTAAAGCAGAATGTAATGGGCATAAGAGGTATCATGCAGCTACCAAACTCACAAAGTGACCCATCAACATTTTTTTTACCTAAATAAACTTTTTTTGTCTGAATGAGAGAATTACCTGGTGGAGCATAACCAATTGTTCCTCTTATGCCCATTGAGCTCATTTGATTAGCTACGGTATCATTGGATGATCCAAGGAGGAACTTTGCCAATCCAAAGTCACCAACATGGGCAACCATGTCAGCATCTAAAAGGATATTGCCAGGCTTTAGATCACAATGAACGATGGGGATGTGGCACTGATGATGAAGATAATCTAGTGCAGAAGCAACACCAATAGCAACATTTATCCTATGAAAGAAATTCAATTTCTGGGTAGGTTCATTCCTGAGAGATGGTGTTGGGTTTGGGTGTAGCCACCTTTCTAAGCTTCCCTTTTCCATGTACTCATAAACTAAGGCCTTAAAATCATTTTGCTGATAATCAATACCCGAGCAAATTGTCAATATCTTTAGAAGATTTCGATGTCTGATATTCTTTAATGCCTCACACTCCGCCATGAAGCTCTTTAGAGCACCACGATGCACTAAATGAAGCACCTTCACTACAACGGCTGTACCATTCTCCTCAATTATCCCCTTGTAAACAGAACCAAAGCTTCCAACACCGATCAAATTCATTGAAGAAAAACCATCGGTTGCTTTTAGGAGTGCTCGATAAGATATGTATGGCCATGAATCCTCCATGGAAGTTGAAATCGGTTCTTTTACTTTCTTCTTTAACCAACAAAGATACAAAAAACTAGAGTAAGAGTTATTCCAAGAATGCCAAAAATAATACAAGCCGACGATACCAATATATGGATTTTTCTTCTCTTGGAGCTTTTGGAGACGCATTCGGGAGGTGAAATGCCGGCAATCCCCCACAAAGCGCATCGTTCCCAATAATAGAAGTCATGGTAGCATTCTTAAAGACTCCTTCACAAGGTAGCATGCCTTCAAAGCTATTGTAAGACAAATTCAAAAGTTTCAAGGAATGAAATAACACTAAGAATTCTGGAATCTGACCCGACAAATTGTTGCGTGAAAGATCTAGTTCTTCAATGCCTCCTAACGATCTGATTGATTGAGGAATGGACCCATTGAAGAAGTTTCCCCCCATCCTTAGAAATGTCAATCCAGTGCAATCCCCTAAACTATTTGGGATTTCACCTACCAACATATTGTCAAAGATGTCCAACTCAGTCAGAGTTCTCAAGTTCCCTACTTCTATGGGTAGAACCCCACTCAGACGGTTACGAGACAAGGCCAGAAAGATTGTTATCGATGAGAGACCTATGAGCTGTGGGGGTATGGTACCGCTGAGATTGTTACTAGAAAGATCAAGCCACTGGAGAGATTGGCACTTCGATAGATGTGAGGGAATTTGCCCATGAAAGTTGTTATGACCAAGACTTAGTACGATCAACTTAGTTAGATTTCCTAAAGAAGTGGGGATTGTCCCTCTTAGGTTGTTACTGCCTAAGCCCAATTTCGCTAGATTTTGTAAATTCCCAATATTTGGGGGGATCCCGCCTGAAAACTTGTTAACAGCTAGACTTAACACTTCTAGGTTGACTAGATTTCCAATTTCTCGAGGAATCTTACCAAACATTAGGTTCTTGTATGCATTGAATGACTTGAGAGTGCGCTCGAGAAATTACCTATGCATTTGGGTAATGCCCCACCAAGTCTGTTCTAACAATTTGGAAGTACTTTAATTTTGTGTAGTTTGTCAATGAGCATACAAAGCTCAAGTCTTCAGAATTTCCACTTCCCAGCTCATTATCATCAGATGGAAAAATACCAAAGCTTGGGCATATTTCTGAAAGAAGGCACTTTCCCTGAAAGCTTGTTGTTTCTAATTCAATTAACTCTAGATTTGTCCAATTGGACATTGAGGGAGGAATTGGTCCCTCAAATTGGTTCTTGCCAATGCTAAAACCTCGAATATTTGGGAGCGTCAAGCCTAAGTCTACAGGAAGACTCCCCAGCATCCGGTTAAATGCCACATGTCAAACCAAACTAGAGAAGAGAGATTGAGCAACGAGGATGGAATTGTGCCGGACAATCTATTCTTTCCAAAACTAATAATTGTAAATTTGTCAGGCAGCCTAGAACTTTGGGAATGCTCCCACCCAAGTTATTTGACCCGAGTTGAAGAAAATGCAATGAAGATAGGTTTCCAAAGGAGGAAGGCACATTCCCAGAGAGTGCATTTTTATAAAAGGATAAATATTTAGCTTTGACAATGAACCGAGTTCTGGGGGAATTTCTCCGGTTAGTTGGTTGGAGTCAATGCTAATGACTACTAGTTTTGAGCAACCTGACACGTTTCTGGGAATTTCTCCGACCAATGAATTGTTGTCTAGCTGCAACCAACGTAGGCGGCGCAACCGCCCGACTTGTGGGGGATTTCTCCAACAAGACTATTATTTTGGAGATAAATCTCACTCAAGAAGCTTAGATTTCCTATATAAGGAGAGATGGACCCTGAGAATCCTAGTGAGGACAAATTCAGGACCGTGACCCTTTGGTGTCTCAGGCCACACCTAACTCCATACCAATGGCAAAATCCAATGGTGTCGTTCCACGAGTCAAGCACCGAATAAGGGTCTTTGATTGCGGCCTTAAATGCAAGGAGTGCGAGTTTGTCGGTTTCATTTGTGGTGGAGGAGACTAGGACAAGGCACAATGCAAGCACAAGACAAAGAAGGAAACAACATGGTTGTAATTGTGCAAAACTGAAGTGCGCAAGCTCCATAGCTCAAGCAGAAGTGGGTAGATATGAAGGGAGGGACCATAAGAGGAAATGAGAGATGTGGGGAGTGCTGATGCAAATTGCAAAGAGATTTATAAGGAGGGGTGGAGTCTGATGGAGAGCATTTTGAAGAGCCTTTCTAGTTTTCCTTTTTCCATGTCACAAACAAAGCCAAAACAACGGCAAATGAGTAGCAGTCAACCATCAACCACCCGACCTTGGCTCCAGCACTCAACGCATTGGAGAAGTTGCACTACTTTTTCCTCTAGATCATCACAAGTAAATGATGTTGACTCGGTAGCCAATGTTCCTAACCATCCATTGGTTTTTTGCTCAGTCACCTGTTATGATAATACATAGAAATCATAGTTAAAGTTCTATACGATTGATCTTTTGAGTTGAGTCCGCTTCAAGCTAGATGACTATCTTTCTTATATTTACTTTTGGGTTGAGCCTGTTGTACAAGTTGGATCAATCACTGAACGGTGTTCTTGGGGTGGAAAATTGGGGGAAGCTCCACTGTTGTAATATTGACTTCAAGAATTTGCATTGCACCCACTAGAGAAATTCAATACACGCAAGTTACATGTTAGGATTGAGTGAGACCGATTATATTGAGGCATACTAGGATAATACCTACTATGCACATCGAGCGTGGATGCATATCTTCAAATTGCCACATTCTAGAAGGTTGAATCCAAAAGTTATGCTACCTTATTCACACACCAAAGCAACGGTATTGCTTATATATGACCGAACATGGATCTAGGTAGAGAGTAATTCTTGACATCCAATTATCTTGCGCTACAACTAAGCAACGGAGAGCCACTGTTCCTACTCACATTATAGAACCCAAGCTTTTGTTGAATCAGATTTCTAATAGCTCATTGATTGCAATTCATCTTAGTGAGCATCATACAAGTCAAAAGAAAAAAAAGCAAGGGAATTTTATTTGGATTTATTTCAAAATATTGTAACACCAAAATAGAGTTTTAAGTAAACTGACAATAGTCAAGAACCGATGTTCATCACAGGCTTATACTAGTTTAAAATACTTACAAATACGGATGGCAAATGGTAATCAACTATTATCTTTAAGTAAAAGATCTCCAGTTATATATTTTACCCGTAAATTTGCATTTGGGTAAATAAGACTAAATATATAGCAACTAGAGAAGATAAAACTTAATAAATTTTATCATACAATGTATGTAAACCCAATGCAAAGAGTTTTTCCCTAATTTTTTACAGCTGATTTCAGAGAGAGAGAGAGAGAGAGAGAGAGAGAGAGAATTTGGTGAAAAGATGTGCTTTAACTAAAATTGATGTGGATATAACCCCACCTTTGTTGTTATTCTATAAAATCAGATATATGATTTTAATTGTTTCTTTAATAATATTTTATTGTTGTAGAGTTTTAGAAATTTGCTCAAGTTTAGTAAGTTTTAGTTTAATATATTTGTTGATAATTGATTATTGTTTGTGAAAATTAAGATGTGGGTCTTATAATTTAAATAAGTACTAGAATTTTGAAGGGCCTTTCTTGTTTTTCCTTTTTTTTTTTTTTTTTTTTTTCATATCATAGACAATGCCAAAAACAATGGCAAAGTGAGTAGCTGTCAACCATCAACCACCCGACCTTGGCTCTAGCACTCAACGCATTGGAGAAGTTGCACTACTTTTTCCTCCATACCATCACAAGTAAACAATATTGACTCGATAGCCAGTCTTCTTAACCATCCATTGGTTTTTTGCTCAGTCACCTATTATGATAATACATAGAAATCATAGTTAAAGTTCTATACAATTGATCTTTTGAGTTGAACCTGCTTCAAGCAAGATAACTATCTTGCTCTTTTAGGTTGAGCTCATTGTACAAGTTGGATCAATCACAATAGTCCAGTCCCACAATTTTTAATGGTGTTCTCAATGTGGAAAATTAGGGGGAAGCTTGACTGTTGGGATGTCGACTTCAAGAATTTGCACCTGCACTCACTAGAGAAATCCAATACACATAAGTTACATGATTGGGACTAAGTGAGACTGGTTTTATTGAGGCATACTAGATAACACCTACTATGCACATTGAACATGGATGCATATCTTCAAATTGCCGCATTCTAGAAGGCCAAATCCAAAGCTATACCACCTTATTCACCCACCAAAGCAACGGTGTTGCCTGTATCTAATTAAACATGGATCTAGGAAGAGAGCAATTCGTAATAATCCAATTATCTTACACTACAACTAAATGACGGAGAGCCACTGTTTTGGTCACATTACAAAACACAAGCTTTCATTTAATCAGATTTCCAATCGCTCATTAATTGCAATTCATCTTGATGAGCATCATAAAAGTAAAAAGAAAAAAATAAGCAAGGGAATTTTATTTGGATTTATTTTAAAATACTATGGAAAAGTAACAAAAAAGTCATAAACCTATTGCATTAATATCAATTCAGTCATAAACTTTTTTAATTGGTCAAATTTAGTCATAAACATTTTTACATTATACCAATTGAGTACATCCAATCAATTTTGGCTGGAAATCATCAACGTGAATGTCGGCCGTCCTACGTAGTACAGTCGGCACCATGTGAACATTTTTAATAATATTCTAATAAAATTTTAATTTTTTTAATTTTTTTTTTTTTTGGTTTTTTTCTTTCTTTTTTATTCTTTACTTTTTTTTCTTTTTTTTTTTTTTTGAGCTAACTGAGGGCAAGGAAACCCTTGCTGGAGAAGAGACTTGAGGCTTCAATCAAGCAAATGACGCACCTGGTGAGGCGAAATCGAGCTAGAGCATTGTGATTGCAGGCTGAACAAGAAATGAGAAGATTCTCTTGGGCAAATGGAGGTCGATTCTGCGAGCTGCACCAAAGGAGATAGCGCGTCGATCCAGACAAGGAGGAGCGAAGCCGTGACAGTCGAAGAAGCCATTAGAGGGTGACAATACAACAAGTGAGGGACACAAAACACAGGAAGGCGAAGAAGAGGAGGAGGAGGAGGAGGAGGCCGAACCTAGGAACCGACGGGGAAAAAGATAAACAAAAAAAAAAAAAAAAAAATAGGACTAGTGACCAAGAAGTCTCTGTCCGCCTACACAAATTTGGTTTCAAAACATTAATTGATCTTAGAGTTTTTTTGAATGGCTTCACTATTTCTGATAACTGGGAGATAAACCTCATTACATAATGCAGTCTTTCCAATAAATTTTGAACTTCTTTGACAGTACAAGAGGTTTCAAGTCGCAAATGACTTTCACCTTTGAGGGATTAATCTCAATGCACCTACTACTAACGACAAATCTAAGAAACTTCCCAGACTTTGCCCCAAATATGCATTTGGCGGGGTTAAGCCTCGGCTTGAACTTTCTAAGTCTATCAAACAACTTCCTCAAGACTTGTCTCAATTTAAAAGATCATGTCATCGACATAAACTTCAATTTCTTTATGCATCATATCTTGGAACAATGCCACCATAACTCTTTGATAAGTTGCCCCTATATTTTTCAAGCCAAATGGCATAACTTTATAACAAAAGGTCCCCACGGGTCGATGAAAGATATCTTAATCTTGTCTTCTTCTTTCATTCGGATTTGGTTATAACTAGAGAATCCATCCATAAAAAAGAATAATTCAAATCCTATCGTACTATCAATGAGGACGTCAATGTGTGGCAAAGGAAAATCATCCTCAGAACTTGCTTTGTTCAGGTCATGGTAATCAATGCATATCTGGATTTGTCCATCTTTCTTCATGAGGTTTTAAACTTGATGACTATCTTGGTTATATTTACTTTTGGGTTGAGCCCATTGTACAAGTTGGATCAATCACTAAACGGTGTTCTCGGGTGGAAAACTGGGGGTAAGCTCCACTATTGTAATATTGACTTCAAGAATTTGCACTTGCACCCGCTAGAGAAATTCAATACACGTAAGTTATATGTTGGGATTGAGTGAGACCGATTATATTGAGGCATACTGGGATAATACCTACTATACACATCGAGTGTGGATGCATATCTTCAAATTGGCTCATTCTATAAGGTTGAATCAGAAAGTTATGCTACCTTATTCACACACCAAAGCAACGGTATTGCTTATATCTAACATGGATCTAGGTAGAGAGTAATTCCTAACATCCAATTATCTTGCACTAAAACTAAGCAACGAAGGCCATTGCTCCTACTCACATTACAAAACCCAGGCTTTCGTTGAATCAGATTTTTACTAGCTCATTGATTGCAATTTGTCTTAATGAGCATCATACAAATCAAAAGAAAAAAAAAAAAAAAAAAAGGGGAATTTTATTTGGATTTATTTTAAAATGTTGTAACACCAAAATAGAGTTTTAAGTAAACCGATGGTAGTCAAGAACCAATGTTCATCACAGGCATATACTAGTTTAAAATACTTATAGATACATATGGCAAATGATAATCAACTATTATCTTTAAGTAAAAGATCTCTAGTTATATATTTTGCCCATAAATTTGCGTTTGGGTAAATAAGACTAAATATATAGCAACTAGAGAAGATAAAACTTAATAAATTTTATCATACAATGTATGTAAACCCAATGCAAAGAGTTTTTCCCTAATTTTTTACAAATGATTTGTACAGAGAGAGAGAGAGAGAGAGAGAGAAATTTGGTGAAAAGATGTGCTTTAACTAAAATTGATGTGGATATAACCCCGCCCTTTTTGTTATTATATAAAATAAGATATATGATTTTAATTGTTTCTTTGATAATATTTCATTGTTGTAGAGTTTTGGAAATTTGCTCAATTTTAGTAAGTTTTAGTTTAATATATTTGTTGATATTTGATTCTTGTTTGTGAAAATTAAGATGTGGGTACTAGAATTTTGAAGGGCCTTTCTTGTTTTTCCTTCTTTTTTTTTCATATCACGGACAATGCCAAAAACAATGGCGAAGTGAGTAGCTGTCAACCATCAACCACCCGACCTTGGCTCCAGCACTCAACGCATTGGAGAAGTTGCACTACTTTTTCCTTCATACCATCACAAGTAAGAGATATTGACTCGATAGCAAGTCTTCTTAACCATCCATTGGTTTTTGCTCAATTACCTATTATGATAATACATAGAAATCATAGTTAAAATTTTGTACGGTTGATCTTTTGAGTTGAACCCGCTTCAAGCAAGATAACTATCTTGCTTGTATTTACTTTTAGGTTGAGCTCATTGTACAAGTTGGATCAATCACGACAGTCCAATCCCACAATTTTTAACAGTGCTCTCAATTGGAAAATTAGGGGGAAGCTTGACTATTGGGATGTCAACCTCAAGAATTTGCACCTGCACTCACTAGAAAAATCCAATACACATAAGTTACATGATTGGGATTAAGTGAGATCGGTTATATTGAGGCATACTAGATAATACCTACTATGCACATTGAATGTGGATGCATATCTTCAAATTGCCGCATTCTAGAAGGCCGAATCCAAAGTTATACTACCTTATTCACCCACCAAAGCAATGGTGTTGCTTGATCTGATTAAACATGGATCTAGGAAGAGAGCAATTCGTAATAATCTAATTATCTTACACTACAACTAAACGACGGAGAGCCACTGTTCTAGTTCATTTGAGTATTGCTCCATTGGGATTCAATTCTTGCAATTGACAGTCACCTATCTTGACTCTCTTTTTTCATTTATGGGCATTGGCCTTGTTTTTACCAGGCACACCATTTTTTTCATGCCCCTAGTTCTTGTTCAAATTTTTTACCTTTTTTCATGGGCATTGCCCTTGCTTTTACCAGCACACTACTTTTCCATACCCCTTGGTTCTATTTTGATTTCAATTCTTGTGCACAATGCATGTGTCAAGCAATTACACTTTAAATGACACTCGAACTTTCAAAGATCTTCATCTGCCTTTTGCCTTGCCCTAGTGTGGGGGACGATCACCAACTGGGTTAAAGAAATGAAATTCTATGCTCAAGTAGGCTATGCAAAGGATATAACTATATAGGATGGAGAAAGAAATGCCCTTCGTCATCCTAAGGCACTTAAAAAATTACTATATGAATTCAATATAATTGCACGACTTGAAGATTAATGCAAGTGAGAGCAAGAAATTTCTTTTCATTTTCCTCACCTCATGATGCTGTCTTACCTCCAATTTGCCCCGATGTGGGGTGGTTCTTGATAGGGATAATTTGGAAAGAATTCCACAAGTGTATAAGGATCAAAGGGGTTAAGCAATAGATCGCTTGTTGTGTTTGGGATAGAGAAATGAATTGCCCCTCATCATTTGCCCCTCATCATTTCGGTCATCGTACCTTTTGCGAAAGAACTTTTTACCTTGCAGATATGGAACTTTCTACACTCATCTCACAAGTGTATAAGTAAGGGATTGTGTATGGGATAAGGCTTGCCTTTCATCATCCTAACACGTCTCATTTAGCATGCTTAATCCATTCAATATCATTCATTGAATTAGTCCATCTTGATGTTCTTTAGTGGAATTGGTGGACTAAACATGTAAGAGTCATCATGCAAAATCCTTTTTAAAGGAGCTCAGTAGCTTTAAGCATGAACAATTTATACACTCAAAAATGCTTTCGTAAGTATGAAAAACATGATTTTGAACGTTCACTTAAGGAACTGTCCCATGAGGGGATTGTCGCAAGAATTAGTGTTCTTGGATTATCCCTGAAAATCCGTTTTTGCCCCTGCACAAGAGAACGTGCATGAATAAGATACCATGCAACATTAGAGTAAATTCAAATTGCACATCCATTTTGGCTCGGATCGAGATTTTGTCTAAGTCATGTCACTACTAAAATCTGTAGTGCCCCAATTTGTCATCTGCAAGGAAAAGAACAGACTGTCAATTCCAAAATTAATTATGTTCATGAACACAATGTATCCATTTCATCCAAGACAGATGATTCTCTTTTGACTTGTTCCATCATTTTCTCATGGAAATGAGAAACTTCATTTGGCTTTCGAGAATGGCATCTCACACAAATTGTAAAGAGATATGCCACACATCACACTTTGGAATCTAGATGATCTTCTTTTGACTTGCTCTCGGTTTCTTTTCGCTCGGGACAAATAAGAGAATAAGTAATGTTTAATGTCTTCTTCACTCTCGGGAGATGTCATCAATATCAGCTAGGAAATGATCCTCTGCCCCCACATCAATTTTTCCTTCAGATGTGTGTTCCCAAATCAGCAGGCCCACTATAACTGGAAATTGACGTGTTATTTTCAAACGCCTCTCTGTTATGCTCTGAGATATGAAGTGAATGAGTTAGAAAAACAAACAAAGGTAACCTAATGCATGTTTTTGGAAATAACTTCAAAAATGATTTTTTTTTTTTTTAAGGAATATTTTGGCTGAGGAAGCATGAAGAATCCCAATCCTCAAAATTTTTTCATGGATGATATTTTCTTTTCATTGTTGGAAATCGTCACCGAACTAGTTTGGTGTATCCCATCATGTCCTCAAAACAAAACTTGTAATTTTATTGATATTCATCAATCGAATTACATTTATTGGAATGAAAAATGTGATGTTCAAGCACAGAAGAAATTAAAACCAATCCCTAAAAAGCGAAAATTCCCACGTAGGGGAAAATGCATGCCCCTAATTAAATGAGGAAAATTGAACTATTTAGAAAACATAAATCATGTGTACTTGAATTCTTCACTCTCCTTGATCTTGTGATGCGAACCATTCAGGTCAACTATCAAATTCCACTACCTCAGGAAAATGAGACGGTTCAAAAAGTCGTCTCGGCTCTCTTCTTGGTGTCGCAATTTCTCATTGAAGATAGACCATAGCACTTTTACTTGACGAGATTAGCTCTTTTTGATCCATCATTTTAGTTCTCGATCATGAACGGATGGGTGAGTGGGATCACTCCATAATTACCTAATTCAAATGAACGAGAACATGTAAGCATGAGGTGTAAATCGAAAGTCAATCCATGACAATGATCTAATTGATTTTTCCATTCTCTTTTCATTTATTCATGAAAAGTTCGTACAAGAAGGGCATTTCCTAAAAATGGACTAAGAAAATAAAGATAGACACCCTAGCAAGACCAAATTTCCTAGACATGAATTGAAAACAAATTCTCCAAAGTTTTTTTTTTTTTTTTTTTGTTGCAAATAATTTATTGCATGGCAATTTCCTCATTTCATTTCTAATTGACAAATGAATAGGATCAAATGACTAACCTAGATTGTCATGGACGGACCAAAAGTATGACAAGGTAAATTGCATAGTATAGGGGTAGAAGACTTACTTCACCAAGGAAAATCAATGGCAATCACATAGACATGCGCATAGTAAGTGGCTCAATTTCTAGTCTATAAGGCTTATCAAAGTGAAGCCAAAAGGATGATCGGACTAGCCGCGGACGTGCGGACTATGTCGGGTCCTCATGACTCCGGCTTGGTCAAAGAGCCAACTCAAGTCGCGAGCATGCGAACTAAGGTGGGTACTATTGACACCAAAACATAATTTTTGGGAACGAGATGAGCAACTCGTACCTCGGGCAGGCAATCGAAGTGGCATTCATCTCAATACCATCCTAGATAATCCTATACGACCCAGGCCCGGCGGTAGGTTGTGTGTGCAAAAGTGTAGCGTAAATGCAAAGCATGCATGACAGTTTATATCAAGCAACACTTCGTTCATGGAAATAAACCATACATTCCTACACCTCCCTGCAAAACAAAGGTCAGCGAACACTTCCCCTTATACCTCTCATCGTGCAAAAACATTTAACACCTTAAACGTTAGGGACGTACTTGGGATCCTTGCTGCCAAACAAAAACTTTTTTTTTTTTTTTCAAACTGAAGAAAAAATTGGCCTAAGTCCACTAAGAGTTTTAACGCAGTCCCCAATTGTGTCACCAAGTTGACATGACCTAAAACTTTGGGTGCATCACCTAAAATTAGGCTAATGGATTACTAAGTCTATTTTAGCTCGGGCTCTCCCAAGCCCATACCAATTCGCGACTTAGGTTCAAATTTCTTAACATGTAAATGGATTTTATTTAGGAGTCACCACTAATCAGTTTATGGTAGGTCGATTAGATACCTAAGTAAAATAATGGGAGAATTATTTTACTCCTACGAACCAAAAATTTTGGATACGGGAACTTGGTTACACTAGACTTCTCTAATGCCCTTTCGGTACCATTTCTTTTTATTTTCAAAAATGTTTTGGAATGCAGCTTGGATTAATTTTAAATCTATTTTCCTAACATGTGAGGTGATCATGCAGATGCGCAAACCACCAATTTAATACCTAAGAAAGCATTAAATAAATTGCAAGACTTACCTCATAGCAACGAAAGCATCTATGTTGTTAGATCAAAATTCACACCAACAGTCCTAGATATGATTTCTAGTTAATACCATATTTCTTTTTTTTTTTACTTTATTTAATGAAAATCATGTGATGCATGCTACAAGGCAACATGACCTAAACTATATGACATGACTAAAGTAATTCATAAAGAAATGCAGTAATTAAATGCAATCTAAATGATCTAATTCTAATTACGAGCAATTTCTAACTAAACGGATCTAACCACAATCACTAAATAACATGCATTTCATAAACCTAATTCTATATGGCATGCATATGACATCTTTCATTTTCCTAAAAAATGCAATCTATTTAGGAGAATTTATCTAAACCTATAATATGTAATCCTAATATGCAATGACATGCAAAGAATGCCCTAAATTCTACATGACATATGCATGATATTTTTTATGTTTTTTATATAAAAAATTCGAAATTTAAAATTGGCAAATAATTAACATGCAATTTAAATCAATGAAACAAAAGTATAACATCCTAAATTTATGTTTTTGGTATTTTTTATTTAAGAAATTCGAAATAAATAAATTTCTCATTCTAAACATGCAAAATAACCCTAAAATAAGTAATATCCTAACATGCATGTAATCTAACTCAAATGTTTTTTTTATGTTTTTTTTCCTTTTATGGTAGCAAACAAATAAAGGTATCAAGAACAGCATGGTAACAAATTCAGCAAAATATCATCCATGTCCATTTAATTTTGATAAATAAATTGACGAATCATATCTCACGCATAAGATCGAATTGGCCAATTCTTAAATAAAATCACGAATCGTATCTCCTATGAGAAGATCATATTAGCAATTTTTTCAAGTGATTACGAGTCGGATTTCGAACGCGAAAATCGGACTAACAATCACAAATTTCATAGACTATTTCATGTCGAACATCTCATCCTTACACTATGGAATAATTATTCTAAAAAAACAAATAAAGTAAAATAATTAAACAAATAAAGTAAATAGAAAGAAAAACTACCTAATTTGCTTTTCTTTTTTTTCTTTTTTTCCTCCCAAGCAAAGCTTGGCAGCATGTGCACAGTCGAGGGCAGCTGAGTGGCCGGCGTCTAGAGCAGGGGTGGTCGCTGGAGCTCTGACGGGGCTAGCTTTGGCGGCGGCTGGTAGAGCAGCTGCAGCCGATCGCGGTTCAGGCAAGGTAGGGGGCGTCGATCGATGGCGGAGGCTGGCGAAACAGCGGGGGCATCCGGATCTGGCGTGGCAACAGTGCTGGTGTGGCGAAGGCGCGGCTACAGGTCGGTCGAAGCGGTAGCAGCAGCGAGCGAACCCACAAACGCCAGCGACAGTTCTGGGATGTATGCTGCGATGGGCTTCGAAGTCTGATAGCGTCGAGGAAGGAGAAGCTTCAGGAGCGTCGGAGACGGATTTCGAGCGAAGATGGACCAGCAATGAAATAAGGGAGCCCGGAATGGAGCAGGGGCAGCAACAGCGTCTTCGGAGAGAAATGAGCTGCGATCCGGCTCGGGTCAAGCTCTAGGGAAGGCTCGGAGCGGATCTGCTAGGCGTTGGAGCAAAGGCGTCGCGAGTGAAGCGAGGCACGGCGTGGCAGAGGGGGCTCGCGGTGCGACGGTGGCAAATCTACCCGCGGCTAGGGGCGAAGCAAAGGCTCGGCGGACAAGCAGTGGTGGCGCGCACTCACGGGTGTGGGGAAGCTCGGACGACTAACGGAACGACGGCGGTGCCGCGTGGCGGCTGGCACAACGGAAGCCTAGCTGCCGGTGCACGGCAAGGGGATCGGCGCGGACGCGGGCTGAGTAGCAGAAACCGGCGAAAATTCAACAGCGAAGAACTCCCGGAGAAGATGAACAGTAAGGGTCTTGTCTTTGCTTTTCCCTTTTTCCTCTCTCTCTCTCCTGTCTTCTCACGTCCCCCTCTCTTTTCTTTTTGTTTTTTGTTCTCTTCTTTTTCTCTCAGTAGGTTTTCCCAAAGGCACGAACGGAAAAGCCATGGAAACCTTTCATTCTCTTTTTTTATGTTTTTTTCCTTCGAACCAAGAGAAACCCCCCCTTACGTGCGGCCGTATGTATCAATATGTGTGGCCTCCTTGAAAACCCTATGCGTATTTTCTTTTTATAGGCTACCGATTAGGGTTTTTAATTTCTCTAAATCAATATCCATGAAGATTCTTTTTTTTTTTAAATGCAATATTCACTCTTCTAAACGCAATATTTGTTTTTTTTTTGGTAAAGTAAACGCAATATTTGTTTACATTTGGCCTATCCAAAAAAATTCCATCATATCTAGGAAAAATTTCAAACTCCTATCTTCACAAGATAATTTCCGATTATAAAAAAAGGGCTTGGGTCAATTTGCTCCATTTGTGGGCTCAGTCCAATTTGTTAAATTAAAGTTCGAACCACCATATCAAATCCATCCGTCACCAACCCAATGCAAATGTAAAGTAAAGATAACGCACCTAAAACTATATGCTTTGTAATTAATATTTTTTCAGGGATAAAATTAACCCCTAATTTTTTATATGATAAATATGACTAAACGGATCGCCAAAATTTAGGTGTTAACAATATGTAACTATTACATAGTAGCTTTTGGGCATACATCCAACAATCTCCCACTTGCACTAAAGCCAACTTGTCTAATACCTCAAACCCATTTTATCAATATGTCTTTTAGAAAAAGACTGAGGTAAGGCCTTACTGAAGGGATCTGCCATGTTTTTTGCTGAGGCAATTTTCTGCAAGGCGATATCACATCTCCCAACAATTTCTCTAATGAG
Source organism: Eucalyptus erythrocorys (assembly GCA_014182555.1). Lineage (NCBI taxonomy): Eukaryota > Viridiplantae > Streptophyta > Magnoliopsida > Myrtales > Myrtaceae > Eucalyptus > Eucalyptus erythrocorys. The sequence continues at coordinate 37,047,335 of CM024601.1, forward strand.
ATGGAAGCGTCTCTCAATGTGCTTGGACTTTTGGTGAGACCTTGATTCCTTGGCTTGAGCTATCGCCCCATTGTTGTCACAAAACAATGTAATCGGTTGCTCAATTGAAGGAACAACTCCAAGTTCAGAAATAAACTTCTTCATCCAAGCGACTTCCTTTGCCACTTCAGAAGCGGCTACATACTCTACCTCATTGGTGGAATTGGCAGTTATGCTTTCTTTGGAACTTTTCCAACTAACTGCACCACCATTGAATGTAAAGACAAACCAGGACGTAGACTTATAGTCATTAGGATCCAATTGAAAATCGGAATCTGTATAAGCTATAACTTTAAATTCTCCTTCTCCATATATCAAGAATAAATCTTTAGTCCTTCGCAAGTACTTAAGAATATTCTTGACTGCTATCCAGTGCTCTTCTCCTGGATCAGACTGATATATGTTAGTAATACTTACAGCATGTGCAATATTAGGTCTAGTACATAGCATAGCATACATTGTGCTTCCAATAGCGGATGCATATGGTATCTTCGCCATCCGCTCTCTTTCTTCAGGAGTGTTGGGACACATCTTCTTAGAAAGATGGATCCCTTGCCTAAAAGGTAATAATCCTCTCTTGGAATATTGCATGTTAAAACGTGTTAACACTTTGTCTATGTACGTAGACTGTGAGAGGCCAATCAATCGTCTTGATCTATCTCTATAGATCTTGATACCTAAAATGTAGGTTGCCTCTCTTAAATCTTTCATGGAGAATTTCTATGACAACAATAGTTTTATTGATGATATCATTGGTACATCATTCCCAATCAAAAGTATATCATCGACATACAGCACTAAAAATGCAATTGCACTTCCACTGATCTTCTTGTATACACAAGGTTCATCCAGATTTTTTATGAAGCCAAACAATTTGACTACCTCATCAAAACGAATGTTCCAACTTCTGGAGGCTTGTTTGAGTCCATAAATGGATTTCTTAAGCTTACACACCTTCCGTTTTTCACTATTGGATTCAAAACCCTATGGCTGTTCCATATAGATGTCCCCATCGAGAAAACCATTTAGAAAAACCGTTTTGACATCCATCTGAAATATCTCATAATCAAGGTGTGCAGCTATAGCCAACATAATCCGAATGGATTTTAGCATGGCCATAGGTGAGAAAGTTTCGTCATAATCAATTCCTTCTTTTTGACGATATCCTTTCGCCACCAGCCGTGCTTTGTAAGTTCCAATTTGACCTTTAGCATTCATCTTCCTCTTGAAGATCCATTTACAACCAATTGGTATAATACTATCAGGCAGGTCAATTAAGGTCCAAACCTCATTGGAATACATTGAATCCATTTCGAATTTCATGGCTTCTAGCCATTTACCAGAATTGATGTCCGACATTGCCTCCTCATAAGTTTTAGGATCACCAGGTTGATCACTATCATTCACAATGAATAAATCTTTAATACGATCAACCGAGTGTCTATAACGAGCAGGTGGGCAAGACGTTCTCGCACTTCTCCTAAGAGGTTGTGTATTAGAAGCTCCCACTAAATCAAAGATTAGTATCTGAACTCTGTTGTTTGGTACTTCATTATTTTCTTCTTGTAAGACTATTTTCCGCCCAACACCACCTTCTTGGACGAGCTGATTCTCTAGAAAAGAAGCGTGCTTGCTCACCAAAATTCTTTGGTCTGAATGAAAATAGAAATAATATCCAAGAGTTTTGTTTGGATATCCAATGAAGCGTCCTTGTTCAGACCTTGCCTCCAATTTTTCCATTTTCAGCTTTTTCACGAAAGCTAGACAACCCCAAATCTTAATGTGATTAAGACTAGGTTTGCTACTATGCCATATCTCATAAGGCATAGTTGGAACAGATTTGGACGGCACTCTGTTCAGTATATATATAGTTGTCTCAAGGGCATATCCGCAAAGGGACATTGGCAAATCGGTGTAACTCATCATAGATCGCACCATATCTAATAAAGTATGATTTCTTCGTTCAAATACCCCATTATGTTCTGGAGATCTAGGAGGTGTCTATTGTGATAAAATGTCATTCCCTTTAAGATAGTCCAAGAATTCAATACTAAGATATTCACCTTCTCGATCCGATCAAGGAGCCTTAATACATTTTCCTATTTGTTTCTCAACTCCAGCCTTGAATTCCTTGAACTTTTCAAAGGATTCAGATTTATACTTCATGAGGTATAAATAATCATACCGTGACTAATTGTCGGTGAAGGTAATGAAGTAATTATAACCACCTCTAGCAGTTTCATTAATTGGTCCACATACATCTGTATGTATTAATCCTAATATGTCAGCAGCTCACGCACTATGTCTTACAAAGGGCGCTTTGGTCATTTTTCCTAGAAGACATGCCTCACAAGTCAAGTATGACTCAAAATTTGATGGATCAATATACCCATCATTACTCAACTTATTAATTCTGTCTTCTCCAATATGACCTAATCGGAGATGTCAAACATACTTTTTATTTGGACCATCTCTAGAGTGTTTATTAGTTATGGCATTTATATCAATTATATTTTGCTTATTGACATCGGTAATCGCATTACCAAACATTGTAATGATATAAAGATTATTGGTTAATAAGCTAGAACCAACACATCTTCTATTATGATAAATAGAACATACATCATCAGCAAAAGAAAATTTATAATTCTCTTAACCCAAACGAGGTATGCAGATGATGTTCCTAATAGGGGTGAGCGGTTCCCGATTCCGGTGGAAGCTGGAACCTACCCTCGGGTATAGGTTCCTTATTTTTTGGAACCTGGAACCTACCCGTCAGAACTAAGAACCTGGAACCGACCCTGTCACAAGTTCCGGGTCGGTTCTAGGTTCCAACAGGCTTTTTTTTTTTTTTTTTTTTTCATTTTCAGATTTGAACTATAACGAAGAAGGAAAGAGACAAACCAAATACTAAGACTTGAAGCTTTCCAAATCATAATAGGACAAGATAAGTCAAATATCAACTACTCCAAAATCCAAACTAAAAGTACCAACAATAATGCCTACCAATATATGACTTAGGTGATCAACTGTCAACATATGACTTAGAAGTAGAGATCGATGGTGGAAATATAACCTGCTACTATAATCGTAGAAATCTTCTAACTCTACTTCCTCATCATCATCGCCATCTCCAAAGTGAACTTTGCAATGGACTTTTTGCCGTCATGTGTTTCCTAACTGCCTCTAAGCTGCTGAAGGGATGACACCTCTCATTACAATACAAACACATTAAATCCCTTTTCACCTATATGAGGGCAAAAAACGATAAAAAATGAGCCCAATTTTTTTTTTCAAAACAAAATCAAGAAGCAGAACTACTTGTTGTAGCATGCTTTTGACAGTTTTTGCATATCGTACCTTAAGGCCAAGGTATGTAAGAAGTCCTTCTGGATCCTTCAAATACTCAACATCAGGGATAAAGAAACCGTGTTGCTTGTGCATGTGAACCATACACAATTCTATGCTATCATGCTCGCAATCATAGATAAAGCAGCATGATGGATCCACTTCACAGAAATCATCACCATTAGAACCATCTTCCATATGATGGTCAGTGGACAGCTCATTTACATTCATTTCACTCAGAGTTTGTAGCTTCCCCAACCAAGTCATCCTCTGAATCCACTTCTTCCCACTCATCTTCAATATCTTCGCTTTCTGCCATACCTGACTCCTTTTGTGGAGCAGGCTTGCTCTGAGCACGTGGTGCTAGTGGTCTAATAATTGTCTTCTCCCCATCTTCAAGGTTCACCCCTTGCGAAAACCTCAGGATATGGCTTATGGACTGGAGATGTTGAGCATGTGCTTTATCACTTCTATATCCTTTGCCACAAATGCCACAGCTATAGAGCATTGGACTCTAACTAGACTTATTTTTTTCTAGTGCCAGTGCAGCTTGCCTAGCCAAAAATAAAGCCTCTGTCACTCCTGGAACCCCAGCAACCTGACAAATTCAACACATCAAGTCGTGTTCAATTCAAAGCTATTCATGCTGGCAGGAATAGTTTGACGCGAATCTCAACCTACTGTTACATGACTTTTCAATCGAACTGGTAATATAGCAAAGATGGTACAGAATCACAAACATCAAGAGATCTGTGATAAATCGAACATCACATGCATTAAGGAAGCATCGACTTGAAGCTTCCAATGAAGCAACAGCTTTCTCTATTTGGATCACCGCGCTAATACCCTATATATATGTTCAATAATATTACTAGAACTTTGGTAAGGATAAGCAAAAAGAAATCCCACCAATGCATCATTGGACACAGAGCAGAGCACAGGCCATCAGGAAATGGCAATGTAGAAACCTCCTATAGCATTTTAAATAGGTTATGGCTGTCAAGTAAAGATCATTTTAATGCCCCAGTAACCTCGCACCAAAGCTACTGAGGTCGGTAGTTAAAAGAAAGATGTACTAAAACGAACTCCAATCTCTTCCAAACAAATGGAATGCGAAGAATTCGGAAATTTAAATGGTTCAAACAATAACACACTCCTTAAGCCTAGAGTAGCAAATGTCAGGCTAGATGTCATCGTTCTTCACACAAAGAAACAAAATTTCAACTAATGAACAGGAAGGGATCACCGACCCAACTCCCCTTGCGGCTATCAACATCGAAATCTGAAAAAAAAAAAAAAAAAAGGATACTGATTGAGCACGAATTTTTTTTTTTTTGGTAAGGTGATTGAGCACGAATTTTAATCAAACGAAACTCCTTAAAAAACAACGGATGCCCTCCCCCAAACCAAAAAAAAAAAAAAAAAAATCAGCTCCGAACAACACAAGTTAACATATTTGGTCAAGAAGAACTCAAACCCGAAGACACCCAAAAGGGAATCATCAGGTACGGGGAGCCTTTCTGTTGAACAAAGAAGCCGTCAAGAGTCAAGTCAGATGACGAAGACTTTCATCGAGGCTAAAGCACGCTGCTTTAGCTGAAACCAAGAAGACACCGCCCATGGTCGACGACGACGACAACAACAACAACGTGAGGATGGCGCGATTGAAGATGGATAGAGAGGGAGGAAGACCTTGCGTTTGAGGTTGTAGCGATGCCACTCAGACTTGTAATGGATCTTCTGCTCGGCATCGTCTTCAAATTCCTTGTTGCAAGCGTTGCAGGTTAGCCTCGGCATTCCCCCCCCCCAACAATCAAACCAAAAACCAGAGATTTCCAACCCTAAAGCAGAGAAGTCTCCCTCCGCCGCTCCTTCTTGTATTTATGGTTTGCAGGTGTGGAAGGGAGAGCGAAATCACGACGGATTTGGAGTCGGAGGTGACGGCGGCAGTGGTGATCGGCAGACTACACACCGCATGACGTAGTCCGACCCAATTTCTCATACTTTCCATCCTGGGCAAGCAACGAGCATCGTTGGCTAGCGAGTGACAAGTGAGCAGCATCAAGGGCCGACTGGGCCAACAGTGTTAGGGGCGACTGGCCGAGCGGTGTCGGGGTGAGCAGAGTCGAGGGTGCGCGAGCGATGAGCGGCCTCCACCGAGGGGACGAGCAGCGTCCACTGGCGGCGTCGACAACAAGCGGCTGAGCGGCGAGGCAAGCGAGGGGTGACGGCGTCAAGGGAGCAGGAGGCAAGGGTGAGACGAGCGTAAGGTGACTAGCATCCAAAGGGCGTCGAGGGCGAGTGGCGTCCGGCGGCGGCGTCGCGATGGGTAGAGGCAGAGAACGTGAGAGACTCAGGGAATTGTGAGTGTGAAAGTGTGAAGGGTAATTAATTTGAGGCATATTCTATTCGTGAAGCCCTATCGGAACTGGAACCGATCCCTTTAGAACCGGGAGCCACGCTCACCCCTAGTTCCTAACAGCATTCTTATAATGCAAATAGTTCTTTAAGACCATTACATGTCCAGAAAGCAAACATAAACGAAAAGTCCCTATAGCTAACGCAACAACTCTTGCTCCATTAGTAAATGTCAGGACAATCTTATTTCGCCCTAGCATCTTGCTTATTTCCAGATTCTGCAAAGACATACGAATATGTGAAGTTATAGCAGAATCTAGAACCCATGAGCTGGATTCAGCACTAACCATAAGATTAGTTTCAATAAGCATAGACACCATACCTTCATAAGGTTGGTCCCTGAGCTTGACCTTCAAGCTCGCGAGGTACTTCCTACAGTTCCTCCTCCAGTGCCCTTTGACACCACAGTAATGACATTTCCCTTTATCAATCTTGGTTGTTGGTTGCACAACAAGTTTGACAAGCCTCTTCCATTTCTTTTTCTTTAAAACAGTCTTACCTTTTGAAGAAGAAACCTTAGCCATAGCCACTACATTTGGTCTCGTGTTATGCATTTCCTTCTCATAAACTACCAACATGCTATGTAACTCAGCAAGAGTTTTCTCCATCTTATGCATGTGGAAGTTTTGGACAAAACTAGAGAAGGAATCGGGTAAAGATTGGAGGATCAAATCCACAGCTAACTCGTTGTCCATAAAGAGATTCAGCTTAGCCAATTCTTCAATGTGCCAGATCATTTTCAAAGCATGATCATTAACTGATGATCCTTCAGCCATCCTCATACAGTACAATGCCTTACATATCTCATATCTAGAGGTTCGACCATTCTCATCAAAGTATTCCTTTAAGTGTAAAATGATCGACCTAGCATCTTCCATAGATTCATAGTTCTTCTGTAATTTATTATTCATCGAAGCAAGCATATATGACCTAACTTTTAAGTCATCATCATGCCACTTATCATAAGTGACACACTCTTCCTGGGTCCCACCCTCAGGAAAGGAAGTTGGCATCTTTTCATCAAGCACATATCCAATTTTTTCTAAATTGAGAACAATTCTCAAATTCCTCACCCAATCAGTGAAATTGGGTCCAATCAAACCATTCTTGTCGAGTATAAAAGCGAGTGGGTTTGTGGTCAACATTTTCAGAGTAATAATATATATGTTGCAGAAAATTAATTGTTAGTCATTGTATCTTTCAAAATAACTAATTCATTTTGGCCTTTAAATGAAATAGATCCTCCCACTAAATTTATATTCGAATCCCATACTCCTTAAGATGGGAAGCGGTAATCTTTGTTGGGTAAAGATTACCAGTGGGGATTGGAGTCCTACTAGCCCAAAGCCCACCTCACCTAACAGTTATCGGTGTCTTATGAACTTAGTGAGTGAACCAACTTGTTCAATGCATCATATGTGAGTCCCAATCATAACTTCGGCCTCTAGACCATGAAAGCCTCACCTAACAGTTATTGGCATCATGATTATAGTTAAGTCTAGCACATCGTCTCATGCAAGTATTGAAAACACAAACGATTTCCTCACCTGACGGTTATTAAAAATCATTTGGCTCCAACCCCACAACATCACATGCATAATGGAGTGGTACAATATTATGAATGGTAATTAACCCCTATGTATCCATAGCCGATCAGTTAACCACTACAATATTGGATCAAACCACGACGATGGAATGTCACAAGTCTGAAACCCGTTTCGACTTAATATTAATAATAATAAGATTTTGGTCGTTATTAACGCTCTCACTTTGCACATTAACCAATTTAACATGCACAATAACATAAACACAATAAATAAATAGATATCACATAAACATCTATCCTACGTGGTGATCATGGAATTATGGTTCAATGGGTCTCGAGCCAAAGAGACCCATTTAGCCATTTTAATGTTTTAATAATATGGACCTACTCTTCACTTTTTCTTCAATCTTTGAACTCTTCAAAGACCGGGCCCAGAGAGCTCACCGGTTTAATGGCACCTCCAATGGCTCCTCCTCTCTTGTAGTATTTACATCAACAATTGAAATACTAAACTATACTAAAATTACTTTTCATAAAAATAAATATAAAAGGAAGGACACAGCCTCCATTTCATAATTGCATCCCCAAAAAGAATACCTGTAATCATCATACATTCATCCATACAACAATCATCATGATTAGGGATTTTTCCATGATCACCATCCTTCCTTACGAGCCATAAATTCAAAATTTAAAGCTCCAGAAGACATAGATAAAATTCTGCATTTAATCAAATTTAAAGCCAAACAACACAAACCACGTCAAGGAATCAAAGTCAATGAAACAAATTTCACGAGCGTGATTCCAAACGGAAGTTGCGTTGTCAACTTTAAATTCACAATCACGAAACATTCGTAGGATATAAATACAAAGTATAACAAGTTATGGATTTTGATTCAAAATTGATTTAGCTCTAATTTTTGCTTAGTTGATTAAATTTATCATATAAATTAATCAACTTCAATAGGCCACATATGAGCAAGAGAACCAATTCTCTTAACAAAAATAAATTGGCCATTAGAACGCAAAAATATCTTTGAACTATAAATCAATTAAACGCACGAAAAGGCCTAAGGTTGGCTCGACACCACTGTTGGGTTTCATGAATCACGTATAGGTAAAATTAACAAAAGAACGCAGTGGAGACAAATATGATAATTTTATACATGATTCTTCGAAGGCGTTGTTCGTGCATTTTAATCAAAAATCTAAATATAAAAAGAAAGTTAAATGAATTACCTCTCAAAGCGCGCTTTATACGAATGGTTCGGATGTTCTACAGTTCGAGTCCCACAAACGTCGGATATTTAGTTCGAGACACACCAACAACAGACGTCGAATGGAAGAGAGAACTTTCGGATAATCACTACTTTGATCATACTAGCAATCTCGTGAAGCAATTTTTTCGTATCCTTTATGTATTTAGCCACAGCCCGAATAAGAGAGAATTGTTTTTCTTTCTTACGTCTCGAAGACACAAGAATACACATATGAACACACACATGGTTTTTTTTTCTATTTCAGCAACCCCTTTTCTGTCCTCAAAAACAATATCGGTTTTATTTTTATAAAATGTTGTTTTTGAGGACAGAAAAGGGGTTGCTGAAATAGAAAGAAAACCGTGTGTGTGTTCTTGTGTCTTCGAGACGCAAGAAAGAAAACAATTCTCTTTATTCGGGCCGTGGCTAAATACATAAAGGATACGGAGAATTGCTTCACAAGATTGCTAGTACGATCAAAGTGGTGATTATGCGAAAGTTCTCTCTTCCGTTCGACATCCATTATTGGTGTGTCTGAACTAGAGGTCCGACGTTTGTGGGACTCGAATTATAGAACATCCAAACCATTCGTATAAAGCGCGCTTCGAGAGGTAATTCGTTAACTCTCTTTTTATATTTGGATTTTTTATCAAAACGCATGAACAACGCCTTCAGAGAATCATGTATAAAATATATCATATTTGTCTCCGCTGCGTTCTTTTGTTAATTTTGCCTATACGTGATTCATGAAACCCAACAGAGAGTGTGTCGATCCAGACAAGGAGGAGTGAAGCCGCGATAGTCGGAGAAGCCATTAGAGAGTGACAATACAACAAGTGAGGAATACAAAACACAGGAAGGCGAAGAAGAGGAGGAGGAGGAGGAGGCCGAACCTAGGAACCGACGGGGAAAAAGGTAAACTAAAAAGAAAATAAAAATAGGAATAGTGACCAAGAAGTCCCTGTCCGCCTACACAAATTGGGTCTCAAAACATTAATTGACCTTCAAGTTTTCTTGAAAGGGTTCGCTATTTGGAGACAACCCTCATTACATAATTCAGTCTTCCCAATAAATTTCGAACTTCTTTGATAGTACAAGGAGGTTTCAAGTTGCAAATGACTTTCACCTTTTAGGGAACAATCTCAATGCACCTACCACTAATGACAACTCCGACAAACTTCCCAAACTTTGCCCCAAATATGCATTTAGCGGGGTTAAGCCTCAGCTTGAACTTTCTGTGTCTATCAAACGACTTTCTCAATACTTCAACGTGATCTTCACATTGTCTCGATTTAACGATCATGTCATCGACATAAACTTCAATTTCTTTATGCATCATATCTTGGAACAATGCCAACATAGCTCTTTGATAAGTTGCTCTATATTTTTAAGCTAAAGGGCACGACTTTATAACAAAAGGTCCCCATGGGTCGATGAAAGATATCTTAATCTTGTCTTCTTCCTTCATTCGGATTTGTTTATAACTAGAGAATCCATCCATAAAAGAGAATAATTCAAATCCTGTCGCACTATCAATGAGGACGTCAATGTGTGGCACAAGAAAATCATCCTCAGAACTTGTTTTGTTCAGGTCGTGGTAATCAACGCATATCTGGATTCGTCCATCTTTCTTCATGAGGTTTTAAACTTCGTCTATTTACCCAAGCCCATTTTGTTAAAAGTGTGCGTAGTGACCAAGAAGTCTCTTGAAAATATCATGCAATCTCTTTGATCAATGGGAGAGTTATTCTGAAGGAATAAGATACCAAAAGTACTTATTCATAATGAAGCTCCGCGGCCCCACTAAAGACAGATAGATCGGACAACTTTCTATTAAAAGAAGGTACGGCCAACTTCTTATGAACCAGAAGCTCATTTTCTGAAATATATGAAAATAACGTGGAACTGTTGTCAAGCATATAAAATAAGCATCATGAAATCAGGATATTTGTATCAAAAAGATAATTATGAGCATCTATGGTGTTGGTAGAAATAGTAACAAGCGGCATCAACTCCTACCTATGATAATATTCTTATAGCCCTGTCTGCTTCTTTCATTGTTCTCTAATCAATTCCCGCATAAGTTAGCAGCTTCTTTCCCTTTCTCCCAATGCACAAATCCTTCTAAAACTGCCTTCCATGTTTCCTTGTCCAGAGCACATCCATCACGCACCTTATCCTCAAATACTCAGCTTTATCTGTATCTCCTTTCCTAAAGAAATATTGAACAAGAGTACTGAAAGTCGAAGCATCATCAGAAATCCCTCTGGCCCGCGTGCTTAGGTAAAGCTGATAAGCACGATTTATTTCGCCATGACTAGCAAGGCCTTGAACAACCGCATTGTGGATTCTGACATGAATAGACCAAGTTAAACGATTGGGACAGATTCCTTGTAGTATCATCTCATCAAGGGAGGTGGCACCCTCCTGAAATTTGCACTTGTCGCAAAAGCTGGCAATGATCTTGCCATAAAGTCCTGCATCTGGCTTCAAGGCCTGAAGCTTCATCCTGTCAAGCGTCTCCAAAGCTTCATAAGCTTTCCCTTCTTTACAGAGCCCATGGATTAAAGTGCTGTAAGTTATCATGTTGGGCCTCAGCCATTTCCTAACCATTATGTCCAAAAGCTCCATCGCTTGAGAAGAACACCCACTCTTGCAAAATCCATCCATTAATGTACTGAAAGTAAAAACATTAGGCTCAATACCGTTGCCCACCATCTGTTCAAACAATCCAAAAGCTTCATCTATATTTACAGATTGACAGAGACCGTGAATCGTGGAAGTGTAGGTGATTACACTAGGTGAACAACCTTTTGTCTCCATCTCTTCAAACAGTTTCCTGGCATCCCCAATTTTCCCCCATTTACACAATCCATTTATCAAAGTACTACATGTATGTGAATCTGGAACATATCCACGATTTGGCATCTCATAAAATATCTGAACGGCAGAATCCATCGTTCCACTGTTCTTGCAAAAAGCTTAGATCAACATTGAGGGAAGCAACAGTAGGTGATACACCGATCACCCTCTTGGGCAGGGCACATGCCAGTTCTTGAAGAACTATTACAAGGCGCTGCCGGGAATGGGAAGTTGATCGTGATGGACTTCATAATGCCGGACGAGCCGAAGGAGACAACGGCGTCTCAATACGTGGATGCTCGACAACGCCATGTTGATCCGGCCGGGAGGGAAGGAGAGGACCGAAAAGCAGTTCGAGTACCTGTGCAGAGGAGCTGGATTCACGGGCTTTATGGTCGCTGCCTGAGCTGTGTCTACATTGGGAGTGATTGAGTTCACCAAAGTGATTGAATGAAGCTCCTCATATGATGCACTTCTTTCTGATCTTCTTAAGTGCAATCGTTTCATGGAAAAAATAATCACTTGTATAAACTAATAAAAATAAATGAATGGATAACTTGTCAATAATGAAAATTTTCTCTGTTGATTAATTTTTTTAAAGATACAAGCGATTATTTTTTAAAAATGTTTCCAAACCACTCATTTCCAATAAAACGAACGCTTCTTAAAATTTATGGGATTTGTACCTCTTTGTTCAGGACCAGGTGGTCCAATCATATGTGCAAGTAGCAAATAGGTATTGTGGAATTCAATGAATATGAATTGCCTTGGCAGGGATTCTTCAGTCATCAAGATTTTTCTCTTATTTGGTTCAACCTTTGCTCTTTTTTAACAAGTAAGTAATGAGATGAGCCGCAAAGATGTTTGTATTTGAATGCAAAAAATCTCAACATAAGTATATTATGGCCCAACAACTCATGCAGCCATTGATGGTATGTTATTAGACATGTAAATATAGCAAGTACAAATAAAAATTCGATTTCTCAATCACGACTACAGCCTGCTTGAGTAAACTATATGTGTATCAGAGCTTGACTTGGCTATGTAGTCTACCTAGCCAAATTTAGCTTTAGAATCAGTTGGAGTTTTACCAATTTACCAGTGAGATAAAGCAACTTACTAGCAGCATGACTCGCTTTTATCCTCAAGCATCCTTTACCTTAAACCCTCCCAAAGTGTGTCCAGTGATAGACATATATTTTATTCTGTGTCATCATCACATGTCAGAAATTTCTAGATAAATCCTTGTAAAATGGAAGGTGCAGGTCCCCCAATAACTTTCACAGTTTCTTTTCCCCCGAGAAAAGGCCAATTCATTCAACTAACGTCACGAAAGAGAAAAAACATATGAGTTCCTAAACATAATGTTTTTATAAAAATGGAGGTGGTTTTGACAACAAATTAGATGGGAGAGCCTTTTGACGTTGAGTGTTTGCAATCCAATCCGCAACCGGATTAACCTCTCGGACAATGGGCTGCTTCTATCGACTTGGACCGGGCTAGGTCATTCCTTGCAATCTTTAATCACGGCCCATAGCTTCCACGGGCTTAGGAGAGAGCCCGCAATAAACTGAACAACCGAGAAGCTATCACGCCTTTCTTGCAAGTACAGAAGTGCAGTTCTCATCGCTAATGCCTTGACACCGACTGCAGAGGAGGCGCACACAAAATTCGATAATGACACGTAGACATGAATCACCGGCTCTTAACAGTCGTGTTACAATGCACAGTCGATTTTACATGCTACATTTTTTTCTTTTTATGTGAACATAGAGTGGACGAGGCAAGTTTTAATTTTGTGCTCCTTTTTCCAATCTCTTGAGTTGCGCTGACAATTGCCTTGGAGCATGGGCAAATTTATTTCAATGGACAAGAATATCTATGGGTCGGCTTAGTTATGTGCTCATTCACGCTGGGAAAAGCAAGTGAACGGATGCACACTGAAGTTATCTAAAGACAAAAAATGATACTAATAATCTCTAAACTTTAGTCTAATGTACAAGATTATTTTTGGATTTTTTAACTTTGGATTTTTTTTGATGTATTTTACGTATAATCCTTTCCTTTGATCAAATGAGAGAGCAAGTCCCAAGTCACTGAACCATAATGAAATGTGCACTCTAGTTCTATACTATTGCACAGTGTGCAATCTAGCCTCCTTAAACTTTCAATCTATTTAATCTAGTCCATCCATTTTCAATAACAAAGGCAAATCAATCCTTTGTCATTATTCACAAGTTTTCATAATAATACTATTGCCCTAATTTTATAAATTTTCATCCCAATTAATTTCCTAAATCAACCAAAAAAATCTATCCTTTTTTTTTTTTTTACTCCTATGGTTTTTATAAATATTACAACGGCTCCAATTAAATATATATTATCTAATGATCTATATAATAGTAAAAGTAAAAGTTCGTTTAAAATTGTATCGGGTTGGTATTCTTGCTATCTTAAGTTTAGTTGTTTTCATCGAATATCTATAAGTCGTATACTTATAGATATCCATAGAGGCAACAATATACGGATAAAAACTTAAGAATAGTATCAAATGAATTATTTGGATTTGTCATAAAAAAAAAAAAGGATTAATACCCCGAAAAACCCCAAACCGGTACACTTTTGTGACAAATCTGCCCAAACTATTTTTTTTTTTTACCACAAAAACCTCAAACTTGTATACATTTGACAAATTTACCCTAAACCGGTACACTTGTGACAAATTTACCCTCTCGTTAGTTTTAGTTAAATTTTCTTGTTAAATTATAAAGTTAAATGACATGTGACAATTGACCGGTATACCAATTTGGGATTTTACACTCTATTTGTCACAGTTTACAATTTTTGTGATTTTTTTGTGGTATTAATCTAATTTAGCGGGGGGTATATTAGTCACAAATTTACCAGTTTGGGATTTTTTTTAGTCGTATAAATTAGTTTGGGGTAAATTTGTCATAAATGTACCAGTTTAGGGTTTTTTATAATTAGTCGAGATAAATTTGTCACGGGTGTACCAGTTTGGGGTTTTTCATGGTTAAAAAAATAGTTTGAGGTAAATTTGTCATAAATGTACCGGTTGGGGTTTTTCAAGGTATTAACCCTAAAAAAAAAAATTGAGGACTTAAATTAAACAACTTGAAAGTTTAGGGATCACATATTTGCCACTAATTATATGACTAGATTTTTCATAATATTTAAAGGACTTATTGTGACTTTCTCCCTTGTTTGATCAAACAAAGGGATTGAATTGAATATTTTTAGAGATAGCTAAAAGGACTATATTGAATGAATTAAATAGGATCACATATATTGAATGAATTCATAGATAACATTACACATTTAGTCAAAATTTGTATATTTGAAAATCACTTGAATTACCGTGGTGGCTGTGGTCAAGCAACAGTCATCGCCAGTAACTCTGTCCTTAGACCGTAACCTTTAAAGCATCCACCAGCCAAGCGCAATTACAATGTTTTATCCACATGCGTAATTTCAATTTCTTCCTTTCTTCTACTCAAGACCAGTGAGAGAGTTAGAGTAAAGCCAAAAAACAAGTGTGTTAACTGAATTTTGTCCAGTAGTCGAACATGCATTTTCATAAAATAAAATAAAAGCATGTCAAGGGTCGGTTTTATCGTCAATACCGCAATTCAATCCTCGGTAAAAAATAAAATAATATAAAATAAAGGGATCGCATTCATTGCATCCCTTCTACACAGGAATTAGGAACATTGCACTCCGGTAGGACTTAGAATACATTTCATTAGGCTATTCATCCATAGGTTGAAAGTTGATATTTTCCACCAAACCGAGAAAGCCTACCCTTGACCGAAAACACCGTAGTCTCATCATCCTCATCATTTTCTTCATTCCATTTCTTCCGTACATCTAATTTAGGGACACTAAAGTTTAGAAATCTCGGGGCCATTAACGAATAATTCAACTAAGGAAGGCTCGGTAGCTAGTCAACTCCCAAAATCTATGGTTGACTTTTACGAGGGAGCCCATTTGGACTTTCTTGGCCCAAACCGAGCCCAATAAGCATGATTTAACGACACGCTAGCCACCCAGGCCCAGTATAAGATTCAAGAAATACCCTGTTCGCGTGGTAGCATTCGGTTCTCGTTCACTCTCCCTTCGTCTATTGCAGTCCTTAGCGTTTTTTGCCTTTGAGGCCTCATTCCTCCAGTCCGATCACCAGTCAACGACCAGTAGCTGCTCTTCCTCAAGGTACCAACTCGTGCTCTGTTTTTCATGAGGTAAAGACCTACACCCTTCGCCTCCGCCGGAGCGAAAATCGATCGCGTTCGGAGCTGTTTCGATGACCTCGGATTAGCTGTATCGCCTTTGTTTCAGTCGGGCTGTGATTCTCTCACATTTCTTAAAGTCTTTTTTCCAGCATACTCGCGCCGCGACGCACGACAAACAACAAACAATGACCCTAAAGCAGCGAACCGAGGAAGGTTTGGACGAGGGCCGGAGTTCGCGCGAGCCGGACTGCAGTAGAAGGTATTTCATGTACTTACAGGGGGAGAGTGATGGCTTGTGTTGTTGGATTCAGATTAAGACAGAAAATCTAGGATTGTTTCAATGCCTTGAACCATGTCCTATCCTGCATCTGTGACGTTCTGGTTAAATATTTGGCAATGGAACTTCACTTGTCTTGATTAGATTATAGAACTTCAATTCGAATCATCTAATACACTAAATGTCCACCTTCAATGCAGTGAGATCCAAATGGCCCAAACGTTCTTGTCGGCTCGCTGGATTCTGATTGAAGTGCACCAATTGCAAAAATCGTAAACGAATTGCAAATTTTATACATGTACTGAGCAATTATAATCTCAGTTTCGTAAAACTGATCAGGAGGAAATCACCACATTCATGTCGTAGCGCCAAATGTTCATGGTCCATGAATGGATGTCACTTGAGAACTAGCCAAACAGCAAGATTGCTGAAGTAGTAAAAGCTCTCCCTGTCTCTCTCTCTCTCTTCTTGAAGACCAAAAGAGAGAACTTAACCCACTAAGAATCTTTACAAATTATATATACAGATGTGAGAATCGGTAAGTGCAGATTATTTGTAGAACTTCTAATGAACCACCTACTCTGGTCTGAACTTCACCCATCAGCCGACAATAAATGAGGCTGGCTCTTCTGACATGAATAGGCAGGACCAACCAACAACCTACAAATTGTCCCTCATATCAGGATTAAAAAGTAAGGAGACATGCAGGAGGAGAGCAAGCTTTGGACAAATGGGTTTTGGTTCCGACGGTCTTTGATCACCTTAGGTGAGAATCATATGTTTCCAAGAGATTATCAGGAACGACCAGAGGCAACTTATCTATGTACAAGAAGAGCCTCCGAAGATTCTCCCTGGTCACGGTGAACATGTCGACTATGTCCCTGCTGTCCATGAATATCCAAAGGTCGCCCGAGTTTACTCTCTTGAGGTTGTTCCGACAGAACGGGCAGGACTGCGATCTCGTCCGCCTGTAATGTCACAATGAGGCCATGTTAGAGAATTTTCACACAAACCCTGCAGTTAATGAATAGTCCCAGCAAAACCAGAAAGGCGATACTAGAGTAAAAAGATCAAAGTTGTTCTAGCATCTGATCTTTCTCACATGACACGGCCAAATGAATCATGTGACTGGATAACCTAACTTGACAATGGACTGTAGTGAAAAATTAAACAAGATTAGAGAACCGAGAAGTACTGTATGACAACTTATATGAACCCCCCTTGTTGATTGTTGGCAGATAGCGAATAATTCATCAGAGGTTCCATTTTAACCATCCAAACTACAATACAAATGCAAAAACTCTATGACAAGTAGCAATTATAATAATAAATAAACGTCCATTACCCAATGAGGGTGGAAAAAACAAACTAATTTTAGAGTAGCTTACACCTGTAAGGAGATTTTAGACCCAAAAAAAAAAACTGAGAGAGAGAGAACCTGTAAGGAGATTTCAAGATGCTTTAACAAGAACTAGTGACTTCATTAAGGTTATTCAACTTCAATAGGGAATTAGCAAATTTGAACTCCCATCAACTATCAGAGATTGCCAGCAATATCTTTTAAGACTTAAATCTGACTTTATTGCTGAAAGAAGATTTATGTGTATGCAATTGGAAGAATGAAAAGTGAACTACCAAATTCATGAATAATGCATTATAGAGGTGGTTATGGAGGGTGATGGCGGAATTGGTATTTACTGAAAAGGAAAAACCATTTCAGATAAAAGCTTGCTCAAATCAAATCCAATTTTGCATAACTTCTACACATCCCTCGTCACTCATTAGTCTCATCATTCTTAATTTCGCAACTGTAAGTCCAGGCATTAAGTGTCCACACAAGACAAATTGATAAATATAAATTCACACAAAGTGCAAGAGACAACAAAACCATTGTTCTCTCCACCTTTTTTTCCAGCAAGCAGAAATCCAAGCTTATCATATGTCCCAACCTCCACCCACACAAAAATTCGAACACGAAAGATCATCAACTGGGCTACATTGAAATGCTCACAATACTCTCATAGGATGCAGCTCCCTTAGCACATGATTTATTGATCCATGCTAGTATGTATCCATGGGTGCGCACAACTAACAACTCCCCAAAGTCCCTGCTAATGGTATATGCAAGAATCTGACTTGTTCTTACCTCATAGGATCTGTAACTGGGTTGGAGAAACAAGAAATAGTTAAAAGGGGTCCCCCACTAAGTCCTCAATATCTGCTAAGTTTCTGGGAAGCTTGATTAGTACTATCAAAGGGAAGCCGACATTGCCCCACTCTAAGACTGCCTGCCATTTTCAAACAACTATTGATCTTTGAAGAAAGTCACCAGATTGCCAATTCTCTAAAGCACCCCGTCCACTTTGTCAATCAGCTTTCCCACATTTCCTAGCATGCAAAGCTGCAAATCCTAGTGGACATACATCAAACTTCTAAAATTTCTGATCACACATATGCACTGAAAAGGACACAGGACAGATATAGCATGTTATACAACTGGACGCGGAAGTGATTTAGTACCTGAAAAACACTGCTTATAACAAGCTATAGTTTATTTAGTCCGACCATGTACACCAGCAATCAACTGGTCTTTCACTAGAAGGTTCTAATATCTCTACTCAGGTACGTACTTCCTCCAATGTGCAGTCACAATCCTCAAAGGGTTGAGTTATTCTACCTTTGGTAAACCAATTACCTACAGTCAAGTATATGCAAGGCAGATGAACCATGCAAGAGTAATTTTCTACATAGATGTAATGCTGAGCATGATTTGGTTTGGGAAAATTGCAAACCAATCAGAATCAAGCAGGGGTCCAGAACCGAACCGGACTTACAAAAATGCCTCCTGGAACAGAACCAAACTGATAAATCAGATCAGTTAAGTATAATGGTTTGAACATGTTTTTCTTACCCTGGCAAACACACAAGCGACACATACATACACCAACAGGGACACACTTTCCCAAGACCCCATGCAGGCAGGCCCACATGCATTAACACGCAAGAGAGAGAGAGAGAGAGAGAGAGAGAGAGTACCACTCCCGATAACATTTGAGGCACATGACGTGGCTGCAGTTTGGCAGCACAATTTTACTATTCATTTCCATGCATATTCCACATTCATCTTCCTTTTCAAATTCTATATCTGCAAACTGCCTATGTTCCTCCTCTTCTCTCCTTTTGTACCTCTCCATGCACGTAGTCTTCTGCCTTCTATCTTCAGTATCGGTCACACCTCTTTCAAGCTGCAGTAATGATGGATATATTACCGCTGACAACAACAGGAACAGAGCATTGTCAAAAATAACTAATTTAAATGGATCGCCAACTTGACTTTGAATGAAGGCAGTCAGAATTTGATTACCATAGAACTCTCTGATGCTAGCTTTTCTTTCATGGGTTGACATGGTCGTCGTGCCATCAACATAGACCTAGAGAACAAGAGGACTTCCAGGTTTCAGAAATTACCCTATCACCTTTCACAAATATGACTTGATAAAACTAAATGACAGTAGAACAGAGAACTTTCCCTTCCATTTTTACCTTGTAAATCAGAATTCTTAGCAACCCAAGGGCACCAGCTAAGTGACAATCTGCCCACTGCACTAGAAAAAGAAAGAAATGCGCAGCTGGACTGTACGACAATCTCATTTGGAGAGAAGCGCCGTCATAATCCCTTGGAAAATCAGATGCTCTGTACCACATGCGATACAAACATTCAACCAATGTATACAAAACTGATCTAACACTACGAAACAAGGAAACTTCTTGAGTTCATACACCAAGTGAAAAACAAGAAACTGGAGTACAAAGAAGCTTGTGCAAGTATTGACATATCATGCCTTCTGTTTCCCAATTCACCTTACTTGAGAAAGAGACAAAAGGCAAAACGTACAAAAGAACTCATTACATACTCGCAAACTACTTTTGTGAGTTCTTGAAGGGCACTGAGGTGGAACAAGGCTCCCCCTCCATTGTCAATGCAGCCTTACCCTTGCATTGCAGCAAGTCTAGCTAAACAAATGGAGAACATTGACATGACATCTGAAATTGAAAACTTTCAAAAACCTTAAGCCCCCAGAATGTCAGATGCTGCCCAAGGAACTTATCAAGCATTAATCCATCTGACACCGCATAATGCAAATTACCAAGAACAATACTATTTAAAAGAGTAGGTAACTCATAACCCCTCTAAACTATTCAAAACAAAAAGGAAAATCTTCATTCCGCTCAAATTTTATAATGGCACAAATCAAGCACCATAATGCAAATGCGAGACATAAAGGGTGAGAAAAAGTCTTTGGCCATGTCATCAGATATATAAACCGAGCATCGGCGTCCTCCTATGCAGATGAACAATAAACTAAATGCAGGAACCTTAGAGGGCAGAACCGTTGTTCAAAGAAAGAAACGCAATCTGAAAAAACAAAACAGTTCAATCAACTAAACAAGAGAACTAAAGACACTGAAGAATCAGAAGGGAACGAGCTCGAGCTCTAATTGACAAGTAATTAGAAGCTGCGACAAATAACCCAGAAAAGGTAAGGTCAACATTCGAGGTGAATGACGCAATTCAACCATCTGAGATTAATTACTGAAGAAACGAGGTAATCCCAGAAATGCAGCACTGACCATCAACACCAAAAAAAAAAAAAAAATCGCACTAAAAACTGCAGAAATTCGAAAGAATCATTAGAAATACAAGAGAATTTCTAGCAAGAACTTACAGGGTATTCGCATGCTGAATGTCTGCCTCCAGCCCCTTCAGAGAGTCCTTGAACGACTTCCTCATCGAGCCCGTGTACATCTTCAAATACCCTCTCTCTCTCTCTCTCTCTCTCTCTCTCTCTCTCTCTCTCACACACACACACACACACAAGTAATTCTCAAAACAACGAAGACCCTTTTAACAAATGAGGAATCTTGAAACGACCATCGCCAAAACCAGGTGATTTCTGGAACCCCGGGAACGCGCTCTGCTTTCTCTGCACTTTTCCCGGTTAGACAGAGAAAAAATGGCCCTTCTCTCTCTCTCTCTCTCTCTCTCTCTCAAGGAATTCAAAACCAATAAAGACCCTTTTAATAAATGAGGAATCTTGAAACGACCATCGCCAGAAACCAGGTGATTTCTGGAACCCCGGGCAGGCGCTCTGCTTGCTTCCTGTGTACTCTTCTGGGTTCGTGTGAGAGAGAGAAGAAAAGATGGCGGCCGTTGAATGGAAGTGTCAGGTCTTCGTGTTGCTTCTCTTTGGTTCCGGGGAGCGTGCGCACCAAGTGCAGAGCGAGAGCGACACGTAGCCGTGTGCAACGAGCTTGCAGCTGCCGTCGTGTTGCGCGCTGCAGTCCTTACCAAACCGAACCGAAGGAGAAAAAAGAAACCGATTAAAGAAATCAGAAACTCTCCAAATGTCAAACCCAGGAGAGATTAAACAATTTTTAAACTTTTGCCCCATATACAATTTAGTCCATCTACTATTACTTTTAATATGGTCCACGAAATTTACTCCGATATACTTATAATTTATAGTTCTTGAACTGTGTGTATAACCCATTTTCATTAATTCAAAATCAAAAGTCGCATTGAACATTTTCACACAATTCAAGGACTACATTATACATATATCAAAAGTTGAAGAATTATATTGAATAAATTAAAATTTTAATAATCATATTACACATTTGACTCAAATTTAAAATCATATCAAATAAATTAAAAATTCATGGATCAAATTCTATATTAACTCAAAATTCATATACTATTTGTGTCGCTATCCCTATAAATATGACGAATAGAATAAAGTGAAGAGAGGACATTGGAGGTTGGAGAGAGAGAGAGGGGGGAGGAACCCCGTGACGCTTTGATCCACGCTTTTTCCTCCATTGTTTTCATCCACCTGCCATCTTTTTTCTATTTCATCTCCCTGATGTGTCCATGATTTTTAATTCTTTGTTAAATCTTTGGTGTGGCTTTCCCTTGACGCACCATCCCGATGATCGTTACCATTTAACTCTTTCTTTCCTTATAGTAGCGGAGGGTCGGCATCAGCAAAGTACGACGTTTGGAGGGTGCGCAAGGTTTGGAGATGTGTTCACGCAGAATTTGATCTGTGTCGTGTTCCTTCGTGGTCCACGATATTGTCGGCACAGAACTTAGATAGGCATCGCTCACACAAATGTCCAAATCACTATCACATGGTATGCAAACTTCTCATTGGTAGAGTTCTTCAGGAAATGATATCGGGAGCTGATTAAACGGCTTTTAATCATCATCTCTACTAGCATATGAAGGAGTGGATGTGTTTTGAGTTTTTAACTAGAAGTACGGTGTTCATATAGGCTTTTTTGTGTTTAGTATTAATCTGGCATACTCGTGATTGTGTTGTAGTTGTATTAGGCTGTAATTTGGGCTCACGAGTGCTTTGATATATGTTTTTATTAATATTTATTGATTTTCTCGAAATCAGAGTAAGTAATTGTAGTCACGAAAGTATACCAATTATTGAGACCAATAATTGTTGGGCAAAAATTATATCTGGTATGCTCTTGTTTGTTTTCTTTTGGACACAGGTGTTCCTAACAAGCTTCTACATGGTGATGTGACACTAGATTGGCAAAATGAGAAGTAGCTAATGGAAGAGAAAAGTTAGTCAAATGCTCTGTCTTTAGGATTCCTTATTTACAGGCTTTTCCTCATTCTTTAATTTGAAATTCAAGAAAAGAGCTTTAGTAAAGGTACTTAAGGAGATGAAAAGAAAAATATAAATAATAAATTATCTTCTCATCATATAATGAGATGGAATGACATAATAACATAAATAAGGAAAGAAATCAAGAGCCTAAAACGTTTGTAAGACGTCTCCACTTATAAAATCTGACAATTTGAATTACAGGAAACTCTTCCGTACACCGATGATATATGAACTCATCCATAAGTAGGCCTACTCAATCATGATTTCTAAATTCGGTTTGCTATGGATGAAATGTCCGTCAAATTTACTTACCTCATTTTTTTTTTCAATTTAAAAAATGAGTTTTCCTACGAAAATCAATAATACTGCAATGGTGGAAATCCAATAAATCATTCATATCCGTTCTACATCTACACCGAAGTCAAACTTCCAAATTACATCACGATTAGGCTGGTCTGCCACTTCCCTCGGTCAAAAATTGACATTGAGCAGCCACTAAGAAAGAAGATTCGAAGACGGTCCAATGAAAAATTGTCACTTGATTAGGCAAAGACCAAACCAATTGAGATTAAATATGGGAGGATGATCCTGTTTAAAGAAATTTATTGTACCTCTTGCTATTAACCCAAAAAAAAAAATTAGTTTTTTATGCAAATTTTGTAAATAATTTACGAGAGAAACTGTCGCTCACAAAAAGAACTTAAAATTTTTTTATTAAGCGGATCTACTTGCGGATGAGTTCGTATATCATCTGTGTATGGAAGATTTTCCCTTGGATTATTTCAACAAGGAAACAAATTGAAGGTCCGAAAGGATAAGTGCACTCACTATATTCATATGACCGATATTACTTCAGAGAAATAATATATTGCAGCCATCAAAAGATACCATGATAATATGATGTCATATATGGATTGATAGCTTTATAGTTAATTGGGTACATCACCATTATCAAGATAAAAATGATTAATATTACAGATTTTGTGTGGTTGACTAATGTACACTTTTTCGATCAAAATAAAAATGGAAAAGACATTGAATAAATTAGCTATTTTTTCGACAAATGATTTAATTTTTATAACAATAAAATGATTGGACTTTCTTTATTTGTGTCCATCCAATGCATCAGGTACATTGCATGGTTTGGCATCGTAGTTGTTTATTATAATTTATACCCATCAAAAGATAGTAAACTCCCGTGATGTCACGGCTCGTGATGACCAGAGGCGACTTCAGCAAGTGCAACTCTTTATTATTCACTGGGCAAAGTTGATTTGTTGACTTAGGTGGCTGTTTTCATTGGATATACAAGTGCTATTTGGCCTCTTCAAACTCAACGTATGTATACCAAGTATGCGTTTGTTTCACAGAAAATAAATTATTTGAATAAAATTAAATAATTGTTTGAAATAATTAATCAACAAAAAAAATTATTATCAACAACAATTTATATTTTAATAAAATCACGAACAATAAAAATATGTTCCGTTCATTAATTTTTCTAAGCAATACATACACTCATTTTTAGGATAATATTTTCAAAATCGCTCATTTTTTATGAAATAAACAGAACAATGGCTAGAAAAAAGAAGTGACCACATACTTGTTGAATTAATACCAACTATACTTCCTCTTAAAACAGACAATTGAAAACTCAACTAAGTGAAATTTTGATAATTTTCACTACCCCAAAACCTTTTTCATCTCACCAATTGTTAAAACTAGTATCGATGATTCAAAATTATCTTCCCTTAAATTTTTGTCCATCACATCCGAAAAAAATCCAACATTATGTCATTTATGCATGCTACCAAATCAATTTTTTTAAAATCATTATGGGTGGAACTATGATGTAAAGTACTTTTAAGTCACTAGATAAGTTTAGGAGTTTTTGTGACACAAAAAAAAAAGTTTGGTATATTAGTGACCTGCAGAAAAAAAAAATAAGAATTTTAGTGAGATATTCCATATATCATATGTCAAATACTAAGGTTACGTTTAATCATCCGGATTTTTAATCACGATAAGATTGGATAGGACGAGATATGAAATCACGAGATTTGTTTATATCATGTTCATTGTTTGGTGAATCGTAATATTAAAGTTTGATATATTCACATCATATTATATACATTTTTTTGATATAAATGGCATGTCATTATAAATGAACCTAAATATTCATAAATGGAGATGCTAAAAATATCTTGTAACACTATTCCTTATTTTATTTTTATTTTATTTTTCCTCTTTTTTATATTATTTTCTTTATTATTTCTTTTTTCTCCTTTCATCCTTCTTTGATAAAATTTTATCATATAGTAAATTGTACTAACATACCTAAAATATATAATAATTATAAATATTTAATTTATAGATTGAATGTTTATTATAAGATAGAATTAAAGTTGAATATATAAATTAAAATAAGATTAATTAAAAATAAATTTATATATTTTTTTAAATTTTTAATTTCTTAATTAGAATTCAAATATTATTTATATTGAAATATAATTTCAATTTTGTTAACTTAATAAGTTAGTTATTCAAGAAAAATAACTTTCTTATTCTAATAATATAAATCATATCCACCTTTATCCCACCTCCCCATGGGATAATTTTATCCTACCTATATCTCTATTATATCCAACTTTATCCTATTGAGCACTAAATATCATATAAGATAAATCATATCTTATCCCGAATTTTATCCCAACTCCTAAGGTCCTAAAGACTTCATTTCAGTGGAAGAAGCATGTGACTGCCTTGTGTATGTTACTAAGAAGACATTTTTTTTTTTTTTTTTTTGGTCGAAGGAAGACATCTAATTGACCAGCACAAAAAAATGATGGGTAGACCGCATAGAGAAATTGAGATAAATTTAGACATAAAACGAGGACAGAGATATTTTCTTGGATCGACATAAATGAAGGATGAATGAGAAGAAAGAGATCTTCAGTGGGTCTCACAGAAATTAGTAGAGAATAATATTGGTTAGGGCTGATGGAGAAATGTCGACAGGTGTTATCCAACTCAATAGGGTATTATATTGTTTCCATCTAACTTATCATTCAACCCAACTCCCACAACGATATATGTACGCGAAAAGACAATAATAAAAATATAGGTTTATGTCTCTCTCATTGTGTTATATCATTTATCAAAGACCTAACACCTTTCTCACTATTAATATTTTTGAAAAAACGAAACACATTAATATACGTTTGTATATATTATAAAGACTCCGATAGGTCAGTAGTAACGAATTTGAGTATAGAAATAATATGTTGTAAGTAATATCCAAAAGATTATCCTCGTGATACTCTCTTTCTTGAGTCCCGGGGCCTCAATCCAGCTAATAATATATGTTCCATTTGAAAAATGGTCTTACTTTTTTGGGGAATAGAAGCTACTAAAGTAATTTCTTATAAATTAATTAAAACCTGCACCTAGGGCCTCCACCATTCATTACATTATCCTAGCGACCCACTGGACCATATCAGCATCTAGCAAATTCTAGAATATTCGAGAGTTGGATCAAGAAAGATATGTGGCTCCACCTGCCCATGAAACATGAAGATCTCTATTTGTGGATAAAATTCACGAAGCTGATTTCACCTAATATA
The DNA here is from genome assembly GCA_014182555.1 of Eucalyptus erythrocorys. Classification (NCBI taxonomy): domain Eukaryota; kingdom Viridiplantae; phylum Streptophyta; class Magnoliopsida; order Myrtales; family Myrtaceae; genus Eucalyptus; species Eucalyptus erythrocorys. The sequence continues at coordinate 37,073,646 of CM024601.1, forward strand.
CACTTAGATTTCTTGCTCAAAACTCAAAAGGAAAGAATTTGGCGCTCACCAACATTGGTTATAACACACAACAAACTTGCCATCGGTCCTTAGTTCCTTAGGTTCCCGTAATGAAAATTGAACTCGGCTTATTTGATTCTAGTTAGAGTCGAACTTTCTCGGAATTGGATATTCGTCCTTTAAAATGAACTATGACCCTAAATTTGTGTTTCAAATTTTGCGAAGTGATAAAAATATACATAAGTAAATTAAATTATTTGGAAGCTCTGCACTTCCCAAGATCAATAATCTGACCCTACTGCAGCTAAACTTTCCTCAAATTGAGAGTTCTACCCTCAAATTTTGCTCCAAACCATGTGTCGACAAAATTTCTGTAGATAAGTACTACCAGCTCCACTCGACTCCACCTTGCCACATTCACCATGAGACATCACCTCAAGCATTCACAACCATCACCAGCTATTCCACCGCCATTCCGCTAGCACTACAGCCTTACATTTCCATCGCCACCCCTGCAATCTGCTTCACCACCGGTCCTAAGAGTTGCTGACATTGCTTCTCCAAGATGTAAATGTCAAGAAACTCTCGTCTTCTTGACATCTTAAAATTCTAACACTAATAATTAGGTTCTTTAGTTCAGGTTTGAAGATTACTCACAACTCAACAAAGGGTCTTCTTGCCACGCCTGGTACCCCCGTCTGTTTTCAACTCGACAAAATCAATCCGTCACTACCAGCATCAAAAGTTTACCCATCAGAATCTGTCATTGTGAACTGACAGGAAAGCAGATTTCATCCTCTATATGGAGACTGGATACCTTGGAGAACTATGCATGTTCGGTTTTGGTTCAAGTGCAGCATAAATCAGGCAGACGTGATTCAGTGCATATAAATTTCTCTGTAATGTAATGTACAATAGCCACATTACAGAAGAAAAAGAAAAAAGTAAAAAAAAAAAACTAACATATCTTGCGTTTTTAATGTCAATAATGGTACTACATTTGACAAAAAGAAACTGCACAAAGCACAAAACCAAAAGTAATATAATTAACACTTAACAGGAGAGATGGACAATATGCTTTGCTAATAATGGATGGCAAGAAGAGCCATGAAAGAATGGAGGTGAAACTTTCAAGGTTCAACTGACTCTTCCCGCACACTAAGAGAAATCCAAAGTCAGCCAAATGGTTTGTATTACTGATATGGTCTTCAGACATCGTCAAGTATAAAGCAGAACAGTGTCACTTTATTGTGATTATTTGGCTTTGCTTCAATTGTCCTCCTCCTTATTTCCACATTTATTAACCTACTTACACAGATTCGCAGTACTCACCTGAGTGCCCCGCCTAAAGCACGGTTTTCAGATAATTATTGGAAAGAAAAATTCCAGGCCCACTGCATAGGGCGTGGAGAAGGGAAAACATGATGTTTCCTGTGAGTTTCTGCCGTAAAAGCTACTATGATTGCTTATAGTCCAGCTCAAGCATGCATGAGGATAAGGCCTCTCTTACACGAGAATTGTCAGACTCCATATCCAGTGCATCTTCATATAATCTCTTCGCCTGCTCAAGCAACTTCACTTTCTCCCTACTGTTTCTCAGACGTAAGCGAGATCTTTGTTGTAATACAACACCCCATCTGAACAAAGCTGCAAGTGCAAATAGGACATCAACATTTATATACTGTGTAACACTGCCAAGAGTTTACCATCATCCACCTAGTTTTATTCACGCTCTACATAAAAGAAGAAATCTTCAATGTGCCATGTCTCAAGCTGGTTAAACTTTAAGCTTTCCCTGGAAAACAAATTAGAAAATTTGTTTGCTTTTCTTTTTCTTTTTTTTTTCTTTATCCCTATTCCTTTTTTTTCCATGCACATTCCTCGTACAACCTAATCCTATCAGATTAGCGATCTATCAAGTAACATTACTTATCATTGGAGAGTCACTTTGTCTATCATTGGCTAGATACATAGACCTGTCTTCAAATGACTAAGAAAAATTTCTTATTTTACCAAAAAGTTCAGCGCATTGTTAGCAACAACTTCTTCTTCCCTTTTTTTTTTTTTTTTTTGCGCGTTGAACTTCCCAATTCTAGACGTGGATCATGCACCACCTCAAACAGAAGTACACTACCCTTAATGGGAGTCCTGTATAACCATCCATTTCACTGAGGTGACAAATGGTGTTTCACCAAAAAATTTCTAAAAACACCCCTACACTGTGCCAAGAAAAAGGCTTTGATTGTTGTTCTGGCATCATCTTAGCAAAACCCTCAATGGCTCATGGCGTGATGCTAGTAACAAAATAGCTTCCAATCTCTTGGTGCCACATGCAATTATTAGCTTCTGAGTTCTATGTCTAATTCTTTAGTTTGTAAATATGTATGAGACTGAGGGGAGCATTGGCACAACAATAAAGTTGTCGCCATGTGACCAGGAGGTCAAGGTTCAAGTCGTGGAAAGAGTCTACTGGAAAAATTGCAAGATAAGTTGCATACCTAAGACCCAAAGTGGTCCAACCCCATTCCCCAGACCCTATGCATCACCGGAGCTTCATGCACCGGGCTGCCCCTTTTTTATATGAATATGAGGCTATAAGCATACAGTAGGCACACAAAAAGAAAACTATAGAATAGACTTACCCTCAGATCAGTCAGGTCATAGGCCAGAAAGTTATAGGAGTTATGCCAGGGATCGACCCACCCCCGCCCTAAAAATCTTCTTAAAGATGTAAAACAAAATCTGCAAAGCATTATGAAAAATTTCTCCCAGCAAGGCTGCATAACTCAAATTAAGAAAAAACTGAAAGAAAATTCGAGCCGCAGTTAAACTTCAAGCATTATTTGTTGAGCCCATTATGGATGAGATTAAAATCAAAGCCTACCAATGCAAAGGGTGGATCATGCAATCTTCCTTGACTTGTGCGTTAAATTTCTCTCCCTTTCCACTCTCTCAATTTTCAGTGCTTCCCCTTAAAAACAATAGCATCCTTTACAATAAAAGAAGTCTCAAACATCTAGATAGTATTCTTTTCTTATTTCCATCTTTCTCCTCCCACTTCCCCTCCCCTTATAGGTAGACAGCATAGTCCCACATACATCTAAAAATAACATGTAAAAATTTTGACAATTTCTAAATTGGCGAATTTACATCTGAACAACGACAACAAACATGTCGAAACTTGTGCATTGACCAGTTTGGACCCCATATGCCATTAAACCACTATTTTTCTTACTAAGATATAATCACATTAAGCAACAATAGTTGAACATATAATTAAACTGTCTAGAATTTAAAAATGTAAGATATTTCAAACAATAAATAATCCAATACTTTCACTTTGATTTTACAATGGTCATCAGAGAATTCATAGTCAATTATAAATTATTATAAAATGCCTTGATGCACATTATTCACTATCTTGATCCTTGTCATCATATAGATATGTATACCTTCAAATATAGAACAATTACGCCCCAAAAAAGTGTGGTTATTCTAACAGTTAAAATTATTACAAGGAAAAACTGCTAGAAACATGCACCACACGAGAATCACTTTGGAAATGATTCTCCCCAGAATAATTTCTCAAATGGAAAACAGGTTTGCTGTTTGCATAGGTGATTAAATTTCAAGAAATTCAGTCTGTAGACTTCCTTCCAGGTAAATATCATCTTCAGTGATTATTCAACATATTCCAACGATTTATAGTGCATTGAGCTATTAAAGGAACATATCACTAGTGCAAATATCTATGTCTATCCACCTATTTACCATCTCAGCATTCGGTGTGGTTGGAAAGAAGACGATGTTGTGCCCTATATCATCATGAATGGTGACATGCCACACTTTCAGGAACAAAGAACGGGTAGGAATTTACCATCTGGAGCATATACATTTCCTTTGGACATCATTGCATTGAATTTATCAATTGCAGCCATAAACACTTTGTCTGCGTCAAAAGCTGCTTCCTGAAATTCAAAGAGGCAAAATTTGAAGTTAATAAGTTTTGGCACTTAAATGCATATGAGATGCTAACCATACTGTCATAGAACAATAGAGTATGTGCACAGGTAATACTTACTGGTCCTATGTCTGCAATCAACTGGGCACGGAAGGACAGAGCAAGACCCCAATTGTACAAGGCTCTAACGTCATCCCCATCAATTGACAATACAAGTCTATACTTTCTGCCGGCTTCTACAAGAAGTTCCTCACACTCCTCACACACCTGAACAAGGACAGAAGCAATTTTATCTTTGCTGGAATGGTGGCCACTACTGCCTCCAATTCTAACTCGTCTCTCGAAGTATGACTCACTGCTTGTTAATGAAGTTCTCAGATCACGACTAATTCTCAATTTAAGTTCTCCATGGAGTAGATAGGTGTTTCCCAGCTGACCCACGGCCAATAAGCTCATCGGTTTCATGTCAACCGCTCTAGAAAGCAATTCCGCAGACTCATAAAGGATGGTCTCTGCATGCTCTTCATCATGTCTTCCCCTCACCAACTCCTTGGCTTGCTTTAGAAGGTAATTTGCTTCTGTTAGATACCTATCAAACTCCATGTCATCCAAAATATTTGGAGAGGACATCGAACGAACATCTCTCTCATGTTCAGACTGGTGGTCAACAAAAAAGAGATCATCTTGGGAATCCATTCTCTCTCTTCTCACTTGAGATTGGTAAGTTTCCACCTTCCTCCTTTCGCTGCTTCGGCGAGATGCATAATATCTCTCAGATTTCTGAAGCAACTGGTCTTCCACAAAGGAAGCTTCAGTTTCCACATTTTTTGTCTTCATGTCAAAATCAACAAAATCAAGCTGGTTATCACGGGGCTCCTGTGATTGAGAGTTATAACTGTGTCTTCCCTTAGAGTACACATGTTGACTATTTGAGGAATGAAACCTGTCTGTGTGGTAATCGAACCTCCTCATGTTGTTGACATAATTTCTGGTACTCCCACCCTCCTCATCCAAACGCAGACTTCCATCTTTCATAAACTCTCTCGTTCTTCTTCCACCCTGATAAAAGTTTGGCCTATTTACCACATCTTGGTATAAACCCGAATTTCCTTGACCAGAATTAACTTCAGATGCCATTTTTGAAGCACCTTCAATAGCATCATCCTTTGCCACACTCCCCAAGTTCTTTTCTTTAACACTATCCTTAACTTTGTTCGGCTTTGGACCACCCAAACTTCCCCTAAATAGGCCCCCCATGGCTTCCAACAACGGAATCCCGAATTCCCCATTGTCTTTCCTTTCTTATTTGACTTCTCGTTCTCAATTAACGAGCCACTGGCATTCCCAGAATTAGCTAAAGAGCCACGAATATTATCTCTAACATTCGAAGCCGATGAACTGATCGTCTCAAGTTCTCGAACATAACTCTCCAAATCATCCAACCCAACTCTCTTACGCTCCACAGAATTCCTAACATCACTTATCAAATTGTTAACTCTACCATCTAACCCATCAAAAAAATCCACCAATTTACGCCACTTCTCGCTGTGAACCTTAACCACGTCCTCTTTCGACCGCCTCTTACTCCCACCAACCTCCGCGGCAATCCCGCCGCGAACCAAGCCGAGCGAGAACCCTACCACGAAAACCGAGACGCAGGCGGGGAATATGACTATGGAAGAAACCCTCACTCTAGAAATGGCCAGCGCGCAGACCAGCCCCAGGGCGAACACGAACACGTGCCGCTGGTCATCGAGTCCCACAGAGACCAAGAACTTCCGCAGCTGGGTCGACTCGCCGGGGCGGGCGGCGTCGTCCCAGGGCCCGAAGTCTTCCCACCCGCCGTATCCCGCCGACCCGGAAGCGGCGGAGGCTCTGGCCGGGAGCGGCGCCACCTGGGTCGCGCCGCGAAGCCATTTCGGATGAGGAGAGGTCTGGATGAATTTGCGGGTTCTCCGGTGAGGCGATGATGGGGAGAAATGGGGAATTAGGAGATGATGGAGGTGGGTTCGGTTCGGAGAGATTAAGGTTCTCATTGGGTGCGGGCAGAGACGGCGGCGGCGGCGGTGGAGGGAGAGCTAGTCAGTCGCTCGCGGCGGAACCGACCGCTATGCGCGGCGGAGCTTCGATCTGTTTTGCTCCTGCTTGGCAGGAGAGGGGATGGTGGGCGGAAAAACAGAGGGAAAAGATAGCCGGAAAGAAGGTTAAAAAGGGGAAAAAATACACACACACACACGCATGCTCGTGAAACGAAAAAATATGACGTTTCTAAATAATATTCTTAGAAAATTATTTTTTAAAATAATTATAATATTTTAGGTATTTAACTAAAATTTTTAAAAAAATTCAAAATATTTTTCGCTATTCGATAAGAAAAATTTGATTTAATTGTGTTTCCTACATTCCTTTTAACAAATGTTTTTTATTTCTCAAAAAAATCAAATTTCTAATTTTAATTTTTCTTTCAACTTTTTCCTTTTTTTTATTTTTCTTTGTCTTCTCTTCACTCAACCGTGGCCATGACGATAGCCGACGACCAGCCAAAAGTAAACTCAAGCTCGCTAGCTAGAGGCTCGCTTGATCAATGAGCTTGAGGACTCGAGCCTCACCAAATTAAAGAAGTTAGGCTCACGCTCGCCAATCAAACAACTTTCAAACTCTCCCAAGGCCAACAAGCTCAAGGCTCACTAGTGGCATTGAGTCGAGATAGAAGGACAAAAAAAAAAAAAAAAGAGAAAAAAAAATAAAAATAAAAATAAATTGAATTAAAAATTATATTTTTTAAAATAATGGGTTAGTAGAGATGTCAAATAAGAGAAAGTGAGAGGAAAATATTTTCCCCCACTTGAAATGCGAAAAATATTTTTCCTATCTTGAAAGAATTTTTTAAATGATGAAAATATTTTCTCCTACCAATTCATTTTTCTTAAAACAAACACGAAAAATTCATGAAAAAGTTTTCTGCCTAAGGAGAAAATTATTAATTTAAAAAAAAAATTACAGATTCTGATGCATTAATGAGAAAGGTGATATATATAGTTGGCACTTTAAAAAAATTAAACGAATCATCATTCCGTATATTTCATCGATGTTTGGTGTCACTCGTAAACAAGATTCATTTGTTAAATTACGCCTTAATTCGTTTGAACGGTATGAAATCACGTAGAAAGAGTAAAGATCGATGTTGAATTAGTAGTCGATCATACAAAAATGACGGTCATCTCTTGAAAAACACTCTTAGGCAAAACAGAAGCCAACCCAACGTGCAGTTCCGTACTTGAAAAGGGGAATCGATCCCGCATTTATTTACGGGGAATGATTCATGTAGAAACTCCCTCTGCGGATATTCACCAACTGTTTGGTATGACGTATGAATCAGCTTTGAATTTTCAGTACTTTCGAAATATTTTTGTGAGGATTTAATGACTTTTTGCTCTTTCCTATAATGCTGTCACTGATAATCGCGGATTCCACTTGTGCCCTCGAAAAATTACTGTTCATCTTCTTCCTTGTGCTTGCTGGTTCGTCGTTGAGGTGAGATCTAGGTCAAGGTCACCGTCATCGAGGTCGAGATGTAGGATTGCCCGTGTCGACGAGCCGCTCACTGGAGCTATTGTCTTTGCTGGAGCTACTGTGGGTCAAGGTCAAGGTTGATGATCGTCCTTCAACCATGGTCATGCGATCTCGATGTCATGTGTTCTCGGCGACGGCCGCCTGAGTTGCGAATAGTCAAAAGACTGGGATGGTTTACAAGATTAGTGGTACGTTGCAAATTTCCAAATGAGAAAACCTTAGAATCGACAAGATTGGTCATCGATGAAGCCTCTTCGCCTTGCCAAAGTCATGCGACCCCGGGGTCACCTCACTTAGGTCTGCGCAACCTTAGCCAACGGTTGCCTTTGGTTGTTGTGGATGGTCGCCTGGTCAATGCCGGCGAAGCTTGCCCAATCCAGGCCTCCCTTCATGCTTGCCCTGTCTATTCCTGTCTTCTTCGTTTTTCCTTTTTCTTTTCACTTAAAAGTTGCTTTACAAACTATATCCCAAAATGAGTATCCAAACATTAATGCTTCCACCAAATGTCCCTACATGTAAAGGTACTTTGGGCAAATGGAAAGTTGAAAGAAGTTGCAGATTTTGTTATGGAGAGAGAGAGAATATTGGCCAGTTAACAGTGAAGTTTGCCTGATAGGAGTGGGATCTAATGTTATTGTTTTGTTTTCTTAACTTGGTGGAGGCATGTGGTACAAATTCGATCCTCCGACATCGTCATAAAGGAAAAGAATATCATGTTTCAGCCACCTTATCAAGTTCATTGCTCGTATCGCGGTCCGCTTTCTCCCATATTCACTTGGTAGCATCAAGTTCTGATGGTTTTTAATTAATTAATGTGATGGGTCAAAATTGGTCCATCTACCCATGTTGAGCCTAAAAACCTGGCCCACAAGATTATGGTCCATAAATGGAGGAATATGTTGAAGAGTTGTAACTTTTGGGGGATGTCTTTTACCGAAGAGACATGTCATTTGGAAAGGACATATTTAAGGGAGAAACAAAGAGGGAGGAACGCATTTTTTCAAGTAACATAGGTTCCTCCTCCCTCTCTCCCTACAAAACACTCCAAAAGAATAACAATAACAAAAGAAGTTGGAACTCTCTTCCCTTCAAGGCGAATTCACGTCATCAAATCGAACAAGATTAATTTTTCTTCTTCATATCGGCGTCGGTGTTTAATCTGTGGCTAACAAAGTACGTTCAATTCTGTGATGTGCCTTAGGATCGGTAATTTATGTGATTTTCCCGAGCTCATCTTCTGCACTTATTTTAGGGGTTCGATTTAGTGTCAAATCCGATTTTTGGGAATCCGATATTCCCGACAAGTTCAATACAAATGATTCGTAAAAGAGTTATCAAGCGTGTTTGTATTAAAAATCCAGGGATGGAATGATTATCATCTTAAAAGGACCTTTAAATTAGCTTCTCGTACATTGTTCGGAAGTTGATGTCAATATGTAGATGATGGCCATGGTAAAGCAAACTAAAAACCTAACCCAAATTTGATTTGTGCAGTCGATTACGAGGATACGATTCACTGTTTCTCTCTATCAGACTAACACTCTTTCCCGCTATTCTAATGATGGCTACAATAGGTCGTAATCAAGTGTTACGTTGAACTAAGCTATATGTCTCGCCTAAGAGATTGAATGCTCAAGCAAAATTGGGTGTGAGATAGTTAATTACAAGGATGCAATTCACCATATTGTTCTTAACAACGAGCTATTAAGGGAAGGCTAATCTAGCATTTAGACTCATGAGGTGCAACGTAGGCTCATCCTCAATCAGGAAACTATTGGTCCATGACACTTGCATATATATATCATGTTCTATGACATTATTATTAATGGATACTTCGTCCTCAAGAGCCAAAAGTTTACCCATCCACCAGACTTGCTCACTTGGCCATGAGCAAGGCAGCCTATCTTGGCTCATTCAACTCACCAGGTAAATGAGTGAATTTGGACAATCACACCCCTAATGGCTCACTAGCCTACCTAAGCCCTCGCTGAGCCAAATCTTGCCCAACCTATGAAATGTTACATAAATTTTGAGATGATGAATTTAGGTTTAACCTCAAAGCATGATCAGATTACCCAACAATTATTTCTAGTAAAGATCTAATCTAGAATAGTCCAGCCAGAACTAACGTGCCAAAGTTAGGACCTCCACTATCGACCCATCTCCAGACCCGCTCAATGATCACCTCTACTATTAACTTTTTACTTGTGACTTGCTTAAACCTTCCTCTTTTTTTTTTTTTTTTTTTTTTTGAGATACCAAATCCTGATATGGGCTGGGCTTCTGAGAAAAGCCCATCTGATCCGCACCTAAACCCTCCCCCACCTCCACCATTTCCCCGTCCTCCGTCGTCGTTCTTCATCATCATCATCTTCATCCTCCCTAAAACCCTAACCAGACCTCCTTTATAAAAGCCTCCATTTCCAACACTCATAATCCTCCTCCGTCATCTTCCTCGTTTCCACTCTTAAACCCTAACCCGAATCCGCCCCCGCCGACCCGACAAAAACCCGTCCCGCCATGTCCGACCTCGAGATCTCCCGCTCCGAGAAGAAGAAGAAGAAGCACCGCTCCAAGGACGACGCCGACGCCGCCGACCCCGCCGCCGACCCCGCCGCCGCCCCCACCCCGCCGCCGCCGGCGACCATGACTACATGATCAAGCCCCAGTCCTTCACCCTCCATCGACACCTCGCAGTGGCCGATCCTCCTCAAGAACTACGACCGCCTCAACGTCCGGACGGGCCACTACACGCCGCTCCCCTCCGGCTACTCCCCGCTCAAGCGGCCCCTCGCCGAGTACATCCGCTACGGCGTCCTCAACCTCGACAAGCCCGCCAACCCTTCCTCCCACGAGGTCGTCGCCTGGATCAAGCGCATCCTCCGCGTCGAGAAGACGGGCCACTCCGGCACCCTCGACCCCAAGGTCACCGGCAACCTCATCGTCTGCATCGACCGCGCCACCCGCCTCGTCAAGTCCCAGCAGGGCGCCGGCAAGGAGTACGTCTGCGTCGCCCGCCTCCACTCCAAGGTCCCCGACGTCGCCAAGGTGGCCCGCGCCCTCGAGACCCTCACCGGCGCCGTGTTCCAGCGGCCGCCGCTGATCTCCGCCGTGAAGCGGCAGCTCAGGATCAGGACCATCTACGAGAGCAAGCTGCTGGAGTACGATGTGGACCGGCATTTGGTCGTGTTCTGGATTTCCTGCGAGGCGGGTACTTATGTGAGGACCTTGTGCGTGCATCTCGGGCTCATCTTGGGCGTCGGCGGGCATATGCAGGAGCTGAGGAGGGTCCGGTCGGGGATTTCCGGGGAGAAGGATAACATGGTGACGATGCACGATGTGATGGACGCGCAGTGGTTGTATGATAATTACAGGGATGAGAGCTATTTGAGGAGGGTGATCATGCCGCTCGAGGTCCTGCTGACCAGCTACAAGAGGCTGGTGGTGAAGGATTCGGCGGTGAACGCCATCTGTTACGGCGCGAAGCTGATGATTCCCGGGTTGCTGAGGTTCGAGAACGATATCGAGGTCGGGGAGGAAGTCGTGCTGATGACCACCAAAGGTGAGGCCATTGCGTTGGGCATTGCTGAAATGACCACGGCCGTGATGGCGACCTGTGATCACGGGGTGGTGGCGAAGATTAAGAGGGTGGTTATGGATCGGGATACTTACCCGAGGAAGTGGGGGCTCGGCCCGAGGGCGTCTATGAAGAAGAAACTGATTGCTGACGGGAAGTTGGATAAGCACGGAAAGCCGAATGAGAAGACCCCTCAAGAGTGGCTTAGGAATGTGGTTCTCCCACCTGGTGGAGACTCTATGGTTGCTGGTCTTGCTGCTGCCGCCGACGAACCGGCAAAGCCCGAGAAGGAGATTTCTGTCATTGGGGAGGGTTCTGTATTGGAGAAGAAGGAGAAGAAGAGAAAGAGCAAGGATGAGGATGGGGAGGTGGATGACGGTAAGCCTGCTAAAAAGGCGAAGGTGGAAGAAGTGGAGGAAGTGAAGATTAAGAAGGTGAAGGAAGATGCGGTGGAACCGGAAGTGGAGAAGAAGGAGAAGAAGAAGAAGAAAAAGAAGGACAAAGAGAATGGCAATGTGTCTTCGGATGAGGAGACGGCTCGGAAAGAAAAGAAGGGACACAAGGATAAGGCCGAAGCTGTTTCTCCAGATTCAGAGAAATCCGAGAAGAAGAAAAAGAAGAAAAAGAACAAAGAGGCTGAGGATGGTATTAGTAATGGTAAGGATGAGGATGGGGAAAAAACAGAGGAGAAGAAAAAGAAGAAGAAAGACAAGAAGAAAGACCGAGAAGAATGATCGGCATGGGCGCAATAACTCTTAGGTCTTTAGTAAGTGCTCATTGGGATCAATCTCATCCATGAACATGCGGTGAACGGCTCCTGCGATTTCCTTAATGTATTTCAATGAGAATTGAAACTGATCCTGCGGCTGAGCTCTGTTATTTGTAGTTTTATCTTCTCTAGCAGTTCAACTTGTCTATCTTTGTTTCTACTTTTTGGCATTGTTTAATTGCTGTTGTTTATGCTTTGTTTTTCCCCTCTTCTTGATCCAATACTTGGCATTGGCTATTGCAAGGATATTATCTGTATGTGGGCAATGTCAAGTAGAAGGTTTTGGACATGGGAAGTACTTCCCATTTGACTTTGAAAGATCAGTTTTGTCTTCAGGGGGTAGTAGTAGTAGATGTACAATGTTTATGCTTCAGTTGGATGCTCCCAGAAATGGGTTCTCTCGTTTTCACTGAATTCAATCGGCGATTCCTGTGAATGAACAGCAAGGGTTGCACAGAGAGAGGATTGAAGAGGTATCGGTGCAGGCCTCCCAGTTTGGATTTAGCGTCGGAAGCGGCATCGGCACGGTTGTTTAGTCAGTGCACTCAGGATTTGTCGAGACATTTAAGGGTGTGCTAACATGCCTTCCAAGGCATACTCAATTACGTTATGATTCGTGATATTCAGATAGAAAGCCAGTGTAGAAATTGGTTATCGTTCATGCTTTCTGGAGCTTTAATACAGGATAGGGCAGGTGAGGAATGAGAGATTCACGTCACGTATTGCCTTCACCACCATAGCTTATTTTTCTAAATGAACTTAGGATCGGCAAACTCAATGCGAGCGCAACATAAGCCGAAACAAAGATGAAGAAAGAGCACGATGTAACACAGGAAGATTTACCAGCATGTCTAACCCATATCCCAGTTCTAGGCACTGTATTGGCTTCACCACCATAGCTTCTTGTTCTAAATGAACTTGGGATCGGCGAACTCGATTTGAGCGCAACATAAGCCAAAACAAAGATGGGGAAAAAGCACGGATGTAATACAGGAAGATTTTATTACAAGATTAGAGAAATCGAAGATCCAAGGCACGCCCAACTAAGGTGGAACATAATTCGGCATGGCAATCTCCAGCAACGAGGAGGATAAACTACAAATATATCAATACATGGAGTAAAATTTGATCAATCCCTGGGTTACAGAACTGCATATCGTGGTTTCTTTGGTCTGAATGTCTACATCCGCGCAACATGTGACAACGAAAGCAACCAAGCAGTAAGGATACCTGAGACTCGAGAAAAATGAATCACGACATTCAAGAGAAGAAAAAATATTCAATAGACAAAAATAGGTTCACCAAAAGACATCATGACGAGCGAGACCGATGGTAGCGCACTTCATTGCTTCAGAGAAGCAAGGGTGAAACCATGCTCAAGCACTCGCTTGCTCGGGTTGTTCCTCAGCAGAAGCTGCTTCTTTCGGCAGGCTCGATGAGCCGTTAACACCATCTTTAACAGGGGATGCTGCTGCAGCCGCCGCAGGAGCTCCATTAGCAGTAGGTGCGCCGTCCTTCCCTTTATCCTTCTCCTTCTCCTTCTCCTTCTCCTTGTCCTTCCCGTCTTTTCCGTTCTTCCCATCTTTCGCATCCTTGGGAGGTGGCGGAGGTGGGATCATGTGAGGCGGTGGATTGTGCTTCAGTTTTACGAGAATTTGACGCATCCTAGAGAGCTCAGTCGGCTTTCCAGGCTTTGGACCCTGGACGACAGTGATCCCTGGCTTTTTCTCCTGATCCTTCTTCCCTCGCCTCTTTTCAATATTCGGAACCTCGTGGGGGATCAGCTCTCCTATGGCCTTCCAGTACTGCTTATCTGCCTCTTTATGGAATTTCTCCTGATTAGCTAGGAATAACTGCAAGACATGCAGAAGTCATTATCATCACCTGCTTCATAACTAATCCAGTGAATTGGGCGGTCAATGGGACACTTTCGAGTTCCTTACCTTCTCCCTCTCCCTGTTGTTGGTCTTGTTGCTTTCAACATTCAGCTTTCTTTTCTCATAAAATTCTCGTATATAATCCTCAGCATCTAGGATGATCTGGATCCTCATGTCCTTCTCCCGCTTCTCCTTCTCCTCAAGCAAAATTGCATTTTGGCTGCAGAAGCAAATGGAAACACATAAACAATAAGTTAAGGTCATGCCGCGTTTGCAAACATGCTAGAATGAGGCATCAACAGTAGGGTAAAACCGTCTGATCCCTCGATTAAAACCTTCCAACCTTAGTCAACTAATTCAGAAGATATCACAGAACCAGACACACAACATATTGCAAGATATGTCTAACCATGTAAATAATCTACTTGCACTCCAATGAAACTACAGTTTCCTTCTACACTGTGCTTAAGCAAAAACCAGGCACCATGTCACTGCTTTATTTGGACTCCAAAAAAAAAAATCATTTGCAGATCTTTTATTAGTAAAAACATGCAGAGACCTATGGTAATTTAGCTATTTTCAAGAAAGTTGTCATGTCCATCTATCAATGTGATCATACAAAGAACTTCAGACATACATGTCAAGCTACTTCTTTGGACAATACAATAATCCACACAGACAAACACGTGCCAAACTACTACTTTGGACAATGTGACTTTAGACCAATCAGCATAGACATCTGTTAGTAACTACATACATGTCCATAAAAAATATCAATACCGTCACCACCACCACCTGTGTTTCAACAAAACACCTAGGATATTGATTAAACGCGTCATAGTTTTCAAGCTAACCCAACAATGCAAGTCAGGCAAGCCGCTAGAGGAGTAGGAGGACTTGATTGCTTTTCTACATCTACTATAATTGAAGTGTTTCCAGTTTTCAGTAATTAGAATAGTTTTACCAAACAAGCTCAAACTAGCAGATACTCTCTCAGTTCGCAACTGAAATAGACTTTATATAGTCCTTTTAATTAATACATTGGACTGAAATACAACTAATGATATATTTGGTTTGTCACACCATTCCGCAATGCCCCTATATGACCCATATGGCACATGAAATTCCTTTTGAACAAAAAAGAACTAGCTCTTAATAACTATAGCAGAATCTATATAACTAAAATTCAACAAATACTCATCAAATCTATGCATATTTAATATAAACATCAAGTAGTCAAATTTACGTACCATATGCATCATGTATCTAGATAGAGTTTAATAGGCAATCATGCAAAATAACAACAAAAGTACTGGGAGTCTGTTACGATCAGAACATCCAACCACTGCTACCATCATCGAGAACCATATTGTGCATATTTGGGTTTTTGTCTGAGGCTTACTGATGATGCTAAGGAATCATGACTCTATTGGGGGTAATAATGGACCACTTAACTCAGTCAACTCATTTTCTACTGATAAGAGAAGATCACTCTTTTGAGAAGTATGCTCCGTACACAAAATAATCCAACTACATGGGGCTCCACCTATGTCAGCAACTATTACACCAAGTAAAGATCCAACATTCAGTGCAAAGTTTTAGAGCACTCTTCAAACTACTTTAGGGACCAAACTCCAGTTTAAATAAAGAGCCATTTAAGAAATACTCAGGGAGTTAGAAATTAGATCAGGTTTTCACCTCAAAATTTTTAAATGAAAACCCTTAGGATGATACACTTGAGCTAAGTTCAACTACTTGTCACCTACTGAATAGAACTTCCTTTATACTCGAGCTTGAATCAACTCCTTTCGAACTCAAGTACAGTGAGTTTTGACCGGAGCAAGCTTAAACTTGAAAATACTTCACTCCAAATCTAATTAAACATTTAAGATTTGATATTGATTCTAAACAGGAATGCATAAATATAGTAAACACAGATATAGATTTTAGACTAGTACAAGCTTCAGTTTGAGCTCCGCGTGATCTTAACCCAATTTTGTGTTAATGTGTACTTATAATGACCAAGTCAAGTCCATTCAAGCTTGAGCATGGTATTAAATAGATTCGAGCTCATGCTAAAAAATTAAGCCCAATCAAGCTTGAGTTATTAAGTAGACAAGCTATGGTTTTTCATGAAAAGGCTTACTAATCCTAATGTAGCAAAGTAAATGAAGTTCTTCATCTACACATAACAGTATGATTTCTATTCAGGTATACAACCAACAACAATTTGGATATATTTCACTAGACTGAAGAAATATTGCAAAAACAATCTACAGCTCATTAAGTTGGTCTATAATGGAATTATAAAGGAAACCATTCCCATAACACAACAATAGGATCTAGACGTAAGGTCGATCAGCATCGTTGTAATGTAATCTTTTCAGCTCTAAACTAGGGAAATTTTGCTAAATTACTGTTTCGATGTAACAAAACCAATGATGACTAGTCCCAGTCTAAAGGTAACTTTCACCTCAGATCTAAATCTAGATCCAGGAACATCTAAACATTCCAAAGTTTCCAGCGTCAGCTACAAGATCAACGATCAAACTACTACGATTTTGAAGAAATTGCACAATGAGACCTCAATCTAAAGCCTAAGTCCACAATTACCCAATCACTCTAGCATAAATAGAACGTGAAAATGAAAATCAAAGTCCAGGCGTCCAACCATAAAGTAAACTCAGAATCAGATCTTAACTAACTAGCAGTTCAGACGAGCGAATAAGATATCGAGAACCAGATAACTGACGACTAGATAAATTGCACAGAATGAAGCACGACTTTCGGAATCGGGATCGCCACCAGGACTAATCCACTTCAGCTATCGGTCGAAACCGCAGCTCGCCAAGCGCATTTCACCACATTTCGAACGCAAAAGCGATTCAAACCCGAGCAAACCCGAGCAATCGAGCCTAGATCTAAGCATCAAACAGCACAACAACGCCGGATCTAACCGAATCCGATTAAATCCACACCAACGAACTCAAAAAGCCCTCACCGCCGCCACTCGCGCAGGGCGAACCCTTCCTCCTGCATCTCGTTCGGCGGGGGCAGGATCGGCCCGTCGGACGACGCGAAGACCCCGCCGTCGTCGCTCTCGAACACGTTCCCGTTCCCGTTGCCGTTCTCCACGTGGACCGAGTCGTAGGGCGACGGCGAGTACCCGGACCCCTGGTCCTCGAACCCGAAGATCTCCGGGGACCGGTCGACGGCGACCTCGCCGTCGGCCGGGAACCCGTCGAGTCCGCCGCCGCCGCCGCCGGAGGCCGGGGAGAAGCTGGAGTAGCCGCCGTAGCCGGAGAAGGCGCCGTCGTGGTCGGCGGCGGCGGCGGCGGCGTGGTGGACCTCATCGCCGTCCATGCTGAAGGCGTCGAAGGAAGCGGACATGGCTGGGGGGATCGATCGATCGATCCGATCGGCCGGAGGATTTGGAGATCGTGAAATGGAGAGATGGAAATGAGAGAGAGAGAGAAGGAGAGAGAGATCCGCTGGACTTGGTGGTGTTTTTACTTTTCTGAGATCTCGCGATTTCTGCCCCTTCCCTTTTTATGTTGTTCTTCCTTTTTCTTCTTCGCTTTCTGGTCAGCGATTTTTATTTTTCGATTTTTTTTATTTTATTTTTTTAAAGTATGATGCCTCGAACTTTAATTTATTCGACGTGCTATTAAATTTTTATTTAATATTTATTAAGAAAAAGATCACCAAAAATCTCAACTTTTACATAAAATAACAAATTTACCTGATCAAAAAAATTTTCATCTTATTTTTTTTGTATTTTCTTTTTCTTTTTTTTTCTCTTGTCGGCGTCAGGCAACCTAGGGAGGGCAACACCCTTACTTCGAATTCCCTCTACCCATAGGGAAGAGAGAAGAAGAAGAAAAAAAATAGAAAAATAGAAAAAATAAAGCAAAAATGCTCTTAATGAGGTAAATGTGTCACAATTTGTAAAGTTTCAGATTTTTCATATCATAAAAAAAGTTTATGGTAAATTTGTCATTTTTGATAAAGTTTAGGATTTTTGGTGATGTTTTCCTTATTATAATTCCTAAATTTTAAATTTATTTAATACAATTTTTTGAATGTTTAGTACATATAATCTAGGAACTAATTTATATATATACCTAAAATTTAGAGATTATGTTAACTAAATTAGAAGTTGAGACATTACACCAAAATTTAGGAATCATATTAAATAAATTGAAAGTTCATGAATCTTTTATGCCATTATTTATTTATTTTTAGTGGTGGGAGATGAATGGGTGTGGGAAACGGTGTCGTCGGGCATTTTTATTTTTAGTTTTTGTTTTTTTGGGTGTTGAGAGATGAGCGGGTGTGGGAAACGGCGTCGTAAGGGCGGTGGATCTGGCGAGTGGAGGTAGGCCGTGGGGCGCTATCGGTCTGGGCATTTTAGTAAAATTGGAATCAAAAGCCTTAGGATTTGCGATAATTGATCGGATCTGAGTGACTCAGACGTAAGGCTAGAAATTGCTTTTTCAAGCCCTACCTAAGATTATAAAATGTCCGATCAATTGTAACATATTTTTCTTATTTTTTTTATGACACCAAAATCTCCAAACCTATACTCATGTAAGATATTTACTTCAACTTTTTCTGTCACTAAATATCTCAAATTTATATTTTTGTGACACATTTAATCTAATTTTTTTCTGAAATATCAAATTTCTGAAATTAATGTATCACATGGATGTAAATTTTTGGTTTTTTGAGTCGCAAAATTAAATTGGGATAAAAATGTCACATGAATATAAGTTTAGAGTTTTTTATACTACAAAATAAGTTTATGATATATGTGTTATAATTTACAAAGTTTGGAGCTTTTTTGTGACTTTTTTCCTTTTTTTTATTTGTAATATTTGATTTTGACAAGCCACGGTAGAGGATTAAAACTCCATATTCAAAGTGATTTATATAAGTCTTTGTTGCGATGATGATGAGAATATTGATGGTTTTGGCACTCACTTTCGCGTCAACTTTTCGAGCAATTATCTACCTTTTAAAAGCAAAATCAATTAAGTCTCATCGGCAATATTTTCTATTAGATGATTTGATACTAAACTAATACCACATAAGATTTTTCAGGCAAAGGAAAGTCGCCCTTATAATATGCGATTTCCAAATGTTTTGACGCTTAAATAATCACTTGAAAAATTATGGCACCAAGTCGAGCGGGCACTATCACTAACATTTTCCTTGACTTCCCGCAATGTCAAGGCCGTTAGAAGATTTACCTCTACATTCCATGGATCAAGTTTCTTATTAGCATAAAATTAATACCACGAAAAACTCTAAATCAATATACTTATAATAAATTTATCATAAATCGATAAATTTACCCACTATTAATTTCAATTAAATTTATTTGTCAAATTATTAAGTCGGATGACAAATGATAGTCAACGGATATACCAATTTACCCACTATTGATTTCGATTAAATTTTATAGTCAAATCTCAAATCGCCAAGTTGAATAATTTGAGAGTTTTATTCGCTATTTGTCATGTATAAATTTATCATTTTTTATAGTATCACTTCAATTTAATAGAAACTAACCAAGCTTATCAATTTCGAGTTTTTTTTATGATCAAAAAATTAATTTGAGATAAATTTACCAAAAATGTACAAGTTTAGGATCTTATTGCCATATCAAGCATTACCATATTGAGGACATTCCTCATATTTCACAAAAATCTTATATTTACTGCTCGCCCATTTTCCTGCAAGATCAGGCGCCTGTGTATTTAATCCATCGGCCATAGAGAACTTAGAAACATCAGTCGGGTGCACACAACACTCACCAAACAAATCGTGCAGATTTCATTGCTCAAAGAATCAACCGTGATACACCGAAACGTTACATCGCCGTGCCGAAAAAATTCACCAGTACCGCCGCTCTACAATTACCATAATCTCCCCCATCTCGCGGGCCGCCGAGCAGGGGAAAAAAAGGGAAAACAGTTAACTGTAGCACGGTTAACACTGTCAGTTAGTTGGTCAGGTTCTCGCGCCACCCTGAGGCATCAAGTGGAAGCAGCAGCCTTTCGATCCGCGGCGGTTTGTCGAGCCGCGCTCAATTCCTGGGTTGTGCCTTGTGTAGTAAATACACACAGCGCAACCAAAGAATCTGGTTTACACCAGAGACCGGAATCATGCAGACAAAATGATGGCTCGAGTCGTGAGGCAGTCTCGGGTTCATCTACTCTTCTGATACTGAACGCCCTCAAAGCCGTCAGATCAACACGGAAGATTTTGGCTGGGACATATTGTCAGTCGTCGAAACGAAACATGACCCTGCGATTCAATATCTCCGGCTTCTCCACATGTGAACTGAGAACGGCCCGGATAAAGAGCAAAAAGAATGAAACCTCGACTCAAACAGTTAGGGAACAGCAGGGGCATTCTTGGGGTATCTAGCTGAAGAGGGCGTCCGCTGCATAGCTCTCGGGAACTCCGGCTTGAGTCGTTTACTCGGTATCCCTTGCAATGTTCTTTTCCACAACATTGAATCAGTACAATGGCATATTCATCTTGATAAACAGACAAGAATTTATTTAGATGGCCAGAAATCAATCACTTGTAGAGAGAAGAGAGCTACCAAAGCTCCCTTCTTTCCATTTTGTTAGTGGCAAAATTAAAGCGCCTAAAAAGTAACCGATGAAAAAATGGAAGAGATAGCCAATGGAAGTGGGGTAGAGCACTTTTGCAAGCTCCCTTGTTCCATTTCGTAAGTAATGGCAAAATTAAAGTGCCCTAAAAAGTGGACCAATGAGAAAAATGGAAAGAAGTGATGGCCAAAGGAAGTGTGATAGAGCACTTGTGAAAAAATTCACAGTAAATTTGTGCAAGATAGTAATAAGTTTTCCAGTAAGCTTTGCAGATCAGGAGTTCTAAAGAGCCAGATAGGCCAATCCAGCCTTTCCTATATTAGCATTGGCTTGAGTTCACTACAACAAAAGGAAGACAAAATTATGGTTAAGACTGGCCACATGTGAAATCACTGACCTGGGGGAGCCTGCACGTTTTGGAGTAACTTGACCATGCATTGACCTCAATGACCCCAGAGCCCTCTCAGCAGCCTAAGAAAAGAAATAAAGTTGTTGTAAGAGCCTGGAAAAGATAATCTGTGTCTCTGAAGCTTGAAATAATCATGACATGTCTAATACATTGAATTCTGTAGGAAGAAGTTACCTGTATCTTAGCTTCATCCCATGTCAAGCCAATTCCCCTCCCCAAAACCTGCCCATCAATTTCGACCTGAAAGTTGATAATGGAGTAGAAAAAGATATTAGTCGAATTTCAACAATAGAACCAAGGATGCATCACAAAACAATCCATAAGCCTTTCCCGTTCTAGCAAATCATGTTGTTTCTTGGAAAGGCCTTGAAAAATAAAACATATCGTCCTCCACACGACGACGATGAAGCCAAATAAAACGACAATATAGTTTAAAGTGTCAGAAATTAGTTTATTCGAGTCATGGGTATAATTCACTAAGACTAGGCTGTTATTCCTCTATTGACTTCTAATTAACAAGGAATTCAAAATGAAGAAGTCAATCGATGCTCTGAAGTTCACAAAATTAGAATGTCAGAGTATCAAAATTGCATTTGCTCAACCTGTGCGTGAACCTCCTTATTCTGCATGGCATTTGTTGTCAGCTGTGGCGGGGATTGGAAGACCACGCCAAGACCCTCCATCATGCACTGATGACCAAAAGGAAAAGGAATGGATCTTGTTAAGTGGACACGCAAATCATGCTTTGATTTATATACAAAAAGATTGAACAAGTTCTTTAATTTCTCACTAATTCTTTAAGTGCAGAAACAGAGCCCATTGAAGTCTTAGGGCCTTCAAATCTCGGGTCTGGAAATCTTGATGGCTCAGCTGCAGTAGCATAAGGAACAGGATCCCCTTTGGGCAATGGCTGATTCCCAAAAGAGTAAATACTACCAAAATATCCATTCTCGCTTGCTGGGGATGGCCGATTTCCATCTCCTTGTCTGGAAGCAGGATCGGACTTTGCCCGGTTCATGTATATACCTGAAAAATAATATTGCAAAAAATCAATAAACTGAATAGAAATCAATTCTTAGTATTTCCATCCATGACGTTAGTAGTTGTGAGAAGTGCTAAGATCTATGAATTTTTCAAGGAAACGACAGACCAATAATACTTTACTTGAAAAACCCAGGAGATGGAAATTAAAATAAATAAATAATATAATTAAAAAAAAAAAAAACCCACAGTCAAGTTTTTCATTCAACATGTACAGTGTGTTTCATTGAAAGGCATAAACATCTCATTTATCATGCATTTTCCTCAGGCCTGTTTATTCAATAGTTATCTATAAGCATAACAACAAAGAATGGGAACATATCCAACACTCTGGGGTCCAAACAAGTCCTAAAACCTATCAATGCTCCTACTGCATTTTGATCATAAATTAGCAATCACAAAATTTTCGGACATCTAGTAGGTACACCTGGTAGAGGAATACTTTTTCCAATTTAGATGCATAGTAGAGGTCCTAGAGGAGCAGCAAACTTCCACATTCTGATCCTATGGAGTTTGTTGAAACAGATATCCCATGGCTTCAACTAGATAGTACACTTTGGCCCAAAAAAAGGCTAGATCCCACACTCTTTGGTCCACCCCAATAGAATCCACAAAGAACTGGGACTGACCTGACAAACTTCAACTTACAGCTTAAGCAATACTGTAGTACCAAGATTCATGAAAAAGATGGCTATTCAAGTAGATAAGGATTTATGGATACTTCCAACTAATTCCCATAACAGGTACCCAAAAGGATGAAAATAAGGATCAAGGGGTAAAATGAAGGCTGATCCTTATAGAGAGCAAAAAGAACCACCTTTCTGGCAGTAGTAAGACAGAGCAGCCCAATCATATACTGAAAAAATTCAGCACTCTCTCCCAGGAGATCTACGTATAACCAGGAGACAGAACTTCCCTTTAGGTTGTTTCAAAGTATCCAAGCCTACGTATGTCGTGTCAACTATGCTCGAACATCCTTACATTTAGCAGAAAATCGACGAGACATACTAGAACCCACACTTGTTTCCCAATGACCATCAATTGACATATTTCTTATGACACCATTTCCAATAACCATCGAGATTAAGCAGTCAAACAGAACCAAGACAAGGCAGTAAACAGGACACTGTAAGAAAGCATCTCACCGGCCAAATGCCTTAGTGAAGCTACAGCAGCCTGGTGTTGAGCTTCTCTTCTTGTTCTACCACTCCCTTCACCAACCTTCTCTCCCGCAAAATAAGCCTACAAGAGAAATCGATTTGTAGAGTGTTCTTAAGTATACCTTTTCCTATAAGTAGCGTGTTCTTAGATATACTTAACTAAGAATGTCACAGCCAAGGGACCTATACACAATGTAGATAATTGAGTTTACAAATCCAATGAGGTGAGAAATGTTGAGAGTGAAAGTAAAAATTCTCAACACTATTCCTAGCGAGGAAGTACCTCAATAGAAAACTGCAGATCCATGCTTAGAAGCAAAGATGGTTTGAACTCCACCTGCAAATTTTTGTTCAAATTAACAGATGGAACTTTAAGGGATCCAAAGACTACAGAAAAGTGCATTCTAACTGACCCTCAACAGTAACAAAGCATTTTCTAATTACCTTCGCTCCACATTTCATTGCAATTTCCTGTAAAACAACAGCTGGAGCTTCTCTAGTTGGTATAGGTCGCCCCGATTCAGAGTCAAAATCCCGACCAGTTGTTGATGTGCGACTCAAAGAATTTTCCTCACCTTCAAGTCAATCAGCAATGAGAACATGAGTCTACAAAACAAAACTACTGATTATAAATGATAATAGAATAGCTATCAAGAAAAACCTAAAAAGCAACACGATGAGACATGCACTCAACCGGGCAGGTAGTATGTAAGTAACAGAGATTATATTGAGAACTCCTACATTTCTGTCGTATTATACAAAAACTAAAAACTGAAAATTTTAGGACCATTGGCAAAAGTAAT
This sequence comes from Eucalyptus erythrocorys, assembly GCA_014182555.1. Taxonomy (NCBI): domain Eukaryota; kingdom Viridiplantae; phylum Streptophyta; class Magnoliopsida; order Myrtales; family Myrtaceae; genus Eucalyptus; species Eucalyptus erythrocorys. Next base: position 37,097,442 of record CM024601.1, read on the forward strand.
GATTAGTAAAATTATCAGCACAGCATTGACCTAACCAAGGCAGGGGTGTCCTTTTCAAAAGGCCCCCACACCACGGCCCCTACCCCGTGCAAGAACGAGGTAATAATGTCCAAAGAACATTCACATCACACAAACAACTTCGACAAGAGTTACAGGCCCCACCAAATTCTACAAGCAATGTTATCAACACTAGAAAAACACCACTTATGTCCAAGATGGTTTTCGATGAAGGACCCCATGAAACGAGCTGTAACTCACCAGAGATAGAATGATAAGTGGAAAAGTTATTGTTTAGCTTTAGCCTGTCATCTCTACCATATCCCTGAAAGAAAATAAGGCCAAATGCATAACCTTCACAACAAAATTTCACTTAGCAGATTCAAATCTTTCAACCAAATCAAGTTCCATCTTCACCTCTTTTTGCAATCTTTGACTTTCATGAACAGTTCTTTCAGGAGGAATGGAACTCTCCATATTGGGAAAAAGGGACGGATGATGAGGTCGATGCTTGTCAATATGCATTTCAGAATCTAATGGATATTCTTTCGGACCTGATCTGGTTAGTCGCCTTGGACTCATCTCTTCTTCCACCGGAAACCAGGTTCCATGTGACTGTGCCCTTGGAGCGGATACTTGAATAGGAGGTCTTACAGGAAATGGCGGTTCCCCAGGAACTTGATCCCTAGTATCTTGCCCGTGTTGCAATATGAGCAGCCGCCTCCTGGTGTCGGGATCTAATTCTGATTCTGGCACCTCACCCTCTTCCCTAGCAGGTGAACTCTGCATGCTCTGCTCTGGAGGACTAACCTGGCCAAATTTTTTAACTAAACAAGTAGCTTCAGGAAACTGCGCACTGGGAAAGGTAGAAGCTGTTGTCTGAGATGTAGACAAAGAAATTGTGCTTGCAGAAGATGCCAGTGCATTCTGAATTGACGCAAGTATCCTTGGATCCAAATTAGTAATTGCTGAAGAGACAATTGAAGCTGGAATTGCTTCCTGCATTACAACATTGATTTCACTAAGCTGAACTGATAACTCCAAATGCAGATAATCTATTAACACGAACAACAGAGAAAAAGCTTCCACATTTTGATATGAAATCATTGACATGATCTGCTCCCACAACCCATCAAAAAGTTGGCTCTCAGCCTGAAAACCATCAAGTAACGTTAACATATGCTTGCATAAGCAGAGCAACACTTTTTTTTTTCCTCTTTTTATTCATTGGGTCTTGTTAACGAGTGCCCCAGACACTTGTTAGGTACACTACTACAAATAATTCAACTTTCAAGGCATTGATTGTGCATCCATGAGGGCAATTAGTATGATGGAAATTAGAAAATTTCCTTCAGTAGTTGCTTTTCCATTGCCCATGGGGCACTTGTTAACGAAATCCTTTCTAATAAGCAACAATAAATACTATGCAGCTATACATGTTGACATCAAGAAAGATATTATGTACCTTCAATCTTCTTTCGACCTCAGCACCTGCCATTCCATCTGAAGAAAGTGGATCTTTGTTTCCATTTGAGACAGAAGTGTCATCCTGAAACAGTATGGTTCAACTGTGGTGAGAAAATTATGCAGAACGACAGAGTTATGCAACCAGTATTTGGTTAGTATTTAGCCTATGACACGACCATCACAACTAACCTCTGAAACTAAATAGTTGCTCACGTCAGGAGGACAAGGGATATCTCTTGTGTCATCTTCATATAAAACTTCTGAAATTCTTTGTAGAAGACCGTCATCAAATTCTCTGTTCCAAATGTTAAATTTAAACCCAAGTTCTACTGAAGGACATCATAGGATAAGCATATTCATGCATACAACAGAAAAAATGTCCAAATATTAAATTTAAGCTCATGTCATACCAAAGGATATCATATAATAAGCATATTCATGCATACTTCAGAAAAAATGTCTGCCCATTACTGACTTACTTGAAAAAGCCGCCTCTAACATTACAAGCAACATTTCTTGCAACACATAATACTGGAACAGCACTGTTTGCCTGTAAAACAGAGAGGGGAAAAAAATTATGAATGCTGGTAAGGCAGGATAAAGAAAACTCTTCAACTTGCAAGGGCAAATATGTCTTAGCCCATCACAACTTCAAACAGCAGAGACACTTCATTCTTGTACCTCAGCTTGGGGAGCATAGTATGGGGCAAATGCAGGAACAACATGAACACGAGGTTGGTCTTTCTCATCCCAAACTTTTAAACGGTCATCAATCACCAATGCCATCTTAGGATCGCATATTCCATTTTGAAAGACATCAAACAGTGATTTCCTTGAACCTGTGCACAGCAACAGATGAAGAGATCCCCCCAAAAAAAGGGAAAAAAAATCAGTCTCCTCTATGATACAACCACCCAAAGACACTTAAAGTAAGTCTATCGACAGGAGGCTATTCATATTTTCCCAAAAAACTAACAATGAAAGGCCATTCATCAAGTATACAAATTCATTAGCCAGATGAAGAAAGCGAAAGGAGATCTAACAAACTTAAGTAACTTACCAGACTTAACACACACAATGCGCTCTGGAAATTCTTTTGACTGTATCAAGTTTGACTCTGGATCAAGAAGCCTCCACATTTCCAAAGCATAATCTCTTTCAGCCATAGTGCAAACATAAACCTCAAAGCGCTTGCGCCCTCTAGCAGTTAAGTAACTTCGAAGTTCCTCCCATGCAGGTCTCAACCTCACAAGAACACTTGTATCGCGAATCTGCATGGGTAAAAGAGAAAAAAATTGCATTAGCGATGGCAGTTGGTACGTGCTAGCCTTCTCAAAGACACTAAATACTAGCTGCAGCATTGAGTCGATATTGTAGAAAATCTTGATACGCATTTTTTCAGAAGAGACCTTGAAAATCCCACATACCAACATTTCAATTGTGCATTTCAGTCACACAAAACATAAAAACAGAGACAAACATCAGTGGACAGGCACAAGTACTGCTCAGCATTACGTGCATACCTGCGGATTAATGCGGGTCAGAATAATATTTTTCTCTGGCAACCGTATGAGCGGACGAACAAGAGGTTGGGTGTTGTCAGAAAATGCAGGGACATTCTCATACTGTACTTTGATCACTTTCCCATTCTCAACGACCTGATCACTGTCGACATACTGCTTAAGAATCATCTTATCATCCTGATACCTCTTCACCTCTCCAAGCATGCCAGAAATGCGTTGCTGATCTGACTCGGAATTTATTTTGCGCTGGAGAGCATCAATCCTATCCTCGAAGGATCGCATGGTATTTGCAACAATGAGCGTTTCATCGAGATCAAATACGATCCCAAGACACCTTAGGTTCAGCATGACGAGACAAGAACTGTAAAGTCCCGATGGGACACAAAACCCCCAAAAGCATGGATGTTGTCTAGCACCATTTCGGGAGTGCATGGCAACCAAGTGAAGTTCATCTTCTCCGAGTAGCATCACTGCAGTCTGAAATTAATATTGAGAAAAAAAAGGTCAATTTTCAAGAAAACCGATATTAAGCACCAAGCATGACAGATATCAGGTACTTTAATGAGTTTCTCTACAGTAAGCTCTCCTCAGAGCCTTGTATGAGGTGAGATTCGGTTTGCAAGGGTGTCACATCTTATTATCGTAAAAATGATTGTAGAAGTGAGGCAGGTTAATGGTAGCAATCCAATGCAATTATGTTTGCAGGTAATTTCTGTACTATACATGCCTGCATGTTCCCACCAACACGACTTGACATGTTCACCAAAATTCAATGGATTGTCCTTAGAGCTAGATTGTGACATTTTATGCTAGAAATCACCTTGTTAATAAGATCAACAACATTAAAATTCTGACATTTCCTCAACTTTTGAAATATCAACTAGTCCAGACACCTATAGTACGTGGTGTAATACTGCAAACATTGCAGTCAATCAATTACTGAAATCCGCTACCATGATTTAAGTACTCAATTGTCATCCATCAACAAAAACAGCAGTTTCCAGACCACATCCATGTCAAATACAGAAATCAATCATTAAAATCAGATGGCATAGTTCTAGCATCATTTAAGTCTCATTACAGCGCTCCAACTCCAGCAAGCTGAGGAACAAGTCTTCAAGTCAATCAAGACAGAGTTCTATAATAAGGAACAGGAATAAAGTCCGAGCTTTTGTGTACAATCGTCAATCAAATGAAACCTTGTCCCCAGAAGTTAAGAACAAATCTGCAAAATTTAGAAGCCCATTCATCCTGGGGGTTCCCTGAAACTCTCGAAAACAGATACAAAGGTGCATGTCATATAGTTCGTCCTCAATAATTTGTCCACAGTCCATAGTAAAATTAAAGGGTTCACCTTGATTACCGATTCATGTGTACTAAGCTCTTAAATCTTTATGGGTATTTCCCATTTCTTCTTCTTCTTTCAAATTTATTCTTTCGTTTGTTGAATTATCTGGGTTATGTTCCTGAAGTTCAATGGGTTGTGTGCTGATGGATATATACCTTGCTGTCTCTGGTACAGGAGGAGTGCAAAAGGGAGAGCGGCGAGTCCGGTGACAGGGAGGACTTGGCCTCCATTTTGAAGCAAATCCCACTAGGAGCAATGGTGTGGAGCACCGCGAGCGGGGGGCACCTCTCGCTGGGCGGCGACAGGTGATCGACCGTGACCCTCTCCTTCACCACATTCTCCACCATTCTCGCCTTCTCCTTCCTACTCTGATAACAACCCTCGTCTTCCCCTCCTCCTCCTCCTCCTCCTCCTCCATCCCTGTTCGGCTGTTGCAGATAAATCTCCACCTCCCCCAACAGGTCCTCCCCATGGTACACCACCGATTTGTACATGTTCTTCCTCCCCCCGGGAGCTCAATCAAGAATCGGTCAAAACCCCTCCTCCGTCAGTCCCTCCTCCGTCCGTCCCTTTAATAATCAATCAATCATCAAATCGATCAAGATCGAATCGAATCAAATCACGGATGATGATACCCCTTTTTAAAGGCCCTTGCCCGATCTTGAAATTTTTCGTCTTTTTAAGTGAGAACGAACCGGACAAAAAAAGGTCAAAGCGGAAGACTGAGGCCCCAAAATAAAAACGAAAAATTTAGGTCAGCCCTTTTCTCGCGTGCGTGTTCCCGTTCGAAAATTGCTTAGATCCGCCACCGATTTCGACGACGGCAAGATGTGTGGGTATCAAAAGGGGGGGGCAAGAACCGAACAAGAAAAAGGGCCGGGGGCAGGGCGGGGCAAAAGCTCCTCCAAACCCTAGTTTTTCTTAAACCAATCGGCGCCGAGAAATCCCCGACCGACCCACCGATCGGCCGTCGGAACCCGGCGGAGAGGCGGCGGCGGCGAGGGTATTCTGAGTTAGGGTTTGGCGGTGGCGGCGGCGGTGGTGGTGGTTGATTGAGAGCCCGAAGATGGAGAAGATGTTGCAGAAGATGGAGATTGTGGGGAAGATCTGCCCTCCTTTTTTAGAGGAAAAAAGCGGGGGGAGAGGAGGCGGAAAATTAGAAACCCTAGATCCGGATGGCGAAAGGTCAAAAGACAGCACCTCCCCCGGCTCGCGTATATGGTGACGATATGGATGATAATACACGCATGAATATAATAGTAATGACGATGATGATGATAATGTTAATTTTTTAAATCATTATTTGTTTCGAGTTTAAATTTGAGGTAATGTGGAAATTTGATTCACCTGAGCAATGCCCGTGGTTGCTTGATTAGGGGGATATTGCCCAGTTGCTAGGTAATTGAAGAAATGGATTAGGGTTTTTTTTTTTGTAGAGTGGGCCTATGGAAAAAGCTGATCTGACCGGGCTTTTGTCCGTCGTTGCTCGATTAGGAAATGTTAACGTAAGAATTGAGAGACGAGTCATGGTTCTTTGGACATGGGCAGAGCCGTGTATCCTTACTCGATTGGGGAATGTCAATGTATTACTAGATGATTAAGGGTTAGTGTCGTGAAAAAATTTTAAACTCATTCAATCGTGATAAATTTACTCCAAATCGATAAGGATTTCCACGTGAATTTGTCATGTTAGTTGAGTTAGTACCACATATCATTTAATTCAATGATTTCACCGTAAAATTTGAAAGAATCTAAAGAGTATAAATATGTCAATAGTGTATTAGATTGGGATTTTTGGTAATCCAAAATTAATTTGTGATATAATTTTCACAGGTGTACTGGATTGAGTGTTTTTTATAACAAAATATTAGTTAGGGGTAAAATTGTCATGAGAGTGTCAATTTATCATTTTTATAATGTTAACCCAATAATTAAAATATAGATTAAGAAAATAGTGCAATTGCCGTTGAATTTAAAAAGGGCTCTCGTAAAGTTGCTTGAGGAAAATGGCATAAACAGTCAATAAACTTTGTCTAAACGTGTTATGTGGTCTCTGAACTTTTGATTTATTCAATGTGGTCCTTAGTTTTACTTCAATGTGTAATTGGTAATCCTTAAATTTTTGTACACACTAAGTTTAGTCCGAGGACTAAATAATTAATAAACTAGATTAAACATAGCAATATAATAATTCGGGGACTACACTGAACATTTATTAAAAAAAAAAATCAAGGACTATGTTAAGTGAATTAAAAGTTCAAATATCATATTGCATGTTGAAGTAAAATTCAATAACCACATTGAAAAAATTAAAAATTCAGTAAATTAAATTGCACATTTTGGCAAAGTTCAATTACCATTTATATAATTATTCCAAAATAAAAAGTCAATTTTACCACATCCATTGTTATTTGATTCTCGAATACTCTAAACAATTAGAAAGGTAACTTGCCTGATGTACGTGGTGGTGGTTTCCATGTGTTATCCCAAGGTTTATCCATCTTCTTGGCCACCTCTGAGGTTCATTGGATCAAAAGAAAAAAAAAAAAAAGGAAAAAAACTACCAAAAATCCTAAACTATGCACGCACAAAGTGACAAAAATACCCCAAACTTTTTTTGCACCACCAAAAACCCCAAGTTTGCCATCTCGCGACACATTTACCCCAAACTATTTTTTGTGACACAAAAAACCCCGAACTTTCATTTCTGTGACACATTTACCCTAAATCTTAAGGGCATTTTGGTCATTTTGCTTTTAAAAACATTTTTCTCTTTTTTTTTTTTTTTTTTTTTTTAATTTTCTCTTCCCTCCGCCGGCTCCGGCGGAGGGGGAAGCCGGCGTCCGGCGAGGGCTGCCCTCGCCGGCGTCGGCCCAGCGAGGGCCGCCCTCGCGCCGTCGGCGGGCGGGGCCCTCGCTGGGTCGGCGAGGGCACCCTCGCCGGATCTGGGCGAGGGCGGCCCTTGCCGCGTCCGCGAGGGCGGCCCTCGTCCGACGCAGCGAGGGCGGCCCTCGCCAGGTCGGCGAGGCCGCCCTCGCTGCGGCGAGGCGCCCCTCGCCGGTGTCGGCGAGGGCCGCCTCGCCCGCCGGTGAGGGTGGCCCTCGCGGACGACGGAGCCGGCGGAGGGAAGAGAAAAAAAAAAAAAAAAAAAAAACAAATAAAAAGACGAAAATACCCTCGATGGGGTAAATGTGTCACAAATGGCAAACTTGGGGTTTTTGGTGGTGCAAAAAAAAGTTTGGGGTATTTTTGTCACTTTGTGCATAGTTTAGGGTTTTTGGTGGTTTTTTCCAAAAAAAAAAAACACAAGTGGAGTTGTGCATTCTTACTCGATCAGAAAATATTACTATATTACTAAATAATTGAAAAAACCAATTTAATGATGTAGTGCGATTGCTGTTGAATCTAAAATGGGTTTCGTAAAGTGGTCAAAAGAAAATATTACTTGATTAGGAAATATTTCTGAAGTAATTAAAAAAGATCTCGAAATTTTGATTTTTGATGAGTAAGAGTACAGTGGCGATTGGCTGATCCTAAAAGTCCATGCTTTTTGCACACCCATGACGCGTTTGAGCAAAAGTCGGCGACTCGATTGAGTGTTGAGGAAGAATGCCACGTGGCACGAGTATTTTTACCTTGACACGCGTCGAACTTTTTCGCCCACCCTTTTTTTTCCTGAATTAGTTAACCAGAATAATGAAGAATTTGGAACCACCGCCTGCGGTGGCCCAATTGGATAAGGCTCTCCAATGAAATTAACGAAAGTGGAGAGGGTCGAATCCCGCTGGCTGCACGGGATCTTAAGCGCGACGTCGAGATGGTGGGTCCTCCGCTAGCGTCACCCCAGGGTTTACCCGCCAGCTACCGACTGTACGGGGTTCCCTGGATATCAAAAAAAAAATAATAATAATAGTGAAGAATTTCGTTTTGTTAAAAAGCAATGGGAACGCAAGAATTCAAATTAGATTTTATCGAAATCTCTAAGCAAGAAACAGAATAATTGGTTTGGTTAAAAAGCAATGGGAACGCAAGAATTCAAAATTATATTTTATCGAATTCTCTAAGTAAGAAACAAGAGATTTTATCAAAATTATATTTTATCCACTAACTAGGGTCTGACGATCCTCGTTGACCCTTGGCCAGCGATCACCCTCCCCGATGACGGTTCGGCGGCAACTGCAATTTTGCTTTGCTTCTTAATTTTTTTAACTTAATTTATTTATGATCTAATTTGAATAATATTTATATTAAAATCATATTTAAACCAAAATGGCATTATTTTGACACTATCCTTCGTGTTTTAAACGTGTAGGAGAGTAAAAATAATAAGAAAAATAAATTAGCATTTTTTATTAGCCAACTTAGAATGGGTTAATGGAATGATTTAATTGCACAATTTTAAAGGGTCGTAGGATTTGATTACATTTTTTGTAAATTTTATGATGTAATTACAAGTTTTAGGACTTTTAGTATATTTATCCAAAAACGAATAGGCAGCCTGATGACCTCATCGGTAATATTACTAAGAAATTGAAGAATTAAAAGTGATTTTATGAATACAAGTAGAGTTGTCCATCCTTATTTGATTAGGAAATATTACTCGATTACTAAATAAATAAGAGATAAATTAAGAATAAGATGTGATTTCTATTGGATCTAAAAAGGGTTCCATAAAGTGGTCAATGGGCAAAAAAAAAGTTAATGTTATACCGCCTTTTGTTACTTAATTATGAAATACTACTAAATAATCAAAACTTTAATCTCGAAAATGATTTTGTGAATGCAACTAAAGTTGTGCATCCTTACCTGATCATGGAATATTACCATATTTGCAAACAATTACAAAATAAATCAAGTATATAGCACGATTGCTGTTGAATCTAAAATGGGTTTGATAAGGTGGCGAAAAGGAAATATTAACTTTTTGGGTCAAAAAAGGAAATATTATTTGATTAGGAAAGTATTTCTTAGTAATTAAAAAAGTAAATCCTAAGAATTGATCTTCATGGATACAAGCAGAGCGGGGATTGGCTGATGGCGATTGGCCATGACGCGTTTGAGCAAAAGGCCGAGATTTTAATGAGTGGTAGGGACGAGTGCCACGTGGCACGAGGATTTGCCCTTGAGACGTGCCTAACTTTTGTTTTTCCTCCCAATTTTGGGTTAGAGTTAGCCAGAATAATTAAGAGTTAGTTTGCTTAAAGCAACGGGGGAACACAAAAATTGAAAATTAGATTTTATTTAAAAATTTACCATATCATAACATCAAATAATCCATAAATATAAATATATTGAGTTTTTTTTTTTTTTGTAATTGGATTTTAATGAACGTAAAATCAGTTTTGCATTAAGATACAAATTTCACAATCTTCCAAAAATTAATTAGTTATGATATGTTATTACTCTTCTTTCGTCAAATCATAACCTACTTCATCTTGGTGATACTATTTTTTTGCTACGACTTTGCATGATACCAAGTTGAAAATATACATCTCGTCATTTGTATGTCATATTTAATATGTGTGGTGCTCATGAAAAACTTCATGAAAAAGTGAAGATTATATAAATGGTCCCAAAACTTTTAATCAGTTAATATAATACCAAACTCTGGCCAAATATGTAATACTGTCATCGAACTTTTAATTTATCCAATTGAACCTTAAATTTTGGTCTAATGTTACATTTTCATATAATTTAGAAATCACATTGAGTAAATTAAAAATCTAAAAATAATATGGTACATTTGACTAAAAATCATGAACAATGCTGCTTTATTTAAAAGTTCATGAACAACATTATACAATTGACCAAAATTCGTGGGCCATTTGTGCTGTTATCCCCTCATGAAAACATTTAAAAGCCTTTTATATGCGCCAAAAAAAAATTTTTCTCCTATTTTGAGATTATTTAAAGATTATTTACTTTACAAGAACGACTAAAAGACCTACATAAGTAGAAAAGGTGCACGACCATTGGCCCAAACGTCACTTGACCGGTAAAGACGAGGGCATGCATAATTAGAAGAGGCAAAAACAACTTATTATGCCCGAATCAAATTTAATCACAAGAGGGAATTACATGAAAGATCCACGTGATATTTGTATTCTTTGTATTTTATTTTGTTGGACTATTCTTCATATCTTACCTTGTGACAAATTTGGTCCCTACACCGATCTCCTATTGTGATTTCAGAGCGAAGTCTAGATTTTCCATCCAAAAGTCTACAGAAATCACTAACGAGCACCCTCGCCAGAGACGAACACATAGAGAAAAAATAAACAAGAGACGAAAAGTTACAAAAATGGTCCCTACACTATTATCGCATTCGATTTTGATTCTCTTACTCTATTATGCGACCGATTTGGTCCCCAAAAATTAATTTTAATCTCGATTTCAAGGTAAATTTCATAATTATCCTAGAATGCGAACAAGAATTGTTGAGTGAAGTGTGGGGAAAGGAATGGAAACATGATGACCTGAGCAAGGAGCTGAACCGATTTGGTCCGGTCAAAACATCACCGAAAGCTAACCTTTACCTTTTTGTCCAGTCGCGTGACTTTTTGTTGCCTCCTCTTTTGGGCTTTGTTATTATCCTCGCAAGCAACGGATGTTAATATAAATGATTAGATATAATTGTGCCCTAATTATTTCGGCCTAATCTCTAACTTAAATTCAGCTTTAATTCTGATTCGAATTTTTTTTTATTGATTTTTTTTTTAACTTTAGGTAAAGCCCAGATTTGTCCCAATTTTCTTTGTTTAAAAAACTCCAAACTTCAGCTTCAATCCAAAATCTACCTCGAACCTTTTTTGTTCACAAGAAAATCACCAACTTTAACTGTTGTCAGACATTAGTCTAAAAATCTTCATTAGTCATCCTTAATTTTCTAATTTCCATATCAGATAATAGTTTCATCTTTTTAGATAATTTTTGACTTCTCGAGAAATTATACCAGTTATTTCAAACTTCATCTCAATGGATTTGGAATATAATCCATAGTTACAATTAGGGGTGAGTATGGTTCGGGTAAATGGTTCTCACTTTGGAATCGGAAATTGCCACTAAGGGCTGATTCCGAAAAATTGAAACCGAAAATCACTAGTTGGTTTCATGGATCCATTTGAGAATTACACCGCTGATCTAGTCCATTTCTTGAGTTGATCCATAGAGCCGGTCCCACCAAGTTTCACGTACTTAATGCAACGTTCTCCAACAAGCCAGATTAAAGCAAAAGATAAAGAATTCCCATATTCTTAATTATAAGATCAGTAAAAAGATTTGGCTCATATTTAATGTCGAGAGTTGAGGCTCTAAGTGTTGAGTTTGAAAATTGATGACATGAGTGAGAGATCGAGAGATGACTCGGATGAGGTAAGAGTGAGACAAGACAAGCATTCAGCTAATGGGTGTTGAGTTTCAAATCGGGAATTTTAGGATTGGAAATTTTTATTAAAAATTATAGATAAATATATTGTCAGTCCAATTCGGATTGATGGTATTACACTTAAAATTGGAAACCGGACTTGTATCGATTGGTTCCAATAAATTATAATTGGGAATAAGATTGGTTCCCTTTAGAATGGCAGTTCCGAGTGGTCCCCCATTTTTTTGACGCCCTAGCTACAACCACACTTCCCACAATACCCATTCAATCTTTAAATTATGAAATTGACTATATTCAAGAGTGCTTTTAAGGTAGTCATTAAACATCTAAATAAAGAAAAAAAACTGTCATTTTCAAAACACCATCTCTTTCTTATTATACGGTCCAAAGAGTCATTTAAGACGCCATCGAATTGCAAATTTGCAACCACCGATTCGCCTTCCAGGCCACTGGAAGGGGGAAATTTGCAAACCCCCATCTTCTCGTGGGATGGGGTGGGGGGAGTTCGCCCGCAAGAGGTGAGCCAGTGAGTATAGAATATGTATAGAGTAGGACTGGCCCAAAAAAAAAAATTGCAAATTTACAAGCGCTTGCCCTTCCCTTTGGCAGTTTCATTTCACCATCGCCGTCCATGTGCACGGTCCTCAATCCCTTATCGGGAAGTTTTCAAGGCTCCTTGCGGGGCAAAGGAAACAAAAATGGCTAAACCCCCCCCACAACTATGGGAGCGCACTTGCTTTGGGCTTTACTATTTCATCGTCGAGAGAATAAGTTCAAATTTCTACATTGTTAATATGTCTTAAGCGGGGGTTATGGTGGTAGGGTCCTGTACTAGCTTCCCCCAAGATTTACGTTTGGGCACTGACGGGTCGTGTGAACCCGATTAGCGCAAAAAAAGTATAAATCCTTGCTTTAATCGAACATGCCGAAATCTCGAAGAAAATCGTTAATTTATCATCTCCTGCCATTTTGAAAAATAAAATCTTCATTTTTTGAAACATAGATTTTCAAAATCAACATAAACATGATTCGCATGAAATACAAGGGCCGGATTTATTTCAATTTCTGCCGAAGATATATGTGCGTATATATACATACACACACATTTGGCTCAATATTTGGATTATTTTCATTATTCATACCCCCAAAAAATAATTACTTAACCGTTGAACTCCCGCCATTTTCAGCTCACTCTTCCTTCTTCACCCCCCCTCTCTCTCTCTCCATTTCTGCAAAATCTTCTGCTCAAAACCTCTCAAATTCCCCTTCTCCATCCATGAATTGCACCAATTGCGCATTCCGAACCGCACCCATCGCTCCTCTCCGGCAAACCCCCGTCCCCAACCGCTCGCCGGCCAGGAGCTGGCAGCCGAACCGCCGAAACCCTAGCCTGCTCGTCTTGCCGAAATGGAGCTCGCTTTCGTCCGGAAGGCGGAGTCTCCGGGTGAGGTCGTCGGCTGAAGATGGTGGTGGCGGCGGCAGCGGTGGGGGAGTCGAGGGATGGGTGGACCGGTTGCCGAAAGGCGTGGTGGGAGCTGATAAGGTGCTGCGGTTGATCGCCAATGCCACCGCCAGCCCCATCAGTCAGTTCGTGGCGGCGCCCACCACGTTCTTGCATTCAGTGGATCCTAGGATCAAATTGGTGAGGCGCCTTTCCGTGTTGTGAACTGACGTGGTTGTAATCTAATGGATTTTCGCCAATGCCAAATTTTCTTGCATTTCAACTCCGTGCGGTGCAGGGCCTAATTGGTTTGGTCATGCGGTGGCTGTTCATCAGCATGATCTTTTACATGATTGTTTCATATGGTGCTGAGTTCTATGTATTCATATATCTGTCAATATATCGATTCAGTCCAAAGTTCTGGGATGATAGAGTAGTATGAGGCAGTGTAACTTCTTGGTTTTCCCTTGGCTTGCAAACACTCTGGAAAGAGAAGGGGAACTTCCAAGTGTTGATTTGCATTGAGTTTTTGGCAATGGGGAGCTGCACATGTCTATTGGGCCATGTCAACTAGAGTATTTCCATACAATAAGTCTGCCATTTCCCCTGTTTTTAAGTTCTGTAGCCATGGCTTGGAGGGGCACTGCTTGTCATTTCTCTGGTCTTATGTGAATTGACAGCTTTTAGACATGATCCTTGACGTTGTAGAAGTGTTTTAGCTTTTGACCAGCTGCTTCCTCACCATCAAGTTATTTCTGGCAGTTGCTATCTCCAGCTGCTAAGCACTGCCATTTATTCTAGTAAGCAGAGCTAAGCTCTGAAGATTGTGGCATTTGGAGTCACAGTATTTATCAAGAACTTTTTCTTCTCCACTAAATGCAAAGATTTGAAAGCTGTCTGCGTGACTTCTTTTGATGATTAAAAAGACATGTGACAAATCCTTCTTTTAATTCAAAATATTTTACGTTACGCGAGCCCTTTTTCATATGCAAGATTGATGCTCAGGTGCCCTTATCGACTTTCCTCTATGATGTATACTCTAATACAACAAATGGCCGCCTGTCCAAATAATTTAAGCAATTGCTTCACCTTCCACAAAAGCTAGATGGGTTATTAATTTCCCAATTGTCTTTGGTTTGCAGGTTTGGCTTCTCGTTCTTGTTGTTTTACCAGCCAGGTCCCACATAATAATGCGTTTTGGGCTAGTGTTGTACCTGGCCTTTCTTTCTGTGTGGATTCTACCGAGACATACATGGATGGTGAGTTGATCTGTTGACTCGTTGACACAAACAGTCACGCATCCTTTTAAGATTAGTTTAATGAGCTTCCCTGGATACCTTTAGTTCATACAGATCATTATTTGTGTTTTTTGTAGAAAAATAACTGAAGCATCTAATGAGCACACTGTAGAATTTGGGACTCTGTCTGGTTTTCCATAATTCTATTCCTTTTGTAAAATCAAGTCATATCTGGCATTAAGATGAATTGTCTTCTCTGCTTATGGCTTGTGGTCTTCAAAACGGAGACATGGTGTTGGGGGGAAGATAGTCATGCCTCTGTTCAGTTACAGTTGTTCGTTGTATTTATGTTTGTCTCTTTGTTGAACTGGCTATTCCATGCCCTTTGTGGCCTCATTCCATTTGAGGATCGTTTACCAAGGTACAGTGACATAAAGGCATCAACTGAACGGTCTAATGTGATTTAACTCTGAACAGTCGAAAACATATCCTACTGGGCATTCTCTTTATTCTTTGATATATAGCATGTAAGAATGACCGGATTTTATCTGTCCTTTTCCCCTCCGGTGGAATTTCCTGTTTACTTGTTTGGCTATTCCAGGATCAACTGGGAAGAGTATCGTTGCTCTCTGGCATTCTTTTTATAATGTTGGGATTCGGATCGGATGGCGTGCCTCCATTAGTCCAGTCAAGAACCCCACCCCCTGCGATGGTTGGATTGCCCAATGTTCCTCCATCTCTTGAAGGTTATTCATACTTAATTATGAAGCTGGGACCGCTACGATTTACAAGGAAGGGCTTGTCAGTGGCTAGCACAGCTGCCTGTTTAACATTCACTGTGAGTTGCTTATAGTTATCCTTATTTAGTTGCTCTTTACATTGAATTCAGTAACATGTAGTTCACAGTGAATTCAGTAACGTGGAGTTAGATACTTTAGCCAATATACTTGTGTTAATTCTTTATTTTAGATTGATGTGGAATGGTACTCCTAGGAAGCATTTCTTCGAAGAGAAGTGATTAAATTTTTTTCTTGCAACGGTATATTCATTTTATAGAACTTTCATGTTCTCAAGTTCTATCAATTGCATATATAGACTGAAAAAAAGATTATCCTGAGGAGAGGTCATTCTTCCTTTTGAAGATTTTCCAAGGTGCGAGCCTTTGCCTAACAACTACAACACCAGAACAACTAGCATCTGCTTTGAAGTGGTATATGCTCCCATTTAGTTATGTTGGTGCGCCAGTTGCTGAAATTATCCTCACTCTCTTGCTCTCATTAAGGTTCATTAATCTTGTATTTGATGAGGTAAGACTATAATTGGTCAGATGAGTTCCTTCGGTATCGATCTGTTAGGTTTACCGCTTCGTCTCATATGTTTGAAATGTCCACTTCATATGGCAGGTCCGTAATGTGGCACTTGGAATAGTATCTCGTAGAATAAGTTGGCAAAAGTTGACCATGATGGAGACAATTGATGGTAACAACTATATCTCTGGCATTCATTATTGGCTTTTAGTCATCTTTTAGTTGGCTTTGAGAAGTTGGAGACTGGAACTTTTTAGTCAGATCACCGGTTACATTTTAATCCTCTTTTATACAGGTGACAAAGTATCTTGTGTTCAATATCATTTAGTCACAGTGATATAGATCCACTGATGTTTTGCTCCTGTGCATCTTGTATCCTCCTTTTCTTCAGTTAATTTATATGGCTTTGTGGGAGGAGGGCAGAAAAGAAAAAACCTGTCTTCTTTACCCCTACTCTCTCTCTCTCTCTCTCTCTCTCTCGATCACATGCTTGCATGCAGAAATGCTTAATGAAGCACCAACTCATGCAAAGTATGACCTAATACTCTGCAGATAGAAGTATAATGCTATTGCTAACAATCTATCAGAAGATACATTGTCTCAATTGGTGGGAACTCTCAGTCTATATCATCGTGATATTCATTTAGTAGTTTTATTAATCTGTTCTCACAGGAATCTGCCCCTATTGCCAGGAGTATAAATTTATATTTATTTGCTGTCTCAGTAGTCACTACACTTTCATCTTGTTCTTTGAACAATTTGTATACTGTATAGCCAAACTTATTTAGCTCACCTCTCTCGTTTTTTTCCATTGCCTATTCATATCCCTTCACTCAACTTTCTTGATTTAATGTAAAACTGCATACAAAGGGTCATGACGTTGAAATAAAATATAATGAAGAGTGTGGGTGCATTATGATGCCTTACTAATTAATATTTTTTGTTGTTTTAACACTATTCAACTTTTATAGTTACTCTACTAATTATATTGTATTGGTTTTTACTATGCAGTGTTCATTTCCTACATTCGTCGGATCTTCAAAAATATATTTACCCATGCCGAGCAGATCTCACAGGTTTATATATCGTTCTGGTTTAGAATTATAGTTTCTCCTTCAAATGCATGTAGCGAAATGTTGCCTTTTTTTTAGATCCACCAATTGCCAACTGAGAAACTCTCTAACCCTTTTCTGATGACCAGACAATTTTCTTGTTGCTTGCATTGTCAAAAGTTTCATGCAATGATTTCATATTTCAATCTTACGCTACAATAACCAACTTCAGAGAAAATGGAAAATATCAATTTGGAGAACAAATAAAGAAATATGTTTGTAGCTAATGATGCTAAAGCGTAGACCTAAGTTGAATTTAGGAAATTGTTCATAGGACAATGCTGGCATGATAGTTTTACTCTGTTTTCTGTTGATTTATAGACTTTTATAGACACTTGTCACCTTAGCTTGGCACCACCTGCAAAACCCGAGTCAAAGATACGGACTTCTTGAAATCAAGTATTTCACATTTAGAATTATCTAGGCACATCTGATCGGGTTACTGAATGTCCTTAATCTATCTGAGATTGCAAAGCTAGTTCTACTTGATTTTGATGTAATATGATCACATAATACAGTCTAGCCGCTTTGTTAGATTCTCAGTTTCAGCTGAAATTTAGTGTGATCCATCTGCAATTTTTCGCTCATTAGCACAACGGTTATATCTAGCAATGTGCCACTTCAGAGTATGCATTATTTGCTTTGGAATGAAAAAATAATCACCTATTTACTCCTCTTAGGGTGATGGTATGTCCCAATTCTTTGCATGATTTTAAGCGAACTTTAAGATCCTTTCTTATAAGTTTTGCTCCGAAAGTGAGTGAAACTGTTGCAGAGACGATTTGATTGTGCATGACCTTGATTTGAGGGTGAGCGGGTGTAGGGGGGGAGGGAGAGTTTTTGTACAGCTCTGCCTTGAGGCTGTCAGATTGGAGTGGCAATGCATCTAATTTATCCTTATTGACTGTGAACTGAGATTGAATTTCTCATTGGAACCCTAAATGAGCAAGTGTTGATCAACCTGTATGTGAAATTTGAGATGAAAATGTAGAAGTAGGGACTTCAATTCTTGGTTTGGTGTCTAACTTATGTGGCTTTGAGTCCCATAGTTCAGGTATTAATCAGAATAACTGATTTTCGTTTCGCTTTGACTGTTAGAGTAAGCAACCATCCCCTTCTGAATTGCACTCCAACACCTTGCATTTATCTGTTGGCTCTCTAGTGTTTATTTGAAGCTCAGTTGGATATCACTTGAGAATTCGAAAATCCAAAGCTAATGTAGTCTCAATTTTTAGGCCAGTACTGCCGATTTACAATGCTCAGCTTTAAAAGCAGTTCTCGACCTGTGCTTTGTCGTCTTTTAATTCTTCAAATTAATGGTTGTAACAGGCGATGATTATAAGAGGCTTCCGGGGTGACAGCAACAAACACAAGATTTATTTCCGATCGACTTCATCTAATGGTGTGGCAGATACTGTTTCCTTATTGTGCCTGATGGGCATTGTAGGTGCAGCAATTCTGTCCGATTACTTGATTGTTTGATGCTTAAATCAATATATCATTATTTTCTGTTTAAGTCTAGCAGTTCTCCCGGGTTTTCCAAATCATATCTGTGTATAAGTAGGAATTTTACCCGACACGGATGGCATCATAGGTGCAGCAACAAATCGACCCTTGTTTTCTCTGTATTGGGAACTTGCTCTGCATTGATCAGGTTCTTTGCGTAGCTCTATCTAGCGTGATGAGTTGCTTGGCGACGGTTCTCTACTGGAGCAATCATCTGCTGTACTTCGTCTGGGGGCAAAGGAAAGGGGGAAAAAGCTGGAAATGCTCGGGATTGAGAGTAAGAATCCATTCTCCATGAGAAGACTGGTGAACTGAATAATAAATGCAGTACAACGTGCTTTTACTCCATCAACAAGGAAATAGAAGGGAAAGAGAGTATATCATGTGACAGATTATGCCCTGCAAGCCACCAAATTGGCGTTTGTTACTTAACATTAGATGCTAGGGAATTCATGTCTTGAAGATGGAAATGGTTTGGCGAAATCATTAAACTGTATTTAAGCCCAAATTAGAATACGCAAATTTAAGACCTAACCAAAGCTCGAAGCCGCTCCCTGAAGCAGAGCAGCCGCCGCCGTTAGAAACGGGACATTGCAGTTCGCGGACTAGTCGAAGCTCTCCTCCGTGTTATCGAAACGCAGCTAATTCCTAGAGATAGATTGTCATAGAAGTCTGCTTATTCATAGAGTGAAGCAGGTGAAGTACCACGCTTTGAGACAGAGCTTGTAGTTTAGAGGCACACGATCAGCAGGCAACGAGAGGTGGCTTGACGATCGGCAAGGTGGCGGATCTGGGCAACGTGAGCTTCGGTTGGACTTGAGCTTGGGTGCGACCATCACGAAGGCATGGTGACGTTGCCATGCTTAGCTGAAGCCTCTGCCTTTGCCGCTGCATCGCACGAACGTTCACTCCATCGTCGTGTTGCGTTGAAGCTGCTGGAGAAGAATACCCTGGTCGGAACACCATCTTTGTAGTCATCGAACATGCCATTGCCACAGCAGCCACAGCAGCCACTGGAGACCTGTTGCAGCCTCTCCAGTCGCCGTCGCAGCCACCATGAACCTAGGTCACACCCCCATGATTCAAGGTTGCGACAACCTGGTCTATGGTCTCCAAGTCGATGGCCGGACCCTTGCCGGTGGCCGGGCCAGTGTCGCCAAGTCGCCATACCCCACTTTCCCCTCCCTTCTATCAGATGCGCGCGCACTCTCTCTTATCAGTCATGGAGTTTCAGGCCTTTTTTCCCCTGTTTTGTATACTTAATCCATATGGCATGGTTGGAAACAAAATCGGTGTTCATTCAATAGTCCAGTCAAAGTTCACGTGACAACCTTAAATGGTGATCCGCGTGACCTCATGATGCAAATAAAGATTTTGTAAGTTCAAAAATTTATTCGAAAAAAGGAGAGAGAATGTTTCTTGGACATTGAATATTATATTTAAGGAAAATGACACAAATAATTTCCAAATGTTACTTCAAATGCGTAATGTGATTTTTAAATTTTTAAATTACTCAATATAATTCCTGAATTTTTAATTTGTTCAATGTAAATATTAAATCTTTGATACTTATTCAATTTAGTCTCCAAATTAAATAGCCTATAAACCATATCAAATGCATGCAAATAATAATTCAAAAAAAAATTGTATCAAAAGATCGCGAACTAAATCTAACAAATTAAAGAGGTAGGGTCCACATTTTATATTTGATTAAAATTTAACGACCATGATTAATAAATCAGAAACTCCAGACCACGTGCTACGCGAGTCATGAAATGCAATCATCCCACTTCCTTAAAGTTCACGAAACGCCTGCGCCTCCCTCCCTTCCTCCGCATCTCAGCGGTACGATACGACGGCGCACGGAATTCCGCGAACCGAACCGGCGAGAGAGAGAGAGAGAGAGAGAGAGAAAAAACCGGTCGCGAGAAAAATATTCGAAAAATGCCGAACCCAAAGGGGCCGGCAAATCCCACCACTTGTCTCCTAGTTCAGCTCGAATTCAAGAGCCTCGAGACCTCTCCGTTCCTCCTCCAATCCCCTCTCGCGCTACCCTAACGACCCACCAACCACGATTCAAATTCCTTCTCCACTATTGCCATTGCCGAACAGGTATACATAAATTTGTCCCAAAATTAATCTTTTGATCAATAAAAAACCCAAATTAGTACATCTGTAATGAATTTATCATCAATTATTGTCGAGTTACTTAATTGGATGATACGTGATAGTTGAGGAGTGTATCAATTTGAGATTGTACCTTCCATTTATAACAAGTTACTAATTTGTGATTTTTTGTGGTAATACCGGTGAAGAGTAAATCTGTTATAAATGTATAAATTTGAGGTTTTTAATTATGAAAAAAATCAATTTTGCATAAAATTGTTATAATGTGCCAATTTATAGCTTTTCATAGTGTTGATTTTTTGGGTTAATATCTTGAAAAATCCTATATTAGTGCACTTGTGATAAATTTACCTCAAACAAACTTTTTGACTACAAAAAACCAAAAACTGGTACGTCTTTGATGAATTTACCAAGAACCAATATATCTATAATAAATTTACCATATGTTAGTTTTCATTAAATTTTACCGTCAAATTATTAAATTGAATGTTACGTGATAGTTATATGATGTAACAGTTTGAGATTTTACTTTCAAATAGTCATAATTATATCATTTTTGTAGTTTTTTGTTGTATTAACCCAATTTAATGGGTGATATTATTATAAATGTATCAATTTATGATTTTTGGTAATCAAATAAATTTATTTGAGGTAAATTTATCACAGATATATCAATTAGAGGTTTTTTATGATTGAGAAAATGTTACAAATAGTCTATAAACTTTCATTTAATATTCAATTTCATCAATGAGTTTTTGATTTGATTTTTATCTAATGTTCCATCTAATCCTTAACTATTTGAAAATTAACCAATTTCCTTTTTTAAATACCAAACTATTTTTTTATAAATAAAAAAATAAACTGGGTTTTTTTGGTAAAAGAATACCACATTTATGCAAAATAATAAAGGTCAATATTTTTTCCTTTCTCCATATTAAAAACAAATGGAAAATGGGACAATAATAATGAACAAAAGTGAATCTTGCATTTTAATTTCTTTTTTGTATATGCAAATTATTTGAATAACGTACGAAAGCCCATCAATCGGTTTTTACCTTTTCGGTGAAGTCCATAAAAAAAATCGATTGAGCAAATCAAAAGTTTATGGATGAAATTGAATATTAGATAAAAGTTCATGGACCAAATTGAGCAAATCAAAAGTTCATTGATGAAATTGAACATTAAATGAAAGTTTGGGGATTATTTATGATATTTTCTCTTTATATTAGTAGGAGTAAATTTATTATAGGTATTTTTTTATGCTTAAAAATTAATTTAAGATAAACTTATCACACTTATATCAATTAAAATTTTGTAAAGATATTAATTATCACTTTATTTAGAAATGAATTGCACACTCTCGTAACGAATTTTAGTACCGCTCAATCTCGTTTCCTTGAAGTTCACGAAACGGCAGCGGCTTCCTCTCTCCTCAAACGGCTCAAAGCGAAACGACACGACGGGGAGCACGGAATTCCACGAACCGAACCGGCCAGGGCGTGCAAAAAAAAAAAACCCGGTCTCGATCAAACATTTTCAAAACCAAAATCCCCGAAACGAACCCAAAAAAAAAAAAAAGATCCGCAAATCCAACCACTCGTCCCCAGACGACCGTCTTCCTCCTCCGTCTCCCCCTTCAATCTCGAATTCAAGAAAACCCCCAAATCCCTCTCTCTCTCTCTCTCTCTCTCTATCTCTACACCACCCAAGATTCAAACTCCTCCGCCGCCGCCGCCGCCGCGTGCGGTGCTGAATCGAATCGAATCGAATCGAATCGGGCCGGGGGTTGTGTTTCCGGGAAGGGCGGCGGGGGCGGCGGGCGACGGCGACGGCGACGGCGACACCACTGGCTCCCCGATGATCGTGCGGACCTACGGTCGCAGGAACCGCGGCATTCCCCGGGGGTACCCCGACTCGATGGACGACGACTCGATCTTGGACGACCCCTACAGAGACTCCTCCCACGACGCCTCCGCCACGGGCCCCCAGGACTTCTACGCCTTCTCCTCCTCCCAGGACTCCACCACCCCCGCCGGCCCCCACCCCCACCACCACCTGCCCTTCTTCGACTCCGACCCCTTCGCCCCTCCGGCAGCGGCGGAGGAGGATTACGGTGCGGCGGCGGCGGCGGCGGCGGAGGGTGGAAGGGAGGAAGTCGAAGAAGGCGAGGAACGGGGAGGGGGCAGGAGGGGAAGGGGTACGGTGGGGAGGAGCAGCGGCGCGAGGGGCCGAGGCCGACGTCGACGCTGATGGAGACGCAGGAGTTCGGGGAGATGATGGAGCACGTGGACGAGGTGAATTTCGCCCTAGATGGGCTGAGGAAGGGGCAGCCCCTGAGGATCCGGCGGGCGAGCTTGCTCTCCCTTTTGGGGATTTGCGGCACCTCCCAGCAGCGGCGGCTCTTGAGGACTCAGGGGTACGTCTGTTATCGAGCTAAAAATGTTTCCTTTTTATCTCTATCTCTCTCTCTTTTTTTTTTTAGGGAGGCGTTGTGTGCTTTCGAGGGGGGCGTGGCTAATTGGGGGTGTTAGAACTGTTGTGTTTGGTCGAAATGAGGTGATCCGGTGATTCGAGTTTTGGGAAGGTGTTAGAGGGATTGATGTCTTCTTGGTGGGTTGGGCTTGAGTTTTGATGAAGTAGGAAGCTTTTGTCGATATTGATATTTTGATTCCCAAGTCTGTTTAATTTAGATTCCAGTTTCTAGTACTGCAAGCTTTCAGTTTTTGAGAAACGCCTCACGATTTCATCATAGTAGGTGTGTAGTATTAAGATGGGAGGATATCTCCAGAAGTTACATCTTCACGGCCAGTAAGCTCTCGAGCTGAGTTTTCCGGTATCCTGTTTTCTTTCTTGGAAAGTTCAAAAATTCATCGATCTTCTCATTGTAGCTTCAACGCAGTAAGTGGTGATATAGGGGGAAAGCCAAAATTAGAAAGTAACCAATATGTGGTTTGAACGTTGCATTGCGGTTTTTGTTGGTTTTTGGAAGTGTCCAGCTTTTAGGATTCCTGATTCAACTTTGGATTTGTTCACTGCATGTTATGCATGACATAACATGAAAAACCTAAGGTATAGCTTCCATCAACTTCTGAAAGCGTATATTTTTCCCTTCTTGGTTCTGCAGTAGAGAAGCAGCCGAATGCCTAACTGCCTGAGCAATTTTTTCTTCAGCGTCCCCTGGCTGCTGTTGAAATTGCTATGATGAATCAAAATTCAGATCCTGGTGTATTGAAGTGCTTTAGAAATTCTCTCTTAGAAAGAAGTCATGGAACATTAGCTAGCCAAAGGATTAGTAGTCTGCACCACTTTCAGAGACAATTGTGACAATTTTGTTAGGAAAAAAGGAGGGTGTTATTCATGTTCTTAAGAGAATGAATGAAGTATTTAATCCAGATAGGAGGAACTGGATAATTGGTGTAACAAAAGGATTCCAAATTTTGATGACATCGTTTATAATTGTTAAAAAATAATGTGGTTCCTTCTCTGCCATGAGTGCCTCTAAACAAAGGGAATACCTATTTAGGATTGTCTAAAAAGGGTCTCCCATTGCACAAGGCTTCCGGCACTGGGGTCTGGGAAGGTCGCAGGCTTACCCCTAGTTTCCAAAGAGTCTGTTTCCATGAAGTCAGGCCATGATGAAGTGATAAATACCAATGTAGGAGCTCCCTGCCATTCATTGTATAACCCAGTAAAGAAGAGGTGACTTAAGAAAGAGGCTCATAGTTCTTTAGCCGCACACCATTTGAGAAGAAGCTATTGTTGTTCACGTATGGCTTCATTGTTCAGACCAGATGGCATCCACGATGTTATTTGTGAAGCTCCAGTAAAAACCATAGTGCACTTTGCAAATTGTGGAGTGGAGTCGAAGATTTTGAGATTATTCCGCTAGTTGTCTGATGGCTTTCATATGGTTCTGTCTTCTCCTGATCTGCAAACTTTATTGTGAAGTAATGAATAGAAGTGCAGATTAAACTATATTCAGCTCATGATATGTTCACAGCAAAAACTGTGTTCCTTTCTGGTTAATGTAGCGTGATGCCATCCTACTGTTGACTGCAGTTATCTTATTGTTTACCTCTGATGAGGAAGGAGAGAAGTCTTATTTTGGACGTTCTAGTGGAATTAAATTATCTAACTCCGATCCTTTTTAAGAAAATATTCTTGGAGTCGCTTGCATTGTTTAGAAACAGAGGATGGTATATGGCGCAGCCTTGAGTGGGCACATTTCATTGTCATGCTGTTTCTTTTGCTTGTGTTAATTTTCTTTACTGTTAGCAATTTAGAAAAATAAACAATGTATTCGTGTCACCTTTAGAATAAAAATACTTCTTCCCCATGCAAGCCTCCTTTCCGTCTTCTTCTTTCTTCTCTCATTATTATCCATGACACCTTTTGTTCCTATATTATTTAATTCGTTGCTCAGCGAAAGTTAATTCAGGATGCACTTTAGGAGGTTGCCCCAAATAAAAAAGCGATTTTGATTTTAGAAACAATGAGCAAAATTCATATAGTTTAAATGTTTGATAACTTTACATTTTGAAATACTTAAGTCATCCGGTATTAATTTAAAGGCAATGACCTCAAGTTTACATGCTTAAAAGTAAAATCAAAAGTGTAAAGAGCTTGAATTTACATTTAATAAATGAAATAAACAGTAGTTTCACATGGCCATGGTGGAAAATATGTCGTCTATTCAAAATGGTGGATTGTTGACATGCTCACAGTTGACACCTGATTATGTTTTGTTAACTTTAGAGGAGTTAGGTGAGATATTCTGCTTTTCATGCATTCGTCAATATTGCAATATTTTTTGGCTTACTCAAACTGACGTTCATAATGCCTTGTTTTCAGGTTGGCGAAGACTATAATCAATGCTCTTGTAGGTCTCAATTTTGACGACTCACCCAGTAATCTGGCAGCAGCAACCCTCTTTTATCTTTTGACTGGTGACGTAAGTCATTCAAAATCTGCACACTATAGAGCGAATTCTTTTCAGCTCCCTTGATGTGCACCAATGGAATTGAACTCTTCTGAACAAGTGTCGCTAGTAATTAAGCCTATAAACTTCCCTAAAAGGAAAATGGCATCATGGTTCCCATATCAATCTTGTACCTCATACAATGTTTCAACAGTAGAAGGTGTGGTTACCCTTTCCTGCTTGCCTGGTCATGTGTATATAAATTTGATGACTAGAGTATATTTGAGGAATATTCTAATTGGTCCTGCTGTATCATTATGGCAGGGCTCTTTAAACGATGAAGTTTATATGTTTCTACACTCAGAATAGTGAATATGGATGACTCTTTGTTGACCCCTAAATTAGAGTATCTTCATATTTCTGGGACTGAAAATTGTTCAGTATGTCGTTATCGTATTGTGTCCATAAGACATATATATATATATATATATATATATATATATATATATATATATATATGGGATTGATTAACGATATTATTATCAACCATGAGCCAATAATGACCACTTCATCATTGTTGAACTGATTTCATTGTCATTCACAGCATTCAGATATTACATATGAAGTCACCAGTAACTCTGGGGCTACACTGGTATCTATTTTTTCAATTTCCAAAAGCTGTTGGAACTCGAATTATCAAGCAGCAAACACCCCAGCCCCCCCCCCCAAAAAAAAAAATAAATAAAAAGGTAAAAGACAATGCATGTAATTTTTTTTTTTTTTTTTTTTTTGAGCACCTGAGGAAAATATAAGCCAACAGAACTTGAACAGGGATACACTAATCATTTCATCATCAGGAGCGTTAGTTCCTGAAAAAGCAATACAAGTGGATAGTCGCAAATTATTTTATCTGCTTTTGAGGATGATCTTGCAGCATGGCATCCTTTATCGAACTTCTCTCTATATAGATCTAATCTTCAGCTTTGTATAAAGTGCTTTCTTTAAGTCTTCATTTGTTAATCAAAGGCCTGATTTATGTCTAAATTACAATCTCAGGGTCAAGACGATCAGCTTTTGGAATCACCAAGATGCATCAATTTCCTTGTTAAGATGTTGAAACCAACTGTCTCTGCATCTACAGAAGAAAAATCTTCCCGATTCGGTTTTAAGCTTTTAGGATTACGTAAGGATTCTGAGATATTCCATGGGGGGGTGAACAAAAAGGATAGTGGCGCTGCCAATATTATATCGAGAGTGAAGGAAATTCTTGTGAGTTGCAAGGAACTGAAGCCGAGCTTTTCGCACGATAGTGGAATTGAGAGGCCTGAGTTAAGCCCCAAGTGGATAGCTTTGTTGACTATGGAGAAAGCTAGTTTATCTACCATTGCTCTTGAAGGTACTATGAACTGAATCAAACTCTGGTTCAATTTTCCTGAAAAACCTTTTTAGTTTTCTTCCCTGGTACGGCCTTTTCTTGGATTACATGAGGGATAAATCTCATGTTGATGGCACTGGCTAGCTAACCAGGGAATAAGCAGGAGATTACTTATGGCACACATCATAAAAAAAAATAACAATAACTACAACAACTTAAGCTTTATCCCACTAGGTGGAGTTGGCTACATCATTAGATCAATAGTTGGACTTAGTTGGTCTACGTTGGAGGTTTGCGACTCAAACGGTTTTATAGGTGTTCTGTTGCAAATCATGGTGTCGTCTCTCTCTCTCTCTCTCTCTCTCTCTCAAGCGTTTCCCCTAGCAATTGTTTTGACAAAACCTCCATTCCTTTTTGTAACAACTGTATCTGGATAAGTTCTCTGATTCGTTTGTTGTTGTTGTGCCTGCTTATCTTCTCACATGAGGAAAATGCATATGGTCTTTTATTTCTACTATAATGGTGAAAACTTGCATAAACAATTTCTCAATTATGCCCAGGGATTTTCAGCAACTGCTGGAAGAATTTATCTTTTTAAAAGTTCGAGTTATCTTTTCTATCAATTTTCTAAATCATTAAAAAGCAAATTATTGATCTTCCATCTCATAGTCTCCCTTTTTAGTCTTCTGATCTGCTTTAAAGTTTATGGGATGCTTGTCATTGATTTTGTTGCAACTTTTTTGAAGATTAGCTCCTGGTCTGTGTGTTCCAAATTAGCAGAGTATTTAAGTTATATTTCCTCGCTGCTTCCTTTGTTTCTAGCGTAGTCTTCACTGAATGCAGACTTATCTTTCAAGTTAATCCTTGCAGAAACTTCTGGTATTGTAAGAAAGACAGGAGGCAACTTTAAGGAGAAATTGCGTGAGTTTGGAGGACTTGATGCTGTCTTTGGGGTCTCCATGCATTGCTATTCCATAATGGAGGTGTGAGCTTGTATGTTTGCTTGATCTAGTATTTGTTCACCTACTTGGGCTGGGTTGGCCTAGTTTATTCAGGATACAATGCTTTAAGCACTAGGAATTGTCCTTATCTTTCTGCCCCTCCCAGGAGATTGTGTCCTGATTTAGAAACAATAGAGACTACTGTTGGAGTTAAATCCTTGTGTGCTGGAGGAGAACTAGTTTGGAGTTATGTAAACTCCATATTTATAAACAAAAATAGAAGAGGTCCTTGATAACTGAAATGCCGTAGAATTGAATGTTTCTCACAAGTAGATATCATTGAAAGAAGTTCTTGTGCTTGTTCTGGAGAATTGCAAACCTTTTTTTTAAAGTTGTTCTGACTCTTTATATCTCTGGAAGAAGTTTATATTCATTGCTGTTCTCAAAGCTACATGTAGCCCTTCAAATGCGTTGTTGCTTTGCAGGGTTGGAGAGAGCAACACCCTTCTTCTTGGGATGCTAAAAATGACGAGTATCTAAGTAGCCTTGTGCTGCTTTTAAAATGTTTGAAGATCATGGAAAATGCAACCTTCCTTAGTAACGATAACCAGGTATAGGACAATATAGTGTTATGGCTCCATAGCTATTATTCATCATGACACTTAATTTGGTTCACAATGATTCCATGTGCTTTTTCTTTGAACAGACTCGTTTGCTTGAAATGCGAGGGAACCTGGATTCTGAAAGATCCAATGTATCTTTCACAAAACTTATTATAAATGTAATCAAGATTCTCTCAGGTAATATTTCATCTGTAGAGTTACATACTTTAATTTTGTCTGTTAATTTGATCGCCTGTTGTTATTATTTTGGAGGCATTTTCAATCATTGCCTGTTCAACTTATTTATTGCATTTTATCTTTAGGTCTTTATCTTCTCAAAAGCACTCCTGCTCCAAACAGTCAAGAATCTGAGCTCTCCAACGGCATATGTCATACTTCTCGATTGGCTTTGGTTGCTGCTGACAAAGGTAATGGTTGACAACTAATTTCACTATTGTAGCCTCCCCTCCCCTCCCGTCCCCCCTAACCTGCAGGCCCCTGGTTTTTTTTTTTTTTGGGGGGGGGTTGGGTGGTTTTTAAATACGGCCCTTTCTTTAATAAATTACAGGAGACTCCATGTTGGGGAATCCTATTCTCTATTCTCCTATTCTCTTAGAACATAGTGCACACTTATATAATGAGTTCATTTTATTTCATTTCAATTAAAGTGGATATGCTACATATTTTGCAGAAATCAGTTGATCCGCTTGGCCCTATAACAGCATTTTCTTTCTGAACAGTCACATGCATTTGAGTTTGTGACCCATTGTGTGGCAGATTTGCATAAAAGTGAACTCAATTGTACTTTTATAGTTTGCAAGCAATTTGTCATTCAAACTGCACAGAACCAGAGCGCTTTAAGAAATATTATTTATGGCTAAATTTGCATGTTCAATAACTTGAATGATGCAGATAACACTTTTGTTGTTGAATAGAAAACTGTAAGAAGTGTTCTTTTACCGAGTCTTGAGTAAAACATAAGTTTACTTATGTAAAATTATCTTGATACTTCATTATATATATATATATATATATATATATATGTATCTATATCTATATCTATATCTTAAGACATACTTAAATAGTATTCACATAAAACCTGTTAGGTTTACCAATTAGAGTGATGATCTTGATTTTAAGTGGATTACAGTCGCAGCGCAGCATTCTTCTACTATCACTTGCCATTAAGTGTCAAAATAATCTAGCGCTATGCTTGGTGAGTGCATAAAAGGGCATTTTAGTGCTTGAGGTTCTGCAAGGGTTAGACGTACGCTGCCTTGCCCTTGCTTTGTAGAAAGGCTGTTTCCGTATACCTTACTGTTACACCAAGGCTACCTGTGGTCTGCTCTTGGTGCTGGGAGAGGGAGACCTTTTTCCTCCATTTCTGCATTCCACCTTTTTATACCTGAAGAGCTTTAGATTGTGAGTCTTATGTTTTTGGTAGTGCAGATTTTAGCTGCAGGATCTCTCTATTGATAGTCAACTTAGGGGTCCTTTGTGCCTAAGTCCTTGTTTTTGACATGTCAGCAACATTCTGTCATGATTTGACATAAAAAGAAAGAATATCAATTTTGTGATTGAATAATGTGGGAATTCAATTGGTGCTAACCTAGCGATTTATTCATCCTGGTCATATTATTGTCTTCTGGTGGTGGATGGGTTATCTCTCTATGATGAAAAGGTCTTGATAACTGGATGGATGGTTAGAAGTTGTCGTCGAAGGAGTGTTTTCTTTTACTACTATTTTATTTTGTTTTTTGTTGTTGTTTTTTTTTTTTTTTTTTTTTTTTTTGAGGGGGGGGAGAGATGAGACGGAGGAAGAGTCAACTTGAGGAAAATGAAGAGAAGTAGGATTTTTTTTTTTTTTTTTTTGGTGTTAACAAATCAAGTTAGAAGAGAAATAAAAAAAAAAAATTGAAAGGAAATTGTAATTTCCCTATGTTGTTTGGATATGCATGGAGGGGCAATGATGTGGAGGGAATTGAAGTTAATTAATAGACAAAAATAGCTTTTGTTCCTTTTCTATTTCTCACCTTTATTATGAGTTGGTTTACAATTTTGGAAGGACATATGCTTGTTTATCTTCCAAGAGAAGGAAAGGGAGAGAAATAATTTTTGGTGGTTCCACCTTTTTACTTATGATTGAGATTTTCTGGGGCTGGGGTTGTTATAGCTGTTTCCTAAGTTATTATTTTGGATTAGCTTAAATATATGTTACAATTGACTTTTTCATGTCTTCAGAGGAAAGCAATGAGATTTTGTCCGTCAGATCCACTAGTGAGCGTTGCAGTGTGGAGGAAATTTCCTCGCAGAAAATTTCTGGTGCATCTGTTCCTCCAAGATATTCATCATCCAGTTCTGAGGTGACAACATCGTCAAATGGCAGCTCTTTGTTGAAGATAAATTTCAGTTCTTCTGCCTCAAGTTCACGTGGTGGGCTGTTGAAGAGTTCAAGCAGTGGGACTAATTCGACTAATAATGGTTTAAAGTGCAACTTCAGCAATGGCAAGAGAGACATTGTTAGTGATGACGCCATGTTTGAATCTTTGGAACATAGCCAGGATCCTTTCGCATTTGATGAAGATGAGTTTGCGCCCTCTAAGTGGGAATTACTATCAGGGAAGAAACATTCTAGAAGTAAAAACAGAAGATTACCAATCAGAGAAACTGAGGATGTCTGTCAACTGCAGCTGAAAAGGCTAGAAGATTTAGATAAGGGGGAACGTCCTCTTCAAGAATCAAGTAGCTGTGATAACAATTGTTCTCAGGAAGCATCTACTTCAGGAGCCATTGATGAAGAAAATCACGGCTTTCTAACGGACTGCCTTCTTACTGCTGTTAAGGTATTACAATGTTCCAATAAGCTCAGTTATTAAATGTTGGTCAGCTTTTGCAAGAAAATTCAATCAAGTTCACCCTGTCAAAAATATCTCAAGTTGCATGTGATCTTAAGTATTTTCCTTCCTGATTTGATTGATGGTGATGATATACTGCAGGAGTAAATTTTCAGTCAAATACTAATTATAGAAGGGAAGCTATGCAGGAGTACCTTTTTAATGATTTTTTTGAATCATTGGAGGGCCTCTTCCCTCACTTCCCATGTGTATATGTTTAGTACAGTGTCCAGATTTGATTTGTACATAAGATGAAGCATTTACGAGTTGCTCCTTTGGCAGGTATTGATGAATTTAACAAATGATAATCCTCTAGGATGTAAGCAAATTGCTGCTTGTGGAGGATTAGAGACCATGGTGTCAATAATTGCTGGCCACTTCCCAATGTTTAGCTCCTCCTCGTCTCTCTTCAGTGACAGTAAGGAGAAGAATCATAACGTTGATCTTGACCTTGAAAAGGAAAAGCACCTCACAGACCAAGAGTTGGACTTTCTTGTTGCTATTTTGGGTTTGCTTGTGAACTTGGTTGAGAAAGATGGAAGTAACAGGTCATCATACTGTCTCCTCCTCCTTCTCATACACAAAATGTTCTGCTTGAAACTTCTGCTGGGCAAGTGCAGCAATGCATGAAGTCCCGATGTTGGAGAAGAATTCAATTAAGTTAGTTTTGTTAAAAATGCATGGACATATTTCCCTTTTCCCATAAATTTTCATTTCTTCAGTAGATCTTAATATGAAATGATTGATATACAGTGTTTAGAAGGAAGCACGTGTCTGGTCTCTAACTTAATTCAATAGTCCAACCTGTACATTGAAATTGATAACTTGTTTATGTTTGGTTAATCATATGGAATGGGCTTCCTTTACTCTTAGGCTAGAAGCCTAGAACTTTTGATAGAGTCAATATTCATTGGTGCAGCATATAAGTAAGGATTCCATTGCTAGTCCTAATACTTACTAAGCTTTTAATGCAGATCGCGGCTTGCAACAACCAGTGTTACTGTACCCAACTTAGAAGGTCTTGAAAGTGGGAGCAGGAGGGATGTAATTCCATTATTGTGCTCCATCTTTTTGGCTAACAGAGATGGAAGTGAAGCAGCTGGTGAAGAACAGGTTATGGAATTGGTATGTGCCTGCTTTTAGCAATTATAAGTGATGGCACATGAATTGTGCTGTTATAATATGGAGAGTTCTATATATTTTCTTTATTATTTGCCTTGCTAGGACTTGCCTGTTAATATAACCATGCCAAGTTATTGGTTCTTGAGGAATCACCAAATTGATTTGATGCTCAAGTTATTTGTTCCCTTTAATGCACTATGATATCTCACAAAATCTTCATTTTCGAACACTTTGCAGGATGAGGCCACTTTGTTACAAGGAGAGAAAGAAGCTGAGAAGATGATTGTCGAAGCTTATTCTGCCTTGCTTCTGGCATTCCTCTCCACAGAAAGGTTTTCCACCTCTACCTTTTCATTTGTATGATTTTCGTTGACAGCATCTTCAATTTTAGAACGTAATGATTTCACTGCCATATTCAGCAAAAGCATCCGTGACAAAATTGCTGCATGTCTCCCGAATCATAATCTGGCGATTCTGGTCCCTGTGTTGGAGAGATTTGTGGTATGTATCTCTTATGGGATTTCAAATCTGCATTCTTAACGAGTTCTCTTCAGCCTCATTCCATCTCGTCTCTTGCTTTTTGTCCATGAAATAGTGCAATATAAGTTTCTTATCCTAACTGAAAGAGGGTTAACTTTTCTTTTCGGGGGGCCAACTATAGGGTTAGTTCAGTGCCATATGTTACATTGCTTCATTTCTGTGGGCATCTAATGGGTTAATGATCTCTGCAGTCAAGGCTTATTGTTACTGCATTTCTCTGTTCTTGTCTGTGATCTGGATACTGGCCAGTGTGACTTTATCCTACAATTAGCGTTTGTTCCCCAATGTGAATTTGTCAACAATAGCATTTATCCCCCTGGGGACCCGGTGATTGTTGTCGCTGAAGTTTGATTTATATAAAGCTTTGCGCATGAAGTTATTAGATACTGAAAATTTGTGGCATTGGTCTGTGAGATTTACTTCGTTTGTGTTTCCTCTCATCCAGGCATTTCACTTGTCGCTAGATATGATGACGCCAGAGACGCATAAAACCGTAAGCGAAGTGATCGAGTCGTGTAGAGTTCTTTGAGAACTCAAATGGTAGAGAGACCCAAATTCCTGTACAGCATCTTTCTTTCAGGATAGTTGTTTGAGCATCACACGGTGAAGTGTGTGGCAGATGCAGCAGTCTATTGAGTTGACTACAAGCCTCTGTTAATAGTCTTTTATAGGCCTTTATTTTTTTACCTCTCTTGTTGTTCTCTTTTAAAGCCTTTTTGATCCCTTCTCTTCTTTTACCCTTTTGCCTCTTTGTTATGTACTTTTGGCTTTTCGACAGTGTATCTTTTGTTTGTTTTTCACCTTCTTGGTGAGCTTAGGAGAATCTTCACTTTGTGCCTTACTGCTGTAATTTGTAAATTTTCCTATTCTTTGTTTCAGTTTCGCCCCCTCAAGTATTTTGTACTCTTGTTATCTACAAAAAAAATTAACAAAAAGAAGAATGGTTGAGAGCCTTATACAGGTCTGTGCAGCAATTTTTTTATTTTACAATTATTAATTGAACTTCAAAAAACAAGCAAGTCACTTGGACTAAGTTTTTCTTATAACTTTTTTTTTATTAAGGCTGTGTTCGTTTCATTCGTTTCGCGGAAATGAATGATTTAAAAATATTATTTTAAAGATGGTCATTGTATGTTTGTGAAAATCAAATGATGAAATATTTAGATATAAATTGTTAATAATTATACGAGGGGAGTAGGCTAGAGTTAGGTCAAAATCACAAGAACATAATTATATATTTTGTGTATAAATTGATGTCTATTTCAACTTTTAAAAAAAATCCAAATTTTGAGGCTTTCATAATTTTTTTGTTTCCCCACGAAAGTCCGAGATTTCACAAAGTCACGCCCTGCTAAGTAAGCTTATAATTGTAACATTTACGATGGAAACATTCTCGAAATTTTCTGATGATTGTTGATCAATCTTGGAGCTGGGACATCACAATTGTAAAAGAAATATGACCGTTAGTAAACTATAAATAAAGGAATCCTCCTGACAAAAATAAAACGAGACAAGAAATAAATAGCTTTCTTGAAATCGTTTATATATATTAGGAGAGTCTATTGCTTGGGACTTCTGTGTCTAGACAATTAAAACCGAGAGTCGAACCAGTCAGTTTTATGTATATTTTAGTAAAAATTTAAATTCTATAATAAATAGGAAAGTTGCGGCCTTTAACTATAAAAATATATGTTGGCCGTGATTATATATCGTTGTTTGTTTCGGTAATGGATATGGTTTGATTTTTAATGGCTTAAAAGGTAATTTTTAATCGATTTTTCGAGTGGGATTGGCAATTCCGACCTTAATATCCTCGATCGGTTTCGGCACGGTGGATCCGAAAGCTAAATTGGTTCTTCCCAAAATCGATCATCTATATTGATTTGGTCCGGCTCTCGAGTTTAGATAAGGAAGGATATTTCCTAATTCAGAGGTTATTCGATGATGACTAAGGTTGTCCGCTGATTACCTATTTCATCCAAAAGGCATTCTTTCCAGGAGAGTCATCAAGCCAGAAAGAAATCATCAAATCCCTTGAGAGTTTCTTGCAATTAGGTTTTCTCTGGTACGCCTCTCTCTCTCTCTCTCTCTCTCTCTGTGTTATCTCCGATCTTTTCATTCAAATTACGTTTCTTGGTTCCGAGTTCTTTGATGTTTGAGCTTGCCCACGAGTTTTCCTGCGATACCCATGTTCTGATTTGGTTTGGAGACGTCGCGAGAGGACGATCTGGGCGTCCTGTCGGACTTCTTGCCGGTGAATTTCCCCGTGTTCGATTGTCTGCAGTGATAAAGGTTCCTCCTCTGGGAAATTTCTGGGGTCATCCGTCTGTGATCGGTGTCGCGCGTTTCTTGATTGCTCGCTAAAGGGATCTTTGATCGACGTTTCTTGGTTCCCGTGTTGTTTGGCATACTGAGAGAGTAGATGTCGGTGGAGTGAGAAAGGTCCGAGCCTCTTCTTCGGTTTGTGCGGTTATGTGATGGAGTGAAGTTGTTGACTTGTTGAGACTTGTAATTTCCGAAAACGAAATTGGAAAAGAAAGCGCATGCGGGAGCGTCATGTTTGCTTTTCCTGAGGCGGGGTGCCGATTCTAGTGGCTAAGGAGTAAGGAGTATTACTAATGATATAGATTCCGGATTGGGTTTTTTTCGTTTTCAGGAGATCTGAGATTAGAGAATGCCATGCTTGTACTTGTTAAGAGGGGAGCCATTTAATTGGTTGTTTCCCATCATATAACATGACGTTTTGAGGATACGATTTAGGAAAGTGTAATTAAGCGATATGGAATTTTCTCTTGGAGGAAGTATTAGTCAGTCGATTGAGTTTTGAATCATTATTCTAACCATGTAAGTTTTCTACAGTTGCGAGAATCATGGCGGACTTGGAAAATTTGCTGCTTGAGGCTGCTGGGAGAACCAATGGGAGAGGAAGGAATAAGCAGTCATTACCGCCATCAAGGAGGAGGCGGGAGGGCTCGTACTCTGATCATGGGAGCGACTCCAGGGACGATGAGTCTGATGATAATCGGGGTTATTCAAGCAGGAAGCCATCTGGGTCTCAGGTTCCTTTGAAGAAAAGATATGAAAGGGACGATGATCAAGGAAGTTTAGAAGAAGGTGATGATGACTATGGGGGCTCGGATCGCAGAGGCGAAAGTAGCGATGAATCTGATGTTGGCAGCGACTTGTATAAGAATGAAGATGATCGTCAAAGGCTTGCAAAATTGTCTGAACTTGAAAGAGAGATGATTTTGGCTGAACGGGCAGAAAAGATGACGGATAAAAGCATGGCGAAAAATTTGAGAAAGGATAGGAAGACCTCTCAGTCACGAAAGGAGACACCACCTCTTGCATCACGCGGACGCTCATCATCTAGATCTGCTGACAGAGCTGCTGCCAAGGATGAAGCTTTAAATGAGCTGAGAGCAAAAAGGTTAAAGCAGCAAGACCCGGAGGCTCACCGTAAACTGAGAGATGGATCTAGAGGAGGATCTGCTAACCGAGATTTATCATCAGC
This sequence comes from Eucalyptus erythrocorys, assembly GCA_014182555.1. Classification (NCBI taxonomy): domain Eukaryota; kingdom Viridiplantae; phylum Streptophyta; class Magnoliopsida; order Myrtales; family Myrtaceae; genus Eucalyptus; species Eucalyptus erythrocorys. Next base: position 37,133,798 of record CM024601.1, read on the forward strand.
CAAGAGAAAAGCTTTTCCTGCTTCCAGTCTGAGTAGTTCGAGCCGGAGTGAGAGTGAAAGTCGGTCTGACAGTGAAGATGATGCATCAACTGGTGATGGACTGGTTGACAGTGACGATGACAGGGCGCTGCCGGGTTCAGAGACTCTGAAATTTGAGGATGTTAAAGAAATTACAGTTCGGAGGTCAAAACTGGGAAAGTGGTTTATGGAGCCCTTTTTCGAGGAATTAATTGTTGGTTGCTTTGTAAGGGTCGGAATCGGAATGTCAAAAAGCAGACAACCAATCTATCGGCTCTGCATTGTTCGGAATGTTGATGCCTCAGATCCAGATCGACAATATAAGCTAGAAAACAAGATGACGTACAAGTACTTAAACGTTGTGTGGGGGAATGAAAGCTCCGCAGCTAGGTGGCAGATGGCGATGGTTTCAGACTCCCCACCACTTGAGGAGGAGTTTAATCAGTGGGTTAGAGAGGTGGAGCGGAGCGGTGGACGGATGCCTAGCAAACAGGATGTGTTGGAGAAGAAGGAGGCCATCAAGAAAATTAATACATTTGTTTACTCAGCTGCTACAGTGAAGCAGATGTTGCAGGAGAAAAAATCGGCCTCATCAAGGCCAATGAATATTGCAGCTGAGAAGGACAGGCTGAGGAGAGAATTGGAAATCGCACAGTACAAGGAAGATGAGGCGGAAGTCAAACGGATCAAAGAGAAACTTCAGCAATTGGAGGCCACTCGACAAGCTCAGAAGACCGATGCAAAGGCTATTAAGCTTGCTGAGATGAACAGAAAGAACAGGGTTGAGAATTTCAAGAATGCCTCAGAATTGAAGCCCGTGAATACAGGCCTAAAAGCTGGAGAGGCTGGGTATGATCCCTTTTCAAGAAGATGGACCAGGTCAAGGAATTACTACGTCTCTAAGCCGAATGCAGGAAGTGAGGCTGGAGGTGCCAATGACAATGGTAATGTTGAAATTATGGTTGCCGAGAGTAATGGATCGGGCCCAGTTGTGTCAGGTGTGGTAGCAACGGTTGAGGCACTTGAAGCTGCTGCTGATGCTGGGAAACTGGTTGATACGAACGCACCAGTTGATCAGGGCACTGAATCAAATTTGTTGCACAATTTCGAACTTCCAATCTCATTGAATGTACTTAGGAAGTTTGGTGGGGCCCAAGGAGCATTAGCCGGTTTCATGGCTAGAAAACAGAGGATTGAAGCAACAGTTGGATGCCGTGTGCCAGAGAATGATGGGAGGCGGCATATTTTGACCCTGACAGTTAGCGATTATAAGAGACGGAGAGGGCTCCTCTGAGTAATGATTTGACCAGATGGTGTTTATAAAGGCAGACATATTCCTAGTCCTCCATCCTGTCAAACCAGTGATCCATGCTCGTGATTTTTATTGGTGGGTTTGCTTGGGGTCCGCCTCATCTTGTGGACTTATTTTGCCTTTATGGTGACTTCCATGCAGTGCACTTATTTTTGCTTGTTGTGTATTAAGTACTATCTATTAAACCCAGGCTAGGCTCTGTCTTGGGACATGTTTCAGTAGCTTAAATGAGCTGATACACAGTTTGGGTATAATTCTCGGTTCCTTTTGGTATGCAAGCAGGATTTTCTGTTAGCCTTGAGTCTTGACTGACTCACAAAGACACCAAGTGCTTTTTTCTTGGACACAGTGTGAGCAGGAGATAAATGTGATGTGCTTCTTGAGCGACTGTGTGCATCATTCTGTCACTCATTACCCTTCAATTGTTGCCATGACTCAGTTGTTTTGAAAATAAGGTTTTGATCAGCATGAATAGTTGATTGATTGTTTTGTATCTCATTAGATTTAAGATCAGAAGGTCCTGTAAGTCACAGCTAAAGTTTAATGCCTAGTCTCTGACTTATCTTGTATAAAGTAGACATCCGTGCTAGATAATGTGTTAAAAAGTGTGGAGATGTGCTCTTATTGAATGAACTTTTGCGGTTGATTAGCAAAGACTTCTTATCGAGGAGGATTTGTTGTTTAGGAATTGAGCTAGGCAGGTCAATATGTGTCAACTTTCAGATTTTATAGCGTTCTAGCGTCCTCATTTTGTTGAATGCTTGTACACCACCGCAAATGCCATCAAGAAACTGCCACTTTATGTTAGCTTGAGGATGTAAAACTTGAGGTTGGAGAGGCTGGTTCATAGGTCAAGACTGCCTGGCATTTTCGTTAGGACTGATGGCAAATAAAGAAGATTGCATTTGACAAGGGGCTCCGCCGTCCTGCCACCGCCGCTTACGTGATGGTGCCGCCACTACCATTGATCGGCCTCACCACCACTAGTCGCCACAGGTCCGGCCTCACACCAGACTCGGCCTATCATTAATTTGAGGTTCTCGAGGTGGAAACATAGTCGTGTTCACGCTCACAACCATAGCCGATCGAGTTTTGTTGATCCCCTGCCATGGCTGCTTGAGCATCATCAAAGCCTGGAGGGAACCCTCAAAATAGAGAAGGGCATGCTGTATCTACTAGCCGAGAAGATGGAGGAGTCAAGACATCTATTTGGCAGAGAAGGCCATATTATGAATTGGTTGGCCATGCCCGCTCCAGCTTTCAAGTTTAATGAATTTGATGGCATCAATTTAAAAAATTTTAGAATTTAATTATGTTATTTAAGAATTTTAGAATTCGATTATATTTTCGCTATACGTCTTTAAATTGTTGGTGCACTTGTCACAATAAAATCAAATGATGTATGCAATATTAAAGGTTATTACTTTCTTGAGGACCTTTCCGGAGGCTATCTGAAACAATTCAGAAGGAGAATAGTGGAAAAGAAAGAAAATTAGGGTGGAGACAAAAAGGAGTTGGAACTTCTCTGTATTGAAGCAATTAATTAAGACAATAAACTATCTTTTCAATCACGTATGCTTTGTTAGAATTACTAGGAGGCTGTTGTGCAGTGCCAATCCGCTTTGGTTCAATCTACATCCAATTGAAGAACTGTGGATTTTCCCCTCCTCCTTTTCAAACATAGCCTACGCACTATGAGGTAGAAATAATGGGTGTTCTTATACTCCTTGATCGATTTGACCAAACAATGGAAAAAATTTGTATCTTTGACCAAACTAATGTTGATTTAGATAGTTATATTTCCCCCTCGACAACTAATTGCTCGGGCCAAGAAAATCATTCCATTAATCCCTTTTTTAAATTGGCCGCCGCTATTGACCTTTGGCGATCGGAGCATCAAGTGACGCAACCTGATACGTCAAATCAAGATATTCCGTTTATACCCGAATTTATAGAAAGTCGTGGGTAACTACATCATATTGATGGAGGTTGCTGGGATTTAAAAGAAGAAAATGCACCCACCCTATAATTCAAAGATGTTATTCTAAGAGTAGATTCGACCCTTATAGCATTATCAATTTCATCTTTCTTTTTCCCTCAAAACAGGAAGGATCTGTCTAACTTCCCCTCTCCCCCTCAATTGGTATCCCCAAACGTGCGAACACGTCTGTTTCCTCAATTTCTTTCTTAAACAAAAATTGTCTTCATGTGCAATTTGTGTGCACGAACTAGAGTGTTCCTAATAATAAATATTTAAGCATAGCTGCTACACATCTAACTTTCTCCTCCCGGTGGTCACTCGTTGACCAAAATCTATTCTCATCAATAAAATAAAAGGAATTGAAAAAGAAGAAGAAAATGAGAAGATAGGGACCCCCCATGTATATGCATGTATATGTGTAGCATAGGGTAAACCTAGAAACCTTCATGACTCATTAGGGGAAGACCATAGATAAAAGAATGCACTTCACACCAACCCCATCTTCACGGATATGAATTTTCCTTTCTATATCCAATCAAACTCATACCAATGAGATTGGAGAGTTTACTTGTGACTTAGTCATTAAGCATGCATGATAGTCATTAAGCATGCACAATAGTTTGTCGCGATTAATAAATTAGAGACTCATAGAAATTAAGAAAAATCGAGACGTTGATAGTCACGATTTCAACCAAACTTTCTTTTCGGATATCAATCGAGGTGCTTGTATATGAGATGTTGAGATCAACTTTCGTTGACATTTTGATCTGAATTCAAAATGGAGGGGATTGAGGACTTATGCCACAGATAAAATCTCCATTTTGCAAGACCAAACATGAGGGAACGAGTTACCTAGTAAATTTGGTGATTTATTTATCGCATTTATCTAAGTAAATTCATTTATAATTTGATTCTCCGTCTTTCAAGAATTCCATTGCCCTCTTGGCCGAAACCCTCCCTAGCAATCCTCCACGTCAAACTTGAATTTATATTCTTTCTTTTTTCGGTCGGTGAATTTATATTCTTTCAAACTCCTCTTTTTTTCATCATTCGACTCTCGCAGGCAGATTCTTTATTTATAGCAAGAACAAAAAAGAAAGAGGAGACTACTCACCTGGGTGGCGCAGTTGGTTTTGGGTCTCCTCCCCCTCACGAAGGGGAGGGGTTCGAAATTCCAGCGCGTCGCGGGGTGACTTACTCCTAGTGGCATGTGTGTGGTGGGGCTAAGACGTGTCGCCCCAGTGGTTTACTCCCAGGCGTCCGGACGTGCGGGGTTCCACTGATAAAAAAAAAAAAAAAAAAAAAAAAAGGAGTAAAATGATTGATTGACTTTACAAATCCCTCGAAAAGAGAAATTTGTCACATCTGCATGCCATCATCCCTTTTTCAAATCTCCTTCGCTTTTAATAAAGTTGCTTGCAAGTAGATAGCCCTCGTCATCTCCCACGTTATGCACATCATCCCGTACCTTCCCTCCTTTCTTTTTCCCTTAATTTGGCCGATGCCTACACTTCATATCAAATTTTCTTGTACTTTTCTCTCTTCCTTTTTTTCTAATCTGGCCATTCTCTATACTTCATCATCAAATTACATCAACAAATAAACAAACCAAGAATCTAGAAATTGGTACTCAATGACAATTTCAATCCCTCCCTCCCTCCCTCCCTCCCCCATTAAAGTATCATGAGCCAACTACACACACCCAATTTGACCAAAAAAAAAAAAAAAACTACACACACCCAAAAGCTCACATGGCACGACTCCATCGCTACCATCACCATCACCATCACCATCATCCTCTCTCTCTCTCTCTTTCTCTCTAGAGCAGACCAGAGCAAAGCACGTCCTTTTATGCTTCCCTTCCCGAAAACCAAAGAGCCATCCATCAAATCCCCCACATTTCCCCAACTTTCAATTTCCCTTTGCCGCCTATGCGCGCGAGCATTGGCAATGCCACCACCTCCACCTCTGCCGCCACCGCCGCCGCCGCCGCCGCCGCCTAGAGCTTCGTCAATGTCACGCCCGTAGCAGCAGCAGCAGCAGCAGCGCCACCGACCGACGACCATGTGGGACCTCGCGGGGAGCGCAATTCGCGCTGCGCGGGGCTTCCAGAGATCCGCCCTCGGTTTCCTCCACCGCCTCTTGCCGGCTTCCTTCTTCGCCCTCCTCCTCCTGCTCCTCCTGGCCTACAACGCCGCCTCCATATTCTCCGTCCGAGTCCCCCGCGACCCACTTCGAAGACCGCCTTCTTTGTCGTCTTCTTCGGGTTCGGGTTCGGGCGCCAAGATTTCTTCCGGCGGCAATGTCATGTACGCCGTCCGGGAAGAGAACCCGCCGCCGGTCTCGAGGACCCAGTTGGCTCTTCTGCAGAAAGACGAGGTTTTGACCCGACCCGCCGCCGGCTCCCTGCCGCGGCGGCCGAGGCCGGAGAAGGGTCGCCGCAGGCACGCCAAGCGCGCCGCTCGAGCGCTGCGGCTCGGGGCCCAGTCGACGGGGTTCGCGGCGAGGGTGAACGGCTTCTTCGCGGCGTCCTCCTGCGAGGCGCGCTTCTTCATGACCTGGATCAGCTCCCTCGAGTCGTTCGGCGACAGGGAGGCGTTCGCCGTCGAGAGCCTGTTCAATTCGCACCCGGACGGCTGCCTGGTGATCGTGTCGAGCTCGCTGGATTCGGACGAGGGCCGCGACATGCTGCGGCCATTCCGCGACAAGGGCCTCAAGGCGATCGCGATTTCGCCGAATTTCGGATACTTGTTCAGGAACACTCCCGCTCAATTATGGTTCCGGAGGCTGAAGAGAGGCAGCTTGGATCCCGGCGAGGTCGCCCTCGGCCAGAACCTATCGAATTTGCTCAGGCTAGTCCTGCTGTACAAGTTCGGCGGCGTGTACATCGACACCGACGTCGTGGTCCTGAAGAGCATGTCCCGGCTGCGGAACGTGATCGGGGCGCAGACGCTCGACGTCGGGACCGGCAACTGGAGCCGGCTGAACAATGCCGTGCTGGCCTTCGACAAGGGCCACCCGCTGCTGTTCAAGTTCATCCAGGAATTCGCCCTCACGTTCGACGGCAACAAGTGGGGCCACAACGGCCCCTACCTGGTGTCGCGGGTCGTGGCGAGGGTGGGGCGGCGGCCCGGGTACGGCGACTTCTCCGTGCTGCCCCCGTCGGCGTTCTACCCGGTCGACTGGAGCCGGGTCCGGAGCCTCTTCCGGGGGCCCCGGGGCCACCTGCACTCCAAGTGGCTGCACGACAAGCTGCGGCACATCCGGCGCCGGAGCTACGCGGTGCACCTGTGGAACAAGCAGAGCAGGAAGCTGAGGGTGGAGAGAGGGAGCATAGTCGATCACATGATGGCGGATTGCTGCATCTTCTGCAACAGATCAATGTCCAATCTGTAGATACACGAGGACAAGGACTACAGCAGATTTGCCAATTCCAGCATAGATTAAAAGCATACAACAACGTAGGTGCTTGCCTGTGTACATGGGACAAACTCAGTCCATTCCAGTGCAAGGATAGCGTTTCAATCTGTTATTTTTTTAGTCAATAATTGAATCAGAAATCTTGGTTCTGTTGATGGGTTTTGTTTCTTCTGATCTCTTCTCTTGTCCTGAAGGGCACAGGGAAGAGATTGCACCCATTTGATTGGCAATTTGGTGGTTCATTGATTTGGGGAATGAAATGATGATGGAACCTTTTTTTTGGGGCAGATGAGGAATTTTAATAAATGCTGAGGGGTGGGATTGAAATTGACTTTTGGGATTAGCCTGTGACATGGGGAAGCATTGATTTATGTAATTTTTTTTGTTCTCCTTCAATATCATGTCAATTTCAAGCTCAAGTGGTGAAAGTGATGTCTCATCTTTCAATCAATAGCAGCACCTACCCCCTCTCCCCCTCATGGTTTTTTGGATGCATCCTCCCCCCTCCCAATTCAGCTTTGCATTTTGGTCCTCAACATGTGTTTGTTTTCTACACCGTGACCTTAAAGTGGAGTTCTCCCCCATTTCAAGTAATGGCTAAAATTGACGAATTGATACTAAATAAATCTCGATCTTTGAGATCCATGTGTTATCTGACCGGTTATCGACTGATTCGTCGATAAGCAATTCGATTAACAAATCGAATGCGTCGTCGTAGAGATCAAATCTCGTGAGATTGAACGAAAATCAATTGCATCTCCATCAATGGCTTTGACTTGTATTTACTCATTGTATTGAAAAAAAAAAAGAAAAAATCTTTTGGGGACAAGGCTAAGCAAGCTTACATTTGATTCTGACCTGGTTTAGTTTATTTTTGATACATAGAAAAACTCTACATTTTATTGTCTTTCATTTTTTTATATATTTATTTATTTTTTTGCCAAGCAAGGCGACAATTCAACTGATTTAGCTGGTCCTTACAACAGATTCCACGTCATAAGAAAAGAGCCAAGCAAGACATGCACCAATCCTCCTCTGGCAAATGCCCAATTTTAAAATGGGGAAAATTCTGAACCTTGCTTCTCGAATGTTGTATGAATTTCCTCCTCAATCACGTCATTATAAACTTTATCAAATCTTTGAATTTACATAACACTTTTGATTGAAATTTCTTGTAACTTCAAATATGTCGTTCCTTAGAGTTGAAAAATCCGACGCGAGAAAACTTTTCCGCTCCGGTCGACTATTAACTAAAGGAGCCGGATCAAAGACCCTCGAAATCGAAGACCGTAACCGTGTCCTCAGTGGCGGGAGTCTCTTCCCGTGAACATTAGAACGGGTTTCGATCAACTCAATCCAAAAAAAGGAAAAAAAGGAAAAAAAGAAGAACAAACAAATTTGGTTAAGATAAGTAGGAATAGAGTATGATTGATGAAAAAAAAAAAATTCTATAAGATGGGTTATGAGCAGGAACCTTTCATTAACTCCATTCCAGATCGTGCTTGTCTTATATTGGGGACAATTGATGAAGCACCACATGGGGGAATTTCTCTACATGCATTACCGTGGCGTAAATGCCCTCCCACATCGCGCTCCGACTACTGGCGGTTGGACCGTCGCGTGGGGCCCCCACGTGCACGCTCGGTTTTTGTTCTCCCGACAATCATTTAAGGACAAGGTCTATGTTTGGTGGGGGCTCGGAAGAGGATAAGCCTCTTTGCAACTCGAAACGGGGTATGCTTTTTAGACCGGTATTTACTGCGTGTTAGTTTGACGAAAAATATCATCATAAAAGACAAAAATTTTAAGAATTTTTTAAATAATTTTTTTTTAAATTTGGTGATATGTGATTGAAATTGTTTTCTAATGTTTAAATTTTATTCAGAAAATGATTTTAATCTCATGACCTTATTTTCTATAAATTTCTTTTAAATTTTATTTTATTTTATTTATTTTTTCCTTCTTTCTACTTTGTGGGTCAGACAATGGCTGCTATAGGCCACTGGCGTCGTCACTAAGGCCCAATAAGGGCTGACCTAGCTAGCCTCGGGCGAGGTCGAGCCTCATTGGGCTTGGGTCGAGTTGAGCTTGAGTTTGCTAGATCCTAGTGAGCTCGACCTCAGGCGAGTTTGAGTTCACTGCATTGAGGCTCGCCTAGAGCTCGTTGTGATCTAGTGAAGTCAAGCTCGCTATAGGTTGGCCCTTGCTAGCCCTATGGCTAGTCACACGAGGCTCGGTGTTTAGCAAAGGAGAAAGAAGGAAAAGAAAAAAAGAAAGAGAAGTAGAACATAAAAGTAAAAAAATTTTGAAAAATGATTTTTTTAAATAAAAGAAAAAAATAATGTATCAAAAAATTCAAAAGAAGCATTTTCGCAAAGTATTTTCACCTTCTTAAAATTAGCAATTCAATTTTCTAATTTTATGCACGCATATTTTCCTCGACGGAACAATTTTTTCGATTGACTAATCATTTTTGACGAATCAAATGGATGAAAGTTCGGAAAATGAGTCACGGGAAAACACTTTCCCTCTAACAAACGCAACTTTAAGTCGTGATTGATGTGAAAATAAAAAGATTCGCATGCTTACTTCCAAGGTTGGCGCAGATGGTTGGGCTATATTTTGTTTAGGACCCGAAGGTCATATGTCTAAATCAGACTTGCCACAAAATAAGACTTGCTGTATACAAGCTGCTTTGAATTAAGACATTTGCATAGACGAAGGGGCTGAATTTAATAGGTTCACAGCTAAAAAGGTTCACGTACTAATTCGTATTTGACTTAGGGAATGCGGTGGAAATTGTGCCCTAGTGCTGAAAAAATGAAGAAGGTGGGATTAATGAGGGCATGTCGCGACATTTTGATTTCGTTAAAAGTTGGCAAGGCTCGTGAAACAGCAAATTTGCAAGAACCAAATTGTGAAGGACTAACGAATTTTTAATTAAATTTATAATGGGCCACTGAACTTTTAAATTATAGCTAACGAGGCCATAACTTCGAGTCAATCGCTCGTATATTGCAGTTGATACATTCTAAAACGAGACTGACCGACTCTTCTGCGAAGTATCGACGTGGAACGTCGCTTCACTATGCAAGCGCTTTGGTCGGAGAATGTCGATTTCATATCGATTTATCGATAGGCTTACTGAAAGTATGATATATATTATATTTGATGAAGGATTTCAAGTAAGGTCTTGAAGTGGACCTCATGTTAAATAATGACTTAAAATGACCATAAGAGTCTCAAATAAGGGTTGAAGTGGCTACGCTAATAAAGGTCTGAACTCGTTGATCACCGGATGACTAAATCTTCTCGCCAATCAAAGAATATTTTTATCAGAAGACTATTTTTATTTTAAATTATTTTTTCTTATCTTCTCTCTCCGGCAAGGGCCTAGCAACCTCATTAGTTATTAGGCAAGGGCATGACCTTTGCCCAAATTTGGCGAGGGTCGCCCACTGAGGCAACGATGAGATAACCCTTGCTGATTGCTGGCAAGGCGACCCTTGCCTAGATTTGGCAAGGGTGGCCGAAATCAGGGCGAGAGTTGCCTCCCCTAGGCGAGATGACCCTCACTTGTGACTGGTAAAGGTGGCCCTCGCAAGATCGGGCGAGGGCAACCCTTGTCTAGCCCTCTTCTCGGCCATTGACCAAGGAGAAGAAGAAATAAAAAAAATTCAAAAAATTCAAAAAAAGATAAATGACAAAAATACCCTTGATCAATTGGAAAGTTAGGCTCTTATTTGAAATAGATTTAGCTATTCTATGTTTTTATTTGAAACAAATTCTACTTCAAGCTCTTATTTGAGAAAATGAAGACACTTTAGATCTTTCTTTGAAATAAGGTTCACTTTAAGTCCTTAATTGAGAATATGATAACACTTTAAGTTTTTATTTGAAATTTTTCCTATTTTGGATGATTGATGGGTCCAGGAGGAAGTTCATTTTACATGTCAACAATCTAATGATTTTTTTATGAGTGACACTAAAGTCCCAAATCTATAACCAACACATTTTCCCTTAGTTAAGGTTCTTTTGACAAGCATCGTCAAAAAATTTGCCTACATAGACTATGGAAGGCAAATAGTAGTGATGTGTCACCTACATAACTTAAACGAAACGAAAACGATGTCTTATCCTTAGACAGAATCTCGACAGAGGGAGGATAAATGTGTTACACCGGTAGATAATTTAGAGTTACTTGATGTCGCCAGAAAAAAGTTAAAGGTTAAATTTGCCATGCCGGGCATAGTTTGGGGCTTTTTTATGTAAAAAAAAAAGTTCAGGGGTAAATCTGAAAATTTTTCCCGCCACACTCTCTCTCTCTCTCCAGAGCTTCATCTCCAGCTTCGTAGGATTCCAGCGCTCAAACGGTAAAGAAACCGTCGCGCTCGTTCCTCTCCAGCACGAAGCCGAAAACCCTAGAAATCTACTCCGTCCTGCACCGATTCCGAGCACGGGATCCGGCGAGAATCGCGCGAATCCGCCGTGCCGGTTCGCCGGAATCGCCGCCTCGACGAGCCTTTAGCCGGCCAGCGCATCGCGGCGTCGCCGCCGCCTGAGATTGGCTTACGGTCCGTACGGAAATGTCGCTCTCCGCGGCGTTCGGCGAGCGGCTGGAACAGCTGGACCGGACCAGGAACCAGCGCCTCTCTCTCCTCCAGGTCTACTCCATCGTGACGCGATCTCTCGAACTTTTCTTCGCGAGGCGATCGGTTTGGATCGGTAGCGGATGAGAGGTGCTGGAAATTTTGCAGGCGGAGAGAGAGCTGCAAGCCGCCAAGTCGCTGGTCCTGGAGTCGAAGCGCGCGGGCATCAGGTCGATGGAAGAGAGGTGCTTGAGGCTCGAGCGGAGCCTGGCTTCGCAGAGCTTGAAGATCTCGGCTCTCGAATCTAAGATTGCCGCGCTCAATGCCGAGTACGACAACAATGTGCAGCAACTGAGGTGAAGCATAGACTTGTCATCATAAGATTTCGGTCACATGTTATGGCTTATTTATGCTTGATTCTAGGGAGTTGAAGTGCGAGGTGGAGGAGCTCGAGGAGGTGGAGCAGGAGAAGGACGGATTCTACCGAGCGCAGACCGGTGAAATGAAGGATTTTAAAGAAGCTACTAACGGATTCGTTGTGGATTGCCAGATTCGCATAGAGGAATTAAGAGATGAGCTAAATGAGGTAAAAGAGGAGCTCTCTATTTTCGGACCTGTGAGCTGACGTGATACTGTGCTATTTGGTGGATCATTCTGTTAGCTGGATCAAAAGCTGCAAGGTGATAGTGATAATGATGAACTTTTGTTGAAAGATTATTTTCCCCTGTTATCTTTGCTCATGTTCGATTCTGATTTGATGAAATAGAGCTATGGTTCATCTTGAGTAGCGTACGAGATAACTTGAAGATATAAAGTATCATGTTTTGATATTCTGTGACTGCAATTATGTGTGATGTGCTAACTGCAAAATGAAGTGTACTTACAAGAGTTCATGGAATTGCTTCTCTCACAATATACCGTATAGGCAGAACTAGCTGGAGATGCTTCCACATGGTATGTTGCTTGAGACATATTCGACTCTGCATGAATAATTGATGGTGCTATGAACTGGTCTCAATCTCATAAGCTAATTCTTTGCTTAGTTTTTCAGCATGGTCGTCGTGGCCACCGGCAAATGAGTACACTCGGAATGCGAACTGAAAAGCCCTCCAAAGCATTTTTGTGTAATCAGTTCTTCGTGTTTGTGATTTTGTTGACATCAGTTTGTTCTCAATTTCTTTTGCTTCTCTGCTTTCCTGTGTCAGATCCAAAAAAGAAAGGAGCAGTTGAGGGCTCATGTTCTCTTCCCCGAGTAATATGTAAATTGCAAAGACAGCTCACTGGTCAAATTATTTTGAGTACCTTAAGTGCTAATTCCATGCATCTTGAAGATATGTCAACCATCAATTCCTTGATTCTTACAAGGATACTGAAGTCGAATTCGATATTATTTCTCCGAAAGATCTTGGACTCTTCATCCTTTATTCGTTCGAGTGTGTCAATTTCTCGTTTCATCTGTAGTTTAGTTCCTTTATGTTACTTTAAAATATAGTGTGTCTAGAATATAGCCGATTAAAAGGTTTTGTTCGCCAAGAAACTACAGAAGCAATTTGATATTACCTTGTTGAAGTAGTTTTCAATCTGGTCAAATAGCTTGCCAAGAGGAGGTGCAATCTTCCAGTTCTGCAAGTCAACTACAATTGCCTCTAACTTTAAGCGTAGAGCTGCTGCTGCTCTTAAAGCTTCCAGCTTCTTTGTGGGGAAGTCTTCAAACCTTGCTAAAACCTGCATGTTAGAAAATTATATTATGATCCTGATATAATGGACTCGATAAAATGCGTGATGGGGGCTAAAAACTGTGTAAGCCTATGTTTACCTGTGTTTCATCTGTTAAATTTTCGAGATGAGATTCAACGAAGTTGCGGAACTTGATGAGCTCAATCATATCCTTGGTTTGAAAAGAATTTATTTTAGCTTTCAAATCCATGATTGTTTTTCCATGCGTTTGCATGTCTTTCTCTATTTTTTGGTAGTATGCTGATCTGGGAGAAAAGAACCGTAAAATGGTTAAGTAGAGAATTCCATTTACTTTATATGTTTACCTTCTATCATTTAGATAGATCACTGTTTGTTGAGGTACTGGAAGCCTACCTCTTTTTCATCTCTTCTATATATTCAGCCTTTCCTTGATTTCCACTGGCAGAGCCCCCAACTTGACGATTTTTTCCACTGTTTTGTTTAATCTCTAAGTTCGACCCTTCTATTTTTCCTTTCAAGAACCGATAAAGGCTTGCAATTTGTGTCGATCTCCTCAATTTTGTCATTGCTTTTTTGGGGTGCAAGGATTTAGTTGCACTTAGTGAAGAAGGAGGTGGTGGAGGAGCTCCTTTAATGACCGGTGGTTGAGGAGGTGATGATGGAATTGACCCTTTGGGGGGTGCAGGAAGGGGAGGTGGCGCAGGCGGAAGTGATGGCGATGCTGCTATTTGTGCAGTTCTTGGTATCTTTGGTACTGTTGGCAATGGGGGCAGTTCTCCTGCAGCCACTTCAATTGGTGGTAATTTAGGTGGTGGTAAAGACGGTGCAGCAGGAGGTGGTGCTTTTATTGTCACAACTGCAATCATGTGAGCTACTGGTTCTGAATCCACTGCTCCTTGAGTTGCTACATTTTCTGGTACAGGAGGTTCAGGGTTAGGTGGAGAAGGTGGGGCTTCTTTTGCAGCCGGAAGAGGAGGTGGCGGCGGCGGCGGCGGCGATTTTTTTGTCAACTCAGCTCCAGAGATCTTGAATGGTGCCGGTTCTAGGGGAGTCATTGGCTGATGAGGAGGTGAAGGTGGAGGTGGTGGTTTCTTTGCCAACACAGTTCCGGAGATCTTGGATTTTGGTGGTTGTGGAGGTGGTGCCGCCTGAGAAGGAGGAGGAAGAGGAGGTGGTAGTGGTTTCTTTGGCAACACTGTTCCTGAGATCTTGGATGGTGCTGGCTGTCGAGCTGGCTGAGCTGCAAGATTTAGTATTAAATTGGGAGAAGATGGAGGTGGAGGTGGAGGTGGAGGTGGAGGTGGAGGTCGGGGTGGGAGTGTTGGTGGTGCTTTTGCACTGAAGGAAGAATTTTGTGCCAAAGCTGCTGGTCTTGTACCAGATTTACTTACTTCTGCTAATCTTCCTTGAAGGGGCTCTGGTTTTTTCACAGCATCACCTCTGAGACTCCTAACAAGACAAGGGACAAATGAGACATCAGGCTTTCTGGTCTTCTTCAGTTCTGAAACGGAAGTAGTTGGAATGGTATTAAAGCAGGAGTTTTGGTTTGCCTGAGACTCCCCAAGGACATCATAAGATGTGGTGCTTTGTTGGCTATGGTCTTTCTCATGGTCATCTTGATACATCAGCTCCCAATTTTCTGCTGCTACTTTTATGAGGTCATGAAGAGTTTCCACCACTTTATCAACTGCAGGAGAAAAAAAGGGAAAAGTGAAAACAATTTAGGGACTGAATTCTCAAACAAACTGAATCATCAACTGGAATATATAATTGAAAAACCACGGCAAGAATGTCTTGCCAATGCAAAGTGAATTTCATTGGGACTTGCAGCATACCTAGTTTTTCCAAATTGATGCTCTCCATGATGCCAACTTCATCAGACCTGATGTTCTCCATCCATTCATGATTCATCTTCCAAAACTCTCCTAGAGATTTTAAAGCATTGCAGAAGGAGGCCACTCCCTGTCGAAACATAAATTGACCATTGGCATTAATATTCTGATAAGTGATGTCCCTGTTTTGCATGACAGTTTGAATCTGAT
The DNA here is from genome assembly GCA_014182555.1 of Eucalyptus erythrocorys. Lineage (NCBI taxonomy): Eukaryota > Viridiplantae > Streptophyta > Magnoliopsida > Myrtales > Myrtaceae > Eucalyptus > Eucalyptus erythrocorys. The sequence continues at coordinate 37,148,858 of CM024601.1, forward strand.
TAAATAGCAAAAGACCTGATCAATTGCCGCTCTCTTCATTTCTATGAGCTTCACTCTCCTCCTTGTCCTATTCCCGTGGAAGTCATCCATTGCCTCTATCATCAGCTCAGCTGGGAGATGGACCATTGAACATAATTTTCTCAAGTGTGACAGTACCTTCAAAGGCTCTTGGCGGCCAGGTACTCCTGTGGAAGTAAAGCAACGAGGAGTTACCTTAATACCGTCTCTCGAATCAATTTGTCTTCAGCGGGAGCTTCATCTTCCAAATGAACTTCCCTGTCCATAAATGTGATCCAAGTGTTGAATCCACCAACTTCTTCTGTCGATTCATGTCTAATTCAGATTCAGTATCTCCTGCAACTGCCCTGTCTATATTGTTTGATGTACTGATGCAATTGCTGTTTTCTTTAACTAACTTGTACGCTTGGCAAAAAGCAATTGCTAATTGAGCATGTTGAATTTCCAACAGATTTTAGCACCATTAAGCATGATTACTGACTCGGAGTTTGATGATTGATACATGGCTTTGGTTCTTTGGAAAATAACCTTTGACACCACATGCATGTTTTGTCCTTGATTTACATCAAAGATAACCGGAGATTAAAACATCTTTTCAATCGGACACTGTCATACCTGATATATATGTGACCTGCATGTTTTGCAGCTGTAGATGAGCTTTGCTTCGCCAGAGCAGCTCGAGGAAGCCATGTTTAAAGCTCGAGAGGTTTTGATGAATTAAAGCACTTTGGTCTTAAGAGTCCTGGTCAGCCTTCTGGTCTTAGAAGTAACTGCGTCATATGTGAGGAAAAGTATTGGTTAAACGCTTCAAGCCTTGAGCAACTCCCTCTCGATTTCTCATGGAAAAGTCGACTTTTCTAGATTTGCTGGACGACTTCAAAGCCTGGGTTGCTTAATGTACAAGGATTACTCAATTTTCCGGGAAATTTACTAGGAAAGAAAAGTCAATGGGTCACAAGTAATCTGGCCTTGGAGATCGAGAACTGATGAACTGCATTACGCACATGCGCACACACCATCTTTTATCATACTTTTATGGAAAACCAAGGTATAGTGGTCCTCGTATAAATCGCTTGTTCCCACCTCTTTGAGGGCCAAGAGTTGAATCATTGACCTCTTCCACTTCGAATTTCGCAAATTGGGTAATAATTACTTAACAACGGGTTTGCGTTGTCCATCGAGTGATTATGAAATTGCTTTCCGATGTTACAGTAGATAAGACATTAAACGCCAATTGCGCGACTTATTGTTGATATATAAGCTTGGATTCATCTTTAGGAGAACGGCCTCCTTTGGCATAACACAGTAGCACCTCTCTTAATTCGCAACTTTACAATCATAATTTTTATACCTCTCGTGGGTACGTGCAGATCTCTTCTGCATCGACCATAACACCTGATCTTGCTATTGCTTGGGAACCAAACTGTGAAAGTTCGAGGCTATATAAGTATATTTTACAAAAGCTTTTACTTCGTATATTTTTGTGGTAAGGTTGACAAGTGTACGACAGAGAAGCCATAGGGTCTATTTGGTTCTCTCATTCTGACCCTAAAAGAACTATGGTACTTGGGTTTTTTTTGTTGATTATGGACATGCCCTCAGAGTCGAGCAATGAACGTTCTTGGTCCATCGCTCTTCTCTTTTCACCATTACAGATCCTCAGACGCCCGAAAATGCCAGTGAAAAATGTGTCACTTGGCAGAACTGCAATCCAAATTTGTCCTAAAATCAGCTTCAGGACCAGAATCACACGTGATTGGAGTAAAGGAAAGATAAATTGAGAACTCAGCTGCGAAGATGCCAAACGTTGTTGTTCACTGGTGCAAGTTCTCCTTTTCTCCTTTTCGTCAGAGCTGTTAGTTTCCAGCGCTCTCTCTAAACGGAGGAAGAGACTGAAGTTATGGAGTTTATGCTGTTCAAACTTGGCCTGTCGTTTCGTACAGAAACAATAAGGAATCATCACTTTGTCACTTAACAGAGAGATGGAATTGAGATGACGATTACGGCGCTGTCTATGCTCAGATGCAGTTTGGGTTTGATAATATCCTGTCAACCATATTTCTTTGCTGGCGGTGGATGTCATGTTTTCACAGATAATTCGTGACGTGTTATGAGTAAGCGCCGCAGCAAAATCAAGCGTATTGAGAAGACTCATGGCACTGAGAAAGTATTGCATAAGTTGCACTATTGATGTTGTCAAGAAAATCATTTAGATGTTAATAAAGTCAGTGTGTGTTACAGGGAAAACAGTAGTCCATCAAAATGTCTCAACTTGGATTGGTGGCATGTTGTGTACCCGATGGAATAAGATACTTTCTCCCTTTGTTCTCAGCTGTACTTGTGTCCTATCTGTCCACTGTCAAGTGCTTATCAACAGAATTAGTAGGAGGCGCTTCAACATAATGCATGGTTAAAACGGCGACTTAGAGAAATGTGAGATTTGACGATGCTAAGCACTGGTCTCGATTTCATGAGCTAATTCTTTGCTGAGTTTGTCTGCACGGTTGTCATGGCCACCGGCGAATGAGTACACCTGGAAAGCCAATTGAAATGCCCTCCAAAGCATCTTGATATCATCTCTTCGCCTTCCCAATCTCGCTGTGGTGTCCTCTTTTTCTTTCTCCTTTGCTTCCGTTCTTTCCTGCATCAGATATCCCAAAGGTCAAGTTTGAGGGCAGTTTTTTTTCTCTAATGCTTTCCAAATTGACATAGCTGACTCTAGTGTCATTAACTGAATGTGGACTGTGGAGTACCTTAAGTACCAACTCCATGCACCTCGAAGAAACATCAACCATTGATTCCTTGATTCTTACAAGGATATTGAAGTCGAATTCAACATTGTATGTCTGAAACTTCTTGGACTCTTCTTCCTTTATTTGTTCGATCATGTCAACCTCTCGCTTCATCTATATACATTTTAAGTTCCTTTAAGTTAGTCTACCATGTAGGTAGAGGCATTTGGACAAAAACAGCAAAGAAAGTTTTCATGAGGTAAGATATGAAGGATTGCAAATATAAGTTACCTTGCTGAAGTAGTTCTCAATCTGGTCAAGGAGCTTGCCAAGCGGAGGCACAATCTCCCAGTTCTGCAAGCGAATGGCAATCACCTCAAGTTTCGAGTACAGAGCAGCTGCTGCTCTTAAAGCTTCCAGCTTCTTCACTGGAAAGCCTTCAAACCTTGCTAAAACCTGTGCAGAAGAGTTAAGCTTATGACCACAGCGTTACATATTGGAAACAACGTGCAACAATCTGACCCTATTAGTTGACCTGTGTTTCATCTGTTAAGCTATTGAGATGTGATTCAACGAAGTTGTGGAACTTGAAAAGCTCGACCATGTCCTTGGTGCGAAAGGAATTTATCTTAGCTTTCAAGTCCATGATCGTTTTTCCATGTGTTTGTACGTCTGTCTCGATCTTTCTGAAGTAGTCCGATCTGAGGGAAACAGGGAGGATAAAATGGTAAAGTACATTCTGCAATTTAGTTCATACATCTAGATTAATTATGTGCTACATCAATGTACCTCTTTGTCAACTCTGCTAATGCATCAGCCATGCCTTGCTTTCCACCAGAAGAAACCCGAGCAAGATGTTTTCTTCCGCTGTCGGATTTACCCTCTAGATTTGACCCCTCCATCTTCACTTTCAACAACCGATAAAGGCTGGAAAATTGAGCTGATCTTCTCAACCTAGTGGTTGCTTTCTTGGTGTATGATGATGTTGTTGCAGTTCGTGGAGGAGGAGGCGGTGGAGCACCTCCTTTGACTGGTGGCAGAGGCGGCGGTGATGTAAGCAAACCTTTTGAGGGTGTAGTAAGAGGTGGTGGTGGGGGTCTTGGTGGCGGCACAGATCGTGGTGGTGGTGGGGGTCTTGGTAGCGGCACAGATCGTGGTGATGGTGGTGGTGCCGCCTCTGCGACCACTACATTTGCATTTCTTTGTACTGCAGCTGCAGGTTGTGCTTTCGAATTGCTTGCCTCGATTTCTCTCACCTGGATGGGCCTCAGTTTCCACTCAGTGCTACCACCGCAAGACCGGAGAAGAGACAGGATGAATGACACATCAGTGAAAGGCCTTCTGGCTGTCTTCCATACCAAATTGAAAGTTGGCAGTCTGAAGCAAGAGGTCTGGCAGGGCGGAGACTCCGTGGGGAATTTGCCAGGTGTGATGTTTTGTTGACTGTGATCTTTCTTCTGCTCAGGTTGAACCGTCTGCTCGGAACTTTCTGCCGCTGCTTTTATCAGGTCATAAAGAGTTGCCAACACTCCATCAACTGCAGTTAAAAACCAAATAGGAAAAATAAAAATAAATCATCAAGTGGAGTCAGAGAAATTGAAATATCAGAGTGAGAATTCTATGCCTGCGCAAATTGAGTTTAGTAGATACTTGCAGTGTACCAAGCTTTTCCCAATTGATGCTCTCCTTGCCATGAAGTTTATCGCAATTCATCTTGGCCATCCATTCATGGTTCGTCTTCCAGAACTCCCCTAGAGATTTCAAAGCAGTACAAAAGTAGGCCACTCCCTGTTGAAGCAAGTCCTGGCTTAGGATGAATCTTATGATAAGTTAGTTTCACAGGACGATTCTTTTGTCATTGTACCAATGAAATAGCAAAAAACCTGATCTATTGCTGCTTTCTTCATTTCTAAGAATCTCAGTCTCTCCCTGCCCTTGGGGTTATTACTTTTGAGATCACTCATTTTCTGTCGTCAGAAAAGAAAAAAGTGATGTTGCTGAGAAAATTTCGCAAGTGCAGTAAAAATCTAATGTCTCTCAGGCTGCTTCGGAAAAGATTTGCAGACAATTATAAAAGGACAAGGCAAGGCGATTTCGCAAAAGTAAAGCGATGGCAAGATGTTGGTAGAAAGAGCTTTCTAGGAACAGTGTTCATTGAATTGAGCTTCATCATCAAAATGAATTCACCTGTCCGTTGATCCATAGAATTCAAAGCCTTTGATTATCTTATTCCTGCAGCAACAAGATCACTTTGTCACCATATGTTCTCCGGTTACACCAAGTCATCTTCATCAGTTAATTTCCTTATTCGTCCAGAAAGTTTCCGGTTTTGTTGCCAGCACCTGGATTCAAAATATGGCCGGTCTCGATCTGTTTTGATACTGTGGGACAGAAACACTCTTTTAGACAAAACATCAAACACTAGTACATAATAAATTTCTAGATGTCAATATGTTCAATTCAAGCATGAAGGCAGAGCTTGATAGTGCAGATTCTCATGGAGATTTCTTGATGGTGCAGTCAGAACCTTATTGCTGATTGAAAAGAAAAAGACAGTAGTTGTCTGTACCATCTATTTGTTTTGTCCTCAATTTTCATCAGACCTACATAGGAGAGATCAGCATGGAAAGGTACTCTAAATCCACTATTTTATCATACCTTGCATACAAATGTCTTGCATAAGTTGCAGCTGCAGATGTAACGTTGGTTATGTAGGTGCCCTTTTACCAACATAATGACAACAACTCGTGTTTGATGAGTTGTGCGAAGATCGTGATAGGGTTATTCGCCTTTTGGTTATGTAGGTACCCTTTTACCGACACAATGACAACAACTCGTGTTGGATGAGTCGTGTGAAGACCGATTTAGGGTTATTCGCCTTTCTATTTTGTGGTACGTCGGAAATTTATTTGTCTAGACTTTTCGCTTGATCCCGAATTACCTATAAGAATTTGTGGAAAATCCTTATGGGTCGACATCAAGAAACCTCCACGAGAATCTGTATATGAGATAGTGACAAGCCGATGCATAAATCAGGAAAAGAAGATAATAATTGAAATCTTGATGGATATATTTCTTCTTTAGGCGATGCCCTATAAAGAATAGTAGTGTTTCTGTCACTCGGTCAACAAGGAATACAGATTGTCCTTCCATGTTAGAGGCAAACGTTATCTTTACCCTTTTCAATTATTTCAATGAAAAGAAAAGGATTTATGGACATCTCCAACCATGAAACTGAAAACGTAGAGCTTCTTTCTTTCTTTCTTTTTAGGTCGAAATTCAGGTCACATTTGATGATGAATATGAGAGTTGCTCACAGCTTTTTCCTGCTTAATTTGATGCTGCTTCGGTGATATTTTTTCGTTATTTTCGTGTTTCGATTTGCAAAAAACAAACATTACATTACTACCCATATTCGAGTGAAGTGAAAATGTTCTAAAAAGGGTATTTGAGGATATAGATGATGCTTTCAGCGAAATGAATTGGCTATTTATGTAGGCCGTTGATACGGCTTCCCAAGATCTACATAGCTAGAAACTCGAACATCCTAAGGTATAAGACAAGGATTTGTGTACCTGATTTTGAATTCATTGTTCTTGGAGCAAAACGGCAACAATCCAGGCCTTCAATGCTAAAGATCTTCTCCTCTATGACCCTCGGTTTCTGGCTCGATGAGACCGCCACTTACGACTTGCCTTATGTGAGTTGAGAGAGAATTTTGGAAAAAGTTCGGGCTAGAGGAGGGACCTTAGCGCTATTTATAGAGTTTTGGATGGGCCCTCTCATCACGGGCCGGGCTCAACTCGGCCCACACAAGTCAGGCCCATATTCAACCATTAAGAAAACCTTATGCCTTACCTTATTAGACCAACCCCGTAAAATGGTAATTACAATCTCAATTAATGTAGCCCACATAAAGAAAACTCTTACATTCTCCCACTTGGACTATATTAATTGAGACTGTACTTTATGCGAGCACCTTTATGTTGGTCTAGTGGCAATTCTTAATAGTTAATCCTATCCCATAAAGTCTCCAACACCGAATCATGACAGTAACTGCATGTATTTACACAGAGCCTTCCATGGTCACGAATGCTTTCAACATTATTGATATGGATTTAATATGGTTGTGTGGCAAACAAATAACACCTCATAAAGAGTAATACCTTATGTGTTATCTCCCTTGTCGGTCACTATTCTCTTACCTTTAAGTGTCATAGAAAACCGGATGTGGCACTAGAGAATATCTTTATGGTTCTAACGAACCCACATATGTCTTATCTTTATGGTTAACCTTTCTTTATGTGTAATCAAAACATATGTATAAGGCTAATAACTGGATGCCCCTAGCCTTTACTCAAGATTTACACAGTACCTTGAGATTTTCCTTAGATATATGTACACAACTCAATAACAACTTATACAAAGAAAAGAGTTGACATATATCGAAATGTTACAAAAAGTAACAAAGTACAGACGTAAACTTTATTAGAGCAAATCTGAAATACGTCCCATTAAACAATAGTATCTACTGATTCTCCTAAGCCCATGTTCATGATATGTCGCTCAAATACACAAGGGCGTAGGCCTTTAGTCGGTGGATCTGCCAATATATTATCTGTGGGAATATGCTCTACTATAATATCACCATTCTGTACCATTTCCTTTATGGTCAAAAACTTAACCTCCATATGCTTAGACCCTTTGAGAATTCTGTTGTTATTGACAAACAACACAGCAGAATTGTTATCACAATATAAGTGTATGGGTCTATTCACAAAATCAAATACGGTCAATTCCTTAATGAGGTTCCGGAACTAAACAGCTTGAGTAGCAGCTGAAAAACATGCTATAAATTCTGCTTGCATGGTAGAGGAAGATATAGATTTTTGTTTTTCACTTTTCCACGATACTGCACCTCCTGCTAACATGAAGATATATCCTGTTGTCGACTTCCTATCATCTTCACAACTAGCAAAGTCTGCATCTGAATATGCTACCAATCGCAAATCATGGACATATCTATACACCAACATATAATCTCTTGTTCTTTTTAAGTATCTCAAGACCTTTTTGGCAGCAACCCAATGATCATGTCCTGGATTCGACTGATATTTGCTTAAAAGTTCTATTGCAAAGGCAATGTCTGGTCTAGTGCAAACTTGAGCATACATAATACTTCCAAGTACATTAGCATATGGTATGTCCTTCATTTGGTCTTTTTCAAAATTTGATTAAGGACATTGTGAGAGACTCAACTCGTCACCCTTAACGACAGGAACACTTTCTGGTTTGCAATCCCGCATGATGAATATCTCCAAAATACGATCAACATATGCCTTTTGAGATAAACCTAATATACGACAAGAACGATTTCTATGGATTTCAATGCCAAGAATGAAAATGCCTCACCCAAGTCTTTCATGTCAAAATTCTTTGACAACATTTGTTTTATTTCACGCAGTAATCCAATATCGCTACTTGCAAGCAAAATGTCATCCACATAAAGTATAAGAAAAATAAATTTTCTCCCACTGACCTTGCAGTATATGCACTAATCTACTTTGTCCTCAACAAAACCAAAAGAAGTAACAACATGGTAAAATTTCATGTACCATTGTCTGGAAGTTTGTTTGAGACCATAAATAGCCTTCTTCAGTTTATATACACCTGAATCATTTGTTGCAAAACCTTCAAGTTGCATCATATAAACGTCCTCATCAAGGTCTCCATTTAGAAAAGTAGTTTTAACGTCCATCTGATGTAATTCCATGTCAAAATGAGCTACTAATACCATGATCACTCTAAAGGAGTCTTTAGAAGAAACTGGAGAAGAAGTTGCTTCATAGTCTATCCCTTCTCTTTGAGTGAAGCCCTTGGCCACAAGTCTGACTTTAAATTTCTCAATATTTCCTTTTGAATCTCTTTTAGTCTTATAAACCCACTTGCAACCTATGGGCTTACAACCTTCCGGTAATTCAACAAGTTCCCAAACGCCATTATATTTCATAGACTGCATCTCATCTCTCATTGCATCCAATCATAAACTTGATTGAAGACAAGAAATGACGTCTGTATAAGTCACTGGATCTATAATGCAACATATATCATAATCATGTTCTCCTAAATAGACCATATAGTCCGGTGGTATAGCTGAATGCCTTTCCCTAATAGATCTCCTAAGTGGTGTCACTGGCTGCTCATTTTGAGTCTGAGGAACTTGAATGACTTCATTTGTGGTCGTTTCATCAATAGGACTCTCAGCGTTGACAGGTTCAGTTTGTGGCACAGTAAGCTCTATCATTGGCTGCATAGGCAAGGAGAAAGATATAGCAGGTCTCATTATGTTGTCATGTTCACTAATTTGTGAGCAATCATGCTCTTCGGCTACATCAAATTTCAGAAACTTGGCCGTTTGAGATTCTACAATCCTTGTTCCTCCATTTGGATTATAAAACCGATATCCATTTGAATGTTCTGAGTAAGATATAAAGTAACATCGAGTGGTTTTAGCCTCCAACTTACCTAATGTTGGATTATACAATCTTACTTCCGCAGGACATCCCCAGACCTTGAAGTGATTCAAACTTGGTTTGCGTCCAGTCCATAACTTAAAAGGAGTCGATGTAACAGCTTTGGTAGGAACACGATTCAATATATAAAGGGCTGTTTTTAAAGCCTCACCCCATAAAAAATCAGGCAAATTAGTCCTACTCATCATACATCTTACTAAATCCATGAGAGTACGATTGCGCCTTTCAGCCACACCATTCTGTTCAGGACTTCCGGGCATAGTGAACTGAGCCACTATCCTTGAATCCTCTAAGTATTTAGCAAATAGTCCTTTAATTTGCCCAATATTGCCATGTCTACCATAATATTCTCTACCTCGATCAGATCTAACCACCTTTATTACCTTTCCTAACTGCTTCTCAACTTCAGTCTGATAGATCTTGAATTTGTCAAGAGATTCAGACTTTTCCTTAATTAGAAATAGGTAATCATATTGAGAATAATCATCGATAAACGTGATGAAATAAAAATTTATACACAAAGCTGCAGTATAGGGTCCACTGATATCAGTGTGAATGACTTCTAGTAAGTCAGAACTTCGAACTGCGGTTTTCTTCTTTATCTTAGTCATCTTTCCTCTACAGCAGTCTATGCAAGTCTCTAGATCACCTTTAAGAATAGGCAGGACGTGTGTCTTTATCAGTCTTTCTACTCTTTCTTTGGATATATGACCTAGTCGTTTATGCCATAATGCATAAGACTTTTTTAGGTAGAGGTCTTTTGGGAACAACATTTTCAACTGTACTAGCGATGTATATATCATTGGGAGATAAACACAACCTGTACAATCCATTGAACATGTTGCAGCACCCAACCTTATTTGAACTAAAAAACATAGATATAATATTGTTCTTTATTTCAAAAGAGTAACCACACATGTCCAAACATGAAACGGAAACTAAGTTCTGTCTAAAGGAAGGTACATAAAAAGTGTTTCTTAACATCATATTAAAACCAGTATCTAGAATTAAAATGACATCTCCCACGAACTCAATGTCGATCTTGTTATTGTTTCCCACAGTGAGCTTTGATTCATCCTGATTTGGCGTCCTTATGTTTGTGAATCCCTGTATGGTAAATGCAACATGATTAGTCGCACCATTATCTAGCTACCAAGAACTGGATGGGGCTTCAGACAGGTTGGATTCACAGACAAATGCCAAAGAATCATTACCTTTATGCTCATTTTTAGACAACCAAGCTTTATATTGATCGCAATGTTTCTTTATGTGTTCTCTCTTCCTACAAAAGTAGCAAAGGACACCCTCCCTTTTAAAAGGTGCCTTTCTTGGAGCCATAGAGGTGAAGGGGCCAGCAACTTCAGGATTTCTTTTCTTAAGGGCTATATTGTTAGAAGTGCCTGTGGTTTTAGGGTTTCCTCTATGATGTGCAATCCCTTTACCCTTCCTACCGGTAGAACTAGAGGCATACAAAGCAAGATGCCCTCTCTCTTTCTTCAGTTTCTCTTCCTCTGCCACCACTCTAACTATAAGGTCATTTATTGACCAAGTCTCATTTTGCGAACTATAGTTCGTTTTGATGATTCCAAAATCAGGAGGAAGAGTATTTAATACTTGATGCACAATGCAAGCTTCATGTATATCAACTTGAAGGATTCGGAGTTTTGTCTGAAGATCTACCATCCTAAGCACATAATCTCTAACTTCAGTTGAACCATCATACTTCATATTAAAGAGTGATTGCATGAGTGTACCTATCTCAGCATTGGTAGAAACACGATACATAGCCTCCAAAGCTTCCATCATTTCCTTAACAGTACAATTAGTTGGCAAGCCACTCATCAAATGTTACTGAATCGACCGTTTCATAATGAGCAAGCAAATTTTATTACTCTTTTTCCATACAGCAAAACGTACTTTCTAGGTTTCTGTACTGGCATCAGTAAGATCTGTTGGTCTGTCCTCAGTAAGAGCAATATGAACATCTGCGAGCTCCATCCCAAATAGAAAATCCTCTTTCCATTTCTTGAAGTTTGACCCAGTAAGAACCTCAATTGCAATGGAATTGCCGTTTACAGAAAAAGTGACTAATTTCACAAGCAATACATATAATTAACATCATGTGAGTGTTAAACACACATCTCAAAAGCTATATACATCATCATATAAACACCTTTGGGCAGAATACATGACATGCAATTGTATACTCTTCACATGACAGCGGTCCATGAAAATGTATTCTAACCTTTCGTGAATTCACCACCTTTGGGTGTATGAACCACTAGAGTTAGTCACTTTTCAACCATATGCTGTACATGTATCCCTCTACAAACTAACGCATAATTACCTCCTTTGGGAGTATAAACATGCATCAGAATAGGAGACATCCCATTACAATATAAGACTGATATTTCTTAAATCCAATCAAGTATGTCACTTTGGCGGTCACAACCCAACTGAATCATCGAAATTCTCTCATATCAAGGATATAACTTTATGACTCACATACACCTTTTACATGTGATTTTAGACTTGATGACATGGGCTATTTGTCAATAAAATCACAAGTCATGCTAATTGGAATGCTCCACCCATTAATACATACTACTAATAAATAACACTACACATATTCCTCAAGTGATGATATAATCATAAGCATGCAATTGCATTTTCAAAATCATAGAGAAATACATGAAAATATGCCAAAATTACCCTAAAATCACATACCTTAAGGGTTTCACATGCATTTTCACATCCTTAAAGGCATAAAAAAATGAAAATAAGCACACCACAAGATAAGAAATTCAAATAAGAGCATGGCGATATCAATCCCACGCCAAACGAACGCCGCACGTGCCCTCATGCGCCGCTAGAGTGCGCTGCACATGAGCCATAGGCGCTGGCGTCCAAAAACCGGTCCAACCGGTCAATGGATCGAATCGGTCAACGGTCGGACCGGTCAACACGGGTCGGGTCGACGGTCAACCCGGGTCGGATCGACCCGGCCGACACCCAGTCGGTCCTCGTGACGTCATCGATGACGTCATCGCCACGTGGCGGTCGCATGTGAGGCAGCATATGTGACGTCATCGAGACACGTGGCGCTCCATGTGTCCGTGCGCATGCGCTTGGCGTGCGCGCGAGGCCGCGCGGCGGCACGTGCCGTTGACTCCCAGCACCGCCTGGGCGCGTGGTGGCGCGTGAGGCCGTTTCCGGCGTCTTCTGGCAACGTTCGACCCACCAAAATGCTCGTACAAAAGAGTAGAAGCCGATTATGCAATAAAATTTCACTTTCATCGGACCAAAATTCATGAAAAACAAGGCAAACATTCCGAGCTTAGGTGGTGGACGAAATGGGTATAAGGCAGTGTATGTCGTCTCTAAGAGGCATGCAAAGCTCTAAAACAATCCGCGATGAATCCAAATTCACAATCAACAGCAGGTTTCAACAAATAAATTCTTCAATATGTTCGAGTTCTAGTTTATGTCGGCTCTGATATTAAATGTAGGCCGTTGATATGGTTTCCCAAGATCTACATAGCTAGAAACTCGAACATCCTAAGGTATAAGACAATGATTTATGTACCTGATTTTGAATTCATTGTTCTTGGAGCAAAACGGCAACAATCCAGACCTTCAATACTGAAGATCTTCTCCTCTATGACCCTCGATTCCTGGCTCGATGAGATCGCCACTCACGACTTACCTTATGTGAGTTGAGAGAGAATTTTGGAAAAAGTTCAAGCTAGAGGAGGGACCTTAACGCTATTTATAGAGTTTTTGACGGGTCCTTTCATCACGGGCCGGGCCTAACTCGGCCCACACAAGTCAGGCCCATATTCAACCATTAAGAAAACCTTATGCCTTACCTTATTAGACCAACCCTGTAAAATGGTAATTACAATCTCAATTAATGTTAGCCCACATAAAGAAAAATCTTACAAATCATACCACAGATGAAACTTGGAAGTAAGCAAAATGTGTACACAAAACCCAAAAATAAAAAAAATACATAAAATATACTTCCATCATTACATTACAGCCCCAAGTAAAGTTTCCATGCCTATTATTAAAATCAATGCGACCACCAATAGTTTGAAAACCACGATTATTAGTATAGATTATACAGTGTGCTTATCTGCACGTAATAAACAATCACAACAAGCTTAGCTAAATACCAAATGAATTTGTGTCCTGATCAGACATTCTATCCTCTCTCTGGCAAGGCAGCCATGAATGGCTAAACGCGCACGGCTCGGTTCTGAGAATTTACTTTATTTATCACCCTGCCTGTGGATGGAGACTTAGTCTTGTCGACCTTGGTGGGCGTTTTCGCGGTTTTGCTATCAGCAGGTGACTTCTTGGAACCCGCTGAAGTTAATCCACTCGCGGCAGTTCTTTCGGCGATTCTTTTTTGGCGCTGAATCAACAATTCTTCCATCTTCTTCCGAGTCTCTTCCTCCTGTTTACAGGCACAACAAGTCAGCGATTCTGCTGAAATAAATATCAATGATCAAGCATTTTCTCTATCTTTCACAGCTTAAGTTTTTAGATCTGTTGATTGCAGTCGAATTATGGTGAAGAGAAAAAAAATCAAGAATTTGATAACTGTAAAGCCCAAAATTTGGAAGTACCTTTTCCAATTTGCTCTTTTGAACAGTTGGTCGAGTAATAGTACTCGGTTTCTTGGTTCTACTGGTTAGGTCAGGTCTGCTCCTTCCGATGGTTCTCTGTACAACTTTGGATTTCGCATCCTTACCCGGTTCTTTCTTTGCTTGGACTTCTTTGTTCCCAGAGTTGGTGTCCCCATCCAAAGCATTCTTGTCATTAGTGTTATCACATGCTTCATTTCTAGAGAACCTTTCAGCTTCTGCAAGCGAAATATCGATTGCAGAGTCCATAGACCAAGACTGCTTGCCAGGCTCCACTTTAGAGTCCCTATCGAGCATCATGAAAAGATCATCAGGCTCATAGGATTTCGATAAGTCACGCTTATCTTCTGAATTATCTAATGTGCCATTTTCATGTTGGATGGTGGAAGTAAACTCGGCAACCATGCTGATGTCTCTTGTCAAGTGGAAATCATTGTATGGCTCATCGACTGTCGCCCGAGATTGCATCATGATAGAATCGTCAACGACAATATCTTCTTTACCTCTCCCAGGCCTGAGGGATTGATTCTCCATGGATACATAGTTGTCGTCAAATATCATTTCTTTGAGAGTTGCATCTCCGCTTTGTAATGGCCCCATGTTCACGATAAAGGAATCTTCACCCTTCCTCATTCTGGTTAAGGATGTGTCTACATCGCCAGCAGGTGTGTGATTCAGCATCTTTCCATATTCCTCAGTTCTTCCTGAGATTAACATTACCTCATCACCACAATCAGCCCTCTTCAAACCTGGACGGAGATTCTCCACACTACCAAAATCCATCGAGTTGATCACACTACCATCCATCCCTCGCCTATCCTCAGTTGCCAAAAACGAATCCTCTGAAGCTTTCACTTTCATTCCCACTCTCTCTTTTCCCAGTTCTACAGTCTGTTCAGTCATATAAGAAGATTCATTCTCGAAGCTTCTGAGCATTGATTGCTCATCCAGAGAGTACGGTGGTTGGTCAGTTTTGTCTGTGGATGTCATAAGAAGAGTCTGAAAGGCACCCCAGTTGTCATTTGTCTTATTCCCCAGAGAAGATTGGTTGTTCTCATGATCGTTATCCTCAGCGTCCACTGTACCATTCCCAAGAATCTGGTCATTCCTGTCCTTTTTACCGTGAGTATGCCGCTTGGTCTTACGATTCTTCTTCAAGGATTCAACAACATCCTCGACGCTCTGTTTCAAAGTTTCTCCATCAATCAACTCATCCTCGATAGAAGAATATTCGGCGGAGTCCCCATCTGGGTCTCCTTCTTTTCCCTTTGACGAAATGTAGTTAATATTACGGATGACGACTGTCCGAGAGGATTTCTTCTTGTGTTTTCTACGATGGGTACTTCCTCCAGAGGAATGCCTCCTCTCTCGTACTGAAGTTGAATCAGATTCTCTAGAGTCCTCCCCACTGTCAGAGTTGCTGGAGTGGGTTTCTTCTTCAGAATATTCATCTTCTTCTTTATGTGAAGTTTTCTTCTTCCTCTCTGAGGATGACTTGGAACTGTTTTTCTTCTCCCGTTTCATATCAGGATACGATGCTTCTGAATTAAAAGGCCATTGGTTGTTGCCATTTGGATTGTTAGGAAGAACAGACTGCATCACAGGGAAAGGATATCCGGGATATGGAGGCATTTGCTGAATAGGGTACATGTATGGAGGAAACTGATGTGGCCATGGAATTTGAATTTGAGCTTTGGCAGATGGAGTTTGAGGTACATTATCATCTGCACAAGATAGTTCAGCTTGAAAACACAGAATATATATGTATATGATTAAAAGAGTTCTGACAAACAAAAAGAGGAGTCCAAGCATTATAGAGGGTATGGAGCGTGGTATCAGCAATCACGATAAGAGAACTGAGAAATCTTACATAGGAGGTCTAAAAGATAAGACGAAAAATTTGCTTCTCATACTTGAAATTCAAAATGCCTCCCTTGATGAAGTGCAATTACTAACCAATATCCATCATGACAAACAGGATGAATTGAGACTTATTCTGTGTAATACATTTTATTTAGACTGTGATAGAAATTCTCTATATTGGCATTGTCTGCTTACAGCTTTGAATTCATGTTTCGATACCCTGAAATGCTCTTTAACCCTATCACCATCCTTACTGGACCAAAAAGATAGCATGACTGCTTAAGTAATAGGTCTACTCGAATGATGAGTCGTGGCATAAGATAACCAATCACTAGGCATGAAATGTTTAATTAGGTTATGTCTTCCACGGAGCATATTATGTAAAGATTAACAGTATGAGAAAAGAAACATGAAACACCCTCATCTACAAAAGACTTTAGCTTTAGCAATATACTCTCGAAAATCAGAAAAATATACAAAGTCAGGATAAGGGAAGGAGTAACAATAAAGTTTGGTTCAAATCAACATTACCATCTCTAGCATCTATCTAAGGCCCTATATTCTACAAACTTTAGTGGGTGATATTCTGATGAGGATTGACGAAATGTGCCTAAGAAGTACCAATAGAGTTCTATTGTACTATCACAAAGAAGATATTCTTAATTATGCCAATGAGGATTGAAAAGAAGGAAAAGATTGTGCAATGAAAAAAAGCAAGCCCGGCATGAGTAAGTACCTTTCCCGTTTTCAACATTTGCGTCACCAGGAAACCCATTTGCCGCAACAGTGTCATTGGAGCCATCTCCGCTTGGATAGTGCAAAGTGACACCTTGACCTGGAGCACCCATTTCATTAGCAAGCATAATCCCAGAAGTTGCAGGAAATGACAGGTTTGATGATACGTATGCCTCCATCGCAGATAGTTCTTCCATCCAAGGAACATCTGCTTGCTTTTTCTCGCATAATTTCTTGAATTCAAGGCATGCTTCTCTGCAGTAATTAATCCATATGTTCAGATTATTGCAGCCAGGAAGAGATTTCAACTTTGCTGGAAAATATGAGCGAATCTATCATCAAGAAATAAAGAGAAGTTGTAACCATTAAGACATCGCTATAAAAACGGTTAGAAGAAACTGTGTGTTCTGTTTCACAACTCAAACATTCTGCACAATCTCTTCATCTTCAGCCTTGTTCATACCTTAAACGTGATGCTCCAAACGCATCTGCGAAAGAAATAAGTTCATCCATATCGTCCATATCAAATCCAGCAGCTCGTCCACGAGCATATGCCATCGCTTGTGATTTAAGGAGCATTGCCTTCCGAGATTCCAGAAGGTGTTGAAGACGAAGCCTTGCCATCAGAAAGACTGAATGAATCAGTGATAAGTTATTCACAAAAGCACCACAAAGACAGATACTACTAGAAAAAGTTAAGAAATACCTTGAGTTTTCCTCTTGTGGATGATCATTTTCTTCAACATTTTCACTCTGTAGCTGTAGTAGACACCAAAGAGTTCATAGCATTTGAATGAGCTTCTTGCAAGCATAACAATTGGCTGAATCCAATATAGTTAATATACTACCTTAGAAGAATCAGGCAACTTCACTATGCTTAAATTTGCAGCTGGAGGGCTTCCTACACATAAAAATCAAATAGATAAAATGAGACTACCAGGAGTGTGTTACTGCTGATGAGCAGGTCCTTCATGAGTCACTGAAAGCACAATATGGAAAATATATCCCACACAGCACAATGGTTTTTTTTCCCCTTCCCTTCTCTCAATTAACCTTGTGGGAGACTAAGTTCGGCCAAAAACAAGCAAGCATGAGATCTTGAACACACCTTCATCTCCTTGTCCAGCTATAGGCGCAACATCCGGGTCATAAGCTTCAAGTGAACTCTCGATTTGTACAATCTCCTTCTCCAGGCTAATAAAACGCTCAAGAATTTCCGGTGTGCTAACAAAGCGCACAAATCTGTGACAAAAGTGAATCAGTATTAAATAATCCCTTTACTCCTTTGTTTCGACCCTGTCACGAGTGGTAGCAACACAGCATTTAACAAATCTTCAATCTCAGTGATCTTTTACCGGAGCTTGTAAAGAATATGGCTACAGTAGGAATTACGCTTACGCCGTCCAAACAGGTAGTCGGAAAACAAATTAAGGACAAATTCTCAGTTCATATGGAACAAGAAAGAAATCTTTGCATATAATCGCGCAGAAACTATTTCCCAAAAAGATAAAAAGCAAATGGCAAACTCGATGCACTTAATTACTCTCTACAGCATCCAATTATAAAAAAAAACAAGAAATCAAATTCAGAACATCAAAAACAACTGAAACTACAAGTGAACTTGCAACAGACCAGTGAGTAGGCAAAATCAAGAAAAGAAGAAATCTTTACCTCTCGAAGGTGGATTTGGTGAACCAGGAGAGATCTTTGGCGGGCGGGCGAAGAGTGATGGAATACCCACCTTTCGAAATCTCGTCTTTCACGAATTTGAGGTGGGAGACGAAGGGTTGGAACAGCCCAGAAGCCAGCTTCTCTTGGGTGCCCCCATGGAAGATCACCAGATCACATCTTCAAGCACCGCAGTAGGAACACACCCACATCCGAAATCACCCGAAATTAGGAGCAGCTCGTGACTGTACACAGTGGAAATTGCAGAGCACAGAGCGAGAAGTGGAGTGAGATTGAAGATGGAATCTTTACCTGGTCCGAGTTGGGGTGAGGTGAAACACAGCATGATCAAGACCAGTTCCCGAGTCCATTCCCACACACATTCAACACACACACACACACACACACACACTCTGAGAGAGAGAGAGAGAGAGAGAGAGTTGTCAAGAAGACAAGAGCATCAAGACATTGGACAAACGTGGGGGTTGCAGGTACTTGGCGGTTCTGAACTCGAAGAGAGAGAGAGAGAGAGAGAGAGAGAGAGAGGTGCATGCACATGCAAAGGGGAGTTGAACTGAGAGATTGACAAGGAGTGTTGTGAGATGGGATGAAGGTGGGACCTACTTTTTCACAGTGTGGTGTGAAGGAGGAGCTTTCCTGCTCTTCTCCTTCTTCCTTAAGCAGGCTGCAACCAGAGATGCCAGATAAAAGCTGATGTGAGCATCTCATTGGCTCAGTCTCCTCTCTCTCTCTCTCTCTCCTACCTACTTTCATTTTCTCCTGTTCCTTTTCTTTTCTTTGCCTTTTTCATGTCACTCATGATCATAACTAATTAATCAAAATATGTGCCTAAAAGAAACCCGAGACATTAACTAAAAGCATCCTATGTTAAATTAATTATCATTGTTTAGAACTCCGCTTGATTATTATAGGACGAATTAATGTCAAATCGAAAAGATTGATAGATAGAATCGCGAAGGATAACAAAAGTATAATCATGCAGTTAATAGTTTCAATTTTATTTTAATGTATCACTATGATATTTGATAATTTAATTTCCATTTATGAGCAAGAAATTGTGATTCCATGTAATCTTATTTAGCACATAAACAATGTAAGATGCTAATATCATTTGTGCTAGTTTGGTTGCTAGATACAGAGTGTTAGTGGTGGTGGACACTTGATTTGAGTTTCACAATTGAGTGGTTGTGCTCGAGCTCTTGGCAGCTATGATCGTATAAGCTTTGAGCTTGTAGCCATGAACTTGTCATATCTTGAGCTTGTAGCCAAGGCCAATTGAGCTTCGGCGTCTCCTAACCATGGAAAATTGAACTTGAGTTAGCATTGAGACCTAGAGGTAAGTTGTGTTCTCAATGTCAACGAGGCTATGGTTTTTTTTTTTTTTTTTTAAGTTTAGGTAAATACTTCAGAAAATCTAAACTATGCTTACTCCCACATAAATATCTCAAACCTTGTTATGTAACCAAAAAACTTGAACTTTTCCACTGTGACATAAATATCCCGAACTTTTTTTGTCGCAAAAAAATCTAAACTTTTATATGTGACATATATGTTCTCTATTTCAATTCCATTAAAGGTATATTTATCATATTAGTATAAGTTCGGAGTTTTTTTATAACCAAAAAAAAAAAGTTTGGATATTTGCATCATAACGAGCAAGTTAAGGATTTTTAGTTTCACAATTTTTTTTTGTTTGGGTATTTGTGTCACAAGGCATAGTTTGTGGTAGTAACACATTTTATTTCTAATGTGATAATTTTCCTACATTGCCCGTTATTTTCTATATTTTTTGACAAATTTTTTCCTAATTTGATTCACACCAGCTTTTCGGATTGAAAACTTAGCTTTCCAAGCCGTGCCGACAGTAATCAGCCAAAAGACATTAGTATCAAAGAATGAACAATTTCACTTAAAAAAAAAAATACAAAGATGAGTTTGGACGAAAAAAAGAAAAAGGTAACTGAGCGGTTTTGTTTAACAAAAGTAGAGGGACCACGAATGATATTTTTCCCTATTTAAAATCAATCCGTGCATATTTAACTTTGGAAAAGGTGCACATTTGGTCCTTGGAACCACACCATTTCTTCAATGAGGATCTCAAACAAGTAACTTCTGCAATTGAGTCTTCGAAAATGAAGGATTCTTCCAATTAAGTCCCTCTATCTCTAATTTTGACAAACTGAAGTTGACATGCTAGTTGTGCCAACTTAAAGTCTGGTATGAGTATAGCATGTACTAGCATAGGAAAAACTACTAAATGTTTATGTAATTGTATCTTTAAATAATTGCTCTTGGAGCTTTTGGTGAGTGGAAATTTGTCGTCGCAGTGGCACTAAGTGATAGATGTGCCAACCTGGAGGGATTTGATTAGAGAACTTCACTACATTCAAGACTTATATCACAAGCTTGAGGACTGAAAAAAATAGCAGAATAAGTCAAGATGCCATATGTGTACATTTTCTTCCGAACACAATGAAGTTTAGCATAGTTTACTGAATGATCTTACTCCTGGTGAAGCTTAAACTGTGAAGTTGTCATGATCACTCTTAATTATGATAGACTTTGTGCCTGCTTATTTATTTTAGCTAGATAAACATAGTTTTCATAATGGTCTAATTATTCATAAAGTAGCGGGGGATTTGGACAGACAATCATTGGGGTCCATGTAGATCATAAAGTAACATATGATTTAAATAATTGGATTGATGCGATATGCTAACTGATGCTGGGAGCCGACATAATAATCAATTAATCTTTTTTTTTTTTTTTTTTTACCTTTAAGGGAAAAAAAAGAAGAAGCAAACTCAATAGTAACTTCGAAATTTGATCTCGCAAAGTTCATCCCTAAATTTTAAAATAAATGACAAGCATTGCAAAAAGTATTCATGGACAAACAGAAAGCATGTATCTCTCATCTTACGAAATTCGGTTAATATATAATAGGGAAAATGCCATCAAAAACCCTAAACTATGCATAAAGTAACAAAAATACCCTAAACTTTTTTTTGTACCACCAAAAACCCCAAACTTTACCATCCGTGACACATTTACCCCAAACTATTTTTGTGACACAAAAACCCCGAACTTTCATTTCGTGACACATTTACCCTAAATCTTAAGGGCATTTTGGTCATTTTGCTTTTAAAAATATATTTCTCTTTTTTTTTCCTTTTTTTTTTTTTTCTCTTCCCTTCGCCGGCTTTGGCGGAGGGAAGCCGCATCCGGCGAGGGCTGCCCTCGCCGGCGTCGGCCCAGCGAGGGCGGCCCTCGCCGGCGTCGGCGAGGGCGGCCCTCGCACGCCGGCGAGGCACCCCTCGCCGGCGTCGGTGAGGGTGCCCTCGCCGGGCCGACGCCGGCGAGGGCAGCCCTCGCCGGACGCCGCTTCCCCCGCCGGCTCCGGCGGAGGGAAGAAAAAAAAAAAAAAAAAAACAGAAAAAACGAAAATACCCTCATGGGGTAAATGTGTCACGGATGGCGAAGTTTGAGATTTTTGGTGGTGCGAAAAAAAGTTTAGGATATTTTGTCATTTCTCGCGTAATTTAGGATTTTTGGTGGTATTTTTCTTATATAATATTGCCCATATTACAGAAATATGAGATTTTTGTAGAAATTTTGTTTCATGAAGAAGAGTCAAAGCCGCAAAGGAACGTCGCTTTTGTTTTCATTAAATGGTTTTCCTTTTCATTCATGGGCGGCAGCAGAAATCTTGCGGACCTGTTTTAGGTGGAGAGTCAACATCAACGTCCCTCTTTTATCGTCGACAACTGGACCTAGCTAGATCTACCATGTGATATCTTTTTTAACAAGGTCAGGAGAAAGATTGTGTTCGTAGAAATCTCTATTTATTGATATTTTAAAAATCAAATTAGGGGGCTCGGTTTGGATAGATTCACGGTGCATTTGTTTCAAAGAAAATAAATGGTTTGAAAAATAATTTTCTGAAAATAATTATCTTTGTCGTTTGAAAAAAATAAACGAACGAAAATAGTTTTATCGCACATTAAAATATTTAAACATAAATTGTTATTAATAATGAAAATACTTTTCATTAATTAATTATTTCAAGTAATACAAATTATCATTTTCAAGAACAAGTCATTTGTGGAGCCTCAATTAACGGTTGGTTGGCTTTTTATTTGATGTTTTTGTATTTTTCAAGGTTTCGAGCGAATGGACCCAATTCAACTGTCACTATCTCTTATAAAATCCAATTCGATCTTTGGTAGGATTTTCAAAATATTATTATAACATAATCTCGGGTAAAAGTCATAGAAGCATCTATACTATAAATTAACCAAACTCAATCACCACTTCAATATCAAACTTTTACGAAGAGACTTTCATGAAAAACTTGTGCCATATTTGAGAAAAGAACTCCATCACCACACATAATTATAGATAGAAAAAATCATTATTTGCAATAATCGAAATGAGTGGCAAGTCTTCTTATGTTCTAAATTTGAAATCAAAGTAATTATGAAGTATCTTATAAATCTCTCGTTGCATTAACATTGTTTTTACATACTTCGTCCTTTATCAATCTATTTTTTTCCCATCATTTCCCTTCACACTCAACTTTTCTGCTTTTTTTATTAAGTACAACTTTGAGTGGATCTGAAATTTCATGAATGCAGTGGTCACAAGCGTTCCCTCATCTATTAAACTTTCATTTAATATGTGTGGCGTGAGATGATTCACATATTTCTAATAGTATCTCAAGAAATAATACATTCACGCAAAGAAAAAGATGTGAAATATCTTGGGTCTCTCTCTCAGATGTGAAATATCTTGGGTCTATCTCTCTCTCAAGCAGGAACAGAAGCTGCAACATCATTGATGATGGTCCAGCATGTTTTGGTTTTATGTGGTTTGACACCTCAAGAACAGTCAACACCAAATGGCAAAAGAGTAAGTGAACATGGGTGGAATAGAACAAGCCAACCATGCCACGGCTACATGTGCTGGTCTAGCTGGATAAACACATGACTTTCCTTCTGTCTTCTAATAAATTATTCTTTCATTTTCTCTATGTGAGAGAATATAATCATCACTACAATGATTTAGATATCCCATCCTCCTCCCATAATATAAATTTTAACCAAAAAATAAAAAATAAAAAATAAAAAATAGAGGAATTAGAACTTGACCGAAGTGTGGTGAGGTGGTCCTTTCTCACTAAGATCCAACAGGGTCTTAGGTTTGATTTTCACTTGAAGGTAGTTCTCGATTTAAAAAAGAATTAAAGAAATATATATATTTTTTAAAATAAAACTCGGGCTAGCTTTTTCATTGTTTGATAAAAGGGGCAAGAAGCTGGCATCCACCAGCTCACAATGCTCCTCTTGCAAGTCAAGCAGTCACATGTTGCCAAAGGGAGGAAAGCAGCAAATATCATTAGAATACATCATATTTATATTCTTTGCTCTTTTTTTTTTTTTTTTTTTTGGTCAATGCTCTTTTTCTTGTCTCCTTTTTTTTTCTTTCTTTTTGAAAGAAATTGGTTCTTCTTCTACCATATATACACCAATTGTTGTGCCAGGGGGGCAGCAATGGCCTCAAACAAAGCCTAATGCCAGTAATGGAAAATGACTTGGCATTAAATACTTAACATCTTTTATTTTATTATACCTACTACTATTACCCTTTTCTCAGAATAAAAATCAATTTATCTTGGAATAATTTTTGCACACCAGATCAAATCAATTTCTCAGACTTTATGTGAGAAAGACTTCATTAAATAGGAAATGAATTCAACCCTCATAGTTTCTGGTTAACGCTTCAAAATATTTAGCATGAATTTATTTTTTACTTTCTCAAACATACTAACCACACAGTAGAAGTTCACTATCAAAGGATTTTTTTCTGTTATATTTATAAAATCCTTTTAGGCTTTCTCTTACTTGCAAGAGTTGTGCGTCAAGTCAAAAGCTTTTTGCATTTGCATTCAACACTAATCTTCTTTCCTACACTAATTGAATTGTGAATTTTCTGGCTAGGTAATCATGCATGTCGCGTACTTGTAGTTTATGAGACAAATCAGCTCAATCTCGGAGCACATGATGACCACATATATTATTTGGAAATCGGAATGCCCATGTGCTGCTCGCCATTATTCTACAATACTCCTCGGAAACTTCACTGGGTCGATAGATCATTTCTTCAGTTGACTTATATAGCTCCTCCTAAGTTTGACTTTCGAACAGTCATTTCGAGAGCACGAGCTCTTTCACTGAAACCACGACTTTGTGACTCTGCCGTAGCTGAAAGGGATTTCCGTATTAATTTTGTTAGGGTTTCGAAGTTGGTTCATGTCTTGTCTGTTTGACTTTAGGCTGGTATCCAAGAGGCTTGCACATTTTAGTGATTTGGGCCCAATCCGTAGTCCCCTGGCAGGACGCCCAGTAAGACTGCGCTCCTCAATTTAATGTGTCGGTACCCATCTCCTCACAACCCCCAAGTTGGTACTAAATATATTTCTTCCCTGGACACCAGTGAATGCCAACGATTTCACATAAAAAGAGAGCTGAACATTGACTTCACCTTTCTTTTTACCACCCATCGTGGTGGCTCTGCTGAGTAGGTGCTAGACTTTTATCGTGGAGGTCTAGTGTTCAAAACTCCTGCAACGCAGTTGCAGGAAGGCTGGCGTAAAGACATTTGGCGACTTACTCGATGGCAAATGTGTGGTAGCTAGCATGTGTCGCCTCCAGTGGTTTATCTCTAGCTATCGGCCATGCGGAGTTCTCTGGGTCACCAAAAAAAAAAAAAAACATTGATAACTTTTCATTTCAAATCATTCTCACATCAGGTTCTCCCTGTAAAGTTATTGAATGTGTGAATCGGACATCTCGTGATTAATTGATATTTCTAAGATAATTAGGTGTACTCAAAGTCTTGGAACAAAAACTTTTTAATCGAATAATAAGATTTTTAAATATATGTATCAGTCAAGTTGTATTATGTTCAGGGTCCGCAAGTTTCATCTCAAAAATGGAATAATGTTGTTGATGGGTAGGGGTATAAAAAATACCCAAACCGAAGCACATGTCCATTGGTCTCATGCCCGTTTGGGTAGTTAGTGAAAAATTATCTTGATGGTTGGGCCCGTTTTGAATTGTATGTCCGAATCGATTCGAGACACATTGAACATAAATAGAAGAGGAACCTAAACACTAGGCAGCTCCCCTCCCTCCGTCAGCACCTCCGCCTCCTTTCTCCTCCTCTCCACCACCATCCCCTGACATGCACCAGCAGGTCCGCCTCCTCCATCGCCCTCGCCGCCACCATCCGCCGGACTGTCATGTTCGGCGGCACCTCAACACGAACAACTCAACATCATCTTTGCCGGATCCGTCATTCACGGTCGTTTAACTATTCATGGTGGTCCAAGTCTCGATGCGTCCGCGGACGTCTTAGATATTCAGAAATGTGTTCATGGTTGTCCACACTCGACTCTATTTCTTTCCTCCATGACCATCCAGATCTTCGATGAGATTAGCAGTCAATAGAGCCTCATCCTCTCCAAATCGAGAGGACACGCCGCAGATCTGATGGCACCTTGTCACCGGTAAAGATCATCTTGTCGATGACTTTTCGGACCTTCCGTCATCATCTCAAAATATGTCTAAAAAATGCGCTTGACTATGGAGCAAAGTTGTTATGAAGTTGCGACGGATGTGAAGGACGAGGAGGCAGGAATGGGGAAAAACCCGTAAACCAGAATCAACCTGTCATTTCTGTTCAAGTCCTATATAAGTCGGGTTAATGAAAAATTCATTCATATTTAGGTCAGTTCGATTAGGGTACCGATGTATAATTGAATCGATTCATTGACACTCATAATTACACGGACAAGTCCTATATAAGTCGTTTTTGTTGAAGTCCTATATAAGTCAGGTTAATGAAAAATTCATTTATATTTAGGTCGGTTCGATTAGGGTATCGATGTATAATTGAATCGTTTCTGTAGAAGTCCTATATAAGTCAGGTCAATGAAAAATTCTTTTATAATTAGGTCGGTTCGATTAGGGTATCGATGTATGATTGAATCGTATTTGTTCAAGTCCTATATAAGTCTGGTTAATGAAAAATTCATTTATATTTAGGTTGGTTCGATTAGGGTATTGATGTATAATTGAATCGATTCATTGACATTCCTAATTACATGAAGGGTGCAAACAGATCTAAGATAGCTGGAATTTTAGTCAAATGCTAATAGGTTAGTTTAGGATTAGTGTGTATCAAGCGATGAAATTCCACAAGTAGACTAGACCTGAGGTTTTTCACCTTAAACTTCTTGTTCTTACATTGAGAAAATTAAACTAGAATTGGTGGGGTGCGCCAGGCCAAGGCAATGGTGCAACGCCAAGGCGACGCGCGAGAGCCCCAGCAGCAAGCTACCGTGATGGGCTCTCCCCCTAAAGAAATTAATTTAATATCATGTGGACCGATGACCCACGTATCAGATATTAAACTGATAAGAACAGATACTACACTTGATCTTAGCCAAAAGGCCGAGAAAGGTATGCTTTTCCCCATCTCACGCCTTGCTTCTTAAGCCCACATCCCTGCTCGTTCCTCTGCTCTCCCTACTGATGTGGGACTGATGAAAGCTCTCCATCGCTCTCGTGCCCTCTCTTTCAGCTTCCCAGCATCAGAAGTCATGTGCTGTGAAAGCTCTCTGTATCAGGAAACCAAGAGTTCGTCTTGTTTGAAAACGTTTCAGTGCGTGTATATTCAGCAGACAGTTGACCTCGAGAAGAACTAATTCAGCAAGATGCGAAATCAATGGAAAGTCTGATGGGTCTTCGACCTACTACTCATTGACTCGAGCTGGAGGAAGGACGAAGATCAAAGAAAATGGTAAGATGAGCGGACTCCTTTAACTAAATGAGGCTTGAATGAGCACACTGAAAACATGGTTTTGCCTTCAACTGCTTTGGCTTCTGTGATGAAGAACGGGGCTTGCTTCACTTTAAAGCAAATTGCACAATCGCGATAGCTTCTTTTTCGAAACTTCCTTGAGAAAAGACCAGAAGAAAATCCACACACTCCAGCCTTCCATTTCAATTCTTTCTGAGTATATGTACAGCGAAAGAAGAAGATCAGCATTTCCAGTCTTCAATTCAATTCCGTTTCCGGGTCACAAATTCTGAGGGACGCCAGCATTTCAGCTGAAGTTGGGCCTCAAGCCTTGTGGGCTTCATTCTTGGTAAAGCCCATGTGGATGGAAGGGAGATCAAAGTGATTGAGGCCCGAGAAGCCATACAAGTTTTGATGAGATCCAATAGCCTCCCTAAGAATCATATAATCCTAATGACATTTACGTCTGGCTTCTGCTCATTACTTTTCTCCCGAACAGTTATACAAAATCAACATAAATATCGTCTAGAAAAATTGTTGGAGCGATGAGATACGCACTCCAAAAGTTTTAATTTCTCAAACTTCTCGCAAGAGGACGAATGACAGGAGACACACTCTAATAGCTTTAAAAAAATAATATAAACTTTCTACATTATCTGAATATTTTAAAAGGTTTCAAGTGCTTCGCATTGGATAAAATCAAAAGTGTGACTTCCCCACAATTTATGAAAAATTAAAACTTGAAAGCACGAGGCACTCTAGACATGCCCTAATTCTCCATAAACAACGGTATCTCTTCGTTATAGAAGCTCCAAGATGAGGATCTTGGCTTGGTGGGCAAGCTCAAGCGGGGACAAACTTGTGGAAAATGAAGGCATGTGGCCCCTCTTGCCTTCCTTCTTCTCCAAGACTTGACCGGCCAACCCTCCTTTTCCCTCCTCCCCATTTGTGACCACCAACAGCCAGCAAGAAGCCAGAGGAGCTGCTGGACCGCCTGGAGCCATCACCGCTGCATGTCGTCGCCATTTCATGCGCCATCGCCTGCGCAATCCACCCGCGTGCTCGTCCGCCCCTTGCCTCGCCCCTATAGTAGTTATAGAAAGTTACCAAACATAAAGGCCTTGTCTTTATTTTACAGATAGTGCAGTTAAGTAGGATGGTGATTAAGCTTTTCTGGATTGTACTATTTGCATAAGTTTTGTCTAAGGCAAGACATCCACGTTGAGATAACCAAACTTATATATGAACAATAGTTACTTTATTGCAAGCCTAGGAATATCAATGTTTCGAGCAATTAAAGAAGCAAAGTTTTGTTACAAAAGGAGAAATATGAATGGATCAGCCCACAGATTTAAATGATCCTGTACATTTGAGGGAAAATAATATTGATGTCCTTGAAATAAATCGTATTAGAAAACATTCATTGAATTTGATGTCCAAACCTAAGCCAGTGGATGTTGCGAGGGGTTATGACCCATGACTAGAAACACTATTGGTGCTCGAAGAAAGACCAATTATCCAAGAGACATCAACTTAGGAATTTTTAACATGGTGGCTAAATAATGACACCAAGGTTTAAACTTTTTTTTCATTTTAGATCATGAACTAATTTCAGAAATGGATTATAGGTAGTGGCGTTCACCACCACCAAACTCTGCCACTGCCCCATCATCACACATGACAATCCTCGGTGAGCTCGGTCCCCACCACCATGTGATCGGCCCACCGACCCCAAACTCGTCAACCACCATTCATTCGCACCAACAATTACACAAATATGAGCTCACAACGCCGGCCAATGTCGTTACCTCCATTGGAGGTTAGCCAGCCTTAGAGAGAGAGAGAGAGAGAGAGAGAAGGGTGCTAGTGATGGTGGCATTGCAGCGGTATTGGCAGGTGGTGATGTTTAGCAACACATAATAGATTCAACTCGATGGGCCAGCGCCGGTCACCCCGGTGGCTAGATTAAAAGGGCAGTTGAAAGAACTATTGTCATCGAATTGGTGTTATTGTCTTGTGATTGCCAACTTGGGCCACTGTAGAGATTAAAAAAAGGGACTAGCGCTACATTTGATGAAAGCGATGCATTAGGCAAATTTTAAAAGTTCAAACATTAAACTAGACAAGATAAGAAAATCAGAGACGACACTAGACAATGGACAAAAATTTTCAAGTTCTAGTGACATTGCCCGTTGTGATTAATATTGAAGTGTACCATGCAATCACATATCAAAAGGTGTAGAACACTTGAAAGCTATGTAGGAATATGCATTTGTACCTTATTTGAAAAGAAAAATGCTAGAAATAGGGAGATTGGTGTATTAAGTACATATTTGACCATTCTTTTCCCCGTGGCTCTCGAATTCAGCATAATCAAGCACAAATTTGGTCTTTTGGGTCCAATAAGATCGTGTCAAATCATATGTCAAAACTAGAGAATTTGCGTTGGATAATTTCCTTGAGGACATCTCCATGTATGTGGAAACCGTAATGTTTCAAATTCCATTCGGACTTCCGAGGCGCGTGTCTATTTCCTTGATCTCCAAGTACTTTCCTCCTCTCTTTTGGATTCTCAACATTCCGAACGTCTGACTGATTTTATGCTCCAGACACTTTGACAAATAAACAAAGCCACGGCGACTTAAAATCTTGAAGCCTATATGGTCCAAACTCACGTTTCCATTATCAACAGAGGCTAGGGTTCGACCAATTCCAAAGGTGACGAATCGCTTCTTCAAAATGGGGGAAAGAAGGGCCAGCTTTTCACACCTAGGGACTGACCCAGAATGGCAACTTCACGAAGGGTTTTGGAGAGTTTTTAAGAAAAACTGCTGGCTCGGTCGCATTTAATATGCCGTTTCAGCCCCTCAATAACGAAGGTGGGAATACGTGTGGGGTTCATGAAAGACCGTCTAAAGAGAGCTGGACAAGGCTTTTTCGAGCCCGGAGGAGAACAACCGGCGACTCAATTGCTGTCGTTGAACAATTTAACCGAGCTTAAAGGGGAAGAAGTTTCACATTTTCTCCAACTATATATTTGTTGTATGTATTTATATTTGGAGATTTTGTGAGAGTACTAGCTGAACTACGCGCTACATCGATCTAAGATTTTGCACTGTTTGGAAGCATGGATTTCTCATATATGATCTCAGCAGAAGTTGAATGTGATGAACGAGTTTTTCTACCGCAATTCTGCAACTAAGAGCAAACCAGGAGCAACAATCTCAAACGGAGAATGAAAGAAAATCAAGGAAAGAATTGATGAAGGAGAAAAAGTCAATAAGTTTAGTAACCCGAATCATATTCTTTGACATTGGACGAATCACTCCCCAAAACTTTGACTAGAGAAATGCAAAGAACTTTCGATTGGCGCTTTTTCTTAAAACGAACTATTAAAAAAAGTGGGCAATTTTTTTAAAGCATTCAAGTCCCCAAAAAAAAAAAGTCCCAATTAAATAATTTGTTTTCACTCTAAATTTAGTATCTTATATAGTTACTTAAATAAGTATATCGAGTGTATATAAATGTGGAAAATCCACAAGGAAAGTAATATCGCAAACAACTGGTCGATGCAGCATTCATTAAATAGTAGAGTAAGCTAACTATTCTTTGAAACTCAGCAACTTAATCTTGTAAATGTGAACACACGAAATATTTCATATGCTTATTTCAATGTATTATTTTTTTCAACAAAATATTTCAAAACTGCTCGATTCAAGAGAGAGCGTAAGAGTAACTTATAAGTCACGACTAGCAAAATATCATGAATTAAAACAATTTTCTTCGTCTCACTAAATATTTTCAAACCTTTTTTCTGGTTGTGCTCGTCTAAATTTATGTATTAAAATCGCAACCCTCGTCTAGAATCCAAAAGCCGTTTTAGGTGAAATTTTCTCTTTCATGGTCTCCTCAACAAACGCTGCACGAGACAAAAAGTAAAGTTCTTTTCCTCTACTGTCGGCCGGGAGGACGAGTCCACGAGTCGTTCAAGCGTAACGAAGGCTTCACTCGACAGGTCAGCCAATGAAGTAGAGACACGTGGGGCAATGTCTCTGCATGAATATTCTTGCATGAATATTCTTTAAGTGTCGAACAAGATAAAACGTACGGGATTTCGATTGTTATCATTGAGTAAGTCAAAATGTCAGGCTGCATGCTACTCTCTCACGTGGAAAAAACTCTTTCGTTCTCGACAAGGAAAATGATGGTGTCCGAAGATCCGGCCGGGTGTACGAAAATCGAGCGGAAGCTGAGAGTGATATTGCGATGTAATTGTCCGGGCGTCTTTCGTTGTCAAGAAAACGTGCTGATATAAAAGCTTTCCAAGAACACAAATTCTAATCTCTGAATATGTTTTGAGTTTGAGCTTGTGAAGAGAATTTTATCCAAATAGATATTTCAGTTTGAGCTTACATTTTATAATTTAAGAGATTTCTTGAAAATGAATTTCTTATTATGGATACAAACATTGTAATACAAATCCGCTCCTATTTGCCTCGGGACCTTTAACAAATCGAAGGATTTTGAGAATGTGCCCAAAATGCGGCTGTGTTACAAAAATTAAAGCTTGATGCGAATAGTAGCATTTAATTGGCTGTATTTGTGAAATTTCAAGGGTAAATATATGAAGAACACTTCCGGATCCGGGTCATAACTTCAAGTCAAGTTCGGCCTCCACCTTGAGGGGCTTTTCTTTCGGAAAAGTCCAAAGTAAATGGAAGGAAGATCAAAGTGATTTAGGCCCAACAAGCCATACAAGTTTTGAAGAGATGCAATACCTTCCGTGAGAATCCTAATTTTATAGCCAGTCACATCAGGCTTTTGCGTATAAACTTTCCTTACTTAATTTGGAAATGCAAAAATTTACTATAATTCTTTAAAAATCATATAATAATTATTCACGCTTGTGCAATATCTGGATATTTAAAAAGGTTTTGAGCTACTCGGATTTAAATAAAAGACATAGTGCGAGTTCCCCGAATTTTTTTCAGAGCCACAAGTTAAAAGTACAAATAGCCCTACACGTTCTCAAAACTTCGTTATGAAAGCTCCAAAATGAAAATTAATTTTGAGGACCGTGCTACCTGAATAAATTTTGTAAAAGGCAAGACATGCACGTTGAAATTATGAGACATATATATGAACGATAATTACTCTGTATTAAGCATATGAATACTTAGCGTTGAGCAATAAAAGAAGCAAAGTTTCATTTAGAACAACAGATTGTGTGAGGAAGCATTCATATGAAAAAGAGTATGAAAATGATGTCCGAACCTAAGCAAGTGAATGTCCAAAGGGGTATTATCCGTGAATAGAGATCGATTATCCAAGCGATACCAACTCGGCAATATATTGATATTATGACTAGATTCAATAGGATCCTCGATTTTGGACCTTGAACTAACATTGATGCGAAGTTAACAGTATTTGTTGATGTGGTTGCTACTTCTTCTTCTCTTTTTCCTTCTTTCTTCTTCCTAATTCCGTCGCCACTAGGGACAACGACAACTTGTTGGTGAACTAACTAGAACAAAAGAAAAATTCAAAACGACATCGAACATTCAAAGAAAATTTTACGGACCTTTTGTAATATTACCTCTTGGAATCAACAATCTAAGCATACCATCTAATAACATATTAAAATGTTTAGAACACATGAAAGTAAAGTAGGAATACACAAGTGTAGATTATTTAAAATGAATAATGCTAGAAATATGGTGATTGGTGTATAAAGTACATATTTGGCCTTTTGGGTCGGGTAAGATTGCTAACGAATGGCGATCCATTTAATTTTATAGTACTAAATTAAGCAGATTTCTAAATGTCAATGGACTAACTCAAAAAAGTTAAAAATTTTCAAAGACGATATTAAACAATCTAAGTATGCCATCTAATCACATATTAAAATGTCTAGAACACCCGAAAGTCAGGTAGGAGTACACAAGTGTAGATTATTTAAAATGAATAATTCTACAAATATGGTGATTGATGCATAAAGAACATATTTGGCCTTTTGGGTCTGGTAAGATTGCTAACATATGGCGCTCTATTTAATTTTGATATACTACATGAAGTAGATTTTTAACTATCTCAAATATATATATTCAAAGGCGATACTGAACAATCAAATAAAATTCTAAGGACCTTTCGTGACATTCCCCCTTGGAAATAACAATCTAAATATACCACCTAATCCCATATTTAAATGTCTGGAACATCCGGAAGTCAAGTAGG
Organism: Eucalyptus erythrocorys; assembly: GCA_014182555.1. Lineage (NCBI taxonomy): Eukaryota > Viridiplantae > Streptophyta > Magnoliopsida > Myrtales > Myrtaceae > Eucalyptus > Eucalyptus erythrocorys. Next base: position 37,182,176 of record CM024601.1, read on the forward strand.
GATACACAAGTGTAGATTATTTAAAATGAATAATGCTAGAAATATGGTGATTGGTGTATGAAGTCCATATTTAGTCTTTTGGGTCTGGTAAGATTGCTAATATTTGGCGTCCCTTTTAATTTGAAAGTACTACATCGAGTAGATTTTTAAAGGTTGATGGACTAACTCGAATAAAAAAAAATTCAAAGACGACACTGAATAATCAAAGAAGATTCTAGGGACCTTTGGTGATGCTACCTCTTGTAATTAACAATCTAAGCGTACCATCTAATTGTGAAGCAGATTTTTAAAAGTCGATGGACTAACTTGAGAAAAAAATTCAAAGACGATATTGAACGATCAGAGAATATTCTAGGAAAAATTCTAGAGACCTTTCGTGACGCTCTCCTTTTGGCCATAAGTACATATTTGACCTTTTGGGTCCGGCAAGATCGAGTCAATTCATTCCAAAGCTAGAGAATTTGGGTCGGATAATTTTCTCGAGAATTTCTGTGTATAGTTCGCAGCAATAAGAAGAACGGAAACCCTAATTTTTCTAACTCTCATTTGGACTTTTGAGGCATGTGTTTCCTTAATCTCCAAGCATATTCCGTTCTCTTCTCGCTTGTCAGTATTCTGAAATTGCGACTGTTTTACTCCAAACACTTTGACAGAGAAAATAAAGCCTCACAGGTTAAACCCTCGAAGCCTACAGTCCAAACTCAAGTTGTTATTATCAACACAAGGTAGGGTTTGACCGATTTCAAAGGTGGCGAAAAAGCTTCTTCAACGTGGCGGACGACGTGCCAGCTTTTCACACCGGGAGACTGACCCAAAAGAGAAAGTTCGTTTTTTCGGGAAGTTTCAGGAAAACATTGGCTCGGTCGTACGTGAAGTGCAAAGCAAGTCCCTTCAACAACGAAGGTGTGAATACGTGAATACGTGTAGCTCAAGAGGACTGTTTCAAGAGACCTTGACAAGGCTTTCAAGCCGAGAAGAGAACAAGAAGCGATTCAATAGTTGATGCAGACCGAATTGTTTTTATTCTGAAATTCCGCATCCAACTTGTACAAACTTTGCATTGTGTGATGCGCGGAAATCATAGATTATACATCTTGGAAAGAGTATGAGCTAAATTGCGTGTTGAGACGATCGAAAATTTGCACTTTTCAGAAGTGGAGATCCTCGTATGTGATCTCGTTAGAACTTAGAATGTGATCAATAATTTTTTCTGCCCATCAAAGAAGTGAAGGGCAATTCTGCAAAACAAATCTCCAACGGAGAATGAAAGAAGATCGAGAAAAAGGATAGATGAAGAAGAGCAAATCTATTAATTTTTTCACCCTAATTATGTAGAATTCTCTTGTCTGAGTTATTTTTTTTTTCCTTTGAAGGGAACGATATAAAAGTACCTTGAGTTTACTCAAATGAGAAAAAGCAACGACGAAAATTAATGTGATCACAAAATTAGTCGTCAATGCAACAACTTAACAAATGTGAACATATGAATGATTTCATATATTCCATATACATACCCTCCATTATATATTACAAAACTACTCGATCCGAGAGAACGCGTGAGCGTAACTTATAAGTTACTCTCGAAATTTCAAAAAGTATGAAGTAAGTGATTTTGTCTGTCGGGTCAAATAGACATCTTCTTGGAAAGTTTGCTTTGCTAGTCTAAAACTGTGTGCATTAATTGCAAGCTGAACCACAATCTCAAATCAAAGACCTGTTTTAGGCGATTTGTTTTGGATATCTTACACAGAACCTAAGGTCTTAGTTTTCTTGGTATAAAAGTGCGCGCCCCAAGACAAAAAGCACGCTCCTTTTCCAGCACTGTCGGCTAAGAAGACGAGTCTACGACTCGTTCAAGCGTAACCAAGGCTTCATCTGCAGAGTGGACCAGCAAGCTGGCGCCACATGAGACAACATCTCTGCATGATTATTCTTGGGAGTCAAAGAAGAGACCACGTATTTCGTACTGCATCCTACTACCACGTGAAAAACTCCTCCGTCTTCGCCAGGGCGGCCAACGCGCCGAAGGGGTGGTGGCCGGGTAGACAGAATCCAAAAAATGCAGGAGGTGAGAGCGATGTTGCGATGTTGCGATGCTATCGTCAAGGCTTCTGAATTAGCTGCTCAGGCCGGTCTTTCGTTGTCTTGAAGATGTGTATGAGCTAAAACACGGCAGATTCTGATCGATCCTGTGCGCGCGCCATACGTTCAAACCTCTGTAGGTTCAAAGAGCGTGCGTCTGGCAATCCCTACCAGGTAGCGCGAGCTTTCTGCTTGAAGGGAGATCTATCATGGTGTATTTTGAGGGATTTTTACCGTATATGTATAACATCTGATGTATAAAGTACAAGCAAGAAGCCGGAAACTAGCAAGGTTTTAATAGCGAGGGTATTTAAAGATTTGAAAAGCTCGATATCAAAAGTATGTATAGTTTTCAGCATGGAACTTGGATAAATATAACATAATGTTACATTTGGTCATTCAGATCTTTAATCAAGATAAAACTGGATATCATAAGATATGAAATTCACGGATTTTACTATACCCTATCAATTGTTTGGCAATTGTAGTAATAAAATTGAATATATTCACATCATATCATATATATTATTTGGTATAAATAATATATTAGTAATAAGTGAACCGAAACTTTTACAAACAAAGATCGTAAAAATCTCTCACAACACTCCTGCCTACTTTATTTTTAGTTTATTTTTTTTCCTCTCTTTTTTGAATTAATTTCTTTTTAATTTTTTTTCTCTTTCCATCATTCTCTAATAAAATTTATTAGATAGTAAACTATACTAATATATCTAAAATAGTAAAATACCTCAAATATGTAATAAATATAAATATATATTCATATATATTGAATTTATATTATAAAATAGAATAAATTTGAATATATAAATAAAGATAAGTTTAAATTAAAATAACTAAATTTTTATTTATTGTTATATTGAATTTTTATATTAGAGTTAAGATATTATTAATATTGAAATATAATTTTAATTTTGGTAATTTAAGAAATTTGTTATTCAAGAAAAATAACTTTCCTATTATAAATGTTAGAAATCCTATCCATCTTTATTCTATCTCCACCATGGGATAATTTTATCCAGTCTATATCCCCATTATATCAAATTCTATTATGTCATAAGTGGGTATCGAATGCAAAATAGGATAAATTTTATCTTATCCTCAATTTTATTCTAACTGTCAAATGCAGCCTAAGAGTTAGAGAGTATAGAAATTCTTTGCCTAAGGTTGGTGAGGGCGGCCCTTGCCTAAGGCCAACAACCTCTGCTAGCCATCAATGATGCATGGGTGATGGCTAGAGGAGTGCATGGGTGATATCAATTGTGTCACGTAGGACAACTAGCATTGACTAAATTGCCATGTTAGCAATTTTCGTGTCTGTATAAGATAAAATTTACTTAAATGAAAGTTGTAGAACTGAATTGGCAGCTGTATAGTAAGCTTAGGATATTTAGGATAATTCTACCTATAAAAGTGTCTCGAATGTTAGATCGATCCAGTGTTCTCTCTTCTTGCCATTTTAACAAATTTGCAATATACTTGTACATAATTGTAATGATGTTTTCTTATAGAAAATTATTCACACGTTGAATGCTTCCTCCAATTTTCGGAAGGTTTAATTGATTAGGTAGCAGCATTCTCATCTTTAAGCCGTGCTACCAAGCACATCTTTAGTTTCAAAAGCTGTAAACTCCATCTAGGATTACGACAAATGTAATATTCACAAGAGTATCGGCTAATCTTACCCTTTCCTGTACTTACCAAAATTTGCGAAAGGCCAGTATGAGATTTGGATATCATCTTACTGACATTCTTTTGTATTTCCATTTCTGTCGCTGCAAATTAGGGAAATATAAATTATGTCCAGTTTTATCCTGGCTGTATCTTCTGTTACAATCCATCTTTGGCAAGTTTTGTTTCTGTACCTTTTGAAGTCCATAATACCAAAATTGGGCAAATATAATGAGTATATATCACCGGCGATCTCTTCATTGTTTTACGTGCCTCTTCTTTAGCTTATTTCAACGATTTACGCTCTTTATCTCTCTTTGCCATGGCTGTTTACCAGGTCTTCCTAATATTAGCTATGGCGGCGGTAGTTTCTGCCATAGATGGTACTTGGTACGATGCGCGTGCAACTTTTTACGGCGACATGGGCGGTGCCGAAACCATGCGTAAGTAAAATCTCTTGGCAAGGAGAAAGAAAGGAGAGCCTTTTCCTAATTTTAGTATGCTTTGCCTTTTCCTAATTTTAGTATCCTTTGCCTTTTCCTAATTTTAGTATGCTTTCTTGTACTACTCCTTTGCGGGGACCTTTACACAGATGGATAATTGAGCTATTTCATGTCACTGGTGTTTACTGATCTGTTTACTCGTTCATGGTCATTGCCTGCAGAGGGAGCTTGCGGGTATGGAGATCTCAACAAACAAGGTTATGGACTAGCGACAGCAGCGCTAAGCACCGCCCTTTTCAACGATGGACTTAGCTGTGGTGCTTGTTTCGAGATCTATTGTACCAACGACCCCGAGTGGTGCATTCCCAAGGCTGGTTCGATCATAGTCACGGCAACAAATTTTTGCCCTCCGAACTACACTAAGACGCAGGACGTGTGGTGCAATCCCCCGCAAAAGCACTTCGACCTGTCCATGCCCATGTTCACTAAGATCGCGTACTATAAGGCCGGTGTCATTCCTGTCAGCTATCGCCGCATCTCGTGTTCCAAGCAAGGAGGAGTCAAGTTCGAGATTAAGGGAAATCCGAACTGGACCCTTGTGCTAATCTACAACATCGGCGGCGCCGGCGACGTGAATGCAGTGAGCATCAAGGGCTCGAACACGGAATGGATTGCTATGACTCGCAACTGGGGCCAAAACTGGCAGACTGGGACTGTTTTGACGGGGCAAAGCTTGTCATTCCAAGTCACCGTGAGTGACGGGACGAAGATAGAATTTGATAATGTGGCGCCTGCTGGGTGGCAATTTGGGCAGACATATGACGGGGGAAAGAACTTCTAGTTCGACCATTTTCATTCCAATGCTTGTTTTATGTTGTTAGAAGAGATCGATGCGTTCATTACAAGTGCTTTTTTTTCTATTTGTTAGAGGGTTGTTCAATAAGTTGATTCCTAGTTAATACCATCCATCATCTTATTTCAATTTCCATTATCTGTCTGTTCTACTGGCATTCAAACAATTTTATGGCAATTTCAATTAGTTTATCATTGGAAAATTTCATGACATATCCATGCTTTTCCAAAGTCACGCATTAGTGAAAAAAATTATTATGATTGTTTATAGTTAAGATTATAATATCTCTATCTTGTTAAAGCCGTAATACCTCATGTACTCTTCATTATTGATTATACAAGAATTACACAATTCTCTCTCTCACATATTCTTATCGAAACAAGTTTACTTCTTTTATCGAAATGCATGATGGTATTATTGAAAATCTATTAGGTGTTGAGAAAATATGACAAACAATTGTGAAGAACAATGAAGTTAGACTTTGAGGCGTGATGAGGTCGAAAAGACTATCATAATTGATCCCAAGAACTAAACGTACTTATCTTTGTCTTTTGAATAGAAGTAACCCTTTGGAAAAGCTTGCAAAATGAGTTGCAAAATGAATAGGTTCAAATGTTTCATTGGAAAAACATAGGAAAATTTTGGAATTAAAAAAATAATAAAAATATCCGGACGTCGCATTATTTCAAAAGAACACTATGGTTAATTTTTTATAATTGGAAATCCAAATAATCCAAATTTTAATAAGTAAAAATAATTATTTCTAATTAGTGTGCCAAATCTCATCTACGTGTGCACTCACATCCTTTCGATATGGGGCAAAACGCCTCTTATTTTGTTTGAAACAAACTATCAACATTAGGTTGCTAATCAATGGATCGCTTGATAAAATTTTTGACTACTATGAGAAGGACAAATGTGGGAGATCAATTCCGAACCCATCTACTAATCTCAGCGTCTTAGAAAAATGGGGATGAAAACTCGGATGGGACATTCAAACATGAAATATTTTGCACATGATAACGTGAGAAATCACATGTACTAAGTGCCTAATTCTCTCACAAATTGGATCATGTTTTCATATTCTTGATGATGTTATAAACCAATCACGCAAGCCGACGCCGATTTTAAGGAAGGAAAGAGGAGCTGAGGAAATATATTCACTAAAGGAAAAATATCCTCTCTTGTAACCATTGTAAAATAAATGGGTAAAAAAATATTGTGAAATAGTGTTTCTAATGTTACATGAATCCAGAACCTTTGAATGGTAATCCCAACAGGATTTTCATACTTTGTCATCCATTATGAATAGTCATATGTATCAAGTAAATATTTCGATTGTGTTCTTACCTTTGATAAAATAAAGGGAAAAAGTCACAAAAAATCATAAACTATACCCATTGTGACATATTTATCCAAATGTTTTTTGACAAAAAAAATCTTGAACTCGTACTGACTTGACACATACAATTTGGGGCAAATATGTCATGAGTACAACTTTGAGATTTTAAGTATCGTAAAAATGTAAGTTTGGGATAAATGTTTCATAAGGATATAAATTTGGAGTTTTTTGTGTCACAAAAATAAATTTAGGGTAAATGTGTCATAATGGGTGTAGTCAAGGGTTTTTTGTGCAACAAAAAAAGTTTGGGGTAAATGTATCATAGTAAGCATAGGTTATGATTTTTGGCGGTTTTTTCCTTATAATAAATTCAAATCCTTCATGGAAACCCATACTTTGCATCACATTTATGTTGGGAAAATTACCAAAAAGTTTTAAATCTATTGTACGAATGTCAATTGGATACTAAATTTTTCAATTTGATCAATTTTAGCATGAAATCTTTTGATTATTTACTAACCTAGTCCTTTTGACCTTTTTTTTCCTTCTTCCTCCACCCATACTCGATCTTTAGTGGTGGTTGGCGAGGTTGTTAGCACTAACTATGTCATGAATGACGACGGCCAGCGTCCATATCATTAATTTCTAGTTAAAATTAACCTAAAAGATAATGTTGGCTAATGTCAAGAGACTTAAGGCTAAATTGGCCAAATTAAAAAGATTTTTATGAATGAATTGACATTCATGCAATAGACTTAGGACTCTTCTTTGGTAATATCCTCCATTTCCATTAAGCTGCTTGCACACTAACTCGCATCTTTAATAAATGAGATGAGTATGGCGAAGGTGAAAGCTTTCAAGACTAAAAAATCAAAAACCCCCCAAAAAAGTTATAGATATAAATAAGTAGATAAATAAATAAATAAATAAAAAGCAAAAAGAACTGTTGATTGAGCACTCTAATTTGCTTTCACATTATAAAGTGCGGTCGTGAGTCAAGACCATCCGACAAAGAACTAAAAAAAAATGTCATCGCGAAATTATCCATGAATTTCTCCAAAACCCCAAATGTCATGGCTTGTGTATGCACGGGTATCAGCAAAACCTAGGTTCACACAAGAGACAAACGCCGCAATACCCATCACATCAAATCGAGGAAATTGACCGATCCCAAATCGAGTCAACTAACCATAAAAACTGTTAAACAAACCTCCGACAAGTCCACGTCAGCCGAGTCCAACCCGAGAGGAGAAAACCGTGTTTGAAGGGTTCTGTTCTGTGCGCCGTTCCACGTAAGCCCTAGAAGTCCAAACGAAATTCCAAGCAAGAATTTCAGCACTTTGGAACGCAAAACCGCAGCTTGCCGAGTACTTTCTTAGGGTTTGATCTGATGGGTGAGAAATGGTGGAATTCTTCTGTCAAGAATCAAACCGAAACCAGCACCCTTTCGGGTCTTCAGTCGTACCTCCCCCCCCTCCCACCAACCTTATATAAACTCCCGGAACAACCTCGAAAACGATACCTGCAAACACCGAGAAAGAACGCAATCCAAAAGAACCTCCGATTGCCCTCTCATCATTGCCATCGATCCTCGTCTGATTACTTCTCGATCAAGAGAGAGCGCCATGCAACGTTCACTAGCCATCTCCAAGAGCTTGCTCCCGAGCATCATCCGGTATAAGAACCCGGTTCAGGCCGTCTGCCAGCCGTCCTATGACGTGTTCATCAACCACCGCCGGATCGACACCCGGCGGACCGTCGCTGGTTTGCTGCATGACTACCTGACGAGGCTTGACATCCGACCCTTCTTGGACAGTAGGAGCATGCGCCCCGGGGACAATCTGTTCGACAAGATCGACTCGGCAATCCTCGACTGCAGGATCGGGGTCGCCCTGTTCTCCCCGAGTTACTGCGACTCATACTTCTGCCTGCACGAGCTCGCCCTAATGATGGAGACCAAGAAGAAGGTCATACCCATCTTTTGTGATGTGAAGCCTTCTCAGCTTCGAGCTCTTAATAACGGAACTTGCTCGGAGGAGGAGACTGCGAAATTCAATTCGGCTATTGAAGAAGCCAAGAACATTGTGGGAATCACTTTTGACTCTTCGATGGGGTATACGCACTCTCATTTCCTATTTACTTAGCTCCATCTGAAGCCAATTGATTACCCACTATACAAAAAGTATCATGATGACTTTTTTTTTCTTGCATTAACTTCAACAGAAATGCAGACGTTTTAACTGGGGCATAGAGTTGAATTTTGAGCTTAGAGCTCTGTCTCTAGGAACCAATCTCACTAAATTAGCAATGCAATCATGAATATATATAAGTCCATAAATAAAACTAGAGTTCTTAAACATTCTTCTCATTAGGTCAATTTTCACTGCAAAATATTCATTTGGAAGAAGGAATTATATGCTAAGAGAGAATAACATAAAGTTAAAGGGGTCAAGTGACACAATAAATAGAAAAAAAAAAAAAAAAAAAGGTCTAATTGACTCCAAGTCAAAACCACAAGAAGTAAAACGTACTCCAAGTCAAAACCACAAGAAGTAAAACGATTTGACTTTGATAATTTCTAGCCAAATATCATGAAATGAGGCTCTAGAATCCTTCCTTATTAGCTATTACATTAGCTTTGATTAACCTCAAAACACTCCCTCCAAAAATATTCGATTTTGTATACCAAACAAACGTGATTTGAATTAATGTTTTGCACATTTTGTGGATCAGATTCTAACATGTCCGTTCCTCTGCAGGGATTGGTCAGAGCTCCTGAGGGATACTTCTGAAGCTATCATCAAGAGCTTGATGGAGGCGAATCAAGACTGGCCAAACGAGAATTAGTGGAGAAACATCCAAGCCAGCGTGACCCTAACTTGTACAAGAGATTAAGGAGCAAATAATATAATCCAATTGTAGATTTGGAGAGGGGGGCGCGGGGGGCGTCTTGATGTGTCTTCGATTGCGGTTTTGAATAGTGTTGCCTTTCCATTTGATTGATTTGTTTATAGAAAATCACAAATAAGTTATCAGCTATGGTATAAGATCATGAATAATGGCACGATCGTGCTCTAATTCATGGAACCCATTCCCATTTTGTCTTTGTTTGTGATCTTCTTCTTCTCACCAATTAAAGTAATAAAGGTTCAATCCTAACTTTTATCCTCTGACTCGCGCCATTTTTCCTCATTCCATTACAGGACAATTAAGTTCTCTAACGCTAGTTTGATATCGCGGCAATTTCGCGACACTTCATCCTGGCAAGACAGAAACCTCCTTTGGGTTTTCCTTTCCATTTTTTCTTTCGAATTTCTTCTTCTTATTCGCAACGCTTCGTATTGGGCAGATAGTCTCACCACGTAATGAATCGACTTTGTTGCATTGGCCCCAGCACAATCAATCATGGGCCCTTGTCATGCGGTTGTCATCACAAGATTCCATTCATGCCATGCTTTTTAAATAGTGTTTCACAATTTTGAACCAGCTTCCGGGGAGCTAATCCGAACCGTGGTCATTTTCAAATGATGTCGGCTTCTTTTGACATCGTCTATTCAAAAGAAAATTTTAGCTGCGTCAGCTTTCAAACGATATAAATTATCATATATTCGTACCATTTAACGGAAAGCTCATTTAGACAGTGCTTGCTTTTCAAATAGTCTTAGTGCATACTCATACTGTCTATTAGAAAAGTTAATATCAAAGTACTAGATTCAAACGGGTTTATGGCACTATCTACCTGAAAGTTGATCTACACTACCAACTTGAGTTTAAACAGGAGTGTTAAAGATATTTTTGGATGGTATGAAGATATTACCAATATATCATATGTTCTTTAGGTCATTCAGATTCGCTCTGATTTGGTTTGAGGCGTATAAATATGCCACAATCATATTATCAAAGTTTACTAATTTAATTGTTCTATCATTTTTCTCATTTTCTAAGTATAAATGCCGAAACCATGTCCCAACAAGGCTTAATAGAGATGAAATCAAGCAATTCATTATATAATTCTCACAAAATAGTTACATGCTAATCTAGAGACTAACAAAATAAAATTAGCAATAATTACAATGCTAATCTTAACAAAAACGTTTAAATTGACACCAAGCCACTTTCCACTTTGATAAGGTTATATATTAGTTTAACCATTATATAATTCTCACAAAATAGTTACATCCTAATCTAGAGACTAACAAAATAAAATTAGCAATAATTACAATGCTAATCTTAACAAAAACGTGTAATTTGAAACCAAGCCACTTTCCACTTTGATAAGGTTATATATTAGTTTAACCCCAGCTGGCTTCGGAGGAAAGATTCAGTGTATTCAAGAGAACCCATTCTTGGAGGGCTTCATTGAGGCGTACCGCTTTTCTAACTTGGAGATTGCGTTATGCGCACATGATACAAGAAAAAAAGAAATTCTTCCAGAATCATTTTCAATGGTAAAACATCGCTTGCGGAGTCAATTGCAACGTAAGTCTTTCATTAAACTCCACAAAAACCTGTTCATTATAAAATCTGAATTTCGATTGGTTTGTTCACATTCATGCAACAAGTTTCATACAAACGAAGATAAGTTTAGTTAGTTTTCGTTGAAATCTGAATTTCGATTGGTTAATTCACATTCATGCAAGTATATGTCAAATTTTAGGGATTTGCTATTTAACAAATTTTAGTTTAAACCAACAACCAACCACCGTGGGCGGGGGTGCAACTGGCTTGGGGCTCCCTCCCTCTCACAAAGGGGAGGAGTTCGAATCCCAGAGGCATCGCGTTAGCGCGACTCAAACGCGGCTAGGTCTGTGGTGGTGGCTCAGTTCGCCCCGGGTTTACATCTAGGCTACTGGCCGACGGCGGTTTCCGGGTCATTAAAAAAAAAAATTTAAACCCCGTAGTTTTCCCCCTACCATCCTGCCAATTTCAACACATTGTGAATTCAAAAGGAAAAGAAGATTCTATACTATTTTCTTGCAAAAAGTCAGAAAACAATATTGATTTAGATAAAGTATATTGTTAGTGCAAGAGAGTTTTCTCGATAATGAAACGAATTCATTTACAGAAATTTCGAAAACTATATACGTTTTAGTATTTGAATTTTGCCTCGAGCAGGGTTTCACGTGGAACGATTAAATTTTTTATGGCATTATACAATAATCCGAAAGACAAAAAAAAAAAAAAAAATTATTTTGATGATTTTTCAATTTGACGATTTCATTAAAGGTCACTCTTCTACTTTAAGACGACAGAAATAAGAGCCTTCGCTTTTCTTTCTTTCTTTCTTCCTTTCTTTCTTTGCCAATTGTCAACGGTCTATGTTTGCAGAATAAAATATTCAAAGTCATTCTTGGAATAGAAATGCCTTTATACAGACATCAGACTCATTGCTCATTCACCACCTCTTTCATTTATCAAATCTACACTAAAATCGGGTAATATTTTGGACCGCACCCATGAATCACACGGTAGTTACTAGAATGTTTAGATATTAAATCAAGTTATCATCTAATTCAAAATTTTTAAATAATCGATAGTGGTACCATAAGATTTGACATCTTATCAAAATAGAACATCCTAAATTCAAATCTTTTTAGACTCTTAATTTGGCTCCTAAAACAGTTAGAAATGATCCTAATAACAGCGCATTTGGAAAAAGTCTTCCTTTTTTTTTTTTTTTTAGGTTGTAGTTACCAATTGCACGTATTTAGTTGTGTCTCTCTCATGCGAAAGCTATCGTATGAACGCATAGATATACGATAATCGGGCTATTAGCATGAATCATGCTATCACATTAACTCCATCATCTTATCATGGGATTGATTAATCAACCAGTTAGTCAAATTGTTTAGAATGGCCTTGATCTTTCTTAAATGTGTTTACACATCTGTCTATTATAAAAAGCAATTTCAGTGAACTCCGTACCTTTTGGCAATCTCCACTTTGACTTCCGGAAGAAACCGAGTAACTCTATCTCGTACCAAACATCGCAATAGTCCGTTTACAAATGAAAATAACGAACTTTATTCGGATGCTTAAGTTCACATTATTATGACCTCCCACGACATCTTTTTATACGTGTTCTTTGGTGTTCGAGATTGACTACATCTGTTATCGAAATTTTGTCTTATTAAGATATGTTCTTACCTATTACATCCATTATAAGCCCGCCTGAAAGTCGACCCAGGAGATAAAACCCTATATATATCATGAAATCTAAATGGCGGTGTTAGGACGTCCAACCTAGAAAATTAAATTAATAAGTGGAGAGAGATTATATGTGTATAAAGAGTATATAAATTTCCTAAAAAAGTAATGTGTAATATTTTAATAATGAGAATAAATGAATGTACTTTTGACTAGTCAGTAATTGCGATGGCGCCGAATAATGTATAGGGCTTTTGAATTGTAGTGACAACTTATAATCATCGTCATTTCTCGTCATTTCATGTGATTTCCCTGACCATTATTCAAATAACGGCATTCATCACGGCTTGATTAGACGTGATTTAAAATGGTATCACATGCTTCTCCCCTAGACGCGCTGAATCCAACGTGCAAATATTAAACGAGATTTGGTTTTGAACACATGCATCACGTAAGGGGACGGGCAACATTTTAATTGGTCCATTCTATGAGTGCTGTCCCTTCTATGCTACAGTTCGGTACGAGAAAATACCTTTTACATTGTTTATTAGTTTTGGAGTCATGTGGAGTTCCGGCAATTCTATCTTTGGACAGTGTGAAACAACTTTCTCGAAAGGGAGTGATCGATTGTTGTTGCTTTGATTAGCAATCGAAGATTAAAAAAACATGGTCATACATGAAGTTCGATTGACGTCGTGTTTCAATAAATCTTAGATGCCACAAAGTGACGAGAAAATACCTTTTACATTGTTTATTAGTTATAGAGTCATGTGGAGTTCCGGCAATTCTACCTTTAGACAATGTGAAACAACTTTCTCGAAAGGGAGTGACCGATTGTAGTTGCTTTGATCAGCAATCGAAGATTAAAAAAACAGAGCTGTACATGAAGTTCGATTGACGTCGTGTTTCAATAAATCTTAGATGCCACGAAGTGACGACTTCACATGCATCATCAATGTTTCACGTCAAATGAGCTCATCAGAAGCATCTAAATATTTTTTTATTTTGTGTTTTGTGGGGCATGTCCTAATCAATGATTGAACCAAAAGCTTGCATACCTGGCCATGCATCAATTTTCGTAGTTAACACGGGAAACTGTTTACTATCATAATTATGCACCCTTAAGACACCCTAGCATTATTTATTAGCCCCTTTTCATAAGATATCTTCCTAAATTCAAGCAACTCGATCTCTTCTCGTTCTCATCAAATTTTAAATTCAAATTCAAATTTTGAATGTAAAATTCTTTCCTCAATTTGAAGATTCTTTTTTCGATTTAAGGAATCAATTTTGATCATCATGGAATTGTGTATCTATTTAAACTCATTTTGTACATCAATAGAAGCATCAAGAAAAAAAAATTCAAAGCTTCCTTTACACACACTCTCTCCCGCTCCCTCCTTCCCTCCTCCCTCTCTCAGTTTAGTTTGTCTTTTATATTCCTATTGACACCTAAATTTTGGCGATCCATTTTTTTTTTTTTTTTTTTTTGTGACCAGGGAATCTCGCACGACGGGCAACCGAAAATAAATCACTTGGGATCGACACGTGCTAGCCACCACATACATGCCACCGGGTAAGTCGCCAAGAGTCCAGCTTTACTCAGCTGAGCCACCACAACGGGTGGTGCGATCGCTTATTTGTTCATAGAAAATTAGGGATTAATTTTTAAGTTATAATATATATATATATATATATATAATAATTTGCATCATAGCAAATAAAAGGAAAAAATGAGGAAAATCAATCTGATTGATTATACATGAAAATTAGAAATTTTGATGAACATTCAGATTTTGGTAAATACATAAGCAATTAGAAAATCAAGTGATTAAAGAGTAAGAATTTTGATAAAAGGGAATGAATCGAAGTAAGATCAAACTGATTGCGAAATCACGATACGATATGCAACCAAATCAATACAACAGAAAATGAAAATTGGAAAATACCATATAAAGTGGCCGTGTGAAATCACTATAAAAAGAGCCATATTTTTCGTGACCAGAGAGGGGAGAGAATTCGAGGAAAAATGGATCGAAAAAATTCATGAGATCGAAAAAATTCGAAAGAGAGAATTCGTGCAAGAGAAAAGGCAAGAGAAAGTAGAAAAAGGGGAAAAATCGCTCCCTCGAAATTGGAAGGCATTTTCTCAATTTTATGTTCGGAAACTTATCTATCGTCTTGGTATAATTCTCGTCTTTTATGAATGAAAGTAACTATTATATTAGACCAACAAAAAAAAAATAGAAAAAGGGAAAAATCAAAAGAAAAATTTTCCCTCTATTGTCAAAGTCAATCTTCTGCTGAAGGACAGAGAGTGCAGCGACAGAGATGGGATGTGAGAGGACGTGAGATGGGGGCAAAAGCCAAAAAAAAAAAAAAAAAGAAAGAAAAAGCAGCACTGTTCATCTTCTTCGTGCCCCCCAGCCGCTCGAGGCCTCCGCTGCGCCGGCCGCCGCACCATCACCTCCGCCGCCGAGCGTCCCAGCCCGACGCCGCCGTGTCCGACGCCGTCGCCGCGCCCGCGCCTCCGCGATCCATCCGTCTCCGGCGCCTCTGCTCACTGCCCGAGCGTCTCTGCTCCGCCTGTCCCGTTCGCCGCGGCCGACGCTGCCGCAGCAACCCACGAGCACCAGCAGCGGCTCGCCCGCCTTCGCTGACCGTCCGGCGTCGCTCGCCCGCCGTATCCACGCACGGCGTCTGCACCCGCGGCTTGCCCTCTACTGCCCCCAGCATCCCGCTCGCCTCCGAAGTCTACCCGTCTCCCTCTGCCGGCCATCGCCGCTCCAGCCCGCAACCCCAAAGACGCCACTGCCGCGATCTGCGGCAGCCCGCGAAGTCCCTCACCGAGCCTCCGCCGCGTCTCCGTTACCGCTGCTTGCTGCTCCTGCTCCTGCTACGCCCGCTTCGCCGCGATCAGCCCCCTGCACGCCGCCTGCACCTGAAACTGCTCGCTGCCGCTGTTCCTCACCGAAGCTTCGAGCTCTGCCGAGTAGCAGCCCGCTCGCCGTTTTTCTCCTCTGTCGCTGACGCAGCAGCGCCCGACGCCCTGCAAATCCGCGACCTGCTCGCCTCCACCCGAGCACCTCTGCTGCGAGCACCCGACGGCCCCTGACTCCTCCGCACCCGACGACCCCGACTCCTTCGCGCTCGACGACCGCGTCCTCCGACCGAGCACCGCCGCGCCCCGCCTCACCTGCAATCCGCGCCGGCCCGCGACTCGCCCGCTGCTCGAGATCCCGCTGCCGACCCCCGTTCCTCCCTCTGCCGACCAGTAGCACCGAACGCCAGATGCCCCGACGACCACTGCCTGAGCGTCGTCGCCTGCCCGAGCACCTGCAGCACCACCGCGCCACCTACCGTCGCTAGGGCCCTCCTCTGCTGCGAGCCCCGCCGACGCCTGCAGCGCTCCTCGCCGCTCCGCTGGCCGTCCGCCGACGCTCGCCGCGCCACCGCCTGCGACCTGCTCGCCCATCCCGTTGCTGATCGAGCCTGCGCTTACCCCGTCGAGGCGGCTGCCCTCCCATTGGGTAGCTTATTTTTATTTTCACTTTTATTTTTCCTTTATTTTATGTTACTTTATTTTATTTTTTATTTTTTTAAGTTTCAATATTATTGTACAAGGAGGTGATTTTCATCATATGAATATTGTATTACCCAGAATTATTATAATTATTAATTTGATTCGTAAGGTGTCGGATTATTTTTTTAATTATATTAATATTTCTAGCATTTTGATAGTATTTTGAATGTTAAATTATTATAATTATTAATTTGATTCGTAAGATTTCGAATTAAATTTTTAATTATTATTGAATTTTCTTAAGACTATGGATTATTTTTTCAATAATTTAAATCCTTTATTCGATGATATCTTGATTAGTTTAAATTTAATATTTATCTGATAATTACTTATCTTAAAAACACTAAAAAAAAATCAAAAATCAAATATTGCCTCGGAGTGTTTTGGTTTAGTAAATTAAGACTCTATTTTTAGGGTTGCATTTTTAGATAATTTTTGGAATGGATCATGATTTTTTTATATAGATAGGTCTTAAATAATGTTTGCACATTTTAATGACATAATTTTTTAAAAAAATAATAATTTTCTAAGATAGGATAGGGTTTAAGTCAAACTAATCCCTAAAATTAATTAGAAAATTATTCACTTTAGATAGTTTAATTAGGGTTTTTATTAATTCCGAATTTCAATAAAAAAATATAAAAATATTATGTGCATGTCAAATAGTTTGCATAATAGGTTCATTTAATTAGAATTAGCTTGTTAGTAAAATTAGGTCACATTAAATGTGTGTTTTATAGTGAAGTTCTAATTTCATGATAAGAGAAAAACAAAAAAACAATTGCTTGCTTTACTTGGTTAAAATCAAGTCATATAATTTGAGTGCATGTTATATGGTAAAATCCCGATTTCTAGATAAAAGAAAACCAAAAAAAAAAAAAAATTCCTTATTTTATGTGTTTATTTTTTGTGCAATTTATTTGATTCATTGAGTGTTTAATAATGATTGAGCATTCGTGTGATCACCTTTTTGCATAATAGTAATTTAGGTTAAAATAAATCTAAGCTGCCTGCAAAAACATTTTTGAAAATAAAAAGAATGGTACCGAAAGAGTATTAGAGAAATATAGTGTAATCAAGTTCTCATACTCAAAATTAACCTAAATTTTAGGTGATGCATCCAAAATTTAGGTCGTGACAGTTTCCAACTAACATAAGGTATAGGTATTGGATGTGTTTGGTTTAGCTTTGCAAATGAGTTTTGGGTGTAAAGCAAACGCTGCTAGTTAAAATTATTTGGGAAAATGCAAATTATGTTTGTTTAAAACCTCTTTGCAAATAGATTTTGAGTTGAATGTGTATTTGGCAAAAAAAAAAAAAAAAAAAAAAACTGTTGCAATAGGTTTTGAATATATTATCTATTTATTTTTAAAAATGACTAAACCCGTCATCATTCGGCAAAGGGCTACGGCCACCATCGGCCGTCAAACGAGGGTTGCGTGACCCAGCCAAGGGCCATCGGAGGTTGCACGACCAATGGCCACTAGCGAGCTAGATCCCTTCTTGATTGACAAAGGGTTTGGTCTTTTTTTTCTTTTAATTAATTAAAAAAACTAATGAAGGACGAAATTAGAATTTTGAAAAATTGGTGAGGGTTTTTTTAAAAAAAAAATCTATTTCCAATTAAATACCGAAAGCTCAAAGCTAATCTTTACTAACATTGGGTTTTCAGTCTTCCTAATACTAACTTTGAAGTGAAAACTCTTTCAAAATAATTATCAAATGGTTCAGTATTTCCCAAAAGAGTTTTGGAGGCTGGAAGTCCATTGAAAACATTGAACCAAACACATCCATTGTTTACTTAGATTCAACTCATTCTCACACACGAGCACAATTAGTTTTGCATTTTCAACACTAGAATAAGTTTTGACACTAAAAGCACATCGTATGAGTTAATTCAAATTCCATGTATATAACCCAACTTGCACACCCTCCTTTTGTTCGATGTCTATTTGAATAATTCAAATCCCTTTTCCGTTTAAGCATTTATCATTCCCTGCTCTTGTCAAAGTTGATGATTGTTGTAATCGCCACTCTAACACCATTACCTCTAACGATGCCCCTACCTAATAGGCACCATCTCCGCTACTACTGTTGCCATCGATGTCTTTGTCTCCCTTTCCTCAACACTCTCTGCGTCTCTCTCTCTCTCTCTCTCTCTCTCTCTCTAGACTGATCAATGACAGCCTTGTGACATCTTGAAATTCCATTTCTTAATATCATTAAAGATATTAAGATGATAAATGGTTTGACCAGATTATTCAATAACTTCAACAAATTACGATTTTATTATTGAAATTTCTAAACTATGAAAATCATGTCGACATAGTGTTTATCAGGTGGAATTGATATGCCCTAGAAAACACGTAGGGGAATTATCAATAGTGAAACTTACTAAGTTAAGATTACTCGGTAATTCTATAGGCTTCGCTAATAATCTTGGCGGTTTCAAAATAATTTTCTTACTTATCGGTGCTAAGAATGGACACCTAGTTCCTTAATTATTTAAAGAAATCTAAAATGCCTTTTGAAGAATAACAATGTTGCCCTTAAACCTTTATGACAAACCACTTGATGCCACATGCCTTAATTTTTTGCCTAAATTCTGTCCTAGCATTTAATTAAAGCAAAGTTTTTAAACAAGCTTTAGGTTAATTCAAAACTTTCCATTTAAGGTAAGTGAATGTCTAGAGGTTAAATTAGGTTAACACTTGGTGCTTTTGATCCTTATTTGATTTTAGTTTAAAGTATGGATAATATTATAGATTCTCATTGTTAAAAAGAATTAACGATTATGTGATGAGCTAACCAGAGACGAGACTATATGCATGAGTGTTTTGAATGATTTTTCATCATTGCGTGATGCGATGTTGATTTAAGATTAGATTGTTGTTGATATTACATGAAAAATCCATTATGTTCATGATGCCATTAGAAGATGCAATAAGTCATTCCATAAATCATGGCTATATTTTATTAATAAAGCATGGTTAAGTGATTTCAAAAGGATTGATTTTTTATGACTTTGAAGAGCAAAAGTTTAGAGAGTTGAAATTATGCATGTAAAGGGGTAAAATGATAATTTTGTATAATGCAAGGGCAATAACGAAATTCACAGCATATAAATCTTCTTGTAATCTTTATTAATAAAAATGATTTTTAGTTAATTATTGTTTTGTCAGGATCTAATCGACGATGAAATATCTTTTCTGAAATCCGTTCTTCAGCCTTTGATGAGAGGAGATGGGTTTTTGTGATGACTTTAGATGGAAAAATCCAAACGAACAAAGAATAACGACAAACCTTTATTTCAAACTTCGAACCAAATTGTATATATAAACCGTGCTAAAATTCAATCAATGATATGGCTTGAAATACAACCATTTCCACAATAATACATGTGTACGAACTGTATCGGAATTTAATTGACGACAAAGCTCGAGAATGTGTAAAGATATAATGTCAGAATTTAATTGATAGTGCGACATCCATGAAAGAGGGGCACGCCGAAATTGAATCGACGTCGAAGCATCAGGATAAAGATACATATCAGAATTTAATCAATGACATGAATCGGAAATCTATAATTAAGGAAAAATAAAGTGCAGGAAAATAAATATAATAAAAGATTACATTTTGATTGTCGAGGGAGACTCTTCCAATTGATAGAATTTGATATTTGCAAACTTTCTTTTATAACAGTTTGGAAGCAGTTTCTTCATGGAGTGTGTGTGGAGGAGATTGATTCATATCTAGAAATTATCCTGCGTTCGATTGATGGCAAGTAGCTTGACTTTGCCATCAAGAGAGCTTAAATGCGGTGGAGACTAACCCACCCAACAGTCGTGTTGGTATACGTTTTCTCCTACTTCGATACAGTCGAGAGTTCGAATCCCTGCATTGCTCCATTCTTTTCCGATTAAGTTTGTTTAAACTTGAAGGCTTTTCCATTTATGGGAAACATTTAACATGCCCGGAAATCCAACCAAAAAAAAAAAAATAGCTATGGTGGCGAGATAACATAAACAACTAGAAAACAAACGACTATCTCATCGAAAATTAAATTAGTTTAAACACATTGTAATATCATAGCATCTCGCCCAAAATCTATCGATACCAATCCAAAAAGAGCCATTTTAAATTTCTACTCCTTCCTACCCTAGGTTTGGCATAATATATGAAGATCCAACTTTTAGAAATCTATATCTAGGTTTGGCATGTATATCGAAAATGTTATTACGAAAAAATCACTGCTTTATAGGGTGACTAGCAACCTGAACCCGACTTGGAGTGTGTGTGGTCTTCATATATTCTCCAAAAATACATTATGCGTGAACTAGTACATGATGAAATACGAATATAACAACTTGAGAGTTTCATCTCTAAATAGGAAAATTAATTTTTTCGGAGATAAATTGGGTCGACATATACTTCAATGATGATTTTATCCCATTAATTGTTTCAGTTTTCGTATCATATGTGCATGTTTTTTAAGCTTAGTTAGTTGCAAAAATTTATAAAGAAAAATAAAGTGGTAATGAAATATGCACTAAATAAGCTTAGTTAGAGATATGTCTTCATCAATATGTACATTACGGTTTTAGGCAAAAATAGTAAATTTTTCCAATCAAAATAATTCCTATCGATATCAAATAGTAAGTTCTATGATTTTCGGGATAATTATCGAGGCAAATATCATGCCATCCACTTCAGTACAGTCCCAATCTACAATTTTTCTTTTGAGACATTATAAAGCGACTTAAAACAATACAACTTTCCAAATTCAACTATATATAAAAAAAAAAAAAAGTACGAATTACTTCTCAATGTCGCGTCATAGCCACTAATTGAATTTCGGTAAGGTCTACCAATTAAAAACATATTTCACATGATCTAAGATAAAATTAAATTTCGCAGCCTATTGGAATTATTGGTTACGGTTCATGTTTTCATTAACCTATGAACAAACATGATTATGTCTCAATAATCATTTGTTATTGCCTTGTGCGTTGAAATTAACAAGAAATAGACAAAACTGGGCCGGCCCACACGGGCCCAACACAAAGAGGGCCCATCGAAACAGTGCAAGAACGAGCCCTAATTTCTCTCCCTCTCTCTCTCTCTCTCTCTCTGTGTTCTTTCCCTGTGCAGATCAGCTTCTTCTTCTCCACCTGCGGAAGCAAAGAATCTTGACGAAGTTTGAAGGAGACGATCGGGTTGGGGATTTGGGGATTTGGGTTTTGGATGGCGAGATCCCGCGTGGCGTCCAGCGTCGTGCACCGGCCTTGAAGAAGAAGAAAGAAGAAGAAGAGAATGGCACAAGTAACGTTCTTGGTGAAGTTGATTATGAGGGTTGTTCTCGTTTTCTTCCTTCCATTTCTGTTCGCCTGAAATCTTTTTCCGCCCCCCGCGATCTCGATGCTCTCTCCCATGGTGAACAGTCTGCTTCTTGGTTCTTTCTTCTTTGTGGGTTCTCCCCACTTTGCGTGTTGGAGCAGTTTTCTTGGCGTTCTGGATCGCATTTCTGTGCCGTCTCGATGTCGTTCGAGGTTTGTCTGATCTGGGTTTCGTTTCTTTTGTGTTTTTCTTTTCTGGGTTTGCGCAGGGGTCGTCGAAGAAGGTGATTACTAAGGAGGACTGGGAGAAGAGGCTCAACGATGTGAAGATCAAGAAGGAAGATATGAACAAGCTGGTGATGAACTTCCTCGTCACCGAGGGCTTTGTGGACGCCGCCGAGAAGTTCCGGATGGAGTCGGGCACTGAACGTATCCTCATCATTATCGGTTTTTTATCCGCGCCATTCGAGTTGGTTTGGGTTAGTTCATGGTGTGGTGGTGTTGTGAGTTATTCGATTTGTGTAGTGCCTTATTGATTACAGCAGATATAGATCTTTCCACGATCACCGACCGCATGGCTGTCAAGAAAGCAGTGCAGTGTGGGAATGTGGAGGATGCAATTGAGAAAGTCAACGACTTGAATCCTGAAGTAAGGCTATGTCCTCTGTTTGACTGTGGATTGCTTTTGGTTATCATGAAATGTATGAAAGCGGATATCATTTGCTTTTCTCTGAGCATGCTCTGCTACATGTCCTACTTGCACATAGCTACATCCGCCAGATATCTTAGCCAGCTCTCTGCCGTCATATATTGGCTATTGAAATTAGCATCTAGATTCCCTTTTACTTCTACAGAGTCATTTTGGGACTTCTCAATTGCCTTGACCAGCACTTTGTTCAATCTGGGGACGGATGCCTCAGCCAAAATCTTGCAAACGGTCCTCACCCAACTGTTTAGTCTGATATAGCTCTGTTTGCTCCTAATATGTTTGGGAATGAAGTCAAATTCAGGGAATTAATGAAATCCCCATGTTTGTGCAACCTGTTCCTTGGTGAGATTCTTGTCGAGAATATCCTTGTCCTTGGGAAAGAAACAAGAAAGATGGCTTGCAGATTTCTATTATAACTGGTGCAACCAAAAGATTGTATCAAGGATTTGATTTTCATATCAAGGACTCTACTGGGAGTCCTACCCACTAATTTGATCAAATCTCATATTCTCCAAATTCAATACCCACCATTCGAATTCAGTGCATTATTTTCAGTAAATTTGTTAGACCATTTAAATAGTTTCACCCTCTGTAATTGCTGCAGCCCTGCCATGTTGTGTTTTCATCTGATAATTTCGTATCCTTTCCACTTCATTCAAAGACCCTCGATCATTTATGCCATGCCATCTCAGCTGGCATGGTAAAGTGAGATATCACTGCCAGCTTCACCTTTTTATGTCGGTTTAATTGTTGTAATTGCTCAATAGCATTAGAATTGCCACCTTCCACCAAGTCTCTTTCCTCGTGAAAATTCAATTGACTCCTTCCAAGCCTGTAGGTGTGATTTCAAGTTCAATCCTTTCAGTTTAGTCGCTATTATCACTTTTGCTAACCATTGGTAGACTTTGCACATAATCCCCCCACTCTCTCCTTTCAGTGCTCCATTTTCAACCACTTCTTTTTCCACTCATTTTCAAAGTGAATGTGACAAGGGAGGTTGGTTGGGTGTGGAGATAAAGAGAAAGATGTTTGTGTTGGGCTTTTTTCGCATGCCAACAATTTGTTCATGGATGTGTATGAGGTGCATTTTTCCTTGTTTAACAAGGCTGAGCAGGATTTGCATATGTTTTTGCTACATCTTATGCAATGCATCTTGCGTAACCCGAATATAGACTCTTATGAGGAAATCTACCTTAAATGGACACTAGTTGAGTTGGGTGAAATTAGAATATTTTGATGTTGATCTCGATCTGAAAATGAGAAAGTCAAAGGCAAAATTCAGTATACGGTAAGTGAATCAAAATCTGGTACTCTGTATACTTGGAGTGGAGCTGTTGGATTTCCTTGATAATCTTCGGCAATGATTGCTTGAGATATTGCCTTTAGGCTACCTATAACCATGTTGTCTTTAGACTGGAAATTTGAAAAGTGTATGTTGAGTACCATCTAACCTCAATTTATTCTTATGTTCTGCATCTTGATAGACGAATTTGATCTTCTTTCTATTTTCATCCTATTAATTCCATGTCCACTATTTCTTGCTTGCAGATACTAGATACAAATCCCCAACTCTTTTTCCACCTTCAACAGCAGAGATTGATAGAACTGATTCGGAATGGAAAAGTAGAAGAGGCTCTTGAGTTTGCTCAGGAGGAACTTGCACCAAGAGGGGAAGAAAATGTACCTCTTGATCTCTTTTAACTTTGCTGTGTCATACACAGTTATCTGTGCTTTTATCTTGTCTTACTGTTAATTTTAAGTATGTTTGGTCGCTTTAGAAGTAAACCTTCCTCAGTTGCTCTTGGATGTGATGCAAAGCTGGAGATACAATCACTTTCTGTTAGAAACTTCCATTATGTGCATAAGAGATGACCTATCAAAACTTCAATTCTCTTCAGCAAAGTTTCTTAGAAGAGCTGGAGAGGACTGTAGCACTGCTGGCTTTTGAAGATGTCTCCAATTGTCCCGTGGGGGACCTTCTAGATATGTCACAGCGCCTGAAGACAGCTAGTGAAGTGAACGCAGCTATACTTACTAGCCAGAGTCATGAAAAAGGTTAGTGCGGAAATTTGCTTCCGTGCCTGCTGCCATTGGTGATTGCTTTTATTATTGCCACAGATAATGGATCGAGATCATCTGCTAGTCCTTTAATTGTGTGCCCTTTTTTGCCTTAATTTACTTTGCTGGGAATACTGGTGTACACGATTAGGGAACGCAATGTGTCCATGGCATGAACATTTTTTTTTTTTTTTGGGGGGGGTAGGTACAAGTTTTTTGGGACATCCTATTAGTTCTTGATTCAGGAATTATGACTGCTTAGGTCACTAGAAAAAGTCAGAATTGGCTAAAAAGAAGATTATTGGAAAAGAAGAGAATGTCATGAGTGTCCAGTGACAGAGCAGTACTCTTGCATAGATGAGTTGCTTTCTAGTTAATCCTGCAGAAAAGAGTCATATCTTTGCTAGATGCTTTTTATTTCAAATTGGGCATGTCAATGAGACTTTTTCACGTCACGGCCTCGTAAGTTTCATCCATGTAATGATTTTAAGAGAACTTTGTCCGTTTTGCTTGAAACACAGATCCAAAACTTCCAAGCTTATTGAAGATGTTGGTGTGGGCCCAGAACCAACTCGACGAGAAAGCTATATACCCCAGAATAAAAGATTTGTCCACGGCGAAGCTTGAAGATCCCAGTGCACCGTGAAGATATCCCCTTGTGTGCAGGATTCAGGTCCCGGGTAAAGCGAATAGGCGGAGCCACGAGGATAGGAGAAATTCTCATCATCATTCTGTGCTCCCATTTAGAGTAGGGATTTGTTGTTTCTTGGACTGTACATTTCTACCTTCAATACATCCTTGTTCCCCACGTTCTGTATCGATGCTCTCTCATTGGTCCTGATCTTGAGCAGTTGTACAGATGATGATGAAAATCTCATCCATTCGCCTGATCACAAATTCATTCGGCATGTCATGTGTTAAGGAGTAGAAGACTCCTCAGCTTTCCTTTCTGTACTGTTAATATGGTAAGACATTGTGATTTTGTTCTCATTTTGATTATGTGCTTTGATGAATTTGGTGGGCTGGGATTTTTGTGTAACGCTTTGTTATGGTCTATTATTGCCTTCAACTCATACGAGGGCGATTGCCTTTTAAATTAATTACACTTGAAACTATAAATTTGGTTGGCTGGGACTTCTGTGTAATAAATGCCTCAATTTCAAAAACGTAAATTACCATTTACATAAAGCAATTAATTGTGCCTAAAATTATGAATTTTCCGTAGTTTGATGACTCGCCAATTAAGGGATTTGTCGATTGTTTAACATGTACTTTTTCAAAAAGTTGACATGCTAGGCTTATTCGGTATACCTGCATTCGTTTCGAAAGTTTGCGAACCTGATCGAATGCCAATTTTTAAGTATAAAGGTAAAGTGAAGACGCACTCGTAAGATTTCCATGGCTTACTTTTTCCAAAAATCTACATGCTAGGTTCATTTGGTATGCTTATTCTACACTTGCATTCATTTCGAAAGATAGCCAACTTGATCAAACACCCTAAGTGGAAACGAACCTATTGAAAATGCACTCTTCAGATTTCCATGGCTCGGACCAAACTTTTCTTATCAACCTTTCCCCAATTTGCCATAAGAGTTCAATTTTGTCGAGTGACTATGAAAGATAACTTAGAAACAATTTTTGCGAAATG
This sequence comes from Eucalyptus erythrocorys, assembly GCA_014182555.1. NCBI lineage: Eukaryota > Viridiplantae > Streptophyta > Magnoliopsida > Myrtales > Myrtaceae > Eucalyptus > Eucalyptus erythrocorys. The sequence goes on from CM024601.1 coordinate 37,208,066, forward strand.
GATGTGTGCATTACTGCTATTTTATTTTGGCTATACATTTTAGCGCATTACAACAAATAAATTTTAGATTTTTCCCATGAATGATACCTTAGTCTGCAGTTACTCATCCCAAGTCACAAAGTCACAAAATGTTGTCGGTTATTGTTATGTGTACCGCAACATTTCTTAGGCATATTTAGCATAACAATGCCTGGATTTTCGAAGAAACCAATTCCAGAAGAATATAATGCACAGAAAATTACAAAGTTTTTGGGATTGTCCTATTGCTTATAAAGTGTTTTACAGCACTCGTTCGACCAATTTACTTTTTCAAGAAAGTATGTTAGGCTCAGTCAGTAAAAGTATGTTAGGCTCATTAGGTGCACTCATTTTTATACTTCCAATATGGAGATCGAATCTAAGATATTCTTGGCTCACTCGTCGACAAAACTCACATACAACTTGCACGATCCTTCGCATCTTGTGTGGTCCTTCGCATCTATTTTGCACCTCGCAATTCTAGCTGTAAAGCCACACTCATCCGGCACCGGCACCGGCACCGGCGGCATAGGTTCAGGTTCTATGATCGAATCTCGAAAATGGAAAAAGGCAAAAAAAAAACAAGAAGACGGGAAAATGAAAGGACCTGAATGAGATTTCGAGGAAGCGTGATGAGAAACAGAGGAGGAAGGCTTTCCAATTCACTTGCAAATTGCATTATCTTCATGGCCAAAAACAAAATTTATAACAAGCTAAACCCAGAAAAGAAGGGGGTGGAAAAGAAAAAGTAGGCCGAAAACAGAGAGAAAAAAAAGTCAACATTTTTTTTTTTTTCCTTCTCTGTTTTCCCCCACGGTCAAACAGTTGACCCAGAAGTCCCACCCGCCCCTGATCTCCGGCGGGCATCATTCCGGCTTGACCCACAAGACGTAAACGAGGACGGCGTCGGCCCTCTCGATCCTTCCGATCCCGTCGTCGAAGTTGAGCGCGTAGCTCCACGGATCGTACTGGAACTTGTTGACCCGGTTCTTGCCGCCGCCGCCGCCGCCGCTGCCGCTGCCGCTCTGCTTCTTGTTCTTGTTCTTGTTCTTGTTCTTCATGGCGGCTCTGGCCCTCCACAGGAAGCTCCTCCACTTCCTCTTGCCGTACTCGGTCAGCCACTCGTGGAAGCTCCCCACCAACCCGACCATCCTCCTTCCTCTTCAAGTTAAAAGGGTTTGACAAGAGATTGCAGAGAAGTGAGGGGAAGGGCCTGTGTCCGTTTTATGGTGGAGGTGGAGGAGTCATGTGAAGAGAAAACGTCTCTTTAAAGGACTGCAGCCAAGCTGCTGCACAGAGAGAGAGAAAGAGAGAGAGAGAGAGAGAGGGAGAGGAAAAGCGAGCTTTCTGCAGGTTTAGAGAGAGAGAGAGAGAGAAAAGTGCAGAGTCCACTGAGTGCAGGGGCGTAGAGAGAGACGGAGAGAGAGAATGCCTTTTGCTATTTCTCGCTCTTTCTCGCTCTTCTTGGGATGCTCAAATTCGGTCATTTATGTCGATGTATGCAGGAGAGAGAGAGGGGAGGGAGGGAGAGGTGCGTGGCGTCGCCATCACAAGAGATGCAGCTGCGTCTAACGAATCCCCTGTTCCTCAGTACCTAATTTTCGAACTCCTCCCACCACCACTTTTCTTTATTCCCCCACTTCACTTTTTTATCCTATGATCTCTTGACCTCCTTTTTTATATGGGTATATACATCGAAAGCCTTTAAAATTTATGCCATTGAATCTCAAAACCTTTTAACCACTGAAATTTACCCTAGTGACCACCCTTCCAATATGGAGGTGAGGGGTTCAAACCTCACTTTCTCAAGAAGGGATGGGGTGGGGACGCGCAAGTTTCAGGAGTGGGTTTCGACGCCCACGCCCTGCAAGAGGCAGGGCAAAAGTCTGAGAGTGAGTGTAGAGTAGATATAGAGTAGGACTGACCAAAAAAAAAAAATCTCAAAACCTTTTTCAATTCAAGGTCTATTTCCTTTTAGAGGTAACATTATTTAAAATCCTAAAACTTACAAAACGTGCGATCCGATCTTAGAACTTGTCACAATTGATGCAGTCGAATCCTTCCGTTAATTTCGTCCAATCATATTGACGAAAAGATGCTGATGTCACTTTATTTTTGTATCTTATCCCTCTCATGTGGTGTTACCTTATTAAAACATGAAATATAAGACTAAAATGACGTTGACTTGGAAAAAATCATAAATCTTTAACCATAATATAAATTAATTAGATTAAAAGAAATAAAAGTAAAAGGTACTCTACGAAAACACGAGATAAGGAAAAGGGCGAGGGTAAGGCAGCTGGCCCTTGCCACCATTGCCAAATCGTTGTCGGAAAGTGCCAAGGGGTTGAAGAAGGCTGGTGGCAGTGGCCCTGCAACCCTCCACCCATACCCAAGCAAGGGTCACTACATCTTGGCAAAGGTCTCTAGGGCTAGGCCCTCGCTTGTGATCGACAAGGTGTGCCAGCCAACTTTAATCAGAAACCGCTAACATGGATATCAATTGTCTTAAGTAACACAACCAACATTGATGTAGATAATTCTCATAATTTTAAAAAAATTATGATTATTTTTTGGGAAAATTTCAATTAAGGGCCTGAAGTTGAACCATTGTCTCAAAAAAGGGCCTAAAGTGGACATTGTATCAAATAAGGGCCTGAAGTGACTGATTTAGTCTCGAATAAGGGTTTCAACTTAAAAGCTAGTCAAATCTTATTTGCAAGTTAGGGATATTTTCGTCTAAAGACTTTTTTTTTTTTCCCTTGCTCACCTCCTTCTTGACAAATGCATCAAACTCCTCACACACGAGCTTGCATAGGTGCAAAACAATTTGAACAATTTAGGAAAAGAAAAAAATGAAAAGATATTCGAGAAGTTATGTAGTTTTGCAAAACTGCAAATTGCATGCCTCAGTTTTGCGACCTCCCCATCAGCAAACTTCAAAGCGCACGCTCTACACTATGTAATTTTGCATCCTCACCCAAGAACTCATTTATTTTGGCATAAGTCGGTTTTTAAGTTATTCGCTACCACTCACATTTTCCAATGACGATAATGAACTTGATAATCAAGAAATATCCATTAGTTGGTCTTGTTTTTATTCAATTTGCTTGTAAAACTTATTATAGCAATTAAAGTAACAGTTTCATGCTCCGCCAATGAAATTGCCTATGCCACAATAACTTTCACTCGTAGTTTATTGGGAATGTTTTATTGGATCTAGGTTGGATTATTCATAACATTCATAGACGCAACTTGCATTGAGGTGGAATATGTGACTTCTTAAGTGGGTCCAATTGTGTCGTGCATGCTAGTTATTTTCAAAGGTTGCTGAATCATTCTAACCTGTGATTAAAGATACTTGCCTTTGGTGGCGATTCGAATTAGACAATACTCAATCTAGAAAACGAATGACTTTGGTCTACACATATTCAAACAAATTTACCTCTCTAACTCTGAAATATTATCTACACAGATTTGAGGGAAAAAAACAAAATGAAAAAAGTGCAAAATCGCTTAGAAATTCCCAAAACCACGTATTTCACTGAACAAATCAATGCACATGAGTATTACAGAGACTCCTAAAAAATCTCTAATAAATTCGGCTTAGGCATTTCAATCTGGCTTCTCCTCGCTAAGATTGATCATAGCTTGCGTGAGCACCTATTTAAATTCAAGCATTGACGACAATGAGGGTAGCAAGCTAATGGCTTACACCTCATCATGCTTTGTGCTTGACCACGACCACAAGATGTGGGGATCGAATTGAGCTGAGCGTCACATCTTGGTCCACTCGTGCTCAATCTAGGGCTTGGATTGACCTCCATCTTTCAATAAAGGTATTGGAATTGCTCTTGAGGGCAATGGCAAATGAGGTTGAGGGCGTTGATGGCTAATTTGTCAAGGAAGATAGAAATGGACTTTGGAGAATGCGATCTAAAGAGTGAAAAAGCCAAAGGCACGATAATGATGAAGAAAAGAAAGAGAAGGAGAAAATAAATTAAAAAAAGAAGGAAAAAAGTCTTTAGACGAAAATACCCCTAGATGCAAATAAGATTTGGTTAGTTTTTGAGTTGAGGCCCTTATTTGAAACTCAGTTGATCACTTCAGGTCCTTATATGAGACAATATCCATTTTAGGTTTTTTTATGAGAAAACGGTTCTACTTTAGATCCTTAATTGAAATTTTCCCTTATTTTTTTCTTTCTTTCATTTTCCTCTCGTTGTTGGCCCTCATTGGCTGCACAGCCCTCACCCAGGCTTTTGCTAGATTTGGGCTTACTGGCTCTCACTGCCCAAAATGAAAGGAAAAAAAAAGTAATAACAATAAACTCAATATTTTTTAAAAATAGTGAAAATTATCTATATCAGCACCACCCGTACCGCATAAGACAATTGTACCATGTAAAATAGCTAGCTTTCATATTAGTTTTAGGATTTGATTGTACTAATTTGACAAGATTTAGAACATATTACAATTTCATGATAAGTTTTAAGATTTTCAGTGCTTATATACTTAAAACAACAAAAATTAAAAACCAAAATAAGCTTAAATTTTTCAAGCAAAGCACATACTAACTTAAAAAAAACGTAAAGTCCATAGGAGCAAATTCCCTATTAAAGAAACATTGGCGCCGCACCATCCCCCGGCAAAGGTCCCTGCTTGCAGTTGCAGCTTGCGTTCTTCGAGGTTGATTACATGGAGTTGATCCACGCAAAATCTCCCCTACAAAGAAAGTTCTAAAGGGTTAGTATTTCAAATCTCAAGAATCCTTCCTCAAAGAGAACGAGAGTGAAATTAGGAACACTCGTGAGGGATAGAGAAATCTGACCCGATGAGACGTCCCATTGAATAGAGAGCTTAGGTGATATTTCCAGCAGAGAGCAGAAGAGATGGGGGGGGCCGACGAAGCTGAACGATGATCAATCAAAATCAAGCTCTTCACTTTTTACAAGTAGCTGCTTTGTCTCCAGCAGAAGAGCACCATCGAGCAGTGGTCCTCATTCATTACGTTGCACATCTTCTGATGATTCCGCCTCCCCCTTTTGTATCGGTCTCCCCAGCTATTTCTCGCTTTTTCCATATTCTTTCATTAATTCCCTTTTGTCTCCTTCTCCTGCTTTTCTTGCTTTTTTCCTTTTTGTCCCCCCTCATCCATTTTTTTTTTTCAAACGCCATTTTCATCTTATTCTTCTTCTTTTTTGGCTTATGTTGGTATCTTTTCTTTTTTTCTTTTTGTGGGGCTTATATTAAGATCTTGCGGTATATTAATATGATGAGTTATACTCATAGTATGCAAATTACTGCCCTTGCCCCTACAAAATGATAAGAGGAGGGAAACTGGCTAGCGTTATATTTGGAGTCAATTTTTTTCAAAAAAAGTTTTTATGAATATTGAATCTCTAACAAATGAAATAGTTGATTTTCTTGACAGGAAAGATATAACAACTGGACTAGTATTAATTGTACATTTACACTTATTGGTAGACAATTTAGAAAGGTATTTAGCAAAGAAAAGAGGAATATATATATTCTTAAAAACAAAGAAATTTATGCATGACTTTTTAAAGATTACTTAAGGGGTTTGGAGAGAGAGAAGAGAGAGAGAGAGAGAGAGAGAGAGAGAGAGGAGGAGGAGGAGGAGGAGGAGGAGATCACTCAATGGTTGAATGCAGATTTAGTCCTTTTAGTATAAGTGCACTTTGGTCTTCCAAATTTTATTTTGTGCAGTCAAATTCTCTTACTTTTTTAGTTTATGCAATCAATGACTTGGTCCCACGGTAACTAATACTGGCACAATAGGAGTTGTTTCTTCTAAAATTTGGAATATTTAGTTGAACAGAATAAAAGTTAGAGAATCAAATTGCACAAGTCTTGAAATTATACGTAAACTAATACTTATTTACTTGTTTATCTTCAGTTTTATGATTTGGAAATTTTCGTAAGGGGATTCAAGTAAGACGTAAGGAGAACTATTCTTAGAATTGAATAAACTCTCTTTTGGTTACATCAAAATAAAATAACTCAAAGCCAGTATTTCTCCCACTTCTTATATCTCTAATAATCACCCCCACATAAATTTTTATAGAAGTTGGAATTACCCACCACACCATTTTTGACGTTTTCTTTTTTTCAAAAATACCCACTACTACCCTATCAAATTCCTGTTCAGAGAAGTTAGTTTTTTCATGCACTAAATTTTAAATACGGTGTTCAGTAAAATGAGCCTCAACCTATCTAAATTTAGAGGTATCCAACGAAAAATTTTCAGGCCTCGCAATGATTTTCTACTCCATGTCAACTGACAGCATCACATATTGGCAAAATCTGCCAAATTTGAAGCGACGTCGCAGTCAGAATTAGCTGGAATTTTGCAGCACTTTGTGTAATTTCACTTCGATCTACTTGGACAGTGCCCGGTCATGGAATGTATCCCCTTTCGCAGAAATTTCTCTGCGCAAAAATTTATGGAATTTTGGCTTTTAGTATTTTGGCACAAAGTCTTTCGGAAACTGCGTCAACCCCGCAGCGTCTTTTCCTGCTCTCCAGTCTCTTTCATTGTCTCATGTGTCTTGAGTACAATTATTGACAGTAAAGTTTTTATTTTATAAAAATATGGATGCAATTAGTGTACGTGCTATGAAAATTACTATTATGGATTACCGAGTTACTGGGATTAACATATGTTAAAAAATTATTATCATATCGACGTAGTGCTATCTTATACTTATGAGTTAATTTTGGACATGGTCCGATACTCAATTTTCAGATCAACATTTAGCACTTTGCATAAATGTTCCGCAAGATGATAGGAATGTAAGTTAGTAATTGGACTTGGAAGTATCCATGAAATGGTCGTGTATCTAATTTTGTGAATTTGTGAATTAAATCTCGCATCTTGCCCATGAAGTTAATTAATTAATCTTTTAGCTAGGAGGACGCCTAGTAGTGTCCAGAAACCGAATCTTAGGGTTCACGTGGGAAAAGATTGCTTGGTACAAAAAGTCAGAGGATCCCAGGATGAATAGGAATCAAAGTTTAAGATCAAAGCAAGAAGCTAGGTAGGCTAGATGCCCAACATGCCCTAATAAGTTAATATTAAATGTACATATTTAATTATGTGAAGGGACATAATTGGTATGTATGGGAACCTTTGGTTGGACCAAAAACGGGTTGAAACGACAGTGATCTTCAATGGCAATAACAAGTTCTACGAGTTGGCAACAACTCTAAGTCGACATGTTGGGATTATATGCCCTTGTTGTCCATGGTTCGTGATCATGTTAGTCTATAAAGACCGATGCACGATGATCCACATGCTCAATGTGTTCCTAGTTTTATTTTCACAAAGTTCAATTACAAAAAAAAAAAAAATGAAAAAAAAAGTAGTGTTTTAGGTGAAACTGTTCCATAGTCAAACGGGCATGAGGAAATAGTAATATGGTGACGGCCATTTTCAATGACAACCTCTATTTATATTGAAATTTCATATGTGTCATGATGTAAATTCCAATTGCATTCCTTCCTCGAAATCTCGATAATGGCCAAGTCTCTAGCAAAGATGAAAAGGTGCATGGAGTGGGAGATCCTATGAACTTTTTTGACTAGGGTCAAGTATGAGATCCTAGGATTGGAGGGCATGCACCAATAAATATTGTCACTTTATACATCAAAAGGTGCAAATCTTGCCCCCATTGTTTGCTCTGCAAGCGTAATAGGGTTCAAGATTCTCATGTAGATCTGCTCCCCACTCCCTCCTCATTTTGTCCCTTTTGAGAGCAGCTTCAAGGGATGGCACGCTCAGGAGATGAGCCGAGAGACCATTAGAATAATCAAGATAAGGTTGCTTGCTTTTTTTTAATTAGTAGGGTGTCCTATGGTTTATCTTTTGACCTCATTCCAATGAACCTAATTAACAGCTCTCGTCTTTTGTTGAATCCAGGTGTCTATCTTTGGATAATATTCTATGAAGGTCCGCAATTTTTTGCATGATTCCAAGTGCACCCAAGCACAACGACTCTAGACAACCCTCCAATTCAAAATATGGCAGGAATTGGTGGGCTTGAGTAGCTTTGATTCCATCTTGTTGAGCCCATCTTAGAAGGAGAACAACATTTTTGAAGCGGAAAATTGTGGACCTTTATAAAGGCGGGATCGAGTTGTAAAAGCCCATCAATTCATGCCATTTTTGAATTGGCACGTTCACCACCAGAAATGTTGCAAGAGGACCCGAAGAACTTGCTCATTCATTAAGTGCCTTCCATTCGCAAACTAAAACAAAGACAAGCCTGACACCAAGAAGTTCTCCCGCTGTCACCTATAGGTACTGTTTAAGATATATATTTTTTTTTTTGACATTAATTGTTGCTAAAACTTGATGTTTCGTGTTACACCAAAAAATTTTAATTGCTGGTCTTGCTGTTGTGATTAGAATGGTATCCTACATGATTTTTGCATACCAATTGTAACGACTTGGCCCGACAAGAGCGTGAAGTTATTGCCAAGGAGCGGCTTCTGGCAGGTTTCTAAGATGGCAAAGGGCAATGAATAATCTCCTGGAAAAGTGCCCACCCAAATGCCAAAGGACAAAATCGCAAGGCTCAATTTGGGACGGGCTAAAGCGGATAAGATTTTGAGTGAATTAATTCAAGGGTGTTCAATATGGTATCAAAGCAAGACCCCATGCAAGAGATGTGTGGTTCACTGATGAATTATGTGAAAGTTAGTGGGCCTATAACAATCAGTTTGACAAGGTCATGGAGTGATTGTTGGGTCTAGGGGGCTTGAACAAAAAACAACTCCTGACAGGCTTTTAAAATGTCGAATGGGACAAGAATAAACCGAATTGTGCACCGAATAAGGGAAAGGTTTTTGAAAATATATATGTGAAATTTGAATTAACTCACGAGCCTTGTAACAAAATGGCAACACTTAGTATTAGAACTCCAATTTTCAAGCGTGCTTAGGTGAGAGCATAATCAAGATAGGTGACCGCTAAGGAAAGTGTCCACGTATACGTCAAAGAGCAAAACCATGAGGCTTGATAGGAGATAAGCCAAAGCGAACAATATCTCGAATGAGTTAACTCAATATGTCATAGCAACATCTAAATTTACTTACTCAATTAAGTAAAAACAAAGTCACCTACCCATGGACGATTAACAAGAAAATTACTTCAATTGTAATTAATAAGTCTAAATAAGACCAAACCAGAAAGATCACAAACTCAATTCTTTTTTGGCGATAGATCACAAACTTCATTAAAAAGAAAAAATCCAATAGAGTTTCCATTCACTCCTGAAATTTGTTAATTGTAATGTCTTATCCAACTTAAAACTAATAAAAGTTCAAATCTTAAAAGTCACTATGCTATGATTTCTAGTAAAAGCAACACCTAATTTACACAACTTAAGTCATCAATCAATTCAGCTCGAGTCATAGCAATCCAAGTTAACTCGAAAGTCAAAATCATAATCATCTTATGACTAGCCAAAAATGAAATTAATTTTAAAAAAAATAAAGTATATTGAATTTGTTTGATCAAATTCCTTCCCCCATTGATTTCTTTTCTTTGAACCCTAGTCTTTCATCATGCTAACCAACTTTCTAATCAAAATAACTTCACTAGATAAAAGAATATCATGGCTAAATTCAACAAATGCCAACAAGAAACTTACTGGAATATACAGATTTTCACTTGTTTGATAATTTTTTGAATTCTCATTAAATTAGGTAAAAACACATGGATCGCTCCTTTACTTTCATTGTATCTCTAATAAGTGAAAATGTTTTATGCGAGGTTCACTACAAAATAATTGAATTTCACATATAAGGAGTTAATCAAAGTGCTAAAAAATATTCACAAGCAGTAATTATATTTCCTTCATGTTGATTTCATTTTCTTTTTTGGTCAAAAGAAAACCGTCCAATATCCGAGAATTTTCTATCGAGATTCCTTCTTATATGTGCTCCATCTCTGTCTTGCCAATTCCATTTCGGTGGCAATTTGTGGTCGGAAAAGCACCATGACTCATAGGAACAATGGCGTCGTTACCATAGCAACAATCACATTTATATATGTCATACCTTCAAACTAATTATTCATTTTATCTAGTATATTTCTCTCTTATTAGTTTTAACTGTGAAAAGGAACTTCAGTAGAACCCCTCCTTGATTTGACATAGTGATTACAGTTTATTAAGCAATCTTCTTCAGGAAGTTGATACGGCCGTCTAAGATGTTGCACCTTTAAATCAAGTCTTACTAAATACAAAACTTATATCACTTTTATAGCGCCACACAACTATAGTATTAGCACCATGAGGTCAATCATTAAGGAACAGAAATGTGAGCATGGATTATGCACATAACACGTCTGATTCCTCATACCACTAGGCACAAAAAATTGATAGTTTGAACACTTAACCCGGACTTTGGTTCACGTCTTATCTAGTCCATAAAAATACTACTTGCTCCATGAAATTAGGGCGGTATTCATGGACCTCCGGCTTACCTACCCGAGTTGGAATTTCTTGTCATAAACAGAAAGACCATAACACAACCACACCTCCACCAAGTGAAATCTAGGTCGGGAGGTGTCTAATGTTTTAGCCCACTATGAGGTGGAATGTTTCACAAAATGGAATTTGAACGTAGCCAATTGAATCGAGGGTATAAACTCGATTGATCAAATGAAAGAGCCTCCAAGTTGAAGCACTGCTCAATCGATATTAACCCTTGAAAAAGAGAGTATGTGGCAAAATCTCTCAAACTCGGCATGCAACATGCACCTTCGAGATCGTCGGCCGAAACTAGACAATCTCTAAAAACCTTCAGAAAGAAACAAGTCCAGTGGACTGCGACCCCAAGGAAAACCTAACTAGGTACAATGTAAGGGACAATGACATGGTGGGGTTCCTCCAAAATGAGGGATTACTCTCGTAATTTTCCCCCCCGGCCTATTACAACAATTCGTCCATTCGTTTGGGAAATGACGAGTCCAATGTACGGGACAGCAACCCCCCAATAATTCCGTCAATAATTAGAACGATCTTTGCCCTAGGAGAAATTCCTAGATTGTAACTCCTAAACCCTGTTGTTGCCGCTGCCTCGATTCACTTCATAGTCGATGTCAATGACAAAGGATCAAACCATTGTTGTGTCCGCCAGGGACCCTTTATCATCTTCTCTCCCTCTTTATATGGTTTTTCTCCCTTTGGCATTCCACATGAAGCAACGTACCCTCTTCCTTCAAGGCAAAATCTTCCTTCTCTTACTATAGATGCTAATGAGCTCCCTCACATCCGCGCCGCGGCCGGCGACGCCCCCGCCGTCCCCGGAGTTCTCCCCCTCCTCGGGGCATCTCGTCTACGTGCCGTTCTGCCTCAAGGACCCGACCCTGAAGGCGAACCCCGCTTCGAATTGGATAGAGCGCTACGATCCGGCTACCAATTCTTGGTCCTACGTGAGCCTGATCCCTCACGTGGCGGAAGGACATGTCTTGAAGGGCTTCGCGATGGTGTCGGTTGGAGAGACGATTTACGTCGTTGGCGGCCGGCTCTGCCGCAAGGAGATGGCTCACGTCTCCGATCTTTTAGCCGACTGGGTCGACGTCGAGGTGGAGATACTCTCGACCTTCATGAAGTACAACGCGAGGACCGAACGGTGGTCCGAGTGCGCGTCGCTGGGGACCCCCCGTTCGGATTTCGCGTGCACCGCTTGGGACGACAAGATCTACGTCGCGGGCGGGCAGTCGAATTTGGGCTGCGCTAGGGGGATTTCGTCCGCGGAAGTGTATGATCCGGTTCTAGACGTGTGGAGTCCTTTGCCCGACATGAACACCACGAGGTACAAATCGGTCGGCGTGACATGGCAAGGCAAGATCCATGTGGTGAGCGGGTTCGCGGAGCGGCTGAACTCGGACCGGACGTTCCCGTTCATCACCGAGCGAAGCTCGGCCGAGGTTTTCGACCCGAGGACCGGGACGTGGGAGCTGATGGTGAGGATGTGGCAACTGGACGTGCCCCCCAACCAGATCGTCGCGGTCGACGGGAAGCTGTTCAGCTTCGGAGATTGCTTGAAAGCTTGGAAAGGCCACATTGAAGCGTACGATGCGGAGCTCAACATGTGGAACGAAGTCGAGAACTCGTGCCACCGCGAATTGTCGCAACCGGCCAAGAGGCTCTTTCTTACCGTGGCACCCGTCGGGACGAACCTGTACTTCTTGCGAGGGTATCGGTTCTCCGGGGAGCCGCCGCAGATCGTCTCCATGGCAAGCAAATTCGACACGTCGGCGACCACCTGCGACGCGTGGACAAGCTTCGAGTCAGTCGTGGAAGCGGCGGAGAAGGAGATTTGCAGCCACTGCTGCGTCGTCAAGCTCTTGTGATAAGCTTGACACGAGCCTAGGTCCATCTGGGTCTCAACTGAGCCTACGCTATGTACTTGAATCATTCTTTATAAGGTTATGTCGCGTAAAATCTTGTTTTGGGTCTCATCGTACTATCGCTGCCGCCTGATTTTGTCCGTGGTGTTTGATCAAACTCAAAGAAAAATTTTAGTGAAAAATCGCATAAGCAATGGAGCTAAAGATCAATTAATGGTCGTGGCGAAATTAACTCTCCCGGATATTAGCTTTATCGATAAGAAAAGGAGAGAAGAAATTTTGAGAAAATTTCAAGTAAAAATTTGAAATGCTCTCATTTTTTCAAATAAGAATTTAAAGTATACCTTATTTTAAATAAAGGTATGAAGTGACATCATATTCTCAAATAATAGCTTAAAGTAAATCTTAGACCCCGTTTAGTTCAACATTTGGAATTGGCTTTTGGGCTCTAAAGGAGTTTGGCCAAATGCAAACATATTTGATTCAATTTTTTTTGACAACTTTAGCAATATATAATTGCATCTCCAAATAGCTTTAAGAGCCTTTAGCCTAATATAGCTCTGGAGGTATTTTGGGAAGTTGCATCTTCGTAATGCAAGTCACAGTACTGTTCATCTTCTTCGGAGAAACGAACCAAGGCCAACAACCGCCGGCCAAGGAGTTGTTCGCGCCGGCAACCATCACTTGAGGCGTTGCCCAACCCTGGCGACCGCCGCTTAAGGTCGCGCGATCTCAGGCTTCGCTCGACGATGCCTGGGGTCCAGCGGCAACAAGCGACCGTCACTTGGGTTGCGCAAACACAGGCGACCCCTGCTTGAGGTCGCCAACCTAGACGATCGCTTGGGTCATCACCCCAGGCATCGCTTGAGATCCAGTGACCTTAGCCAAGGCTATCCGGTGGCCAAATTTGGTCGCCAATGGCTACATTAAAAAGAAAATAAATAACTTTTTTTATATATAAAATCTAACAAAAGTCCTTTACAATATGTAGTTTTTACCAAACAGTGTTTAAGCTAAAATCCTTTTACAATGCACTTTAAAACTACAATTTACCAAACGCTATTTGCATTTTTTATAAACCCCTTTAACTCAAAGGTATTTGCATTTTCCCAATGACATTTACCCAAAGCCGAACCAAATGGGCCCTATTTTAAATAAAGGCTTGATGTGCTATCGTATTTTTAAATAAAGATCGAAGTAGAATTTCTTTCAAATAAAGATCCGCAGTGGCCATATCAATCTTAAAAAATGGCCTAAACTTACCAATCGAAGGGAATTTTCGTCTTTTACCTTTTCCAATTTTTTTCCCCTTTTCTTTTCTTTTTCTTTTTATTTTTCCCTTACTAGACATGGCGGAGGTTGCCAAACTCAACCGGAGGCTGCCCAATGCCAACAATGGCAACCCTCGCCCTCGCTAGGGTTGGCGAGGTGAGGGCAACCCTTTCTCAACACCGGCGATGGCCAAGGGGGAAAGAGGAAAAAGAAAACATAAAAGAAAATAAAAAAAAAATCAAAATTTAAATATATATATATATATATATATATATATATATATATATCCCTTCTCCGATAACCAGGTTAGTCACTGACTCGCAAAAATTATTTGAGACAAGGTGGCCACTTCATACATTTATTTGAGACGATTTGGTCACTTCAAACTATTATTTAAAATAATATCTACTTCGAGAACTTATTTGAGAAAATAATGACACTTCATACCTTCTTTTGAAATTTTTCCAAAAATTTTCGAGTTTGGCTTATGTTACTGGATCAACCGATCAAGGGACTAGTATGCCAATGTTTCGACCGGTTTGACTGATCGGACGAAATGGACTGGAATGCCCACCCACGGTTCGACCCAGTTCCGGGTTCCTTTTGACTTGACTTGGTAAAACAGTAACGGAGTCTCCGATGAGGATGTTTTATTTTAGTGTGTCTTTCTCCTCCATCCCCAAATTGCCCGCAATTGGAGGTGCTTCCCCTACACACGAAAAGGATGACGACATTAGAAGAAGCCCAACTTTGTTTGGAAAGCATTGGGCCTCTCAAGCAAAAATGGTGGGGCCCACGGACTTTTGGGACATAGGTGGGGCCCCACCAACTTCCTCTTTTTTTTTTTTTTTTTTCCTGTCTTCTTTTCGTTGGGTCCTCTTTCAAGGATAGATTGGACTGGATCATTAGGAACCTAGCCCTAGGTGATATGCCAGCATCAAGACCCTAAGTTTGTCTGTCTCTGTTTTCTTCCAAAAGTTCCTTTGAACGGGACATGATGCTTTTTTGGATCGAGGAAAGACGGGGAATTGATTCTAGGGTAGGGCGAGCACTAGGACGAGAATCAAGAATCTATCATGTTGGCTCATTTTTAATTTTTTGGAATCAACGGAACCAATCGATCTTAAAATTGAACCGATCAATCATATAAATTATTTTTGCAGAATGTCAATACGACCGGCTAATTTTGAAATTCAACCTCTTTATTTTTGAAAAAGTTCTCAATTTAAAGACTTGTAAGATTTGGATTTTTGAACCAAGTCTACACGGATGTTACCAAAATTTATTACCCAGGAACCAAATTGGTCTCCGTATCAAACAACTCGACATAAATTGGATAAGACCGGTTTAGTTCAGTGGTTCTCAGATTGAACTTATCTCCAAAGGAAAGAGGATTTCTATGATTCTTGGAGGATCCATTCACGTCCTCAATAAATCATGTTTTGGTATGTTTTATTATACTTTCTATCAATAATACCGTATCATACAATTATTTTAAAGGTTTTAGATAAACAAACGACAAATACTCTCTTATAATGAAATGACCACCATCCTCGAAAATCGGATTATTGGAGATTAGTAGAAATTCGCCCCTCCAAATAATTTCAAGTGGCCCCTAGGCTAGGCATGGCGTTTTGTTTTGTCGTAGATTGAATTACTCATCTCATCCCCAGAGGCAACTAAGATGATTTTGCACGGTCGTCAAAGTATTCTTTCCTAATCTGACGATCACTAATCCTCAAGGAGTCCACATCACGAGGGATTCATCAAAAATAGTAGCCCCTAGCCCTCTCCCTTCACGAATCCCAAGTGGTCCTCCCAAAAAGGCTAACGACACCTACCCCTCTCCCTCCCTCTCTCTCTCTCTCTCTCTCTCTCTTCTCCTTCTCCTTTTGGGGCAGAGAGATGAGTGAACAGAACGTGGGGGGTGGTGGCGGTCCAAGCTGGGAAGGAAGGGGAAGACTTATACCGGCGCATGAAAAGAAGAGAAAGTGAGAGCCCCGTTCACGTGAGCGCCGAAGCCAATGGCTCTCGCTCCTCGCACGACGCAGCCACGGCCGCAGGGAGAGCAGACATCGCCCCGACCCACACGCACCGTGAGAAAGAGAACGAAGAATCTGAGTCAAGCCCCCCTCCTCGCGTCGCGTTCCAACAGCTTTTCTTCTTGCCGGTCGAAGAAGTCGAAGGAAGCTTTTTCTGGGGCCCCCTTTTTGGAGCCGAAAGCTCCTTCCTTCCTTTTTCCCACGACACCTCGACCCCACCACGCGTTTTTGCGCACGACTGTGCATGAACAGTTTTTCGGCTTGTCTGGCGCCAAAAAAAAAAAGAGGGGGGAGAAGTTGATGATGATGCCATTCGTGATCTTTCGGCTGATGGTATTAGATTCTCTGGAACTCTTTTTTAATCTGAGATGCAATGTCAATCGAATAAATTTCTAGATTATTTTGAGAATGTTCGATTGCATCGTTGGTTCGGAGGAATTATTTCAAATCCTGAAAATGCCATTCACTCGAATAGAGGAATGTCGTCTTCTCCTTTAAGCTTTCAATTCATATCACTTTTAACTGAGAATTAAGTGATGAAACTAAATCCTCTAAGCCTATTAAAAGTATGAATTATGTGTCGCATCCCTTGTTCTTCTGTGTCCTTGCACAATTTTTTGTCGAATGAAGTAATCCGAAAGTCACTTTTGAAGATGGTTGCACAATTCTTTTTTTGATTGTGTCTTTTTCAATGTTTATGGTCTCCTTCTTTGTTCTCTTTTTAGCTTTTTATCATTCTGATTTTTCTTTGCTTTTCCTCACTATTCATCTTCTTTTTATGGCGTCTCACCGTTGCTTGAGAGGGCCACTTATGGTTATCGAGGTCTCGGTAATGGTTGACGACCCTTGTCCAAATCTTTGGCATGAGGGAGTTGCAATCCTCGCCTACCATCATTGAGGCCCTGCTGACCCTCGCCGACTCTTTCTTTTTGACTATGGTGGGGCGATATAAGAAGAAAATGAACAATTGTGTCTTCTTAGTGATGAAATGGGAGGAGATGAAGACATAACGAAGAAGATGAATAATGGTGTGGGAAAGGAAAAAAAAAAAAGGAAAAAAAAATCTAAAAATAATTACAAAAGCACGTGGTTTCTTTTCATTTTTCCACATCAAGCATCAATTTTTTTCTCATCAGGCATCAACTATTTTATGTGTCATTCACTAGCCATACCATATAAAACAGCTAGTGTCAACTGCACAATCACATCAATTTTTTCCAATTTAAATTTCTCGGATATACTATATTGAAAAATCGTCAAAAGTTTTAGGATTACATTGGCCAAATTAAAAAATTTATAATTGAATTGAAATCTTTACAATATATTTGGGACTTCTTGGGTAATTTTACTTATCTTGTTACTGGCAGTCTATGTATTCTTGCTCAAAATTTAAAGTTGTTTAATTTCTATTTTCAAAATGATTGATGTACTTTTAAAATGGCTAGTGTTGGTGTGTTTGGATCATTCTAAGATGGATTATGCTGACGTAGACCTATCACTGTCGAAAGATGCTGACTTAGATCGATCTAAATTTTCTTATGCTCCGGATGCGGTGTCTACGTTACAAAATATTGGGGTTAGATGGCCTTAGGTGCCTATTCGGCATTGCATATACGCAAGATGTCCTAATAAGAATGTGATATGTCCAATCTGTCCAAATAAACATTCTCGACATCCAATGCAATATTCCTGAGAGCAACTTCAAGGGATACTATAAATTGTTGCTAAAAATGAAGACTATTTGCAGACGATTTTGTAAATAGAGTAAAAGGACAACTATTATAAGGATGTGAACAGAAGGCAAAAATAGACGTAATCAAATCTTGAAATTTGTCAAATTAATGTCGTCAAATACCTCCTTCAACTCCGTACCTCCTTCAACTCCGTCTAATTTGATCGAAAGAAAATACTGATTTGGAATACAATTTTAGTCTTTTCATTAAATGCATGGCAATGATGTAGTGCCAAGTAAGTAATAAGCTTCAAAAACTAAGAAAAAGGAAAAGATTATATTTGTTTCTTAGAAAATTTTCCATGAAAAAATATTTTCCTCATTTTTTAGAATTTGAGTTGCTTAAGAAAATTAATTAATGAAAAATCATTTTTCAATCAAAGGAAAATGTATACTTAAATTCACAAAATAATAAATTTATTCACAGATAAAAATTCATTTTGAATATGACTAGATATAGGAGTTTGGATCAAAAAGCTTGATGCTTGAGCTCGGAACCTTGATTCCTTTACTCGGGTCTTTGGCAATCAAGTCCACATCCCTAATGCTCATACCTAGTTTTCTAGTGGCCATGCCCGAGTATCTTGGTCTTGGGCCCCAATATCTTAAGGTTGAGATCGGTTTCTTAGCGACCAAGCCTAGGTCCACAAAGGCTAAGCCTAACTCTCTCGAAACCAAGCTTAAGACTTTAGTGCCCATGCTAGGGTTGTCCTAGTAACTATGCCTGCATACCTAGTTCGTTCACCCAAATCACTGACGCCCAGGTCTGGATCCATTAAGGCTAAGCTCAAGTCTCCCATAACCATGTTCGAAACAACATTGTCCTTCTAATTCCCTGGTAGCCATGCCCGAGGACCCTACTCCCACATTCAAGTCATTGGCGTTTAGGCCCAAATCCATTAAGGCAGAGTCAAATCCATAGAAGCCAGGCCTAGATCCATCAAGGCTAAGCTTAGGTCTGTAAAGGCTGGGCCCCAAGCCTAGGATCTCGGTATTCATGCCAAGGTCAGCCGTGGGCATGCTTATATACTCGGCTGCCAAGCCCAAATCATTGGCCCTTGAGTTTAGGTTCATTGACACCGAGCCCCACTCCTCGTTAGAGTGGGCTAGGCCCCTTAAGACTAGGTGCAAGACCTTGGTACTTGTGCCCTAGTCCATAGCTACCATCCCTTGGTCTTTGGGGGCTAGGCTCAATTCCAAGAGCCGAGCCCAACACCTCAGTGCTCGTGCTTGGATGCATAGCAAACATGCCCATGGGCCCTTGGCCAAGATCCATCGAGCTCAAGCCTAGGTCCTTGACTACTCGACCCAAGTGCCTCAAGGCCAGGTGCAAGACTTCAATGCCTGTGCCTAGGTACATGCCAATGTCATTGGCACTCGGACTTGGCTGGGCCTTGGTCCACAAAGGCCAAGTCCAAGACCTAGGTTCGTGCCCAAGTCCAGGCAGTTTTTCTCGAGTACCCAACTCTTACTCCCAAGTTAAGGCCTTGCTCTCTAGAGGCCGCGCTTAGGACTCCAATACCCTTGCTTGAGTCCGTGGCAGCCATGCCCTAGTGTTTATCTCCCGTACTCAACTAATGCTTCGCCTCGGTTCCTTGATGGTAGGGTCCATGTCCATAAAGGCTGGTGCCAAGTCCCTTTAGGTCAAGCCCAAGATCCCAATGCCTAAGCCTTGGTTCCTTGTGACTATGCTTGGGCACCCAGCTCTTGTGTTGAAGTTACTAGCACCCGGGTTTTGGTCCATCAAGGTTGGGCCTAACTCCCTAGTTCTCATGTTTGTGTCCAAGAAATATTGGCTAGATGTTCCTAGTATTAACTCCCGCGCCCAAGTCGTTAGGATTCTAACAGATGGATGTAAATTAGGGGTGAGCATCGGTCCAGGGTCAACCCTGGACCGACCCAATCCTGTCGGTCTTGGTCCGGTTTCCAAGGAGATTAGGCCAGTCCTTGGTCCTAAAATTCCTGAACCTACACTGTGCAGGTTGGTTCTCAATCCTGAGAGTTTCGAGTCAGTCCAACCCGGACTAATCCTGACTCTATATATATAACATTACTTATAATTTTTTTATATAGAGAAAACCTTAAAATAAATGGTATCAACCATATTAAATAACTTTTTAGTAAGGAGTTCAAGTAATTTTATATTGTTCTTTAATAACTTATATTTTTTATGTCTTTTACGATATCAATAGTCATAATTTACGAATGAGGAAAATATTTTTGTGAGGAGTTCTCATGGCATCCAAAAAGGCATAAACAGCTCCTTATGGTATAATTCTCTAGTATTTATTTTCTTCTCGTCTTATTTGTTTTATTAGTCTTCAATTTGCCAAAATCGAAAGAAACAACTTCTTCGCTCATCACTTGACACTCGCCTCACTCACTTTGGGTCACTCATGCCGCTCGCCGCTCGATACTCGCTTGGCTTGTTGCTTCACGCTCGATATTCAATGCTCATTGTGTTCGATGCTCATCCCACTTGATTCTCACTGCTTGCCTTTCTTAGCTGACCTTACTCATCATCGAATCTATTAGGTTGGTATGGTCCTTGATTGCCTTTTAAGGAACACAAAAAATGAAATAAAAAATTATTGGTTGGTCTTGGGTTGACCCTAAATCCGAATCGAACCCATTGGGTCAATTCGATCATCAATCTTTTTTTTAAGGAGTACAAAAAACGAAATAAAAAATTATTGGTTGATCATGGGTTGACCTTGAAATCGACCGAACCCATTAGATCGGTTCAATTCTCAATCGCTTTTTAAGGAGTACAAAAAATAAAATAAAAAATTATCGATTGGTCTCGAGTTGACCTTGAACCGGACCAAACCTATTGGGTTGGTCCGGTCCTCGGTCCCAAGCTCAGTAGGGTCGGTCCTCGGTCCCAAAATTTGAGGACCAGCACTATGTAGGTTGGTCCTAGGGTTAGGAGGCGGACCGGCCCAATTCGAACCATGCTCACCCCTAATGTAAATTATATCACACATATAGTGTATGTTGCAAATCAAGCTTTCCCATCCAAACGAAGGAAAAAAAACCTTTTAATTCATTTTTAGGTTTCAGTCAAATACCAGATACTATCGTTATTTTCCTTGAAAAAATTACTTCTTTAGAAATGTCAAATTTTTTACGAAACAAACGGAACAAAAAAAACCACCAGCTTTTTACCAACTTAAATAGATCAATTAGTAACGTCACCAAACAAAATGTACGTTGATCTGGTGAACTCCCTGCAATGAGAAAAGATTAGAAGAAACAAGGCTAATTAAAAAGAAAAAAAAATTGATTAAAAACTTAAACAGACGTACTCGCTGATGTGGGGTTTGTACGAAGTAATATTAATTAGGCGATTAAGTATAGTCACCTTTGCAATACTAAAAGATCAAACGAAAGATAAAAAATTAAGGGATAAGTGCATTGAAAGTCCTAAAATTTGTCATGAAAATGCGATTAAGTTCTAAAACTTTTAAAAAGTGTAATTAAGTCCTAAAACTTTCAAAAAGTGCAATTAAGTCCTAAAACTTGTCACAAAATACTACTAAGTCCTAAAACTTTCAAAAAGTGCAATCAAGTCCTAAAACTTTTCAAAATGGTTCAATCAAAGTCCTTCCATGGATTGCACTTTTTGAAAATCTTAGGACTCGCTTACTTTCAAAACAAGTTTTAGGACTTTATTGAACTTTTTGAAAGTTTTAAGACTTAGTTGAACTTTCGTGATAAGTTTTATGATTTAATTGCGCTTTTTTAAAGTTTTAGGACTCAATTGCATTTTCATGATAAGTTTTAGGACTTCTAATGCACTTATCCCAAAAATTAAAGGAAAAAAAAAGGTACAAAATTTAAGAGGAAAAAGAGAGAGCGATTTGGGACATAGAAGAGATTAGCGAGTGGCGAGGACGGTTGATCTTCGCCGGAGTTTTGGCAAGAGCTGTGACCCTCGTGCCACAACTAGCGGGGCTTGCAAGTCCTCTATCATGATTTTTTTCCTTTACTTTAAAGATGCGTTTGGTAATCACAATAAAATTTAAGATATCATAAAATTTATCATATCCTACATTTGGTACTAATTCAAGACAGGATAAAATCGAATATGATGAGGACATAAACCGGATAAAATTATCTTATGAAAAGGTAGAATAAAGGTAGATAAAATTTCTGACATTTATAATATAAAGTTATTTTTCTCAAATAACAAATTTCTTAAATTAACAAAATTAAAAGTATATTTAAATATAAACAATATTTGAATTATAATATAATAAATATAAAATAACAAAAAATAACGATTGAATTATTTCAATTTAATCTTATTTATATATGTATTCGAATTTAATTCTATTTTATGATATAAATTTAATATATAAATATAAATAAATATTTATATTTATTATATATTTTAGGTATTTTAGTATTTTAGGTATATTAGTATAGTTTACTATTTTATAAATTTTTATTAGAGAATGATGGAATGGGAAGAAAGAAATAAAAAAAGAAATTAATTAAAAAAGAGAGAAAATAAAATAAAGTAAAAGCAAATAAAAGGCAAGAGTATCACAAGAGATTTTACTTTTTTTTTGTTTATGAAATTTTTTGTTCATTTATATTAATGTGCCATTTATACTAAATAATATACGTGATATAATTTGATTATATTCGACTTTATTACTTCAATCACCAAATAGTTGATAATATATGAAATTCAAAAATCATATCATATCAAATTCTATCCCGATAAAAAATTTCGGACGACCAAATGTAGCTTAAGATTTTAGTTTCTTTTTCTTTTATATTTTCATTTTTCACTCTCCTTTCCTTTCTGTTGTCTGGTGAGGCCCTCGACCCGTGCCGGTAGGATACAAGCTTGATGTGCTCACTCTCCATCATGATGTTCGTTCCTTTTTTGAAACTTTTTGGCTTGTTTATTCTAATTTTTTTCATTTTTTTATTTAGCTAAGGCAGTGACCATGTTAACGTTATTTTCCTTCAAAAAATATCATAAAAAAAGTCAAGTTGATATTTTCCGTCACTCAAAATTAACAGAATTAACAAAAGCATTGGATTGCATTAATTTAATAAGTTGTAAGAATTAACAGCACCTTTTTTAATAAGTTTTAGAATTCGATTCCATTTCACAATAAGTTTAAGGATTTTTAGGGTAGTTATCTCTTAATTTGTATGCTTCGATTTTAGAGGCGGATAGTCTCTTTTCATATTCTTTTTGCCAAGACCACTTAAAAGGAATCCATGAATCGTTGAGTCAACACAAGCTCATAATTACAATGGTACTGTTAGCCTAAGCCTACCAAGCACTTGGATATTCTACCTTTTAATAATTGATGCAACTATAGCCAAATCAACCCTAATTCTCGAGCAATAATAAATAATGTGTTTCGTGCGCACATGAATGTTGAGAGAATTCTAAACCCTACATACTGAAGAAAAAGAAAATCTATTAATGGATACCAAACTAAGAGCACTAGTTTCCCCACTATCAAGAATTAGTGGAAACCTAATTGGGTTTAGTGGAGAGGAAAAGTGCTAACAAAGTCCTAAACTTACTGTATTAATACAAATTCAATCATAAACTTTTTAATTAGATTAATTTAGTCTTAGATCTTTTACATTTGTATCAATTTTGACCAAAAATCGTTGATGTGAATGCTAATTATCCTATATGGCACGATCAACCTCTAACGTGAAATTTTTTGATAATATATTAATAATATCTTGATTTTTTTTTTTTATTTTCTTTTCTTCTCTTTATTTTGTTTTTGGGTTGAGGACTGATGAGGGTCACCGGCTTAGCACTGGGTGAGGGCCACAACGTCCTCACCTAAGGCCAGCAAGGGTTGGCCGACGACTGTTGCCAGCCCTCAATCTCCGAAAAATAAAAAGAAAAAAAAGGAAAAACCATAAAAAAAAAAAAAAAAAAAATTTCATGTTAGCACCAGTCACGACTTATAAGATGGCTAGCATTTATGTTAACAATTTCTTATCAGAATTTGTCAGATAAACTGAATTGGCACAAATATAAATGGTTTATAACTAAATCGGTTCAATAAAAAAGGTAATAACTGAATTAATATTAATCCAATAAATTTAAGACTTTTTGTTTTTATACTTTTGCCCCGGATGGAGTACCAGGACTGCAAATTCCAAATTAGATCCATGAAGATTGATTTAAAAAAAAAAAAAAAAAAAAAAAAGGTTTAAACACATCATCTTTCACATTGTGATTTGATTACCTTAAATCGAATCACTCAGTTGAATGATCCGATGCAAGGGGAGGAAGCAGGTGGAGCCAGATGGAGACAAGAGGTTGGGGAGACGTGATGGGGGGCAGGGGCAGCGGCCCGACACGGCGCATGTGAGGATTCAAATCCGAGCGGTTCTTCGTTTTTTTATGTTGTTGTATTGATGACGACGCCGACGGTGTCGTCGGACACGGTCGCTGCTCGTGGGGATGCCTGCAGCCGTACGATCGAGCCGGGGGCTTGTCTTTGCCCCATTTTTGCTCGGACAAAAGTACTTTGCGGTATCAATGCATCGTCCGGAGACCATCAATGCTTTCCGGATTGATTTGGTATTGCCGATTGAAACATTTTTGAATCCGTGGCCATGCCGTGTTCCCTAAGCGACTCGCGAATTTTCAATGAGTTTAGGGTTGATTACGAATCGAATGTTCTGATGGGTTACAATCATATGCTGTTTTGCTCTGTTCTCGAGCCGACGGCTTGCGACCTTGGGTTTGCTAACGGCGAGTATTTTTGGAGGCCTTCATTTGCGAGAGGGTCCATGATGATCAATAATATCGGGAGCGACCTGTTGTGCGGCCATGTGATACGGCTTTTCATAGAGGAACTCGAGAGGAGTTACCTACTTTTATTTAGTAACCCATATAAGCATGATGGGATTTTTCCCATTCTTTTTATGATTTTTAAAAGACTTTTTTAAGATATGCACATTTCAAGACGCACAAACAGCTTGTAAAGTTTCTATAACCAACTAAATTATTTTCTCGTATATTGCAATCGCTGTTCATCGAATTCGGAGGTTGAGTGAAGGACACTACGAAAATTGAGAATTAAAAAATACAAAAATTCGAAAAGTTTTTTTTATTTGTTTATGATTATTTGGAACTTTCCTTGCTTCACCAGGTAGGATCTTTATTTTTTGGGAAAAAACCACCAAAAACCCTAAACTATGCACAAAGTGACAAAATACGCCAAACTTTTTTTTTTTACCACCAAAAACCTCAAACTTTACCACCCGTGACACATTTACCCCAAACTATTTTTTGTGACACAAAAAATCCCGAACTTTCATTTCGTGACACATTTACCCTAAATCTTAGGGGCATTTTGGTTATTTTGCTTTTAAAAATATTTTTCTCTTTTTTTCCTTTTTTTTTTATTTTCTCTTCCCTCCGCCGGCTCCGTGGAGGGAAGCCAGCGTCCGGCGAGAGATGCCCTCATCGGCGTCGGCCCCGCGGGGCGGCCCTTGCTGCGTGGCGAGGGCGGCCCTCATCCGACACGGGCGAGGGAGGCCCTCGCCGGTGTCGGGCTGCTTCGGGCGAGGTGCCCTCGCGGCGTCGGCCGGCGAGGGTGCCCTCGCCGGATCCGACGAGGAGGCCCTCGCCCGACGCCGGCGAGGGCCGCCGACGCCTAGGCCGACGTCGGCGAGGGGCCCTCGCCGGACGCTGACTTCCCTCCGCCGAGCCGGCGGAGGGAAGAGAAAAAAAAAAAAAAAGAAAAAATAAATAAAAAGAACGAAAATACCCTCGATGAGGTAAATGTGTCGCAGATGGCAAACTTTGGGGGTTTTTGGTGGTGCAAAAAAAAAAAGTTTGGGGTATTTTTTGTCATTTTGTACATAGTTTAGGATTTTTGGTGATTTTTTCCTTATTTTTTTATCGGTTGGGCCACGACAACAAATGGAAAAGCTGAGTTTTGGAGCTGTCATTTGGCCCAGGCTGAGGAATCGCTTTTTGTCTCGAAATCAGCCATTCATTTGGTTTCCTTCTCCTTTTCTTTTAAAAAAAAATGAATTCCAAGATGGGAAAATTTGGGGAAAATCTGTATTTTATAGGCTCTGGCTATTCTGGTTTTTGGGCACAACATGCATGGTGGATGGGGATTTCCTCATCTTTGAATGTTGCAACCATGTGTTGCCAATTATTAATTTCCCACCGATTTATTAGTGCCCCTTTGCCGTGAAATATTGGCATGGACATGTCTGGGATTCCGAACCGTAACCTCATCTATTATGGACATGCGATTATTTGCAATCACATCTAAAGCCCGCTTGATCGCCAAGGTTTGACCTGTTCAATACGAGAAATTTCTCTTTTTTTATTATCATTTATGCCCTTCATTTATCGCAATCATAAAAACAAACAATTATTAATTAGGGTCGATAGAGCTCATGTTAGTCTTTATTTATCGACTTTGGTCGATTCAAGTCCCTATGTAGAGATTTAGGTCGATAAAGCCTTAAATGTTATGTTTTAATCAGCTTAATGTCGTGCGGTTGACCTCATCACTAATTTTGTATTTCAAATTCATTTAGATGGGACTTGTGTTTAAATGACAACCTTATCGATGTAAACCACGTCCATCATGGCTGTTTGTAATAGTTTTTTTTTGCTAATTATTTACTTTTGGCTTTAATTTTTTTTAAATTCAAAACCCAACTTTGTGGTTATAAAGAAATCGTATATTTGAGGGAAGGGAAAATGGAAGGCGCATAGAAAATGTGGTAACATAAAATGTCTTACGAGAAAAAATGTAGCAAAAATAATATTAAAATTTCCACATTTTTCTTCACCTATTTGCTCTTTTCTCTCCACCGACTTCCAAACGAAGCATTTGGGTCACTTAAAATTATTCCTTAATAATGGTTTTGGCTTGCTCTGAAGCCACCTCAATTATGGTATAAATAGCTCCAAATGGACGAATCTTGTCGAACAGTGACTGAATAGACTAGCGGTAACCTGTGGTGCTGATCAAATGCTACTTAATGTTAACATGGTGACGCAAACAATTTAATTAATTTATTTATTGCCTCAACATGAACAAAAAAGAATAATGGATAAATTTCATTTGATAGTCAATGATCTTCGGTGAATTTTGTAATCACTTACTCGAATATATCCGGAATGAATGTTACGTTTTACTCTTTTGCAATTTGTATAACACACACATTTCGACGTTTTGCAAAATGTAAAATATTTGAAGCCCTCGAAAATGAATTTCCTGTAATTCTTTGAATTTTGGATAATCTTTGGAATTTCGCCGGAAAATTAAAAATTCAGACATTTCCAAAAGTCCATCATATCTCTCTCTCTCTCTGCACTCTTTGGTTGAATTATTAAGCCCCTTTGCATCAAATCAAGTAGCACGTCCGGACGCCAAAGCCCAAGGGCACAAGTCAATTAATTCGGCTTCTATCATTTCCTGTCCCCCCCCCCCGCCATTCGTTGGCCAAAGCAATCTTTGTTCCTGAAAAAGAAAAAAAAAAATTGCTTTAACTTTGATTTACTCTGAAAATCTTACAATCTTTTCTTAGAATAATTACTTGAAAGTTTAACTTCTCATGGAAGCATAAGGTGGCATATAAACGAGTATCTTTTTGAAAGATTTTCCTAACTTTGAGGTCTATAATTGAAGGATGAAGGCCGCATTTCATATAGTTGATAACACAAAAAGTATGGTCAAAATTTCCAGCTCAGCCACTGGCCGCAGGAAAAAAAAAAAAAGGAAGGAAAGAAAGGAAGAGAAAAAAAAAAAATAAAAGCATTAAATTATTATTAAAAATTATTCACATCGGCGCCAATAATGCTTACATAAAAAAGTCGGCATCTACATCGGCGATTTCCAAATCAAAATTAGTTAAATAGATTGAATTGACATGAATATAAAAAAGTGTATGACTCATTTAGCAAAAAGAAAAAGTTTAAGACTAAATTGATATGATTATAATAATTTTTATTTTTTTTGGTTATTTTTCCATTGAGCAATTGTTTTGACCGTCAAATTTGTTTAGGGCTTTTCAAGTATTGACTTCGACGAAAAAAAAGGGGGTTGTCTTCGCCTTGGGCAGGAAGATAAAAGGCGAGAGAGAAGGAAAACGTGGCTTTGTTCCTATGTTTATTCCCAAATGGAATTCCCCATGTGCCTGTTTGGCATGTGGATTTACTCTCTATTAATGTTGTGACGTTCGCCGTTTGACTATAATGAAAGCTCGTGTAAATGAAACTTTACACAATTTAATACATTGGCATGTGGATGCCCTTAATTTTCTTTCGTAACTTTTATATGCTAACAATATATTTTTTTTTTTTTTTTCAATTTACAGATTTTGGAGTCGTAATAGATAGGGATTGATTAATAGGCTTTCTTTCGTCGAAAAAAATTATATTTATTACTCAAAATGATACATGAGAAGAAATACATAATCTCAATGGCAAAGTAAATCGAACCAAAGCAAGAATATTAAAAGCAAAGCCAAATTCATAAAATGGTGAGGATCGATGAAGCACCAGTAAAGTTACGCACACACATGTTCCACAAGAATGTATCTGTCAAGCAAAATAGTCGGTGGCAAATCACTTGATCTCGTCTCTTTGTTGGTGATGAGCACACACTAGAAATTTATTCTCTAATAATTACAACGTTGCTAATTGGCGGTACGCACTTAGGTTCGGTTTCATTTACACCATTGCCTTACAAGACAATCAAAATAAGTTGAATAAACACATATCTAATATATGGAGGAACAAATCTTCATGATTCAAAGAGACGCAAAAACTCTAGCGATCATCATTAAAGCTAGGGGCAAAGGACATGTACATAAATAGAGTAGAGGGGTATTGCATCCTCAAAAATGTATTTATTAAATTTCCAAATCTAAATTGGGAGAGGGTAACATTCGGATTTAGATCAAGAGAGTTCAAATTCTCAAATCAAGAACCATATCGGGAGAAAAGAGCTCTCAAATCTAAATCGAAATAGAAGAAAAAGCAATCTTCTATGCATAACATGGATACAAAGGTCCTTTATTTCATTATTTTTTCTCATGTGTGCCTATCTTAATCATCATAGCCTTTGATCAACAAAAATAAGCTTTCAATTTAAAATCGTAACTAAAAACGTCAATTTTTGAGAACACGGGTTATATTAGATGCTTTTGGAGCAACTGAATTTTCACGGAAAAAGGCTTCGTCGATTAATTTTGTGCCTGTCGTAGGTCGTGAAAATATGATCGAACTAAGTAAAAATAAATATATCTATAGAAAACTGTTTATATGGACTATCATCGAGCAAAGTATTTTTTCCTTTCACTTTATATTTTTTGTTGATTTAAGTTTCTCCACCGATTGAAATCGTTCCACCAGAAATAATGAGATCGGTCCTGCAAAATTGAACTCGTGAGTTTCAATAATTACTTGGAGTGCATGAAATGATGAGACATCATATATAACAAGATCAATCAAGTGCTCAAAGAATTTTGATATCTCGTTTGTTTTTATGGAGAAAATATTTCGGACATGTTTGGGAAAGCTTCCATCTGTTGTCCCTTGCCTTTAGTATTAAGGTGTGCACGTCAATTCCTAAATCAAGTCCATTACATCATAGAAATGTTAAAGTCAATTTCTCAATGATATCATGCTTTTTATATCTTGGGAAAGTTGTTTGGGGTTTCGGCCATTGGATCAGTGAAAGATTTATGGCGGCATTGGTTTGAAAAAAAAAAAAAAGATGCTTAAACTATCTATATGACACGCGCGAAATTAAAATCACGACATGTTATAATTGAAATTTTAGGGCCAATAATGTTGGACACAACGGACACAATACAAATTGTTCATATAAAATCCAAATATGACATTATACGATAAGCCTTATATATTACACGGATTACCACATTTTATCTTAATTTAATAATCCAAAATGCAAAACGTGGAGAATGCCTCTTAGAAGAAATATATAATATAATCAGTTGGTACATATTAAAGTTCTAGGGTTTTCTTTAGGCCTAATTTAGGCTGCAAAACACTTCAACCGTTGTCAATTCTTTATCCTCCATGAAACTCTTCGCGACCGGCTCGCTTGTTGCGTAAGCACTATACATTTAGATCATAACATGTAAATCTCTAATGTACTTATGTTTCAAAAATGCGCTGAAACACCTAACACTTATCACGAAAGTACAATTGATTTATAAACTATAATCAAGTCTTTAAATTTGTCGTGAATGCACAATTAAATTATGAAACTTTTAAAAAGTGTAATCATATCATAAAACTCATTACGAAGTGTCATTAAATTTTAAAATTTTCAAAACAAAAATATGCAATCGACTTCCAAAATTCGTTATGACGTGCGATTGTATCCTAACAATCATTTCTTTAAAATTTTAAAATTTAATTGCACTCTCACGCTTTCAGTAACTCCTCGTAAAATCGAAAGTCAAATTATTTTAGAATCGATACAAATTCGTGAACACGATCACGACACGCGGGCACGAATTGCAATTTCTTTTGCAGGACTATAGAACTGTCCCTCCGTGTTTGTCGTCATAAAGAGGACACTCGACAGGAGAGAGAGAGAGAGAGAGAGAGAGAGAGGCAGCACAAGCAAGCTACCTCTCCACCTCCCAAAACTCTCTCTCTCTTTCTCTCTTTCTCTCTCTCTCTTCCCCCGCCGGAGGCAGTGCAATGCGGTGACGCGGACGACGGCGACGGCGACGGCGACGGCGAGATGGGAGCTTCAAAGTGGTCCGACGGGTGGTCGCCGATGGGAGCTCCGGCGACGAGGCAAGAGCACTGGCGGCACTTCGACAACTCGGTCAACGCCGTGTCGTTCGGGTTCGTCGCCACCGCCATCCTCATCTCCATGTTCCTGGTCATGGCCATCTTCGAGCGCTTCCTCCGCACCAACTCCCCGGAGTTCTCCGCCGCCGCCGCAGCCGCCGGCGACCCGGGGGGCCGCGGCAGCGGCGGAGAAGGCGGCGACCTCGAGGCCCGGATGGGGTTCAACCCGAAGCTCAATTACCCTTCCCCAAAGGTTAGCAGTTCAGTTCAAGCGAAGGCATTGTTTTTTTGAACTTCCATTTTCGCTGTTCTCTTTCTTTTCTTGGCTCTGGTTTTCGGGATCAGTGCTTTTTTAAGCTCGTTTATGTTCTAAGTAAACGTTTCGACTGCAATCTTAGCAGAGGACAGAGCACATTCTGCTCTCTGCTGGGATCGCATTCTGAGAGATTTTCTCTTGCTTTCTCTGTTCTTGTTCTTCGTCCCCGGGACATAAATTTTCCTGATGACCCAAATGGGAAATCGGGTGTTTCCAAAAGGATGATGTTGGTGAGCGGGTTCGCGGAGCGGTTGAACTCGGAGCGGACGTTCCCGTTAATCACCGAGCGAAGCTCGGCCGAGGTTTTCGACCCGAGGACCGGGACGTGGGAGCTGATGGTGAGGATGTGGCAACTGGACGTGCCCCCCAACCAGATCGTCGCGGTCGACGGGAAGCTGTTCAGCTTCGGAGATTGCTTGAAAGCTTGGAAAGGCCACATTGAAGCATACGATGCGGAGCTCAACATGTGGAACGAAGTCGAGAACTCATGCCACCGCGAATTGTCACAACCGGCCAAGAGGCTCTTTCTTACCGTGGCACCCATCGGGACTAACCTGTACTTCTTGCGAGGGTATCGGTTCTCGGGGCAGCCGCCGCAGATCGTCTCCATGGCCTGCAAATTCGACACGTCGGCGACCACCTGCGACGCGTGGACGAGCTTCGAGTCAGTCGTGGAAGCGGCGGAGAAGGAGATTTGCAGCCACTGCTGCGTCGTTAAGCTCTTGTGATAAGCTTGACACGAGCCTAGACATGATCCATATGGGTCTTAACTGAGCCTACGCTATGTACTTGAATCATACTCTATAAGGTTCTGTCGCGTAAAATCTTGTTTTGGGTCTCATCGTACTATCACTGCCACCTGATTTTGTCCCTGGTGTTTGATCAAACTCAGAGAAAAATTTAAGTGAAAAATCGCATGAGCAATGGAGCTAAAGATCAATTAATGGTAATGGCGAAATTAAACTTTCTCCCGAATAGTAGCTTTATCGATAAGATATACATGCAGCATCTCTAAAAAAATGTTATCGTATTTTTAAATAAGAATCTAAAGTGAAATTTCTTTCAAATAAAGATTTGAAGTGGTCATATCAATCTTAAAAAATGGCCTAAACTTACCAGTTGAAGGGAATTTTCGTCTTTTACCTTTTCCAAATTTTTTCCTTTTTTTCTTTTCTTTTTCTTTTTTCATTTTCCCTTTTCCTTTTGCTAGACATGGCGGAGGTTGCCAACTCAAGCGAAGGTTGCCCTATGCCAACAATGGCAACCCTCGCCCTCGCTTGGGTTGGCAAGGTGAGGGCGGCCCTTGCTCAACATCAGCGATGGCCGAGGGGAGAAAGAGGAAAAAAAGAAAACATAAAAAATCAAAAGAAATTCCCTCTCCATAATCGAGTTAGTCACCGACCGGCGAAAATTATTTGAGACAAAGTGGCCACTTCATACTTTTATTTAAGATGATTTGGCCATTTCAAACCTTTATTTAAAACAATATCTACTTCGAGAATTTATTTGAGAAATTGATGACATTTCATACCTTCTTTTGAAATTTCCCCAGAAATTTTCGAGTTGGCTTATGTTACGGGATCAACCGATCAAGGGACTAGTATGCCAATGTTTCGACCGGTTTGACTGATCGGACGAAATGGACTGGAATGCCCGCCCACGGTTCGACCCAGTTCCGGGTTCCTTTTGACTTGACTTGGTAAAACAGCAGCGGAGTCTCCGATGAGGATGTTTTATTTTAGTGTCTTTCGCCTCCATCCCCAAATTGCCCGCCATTGGAGGTGCTTCCCCTACACACAAAAGGATGACGACATTAGAAGAAGCCCAACTTTGTTTTGGAAAGCATTGGGCCTCTCAAGCAAAAATGGTGGGGCCCACAGACTTTTGGGACATAGGTAGGCCCCACCAACTTCCTCTGTTTTTTTTTTTTTTTTTTTTCCTGTCTTCTTTTCGTTGGGTCCTCTTCCAAGGATAGATTGGACTGGATCATTAGGAACCTAGCCCTAGGTGATAGGCCACCATCAAGACCCTAAGTTTGTCTGTCTCTGTTTTTTTTCCAAAAGTTCCTTTGAACGGGAACATGATGCTTTTTTGGATCGAGGAAAGACGGGGAATTGATTCTAGGGTAGGGCGAGCACTAGGACGAGAATCAAGAATCTATCGTGTTGGCTCATTTTTAATTTTTTGGAATCAACATAACCAATCAATCTTGAAATCGAACCAATCGACCATATAAATTATTTTTGCAAAAGTTCTTAATTAGAATGTCAATACAACTAGCTAATTTTGGAATTCGACCTCTTTACTTTTGAAAAAGTTCTCAATTTACAGACTTATAGGATTTGGATTTTTGAACCAAGTCTACATGGATGTTACCAAAATTTATTACCCAAGAACCAAATTGGTCTCCGTATCAAACAACTCAACATAAATTGGATAAGACCTGTTTAGTTCCGTGGTTCTCAGATTGAGCTTACCTCCAAAGGAAAGAGGATTTCTATGATTCTTGGAGGATTGATTCACGTCCTCAATAAATCATGTTTTGGTATGTTTTATTATACTTTCTATCAATAATACCGTATCATACAATTATTCTAAAGGTTTCAGATAAACAAACGACGAATACTCTCTTATAATGAAATGACCACCATCCTCGAAAATCGGATTATTGGAGATTCGTAGAAATTCGCCCCTCCAAATAATTTCAAGTGGCCCCTAGGCTAGGCATAGCGTTTGGTTTTGTCGTAGATTGAATTGGCCCGATTACTCATCTCATCCCTTAGAGGTAAGTAAGATGATTTGCACGGTCGTCTAAGCGTTTCTTTCCTAATCCGACGATCGCTAATCCTCAAGGAGTCCACATCACGAGGGATTCATAAAAAATAGTAGCCCCTCCCTCCCTTCACGAATCCCAAGTGGTCCTCCCAAAAAGGCTAACGACACCTACCCCTCTCCCTCTCTCTCTCTCTCTCTCTCTCTCTCTCTCGCTTCTCTCTTCTCCTTTCGGGTCGTGTTTTTTGGGGCAGAGAGATGAGTGAATAGAACGTGGGGGGTGGTGGCGGTCCAAGCTGGGAAGGAAGGGGAAGACTTATACAGGCGCATGAAAAGAAGAGAAAGTGAGAGCCCCGTTCACGTGAGCGCCGAAGCCAATGGCTCTCGCTCCTCGCACGACGCAGCCACGGGCCGCAAGGAGAGCAGACATCGCCCCGACCCACACGCACCGTGAGAAAGAGAACGAAGAATCTGAGTCAAGCCCCCCTCCTCGCGTCGCGTTCCAACAGCTTTTCTTCTCGCCGGTCGAAGAAGTCGAAGGAAGCTTTTTTTGGGGCCCCCTTTTTGGAGCCGAAAGCTCCTTCCTTCCTTTTTTCCACGACACCTCGACCCCCCCACGCGTTTTTGCGCACGACTGTGCATGAACAGTTTTTCGGCTTGTCTGGCGCCAAAAAAAAGAGGGAGGAGAAGTTGATGATGATGCCATTCGTGATCTTTCTTTCGGCTGATGGTATTAGATTCTTTGGAACTCTTTTTTAATCTGTGATACAATGTCAATCGAATAAATTTCTAGATTATTTTGAGAATGTTCGATTGCATCGTTGGTTCGGAGGAATTATTTCAAATCCTGAAAATGCCGTTCACTCATATGGAGGAATGTCGTCTTCTCCTTTAAACTTTCAATTCATATCACTTTTTAACTGAGAATGAAGTGATGAAACTAAATCCTCCACGCCTATTATAGGTAGGGAATTATGTGCCGCATACCTTGTTCTTCTGTGTCCTTGCATAAATTCTTGTCGAATGAAGTCATCCGAAAGTCACTTTTGAAGATGGTTGCACAATTCTTTTTATGATTGTCTTTTTCAATGTTTATGACCTCCTTCATCATTCTCTTTTTAACTTTCTATTATTCTGATTTTTCTTTTCTTCTCCTCACTATTCATCTTCTTTTTATGGCATCCCACCGTTGCTTGATAGGGCTAGTGATGGTTATCGAGTTCTAAGCAATGGTTGACGACCCTTGCCAAATCTTTGGCATAAGGGAGTTGCAATCCTCACCTACCATCATTGAGGCCTTGGTGACCCTCGCCAGCTCTTTTTGACTTTGGTGGGGCGATATAAGAAGAAAATGAACAATTGTGTCTTCTTAGTGACGAAATGGGAGGAGATGAAGACATAACGAAGAAGATGAATAATGGTGTGGGAAAGGGAAAAAAAGAAATGAAAAAAATCTAGAAAATAATTGCAAAAGCACGTGGTTTCTTTTCATTTTTTCACATCAAGCATCAATTTTTCCACATTAGACATCAACTATTTTATGTGTCAGTCACTAGCCATGCCATATAAAACAACCAATGTCAACTGCACCATCACATCAATTTTTTCCAATTTAAATTTCTCAAATATACTATATTGAAAAATCATCAAAAGTTTTAATATTACACTGGCCAAATTAAAAAATTTATAACTAAATTGAAATCTTTACAATATATTTGGGACTTCTTGAGTAATTTTACTTATCTTGTTACCGGCGGTCTCTATATTCTCTGTATTCCTGCTCAAAATTTAAAGTTGTTTAATTTCTATTTTCAAAATGATTGATGTACTTTTAAAATGGCTACTGTTGGTGTTTGGATCATTCTAAGATGGATTGTGCTGATGTAGACCTATCACTGTCGAAAGATGCTAACTTAGATCGATCTAAATTTTCTTATGCTCCGGATGCGGTGTCTACGTTACAAAATATTGGGGTTAGATGGCCTTAGGTGCCTATTTGGCATTGCATATACGCAAGATGTCCTAATAAGAATGTGATATGTCCACTCTGTCCAAATAAACATTCTCGACATCCAATGCAATATTCCTGGGAGCAACTTCAAAGGATAATATAAATGTTGCTAAAAATGAAGACTATTTGCAGACGATTTTGTAAATTGAGTTTGAGGACAACTATTATAAGGATGTGAACAGAAGGCAAAAATAGACGTAATGAAATATTGAAATTTGTCAAATTAATGTCATCAAATACCTCCTTCGACTCCGTCTAATTTGATTGAAAGAAAATACCGATTTGGAATACGATTTTAATGTTTTCATAAAATGCACGGCAATGATGTAGTGCCAGGTAAGTAATAAGCTTCAAAAACTAAGAAAAAGGAAAAGATTATATTTGTTTCTTAGAAAATTTTCTATGAGAAAATATTTTCCTCATTTTTTAGCATTTGAATTGCTTAAGAAAACTATGCCCAAAAAAAAAAATTGCTTAAGAAAACGAATTAATGAAAAATCATTTTTTAATCAAAGGAAAATGTATACTTAATTCACAAAAATAATTAATTTTTTTACAGATAAAAATTCATTATGAATATGACTAGACATAGGAGTTTGGATCAAAAAGCTCGACGCTTGAGCACGGAACCTTGATTCCTTTACTCAGGTCTTTGGCAATCAAGTCCATATCCCTAATGCTTATACCTAGTTTTCTAGTGGCCATGCCCAAGTATCTTGGTCTTGGGCCCCAATATCTCAAGGTTGAGATCGGTTTCTTAGCGGCCAAGCCTGGGTCCACAAAGGCTAAGCCTAACTCCCTCGAAACCAGGCCCAAGACTTCAGTGCCCATGCTAGGGTTGTCCTAGTGATTATGCCCGCATACTTGGTTCGTTCACCCAAATCACTGACGCCCAAGTCTAGATCCATTAAGGCTAAGCTCAAGTCTCCCACAACCATGTTCGGAACAACATTGCCCTTCCAAGTCCCTGGTAGCCATGCGAGGACCCTACTCCCACGTTCAAGTCATTGGCGTCTAGGCCCAAATCCATTAAGGCAAAGTCAGATCCATAGAAGCCGAGCCTAGATCCATTGAGGCTGAGCTTAGGTCCGTAAAGGCTGGGCCCCGAGCCCAGGATCTTGGTAGTCATGCCAAGGTCAGTGGTGGGCATGCTTATATACTCGACTCCCACGCCCAACTCACTAGCCCTTGAGCTTAGGTCCATTGACACCGAGCCCCACTCCTCGATAGACTGGGCTAGGTCCATTAAGACTAGGTGCAGGACCTTGGTACCTGTGCCCTAGTCCATAACTACCATCCTTTGGTCTTTTGGGGCTAGGCTCAATTCCAAGAGCCGAGTCTAGGACCTCAGTGCTTGTGCTTGGATGCATATCAAACATGCCCATGGGCCCTTGGCCAAGATCCATTGAGCTCAAGCCTAGGTCCTTGACTACTCGACCCAAGTCCCTCAAGGCCAGGTGCAAGACTTCAATACCTGTGCCCAAGTACTCGATTCCCCATGCCAATGCCTTTGGCACTCGAACTTGGCCGGGCCTTGGTCCACAAAGGCCAAGTCCAAGACCTTGGTTCGTGCCCAAGTCCAGGTAGTTTTGTTCGGTTACCCAACTCTTACTCCCAAGTTAAGGCCTTGCTCTCTAGAGGCCGCGCTTAGGACTTCGGTACCCTTGCTTGAGTCCATGGCAGCCATGCCCTAATATTTATCTCCCGTACCAACTAATGCTTGACCTCGGTTCCTCGATAGTAAGGTCCATGTCCATAAAAGCTAGTCCCAAGTCCCTTCAGGTTGAGCCCAATATCCCAATGCCTGAGCCTTGGTCCCTTACGACCATGCTTGGGCACCCAGCTCTTGTGTTGAAGTTACTAGCACTCGGGTTTTGGTCCATCAAGGTTGGGCCCAACTCGTAGTGCTCATGTTTGATTCACAGTGGCTGAGTCGAACAAAAATAACGATTGAATTATTTCAAGTTAATCTTATTTTTATATATATTCGAATTTAATTCTATATTATAATATAAATATAAATAAATATTTATATTTATTATATATTTTAGGTATTTTAGGTATATTAGTATAGTTTACTATTTAATAAATTTTTATTAGAGAATGACGGAATGGGAAGAAAGAAATAAACAAGAAATTAATTAAAAAAGAGGGAAAAATAAAATAAAATAAGCAAATAAAAGGCAAGAGTATCACAAGAGATTTTACCATTTTTGTTTATGAAATTTTTTGTTCATTTATATTAATGTGCCATTTATACCAAATAATATACATGATATAATTTGATTATATTCGATTTTATTACTTCAATCACCAAATAGTTGATAATATATGAAATTCAAAAATCATATCTTATCAAATTTTATCCTGATTAAAAATTCCAAACGGCCAAATGTAGCTTAAGATTTTAGTTTCTTCTTTCATTTATATTTTCATTTTTCACTCTCTTTTCCTTTCTGTTGTCCGGTGAGGCCCTCGACCCATGCCGATAGGGTACTAGCTTGATGTGCTCACTCTCCGTCGTGATGTTCTTTCCTTTTTTGAAACCTTTTGGCCTGTTTATTCTATTTTTTTTTCATTTTTTTATTTAGCTAATGCAGTGACCATGTTAACGTTATTTGCCTTCAAAAAATATCATGAAAAAAGTCAAGTTGATATTTTCCGTCACTCAAAATTAATGGAATTAACAAAAGCATTCGATTGCATTAATTTAATAAGTTGTAAGAATTAACAGCACTTTTTTTTAATAAGTTTTAGAATTCGATTCCATTTCACAATAAGTTTAAGGATTTTCAGGGTAGTTATCCCTTTATTTGTATGCTTCGATTTTGGAGGCAGATAGTCTCTTTTCATATTCTTTTTGCCAATACCACTTAAAAGGAATCCATGAATCAAGATACGAGTTGACACAAGCTCATAATTACAATGATACTGTTAGCCTAAGCCTACCAAGCACTTGGACATTCTACCTTTTAATAATTGATGCAACTATAGCCAAATCAATCCTAATTCTCGAGCAATAATAAATAATGTGTTTCGTGCCCACATGAATGTTGAGAGAATTCTAAACCCTACAGAATGAAGAAAAAGAAAATCTATTAATGAATACCAAACTAAGAGCACTAGTTTCCCCAC
This sequence comes from Eucalyptus erythrocorys, assembly GCA_014182555.1. Classification (NCBI taxonomy): domain Eukaryota; kingdom Viridiplantae; phylum Streptophyta; class Magnoliopsida; order Myrtales; family Myrtaceae; genus Eucalyptus; species Eucalyptus erythrocorys. The sequence continues at coordinate 37,246,563 of CM024601.1, forward strand.
TATCAAGAATTAGTGGAAACCTAATTGGGTTTAGTGGAGAGGAAAAGTGCTAACAAAGTCCTAAACTTACTGTATTAGTACAAATTCAATCATAAACTTTTTAATTGGATCAATTTAGTCTTCAATCTTTTGCATTTTTTTTTTTTTTTGGTAACGGAATTCAATCTTTTACATTTGTATCAATTTTAACCAAAAATTGTTGATGTGGATGTTGATTATCCTATAGGGCACGATCAACCTCTAACGTGAAATTTTTTTGATGATATATTAGCAATATCTTGATTTTTTTTTCTATTTTTTTCTTCTCTTTATTTTGTTTTTGGGTCGAGGACCGATGAGGGTCGCTAACTTAGCACTGGGTGAAGGTCACAACACCCTCACCTAGGGCTAGCGAGGGTTGGCCAACCTCAATCCCCACAAAAATAAAGAGAAAAAAAAACCATTAAAAAAAATTTCCATGTTAGCGCTAGCCACGACGTGTAGAATGGCCAACATTCACATCAACAATTTCTTATCAGAATTTGTTGGATAGACTGAATCAACACAAATGCAGATGGTTGATAACTAAATTGGTTCAATTGAAAGATTTATAGTTGATATTAATCCAATAAATTTAAGACTTTTTTTTCTAATACTTTTCCCTTTGATGGAGTACTAAGACTGTAAATTCCAAATTAGATCCATGAAGATTGATTTAAAAAAAAGTTTAAACACATCATCTTTCACATTGTGATTTGATTACCTTAAATCTAATCACTCAGTTGAATGATCCGATGCCAGGGAAGGAAGCAGGTGGAGCCAGATGGAGACGAGGTTGGGGAGACGTGATGGGGGCAGGGGCAGCGGCCCGACACGGCGCATGTGAGGATTCAAATCCGAGCGGTTCTTCGTTTTTTTATGTTGTTGTATTGATGACGACGCCGACGGTGTCGTCGGACACGGTCGCTGTTCGTGGGGATGCCTGCAGCCGTACGATCGAGCCGGGGGCTTGTCTTTGCCCCATTTTTGCTCGGACAAAAGTACTTTGCGGTATCAATGCATCGTCCGGAGACCATCAATGCTTTCCGGATTGATTTGGTATTGCCGATTGAAACATTTTTTGAATCCGTGGCCATGCCGTGTTCCCTAAGCGACTCGCGAATTTTCAATGAGTTTAGGGTTGATTACGAATCGAATGTTTTGGTGGGTTACAATCATATGCTATTTTGCTCTACTCTCGAGCCGACGGCTTACGACCTTGGGTTTGCTAACAGCAAGTATTTTTGGAGGCCTTCATTTGCGAGAGGGTCCATGATGATCAATAATATCGGGAGCGACTTGTCATGCGGCCATGTGATACGGCTTTTCATAGAGGAAACTCGAGAGGAGTTACCTACTTTTATTTATTAACCCATATAAGCATGATGGGATTTTTCCCATTCTTTTTATGATTTTTAAAAGACTTTTTTTAAGATATGCACATTTCGAGACGCACAAACAGCTTGTAAAGTTACTATAACCAACTAAATTATTTTCTGTATATTGCAATCGCTGTTCATCGAATTCTGGAGGTTGAGTGAAGGACACTACGAAAATTGAGAATTAAAAAATACAAAATTTCGATTTTTTTTTTTTATTTGTTTATGATTATTTGGAACTTTCCTTGCTTCACCAGGTAGGATCTTTATTTTTTTTTATCGGTTGGGCCACGACAACAAATGGAAAAGCTGAGTTTTGGAGCTGTCATTTGGCCCAGGCTGAGGAATCGCTTTTTGTCTCGAAATCAGCCATTCATTTGGTTTCCTTCTCCTTTTCTTTTAAAAAAAAATGAATTCCAAGATGGGAAAAATTGGGGAAAATCTGTATTTTATAGGCTCTGGCTGTTCTGGTTTTTGGGCACAGCATGCATGGTGGATGGGGATTTCCTCATCTTTGAATGTTGCAACCATGTGTTGCCAATTATTAATTTCCCACCGATTTATTAGTGTCCCTTTGCCGTGAAATATCGACGTGGACATGTCTGGGATTCCGAACCGTAACCTCATCTATTATGGACATGCGATTATTTGCAGTCACATCTAAAGCCCACTTGATCGCCAAAATTTGACCTGTTCAATACAAGAAATTTCTCTCTTTTTTTTATTATCGTTTATGCCATTCATTTATTGCAATCATAAAAACAGACAATTGTTAATTACGGTCGATAAATGCAAAGATAGAGATCTCTAAAAGAAATTGAAGGTAAAATGCTCATGTTAGTCTTTATTTATCGACTTTGGTCGATTCAAGTTCCTATGTAAAGATTTAGGTCGATAAAGCCTTAAATGTTATGTTTTAATCAGCTTAATGTCGTGCGGTTCACCTCATCACTAGTTTCGTATTTCAAATTCATTTAGATGGGACTTATGTTTAAATGACAACCTCATCGATGTAAACCATATCCATCATGGCTGTCTGTAATATTTTTTTTTGCTAATTATTTACTTTTGGCTTTAATTTTTTTAAAATTCAAAATCCAACTTTGTTGTTATAAAGAAATCGTATATTTTAGGGAAGGGAAAATGAAAGGCGCATAGAAAATGTGGTAACATAAAATGTCTTACGAGAAAAAATGTAGCCAAAATAATATTAAAATTTCCACATTTTTCTTCACCTAGTTGCTCTTTTCTCTCCACTGACTTCCAAACGAAGCATTGGGGTCACTTAAAATTATTCCTTAATAATGGTTTTGGCTTGCTCTGAAGCCACCTCAATTATGGTATAAATAGCTCCAAATGGACGAATCTTGTCGAACAGTGACTGAATAGACTAGCGGTAACCTGTGGTGCTGATCAAATACTACTTAATATTAACACGGTGACGCAAACAATTGAATTAATTTATTTCTTGCCTCAACATGAACAAAAAAAGAATAATAGATAAATTTCATACGATAGTCGATGATCTTCAGTGAATTTTGTAATCACTTACTCAAATATATTCAGAATGAATATTACATTTTACTCTTTTGCAATTTGTATAATACACACATTTCAACGTTTTCCAAAATGTAAAATATGTGAAGCCCTCGCAAATGAATTTCTTGTAATTCTTTGAATTTTGGATAATCTTTGGAATTTCGCCGGAAAATTAAAAATTCGGACATTTCAAAAGTCCATCATAATCTTTTCTCTCTCTCTCTCTCTCTCTCTCTTTTTTTTTTTTTTTTTTTTTTTTTTTTTGCACTCTTTAGTTGAATTATTAAGCCCCTTTGCATCAAATCAAGTAGCACGTTCGGACCCCAAAGCCCAAGAGCACAAGTCAATTAATTCGGCTCCTATCATTTCCTGTCCCCTCGCCATTTGTTGGCCAAAGCAATCTTTGTTCCTGAAAAAAGAAAAAAAAAATTGCTTTAACTTTGATTTACTCTGAAAATCTTACAATCTTTTCTTAGAATAATTACTTGAAAGTTTAACTTCTCATGGAAGCATAAGGGTGCATATAAACGAGTAGCTTTTTTGAAAGATTTTCCTAACTTTGAGGTCTATAATTGAAGGATGAAGGCCGCATTTCATATAGTTGGTAACACGAAAAGTATGGTCAAAATTTCTGGCTCAGTCACTGGCCGCAGGAAAAAAAAAAGAAAGGAAAGAAAGGAAGAGAAAAATAGAAAAAATAAACAAAAGCATTAAATTATTATTAAAAAATTATCCACATCAGCGTCAATAATGCTACATAAGACAGTTGGCATCTACATCAGCGATTTCCAATCAAAATTAGTTAAATAGATTGAATTGACATGAATATAAAAAAGTGTATGACTCATTTAGCAAAAAAGAAAAAAGTTTAAGACTAAATTAGCATGATTATAATAATTTTTGAATTTTTTTGGTAATTTTTCCACTGAGCAACTGTTTTGACCGTCAAATTTGTTTAGGCCTTTTCAAGTATTGACTTCGACGGAAAAGAAAAAAAAGGGGTTGTCTTCGCCTTGGGCAGGAAGATAAAAGGCGAGAGAGAAAGGAAAACATGGCTTTGTTCCTATGTTTATTCCCAAATGGAATTCCCCATGTTGGCAAGCGGTTTTACTCTTTATTAATGTTGTGACGTTCGCCGTTTGACTATAATCATATAATGTAAGCTCGTGTAAATGAAACTTTACACAATTTAATACATTGGCATGTGGATGCACTTAATTTTCTTTCGTAACTTTTATATGCTAACAATTGTTTTTTTTTTTTTTTTTTTTTTTTTCAATTTACAGATTTTGGAGTCAAAATAGATAGGGATTGATTAATAGGCTTTCTTTCGTCAAAAAAAATTATATTCATTACTCAAAATGATACATGAGAAGAAATACATAATCTCAATGGCAAAGTAAATCAAACCAAAGCAAGAATATTAAAAGCAAAGCCAAATTCATAAAACTGTGAGGATCGATGAAGCACCAGTAAAGTTACGCACACACATGTTCCACAAGAATGTATCTGTCAAGCAAAATAGTTGGTGGCAAATCACTTGATCTCGTCTCTTTGTTGGTGATGAGCACACACTAGAAATTTATTCTCTAATAATTACGACGTTGCTAATTGGTGGTACGCACTTAGGCTTGGTTTCATTTACACCACTGCCTTACGAGACAATCAAAATAAGTTGAATAAACACAAATCTAATATATGGAGGAACAAATCTTCATGATTCAAAGAGACACAAAAACTCTAGTGATCATCATTAAAGCTAGGGGCAAAGGACATGTACATAAATAGATTTGAGGGGTATCGCATCCTCAAAAATGTATTTATTAAATTTCCAAATCTAAATCGGGAGAGGGTAACATTCGGATTTAGATCAAGAGAATTCAAATTCTCAAATCAAGAACCATTTAGGGAGAAAAGAGCTCTCAAATCTAAATTGAAATAGAAGAAAAAGCAATCTTCTATGCATAACATGGATACGAAGGTCCTTTATTTCATTATTTTTTCTAATGTGTGCGTATCTTTATCATCATAGCCGTTGATCAACAAAAATAAGCTTTCAATTTAAAATCGTAACTAAAAACGTCAATTTTTGAGAACACAGTTATATTAGATGCTTTTGGAGCAACTGAATTTACACGGAAAAAGGCTTCGTTGATTAGTTTTGTGCTTGTCGTAGGTCGTGAAAATATGATCAAACTAAGTAAAAAGAAATAAATCTATAGAATACTGTTTATATGGACTATAACTTCGTCGAGCAAAGTATTTTTTTCCTTTCACTTTATATTTTTTTTGTTAATTTAATTTTCTCCACCGTATGAAATCGTTCCACCAGAAATAATGAGATCGGTCCTGCAAAATTGAACTCGTGAGTTTCAATAATTACTTGGAGTGCATGAAATGATGAGACATCATATATAACAAGATCAATCGAGTGCTCAAAGAATTTTGATATCTCGTTTGTTTTTATGGAGAAAATTTTTCGGACATGTTTGGGAAAGCTTCCATCTGTTGTCCTTTGCCTTTAGTATTAAGCTGTGCACGTCAATTCCTAAATCAAGTCCATTACATCATAGAAATGTTAAAGTCAATTACTCAATGATATCGTGCTTTTTATATCTTGGGAAAGTTGTTTGGGTTTTCGGCCATCGGATCACTGAAATATTTATGGCGGCATTGGTTTGAAAAAAAAAAAAAAGACACATAAACTATATATATGACACGCGTGCGAAATTAAAATCACGACACGTTATAATTGAAATTTCAGGGCCAATAATGTTGGACACAACGGACACAATACATATTGTTCAGATAAAATCCAAATATGACAATATACGATAAGCCTCATATATTACACGGATTACCATATTTTATCTTAATTTAATAATCTGAAATGCAAAACGTGGAGAATGCCTCTTAGAAGAAATATATAATATAATCAGTTGGTACATATTAAAGTTCTAGGGTTTTCTTTAGGCCTAATTTAGGCTGCAAAACACTTCAACCATTGTCAATTCTTTATCCTCCACTTTCATAGTGATATCTTAGCGACCGGCTCTCTTGTTGCGTAAGCACTATACATTTAGATCATAACATGTAAATCTCTAATGTGCTTATGTTTCAAAAATGCGCTGAAACACCTAACACTTATCACGAAAGTGCAATTGATTTATAAACTATAATCAAGTCTTTAAATTGGTCGTGCATGCACAATTAAATTATGGAGCTTTGAAAAAGTGTAATCATGTCCTAAAACTCATCACGAAGTGTCATTAAGTTTTAAAACTTTCGAAACAAAAATGTGCAATCGACTTCCAAAACTCGTTATGACGTGCGATTGTATCCTAGCAAGCATTTCTTTAAAATTTTAAAATTTAATTGTACTTTCATGCTTTTGATAACACGTCGTGCTATTTCGCAACATAAAATCGAAAGTCAAATTATTTTAGAATCGATACAAATTCGTGAACACGATCACGACACGCGGACACGAATTGCAATTTCTTTTTGGAGGACTATAGAACTGTCCCTCCGTGTTTGTCGTCATAAAGAGGACACTCTCCAGAAGAGAGAGAGAGAGAGAAGAAGCAGCACAAGCAAGCTACCTCTCCACCTCCCAAAACTCTCTCTTTCTCTCTCTCTCTTCCCCTCGCCGGAGGCAGTGCAATGCGGTGACGCGGACGACGGCGACGGCGACGGCGAGATGGAAGCTTCAAAGTGGTCCGACGGGTGGTCGCCGATGGGAGCTCCGGCGATGAGGCAAGAGCACTGGCGGCACTTCGACAACTCGGTCAACGCCGTGTCGTTCGGGTTCGTCGCCACCGCCATCCTCATCTCCATGTTCCTGGTCATGGCCATCTTCGAGCGCTTCCTCCGCACCAACTCGCCGGAGTTCTCCGCCGCCGCCGCAGCCGCAGCCGGCGACCCGGGGGGCCGCGGCGGCGGCGGAGGAGGCGGCGACCTCGAGTCCCAGATGGGGTTCAACCCGAAGCTCAATTACCCTTCCCCGAAGGTTAGTTCAGTTCAGTTCAAGCGAAGGCATTGTTTTTTGAACTTCCATTTTCACCGTTCTCTTTCTTTTCTTGGCTCTGGTTTTCGGGATCAGTGCTTTTTAAGCTCGTTTATGTTCTGAGTAACGTTTCCACTGCAATCTTAGCAGAGGACAGAGCACATTTCTGCTCTCTGCTGGGTTCGCATTCTGAGAGATTTTCTCTTGCTTTCTTCTCTGTTCTTGTTCTTCGTCCCCAGGACATGAATTTTCTTGATGACCCAAATGGGAAATCGGGTGTTTCCAAAAGGATGATGTTGGGAGCGGATCCCGGCCATGGGAGATGGCATTTGCTATGGGGCTGATTTGCTCTTTGGTTTGGGATCATTTCTGACAATTTCTGGATGTCATTTGCTTTTCCTTTTTCCTTTTTCCTTTTTCCCTTTTCATTCGCTGCACGGTGCTCTCATTACTGGCCTGACAAAGTCTCGATGCAAAGGCTCCATCTCTCTCTCTCTCTCTCTCTCTCTCTCTCCTCTCTCTCCCCCATGTTACTGGGATTTTTGTTTTTTACTGGTGAACTTGGCTTTAACCCCTTCGTCTCCTTTTTCTGTTTTCTGTCCTCTCTTTTGTTCTTTTTCTCTTAGTCAACCGGATGATGTTGGCGTCAAACAGGGAACCCTTTGCGCTAAAATTGTCATTGCTCGTGAGCAAAAAAGTTATCTACAAAGCTTACAGCTGACACTGCTTCGCACTAACACTGCCATGATTCCCCTTGTCTATCCCAGTTACTTGGGCTTTTTCATAAACAGAGAGATACAACAGCGTTGCAATATGGAAAATCTAAAGCGTGATATGCCCACATTGTATAAAGAACTCATGTGCTCCCTCACCATCTTTCGGTCATTTAGCACCATCAATGTCGATTGATGACGATTGGACCTTTTTAATCCTCTGCTGTTCCTTCTCACACTGACCAAGAAAGGAAAACATGATTGTGGTGAAGTGCAAATCTTTGTTTAAGTTCTTGCTTTATCTGAACCAGCAGCACGATCAAGATAGGGATGAGATACGCCACCTTTTTTAGAAGTCCCATTTCGTGGTTTTATTATTGTAGTAGGGTAGTATACTATTGGAATCTGAGCGAAGGTGTGGTGTAAAGCTTCCATCATTACTAGGATTCAAGCACTTATGAAGCCAATAGAGTGGTCCAGCTTTAATTGTTTTTGGCCGAATTTGTCCAATTATTCGCGGCAGAGCCCATAACTTTGCATCTTGTCTGGCCAGTAAGTGAAGTCTTTGCTTTACCATGAAGAATGTGTCGGAAAAGGCATTTTTATATTTGTGCACCTGCATCAGGAATGGCAGGTGGCGCATGGCGAGGTTCGAATTGTCTATTCCGTGAAACCAGCATGACATTGATGAAAATGTAGGGGTTTTCAGTACGACATTAGGCCCGATTTCAAATCAAGGGGTGTTAATTGTAATTAATTAAGACAGATCTGTTTCTGTATGAGGAGAGCGAAAACTTGAGTAGTTCTTCAAGCAGGTTTGAAGTAGTTCTTCAAGAAGATGATTTCACTGCCCTCGAACTACTGCTATGCTACAGTTTAGAAATATTAACACAGCGATGACTGGGGATACTAGATTGCAATTCGGCAGACGTTTTACTGGGCAATGTTTTTTTGTTGACAGATGTTCTCTCTGTTCAAGATATTGGCTATACCGATGCCCGTGATTTGTTCGTGAAGTTTTTTCTGTGTCCTGTTTCGTTTACTGCCTAGTACCAAGGCTTTCCATACCCTATACAGAGTCGACATAAGACCCAAATCTAGCTGCAATTTGTTACTAAAAAATTCAGTGGCTGCTGCACCAATGCGATCTTCTGTCATGTTGCTGTATTGAGCCCTTGTTGTATAAGGGCCTGATTAGATCTAGCTGTTGCTCCATTGTGTTGGTTAATCGCCATCGCACACAAAACATTTGCTTTGACATGCTTTACATAGCACTAAACGGATGTCGCACTTGCAGATGACTGTCTACACGAGCGGCGTCTCCGTTGTCATGCCGGGAGACAATATTCCGACCTTCATTGCACGCCCAGCTCCTGTGCCTTGCCCACCAGAGCGCGTCCCCTGGCCTCTCCATCAACATCTTCCCTTCCCTCATCATCCAGCACAAAGCACAAGCTCGAACAGAAGCTCATCCTCCGCTCAATAACGAGCAGACACAGGGGGAACGGCGATTTCGTCGTGAGGATTGTGGTGATTTCCGATGGGTTCGGAGCACAAGTTGCCAACTATCAGAAGCGGCACTCCGAACCCGGAAGCATGTCTGCCAGAGATTGAGGTTGGGATGCTCTATTTTTTACTCCTCAGCTCTTGTATTTGATGTACATAAGATTCTCGAGGTTAGGCCTGTGGCTAATTTGTTCGAGTCATCCTGCAAAGTTGCAGAGAAGCCCTGTATGAGATTAAGTAATGCATAGTCCATCTTTGAAGAATGTCGTCATCTCGCAGCTTGGTACTATGGCAATTGACCTTTTCATCAAAATAGATTCCTAACAAAACTATATTATGAAAAATAGGCTTTAGGGTCGCCTCATCACCCTCTTAAACCTAGTACAACTTCTAACGCTTCGCATAATATTTACTTTCTTTCAGAATTTAATTTGTCATAAATAGTCAAAGCCAGAGCAAATTTTGCACCCATTATAAAGCCAAGTCGAAATTCAATATGTGGATAAAAGAATTTGAAATGCATTTTTCGAACACATAAAAGGTCATTGAATTTAGAAATTATTATATCTTATCAATTACTAAACTTCTTCTTATAATAGTGTTTACAGTAAAAGTGATTTTTTTTTTTTTTTTTTTTTTGGTCAAAACAAAAAGTGAGAATTGACTAAGTAGGAAGATTACACCGAAACTGCAATTTGACAATGAAAGAGAAGATTATACCCTATTCCAAAGATAACTAGCCCTGGATATAAAAATATATGTAGTTTGATATACTGATTTGAATAACGGAGATGCATAATATAAAAGACGTTTTTGAAAAGATATCAATATCAAGAATACATAGATTATTCTGTGTATAGCCGATAGAAGTTAAAAGCAAAGATATCCATTTTGTTTTACTTATGTCGTTTAATTTTTGCAATATGCACCGGTTTGTTTATCTATTCTAAAATGAAAGACGTGACACATAGAGTCATCCTCATAATCAAAGTGTTCACCATATTTATCATGTCATATATTTTAATTTACATATGAGCTAGTTCACAGACCATATGAATAAAATTAATTCATTTAAGCCCAAAAAGAAAAAAGAAAGAGAGAAAGAAAAACGGGTTCCGATTCTGATGCATCACAATATACCTGTATAATTGGAAAATATCGTAATATCGTAATATCATAGGCTTATAGTATCTATTTCTATTGGTAAATAACTACAGCATGACAGGGGATAATCTAGTCACAAAAGTTAGGGAAAAAAGTAGGAAAAAAAAAATCCCATGTGATTTTGTTCAAATTTTTAGATTTACCATATGCTTATCTAAAATATTTCATTTTTCTTCAAGTTAATTAAATGGTCCGACTTTATTTACTTCTATAAGCTATATATAAATAAGCTATCTTATTATGATTTTTTTTTTTTACGAAAACTCTCATGTTTCTTTGTCTTCCTTTTTCAAACCAGGAATTCTAGGTAAATTAATTTTTTTAATTGGATATAGTCTCATTGTGATCTTTCAATTAAGTGAAATGTATATGTTCAAAGAAACTTTGCATAATGAAAATAATTTTATACTTAAAATTATGTCAAATTTTATACTTAAAATTATGTCAAATTTTATTTGCTCTCAAGAAATGGAAATATTCACATTCAATGAATTATATTTTTAAGAGAAATTTCACTTAATGAAATAATTCTATAACAAATATTGTGAAATTCTAATACTTAATAAAACAAACATGTTATAAGTTGTTCAAATTTTAATTTTTAAGTTTTAAATGTGCTTTAAATTTTCGAAGCGAAACAATTTATTCAATGTTGCCTTATTATAATTGTTCTAAAATGTATTTCAAAATTTATATTCATATTTTTTAGGGTTAATACCCTAAAAACCCCAAACCTGGTACACCCGCGACAAATTTATCCCAAACTATTTTTTTGACCACCAAAAACCTCAAACTGGTACATATGTGACAAATCTACCCTCCGTTAGCTTCCGTTCGATTTTGCCGTTAATTTTGCTGACGTGGCAAGCCATGTGGAAATTCACAAGTTTAATACCGTTAAAAACTCCAAACTGGTATATTTATGACAAATTTACCCCAAACTGGTATATTTATGACAAATTTACCCTAAGCAAGTATATTTACGAGAAATTTACTCTAAATTAATTTTTTCGATCATAAAAACCTAAAGGGTACACGTGCGGCACATTTACCCTCTTTCAATTTTCCCAAATTTGATCGAATTGTGATTACAATCAATTTTATTTTCCGGATTATTTTCTACGTGGCATTAACTTTACTAAAACATGTAATATAAGATTAAAACAATGTCGTTTAGGCTCAAATCCTAATTTTTAACTAACATCTTAATTGATTTAGATTAAAGAAAAGCTATTTTTTCTCTAAAAATAAAAAATAAATAAAAAGGAAAGGAAAAAAGACAAGGGCTACATGCCCTTGTTTTGGCTGTAGAAAAAGGGTCGGTGAGGGCTCGGTGAGGATCACAATTGATTAATTTAAATTGAATATCTTACGTGAATAATCCACGCATAACATTTTTTTTCCACCGTTCAAACATATCGAATTGGAAACCAAATTAGCAAATTCCATTAACTTGAATCAATGAAATGATCACATTAAATATTTTCATAATAATATAGAATGAAATTAAGCAGCTATCAAAAGTTCATATTATTTTAATCTTATATTACATGTTTTAGTAAGGTTAATGCCACGTAGAAAATAATCCGGAAAATAAAATTGATTGGTAATCACAACTCAATCAAATTTGGGAAAATTGAAAGAGGGTAAATGTGCCGCACGTGTACCCATTTAGGTTTTTTATGATCGAAAAATTAATTTAGAGTAAATTTCTCGTAAATATACTTGCTTGGGGTAAATTTGTCATAAATATACCAGTTTGGGGTAAATTTGTCTCAAATATACCAATTTGGGGTAAATTTGTCATAAATATACCAGTTTGGAGTTTTTAACGGTATTAAACTTATGAATTTCCACATGGCTTGCCACGTCAGCAACCACGTCAGAAAATTAACGGCAAAATCGAACGGAAGCTAACGGAGAGTAGATTTGTCACATATGTACCGGTTGGGGTTTTTGGTGGTCAAAAAAATAGTTTTGGGTAAATTTGTCACAGGTGTACCAGTTTGGGGTTTTTTAGGGTATTAACCCTATTTTTTAAAGTTGAATCTGTGCAAATTCTGGCACGACTTTAATTAGTTATGATAGATGGAATTTCGGAAAAGAAAAGATCGCGAAAAGTTATAGAAATTTAAACACTTTTGAAAATAGAGTAAATGTGATTAGGATAAAGGTGGCGATGACTAGGTAATCTCCACCACAACTGACACGGCAATAAGAAACCTATTTTTGTAAATAGCTTAGAGAGAGATCTATTTCAGAAATTAGTTATGGAAAAATATCTATTTTGGATTAAAAGTCAATTCTCATTCGGAAAAACAAGGTTGGCAAGAGAATTAATGGTCCGCTTGTTTTAATGAAAATTATTTTCAAGAAATTATTTCCCAACTTTCTCGTGTTTGAATGACAAAAATTAATCGATATACATAAAGCATTTCCCATAAACTCAAAACAACAAGTTTAAATTGGAAGAAATGATTTTCCTTTGATAAGAAAGAAATTATTTTTCCTAAATCATGGAAAATATTTTTATTTATATACAAATTTTCAGTGAAAGTGAAACAAATGCACATTGAATTGGAGATTAGTTTCGAGAACTGAAAATCCAAATAACAAAATATATATCCTGAGGCATATATAAGAAAGGGTCTAGAACGATCCCAAGAAATGACAGAGCAGAAGCGTGAATCTAGGTGCGGCCATTGTCTAGTGCACGACCTTTTTCTGACAATAAGAATCGAGCAATGAGATTTTACTCAATTGATGTTGAAGTTTCGGCGTTCTACACTCCTCGTGTAAGTCGAGACACAAAGCTTGTCGTTTAAGAAAATCACGGCATGGAAAACCGAAGGAGAAGCAAGTGTTTCTTGTCGTCCATGGCCACGAACACCTAACTCGACTTGATTACAAGTATTTGATTTGTATTTGCATTATCATCTAGAGACAAACCTCAAATCTTACAAATGAGCAACAGAAGCTAATGACGACAACCCCTTTCTCGTCTCTTTTCCCTCTGTTTCGCATTCCATGTGATAATTACCTCATGTGACAATTACCTCATGTGACGGTGATGTATGACTAATGAGTCAAATCAAAAGTGAGAACAAAATGTTATATGGCCCCCACATAAAATGAAATTCATTGCATGCGGCAATGATGAGTGTGCATAAAGCGAGGCGGTAGGGAACTTCAGCTTGGCGGCAGCAAGTTTTCATGTCGATTTGTCTTGATTTGCTTACCACTCTTAACTCTCGTTGCTTGGTTCTTTGAGGTTGAGTGTTATTTCACTTGTTAGATCATTTAAATATTAAATCATGCGGTCATATGATAATATAAGTTTTTGGAAAAATTGATGGCAATCCCACAACATTTTATATCATATTTAAGTAAAATACCACCCCTAAACCTTAGACCAAAGTCCACCTTTGTACAAGGGGGACGTGAGAATATTAAATCGTGTTTTTATCTAAGAAGAAAAATTCCGCATGTCTATCTTATAGAAAATCACCAATGACAACATGATAAAATGGATTGACATTAGTAGAGAGAGCGGCTAGCACAATGATCTCATGCTCATTTGCCTTCTATAGGACCTGACTTCAAATAAGTAGAATAAATCTCAAGAGGAAACCTTTACACCCTCAAGTGAAGAGAGGTATTATTTTCAAGTCAGAGGTGATCATCATTCAAACCTGACTTTGAGGTTGAGATCGAATTTTATACTCAAACTTATCCATTATTACTTTTTTATATTTAAATCTTCAGATTCAATTCAAGTTATTAATTCGATGCATTCAATTGTCCTAAGTTGAATGCATATTGTAGAACATTTTTAATCATAGAGGCCAGTTTTTTAGGGTTCAATTGGGAGAACATTCTAAGTAGCAAAATGAGTGATGCGAGATCACATCTACGGAAAGATTGAGATTGATTTGGGATTATTATCTTTGTGATTTTGGTGCTATGATTGCATAGCAGGTGCCATCATTAAGCTTTATGGTCTTTACATATATCCCATTTCATTTTATTTGTAAATAAGGTTATTACAGGATTTGTTTTGAGTGTTAAAGTCATTGAGATCCCAATCCTCAAAGCACTTGGATTTTGAAACTGGGTTCCTCCTCGAAGCTGCTGCCATTCGAGGTCAGGTCGCAAAGAAATCAATTAGCTTGGCACCCAAGCCGTACATGATGAGCCTCCGACCAGACAAGAAACTAGGAAGGTGGATTTAGGGCTCCCCTGTTTTTCTTTTGTCGGGCTCCTTTCAGAATGTTGGGCTTGTTGAGTATTATAATCTATATGTTTATTAATATATGATTTAAAACTATGACACTTTAATGGAGTGGCTAATTTACTTTTAAATATTTTAGTTATGTCAATATAATCTTAAATATTTTAATAATTTATCAATATCATTCCTTCATGGGCAAGAACTGCCACCATGGCCTCTAGCAAAAGCTCGACCCTTGCGGCCTCTAGCGAGGTTCACTCTTGCCTAGATCGCCCTAGGCAAGGGGGCCACTTTGATGCTTAGCAACCAAATAAAGGACATAGGAAAAAAAAAAAAAAGGAAAAAGGAAAGAAAATTTCCGATTTTATTTTTTAAATGATTAATATCACGAAAAACCTAAGAATGATATATTAGTTATAAATTTACTTAAAATTAATTTTTTGACTAAAAACCTCAAAGTAGAACACGAGTGATAAATTTACCCTTAGTTAACTTCCATCAAATATTATTGTTAAATTGCCGATTTGAATACAAGTTTATGTGAATCAATTAAAGGGTTAATATTACGAAAAATCTTAAACTGATACACCTATTACAAATTTATCACAAATTAATATATTTATGACAAATTTACTCCAAACTAATTTTTGAATCACTAAAAATCACATATTAGCACACACACGTGACGCATTTATCCTCTATTGATTTATATCAAATTTAGCAGGAATTGTAGATTGTCTTCCTCTCCATCAAACCCTTCATTGGTAAAATTGCAAATACCATTTAACAAGAACTCTTTAATGACACTTTTAGTAAATCTAATAGTACTCTTGACAAAATGGCTCAACTATAGAATCTAGAATGTTGTAATTGTTAGAATCCCTAGATTTATGAAGAAAAGTTGCCAACTCAAATGCTCAGTACACTTGCCAAAAAATACTGCTTATTCTCACTTTAAGAGGAAGTATTGATAGAAGGTCAAGCAAAACTCACAATGGCTTAATCCATTGTTAAAGTTCCTACAAGAGATGCCACAAGCCATATGGTGGGGCTTGGTCAGGCAATTTTGTCATGAGTGGCACTAACGTGTCACTAAATAGTTTTCACTAAATGGTGTTCACAATTTCTACTGTCTTAGACAAAGACGATAACGAGGGACCCAATAAAGAGGAAGACAATCTAGAGTTCTCACTCAATTTAACGGTAAATTTTGAGATACCTAATAGAGGGTAAATGTGTTATGTGTGTATTTGTTGGAGGTTTTTCACTATACCAATTTGGCACTCAAGTTAGCAATTTAAAGGCAATATTTGACAAAAGCTAACACGAGTAAATGTGTCATTTGTGTACCACTTTGGAGTTTTTGGTCATCAAAAAATTAATTTCAGATAAATTTATATTAATTTGGACTTTTTCATGATATTAACCTAGTAAAATAAAAAAAAAAAAATTGTTCATGTCAATGTTGCTCATGCCACATAGGAGACTTATGTCCATATTAATGATTTCCAACCAAATTTGGATAGAATAATTATATTGGTAAATCGTGAAAAAGTTTAAAACTAGTGAAATTGATATAATTAAATGGTTTGAGATTAAATTGGACATTGTAACGTAGATTTATGACTTTTTGAACAATTATCCCCCTTTTGAATCTAGATGAGATAGTTTCGTGAATAATGTTGTAACTTTGGAGGTACTCAGACACCTTATAAAAATTGCAATATCCCTTCTTTACTGTTGAAATTTTTAAGGAAACCATGCCAAGTAACCTCTTAATTTCATGAGTGAAAGACGACTCTTTCTTTAAAAAAAAAAAAAAAAGGAAGAAGTAATTGCTGCTTGTTAGGAGGCCTTCATCTATTGGTAATTTTAGCGTACATTTAGGCGCTCAGTCCTCATTCTCTCTTATCCTACTTCCATGAACGGGCCCTACTTGACCGACCGTTAGATTTGCATCATGTGTCCAGTAAGCACAAAAGAAAACTCTGTCTAGTTGGGCAGGGAGTAGCTGGAGACGTTTGCGGCGGCGCCCCAAGTTCACTAGGTGAGGACTCGTAGAGAGAGGAGGAAGTGATTGTAGTTTTCGGGTGTTTTTGCAAACACTATCGTGTCTTGTTGTTGAGTGCGTAAGTGGACGATGGAGACGTTCAGCGAGCAACGGCTACTTATGATTCAAACAAAAGAACAAAACAAGTTCGCCTGTACCCACTTAAGCTAACTTGTCTAAAGATTTTCCACAGTGACGTTTTCTTCTATAAGAAGCGAGGATATAAAATAATATCTAGGTTTTCCACAGTTGTCTACATCATGCTTGAGAGCTTCATGTAATAATTAGCTAACTTAAAATAGAAAAATTGCAATCCTGGTGGCAATGCCCTTGTCCCCACTACCCAAATTGTGTCTTCAATTTGAAAAACACCATTTGGTCGTTTGTCACGAGGTTTGTAGAAGAATACAAGAAATGAGATTCCGACCCACCATGATTACTTCGCTCAACCTACATGCATTTTGTATAACGATAAGACCAAGGTAAATTATTTTAGGATTGAGGATTACCAGTACGTCACATTACTTACCTTATAGTAATTTGCAATGATTTAGATATCGTTGTTGATGTATCTTCCAAAATATGTGCAAACTTGGTGGCACCCTTTGGAGGCTGAATGGGTTTCAAAATTTGACGAGCTTGACATTGATCTTTTAACCACTGGTTAACTTGTAAGAGATCTTCGACCAAAACAAAAAGACTCGTAAGAGATGACTGTGCATGAAAGAGGACCCCCAATTCCAACATGCTCATTTTATATCTAAATAGTTTTTTTTTTTTTTAAATGACTCTCAAGAAATTAGTACCGACCTCATTTACACTAGTTGCGACAAGTAAATCCCTCAAGAAATATTCGAAGGGCCTTTGCCTCTAGCTCTAGACAAGTCCGAGAGCACGGCAAGTTGAAGGATTCGAGCTCGCATCACATGGATGGGATCGAAGCACTATTGCCAATTGTGTCGTGCCCCATGAGAGCCTAATTCTCCTTTGTCATGGGGACTCACATTGTCACATATAATTAATATATGATCCTTTCTAGAGATTTCAAGTAATCTTACATTTAAAAATGTCAAAATACACTGACCGCATAATCAAGAAAAGAGTCAAAAGTCGAAAGTAAGAATTACTGTACACATAACAGCCGATGCTCTTTTATGTAATGTGTACATACACCTCGAAATCGATTGTCCACAATTCATAGCCTCATGAAGCTTGCAGGTCGTTTTTATATTATAGTCATATAGAATCTTGATAATATCATCTAATTATCGTAAATAATTGATGGTGCTTCCACCATAAGTCTTGTACGTTCATTGATTTCCGTGTTCTTAGTCTTATCCATCTAGAAAGGGTTAGAATTTTCAAATCTTCAGTAGTTGTGATGACTGATTGGGAATCTTGGAGATCTCGTCCGAGAAAGCAAGAGTTGTTGAGACCAATTCCTATTGATAATTCTCTTTCAGTCAACTCCCAAGAGGCCATCCCATGTGGTCAAAGATGGGGGCGTCGCTGTGCCATCAAGATTAGTCAATTGTCAATTGGCGCTGGACATCTAACGCAATAAATCAAAACCCCCAAATTAACTCCAAAATTCAAAAAAGGGAAAAAAGGGAAAATTCCTAATCATATATAGAATATATAATGAATTCTATGAGCAGGCCTCGCTTGATAGATCGTATGACTTGCATCAACTGTCAATTAAGCATGAAAGAAAACTCTCTCTCTCTCTCTTGCACCGTGGAGTCGCCGGAGATGTCTGCGGCGGCGGCGGCGGCGGCGGCGGCGACCCCAAGTTCGCTAGGTGAGGACTCGTACAGAGAGGAGGAAGTGATTGCGGCTAATGGTGTTTTGGCAAAACTATTGTGTCTTTCTGTTGAGTGCGCAAATGGAAGATGGAGATGTTTAAAGAGCAACGGCTACTTATAATTCAAACAAAAAATGACAAAAAAAAGTTCGCCTGTACCCACTTATAAAAGCTAAATTGTCTGGAGATTTTCCACGATGACGTTTTCTCTATAAGGAGCGAGTATATAAAATAATATCTAGGTGTTCCACATTAGTCAACATGCTCAAGAGCTTCAAGTAACAATTAGCTACCTTAAAAAAGAAAAATTGTAGTCCTGGTGGCGACAGACTTGTCCCCACCACCCAAATTAGATCTTCAATTTTAAAAACACCATTTGGTCGTTCGTCACCAGATTGGTAGAAGCATACAAGAAATGAGATTCCACCCATCATGATTACTTCCTTCCAACCTACATGCATTTGTGTAGCTACAGAGCCAAGGTAAATTATTTTAGAACTGGGGATTGCTAGTATGTCACATTACTTACCTTACAGTAATTTGCAACGATTTAGATAGGTTGCTGCTGGATATTCTAAAGTATGTACAGACTTGGGGGCACAATTTGGGCACTAGATGGGTTCGAAATTAGAAGAGCATGATATCGATCTTTTAACCACTATTTAACTTGTAAAGATGATCATGTGTGATGTGTAAAGGAAGCCCCCCAATTTCAAACCAACATGCTCATTTTATAATTGATTTATTGTTTTAATGACCATTGAGAAATTCGTCCTATCCTTGTTTACGCTAGAGGTGAGCATGGTTTGGATGGGTAATTTCAATATAGAAATAAGAACCGCTCATTAAGGACTAATTCCAAAATATTAGAATTGGAAATCGCCTGTTGATTTCATGGACCTACTCGGAAATCAAATTGGACTACCGATCCGGTTCCCAGATTGGTTCATGGAATTGGTCCCCAATTCTTATGAATTACTATCATGGTAAACCCGATTTCTGTGTAGAGTACTAAAGCTTGTTTGGCCTTAAATTCAGTTTGAATCGCGAGCCATTGATTTTTATTAAGGATTGAAAATTATAGGCGAAACAAATCAATAATACTCATTAGTTAGGAACTTAATTTCTCCAAAGGTCATAGTGTGATATTTTTTTATGATTTCCTGACATTGAGAACATGTGGAGAATTAGATTCTATTTTAGAAGTCCTAACCTTCAAATAAGTCAAAACATTAATCTTTCGATCAATCTTTTTTCAACATCAATCTCATTTAATTATAGGGATGATTAAGGAGAGATCTAATTATACTCTTAAAACAAGCTATTAGCTCTCAATTTTGTATCATGATAACAAAGTGCCGTAACATTTATGGACATCACCACGGTCTCATCCATCCTCTTTGTTTGTTTATTTTGTTTTAACTAAAAAAGCAAATAAATGGATTATTAGAATGAACAAAAAAAAAAAAAAAGGAGTTAATCATATTATGCACCCAAGAGACAAAATTAGTCAATGATGTTTAAAACTACATACATATTAGTTGAAAAACTACAAAATAATTAAGTAAATTGAGTTGGAATTTCTTTTTTTTAAATATATATATACATTCCGGTCGGTAATCGAAATGGCAATGAGCCAATGGTCTGATGATGCTACCTTTCTTAGCTGAAGGACTAAGCTATAGCCTTTCGAGTATGATTGTTGTTGGTGGTTATGTATCCTCGAATGTTGCCATATTCATGAATTATCTACAATTTTTAGACTTAAAAAAGCTTTTTGATTCAGATCATGTGAATTTCACATGATAATTCATCTTTGGTCGAACTCATTTGAATCAAAATCATAGTAGAATTTTATAGCCGTGTGTACTTTTTCTAGTTTTGAGTCTCGAGCCGTGCTTATTTGTTTTTTGGTACTCTTTTTTTTTTTTTTTTTGGTCAGTTGTTTTTTGGTACTCTTGAAAAGTCACAATCAACCATTTTTAACTTTTCCATTGAAATTTAAAATACTATTCAAATTTTCAAAGTTATAAAAGAATTATATGAAAATATATATATATAATTAATAGGGTTAATATCCTAAAAAACCCCCAAATTAGGTACACCTATAACAAATTTACCATAAACTATTTTTTTTATCATGAAAAATCCTAAACCGATATACTTGTGATAAATTTATCCCGACTCGCCATAATAAACCATAAACCGATACATTTATGATAAATTTACCCCAAACTAATTTATTCAACCGCAAAAAACCCCCAAACCGATAAATTTGTAATAAATACACCCTCCGCTAAATTGAATTAATACAAAAAAATCACAAAAATTGTAAACTGTAATAAATAAAGCGTAAAATCTTAAATTTGTATACTAGTTAATTATCACGTATCATTTAATTTAATAATTTAATAGTAAAATTTAACGAAAATTAATAGATGGTAAATTTGTCACAAGTATACTAGTTTTGGGTAAATTTGTCAAAAGTATATCGATTTGGGGTTTTTTGTGATTAAAAAAAAAATTTGAGGTAAATTTGTCACAAATATACCAATTTGAGGTTTTTCATTATATTAACTCTAATTAATCTAAAACCATTTTTGGAGATTTCAAGCATTTTTTACATTTAAAAATGTCAAAGTATGTTGGTAACAAAATCTAGAAAAGAGTCAAAAGTCAAAAGTAAGAATCACTCCAAATAGAGTGGTCGATACCTTTATGCGTGATGTGCATATGGACCCTCAAAATCAATTGTCCGTGATCAATAGCCTCACAAAGCTAGAATGTCGATTTTATATTATAGTCATATAAAATCCCAAATCATCCAAAAATCATAAATAATTAATGGTGCTTCCACAACAAATCTTCTACGTGCATTGGTTTCCATGTCCTTAGTCTTATTCATCTAGAAAGGGTTAGAATTTTCAAATCTTCAATAGTTGCGACGGGTGATCAAGCTTCTTGAAAGCTTCATCGTGGAAAGCAAGAGATGTCGACATCAAATTCTTTTGATCGTTCTCTTCAAGTCACTCGCAAGAGTCCATGTCGTGATGGAAGTGTTCGTCGTGCCATCGTGATTAGTCAATTGTCAACTGGCACCGGCCATCCGAATCAATAAATCGAAACTCTTAGATCAACTCCAAAATCCAAAAAAGGGGAAGAAAGGAAATTTCCCAGTCATATACATACAAATAATATATATATATAGAGAGAGAGAGAGAGAGAGAGAGAGGACCATAGGAAGAACAACAAAAGAATGCGTTGGGCCCAATCCTAGGACGAAGTCGTGGGTTGCCGCTCGTCCCGCTGTCCTGTTCGTCAAAGTGCAACCTTTTTCCTCAACCGAGTTAAAACACCATTAAAGAAAGACGTCCCGAAAACGAAAGACATCGTTGATGTGACGTTGTTATTCTCTCTCTACGCGCGGCTGCAGTGCTAAAAATCGCGACTTTACAGAGGAAACTCGATTCTCGAGCTAAAGTAGTACCGACCCGACATCAAGAACCTGCCTTCCCTAGCGGCCCTCCTGAGTCCTGCTGCCTTCGCTCGTCAGATCACGCACGACCCTCGAATCTTTCCCTTTGGGAGCGCATTGAAGGGTTAGATACCGGGACATTACTCGCCTGGATTCGCTTTCCCATTTTACAGAGTTTCTTGTTTTGGTCCGGCAGGGTTCTGTGTACGAATACGTATCTCGTGCGCTGCCTTTCTGGGTCTCTCTCTCTGTCTGTCTCGGTCCTTGTGCTCGCGGGCCGTTTCGCTTTACCTCACTTCACCGCCGAAGACTTGCGGAGAGATCATTTTGGGTCTGTGCCCGTGACGTCCCTTCTTGGGATTTTCTTGCTTCATTCTTCTGGTACACTTCTCGCTTGTAAAACCCCGGTTGGCGAGCTGGGTGGAGTGTTTCTTTGTGTTTTGTGGTCTTTTCGGCTCTTGGGTCGTCGTTGTTTTGGCCATTGAGGCCGTTTCTTGAGTGAGGTGCGCGGAAGAGAACGGAAGGAAAAAGGTGGGAACTTTGAAGCGTGGACTGTCCGGAGCGTCGTGGGCTCTGCGAAATTGAAGATGGTTTTCCGACGTTTCGTGGTGATGCTATTCATTTGCACGGCGTCGGTCTGCGCTGGCCTCACTGATCCTCGCGATGGTGGGTGAATCGTCACTCGTGGCAATTTGCATTGCGTGATCTGGGTTTTGAAATTGCGTGCATGCGTGCGTTGGGTTCGTTGTTATAATGTCTGTTTGGTTCATGCGAAAGAAAATAAGGACTGCTGAACGAGATTTGTAGCAGCTTGACTTGGCAAACACTCGCGTTTTTTTCCCGCATTTTACAAGTGTAATCTCTTTGGTTTTCTTTGCGAGCTGTCCTTTCTCTGTCCTTGGTTGTTGTTCACTATTAGGTGACATAGTCGTCTTAATGAACAATTTGCCCGAAGCAAGCCCTAGTGGAGATGCATTTCAGTAATGCATAACATAGACTTGTGTGGTCTGTTTCTCTGTAAATCATCTGCTGTTGGTTTAACGTGTGAACTGCGAAACCTGAATTATGTACCTTATGCTAGCTCCTTTCTGCTTTTCAGTGGCGGCAATCAATAGCTTGTATGTTTCACTGGGCTATCCGCCTCTACGTGGGTGGTTACTTGTTGGAGGCGATCCCTGTGTTGACAATTGGGAAGGTGTCGAGTGTGTTATCTCAAACATAACGGGAATGTAAGTCAATTTCTCTCATTCCCTTTTACAAGTATATTGATTTAATTTACTAAGTCATTTTGAGTCGGACAGAAATCTGAGTGGAGCCAATTTGGGTGGAGAATTGGGTGACAGTTTGGACTTCGCATCACTCTTGTCGATGTAAGTGAATTTTTTGCCATTCCAATATTTGATTGACATCATTACAATCATTGTTTCATGAGATCTGTATGACCTTGCTGCATGTCTGCTTAGATAGTATCAATGGGCCTTAATCTAGTTTGCACCTCTTATGACTGAAGTGGGTGACACGAGGTTCCTTGGGAAGCTGAAAACTCATATCTGCTCTTTCGTGCATCAGAATTAAGGGGTCCATAATCAACTCTTGATTCTTGAGAAATCTCATAGATAATGGGCACAGAAGAAGGAATTAACAGTGTCTGCTATGTTACTGAAACTTGCATGCATCATTTTGAATGAGTGAATGAAGATATGTACTTCTATATGTAGGAAACTGAGTTGTGGACATGCATTACTGGCAAACCTTTTGATCCTTCTAATTATTTTTAAGCAGTGATTTCAGCAACAATCAGATTGGAGGGAGTGTTCCATCCCATGTGCCACCTACCATTCTTACAATGTATGTGCAAACTTTGCTAATGAAGTTTCTCTGTTTTCCTAACATCAGAAGCTTTCATTTATGAATTGCTATTATTATCAAAGGGACACTTCATGTTGGGCCTTCCTTTCTGTTGTGGATTGTATTTTATGTTTCCTCGTCATCTGATATTTACTGCTTATTTCTTTAGGTTGTTGGGCAATAACCATTTCAGTGGAATAATTCCGGACTCGTTTCAAGAGCTAACGAGTTTGGCACATCTGTAACCAACCATTTCTAGCTTTATCGTTTTGCTCATTTTTATTTCTTCTTATGTTTCACTCTGATCTGACTTTCTGTTGCAGGGATTTGTCAAGCAATAACCTCACTGGCCCTTTACCTCCATCATTTGGAAACCTGTCAGCTGTTACCACATTGTGGGTACATATCATTGCACAAAAGGATCATTTCCTTCAAACATTTAATATTTCTAATGGATCATATAATCTTCTTCTCACAGGCACTTGCAGAATAATAAACTCATTGGGACTCTGAACGTTCTAGAGGATCTCCCTCTAATTGATTTGTATGGTTCTATTTGCTTGATCCTACTTCCACTTTGTCTGCAGATTCTAGTTTTTACAGAAACTTCTCTTCACTAGAAAATATATGCTGCCTTCATAAGTTGAAGACTAATAATATATTTATGCATAGGAATATAGAGAATAACTTATTCTCTGGGCCTATTCCTCCAAAGTTGCTGACTATTCCAATTTTCAAGTAAGTTTACTCTGACATGCTGCTTAAATGTGAATTTGACACTTGCTGCTCATATTCCCCTGAAGTATGTTAATGTTGGGCTTGTTTCGTACTCACTTTCAAATTAGTCTTGATCATTGATATTCCAAATTACGATATTGTGAAAAAATCTGTTGTACTTTGTGATGTTTGGTTATCCATTTATTTATCAGCCTTTTCAATAATCTCTCTTGAAAATCTAGTACCCTTGGGACCTATGGCATCTCTAATATATATTACTAGAGATGCCTAGATTCTGACAATAGTAAAATTAGAGATTCAAAATGGAAAAATAGGGTGACAAATAGATTGACGACACCATTTCAAATTATCACTAGAATTGAAGAAAAGGAAGCATTCTTCAAGTTTAAGATGACGAACAATTCACAGTGGGCCTTCATATGCTTTTTGTTTCCTGTGAACTCTTACTTTGGAATGAACTAAACCCTACAATAAACACTTCCCTCATTTCCTATCCATTTCTTGTGTCAAGGATTTGTAAGTGTCCTTTTGGATCCTAAACTGTTGGTGCTTCAATTGGTAATTTTAAATTTCTAGTTTCCAATTCTTCAATCTTCAATTTATATTCCAATTTTATTTTATTTATTATTCTTTTTTGTAATTAAATTTTAGTTTTATCTTCTATACACAGGCGGTTCATGAATTCATGCATAAGCAAGTCTTATTTTCGGTGACATATGTCAAGTAAACATAACCATGGTTACTTGTATGGTGGCTAAATTGAAATTAGGAAAGTTTCAACAAATACCAGTTAGCGAGTATTAAAATTGGAAGATTTTATTTGTTTTCTTAATTTGCGTTTGTTGTTGTAATACCTGAGAAAAAACACATACCTTGTAATTGAAATCTTTTTAACACAAAAGACTGGTATCTTCCAATTTCGAAAAAAAAAAAAAAAAAAAAAAAAAAAAAAAAAGCTTTTGAAGCCTTCTTGCACTTTAAATCCATTTTAAAACACAAATTTTTTGAAAATTAGATTTTCAAGTATTCTCTCTTATTTAAAAAATAAATTTCATTGTCTAAACAAAAATAATGGGATTTGATGACAATAATTAGATTGGAGAAGATATTTCCACTCTCTTTGGCTTTGTGAAGTCTGAGAAGAAAAATTCCTTCCGTCGTGTATCGCTTATTAATGCATCCTCATCATGCGGTAAGATGAGTGGTTATGGACCCCGGAGACCATCCGCATGGGAGCAGTGAAGGTAGAGTCCTGATTGGTATAAGAAAACCCCGGGGTGCTATCAACTAGCTTTGTATCGGCTAGGTTCTTGAGTTGGAGATTAGGGGACTCAAGCCATTGACATCTGCAACGGGTAAACCACTGCGTCTCTGGCCCTCGGCTCATTCTGCCATACAAGCCAAGAATATAAATTAATTCCCCCCGAACACAATTTACAACTTTCATCGAATTGTGCTCACCAAAGAGCAACTCTTCTCGAAATCTCTGGGGTTATTGAGTTGGAATCTCATTAACTAGGGATTCTTGTGGTTCTGGGGGTTTAGCTACAAGGAGAATTAAGAACAGAGAACTCCCCCTCGCCCCCCCTTTTCACCTGATTCTTCGGTCTTAAGAATGATGATACAAATTTGATTATCTTTCTCTCATCTTTTCAGTTTTCACATTCATTTGAAAGATTAAACAAGCAATCATCCTATATTTCATGCTCTTATTTCTTTACTATTTCATCTTTTATCTATCTTCCCTCTTTATCCTTTCCCCTCAACAAAAGCTTCTTGGTGTTTTCACTACAAACAAAAGATAGTGAAGGAACTTATTATGGTCTTACTTGGGTTGTAGAAAAATTCATCTTCCTTCCTCATCCAATCCAACATATATTCACGTCACTGAAGCTCAAGATTATGGAGAATCCAATCAAACTTTGTCTCCATTCATCAAAAGAGCTAGAGTTTAATGTATTTAAGAAGAAGTTCAAATGATTTTTGTGCAATGCAATTTTAACAATTGTTGATGGTCCACCTTCTTTTAGAAACAATTACTTTTTAAGGAAATTTTAACTAATGTGCTGGAAATAACTGTAATTAACAAGAAGAGGTTGCAAAGTGTGGTTAAGTGGACCCACTGATGGATGAAGTTGCATATGCTCAATGTATGGAAAATTTCTCCTTAAAAATTTGTTTGTAATCTCACGATATCTAATTATCAATAAATTTATCAATTTCTTCAACAATCACATCTTCAAATATACTGCTGTCTGATCCTGTGGCATCTCTGGTGTGTGTCCATATACGTATAGTCAAATCTGGTGGAGTTGCTTAATGGACCAAGTAATCATGATGCCTGATTCCAAAGCCACTGATGTTTGATAAATGACTAGTATGGTGAACTCTTTACCTTATGTAATTAAGAATTCTCCTCATGCTTCTTTTTGGCCATTAACAGCGCTGCTATGATCACACCCTGGGGATTAGCAGGCAATGTGAACCAATTTCCAATTTCTAGTCTATACTTGGTTTTGTACTTTCTATATTGTCACCATAGCTTTGGTCATGCAGAAAAGGTGGAAATCCTTTTAATACAAGTGTAATTCCATCACCAGCACCAGCAACAGAGCCAACCTCTGCACCTCCTCCATTCATAGGCGGGCCACCTTCTCCGAGCGTGCCTTCTAAGGATGGAAATGGATCTAGAGCAGAGGCACCAAAATCTGCTAATTCAGAGGGAGGGTTGAGGGTGAAAAAGGTCATTTTGATAGCTGTTATAGGGGCTCTGGTGGTCGTTGTGATTACATTGCTGTGCCTATGCTTGAGGAGATGCAGCAAAAGGAAGCAAATGAATGAAGTGGGCGAGAGACATGACATGGGTGTATACGCAAACAGTCAAGGGGCTTCTAAAAGCAAAGATTCATCACGACAACCTAACGTAGATATGGAGAGACGTTAGTCCATGATTACCTAATTTTTTACTATTAAATTGATTGTTTCATTCATGTTTAGCTTAAAAGATGGTTTAAATTTCATCAGAATTTCCACAAAAAGCTGTTCCAGAACCTTTAGGCAAGATGGGAGAAGACCATGGAAGAGCCGGTTTAAGTAACAGACAAATGGATGTGACCAAAGCATTGAGCTCGAGGCAGAGGAAGGACCAAGTAGGAGATGCCAGTTTGCCCTTGCAGCCTGTGGTTTCTCCTCTTGCGCCACCCATTCCGGATAAGAAGGTTATCAGAAATCCTGTTGTTTCTGCTCAGCCAACTGAACAGAGACGGCCTTCTGACAGAACAGTCTCTTCACCTTCAGTCCCGTTTTACAGCATAGCATCTCTCCAGGAGTTCACAAACAGCTTTTCTTCTGAAAACTTTGTTGGAGAAGGCACACTTGGAAGTGTCTACAAGGCTGTGCTTCCTGATGGAAGGGTAAAATATCATTTGAATTTGATCACTGTTTTTGAGTTCTCTGGAGGGCAGCTTTCGAGCCTGTTTGTTCCTAACATGGAACTCTTTTTCCTCTCACCTTTTAGATGCAATCTTGCCAACTCTATATAATTTCCTATATTCACATTATTCCTGATTTAATATATCATGATTTCGTTGTTTATGATTATTTCAGCTTTTAGCAGTCAAGAAGCTAAAGGCTGCGGTTTCCAGGCACCAGAGTGATGAGAAATTTGGTGATCTGGTGTCGAGAATCTATAAGCTTCGGCATAGCAATATTGTGGAGCTGGTGGGCTACTGCGCTGAGCATGCTCAGCGGCTACTTATTTATCAGTATTGCCGAAATGGGACGCTGTATGATGCCTTGCATTTGGATGATGAGGTCCATGGAAAACTGTCATGGGCTGTGCGGATTCGTGTTGCCATTGGAGCTGCAAGAGCCTTGCAGTAAGTAGAGTAACTAATTTTCTTTATCTATTGTAAATGTGAGCTTGCGGTGGAAGAGATTGGCACAATAAAAGTAGTGGTATTTATGGCTACTTGTTTATTAACCTCCTTGCTCATGTCTTAAGTTTTCAATGTTCTAGGCAGGCTTTCACGTCCCAATTATAGTCATTAAGCCCGTAAACTCACGGTATCTTCTTATCTGTTGGGAAGGTATCTGCATGAGGTTTGTCAGCCACCTGTTGTGTACAGGAACTTTAACTCTACCAACATCCTTCTAGATGACAAGCTCGAAGCACGAGCCTCAGATTGTGGTCTGGCTTCTCTAATATCATCTGGCTCTGGAAGTCAGGTAACGCTTCACAAAACCTACCTTGTTGACTTGAATTATGATCTTGTCTAAGTTGATTACACTATATTTCCATTCCATTGAGTGATGTATAAGGAGTTACTATTGGAAGTAGCCATAGATGAGATGCTGAGGAAAATTAAGATTGGTGGATAGGTTTTTTAGGCCCGGAGATACTAAGGGCGCGCATGATAAAAAAAAATTTCTGTTTCAGAAATAGTTTTTCTATTTCTATTTCTAAAAATAGAAAACTATTCAGAACTAAATAGTTTTTCTAAATAGTTTTTATACTAACGGCAGCGGCGGTGGCCAGCGACCGGCGACCGAAAGAAACTATTCAGAACTAAATTTTGTGTCGTTATCAAACAAATTTCTATTTTTAGAGTAGAAATTTTGTGTCGTTTATCAAATGGTTATTTTTGCTTAGAAACTCGTTCAGAACTAGAAATAGAAAAATTTATTTCTGTTCCAGAAACTATTTCTGGAACAGAAATGATTTCATGCGTGCCCTAAGTAGGATAAATTGAACCGGGGATCTCGTGGCTGATTTGGTAAAAATTTCTTTAGCTGTAAATTATTAGCTTTTCCTTCTTCTTTTTCCTTTTTTCCCTTTCTTTGTTGATTGATCCTTGCTGAGAAAGTTGCTGTCTCAACTTTTTGGAGAGTTTATTGTTTCCAAGAAGAAATTTACTGAAGGTCAAACTGACTATTCAAGTCAACAAAACTTTCATGAATGACTCCATGTCTATATCTACCTTATTTTAGATGCTAATTCGGCTTTTGGTTGTTTTTTTAACATCGACTGCTTATATCTCAGTTTTCCGAGCACCTCAATCCTAATGGTTACACCGCCCCAGAATCTGAGTCAGGTGCCTATTCCTGGCAAAGTGATGTGTATAGCTTTGGAGTTGTACTGTTGGAGCTTCTCACTGGTAGGAAGTCACTTGACAGGTACACAATTACCTAGAAAAGTCTATTCTTTTCTTTCTTTTTCCTGCCCTTTTATTCTATTCTGATGATTTTAGATTTGAAATCTGGTGCTTGTCTTTGACCTTCGCTCCTTTTTTTTGCCATGATATCTTCTCTTGAAAAATTAGGTCAAGGCCTAGAGTGGAGCAATTTCTGGTTCGATGGGCAGTACCCCAGCTTCACGATATCGATTCGCTGTCAAACATGATGGATCCTTCGCTTAGCGGTTTCTATCCCACCAAATCATTGTCGCGCTTTGCTGATATAATCTCTCGATGCGTGCAGGTATAGTAGCCTCACTCTTTTTTGCATTTTCCACATAAATATGTTTGACTAGGCCTACAATTTTTCAGGGAAACAATCTACTAATCCTTTCAAAATCAAGCATAATTACATATATATACATACACGTGTGTGTTCTTTTTTGGCGGCCGCTTGGTTAACACAGATGCATTGTTTCTGCAGAGAGAGCCAGAATTCAGGCCGCTGATGTCTGAAGTTGTGCAGGACCTATTGCGAATGATGTGAAGCAAAGTTCAAAAATCACCCTGAGACTGAAGTTTATTAGGTAACTTAATAATGTCTATAGCAATGGCCACGGAGGAGACAACGGAACCCAGAATACTTTGATATTTAATTACAGTGCAGTATCAGCTACAGTTACCTCTCGTCCGTTCGACCGATGGATCAGGTGTTCACATCGGGGTCGAAACTACTATCGATGTAATGGACAGGTTCTTTAGAAACTTAGAGATAGATGTCTTGTGCACTTAATGACAAGTTGTGATTGTTTGGTTCTGTGATTCTTTTCTTGTGCACCAGATGGACAAGCATCTTATTTCGGCTTGTTGGACATAGGATTGTCCCTTGATTCAGTTTACTCAGTTCTTTGTTCATTTCCACAGTTTCTGTGGTGAGAGACTACATCTCTTGCTGTTGATCTTTATAAATCTCTTCTTTTTCCCTTCAGTTTCCATTTCTCAGATGTAATAATTGAGTTTGGCCAAGCATGATTCTCATGTCAGTTATATAATTATTGCGCATCATTAGGCATCTTTCATCATCAAAACATATACTCCAAGGTGAAAAAAAAATGAAAAACAACCAAACGATAGATCAGATAAAGCAGACAACAGATTTAACAAAAGAAAAAAGACAAGGCGGAGATGAAGAATATTAAAGCCTGTCTTAAGGAGAGAGCAAAGAGGGACCATGTTGCTTGCACATGTTGTAGATGGGAGACAGGCCAATGGGGGGAAAAGAAGGTCATTGTGGTCTCTCTGAGAACATGAGTAAAGAAGAAATAAAGTAAGCACATCATGCTCGTGTCTCTGTCATTTTTTTTGCTTGGGACGCTTCTAATTCCATAATGACATCTCTCTGGCTCCTTCTCAAGTCTTGAATATTCATTATTCTCCTCTTCTTTTCAATAAAGCTATTATGCCTCTTAAGACATTTTGTTTTTGTGCCCTTGATTTTTGAGATCTTTTAGATGCTTCTTAGAATAAATAATCTATCTCGTTTTCAAATATTCAAGAACCTTTCTATTGTGCAACTTTTCATTCTCTAGGTTTCATGTGAAGTAATTTTTATGAGTCCCTTTACGTGGTAATCTCCCCGCACCAAGCATTGTGGATTGTCATCTGTTGCCCTATTTTTCAATTACGATCAGCCATCCCTTAGTAACCATTGTCGTTGCTTACCTACTTTTCTTTTTTCTATAAGTGAGGTTAACAGGAAGGACGGAACGTTAAATTACGTTCTCCACGATATCCATAATCGAGAACGAACATAACTTCGAGATGTCGTATGAGTTTGGATTAAAATTTCTAGATAGGTACAAAAGCTCGCATTGGACCAAATGCCGACCTAAATTAACTTCAAAACCAAAAAACACGGGGTGTATATTCTTCTTTCTTTTTTCTTTTTGGATTGAGGGCATCCATTATTTAGTAGTACTTTGGGTCTTAATTAGTAAGACATGGACAAGCACTAAAAAGTCTTAAATCTGTCGTAATTATGTCGATTCAGTCATAAACTTTTCTATTGTGCTAATTTAATTATGAACATTTTTATAATTTGCCAATTGAGTCTTTTTGGTCAAGTTTGGTCGAAAATCACTCACGTGAATACTGGTTGTCCTATATAGCATGACCAGCGCTAACATATTTTTTTTCTTCTTTATTTTTTTCCCTTTCAATTTGGTTAGCAACCCTTGGCCACTAAGCAATGGCTAGCGGGCCCTCGCCGACTATCCCCATTGCCGGCGAGGTGGCCCTTGCTAGGAGCCTACGTCCAGTGAGCAACCAAAATGAAAAGGAAAAAAAAAGAAAAAGAAAGATAAGATAATAAAAAATTTAATTTTTAAAAAATTATAAAAGTTATTCACATCGGTGTTAATCATGCTACATAAGATAGTCAATGTCTATATCAACAAATTTCAGCTAAGATTAGGTAGAAGAACTCAATTGACTAATTGTGAAAAAGTTTAGGACTCAATTAGTATAACTGAAAAGTTTATAATTGAATTGATAGAACCGTAATAAATTTAAGACTTTTTGGTAATTTTCTTAACAAGATATTGCATATGTCTATTAGAATCTTTCATTAGCCAGAGCATGAACCCATCAACTGGAAATGGGAATAATTGCTCAACTTGTACTTGTCAAGCCGACTACAAATATGTTATTTGACTGAAAGAATTTTTCTCAAATTAATTTTCTAGATTTTCATACATTTGGTTTGCTGAAAATAATCAATCGTCGAAAAATTATTTATGGTCAAAGAAAATGACATACTTGAAATTAAGAAAATGAAATTCCTTACCTTGAAAATTGGGAAATATCCTCCTAAAAAAATAATTTCTCGAAAAAGATTTTCCCAAAATAAACACGCCCTAAGCTTACAAATTAACTTTTATGTGCGGCGCTTGGGCTTCACGAGTCACCGTGAGCGTATTTCCACATAATTTTAGGTGCCATTCGGTCATTTCCAATGTCAATAAGACATCATGGACCGACTCATAAATGCGTCGACGAATCAAACCTCCTGTTATAACGGTCAAAAAACATCGGAAGTACATACGTTCGAACCGGGACATGCACTGATGATGTGCAGACGACATGGTGCACAGTGTCATTTATCACCTTGTTTTGTTGAAAAATAACTAAGTGACCCCCACCAAAAAAAAAAAAAGAATATTCGAGTTTTTTTTCTTTATCAACAAATTTCCCAGCTTATATTAAATTTAGAGCTTGCATGGTAACGTACCAATTTTTTTTTTTTCTTTTGATCTTTTGTCTCTCAAAATAGAAATTCGTTTGGTAAGGTTAGTCAAATTTTCCATTCCTTAGAATAGAAAAATCGGCAAGTAATAAATTTAGAATAGAAAACAGGAAGTGGAAAAAAGAAACTTCTTGTTTTCGGAAATAATTTATAAACATAAGTTTCTTTCTTTTTTTTTCCCTCTTCTAATTAGTTGTCGGAGCCTTGCCGCTCGCCACCATCACTGCTTGCCGTTGCCGTCTGCTGCCTCCAGGTCGTCGCCCCTGCCATAGGAGGAAGAAGAATAGAGGGGAAAAAAACAAAGAGAAAAATCTCAAAAAGTTATTAAAAAATTAAAAGAAATTCTACGCAAAAAAAATTGTAAGTTTTTTTTTTGGTAACGGTAAGAAAAAAAAATTGTAAGTTGTACCAAAAGTATTCCAATTTTGTTATTTTATTCTGGGAATAGAAATATTATACAATTACCAAAGAAATTGTTCTACTTGTAAACTGTTCCAAGAAATAAAAAAAATAAAAGAATTATTTTTGTAAAGAAATTGTTCTTAGAAACACAAATGTTACCAAATGCACCATTATTATCTTATTATAACATCCTATGAAGCACCGACACTCTTCAAGAGCTTTTGTATTATGTCGGACATTTCGACACGTGTCTGACACTCGGTCAACACATGTCGGAAAATCTGACACCTGGTTAACTTTCTCGACACTCTCTGACACTCAAGTCGGAATTCTGACATACGTGTTTCTAACACGTAATTCCGATATCGAGGTCAATTTTAAAAATGCAATAAATGAGAGGTCAAAATATATATGTAAAAAAATAAAACACGATAATAAAATAATAAATAGAGAAAAAAAGAAAAATCTAGTATTCTCTTCTCTTCGACTCTCACTTGCCGCGATACACAATTCACCCATTAAGTTTTTCTTTCTCCACTTCCAACATATTTAACATGCGAGTCCAGAATATTGATTGCTTATTTTTTTCTCCAAATTTTATGAATTATTGAAATAAAATTGAATTTATCAAATTAAAATAATGAATGATATTAATAAATGATGGATTAATGTTTTTAATGTATATTCATTCTAGTGTTTTTTAATTATTTATGAATTTGATTCAAATTAATTTGATTGAAATAATCATAAAAATGATAATGTATTATGCATATATAAAAATATATATATTTAATATACAACGTGTCGGAATTCTCTGTTTTTTTAGAAACAATGTGTCGGCGCACTGTGTCGTGTCGTGTCGCGTGTCGTGTATCAATATCAGTGCTACTTAGATAACAACACTTTTTTTTTACGATCTGTTCGATTCCATCTACACAAGACCCAAAAAAAAGCCAATGGAAAGTAGATCGCATGGCTCCTTGTCGAGGAAGTTTCCTCTCGCGATCATTGAGTTGGAGGAAGGGTTACCATCACGCAGCAGTAACACCAAAAGCAAAAAGAAGTTTTTTGAGTGATTCGTTGCCGAGGCCAATGTGAATACTGAAATTTAGATGTTCGAAAGTCAAAATGTCCTCCAATTGAGTGAAAAAAATGGGGATGTTTATAGCAAGGGGATAAGAAAAAGATTGGTTTACAATATTATGCCACTTGGCAATCTTGGTGTAAGGAGATGACGGTATTTAGACACTTACTTGTCAACAGGACACAAGTCAATCATGAGTTACTATGTGTCAGGAGGCACGGATGCTAAGCCTACTAAAAAGAATTAGTGAATAGCGCGAGCTATGCTTGATGAGCTCATATCCGAGACCACCTAGTTAAAACTCTATGAAACATCCTAATCGAACAAGAATAATTTAGCATCCTTAATACCCATCCCAAGTCATCCTTACATGAAGCAAAGCTCTGGTGAAATAAACCGACAACACGCCCCTATTGACTCATTTAGCTTTCATTGAACTATAACAAAAAAGTTATGTCAAGAGGGTAAAAAAGTTCATGTTTTATAAATTTATGTCAGATTAATTTTTTGCCCAACTTTTCTTGAAAGCTGGAGGAAGAGGGTGACTATATATATGGCTCTTCGCAAAATAGGGGGATTAAGGAAATTAAGCATAGAATTTGCGCCCTAATCATCTTCACGGAATTGATTCTCACATACATTAGAGCTTGTTTCTTTAACAATTTGCACCCTAATCATCTTCATGAATGATTTGGAAAATATTTTCCTATAAATGAAAAAATATTTTCATTATCCATAATAATTATGTGTAAATATTTTCATGAACAATGAAAATATTTTTCCATTCATACATTTTTGTAGCAATACAAGCACTCATTTTTAGAAAAAAAAAAATTTCATATCATATATTTTACGCAAAATAAATGGTGTCTAGATTTCAGAAAACATCAACCAAGTATACTTTCCTAATTTGCTGAGTTTTGGGCCAAACAAAGCCATGAAAAGGTTTAATTGGGCAGTTGAATAATGGACCCTCAGGTTGTTATACCTAAAGAATCAACGAGAAGGGAAAAAGACCTCTTTTTTTGTCCGAAGGCATCTTTATTTATTTATTTATTTATTTATTTTCCACTATCAAAGAAAAGAAAAGATATAATAACGGCACTTTAATGGTAGGTAACTCGACCTTTCATTTGGTCACTTTCCATGAAAGAGGGAGGCTTCTGCATTTAAATGGAATCACGAATCAACTGACTTCACATAATTCAGAAAAGAAAAGAAACAATATTAATTTTTGGGGCTTTTTTTTAAGGTGTCTTTGACGATAGATACAGCGTTGACACGTGTACCTGTTCCTTAGCTAATTTTTTTATTTAAATTTTATGGGCTTATTTTTTTATTTAGATTGTATTGGTTTCTACAAGTCTATATTATAATAATTAAATCACCCACCGCCATTTCCAAGATATCATCGGTATTTGAGTGAATCTCTCTTGCTGAGACACGGCCAAGACACCTTTTATATATATAAAAGCAGAAAAAGGATAAAATTGAATTGCATTAATATTTTAGATGGACACAAACCCTTTCGGATTCAATTTTTTTATTCAAAATGTTGGGATCATTTTTATTAAATATTCCTCAATAAACTCTATGGATAAGCTTAGCGATTAGGCGGCAAAATGGTATGCACGCATGACACAAATTTGATTTCACATACAATGGATTCTATGTTTACGGCGCTCACATTTTTACCTCTTTTGAAAAATTCATAAAATTTTCCTAGAGCTCCAAATTTGTGTATTTAAATGAAAAATTTTGTCACAAAGAAAATCCCCAAAACATAAAGTAATCATCCCTACGCAAAATTATCGACCCATTCCTCAATCGTTCATAAAAAAACACCCTTTTTTGTTACTTTCTTTTTTAGTTCTACATTTCTCACCATCCCCATTTTTTTGATGACACGATGAAGTGCATGCTGATCGGAATCTGGGTTGAATCCTGAAAAATAATTGTGTATTTTTACCTTTCGCATTCCTGAATGATAGAAATTTATCCTCGAGACTAATGCCTACACGCCTTGGACGATCTTCATCTATCATCTTCTATCGATGATTCTCGGGATTTTCGCAAATGAATTTTTCTCTTGAATTTATTTGTTCAATAGGCTGCCTATAAATTAGCTTGGTATGCGACCAAAAACGAATATGGCCGTGAAACTTATTTGAGTGGCTGAAGGTGAGGGAAGGGGAAAAGATGAGGAAAATGAGAGAGAGAGAGAGAGAGAGAGAGAGAGAGAGAGAGAGAGAAGATACTCCTTTGTCTTCTTTTTTCCTTTCCTATTTTCTAAGGTGGTACCACGTTAGCAGTCACATTGAAAAAACTTCTCCACATCATAAGTTGGCAACGCGTCTGTCAACAACCACCTCAACTGGATCTCACCGAAATTGATGGACCCGATTGGAAATTTGTGCAAAACAGAAGGATTCGATGAGTCAAATTAGAGGCAAACGAATTTAGCTAAGAAAAAGAGCGAAACTAATAAAAGGACGAAAACCGAAACTTTCACCAAAGGAAAATTACGGAGTCCGATCCCAAACGACTCGAAAAGTATGGTACATCTAAAAATCTCATACTTCACATCCCAAGATAATATTCTAATTGCTACTTAGAAACGCTCCTTTCCAAACAAATAAAAAAAACAAACCCTCGTCCACCGACCGACGTGCACGAGTCTAACAAAAAAACCAAACCGAAAGAAAAAGATAGAAAATCCAAAGCCACGTCACCCAATTTTCCACTAATTAATTAATTAATTTAAAAAAAACAAATAAATGAAAATTTCAATTTTGGTGGCCCAGGAAAATCCCAGAAGAAAATTCCGGGGGCAATTCGGTCATTTCAACTCGGCGGCCAAGACCAGCCCAATCATGGTCTGGAGAAGAAGGGAGCTTCAGGCGACGCAGCAAAGTGACTAAAGGGAAGACTGTCTTCCCTCAAGAAAAAGCAAAGCGAGGGGGAGAATCAAGAAAGCAAAGCCTTCCCGTTCTTGGCGAGCACTGTTGAAATCTCACGCGCGAATTTCTCGCGAATCCCATCGTCCCTTCGTCCCTGCGGAATCCGCGCATCCGATCCCCCATCTTTGTTGTTGTTCTGAGCTTCCTTCGGGCTGGAGGAAAGTCTTGGGTTCCGGCTGCTCAATCTTTGGGTTCTGGGTTCTGGGTTTTGGCTCCCGAGTGGCTGGGAGGAAGATGTCCAAGCGGGGCTACAAGCTGCGTATCCTTTCTTGTTGGCGTTTTTTTTTTAATTTGAATTTGGCGTTTCTTGAATGTTGAGGTTGCCGTTGGGGTCTGGAGTGTTCCTTCTCGCGGGGTGGTGGAGTGTTTGAGTTTTTGGGTCCGGAGAGATCTGTGGGTGCTTTGGGTTCGTGGGCAAGTCGCCGTAGCTCGGAAGGGTGAGATTTGATTTTGGGTCAGTGAATAGAAAGATGGCGTTTTGCTCTCTTTTTTTTTTTTTTTTTTGGCAGTCAGAAAATCCGAGGAGGTTAGGATGTGTTTATAGTGCTGCTGACTGGGGGGCTGGAAGGAAATGTGTAGCTAGAAAGATTCGTCAATGCCGGGAGATTTTGTGTCAAGGGTAGTTCTTATCCTCTCAAAGACTGGTATAGTCCTCATTAGGAACTTGGGAGTCTGCTTGTTTCTAAATGTGATGGCCCTGGTGATAGTCCTGAATATTAGTATGCTTTTCTTTCCTATGCAATTTTCGGTGTTTGTGTGGTGGATAAAGGGATGCATCGCTTGTTGGGTGGACTTGTTTCCTTTGACTCGGATTTTGCGCAGAGGAATTTGTGGCCCATTCGTCGAATGTCAACTGTCTCAGTATCGGAAAGAAGGCATGCCGGCTTTTTCTCACTGGTGGAGATGACTGCAAGGTCAATCTATGGGCCATTGGCAAGCCGAATTCCTTAATGGTTAGTTGAGTTAGCATTTTATCTTGCCTTTCCTTTTTCTTCTAATTGATGTGCTGCTAGATAAATTCTTTGCGCTATTCTAATCTTCTCTTCGCTGTAGTGAAAATTTGAAAGGTTACTTCTTAAGTACTTAGTTCTGTGGTTACTTGTAAACAAATGTCTTTAGGCAGAATGAGGGCTGATGCTAACTCTTAATGGCAGTCGTGTCCTTCTGTGTAACTGTAATTTATATCATGAAAACTGAAAACTAATTTGATTACCTAAAATTTGGAAGAGAGCGAATTAGTGGTGACAACATCTGCTTGTAAGAATGATTAATAATGTTTTTATGCTCGACAATGCAGAGCCTTTGTGGTCATACAAATCCTGTAGAATCCGTAGTCTTTAATTCTGCAGAAGTGTTGGTGCTTGGTGGAGCTTCTTCTGGTGTCATCAAGCTGTGGGACTTGGAAGAAGCAAAGAGTAAGTTGATTAAATTCTTCAATGGTCAAGCATTTGAGTTATCGCTTGTCTGAATAAGAAACCTAGATATGTACTCACTTGATCACAAGCAGGAGTCTATCGCATATATGGCAGTTTCATTATTATTTTTTAGTATATATCAATTCACTCTTAATTACTCTTGAAGCGTAGTGGTTCGTGGTCTTACTGGACACAGATCCAATTGCACCGCTATGGAATTCCATCCATTTGGAGAGTTCTTTGCATCTGGTTCCACTGACACAAATCTGAAGATATGGGATATCAGGAAGAAAGGATGTATACACACGTACAAGGGTCATACTCGAGGCATTAGCACCATCAGATTCACTCCTGATGGTCGCTGGGTCGTTTCAGGGGGAAATGATAATGTTGTGAAGGTAAATTGGTTACCCTGTGAGGCACAGCCTGTGGCAAGATTGCTCTATTCCTTTGTCGAGTAAAGCATTTGACTGTTCATACAGGTGTGGGATCTAACTGCTGGAAAGCTTTTGCATGATTTTAAGTTCCATGAAAATCATATCCGATCTATAGATTTCCATCCCTTGGAGTTCCTACTTGCTACAGGTAATTGTCGCATTGAGATTTGTTGAATCCATTATTGCCAATAAAAAATAATATTAAAGCAGAATTTGTTAAACACAATGATGGAAAACCTAGAGTACAATACTTAGGATTATGTAAAGAGTGTCCTTAGGAGACTTGAGACCGAATATGTCAAATGCTTTTGAAATCGTGTTTTTGTTATGACACACTAGAAGAATATGTTTCAAATTCTGTGTACTTTCATGTGCATTAAAAAAATTGTAGGAACAGTTTTAGTTACTTATTGAGTTGCCTTATGGCACTTGTCAACAAGACCTAATAATTTTTTTTAGTAATGCATGACATCTAGACTTAAATTTGTGGCTTTTTGTGATGGAAGCTCCTGAAATACTTATTATCTCTGGAATATATTTAGTACCATCTGCATTTGGCCTTTGGATGAGTAGACCTTTAATTACATTTGTCAATTCAACAAACTATTATGACTCGCTAATCCTCTTTCACTGTTCACTATTGTCTGTCTTTTGTGTGAAATTCAGTCCATTTCATTTGCATTCTCCTTGTTTCTTCCTTTACAAGTTGGATAGTGTAAATATTCTTTTGAATTTGTCCGTACTCCTGATTTCCAGTAATCCAATATGGATGATTTCTTGTCCAGGTTCGGCAGATAGAACAGTTAAATTCTGGGACTTGGAAACATTTGAACTAATTGGATCTTCCAGACCTGAGGTATCTAATGGCTAGGTTTCTTGGAATTAACAGTATCATTTCAATTTAGTTATTTAGGATTTTTCTACTCCCTGCTTTTGGGGTCAGAATATTTCATAATAAGAAGTTGCAAATTGTCCTGTGTCATATATGTGAAAACTTACATGGAATTTTTCCCCATAATTGAGATGCTTGTTTTTAACTGAACCCTCGCGAATCTCTCATCTTCTGTAATAATCATAGGATCTTGAACGTTGCTGGGTTTACCTT
The DNA here is from genome assembly GCA_014182555.1 of Eucalyptus erythrocorys. Lineage (NCBI taxonomy): Eukaryota > Viridiplantae > Streptophyta > Magnoliopsida > Myrtales > Myrtaceae > Eucalyptus > Eucalyptus erythrocorys. The sequence goes on from CM024601.1 coordinate 37,286,915, forward strand.
CATGACTGAATTTTATTCTTTATTTCAGGCCACAGGAGTACGTGCAATTGCCTTCCATCCTGATGGGAGGACCTTGTTCTGTGGTTTGGAGGATAGCTTAAAGGTCTGAAACATCCTATCATGAATTTTATCACATTTTGGAAGATGCTGGCATGTGATTTCTTGCTTGATAAATGTAGGTTTACTCATGGGAGCCTGTAATCTGCCATGATGCTGTTGACATGGGATGGTCAACCCTTGCTGATCTTTGTATTCATGACGGAAAACTCTTGGGTTGCTCATACTACCAAAGTTCTGTTGGTGTTTGGGTAGCTGATGCGTCGGTAATCACTAGTCACCTTCATCTTTACTACACTAGAATTCCACTACCCTTTTCTCCTGTAAAGATGGCTTTTCCTATACAAGTTCGTTAGTTCAGATGGATTTTTCTCTGATGGTGGTACATCCTCTTTTCAGCTTATTGAGCCGTATGGAACTAATGTAAAGCCTCAGCAGAAGGATAGTGGGGATGATGAAATTGAACACCAAGAAAGTCGTTCCTCGGCTAAAGTAGGGACCACCATAAGATCAACTTCAATCATGCGCTGTGCCTCTCCGGACTATGACACCAAAGACATAAAGAATATATATGTGGATAGTAAGTTGGTTTTTGTGTACTTTTATAATACTGTCAAATTTATGTACCAGTATGATAACACATGGTCCTGTGCAAAGTAGTGGAAGCTTAATAGCCCATGCTACTGAATGGAATGTAGATATACAATGTTGATCAGATGAGGGTAAGGAAGAAGGCTGTAGCTGCATATCAAAAGTAGTTTGTTATTTTGAGCATCTATCACAATAGTATTTAGTGTGATTGGGTTCACCATCAAGTACTTTGGGCAAAGTGGAGGATTATCATTTTTTTTTTTCTCTTTTTCTAATCTGTTGTCAGCCATAAATGTTTGCATACATAGTGTTTTCTTTAGCAAGTTACTTTCCAGTTGTTGGTGTTCACAAAGGAAAGTTTGACCTTGAATCAGAGACAAATTCTAACTTGTGTAAAGGATAAGTAATCCTTGAACTCGGTATTCTTTTCTTCTGTTCTTCTTGAGTGTACAAAGCTCTGAGAGTCTGACTTTGCAAAGCTGCATCTTCAATTATTGATGCTTCCATTCTTTACTGGAGGCACTTCTGGTAGAGAGTTCCTTTATCCCAAAGACTTGAATCCTGCCTATCCTCTTCCTGGAAGACAGAAGTTTGCTGGCTTTAATTGGCATCATTTCTTGCCCATGGTTTCAAGTCTTTTTCCTGCACAAAGCATTAACTCCGTCAGGGAGTTTAGTTTCCCACTTGGTTGATGGTTCTTTGATGAGATATGAGATGATTTAGATCCCAGATCCTTTAAGAGTACTTTTAATGCGTATCAGACATATTAACTTTCCCACGTTTACAGGTGGAGCTTCTTTTAGAATACTCATGTAGTGCATGTATTATTGCTGAACACTGGTTTACATCCTAAGGTATATTATCTTGTTGTTGATGTGTCGCTCCATCCTCTTTGTGCAGCCGCTAGTGGAAATCCTGTTTCTTCACAGCGTGTTGGTACCACAAACTCTGCAAAAGTAATTCAACCGCTGGATTTTAAGGACACTCCTAATTTGACACTACAGAGGCAGGGTTTGGTAACAGAAACACCAGATGGATTAAGTGGGCATGTTCCTAGTAAATCTATTACTCAACCAAAAGTTGTTAGCAGGGACAGTCCCGATGGAAAAGACTCATCTCGAAGAGAATCTATTACTTTTTCAAGGACTAAACCGGGCATGTTGCTCAGGCCTGCTCATTCGAGGAGGCCGTCGAGCACCAAATATGATGTCGACAGGTTATCAGCATGTGCTGAAATTGGAGTGCTTAGCGGTGCAAAAAGTGGTTCTGAAAGTCTTGTAGATTCATTTTTGAACATCAAAGTTGCACCTGAAGATGGAGCAAGAGATGGCTGTGAAGACAATCATTCGACTGTCAAGAATCTCTCCGCGGAATCTGAAAAGGTGCTACCACTGCAGACACCTAAAACAGAAAAGTGTAAGCAATTTCTCTTGAATATTGATGGTTCAATGGGTCATGTCTACAACTTTGCATAGAAAATACGAATCAAATTGAATGAATGCAAAACGATGTTACTGGCACTGCATGAATTTTTCAAAAAAAAAAAAGAATAGGATAAATCCTTATAACAATATATCTTGCAATGCTTATAACCCAATGAGTGACTAATGGGGAAATTGTTAAAATAGTCTTCACCATACTTTTCATTTTCTCTGAAGAATCTTAAGCAAATCATTGCTGTAACAGTTTCTGCAGTTCAAAAATATCGATTTTGCAATGCTAGTAAATGTTGCTCTGAGACCATGGTTGTTCATGCCGTTGGTGATGTAGTTCTAATCCACTGGGTTTATGTAGGAGGTAGAAGTACGAAAGCATATCTAGAAATTAGCCAGTGCATAATTTTCATTGGTAAAGATACAGCAGTTGCTTCTTTTGAAAGTATTTATGCCATAATTGAATAGTTTTGTTGGAGACTCAGATGCCATTTTGTAAACTAGATCTGAAAATCTGCTGACGTAGATTTGTTGTTGTGTTCAAGGTGACCAAACTGTCAGTTTCAAAGAAGAAATCAACTCTGTCAAGTTTGTCAATGGAGGTTAGCTGCTGCTTGCCGATTATGTTTAACTCCTAGTAACTATTGAATAAAACTGACCTTTTCCCCTCAAACTTGGTTTTGGCAGTTGCAGTTGTGCCAGGCAGGACGCGCACTTTAGTTGAGAAGTTTGAAAAAAGAGAAAAATTGAGCAGCACTGAAGATCAATCAATCAATACACCTGAAAATCCCACGTTAGATAAAACCCCTCCCTCTCTGGCAGAGAACGTGGAAAAGAGTGACAGATTAAACATCATCGAACAAAAGGCAACAAGTATGTCTTCTCATATGGTAACCACTGAGGATAGAACACCTGTTACCCTTGTTCGCAGTACTGAAGATCAGTCAACTGTAATGGCTCCTCGAAGAGAATTATCAGCTGATGAATCAAGTAAAACTACTCCATTGCCAGTTGAGGATTTGGAGGTTCATCATGGATCAAATGTCAGTGAAGATAAGGCGACTATTTTGTCTTCTCAGACAGTATCAGAGGAGGATAGCAAACGCTCTACCCCTATTCGCAACTTCCGTAGAAGAGACAGACTTAAAAGTACTGAAGGTCGATCCCCTGTAATGGCTACTCAGAGAAAACTACCAACAGATGAATCAGGAAAAACTTCTTCTTTGCCAATGGAGGATTTGGAAATCAAAGGTGGATTGAATGTGAGTGAAGATAAGGCAACTAGCTTCTCTTCTCGTGCATTACCAGGGGAGGATAGAGCACCCTCCACTCTTGTTCGCAATGTTCGAAAAAGAGACAAATTCAAAAGTTTTGATGATACAATTACTATAATGGTTCATCAAAGAGGACCATCGACAGATGAAGCATCAACTGTTTCAGTTGAGAGGGTTGAAAGGAGACAATTATCTAACAATGTGGAGAACCCACTAAATAATGTGCCCCCTCACTCGGCACCTCCAACGACCATGGTAGAACTTTAACCCTTTTTAAATGGTTTAAGCAGCTAGCATCGAATCTATGATAGCGTGTTTTATTTCCTGGTTGCTTATCATGTTTCTCAACTTACAGAGAGGGGAACCTCGATATGTGGGGAGTGAGTCAGACTCTGTTAACCATGAGGATGTCACTGAACTTCTACTGGGAAATCATGAAGTTTTCTTAAGTACTCTCCGTTCTCGCTTGACAAAACTAGAGGTAGTTTAGCTCTTTTTGAATGTTTACATAGTTGAGTAAGGCTAATTTGTATATTGCATGTCCCTGTATACCTTCGTTTTGTATGTTGGCCTCCTTAAACTGTAGCTATTCCTCTAATAACTAGTCTTTTATTCCCCCCCACAATCATACGACTTGCCAGGTAGGGTTAGCTAAGGGTTGCAATTATGTTGGCACCATTTCTAATACTTGAAAGACATAGTATTAGCAGAAAGTGTTGCAGTTGCGGCAAAGTGTGATGACCAGATGCTTCTAAATTCTAATGCGTAAATCTAATCACCGAATGGATGGTTCAGAAGTCATAGAAATGGCATTTTGACTGACTATATATTACTTTTCTTATCAGCACTTCTACTTGGTAGTTGCCTTGACAATTTTCTCTTGTATTTCCAGGTAGTCCGGCATTTCTTTGAAAGGAAAGATATGAAAGGTGCTATTAACGCATTGAGGAGGTTGCCGGATCATTCTGTGGGTATCATCATATGCAGTTTATCCTAAGATCCCTGATGTATGATAATTTCCCTCATTTTTCTGAGACACGTGATTGTGACTGGTGCAGGTTCAAGCAGATGTAATCAGCATTCTTATGGAAAAAATGGAGATGCTGAACTTAGATTTATTTTCTTGCTTGCTTCCTGTGCTTGTGGGTTTACTGGATAGCAAGATAGAAAGGTAATGTGGTTATAAATATATGCTGGTCAGCTTAGTTATGTTGCTAGAAATAGTTATCTGTTTGAAATGGTGTTTTTACCGTCTATTTGTTGGAACTCTACAACGGGAGTAATGAATGCTTTTAGTATCTATAAAGGAGCAATGACATGATTCTGGATCATTAGTTATTGTATTTTCAGAACCTAGCATGAATTTGTCATTCTTATGTGTGTTTAACCTTTGACACCTTAACTTGTTTTCTTACTGAAGGTTTCATGATGCAATGATCTCTTGATTTGTTCTTTTATATTATAAATCTGGTGCTGAAAGTTCTGTGTTGATTGCTTAAAAGAAATGGTTGATGCCTAGTCCTTTTAATCAGCAGTATAACTGAAATCCTTGATATAGATTATGTACATTTTTCAGCGATAGCAAGTCTCTGGATTTGGTAGCTTTACATCCGCTTAACTGATTTGACACTTTCCTTTTTCCGAAATTTACAGGCATACATGTGTGTGTCTCGAGATGCTACTAAAGCTTGTAGCAGTTTTTGGTTCAGTAGTTCGCTCAACAGTTTCTGCACCTCCAACTGTTGGTGTTGATCTACATGCTGAGCAAAGGTTTTCTTCGTTGGACTGGGCATTTTGCATCTCTCATTTGGCTGTGTTCTTAGTGCTGGGTACTGACAGATTTGAATACTTGATCTCAGGCTAGAGTGCTGCAACCAGTGTTTTACAGAGCTGCAAAAGATTCAAAAAATTTTACCTATGCTTGTGAGGTAGGCATGTTGGGAGTTGTTGATGAAGTTTATATCATCCCTTTTAACTTGAAAGATGTGTAACCACCCACTGTTTCATAAATATCAGGACCATCTTTTGTTTCTACAGTATTGCATGATGTCTTATCTTTGGAGTTTGGTTAATGAATTCATGAGCAGTGTTGCTTCAGATTATATGCTTAACACTTAATGGGCTAGTTGTAGTTCTGATGCACTCATATGATTGGTGTGAACCTTGTATTCTGAGGTGAAAGCAGAATTTGATTTGCTTTTCTTTTCCTTTTTCCTCATTTATAATTGAAACTAGAGAATAATGGCCTTTGCTCATTCGTGGATTCCACATGACATAAACTTCTCTGTTGCTTCTATTGCAGGAGAGGTGGTGTAATTGCAAGAAGTGCTCAGGAATTGAATCTAGTCCTTCAACAGTGCTAATGGACCATACCATCTGCATCCCTCTTCTGCTTACCTGCAGAGTCTGGTTGGATGACATCTAACAGAATATTCGTGTATATGGACACCATCTGTCCTTAACTCGGAGTTTGGCTTTATGGCTACTGATTTGGCCGCTTCCATCGATCAGTTTTGCTTGGTTTCTCATGAGGCAAATGCCCGAGCACTACGCGCTTGGAAATTAAGCTCGAAGACTCAAGAGGCCCGAAAGAGTAGGATCTCTCAATTCTTTGATTCTGTTGTATGGTGTATCTTGTTGTATCTTCTATCTGCCCCCCATGTAATTCATGTGTACTTCTCGCTCCTGTGTAATTCATGTATACTTCTCGTTCGTATAGTGAAAATCCACTTTGTTCATTGCAACCGAAGGAGTTTGTCTACTGTGCATCTCAGTTGTTAAATTGTCACTGTAAAATGAGGATGCAATTGTATCTTGTCATGAGGATGCTTCCATTAAAGATCAGATTGTCTTAGCTTACCGAGTCACATTATAGGAATCACTCTGATCTATGACATATTGGGTCCATTGCCAAAGGATTCATGCAGAAGTGAGTTGAAAGAGGGTGGTGAGCCACAAGGCTTTGAGTGGGAATGAGCCTAATTAGTGTGGTGCATCTGAGAGTGAGCATAGCAGAGGTACGTGGTTAGGTTGATGCTGCAATTTCACTTTGCCTCCTTGAATGTAACTTTCGGAAATTTATAGCGGCGATTAGAGTCCATAGGACCACCCTGTCATCGGAGGTGACAAATCCGATGACACGGGTTGGTGCATACTACAGGAGCCCGAAGATTAAACCCGTTCTCCCGGTGCACACAAGCTGGACGACGAGCCGCCTTGTCGACTGTACCATTCTCTTAGATAAAATTGACTGTTTGATGTTCAATCACTACAGCTCTACGTGAACCTGAGGATGACAAACTTGGTCACATCCCCCAAAAATAGATACCAAAAGTTTTGCACCATTCGAAGATCACAATGCCAAGTTTTACTAAAGGTTGTCACTTCTTTGTTTTTAACTGAATGTTAAACAATAAGCAAAAATTGGGACACAATCGAGTAGCTGTGATCGATCTAATAATGCGTTTTTGCCACAGATTCGCAGAAACCATTCATATTAAATAAACAACTGGTTAAAACCGATGCAAGATTAACATGAATTGCAAGAGTGATACTGGCATTCCACGTTCACGGAGAAGCTGACAATGGAGGCCATCCATTCCAGAGTAGCCTATATATATATCCTCTTTAAAATTCCTCTAATTCTTTCTTGTCATTCTGTTGACTGATTCCCAAAATAGATAACTGAAATTGACAACCTTAAGCCATAGAACACCAATAACTTATCCTCCAAGAAAGGAAAAACTAGAAAAAGGTAAAAAAAATCAAATAGCTCTCCTAATCTTCTTATCAAAACCCAGAATCACATAACCTCTCTCTCTCTCTCTCTCTCTCTCTCCAGAAACCTGCTTTCCTCTTCCAATTTTTTTTTGTTTTCTTTTTTTGTCTTGTAAGGCTTTGTCAGACCCTTTTTTTTTTTTTTTTTTTTTTTTGGTGAAGATGTCAGACCTTTTTTTTGAGGCTTGAGGTTTTTAAGGTTTTTAAGTAGGCGGGTTCGGAGTCAGGCAGGTCTCGAATGATCTTCGCATAATCATGATACGTACTCGCTTGATCGCCGAGTTGAAGGAAACGGGGGGGTTTTGTTGTTTGGCCACCGACCAAGGCCGGGGCAAATAAGATTGGAGAACGGGAGGTAAAGGACATTCTATCCCAAAGCGTGTGCATCCGAGTCAAAAGACAATGGAGATGGGGAGGTGGAGCACATGGGACGAGCTCTTGCTCGGAGGCGCCGTGCTCCGGCATGGGACCGGAGATTGGGACCGGGTCGCGTCGGAGCTCCGAGCCCGAATCGTTTGGCCGTGTGAAATCACCCCAAAGGTCAAACTATATCCTCTTCCCTGAGCTCCTATGATGACATTAATGTTACATGTGATATCTGTACTATTTAGGGTTTACCAAACTTTATGATGGTCCCTGGGAATTCTCTTCTCTCTCTCTCTCTCTCTCTCTCTCTAATTTCCTTATTAGAATGTAATTGCCATGTCATTCTAGCTTGTGTGTACCAATAAGGAAGATAAAAGAAATTAAAGAAAAAATGTAATATGATTTCGATTTTTTGAGGGCGTGTACTGATTATGCTAATCCAAGAAGAAGCCATGTAAAAAGGAAATGCTATATTTTCTTGTTTGGTCTTTTCCTGTTTGGGTTGTGTTTCCCTTATTATTTTTGTTGATTGAATCTATGTTAAATTCGTATGAATTTCTTGATAAATATTTGGGACTAGTTGCCAAAGTTGGGCAAGAAGGCGTGTAGGTGATGGGAACCTACTCTTATCTCCTGTTTTATTTTATATTTTTTGTGCATACTTATTCAATAAATCTGGAACTTCTGTTTTTAATCTTTTGTAATTTGAAGTTGACGTGTCCACACGTATGCCTTCCGAGACAAGCGTGTCCATCTAATTGTTTCAAAAGAAAATTAGATTTGCCTCTAAACTTTCAACTGATACACAATATTGTCCTGAACTTTCATTTTGTTGCAACTGTTAACCCTCAATTGTTATTTCCATTATGATGTACAATTCACATGACTTTTTGGGAGAAAAGGTGTATTTTTATTTTTTTTGGAAGAAAATTTTCTTTTACTTTAATTAAGTGAAAAATGAAAAAAAAAAAATAGAGAGGAGAAATAAGTTAAGTGACATATCAGTAGTAGAGAAAAATATCAACAACAATATTGAAAAATAAAATAAATTGTTAAAATTTGATGATTAAAATATTAAACCTGATAAGATATTTTAAGAAAAAGAAACATAATTTTGTAATTTAAAGGGAAAATGACCTTAATAAAAAAAAAGGGCAAATTCCAAAAATTAAACATATTTTTCAATGGTTAATTAATGTAGAAAATTACTGATCAATAAAGTATTTAAAAAATCACCTATTGGTGTTTTAATTGATTTTTCCTTTAAAAATGAGATAAAAATGAACCATTGCCCCTTAAAAATCTGTACATTGTCCATAACAACCGAAAAAAATTAGAGGGTCAACGGCTATAACACGATGAAAATTTAGGGGTATTGTGTAAACTGTTGAAAGTTTGAGGGCAAACGTGTATTACTTCCAAAAGTTAGGAGGAGTTTGTATAATTTTTCCTTATCTCACCCTTTTTATTTCATCTCTCACTTAAATACTTTCAACGTGTTGACCATCATGATGTATTAGCAACTTTGAATTTTTTTATAAAAAAAAAAAGAAAAAGATCCGGATAAGCATATGTACTTTTTATTTGCTCTTCGTGTATAGTATTATATATCTATTGCATTACAAAAACAACTAGAGCTGTAGCAAATGCAAAAAGCTTAGATCAACAAGTAATAGAGTCAACAAATCTAAACGAGTCACGCAAACACGTTATAAAAATTAGAAAAGCAGACTTATTTCATAAAAACTTAGATAAAGGCGTAGATTGAATAACCCAAAGGTGCGTTATCTATACTTCTACTGGTGCAAAAGTTCATCATCTTCTGCAAAACCGTCAATGCAGTCGCTAACTACATATTAAATGAAAATTCCACGTTGTAATGCAGGTTTGCAAAGCCAAGTATGAGGACCTGCAACGGCGATTCTCAGGTCACACGTAAGTAGAACTCTTTTTTCTTTCTCAAAAGCCGTTGCGATACTATCCTTGTTTCTGCAATTTTAAGCAGTGTACGGTAACTATGGTCATGTAAGAAATGTAATGGCATTTTGATCGATTGGAGTGAGAGACATTTGCTTGTCTGAGAGCCTTTCATCAATTACTAAAAGTAGTGGCACCGTAATGCCTCGAGCCTTCACAAGCTGGGGGACCAAGTTCATCGCCATCATGGTTGCTCTTTGATAGCGGGCTCATGCTTTTCATGTTTCTATTTTAGAGCCTGGTTCGAAGAGCTACGAGAACAGCGAATGGAGGAGTTGAGGCGAGCCTTAGAGCAATCTGAAAGCTCCATTGGGTCAGCAATCTGATCTTTTCGGTTTATCTTGTCTTCCGAGTCGCCTTATAGACTTGCTTGTCCTTGTGCATCCATTGCCTTTGAAGGGAAATTAAGGACATGAAATGTGTAAGAACCGTTATTACCTGAAATCTGTTGAATTCTAGATTGAGTTGGAGGTTACCCCGTGATTTTAACTATCTATATTCCGTGGACATCGATGCTCACCCTTTGACACTGGAAGAGTCAGTTTTTCAGTGAGATATAGAATCGATATATGGCGAGTCCGACAGGGGAACATCATTTCTGTCATTCTGTTGTTCTTTGATTATGGACTCATGTTTTTCTCTGGCAGGATTCTGGAATCAAAGCTCGAATATCTCAAGGCAGAGGGCGGACCTTATTCCAATGTCGATTATGACTCCAGCCGAACGGTATCGGTTGTACCCGTTCAGAACTCATATGGAGCTAAATCATATCGAAGACAGACGCCGGAAGGTGCTCTCTCAGATAGTTTCACCCAAGAAGTCTCTGCTAACTCCTCATCAGATGGCCATGTTCAGCTTTCAGTTTCAGCTGAAGAGAAGGAGACTAAGCCACGTAGTTCCAAGTTGTCTAAGCGAGACAAGGATCGCAAGATCGATATGAAGCTCCAGGAGCTATGCAGAGGTCAAGCAGGCTTCCTTAAGAAGAAGAGAGGTCTGAGAAAGAGGAAGAATTGTGTCGTGCAAATCAAAGAAGGGAGTGTAGGAGAAAGCGAATTCATTGGCCCGGTTGACGTTTCGACGGATTCTCAGAGTCGTAAAGGCCGGAGAAAGGAGACTGTTGATGATCTGATGAGGATTTTTGATTCTGTCGTCGAGCACAAGAGCGCCAACATATTCTATCGCCGACTCAATTGCCAGGTGAAGTTTAGATTCGGTGCATAATTCAAAGCCAGCTCTTATCGATGTTTGCCTGCAAATCCTACTTCGATTAACTTGAATCCTACTTGTGAATTCTGCTTATCCTGTCAAGTTTAGATACCACTGTTAATGCAGCTGAATATGCAACTTCTCTATGATTTATTTGATACCAATGTTATCGCTTGGAACTCTAGGACTAGTCATGTAACACAGTAAGAAAAATAAAAACAAGCGTCTGACTCTACATGTTCTACGGTATTCATCTGTCGCAGAAGAGAGGAAGATACAAGAGATTGATCCGCCAACACATGGATTTTCACACCGTGAAATCAAGAATATCGAGCCTCGCCGTAACATCTTCCACCGAAGTGTTCCGAGATCTTTTGCTCCTCGTGAACAACTCGTTGGTCTTCTATTCCAGAAGGACACGGGAGCACAAGTCTGCAATGCTCCTGAGAGACATTGTCACCCAGAAACTGAGGCAGCACTACGGAGGGACCGAGTTCGTCCACACCGCCGACGTTCCGGTCAGGCCTCGAGGCGCCCCTCGTCGCGGGGCCCACAAATTGCCCCCGAGGGCTTCGAATGCCAATAGCACGGTTTGGACCGCGTCATTGGGAAGCAAGAGCGCAGGCAACTCCGACTCTTCCCCATCGGCGGAGTCTTCGGCTATTGGCAAGAGAACTCCGATCTCGAATTGGCGGCGGAAACGCAAAAATGCAAATGATGGCCCAAGATCTGTGAGGTCTAACAGGGGAAGGAAGAGGGTTAGGACTAGGTGAACAAGTACATGTAATTTTTTTCCCTTTAGAAGGATGGACTTAGATGCAAAAATTTGTAGGTTTAGGGTCTTTTTGTAGTACATGTAATCCTGTTTCTCCTGTCTCCTGTTATTTTCGTGGGTTCCTAATCCTAAAGGGACAATGGGCGTTGTGGCTGCCGTTTGCTGTTGTACATTCACATAAGTCTTACTTGTACAATCAGAACTCCATTGTTTCTATCGAAATATACTGTTCTTTTTTTTTTATGAATTTTTAATAAATATTGGTAAGTTAAAAAAAAGGGCTTCGGTAACTTACTAATACTTTTACGAAATTACCAACTTACTTTGATAGTTTGCAAATTATCAATTTCATGCTCACATTAATTTGCATAACTTGCTCCGCACGAGCTCTTATATGAAATTATCTACCTAGATTAGAGTAATTTATCACCATTTGTTAGATTAAATTATCAACTAATTTTTCATAACCAACTCTTATTTGAATTCCTTGCCAACATTCAAACAATTTTGTTCTTGTTTAAATTACAAACTTTTCTATAAAGTTAACAATTTTTATTTGACTTGGTTAGCAACTCCATACATTTACTAACACTATTACTAGGCTAAATTGACGTGGCTCGCCAAGTTTTATCCCAATAAATTATCTCTTAATATTGAATTACCAACTCTCTATTGAGAAAAAAAATTGTAATGACTCTAATGAGGTTGATAATGTTTAAAAAGAGTTCGTAAATTCGATATGTTGATAAGCAAGGCAAATATAATTGATAATTAAATGGAAAAGTAGGTAAATTCAGGGATAGAAATAAATAAATAGTTGTAAATAACTCAAATGAGAGTTGGTGAATCAGAAATAGTTGATAACTTGATGGAATCCAGTCATAGAAACAAAAGCTGGCAAGTTCTTATAAGTTTAAGTCTTTTGTAACAAAAAAGAATAGGAATTGGTAAATGATAAAGACCTAATACATGTTGGCAAATAAATGAAATGAAGGTTGGTAACTCAAAAGTAGTTAGCAATTCAATCGGAAAAAGTTGATAAGTCTCTCATAAAAATTTGGTAAAGTAAGTTTATGCTGTTGGTTAAAAAAGGAATAAAAGATACGAAAGTTTGATATTTATAAAATATTAAAAAAAGTGTTTATAACTTCATACTAATATCGCTTTGCTACCAATAAGTTATCGAAAAATCAGGTGATCGGCAAATTTTTTTTACCAACAATTTTTTTCGCCACTTGCGAACCCTTCAAAATCCTACTACAAAAAATCCGTCAGTAAAATGAAAATTATCTTTGATAAGTCTCTGATAAAAATTTGGTAAAGTAAGTTTATGTCGTTGGTAAAAAAGGGATAAAAGATACGAAAAGTTGATATTTATAAACTATCAAAAAGTGTTTATAATTTCATAATAGTATCGTTTAAATACCAATAAGTTATCGAGAATCAAGTAATCAGTAATTTATTATAACAACAATTTTTTTTCCACTTCCAAACCCTTTAAAAAATCTACTACAAAATATCTGTTAGTAAAATGAAAATAATCTCTAAATTCTCTATACAATCTCAAGCTTTGTACCTTGTAATCTGGTTGTGGATGCCATAAGAATGTCCACATCTCAGAACTCACATCAGTTACTGAAGTCTTTTGTCTGCTTGGACTCTAAATATTTCAAAACGACATCATTTCGAATAGACATTTCATTTTTTGTCCCAAAGGAGTGAAGTATCTAGGCTTTGGGGTCAAACGCACGGAAGGCGACATATTAGGGACGGGAGAACTGCATCCCATACCCGAAGGTGATGTGTGGCTAGATCTTCTCAATCCGTCTTTTCTCTAAAATTGAGAATCATTAAAAATCTACTTGGATGATGTGAGTTGTTCTGTCAACAAAGAAAAAGCAATTGACAGCAAAATATAACAGAAAAGTATAAGTGAGTCTGGGAAATATAGATAGATAAAACATGACAAGGAGGTCAACCTTCTTTTTTTTTTACTTGTTCCACAAACAAGAAAAAGGAAAGGAGCAAAAAAAGACTGTCGAATGAACAAAAGAAAATCAGGATGCGTTTTTTAGGCCCATCAAACTTGGGCCGCATGTAAAATATTGATAAAACCAGTATCCGCTTGAGGACAGAGTTTTTCCATTTGGGCTCAGCCCAGTAGAAAGTATATTCCATTGAGTTTTTACGAATTACAAAAGTTAATTACGAAAAAGAAACCACAGAATAAAACCCAAGGAAATTATAATTTTTTTTTTTATGACCTAGGAACCACAGTCAACAACTGGACGTAAACCCAGGGGCACTAGCGTGGGACCCACCTCCCACGACATCCTACTTAAGTCACGCAATGGGGGCAAGAAGTTTCGAATCCCTCCCCTCCCCTCCCCCCAAATGAGGGGGTAAGATCCACCACGGGGTGGGGAGGAAATTACAAATTGATTAGGAAAGATACTTATAAAAGGATATCACCTTTTTCTTAACTTTATTTAGGAGGAATGAGGATTTTTCACTTAACATTACAGAATTACGATGTTACGTGATATTCAAATTAAAGATGCATAGAAGTTGCTTGTGATGGTGTAAAATTTCGTTGACCTTATATTGGGTGTTTGTCGCTGCTGAAATATTCCTATCACATTATCGAAATCACTACAACAAAAAGAAATAAATTCCTGTTATAGATGGAAATAAGAATCTGCGAAAGAGAGAGTCGTGCGATTTATATATTTTGATAAATAGTACGCGAACTATAAATTGGGTTTACAAAATAACTTTTCAAAATTTCTAAGATATTATGATATCAATTATATCTGATTTGGAATACCAATCAATAAAGATATCCGTACAATCATAAAAGATATGGAGATTCTTTCTAATATTTTTTTAATAGATCGAATGAAATTCATATATTTTGTTTAAAAAAAAAAAAAAAAAAAAAAAACCATCATTGAAGAAAGAAACAGGATGTCGCTTCAATATCAATTTTTCTAGGGTTTGATATGTTCCTCACCAAGCACCAATAACCTTTCTTCAGACCAAACACTTCATTTAGCAGCCCACGAAAGTCTGTTGAAGCATCATGGTCACGTGCTTAAGATGCAACCATAATTTTGTCATTTGCTTTACTGTTAAGCAAATTCAATTTATTATTAATTTATTTCATGAAAAATGAATAATTTTAAAAATATCATTCTAAAGCTAATTACTTATATCGCTTGAAAAAATTAATTAATGAAAGATGTTTTCATTTCCGAGAATAATTTACGCCTAAATATTTTTGTAAATGATGAAAATATTTTTCTTTTCATCCATTTTTGTAAAACGATACATGCGATCATTTTGAGAGAAATATTTTTCAAATCATCAGTGAATCAAATGCACCCTAACACAGCAAATCGCCAAAGGAATATAACACTAATCGATCCTAAACTTTAAACAAATTTGCAATGTCATCTTTAGATCTTTAATTTCTTTAATATGATATTTTTACTATTCCTAAATATTTCAACATAGTCCTTTCATTTGATCAAACAAGAGAGGAAATCACTACAAGCCCCTAAATGTTCCAAATAAAAAGACTTTCTCCCTCATTAGATAAAAGCACAAGGATTACACTAAACATTTAAATAGAATTAGACGATCATATTGAACGAATTAAAAGTTTAAGAATGACATTGTATATCAAGCCGAAGTTCATAAACTCTTTGCATCGTTTTCCAATCGCGAACGAGACATTTGATGACAAGGAAATATAAAATAAATTTAAAATAAAAAGAGCTTGCAAACCGTTCATATATTGATAAGATGGGCCCTTTCACTTGGACATTTCCAACTTTGAAAATGATTGGTTAGACAATCATATTGAATGAATTAAAAATTTAAGAATGACATTGCATATCAAGCCGAAGTTCATAAACTGTTGGCGTTGTTTTCTTATCATGAATGAGACATTTGATAACAATGAAATAAAAAATAATTTTGAAAAAAAAAAGAAAAAAGAGCTTGCAAACCATTCATACATTGATAAGATGGGCCCTTTCACTTTGACATATCCAACTTTTGAGAGTGATTGGTTAGACGATGACATGTTTTTCACGCCTAATGTGCTAATCAAAGTCTAAAGCCTTGGGTCGCCAATCATTGAATTTTTCAATTTTCATTCTCAGATCGCTAATCATTGAATTATTTTTTTATATATTCATTCTGCTGCTTAATTTATATCCACTTGATGTGGGATTCACAAGACCAATCGCAATCTCCTTCTTTGGCTTTTCCATTTTATTTTCTTTTCCTTTTTTCATTTTGTTTTCCCCCCTCAACTGGACATCTCAATCGGAATAATCTTGATATGATCACGACAATTCGGGGGGCGTTAAACATAGTTTTATAGAATGAACCCCAACAACCAGCTTCATAACTTATTCTTGGATCTAACCGTGGAATTCACGGGAAACTTGTAGCTTAAGCCTCGTGACCCCATTAAAAAGAAAAGAAAATCGAAGGAGGCATCCTTATCCTTGGAAGGTTATTTAAGTTAAACGTGATGATTGGGTTAAGCATCGCATCGCATCACATCAGTCAATTCTCTTTCGCCCCATCAACACGGATGGATACAGATCGAGAAGATCACTAGAAGGTCTATAAAATGTGAAACCCATCGGACGTGCATAGATTCTGTACTTTTCCAACGTCTTGTTTACTTTTTCTAATCTTCCGATGGTTTATCAATAATATTTATTAATCTTATCAAGCCGAAACCCGGTTTAGTAGCCAGATTGTCTGCACTCGAGGGCGTGAGAAACCAAATCTTAATTTATAGAAGAAAAAGAGAGCATTATTGGCCTTCAGTTCGACCCCTGATTGATTAGTTCTTTGATTTGCTCCGAGATACACTTTATGAGAATAAAAAAGTTGGTATGTTCAGGCGTGATCTAATCGCCAATGACTCCCGAGAATCCGTTGGACGTAGAAATTTCAAGAGATTAGTCAAATGAAGTCAATAGCTGCTGCACTATCTTCTTAAAGTAGAACAACTTCTAAACTACTCCATGGACCTTCCCCAGCTAAACCAAAGAGAGAGAGATTATTTGAGGTAGAGTCAAGAAGAACATCCCCAGTTGATACCTTTCGACAGCACTCAGGTTACAATATTAGAGAAAAAGAGGATAGGTTGGGTCGACCCCACTTGCCATTACCTAAACAATGAAATCAATATTAAATACAAGTTCTACGTGGTGAACATTCTGTACACATTTTCCATTGGTTTTGGTCTATTCCTACTTCTCTTTCGGGCACTAAAACATAATATTTTAAGTAACTAAAGTATAGACTGTTAATAATTAGTTTTTTCCACAAGGGGTATTTTAGATTGTCGAATTTATTTATTGCAAAAGTAGCTCGTTGAAACCCGTGAAACAAGGGTAACTAAAAACCACCGGCTCGAGTTTTCTTTATATTGTCGGTGTATAATTTAATACTTAACAGTCTCGATATAGTAGGAAGTTGATTAAGAATTATCTCAAAATGATCAGACCCAAATGAGATTTCACACTTATTGGGATGTTATAGTATAGTTTGAATCTCCCAAGGCTGTCTAAGAAATTATTTACACCAGTCAAGTAATTCTTTTATTATGTGGGCAAACTGAAATATATAATATTATCAAATATATGTTTGGGTGTGTCTATATATATATATATATATATATATATTATATATATATATAATATATAATTTAAGGACAACGGCTTAGGTATGGCAAAACCTGTCTGTGCCGCCACGTGTTTGAAGTACTGGATTTTTTTTTTTTTTTGACGTACTGGATTTCCATGAGTGGAGTTTGGTATTGACAACTTGCTAGATTATTATATATTTAATTTTTTATCATTAATCTAATCTAATGCCTACACGCCTACCACTTCATGAAATTGTGATTAGTGACCAACCTGGGATTCCGATTCAAGCAACCAGATTACTAATATTTATTGTGGAAGGGTATCCAAGAATTATTATTTATATATATTTCATTAATTAAAATTCTTTCCGAACTCTCGTGAAGAATCGTGCATTTCACTTTTGCCGTATACATCATTACTATTTTTGAAAATGTTAAAAAGCATCCTTATGACACTTATCAAATCTCATTAGTTGTGCTTTGGAACATGAATATTTATATCTGAAACGGGTGGTTTTTTTTTAAATGTGAGATTGTTCAATTTCCAAAGTGAGTTGGTGCATGTCATTTCTGTTTTCAATGATTTTAATTGATGTCTCGAAATACTCATAATGAGACTCAAATTTATAAGGACCACATGTGTATTTCATTCGATTTCGTTGTGCAATTTTAATAGTTTCAAAACGTATCAATTTATGTGAATTCCATTTTCAAGAATAAAAAAAAAAAAATGTAAATTGGACTTGCAAAAGCTTTCTCCATTAACTTTTTCACTAAGGTCAAAAGATTTTTCATATTCAATAATTTAAATATTTCTTCATCTTTTCTCTAATATGCAGTGATTGATTTGATGACTTAATATTAATTGCTCGACTAATCTCTATAGATGGACCCGTCGATATGCATACATTACAATTACCGATGATTTCTTTGATATAGATATTAGTGACTCATTCCTTGGGTAGATTGACGCCTTTCTTCATGGTAAAATCATCTCTATAAGTCAAATCATCAGCTAGTCAACATGACTTTTTGCCAATCTATCTGCATGATGAAACTTGTAAGAAGGGACACTAAAGTGGAAGGCTGTCCTCTTAATGATTTATAAGATCCACATCTCTAATTTAAAATAAATTAATTAATAATTTTACCTAACTTTAGGAAGAGATACATCAACATATAGGCTTTTTAACTGCTGACATGTGCTTTTCGTTTTCCTCCTTACCCAATTTTTCTCCTCCTTTCTTCTTCTTCCTTCCAAGCAACCTCATCCTCCGTCGTGGAATTTTTTTTTTTTTTTACAAGGGGTATTTTATATTGTAGAATTTATTTAACCCATCAAATAAGGGTGGATGAAATTGCCGGTGGGAAAGAATTTAATTTTACGTATTTTTCGGTCCCGATCAAAAGTAGGTGATTACTAAAAAGAGTAGATGATTGTATGTATGTATCTTTTGACAATTATTTTATATTTCAATTTACCCACACAATAAAAGATATACTTGACTGGTGTAAATAATTTCTTAGATGAGAAATTTAAACTAAAACTATTACATTTCGAGACAAGACTTATAGATGGCGGCAAGGTGGCGGCAAAACCAGTCGGTGTCGCCACGTGTTTGAAATACTGGATTTTCACGGGTGGACTTTTGGTACTACTGACAAGTTGCTGGATCATGGATATTCTACGCCTCCCACTTCATGAAATTGTGATCTTTACCACCTTAGGATGCCAATTCAAGCAACAATATTATTACTAATATTTACTGTGGAAGGGTGTTCAATTATTATTTCATCAATTGAAATCTTTTCCTAGCTCGCATGAAGAATTGCGCATTCCGCTTTCACCGTATATATCATTACTACTTTTTAACATGTTAAAAAACGTCATCAAATCTCATTAGTTGTGCTTCGAAACATAAAATATTTATATTTGAAGTGGGTGACTTTTTTGAAAAATGTTTATCACTCGATTTTCAAATTGCGTCGATACGCATCATTTATATTTTCTGTGTTCATAAGACCTGAAATTAAATTGCTACTTAAGGGCTGCATGTGTATTTCATTAGATTTTGTTGGTACAATTTAATAGTTTCCAATCATAGCAACTGTGTGATTATTCCATTGACAATGGAAAACACATGGATTAAACTTGTAAAAGCTTTCTCCATTAGCTTTTTCACGGGGGTCAAAAGATTTTTCATACTTAATAATTTAGATATTTCTTCATCGTTTCTCTGCTCTGCAGCAATTGATTTGACGACTTGATGTTAACCGCTTGAATAATTTCCATATATGGACCAGTCAATATGCGTGCATTACAAGTACCGATGATTTCTTTAATTCAGCAAACTCATTTCTTGTGCACATTAATGCCTTTCTCCATGAGACAAAAAATAATCTCCTTCGGACAAATCATCAGCTAGTCAACGTGGCTTTATGCCAATCTATCTTCATGATGAAACTTGTAAGAAGGGACATTACAAGGGTAAGGTTGTTCTCTTGTTGATCTTTAAAATCGATATCTCTAATCTAAAATAAGTTGATTAATAATTTAACCTAACTTTAGGCAAGTGACTCATCAGCATATGGGCTTTCTAACTGCTGACATGTGCTTTTCGTTTTCTTTCTTTCCCAATTTCCGTTCCAAGATTGCATGTGTGAGAACAATTGACGATGCATGTAAGATGAATTCTTTTGGCATTAGATTGTTATCAATGAGAGTGATGGTTACCTACATAACACGTCTTTAAAAGCCTCACCAACTATAGCAAAGCCAATAGAGGAAGACGCAACAATATACACGTGAAGTTTTCGTGATGAAATTTTTTTTCTTAGAAGCATGTCATTATCGTTTCTCTAAAAGGATTCTCACCCATGATCTCCATTAATATCCACTTACTACTGTGGTCATTTTAAGTTCTTCACGAGCATGACATAACCGTCCACATCACCCGGCATGTTCAGTCAAAATTATCCACAACGTGTGAAGTTCGAATTTGAGAGATGGAAAGACAAGGACGGATTAAATTGGGTTTGTCACTCAACTTTTGGCCATGAACAAGTTTAGCAAGAAACCCTAGAAAGGAAAGAGAGAGCCTATAAATTCACCCAACGAAAAGGAAGAAACATAGACCTAAAAGAAGATCTCCAGGGAGCAAGCCAAGGATCCGAAAATCGATAGCGTGGGGGGGCTAAAGCTAAGGCTTCTCCATCACTGTCTACTTTTCTATAGCTTGTTCATGAAATTAGCAAGGGAAATAGTCAACTTTGATTTTCTTGTTTGACCTTACCTAATCAATGAGATTTTTTCGAGGCTACCTAATTTGAACTTCTGCCTTTTGATTCATAATTCAAGATGGTATGCAATAAATGATATGATCTCCATCACTTGAATGCAAGGACTATATATGGCTTGTTCTTGAAATTTTTAGTAGGAAAATAGTCAGCTTTGATTTTCTAGTTTTACTTACCTAATCAATGAAATTTTTTTGAGGCTACCCAATCTAGACCGTTATCTTCTAATTCATAATTTAAGATGGTATGCAATAAATGATATGATCTCCATCACTTTTTTTTTTTTTTTTTTTGGTCAGATCTCCATCACTTGAATGCAGGGACTATATATGGCTTGTTCTTGAAATTTAGTAGGGAAATAGTCAGCTTTGATTTTCCTAATCAATGAAAATTTTTTGAGGCTACCTAATCTGACCGTTATCTTTTGGTTCATAATTCAAGATGATATACAATAAATGATACGATCTCCATCACTTGAATGCAAGGACGATATAACTTATTCTTGAAATTTATTAGGAAAATAATCAACTTTGATTTTCTAGTTTGACCGAACCTAATCAATGACTTTTTTTTTTTTAAGGCTACCCAATTTGGACTTTTGTCTTTTGATTTATAATTCTAGATGGTATGCAGTAATGATATGACCTCCATCTATCCATACCTGGGGCTTTGGTCCACACCCACAAAGGGACATTTATTTTGTCATAATTAGATTGCATGACGTCATCTTATGTCAATTTCCCTCCCCACATCATGCGAGTTAGCAAAAAAAATAAAATAAAATCCATTTACCTAAAATTGAGAGGATAGTCCAATTTTATAGGTGTTGTAGCAATTTTATCATAAAACAAGAAACGTCGGTTGATCAAATAGAGCGCACGTGTCGCTCGCCGGATGTCACGTGTTTTCTGTGAGCTTTCGCTCAGATCGGTGGCATGCTTCACTAATTAAGGGGCGGCAACGGAAGTATTTATTTGCCAATAAAACTTTTTGAATATTATATAATTTTGACATTTTCTGCTCTTTTTTCCCCCTTTTCCGGTCATTTCATTTGTCTTGCCGCGTTCGAAAGTGCCATTTTCGTGGCATTTGGTGATCATATACCACTTGTTATCAATTAAAAGAAATAATGAATTTATGACGAGAAATTATTTTCTTCTTATCTACCGTCTCCAAATTAAAACACTTAAAAAGGACTCTAATTCATCGTGAAGCCAAGTAATTTCAGGTCGTTGAGTACAGTAAGATTCAGGGGAGGCTCATCGACGCTCATTAGACCCTCGATAAATTTGGTCTAGATGGGAATTTGCCCCGTCCTGACGGAACCTAATGATCTAATTAGACAAAAGTCGATCGCTATAATGATGGCCGCAACATGCGCTTTCTTTCTTTAATGTCGTAGAGTAGGAAGAATAAAATATATGTACTAGGATTGGGAATATCATGGACGCATTCTATACTAAATTCGAGATGGGGTATCTAGAAATCATAAAATAAACTAAATTAATTTTTTTACAAAAAAAGAAACTAAATTAATTAATAATAAAAAAAGTTGCTGGTCACTTTACCAAAGCATAACCATAACTAATTAATTAATTAATTATTTATTTATTTATTTTCAATCATACTACGTGGCCGCTGGGCAGCTCACTTACTCCTTCCGGTGAAAAGTTGGTTTTGGCGCCCAATTTTTCTCGAGTAGGTCGCCCAATCGGTCGTCGCTATTCGCCCCTCGAACATGGTCGGTAATTATAGATAATATCTAGGTCGAAGGTGGAACGTGGCCACAGGGCATTGGTCATATTCTTTTCTTTTTCTCCTCTCATGTTAAAATCCTTCTTGAATTATATCAACTATTAAAGCTTTGTCTGTATCGCAAAAAGTGAACAATTCGAAAAATATGATGCTTAAGAGATGAAAGAACGACAAGTATTTTTATTACACACTTAGATATTTAAACATAAATTATTTGAAAAATTATTTTTCATTTTCCACGTAAACAAACGGAGCTTAAGAATATGTCCTAGTGATATTTTAATTTTGAGAGGACACTAGCCATAGGTTGCTATCAAAATTCTCAAAATTGGGACAGTATTTTAATTAATAAATTGTTTATTCAGAAGCGGTGGAAGGCCAGAGGTAAAGAAATATGGTGGGCCCCATCATCCCTATGTATTTTCTACATTTAAACTTCATTACTCTTTCTTCAATAATCTCAAAGCGTGGGATCATACCATATTTTCTACCTTTAATTTTCATTACTCTTTGTCCAATGGTATCAAAGCCTAAGATCATGCCATATTTTCTACACTTAAATATGTTTATCCAATAGTATCAAAGTCTAAGATCATAACATATTTTCTACATCTAGATTTCAGCATTCTTTGTATCATATTTCTACGTTTAAATCTATTTGTCCAATGGTATCAAAGTCTGAAATCTCACCATATTTTGTACATTTAATCTGTCCATCTAATGGCATTAAAGCCTGAGATCAAAGCGTGTTTTCTTCATTTAAATTTCATTACTCTTCCACATCACATTAGAATATATTTGTTTCAAGAAAATAAATGTTTTTTAAAAATTATCATTTGTATTATTATAAAGTAAATAAACAAAAAATATTTTCATTAGTTACAAAATACTTACACATAAATTATTATAGATAATGAAAGTATTTTTGTTGACTAATTATTTCAAGAAATATAAGATATTATTTTTTCAAAATATTTTAGAAAATATTTATTTTTCACGAAATAAACTTATGCTGAGACTCTTCTTATATGTTTGAAACTTTATACTCTATTGTTACGATGACTTGTAAGAGTTTTCCTCCAATGTGGACTAAAATAATTGATATTGTTATTTACCATTTAACATTTACTGTTTTACGGGATTTGGTCTAAGGTGAGATAGAAGGTTTTTTAATTAGTCTAATATGGGGTTGGCTAGTATGGGCCGAGTTGAGCTTGGCCCGTAATGAGGGGGACTGGCTGGAAACTCTATAAATGTTGCTCAAGTCTCTTCTCTAACCCTAATTTCACATATCCTCACATAACGTCCATCGTGAGGGCCGCCTCGTTGGCCAAATGACTCGAGAGGGCGATAGAGGGAGAAGA
Source organism: Eucalyptus erythrocorys (assembly GCA_014182555.1). Taxonomy (NCBI): domain Eukaryota; kingdom Viridiplantae; phylum Streptophyta; class Magnoliopsida; order Myrtales; family Myrtaceae; genus Eucalyptus; species Eucalyptus erythrocorys. The sequence goes on from CM024601.1 coordinate 37,310,464, forward strand.
ATTTGATACGTGGATAAACCCTTGAGTGTGGGCAATCCATTTCCCTTCTAAAACAGGTGCGTTAATCTTCTACTCTACTTCTAAAATAGGTGCGTTAATCTTTTACTCTTGGGTGTGTGTTCTTGTTCTAGCTATGGAGATATTGGGATTGCGTAAATTGCGTCCTACATGACTTTTCCACGGTTCATGCCCAAGGTCTATCCCTTCCATTGCTCTCGACAAGACGATCTAGAACGAAACTCACGCTAGGATTCATGCCCATTGCATTTGACACTCGATGAAAAAAAAATTAAGCCGTCGGGAAACAAGCTAAATGAAATTCGCGAAGAAAAAAAAAAACGAATGCAAAATTCAAAATTATTTTTCATCGTTTCTAAAAATTAAAAAATACACATTTTAAAAAAATACATATTTTTAAAGGTCGGAATCGCCCGACAAAACCTTTTCCGGAGCCGCGGTTTTAATTATCCACCAAATTCGAAGGTGGCTTCCTCGTAGAAAAAGGGCGAACAGAAAAAAAAAAAAGAAAAAAGAAAAGGTGGAAAAAGGAATAATTATTATCATTAACTCAATATCCGGAAACGCGAATTGTAACAGCTGTCGGTTAAATCAACGACCCGGACAACCTCCGAGCAGATGCCACGAGAGAGATTTAAGAGAGAGAAGGTAGAGAGAGAAAGGAGAGAGAGAGAGAGAGAGAGAGAGAGCTGTTCCTCGTCGGCGAAATTTACGATTTTTACAAAATCGCAAGCTCGCTCCTTTCTGCTTTGCGCTTTTGCTCTCTCTCTCTGTGGCCCCCTGTCTTTCCCTTGGGAGCCCCTTTATAACCTGGCGCTTCCGATTCTCTCGTCTCTCGTTTCTCTCTCTCTCTCTCTCTCTCTCTCTCTAACTTGCTGTACCGCTTGCTTCCGGGCGTTCCTCGGCTGCTGCTGTAGGCCCTTCCATCCGTCGAATCGTGGGCAGGATTCGGTCCCTGGCGATCGCGTGTTCGCTTCGCGGGACAGCTCCGTCAGGTGGGATCGAGCTCCATCCCAAGAACCCAGGAGAGAGAGAGAGAGAGAGAGAGAGAGAGAGAGAGAGAGTGGAGGACGGCGAGGATTTCGGGGGCGGGCGTTGTGGGTTCCGCGAGAGTCGTTCTGGGTTCGTGCGTTTTTCGCGTTTCAGGAGGTGGGTTGGTTGGGAAAAGTCCTTTGAGATCCGGAGAAGGAAGAAAGGAACGAACTTGGCACGGTACTTGCATGCGGGAAGATCGCAGAGTTTTTCGTTACTGTGTTTTGGCCGTCCTTGAGTTTTCGTGATTTGTTCTGAGTTTGATGATCGGATCTTTAATGGACAGTGCATGGAACTTGCTGCGAGTTCCGGTTTTTGTTCCTCGGATGGCCAGGAATCGAGTCGATTAGTTGCAATGTTTGCTTGGTTGCCTTTTATTATTATTTTTTAAAATTTTTTTTTGCTTTTTTGGCGGGGATTGTTCATGATTAGATTTTGAGGAGATTCTTGAGTGTGGTGCCAGATTTGCATGCCTTCTGATGCCTTGTGGGGGTTTTAGATTCTAAGATTTGGAGGGCACCTTTGATTCCCCACATGTTATTTCGGTCGTGTCTGGCATTTTTTAGCTCTCAAGTTGTCTGGGGAACTTTTTTCTTTTTGGCATGAGTTAATCGTTCAAGCATGTGGACGTGCACCGGGCTTCTAGTGCTTTCACATACAAATATATCAAGCTATACCCAGATTCATTCGTTTTATGACGTTTCACAAAACAGGCCGTAATACCAATCATCTCATTGGAAGGTGTTTTAGTGAGTAATAGAAATCTTTGTTGGGTCATGATTTGTTTCTTATACTTACAGTTGTAAACTTTGGATGATTTCTAGCTTTCCTATTAGTATTTCTCAATTGATTATTTTCAGAGGGAAAATGTGACCACTTTATAAATTTTAACACCTTCGAGAACGCTAGATTGGTGATATGAACTGTGTTGGTTTTCTTAGCATGAAAACTTGTTTGGAATGATTTCTGATTGGATTGTATCTGTTTTGCCTCAGTGGAAACTTTGTTATGAGAAAGTAGAAGCATCTGTTGTCTATGTCGATCAAATCATGGAGACTTCTTATGAGGAAAAAGAATGCATCGTTTGATGGGGTGAGTTTGATATTTATTCCCTGTTCACATTTGGAAGGCTTTGAATGCTTTCATGTTTATAAGTTCGATTGTCATTTTCAAAGTTCTTGACATGGATTGCTGTAGGGACTATGCGGGCTCAAGATGAAACAGCTACCATTTATGGGGATCATCTGTGTAGTGATGTTGTTTATAGTATATAGAACGACAAAATATCAATACCGTCAGACAGAGGTGAGTTCACTTTATCAGTATTTGAATTTTATAAAATATAATCTATGAAAATTAGCAGGGCAACAAGGGACTTCAACCTGTATTCTTTTGGCTTCTAAGGATCTTTAAGTCTGCCTAATAGTTAGGCTACAGCACCCATATGGTTTGAGGGATAAAATGAAGCAATGGAAAATAGTAGAATGTAGTGTCTAGAAAGAATTCATTGAAATTGGCCCCTTCCATGGTAGCTGGCTTCACCACTTGCCAGTTTTAATTTCATCTGATTAGGCTGTTGTTGTATCATCTCTAGACCTTCCGACACTTACCTGTGAAGTTGAAGTTATGATTTGCTCAATGCATCTTTTAGTGAACTAATCCTTTTATTTTGCCTCCTTTGTATTATCAGATGGAAATTAATTTACACCCTTTTGACACACTAAAGGTACAAGCTCTACCCGGCATTATTCACTTTTGAACATTTGCCTTTGGAATTGAATTAGTGTTGCTGCTGAAGTTCATGATGATTTTAAGGGCTGGATGATGGCTTCCTATGATGCATTTGATGATCTCTTTTGTTGTCCCTTTTTGTTTCCTGCAGGAATCTCAGGGTCTTTCACGGAGACTAGGAAGTCTTCCTCGTGGCATCATACAAGCAAGATCAGATTTGCAGTTGAGACCGTTATGGTCAACAAGTAGTTCAAGGTCAAAGGTCAGACTTGGTGAATAGAATGCTTCCGTAAAAGCTGATATGATATATAGAGATACTGAGATACTAGGGGTGCATTCGGCTTTACCATCAATTGCATTGCATGTCCCGGAACGTGAATTGAGGCCTTTTGACAATTTTAGGTTGATGTCTCCAGCAATGAGGTAGATACTCCCAGCTACCGTTACTTACTGGCAATTGCTGTCGGGATCAAGCAAAAGCGTAATGTCAATGCTATTGTCCAAAAGGTAATACTTTCAAGCTTATGATTTAAGATGGGCTATGGTTGAAGTGAGATTCACTACCTAATTTTCTTGAATTCAGTTTCGTCCAGACAATTTCACGGTTATGCTATTCCATTATGACGGCAAAGTCGATGCTTGGGGAGATCTTGACTGGAGTAACAATGCCATTCACGTGGTTGCTCGAAACCAAACCAAATGGTGAGTCTGACCTTCAGCACTTTGAGTTTGAGATAACTTATCAGGAATATGCTCTGTGAGTTGAGTTCGAAAACTTAGGAACTAGTGCACTTTGTGAAGGGAAAGCTGGTGTAGTGTGTAATTTAAGCAATGTCTATTGGTTCAGAAACAAAGTGAACTTTGTTAATTTAGCTGCAGAGTCTTATAGCAAGTTTGTCTTGCCATTTGAGTATAAATTTGCAACTCATTTGACAAAAGTCTTATATCTGGAAATAGTTTGAATAGAATCAAGAGAGAACAGCTGCCTTTAATTATTCTGAGCTGTGATTCCTTTATTCTTGTTCTTGGCTAGCTGTATGTTGTTTGAGATGATGACGTTGTCCCTTGTCTCTTCCTTTTTTCTGAACTTATGAGTTGCTCTAGAAGTCTTCTTGCATGATTCTTAAGCAACATATGCTTCTGCAGGTTCTCAGGCAAAACTTTGTGTCTCCAACTCACATTTGAATAAAACTTTCTGTTGCAGGTGGTTTGCAAAGCGTTTTCTACATCCCAGCATTGTGTCAGCATATGATTACATATTTCTATGGGATGAAGATTTAGGTGTGGACAACTTCCATCCAGGGAGGTAATAGTAACGAGCATAGTTTAACATCATGTCCGAGCAATTGTTATCCATATGCTATCTCCAACCTGTTTGCTCTTCACATGCTATTCTCTCTTTTTTTATTCACGCAAACTTCTCTGCAATTTATTTTACTTAGTGAGTATACCCTTGTAGAATCTTTTGGAATCTTTAGTATTTTAAAATCAAGTAAACTTTCTTGTTTTCTGTGGGTTCCATGAAAAGGAATGCAATCTGTTCTCAAGGTTCTCTGGTTCTAATGTGGCCTTTTCCCTCTGTTTGGTATCATACTCCCAAATGATCTGTAATTTTCTCTGATTGTTTTCCTTTTTTTGGCTGCTCCCAGATACCTGAAAATAGTAAAATCGGAAGGCTTGGAGATATCTCAGCCTGCTTTACATCCAAACTCGACAGATATACATCACAGGATAACCATACGTTCGAGAACAAAGAAGTTTCATAGGTGAATGAGATGTAGTTATTATGTAAGGTCCTTATACTACTATGGCACGAAGTTTTGAAGGTACTTAAGTCAAATGCATGATGCAGGAGGGTATATGATGTGAGAGGCAGCACGAAGTGCACGAATGTCAGTTGGGGGCCGCCTTGCACTGGGTAAGTTCCGCATGGGATGACTGTTAATTCTTTTTTACTTTGTTCTTTTCCTTTTCACTAATAGATTTGATGGGTAATGTCATAGGCCTAATTCTGTTCCACAGTAGTAAAACCTTCTTTTTTTTTTAACGTTAATGGAGTTGGTGGGAGTGTTCTTGTAGGAGCCTCTGTAGGACAATGTCTCTCCATCAATGTCATAATTCATTGGTCTTTCGTGAATAAGATATAGTCAGAATGCGACGTCTTAAGATATTATTTGTTGGGAATTTGATAGTAATACACATTCTTTGGCTAACTGTAGATTTGTAGAGGGAATGGCTCCAGTTTTTTCAAGATCTGCTTGGTTTTGTACTTGGCATCTTTTGCAGGTAATATTATGTTACTCGCCTGTCTTCATTGGCATAACTCATGTTTAACTATTTAAGCATGTTAATGTTTCAATGGTAGTTTATCGTTTTAAAATAAATACTGATGTAACAGTAGAAGCAGTAGAGCTTTCACTTGATTATGGAGCTTAATTCTTCATCTGCAAATATTAATTCTTGGAGAAGGCATTCAGCAGATTCTTATGCTCAGATCATTTTTCCAAATTTGCAAGCAGCTTTTCATGTACAATATGCATTTTTTTGGTCCCCAGATGTCATTGCTATTTCTGTCTGTTCATGAGGGTAATATTTGAGTTTTGCTTTTATGTAACTTTCATTGTTATTATGAGCTAGGTCTGTGAGGCTTAAATCTCTAGGTGGTTGATTGACCCCTCCATTCCTTGATAATCGACAAAGATAAAGTGACCTGGATCCTTGGCATTTCTGTTTAATTAGACTGGCATTATACCATACATTCATGGTTCTTTTAACTTTTCTCATTCAAGATCTATTAGGTCACTGCAATAAAAATGATTTGCTTTCGTTCCCTTTTTATTGATGGCCTTTTCCAGTAAGAGCGAATCACTCTTCTACGAACTCGCTTTGTTCTGTTTCTTTCGCCCCTTTTTTTTATAAAAATTTTATATGTCCGAATATGATTATATCGTTGACTTTGGTCTTTGACAATTTGATGCATATGTGTAATACAGTAACGTAATACAATTACATAAGTTTTTTTTAACTCCTAAGAGTCCATTGGTCTAGAAAGCTACAACTAGGTCTTTGTTATACTGTTTCTTTCACAACATTAATCACTCTTTGATTACTCTCTTCCAGAATGATCTAATCCATGGATGGGGAATGGATATGAAACTTGGGTACTGTGCACAGGTATCACTCGAGTTTAACTTGTCAACTTTTGCATTAATGATTTGCCAATTATCTTTTCTTTTTTCATAAACACTCATGGAATGAGTACCTCCCAATTCGGGTGGGCTGTTGCATCATCTTTGAAGCATCATTTTGTCCTTGAAGGATAGGAAGATTAATTAGGCGTCCAGAGCTATTGGTGGAAGAGTGGGTTAGGGTACTCTTCCTGAATTTGAATGTAATTAGTGATATAAGCAAGCACTAATTTTTATTTATTGGCATATGATCATTGCTGAAATTTCATGAGAAAAAATTGCTGCTCGTGAAGGTTATTATTATTTTCGTGCATTTTACTTTTCCCCTCGAGTCACCACAGTTAATGTTAACATGCAATGTGGAACCGTTTCCTTCTGATAATATAGTTCTTATCAGCTACGGAATGAAGATTTAGTGACATGTTTACAGGGTAGACTCGGATCATTGGGAGGCTTATAAACCTGTCAATGTCAGAAAGCATTTCTTGTCATTAGAAGTGAAATTTCTTTCACGTAGTTTCTTTGAATTCTTCTTCTAAACCTTGAGCATCATAATTGTTTTGCCTCTTGATTTAATCTCCACAATATGTTTGGAACAATTTGTATTGTATCAGAATCAGCTATGATACCCTTATTGAATTGGGTCGTGAAATTATGTAGGCTCTAATGTGTCCTCCCATATTTCTCTCTTATCGTGAGGTCAATATTGCTGGTGTGTGAGCTGTTGTATTTAAGTCCTAATTATAGGGAAGTGGAGTGACTTTATTGGCTTCATTTAGGGCGATCTAGAAGGTCTCATGTATTAATTTCTGCATTGTTGTAATTTATGGAACAGGGAGACCGTACAAAGAAGGTAGGAGTTATTGATAGCGAGTATGTATTTCATAAGGGTATACAAACTTTAGGTGGAGGTGGTCCACCTGGGAAAAAGGTTGGTTTCCTTCCTTCTTGCCTTTTCCCTGTTCGAGTTGCTCACTTGCTCTATAATCTTTCAATGGTTGTTTTCTTGTGCTGAGTACGTGCTTCATTTTACTTTACTCAGGGTTCAAATTCTGAAGAGTCAACAAAGGTAAGTATTTGTGTGTCTATAACTTCATCGTACTATATACATCACGACAGTCAGTCGCCATTTTCATCACTCAGTGATGAGTCTGATGAGTTTACTGGTTGCTTGTCTTGCAGAGACATAGCCCTCCATCGGTGGACATGCGAGCAGAGGTGAGACCTATTCCTTTGCTATTTATTCCCTCTTCAGGGCCATTTCCATTTGGTTGTATTGAAAGAAAAAAGACCTCTTCCATTGCTTTAAGTGCCTCTCTAGTTGAGAGGGGAGCAAGAAATACACGGGACTCTTATATGGACTTTGCCTCTGTCTGAGCAGATCCGGAGACAATCGACATGGGAGCTTCAAGTCTTTAAAGAGCGGTGGAATAAAGCCGTGGAGATGGACAAGAATTGGATAGACCCGTTTCCTAAAGACATGTTTATAAGAGATGAAAAGCGCCGAAGTCGAAAGCGTAGTAGGCGGCATCGCCAATGAATTCCATAACCCAGTGGCCCCAGGGAACAGCTTGGTAATGTTAGGTTTCATCTTGGCCACATGGGATCCATACTCAAATCAATTCTGCTCTCATTTATACCTGTAACATCTTTAGTTCTTGTAGGCATGCCATTCGATGTTGGCAATTAAATTCATTGTTTCTCAACTTGCTCGGTTTTGGTCTTTGGCCATGTAAAAATTTTGCCCTTCAAATCTTTCTAAAGCCCCAGCATAATCCCCCAGGTGTAGGAACATTCTGAATACATCGGGTATACCATATGATCGATCAGACAAGCACCCTTTACATTGGTTGAGACCTCAGTTGTTCTCTGATGGGCTACAGTTGTATTATTCCCGAGTTAAGCAATTCAAAAGCGCCCGACCATCGGAGCTTGTTAGACCTAGCGGTCGGCGATTAAATTATGAATGGCTGAATCTGAAAAAAAATTCAGTTTTGTGAGTGAAAATTGGTACTTTCAAAGAAGCTGAAGGGGCAAAGTAGTCCTGATCATCAAATGGGTGGGCTAATTAGTCCTGCACAAGCTGTTTCTTGGACTCTTTATAAGAATGTTAATGATGGTGGTGGTGTCATGGTAGTTTCCGAAATTTTTATTCGGTTCTTTGAGCTCTTGGAATTTCGCTCGATGTCATCATTTCGTTAGCGAAGCGTCATGCCTACTTCTTATGCATCACCACTTGTGCTCAACCTCACGCCTACCTCTCTTTCTTTGTCCTCCACGCCTCGGTGTTGTTCTAGTCAAGTGGTGGCAGGCGGTGCGGCGGGCGGCGGTGAACCGGCTGGCGGTGAACCGTGACTGCATGACGACCAGGACGGTTGGAAGGAAGAAGAAGAAGAATTGATACTCGTGATCCCTGCCCCTTTGCAAATTTGTACAGTGAACAATCAATTAATGGGGTTATTCACCACCTCAACGATTTTCATTAGTCTACTTGATGGAAGGATGATATTGAATCCAATTCAAAATAGGGGTGAGCATGGTTTGGATTGGGCCGGTCCACCCCCTGATCTTAGGATCAACCCGCACAGTATTGGTCCTTAATTTTTAGGACCGAGGACCGACCCTATTGAGCTTGGGACCGAGGACCGGACCGACCCAATGGGTTTGGTCCGGTTCCAGGGTCAACCCGGGACCAACTGATAATTTTTTATTTCATTTTTTGTACTCCTTAGAAAAGAGATTGAGGATCGGATTGACCCAATGGGTTCGGTCTGATTTCAAGATCAACCCAAAACTAACCAATAATTTTTTATTTCATTTTTTGTACTTCTTGAAAGGGTAATCGATGATCGTATCGACCCAATGGGTTCAATGATGAACAACGTCAGCTAAAAAAGGCAAATGGTGAGGGTTAAGTGAGGTGATCGTCGAACAAAATGAGCATTGAATATTGAGCGGGGAGCAACAAACCAAGTGAGCATCGAGCGGCGAGCGGCACGAGTGATCCAAAGGGAGCGAGGCGAGTGGAAAATTATTATTTTTTTTTTCAATTTTAGCAAATTGAAGAATAAGATGACAAATAAGACTGAAGATAATGAATGTTAGAGAAGGATGCTATAATGTGTCTTTTTGGATGCTGTGAGAACTCCTCACAAAAATATTTTTCTCCTTTGTAAATTATGACTATTTACACCATAAAAGACATTAAAAACCTAAGTTATTAAAGAATAAGGTAAAATTACTTGAACTCTTCATTAAAGAGCTATTTAATGTTATTGACACCGTTTATTTTAAGGTTTTCTTCATATAAAAAAATTATAAATAATATTTTATATATATAGGCGGGGTTGGTCCGGGTTGGACCAACCCGAAACTCTTAGGACCGAGGATCGATCTGCACAGTGCTGATCCTGGAATTCTAGGACCAAGGACCGACCCAGTCTCCCTATAAACCGGACCAGGACCGGCAGGGTTGGGCCGGTCCAGGATCGGTCCAGGATCGATCCTAAACTGATGCTCACCCCTAATTCAAAACGTTCGGCGATTAAGTTTAATCGAAACAAAGTTTGGAGGACTGTGTTGAATACTGAGCAAAGATTTAGAGATAATTCGTGACATTATCCTTAGGAGAAAAATCAAATAATAAGATGCATGGGGGACTATTAAACACGGTTCCTTTGCCTCTGAGCTTGACCGACATCGTTCCACATTTGAACAAGCTGAGAAAATTCTTGGTGCCGTTCAGATTGTCTCAGCTCGTTCAAATTTGAAAAAAGGGAATGGAGAAGAATCCTTCTGGAAGTTCTATCGATTTGAAGTGGGCCTTTGGTGGGCTTTTGATTTATACGCGGACAAACGTACGGAGTTCAAACTTAGCCGGCTATTGTCATACGTTGACATTGCATCGTTTGACCTCGTTGGTTTGTTGAAGATAATAACATATATATTTTTAATTTTTCTGGAAAAACATTTGCATTTGGTTGGGTTTTCCTATGGCATCCCAATAATGTCAACGATGCTAGGACGACACTCCGGTGCAAGAAAAAAAATATAGTTAGTTAACCGCATGAGCTTAAGGGGCGAGTGTGATGCCGATGTACCGGGTCGACTTTTAAGCTCCACTCATGTTTCGTTGACTGAACTAATCTACTCCTTAGTTTTATACATAAAGACCGATTTTGGCTATACTTCGATTTGATGGGTTCAAGTTGAAGATGCTGATTGTACGAGTTAGTTTGTCGATTTAATAGATAAGTTGTTGATTTTGTGGTTGTGGATTGGCAACCTAGATGTCGATTTACCAGGTTGATGTCAACCATAAGGCTCTTAATCGATTACCTAGCAACTACAAGCTATTTGGTCCGATTCCATCACTGTTTGATGATCTTTTATCATGATTGTTCGGCTTCCAAAATTGAAGCATGAATTTAGAAGAGCCAAGGTTCAAGTTTCGATGTGTTTTAGTGCATTTCATAGTTCCTAGGTCTTTGTTAAGTTTTTATAGTTTAATGTCTTAATTATTTGAGTAGTTCCATGTATTTAAATGTTGTACTATTTCCTATGCTTTTGTTTCTCTGTAAATAGTGGTATAATCTCATTTGTGAAAAAGCTAAAAACAGAGAGACTTGAATACGGATAGTATATTAGATTATTCTATGTATGAGTGAATTTTTATCTCAATACTTTATAACTTAATGGTGGACTATTTTTTTTATGGTGAGGCAAGAAGTCTTTTATTCTTGGTTTGTGGATTTTCCTTTAGGCCTTAGTGGTAAACTTTTCTTATCTTGGTGGTGAACTAAGAAGTCATTTATCCTTGGCTAACGATGGTGAACTTCTCTTATTTTGAAATCCTTTATCCTTGGCGGTGGTTTATGCTTTAAGCCTTGGTAGTAAATTTCGTCAATCCTAACCTTTATCCCTGATAGGCGGCGCGTCATTTAAGCCTTGATGGTGATTGTAAACCATCATTCATCTACCAAACATCATCTAATTATCAGTCAAAACAATTTGCCCATCCTCGCACCCGCATCGAAGCTGCCAAAGGATTGGCCAAGTTGATGAAAACGTCTAGTATTTGTGTTACCAACGATCCTATCTCTTTAAAATAAGCAATTCTTTGTGAATTATTTGATTTTGGCATGAATGGCTTACCTTTGATCGAGGTTTATCTCATTCATGAAATTTGAACGGATAAGCGTCCAAGAAGTTGGTTGAGTGGATGAGCGCTCGATTAGATTTTGGCAAATCCCGCATTCGAATCAAAGTGTCCCCTCATTCAAAATAGATTCAGGACTCGTGGGTAAAACCTCATTTAAATAGAGTAGACAAAAAGATTTGTGCATTTGTAGAGATTTTGGGAGGATTACTAAAAAATTGATAAACTTATTATACGAATGCCAATTAAGCCAAAAACTTTTTAATTTTACCAATTTAATCTAAAATCTTTTAACAATCCTTCTAGCCAATTTTAACTGGAAATCACTAACGTGGCATGATCGGTATTGATGTGGAAACTTTTACAATTTTTAAAAAACTTTTGAATTTACTTCTGTATTTTTATCTGTATTTTTATTTTTTCTTTTTGTTGTGGTCAGCGATGTCGCGACCATTGGATGAGGGCAAAGCCATTGCCTCCCCACCAGCCATTGCGGAGGTAGCCCTCACCTAGATTTGGCGTGGGCTTGCACGACGATAAAAAGAAAAAAAAAATTAGAGAAGTCTTTAAAAAATTACAAAAATTGCCTATATTAATAATGATCATATCATGTAAGATTTCTGATCAATTTTAATCGGAATAGTTATATTAATAAATCATCAAAAGAACCGCCGGCCATAGTGGGTCTTTCGTTAGTCTCACCCTAGGGTTTATTCTCCGGCTGTCGGCCGTGCGGAGTTTCCTCTTTTACAAAAAAAAAAAAAAAATCATCAAAAGATTTAAAGATTAAATTAGTTGAATCAAATGTTCGGCTCCTAATTGACATCTATATAATAAGTTGATGATATTTTTAGTAATTATTTCTCGAAAATTTTATTGAGCTAAAGTTCAAATATCCAATAACGTTAGATACAATATGAGTGTCGGAAGGGTGAAAACCAAAGTAAAGGGTGAAAAACCAAAGGAAGCATAGGAAGAAATGACGGGCTGGCAGACAGATCATAGCAGGAACAACAAATCAAACATCGAAAGGGCCGGTAGTCAACATCGACGATCGATTTTAAAATGATCATGACACGTTTGAACTTTCCGCAGGAGAGGTCAAAAGAACAAGGCGACGTTCCCTCCCCCACAAATTATAATTTCATTATCATGAGAATATTTTTTCTTCATTTGAAAATAAGTAATTTCACATTGCACCCAGAAGTGGGGTCCAATACGGAGAAGACAAAAATCACAAGGGCTAAAATATTAAAAAGGAGGACAGGAAAAAGAAAAGGAAGAAACAGAAATGCCCATTGACCACTCTATGATGGAGTAGCTACTGAGGATAAATTTTTTTTTTTTTTTGGCAAAAAAAAATTACCTATGGATTAGCTCTCTCTCATGGGTTAGGTGAGTTTGGATGGGACCATTCAGGTCTTTTTATAGCAGCTCCAGCAAAGTAGCCTTCTAATAGCATAGGCATTTCCAATCTCAAAAATCAATTTAAAATGACAATTTTCAGAAAATCATTTCTTGGTATGCGAATTGAACATTTGAGATGCACGCATGCACTCACTTGTAAATTATAAAAATAAATATGCTGACCCTAATAAGATAATCACCTGAGCTTATGTATTTTCCTGATTTATAAATGATGAATTAGGCAATAGTTGATTGGTCTATGCAATATTTGGGGCTCATTAACATGTCCGCGAAATCAATTGGGGTTTCGCTAAAATCAAATCATGCTATTGAAAAGGTCTAAAGGTAATCTTAGGGTGCGTTAGATTAGCATTAGGTCTCTAACAAATAAGCGCCATTTATAATATATAGTTTGCTCGTTTGCCGTTTGACAATTCAATCGTATAATTTTCTCGATAATTAAATAAACATAATGATTTGAATTACGCATGAGATAACTATGTTTTCGATGTGATTGTGCTTAAAAGAATACTACCTAAAATGCGAGTCAAGGATTTGATTAACAAAGTAATATAATAAATTCTATTACTGGATAAACATGATAATCTGAATGATATATCAGATATCTGTGTTTTTGATATAGCATCGTTCAAAAAAATACTATCTAAAATGCGAGTCAATGCATGAAGTTGATTGATAAACTAACATGAAAAATTCATGAAAAAATTCGTCAAATTTTTTTATTTCATTTCGACCCGCCTCAAAAAAGCCTTTATTCCACAAATAGGAATATTTTCTACAAAAAAGAAAAGAATAAGTAGGAACAATGAAAAAAATAGAAACAAATTAGGACACCTCTGTTTTTTTACCCATGAAACTACACATGGCTATCTTCAAGGAAGGAAAAAACCTCTCTCTCTCTCTCTCTCTCTCTCTCTCTCTCTCTCTAGCATTTCAAAGCGTACGTATTTGTCCGAGCTGACCGAAGACTAAGTTGTCTCTCTCTCTCTCTCTCTCTAGAAGAGCTTAACTTTCGAGGAAAGGCTCGAGCTTTCAACTGCTGCGAGCATTTGAATTCCTTCTTTGGTAAGCAAATTTCTCTCTCTCTCTCTCTCCCTTCCCCTGTTTTCGATCCCATCGGAGGTGTTTCACACTTCTTCTCTCTGTCTCTCTATCTCGCTGTGGCTGCAGAGCTGAGGCGAAGCGTCTTGGGACCATGGCCGGCCGGTACGACAAGAACCCCTTCGATGAAGAAGAAGTCAACCCTTTCTCCGTAAGTCCCTCCTCGTCGAGTTTCCCGCAATTCGGGGGTAACCCAGTTGCCAAGTTGGGATTTTGGGTGTGTTTCGTTTGGTGATTGGGTAGTTTAGGACTGATATGGTTGGTTGGTGCTGAGGAGGGGACGGATGAATGGTAATTGAGGTTTCTGATCTTGGGTTCCTGGGGAAGGGCCTGACTTTTCGTGGGTTGAGTTGTGGGGGATATTTAGTTGGTCTGGATAGTTGAGTGGAATCATGCTTGAATTCGTGTTGTGATCGGTTGATTGATTAGATCTGCCTATGAATTCTTTCATCTTTCCCTTTGTTTGTGATCAGATTGTTCTTGATTGACTTTGACTTTCAGGACCCAGCAGTCAGGACCAAAGCTTCCACAAACTATGGCGGGGGTGCGTTTTCTACGGTAAATGCTAAAATTCAAGGGAACTTCTGGGTTTGATTTACTCTCTCGGTTTGTATCACGGCGCTAGGGTGCCATATCTTGCTCTAGTTGCAGGTTTTATCTATTTCTTTTATCTGTTCCTCACGTTATATGGCTTTTTGCCAGAGTACTGGGGGTCTGCCGAACTCAAGGCTTTCACCACTTCCCCCAGAGCCTGCAGACTTTTACGATCGTGGTGCAACAATTGATATTCCTCTGGACACGGCAGGATCAGGTTATCAGGTTGGTCATAGAATTTAAATGTGCATTTTCATTTGGTCTTTCTCTATTTGGAAGTTATTTTGTCTGGGCATCTTATCAGTCACTAATTTTCAATATAGGATTTGAAAAGGAAGGAGAGGGAACTACAAGCTAAGGAGGCTGAACTGAAGAAAAGGGAACAGGTTATTGCACTTCTAGTTTCCAGCATGAACATGCGTTTCTTTGGATTGCCATCTACAGAAGATATAGGATCAATTGTAAGATAAAACAATAAGAGACAAATGAGAGGATCCACTGCTAACTTGCGATAAAACAGTGCCCATCAGACAAGTGATATCTAATGCATTCTCCGCTATAACAACCACGGTGACTCATTTTCTCTCTAGCACAAGGCATGCGATGATTCTCATTCTCTACTAGGCTTAACTTGACTTATGTAAAGAGTACTCAGAAGTGAGTGTTAATGGTGAAGAGCATGATTACGAAATTTTACTAAAACAGAAGAATAGTATGTAACAAGGGTTTGGAAATCTTAGGCTCTTAGGTTATACATAACAGGCACTGTATTTAATTGGCTTAGTGACCCTGCTGATGTGGTGTTTCTTCTGCTCCTTGTGCTTGCAGGAAGTTCGACGGAAAGAAGAAGCTTTAGCTCGAGGTAATTGAGTTCTGGAACACTGGTCCTATTTCTTTGGGGAATTAGTATATTTAGTTCTCCCTGTAACAGAGGCGTGTGTTACTATATCCTTTGGGAAATTATTAGTTGATTCTCCATCTGAAGGCCTGTGGGTTATCAAGGGATATCTTATCACATTCAAATCAATTGAGTGGCATATTCTTTATGATATTCAAGATGTCGCTCACCTCATTTGCTCGAAGCACTGAGTAATGTCGTTTGAGCTATTTTCTTCATCTGACATGGTTATGTGAATTGCAATCTTTTTTTGCAGCTGGTGTTGCAATAGAGGAAAAAAATTGGCCACCGTTTCTCCCCATTATCCACCATGACATTGCAAATGAAATTCCGATTCATCTTCAGAGGTTACAATATGTTGCATTCACAACATTTCTAGGTATGTAAAAGTTGATTAATTCTCTTCTTGAGATGTCACAAGATGTTACCCATGACATTTGACTGCTAGTAGCCTTGTGCTGTACTCTTCAACTCTGAAATACTGAGTTTTTGAAAATTTATTCTGGCGTCATCTTGCCCAAAATCATATATAAGATATCATATCCTTTTGGTTTGCTGAATATTATGATTGGGTCCGGTATCCTTGTAAATGTGTAATGTCATTGTCAAAACCCAAATTAATTAAGTTTTGCATGTTGTGTTATGAGCTGCCATCAGTACCCGTAGGTTTTACATTTTACCATTCAGTTTGTTCTTTTTCCTAGAGTTTGACATTTGACTTCTAGGTAAATCTCGAGCCTGTGAAATATCCAATTAATGATATGGATCAATATGGTAGTTTTTGCACTTGATGGCATGGAATTGTACTTGTTCGGTGTTATGATCCACGCTCAGATGTCTGTTCCTTAACCTCTAAACCTAACTTAATGGGGTTAACAAGACCATTTCTGCATGGCCTGACCTGATTGACTCTTGCTTCTTCAAGATATTAAGTTGCTACATATGCTTGAAAACTGCTTGAGTGGTTCTTGTAGTTATCTTTGCTGATAGTTTAGTTAAATAAAATAATAAGTATGCTTCAGCACACGCTTCAGAATAATTCAAATTTCTACTATGCAGGAATGGTGCTATGTCTGTTTTGGAACATAATAGCCGTGACAGCAGCATGGATTAAGGGGGAAGGTAGGTTTGCAGTGACGATAGTTGACTTCATGCACATGCTGGGGCAATCAATTTGTGAGATTTCCCCTTATTTGAGTTCTTGGCTCTTTTTCTTAGGTGTTAAAATCTGGTTCCTTGCACTCATCTACTTCATCTCGGGAGCTCCAGGTGCTTACTTTCTGTGGTATCGCCCACTTTACCGTGCATTTAGGTATGTCATCCCACTACTCCTATATGGGTTTATTTTATGCCCCATTTTAGTCCAATTCTACTATGTTCTGTTATGTCTCCCTTTGCAATGATCTCAGAGAATAGGATGCCAGCTTTGGCTTTTTTTTGCTGATAGTCACTTCCGTGTTCTATTGGAGTCTGACATTGTTAAAAAGTTGGTTGGCCAATTGCCGATCCTTGAACCAGTTGGTTCAGTTGTTGTTACTTATTCATGTTCTTTCATTTGACATGTTATTTGCATAAATCATTGCAGGACTGATAGTGCTATAAAGTTTGGCTGGTTTTTCCTGTTTTACTTGGTAAGTTAGCCAGACTTGCGATGCATTTTGTTATTTTACAATTTTTCTTGGTCTGATAAAAATTTTTTTGTCCTTGTCCCTGCAGCTCCATATAGGCTTTTGCATCGTTGCTGCAGTTGCTCCCCCAATAGTATTCAAAGGAAATTCTCTCGCGTAAGCCAGCCACTATGATCTATGATTTACGTCCCACTTCATTTCGTGAGGATTTTAGTGTTTACTTGGTAAATTGTGGATGCTACCAAGGTCTTAGGTCACAGTAAGATATGGTACCTTGCAGCTTTCAGTTCGTTTTGCATTTTTAGATATCCTCTCTAATTCTGAACATTCTTTCAAGTGTTTGCTCGGTCCAGGAAGAGTCCCCTCGCTTTCTTAGCCTGTTTATTAGCTTTATTTCCCTCCTTTTTGCAAGATTTTCTGCTAAATTGCTCATCTGCTTATGCTTAAGCAGTTATCACAATAGGCTTATGGGTTAAACTAGAAAGTGCACAACTATATCCTCTCCTCTGAATTGCTGATCTCCTTGCATTTTCTAAACAGGGGTATATTGGCAGCAATTAATCTTTCAAACAAAGGCGTCATAGTTGCGGTGAAGTTTCCCATTTATTTCTTCTAGTCATTTGTCTCAGGGCACTGTGAATGCTTGTCTACCTTTTCGCCAAATTAACGATCTTTAAGCTGCCAGCGAAGTCCTACTGGACTAATGCACTTTCATCCTTTCACAGGTCTTCTATTTCGTTGGCTTCGGGCTATTCTGTGTGGAGACGTTGCTTAGCATCTGGGTCATTCAGGTCCTTTCTTATCCTTTCTTCGTGCCATAAAAACCTATTGAATGCATTGTTGCCACGCGCTGGACTTCATTTAAAGATTTCATTGAAGTTGCTCAAATTTTGCGTTGACGCCTTTGGTTGCAGCAAGTATACATGTACTTCCGGGGAAGCGGGAAGGGCAATGAGATGAAGCGCGATGCTGCGAGAGGTGCCATGAGGGCGGCATTGTAAGCCAGAATCCGGAAGCACGATGAGTTGGTCAGTTTCGCTCCTGTTCATACTCGTTTGTATGGTTACCCTTTGTGATTAGTGATGCTTTGTCGAAACCAAGATTATGCATTTTTCGCTCCGCTCGAGGGATCATTGCAGAAATTCTGTGTTGTAATCAGGGTGATGTAGAGTTTTGTTGTTTTACAAGTCTCCAACAGTGTTGAACCCATACGTTGAGTTTGAAGTCTTTATTAAAGTGCGAGCAGAGTTACCCTCAAGCAGGCTTTACCGGTGTTTAACCGGCGGAAACCGGCGCGGCGCAAACCGAGAATTCGATTGCAACTTACAAACCCCTTCCCCGTGTGTTTGCTTCGATGTTTTAAGGTTTCGAGGAGATGCTTTTTCGACTTTCATGTCTTTGGTTCACAGAAAGTATATGATCGACAGGGAAAAGCAATTTGCGGTCAAAGAAAATATCTGTACTTGAATTAGGGAAAATGCGAGTCTGCATAAATTTTCAAATTTTTCTTTATACTCCGACAGACCCATATCAACATCTTTGTCTACAAAATCTGAAATTTTCACATTATACGATATCTGTATGACTTTTTTTTCATGTATTATTCAGATTTGAATACTATACCTCTAAGGCAAAATACAAATAAGGTTGGGAAATCATTAGATGCATGTAAAACACACTGTCAAAAGTATATGGGGGAGATTGCTAAGAGAAAGTCAAACATCAATGACTTATAAATTAATTAAAATATATTAACCGTTTCGCTTTACACCACGTTTTCGATATCAAATTTCTTTTGCCGAACGTACTCCTGCACATTTACCTTAACACGAACTTTCTCCATGTCGTGAATCGAAGCAAGCTCCATATGAAATGAATGTATGAATCCTTAATGAGGGAGGATGAGGTGTACAATCGAATGATTTTGTGCAAAATTGTCCTGTTAAAACAAAGGAAAAACACTTAAATGCACGAGGAAAACTAGATAGACGCTTGTTGGGTGATGGAAACACGTGAAAATATTAATTTGATGCAATTAATGCTTCGGACAGGTTGCGATGGGGCTTCATTAATCTCCCGGGCCGTCCAAACCCCAGATCTCAAAGATCATCTTCAAACTCAAATTAAAGCCTTTAATGCTCCCCAAATGTCAATTGAAGAGGCCCACTTGGATTTCTTCACGAAGACTATTGATATCCGAGAGATGCGTTTATTTCACAAACAATAAATATTTTAAAAAATATTTTCTTAAAAATAGCTATTTGTATGACTTACAAAAATGAATAATAGAAGAAATATTTTCATCGTCCACAAAAATATTTAGATATAAATTATTATTAATAATGAAAATATCTTGATTAACTAATTATTTCGAGCAATATAAGTGATTGATTTTAAGAAAATATTTTTTAAATCATTCATTTTTTGTAAAATAAGCGTATCCTAATATAGCAGCCAAAAGTCTTGATAATTTATGCGAGCATCTATGTATTTTACTTGTCTAAGCTCTAGGGTATGGGCGCATAAGCCATGATTAACTTAAGTTAACCACATAATGATTTTTCAATATACAATACAGAACTGATAGAAACTACCCTCCTGGTCCTATGCCCTTGTTATTAATCAATGGAATTAGAGAAAAAAAAACACTTACTTTTTTTTGTACCGCATGTGATCATTGTTTTGAAAATCCAAATATTTCTTATGGGTATGTATAGAGAAAGTATTTTCGCGTTAATGACATAATCAATTGAAGGTCCATGTTTGCGGGGCCCCATGTTGGTGCCAAAGAAGGCAAGATAATTCCGAGAAGAGAGAGATCCTTAAAATCTTTCAATTTTTAAAAAATGGTACGCATGAGGATTTGAAGATTGGTTTCTCTTGTTCATATCCTTTCAAGTACTTCCCAACAAATTTTTTTTCTTTGGTTCGAAATATGGAAACTATATTCAAGAGTTAAACCCAGTACTTCCCAACATTATGATGAGGAAAAAAGTTCGAAATCGAAAACGAAATTCTTTTGTTCTTTCATCTGCCAGTTGTATTCCTGAATTTTGGAGCTGCTGGAGCTTGACTCTAGGCTCCTAACGGGCCCATCTGGGAAAAATCCATAAGCCCATCAACCACCTTATCTGGAGGACGGGAGTTTTGAATTCTCTCTCTCTCTATCTCTCTCGCTCTAATATAAAACCATCGGCTCGACGTAATCGCAAGAAACACCCCCCCCCCCGGGCCCCACCAGCAGCGCCGCCATGATCCGCCTCTCCTCCGCCGCCATGATCCTCCTCACTGCCGCCGCCGCCGCCACGCTCCTCGTCCTCCTCTACGTCACCGATGGCCGCAACGTCGCCGGGGACGTCATCGGGCTGCCGTCCATTGCCTCGAGGTCGTTCCGCTCCGGCGACGACGACTCCGTTGGGACGAGGTGGGCGGTCCTGATCGCCGGATCCAACGGTTCTTTGGAACTACCGTCACCAGGTGATTCTCACGATTTTGTGGGCGCAGCTCGACTCGACGACCTTCTTCCCTTTACGTCGGTCGAATTTATTGAATTTGCATGGGGAAAGGGAAGATTTTTCTAGGGGATGAGAATATAAAAAAAAAAAAAAAGAAAGGAAATTGGATTTTGTAGCTAATATCACTGGAATTGACCCAATCTTAATTGTTTGTGTTTGATGATTTCTGAATCAACAACTAGTGAAGAATCTTTCTTAAATTCTAATTCCGACGTATTTGGATTTCGGAACTCTGGAATTTGGATCGGAAGCAAAATTGACACGTTTACTGTTGTAATGATAACTCTTGCGAATTGAATAACGATTTGAATAGAAAGTCTTGTGGTCCATTTACGTATATCTTTGTTTGCAACTGCCGGTGAATCTCAAATTTGAACTCTGCAGTCTGTATGAAATTACTTAAGACTCCTACTATGTTTGGGGGCCAAGGAGGGAGATTTTCAATGATATTGCCTTTTGTAACTTAGCTCATCGATGTTGCTAATACGATTGCATATGGGCTATTTTTGTACATTTCTTTGCTTTGCCATTGCTTAATGGACAAAGAGTGAACTAATTCCTTGTTTTAGTTCGGTGAGTATCTGAATTTGTCGGGCCTTGTGTTTGGCAAATTGAATTAATGGGCAAAAGGAAGATTTTTCTAGGGGATGAGAATACAAAAGAAAAGAAAGGAAATTGGATTTTCATATCTGATTACTAAGTAAGAGTGAGTGAAGCAGAAGTGATATTGTATTTTTTGATCCACAACCTTTCTACTTTATAAGTGAGTGTTTAAAGCTTGTACGGTGATATGTCTCTGTTTCTTTACTTTCCCTGTACTTTCATGGGCCAATAAACATAGTCCCAAAGGGGATGCTAGTTTAGTTTCCTTTTGTATGAATCTGCTAAAGGGAGGTAGAATTCTACCTCATTGTGTGGAGCAATTAGGAAGAAAGCAATGTTTATTCTACCTTTCGTTGTCGAGAAATTTTGCTTCCATCAGGCAACTGAGCTCCCAAGTGTCTTTTAGCAAGGGAGTATAGTGCAAGCACATGGAAGAAGTTACTTCTTATATTGCTTGGACTGCTTCAGTTGCTTTTCACTTTCTCTCTGTGCTTCTTCTTCTCATCTTATGGTATTTCTTTTTTTTTGGTAACCCAGGGAACCCCGCACTCTGACCAACGCGGACGGCCCGACAGACCCGAGGTAGAGAGGGAATAAACCCTGGAGGAGCGACTGCAGGACCCACCACCACAGTATTCCAGGTAAGAATCCCTAACGCCGCCTCTGGGATTCGAACTCCTCCCCTTGCATTAGGAGGAGAGAGTCCGAGCCAGCTGCGCCGCTGAGGGCGGTGGTTCTTATGGTATTTCTTTGGGCTGGCATATGCAGGTGAAAAAGAGGACAGTTAATGACAACACTGCATACGGTTCCCATGTCATGCAATTTGGTGACATAGGGTTAAGTAAGGAAAATCTCTTCCTGTACATGGGCACAAATCCTGCGAATGATAACTCTCCTTTTGTGGATGACAACTCCCTAAGGCCTCCTCACATAAGTGTTACCCAGCAGGATGCCGGTCTGCTTTATTTTTGGCACGAGGTTTCTCTCTCCCTTGTCATGTTTGAGGCTGCAAGCTTTAGATTTAAGTCATGGCACCACCAGATGCTAAATGTTTAAGGCTAGATTCTTGAGGGTTTTGTCACATGCAGCGGTCTGGTCAATTGCAACCTCTCTTAGATTGTTTCTCTAATGAGAATCACAAGATCAATTGAATGAAGAGCTCCTAAAAGGGATTACTATATAGCATTTTGAAGAAACTTGAGGGGTGGTCCGGCAAAAAATGGAACTGTAGAACCATAGGATTTCTGATAATTGAAGGTTCTTAAATCTGCATATTACTTTGCCGAAAGTGTTGGTAGAAGTAAAAGGACTTCCTTAACTAGAGAAGTCAAATTGTGTAGCCATCGGCTTTGACCTTTGACATAAAAGTAACTGAAAAATTACATCTCTTCCTTTCAACTCATCTTCTTATTCTTCTTTCACTATATAAAGAATAAATTTGGTATTGTCAATTGCCCTCACATAACAGTTGTGTGAGCTTTGTGTAACCAAATCTGATTTTGCGTCCGCCTTTGTTTCAGTTCTTTGAAAATCCTGAAGGCTCTTCTAAGAGACTCGAAGCGTAGAAGAAAATTTTGGAGGAAATGTCTCATCGGATGCATATAGATCACAGTGTCAAACTAATTGGAAAGCTCTTGTCTGGAATTAAAAAGGGTCCGGAGGTGCTGAATGCTGTTCGACCTGCGGGACCTCTTGTTGATGACTGGGCTTGCCTGAGAAGCTTGGTAATTACTCCCTCATGACCTCTCAACCAACACATGTTTGATATATTTCCGTGATGCTGACATTTGAACCTTTTACTATGTCAGTTCGATTTGTTCTTTATATTGTTGATCTTAAATCTTACACTTTGGGGGAATGGGATTTTTTGACGCAACGATTGAGTATTCTTTGCAGTCTTGACTAGTGTGATGATGCCAATGCTTAATGCAGGCGAGAACATTTGAGACTCATTGTGGATCTCTCTCTCAATACGGGCTGAAGCACATGCGCTCCTTTGCAAACATGTGCAATGCTGGAATCCGGACCGAGCAAATGACCGAGGCATCAGGCCTAGCTTGTGCTCGCATTCCATCTGGTCCCTGGAGCCCTCTCAGCAGGCGATTCAGTGAATGATTCAAGATCCCATCCGCAAACCTTGGCATTGGAAAGAGAGCCCGGAGTCATGGACAACTTCACAGGAAAATGATCAAAGGTGCCATGTATTGAACCATGAAGAGGTTCTTTCCATCCCTAACGACACTTGACATGAGACTAAATCTCCTTTCATATAAAAAATGGAGATCGATGAGGTGAAGTCTACGAGCATATGTCGATTTCGTTGGATTCTGCTACAGAACTTTATTAGATAGGATATTACAGTCCTTATCATAGAGTTGAATACTTGGCAGTTGTATTCCTGAATTTTCACATTACACGGTATCTAGTTCAATGTGTGACTTTTTTTCATGTATTATTCTGATTTGAATACTATACTTTTTAAGGCAAATACAAGTAAGGTTGGAAAATCATTAGATGCATGTAAAACACAGTCAAAGGAATATGAGGAGATTGCTAAGAAGAAGTTAAGCATCAATGACTTATAAGTTAATTAAGATATATTAACCATTTCGCCTTATACCATGTTCTCGATATCAAATTTCTTTTGCCGAACACACTCCCGCACATGCACCATAACACGAACTTTCTCCATGTCGTGAATCGAAGCAAGCTCCATATGAAATGAATGCATAAATCCGTGATGAGGGAGGACGAGGTGCACGATCGAATGATTTTGTACGAAATTGTCCTGTTTAGAACAAAGGAAAAACACTTGAATGCACGAGCAAAACTAGATAGACGCTTGTTGGGTGATGAAAACACGTGAAAATATTAATTTGATGCAATTAATGCTTCGGACAGGTTGCGATGGGGCTTCATTAATCTCCCGGGCCGTCCAAACCCCAGATCTCAAAGATCATCTTTAAAGTCAAATTAAAGCCTTTAATGCTCCCCAAATGTCAATTGAAGAGGCCCACTTGGATTTCTCCACGAAGACTATTGATATCCAAGATGCGTTTACTTCACAAATAATAAATATTTTCTTAAAAATAATTATTTGTACTACTTACAAAAATGAATAATAGACGAAATATTTTCATCATCCACAAAAAAATTTTAGACATAAATTATTATTGATAATGAAAATATCTTGATTGACTAATTATTTCAAGTTATATAAACGATTGATTTTAAGAAAATATTTTTTAAATTATTTATTTTTGGTAAAATAAGCGCACCCTAATATAGTAGCCAAAGTCTTGATAATTTATGTGAGCATCTATGTATTTTACTTGTCTAAGCTCTAGGGTATGGGCGCATAACCCATGATTAACTTAAGTTAACCACATAATGATTTTTCAATATACAATACAGAACTGATAGAAACTACCCTCCTGGTCCTATGCCCTTGTTATTAATCAACCGAATTAGAAAGAAAAAACACTTACGGATTTTGATGTATTTTTCTTTTTTGTGCCACTTACGGATTTTGATGTATTTTTCTTTTTTGTGCCGCTTGTGATCATTGTTTTGAAAATCCAAATATTTCTTATGGGTACGTATAGAGAAAGTATTTTCGCGTTAATGACATAATCAATTGAAGGTCCATGTTTGCGGGGCCCCATGTTGGTGACAAAGGAGGCAAGATAATTCCGAGAAGAGAGAGAGAAAGGTCCTTAAAATCCTTCAATTTTTAGAAATGGTACGCATGAGGATTTAAAGATTGGTTTCTCTTGTTCATATCCTTTCAAGTACTTCCCAACATTTTTTTTTTTTGGTCGAAATACGGAAACTATATTCAAGAGTTAAACCCAGTACTTCCCAACATTATGATGAGGAAAAGTTCGAAATCAAAAACGAAATTCTTTTGTTCTTTTACCTGCCAGTTGTATTCCTGAATTTTGGATCTGCTGGAGTCAGGTTCCTGATGGACCCATCTGCGAAAAATCCATAAACCCATAAACCACCTTATCTGGACTGGAGGACGGGAGTTTTGAACTCTCCATCTTCATTCTTCCCATTGCCATATAGGAACGGTGAGCTATGCCTAGTCAAGATTTGCTTAATCGAATAGTTACATGTGTATGTACAAGATTATGTCTTAAACATGTTAAATGTATTGTGTCATGTAATCCACTAGATATATGTGTTGTGTATGGGTTTTGAGCGTATGTTATGGATAAACATGTTACGTTCATAGTAAACCGAAATTCAACATAACATGGTTATGGCATGTAATTATGCGAGTTAATCCATTAAAAAGGGACTTTTCTATCTTTAGGAAAGAGTACACGTCCCTTTTTCACTCCTTTCGGTAAAGAGTCATATGTGAAAGAAAAGGGAAAGTTGCACCAAAAGGCCTAATGCAATCTAGTCTTTACTGGTTGGTGCATCCTAATCTTAATTTAAAAAAAAAAAAAAAATAGAAGCATTCGAGTCCTCACAATCGATATTTCTCTCATTTATCTTTCACGTCACCCTTTGCAGCTTATAAGGTAGATTACCTCTAATTGTTGGATAGATATTTCTCCGTGAAAGGACTTGATTGAACTGCTTGAAAAAAAAGAATGAATGAAAGGTTTGGGATCAACTGCATCCTATACACAAGGATTACGGTTTAAATAAAATTTTTTTATTAAAAAAAGCCGTCCAAATAGGCCTTATTTTATGATCATAACCTCATATATTTCAATATTTTGTTATAGATTTTGTCACCTATGTTCTAGCAGTGAGAAATGTACGAACAGACGTCCTATTAATACATATATTTATACATTTTGACAAGGATCTCACATATATAAATGATCAAGAGCTCTATTTAATTACATCATGATCGAATCTTTTCACAACTATAAACGTAAAGTAATACTAAGTTCTTCAAATATTTCAAAGAAAATGATATAAATGGTCCATGAAATTAGTTAAATGCATTATGTGGTTTATGAACTTTTTATTTATTTAATGTGGTCCATGAACTTTTAATACATATTCAATTTAGACTCCAGACTATATGAAAATATTCAATATTATTATTTAATTAATTCAAATTTAGGGAAAACATTGACAAAAAAATCTAAAAATTACATTGAACAAATTGATAGTTTAGGGACGACATTGCACATCGGACTAAAATTTAGTTACACATCAAATCAAAGTTTGGTAATTATTTATGTCATCATTCTAACATTTTATCTCTATAAAACAATTCACCATATAAGAAAGCTAAATAAAACAAATATCTTCATTGGTTATCTCTACAATGAATTGCCGGTGGGTACGTCTCATGTAGTAACAGTAAATGAACTTAATAAGTGTGCACGACCTACCCCCATTGTCAATGCCAGTCCCCTCAGCTGTCCTCCAACTCACAGCCACCATTAATTGCTCTTTTCCCTTTTCTTCCCCTTCTTCCACCACATGCCCCCACTTAAATATTCCCTCAGAGCAATCACCCACTTCCTCTCATCAAGTTCCACACCAATTCACACTCCAAAGTCTCTCAACGCAATGAAGAACAAAACCACCACCACCATCAACGCCGCCATCTCCCTCCTGGCCATCTCTTTGCTGCTCATCTCGACCGTCTCCCTCGCCTCGGGCCGGCCCGACTCGTTCGGGTCCGACCGCAAGTCCTCCAAGGGGAAGGCGGCCGGGAATGACAACAACGGCCCCGGCGGGTTCTTCGGGCCGGGCGGCGGCGGCGGCGGCTTCGGGGACATCCCGGGGCTCGCCAACGGGTGGGGCAGCGGGATGGGCGGAGGGTACGGGGCTGGATACGGCGGCCCGGGCGGGGGGTACTCCAAGGGGGGCGTGATTAGGCCCACCGTGGTGTGCAAGGAAAAGGGCCCCTGCTACAAGAAGAAGCTGACGTGCCCGGCCAAGTGCTTCACCTCCTACAGCCGCTCCGGGAAGGGTTATGGCTCCGGAGGCGGCGGCGGCGGCTGCACGATGGATTGCAAGAAGAAGTGTATTGCTTACTGTTGAAAGTGAGTGAGGTAACTTATGTATTAAGCTGGAGGTTTCCTAGTAATACTCTCTATATGCTATGGCATATGCTATGTATGTGATCGTTTTGATCCTTTGTTTTGTAATGTAAGCTGCTTGGCTGAGATCAGTTGACACTATAGTTCTACTACTCTGGTCTTTGAAGGCTTAGTAAAATATGGTCATTATCAATAAATGGTGTGCTGGCATATTAACATATCGGTCTTCTTCATTTGATTATTATTATTATTATTTTTTTAAATTCGTGGGGAGACTTTGGTTCTTGATGCACTATTTTGTGGTTGACAATCAAGGAAAAAGATATATATAGTGGAGCAAAAAGGATATAGCTAGGGGTGGTGGATGAATGATGGATCTATTTCTTGAGTGGATTTAATGGGGCCCATCAAATTGCATTTTTTAGGTCATTTATTTGAAGTTGTATTAACGGTTGAAAAATTGGCATAATATTACATGGATAATGTGGTAATTTTCTTTTCCATAATCTGTGAATCATTGTCCGAAAAAGTAACATGTGTATGATATCGTTCAAGATGTTCGAGGAGTCTTTTGTGTTGACCGTGGCATTTTCTTTGGACGTGTGGTCAAAAGTTTTGGACCCTTTTTTCACGTGGCGGCAGGCTTCTTTTTTGCTTATATTATTATTATTCAGTTTCCGTGGAACTTCTTCAGAATTTGTAGCTACATAGCCATCACGATAACTTTGCACGATCCAACACAGCCCGCTTTAGGGAAAAAAGAAAGGAGGACATAAAGCGGGATTATTATTATTATTATTATTAATATCGTCATCATCATCATTATTATAACATGGAGTGGTTGAAATTTTGTGTCTCGACTATCCTTCGTAGAAGTACACAAATTATGCTATCCACGTGCATTGATTTGAATGTAGAATCTACCAAAATACTTAACCACTCAACATATCTCCTCTGAAAATTTAGCTGATGAAGTATCAACTTTCTTTAAACCGAACTAGAAGAGTTCTTTCCCTGCTAAAGAATTCGTCCCCGTCTTCGTAGTTATGTTGGAAAATAATCTTTGCCTGATTTGAGGGATGATACCATTGATGGTCCCTTTATTCTTGTTCGAAATTCAAAAGTACCCCCATATTTTTCTTTTCAAAATGGTTCGTGTATTTTTTTAGAGCGAGCAAGCAGCTAGCTGTACCTTGCGATTGCAACCATTACCGAGGCTCATGACCATCTCATGGCGATAGCACGATATGAAATTGCTATCGCTTGAGACCGCAAGAGTGATATGACCACCTAGGGTGGTAGCCGTCCCATCTTGCAAGGTGGTTGAGGCATTAATTTTATGTGCCCCAAAATGAGGATCCCGATTAATTTGGTCCGGAAAAATTTGGGTCAACATCTTTTTTAAGGTACTCAACTCACATCAAATGAATATCCCTTGTTTTGTTGGAATTTATTTCTCCACGAAATATATGTCACTAAGAATCGTTTTTAGGTTTTTATTTAAAGGGATAGGTTCTACCCTGATTCCCCATGGGAATTTAATCGATGGTAGGATCTGGGAAATATAGACTCTACAACGACATTGAATGTAAACAAATTATGTCGAAATTTAATTGACAATAAAATTTGATAATGCAAAAGATATTATGTCGAAATTTAATCAATAACGTGGATCTAATAGCTATAATTAAGAAACACGTTAGAATTTAATCGGTGATGTGAGACCAGAAAATAAAAATACAATGCGGGAAAGTAATGATAACTGAAACATAGTAAATTTATTTGATTTGTGCCAAGGGTATTCATTTGATGATTGATGGTATTTATAGTGGTTGTGCCATAATTATTCTTGACCGGTTTTGTCCAACAGTTGTATTCATGTTCCTCCATTTCTGAAAATTTTGTACCTATACCTTCACGATGCCATGATCTTGTTTGCTAAACGGTTGTTCCTTTGAAAACGTCTCCCATTGCTCCATGATGTCAATCATTTTGTCTTTCCAACAACTTCCCTCCTATAATTGCAACTTGATACTTACCATGCGTCTAACCTTCTCTTGATGCCTCGACAGCTCATCAATCTCATTAATCGATACCTTTGTCAACCGTGATCAGTCATATATCGCCGTATATCGACAATTGATTGGCAGTGAACATTTATGTGCATTGCTATTGATATCGATCCTTGTGGATGTCAATTAGGGGTCATGTGATCAACAATATTCACGCTCTAGTCACGTACTTATCTGTATTGACAACTTGGTCATTTTTGGCTGCAAACACATTTCAAAACGCACTAGAATTCTTGTAAATGAACAAGAGAGAGAGAGAGTAGGAGACCAATCTTTGTAGAGTGCGGCGATCTGAGCCCGACGTCCAGAAATCGATCTCCGAATCGGCTCGCATCGAGATGGAACTTTTCCGGAATTTGCTCTTACACAGCCAACACGACAACTTTGCACGATCCAACCCACCCCACTTTAGGGTAAAGAAAGGACATAAGCCGTGATCATCATCATCATAATCATTATTATTATTATAGCATGAAGTGGTTGAACCTTCGTGGCTCGACTATCCTTCGTACAAGTACACAAATTATGTCCAAAAAAAAAAAAAGTACACAAATTATGCAATCCACGTGCATTGATTCGAATATGGCATCTGTCGGATCTAATCAGTGTACTTAACCACTCAGCTTTTATCTTCTTTTCTTGGATTTAGCGGATAAAGCATGGACCATGTTAAACCAAAGTAGGAGACTACTTTCCCCACTGAATGATTCGTCCTATTCTCGGTCGTTACTTTTGAATATGATCTTCACTTGATTTAAGGAATGATAGCAGCGGTGGTCCTTGTATTCTTGTTCGAAATTCAATAAGTATCCTTGTATTTTCTTTTGAATGGTAGAGAAAGCGAGCGAGCGAGCGACTGGCTGTATCTTGTGGTTGCAACCACTGCCTAGGCTCATTACCGTCTCATGGTGGCAGCGCGCTTTGAAATCTAAAACCTCTCTGTGTGCACAGAGAGAGAGAGAGAGAGAGAGGACAGTTGCCATCACTCGAGACCGCAAGAGTCATGACTACTTAGGGATCGCTGCGTCGCATAGGGTGGTTGAGGCATTAACTTTAGGTCCTACACCCCAATATGGTAATTCCTAATGAATTGGCCTGAAAAAACTAGGTCGACAGTCTTTTTAATATTTTGAGATGAATATCCTATTGTTCCGTCACAATTTCTCCCGCGACAAAATACCTTCCACCGGCGGTCTATTCATCGGATTTATTTGGAGGAGACAGGTTTTGTGCAGGTTTTGCACCGACCCAGACAAAAAAAATATCACAAGCACTAAGGAAATCAACAACTTTAATTCAAATAGAATAGTACAAATACAAATCGTGCCAGAATTTAATCAAGATAAGGCATGGAAAATACAGACTCTACAATGGGACCAAACTTAAACTATATCGGAATTTAATCAACAAGAGAGATTGAAAACGCAAAAATGCTACGTCATAATTTAATTGACAGTGGGACACCCATGGAAAAAGATACACATCGGAATTTTATCGATAACGCAAATCTAAGAATTACAACTAAGAAACATGCCAGAATCTAATTAGCAATATGAGTCAAAAAGATAAAAGTACAGTATAGGAAAGTAAAGATAACTAAAACATAGTAGATGTCTTTAATGTGTCAGGGGTCTTCTAGTTGATGATCGGTAGTGTTCACAGTGATTGTGCCATAACTGCTCCTGACCAGTTTTGTCCAGCATTTGTATCCATGTTCCTCCATCTCTGAAGGTTTTGTGCCCGTGCATTCACGGTGCCATGATCTTGTTTCTTGAATGTTCCTTTGAAAACGTTTGCCTATTGCTTTGTGACCTCAATCACTTTGTTTTCCCAACAACTTCCCTCTTGTAACTGCAATCAAATACTTGGCACATGTTTTACTTTCTCTTGATGCCTTGATAGCTTGGCAACTCGGCACATGTTTTACTTTCTCTTGATGCCTTGATAGCTTGGCAATCTCATTAATCGATACCTTTCTCCACCATCGTCAACCATACATACGGCGACAATTGATCGCCAATAATAATTGATGTGCGTCGTTATTGATATTGATCCTTGAGCATATGCCTGACAATGATCACGTTCTAGTCACACCCTTATCTATATCGACAACTCGATCACTTTTTGGTGTAAACACATTCCAAAACTTATTAGAATTCTTCTCAACGAAAAGAGAGAGAGAGAAAGAGACCGATCTTTGAAGGGGAAGGCGATTCGAGCCCTGCGTTCGGAAATCAAACTCCGAGCCGGCTCATACCGAGAGGGGCTCGCATCGAGTTGGCGTGCCGGCGGAGCCGTGTTGCCGGGCCGGGGCGATCTCGTGAAGATCTCTTCTCGAATGTTGGTGTACGGCTCTGTTGTCCACCCATACGTATTTATATAGGCAAGAGGACGCATCTGAATGTCATCAATTCCCTCGTCGAGGACGAGCGAGCGCAGACGCGATTCATTCATCTGGACACGAAAACGCGTGGGGGCCAAAATGAATCAATTTTGCATTGATGGATCTTGACAGGAAGCCATTCTTTTGCTTCTGTTTAAGGAGTATATAAAACTCCTATAAAAAGAAATTTACAAATCGAGACGTGGAGCGTCCAGTGACTCGAATTGGGTAGGGCTATTTTTGCCTTCTATACGACTAAATCCACTCTTATTTTACTAGATAGACAAGATCGTCTTTAATGGTTTCCTTTTTTGGCATAGTCTCCTTTAGCTTAGTTATTTTCTTTTTATGGTTTTCAGTCAAATTTAAACTTATTGCTATCAAGAAAAGAAAAGAAAATAGTATTTTCTCTCTTTTCTCCATCATTGCTATCATGGCAACTCATTTATTTTTCATCCCTGCCATGTCAGAAGTTTACTCTTTTAGCGAGCTTTTTATTTTTCAATTTCATTAGTCTAAAAAGAATATATCAAGTCCATTGATTTACTATGTCAAAGAATTTTTGTTTTTTCCTTACTATTGGGGAGCCACTTTTACCCGAGCATTTATGACTTTGTAGGAGTTTCTGATATACATTAAAGACATTGACATGTAAAAGTTATGCACGGGAAGCATTTTGGTATTGTTTTCGTAAAATACTCCATGAATGATACAAATATTTGTCAATTGCGAATGAATGAAATTTTACTGGCATATGAAAATTTTTTTCTTTAATTAAATCTCATCTTTTAAAGCTTCATGTTAGGATATGCAATTGTGATTTTGTTTTGGAAAATCTTTAAAGAGGTCTTTTTTTTTTTTGGGCATCTGCTTATCCCTTAAATATATAAAGACAACTTATAAGATAGAATTTGATAGTGATGTACACAACGAGTATTAAAGTTCATAAACACGTAATTGTGTTAAAAATAGGTTTAATTTAAAATCTTTCTAGATTATACTTGACAGTTATTCTGTAAATTTGCTCGACAATATAGAAAAGAACTAGGTTTCTTTAAGTTTCTCTCCTCCACAAAGCTAATTTCTATAGGAGTAAAAACTAAAATTAAAAAAGAAAACATAATGACTTTTTTTTTTCTGACAAACATGGTGACTTTAATATTTGGTTTTTGATTGATTTCAAGTCCGTAGTGTCGGTGTGAGAATTCAGGAATTGAGGATTCGCTTTTTTGGAAAAAAATGTTGATTTCTTTTATTATAAATAAGAGCACAAGAATAATTGACGGGATATGAGATATGCTTTTGGTATTTTTGTGGGCTATTAATTTTTGGATCTTCCAATAAAAGGAGGTGATTGAATCCATGGGCCTTATCCAAATAGTTGGCTGGCCCAATGAAATTATATGTTCGCGCTTGGTGAGACTTGAAATATTGTATGAAATAGCCCAATACATATCCATTATAGTACTTTTGAGCATAAGCATACAATGATAAACACCTATGAGCAAAAGAACGTTACAAATGTTAAAAGTTATGCACGACACTTATCTTAAAGCTAACAAATTTCACCATATCACTTAAGTGTCAAATCAGAGAAAAAAAAATTACTCAAGTGCCCATAGAAAAAATCCCAGCAAAAAAGATAATGCATGACTTTTATAATTAAATTTTT
Organism: Eucalyptus erythrocorys; assembly: GCA_014182555.1. Taxonomy (NCBI): domain Eukaryota; kingdom Viridiplantae; phylum Streptophyta; class Magnoliopsida; order Myrtales; family Myrtaceae; genus Eucalyptus; species Eucalyptus erythrocorys. The sequence continues at coordinate 37,343,508 of CM024601.1, forward strand.
TATATGATTTGACACATTATTTAAAAAATCCAGTCCACGAGACATTTTCACATCGTGTGCTTCGCACTGAAGTGATTGTTTTTTTTTTTAATAATAACTGGCATTTGAGTTATCAATTTAAATAAAATTTGGTACTCAAATGATCACAATATAAAATGTTTATATGCTGACTGAGTACGCCGGTGAGCCGGGTAAGATTCATAAATTAGTAAAATATAGTTACGTCAGATTTCTGATGACCCATATTAGATTTAGTACTTAAGTGATCATTTTTCTAAATAGTGACACTTAAATGATCCAAAAACCTTTTGGTATTAAAGTGAGTACATAACTTTTGACACTTTTAATGTCTTTCTCCCAAACATATGAAACTCATTCCTAGATACGGCTTTTTAGCTAAAGGTGAGACCAAGCAACTATAATATGAGATGACTGAACAGTCAAGAGTTATACTAATGTAAACTTAATAAAAAATAAACACATCTATCACCGCAGTGGTAACATCCGATTTGATTGACATTTCTTATGCAAGCAAGTCACGTCATATTATTATAACTTGGTTTCTCGTTCGTGTTGTGAAAGTTGCACCAACTTCATTATTAAGGGGAGTCAACTACGAACTAGAAAGGTTCTTTTGACCGAACTTTCAGAAAATTCTGTCTTTGACTTGTGGACGGAAAAGTGTAGAGTGAGAACACATAAGAGGGGCATCTCCAAGCAAAGGAGTACCATGAAAAGTGCAATCACTCCATGTGAACACAAGTAGAAGTTATTTCGGTCCTTGCCACACCTAATAATTTTGCCACAAAATCCAGAGACCTAACTCAACCTTCTCCTCTTTTTTCTCTCTACCTGACCCAACCGCCGCCCTCCGCCCCTCCGCCGCCATGTGCCACCCGCCGCCTCAGGCGATGGCAACCACCGCGACCACCATCCCAGCACCAATGTTGAGTTCGTCTCATCCTTTGCAATTGCTTGTGCGCTTGCTCGTTTACCACCACTCTCTGTCTACTGCCGTTGTTCGCTCGTGTAGCCTAACATTAGAGATTTTGCTAAAGTGACAATCAAAAATTAATTACACGGTAAAGCTCACAAACGGGCATGTCAAACCTTGTGAAACTCCATATTTACACCATACGTTAAAGTTATTAGAAGTTTTCAACCTTTTTCGGATGATGAAATTACTAATCAATGGTATCGGACCTTCTAATATGAATAACTTAATAGCCATGTATCATCTTCTAGGTGAAAAGTGAAATTTTCGATAGATACTAACTAATATCTAAATACCATCAAATCTTGCTTTTTAACTTTGAAAAGCTAATAAACATAAAGAAGAATTAACTCTAATCACCCATATGGGGAATTGAAAAAGCTTCCAAGAACAATGACCAAAACACGGTAGAAAATTAAATGCGCAAGTGACACTGAATATGTTAAAGACCAAGAAGATGTGACAATGCAAGGAAAGCCGGAACACTGAATGCTGCTGAAGTTCTGTTGAATGCTGCTGAAGAATGGTGCTGAAGTTCTGTTGCTTAAGTACAGAAGTTCTGGCTGAATGCTGGTGGCTGAAGTTCTGCAACTGAAGCTGAATGCTGGAATGCTGCTGGCTCGAGCTATATAAGCTGAATGCTGCTACTGAAGCTGATACAAAGAAAGAAAGAGGTCAGAGGTCCTGAAACAACACGTGAAAAATGATACAAAGAAAGAATAGAGAAGTTGTTAGTTTGTTACTCAAAGATTGTAACTGAAAGGTGTTATAGTTGTACTTTCTGTTTCAAGAACATTTTCTTCTTCAAAGACCATAAATAGCTGATATAGTACTCTGTTCAATGAGCAAAAGGAGAGGTTTTAAATATAGAGAGAGAAACAGAGAAAACAGAGTATAGAAAGAGAGGAAGAGAGAAAGTTGAGATTGCTCTCAGAGAAATACGTGTACAATGTTCTTTGATTCAATGAACAGAGATTGTTTTCTTCAAATACATCTCTAGTATTAGTTTCTGTATTTTTTCACATGGTATCAGAGCTGACCTGAGAGCTTGTACTTTCGAAGTTCTTCTAGTTCTAAGCTTGAGATACTCTGTTTCGTTTCTTCATCTTTGGTTTCTGCATTTCATCTTCTGATCCAAGTATGACAACAAGAGTGCAGAAGTTTCCCTTTCCTATTCACGTCAACATAGCCAATTTTGTCACAATAAAGTTGGCTGAGGATAACTTTCTACTATGGCAAGCACAGTTCCATAGATTTCTACGAAGCCAAGATCTGTTTGGGTTCGTCAATGGTGAAACGTCACCACCAGCTCCAATGGTGCAAGTAGAGGTCGAAGGAAATGAGACAGAGGTGGCGAATCCTGAATATACAGATTGGATGAAGACTGATCAACTGATTTCTTCCTGGATAAGTGGAGCAGTGTCAGAAAATATCCTGAACTTGATCATTGGATTAGAATCATCATATGAGGTATGGCAGACTCTTCTCAATCGTTTTACTCAAAAATCCATAGCTAGAGAGTTTGAACTCAGGGGAAAATTGCAAGCTTGCCAGAAGAGAGATAGAACATTAAGTACCTATCTTCGAGAGTTCAAATCAATCTGTGTTCAGCTTAATGCCATTGGAAAACCTATTGTGAGATAACCAAAATGTTTGGTATACTCGAGGGGTTAGGAGCAGAATATGAGAGCTTCAGAACCACAATGTATTGTTTGAAACCACAGCCTGACTACGATGAGGTAATCTCACAACTTGAAAGATTTGAAACAAGGTTACAAATCTATTCTGTAAATCAGTATAATCCTCATCTAGCCTATATTGGACAAAGGAAGTTTGCTATAGTTTCTCAAAATTATAACTTTAGAAATCAAAGAGAAACTGGCAGAGGTGGTTACAACAACGGCAAAGGTCGTATGAGTAACAGAAGTCGTGAAAATAGCTATGGTGGAGTAGGAAGAAACCAATATTACATAATGAATAATGTAAACCTGAATCAAGAAGACCAGGTTAACAAAATGGCAAACAATTGGTCCAACTATGGACAAGGGTTTAGACCCTATGTGAATTCATCTAAAAAATATCAAGCTGCTAAGTCTTATCCTTCACAAACAGTAACTCCTAGAGAGAATATTCAGAATGAGAACTTAGCTAGCACTAGCCCCTTGGAGTGTCAAATATGCAAAAGACCAGGGCACACAGCTCTACGATGTTGGTACAGATTTGACAATTCATACCAGGCTGATGACATACCAACTGCTCTAGCTGCCATACACATTGAAGACTCCCATGGTGCCGAATGGTATCCAGATACAGGAGCTTCTTCACATATTGTTGCAGATATTGGTATGCTCAAACATCACTCTATATATACTGGAACTGATACTGTAATGGTAGGGAATGGCTCTCATCTGTCCATTTCTTGTGTTGGTACTGGTCTGCTACACACAAAAGTGAATGATCTGCCATTAAATGATGTCTTGATAGTACCTGAAATCAAGAAAAACTTATTGTCTATTTCAAAATTAACAGAAGACTATCCCTGTTCTTTTATCTTTGACAAATATGGGGTATATGTGAAGGACAATTGCAGCAATACAACAGTGAAGATAGGAAGGAAAACCAAAGGACTATACCAAGTCGACCCTAAAGTTCCAGAAGTATTCTTCACTCAAGTACAAAGAGCTGTAGATGAAGAAGTATGGCACCAAAGACTAGGACACACCAGTTTCAAGACAGTGAAGTACCTGCAAAATCAGCACTTAATTCAATGCAAGTCGAAAACTCAGAATATGTGTAGTAGCTGCCAAATTGCTAAAAGTTCAGCATTACCTTTTCCTTTGACATATTTTGTTTCAAAAACTCCTCTTGTGAAGATACACTGTGATGTTTGGGGACCCTCACCAGTTCAATTATGTCAGAAGTTTCGTTACTATGTCATTTTTGTGGATAACTTCTCTTGATACAGCTGGTTATATCCAATGAAACAGAAGACAGAAGTCTATGACATCTTTGTCATATTCTAGAAACAAGTTGAGAACCAGTTTAACCACAAAATAAAAATCCTTCAGAGTGATGGGGGAGGTGAATTTACCAGCATCAGATTTCAAAAACATCTACAAGATTGTGGCATTAAACAGAATATATCCTATCCATACACACCAGAGCAGAATGGCATCTCTGAAAGAAAGCATCGCCATGTGGTTGAACTCGGCTTAGCAATGCTTTATCATGCGAAGGTACCATTAAGGTACTGGGTTGATGCATTCTCAACAGCAAATTATATCATCAATCTTCTTCCTACAGCAAAACTAGCTATGAAATCACCTTACAGCAAGCTGTACCAACATACTCCAAGTTATACACATTTAAGAGTTTTTGGCTCAGCTTGTTACCCCTGTCTCAGATCTTATGCTCAAAATAAGCTTGATCAGAGATCTCTCACTTGCATATTTTTGGGCTATAGTGAAAGATATAAAGGATATAGATGCCTTCCGCCCACCAATGGCCATGTGTATATTAGTCGAAATGTGGTCTTTGATGAAACAGTATTCCTTTTCATCAAACAACTATCAGCTGAGTATAAACAAGGGATTGACCTGTATAAGCAATGGATAAGTGGGGTAACTTCTGTCAACTCCACAACAGCACAAACTAAGCTCAAGACTAATGAGCATCTAGCTTCTACTACAACAGAACAGGTCAACTCCAAGACAAATGAGCATATAGCTTACCTGCAAGATGCTGAACTAATGGGAAATCACAATACTTGCACACCAATTCCTACTGCAACATTACAACTGAATACAGCTGCAACATTACAAATGGATGCAGCTTCTGCAGGACCAGCTTATTCTGGACAAACATCTTCTTTGTTATCACATACCAGCTCAGACCAAACACAAATTAACTCCTCAATAAATCCACAAGGTACTGTGTCTCTTCATCCTATGCAAACTAGAGCAAAGTCTGGAATTTCTAAACCAAACCCCAAGTATGCATGCCTGGTTAAGTATCATTTTCTCACTGAACCAAAATCAATCAAGTCTGCACTTGCAGACAAAGGTTGGTACCAAGCGATGCAAGAAGAAATGACTGCATTACATACAAATCAGACTTGGGAGTTAGTATCTCGAGCTGATCATATGAATGTTATAGGGTGCAAGTGGGTGTTCAAAACAAAACTTACTGCAGATGGTCAGCTTGAAAGACTTAAAGCCAAATTAGTGGCTAAAGGATTTCATCAAGAAGAGGGTGTTGATTTTACAGAAACATTTAGTCCTGTAATTAAACATGCAACCATTCGAATTGTTCTGTCTCTAGCAATGACAAAGCATTGGCCTCTTCATCAGCTAGATGTCAAAAACGCCTTTCTACATGGAACTCTAAATGAAACAGTATACATGCAGCAACCACCAGGTTTCACGAACCCTCAGAAACCTCACCATGTATGTCTTCTTAAGAAGTCATTGTATGGACTTCGTCAAGCACCCAGGGCCTGGTTTGAAAAGTTCAGTAATTTTCTCCTTGAACATGGTTTCGACTGTAGCACCACAGATCACTCACTGTTTGTGCTCCATCATGGCTCAGAGATCATATTGCTACTTCTTTATATCGATGACATCATACTTACTGGTAGCTCAGCTCAATTACTCTCCCACTTTATTCATCTGTTGAGCCATCAGTTTCATATGAAAGATCTCGATAACCTGCATTACTTTCTGGGAATAGAAGTCAAACAAAAATCAGAAGGTTTATTTCTCTCTCAAACTAAATATGCTCTTGACTTACTTACTCGAGCAAATATGAAACAGTGTCGACCAATTTCTACTCCACTACAATTGCGGTCTGCAATTATGAATACTGATTATACTGTGTTGTCCAATCCATTTGAATATCGAAGTCTTGTAGGAGGACTTCAGTATCTTACTCTCACTCGCCCAGATATTGCTTATGCAACTAACCTTCTCTGTCAAAAGATGCAGCAGCCTACTGTGGGAGATTTCCATAGATTGAAGAGAGTCCTTCGATATGTCAAAGGAACTACTACCCTTGGTTTAACCATTCACTCTAATAGCTTTATGCATCTATATGGTTTCTCTGATGCTGATTGGGCAGGCTGCAGCACTACCAGGCGATCCACAACTGGGTTCTGTACATATCTTGGCTCAAACTTGATCTCCTGGTCAGCCAAAAGACAATCAACAATCTCTCGGTCTTCCACAGAGGCTGAATATAGAGCTTTGGCATCGGCAACAGCTGATCTAACTTGGATCAGCTTCGTACTTCGAGACATTGGAATTCGATTAACTGCTCCCACAACATTATTTTGTGACAACAAGTCAGCCATTGCCCTCACACTTAATCCTATACTACATGCTCGCACAAAGCATATTGAAGTTGACTTTCATTTTGTGCGTGAAAAAGTTGCATCTTGGTCTTTACTAGTGACTTATATCCCAAGCTCTCACCAATTAGTAGACATTTTTACAAAGTTTTTATCTCGATTACAACATTTGAATCTTCGATCCAAATTGGGCTTAGGATCTTTCCCCACTCCCAATTTGCGGGGGGATATTAAAGACCAAGAAGATGTGACAATGCAAGGAAAGCCAGAACACTGAATGCTGCTGAAGTTCTGTTGAACGCTGCTGAAGAATGCTGCTGAAGTTCTGTTGCTGAAGTACAAAAGTTTTGGCTAAATGCTGGTGGCTGAAGTTCTGCTACTGAAGCTGAATGCTGGAATGCTGCTGGCTCGAGCTATATAAGCTGAATGCTGCTGCTGAAGCTAATACAAAGAAAGAAAGAGGTCAGAGGTCCTGAAAGAACACGTGAAAAATGATACAAAGAAAGAATAGAGAAGTTGTTAGTTTGTTACTCAAAGATTGTAACTGAAAGGTGTTATAGTTGTACTTTCTGTTTCAAGAACATTTTCTTCTTCAAAGACCATAAATAGCTGATATAGTACTCTGTTCAATGAGCAAAAGGAGAGGTTTTCAATATAGAGAGAGAAATAGAGAAAATAGAGTATAGAAAGAGAGGAAGAGAGAAAGTTGAGATTGCTCTCAGAGAAATACGTGTACAATGTTCTTTGATTCAATGAATAGAGATTGTTTTCTTCAAATACATCTCTAGTATTAGTTTCTGTATTCTTTCACAGAATATAATGAAGTTAGGGACCTTTGCATCTGCTATACGTCATCCTTGCTTTTTAACTTATTAAACCAATTTCCCCACGTGAAGCACACGATTAGAAGGCCTGAATTGGGTTACAGCATCTTCTTAAGAACTTGGGTGCCTCCTTTAACATCATGATTTGCTAAAGTGCCATCTTTATAATCTCCACTTAGTCAATTCCGTAATTGTCTTTGCTTTCTTTTCTTTATTCCATCCAGTGGAGCAAATGATGCTGCAAGAAAAAAGAACACAGAAGTTGTTGTCTATCTACAGAAATGAAGAGTTCTGGATCCACTGTTTTTGAAATTTTCACAGGGTACACGGATTTGATTTTGTAATCTTAATCTTTCGAGTTGTTGTTTAAACCCCCTAACCTTTAATACTGATGCGCCATGGTCCATGAAATTAGAAAAGTTACACGTTTATCCTCATTGACTTTGGCGTCATTAACGGATATTCCTGAACGTTTTACTTCTAATGCATAGTCATCAGTTTTTCCATTTGCACAATCATTAAGTGTTACTCAAACATGGACTAACTCACCCTTCTTGGCCAAAATAATATTTGCTAGATTTCTTAACTTCATTTGTCATGCATTATGCTCTTTGTTTTTTTTTTTTTTTCGAACTTCATTAACCGTAAAGTATAGGCTATATTTATCAAGAAGATGAGTTAGTCCATATTTGAGTAACACCTAATAATAGCCATGTGAACGATCGTTTGTATTGCTTGAAATAATTAGTTAATGGATGATATTTTCATTAGCAATAACAATTTATGCCTAAACTTTTTTGTGTATGATAAAAAAAAAATTCGTTCATTTATTTTCCTAAGTGATTCAAGCAATTATTATTTTTTTTGAAAATATTCTTTAAATTATTCACTTTTCACGAAACAAATGAAAACTAAATATATCATATTTTTCTCCTTTATGTTGACACTGTATCCACCCTCCTTATAATGACATAGTTAATAAATCTCATATGATTATAGCAATTTCCCTTAAAAGTTCTCCTCGTCGGAACCCGAACTCCCGATCACCATGATTCCTAAGGTCCAGCCTAGAGTTTAGACATCACCGGCTCGGTCATATCTTAAACTTTTCAATTAGACGGTTAGCATCAACTTAAGAAAGGTCGTCCGTAGATACAATCGTCATGGCCCAAACTAAACTCACTATCCAATCTCGCATCAAAGTGAAAAGGGAGGATTCCCACCACATTTCACATACCGGAGCTAAAATCCCAATTCCAACATTTACGTGGGTCGCTATGCAAGCATTTTGGATCTATTAAAAAATGAAAGAGCTGGCGAAGAGGCAACGAATGTCAAAAAGAGGTGTCTAAAAAGCAGAAGGACCTCATTTCAATAATAAGGAATTTGAAGGGCGTACTGTAAATTTTGCGCTTTATATATGACTTGTCAGTTGTCACTAACAAGCTTTTTAAACATCACGCCTCTCAAACTCCAAGTCCAAGAACTTGCTCAAAAGCTTCCATTTCATCTCTAGAGGAACAAACACCAGGAAATCAAGAAGAAGAAGAAAGATATGGGGGCGGTTCCAAGGAGTGCCAAGATCGACGGCGGACGTTCATCACGGAGGATTCCTAGCCGTTTGATCCCGAAGCGAGGTCGAGTGAAGGCGGCAATCGCGGCGGTGCTGGCCCATCGCTTATCTTCCATCTTCTCTCTCAATCCCAGAAACAGATGTGCTGGTTCTTAGGTTTCTCAGTGACCAAACTTTCACCATATTTTTTTCAAAATTTTTGTTTCTTCTGTTTTCTTGGGAGAGGGAGATGGCTTTTCTTGTCTTTTCTTGTCTTTTCTTCATTTCATATTTATCTTGCGGATATGTAAGTATATAGGTGCTATTTGTTTCTCGTAAATAGGATTTTGGATACTCAATATTTTTCTATTGAATTTTAAAGAAATAAAGGCTGATTTTTCTATTGATTCTCATTATTTCCACTCGATTATTGTTAGTGATAGCGACAACAATCATTTGAATCACCTTGTTTAGTGAGTGACATGTATCTGAACAAATATTATTCAAATCGAAAATTCGAATATCTTGAAAATAGCGACACGACGAACGTTTCTGTAAGGCAAAATAACAAAACAAAAATACGGTTTCGGGTCAATCAGCCCATCGTTTCAATTTCGTCTTGACTTGCAAGATTTCCCTGCATAGAATTAATGCCAAGCAGTAGACCCAGCAGACGTTGTTGGACCAAGTACCGAATATTTCATCTTATGGCTATTTTGCACTTTTTAGGCCTCTTTTTGGTTCCGTGGAAAAAAAATCCTCAAAGGGAATTCTCATTTCAAGTAGTCCAAGTCATTGGATTAAGTTTCATTTTTTTTTTTATTAAATGGATCACAAGATACTTTGGCATTTTTGAAAAGTAATTATTTACCTACAACCACGGTGATTGGCGACCAACATAGCTACTAGACTCTGTAATCAACAACTGACGATGACGATCGATAGTTATCCACAATAAAATTGGGATTTTGATGGCTCTGTGATTATATATTTTTTCGGGGACAAAGTAGCATATTTATATTTTCATATTTTGTGGTTATATAGATATAGAAATAATGTCTCAATAATTATGTAGCTAGATAATCCAATCTAGTGCATTTTTGAGGAATTTTATATTATATGGAATGAAAATTCATATCTTCATTTCTCCTTGAACATGAAATATGTAGAAATTGGCCTCATTTCTAGAGGAATTTAATCTCTTGTTAAATAGGATAAGGGTGGTGATTATAATCGACAATCCTACGAAATCTAGATGACGCAGCCTCCATACAATTAACATGATGCAATGCTTCACATTAAAGGCACTAATCAGTCATCATCAAGAAAGGACATTTGAAATTTGAAATTTTTTGTATAATACTTAATTTAGTGCTTCATCTTTCACTTGCTCCACATAGCAAGGATCTTATCATTGAAATAATGTCACTTTATCGTTTTCAATGATCCAAACAGACGGAATGATAAAATCAAACTAAATTTGAAAATCAAGAAATTTAAACGATTGTTCGAAAAGATGCCATGCTAAAATAGATGATTAGAAGATAAGACATATAGAGGAGACGCCGCAAAGAATGAGGCCAATTTCACCTCCGATGCATTGTCCGGAGGGGGTGCACCTGTCCTGTCAAAGGCTCTTTTGACATCTAATGAACAATCCCCCACGTGAATAAATACGAATTCATTGGAGACATGAATCGCTCCGTAGTGCGTGCGAAAGTGGCATCTTTCGCGGTCTCCACTAACATAAATTTTACGTGACAAAATCGCCCCTCTCCCCTTTTGTCTTTTTTTTTTAAAAACAGAATCCATCTTTATTAACCCAATTCAATCACATGATAATCGATATTTGAATATATATAAGAGATCTTGACTGAATTTATCAGAGTACAGTCCAAGTATTTGTTATATGGTTAACTCTATTTATTAAGTCATTTGAAAAATATGCCCATTAAATGTTGTCTGATATTATCAAAATTTTTATTGTTGTTGTCTCGGGGAGACAAAAACTTTAGAATGATTAATTGTAGTTTGACACGTATTTAATCATAGTGAGACATTTACGTACTTGATTACGTATTGGATTTACTAAGATAACACTCTCCTTTTAATTATTGGTGGGCTGGGCGGAAAGGGTCAAAGTAGACAAGTCCAAATTCAAAGGGGCCTCACTTCAATTATGATGAATTCGAAGGGCCTATTGGAAAAAGTCAGTTGTCTATATAAACAATCCGTCCTCCAGAAAGAAAGGCAAAGTGCCCGCTCGAGCTTTTCCAACACATAAGCTCTCTCAAACTCCAAATCGCTAGGGCTTCTTCAGAGCTTTCGTTTCATCTTCAGAGGATTCATTCGAAGCGCCAAGAGGAGGAGGAAGAAGAAGAAGAGATGGCGATTTCGAGGAGTCGCAAGATCAACGGGGCCACGTCGCAGAGGATTTCGAGCCGTCCGATCCCGAAGAGAGGGCAAGTGAAGATGGGAATCGTGGTGGGATTGGCTCATTCTTTCACTTCCATCTTCTCTCTCAATCTCAGAAACAGGCGGGCTCAGTTTTCTTGAGTGACCATCATGCACTCACCATAAGTTTTCTGCTTCTTTCTTTCTCAATCCCAGAGAGAGAGAGAGAGAGAGAGAGAGAGAGAGAGAGAGAGAAGATGGGCGTTTTGTTGCTGTATTTCGGGAAGAATTAGGAAACGACGGTTTGGTCTTGTAAATAGGAGGCTTCTCTTTTCAATTTTGTACCCCTTTTTGTAGAATGAAGTATAATTTTGCTGATGATTTGTGGTTCTCTTCTTCTCCATTTCTCTTGCATATTGTACAGCTGATAACAATACCGTAAGGTATATTAAGATCGGTATATAAAAATTGGTATGTGGAGTCATGTGGCAGACCATGAGCGAACAGACAAATAGCTCAATTTTAATACCCAATTACAGTTTGCCACATCAATTTTTAAGTCAAACTTGGTAAACATAAAATTTCCCTTGGGAAGAAACCAAAATGGCGATGCAGTGAAACTAAGGGCGAGCGAGGGCCTTCATTGCTGGTGGTACGATTCTACAAATAAAAAATGAGTCCATCTAGCGTCGTAGGGATATGTTAGTTAGGACCTTTGATGCCGTGGCAAGGTTTTGACGATGAATTTAGACAAGTTCCAGACTCTTACTTTTTATTCGATGAGTGATATTTTATAGTCATAACTCAAAGTGAACATTATAAAAATAGACGTGACTATTGTCCGATTTGCTAGAGAGAAGAACTTGTTATTTCATGAGTGATATTTTAGAGTCATAACTCAAAGTGAACATTATAAAAATAAACGTAAGTCTGATTTGCTAAAGAAAAGAGATTGAGACGATTTGCTAAAGAAAAGAGATTGGACAGGCTAAACGTGGCGTTCACATTTATAGGAACATTATTAATTTGCATAAAATTTATCTACTCTCTTTTTCCCATGGTCCAGCTTGATGCCCTTTCTACAAAAATCCATCATGCTCTTTTTTCTCGATGGGGCACACAAGAAATCGAAAGAAATGATTTGACATCGTAAATTGATGCACTACCATGTATTGATACATCAATTTGCCTTTAGGAAAACTCTGCAGATTTAGGGGCAATTATAGGGCTTAATTTTAAAATATACACCTGGTTAGATCCACATCTAATTGTCCACCAGACACAATCCGACACAAACTGCGGAGATGTCCCTACCAAATAGTTAAACAAAACATTCCAGCTAAGGTTCATTGAACACAACATCCTTCTCGTTCAATCAGTGTTCACAAGTCACAACCACCCATAATTATATATTTTTTAGGTAAGAGCATGTCTAATTTCTGATTCCACAATTTTTAATCGATGACTCTGCCCTTTACTTTACTAATTAAAAAAGAGAAAGGCAACAACTTTGAGAGCTTCAGATTCTATGACTACTTCAATATTACTTGGGTTAAGTGGAGTGTCACATGGATCATGTGGAAAGAAGAATGGTTCTGGTTCTTCCCCTCCAAATATCATATTAGAATGGAGGTTATGTTCCCATTCCCTCATATGATTTGAGAATTCTTTAATGTCACAATGATATCTCACAATGCGTTTTTATTGAATTTATATATACTTCTGATATAGATACGGTCTTTCTTCATCTATCACCTTAGATCTTTGGATTGACTTTCGTTTGTCTATTAGTGTATACATATGTGTTCTTTAGTCTGACTTTATAACCGCGTTGCGCTTGGATTTGTATTATATTTACCAGTCCAGGAATTTGCATAGTTGGGCTTAACATAATTTAATCCGCTACAAAATGATGTTGTCACCATTTAATGAAACCTACTGAAGGCAGAGTAAGACATGATGAAACCTACCTAATGATGTTGTCACCATTTAGATGAGGACATCTAAATAAGATTGAATCAAAGAAGTTGACTCATGTCTGACTGGATTGCGTAAGACATAAGAAGACATGTTTCAATCTTGCGTTAGAATCGGCATTTTTAAAGGGATTGTTCACCTCAACCCAAGAACAGAAAAGTAAAAAGAAGTCAAGTGTTCACATTTGGTTTGGCTTTTAGCCAACCGAATTATTATTTTTTGAGTTTCCCTCAGCATAATGCCGAATTTAAATATTAAAGAATTTTGTAGCTGCTGAAATCGTCATAGTTTGGTCCGTCTAGGAGACCCCATATCGGTCGTGACTTCTAGCAGCCGGTCAAAAACTTTCGAAACAAAAACCCACGTGTTCATGAAGCACATCGCAAAAGACAAAGAAGCATATCTGATTATTTTTTATCGAACAAAAGCAATAAATAAATAAGGGAAGAAAGAGATTCCTGGCCCCCACCCAATACTTTACCAAATATATTCAGATTATTTTATGTACAAAAATTTGCTTTGTCCGGCAGATTTAAAAGTGCCACCCTCATAGAATAATATTTGTGCTCCTTAAATTACAAAAAGTAAAAGAAATATCACGCATATATTTTTTCATTCGTTCAACGTTGTTCGATCTAATTTGTAGAATATATGATGACATGATAATTGTGTTCAGGACAAAACTTTATACAATGTAAGAATAAACTTATCTAGTCGATCATGCTAGAAAATCTCTAATTAATTCAAGCATATATTATATGAATAGGCAATTAAACTAATCATGTCAAAAGAAAGAAATTCATTAGAAAGTTACCTACTTACCTTTACGAGATATCGCATCATAGTAGAGCAACTCGAGGGGTTAAATATCTAACGTAGCATTAACTATCAACGCATCATGAGCTTAATACATTAATATAAAAAAGTCGCAATTTTTTTTATGAGAAAAAAAAGTATCGCATTTACGCAGTGGGCTATGTAAGCTTTTTTGACCAAATATCGAATGCCAATTGGTGAGCTACTCTAATTCCGCATGTTTTTGAAGAAATCTATTCCATTATGATGTTGTTAATCCACAATTACTATATGAAAGAGAGAGAGAGACAGTGTGTGTTTTGCCTTTTCGGATTTGATCTTTTAAATATGTATTAGAGTCGGTTTATTTTGAGGATGCACGTTTTTCCGTTCTTCAATCCCACTTTTCTTTTTCCAGATGATTTCATGCCAGTTTGCACGTAAGAAAGAGTGCTAAAGAGTGTCATCTCGCATCGCGTGACTACAGGGTTTGAAGCCTAAACTTATGAATCGATTTTTAGCATCAGCAAATGCAATGTCGACATTATAATGTAATAGGTTATGGCAATTCAATGGAGGAATTTTACTCTAGTTTGATTTGATGGGAAAAAAAAAAAAAAAGACTGCCATGATCAACCACTCATTGAATTCCTTAACATTCAAGTTTTCTTCATTGAAATTACATTAGTCACTTGTTTATCGAAAAAGATATCACAACATTATTTGAAATGTTATGTCATAGCGAATTAATCATTTCAATGAAGCTACTCATCATTTTTTAAGGTTAAAATTGTCAGATTAACTTAAATGAGTGAAATGTGAAACTCAATAAATTTAATGAGCTCCGACACAATGATGAAGGATACGAATAATTGCTCCCATAAATTGTTAAGAGCAGGGGCTCTTTTTCTAATAAACAAACAACGATGTGAAGAATATGAATTGATTAGAGACCTAAATTATTCCATTATGCGTGCAAAGGTTGCATCTTTCATGATGTCCACTCGCCATTTTTGAAGAACAAAGTTGCCCGGATAACTTAAACGAACAAAACGTGAAATAAAAATTTAATGAGCGACGAAAAATTGTGGCACGATGAATGAGGCGAATATTCGCTCCCATAAATTGTCGGAAGCGGGTCTCTTATTCTGATAAACAAACACCCACGACAACAATATACATTATTAATTAGAGACCTGAATTGTTCCATTATGCGTGGAAGGTGGCATCTCTCATGATGTCCACTCAGTTGAATTCGTGCGACAAAATCACCCCTCTTCATCATTTTTCCTTGACTTAAATCCATCTTATTAAGTTAACTCAATCGCATGGGAATTAATATAGATAAATATTATCATAAGAGATCTTGATTGAACCTTGATAAAAACAATTATCCCGTTAAATTTGTTGTATTACGAATCCATTTATTAAACGATTTATGCCACAAAATTTGACTGTCGCCAAAAACTTATAGTGCCAAAGTGCGTGCTATTTTCAATTCAACAATCTCATTTTCTATCATCTTGGTCAAGGTGTGACAATTATGTACTTGTTGATCTCTCTCTCTCTCTTTTCAAATTATAATTAGTGATTTTTTTTTTGGTCAGTCCTACTCTATACCTACTCTACACTCACTCTCAGACTTTTGCCATGCCTCTTGCAGGGCGTGGGAGTCGAAACCCACTCTTGAAACTTGCGCGTCCCCACCCCATCACTCTCTGAGAAGGTGGGGGTTTGAATCCCTCACATTTCCTTTCCATGTTGGAAGGATGGCCACTGGGGTGAATCCCAATGGTTTAATTAGTGATTTATTTAGACAGCGGGAGAATTGGTGGGCGAGGTCAAACATGTCAAAACAGAGCAGTCCAAAAACGAGGGGCCTCGCTTCAATTATAATAAATTCAAAGGGCATATTGGAAAAAACTCTTCTCTATATAAACGCCTCCTCGCCACAAGGAAAGGCAAAGTGCTCTGCTCCCTAAAGCTATTCGACACATCACTCCTCTCAAACCTCCAAATCCGAAAGCTCCTGCGAAGCACCAAGAAGAAGAAGAAGAAGAAAGAAGAGAGATGGCCATTTCAAGGAGCGGCAAGATGAACGGTGGAGGCATGTCGCGGAGGATCTCGAGCCGTCCCATCCCGAAGAGAGGGCAAGTGAAGGCGGGGATCGTGGTGGGATTGGCTCATTCCGTCGCCTCCATCTTCTCGCTCCATCTCAGAAACAAGTCTGCTCAGTTTTCTCGGTGACAAAGCACGAGGGACAGAGAAATGGGCGTTGTGCTGCTGTTCTTCCTTGTTAGTGTTTTTGGAGATCGTGAGAAGAACGGTTTGGTGATGTAATTAAGAGGCTTTTTCTCTTCAATTTTGTACAAATCGTTGTAGAAGGAAATATAATTTTGCAGATGATTTATGGATCTTTTGCCTCCTCTATTCCTCTGGTTGAGCGAAGTAGTTGACATTCATGTACATCGAACGATATTTCATCAACACAATAGCCGATATAATCTCAAGCTTTGCTCTAATTAGGTTTTCTTCTTCTTCTTTTTCGGTCCGAGAGGGTGGGATGGGTGTTGGGTTGCTGTTTTTCGTAAACTGTTGTTGGGAAACTTAGGAAGAACGGTTTGGTCTCGTAAGTTTCCTACAAATTTTTGCAGAACGAAACATAGTTTTGATTTATGGCTC
Organism: Eucalyptus erythrocorys; assembly: GCA_014182555.1. Lineage (NCBI taxonomy): Eukaryota > Viridiplantae > Streptophyta > Magnoliopsida > Myrtales > Myrtaceae > Eucalyptus > Eucalyptus erythrocorys. Next base: position 37,360,070 of record CM024601.1, read on the forward strand.
TCTCTGTGTTGAGCAACAGAGTAGTCGACGTTCGTGGGCGTCTGACCAGATTTTATCAAAGAAAGTACCCGATATGTTCTCAAGGGTCGCTCTAATTAGGAGTTGTATCATGATTCAAACTCTAATATGCTCAACCCCAATACATTGGTTGACCAATCAGTCAAATCCTTGATCAAAGTTTTGAATGTCAACTCCACATAATCCAAATTCCACTTTAAGTGCCTTTCTTGGGTCTATTGTTTCTGGAGAGCTGAATAATAATGGGAAAATGCCACATCTGACCATGTCTTTGCCCAAACTAATTATAATCTCAAGAGAATGTTAGGTATATTAAGATCCGTATATGAATTTGGTACATAAAGTCATGTGCCAGGCTATGAATGGACATTTAAATAAGTGGGCCAACTTCAATGTCAATTACAGGTTACCATATAAATCATATCAATTTTGTAATCGAAATTCAGTAAACATGGCATTTCTCACGAACAAGAAGACAATATGGGAAGCGTGAAACTAGGAGTGTGCAGGAGGGGCATCATCATCGCTGGTACGATTCTACAATTACAAAACGTGTCCATCTAGCATTTTAGGAATATGTTAATTAGGACCTTCAATGCTATGGCAAGGTTGTGATGATTGATTTATGTCAATTTCAAACTTTTTATTTTGTGGGGACGATAACTTTATGAGCGAACGATCATGACGAATATGATAGCTACTTGACTCGCAAGAGAAAAGAGCTCAGGATCAGCTAAAGGCGGCATTCACATTTGCAGGAACATTCTTAATTCGCATAGGAGTGGATTCATGTAGATGGTAGCTGGGCGAGTTAAGCCAGAGAGAGGTAGAGAGAAGGGAGACAAAGAAGAAACATTGTATCCATAGCCTTCAGGGCAATTTTTAAATGACACATGATTAGAGACAAATCAGATTTTCCAGTAGACATAATCCGACAGGAACTGCATTCCACCAAAGGTTCATTGAACATGTTTTGCTTCTTGTTCGATCGGCGTTCACATCCACTAATAATTTACATAATCGAGGTTAGTGTACGTCCAATTTCTGATTAGATTAATCCGTCCCTTTCCTTCTTTTTAATTGATGATTCTGCCCCCTTACTTTAATTTCTAATTTGACATCTTCAAATTCTTTAATTCAATATTAACTACATTAAGTGGAGTGTCACATGGATCATGTGAAAAGAAGAATGATGGTGATTCTTCTCCCCTAGTTATCATTTTAGAAAGGAGGTTAACATTCACATAATCTCAATCATTTTGAGAATTTTTCTTAATATGTGTGTGTATATATGACGTATAATGAAAAGCTACTCAAGACAGAATAGGATGTGGGGAAGACATCTACGTAAGATTTGGTCGAAGAAGTTGACGCATAATTGACTGAATTGGGTAAGACATAAGACACGTTTCTATCTTACGTTTGAATTAACATTTTTAAGACATCGTTTGCTTTGACCAAAAGAACAAGAAAAAAATGAAAAAGTCAGTGTTCACATTTGGTTTGCGCTCAGCCAACCAAGAAATAATAAAGAATTCAAGAAAAAAATGGTGGGTGGAGATCATGGAGTAAAGGATATGGGTTGGACCGTCTCGGGGGACCCCATGTCTATCACGACTCCCATCAACCGGTCAAAACTTTCAAAACAAAAAACAAAGAAGCCTATTTGATAAATTCTAATCGAACAAAAGCGGAAAAGAGTAACCAAAAAAAAAAAAAAAAAAAAAGAAAAAGTAATAAAGCTACAAAGAGACAAGAAGATGCCTGGCCCATCACTCAATACTTTACCTAATAAATTTAGATTAATTATTGTAATATAATATGATGCATTCGGCAAATCTAAAGGTGCTGTCGTCGTTGAATAGAGTTCATATACTCTTTAAATTACAAAAAATAGCGGAGGACACCTTCTAAAAAAAAATTACATATTAGTGATTCGAATTATATTTAACTCTCTTTCCCTATGAACGCTAGCTATATTTATAGATAGGACATTTTGAAAAAAGCATACTTAAAGTTTGAAGTCATTTGAACGGTACTTAATTTGACGTCGCAATTTTTTGATCGCCCATTTGGACTCTTTAGCTTTCAAATTTCATTCATTTAAATTATATACCACACAGTAACGATTTCATTATTTAGATAATGCCATGGGAATGGATTGAAATGAATGATTCTGAGGTCCCTTGATCTATTGGTACCAACTTTTGAGTCTGTAATAATTTCAGGAAAAGAGACCAAAAACAGAAAAGAAAAGTAGATGGGACACCACGAAGGATGAGGCCAAAAATTAATAGCCACCTCCCAATGAGTGCGTCACGGGGGGGTGCACCGGCCACGTCATGAACAAACACCCACGTGAACAATATGAACCTGAATGGAGATCGAGAAAATATTGGGTGGGTTCGACCCTCCACGTAGGCGAAATGTCCCACCAATCAAAAATCGACACGTGGCAATTTTTGGGCCCACCTGTCAGCGCCCCCTCTCCCCCATTAACTCCGTCTCTCTCCCGTTTACCCTCTTTCCTCCCCTCCGTTTACGACTGTTTCTCACCCTTTTCTCTCTCTACTTCTCTTTTCTTTTTTCTTGCGTCTGCCATGGCTCGAGCTCGAGTCGGCTCATGGCCGCTTCAGATCAAGGAGGGACGGCGCGCCGCCAGATGGAGACTGCGTTGAGCTTCGTTTGCGGTGAGATAGCTTGAGGCCGAGCTCGAAACTCGAACGCTAACCAAAGCTCCGAGTTTGAGGTCGAGCAAGTGTTGTCCATGGCTGGCCACAGTGGCCGCCACTACTTTGACGATCATCTTGCTTGAGGAAGATGACGAGTCCGGCGGCGGCGCTTGGAGCGAGTCTATAACGGAAGGAGGGAGAGAGCCGGGGGCGGCGGCGGCGGCGGCGGACGACGTGGAGGCTGCCTGGGAGAGGAGGGCGCGGACGCGGGAGGGGTCGGCGGGCTGGTTCGGGGTGGGGATGCGCTCCACGCTGGAGCGGCGGTTGGCGACGCACCAGGACTGGATGAGGCGGCGGAGGGTGTGGTTGGGGATGAGGGCGGAGTCGAGGAGCGGGGCGCGGGTGACGGAGCAGGTAGTGTTGCCGGCGGCGATCCAGGGCTCGATGCTGGACCGGTCGTAGGTCTGCCCCGTCGACACCGTCACCGGGTCCAGCATCAGCTCCAGCGAGATGGGGCACCGGAAGTGGTGCGGGATCTGGACGCCCACCATGTCCAGCGGCTCCAAGCTCAGCCACCACGCATTTTTCTCTCTAGGAACGGCGCAAAAAGCTCCCTTTTGTTCGTTACTGCACTCCCTCTCTCTCTCTCTCTAGAATGTGGGCACTGGATGAAGTGAAGCATCGACCCTTGCAGAGCGCGCAGATGGGCACTGGCGAAATTCCTTCTCCGTTCGTGAGAGGACGCTGGTTTCTTCCTTATACAAAATCGGGAGCAGAAGAGAGAGAAAGAGGGAAGAGAGAGAAAGAGGGAAGGAGAGAGGACAGCTGGTTCCTGTGGGCAGATACGGAGGGGAGGAGAGAGGAGAGAGGGTAAACGGGAGAGAGACGGAGTTAATGGGGGAGAGGGGGCGCTGACAGGTGGGCCCAAAATTGCCATGTGTCGATTTTTAATTGGTGGTACATTTCGCCTACGTGGAGGGTCGAACCCACCCAATATTTTCTCGAATTATTGCAATAATGCGTGCGAAAGTGGTGTCTTTTCATGTTCTCCACTTGCCAAACTTCTTGGGACGAAATCACCCCCTTCCTCATTACTATTTCTTTTAAACTAAAAAAAATCCATATAATTAGGTTTACTCAATCACATGGCAATTAAAAATATAAATACAAATATAAGTATAAGAGATTTCGAACTTTTTGCATTGTGATTAATTTTATTCATAACATTGTCTATACGGTGAATTTGTTAAATTTTGTTTAATCATGCTGCGAACTTATATGATGTTTCTTTTGTGATTTAGAAATGGAAACTGATTTTGTTTGTATTTATTCCCATTTTCTAGAACATGCCCAATTTATTATTTTGAGTAAAAAAGTCAAACTTTAATAAATTTACTTCATTTCCTTACAAAAACATATGTTGCATAAATGATTATGTTATTTCTTATTCATGTCAAAAATTACAGTTTGATTTTTGTTGGATGCGAGTGTCTTCTTTATTTTCTAAAAGAAACTCCAAAACAAGTTTAATGCAGGAATTAAATCAATTGAACTGGTGTAGACCGATTCCTAGATGAATCGGTGATTCCAACCTTGGAACCAAACAAAATGGCCTAACACTGACAGGTTCGCGGAATCAGGAACAAAATCGATTCAATGCCAATTCTCTCTAGAATTGATCTATATAACCGACCTTGACCCGGTTGGGTTTGGTTCAATTCACTTCCGTTCCCAAATCAAACCAAACTTGATGTCCACCCCCACCACTGTCGCTTTCTCAGGAAGACAAAATCTATAGTGTATTCACCTAACAATTATAGCCACGAGGGAAATGAAATGTTCAATGTTACATTGCTAGTGCCAAGTGGTGTGCTATTTTTAATCCGACAATCTCACATTTAAATCATCTTAATCATGGTGCGACGTTCCCGTACTTGGTAACATAAACAATTTTGGATTTATATTTTTTGCATTATTAATGATTTGTTTAGACAACATGAGAGTTGGTGGGCGAGGTCAAAAACGTCAAATAGACGAGCTCCAAAGCGAGGGGTCTCACTTCAATTATAATGAATTTGAAGGGCATATTGGAAAAAATTGTTCCCTATATAATACAACAGATCACCGGAAAGCAAAGGCAAGCGTTTGCTAAAGCTTTCCAAGACATCCCTACTCTCAAACCTCAAACCCAAAAGCCTCTTCGAAGATTCCATTTCATCTTCAGCGGAACGATTTGAAGAACCTTGAAGAAGAAGAAGCAGAGAGATGGCGATCTCAAGGAGTGGCGGGATGAACGGCGGAGGCCTTTCGGGGAGGATCTCGAGCCGTCCGATCCCGAAGAGAGGGCAAGTGAAGGTGGGGATCGTGGTGGGGTTGGCTCATTCCGTCGCTTCCATTTTCTCTCTCAGTCTTCGGAATAGGCGTGCTCAGTTTTCTTAGGGACCAACCACTTTCCATAAGTTCTCTTCTTCTTCTAGAGAGAGAGGGAGAGAGATGGGAGTTGTGTTGCTGTTTTTCTTTGGTAGTGTTCTTGGGAATCTCAGGAAGGACGGTTTTGTCTTGTAATTAGGGAGGAGGTTTCTCTTTTTGAATTTGTACAAATTTTTGCAGAACGGAATATAATTTTGCAGATGATTTGCGGTTCTCTTTCTCTCTCTCGTTGAGCAACAAACTAGTTACTATTCATTGACATCGGCTGATATGATCTCAAGCTTGCTCTGATTAGGAGTTGTGTTGTGATTCAAACTCGGATCTTTCTCGACTCCAGTACATCTTTTCGACGAAAGTAAGGCAGAGGGGTATGGCGATGGTAGCTAGGGGTTTAATCGAAGAAAAGTAGGTATGTGTTAAAGAATGAAAGCAAGCCATTCTGGCATGAATCCTGAGCATGAACAACTTGCTTGAAAGGAATGCGAAGAGCTAGTCGGACAAGGACTAATTGAACCGACAGATTCTTAGTGGGCATGCAAAACCTTTTCCATCAACAAGCAAGTTGAGCAAACTTAAGGTTATCAACTACCTGCCCTTGAGTCAATTTCTTAATGATGACAAGTTCCTTTTGCCAAACGAAAAGACCTTATCATCCGGCCTTTCTGATGCCAAGATATACTCCCGACTTTTTGGCAAGATTTTGGCAATCCTTTCATTTGGTCTCGCGACTGCACCATCATTGTTCCGGAAAACGATATGCAAGAGTAATACGAGTCGAGCACAGCTGGAATTTATCTCTACAATTGGGCCGCACTAGTCCAAAAGCTTATGATGATTCTACCTTAGGTGATGGAGATCGTGCCTTACCACGAACGTTTCAATCAGAATCTGCTTTAAACAGTATGTTTGTTTGTTTAGTCTGTTAGTTGTACTATTGTTCCCTGTGGGACAAGGTTCATTGCATTTGCTCGAGGCGACCGAGAAACTTTTATTATTGTCCATTCATCTTATAAAAGAATCTTTTGAATGCACATGTGGTTGTGTCTTCACAATGCGATGTATCATTGTCTTGAAAGCGCATCTTTTGGATTAGCTTCGCCTATATAAGAACGACTTCTCCTGAAAGTTGCACGAGACCAGAGTTTGAGAAAATCTTGACTTCATATATACTTCTATGACTTTCTAATGCTTTTTTTTTTTTTTTTTTTTTGATGTCGTCAAAAGCTTAGAGTTATTCTCCACTGCCACTTTATAGATAAGAAAGCTTGGGACCTGAGAGATTTATGATATAAATTAATGGTTTATGGAGACCAAGATGCAATCCCATATAAGGCCAAGAAAAGGGCCATGTGTTGTGGGATAGTATGTCTGCCTCTAAATACTATTAGTTTATACTAAAGACCCCTCACTAGTAATATGATTTTGTCGAGGGCTGTCGATTGCAAATCAATTGAAGGGAATTATGAAGGAAAGCATTGTCTTTGGGGAAACTCTCTAGATTCATGTGCAATTTTAGGGCTTAAATTTAAAAATAAGACATGATTTGATCAAATCTTATTCCCACCAGGCATAATCCGACACAAACTGCAAACATGTCCCTAGCAAATATAGTTCAACAAAGCATTCCTGCTAAGGTTCATTGAACATGGTTTCCTTCATGTTCAATCAGTGTTTAGAACCACCAATAATTTATATTATCTTGGTTAGAGCATGTGTAATTTCTAATTAGATTAATCCCTCCCTCTCCTCCCTGACTATAATTGATGATTCTGCCCTTTATTTTTAGCAATAAAGAAAGAGAACGGCAACAACTTTGAGATCTTCAAGTTCTTTGATTAAATCTCTCTCTCTCTCTCTCTCTCTCTCTCTCTCTCTACACTGTTCATGGAAATGTAAGGACAACAGCATTTGTGTATAAATATATATATCTATAAATTTAAGTGAATTGTCACACGGATCATGTGAAAAGAAAAATGATGCTGATTAGATTGGAGGTCACGTTTACATAATCTCAAACAATTTGAAATCAATTTATATAATTCCTTATTGGTTGAGGAATTTGCCTTATTGGACATATTATAATTAAATTAACTATATAATAATAATAATAGAAACCTACTTAAGACAGAGTAAGAGATAAGATATGTTACAATCTTACCATTTTTTTTGGGTCGAACGTTGCAATCTTACGTTGGAATTGACATTTTCAAAGCCGTTGTTCACTTTGACCAAAGAAAAGATTTAGTCCCCGTTCACATTTGGTTTGGCTTTTAGCCAACCCAAAAAAATTCTTTACGAGTTTCCTCAATGTGAAACCGAATTTAAATGATAAAGAATAATGAAAAAGGGATTGGTGGGTGAGATTTTGGAGTGGGGGACATAGCTGGGTCCGTCTTGGAGACCCCACATCCATCAAGACTTCTGTCCACCAGTCAAAAACTTTCGAAACAAAAACCCACGTGCTCTTGAAACACATTACAGGACAAAGAAGCATGCCTGATAGCTTTTAATCCAACAAAAGCAAAAGCAAATGAATAAATGAACAAAAGTAATAAAGCTACAAAGAAAGAAAGAGATTCCTGGTCCATCACCCAATCTACTTCACCTAATAAATTCAAATTTATTTTATGCACAAAATTAGCGGTATTGGGCAAATTTAAAAGTGCTGCCATCGCAGAATAATGTTCATGCTCCTTAAATTTTTTTAAAAATAAAGAAACGTTATTTATAAGTGTTTTTATTCATTAATGTTGTGCCATCCTCTATTTTGGTGATGATTAATATTGCAAAAACTCTTACTTATAAAAGTTTAAAGTGTCGCTTGCAGCTCAAACAATAAGGTAAATCATGCATAAAATGTGGAAGATAACACATTACTTTGCTTAAAACGAAGGTCATCAATGAACAAAATAATCAACAAATTATGTGACTTATTTGTAGTACAAGATGGCAATACAACAAGGAAGAAAAATGTCAAAGTTACATTGCTAGTGCCAAAGTGTGTGCAATTTTTAATCCAACCATCTCACCTTTCTAACATCTTAATCATCAGGTGACGTTTACGTACATGGTTACGTAATCTTGGATTTATTAAGATAATCCTTTTCTTTATTAATTATTAATGATTTGTTTAGAAAACGTGAGAGTTGGTGGCCGAGGTTGAAAGCATCAAAATAGACGAGTGCAAAAACAAAGGGCCTCATTTCAATTATGATAAATGTAAAGGGCATATTGGAAAAGGTTCCATCTCTATATAAGAACCCATCGCCACGAACGACGGCCAAGTGTTCACTAAAACATTTCAACACATCACTTCTCTCGAACTCCAGATCCAAAAGCTTCTCCAAAGAACCAAGAAGAAGAAGAAGAAAAGGAAGAGCGATGGCGATTTCAAGGAGTGGCAAGATGAACGGTGGAGGCGTGTCGCGGAGGTTTTCGAGTCGTCCGATCCCGAAGAGAGGGCAAGTGAAGGTGGGGATTGCGGTGGGGTTGGCTCATTCTTTTGTCTCCATCTTCTCTCTCCATCTTAGAAACAGATCTACTCAGTTTTCTCGGTGACCGAGCACTCGCCATAAGTTTTCTTCTTCTTCTAGAGAGAGAGGAAAATGGGTTTTGTATTGCTGTTTTTCCTGGTTTTTGTTTTTTGCAGATCTTAGGAAGAACGGTCTTGTAATTAAGATTTTTTTCTTTTTACTTTTGTACAAATTTTTGCAGATCAAGATATAATTCTGCAGATGATTTACGGTTCTCTCTCTTTGAGCCACAAAGTAGTTAAAAATTCATTGATCAACGAAGTAGCCGATATGATCTCAGGCTTTGCTCTAATTAGGAGTTGTGTTATGATTCAAACTCAGATTTTCTCAACTCCAATACATTAATTGACCATCAAGTGAAGCCCATGAAAAATTCATACGGTTGTAAAGTTTGGTTATCCATGCCAGTAGAATTCGAAGTTAAGAAGACAATAAGAGACATCATCGAGTCTCTTGGTTCTAAGGAAAAATATGATTGACTTGAAATGCTGCAAGATTGCCTAAGAAGCATCATGGAGAACAAAATAGATCTGTTTGTAATGGACGATGTGTGGAAACTAAGGAGGGATGATTGGGTGGGAGTGAGAGATTTTTTAGGAGGCATCTTCAAAAGAAGTAGAGTCATCTTGACTTCACGGAATAAATTGCCACTATCCCTAGCTAGAATTGGCCAATCTTTCACAGTAGGACGCTTCGATTTTGTTTGTGAAGTGTGCGTTCAATCAAGAGCAAGAGAAGAATCACCCAGAAGATGAAATTGGTATTAAAAACTCATTTCACTTCTATTTACTTTCTCTTGTTTGCGGCATATGCAAATCACTAGTATATTATGCATATTACAAAAGTAATGCTAGGTATGTTAAGATTGGTATTTGAAATTGGTATGCATAATTATTTGGTAGACTGTGGATGGAGATTTAGGCAATTAGACTAACGTCAGTATCAATTATAGTTTGTCATTTCATTTTGTAAGCCAAACTTAATATACACACACACCCACATACACATGAGCGAAATCAAGAGCATGCGGAAGGGGCACCTTTACTGGTGGTACAGTTCTTTTTTTTTTTTTTTTTTTGGACGAAACGGAGATTTCATATTATATATTAAACTGGATGAAGACATACATTAGGATAGTCTAAGCACAATAAAAGGGAAAGATCCCGCGGAGGCTTGTTAAACCAATTGCTTGGAAGAGAGCCGGCTAGGTGGGACTTCGCTAGAAAATTAGCAACTTGGTTCGTGTAGCGAGATTTGAACCTGAGATCTACGTTTGGCATGGAACGTAGCAGCTGTCGGCAGTCAAGAGAGGCATTTGAGGAGGCCCATTCGAGAGGTTTTCGGCCCAAAATGATGTCCACGGCAGATTGACTATCACTGGATATGAGAATTGAGTTGAGTTCAGTTTGTGCGGAGAGAGAAGGATGTGTCAGAGGCAGACTTCGAGCTTCTTGTACCAGTTCCAGCGCTTGGCGAATGGCTAGGGTTTCTCCAGCCAAAATCGAAGGAGCTCGGATTTTCTCCACAAATCCTTCAATACAGAGGCCATCAGCGGATCTACAAACCCTAGCAACAGAAGCGTCCGATTGCGCGTCCCTCCACGCACAGTCGACATTAATTTTGAGGGATGTCGGGTCTGGTGGCTTCCAGGTATGCAACTTGAAAGATTGATTTTTCCTGTTCGGATTCCACTTCACATAGACGCGATGAGTGAGGTAAGCCTCTGTGATGACCATTTCGTGCTTTTCCTTTCTTCCTTTGAAAATTAGGGCATTTCGGGCCTTCCAGAGGAACTAGATGAGAGTGGCGAATAGGGCTTTTTGAGCCGGGGAAGCTCCGGATCTCAGGTACTCGTACACCCAGCTATCTGTTCTTGATATGGTAGGTGAAGGTGCTGGATTAATTTGTTGAAACTTCTGCCATAGTTGCTGAGACCACCAGCATTCACAGATGAGGTGCTCGGTTGTTTCTGGTTGCAGGGGACAGCGGGGACAGTACAAATCAGGGACAATATAACGGCGAAATAGGTTATGCCTTGTTGGTAAGCCCTCTATACAAAGACTCCATAAAAAGTGTTTAATTCTCGGACTGGTTGTGAGCTCCAGATTTCTTTCCAAATTTGATGAGGAGGTTGGTAGGACGATGATGCCATGTTTGCTATGTGTGCTGAATTGGTTGATCTGATTCTGTAATAGCCGCTTTTGGTGTTATATTTTCCAGTGGAGTGATCCACCCAGATGAGTCGGTCTGGTTTAGGATGAATGCTGAGAATAGTGGTCTGTATTTCTGTAGAAGTTTCGCTGTCAAACAGGTTTGAAATCAGTTGAGTATTCCAAGTCCGTGTGGTGGGGTTGATTAGATCAGCCACTAGTTTAGGATCATTATGGTTAGTTGGACCTCCAATCCTGCCAGATAATAGCCAACGATCCTCTCTGATGTTGATTGATTTACCATCTCCAACTTCCCATTTCAAATCTGTTTGGATTGCATCTCGGCCAATTAGTAAACTTTGCCATCCCCTTGAGGGCCTATTTCCTTTTGGGGCGGTCCACATGCTACATGTAGGATAATAGAGCCCTTTGAACACTCTGCTCCACAAGGTTTCTTGTGCTTGAGCTAGTCTCCATGCTTGCTTCCCCAGCATCGCGATGTTAAACGTGACAAGGTCTTTAAAGCCCATACCACCTTCTGTTTTTCTCTTCTTTAAGAATTCCCAACTTCTCCAGTGAATACCTTTTTTCCCAACACTTTGCTTCCACCAGAATTATGAAACTTTGCTTTCTATAGCCCGGCAGATAGATATAGGAATCTTAAAGATCTACATAGCGTACTGTGGTAGAGCCTGGACAACCATCTTAATCAGCACTTCTTTACCAGCTTTTGAAATAAGTTGTTCTTTCCATCCCTCCAATTTGCGATCCACTCTAGCTAATATCCAGCTAAGCATATGTTTTTTTGATTTCCCCCAATCAGAAGGCAATCCAAGGTACTTGCCAGTTTTTTCTAGCATTGGAACTCGAAGTTTAGCCGCTATGTTGTGTTGTAACTCCTGTGGACAGTTTTCCCCCATAAAAAGTCCAGACTTATTGAGGTTAATTTCCTGGCCCGATGCAAAACAGTAGCAGTTTAGAATGTTGGCTAAGTTCTGGGCTTCTAAGATAGTACCATGTAGGAAGAAGGTGGCATCATCTGCAAAAAACAAATGGGACAGAACAGGGCAGTGCTGATTTAGTTTAATACCCTTGAGAGTACCATCCATAACAGCCTTTTTCATCAAGTGGGACAGCGCATTTGCCACAATTATGAACAAATAAGGGGATAAAGGATCCCCTTGTCTAAGTCCCTGAGTAGGAGTTAAGGTTTCCCCTGCATCACCATTAAGTAGAATACGAAACCGAACAGATGATACGCAGAATTTCACTAGATTAACCCACTTATCATTGTTGACACCCGAATTTTTTCGACAATTTAGATAAAAAATAAAAAATTGTTTGAATTGAATAAACAAAAAATGAGAGCAAAAGAAAACCAAAAAAAAAAAAAAAAAAAAAAAAAAAAAAAACGGAAAATGAAAAATAATAAATGAAAAAATGAAAAAAAAGGGAAAATATAAAAGGGGGCCCTTTGGACGGTCGTTTCTCTTCTCTTCCCCCGGCTCGGGCTCTTCTCTCGGGACCCGCTCTCTCTCTTCTCTCTCTCTCTCTCTCTCTCTCTCGATCTCGGTCGCCCCCAATTCCACCCCGAGGAAACCCTAGATCGGAACTCCGATCTAGGGTGTTTCGAGGGGATTCTCTCGCAAATCAAGCCTCCCGAAACCGATTGGATCCATTCTCTCCATCCCTCTTTCGTGTTTTCTCTCTTGATTTCCTCTCTCTCGATCGAAATTCCTAAATCGAGGTTAGCCAAAACCCTAGGTCGGAGATTTTTGATCTCCGGCAAGTCGGCGTTGGTGAAGACAACGGCGACGACGACGACGACGACGGTGGCGGCGGTCCGGATTCTCCCGTGCCTTCGGCGAGAGAACAACGAGGAACCCTAGGGCTTCGGTCGACGACGACGGCGTCCGCGGCCTGTTTCCATCGATCGGCCTTCTAGCCGCCGATCGATCAAATCCGGCGGTGGTGACAAAGATCTCGGTCGCGAAAGTCAAACCGAAGGATTTCTTTCTTAGATTTTGGAATCGTTCCTCGGAGATTGGTGGTAGTCTAGCCGAATCGACAACCACGATCCTGATCCTTCCTCGGAAACCCTAGAAGACCGAATCGGTGAGTTTTCTCTTCCTTTTTCTATTTGATTAGTTTTCTTTAAGGGATTTGATTTTCTTTTTCCCTCTTATTCAATTCCTCTCGTCTCTCGAACATCATTTTTCTTCTTTCTCGTTTGTTTTTTTTTTGCTCGGTTTGTCACGGCCGAGACGCCGATGGTTGGGTCCGACGCGATCGCGGCGAGTCGTATCCTCCCGGAGCTTGAAGACGCCATAGCCCCGTTTACAGCAGTTTTTATTATTATTATTGAATTGCTCGATTTTCTTCTTGTCTATCATTTGCGAGAATTCAGGTTTACTAGAGTGTTTCGGCGTTTGTTCTTTGTTTAAAAAAGCTATCGATCGTCGCGGTTTAATTAGGTAAGAACAGAATGTTTGCACTTGTATGAGGTTCAATAATGCGCAAGCTTTTGTGATAAATCCGAATAGGATTTTTTTTTATTCCTGCATATAAATCTCTTTGGCCGAAATACTCTGTATCTGTTTGACAAAATTTCTAGTCTAGATCAATGTGTTTTAATTCGATTCTAACATAGGGCTTTCCATTGCTTAATCAATTCATTATATTGGTTGTATAAAATTTACTCTTGTTCTGTTTCCTCTCGTTTCAAATTTAGAAGTTATATGTTTGTGCATTTGTTTTCAGCGGATTAAATGTAAATCTAGTGTGTACGCAAGATGAACCTGATGTCGATTATGTTAGAATTTGATCAAAGACCCCTTTAATGAAAATGAATCGATCCGTGCCTTTTATTTCTTATACTTCACTATGTTGTTTTGTTTAGTATGCCTAATTGTCGACATACTATGAAAAAATGTTGCTATTTAGCTTGCCGCACATGCTGAAATTGTAAATATATTAAGCCACTGTTCTGTTGTTTCTGCTTTATTTTTTTGCTGTTCTTGCTTTACTGTCTTGCTGTTTCACCCTTGCCGTTTTATTCTTTTACTGTCTTTACATAGCTGTTTTGTTGTTCTGCTGTCATTAAGCTGCTTTCTTGCTGCTGTCCACTGCTTCTTCTTCGTTGTTTTGTTGCTTCAGCTTGGTTATGCTGCTGTTTACTGTTTCTTATTCGCTGTTTTTATTTTTTCATTGTTTCTATATTACTGTTTTGCTATTCTACTGTCTTTATATCATTGTCTTGCTCTTTTTATATTGTCACTTTTGCTGCTTTGTCTTTAGGTAAGATTGTAATAGTCAATTGACGTGTGTTTTTACTTTTATCCGTATGTCCCTAGATTTAATTCGTTAGTTTAGACTTAGATTAGGATTTTGGAAGAAAGGATAAATGTGAAGATGGAGGAAGGGTCAATGTCCATTCCGACCGTTGCAATTGTAATTTTCCTTTCTTTTATTTTTCCCCGATATATGTTTCGGGCTCTTAAAGGTTGTATAAAACTCGACGAGTTGCGGGTCTTTTTCCTTTTTCTTTTACCTTTTTTCTTTACTATGTTTTTCTTTATTTTTTTAGGTTTATATGTTTAAATTTACTGCTCTATCTTGATTGCTACTTTTGTCTTTCAATTGTGTTTTGACTGGCTGTTTCCTTTCATATCCTCTTTTAGGATTGCATGCTTAGAGTTATCCTTTTCTTTAGATTGTTTGTTTACTTGTCTTTTAATGACATGTTTATTGATTGTTTCCTTTTCTTTTAGGAATAGAATGAAATGAAAACAAGCCCACCACGCATGATTACTTAGTATAGGATTGATGATCTTGGAAAATTTAAAGGATGCATGGAAATGATAAAAACACACAACATACCATTAGGTACCGAAAGGGCGTTAATAGAAATATTAACGTAATCCAGGTTCCCGAGCTTAGATCTTTGGTTGCGTAGGAATCGAGGGAATCTCCCAACCCTCGATTAGGTTTCTAGCTGACCTCCAAGAATAAGCTAGTGGCGGCTCCTATTTTGTTTAGGTGGTTAGATATTTCAATTGTAAAAATTTTTTGTCGTGCTTAACGTTAGCTTGGGAGAGCTCGGGTTTGCATGTTGTTTAGAAAAAGTTAGGCGCGACAATCATGAAAGCCCATTTTTCTCATAAGGTCACATAAAAAATCCCACTCCACTCGGTCATATGCTTTTTTCATATCCAGCTTTAGAATCCCCTGGAATTTTCTGCGTCGTTTTCTGATTCGGAGTTGATGAAGAATACAAATGGGTCCATCTAGCGTCGTGGGAGCGTGATAATTAGGACCTTTAAATTATGACAAATTTATGCAAATTGTGAACTTTGAACTTTCTATTTAACGATCGACTATGTATAATACCTGCGGCAAGGTAACTATGACAAATTTATGCAAAATGTGAACTTTGAACTTTTTATCTAACGGGCGACTATGTTCAATCATGTGTCATGGGCTGGTTGATTTAGTGTTTCGTTACCCATGCGGCCTTAGGAACATTGATTTTTTTATATAGGAAGCTCTTGATTTCTATGAGATAAATACAAAAAAAAAAAACTTTAAACTGGTATATTTATGACAAAATTAAAGGTACACCCATGATAAATTTAGAGTTTTTTGTGCTATTAACTCTGTTGATTTCCACATGAACTTATCACATCACCATACCACTTCATCATGTGTCATCCATGTTAGCAAATTTAATGATAAAATTTTATGGAAGTTAATAGAGGTAAATTTGTTAAAAGTATACTAATTTGGGGTTTTTCATGATAAACAAATTTATTTGGGGTAAATTTGTTATTGGTGTACTAGTTTGAAGTTTTCTATGATAAAAAAAATTAGTTTGGAGTTAATTTGTCATAAATGTACCAATTTTAAAATGACACATGATTAGAGACAAATCAGATTGTCCAGTAGACATGATTCGACAGGAATTGCATTCCACCTAAGGTTCATTGAACATGTTTTGCTTCTTGTTCAATCGGCGTTCACAACCACTAATAATTTACATAATCGAGGTTAGTGTACGTCTAATTTCTAATTAGATTAATCCGTCCCTTTCCTTCTTTTTAATTGATGATTCTGCCCCCTTACTTTAATTTCTAATTTGACATCTTCAAATTCTTTAATTCAATATTAACTACATTAAGTGGAGTGTCACATGGATCATGTGAAAAGAAGAATGATGGCAGTTCTTCTCCCCCCAATTATCATATTATAAAGAAGGTTACATTCACATAATCTCAATCATTTTGAGAATTTTTCTTAATGTGTGTGTGCATATATGCCGTATAATGAAAAGCTACTCAAGACAGAATAAGATGTGGGGAAGATATCTACGTAAGATTTGGTCGAAGAAGTTGACTCATATTTGACTGAATTGGGTAAGACATAAGACACGTTTCTATCTTACGTTTGAATTAACATTTTTAAGACATCGGTCGCCTTGACCAAAGAACGAGAAAAAAAATAAAAAAGTCAGTGTTCACATTTGGTTTGCGCTCAGCCCACCAAGAAATAATAAAGAATTCAAGAAAAAAATGGTGGGTGGAGATCATGGAGTAAAGGATATGGGTCGGACGGTCTCAGGGGACCCCATGTCTATCATGACTTCTGTCCACCGGTCAAAACTTTTGAAACAAAAAACAAAGAATCGTATTTGATAAATTCTAATAGAACAAAAGCGAAAAAGAGTAACAAAAAAAAAAAAAAAGTAATAAAGCTACAAAGAGACAAGAAGATGCCTGGCCCATCACTCAATACTTTAGCTAATAAATTTAGATTAATTATTGTAATATAATATGATGCATTCGGCAGATTTAAAGGTGCTGCCGTCATTGAATAGAGTTCACATACTCTTTAAATTACAAAAGATAGCAGAGGCCACCTTCTGGAAAAAAAAATAAAATTACATATTAGTGATTCGAGTTAGATTTAACTCCATTTTCTTATGAGCGTTACCTATATTTACTGATAAGATATCTTGAAGAAAAATATATTAAAAGTTTTAAATCATTTGCATAATACTTAATTTAACATTGTAATTTTTCGATCGCTCATTTGAACTCTTTAGCTTTCAAATTTCATTCATTTAAAGTACATACCACACAATAACGATTTCATTATCAAGATAATGCCACCCAAATGGATTGAAATGAATGGTTTTGAGGTTCTAGTTTATTTTCCCCTTGATTTATGGGTACGAACTTTTGAGTCTGTAACAATTTCAGGAAAAGAGACCAAAAACAGAAAAGAAAAGTAGATGGGGACACCACGAAGGATGAGGCCAAAAATTAATAGCCACCTCCCAATGAGTGCGTCACGGGGGGGTGCACCGGCCACGTCATGAACAAACCCCCACGTGAAGAATATGAACCTGAATTATTGCAATAATGCGGGCGAAAGTGGTGTCTTTTCATGTTCTCCACTTGCCTAACTTCTTGGGACGAAATCACCCCCTTCCTCATCACTATTTCTTTTAAACTAAAAAAAAATCCATATTATTAGGTTTACTCAATCACACGGCAATTAAAAATTTAAATACAAGTATAAGTATATGAGATTCCGAACTTTTTACATTGTGATTAACTTTATTCATAACATTGTCTATACAGTGAATTTGTTAGATTTTGTTTGATCATGCTCCGAACTTACATGGTGTTTCTTATGTGATTTAGAAATGAAAAATGATTTTGTTTGTATTTATTCCCATTTTCTAGAACATGCCCAATTTATTATTTTGAGTAAAAAAGTCAAAGTTTAATAAATTTACTTCATTTCCTTACAAAAGCATATGTTGCATAAATGATTATGTTATTTTTTATTCATGTCGAAAATTACGGTTTGATTTTTGTTGGATGCGAGTGTCTTCTTTATTTTCTAAAAGAAGCTTCAAAACAAGTTTAATGCAGGAATTAAATCAATTGAACCGGTGTAGACTGATTCTTAGATGAATCGGTGATTCCAACCTTGGAACCAGACAAAATGGCCTAACACTGACAGGTTCGCGGAATCAGGAACAAAATTGATTCAATGCCAATTCTCTCTAGAATTGATCTATATAACCGACCTTGACCCGGTTGGGTTTGGTTCAATTCACTTCCGTTCCCAAATCAAACCAAACTTGATGTCCACCCCCACCACTGTCGCTTTCTCAGGAAGATAAAATCTATAGTGTATTCACCTAACAATTATAGCCACAAGGGAAATGAAATGTTCAATGTTACATTGCTAGTGCCAAGTGGTGTGCTATTTTTAATCCGACAATCTCACATTTAAATCATCTTAATCATGGTGCGACGTTCCCGTACTTGGTAACATAAACAATTTTGGATTTATTAGGCAATACTTTTTGTGCATTATTAATGATTTATTTAGACAACATGAGAGTTGGACGGCGAGGTCAAAAACGTCAAATAGACGAGCCCCAATGCCAGGGGCCTCACTTCAATTATAATGAATTTGAAGGGCATATTGGAAAAAGTCGTTCTCTATATAATACAACCGATCACCGAAAAGCAAAGGCAAGCGTTTGCTAAAGCTTTCCAAGACATCCCTCCTCTCAAATCTCAAACCCAAAAGCCTCTTCGAAGATTCCATTTCATCTTCAGCGGAACGATTTGAAGCACCGAGAAGAAGAAGAAGCAGAGAGATGGCGATCTCAAGGAGTGGCGGGATGAACGGCGGAGGCCTTTCGGGGAGGATCTCGAGCCGTCCGATCCCGAAGAGAGGGCAAGTGAAGGTGGGGATCGTGGTGGGGTTGGCTCATTCCGTCGCTTCCATGTTCTCTCTCAGTCTCCGGAATAGGCGTGCTCAGTTTTCTTAGGGACCAACCACTCTCCATAGGTTCTCTTCTTCTAGAGAGAGAGAGGAAGAGAGATGGGAGTTGTGTTGCTGTTTTTCCTTGGTAGTGTTCTCGATAATCTCAGGAAGGACGGTTTTGTGTTGTAATTAGGAGGTTTCTCTTTTTGAGTTTGTACAAATTTTTGCAGAAAGAAATATAATTTTGCAGATGATTTGCGGTTCTCTCTCTCTCGTTGAGCAACAAAGTAGTTAATGTTCATTTACATCGGCTGATATGATCTCCAGCTTGCTCTGATTAGGAGTTGTGTTGTGATTCAAACTCGA
The DNA here is from genome assembly GCA_014182555.1 of Eucalyptus erythrocorys. Classification (NCBI taxonomy): domain Eukaryota; kingdom Viridiplantae; phylum Streptophyta; class Magnoliopsida; order Myrtales; family Myrtaceae; genus Eucalyptus; species Eucalyptus erythrocorys. The sequence goes on from CM024601.1 coordinate 37,379,027, forward strand.
ATCTTCTCAACTCCAATACATCGGAGTCGAAATGGCGATGGTAGCTAGGGGAGTTTAATCGGAGAATAGTAGGTATGTGTTAAAGAATGAAAGCAAGCCATTCTGGCATGAATCCTGAGCATGAACAACTTGCTCGAAAGGAATGCGAAGAGCTAGTCCGACAAGGACTAATTGAATCGACAGATTCTTAGTGGGTGTGAAAACCTTTTACATCAACAAGCAAGTTGAGCAAACTTAAGGTTATCAACCACCAGCCTTTGAGTCAATTTCTCCATGATGACAAGTTCCTTTTGCCAAACGAAAAGACCTTATCATCCGGCCTTTCTGATGCCAAGATATACTCCCGACTTTTTGGCAAGATTTTGGCAATACTTTCATTTGGTCTCGAGACTGTACCATCATTGTTCCGGAAAACGATATGCAAGAGTAATACGAGTCGAGCACAGCTGGAATTTATCTCTACAATTGGGCCGCACTAGTCCAAAAGCTTATGATGATTCTACCTTAGTGATGGAGATCGTGCCTTACCACGAACGTTTCAATCAGAATCTGCTTTAAACAGTATGTTTGTTTGTTTAGTCTGTTAGTTGTACTATTGTTCCCTGTGGGACAAGGTTCATTGCATTTGCTCAAGGCGACCGAGAAACTTTTATTATTGTCCATTATCTTATAAAAGTATCTTGTGAATGCACATGCGGTTGTCTTTACAATACGATGTATCATTGTCTTGAAAGCGCATCTTTTGGATTAGCTTCGCCTATATAAGAACGACTTCTCCTGAAAGTTGCACGAGACCGGAGTTTGAGAAAATCTTGACTTCATATATACTTCTATGACTTTCTAATGCTTTTTTTTTTCCTGATGTCGTCAAAAGCTTAGAGTTATTCTCCACTGCCACTTTATGGATAAGAAAGCTTGGGACCTGAGAGATTTATGATATAAATTAATGGTTTATGGAGACCAAGATGCAATCCCATATAAGGCCAAGAAAAGGGCCATGTGTTGTGGGATAGTATGTCTGCCTCTAAATACTATTAGTTTATACCAAAGACCCCTCACTGGTAATATGATTTTGTCGAGGGCTGTCGATTAAAAATCAATTGAAGGGAATTATGAAGGAAAGCATTGTTTTTAGGGAAACTGTCTAGATTCATGAGCAATTTTAGGGCTTAAATTTTATAATTACACATGATTTGATCCAAACCAGGCGTAATCCGACACAAACTGCAAAGATGTCCCTAGCAAATAGAGTTCAACAAAGCATTCCAGCTAAGGTTCATTGAACATGGTTTCCTTCTTGTTCAATCAGTGTTTAGAACCACCAATAATTTATATTATCTCGGTGAGAGCATGTCTAATTTCTAATTAGGTTAATCCCTCCCTCTCCTCCCTGACTATAATTGATGATTCAGCCCTTTATTTTTAGCAATAAAGAAAGAGAACGGCAACAACTTTGAGATCTTCAAGTTTTTTGAGTAAATCTCTCTCTCTCTCTCACACTGTTCATGGAAATGTAAGGACAACAACATCTGTGTATAAATCGATATCTATAAATTTAAGTGAACTATCACACAGATCATGTGAAAAGAAAAATGATATTGATTAGATTGGAGGTCACGTTTACATAATCTCAAACAATTTGAAATCAATTTATATGATTCCTTATTGGTTGAGGAATTTGCCTCATTGGACGTATTATAATTAAATTAGCTACATAATAATAATAGAAACCTACTTAAGACAGAGTAAGAGATAAGACATGTTACAATGTCACCTTTTTTTATGGTCGAACGTTGCAATCTTACCTTGGAATTGACATTTTCAAAGGCATTGTTCACTTTGACCAAAGAAAAGAAATTAAAAAGAAAAAAAGTCACCGTTCACATTTGGTTTGGCTTTTAGCCAACCCAAAAAAAATTCTTTACGAGTTTCCTCAATGTGAAACCGAATTTAAATGATAAAGACTAATGAAAAAGAGATTGGCGGGGTGAGATTTTGGAGTGGAGGACATCCATCAAGACTTCTGTCCACCAGTCAAAAACTTTCGAAACAAAAGCCCACGTGCTCTTGAAGCACATCACAGGACAAAGAAAGCACGCCTGATAGCTTTTAATCCAACAAAAGCAAAAGCAAATGAATAAATGAACAAAAAGTAATAAAGCTATCAAGTAAACGAGCACAAAGAAAGGAAGAGATTCCTGGCCCACCACCCGATCTACTTCACCTAATAAATTCAAATTATTTTATGCACAAAATTAGCGGTATTCGGCAAATTTAAAAGTGCTGCCATCGCAGAATAATGTTTATGCTCCGTAATTTTTTTTTTTAAAATAAAGAAACATTATTTATAAGTGTTTTTATTCATTAATGTTGTGCTATCCTCTATTTTGGTGATGATTAATATTGCAAAAATTCTTACTTATAAAAGTTTAAAGTGTCGCTTGCAGCTCAAACAATAAGGTAAATCATGCATAGAATGAGGAAGACAACACATTATTTTGCTTAAAACAAAGGTCATCAATGAACAAAATAATCAACAAATTATGTGACTGTCGCGACCAATTTTTCGGGGTACGAACCACCTAGGGTTTGGTTAATGGATTGTTAAGCCTAGACTTAACTCAGGCTCTCCCATGTCCATACCAATTCGCGACTTAGGTTTGAATTCTTAACATGCAAATGATTTTTATTAAGGAGTCGCCACTAATCGCTTTTTGGTGGGTCGATTAGAAACCCAAGTAAAGTAATGGGAGATTACTTTACTCCTACGAATCGAGAGATTATGGGTACGGGGACTTGGTTACACTAGATTTCTCAAATGCCCTTTCGGTACCATTCTTTTATTTTGAAAAATGTTTAGCGAGGCGAAATTGAATCGATTTTAATTTATCTTCCTAACATGTGAGGTGATCATGCGGGTGCGCAATCCACCAATTTAACACCCAATAAAATAATGAATAAGGTTAAGGGACTTACCTTGTAGCAACGAAAGCATCTCGCATCGTTAGATTAAAATCCACATCAACAATCCTAGATATGGTCTCTAATTAACACGCAAATTTTTTTTTTGTTTTCACTTTATTTAATGGAATTTAATCTAAATGCAATGCATGCTAATAGCCTAATATGACATGGCAAAATGATCTAAATTATATGACATGAAATGCAATAATTGCAATTTAAACAACCTAATATGCAAATTTAAATTAAATGGTCCTAGAATGCAAATTGATTAACATGCACCTAATTTTTTTGGATTTTTTTATCTGGAATTTTGAATTAATAAAATCCCTAATTGAACTACCTAAAACGAATGATTTTCTAATTCATGTTTAGGATTAATTTAAATTAACCCTATTTTGACTCAGAAAACCATTTCTTTATTTTTTTGTTTTTTTTTAAAAGGTGCCAAGTTTTCTAAGAATGAAATTATCTAAATCTAATCCTAACCTATTTAAAAAGAGATTTCTAAAAATATGATCCTAAAAATGTGATTATAAAAAAAACCTAATTTACTAGCCTAAATGTCTTATTTACTAAATCTATATCTAATTCTACATGCTCATGCAAGATTTTGATTTTTTTTTCTTTTTGATTTTATGATTTTTTTATTTTTTTCTAAAAATTGCAATTTATCCTAAAATGGTGGAAGTAATCTATCCTAAGATATTTGAATAAAATTCCTAACTAAATTAAAATTTTATCCTATTTAAACTAGGAATTAGGTTATCCTAATTTAAATTAAGACATTGTTTTAATTTAGTAATTTCTAGCTTAAGATGCAATCTATCTAAAAAATGATCTAAGCTTAAAATTAAACATGCAATTCTATTCTAAAAATTGATGATTTTTTGTTTGCTTTTTGCTTTTTTTTTTTAATTAAAATTTAACATGCAATTCAACTAGCATCCTAAGTGAATTTTGCTTTTTATTTTTTTTTTATTTTTTATAATTTTTTCCTCATGACTTAATTAAAATCCCTAATCTAAATATGCAAGACAACTAAACCTAGTTAAAGATTTTTTTTTGATTTTTTGATTTTGTTTTGAAATTAACAATTTCTAATAATTAAACATGCAACCTAAATTAACTGATTTTTTTTTTTTTTTTTGAAGATTTGCGATAACTAAAATGCTTAGCCTAAATGTGCAAATAACCCTAGACATGCAATATTCTAATTTCAATATAAACAAGGCAATTAAGACCATCCAAAATTATCCAGAAACATCGCACATCGTTCAAATCAAGGGACAATGTTTCGCTAGTAAAATCGATAAATTGATCTTAAGCCTTAAAAATCAAAATATCAATTTCATTCCCGCATAATTAATTACTTCGTCTAAAGCCTTATAGATGAAATAAAAAATCGGTGCGGTTACGAATTGAGGATAAATTGGAATTTCCAATCACATATCAAGGCCTAATGTTGTTAACAAAAATAGAATAACAATAAAAAAAAAAAAATAAAATAAAGTAAATAAATAAAAAAATCTACCTAATTGATTTTTTTGCTTTTGTTTTTTTTTTTTTTTTTAGGGAAAGTGGCCACCGGCTTTGGGAGGGAGGGTTGCTGGCTAGGTTTCCGGCGGAGCTCGGGATGGCGCAACGGCGGCGCGGCGGCACGGCGAGCGGCGGCGTCGGCTCGGACAATGGGGTCGCGGCTCGGCTCGGGCGGCGCGGGGCGGCGTCGGGACGTCGCGGCAGCGGATATGGGCGGTAGGGGTGTCGCGGCGAGGCCGGCAAGGACTTCCCCCTCGGGGAAGACGAACGGGCGCCGGGGAAGGGCCTCGGAGCGGCCTGGGCTTCGCGGGCGAAGCAAGGGGCTTCTAGGCGGCGGATCTGGGTTCGGCGGCAGCGTGGCGAGACCTCGGCGAGGGCGTCGGGGAGCATCGTGGGGACCTGGATTTGGAGGAGGAGGGGCGCCGGCTTCGGTTGCGGGGGCGCAAAGGGTCCCTCGGCGCGGGCAAAGGCGAGGCCGAGGCGGCGAAGGGGCGGCGCGGCGTCAGGCAGCGTGGCGAGACCGTCGGGCGGATCGAGGGTTGCGGATCGATGGCGGTGTAGCTTTGAGTCGTCGGGGTTTCGGTTTCAGGCGGCGTCGGGTGCCGAGACGCGTGCGAGAAGCTCGGCGTCGAGGCGGCGTGGCGGCAATGGTGCGGCCTCGGCGGAGACGGCGCGGCGCGGGCCGACGGCGGGCGGGCGGGGCACCCCCTCCTTTTCGAGGAAGATGAATAGTCACCGGGGGGAATTTTCACCTTTTTCTCTTTTTTTTTTTTTTTAAAAATTTTTATTTTCTCTCTCTCCCTCAGCTCACCCTCGGACAGCTCTCTTTCTCTCAGCTCACTTTTTGGCCTCCTTTTTTACCGATGGAAAAAGACCTCTTCAATTAACTGTACACGGGCCCTTTTTATAAGCCAAAAAATCAAATCCTTGGGGTATATTTTATTTCTAATTTTACTTAAGCACGATACCCCTAAATATATCACTGAAATATTTTTGCATATCCTATCCAAAAATTCCCTTCTTACGCAAAATGCATATTTCAAGTATATATTTCCTAAATCTATAAAAATTTTAATAAAATAAAACAAAATATCAAAAAATCAAATCTACCTAAATTATATGCCATGCATTTTTTTTTTTTATTATTTATTTATTTATTTAAAAAATGAGCCCCAAAAATTTAGGTGTCAACATCGACTTATTTGTAGTACAAGATGGCAATACAACAAGGAAAGAAAAATGTCAAAGTTACATTGCAAGCGCCAAAGTGTGCAATTTTTAATCCAACCATCTCACCTTTCTAACATCTTAATCATCAGGTGACATTTACGTACATGGTTACGTAATCTTGGATTTATTAAGATAATCCTTTTCTTTAATTATTATTAATGATTTGTTTAGAAAACGTGAGAGTTGGTGGCCGAGGTTGAGAACATCAAAATAGACGAGTTCAAAAGCAAAGGGCCTCATTTCAATTATGATAAATTTAAAAGGGCATACTAGAAAAAGTTCCATCTCTATATAAGAACCCATAGCCACGAACAAAGGCCAAGTGTTCACTAAAGCATTTCAACACATCACTCCTCTCGAACTCTAGATCCAAAAGCTTCTCCAAAGAACCAAGAAGAAGAAGAAGAAGAAGAACAAAAGGAAGAGCGATGGCGATTTCAAGGAGTGGCAAGATGAACGGTGGAGGCGTGTCGCGGAGGCTTTCGAGTCGTCCGATCCCGAAGAGAGGGCAAGTGAAGGTGGGGATTGCGGTGGGGTTGGCTCATTCTTTTGTCTCCATCTTCTCTCTCCATCTCAGAAACAGATCTGCTCAGTTTTCTCGGTGACCGAGCACTCACCATAAGTTTTCTTCTTCTTCTAGAGAGAGAGGAAAATGGGTTTTGTATTGTTGTTTTTCCTGGTTTTTGTTTTTTGCAGATCTTAGGAAGAACGGTCTTGTAATTAAGATTTTTTTCTTTTTACTTTTGTCCAAATTTTTGCAGATCGAGATATAATTCTGCAGATGATTTACGGTTCTCTCTCTTTGAGCCACAAAGTAGTTAAAAATTCATTGATCAACGAAGTAGCCGATATGATCTCAGGCTTTGCTCTAATTAGGAGTTGTGTTATGATTCAAACTCAGATTTTCTCAACTCCAATACATTAATTGACCATCAAGTGAAGCCCATGAGAAATTCATTCGGTTGCAAAGTTTGGTTATCCATACTAGAAGAATTCGAAGTTAAGAAGACAATAAGAGACATCATCGAGTCTCTTGGTTCTAAAGAAAAATTTGATTGACTTAAAATGCTGCAAGATTGCCTAAGAAGCATCATGGAGAACAAAATACATTTGTTTGTAATGGACGATGTGTGGAAACTAAGGAGGGATGATTGGGTGGGAGTGAGAGATTTTTTAGGAGGCATCTTCAAAAGAAGTAGAGTCATCATGACTTCATGGAATAAATCGGCACTATCCCTAGCTAGAATTGGCCAATCTTTCACAGTAGGACGCTTTGATTTTGTTTGTGAAGTGTGCGTTCCATCAAGAGCAAGAGAAGAATCACCCAGAAAATTGAATTGGTATTTAAAACTCATTTCACTTCTATTTACTTTCTCTTGTTCACAGCATATGCAAATCACTAGTATATTATGCATATTACAAAAGTAATGCTAGGTATGTTAAGATTGGTATTCGAAATTGGTATGCACAATTATTTGGTAGACTGTGGATGGAGATTTAGGCAATTAGACTAACGCCTATCGATTATAGTTTGTCATATCATTTTGTAGGCCAAACTTATATATATATACACACACGCACACCCACATACACATGAGCGAAATCAAGAGCATGCGGAAGGGGCACCTTTACTGGTGGTACAGTTCTACAAATACAAAATGGGTCCATCTAGCGTCGTGGGAGCGTGATAATTAGGACCTTTAAATTATGACAAATTTATGCAAATTGTGAACTTTGAGCTTTCTATTTAACGGTTGACTATGTATAATTACCTGCGGCAAGGTAACTATGACAAATTTATGCAAAATGTGAACTTTGAACTTTTTATCTAACGGGCGACTATGTTCAATCATGTGTCATGGGCTGGTTGATTTAGTGTTTCGTTACCCATGCAGCCTTAGGAACATTGATTTTTTTTAAGTGAAGCTTGTACAGGAAGCTCTTGATTTCTATGAGATAAAAAAAAAAAAACTTTAAACTGGTATATTTATGACAAAATTAAAGGTACACCCATGATAAATTTAGAGTTTTTTGTGCTATTAACTCTGTTGATTTTCACATGAACTTATCACATTACCATACCACTTCATCATGTGTCATCCATGTTAGCAAATTTAATGATAAAATTTTATGGAAGTTAATAGAGGTAAATTTGTTAAAAGTATACTAATTTGGGATTTTTCATGATAAACAAATTTATTTGAGGTAAATTTGTTATTGGTGTACTAGTTTGAAGTTTTCTATGATAAAAAAAATTAGTTTGGAGTTAATTTGTCATAAGTGTACCAATTTTAAAATGACACATGATTAGAGACAAATCAGATTGTCCAGTAGACATGATTCGACAGGAACTGCATTCCACTTAAGGTTCATTGAACATGTTTTGCTTCTTGTTCAATCGGCGTTCACAACCACTAATAATTTACATAATCGAGGTTAGTGTACGTCCAATTTCTAATTAGATTAATCCGTCCCTTTCCTTCTTTTTAATTGATGATTCTGCCCCCTTACTTTAATTTCTAATTTGACATATTCAAATTCTTTAATTCAATATTAACTACATTAAGTGGAGTGTCACATGGATCATGTGAAAAGAAGAATGATGGCAGTTCTTCTCCCCCAGTTATCATATTATAAAGGAGGTTACATTCACATAATCTCAATCATTTTGAGAATTTTTCTTAATGTGTGTGTATATATGCCGTATAATGAAAAGCTACTCAAGACAGAATAAGATGTGGGGAAGATATCTACGTAAGATTTGGTCGAAGAAGTTGACTCATATTTGACTGAATTGGGTAAGACATAAGACACGTTTCTATCTTACGTTTGAATTAACATTTTTAAGACATCGGTCGCTTTGACCAAAGAACAAGAAAAAAAAAAAAAAAAGTCTGTTCACATTTGGTTTGCGCTCAGCCCACCAAGAAATAATAAAGAATTCAAGAAAAAAATGGTGGGTGGAGATCATGGAGTAAAGGATATGGGTCGGACGGTCTCGGGGACCCAATGTCTATCATGACTTCTATCAACCGGTCAAAACTTTCGAAACAAAAAACAAAGAATCGTATTTGATAAATTCTAATCGAACAAAAGCAAAAGAGAGTAACCAAAAAAAAAAAAAATTAATAAAGCTACAAACAGACAAGAAGATGCCTGGCCCATCACTCAATACTTTAACTAATAAATTTAGATTAATTATTGTAATATAATAAGATGCATTCGGCAAATTTAAAGGTGCTGCCGTCATTGAATAGAGTTCATATACTCTTTAAATTACAAAAGATAGTGGAGGACACCTTTTGGAAAAAAAAAATTACATATTAGTGATTCGAGTTAGATTTAACTCTCTTTCCTTATGAACGTTACCTATATTTACTGATAAGACATCCTTGAAGAAAAGTATATTAAAAATTTTAAATCATTTACATAATACTTAATTTAACGTCGTAATTTTTCGATCGCTCATTTGAACTCTTCAGCTTTCAAATTTCATTCATTTAAATTACATACCACACAGTAACGATTTCATTATCAAGATAATGCCACGGAAATGGATTGAAATGAATGATTTTGAGGTCCCCTTGATCTACTGGTACCAACTTTTGAGTCTGTAATAATTTCAGGAAAAGAGACCAAAAACAGAAAGGAAAAGTAGATGGGGACACCACGAAGGATGAGGCCAAAAATTAATAGCCACCTCCCAATGAGTGCGTCACGGGGGGGTGCACCGGCCACGTCATGAAGAAACCCCCACGTGAACAATATGAACCTGAATTATTGCAATAATGCGTGCGAAAGTGGCGTCTTTTCATGTTCTCCACTTGCCCAACTTCTTGGGACGAAATCACCCCCTTCCTCATTACTATTTCTTTTAAACTAAAAAAAAATCCATATTATTAGGTTTACTCAATCGCATCGCAATCAAAAATATAAATAAAGTATAAGTATATGAGATTCCGAACTTTTTGCATTGTGATTAATTCTATTTATAACATCGTCTATAGTATGAATTTGTTAAATTTTATTTGATCATGCTGCGAACTTACACGGTGTTTCTTCTGTGAATTAGAAATGGAAATTGACGTTGTTTGTACTTATTCTCATTTTCTAGAACATGCCCAATTTATTATTTTGCGTTAAAAAAGTCAAAGTTTAATAAATTTACTTCATTTCCATTAAAAAGCAGATGTTGCATAAATGATTATGTTATTTTTTATTCATGTCGAAAATTACTGTTTGATTTTTGTTGGATGCGAGTGTCTTCTTTATTTTCTAAAAGAAGCTTCAAAACAAGTTTAATGCATGAATTAAATCAATTGAACCAATGTAGACCGATTCCTAGATGAATCGGTAATCCCAACCTTAGAACTAGACAAAATGGCCTAACACTGACAGGTTTGCGGGATCAGGAACAAAATCGATTCAATGCCAATTCTCTCTAGAATTGATCTATATAACCGACCTTGACCCGGTTGGGTTTGGTTCAATTCACTTCCATTCCCAAATCAAACCAAACTTGATGTCCACCCCCACCACTGTCGCTTTCTCAGGAAGACAAAATCTATAGTGTATTCACCTAACAATTATAGCCACGAGGGAAATGAAATGTTCAATGTTACATTGCTAGTGCCAAGTGGTGTGCTATTTTTAATCCAACAATCTCACCTTTAAATCATCTTAATCATGGCGCGACGTTCCCGTACTTGGTAACATAAACAATTTTGGATTTATTTAGGCAATACTTTTTGTGCATTATTAATGATTTATTTAGACAACATGAGAGTTGGAGGGCGATGTCAAAAACGTCAAATAGACGAGCCCAAATGCTAGGGGCCTCACTTCAATTATAATGAATTTGAAGGGCATATTGGAAAAAGTCGTTCTCTATATAATACAACCGATCACCGGAAAGCAAAGGCAAGCGTTCGCTAAAGCTTTCCAACACCTCCCTCCTCTCAAACCTCAAACCCAAAAGCTTCTTCGAAGATTCCATTTCATCTTCAGCGGAACGATTTGAAGCACCGAGAAGAAGAAGAAGAAGAGGAAGGAGAAGAAGCAGAGAGATGGCGATCTCAAGGAGTGGCGGGATGAACGGCGGAGGCCTTTCGGGGAGGATCTCGAGCCGTCCGATCCCGAAGAGAGGGCAAGTGAAGGTGGGGATCGTGGTGGGGTTGGCTCATTCCGTCGCTTCCATGTTCTCTCTCAGTCTCCGGAATAGGCGTGCTCAGTTTTCTTAGGGACCAACCACTCTCCATAGGTTCTCTTCTTCTAGAGAGAGAGAGGGAGAGAGATGGGAGTTGTGTTGCTGTTTTTCCTTGGTAGTGTTCTCGAGAATCTCAGGAAGGACGGTTTTGTGTTGTAATTAGGAAGTTTCTCTTTTTGAGTTTGTACAAATTTTTGCAGAAAGAAATATAATTTTGCAGATGATTTGCGGTTCTCTCTCTCTCGTTGAGCAACAAAGTAGTTAATGTTCATTTACATCGGCTGATATGATCTCCAGCTTGCTCTGATTAGGAGTTGTGTTGTGATTCAAACTCGAATCTTCTCAACTCCAATACATCGGAGTCGAAATGGCGATGGTAGCTAGGGAGTTTAATCGGAGAATAGTAGGTATGTGTTAAAGAATGAAAGCAAGCCATTCTGGCATGAATCCTGAGCATGAACAACTTGCTCGAAAGGAATGCGAAGAGCTAGTCCGACAAGGACTAATTGAATCGACAGATTCTTAGTGGGTGTGAAAACCTTTTACATCAACAAGCGAGTTGAGCAAACTTAAGGTTATCAACCACCAGCCTTTGAGTCAATTTCTCCATGATGACAAGTTCCTTTTGCCAAACGAAAAGACCTTATCATCCGGCCTTTCTGATGCCAAGATATACTCCCGACTTTTTGGCAAGATTTTGGCAATACTTTCATTTGGTCTCGAGACTGTACCATCATTGTTCCGGAAAACGATATGCAAGAGTAATACGAGTCGAGCACAGCTGGAATTTATCTCTACAATTGGGCCGCACTAGTCCAAAAGCTTATGATGATTCTACCTTAGGTGACGGAGATTGTGCCTTATCACGAACGTTTCAATCAGAATCTGCTTTCAACAGTATGTTTGTTTGTTTAGTCTGTTAGTTGTACTATTGTTCCCTGTGGGACAAGGTTCATTGCATTTGCTCAAGGCAGCCGAGAAACTTTTATTATTGTCCATTCATCTTATAAAAGTATCTTGTGAATGCACATGTGGTTGTCTTTACAATACGAGGCATCATTGTCTTGAAAGCACATCTTTTAGATTAGCTCCGCCTATATAAGAACGACTTCTCCTGAAAGTTGCACGAGACCAGAGTTTGAGAAAATCTTGACTTCATATATACTTCTATGACTTTCTAATGCTTCTTTTTTTGATGTCGTCAAAAGCTTAGGGTTATTCTCCACTGCCACTTTATAGATAAGAAAGCTTGAGACATGAGAGATTTATGATATAAATTAATGGTTTATAGAGACCAAGATGCAATCCCATATAAGGCCAAGAAAAGTGCCATGTGTTGTGGGATAGTATGTCTGCCTCTAAATAATATTAGTTTATACCAAAGACGCCTCACTAGTAATATGATTTTGTCGAGGGCTGTCGATTGCAAATCAATTGAAGGGAATTATGAAGGAAAGCATTGTCTTTGGGGAAACTCTCTAGATTCATGTGCAATTTTAGGGCTTAAATTTAAAAATAAGACATGATTTGATCCAAATCTTATTCCCACCAGGCATAATCCAACACAAACTGCAAAGATGTCCCTAGCAAATATAGTTCAACAAAGCATTCCAGCTAGGGTTCATTGAACATGGTTTCCTTCTTGTTCAATCAGTATTTAGAACCACCAATAATTTATATTATCTTGGTTAGAGCATGTCTAATTTCTAATTAGATTAATGCCTCCCTCTCCTCCCTGACTATAATTGATGATTTTGCCCTTTATTTTTAGCAATAAAGAAAGAGAACGGCAACAACTTTGAGATCTTCAAGTTCTTTGATTAAATCTCTCTCTCTTTCTCTCTACACTGTTCATGGAAATGTAAGGAAAAGAGCATCTGTGTATAAATCAATATCTATAAATTTAAGTGAATGTCACACGGATCATGTGAAAAGAAAAATGATGCTGATTAGATTGGAGGTCACGTTTACATAATCTCAAACAATTTGAAAACAATTTATATAATTCCTTATATTATAATTAAATTAGCTACATAATAATAATAAAAACCTACTTAAGACAGAGTAAGAGATAAGACATGTTACAATCTTACCTTTTTTTTTGGTCGAATATTGCAATCTTAGTTGGAATTGACATTTTCAAAGGCATTGTTCACTTTGACCAAAGAAAAGAATTTTTTTAAAAAAAAAAAAAGGTCACCGTTCACATTTGGTTTGGCTTTTAGCCAACCCAAAAGAATTCTTTACGAGTTTCCTCAATGTGAAACCGAATTTAAATAATAGAGAATAATGAAAAAGAGATTGGTGGGTGAGATTTTGGAGTGGAGGACATAGTTGGGTCCGTCTTGGAGACCCCATATCGATCACGACTTCTGTCAACCAGTCAAAAACTTTCGAAACAAAAACCCACGTGCTCTTGAAACACATCACAGGACAAAGAAGCATGTGTCACTGCCCAAGCGAAAGCACGATCCAAGAGGGTTCTAAACAAAGGCCGTGACCCAAATGACTTATACGGTATTTATACGGTATTTGTACGCATACAATATAAATGCGAATAGCTGGTAGATGGCAGCCCAGGAATTAATGTGGGTAGATGGTAGTTGAGGAGATCCATCTCTCCACCGTTAGATCTAAGGGAGATCTACGGATATGGTTTTCAGATCTTTGTATATAAAGGGGTCCCCTCCCCTCCTCAGAAAGATCTCATTCACAAAGAATACAAAATCCAGGAGCTTCTCTCTCTAGAAAGAGTTTCTCTCTCTACAATCCTTGTGAGTGAGTGTGAGGAAGGCTGACTTGGGAAGAAATTCCTAAGGCCGCACGGGCAAAGGGAACACGAGATCGATAAGCCCGTGACAAGTGGTATTAGAGCTAAAGTTCTTCCAAGCGCAAGCACAATGGCTGATCCACGATCCGATGAGGGGCTGGTCATGGGTGGTGACTGCGCTGATCGTGGGCGGAACGCCGACAAAGGTGCTGCCAAGGGAAAGAAGAGCCGTGGGAACTCGAGTTCAAGGGATCCGATGGGGTATCTTGTGCATCGCGTGACGAAGCTAGAATTGTTCGTCACCGATGTCCAAGGATCGGCCGACGACCCGACCTGCACCGTGGATGGAGTGGACGCCGGAAGGGAGGAGCTTGTTGTTGAGGTGCAAGAGCTCAAAACCAGCATGGGAGAGCTCCGACATGAATTGCTGGGGACCTTACGGGAGGAACTCGCCCAACGGTACGAGCCCTTGGAGACCATGATGGCGGCCATGCGCGCGGAGATTGACGAGCTCAAGGGGAAACTCGGCGAGACGGAGAATGCACGTGTGAACGGGGTGATCACCGTGCAAAGTCCACGAGTGGACACGCCGAAGCCAAAAGAGTTCAAAGGCTCACGGGTGGCCAAAGATGTGGACAACTTCCTTTGGTATATGGAGAGATACTTCCAAGCCATGAGAATCAACGACGACCAAACACGGGTAAACACCGCTTCAATGTATTTAGTTGATAGTGCATTGTTGTGGTGGCGTCATCGTACGGATGATAGGTGTGGGAATCCTATCACGACATGGAATGGATTCGTCGAGGAGTTCCGACGAAACTACTTCCCGCTTATGCGGAAGAGGAAGCTCGTGACGAGCTGAAACGTCTCGAGCAAAAGGGTGGAGTGCGCGACTACATCAAGCGGTTCTCGGAGTTGCTACTCCAAATCCCCTCGATGAATGAAGTCGAAGCGTTCCACCAGTTCATGAGCGGTCTCAAGCCATGGACAAAGCAAGAGCTAAAGCGGTACAACGTGGCAGACCTCACTACGGCCATGACCGTAGCTGAGTCACTCGTGGAGTATAAGGCGCCTTCCACGTCTCGATCGGACAATCGTTCAAGGGACAAGGCCACTGGTGGGGGAGAGCGGGGGAGATTCAACCGCCCGACTGGAGGAAGACCACCGGCCAACGCTCACAAAACTCATGCTGAGTCGAGCGGAGGAGGACCAAGGAAGGTACGCTCTTATAAGTGCTTCTTTTGTGATGGTCCACATATGGCTCGGGATTGCCCAAACAAGGCCAAGTTGGCCGCCTTGTGCAAAGAAGATGAGCCAAAGGAGGAATCGCGGTTGGGTTCCCTACGCCTCCTTAGCTCGATCAAATCAAAGAAGGAAAAGGAGTCCAAGGGGCTCATGTTTGCAGACTTGAGGATCGGAGAATCCACAATGAGTGCGCTCGTGGACACGGGAGCTTCCGACCTCTTCATCTCGGAACAAGTCGCCAAGAAACTCAACCTACGAGTTGAGAGGGGAGCTGGTTGGCTCAAAACAAGAAACTCCAAGGAGATCCCCGCAATCGGTGTCGCAAGGGATGTGGAGCTACAATTGGGGCAATGGAAAAGCAAGGAAACACTAGAGGTAATTCCCCTTGACGACTATGACTTTGTCATTGGGATTAAATTCCTAGATAAGATCCATGTTGTTATTTTGCCCTTCGCCGAATGCATATGCGTATTGGACAAACGTTGTTAATGCGTGATTCCGGTCCACCGTGAATCGGATCGGAATCGAAAGATAATATCGGCCATGCAACTCACTAAAGGGGTTAGGAAGGGTGAGGTGACTTTCCTAGTGGCCTTGAAGACCGAGGACGTCAAGGGCGGTGGGAAAGAAATTCCGCTGGAGGTGGCCCAAGCCCTTGACTCGTTCAAGGACGTGATGCCCTCCGAGTTGCCAAAGAAACTACCACCCAAGAGAGAGGTGGATCACCGGATCGAGCTGGTGCTCGACGCTCGACCGCCCGCCATGGCGCCATATCGCATGGCACCCCCGAGCCGGAAGAATTGAGGAGGCAACTCAAGGAGCTGCTCGATGCGGGATACATTCGGCCGTCAAAAAGTCCGTTCGATGCGCCGATCCTATTCCAAAAGAAACATGATGGATCACTCCGGATGTGCATTGATTATCGAGCACTGAACAAATTGACCGTGAAGAACAAGTACCCGATCCCGCTCATTGCGGATCTCTTCGATCAACTTGGAGGAGCTAAGTGGTTTTCCAAGCTGGATCTTCGATCAGGCTACTATCAAGTTCGAATCGCTGAAGGGGACGAGCCGAAGACCGCATGTGTGACGCGGTATGGATCCTACGAGTTCCTCATGATGCCGTTCGGCTTGACCAACGCTCCGGCCACTTTCTGCACAATGATGAACAAGGTACTCCACCCTTTCCTAGATCGATTTGTAGTGGTTTACCTAGATGATATTGTAGTCTATAGCCGGACGTTGGAAGAGCATGTCGAACACCTAAGGCAAGTCTTCCAAGTCTTGCGCGAGAAAGAGCTATATGTCAAGCGCGAGAAGTGTGCCTTCGCCCAAGAGAAAGTTCCGTTCTTGGGGCACATCATCGGGGGTGGACGAGTACGGATGGACAAGGCCAAAATCCAATCGATCGTCGAATTGGAGCCGCCAACAAAAGTGACAGGGTTGAGGTCGTTCTTGGGCCTCACCAACTACTATCGGCGCTTCATCCGGAACTATTCGAGCATCACCGTCCCGCTCACGGATCTACTAAAGAAGGAGAAGTCGTGGGAATGGACGGATCGATGCCAAAAAGCGTTCGATCGATTGAAGAAGGCCATGACCGAGGAACCGGTGTTGGTGCTGCCCGACCACACCAAACCTTACGAGGTAGAAACTGACGCCTCGGATTATGCTATTGGTGGTGTGCTTATGCAGGAAGGCCATCCGGTAGCATATGAATCCCGGAAGCTGAACGATACCGAGCGACGGTATACCGTTCAAGAGAAGGAGATGACCGCGGTGGTTCATTGCCTTCGGATATGGAGACATTATCTCCTAGGATCCAAGTTCGTCGTGAGGACGGACAACGTTGCCACGAGCTACTTTCAAACCCAAAAGAAGCTGAGTCCGAAGCAAGCTCGTTGGCAAGACTTCTTGGCGGAGTTCGACTACACGATGGAGTACAAGCCGGGGAAGGCCAACTCCGTGGCGGACGCGCTAAGTCGGAAGATGGAGCTCATGAGTAGCTCAATAAGCCGACCGAGTTGTACTTGGGTCAACCGCATAAGGGATGGGCTAAAGCATGATCCAAGAGCCCAAGCCCTCATCGGGTATGCTAAGGAGGGCAAGACTCGACAATTTTGGTGTGAGAACGAGCTCCTTTACACCAAGGGAAGGCGTTTATATGTGCCTTTTCATGGGAAGCTAAGGAAGGAGATCTTGCGCGAGTGCCACGATTCGAAGTGGGCGGGTCATCCAGGGATCCACCGCACATTGGCCCTCGTCAAGATAGGTATTTCGGCCTCAAATGCGCGACGACGTGGAGGCGTATGTGAAGACTTGCTTGGTATGCCAACAAGACAAGTTGGAACAACGGTCGTCGCCGGGGTTGTTGGAGCCGCTTCCCGTTCCAACTCGTCCATGGGAGAGTGTCTCCATGGACTTTATTGTTAACTTGCCAAAGTTCGAAGGGTGTCGGACTCTCATGGTCGTGGTGGATAGATTCTCCAAGTATGCGACTTTTGTGCCAGCAACTAAAGATTGCCCGGCCGAAGAGGCGGCCAAGCCGTTCATGAAGCACGTGGTCAAGTACTTGGGCGTACCACAAATGATCGTGAGCGATCGTGATCCTCGATTCACGGGGCGTTTCGGTCCGAGTTATTCAAGCCGCCGGGGTCGGAGCTGAACATGTCAACAAGTTTGCATCCCCAAACCGACGGTCAGACGGAGCGGGTCAATGCACTCTTGGAGATCTACCTTCGGCACTATGTGAGCACAACGCAAACGAATTGGGCCAAATTGATAGACGTGGCCCAATTCTCCTATAACCTGCAGCGGAGTGAATCAACCGGCCAAAGCCCGTTTGAAATTGCGATCAAGGCAACAACCGAATACCCCTAGTGCTATTGCTTCGGGTTATCGGGAAGTAGTCCGCCCGCATACAAATTCGCCAAGGATTGGCAAGAACAAGTCGACTTGGCAAGAGCGTGTCTGCACAAGGCATCCAAGCGCATGAAGAAATGGGCCGACAAAAAGCGGCGGCACGTGGAGTTCCAAGTAGGAGACCAAGTGTTGGCAAAGCTACACGCGGTTCTTCGCTACAAGGACGTGCACAAAGGATTGATCCGCCGCTATGAAGGACCGTTTCGGGTGCTACAACGGGTTGGGAAGGTGGCATACAAACCGGAGTTACCACCGAAACTAAAGGTACATCCGATTTTCCATGTGAGTATGTTTAAACATTTCCAGTTGATGAGGAAGATCCGGATCGTGGAAGTCACAACGGCACCGCTCGGGGCAAAAACCTCGTATGATCGGGAGGTCGAGTGCATCATGGCGACCGAGTCATACGGAAGCGGTATTGCGCGCCCAAGCGGGAGTATTTGATCCGATGGAAGGGTCTTCCGAGAGTGAAGCTAGTTGGGAGCCCGTGGAGAGTCTTTGGCGTTCAAGAAGGAAATCGACGCATTCCACGCCGAAGACGCGACGAGGGCGTCGCCCGATTAGGTGGGGGAGAATGTCACGGCCTAAGCGAAAGCACGATCCAAGAGGGTTCTAAACAAAGGCCGTGACCCAAATGACCTATACGGTATTTATACGGTATTTGTACGCATACAATATAAATGCGAATAGCTGGTAGATGGCAGCCGGGAATTAATGTGGGTAGATGGTAGTTGAGGAGATCCAATCTTCACCGTTAGATCTAAGGGAGATCTACGGATACGGTTTGCCTTGTACTTGTATATAAAGGGGTCCTCCCCTCCCTTGTAAAGAATCTCATTCACAAGCAATACAAAATCCAGAGCTTCTCTCTCTAGAAAGAGTTTCTCTCTCTACAATCCTTGTGAGTGAGTGTGAGGAAGGCTGACTTGGGAAGAAATTTCTAAGGCCGCACGGGCAAAGGGAACGCGAGATCGATAAGCCCGTGACACATGCCTGATAGCTTTTAATCCAACAAAAGCAAAAGCAAATGAATAAATGAAGCTACAAAGAAAGAGAGATTCCTGGCCCATCACCCAATCTACTTCACCTAATAAATTCAAATTATTTTATGCACAAAATTAGCGGTATTGGGCAAATTTAAAAGTGCTGCCATCGCAGAATAATGTTCATGCTTCTTAAATTTTTTTAAAAAATAAAGAAACATTATTTATAAGTGTTTTTATTCATTAATGTTGTGCCATTCTCTATTTTGGTGATGATTAATATTGCAAAAACTCTTACTTATAAAAGTTTAAAGTGTCGCTTGCAGCTCAAACAATAAGGTAAATCATGCATAAAATGAGGAAGATAACACATTATTTTGCTTAAAACAAAGGTCATCAATGAACAAAATAATCAACAAATTATGTGACTTATTTGTAGTACAAGATGGCAATACAACAAGGAAGAAAAATGTCAAAGTTACATTGCGAGTGCCAAAGTGTGTGCAATTTTTAATCCAACCATCTCACCTTTCTAACATCTTAATCATCAGGTGACATTTACGTACATGGTTACATAATCTTGGATTTATTAAGATAATCCTTTTCTTTAATTATTACTAATGAGTTGTTTAGACAACGTGAGAGTTGGTGGCCGAGGTTGAAAACATCAAAATAGACGAGTTCAAAAGCAAAGGGCCTCACTTCAATTATTATAAATTTAAAGGGCATACTGGAAAAAGTTCCATCTCTATATAAGAACCCATCGCCACGAACAAAGGCCAAGTGTTCATTGAAGCATTTCAACACATCACTCCTCTCGAACTCCAGATCCAAAAGCTTCTTGAAAGAACCAAGAAGAAGAAGAAGAAGAAGAAGAAGAAAAAAAGGAAGAGCGATGGCGATTTCAAGGAGTGGCAAGATGAACGGTGGAGGCTTGTCGCGGAGGTTTTCGAGTCGTCCGATCCCGAAGAGAGGGCAAGTGAAGGTGGGGATTGCGGTGGGGTTGGCTCATTCTTTTGTCTCCATCTTCTCTCTCCATCTCAGAAACAGATCTGCTCAGTTTTCTCGGTGACCGAGCACTCGCCATAAGTTTTCTTCTTCTTCTAGAGAGAGAGAGAAAAATGGGTTTTGTGTTGCAGTTTTTCCTGGTTTTTGTTTTTTGCAGATCTTAGGAAGAACGGTCATGTAATTAAGATTTTTTTCTTTTTACTTTTGTGCAAATTTTTGCAGATCGAGATATAATTCTGCAGATGATTTACGGTTCTCTCTCTTTAAGCCACAAAGTAGTTAAAAATTCATTGATCAACGAAGTAGCCGATATGATCTCAGGCTTTGCTCTAATTAGGAGTTGTGTTATGATTCAAACTCAGATTTTCTCAACTCCAATACATTAATTGACCATCAAGTGAAGCCCATGAAAAATTCATACGGTTGCAAAGTTTGGTTATCCATGCCAGTAGAATTCGAAGTATTTTTTTTTTGGTCAAAAGGATGTAATATATTGAAGCTTAAAAGTTAGTGCTTACAAGAAACAACCCCATATAGATCGGAGCATAATATAGAGTATAAGGTAGAGGGAGGTGTAATCCACCAAGAAAGAGGAAGTTGTTGAATTCGGTGGTGCCGTGTGATCCAATCTGCCGCTACATTAGCTCCTTGTGGACAGTGGGCCAGCGAAACTAGGGTATTTTGGGCCAGTAGACTTTGACATTTCGAGACAAATACTTCCATGTTCCATGAAGGCAAGGCCCGGCCTGAGATCGTGTCAACAGCAACTAAACTATAACTTTCAATCACCCACGGGACTGTTTGGCTTTCAAGATCGTCCATGTGCTAGTAGAATTCGAAGTTAAGAAAACAATAAGAAACATCATCGAGTCTCTTGGTTTTAAGGAAAAATATGATTGGCTTGAAATGCTGCAAGATTGCCTACGAAGCATCATGGAGAACAAAATAGATTTGTTTGTAATGGACGATGTGTGGAAACTAAGGAGGGATGATTGGGTGGGAGTGAGAGATTTTTTAGGAGGCATCTTCAAAAGAAGTAGAGTCATCATGACTTCACGGAATAAATCGACACTATCCCTAGCTAGAATTGGCCAATCTTTCACAGTAGGACGCTTTGATTTTGTTTGTGAAGTGTGCGTTCGATCAAGAGCAAGAGAAGAATCACCCAGAAAATTAAATTGGTTTTTAAAACTCATTTCACTTCTATTTACTTTCTCTTGTTCGAGGCATATGCAAATCACTAGTATATTATGCATATTACAAAAGTAATGCTAGGTATGTTAAGATTGGTATTTGAAATTAGTATGCATAATTATTTGGTAGACTGTGGATGGAGATTTAGGCAATTAGACTAACGTCAGTATCAATTATAGTTTGTCATATCATTTTGTAAGCCAAACTTAATATATATATATATACACACCACATACACATGAGCGAAATCAAGAGCATGCGGAAGGGGCACCTTTACTGGTGGTACAGTTCTACAAATACAAAATGGGTCCATCTAGCGTCGTGGGAGCGTGATAATTAGGACCTTTAAATTATGACAAATTTATGCAAATTGTGAACTTTGAACTTTCTAGTTAACCAACGACTATGTATAATTACCTGCGGCAAGGTAACTATGACAAATTTATGCAAAATGTGAACTTTGAACTTTTTATCTAAAAGGCGACTACGTTCAATCATGTGTCATGGGCCGGTTGATTTAGTGTTTCGTTGCCCATGTGGCCTTAGGAACATTGATTTTTTTTTGAGTGAAGCTTGTGTAGGAAGCTCTTGATTTCTATGAGATAAATACAAAAAAAAAAAAAAAAAAAAAAAAAAAGAAACCTTAAAATGGTATATTTATGACAAAATTAAAGGTACGTCCATGATAAATTTAGAGTTTTTTGTGCTATTAACTCTGTTGATTTCCACATGAACTTATCACATCACCATACCACTTCATCATGTGTCATCCATGTCAGCAAATTTAATGATAAAATTTTATGGAAGTTAATAGAGGTAAATTTGTTAAAAGTATACTAATTTGGGGTTTTTCATGATAAACAATTTGTTTGGGGTAAATTTGTTATTGGTGTACTAGTTTGAAGTTTTCTATGATAAAAAAATTAGTTTGGAGTTAATTTGTTATAAGTGTACCAATTTGGAGCATTTTATGATTAAAAAAATTAGTTTGGAATAAATTTATCATAGATGCTCAGTTTGGGATTGGTATTAACCAAAAAAAATAAAATAAAGAGGGGTTGCTTTTGGAGTGAAGAGTAGGGGAGGGAGAGAGAGACAGGAGCAGTCTCAAGAAGAAGAAAAGGGGAAGCGACTTTCTAGTCTTGATTCAAGGGCCAAATGTTGTTTGAATTGGCTCAATTTTCAGAATGTTGTTTGTTAGACCAAATCCTACGAGTTGATCGATTTTGTTTCCTTAAAAACCTTCTCCAAATTGTCTCTTGTTTTCTCCAATCTCAGTTAGGGTTTCTTGATCTATTTGTATAGATCTATCTTAGAAGTGATGAAATATTGTTGCATTGTTGATGTTGAAATACTATTGCATTGTTGATGTTGAGCCATTAGTGTGTGAGTATAGAAGAATTTCATGTATCCTAAAATTCTTTGTAATTAATGGAAGGTTTTTTAGCAGTCCATATTAATCATCATCATAAACACTTAATTTTTCACGTAAGGTTCGAGACCAAAAAATTACCTTGTTAAAAGTCGACCATGGGCCATACTCATGAGTTTTGCAACCATATTTGTCCAAATTGAATGGTTGGACCATAAGATATCAAATTTTTTAATCATAACTATGCAATATCGCGACCTTCCCGAATTGGATTACTAAGCCTAGGTTAGTAATGTCCAAATCGAACCACCTAAGGGTTCGGTTAATAGATTATTAAACCTAGACTTAGCTTGGGATTTCTCAAACCCATATCAATTCGTGAATTAGGAGTTGCCACTGATATATTTTTTAGTTGGTCGATTAGAAACCAAGTAATGGAAGATTTATTTCACTCATACGAACTAGAGATTGTAGGAACGGGAACTTGATTACGCTAGATTTTGCTAATGCCCTTTTAGAACCTTTCCTCTTTTATTTCAGAAAAAAAAATCTCAAATTGATTTCAATTTCCTCCTAACATGTGAGCTCCATTATTTGACACTCAATAAAGAAAAACAGTAAATAAATAGTAAGCGGGGGAAATACTTACCTCAAAACAATGAAAGGATCTGCAATTTTAGTTTGAAAATCACATCATTATTCTAAATATGATTTTTAATTAATACTCAATTTTAATGAAATCTTTTTTAGATTTTCCCTTTTTGATGAAAATAATACTTTAACTAACGTAGCAATATGACATGACCTAAATTATTTAATTCTTTTAATCATTTTAATGATTGTATTGGTCAGCTTTATCACCTTGATTTTCGTGCAATGTTGCTTCGACTTCCAATTCTTAGTGTGTAGACTGGTGCCTTTTAGGGTTCTAAACTCACATCCTTTTTGAATCGCTTATTACAACATGCGTATGATATTTTTTGTGTTTTTTCGTGAAATTGAAATTGGAAAATAACCAAAATAAACATGCAATCTATCCTAAAAAAGATCTACGTTATTGTATCTAATCTTTTGGACTTTTTTAGGCCAAATCAATTCAAATCAAACCAATGTATAAAGAAATTAAATCCATATCAAACACTGCATAAAATCACACAAGATACTATTGATATTCATATAATTTTAGAAATAAATTGACGATCGTATCTTAGGCATGAAATTGGATGGCCAATTTTGTGCAATCGCAAATTGTATCTCAGGGGTGGGGGATTGGATTAACATTTGTAGCACGTTAAAAAATTAGGGAATAATCCCTAATTTTAAAAGACTACTTGAGATTTTGGATTAGGTATGTTAAGAACACAAAAACAACACAGTCAACTCACTCAGCTGTACTGACCAAAAAAAAAAAAAAAAAAAACTCACTCAGCTGTCACAACTTCAACAAAGGAAGATACTAAAAGTGAAAGGGCTGCGGTGGCTATTGTAAAAGATCAAAAGAAGTATAGCACAAAGCAAAGCACACAAGTCAGGGGCTAGTTGACTGAGAAGCCACGTCATGAAGTAAATACTCGATGAAGTAAATGCTCGATGATGAAGAGTTGGTGATGAAGATCGCCACATCATGAAGTAAATGCTCGATGATGAAGACCTCAATTAACATGTGTGCCGTTATTCAGTTGAGGATTAAAACAGATTAAGAAACAGTTTTGTTGTATTCTGTTTTTAGGTTCAGTTTTATCTTCTTCTTCTTCGATGAGTTTGTTTTTAAGCAACTTAGCCAAGTTCGTCAGTAAGATACAGAGAGAAAGAGAGAGAGAAAACAGAGCATGCCATTGATGGATGCTCTGTGTTGAGTAGTCTATACAATGAAGATAGAGAGTTAGAAAACAGAGCATTCTTATTCATTGATGTTCTGTGATGTACAGCTTTGTACTGCAAGTTCATTGAAATAGAGAGATTCAAAAGCTTCTTGCTTATCCTCCAGCTTTCAGTGTGTTCTTCTCATCTTCACAAGGTAATATATCAGGGAATTCATGGATACGATAACATCAATCAAAGGTTCAAATAAAATTGTGCTTTCACAAATTAGGTAACAAAATATATCAAAATCAAGTAAATGAAAATTCTTGCTTAATTTACGATATTGCTGGGATAGCGTTTCCAAACTCGGAATGACAACGGATCACAAGAATCACGGACTGATAACTGGCCGTAATTTGTGGACGGCAGTGCTTGGCTCAATAGATCGCCGGCGGCAAGGGTGGCCGACGATGGAGCGGCGGCTCAGATAACAGTAATGCTGGCCGCGGCAAGGCTCACGGCTCGGTGGTTCACGGCGGGGACTCGGTCACACCCATGGGTAGCTCGCGGATTGGCGGGACTCGCCGGTGGTCCCGCTCGGTGTGGCTCTGCTGCAGGCAATGAAAGCAAAAAGAGGTCTTCACGGAGAGGCTATCAGGGCCGGTGTTGGTGTTATACACAAGGACTGCGACCGACAACTACGGCGACACCGACGATAGCGAAGGAATGTCTGGACAGCGGACGGCAGGCATAGCAGCAGCGGCTAGCCTTCCCAAGTCACCAAATAACCTGCGAGAAAGGAGACTTTGACTCAGCAAAGTTTGTCATGGCTACGACTCGATTTAGGCGTTCGTCGAGGCTGTTCCACGGTCGTTTCGGCTTGCCTGGAATCTGCTTAGCACTGTTGGAATCTCGCATGGATAACTCGAAGAAGTCGGACTGAAGGATAGTTTATGATAAATTTGTCAGATATACCGATTTGGGGTTTTTGATGATCCGTAGAATTAGTTAAGATAAATTTATCAGAATTGTATCAGTTTGAGATTTTTCGTAACGGTAACCCTAAATAAAATTATTTTGTTTTAATATTAGAGTTATACTAGAGTTATTTAAAATCCATTCATCCATCCTCTCATCTGGAAGGAAGACGATTTCCCTGATCAACTCAAGAAGTTATTGTGGTAGTTAACTAACAAGTACCTGATAGCTATGGAAATCCCAATCAGAAGATTCATTGCCAACCTCGCTATTTTTAAATTAAATTTTTCATGAATAAGTTGGCAGTCATAATACCTTTATGAACCTTTTAAAATATAAAAATTGTGATTTTATTGTTGCTCTTCGTCTGCATAATGACAAGAGATATCTTAATTCCTCTGGGCTGTTATTTTGCATGTTTAAATATTTGTATTCGAAAACCCATGGTATGAAGCAAACCCATATGAAAAAGGAGTCAATCGAAGCAATCTCAAAAGCTGAAGAGCTAAGATCCGCTGGATCGTGAATCAAGGCCCACGCATGTCAAGATTTTTCAAAATTGCTTTTCTCTTGAAATATTTTCAATTATTCATGCTAAATATTGTCCAAAGGACTAAAATACTCTTGTCTGAGGTTAATTTCAAACTTAAGCAGGCATCATTTGATTACACATCATTAGTCAATTGCGTATGAACACACATCACAAATTAGGACTCATGCAAATTTTTACACGTCATCGCATATTCTCAAAACACAAACACACATGGCGTACGCCAAGAACACCGGACATAAAATGATAAAGGGAATTTTCTTGATTACTTGTTTGATTAAAATTGAAATTGCGTCAAATATGTTTGGATATTATTTGATAAGCATTGTAAATGACTTAATTGAAAAATGTGTTACCGAAAGGACGTCGTGAAGATATTTTACCCTCCCAGCGCATAACTGAAGGATGCTTGGAAATGACCAATGCTTTCACACATGCACCTAGATCCCAAATCGGCTCAAACTTTTTTTTTTTTTAATTGATTGATGGTGACTTCATTTAAAGAAAATTTAGCGTTTTCGCATAGCCTTTAAAACTTTTGTCCATCTACGGCCTGCATGGTAATATTTCTATTCCTTGATTTTTTTTTGTCTTTTGTTCCTTAGACTAGAAAAAGAACAAAAATTCGTTTGGTAACATTAACTAATTTTTCTATTCCCTATAATAGAAAAGTAGCCAGAGAATAGATTTGAAATAAAAACAAGAAATAGAAAAAAGTAACTTTTAATTCCTAAGAATAATTTTTAGAAATATATCTTTTTTTTTTCTTTTCTCCTTCCTCCCCATCGTGCACTGCCCCTTGCCGCTTGCTGTTGCCTACCTCTACGAGCCACTATATGCTTGCTGTAGCCTGCCTTCACCAGCCACCGGTCGTCACCACTCGCTAGAGGAGGAGCAAGAAGAAGAAGAAGAAGAGAGAGAAAGAAGAAAAATCTAAAAAAAATTATTAAAAAATTAAAATAAATTCTACGTTACAAAAGAAATTGTGGATTGTACCAAACGTATTTCTATTCTTTTTTTTATTTCGAGAATATAAATTTTGTATAATTATCAAATGCGTTCTTTTATTAAGAAATTATTTAAGGAAATAAAAATAGAAAAAAGACTATTTAAAAAAAGATTGTTCATTGGAATAGAAATGTTACCACATGTGCCCATAGTCGCTCTATTAATGGAGTAGGCCCTGATCTCGGGAGCGAAAATGAGATTCTATGGTCATTGCTGGTGTCAATCAATCCATCTCTCGTTAACTTACAAGTGATTTTGAGGAAGGTGGCTCGTCAGTTGCCAAGAATGACCATGAGCATATGGTTATGGCTCTATAGGGATGTAGGTGAAGGGTGATAAAATGGGGGAAGATCAAGGATTTGGAGTGAGGAAGAAAAGAACTATGCAAAGGTCAAGGAAGGAACTAGAAAGAGTCGTTCTGTGATTAAAATGTCTACCAGGAAAAAAAATTAAACAATAGGAATGACAAAAAGGCAGAAAAACACTAGGAATAATTTTTGCTAGATCACTTAAATGCCAAATCAGAGAAAAACGATTATTTAGGATGCCTTTGGTAATCATTTTATTTTCGAAAATAATTTTTGATTAGAAATGATTCTTTTTTATTTAGCTCATAGGAATAATTTCCAAGCTTTTTAAGATGTTTGGTAATTGTTCAAAATTTTTATTCTCAAAATAGAATTGCATTGGGTACCGCCTTCAAAATTTTTACTCCAAACCATTTTTGCATTTTTTTAAAAATAATTTTATTAATTTATTAATTTTTTTTTTTTCTCTTCTTCTTCTTCAAGGTTTGGTTGGTCGCCAACTGAGTCTTGCTAGTAGCTGGGCGAAGAGCCTTGCCAGCTAGGTGAGGCTCACTAGTGGTTGGGCGAGCCTCATCTAGTTACATGAGGCTCATTGGTGGCCAAGGGAACCCTAAACGAGGCCTACTTGGCCACTAACGAGACTTGGCCTTACTAGATTTGGGGACGCCGAGCCTTGCCAATGGCTAGACAAGCCTTCGGCGAGTTCGCTGGATCTCGACCTAGCTTGGCGAGCATCTAGCGAGCTTGCTGGACCTCTCCCAATAGTCGTCGGCGATCGGTGATTGTGGACAGCAGTAGCGGCTCATGGCTGCAGCGGTGGAAGAAGAAGGAAGAAGAACAAGAAGAAGAGAAAAGAGGAAAAATAAATTTATGTTGGATTGATTCTAGAATTGTTTCTGGTAACAAATAAGTAGCTTTTTTTTACTCCTTAATTTTTATGCCAAATCTATTCTCACAAACAAATTTGTTCCTGAGAACAAAAAATTTATCAAACTGATTTTTATTCCAAATCTATTCCCCAAAACAAAAGAATAAAATTAAACACTATTTGAGAAGTTATCAAACGAGCCCTTAAGTGTCAACAACGAGAAATTCTAGCAATATATAATACGTGACTTTTATAATTAAAATTTTATATGACTTGTTATATTATTAAAAAAAAAATCCAATCTATATGGCATTTCTATGAGGCATGCTTAGCACTGAAGTGACCACATTTTTTAACAATGATTGGCACTAAATACTTTAAAAAAAATTTGACAAACGATCACTATTTATAACTTTTACATGATGTTATTTAGGGGTTATCCTGATGGGGCATACTAGCGAGTCATGTAGAACTGAAAAATTAATAAAATATGGCAATATCGGATTTCCCATAATCAAGATCGAAGTTGGCACTTAAATAATTATATTTTGAAAAAAATGGTACTTAAGTGATCTAAAAAAAAAAATCTTTTGACACTAAAGCAAGTACCGTACATAAATTTTGGCACTTCTAGTATCCTTTTTCCTAACAGAAATGTTGAGTATTGATGCATTCACAGTGGTCTCCACCTTAAACAATGTGTAGTAAGGAATATAGAAATATCTACCCTTATACTGGCCGGCCACGTCCAAACGTTCAACCAATTTTCGCAACATTAATTTGCAACCCCATGAGTAAAGGCATGTCTCTTGTCCGGATGTATTGCAAGTCGCTGTCCATGTCTATAATATATTTAGAGAATCATCCCGCTAGATTTGTCCATTGTATTCATTTGCTAGCAAAATAAAGGCAAATGTGTGTAAAAAATTACATTCTAAAAGAAAAGAATATAGACAAGACTGACGACATGTTATCTGAATTATTTTAGCTAGCACAATAATATGAAACGCATGTCACCGAATATCGTTTCGGTCTATTTTCCATTATAGACTACATTTACTATGGGTATAATTTAATGCTATCGACTAATCTTTGGCTTGTCCAAGAAATAATAGAAGGAGAAGGCACTAGAAATCCTAAATGTACAATTTAGGAAGCACTATGTAGCGCCCTTGCTTGCTTCCCCTTAGGGAGTCGAGATATCAAGCTACTAGGGTTTTGCTTGACTTAATAAAAATTTAAAATTAGTACATCTATTGTAAATTTATCTCAAAAAATCCCAAACTAATATATTTATGACAAATTCATTCTCTGTTAACTTTCGTTAAATTGAATTAATATTACGAAAAACCACAACCTGAAACGAAGGGTAAAATCTATAATTAGTACATCCATCAACTGTTACGTGTCATCCAACTTAGCATTTTAACGATAAAGTTTAATAAAAATTAACAGAAGGTAAAATTGTCATAGATGTATTAATTTGACATTTTTTGTGGTATTAACTGTTTATAATATTCGTCGTTACTAAGAAAACGATAGATCCCCTACTTACTCACATGATCAATCGAGTTATTTAGATATTGCAGGATAATGTGCATACAATATTGCAGATTTTAGGAATAAGTTCAACAGATCAATTTAGAATTTTTGTCCCATAACCATATATATGTGTGTGTGTGTGTATAATAGATTTTAGGATAAGTGATTATTGATAATGTGATATTTCAGCAGTGAAATGTAGTTTATCAGTTTGATACGACAATAGTTAATAGGCTCAAAGTGAAAGGGGTAAATTTTTAAGTGAGATCAAGAGCTTAAATATATTCAACAAAAATAACTTTCCTGATGGAAAATAAATCAACAAAAGAAGAGGTGAGATCAAGAGCTTAAATATATTCAACAAAAATAACTTTTCTGATGGAAAATAAATCAACAAAAGAAGAGGAAAGTTCAACGACGCACGCACAGGACTAAGCGTGCCCAACGTCAGTGTCGTGATGCTTTGGATCGTGTATTCATCTATCCTGAGCACGTGTACGGTAAAAACGTTGGTTGCTAAAGTAATGTTAAAAATAAACAAAGTAATATCATTGCTTGCTAAAGTGTGCAACTTGGACCGGACGACTCTCTCTCCCCCCCCCCCCCAACTTTCCACCGTTTCCTGTAAATTCACATTTCTTCTTCGAATGCATTAGAAGTCCTAAAACTTATCATAAAAATATAATTAAGTCCTAAAACTTTCAAAAAGATACATTAAGTCCTAAAATTTATTACGAAAGTTCAAAAAGTCCTAAAACTTTCAAATGTTCATAAAGTCTAAAACTTATCTTGAAAGTATAATCAAGTCCTAAAACTGCCGATAGTGAACCAAGTCCCAAAACTTTCTAAAAGATAAACAAAGAAGGACTTAGATTGAACCATTTTGATAAATTTTAGGACTTGATTACACTTTCGAAAGTTTTTGTGACTTAATCGCACTTTTTTTGAAAGTTTTTGCGACTTAATTACATTTTTATAATAAATTTTAAGACTTCCAATGCACTTATCCCTTCTTCTTCCAAACATGTGGTTGAAATTTGGATAGACCTTATCTTATCTTCGGATTCTCTTGTGCAATGAGATTCAGCCACGCGAAAGCAACGACTAAGCATGTGGCTGCAGTTCCAGTGAATGAATTATTTGTGAGTCGACAAGTTTGACTTATTGGTCCGATTCTGGCTACCAACTGGTTCCGTTGCATAAATCAAATGACAAGAGAATAGGCAACAAGAAGGCATTCATATTTCCTGAGAGCCATTCCGGCTTGCTTCTCCATCAGATTTGCAAGCAAAAATCAAGGGCAAAGTCAGAGCAAAGACGAAATACATCATCACGTTTTTGGGCAATCTTCCGCCGAGCTCGTGGCACTGATCCTCCTCTCCGGGCCTGCGTTCTATTTTCTCAATAAGAAGAAAGCTAGTGTGCGTGAAAAATGCACAGGATGCTGATACAAGCGCATTTGGTTCAACTGCGCCAATAGAAGCTAACTCCACCAGATCTAGTTCATCTCCGACAGAAACAAATAACGACGCATCTAGTTCGTCTCCGACAAAAGCTATTGACGGTGCATCTAGTTCGTCTCCAACAGAAACTAATTCCGGTAGATCTAGTTCGTCTTCGATGGAAACTAGTAATGATGTATCAAGTTTGTCTCCTACAAAAACTAATTTCGATGGATCTAGTTCGTTGAATGCCTCAACTGGAAATTACTATGAGGTGTTTTTGAGTTTCAGAGGCCCAGATACTCGAAAAGGCTTCACCGATCATCTCTACAATGGGCTCTTGGATAAAGGAATTGATGCTTTCAGAGATGATGACGAGCTCTGCCAAGGCGAGGACATCAGACCAAAGCTTATGACAGCCATAAAGAATAGTAAGATTCTGATCCCTATTCTCTCTGAGAGTTATGGAACAAGCAGTTGGTGCCTCGATGAACTGGTCAAAATAATGGAGGGCAAGACTAATAACAGGCAAATAGTGTTGCCTATATTTTATAAAGTTAAACCAGCTGAAGTGAAACATCAAACTGGGAAGTTTGGAGACGCATTCCATGAGCGTGAGAAGCGTTTGCTTGAGAGGAGTTTCGACCCAACGATTTTGAAGAAATGGAAGAAATCACTCCTTGAAGTCGGCACCTTGAAAGGATACGAAGCCGAAGGGTAAAAGTTTTCACCAAAACATTCTCTACTTTCTTTTAATATGTGTGGCTGTTTACTGGTTGTTTTGATTCTCACCTGCTTCATCTTTGTCCTTTGTTTTTTATATAAAAAACAGTAAGATCTTGATGGCAATAAGATTCAGCGATGCATGAGTTCTACAAGTTATTCTTTCTTTTTAGATTACTGCTTTAATGATGTCGACCAATCTAACAATAGATTCTATTGTTATGTTCCCATTCTCCTATATAATAAGAAGTTTTGAATGAATTTTTACTCATATATACAAAAATCTTGTAAATTGTGCCATTTTTATATCACGTCATAGTCTATGCTCCATTAATCTTTGTGATTACTTTTCTAATTACATATTTATTTGAGATTAATAGTACAACTTGTTAGTGATTTTTATTTATTGCTCATAACATCATATACCGTGCGCGGTGACCGTCCAAGCCATAATTCTTTATCTTCCCAAGTGGCATTTATTAAATCATTAATATTGTTGATTAGTTGCTATTTGTAGTTATTTTACAACAGAAAGTTTCAATGGTTAGACATGATGAAAGAAAAAGAAAAAGAAAAAAAGAATTATTTTTCTTATATGATTTTCAATGAATTTCCCATCTTCAAAAAGTAATTTCTATTGCATATGCATATATTGAAGCAAAGTTCTTATTTTGGGTAAAAATTATTCTTCTACTTTCCTATAAAATCAATATTAGATCAATTGAAATCATAGAACGTAACGGCTCCAAAGGAAAATAAAGTACAACTTGTAATCATCCCTTGAGGCAAAAAAAACAGGTAAGAACACCAATATAGAATGATACTAAATTCACAACCTGAGTAGAAACTTGCAAGCTTGTAGATTGCACAAACAAGAAGAAATCCCCTCAATTGCATTTAGGTAGTTCACAATATCACACTGTATGACTTTTTAGATTAGAATTAAAGGGCTTGAAATCCTCTTGCGTCAAAAGTTATGATATCTACTGATTAATGGCTGACTCTCATAATGGGCTGGCTTATTGGGTTTTTACTTATTCAAACACCCTAGAAAATTTTCGAAGTCACGTATGCATCATCCCGTAATATCGCTAACTAATAACAAATTTAAAATATTATTCAAATCCATGATATATCCAATATATAAGATTCATAAGCATACCCTCAAGTTTCTTCTGGCTTAATAAACTATGTTGGAGTAATAGTTGAATGGGGCACGCCATATGAAGCAAACACCGGCATTTCCCACTTTAGTCTTAGCATATACATGGAGGTATGACAAAAAAGATTCTTAAAGTTTTTCTATTTATCCCCATATTTATATATTATGTGTTCTCAACAAATAAACAATTTAGGATTACTGTGGTCACATATTTCAACTCTTGTCACATTTGATAGGTATGAAGCCGAGTTGGTGAAGTCGATTGTCCAAAAAGTGTTGAGTGAACTGAAGAAAAAGTTTGAATTGGTTATTCCCGAGAATTTGGTTGGAATTGATAGTCATGTGAAGACAGTTATGGAATTTGTGGATAATAAATCTCATGCCACCCTATTTGTTGGTATCTATGGAATGGGAGGCATTGGTAAGACTACACTTGCTAAAACTATCTACAACAAGCTCTCCAATCAATTTGAGTGTCGTAGCTTTATTGCTGATATAAGGGAATCATTGAAGCATTATGACGTACATTACTTACAGAATCGGTTAATCTATGATATATTGGAGCGAAAAAATGAAGTTCATAATGTGGATGAAGGGACTAAGTTCATGGCCAACAAGTTTAAAGGTAAAAAGGTCCTCATTCTACTTGATGACGTGGATAATGTCATTCAGTTGAATTATTTGATTGGTAATCGAGATTGGTTTTCTTTGGGAAGTAGAATCATCATTACCACTAGAAACAAGAGGATTCTTGAAGAAGTCGAGGCAGACTATATCTATGACCATAAGGAATTGGATAGTGATCATTCTTTAATTTTGTTTAGCAAACATGCGTTTCGAAAGGACTCACCTCCGAAGGAATTTGAGGACCACACTCATGAAGTTGTATCCATCATCAGAGGACTTCCCTTATCCCTTGAGGTTTTAGGTATATCATTGTGCGGAAAAGACCTAGCATTCTGGAGAGGCACAATAGACAAGTTAAAAAAAGTGCCTCCTAAGGAAGTGCAAGAAAGGTTAAGAATAAGCTATGAAGCATTAGACTATGGACAAAAACAAATATTTTTAGATGTCGCTTGCTTTTTCATTGGTACTGACGAGAGAATCGCAGCTTATATGTGGGACGCCTGTGGCTTTTTCCCTGGGGAGGGAATTGAAGAATTGAAACGCATGTCATTAATAAAAATTGGAGATGATCATAAGCTCCTAATGCATGACCAACTAAGAGATCTTGGTAGGGAAATAGTTCGAGAGGAAAACCAACGGGAGCCTCAAAACCGTAGTAGGTTATGGGACTCCGAGGAAGTCCAGAAAGTGCTAAAGGAACATAAGGTAATCATTTTATTCTTTTGCTCTCGGTAATCGTTTCATTCTTTTGCTCTCTTGGTCCATGTCTACCAATAGAGTAATATTGTTGGTCCACTGCTTACTGCTTGCTCTGGTGAATAGAGAACCTTCTACCATCATTGGCCTTGAATGTGTCATTGACGTGATCAGAAAGTAGGAAGGTTGCTCTCTCTTAGTAACTATTGTAGAGTTATTTGAGATTTATCTTAAAAAGACTACCACTTATTTGCAATCTCAATGTGCGACGGATGTATAATCTCACGAGCCAATTCATATATTTACAAATTCAAAGCCAATGTC
This sequence comes from Eucalyptus erythrocorys, assembly GCA_014182555.1. Classification (NCBI taxonomy): domain Eukaryota; kingdom Viridiplantae; phylum Streptophyta; class Magnoliopsida; order Myrtales; family Myrtaceae; genus Eucalyptus; species Eucalyptus erythrocorys. Next base: position 37,413,490 of record CM024601.1, read on the forward strand.
TATTTATTATGTCTTTCGTACTAAATGAATTAATAAACTAAACCAACCAAAAGAAAAATGAATATGCTCTATACTTTATGTACAAATAAAATGGTATGACTAAATTTTGCAACTAAAAGGGTACATTTTTATATAATATTTCAGTAATTTTGCATGATTCGCTCTTAATTCATGGTACTATCATAAAAAGGGCCCCATCCTGCATATAGGATGGAAAAAACTTTACCTTTCAAACTCATCCTTCCACTCATGGGACAAAAATGACACCCACCATCAATTTTGCGTATTGTCACTTTAAATAGACCGGCATCATTTTATATAGCTCGTTACTCATGACCACAAATGAATTCTTCTTTTTTCTTTTTTCTTTTTCTTTCATATAACAAAAAGCTAGAAATTTTGTAAGAAAAGTTTATTAACAAGATTATAAAATAAAACACAAACATTGTTTTTGGTGTGAGTTGACATGGCCTAGAAAATACCTACACTCTTCGAGAGTCTTTGTATCGTGTCAGACACTTCGACACATGTCCGACATTCTCAGACACTCTTCGATGCTCGGTTAACACGTGTCGAACTTGGTCAACTTTCCTAATACTTGGAATTTTGCTCCGGCATGCGATTCCGACATGCGAGGTCAATTTTAAAAATTTTCTATAAATAATAGGTCAAAATGTATATATATGAAAATAAAAAAATAATAAAAATAATACATGGGGAAAGAAAAAGGTCTAGTCTTCTTTTCTCTTTTGACTCTTACTTCCTATGATATACAATTCATCCTCTGAAGTTTTTTTCTCCTCTTCTGGCATGTTTGAAACGCAAGTCAAAAATATGAATTGCTTGTTTTTTATTCAAGTTTTATGAATTATTGGAATATAGTTGAATTTGTCAAATTAAAACAATGAATGATATCAATAAATGGTCGATTAATGTTTTTAGTGTAAATTTATTCTAGACTTTTTTTACTATTTATTATTTGTGAATTTGAATCAAATTAATTTGATTGAAATAATCATAAAAATGATAATTTATTATATATATAAATATATATTTAATATATAACAAGTTCCAAAGTGTCGAAATTCTTTACTTTTTGAGAAACAACATATCAACATGTTATGTCATGTCGTGTTGTATATTGCGTGTTAGTATCTATGTTACTTAGGATATGGCTTGATGAGTAGATTAGCACGGTGAGTAGTGTAGGGTATCCATGGCAATTTAACGATGATAATGAATGAAATTTGTAATAGGTGCCGGCTTTGTTCTACAGTTAAATAGTTGGGCTATTTTTATTAACTTTGAAAAGTTATTTTAGTTTTGTCGTAAATGCCAAAAGTTTGGCTTTATGGACGTTTGAAAGGTTTTGGTGCTTTTGTTCCAAGTACAAAAGGTTGGGCTTATTTTCAGATGTGGCCAAACTATAGCTCTCGAATTTTTAAGGCGAAAAAAGTTACACACCACACATAAATTTTGAAGATAGATAGGGTATCTTGATATTTTGAGAGAGAAGTTTATGGGGGAAATGACTGACGTGAAAAGATTACTTCTGTTGAAGATTTTATGTACTTATTTAATTTTTTAGTTATTCTTCTCTTGGATTCCTTTTAGATGTTGAGATCTGATTCCTTGCCAAACTATTTTGTCGTCCACCTATGAGCATACGTGAATACATTAGCAAAATTTGAAACTGACATGATGAGATCCACGAACTTTTTTTAATTACATCTTGACTTGTCTTGCATAAGTGTTTTTTTTTTTTTTTTTTTTTTTGGTGAAATATGGCGACACATTTTCTATTTCCAATCTATTCTGATGAAGCAATTATTTCTTCACTTTGTTCAAAAATAGATTAGATATTACTATTCTCTCTAGTGGGGAAAAAGGAAAGGGGAGGGGGGTGGGTTGGCCAAGAATAGCTTCAACTTTCACATTTCGAAAATGCTTTGCACTTTCGGCAATTATTTCTTCTAATATACATCGAAGTTATTAGGGGCTGTTTGTTATATCTATTATACTTGAGTATCTCAGTTATTTATGATTATGATTAAATAAAATTGTAATCTATTGTTAAACTAAAATTAATGATAATATAATAAGTTGTAGAGAATATTAATATAACTAATATTATTGTCATATTTAAATATAATTGGTAAAATAATTAATTAATAATATTTCAATTAGTATTAGTAAAATAATAAGTACGTAGTATATTAATATAACTGCTATCACAATATTCAGTTTCTTGTAATTAGTTATTACTCCAATGGAAAATAAGAGTATATGTTATTTTTTTATTAATTGCATAAGTAGCATAGTCGAGTAATATACATGAAATTATTATGAAATTTATAGAGAGAAAATATATATATTTCTATTAAAATCGATCAAATCAACTTACAATTTTGCACAATGCAATTTAATTAAATTCTGTGCATTGCACTCATGTCCTAACTAGTATGGTAGCAAGTCGTAAAGTCTTTACTTTATAAGCCATTACATCATCATTCTTTTTAAGATCCGAATGTGTATGGCCAAATCTCAAAATGTCAATACTATGTACTGATGTTGAAAAAATGATGTCTTCACATTGCTAGTCTCTTGAATACGTTAATGCATGTCAACAACAATATGAACAAATAATATTATATTACTTTGGTGGGATATGGTATTAATGAATGTTGATTCTTGCTTATAGGGAACAAAAAAGATTGAGGCGATCATCCTAAGTGAAGGCAACATAGAAGGCTCCGGCAAAACACCTAAGCAAGATGGCGACATTTACCTAGAAAAACAATTCAAGAATTTGAAGGGTCTAAGATTCCTTCAAATGGAGGGGGCACATCTCAGTAGAGATTTTAAGGACTCAATTGAGGGGTTAAGATGGCTTCGATGGCAAAAATGTCCTATGAATTTTGAAGTAAACAATTTTCATGCAAAGGAATTACTTGTACTCGAATTGTCACAGAGCATGATAAATGAGAAATGGGAAGGATGGAGTTCCTTCATGGTAAGAACAAATTTTTTTTTTTTCCTTTCATGCTTTTTTTTTTTAATCATAATCACTCTAGGCTAACCCCTTGACAATCATTTTTCTTTACCAGATGGCAAAGAAGCTCAAATTTCTCGACCTTACGCATTGTCATTCCTTGGAAAGTACGCATTTCCTCTCGGCTTTTAAAAATTTAGAGGTTTTGATCCTCAACCATTGTTATAGACTGCAACAAATTGACTCTTCAATTGGAGACATGAAGGCCCTCCTTCGCTTAAATTTGTGTTGGTGTGAGAGTCTTATGGAACTTCCAGCAGAAATAGGTAAATTAGAAGCTTTGGAGCAACTCCTTCTACGAGATACTCAAAACCTTCATGCATTACCAGACAGCATAGGATCATTGCAGAATCTAGAAATTCTAAATATTTCTTTTAGTGGTATAAAAGAATTACCCAACGGTATTGGGAGGCTGAGAAAGCTTCGAAATTTAGAAGCTATAGACTGCAGAAATCTGAAAGGTGAAATGCCCGAAAGCATGTGTAATCTTTCTCACTTGCAACACCTTAATTTTCTTGGCTGTGACGAGCTCCAATCGCTGCCGGACCTTCCTTCTAGCTTAACATATTTGGGCTTCACTTGTCAAAGTTGCAAATTGCCTTCACTTTCCCACCTAACCCATCTCAAGGAACTACAAGTTCATGGATGCAAATTTCTAAAGTGCATCCAAGAGCTTCCATCAACACCAATGGACACTGAAGAATCAGAATTTCCACGATCCCTAAACAGTCCCTTCAAGTTGGAAATCTTGGAAGTCCATCGCTGTGAATCTATTGAAATGCTGGACGTTTCACAGTCTATCCATCTAAGGACATTATCCATTGACTATTGCAAGAATCTATTTGAAGTTCGAGGTCTTGACAAATCGATATATTTGGAAAGCTTAACCATTGCACACTGTGATTCAATTGTATGCTTGGACCTTCCAATGTCCAAGCGTTTGAAGATATTGAATGTTTGTGATTGCAATAAGTTGGTTGAAATTAAAGGTCTCAGTAAGTTGAAATTCTTGGAAAGCTTGAAAATCTCTCTGTGCACTTCAATTGAAAGGCTACTCCTTCCAAAATCTGGGAGTCTGAAGATATTAGAGGCTAAGTTGTGTAAGAAATTAGCAAAAATTCAAGGCCTTGATAAGTTGGAGTTTTTGGAAATGATAAATATCCAAGGATGTGCTTCAATTAAAAGGCTAGGCATTCCAATATCCGGGAGGTTGAAGGAATTAGAGGCCAGAGGTTGTGAAAACTTAGCCGAAGTTCAAGGCCTCGATGGGTTAGAGTTTTTGGAAAAGTTATATATCAAAGGGTGCACTTCAATTGAAAGGCTATATATCCGAGGATGCACTTCAATCAAAAGGCTAGACCTTCCCAAATCTGAGAGAATGATCGAATTAAATGCTGGAGGTTGCAAAAACTTAGCCGAAATTCAAGACCTTGAGGGGTTAGAGTTTTTGGAAAAGCTATATATTGAAGGGTGCACTTCAATTGAAATGCTAGACCTTCCAAAATCCTTGAAGGAATTAGAAGCTGGAGGTTGCAAAAACTTAGCTAAAATTCAAGGCCTCAATAGGTTGGAACTTTTGGGAAAGCTATATATTCAGGGGTGCGCTTCAATTAAAAAGCTAGATCTTCCAAAATCTGGGGGGCTGAAGGAATTAGAAGCTGGAGGTTGCCAAAACTTAGTTGATATTCAAGGCCTCGATAGGTTGGAGTTTTTGGAAAAGCTATACATCCCAGGGTGCATTTCAATTGAAAGTCTAGACCTTCCAAAATCTGAGAGGCTGCAGGTTTTAGTAGCTGGAGGTTGCATAAACTTAGCTGAAATTCAAGGCCTCGATAGGTTGGAGTTTTTGACAAAGCTATATATCCAAGGGTGCACTTCAATTGAAAGGCTAAGCCTTTCGAAATCTGGGAGGCTGAAAGACTTAGAAGCTGGAGGCTGTAGAAACTTAGCTAAAATTCAAGGTCTTAATGGGTTAGAGTTTTTGGAAAAACTATATATCCAAGGATGCACTTTAATTGAAAGGCTAGACCTTCCAAAGTCTAGGAGTATGAAGGATTTGCAAACTGGAGGCTGTGACAACTTAGTCGAAATTCAAAACCTCGATTGGTTAGAGTTTTTGGAAAAGCTAAATATTGAAGGGTGCACTTCAATTGAAAGGTTAGACCTTCCAAAATCCGAGAGGTTGAAGGAATTAGAAGCTGGAGGTTGCAAACATTTAACCGAAATTCGAGGCCTCAATAGGTTAGAGTTTTTGGAGAAGCTAAATATTGAAGGGTGCACTTCAATTGAAAGGCTAGACCTTCCAAAATCCGAGAGGTTGAAGGAATTAGAAGCTGGAGGTTGCGAAAATTTAGCCGAAATTCGAGGCCTTGATAGGTTAGAGATTTTGGAGAAGCTAAATATTGAAGGGTGCACTTCAATTGAAAGGCTAGACCTTCCGTAATCCGGAGGTTGAAGGAATTAGAAGCTGGAGGTTGCGAAAATTTAGCCGAAATTCGAGGCCTTGATAGGTTAGAGATTTTGGAGAAGCTAAATATTGAAGGATGCACTTCAATTGAAAGGCTAGACCTTCCAAAATCCGAGAGGTTGAAGGAATTAGAAGCTGGAGGTTGCGAAAATTTAGCCGAAATTCAAGGCCTTGATAGGTTAGAGATTTTGGAGAAGCTAAATATTGAAGGGTGCACTTCAATTGAAAGGCTAGACCTTCCAGAATCTGGGAGGTTAAAGGAATTAGAAGCTGGAGGTTGCAAAAATTTAGCCGAAATTCGAGGCCTTGATAGGTTAGAGATTTTGGAGAAGCTAAATATTGAAGGATGCACTTCAATTGAAAGGCTAGACCTTCCAAAATCAAGGAGGCTGAAGGAATTCAAAGCTGGAGGTTGCGAAAACTTAGCTAAAATTCAAGACCTTGATAGTTTGGAGTTTTTGGAAAAGCTATATATTCAAGGGTGCACTTCAATTGAAAGGCTAGACCTTCCAAAAAATGGGAGGTTGAAGGAATTAGAAGCCGGAGGTTGCAAAAACTTAGTCGAAATTCAAAGCCTCAATAGTTTGAAGTTTTTGGAAAAGCTACATATCCAAGGATGCACGTCAATTGCAAGGCTAGACTATCGAAGTTTGGGAATCTAAAGGATTTACAAGCTGGAGGTTGCGAAAACTTAGTCGAAATTCAAAACCTCAATTGATTAGAGTTTTTGGAAAAACTAAATGTTGAAGGGTGCACTTCAATTGAAAAGCTAGACCTTCCAAAATTTGGGAGGCTGAAGGAATTAGAAGCTGGAGGCTGCAAAAAACTTAGCCGAAATTCAAGATCTCGATGAGTTGGAGTTTTTGGAAAAGCTATATATCCAAGGGTGCAATTCAATTGAAAGGCTAGAACTTCCAAATTCCGTTGGAGTTAAAATTAGATTTGAAGGCTGTGATAACTTAATAGAAATTCAAGGCCTCGATAGGTTGGAGTTTTTGGAAGAACTGAGTATTATTGGATGCAAGTCACTCAAAACAATTCCAAAATTATCTCAAACACGGATCTATCAAGAAAAAGCCATTTGCATACAACACAACAATAGAATTTGTAACCACCCACCTGGGTGGCGCAGTTGGCTTTGGGCCTCCTCCCCCTCACGAAGGGGAGGGGATTGAAACCCCAGCGCGTCGCGGGTGACTTACCAGTGGCACGTGTGTGGTGGCTAGCACGTGTCGCCCTGGGTTTACTCCCGCATCCGCCGGCCGTGCGGGGTTCCCGGTCACCCAAAAAAAAAAAAAAACAATAGAATTTGTATCAAACTATACATACGACTTGGATGAATAATATACTAGAAATGATCCACATTTTCTAACAGAGGCACATAAAGCAAGTAAGTTACCTTCGCTCTTTTGAGATCTACAGCCCAATTTTCATTTGCATTTTTGCTTGCATTATCTTTCAAGATTTATGATATTGTCATTATTATCTCTTGGTTGATAGTGTCATCATTGTTTTGTTACTTGAATTCAAGGAATCTGAGGGAGATGTTCATGGAAATTAATGTATGCTTTGGCAAAATGATTCCGCATATCATACCAGTAGTGGAATTAGACGAAATGGCTTTCTAAGCCCATCATTTGTCATTAGTCTTCAAGGAAGATCATTTATCCTATGCTGAAAAATAAAGATTCTTGACGTTTGATTGATTCTGGAATTCTAGAAGTATTGAATAAAAATTGAGGTAAACAAGTATTTAATAGCATGCAAAAGGTCAATGTATAGGTCGAGAAATGCTATATGATGGTCGTTCTAATGTGAGGTTTTAGTTTGCTTTATGCACACCATGCAATTCATAATTGTATGTTTCTAAGGTACACTTAAGAGTAAATTTACGATGCAAAGGAAGCATGTTGATAGGGCATCCCTTAGTAAGCATAATACTACTAACTTGGGACAAAATTTGTCCAGCCATTATGTACCACACATTTTGTCTCACAGAATTGTTTGCATCAGCTGATTAAGGTAATTGTACTAGTTTAGAAATGATAAATGCAAGACCAAGCTCTTCTCCTAGTGGTGTTATTGTGAGCGAACTAGTAAACAGGGTAGAAGTAGAAGCACAAGCATAGCGAATTATTTGGATCAATCAAGAAAATTGCAATTCGAATTTTTCTGACTATGGATCCATGTTCCTTTGGTTTTAATCCAGGATACACCTACTCCAAGGCTAATGATAGATTATCCTAAAGAATGCATCTTGATGTTTGTAGAGTTGGTATACCAATTTGTCAATGCCTAAACTTATGAGCCAAGCAAAACATATAGAATGTCTTTTGACATTATCGGCTGTACTGTGAAATAATTCTTTATATTGTGCATAACCTCTTGTTAGTTCGTTTACTTGCTAGAAAGAAAAGCACAAGAAGCATTTCCACAAGTTTCCTGAGAAAACTTTTCGGTATCTTATATGCCATTTGAAAATTGTCTTGCATTAATTTTAATGCATGAATAGCACATATTAATAAGGAAAAGAATCATACTATGTCCCCTAAACGTAAGCATCTTGAGTTGAATACACTATCTTAATTGATAAAAGATTACGTGGTTGATGATGTTCGATGCCCCGTTATTGGATCCAAAGAGTTCAAAAAGAATATCAAGTTTAGCAAACAGAGATACGTAAATTTTGGAGTATCATTAGTAATTCATTAATGTTAGTCGTTGGATTGATTTCATCTGACTCACTGGCAGGATTCAGTTATCACTCCATTGGTTGATATAAATGCTGGAATATCCAAGAGAGCTTTTGCAAGGCACTTCTAAAGGAATTGAAATCATCAAAGGATCAGGAGCTTGATGTTTCTTGAACTTCTCCAAATTCTGACAATGTATCCCTGGAATGGTAAAGGTTGTTTGCATATTGGCATTCCGCATTGCCCTGTAATCAAGTCTCTCTCTCTCTTCCTTATTTTCTCTCCTGCTTTTTCCTTTTCTGCAGTTTTCTCCGCATACTTTCGGACTCAAGTGGACTTTTCTTGCTCTCTTGCTCTTCCAGTCTTCATCTCTGCTCTTCAACAGCCTTCGTTCCCTATCTAGCCTTGAGCTTTTCTCTAGGTTTGGAGCTCTATCCTTCGGAAGTTCTTTTAGCTCGCATCCTTGTGATTTGTTCCAGTATTGGTGTTGCATTTTCGACTGCTCGCAAAGCTTTTTAGTTATGGAGACCGATGAAGGACCAGCACGTGCTTCCGTTTCAGCTTCAGTTCGACAAGCTGGCTTCTCAGGTTCAACTCCTGGTGTTCTCTTGCAACCAAATGGGCGGTCAACTTGATTATTCCGACTTGGTTTTTGAAGTTTGCTTGATTTCCTATTGGCAACTGAAGATGGCGAAGTGGAATCCGGAGAAGGATTTGCTAGCAATGGTAACGGAGGACTCGAAGGTGGTGCTTCATCGCTTCAATTGGCAGAGGCTGTGGACAGTCTTCCTTAGTAATTGCTTTGATTAGAGAAAGTTCTCTTCTTAATTCAGCGTGTCTGTTTCTTCAATGATGGTTTGGTGCATTCTTTGAGTCATTGACCTTATCTCGTTTTACTTCATTCGGTTTTCCCAAATGTGCTCCTCTTCCGTTTCTTGAGAGAACCTTTGTAATGGCCAACCTAGCTCGATTTGCGTTCAATGGGGAATTGGACAAATATAGGGGTGAAGTGCTTGAAAGTCTAAATAAGAACATAATGTCGAACTATAGAGTTGGTGTTTTACAGAAAAATGATGAATGAATGAAGGTGATGCAGGTGGAAATCTAGAGGTGACTTGGTTGCAAATAAAGAAGTCCAAACTGATATCAGCTGAATAGAGGGACTTTAGTTATAGGCGTGATAGATCCCTATCAAATTTCTTACAAGGTTGGTGCCTTACGAAATTTTTTCCCTAACTCAACCAACAGTCATATAGACCAACCGGAAGTGTACCATACTGCTGTATTCCCATTTTGTTTCTCTTCTGGGTACACTAGTTAAAGTGCCCATGAAAATAAAGAATTTGAATTGGAGGGGATGTCATTTGTGCTAGATAGACTAGCTATGTCAGATGCAAAAAGGCTTGACGCCCCAATGGAGTTGGCAGGTTTAGGCCCTACAGAATACCATCTCCATGTTGCCAAGCATATATATGGTCTTCCTTAGACTTCTAATGTGGACTCTCATAATGTAATGCTACTTCTAGCTCCTCTTCTTCCTCTTCATGGTTTACCTTGGAAAGGCTATATTTGTACAATGTGAATGTCTTCATAACTAATAGACAAAATCAGCACTTAGTAAGCTTAAGGCTTTAACATTGCTGAAGATATGCACATTGTACATACTGTATTAGTTATGCTGTGTCGATCACAAATTACACCATACAAATACTCTAAGTCCTGGTTTTACATAAAAACTTCAAGTGGTACAAAATGTGACCGACATATCTTCATCAATGTTAAAGCCTTAAGGTTACAAAGTCCCGGGTTTCATAAAATCTTGTATTTGTATGATGTAATTTGTGATCAATACTTAAAAACAATTCATAGACAATTTATTGTCATAAAACTTATTGAACTAAATATAAACAGGTTGAGATAGGTCAAGTTGCTAAACAAGTTGGGACAGTTGTTTTGTTAGATTGCATGACATGACATGGTTACCACTCATGGTCACCCATAATTGTCATATGAAAAGATAAGTCATGACTAAAAATATTAATTCTAATAAAATTAGGAAGTTTGATATAGTGTTTATGATTGGTATTCTATGGCAGATGTTTCGCCTATATAAGAGTGACTTCTCCAAAAAATTGAATGAGACTAGAGTTTGAGAGAATCCCGAATTCATATTTACACTCTATATGGCTTTTTAAACACTTTATTCTCGTCCTCTCCACTTGCTACTTCATGGATTAGAAAGTTTCAGTCCTGAAAGCTTTATAATATTAATTAATGGTTTATGGAGACTAACATACAATCCCTTATAAGGCCAACAAAAGGGTTGTGTTGTGGGATAGTATATCTACCTTTGAAAATTATTAGTTTATATCATAGACCCCTCACTGGTAATATGATTTTTTCGGGATTGTCGATTACAAATCAATTGAAGGGAATAATGGAGGAAAGCATTGTCTTTAGGAAAGCATGTAGACTCATGTGCAATTGTAGGGCTTAAATTTTAAAATTACACATGATTAGATCCCAATCTAATTCCCACTAGACACAATCCGATACAAACTGTAGAGATGTCCCTAGCAAATATAGTTAAACAAAGCATTCCAGCTAAGGTTCATTGAACATGTTTTCCTTCTTGTTCAATCAGTGTTTAGAACCACCTATAATTTATATTATCTTGGTTAGAGCATGTCTAATTGCTAATTAGATTAATCCCTCCCTGTCCCCCCTGACTATAATTGATGATTCTACCCTTTTATTTTTGTAATAAAGAAAGAGAATGGCAACAACCCTGAGATCATCAAGTTCTCTCTCTCTCTCTCTCTCTCTCTCTCTCTCTCTCTCTCTCTCTCTCTCTCTCTATAGTATACATGGAAATGTAAAAAAAACTGCATAAGTGTTTAATTCAATATTAATTAATTTAAGTGGAATGTCACATGTTCATGTGAAAAGAAAAATGATGCTGATTCTTTTCCAACAATTAGCATTATTAGATTGGGGGTCACATTGTAAATCTCAAATAATTTTAATTTTTTTTTATGTTCCTATAAATCAATTTATATAATTCCTTATTGGTTGAGGAATTTGCCTAGTTGGACTTATAACAAAAAAAAATCTGCTACATAATAAAAATAGGAACCTATTAAGACAGAATAAGATAAAATGTTACGATTATTTTTTGTTCGGTCGAACGTTACAATCTTAAGTTGCAATTGACATTTTCAAAGACATTGTTCACTTTGACCAAAGAAAAGAAATCAGTGTTCACATTTGGTTTGTCTTTTAGCCAACTAAAAAAATTCTTTACGAGTTGCCCCAATGTGAAACCGAATTTAAATAATAAAAGTCAGGAAAAAAAAAAAAAAATTGGTGGGTGAGATTTTGGAGCAGAGGACATGGTTTGGTCTGTCTTGGGGACCCCATATCAATCATGACTTCTGTCAAGCGGCCAAAAGCTTTCGAAACAAAAACCCACGTGTTCTTGAAGCACATCACATGACAAAGAAGTATATCTCATAGATTTAAATCCAACAAAAGCAAAAACAATGAATAAATGAATAAAAGTAATAACGCTACAGTGAGAAAAAGAGATTTCTGGCCCATCACCCAATCTGCTTTGCCTAATAAATTCATTTTACTCTATGCACAAAAATTTGCTGAATTTGGCAGATTTAAAAGTGCTACCATCGCAGAATAATATTTATGTTCCTTAAATTAAAAATAAATAAAATAAAGAAACATTATTCATGAGTCTTTTATTCTTTAATATTGTGTCATCCTCTATTTTGATGACGATTAGTGTCACAAAAAATCTTATTTAAAAAAGTTTAAAGTATCATTTGCAGCTCAAATAATAAGGTAAAATCATGTATAAAAAAGGAAAGATAACACATTATTTTGCTTAAAACAGCCATCGATAAACAAAATGATCAACAAATTTATCACTCATTTATAGTACAAGATGACAATATGACAAGAAAAAAGAGATGTCAAAGTTACATTGCTAGCGCCAAAGCATTCGCAATTTTTTATCCAACGATCTCACCTTTCTATCATCTTACTCATCATGTGATATTTACGTACTTGGTTATGTAATAAGTTCTTGGATTTATTAAGATAATCCTTTTCTTTAATTATTGTCAGTGATTTGTTTAGACAACACGAGAGTTGGTGGGTGAGGTCAAAAACGGCAAAATGGACGAGTTCAAAAGCGAAGGCGCTCACTTCAATTATAATGAACTTGAAGGGCCTAGTGGAAAACTTCCATCTCTATATAACAGCCCCTCACCACGAGCAAAGGCTAAGTGTTCACTAAAGCTCCTCAACACGTCACTCATCTCCAACTCCATATCCAAAAGCTTCTTCAAAGCGCCGAGAAGAAGAAGAAGAGGAAAAAGAAGAAGAGAGATGGCGATTTCAAGGAGTGGTAAGATCAACGGTGGAGGCGCGTCATGGAGGATTTCGAGCCGTCCGATCCCGAAGAGAGGGCAAGTGAAGGCAAGGATTGTGGTGGGATTGGCTTATTCTTTGGCTGCCATCTTCTCTCTCCATCTCAGAAACAAATCTACCCAATTTTCGCAGTGATCAAGCGCTCGCCATAGTTTTTCTTCTTCTTCTAGAGATAGAGAGAGAAATGGGTTTTGTACTGCTATTCTTCCTTGTTTCTATTTTTGGAGATCTTAGGAAGAACGGTCTAGCAATTAAGAGTTTTTTTCTTTTTAATTTTGTACATATTTTTGCAGATTGAGATATAATTTTCAAGATGATTTACGGTTCTCTCTTTGAGCAACAAAGTTGTTAGCATTCATGTCCATTGGACAAGATTTGAGCAACAAAATAGTCGATATGATCTCAGGCTTTGCTCTAAATTGAAGTTGTGTTACGATTCGAACTCGAATTTTCTCAACTCCAACACGTTAATCGACCAATCAGTTAAACCAGAAACAAAGTTTTGTACGTTTAATGCACATGATCCAAATCACCACTTAAGTGGCTTTCTTGGGTTTATTTAGAGCTGAATATAAATGGGACAACTGCTAATCTGACCATGTCCCTTGCCCAAACTCATTTCACTTTTCATTTTTTTTTTCTCATGTTCACTGCGTATACAAATCGCTAGTATATTTTGTATATAAGAGCAATACTAGGTATATTAAGAAGGGTTTGCAAAATGGGTATACATAATAATTATTTGGACATTTAAGTAAATGGACCAACGTCGATATCCAACTATAGTTTGTCATATCATTTTGTAATCCAAAATTAATAAATATAGCATTTCTCGTAGGAAGGAAAACGGGAAGGCAATATAGCGAAATCAAGAATGTGCAGAAGGGGCCATCACTGGTGGTGCGGTTCCACAAATACAAATTTGGTCCATCTAGTATTGGGCGAGTCTGACATTAGGACCTTCAATGCTATGACAAGATAAATATGACGAATTTTTGCAAATTTTAAACTTTTTATTTAACAAGCAATATTGTATAATCATGTGTCATGGCTGATTGACCTAGCATTCTTTTCGCCATGTGATCTTGGGAATTTCATCCCTTTCTCACCACACTCATACGAATCATAAAGAGAAGTTCTGGAATTCTATTACTTATGAGATAATAGAAATGAGAAGGGGAGACTCACAACAGATATATATATATATATATATAACTATAAATATAACTGTAAATTTCTCATTAATCTAACGGCGAAAATTCCATCTTCCCATTTACAAACTATCGCATCAATTAGAAAAATACTCTAAAATAATGTACATTTCTCATATTACTCTTAAGAATATTCTAAAGTACTCAAGAAATTCTAAGCCCTTAAAAGCTTTGAGGTTCATTCGCTCATCTTGGATTATAGCTCAGTCCATCGCATTTTGAAAATCTCTTCACCGTGATACACGACTCAAAGCGGAAGTTCTCGTTATGGACGTCACATGTCCCTTCCAATGATTTAAGCGTAGACTTAACTGCTTCACACACTAAACTCTATCATGCTTGTCATCACAAGTTCTCGATTTTTAAAAGAAGTATCGTCAACTTCAATAACCTTTTCAATTGTTTCAGCACACCTTCCATAGAAAAATGGTAAAAGTCATGGCAATTATATCTGCGAATTAAAGAAAAATTGGTGTTAAATTACTGATTAGGTGCGAATCTAATTCTCCAGTAGACACAATCCAACACAACTGCACAGATGTGCCTAGCAAAATACATTTCACTAAGCATTCCACCTAAGGTTCATTAAACATGTTATCCTTCTTGTTCAATTGGTGTTCACACCACCACCTATAATTTATGTAATCTAGGTTAGAGCATGTCTAATTTCTAATTAGATTAATCCGTCCCTTTCCTTCACAGGATTCAAGTGAATGATTCCGCCCTTTACTTGACTTAATAAAGAAAGAGAACGCAACAAGTTTAAGATCTTCAAATTCTTTAATCAATTCAATGTAAATTAGGTTAAATGGAGGGTCACATGGATCACGTGAAAAGAAGAATGATACTGATTATTTGCAACCATTATCAAAATTGAATGGAGGTCATGTTCACATGATCTCAATCAGTTCGAGAATTATTAACATACCTATTACACGGTCGGCCAACGAATTTGTCTAATAGGACTCGCTATAATTTAATCGGCTACATGACAATGTCAATACCATATAATAAAACCTGCTTAAGCCAGAAAAAAGACATCGTGCAGACACCTAGATACGATTGATAGAATGTTACACGTCTTTGACTGAATTGAGTGAGATATAAGACACGTTTCAATCTTACGTTAAAATTGACAATAAAAAAAATTAATTAATTAAGTAATTAAGTCAGTGTTCACATTTGGTTTGCTTTAAGCCAACAAAAGAAAAAGTTCGTTATCAGTTTCACTCAATGTGAAACCCCGAATTTAAATGATAAAGAATTAAGAACAAACTGGTGGGTGAAATCATTATAGTTTGGTACGTCTTGGAGACCCCACATCGATCATGCTGTCTGTCCACCGGTCAAAAACTTTCGAAACAAAGTGCCCGTGCGTTCTTGAACGCCCATCGCAAGCGGAGAAGCATATCTCACAGTTTTTAATAATCTCCTCGGATAGTACCTTATATTTCCACGAATGTAAAGGAATTCATCTTACTAAAACTGCTAGCTTTTTTATTGGAAAATTGTGATTTAGTTTTCGGTGGAGCAAGTAAGAGAAGACAATTTTCTATTGTTCGGACCAAAAATAAATTCAGTCGCACGGGCTACAACAAGGGCTTAGTGTAGTTATATTGATAAAAAAATGACTCGATCGTATGTTAACGGATTAGTCCATTATGGAAACAAGACTTCACAAGTTCAGAGACTTAAGGATGGAGCAAAAACTTTCGAAAAGAAACACAGCTATGATGAGGAGAGTATTATCTCACTTGCAAACATATCTAGATAAGATATATATATATATATATATATATATATAATATAATATATATATATATAATATATATATATAATATATATATATAAAATACATGGTACCGTATGGTGTGATTATTGCTGATTGACAAGAAGAACATATAATTTTCCGAGAATGTATCATTTTGATAATTCTAATAGTATGTTTAAGTGATACAAATTATGACATGGATCTTGCATGTATTTCAAGTCTTGCAAAAGATGAAGTTATAGTTTCAATCCGATTAATTCTTGACAAATTAGTATTTACAATTTATGAGGGTCGCTCAAGTTATATGTGAATTTTTTATTAATAATAAAATTAATTAATTATTTGAACTGCACAAATTTCTGGAGTCGGTTATCACTCATGAATAGCATAGGAAAGATCCGGTACAAAAGCAAATAAATAAATGAAAATAATAAAGCTAGAAAAAGAAGAAATGTCTGGCCCATTGCTAAAAAAATCAGATTAATTTGTACGCACAAAAACTTGCTGTATTCGGCAGATTTAGAGGTGCTGCCTTCGCAGAATAGTTATCTTTACAAGCTTAATTCAATGTTCTCCTATCCTCTATTTTGGTCGAAATTCAAAAGCTCGCACCTATAAAAGTTTAAAGTATTGTTCTCAGTTCAAACAATCTACCCTGTGGACCCTCTTCGAATGGCGGATTTGCGTGGAGGAAGTGTCAAGAAGTGGGCAAAGCAAAGCAAGAGTGAAAGAGGGAAATAAAAGGTAGAAGCGGCAATAACAATAATAGAAGATGCAACCTAAAACTAAAAGGAGAGGAATAGGATTTTTCGATTTAGTTTTTTGACCTGGTCTGATTCTATACTAAGGACTAGGAACTAGACTAGTAATAGCCGGTTTAAAAATTTAGAATCAGAAACTAGATTGGTTCCTACAAGAACCGAACTAGAATAGGTGGAGTAGGGTTGGTCTAGTCCGGTTCTAAGGTTTGCCCCTGAACCGGTGGCAATCCTAACCTTTAATATTGCAAGTCTCAAATGCGTGTTAATCCTAATATGACATACTTGATTATGTAAGCAATTTCCAGATTTATTAAGATAAGCCTCTTTTTTAATTACCTTGGAACTGAGCTCGCCACTATATTTAACATAGCTAGTGCTCAGTGTCTGCTATTTTAATATAACAATCTTAATCATGGTATGACATACTTGGTTACATAAGCAGTTTTTGAGTTTATTAAGATAAATCTTCTTTTTTGTCCCCCGACCGATGCTCACCCCTAACTTTAACATTGCTAGTGCCTAGTGTTAGTTTTTATCCAACAACCCAAATCATATATGACATACTTTCAAGTTTATTAAGATAATATTCCTTTTAAATTACCCTAGACCGGTGCTTGTCCTTAGTTTTGGCAATGCTAGTGCCAAGTGTGTTATTTTGTAATCCAACAATCTTAATCATAGTGTGACATACTTGGTTACGTAAGCATTTCCTTTTTGGTTATTAAGATAACCCTCTTTTTTAATTAGTGGTGATTTCTTAAGACAACACGAGACTTCGTGAACAAGGCATAAAAAATGTTAAAAATTGACAGATCCAAAAGCGAAGAGCCTCACTTCAATTATAGTGAATTTGAAGATCATGTGGTTGTTATCTATATTAGAACCGGTAACCACATGTAAAGGCCAAGTATTCACTAAAGTATTTCAACACATCGCTCCTCTCAAACCTCCATATCCAAAAGCTTCTTCAAAGCACCAAGAAGAAGAAGAAGAAGAAAAGAGATGGCCATTTTGAGGAGCGGCAATATACACAATGGCGGCGTGTCGCGGAGGATTTCGAGCCGTCCGATCCCAAAGAGAGGGCAAGTGAAGGTGGGGATCGTGGTGGGATTGGCTCATTCTTTTGCTTACATCTTCTCTTCCCATCTCAAAAACAGATCTGCTCAGTTTTCTCGGTGACCGAGCATTCGCCTTGCTTCTTCTTCTAGAGAGAGAGACCGGTGTGGTGTTGCTGTTTTTCCTTTTTAGTGTTTTTGGAAATCTTAGCGAGAAGATAGAGCCATTTGGTCTTGTAATTAACAGGTTTTTCTTTTTAAATTTTACACACTTTTTTTGTTCGAAGGAAGTATAATTTTTGCGGATGATTTATGGGTTTGTTCTTCTCTATTTCTCTGGTTGAGCAACGAAGTAGTTGACATTCATGTACAATGGACACTATTTCATCAACAATAGTACCCTATATGTTCTCAAGCTTTGCTCTAATCAGGAGTCATGTTATGATTCAAACTCGAATCTTTTCGACTCCAATACATTCGTCTGACCAATTGCATAAGCCCATGAAGATTGTACATCTGACCATGTCCTTGCCCCAACTCATTTCACTCTTCTTTTCTTATTGCGCTTGCTGACTGCGTATGTAAACCACTAGCATATTACCTAGGTTATAAAAGTGATGCTATACAAAATTAGGAGCACCATTACTGATGGTATGATTTTGTATGATTTTACAAATATGAGATGTGTGTCTAGCATTGTGCAAAAGTGTTAATTAGGACCTTCAATGTTATGGCAAGGTTACGAAGACAAATTTGTGCCAATCTCGAACTTTTTCCTATAACGATTGATGTTATATAGTTTTATTCCAAGTAGAGGTGGCAAATGGGTGGGTCGGGTCGGGTAAGGGTCGGGTCGAAAATGGGTCAACCCATATTCGACCCATTTAACCCGTTTTGACCCATATTCTTGTAGTGTAAATATAGTGACCCATACTCGACCCGACCCATATTACTAAAACCTACTAATATTCTAAAAAAATACCTACGCTCACTTTAAGCTATATGCTAATTAGATAAAAACCTCCAATTAAATTAAAAATAGTAAATAAAATAAAAATTGTTAAAAAACCTATAAATTTAAATTAAAAAATAGTAAATAAAATAAAAATTGTTAAAAAAACCTTAAAAATTAAATTAAAAAATAGTAAATAAAATAAAAATTGTTAAAAAACCTATAAAATTAAATTAAAAAAGTAAATAAAATAAATTTTTTTAAAAAACCTATAAATTGAAATATTTATGAAGAATTAGATTATGCACATGCTTTTCTTATTTAAAGTGAGCATACTATTGAGGTCAAATTATAAATTGAAAAAGAGCAAACAGAAGGTTATAGATAGCCATCTAGCAAGGGTCAACTCATTAGATCATCCAAAAGAAAATTCAAACTAAACAATCCTCAACAAATAAAGTTACAAAAGAAGAAAACGCCAACCAGTCTCACGAACAAGGGTGGAAGGAAATCGAAAGATATCCACATGTGATGTTTTGACGATAAAGTCGCTGTATCATATAAAAGGTGACGAAATTCGAGTTTCTTATATAAGCCAAAAGAAACAAAAATCTGAACTCGAGTCTATGTGTGTCTCTCTCTTGGCAAAGAAGAATATTCTTTGGATAAAATATCAAGACTAATAAAAGCCAGCATCCCCACAACTACTAAGCATCCATAATATCAAAGTCTTAAATTTTGATAGCTCCACCATAGTATCAAAGTCTTCCTGACTGATTGAATATGAATTCATGAACTCCACAACTTGTGCAACAGCTTCATCCTGTTTAGAACAACATATGATAACGACAATAATTTTTCTAGAAACTCATTAAAGCAACAATAAAAAAATCAACTAACCAACCTTAGGTAGCTTTCTAAGAGGATCAGTCAATCTCTTAAGGAGGAAGGATAGGTAGTCAACTCGCAAAGATTCCCTGAACAGTACAATTAAAAAATGATATGGAAAAACCATAGATCTCACCTGCCAACTAGGAACCAAGTATGGCACTCTGAGCTTAACTCCACAGCTCTTTGCTACTAAAATATGGCTGAGTTCATGGACCCCAAGAATCCATTTATACAATAGGATGCTCATATTGAATTATACACTACATAGAAGCCCACCCATTACTCAAGCCAAGTTCCAATCAAAGCTCAAATTGGCCATGACACATGTTAAAAGTACAAAATTCTTTGTTTTCATTCGATATAATAGGCAAAACAAACTCGCACCAATTATGGAGCAAGTGATGAACTACAATAAATTACTGAAATTGAAAAACCCATTTATACAATAGGATGCAGCATTGCATAGTTGAATTCCACGGAGGTGTTTCATTAATCTAAGTTCACATGGAGTGACAATCTATCAGAAGGAGACTAAGACCTAGTTGAGTCCTGGTATCAGCGAACAAATTGTAGTTTGGCTTTGGCAATGATGATTCTAATTTTAGGAGAGTAATCTAAAGGCTGATATCACAGCTTCTCAATACCAAAAGGTGCAGATCAGTGTCATCCAACTGAAATTATGACAAAAACAAAGGCCTAGACATAGCATAACAGCTATGTTACGGACACACAAAAACACTTATCAGCTAAGTAGAAAACTATACAGTGACGAGAGCTTTTCAAAATTCATACCCAAATGAAGGGGCAAAGGATGGACTTGAATCATATAAACTGATTGCATACATAAGTCATACATGCCTTAATGACAACAGAAGTCACACCCTTATCGACGCAGAAATATGTTCCTGATCGGCGAGCATACTGCTCCGAGAACTTCCTCATTATCTCAACAGATTTCTCTGACGGCTCCACTGGAAACAAACCATTAAAGTTCCGTTACATGCGCATTGATAAGCGCAAGAAACGACAAACTCAAATGGAGAAAAGCAGCAAATTTTGATTTTTGACTATTGAAGCTGAGACATGTGCATTAGTCTGGAGTTACTACGAGAGAATGAGAATCAATTAGTCACAGCAAGTACTCATTGAACTTGTGAGCAAAAGGCGGCTTTTTTCCATCCGGAGTAGAGCTCTCCCTCTCTCTCTCTCTCTCTCACCCCTGTGAATCTCCTCTCCTTTTCCCAAACAAGAGAATTGAAAACAATGTAAGAAACTCCTAAATAGAAATTGCATTATTAGCTAACGTATTTCCCAATTCTGACCAAAATTCACACTCTCAAAGCCGCAAACGGAACACCTACAAAATCGACAATGAGCAAACATCTCACAGCCCCCAGCCAACACATTAGCACAATAAAGATCGAATTTTACAGCTAAAAAAGTCCCCCACGGGACTAAACAAATCCGATCAGCCTATACATCAACCAAGGGAAAACAAAGAAAACACTTCAAATCCTCCAGCCATAAGGCCAATGTTCTAAAATTCAGGAACCTTGCACTAGAGATAAGCAGTGAAGCTGTAGAGCTCGTCTTCTGCAGATAACTATCCGATTGCACAAAAAAGAAAAAGCACCGACGCCACCAGCATGAAGAGGACGGCACGCCGAACAGCGCCAAATGATGAAAAAAAAGAAGAAAAAAAGCAAACGAAGAGGACGACGACATTCGCACCTTTGGCTCGGACGACGGGGCCGCGACGGGGGCGGCAGAGGCGCGGCGCGAGGGACGGCAGGCCGATGGCGACGGATCCTCCTCCAACGCCTTCTTGTGCTGTTCCTCAATCTTCGCAATCCAAAGACAAGCGCATGAGGGAAAATTCCGAGAAAAAGGAAAGACGACATGAAGAAAAGAGAAAGGGCAAACACGGCCGGAGAAGCCATGGACTAGGGCACGGAAAACTCACTTCTCCGAGGGCCCCGTTCTTGGCGGACGGCGTGCGATCTCACTCTCGACGCCGTCGTCGTCGTTGTCGTCGTCATCGCGGAATCCCGCCGGAGGGGGGAGCCGCGGCGGCGAGTGGCGGAGGCGGCTTGGTGGAGAGCGGCGGAGGGGGCTCGAATCGAAGGTGTGATGAGCGGCCTCAGTGAGCGGTTCTGTCGAAGCGAAGATAAATGGGTTTCAGTGGACCAGTTTTCACCTCTAGGCTTTAGGTGTCCTGGCCCATTTTCGACCCATATAAAATTGAACAAACAAACGGGTCCAATATGGGTTAATAGTTTTGATGGGCTATTAACCCATATTCGACCCATATGGTAAAAACATGGGTACAATTGCCACCTCTAAAATTTCCAAGCGAGTGTTTCCGTCATAGACAAGACGATTTTATGGTTCACTTGAAATGGGATCTTGGGACAGGCTAAAGGCGACATTTGCATTTACGGGAACATTCTTAATTCGTACTTGTATTCTCATCCGATAACTTTTTCGTCTCTCTTTTCCCCATGGTCCAGCTTGTGCCTTTTGTACGCAAATTGGTCACCCTCTTTTTGCTCGTTGGTCGTACAAGAATTCGAAACGAAGATTGGACGTCACAATGTCATGCACTAGTACATATGTTCGTACTTGTGCTCTCATCTTTAGGGAAAATATGACAAAATTGGGTGCAATTATAGGTCTTACCATATAAAATCACACCTGATCAGATCCAAATCTAATTTTCTACTAAACACAGTCCGACACAAACTACAAAGATGTCCCTATCAAATATTTTTAATCAATCATTCCATATAAGGTCAATTGCAGACTTGAACATGTTTTTAAAAGGTTCAAGAAAGAAACATGCGAAAGAATTATCCTGAAATGGGAGATCCCACACTATTCTCGATATCTCCTTTCTATTTGGAAGATAATGATAAATAGGGAATTATGAGGTTTCACGGTGGAGAAGATAGACTCCATGTTAGCGCAAGCTTGCTTACTCTGGCTACCACCAGATAGACTGATATAATAGCCACCCGCCCTTGGGGTGAGTGAGGATGAGTGAAATATCCATTATATGACTAGTGCGCCTAACAACATTGCTCACAACCGCAGGCTAGTTTCTGTATCCCGGTCGTGAGCAGTGCCATTGAACATGTTATCCTTCTCGTTCAATCCGTGTTCATGATTACCAATAATTTGTACCATCTAGGGTTGGATCATGTCTAATTTCTAAATTCGATTAACGTATCCTTCCCCCCATAATTCTTAATTCATGATTCTGCCCTTAACTTTACTAATAAAGAAACAGAATGGCAACATCTTCGAGATCTTCAAATTCTTAATTAGTTCAATATTAAATAAGTGAAGTATCGCATGGATCATATTGAAAGAATGATGCAGATTCTTTTCCACAATTATCGTGTTAGAATGGAGGTCACATTCACATATTCTCTGGCAATTTAAAACTTTTTCAATGTTCCCTATCGCGTCTCAATTTATATAATTCCTTATATTTAAATTTGCTATATAATTAATGCCAATACCATATAAGGCGACCTGCTTAAAGACAGAACAAGACATGGGAAGACATTCACATAAGATTGATCAAAGAAGTTCCCCCATGTTTGACTGAATTGCGTAAGATATAAGACATTTTTAAATCGTACATTAGAATCGACATTTTTTGAAGATTCGGTTCACATTGACCAAAGACAAAAAAAAAAAAAAAAAAAATTCAGTTTTCACATTTGGTTCGGCTTTAAGCCAACCAAAAGTTATCATTAATGAGTGCGTAGAATTAAAGAATTAAGAAAAAAATTGGTGGGTGAAATCATCATTGCTTGGCCCCTCTTGTATACCCCATATGGATTACGACTTGTGTCAACCGGTCAAAAACTTTCGAAACGAAGACCCACGTGTTCTTGAAGCACATCACAGCACAAAGAAGCATATCTGATTGCTTTTAATCGAACAAATGCAAAAATCAATGGATAAATGAATAAAAGTAATAAAGGTACAAAAAGAGAGAGATTTCTGGCCCATCCCCCGATATTTACCTAATAGATTCGAATAATTTTATGTACAAATATTAGCTGTATTCGGCAGATTTAAAAGTACTGCCGTCGCAGAATAAAGTTTATGCTCCTCAAAGTAAAAAAATAAAGAAAAATTATTTATAAGTGTTTTTATTCATTCATGTTGTGCTATCCTCTATTTTGTTGGCAATTAATATGGCAAAAACTCTGGACTTATAAACATTTAAAGTATTATTCACAAATCGAACAATACCCGAACAATAAAGTAAATCACACATAAGATAAGGAAGATGATGCACTATTTTGCTTGCATAATTAATTTCTATAACATGCAATGACATGATGTTACCAATTAAACTAGCAACGACATAAATAGATTAAATTTCTTATCTAATCAATCATGCTAAAAATCACTAATTAATTCAGGCATGTTTCTTATGTAATAGTAATTAAGCTAATTATGCTCAAAAGATAGGTATCGAATGATAGTAGAGCAATGCGAGGAGAAAGTGATATATCTAATGTATCATTAATTATCAACGAGAAGCATGAGCTTAATGTTATTATTTAGGAAAATAATTGCGTAGTGGGTTATGTAAGCACTTAGATTTACAAAGGATAAGATAAGATAAGATGGCAATTAGTTAGAAAATGTCAAATCAGAAAAGTTGATGGGCCTCACTTCAAGTATAACGAAATTGAAGGGCATATCAGAAAATATTCTCTCTATATAACAACTTTGTCATTACCCAGATTAGACAAAGTGTAGCAGCCTCATAGCTTTAACATATAGCTTTCTCTTCTGAAACATTCTAACCAGCTTTTCTATTTGAAAGCATTTAGCTTCGTTCTTCAGAGGATCGATTAAGCACCAAGAAGGAGAAGGAGAAAGGAGAAGAAGAAAGAGGGAGATGGCAGTTTCGAGGAGCGGCAAGATCAATGGCGGACGTTTGTCGCAGAGGGTTTCGAGCCGTCTGATCCCAAGGCGAGGCCAAGTGAAGGTGGCGATTGTCGTGGAGTTGGCTCATTTGTTTGCCTTCATCTTCTCTCTCAATCTCAGAAAACAGATGTGCTAGTTCTCATTGAGAGAGAGAGAGAGATCTTCCTGTAATTGAGAGGTTCTTGAATTTGCAGAGTGAACAATTTTATGGATACTTGATCCTATTCTCCTTATTCTTTTTTTCTATGGCTATTTATTCGTTTCTTTAAATCTGTTTTTTTTGTCGGAAATATAATGAAGACGAACTAAATTCAATTTTATTTGTTGCAAGCCTTTTGGGGATGTGAGAGGTAAATTCAATTTTAGTTTGTGGCAAGCCTTTTGGGGATATGAGAGGTCGAGACTTTGAACCTGTGGAAATTTGGGGGTGGATCCACCAGTAAAACCAACATAAGGCAAACGAAAAAACGAAACTATCTGATGTAACTATAATTGTATTGTATAATCTTTAAATGAGGAAAAAAAGGGATGTATTGCGTAGTGTTATAATGCATTTGTCATGCACTTTATCCTAAGGAAAAATATTTTATGCATCGGCTATACTATCACTATAAAGTAAATCATTGTATAATATTGCTAAGATGGTACGTATCTTATATATACTTCTTATTTGATCTTTGAGACTCTCATTTGTTAGGATCTCGAACGGTAGAAAACATATTTTCTTAAAGCAACAATCCCTTAATGGTTGGCTGAAGTAATTTCTTGAAAGCAGTTGGGCAGTGCTTATTGAACTTTTCTCAGAAAATTTGATACTTTTGTGGTGATAATCAAATACTCAAAGATTTATGATCAAATTTCAATTTAAATTTTATCAATTTAGGTGCAACTATAGGGACTCGTTGGATCCAAATTTTGCTCTCCATTATAAGACATGACACAGCGAGACACGATCGGAAGCCTCTGGAGCAAACGCAATTTGATCAATGCTCTAGCTGTCCCAGGCGAGTGGGTAACATCTGTGTCCTTTAGGATGCCTGACCCCTTATCTTCTTTGCTATCTCATGGGATGTCACACCCCTGCCCCATCTAATGAAGCCCTACTCGACGACAGATTGAGACATGCAAGCCAGCTAAATAGGATCATGATTTGACAGAACATGATATGCCATCTTTTTCTTTTGTTCGAAATATGCCATCTTTGACTTATGATAATATTATAAAATGGGACAAAATACGAGACAATATTCGAATATTGAATTAGATCTTACATTTGACACGCCTCTCTAAAATGCATCCTCGTCGTTGGACGACGCCCCATATCATGATGCTTTCAAGACGGTCAAAATAAAAATAAGAATAGACAACTAATAAAACCACGTGCTCTTGAAGCACTTATCAAGACAAGGGTATCCCATAAATTATATTTTATCGAAATAATATTTATACAAAGTTCCATATAGATTCTCCAGCCTTGTTTGATTCGGTTTCGGAAAAATATCCTTAAAAAAATAAAAATACTTTTGAATTAAAGGAATTTTCTGAAATGAAAATAGTATTTGGTAAATTATAATTTTAAGTGCATTTGATAAAAATTACATTTTGTAAATGATTTTTGCTAATTTTTTAAAAAGTTTTTAATACTTTTTGTTGGAGGTCGTGTGACCCCTCAAGTGGCGGTCGTTGTCGCACGACACCAACTTCTTTGTCCAAACCCATGGAGAAAATGAAGAAGATGAATAGTGAATGAAGACTAAGAATTGTGTTTGAAGAATGTAACTTCTCAGAGGACTTCCAGACCTACTTTGGCTAAAAGCCTTTAGAGTCATTTTGAAATGTAATTGTATTTTTCCCAAGTTAAGCAAATGATGTTATTTACATCTAGCCAAGAAACTTTACAATCCCAAAGTTCATTTGAAATGTAGAATCAAACAAGGTCTTTCACCTATCACAAAATTTGCTTATTTGCGAATCATAAAAATCAAAATGAAGCAATGGATTCTGTTTAGAACTCTAATAAAATTTTGGCATACGTCTTATGCAGCAAGCTATGATATAAAATTGAGCACGTGAATTAATACTTTTCGTTTATGAACTTTTCGAGTGCTGGTCATGATATCTTATAGTGTACCACATTATACGGTTAATGCCATTAAAAATTTCAAACTAATCTTCATGTCACAAAAATTCCAAGTTGATATCTTTGTCCAAAATGTATCTTTTGTTAACATGTATACGTGACAATGAAAAGTGGATTTTTAGGTTTCTATGTCAAATTCATTTTAATATCATCCGCCACACATGTTGATAGGCATAATTTTAAAGGGATATAGGTGGAATGCTAAGGTAAATTTAGATCAAGAGTATTGGATTTTGTTATTTTGCATTAGTATGGGATTGTAATGGGATAATGATGTGAAATTTTTTGTGTGATAAAAATTAATTTATGTTAAAATTAAGAATACAAATTTGAGATTTTAAATGGAATTACCGCCGCTGCGGGTCAAAATCAAAGAAATGTTTTCAAAACCCGCCACACGCACAAGGTCAAAAAGTCAAAACCCAACGATTCAAATCAGACAAAGCCCATGCAACGTGACAGTTGGCAATGCCAACTTGGTCGACAGGAATCCACAAACCCATCAAGAGAGTCAAACGGTCAAACCAAGATTGCAGTTGTTTATTCCTCACCTCCAACCTATAAAAACAAGGTCACCCTTTCTAGCAACTCATCGACTTCCCAACACTCTCAATCTCATCATAACTCAATAACACCCACGAGAAGAACATCACAGAGAGACAGAGAGAGAAAGAGAGAGAGAGAGAGAGGACATGGCGGATTCAAGAAGTTCGACAGTGAGCATTATCGGTGGCGGCGATGTCGCAAGAGGTGTCATGAGCCGGCCGATCCCGAGAAGAGGCCAGGTGAAGGTGGCTATAGTGGCGGGGCTTGCACACTGGTTGGCCTCCATGTTTGCCGTCCACGTTCAATGCGCCGGTGCTCATTTTTCGTAGTAGGATAGTACCATCAAGATAAACGTCATCTTTTGGAGGAGCGGCTTGTTGCAATCAAGAGGTTCTTGATTTTGTGCGGAGTGAAAGAACTTTATGGACACTTGATGGGATTCTCCTTGTTCTTACTTTTCTTTTAATATGTTGCCTTTGGCCGCAAATAAAAGCGGGATGGACTAAACTCAATCTAGTTTTTTCTTGGGTACTTATTATTTTCTTTGAGATGTTTGAGGTAGAAAGTTTGAACCCTAACTGTGAGAATTTGGGGGTGGGACTAGCTGGTAAAACCAACACGAGGCATTTAGAAAAGCGAGACCAACCCAATTCAATTCAATCTAGCAACAAAAAAGGAAGAGTAACTCTTGAAAATCCCGCTCGAGAGTGAGAAGAATCGGCAACAAACCTCAATGGCAAAATGCTTGAGGATGGAGGAGCGCACTTGGGGCACTTGCCAGCCTTTGAGAAACTGCGGGATCGATCTCGTCGACTAGGAATTTGCCATGATCAGGCGAGCTCACAAGCCGCTTGGCCTTTCTCGTGGCCGCTCGATCTCGCAGCAATCCGCGACCCATTAATCCTCTCCTGTTTTCAATAAAACTCCGACGAAAGAGCTCAATCAACACCGGATATCTTCGAAATTCTTCAATCATCTAGCAAATTATCGTGGTTTTCCTTTGCACTATTATCGAGTTCATATCCCCTTAATTGAACAGTTTTATGGTCGGAGAACAGGCAGCGAACAAATCCATTT
Organism: Eucalyptus erythrocorys; assembly: GCA_014182555.1. Taxonomy (NCBI): domain Eukaryota; kingdom Viridiplantae; phylum Streptophyta; class Magnoliopsida; order Myrtales; family Myrtaceae; genus Eucalyptus; species Eucalyptus erythrocorys. Next base: position 37,441,508 of record CM024601.1, read on the forward strand.
GTCGCCCTTAAAAAGACCCAGAGAAAAAGGGAACAAAATGGCCCTCGGCCCCTCGCCCTCACCATCCGACTCTCTTCTTCCCTTCGTCACTGTCAAGAGGAGGTGGATTTACCGGTTGAACTGAATATATGAAGGATAAATAGTTAAGAAACGGGTAAAGTTCACAAAAAATTTCAAATTTTATCAATTATGACACATTTGCTCCTAACTTTTTTTAGTGACACAAAAATCCCAAATTTATGCTTATGTGACATACTTACCCCAACCTTGTATGACACATTTATTCTAATTTTTTTTTTTTTTTTTTTTTTTTGGTGACATCAAAAACCCCAAATTTGTACTCGTGTAACACATTTTTGAAGATATTCGTTTTTGTTCTCTTTTCGGTTAACGCTTACCTCACGTTCAATGAAATGCCTGCGCCCTCTTTAGCTCTCAGCTTGTTTTGAATGTATGTCGGTCATTAGGGCTTTCGTTTTTGTGGGGTTTCATTTCTGTCGTTGCTTTGCGTGTGGTTTTATTTTTTATTTTTTATTTCCTCAGTTGCCCAGACGGTATCCAACGGTGGTCTAGCGAGCGGCGAGGTCTTGTTTGATGGGGATTGCAAACGGTGGCCGGCGTTGGCCATTAACAAGGCGGCAAGTGGGCCAAGCCGCCAGGCGAAACTTCTTGTTTAATTTCTGTGGGCGGCGACGCTGGTCGCCGGCGGAAGGTTTGCTCCACCCAAGTCACCGTCAACTCTGCTGACCGTCGTTGGCCGAGCTGGGGATTGCTGGGGGATTTGGACTTGGGCTGGTCTAACTGAGAAGTGGGTTGGTGTCCGGTCGGGCTAGGCTGACCGGAGGGGCCTCAAAGTTTGGACTAAGATAGAAGAGTGGGCCTGGGCCTCAGTATTGGGCTTAGACTGGTTAGGCCGGGCTTCATTAGGCCGAGCAACAATTAGGCTAGAGTAGGCTTAGTGGGTTCAAGTTGGTTTAAGTTAATTTGGGCCGGATTCAGTTTAAGGGAGCCGAAGCCCAATAGGTCTTGGGCTCTGACCCATTAGGCACGAGTAAGGTCCCCGACCCGAGTCCCTTTTAAATAAATAATAATAAAATATTAAAAAAATAGAAAATTAGTAATGAAAATGCCTCTCCTACTTATTACAATTAAATCTGCCACGTAATAATAATAATAATAATAATAATAATAATAATAATAATAATAACCTACTTAGGATATAATGAGACATGATGAAGATACGCCTACTAGATTTGATTAAAGAAGTTCATTGATGATAAAATGCGCAAGTTAGATCCATCTTAGCTATATAGCTCATATTGTTGATTGATTTGAGAATAATTTGATGAGTCCTAAGAAATTATGTCTAAATTACTGATCGTTCGAGTGCTTGTTGTTTCATCTCCTGTTGACCTAGAGTCTCTCTCAATCTATGGTTGAATTGATTCCTGTCTACACTTGTTTATATATTCTGGTCCTCAATTGCCAAGTGTTGTTATATCTTGTGAAGCTGAGTTGATTGTATGGATCTCTCTTAATGCCTTGTGTGATGGAAAGGAATGAATCCCGACAAGAAATTCACGTGTATTCTTGCAATCTATACTTGGCATGGACAGTGGTCGAGGGGTCTTGAAGCAACCGTCAGCGAACATGGGATTGAGCTCATGAAGTAGAACTTACTGCTTTCCATATCAGTGAATATTGAGGTAGCACCGAAATCAGCAGACGAAAGCAGGTGTACCATCTTTAGAGTCCTTGAGAACTTGCCGGAGGATTTGCATAGGCGTGCGGGCCTCTCACGTTGTCTCTATTGGCCCGTGCCACAATAGAGAATCGCAGTTGTAGGTGTTTCATGGGCACAAGTGGAGATTTCTCTACATTATGCTGGACCGAATTAAACCGTACGGTATCCGCCTCAAAAACATTACCGATTTAGGGCGTGTTTGTGACGATTATGTTCTCGGAAACAGATTCTGATAAGAAATTATTCTTTTTAATTCTGTTCTCGAGAATAATTTTTAAGCATTTTAAATCGTTTGGTAAATGTTCAAAATTTCGATTTTGGAATAGAATTGTTTTGGTACCATGTTCATTGATTATGTTCCAAATCAATTTCTTTTAATTTTTAAATAAATTTTTCTTTTTTTTTTTTTTTTTTTTCCTTTTGCTCTTATTCTTCTTCTTCTTTTTCTTCTTCAAGTGGTCGGTCGCGGGCGGGGACCCGACCAAACGAGGGCCGACGACCTTATCGAAGTGTTGCCGGCCCTCGATAAGGCTGGGCCCTCATTGGCTGAGCCTTGTCGGTAGCTAGGCGAGGCTCAGTCTTGCCGATGGCTGGGCTTGCCTCTAGCGAGCTCACCAGATCTCGCCTTGGCTTGGCGAGACTTCGGCGAGCTCATTGGACTGGTTGTCGGCGACCAGCGGATGGCGGCGGACGACAATTGCGGGATGACGGTAGAATAAGAAGAAGAGAAAATGGAAGAAGACTTGATTCTTATATTTGTTCCCGGAACGAGAATTATTATTATTATTTTTTATTCTTGATTCTACTCCAAATCTGTTCTCGGGAACAAATTTGTTCCCGGAAACAAAAATTTTACCGAACATGATTCTGTTCTCAAACTGCTCCCGATAACAAAAAATCAGAATCAGTTACTATTCGGATGATTACCAATCAGGGCCTTAATGGCGCAATAAGAGAAAACGATATGGCAGTGCTACTCGGACAACACCTACAATTTCAGCTGATGTGACCTTATGGAAATGATAGTTCTCAACGGATACTTCATTGTCGAGCCCTTCAGTCAAATTGCAAAATATAGCTCAACAATATTCTATTCATGAATTCATTCATGATTGCTTGGCTTGCGTGAGGTACGTATGAGAGGAGTATCAAGTACCTTATTCTGTTCTCGAAAATTTGTTTGAGGCAGGGAATGTTCCAAAAGTAACCAAGTCCGTGGCCGATCTTGCCTTCAATTTCTTCGAAGTGTTTTTGATCTTCTTAACAATGGCAAGAAAATAGGGTGCCTCTAAAAGGAGTTCACTTGCTAGATACATATAGTCTGACGTTAATGTTTTGGAAGTCAGTTATCTAGTAGAAGGAGCTCATGTTATTCTGTTATTATATATGTAACGAGCTAGTGGGAATTGAATCCAAGCCCAGGCAAACCAAGACCTTTCTGGGAGCACATTTGACAGCGGACGCAATTCAGGAAGGTCCTAGCTTGACTAAGATTGAATCTAATTCTCACTTCGTGGAGCTTGGAAAGAGATCTAATAACAGCATAAGATGAGCTCTCGTTTATTCGGTAACTCAGTTGTTGCTCTCAAAACACTAGGGTCAGACCGAAATGTATCTAGTAAATACACTTTTTTTTAGGCACGCACTTCCCTCGCCATTGTCGGGAAAATCAAAAACACCGGAAGAAACTGAAGGGAAGATCACCCACGAGCTGGTTCCTTACGGAACATTGGTCGCCTCAAACAAGTTTTTGAGAACAAATTAAGGTATTTGATTCTCTATTCGTACAAAGTCTCGTGCAAGAGAAATAATCATGAATGGGTTCATCAATAGGACTTTGTATGCATTTTGCAACTTGACGGAAGAGCTCGGCTATGAAGCATTTGTTGAGAACCATCATTTTCGCGAGTCAAATCAGCTGAAATTGTCGGTTCCGTTTGAGTAGCAATACCGGATCATTTTCGTCTTGGACTTTTTTTAATTTTCTTTTTCTTTTTTCTGTTTTTCTTTTTCTCTCTTCCCTCCACTGGCTATGGCGGAGATCGCGGGACTCAAACGAAGGTCAACAAGAAAAGAAAAAAAGAAAAAAGATATAAAAAATCAAAGAAATTGAAAAATATGGTAATAATTTTTTTTTGACTAACATAGCCCTTCTCCGATAGCCGAAGTAGTTACTAGCCGATCAAAAGCTCTTATTTAAAGAGAAAAATTATCAAAAAAATCATAAATTTATTGCAACTATGCAAATTTAGTCATAAACTTATTTTTTTTTTACCAATTGAGTCCTACTTTTTTTGCAATTATGCCGGTTCAATCTTTTCGACCAATATTGGTTGGTTGGCATTGAGATGGCCGTTGACCGGCACTAGTGACAATTTTTTTAATAATATTTTATCTTTTCAAATTATTTTATTAATTTTGTATATATTCTTTTTCTCCTCCCACCTCCTTCGTCCTTCCTCCCTCTTCCTTTGGCTTCGGCAACCGACCAAAAGGAAGGGCTGACTAGTCGCCGGACCGAGGTAGCCGGGCGAGCTCGCCCGGCTACTAACGAGGCAAACCCTCACTATCCCTGGGTTTGGCGAGGGTTCGCCTTGCGATCATTGGGCGAGGACTTGCCTTGCCGTCGCTAGGTGAGGGCGAGCTCGCCTAGCCACTGGCAAGGCGATCCCTCGCTAGATCCAACAAGGGGGGCCTCACCGTTGCTAGGTCTAGTGAGACGGGCCCTCATTGAATTCGGCGGGAGCTCGCATCGCCAGTGGCTGGGTGAGCTCACCCGGCTACCTTAGTCCAGCGACTAGCCAACCCTTACCTTTGGCTAGTCATCGAAGCCAAAGGAAGAAGGAGGGAGGAGGAAAAAAAGAATAAAATAATTAATAAAATAATTTGAAAAAAAAATATATTATTAAAAAAATTATTGTCATTGCCCGTCAACAATCAGCCAATTTTGACCGAAATGACTGAAATGGAATATTTACAAAAGATCTAGGACTTATTTGACTAAAAATATAAGTTTAAGACTGAATCAATAGGTTTAAGACATTTTTGGTAATTTTCTCATTATTTGAGATAATTTGGACATTTCAAATCCTTATTTGAAACAATTTACTTTAGCCATTATTTAAAAAAATGATGGCATTTGAGACTAAATTTAAAGTATTCGCACAATGTGCATCTAATAATTCATTTGTTAATTAACAATTGAAAAGGCAAGATAGATTGTCACAAGCATATTACAAGTATTGTTAGATTTAACTGGGTGTATTAATTACCGTACGTCAACGCTCCTGTATTATTGTCACAAGCAAATTCAGTAGGGCCTAATTCCCGTAAGAGAGTTTGATCGGAGCTAAGCCAAGCTTGATCGGTACTTTTCTATGCGCGCATCTCTCTCCTTTTGAGGATCTCTCCCTCGCGACCGATCTGGAGACGCATTCAGGAAAAAGCAGAAAGTTGGACAGGTTCTATAATGCGAGAGAAAGGTCAAAGGCATAGGGGGTAAAAAAAAATCAGACGCGTCTCAACAAAAGACATGTCTGCGACCCAAAAAAAAAAAAAAAAAAAAAAAAACAAAACAAAACACATGTCGACATGTCAATTCCCAAGGTAGTCACAATAATCGAAATGTCGACATTTTCCTGACTTTTGCAAAAGGGAAATGGAGGATTGGAGTGCTTAAAACGGCAGAAAAACGGGGTTAAAAAAGAAAAGAAAAAAGAAATGGAGTGCTCAAAACAGCACGACTTGCTAGATATGGATCCCACTGAAGATATCACGGAGGTGATTATGGGGGGAGAATGACACGGTGTGAGTTGATTGAGGCAATCTGATAAATTCTAGTACAGTACCGGTTGTCCAATGTGGTGGTGGTGGATGATGTACAGGAAGCACTCGTGCTCTCCACGGCTGTCCCTAAAGTTTCGCATGTTCGGACAAGAACGGCTTTTTTAGTTGTATCTCCGCAGAGTATGGAACCAAATTTTCCACCTTACAATTAAAGTAGACTTTTTGCATGCCTTATGCAGTTCGGCTATCACAAGCAAGACCCTATATATATTCATGTCCAGCGCAGGTATCTTATCATCCACTTCTTAGTATTACACTGAGAAACACACTCACACTTGCAATTGTGCAATGGCATTTTCTCTCAAGAGTGAATTCATCATTGCCCTTGCTCTAATTCTCAACGCTTGGGCATGGCGTGCCACTTCAGTCCGCACATTGCATGAATCCAACATTGCCGAGCAGCACGAGCAATGGATGGCCAAATATGGTCGGACATACAAGGACCAAGAGGAGAAGGAGAAACGCCGGGCGATTTTCAAGAAACACTTGCAGTTCATTGAGGATTTCAATGCATCCGGGAATCGGACTTTCAAGTTAGGCATCAACCAATTCTCGGACTTGACTGATGACGAATTCATTCAGAGCCACACGGGATACTTGGCGTCCAAGCAAGTGAAGTCCCACAGAAATGCGTCATTGAGCCAACAATATCCGAGTGGGGATGTTCCTGAGAGCATCGATTGGGTGGAGAAAGGCGCCACAAATCCAATCAAGAACCAAGGCCGATGTGGTAAGAATCTAAACGTCCTGTATGCATCCAATAGTGATATCAAGTTTGACTTCTATTTAGAAATAAGTTTTGGAGCCCAGCTTTGTCGAGAATTCAGATACCAACGGTAACAAAATGTGAAAAATACTTTGTATTTACCATGTCGACAAATTTTATGAATGCAGGATCCTGTTGGGCATTCTCAGCAGTCGCAGCAGTAGAAGGAATCACGCAGATCAAAAGCGGTAAACTGCCGGTACTGTCTGAGCAACAACTAATCGATTGTGATACCACAAACAATGGCTGCGAGGGCGGTTCTCCTGCCAATGCTTTCCGGTACATCATCCAAAACCAAGGAGTGACCTCTGAGGATACATACACGTACCAAGAGATGGACGGGACTTGTGACTTAACGAAAGAGGCCCAACAGGTGGCACAGATCACGGATTTTGCAGACGTGCAGCCTGGTGAGGACGAGCTCCTGAAGGCAGTTGCAAATCAGCCGGTCTCGGTCGGAATCGCCGCAGGTGGGCAGGAGTTCCGAAGCTACAGCGGCGGAGTGTTCAACGGGGATTGTGGCGAGCAGCTGGACCATGCAGTCGTTGTGGTCGGGTATGGGACGAGTGAGGAAGGAAAGTTCTGGAAGATCCGAAACTCCTGGGGTGAGAGTTGGGGTGAAGATGGTTACATGAGGATTCAAAGAGGTGGCGAAAGTTCTTACGGATTATGCGGGCTCGCATCGCAAGCTTCTTATCCGATTGCATGAGAATAATTAAAAGATACATACACAAAGTACGACCATCATGAGACTACGAGTTGCTCCTTTTCTCCTAATGATATATTCGTGTGTCTGTCTTCATTGTTTAGCTATATAGTGTGGTACTTGTGAAGGAGGCAATTATGTAGCCACTAAGTTATGTGGAGGATCACATATGAATTCTCCGTTTTGGAAAGATCTTGATGCCATCAGCACAATTACCCAATATTAAATTATTAACGTCACCTTATCATGAGTTCTAATCCCTCATATAAATTTCTCATACCTATAATCTCATATTAATTAGATTTTGATATTTCATTTTTAGTTAGATTAGATTCGAAAAACAAATAGTAATACTATTATGTGAAATACTCTTCATTTAAGGCCAAAATCTTTGATATAATAATGATGATGAAGAAGATATTAAGAAGATAATTTAACGGTAAGTGTTGTGACCTAAATTTTCCGTGACATGCGTTGAGGCAAAAAAAAAAAAAAAAAAAAAGGTCTATGGGTATTGCTTAAAAGGCGAGCCCATAGGCCATCGGTTTAATTACGGGATTTCCTAGGCCCATACCTCACGTGACATTTGAATTTCTCATTTTAACATTCTTTAACAACCCAAGTATGTGTAGGAGTCGTTATTAGCCGATTGGAGTTAGCTAGAACCCAATCAATTTCTATGCAACTAGATCTTCTAAGCATAGGGACTTGATTACATTAATGTTACTATTAGTATCTTTTCGGTACCTAACTAGATGGTTGTTTAGTCTAAGTGATCTTACACTATTGGTTATTTTGATTAAAATCCAAAAAGGTCTTTCAAAGCCACTATATGAGCATGCAAACATCTTTGTTTTCATTAGGATTTTAAACTAACGCTAACCTATTCTAGGAAAGGAAATAACACTCAATTTATTGTAAAGTGGTGCAATAAGTAAACATTCAGATATTGAAAGCAGCCAGGTTAGTAAACACTAAAGCAAACAGACAACTTCTGAGTAAAGTATGAGAAAATAAAGCCGATGCAACATTGGATAAAGAATACCACATGACCTCATTATGAGCCTCGGGACAGTAACCCCATGAGCTTAACATTAAAAACCAATTCCAAACGTTGGGCTAGACTAAGGTGAGCCTAACTCTACTGATTTTAATCCATGATTAGACTAACCTAAGCTAAATAACCGTTATTCTAAAAGAGTGATTCTTAGTCTTGTTTAAGTCTAATCTAATTAGGGCCTAAAGTTGTGAGTCTAACCATACTGAACTAAGCTAAACTAAGCTAAACTAACATCTGCCTTGGATCGCCATGGGTTGGCCTTCAATCATCGAGCTATCGGCCATCTCTCGAGATGTCGCTTCTCGTCCATTCATTCATCATCAATCAGAATATGTCATAAATCAAAGCAAGCAATCACCAAAGTTCATTCAATCACCAATTGCCTCAGGATCGACTTTGAAGTCAAACATGCGTTTCGATATTCCCCAATACCACAACTATGAATCCAATAATCATTAATCGCCATTTGCGTTAGCAAAACAGTAGGTTAAGATAATCAACCCTAACTAAACTCTAATTACCTTCCAGACTGCCCACGGAAAGACACGCATCGAGGTTCTAACGTGTATCTAATCATTCACATGCAAAATTGAATTTAAACATGCAATTTAGACGAACCAACCAATGAACATGCAACCAAGCTTGGGGACCAGTTACAATAAAAGACAAGAAATTGCATTTTCCTAATTCAATTTCTAATTTATGATTTTTTTAAAATAAAAGGAGTCGAAGAAGCCTTTATTTAATTTTTTATTTTATTTAATAACCTCTCGCCTGTACTTTTGCTTTTTTTTTTTAAATTAACTTTTATCTTTTTATATTTTTAATCTAATTTAATTTAAATTTAAATTAAAAATGTCTTTGGATGAAAATACCCCTACTTGGTCGAAATATTTTGCTAGCCGACGTTTTGGACATTTCAAATCCTTATATGAAATAATGTTTACTTCAATCCTTATTTAAAAAATAATGACATTTGATACTCTTATTTAAAATTTTCCTACAAGAATTTGCATTTAGACTAATTTTAAAGTATTCGCACAATGTGCATCTAATATTTCATTTGTTAATTAACAATTGAAAAGGCAAGATAGATTGTCACATGCACATTACAAGTATTGTTAAATTTAACTGAGTGTATTAATTATCTGTACGTCAACGCTCCTAGTTGGAGAGCATCCTTTAAACAAGAACATATCAAAATTTAGAGAAAAAGAAGCACTTCTACTGTATACGGAGGAAGGACGCACCGGGGAACACGGTTTTATGAGTAAAAAGTTCTTTTGTGTATAGTAAATTTTATAAAAATGAAATTGGTCAAAGGAAATCTTTATGATAAATTTCCTTATGGGTTTATTTGATGGAATTTTATAAATTTTGAAGGCCAATTGGTTAATCGCGACTGGAATGTAATAGTGTTGGGACAGCATTTTAATTGTTGTATTTAATTAATTAAATTGAATCTGACCTGGAGACGCATAATTGGACAGGTTCTAAACCGGTTTGGAATCATTTGTTTGCTGTGAAGTTAAAATTCTATCTTTTATGTAGTGATTATTTAGTTTAAGATCTTGACTGATATTTTTTTCCATATACCAAGATGATATTGGATATGTGCATGTGCACCATGTATGATTTAGCCATGCATTGATAACTTTCGGGATGCCCGGCGGGGAGTGAAATGCCGGATGCCCGGTAGGCAAATTCCTCGGAGTTGAGATGCCCGGAGCCTGGAATGAATGTCTCTACTAAAAAGGCGGGAAATGCCGAAAGGGGGTGCGGAAGCATGGTGTGTGCCGGGGTATATGAAAAGCTTTCATGGTACTTTGGCTTGTATGCATGGATATGAGCATGGATTGTTGTGTATGCATGTGCTGATATCTAATTGGGCATGGCTCCTTGGAATGGTATGCTGTGTTAGTATGCATCATGGCATGATGTGTATGGTGATATGAGGCCATTTGATATGGTGATGTTATGTATGCTCTCCCATAAAGTGAAATATACGGTATTAAAAGTGAATACATAAATGAATAAATTCCTATGGCATTTGACAATTTTATGCATTTGAGTAGCCATAGGGAATTATTTATTTCTTGAGCTCACCCCTTTTGGGGACTAACATTTCAGCTTAGAGATGCCGATTCCTCATCCACGGTTCTATCCCCTATTGATGTGGAGGTATTCCTCATGTCCACAATTTCTCCGAGTTCGTGCACTTATGAGGTGGGTCTACCTGGTGGCCGGTTACCCAGGGAGTTCATCTCCATTCATTGGGGTGATTGTTACCACCTCCGCCACGATGCGCGAGTGGGTGTACAATGATTGATTTTTGGAAAACCAAGGAGGGATGGGTCACTCTTTTGAAGTCTTCCGCAAATACGTCTGATATATATTTAAAAAAAAAAAAAAAAATTTTAGATCCACGTATTTATTAGCTTAGTTAAAGAAGATGAATGGCCTTAGGGTCACAGGCAAATTCATGTAGGGCTAATGGGGGTAGTTATTACTGAAATAATTTTTTATATGCTGGAAGATATCTTGGAGCATCCAATATAGGGAATTTGATGGAAGACTCTCCTTCAATTTTGAAGTTAAAAGCCACCCCTCCCTTTGATGGAATGAAACAAATTTTCAGGTTGTTGGAGCTGTAATGATGCCTTTGGATGTCCTTGGATGAAAATACCCCTACTTGGTCGAAATATTTTGCTAGCCGACGTTTTGGACATTTCAAATCCTTATATGAAATAATGTTTACTTCAGTCCTTATTTAAAAAAATAATGACATTTGATACTCTTATTTAAAATTTTCCTACAAGAATTTGCATTTAGACTAATTTTAAAGTATTCGCACAATGTGCATCTAATATTTCATTTGTTAATTAACAATTGAAAAGGCAAGATAGATTGTCACATGCACATTACAAGTATTGTTAAATTTAACTGAGTGTATTAATTATCTGTACGTCAACGCTCCTGTATAACTGTCACAGGCAAATTCAGTAGGGCCTAATTCCTATAAAAGAGTTTGATCGGAACTAAGCCAAGCTTGATCGGTACTTTTATATGCGCGCATCTCTCTCCTTCTCTCCCTTTGAGGGTCTCTCCCTCGCGACCGATTTGTAGACGCATTCGGGAAAAAGCAGAAAGTTGGACAGGTTCTATAACGCGACAGAAAGGTCAAAGGCATAGGGAAAATAAAATAGAAATCTGACGCGTCTCAGCAAAAAGAGCATCTGAAAAAGTGAATGTTGATGGTGCCTACCATACCGGCTCCCTGGAGGGATCGGTGGCTGGGGTTTGTAGAGACTACACAGGACGATTGGTAGATGGTTTCTCCCAAACCGTCGGGGCCTCCTCTGCATTCCAAATGGAGATTCAAGCGCTGATTGTGGCTCTTAGATTTCTTATTCAAACAGGGTGTTCGACGACTCACCTTATTGTCGAATCCGACTGTCTTCAGATGGTTGAGGCGGTTGACGATCCTCTTCGCGTCCCCTAGCCTTCTCGTTTGTTGTTCGTGGAGGCGTCTGCTCTGTTACGCTGCTTCAAAACCCTAAAGATTTGCTTCTGCCGTAGAGAGGAAAACGCTGTAGCGGACTGGGCCACCCGCGCGCATGGGCTGAAAATTCTCCCTTCAAATTGGTCTGCTTCGCCCCCCCTTTCTGTTCTCTCTTTTATGTACTGATGCGCTAAACTGTAATTCCCCCTTTGTTTCGTAATGTTATTTTCTAGTTTTTTCCGACCAAAAACAAAGACGTCTGTGAACCAAAAAAGAAAAGAAAAGAAAAAACACATGTCGACATGTCAATTCCCAAGGTGGTCACAATAATCGCCACCAAAGAGCAATGCTCAGGACATAGTTATCGACATTTTATGACCCTCGATCTTAACAATACATATCCGTAGGGTTAAATCAAGAAATACCGAATTGTAAGCGAATAGTGGGTAATCATTTAAGAAACCATCTATTCGATACATCTCTATTCATTTTGTCGATTCACGGTCATTATATTTCACCCGTATGTAGTTTTTATCTTAGTTCATTTTTATCATAATTTCACAACAAATAGATGAGAATTTGTAAACTACAGACCTGCCAAACATAATGCATAAACACTCTTTCTTTTCTCTTTGTTTTTCTTTTAACATTCGAATCATTTACTTATCATTGAGATATATTTACCTTCGATCGTGGGCACTCGAAATCGAGATACATTTCCCCCAGAGCTTTTTGTTTTGCAGTTTTTCATGAAATTACAGGACTACGACTAGATTAATGCTGTTGCACACCATCAAATTCACTTTAAATATCATCCTCATCATTTCATGTATATCTCAATCGGTAATGTCAAATACCTTTTTGCTAAATCGTGTTCAGAAAAAAAAAAAAAAAAAAAGAAATTCGTACACGATATTTCAATGCAGGATGCAAGTTTAAAGCAGGAGATTATTTCTACTTGATAAATCTTTCAACTAATAGCCTTTGGTAATTGTCATATTCCTCAAAATTTGCAAATTATGCAAGCATATAAGCACATATCATGACTTTTTATTGATTTCAAGCCTTCTCGGAATGCATAAAATGCATCTAAGCACAAACTTAGGTCTTCATTTTATCAATGTAAATTCAAATTGTGTTGTTATAATTATCGTATATCAACATTGTCAAGTCATATATTATAAAATACCATTGCCGGCCCATTTTCTAACGATTCGAACTTTTAAGATAATTTGTCTAACACGGTATAAGACATACCTGTAATATCAAAGCACGGGTCAAGGATTTAAATCCCTACACTCCTCAATTTTCTCGTACTCGTTGTTCTCATTATTCTGTCTATTTTCCTTTTCCGTAATCATCCTCTTAAATCGCATGCCATAAATACATTGACCGCCCACGTTCTATTAGGTTAAACTTTTAGGAAAATATGATTTGTTTCACAAAGTTTATTTTTACGTACAATGACTACCGGAATATGTGAAAACGGACATTAACTGAAGCAGAAATCAGAAAAAATAAATAAATAAATAAATGAAAGAGGAAAAAAAAAAAAGAATTTTACTCTACCATAAAATGAAGAAAAGATGACCGGCATAGTTGACGATTCCTTCTCCGATAATAACGGAAATGGATAATTTGGTGGCTTATCCCAGACACGAAGAAAGCCTATCTTGAGCTGATTCGACTTATTCCTACTCAGTGTAATTTTTTTTTCTTTTTTTTTTTTTTGCCTCCCCACCTAAAATATCGCTAAGACCGATCGAATTTCACATGGGTCGAGTTCTAATTTCACCACAGTTGTCATCATCTTGTCTAAATCTGATTTTGGCTGGCAGACGACATTCCACGATAAGAAAATGATACGCTGGCAAGAAAATCCAGTCGGGGAGAGCAAGGGTACACTCAGAATGTTATGCAGTCTAGATTCTATTCTTCTGTCAAGTAACTCCCGCGGATCTCCAGATCTGCCCTTAGCTCTCGACTTCTCCTCTGGTCGGCTGGCTTGGCATCGGGACTACGCTAAAGCATATGGTGGCGGGCAATGCGGCGGAGATCATTTTCATGACTTTTGCAAAAGGATAAAGGGAGGATGGGAGTGCATAAAACGGCAGAAAAACGGGGTTAAAAAAGATTAAAAAAAGAAGAAGAAATGGAGTGCTGAAAACAGCACGACTTGCTAGACATGGATCCCACTGAAGATATCACGGAGGTGATTATGGGGGGAGAATGACATGGTGTGAATTGCTTGAGGCAATCTGATAAATTCTAGTACAGCACCGGTTATCCAATGTGGTGGTGGTGGATGATGTCCAGGAAGCACTCGTGCTCTCCACGGCTGTCCCTAAAGTTTCGCATGCTCGGACAAGAACGGCTTTGTTCGTTGTATCTCCGCAGAGTATGAAACCACAATTTCCACCCTTACAATTAACGTAGACTTTTTGCATGCCTTATGCAGTACGGCTATCACAAGCAAGACTATATATATTCATGTCCAGCTTAGGCATCTTTTCATCCACTTCTTAGTATTACACTGAGAAACACACTCACACTTACAATTGTGCAATGGCATTTTCTCTGAAGAGTGAATTCATCGTTGCCCTTGCTCTAATTCTTAACGCTTGGGCATGGCATGCCACTTCAGTCCGCACATTGCATGAATCCAACATTGCCGAGCAGCACGAGCAATGGATGGCCCAATTTGGTCGGACATACAAGGACCAAGAGGAGAAGGAGAAACGCCGGGCAATTTTCAAGAAACACTTGCAGTTCATTGAGGACTTCAATGCATCCGGGAATCGGACTTTCAAGGTAGGCATCAACCAATTCTCGGACTTGACTGATGACGAATTCATTCAGAGCCACACGGGATACTTGGTGTCCAAGCAAGTGAAGTCCCATAGAAATGCGTCATTGAGCCAACAATATCCGAGTGGGGATGTTCCTGAGAGCATCGATTGGGTGGAGAAAGGCGCTGCAAATCCAATCAAGTACCAAGGCCAATGTGGTAAGAATCTAAACGTCCTGTATGCATCCGATTATAATATCAAGTTTGACTTCTATTTAGAAGTAAGTTTTGGAGCCTAGCTTTGTCGAGAATTCAGATACCAACGGTAACAAAATGTGAAAAAGTACTTTGTATTTACCATGTCGACAAATTTTATGAATGCAGGATCCTGTTGGGCATTCTCAGCAGTCGCAGCAGTAGAAGGAATCACGCAGATCAAAAGCGGTAAACTGCCGGCACTGTCCGAGCAACAACTAATCGATTGTGATACCACAAATAATGGCTGTGAGGGCGGTTATCCTGGCAATGCTTTCCGGTACATCATCCAAAACCAAGGAATCACCTCTGAGGATACATACACATACCAAGAGATGGATGGGACTTGTGACTCAACGAAAGAGGCCCTACAGGTGGTGGCGCAGATCACGGATTTTGAAGACGTGCAGCCTGGTGAGGACGAGCTCCTGAAGGCAGTTGCACAGCAGCCGGTCTCGGTCGGAATCGCTGCAGGTGGGCAGGAGTTCCGAAGTTACAGCGGCGGAGTGTTCAACGGCGATTGTGGCGAGCAGCTGGACCATGCAGTCGTTGTGATCGGGTATGGGACGAGTGAGGACGGAAAGTTTTGGAAGATCCGAAACTCCTGGGGTGAGAGTTGGGGTGAAGATGGTTACATGAGGATTCAAAGAGGTGGTGAAAGTTCTTACGGATTATGCGGGCTCGCATCGCAAGCTTCTTATCCGATTGCATGAGAATAATTAAAAGATACATACACAAAGTACGACCATTGTGAGACTCCGAGTTGCTCCTTTTCTCCTAATTATATGTTTGTGTGTCTGTCTTCATTGTTTAGCTATATAGTGTGGTACTTGTGAGGAGGCAAATATGCAGCCACTAAGTTATGTGGAGGATCACATATTAATTCTCCGTTTTGGAAAGATCTTGGGGATAAGGACACTAATGGTGTCAAAAGTTGTGTACGGCGCTCACTTTGGTGCCAAAAGTTTCCGCCGGATCACTTAAGTGCCAAATCGGAGAAAAAACGCTCACTTTGGTGCCACCGGCGACAAATTCCGGCCAAAATATTACGTGGCATTTATATTTAAAAAAAAAAGTCGACAACTCTTATTATTGTCCACGGTGGATGGCGTAAACGATGCCGTTTCCTTCTCTTCATAAGAAACGACGTGGTTTTACCATTCCACGTGGATTACCTACAAAATGCTCGTCGTATAGTTACGGTAAAAGACGACGAGGGCGAAAAACGGTGTTCGTATAGGGTTCTCGCTCGACGCCGCCGGCCGTAGCTCGCTGACCCACCGTCGTTCACTCGGCCGCCGTCACTCGGCCACTGCCGTCGCTCGGCCACCGCCGTCGCTCGGCCACCGCCGTCGCTCGGCCACCGCCGTCGCTCGGCCACCGCCGTCATTGGCTGCGTCCTCAGCGCGCTTACTCGGGTTTGTCAATTTACTTTGCAATTTAGGGTTCCGACGGGCAAGTTAGGGCGTGGAGGGCAAATTGAGGGCTCGGCTCGGGGGAAAGTGGTGGGGAAAGT
Organism: Eucalyptus erythrocorys; assembly: GCA_014182555.1. NCBI lineage: Eukaryota > Viridiplantae > Streptophyta > Magnoliopsida > Myrtales > Myrtaceae > Eucalyptus > Eucalyptus erythrocorys. The sequence continues at coordinate 37,457,691 of CM024601.1, forward strand.
GATGGGGAAAGTCGTGGGGACCGAATAGAAAATTTGAGGGTTTCGTTGTTTATTCCCTTTCATTTGTGGGTACCGAATAGAAAAATAAGGCGCGGAGGGGAAAATGGGGCTCGACTCGGGGGGAAACAGTGGTGGGACCGAATTTATTTAATAAATTGGACTGCTTCTATGGGGGAAACAGGGGGGCCGAATGTGATTGAATTGAAAAAATGGGTAGTGGGACCTCACTTTGTTTATTCAACTCGGTTTCTTTTTTTTTTTTTTTGGTAAAGTTCAACTCGGTTTCTTTTATTTCTGTAAAAGCACTGAAAGATTAGTTGCATTTGTTTCTTGAGAACAAAATGACAAAGACCTCCATGTGAAGTTGCTGATTCTGTCATATGGTCCCAACAAGTAATGACATTTGTTTTTTTTTTTCATTGGGTGCAGTATCGACATGGACGCGAATCGGGTAGGCATCGTTGTTTGCTATGGTGGAGAGTTTCTTATTGGCACCGATGATTGGGAATATACTGGTGGAAATGAAGGTACAATTTATGTCAATGTTTGGAAGCCATCATATATTGATTTTCTAAGGGATTTGGTGTATTTTTACCGATGCAAAGTGCAAAAACTACATTACTGTGTTCCTGGGAAGGAATTGAAGGATGGATTGAGATTTTTTCATGACGATAATGGTATTAAGGATATCATTTACTATTATCTTCACGGTGAAGAAGCTAAGGTATATGTTGAGTATTATAGTGATGGTGAGGATGATGATGAGGATGGTGAGGATGAGGATGGGGATGAGCAGACCACCACTGAAAGAGGAGAAGTGAGGGATCCTATTCAAGCGAGTAATCAGGTCGGGGATGAAAGGGAGAGAACTCCCATTGATAGAGATGAACAAACAGTGACATGTCCTGAAAGCTTGGGTGAAGATTTAGGCGATGAGGACTTCATTGGATTAGAATGGGAAGTTGCTGTATCCAGTGAATCGGAAGATGAATATTTTGCTCCAGTAAATTTTCCCCTAAGTGACGAAGATGATGATGAACTCGCACAATCAAGACAAAAGCAAAGGGAATTTCTGAGAAAAAAACTTGCACCTTCAAAGAAAGAGGCCCGAGCCGGTAAATGGGGATGGAGTTCTAGGTGAAGGTAATAGAAGTGAAGATGAAGAAAGCTGCGGCGATGAAGTTACTGGTTCAGAGAATGAGTTTGACAATGATGATGAAGAACCTGCTCGTCCAAGAAAAAGTAAGTATACCTTGCTATGATCCGACTGTTGATAAACCTATTTTGTCTCAGTGGGCATGAGATTTGATGATGCCAAATAGTTGAAGGAAGCTGTTGTGAAGAACTCCATTGGTGAACAGAGGAGTGTTACATTCATTAGAAACACGAAGGAATTTGTGAGAGCTAAGTGCTCACAACTCAATTGTCCATGGAAGCTCTATGGCACGCTGAGTAAGAATGGGTTATTCCAGATTAGGTCATTGCAGGAGGAACATACTTGTCCAATAATTTTTAAGAATAAAAGAATAACGAGTGTGTGGTTATCGAAGCATTTTTTCAACACTGTCAAAGCAATGCCCGGGATCAAGAGTCCTCAATTTCAACAATTAGTGAAGGAGCAAGTATGGGTTAATGTGTCAAGGAATCAATGCAAGAGAGCTAAGATGAGGGTGATGAAAATACGATGGGTGGGTATAAGGAAGAATATGCGCGAGGTATGGGACTATCTTTGGCGAATGCATGTTTCAAAACCCATCTAGTAGGGTGTATGTAGAGGTTGTGGAGAGGCCACTCCCGATCTTGGGCCTAGATTTGATAGATTTTATGTCTGTTTTGATGCATGCAAACGAGGCTTCTTGGCTGGTTGTAGAAGAGTTATAGGATTGGATGGATGCTTTCTAAAGGGTTTGTGTAAGGGGAGTTGTTGGCTGCTTTGTGGGGAGAGATGCCAATAATCAAAAGTTTCCGATAGCTTGGGCGGTGGTGAAAATAGAGAACAAGGATATTTGGTCCTGGTTTCTCAAAAATTTAATGGCTGACCTTGAGATAGGATGGGCATTCATGAGCAACCAACATAAAGTAATTTCATTGTCAATTAATTCACTCCTTTTAATATTAATCATTTACATATTTTTCCTGACTTGTATTTATTGGTTTGAATTTTTCTAGGGACTTATTCCTGCATTGGCTGAGTTGATGCCATATGCTGAGCATAGAATGTGCGCGAGGCACATATATGCAAATTGGTCAAGGAACTTCAAAGGAGATAGGCTCCAGAAGCAGTTCTGGCAAATAGCAAAGAGTACCAACATGGCTGATTTCAGATTAGCCAAACAAGGATTGTTGCGGTGACAAAGGAAGGTTTTGATGCACTCTTCCGGACGAAGCTAAGCACCGGTGTCGGGCCTTCTTCAGCGAAGAGTTCAAATGCGATATCATTGATAACAACCTCGCGAAGCTTTCAATGGTAGCATTTTAGAGGCCAGGTGCAAACCAATCATCAGCATGCTTGATGATATTCGAGTGATGGTGATGACTAGACTGCATAGGCAAAGAGATGAGGCTACGAAATGGACTAGAGACTGTGGCCCTAGGATTATGAAGAGATTGGATGCAAACATGGCTGCTAGTAGGTTACGCCATCCGTTTGGAATGGAGACAATGGATATGAAATTATTCAAAATCAAGATAAGTATGTTGTCAACCCGGATAGAAGAAAGTGTTCATGTCGAGCACGGCAACCGAATGGAATTCCCGTGCCCATGCAATTTGTGCTATTCGAGACGAAGCAAGAAAACCCATATGATTACCTACATGATTGCTACAAAAAAAGCTCATACCTTGCTGCATACCAATTCATGATGCAGCCTATTAGAAGCAGCAAATTTTGGGAGCCAACAAATCATGAAAGCCCTCAACCTTTGCCATTGAAGAAGCAAATTGGAAGGCCAAAAAAGAAAAGAAGAATTCAGCAAGAAGAGGCATCAAGTCACAGGATGAGTAGGACTGGCTCAAAGATGAAATGCTCATATTGCCGCAAGGAATGGCACAATAAGAAAGGTTGTGAGCTGAAAAGGTAGCATCAACAGCAAGATGTAACGGCTGAAGGTAGGACAGAAGGCTCTACTGAAAAGCTTCTTGTTGGGCCTAGCGAAGGTAGGACAGAAGGCCCTACAGTAGTGCCTACTGAAGGGCAAACAGAAAGCCCTGCTGTAAGGTAAGTATCCTCTTTACCTTAGTAACTTTACATTTCCTATTCGATAGAGTTTGATAGTTGACTATGTGCACTGGCTTCTCTTGTGCTTTTCCTCTATCATGCATTTATAATTTGATAAGTTTTCTCCATTTGTTTCCACCATGAAAATGAGTAGATGTCTAATTATTCATTGTAGTTGGTCATGATCCTAATATAGTACATTGTTGTAAGGCCTTCTAAAGGGCCGGAAAAAGGCCCCATTGTAGGCTCAAGTGTAGGGACAGCGGCCGGAATAGGCAGGACAGCAACAACAACTGAGTCCACCGTTGAGCAAATGCGAAGAAAAAAAATTCATGTAAGTTGTACATCGCTGTGTTTGTCTTTTATGGGCTGAATTTAAAATTTGTTATGTGTTTCTCAGGTGGGAAGACGAGCAACTGCACAAGTTGCGAGGGCTGCTCCCCATCTCATTGCCGTTGAAAATGATGCACCACAGCGAACAAGAGGGGCTATTGGAAAAAGATTAAGGCAATATGGTTATGGGATTTACACAGATGAACGAACTGGAATGACTATTTTGAATGTAAGATTTGTAGGCCTCATGCATTTAATTTGTTATACTTCAATTCATTTGGTTGACAATATCGCTATGATCTTGTAGCCTGGGAGAACTTCGGAGGTACTTCTCTCTCAAGGTCGGCCAACTGAAGAATCAAGGACGCAGCCAAAGAAGAGTGCTCAAAAGAAGAAGAAGATAGTGGGAATAGCTGCAAAATAGCCATCCAAACAGAACACAGCACCAGTTCCATCTCAACCAATGATTAGGCGCGATAGTGATGATATGGACCAACACATGACACGTGCTAGAACAAGAATAGCCACCGTCAAAAACAAGGAAAAGGAAGTGACAGAACGCCCAGTTAAAGAACCTGAACCTGAACCTAAACCTGCACATCCAGTTCGAAAGAGTGCTCGGCTTATGAATCAATTCAAAGCCCCAAGACGAACAGGAGATCAGAGTGTTGTCCGTATTGACTGATGGGAGGGTGCTCGACTTGGTCTATTTTTATGTGGTGCTTCTGATGGGAGGGTGCTGACTTGGTCTATTTTTATGTGGTGCTTCGATGAGAGGGTGCTTGGATATAGTTTATGACTTTTATGTGGTGCTGGACATGGTCGCATCTTTTTATGTTTTCTTTTTTAGGAGGGTGTGGATATTATATCACCGATGGTAGTTGCTGCCTCCATATTGCTATTGGTTTTTTTTTTTTTTTTTTAGAGGGTGCTGAACCTTCGGTGATTGGGGAGATGTTTTTCTTTTCTTTTGTAAACAATCAATCAATATCAATGACAATATCTGTTTCTGTATATTTTGCTGTTGGCTTGATGTTCTTATGAGATTACTATTATTGCTATTATTTTTAGATTTAAATGCGTGAATATAGTGTTGCTGGTTGAAGTCGTTGATGCGTTGATGCTATCTGTGGGGTTCTAGTTGGATGTACTGGAATAAGATGCAGTTTTGGGTGCTGGTGCATCTCGTTGCAGGGTTGTTGTGTCCAAAGAAAATGCACCAGCAAACCAACTGGTGCAAGAACAAGATGCAGGATGCACCACGACTGGTGCACGTTTGAAATTGGCACTCAAGCGATCACTATTTACAACTTGTGCAACAGAAGTGATCACTTTGCACTCGCGACGGGTTACTTAAATGATCACTTTTATAAAAACTTAACACTCAAGCGATCACTATTTACAACTTTTGGCACTGAAATGGTCAATCGTTAATTTGCCACCATCCCTTAATTTTGCCATAGTTTGCAGTTACAGCAAACCAGCAAACCAGCAAACCATTACAACGATAAAAATGCAGCAACTATTGTATTTGAAGCAAAAACTAACCAAAACAAACATCGCCAATACACAACTAAATAATAAAAAGTGCTCAGAACTAATGCATTCCAACTCCACCCTTCCACTTCGGCATAGTTTGCGGTTGCGGCAAACCAACAAACCAGCTTGAAGAGATTTGATGAACAGAACGAACAGAAAATGAAAAACGATGCGAGAGAAAAAAAGTGTATTCTCGACACTTTCTTTCCTTGCTCTGTTCTCCACACTTTCTTTCCTTGCTTTGTTCTTGACATCACTAGTACTTTTTATAGCTCTCTTAACACAAATCAGGAGGGCAAATAAAAAATGCAGCAAGCAAACATTGCATTTCTGAAGTGCTTACAATTAATGCATTCAAACTCCAACTTGCATTTCTACCATGGATTACAACAAAACCTTCTGCTTCATACAAAAATGGTAGACATACAAACTTCGACTATGGTAGACTTACAAACTTCTTCTCATTACTTAACTTTACATTTAAATAAACTACACAAGAGAATAAGAACACAATCAATGCTCGATAAAAGTTTCTTTCAATTTTCAGCCTTGAAACCTCCCTCTTCAAATGGCCGACCGAGAGATGTTAAACCCTTCATTTGAGCTTGCATTGAGTCGACATCCTCCAACTCGTCCATCAACGCAGGTGGATGTTCATTTTGGCCTTCAAGTAACTCCGGGATCACCTCGTCGCTCGATCGAGAATTTCCTATCAACCCATTTGAAATATTTGCACTTCGAGCCTTCTTTATATCTGCCGCACCCATGGAATCTTCTCCCAGGATTCAACCGAGTCCAAGATGTTCTTCTCGGACTCGGTAACCCACAATAACAGTAACACTCACCATCTAATTCGCTTTTTTTATACGAATGTGAGCCGTTGCTGAAGCTTCTGCCCTCCATTCGCAAGAGCGAGCTGATAACTTTGAGAGAAATCGAAGTATGCACTCGAATTGGTCGAATTGGGGGTTTAGGGTTTTCAATTTCCGATTCTACTCGAATTTGGGGATTTAGGGTTCCTTATTCGGGGGAAAAAGACGCTAAACGACGTCGTTTTATTGTTTGCATGCTGATTGTATTCTCCGGCAATCCACGTCGGCTTCAAATATTAATAAAAAAATGCCACGTCGGATTTCCGGCCACCCAGACCGGAGTTGGCACCAAAGTGAGCGTTTTTCAAAATTTTTGGCACTTAAGTGATCCGGCGGAAACTTTTGGCACCAAAGTTAGCGCCGTACACAACTTTTGGCACCATTAGTGTACTTATCCCAAAGATCTTGATGCCATCAGCACAATTACCCAATATTATATTATTAACGTCACCTTATCATGAGTTCTAACCCCTCATATAACTTTCTCATACCTATAATCTCATATTAATTAGATTTTGATATTTTATTTTAATCCTTGGAACTAGTTAGATTAGATTCGAAAAACAAACAATAATACTATTATGTGAAATACTCCTCATTTATGGCCAAAATCTTTAATATAATAATGATGATGAAGAAGATATTAAGAAGATAATTTAACGGTAAGTGTTGTGACCTAAATTTTCCGTGACATGCTTTGAGGCAAAAAGAAGAAGAAGAAGAAGAAGAAGAAGATCTATAGGTATTACTTAAAAGGCAAGCCATATGCCATCGGTTTAATTTACAGGATTTCCTAAACCCATACCTCGCGTGGCATTTGAATTTCCCATTTTAACATTCTTTAACAACCCAAGTGTGTAGGAGTCATTGTTAGCCTGTTGGGGTTAGCTTGAACCCAATAGAGATGCAAGAGCGTTGCCTCAATTCTTATGCAACTAGAGATTCTCATTTCCTATGCAACTAGATCTTCTAAGCTTAGGGACTTGATCACATTAATGTTACTATTAGTATCTTTTCTGTACCTCACTAGCTGGTTGTTTAGTCTAAGTGATCATACATTGTTGGTTATGTTGATTAAAATCCAAAAAGGTCTTTCAAAGCTGCTATATGAGCATGCAAACATCTTTGCTTTTATTAGGATTCTAAACTAACCCTGACATATTCTAGAAAAGGAAATAACACTCAATTTATTATAAAGTGGTGCGATAAGTAAACATTCAGATATTGAAAGCAGCTAGATTAGTAAACACTCAAGCAAACTGACAACTTCTGAGTAAAGTATGAGAAAATAAAGCTGATGCAACATCGGACAAAGAATACCACATGACCTCGTTATAAGCCTTGGGACAGTAACCCCACGAGCTTAACATTGAAAACTAATTCCAGAAGTTGGGCTAGACTAAGGTGAGCCTAACTCTACTGATTTTAATCCATGATTAGACTAACCTAAGCTAAATAACCATTATTCTAAAAGAGTGATTCTTAGTCTTGTTGAAAGTCTAATCTAATTAGGGCCTAAAGTTGTGAAGCTAACCATACTGAACTAAGATAAACTAAGCTAAACTAAGCTTCATCTGCCTTGGACCGCCATGGGTTGGCCTTCAATCATCGAGCTATCGGCCGTCTCTCGAGACGTCGTTTCTCGTCCATTCATTCATCATCAATCGAATATGTCATAAATCAAAGTAAGCAATCACCAAAGTTCATTCAATCCCCAATTGCCTCAAGATCGGCTTTGGAGGCAAACATGCGTTTCGATTTTCCCCGATTCCACAACTATGAATCCAATAATCATTAATCGCCATTTGCGTGAGCAAAAAATTAGGATAAGATAATCAACCCTAACTAAACTCTAATTACCTTCTAGACTGCCCACCGAAAGACGCGCATCGAGGTTCTAACGTGTATCTAATCATTCAAATGCAAAATTGAATTTAAACATGCAATTTAGATGAACCAACCAATCAACATGCAACCAAGCTTGGGGACTAATTACAATAAAAGACAAGAAATTGCATTTTCCTAATCCAATTTCTAATTTATATTTTTTTAATTAAAGGAGTCGAAGAAGCCTTCATTTAATTTTTTATTTTATTTAATAACCTCTCGCCTGTATTTTTGCTTTTTTAAAAAATAACTTTTATCTTTTCATATTTTTTAATCTAATTTAATTAAAATTTAAATTAAAAATGTGTTTGGATGAAAATAACCCCGCTTGGTCGGACTATTTTGCTGCCGACAAGCTGGTGATATTAAACCTTATTTAAAATAGTTATAATTCCTTTAAGTTCTTACCTGAGGAAAATAATGACGGTTCATGTCTTTATTTGAAATTTTTTCTATTGTAGAGTGTCCTCATTGTGTTTGGGTTTTATAAGTTTATTTTGGAGCCAATATGCAGCAGTAGCGATGCGTACATCCATTAACTAGTTCGATCCTATTTTTTGGAGTATGAGGTCATCTGTAAAAATAATATTGAAACCACTTGAAGATACGTGGTTACTTCATGTCCACATTTTAATTGACATTTCGATTTTTCTCTCTTTTTGAACTGAATTATTGACTTCACCAACCTACATTTTGTCTTTTGTGGCGCTACTTGTCCTCGCCAAATGTGCACTTCCTTAAAAATGTCTTTATCTTGGCAACTCCTTGGACGACTGGGCTATGGAAAGACCGATGTTCAGATTCACTTATTTTAAGAAATTTCGAATTTTTCATGTTTCTTTCTGTCCTAAATCATGAACTTCACCTGCTTACATTTTGTCCTTTGTGGGGTCTTCTGGTCCTCGATTCGATCATAGTTCCTTCAAAAATATGCACCTCAGCACCTCCTGAAACTTTGGAATGTTGCTCTGCAAGTGCAATTCATAACTTTTCCATCTCATATCTTGTTTTTCCACGGTCCAGCTGGTACACTTCGTACAACTCCTTTTGCTTGATGGGCATTCAAGAATTTGAGGGAAATAAAGATTTGACATCACCAAATTGATACATGTATTGATTTAAAATTTTTATGATAAAAAATTAATCTTAAATATATTAATTTGAGTTTTTTCAAATATTAACTCTTAACCATTGGAATTCACCCCAGTGGCCACTCTTCCAACATGGAAGAGGGAAGTACCTTCTCGGGGGGATGGGATGGGGACGCGTAAGTTTCAAGAGTGGGTTTCGACTCCCATACCCTACAAGAGGCAGGGCAAAAAGTCTAAGAGTGAGTGTAGAATAGGAATAGAATAGGACTGACCAAAAAAAAAAAATATTAACTCTTTAAAATCTCTACATGTGTAATTTTTGACCTAGTCAATGATGGGGCCCACCAGAAGAAAAATAAAAAGAAAAGGAAGATCAAGAGGAGGAGGAGGAGGAGGAGGAGGAGGAGGGAGCCCACAAGAAGAAAAAGAAAGAGAAGATCATTGTGAGATAAAAGGGAAGATAGGGAGAAAGAGCACTATGCTCCATGAATAGAGGGAAGGAGGAGGAGGAGGAGAAGGAGCAGGAAGAGGAGAAGAAGCGGTCGCCAAGCCAAAGTTACTTTAATTCGCAATGCCCGGATAAGTGCTTACACTCTTCATTCTTCCAATCGGAAAAGTTTTTGAAATTAGGGGTTAAATTTGGGATTAAGTTTGAACTACAAAGTATTATTTTGGGTTGACCAACTTATGGGTTTTCTAGTATTTCGAAAGATATTTCTTTTGACCATAAGTTCGCTTGAAATAAAATCCGATGAAAAAGTTGTGGTGCAATCAAGTTCAACTCTCAAACTTTGCATTGCAATAACTTTGAATACTGGCTTTGGGCAAGCGATTTGTGAATGCGTTTGAGTAGTTTTATTAGCATTTAAACTTAGTTTAGCTGAGTTATAGTAAGGTAATTTTTTACTTGATTTCAACTTTATTTTTCACCTATTTAATAGGATTGCGAGTTCAATGGTTCGAGTAATTTTTGTTGTTTGATTGTAGGCATTTCCAGGTAAGGGTACCATCTCTTTTTTGATTTTGTAAATTCATATTTTGAAAGTAATATGAATTATATGTAGTATGAGTTAAGAAATGGCATTATTGTTGCATAAAAGCCGAGATCGAGCATCTACTCTTTGGTTATTTATGAATATTTTAGAAAACGTGCTATACTAAGTAATTGTGGAGACATGTACGCATATATGCATGCATGCATGTATGTATTGCTTTAAGAACTAGTTTATGAAAGGATTTCTAAAAGATATTATAAATGCTTTGAGAAAGGTATCTCTAAGGGATGAGAATGTGTAGCAAAAATATTATTTATTTCGGGTTATAAAATATTTTATGGTTTATGAGATTGATTCTTGATTGAATTTTTGATATTGGAAGATGATTGTTTGATGTTCAATATGATTGTGAACCTGGTTAGGGGTTTCTGGGAGGCATGCCAGTTTATTATATCTTTTGGGTCAAGCTATTGATTGATAAAAGATGGAGATCTTGTCAAGGGGGCCAAGCATTGTGTCTTAACCATAGTCGTTTATTGAACAATAGATTGGTCAATGGATAGGCTATTGATGTGTGATTTGAGATTGATCAATGAAATGGATCATTGAAGTGGTTTTTATAAAAATTGATTAATGGACTAGACAATTGATATTTGAATTATGATTGTGATTAAATGATTGTTTCTTATTTGTGTAAAGTTTTGTTGAAATAGAACAACTCTTATTTGATTTGAAATATTATATATTGAGATTGAAGTATGAGTTTCTAATATTGCTTTGTATATATGTGGGAGAAGTACACTATCAGTGTCATAAGTTGTGTACGACGCTCACTTTGATGCCAAAAGTTTCAATTGGATCACTTAAGTACTAGATCAGAGGAAAAACGATCACTTTGGTGCTATCGGCGAGAGATTCCGGCCAAAATGATTACGTGATTTTTATATTTTGAAAAAAATTGACATGGCTTGAGAAACGATGTCGTTTTTCATCCTCCTTAAGAAAATGACGTCGTTTTGCCGTCCTAAGTAGATGGCCACACAAAGCACAACTCATTTTGGGATTTTTTTTTTATTTGGAGATTGAAAATAGGGTTTTGATCCTCCTCGGCCGCCGACCTAGCTCGCTTGGCTGCCGTCGCTCGGCGATGTGAGCTTCGCACTTGAGTGAGATCACGGCCTTCAACTTGGCCGCCGAGTGGCCAAGTTGGGGTTGGGGTCAGGGTTGGAGCCGCAACCACCAAGTGCAGGGGCCGTCAAGGATGACGACTGGCGCATCACCGACGATGTCACTGTGGTTGAGGTCGACACCAGCGACGGTGCGGAGGCCGAGGTCGTTGGGGGTGGGGGAGTAGAAGATGTTGGAGTAGCCGCAGACGTTGGGGCCGACCCAATTAGCGGTGAAGTTGTTGGGGTCGAAGAGGATGGCCTGCTTTAGGGCCTGGAGGGCGACGTAGGTGTTGCGGAGGCATGGGTTCTCGAAGGAGGTGGAGGGGTCGATGGCGACTTGCTCGCCGCAGTCACCAAACTCGTCGAGGTAGTGGAGGAGGTGGCAGTGCTTGGCGGCGCCATGGGCGGCGGCGGAGAGGATGGCAAGGGAGGAGAAGAGGACGAAGAGGACGGCGGTGGCCGAGATTATCTGACAAATTTAGGGTTTAGGGTTTTGAATTAGGGAGAGACACCAAACGACGGCGTTTTGTGGTTTACATGCTGACTGTACTCTTCGGTGAGCCACATCAGCGTCAAAAATTAATAAAAAAGTGTCACGTCAGATTTCCGGTCAATCTGATGGGAGTTGGCACTAAAATGGTCGTTTTTCAAACTTTTTGACACTTAAGTGATCCGACGGAAATTTTTTGCACCAAAGTGAGTACCGTACACAACTTGTGGCACTGATAGTGTACTTCTCCCTTATATATGCATGGTGATTGCTCAATTTGCTTATGCTACTGACTAGCTTGTAATTGTCATCCCTTCCTTCTAGATATTTTTAGGTTGTTGAGTTAGCAGTTGTCGGTAGTAAGATTGTGTTATCAACCAAGACTTTTGAGAGTCAGATTTTGGGTATAGGTTAAGGTTGCGTTCTTCAACAGAAAGGACGATCATGAGATTCCCCTATTTTTGTAGGATTTCAGGTGTGACAACATGTCCCTCACATTTTTCATGGAGACACTACAATTCTAATATCCTCTCGATTCTGTATGCAGGCATTGAAATTTCAGCAAGAGTTCACATTGATTTTACAATTTAACTTGCCCATGGCCAGCAATGGAGGAGGTCATAAAGCAGCCACCAAACATGAGATCGAGCTCATGAGGCAGCGGTTATTGCCTTCCATGTCAAAAGATATTGAGGCAGTATTGAAATTGTTGAATGAATCAGCAGGTGAAAGTAGCTGTAGCATCTTCAGAATCCCTCAAGCACTTGCTGGAGGAATTGCCAAGGCGTGCCTGCCTCGCATCGTCTCTATTAGCCCATACCACCATGGAGAATCGCAATTGCAGATGTTTCAGGGGCACAAGTGGAGATACCTCCACACTATGCTGGAAAGGACTCAATCGCACGGTATTTGCCTTGACAACCTCATTGATGTAGTGGCGTCGAAAGAGAAAATTATTCGGCAGTGCTACTCGGAGAGCATTGAGAATTTCAATGGACCTTATATTGTGAAAATGATGGTTCTCGATGGATGCTTCATCATTGAATTCCTCCGTCAAATTGCAGGATATGTACTGCCCGACAGAATCCGAGCAATCAATTCCAATTCGTTCGTGTTACTTTCTCTTGGACGGGACCTTTTACAACTTGAGAACCAAATCCCGTACTTTGTTCTTGAGGATTTGTTTGAAATGACAAATGTTTCAGGAAGAACCTCGTCTTTGGACAATCTTGTCTTTCGTTTCTTCAGCTGCTTCCTAGAAGGACCTGCTATTCTCGGGGAAAGACCAAAAGGAGTGCATTTACTCGATTTATTTCGTCTGAGTTTAATACCTACAGATCAACAAGATAATCCAGTAGACGAGAGTTCATCTTATCATATGATCAAATCTGCTTCCGAGTTCCGTCAATTGGGAATCAGATTCAAGCGAAGTGAAGCCAGCACCTTTCTGGAGATCATATTTGACAGTAGACGCAGAACCATTGGAATTCCAAAAATAAAAATAGATCATGATCTCAATTGCATCCTCCTCAATATGGTTGCTTTTGAAAAATGTTGTGGCCAAGTTGACGGGCACATAACTGCCTATGCCATGTTCATGGAATGCCTCATTCACACGGCCAATGATGTACAACTTTTGCGTGATGATAAAGTCATCTCGAATCACGGCACGAGCAATGAGGATGTTGCACGCTTCTTCAGTGACCTCTGCAAGGATGTTTATTTCGATGTTAAGGGGAGTTATCTAGCGTCGCATTTTGCAATTTTAAATGAGTATCTCAAGTTTGAACGAGCTTATTTTTGCTGTGCACAGCTCCTAAATGCTTTTCATGACGACCCATGGTCAGCTCTTTCAAGCCTAGCTGTTGTAGTGACACTCGTAGGCCTGATTCAAACAGTGTACACTGTGCTACAGTACTATCACCCAAAGTAATAGGAAGCATCTAGAAACTGCATCTCCATATTGATTTCGTAAAATGTATTGACTATGTTTTCAGTGAATATTTCGAGTCGTTGATATTTTCCTTGTGGCCATATTAATCTTGGATAAGTGATGAATAGTTATCATCAATGAAGTGATGGTGACTAGGGGAGAGTACGAATTGGTGATCCCCTTCCGCCTGGGAATCCAGAACTTACTCCGCCCCAAGCCTAGCCACTTCCAAGTTCCATAGAATTGAGGGGCAGATTGGCCGGTTAAATGGCGTTCTACAATTGATAAAACTAAAGTTACATGACCCAAAAAAAAAAAAAAAAAAAAAAGAAAGAAAGAAAGAAAGAAAGAAAGAAAGAAAGAAAGAAAATAAGAAGGTAACTAGTGCAAACCATCCTTATTTTGGTAGCCATGCTTAACATCCCCTGCCCATGAATCTAGAACTTACTCCGCCCTAGGCCTAGCCACTACCAAGTTCCATAGAATTAAGGATGGGTCGGCCAGTCAAATGGCATTCTACAACTGGTAAAACCAAAGTTACACAACAAATAAGGAAAAGGTAAACTGGTGCAAAACCGCCTTTATTTTGCTAGCCATGCTTAACACCTGCGTGACAAATAAATGAACCTTTCCACCCAAAAGAGCACAATGTATCCTAGAAGTGAGAAACTTTCAAGACAAGTGTGAAGCGGCTAAGATATGTATCTTTGCCATCTCCAACCTATTCTCAAGTTGTCTCTTCCAAATATCAAAGTTGTCCAGTTCACCGCAATGTAGAACTTGTTCCTCTAGCTAACTATCCTCATAGGATAAGCTGAATGCCAAACCAACCAACTCACAAATACTGGGTGCGATATCCCCTTCATGTCCTGCCTTAAGAAATGTTTGCATAAGTGACAACTATTGATTCTGTGAATCATGGAAGAAGGGGCATCTCAAAATCTAGGTACTAGGAAAGAAAGCCGTTAGTATGTCATGGTAGCATGTTATGTACCCTAGATTGGCGTAAATCGATGAGCGCCTTGTAACGCCCTACAGAAGCCATGCTTCCCAAATGTCTGTACACAAATGGGTCTCCTAGAGGCATGTCTTTCAAGCAAAATGCTTTCCCTCCATTTTGCTTCCCTATCCTATGAAACAGCTCCTTCAAGAATTTCTTCCCTTTCGGCGGCCTATTTCAAAAGTCAGCATTCATATTATTTCTGAGGAAAGAAGAAAATTGAGCCTTTATGCAATGAGAAAGCCATAGCGAGTGACCACTTCCAAGTTCAAACGGAAGGATTCATGCCACATCTTATACAAAATAGAACAAGGAGATAAGGTTAAAGATTGCAGATCAAACAAAAAGCCACGATGAGACATCTTCAAAGGAATTAGACGGGTGACTGAACCTGAGCTAAAGCGGGAAGCACTGGCCTCCCTGTCTGTTCAAGAAAACTGGTACAATTCCCAAGCACAAACACTTCTTCCACTAAAGGTACCCTCAACCATTCATCAACGTCGATCCCGAAATGGTTGAGAGGACAAGTCATTCGATTGGAAGGTGGTGGAATGCTAAAATAAGATTGTCACGGAGTTCTCATCATGAAATTGCTATTGCAGATTTAGATGACAAAGGGGAGAAGAAATCTTATTTCCTGACCTTCTGCCGGGGGTTCGGGAAGATAAAGTGACTTGATAAATTATGAGGGTCCAACACCAGTGGACCCTACTAGGAGGCCGTATGGAACATCTGTACCATCATTTAATACAATTTTCTTCGCATGCACCTCTTTCACCGCGCCGCTTTTAAGATGAATACCGGACTAGCAACCGAAAGCATTAAATCAGCACCAAAATGACCTGTTGGAAAAGATGACGGTAACTTGAGAAAGAAAATCAGCTTACCCTTGTTAGATGATTCATCACATACTGCCGTAAGCCAACATTGAAAAACAACAGAGTTTTGTTTGCCTATTAAAGGGTGTACTTGTCAAATAGTGTCGTTTACATTTTTCCAAACAGATGCGAGTATCTTTATGCAAGTGTATGTGAGTACCTCAATAAGGGTGACTTGGATGTAATCCTTCACATGAGGAAAACGTTCATGGACGTCTTTCTTGATAAAATCGCTTAATTCACCGTTGAACTCCACCCCAGTTGGTCCACCGCCAATAACAACCCAATGTAAAAGGCCTTTCTTCTTTTGATATGCCTATAAGATACAGAGAAGGAATCGCTCCCCCATTGTCCATGAAGCTATAAAATCTTGCTGATCATTAACCATTGAGAAACAGTGAGCATCTTCTTCTATTCCTAAAACTTTGGAATTTTGCTCTATAAGTGCAATTCATAAGGTAGGAGAATTGAAGTACCTGGATTTTAAGAGAGCATGAGGTTCAACAAAAGCTTCTTCATGATTTCTCAGGCAATATTCTTCTCACGAAGGAAGTAGGTGTGTTCCTTAACGCCCTTTATACCAAAAGTCGGGGGCTCGGCTTCGGCTGCGATGACTAGCTTGTTGTACTCGACTTTAAACCGGTAAGGCTCTTGAGGCAGTCCATTGTCGCCAACCGTTTCACAGTACACCTAGTGAATAGGGAACGAGATTTAGCAAAAGAGAAAACTAGAGAGGAAAAACATAATGCACTAACAACAATTAGTGTTGCTTGACATTTCTTACTAGAAATCGTCGGTTCCATCTTGATGAAGAAATGAAATTTACCTTCTTACAACGTAGTGTGAGCATAAAATAATTGGGAAAAGTATCAATACAATCCTAAACTTATTGCATTAGTATCAATTCAGTTCTAAATATTTTAATTGGACTGAGTTAGTCTTAACCCTTTCACGTTAATACAAATTCAATCAATCAGGTCAATTTTAACCAAAAGTTGCTAATGTGGACACCGGTGGTCATGTCAACGCTAACGTAAACATTTTTAATAATTATTTTGAATTTTTTCTTTGGTTTATTTCCCTTCTCCTTTTGCCGATGAGGGTCGGCCTCGCCTCTGCCCTCCCGAACCATCGCTTGTGTAGGGAACTGAAAGAAAGAAGGGAAAGAAAAAGAAAGAAAAAATATTAAAAAATTAAAATGTCAACATTAGCGCCAACCATGCCTTGAGGATCACCAACGTCCACATCAACAACTTTTGATCAAAATTGGCCAGATTGATTGGATTTATATCAATTTGAAAATGCTTAAGATTAAATTGTTCTAATTGCAAGGTTTGGGACTACATTAGCAAATCATTAAAATGTTTAGTATTAAATTGGCATAATTGAAAGGCTTATGGCTAAATTGGCAAGTTGTAAAAAGGTTTAAGACCAAATCAGTACAATTAAAATATTTGGAATTTAATTAGCAACCGAACCATATTGTTAAGATTTTTTGGATATTTTTCCTCAATTTGGTAGCATGAACTCATCAAACATATTGCTTAACAACTTGTTGCCATTTGATAAAAAAACGAGATTTTTTTTTTCTTTTACATGAAAAGATGGCTTTTAGAAAAGATCGGGCAAAAACCGACCATATATATATAGGGCAATAATTGCTCAAATCCCCATTAATTGGCGCTTTGCGTAATAACTCTCAAACTCTGAAAAGTTCTAGATCTCATCCCTGGATTTCAACAACGATGCTCAATCGCCTCTAAAACTTGAAATGTTATAGATTAACGATTGAACATCTAATTCTTGCTGCAGCCGCTTGTTTATCCGTTTACGTAGTCGTTAGGTGTTACTAAAATATGGACTAATTATTCTTCTTGACGAAAATAGCCTATGCTAGATGGTTAATGAAGTTAAGAAAACAAAGAATAATGCATGATAAATGAAGTTAAGAAAATCTAATAGAGGTTATTTTGGTCAAGAAAAATGAGTTGGTCCATGTTCTAGTAACACTAAACAACTGTGCAAATGGAAAAATTAACGATTATACAATAGAAATGAAAGTTCGGAAAAATCTATAATTCTCAAAGTCGAAGGGCTGTTGCACAATGGATCCAGAACTCTTCATTTCGATAGATAGACGATTTCTGTGTTTAGTCTCTTGCAGCATCATTTGCTCCACTATAAGCAATAAAACAATGGAATCAAAGACAATTATGAAAGTAATTTCCCTAAAGCAAAATCCTAATATTAGGACTAGACGAGTGAACAGTGGCAGTAGCACAATGGCGGTGATAAGCAAGCATGCGAGCAATTGCAAAGGACGAGACGAGCTCGGCACCGGTGCAAAAATGGCGGTAGTCTCGGAGGTTGCCTTGCCATTGCTGAGGTGGTAGGAGGCATGGTGGCGGAGGGGCTGAGGGCGGCGGTTGGGTCGGGTGTAGGGAGAAAAAAGGGGGAAGGTAGAGTTGGGGCTTGGATTTGTGGGAAAATGACAACAGATGAGTCCATGATAGGTGAATTAATTGGAGGATTGATTGCACTTTCCATGGACTCTTTCGTTTCAAAGTCCCTGTCTCATGTATTCTCACTCTTCATTTTTACTTCCACAATTAGCCTGGAATTATATGGTGCTAATGTCATCACGTTAAGACGGAAATTTCTTATCTTAAAATTTAGTCAAAAGAACTCAATAACTAATTTGACTTCTCTTTTTAATGAAGTTGGTATAAACTTTCACAACTCAGTTATAATTATTAGAATATCAATCAAATCAGATTATATCATACTAAAATAGATGTGTTGTTTTTTTTATTCAGTTTACATCAAGTATGACTCTTAACTGGATTCAATAATCTCATGTTACTATCGCATGGTATCACCTCCAGCTAAAAAGCTATGTCCTGACAGGAGTTGCCTAGGTGTTAATTGTTGTACACTTAGCTCAAAAGTGTATCATAATAGGTAAATATAAAAACTAAATGAATTCCTATTGGGCTATTTTATACAAGATTCGAAGTCTCACTAAGTATCAACATATAATTTCATCGGGCCAGCCAATTATTTTGGATTAAGGCCCATGTATTCGACCACTTTCTTTTATGGGAAGATCCATAAATTAGAAGCCCACGGAAATACCGAAAGCATGCTTTGTATTTTGTCCATTATCCTTGTGTTCCTATTTACAGGAAATGATATTTCCCTCCAAAATTGACAATCACCAAATCCTAAAATCTCACACCGGCCATACAGACTCAAAACCAATCAGAATCTAAAAAAAAAAAAAATTAAATAAAACAACTTTCACATAATTATATACTTTTGTTTTTTTTTTTTTTTGTGCACATGTTTATATATTTTTGTTGTGTATATCACCATCAAATTCTTTCTTACCAATTTTATTTAGATACATATATATAACGAGATAATCGATGCAAAAAAATAAAAATAAAAACAAGAGATCTCTTTGAAGATTTTTATTTTAAAAAATAAAAAAAATTATATCATTCATAAAAATTTACAAAAATACATACATACATACATACATACATACATACATATATATATATATATATATATATATATATATATATATATCAAGATGCCTCATGTGGATGACTTTTTCTAATCAATGTGTTTAGTATACTTTAGATACTCCTAGGACGTCTTATATGCTCGTGTAAAAGTGTCTTGTCAACAATAAGGAAAAAACAAAAATTCTTTGACATAGTAAATTAACAGGCTTGCTATTTTTTTTTTTTTAAATAATGACATTGCAAAATAAAATGTTCTATAAAACAATGAGCTTTTGAGATAGGATGGACGGAGAATAAATTGGCCATTATGATCACAATGATGGATAAAAGACCATTTTTTATTATTTTCTATATAGAAATAAGTTTAAATTTTACAAAAAACCATAGAACTTATGCAAATATGGAAATTATTAAGGTAGATCAAAAGGATAAAAGCCACCAAAGCCATTAAACTTTGCCAATTGTGACATATTTACTTTTTTTTTTTTTTTTTGGCACCGAAAACTCTAAACTTGTATTTATGCAATAAATTTATTTTAAATTAGCTTCTTTTTAACACAAAAAAACCTTAAATTTGTATTAATGTAACACATCCTAAAAATTTGATGTCATAAAAACAGTTTGGAATTATTGGTGTCACAAAAAAAATTGAGAGTAAATATATTACATAAGTATAAAAAGAAATTTAAGATAAATGTGTTATAAATGACAAAGTTTGGGATTTTTTGTGAATTTTTCTCTTTGTTGAGTGGGCTTTACTCACATAGGGGCGGAGAGTGTCCCATCCAATCACATGTTGATTTGTAATTGGTTTTCTAAGATTTATATTTACAAAATAATTGCTTCCTGTGATTTGTATTTTAACTTTTTTGGGCAATTTAAGTTATGAAAATTTGCCTTTTTGTCATCCCACCATGGAAATGGCGATCGAAATCCATCAATGCAAGTTTGCTTCGAGGCGGAAATGGCAACTCAGAAATATCCTTTCTCATGGACATGCGCGCCAAAGCCGTACACTGATCGTTGATGGTTATGAAGCACTCGACGACTTGTCAATTGAGAATCTCAGAAATAAATTATACTTTCACGTGACATATGACGTGTGGCCGTTTTTGGATGAGCGATTTCAAATTTCAAAACTAATTTAGATTTCCCGTTAAAATTCAAAATTTAACCATAAAAAATTAATAATTAATACTCTAAAAATCCCAAACTAGTATAGTTGTGATAAATTTACCTCAAATTATTTTTTAACCATCAAAAACCCCAACCCAGATGCCTTTTGACAAATTCACCCCAAACTAGTACACTTGTGACAAATTTATCATATATTAGTTTTTTATTAAATTTTATTATCAAATCATCAGTTAAATGACGTGACAGTTGATTAATATACTAATTTGTTTCAAGGCGGAAATGACAACTCAGAAATGTCCTTTCTCATGGACATGCACGCCAGAGACACTGATCATTGATGTCTATGAAGCACTCGACGACTTGTCAATTGAGAATCTCAAAAATAAATTATACTTCCACGTGACATGTGACAAGTGATAAGTTTTTTATGGGCGATTTCAAATTTCAAAACTGTTTTAGATTTCCCGCTAAAATTTAAAACTTATCCATTAAAAACTAATAAATACGAATGTTTGCTTTAAGGCGGAAATGACAACTCAGAAATGTCCTTTCTCATGGACATGCGCGCCAGAGCTGTGCACTGATCGTTGATGGCTATGAAGCACTCGACGACTTGTTAATTGAGAATCTCAAAAATAAATTATAGTTCCACGTGACATGTGACGAGTGATAGGTTTTTTATGAGCGATTTCAAATTTCAAAACTGTTTTAGATTTCCAGCTAAAATTTAAAACTTATCCATTAAAAACTAATAAATACGAATGTTTGCTTTGAGGCGGAAATGACAACTCAAAAATGTCCTTTCTCATGGACATGCGCGCCAGAGCTGTACACTGATCGTTGATGGCTATGAAGCACTCGACGACTTGTCAATTGAGAATCTCAGAAATAAATTATACTTCCACGTGACATGTGACGAGTGATAGGTTTTTTATGGGCGATTTCAAATTTCAAAACTGTTTTAGATTTCCTGCTAAAATTTAAAACTTATCCATTAAAAACTAATAAATACGAATGTTTGCTTCGAGGTGGAAATGACAACTCAGAAATGTCCTTTCTCATGGACATGCGCACCAGAGTCGTACACTGATCGTTGATGGCTATGAAACACTCGACGACTTGTCAATTGAGAATCTCAAAAATAAATTATACTTCCACGTGACATGTGACAAGTGATAAGTTTTTTATGGGCAATTTCAAATTTCAAAACTGTTTTAGATTTCCCGCTAAAATTTAAAACTTATCCATTAAAAACTAATAAATACGAATGTTTACTTTGAGGCGGAAATGACAACTCAGAAATGTCCTTTCTCATGGACATGCGCGCCAAAGTTCTACACTGATCGTTGATGGCTATGAAGCACTCGACGACTTGTCAATTGAGAATCTCATAAATAAATTATACTTCCACGTGACATGTGACGAGAAATAGGTTTTTTATAGGCGATTTCAAATTTCAAAACTGTTTTAGATTTCCCGCTAAAATTTAAAACTTATCTATTAAAAACTAATAAATACGAATGTTTGCTTCGAGGTGGAAATGACAACTCAGAAATGTCCTTTTTCATGGACATGCGCGCCAGAGTCGTACACTGATTGTTGATGACTATGAAGTACTCGACGACTTGTCAATTGAGAATCTCAGAAATAAATTATACTTCCACGTGACATGTGACGAGTGATAGGTTTTTTATGGGCAATTTCAAATTTCAAAACTGTTTTAGATTTCCTGCTAAAATTTAAAACTTATCCATTAACAACTAATAAATATGAATGTTTGCTTCGAAGCGGAAATGACAACTGGGAAATGTCCTTTCTCATGGACATGCACGCCAGAGCCGTACACTGATCGTTGATGGCTATGAAGCACTCGATGACTTGTCAATTGAGAATCTCAGAAATAAATTATACTTCCACGTGACGTGACGAGTGATAGGTTTTTTATGGGCGATTTCAAATTTCAAAACTGTTTTAGATTTTCCGCTAAAATTTAAAACTTATCCACTAAAAACTAATCAATACGAATGTTTGCTTCAAGGCGGAAATGACAACTCATAAATGTCCTTTCTCATGACATGCAAGCCAGAGTCGTACACTAATTGTTGATGGCTATGAAGCACTCGACGACTTGTCAATTGAGAATTTCAAAAATAAATTATACTTCCACGTGATATGTGACGAGTGATAGGTTTTTTATGGGCGATTTCAAATTTCAAAATTATTTTACATTTCCCGCTAAAATTTAAAACTTATCCATTAAAAACTAATAAATACAAATGTTAGTATATTTCCGACAGTTGAAAATCTACTTTATTCCCATACAATTCAAGATTTTCCATATGATTTATCAGATTTTCTGTATGATTTATTAGATTTTCCGGTACGGTTCAAATTTTCCGTACGATACAAGTATCGGAGAGCAAGGATTAGGAGGCAACAACTTATCATTTTTCTTTTAGCGTTTTCTCCCAAAAGATACGAAAAAGTGTAGATGCTCTTTATTTGTAGCTTTGCGTTGAAAATGGTAAATTTATCAATCGCACTTAAAAAATGTGTATCTTTGTGTGTGCGCGAGTGCCCATTCAATTAACATCAGATATTATTTTTCTCAACTAAATTGCTCGAACAATTCATTAATTCCTAAAATGTTAGTGTAATTTAATATTTAGTTTCACTTGAAAGTAAATTGTGCAAAATTCAAAATCGCATCACCTTAGATGTTGAAGAGTCTTCTCATGATGTTTGAATTTTATAAGTTCATTTGGAGCCAATCCATGGTAGTAGCATTGCATACATCGATTAATTAGTCTGATTTTATTTTGTCTAGAATGTGTGCATGTGTATATATAAATACACAAGCGCATGAAGATAAGTAATTACTTTGTATCCATATTTTATTTGCAAAAAGTGAGTAGATTCATGATGATTTTCGACTTATTTTTCCTACCTCCCTAATAAATGGGCTGTCAAGATATTGACCTTCAAATCTATTCATATTATGAAATTTCGATTTTTTTTGTCTTTCTTCTTGTACTACTTGTATTTTATCTTTGGGTTAATACCCTGAAAAACCCGAAACTGGTACACTTGTGACAAATTTACCCCAAACTATTTTTTTGACTACCAAAAACCCCAAACTAGTATACCTTTGACAAATTTACCCCAAACTGGTACGCTTGTGACAAATTTGCCCTCCGTTAGTTTTAGTTAAATTTTATTGTCAAATTATTAAGTTAAATGACACGTGACAATTGACTAGCATACCAATTTGAGATTTTATGATCCGTTTGTCAAAGTTTACAATTTTTATAATTTTTTTGTGGTATTAATCCAATTTAGTGAAGGGTATATTTATCACAAATTTATCGGTTGGGGTTTTTTGCGGTCAAATAAATTAGTTTGGGGTAAATTTGTCATAAATGTACCAATTTAGGGTTTTTATGGTTAGTCGGGATAAATTTGTCACGGGTATACCAGGTTGGGGTTTTTCATGGTCAAAAAAATAGTTTGGGGTAAATTTGTTCTGAAGTGTCTGCAGGTTTGGGGTTTTTCGGGGTATTAACCCTTTATCTTTTGAGTGGCTTCTTGTCCTCGCTTAAACTTTTCAAACCGGTCATTTTAAATTTCTATGAACCTGCGTTTTCCAATTGTTATTATAATAGCAATGATGGAGAAAATAGTAATTTTCTTTTATCTTCTAGATAACAATAAGTTTAAAATTCATAAAAAATCATAGAAAGAAGATAATTATGTCCAAGGAAACTGCAAAATACAAATCATTAAGTTCGATCTTGCCGATTTAGTAAAAAAATGAGTGGTAGGAAGAGCCCTGCCCAATTTTAATCACTAGTCGCCTGTTGTGTTGTTTTGTAATTTTTTTCAAGAAGCTAAATGTAATGTGTTTTTTTTATGCATAAGATTTATATATACTCACTAAGTGTAAGTAAAATAATTGCCTACTGTGATTTATACTTTTAATTCTTTGGGTAATTTAAGTTATGAATTTACCTTTTAGTCTTCCCGCCATGAAAATGGCCGATCAAAATCTGTCGATGCAAACTGCTTCGTTTCGTCCCGCGCGTTTTTGGATACGTCATTTCGTATGCAGAACCGTACACTGACCTTTGACAGCTCATAAATGCCCTCGACGACTTTTCGTGCAAGAGAGAGAAGGAAGAGAGAGAGAGAGAGAGAGAGAGAGAGAGAGAGAGAAGTGGGATCCAGGGCCCACATCTCCCACGTCCTACTACACTTGCTCTTCCTGCTCTCTCCTCTGCTTACACTGAGACTATCCCGGCACTCGCCACTAGAGAAAATATTGGGTACGCTCAAAGTGCCACGCAATCCGTGCTCTGAACCATTCAGAGCGTGACACCTGTCCGTGTGTCAGTCCACGTCGTCCCACTTCTCGAACCAACGCCCCTCCATCTTCTGCGCTTCTTTCTCTCTCCTCTCTCCGAAATAAATGGCTGGTGGCTCAGCTCGGCTGGCAGAAGAACGGACGGATCAGAAGGGTAATAAATGCGCTGCGCTCCCGCTTAAATTTTCTCTCTCCCTACTTGAATTTTTTGGGTTTTCTCTCTCTCTCTCTCTCTCTCTATCTCTCTTCATCGAAAAGTAGACAGAGAACGAGCTGCACTCCCTTCTCAGCGCATCCCACCCCCTCCGCCTTCGCCTCCGCCTCCGCCTCGCCGGTCATCTACCTCTGGCGCGTCGCCTCCTCCAAGAGCCCCGCCAGTCGCAGCTGGTTCCCGACCGCCTTCGCCTCCCACTGTTTCCAACGCGGAGATCGAGCATAGGGTTTGTGCTCGCGTTGGTCTCTCTCAGTAACTTCTGGGCCTCCGTCCGATTGCCTCCCTCCGACGAACTCGTCATCAACTCCGACTGCAAGCCACCGCCACCGATGGCGTCCTCCGTCTCTGGCGTTTGCTCGTCCTCCCCCCTAGGCCGAAGACGCTGTCGGCCTCCGCCGCGAACCCGTTGGCCTCCTGTGGGAGGGAGGAGGCCTCGGTCTCGTTCCCGAGCGGCGCCAGGCTCCCCGCCGTCGACCGGGTGTTGTCCCTATCGCTAGCCCGATCGGTCGCGAGGGAGATCTCGGTGGACCTGGGCAGGTCCGACGGCGCGGCGAAGAAGGAGAGGCGCAGGCCAAAGGGCTGGAGAAGGATTCCCGCTCGCTGTGGATGAGGTACATGGACTGGCTACACCAGCACCGGAGCTAGGGCTTTTCCTTGGACGTGAGCCGAATCGGGTTCACGGCCGCCGCCGGAATCCGCGCGCTGTTCTGGAGGTCGAAGAAGTCTCTGGAGCCTCGCGAGACCGTCGATCTTTCCCTCGGCTATTATGCTCTGACGGCGTCGGGCGCCGAGGTATGTTCTTAGTCACGTTCGCGATGGTTCTGTTTCCGGGATGTACGGAATGAATAGGTTCGTGTTCTGTCGCGCAGGATGTCGCGGCGGCGGAGTCGAGGCCGAAGCGGATCTTGCCCTCGGTTGTTAATTTCATCTCCGAGGTTTCGGCGGATGATTGGGATGCGTGTGCTCTTGATGCTACTGGCCCTGAGAAGTATAATCCGTTTCTCTCGCATGGGTTCCTTTCGAGTTTGGAGGAGTCTAATTCTGCTGTGAAGGTGAGATTTCGCGTTCTAGGGGTTGAGATTGTCGTTCATCAACGTAATTTTTGCGTTCTCATGAGAGGAGGATTGGGTGATTGGTATTTGCTTCATTGATATTGGAGTCCTTGGCATAATTACCCCCTCGTTCCTTCGTGCATAAGCTTTCACTGATAAGTTGGTTGCACACTGCTGCTTGTGGGGTGTCCCTGATGCTTTTACGTCCGACAGCTTGTCGCCCGATAGGTTTATGTCTGTAGAGATGTCTCTCCCTCTGATGCTCTGACAGACGGGGAAAAAAGAAGTTCCTTTTATTTCTAGTATATGCCGTGAAGTTTCTCTTTGAATGAAGAGGGACTGTTGAGTTTTTGTAGAATTTGATGTCTACCTAGTGAAGTAGTTTTTTCAATGGATTGGCACCCTCTCGGTACCTTTAGGTTTTGGCTTCTCTTCCTATTGTTCTCGAACGGAGTTCTTTCAGTTTTACTATGCTACTAAGCTGAATAGCTTCTCTTGGATACTCCGTTGATCTATTTAATTGCTTTTAGGAAACAGGATGGATGCCGCGGCGCATTGGTGCTAAGGATGAATCTGGGATTGTTGTAGGTGTTGTTCCACTTTATCTGAAAAGGTTTATCCTCTTCTTTGTTCTCAGGATGAGATTTATTTTCTCTGAAACTTCAAATAGATAGTTTCTTCTATGCTCCTCGTAAATAGCTATATATTGAGCAATTTTTACAATCTTCGAGGAGCTTTATGGATGGTTTCACTCATTTTTCATATTGATGTGCAGTCACTCGTATGGTGAATTTGTCTTTGACCATTCTTGGGCGGACACTTACTATAGTTATGGTTCAAGATACTATCCAAAGTACCAGTGCTGTGTGCCTTTTACCCCCATAACTGGTCCTCGGATTCTACTTCGTGATTCCTTATATAAGGATCAAGTTTTTGACATTGTAGTAGACGCCTTAAGAAAATTTTGAAAGCTAAGGTACGTGATAACAGATGTGTGACTGTCCATAGTGAATATGATGTTACATCCATGAAATGGCCAGACTTTTATCACACTTTTCTTTCATCATTGGGCTTTTTTTTACACTCCATCAATTATTTGGACCTTTTCCCTTGGCTGGAGTTGCAGTAGAGTTAAAATGTTTTCAGGGCTGATCTCTATATGTATGGTCTCATGGAAAATGAGAAATAACTTGGTTATTCGCCAAACAAGTGGGGAAGTTGTGGCTAGCTGTGGCTTACTTAAAGATGAAAATTCCTGAATTGTGAATCTGATGTTTCAATTTATAGTAGTTCTGAATTTGCTTTATATCCTTGACAACAGTCCCAGGTTTTGTCAGTCCACATCACATGTTCTTCTGAGAATGAATGGCAAAACCTCAAGGAAAAGGGTTTTCTACAGAGGATAGGAATGCAGTACCATTGGACCAATCAAAACTATACATGGTGAGTGGCAAAATGAGTGCTGAAATTACAGTTAGGCCTGATGTTACTACTGCTGGATACATTGACAATAACTTTTGGTTTTTCCCTATTCATTTTCCCCTTCAACAGTAAAACAACCCAGGAGACTCATCTCCATCTGAAGTGTATTAGTAGATTCAGAAAAGGTTCTGAAGGGTGATTTTAAAATTTAACAAAACCTTGGGAGTACTTTATGCCCTGTTTAATGCAATGAGTCGTAGACTTTCATGATTGAGCTCCTTGTGGGCTCCAGCCAAAGCCATCCGAAGTAAAAATCATATAACATGGTGACAAACCTCTAGCAATTTGCTTATTTCTTAATGGTCAAGATAAGTATTTGATTATATATTCTTTCGTAATAAGAGTAGGGAAACAAAGACACATCAAGTAAAGCATTAAGCAGACAAGTGCTGAAACTTTAGACTCAATGTTAATGAAAATAGGCGTCTGTATATTTCTAGGTTCTCAGTCAAAGTATTATTTGACCAAGTTTGAAATTTCATAAGACTCACTCAATTACATCATAACTATCATACACCTTTGACCCCTTTTCTTGATTGTCAGTGAGGGTTGAAAGTATTCGGGAGGTGAATGGAGTTGTCTCTTTTGATCTAGATAGCATGTCAAGGGGTATATGCTTCACAATGTTATCTAGGTCAAATGCAGCTTTTGTTTAAAAATATACTTGGACGTAATGCTGCTGTCAATTTTCTCCATTTGATATTGTGCATGCATCAGTTTCCTTTGCAATAGTCCTGCCAGTTAGCATATGATTGCAGCATTACTTCTCTGAATGAGTGGTGTCCTTGGATTGCCAACTTTTGATCTTTCTACGTTTCTCGTGTTTATCTTGCATGCAAAAGGTACATGCTTCAAGTTTCAGTGTCTGTGCCACAGTTTTGATGACTTTTTGATGGACATGAAGCAGAACAAAAGGAAAAATATACATCAGGAGCGCAAGAAGGTTAGTTTTTCCGAATGTTATTTTATTTGGGAATTTCCTTTATTTTGGGAAGATACTCCCACCTAGAAATTCTTTTAAATCTTGCTCTTAGTTCTTTATTCCTTAAATATATGCTTGAAAATTTGATAAAATTTTTAGTAAATTGTGTTGATACATATGCTTGTCACAGGGGAAATGAAGAAAGTAGTTATTATGGAACGATATTTGTTACTGCAATCTTCACTAAATGCTCATAGCACTTTTTACTAACACTGAGACTAATGCTTCATGGGGATTGCATTCCCAATTTCGGATATAATGCTGACTGACCTTATGTATTTGCTGAAATTCACTCTGCTGAAGTAAAGTGTTATACTGGTAGTTGAGCTTCTTGGACAACTGGAAAACTGACTAATTGCTGAAGATTGCTTCAAAGCAGTAAAATATAAACAGTTGAGTAACGAATTGGTCATTCTTTATGATGACATGAGTTATGGGGAAGTATTATATGAATTGATCTTTACAAATGCCTATCACTGTTACGATCTACAAATGTTTAATGCAAATATATCAGTGGCAGTGTATCAACTGTATTTGTACCTATACTAATGGGGAAAAACACACACATAAACTTTCATGTAGTACTAATTTCCTTTTTGCCTGTTAAAATCAATTTTGCTAATAGCACAGACAGAATATTAGATTCCCCATTAAGTTATCAGAATTTATTGCTGGAGCATTATGGTATTTTATCAAAAATCAGTTTGCATTTTTATCTGTTGCATCTTATAGTCTCATAGTGCCGGATTTGACATTGCATCTTTTTGGGCACACAAGCTTTTACTCATTCGATTGAACCCTTTCTGCAAATTTCTGCCCAAAACTTGACAATGAAGCAGCTTCGAGGGAATGCAATAAAGGTAATGAGTACAAATATCATGGCAAAAGTGTCTCGGGAAGATTTTAAGCCAATCCTACCCAAAATATGTGAGGTTTAATAATATATGTAATCCAGCCGGTTCAATTTGATATCAATGTGAATAGAGACTAGTTGGTTAACTATACAGAGAAGTATAAATAAGTATATCATGTCGCAACTTCCCAGTAATACTATTAATTTGAATTTAGATGCTAGTAGCAACTTTCTGTCCACTGGTTTGAGCTTTTAGATGAGTAGTCCTTAGATGTGATCATCCACATGTGATTCCTGTTCTCTTACAACTTACTCCTAAATTAATACCTTCACTTTGTGAAACATGAAGGACTTGAGCTTCTTGGTTTTGATTGTGTGTGCAGGCTAAGCACTGGGATTCTTTCTATACGTTCTACAGGAACACCACTGATAACAAGTATGGGTCCAGTGACTGGTTTTGTCTTTCCTTTGCAGAAAATATAATATTGTTGATTGTTTTGCCTGCCTCTTGTGTATATTCAAAGGCATCTTTATTTGATATGAGAGGTTTAAGTAGAACATGTCTTGCTGCTTATGTTTATTTAGGTGGGGCAGCCCTTATTAGCCGAGAGAGTTTTTTCATAACATGGGATCAAAAATGGGAGACCAAGTGTTACTGGTTGTAGCTGAAGAAGGGGATGAACTTGTTGCGGGAGCCCTTAATCTTATAGGCGGAGATACTATATATGGGCGCCTTTGGGGCTGTCACCCAAAAGCTTATTATCCCAACTTACATTTTGAAGCTTGTTATTACCAGGTTTGTCTCTATTTAACATGCAAAACTCCTGTGAGTTCAATATATACTTGATATGGAAGTTCTTTCTTGGGTGCTTATTGCCTATTTAAAAAAGTGAGATTCATTTAACCTTATTTTGACAAGGGTGAACTAATGGACTTAATTGCATGGTATGGATTTGCTAACCCATGTGTTGTACCTTGAGACCTCAGTATAGTAAAAGCATGAACAAGATATCAAATGTAAGTGCAAGCTAAATAGAGGTAAGAGATTGTCAATTTAAAGTGGCAACCGATTCTCTAAGATTATGTAAATTCTTCCCAATTAAGAATTCTGGAATGTGTACTGACCAAAAAAAAAAAAAAAAAAAAAAAGAATACTAGAATGTGTGAATATGCTTTTCACAAGGACTAGTAAATTCTTCCCAAGTAAGAATACTAGAATGTGTGAATATACTTCAAATCATGAAGTAAATATCATTCATTTGGTTTTGGAATTTGCTTGCATATAATCATGAAGAATTGGTCACCTCCGGTCACCTAATCGATGGTCGTATCGCCTAGTCGACGGTTGCATCATCGCCTAGATCTATTGTTGTGAGGCTCGTCGAGGTCGTAGGAGCCCAACATCACCGCGCTTGGGGTCTAACAACCTCGAAACCCTCGCCTGGGCTCTAAGGGTGATGAGATGATTTGCTGGTTGAACCCCTCTCTCTCTGGTGTTCGCCGCTCGAGTTGGAATCAGATTACAGCAAGAGTTCCCTATCTCTCTAATCACTCACAAGTTGGACTCTCTCACCACCCAGCGTGCCAAGTTCTCCCATTTTTCGGTTAGGCTCGCGCGCTTTCAGATTTTGAAAAAGTTGGGGGAAATTATGGACTGAGCTTGCTGATTAGAGTGTATTCAAGTCGGAGCATTCGTGGGATTTGTATAGGAAAAGTATGGTGGAATGGTTTGGCTCAGAGCTGGGGTGGCTTCTTATGAATCGCTTACCACAGTTCATGTGCATCGATTAGTTCAGTTTCCCTTTACGAGCTTATTATTAATTTTATGTTGTCTATATAAATAGGTTGTTATCTTGATCTTTCCTCGAAGTTAAATGGGATCTGTGCTACCATTTCTATTGAGCTGTTGATACTTTTCCACTATTTCTTACCGGTTTTGAAGGGAAGAGAAGATGACAATATAGAAACAATAAGGAAAATGTTTAAGATGTTCTCAGAGTCTAGCCTTCCAATTATTGAGTATTACAATTCTAACGGAAAAGTCAGAATGGTGAGGAAATCTGTAAATATGTTGAAATCCTGTACATGTATTTGCCTGATCTTATTTCATTTAATCGCTTATCTATATTGGCTTTTATTCAGATTGATGCTGGAAAGCTTGTTGAAGAGGTCTTTCAGGTCGTTAAAGTATTGCGATTTTTGCTTGTTGCGTTCCTGTGCAACTTTTTCTAACATTAATGTGTGCATTTTTTTTACGTCGTAATTAACTCACTCCCAAATCCTCAAAACCCTCACATTTTCCTCATCGAAATCAATGTTTCATGGATCTCCACCCATTCCCAATCTTCATATTGCTTTTGTAGTTGAGCATGTATCAGCCTTTGGGATTATTATTAATATGCAGGACGTCCTCATGGAGGATCACGAGTGAGAACTCGTTGAGGAAAGTGTTGAAAGGACAAATAGTTCCTCTGTTATTTCAAATGTTACCTGTTCTCTTGTGCGGCTCTCTTTCCATTGCTGACCATGGTTTGATTTTTAAATAGGATTTCTGGAGTGTCTGGGGTGGAGTTCTTGGCCTATTTATGCTGGTGCTTGAAGTACTGGCGTGGTTCACACATCTCTTGGGATAACTAGTGGTCTGCAGATGCATTCAATACCAAAATTTGGTTCCCTTCCCTGCGTTCATGATGCCGGTGTTGTTGTTCAGAGACCCATTCCTTGGCATTACAATCAAAATGCTATTACATCAAGCTGTAAGATTCACCGAGAATATTAACCTATACCTTTTAGGCAGTCATCCTACAGCAAATTTATGAGCCTCTGATGCAATATGAAAATGATGATAAGGCTGTATTTTTAGATTCGGTACTAGTCTAACTGGATCTAATGTTATTTGGAAAGATTCT
Organism: Eucalyptus erythrocorys; assembly: GCA_014182555.1. Classification (NCBI taxonomy): domain Eukaryota; kingdom Viridiplantae; phylum Streptophyta; class Magnoliopsida; order Myrtales; family Myrtaceae; genus Eucalyptus; species Eucalyptus erythrocorys. The sequence continues at coordinate 37,489,617 of CM024601.1, forward strand.
TTTGCTTGGTGGGATTAGAGAAAGATGGGAGAAGGAAATTGTTGCTTGGATGGCTCTTCAAGGTATCAACTCACCACTAGTTCAAGTCTCTGCACAGTATGTTGCTGGAAAGTGGAAAGGATTGAGCATATGGTGAACATGAACAACAATATGCAAGTTGAAGTCTTGAAATTGAAAAAGTTAGAGATAGACATTAAATGTGATTGTACTGAGTAACACTATTGTACAGTGACCATTGCTAAAACATATTGGTTTCTACTTGGCTGGTGCATTTTTTATGAGGGATTGCTCCTAAGACATATGGGTTGATGCATGTCAATTGTACTAAACATTGTGGCTTTTATTTTCAAACTAATATGTTGATGTATGTTAAACAGTTATGTTGTTGCACATCGATTAATGCATAAATGTGATTTTTCGAGCATCCATTTCCTGTTTGATGATGACATGAGAATGTTGGCGGTTGCTATCACTTGGAATTGTCCAGGGATTTGCATGAAAATATTTAAGGATAACATTTTTTTTTCTCGAAATATATTTGGCCATGCTTATTATAATGAAATTACTTTTTTTTTTTTTTTTAAATTAAGAAAAATCTACCTTGATGTATTTTTTGGTTTGTAAATTTGTTATTGTCTTTAATACGTTATTCTTAACATGCAAATATAAAAGTTATAATCATTGTTTTTCTTCAATTTTAAAAGAAACGAAAATAAAAAAACTAAAATTGGTCATAGTAAAGGACTTTTCAAATATATGTTTATCAAACAACATTTCCCAAAATTACTTTTCAAGGCATTTTTCAATTACAATTTATTAAACGGTCTTTGCATTTTACCAAACCTCTTTAGGTTAAAAGTCTAGGCTTTTCCCAAAAGCTGAACCAAATGCACCCAAAGAAGGCATACAATAGACACATGCAGGTAGGAAGTCCATGCCTATATGGTTGTGGTATGTACATCTTGACGAAGGAAAGATCTATCCATTTCTAATGTACAGATCCGTCAGTCGACCATTTCATTCTAGTAAAAGAGTCGTTATAGAAACAATGCTTGTGGATTTTGCAATCTGGCCGCCTTGGTGTGATGTCGACATGGAGACCCTCCCTTCCTGATCTCGAAGCTCCTATGATCTTAAAGAGGCTTAACATCATCAGTGCGACATCATCATTGTAAACATATATCATCAAATCGTCAACCAGGCCTCCAAAGTTCTCCAATTGCGAAAGGCTGACGATCGGCCACTTCTTCAATTGGATTGTTCTCTACTTGACTTGTTAAAAATAAGGTTTGCCCCATACATGGGTGCCTCCAACAGAAAAAATTGATGCCAACAAAGGATCGCAATCGTTAACATAAAGTTTCCAAATAAGATAAAAATAAATAGATTGTATACTTAAGTTGCATTTATTTTGCTAAAGATAAATGATCATAAAATACTTTCTTAACGATAATTTTTTTTACCCCTTTTATTAATTAGTAGATAATTTTTATAATTATTCATTATAATTTATATTTAAATATTTTCATGAATAATAAAAATGTTTTATGTATTAATTTTTATAAATGATACAAAAAAATATTTTTCAAGCTTCCTGAACAGATGAGTTGTAATATTACATTGTACCATAGCCCTTGAAAAGATTGGCGCGATAGAACGGATAGATCAATTACATAGTTTCTTTGAGGAAAAAAAAAAAAAGAGGAATCATTCAATGATAAAAGTTAAAAAAAGGCATGAGCATCACTTTAATCGAAACTCAGAAGCTTATATTTCAGAATAATAGGTCTGTACTCCGACGCGGATAATGCACTTCACCAGCAAAACATGGTATATAATCCTCCATCCGAAGCATGTCACTGTGAGCAAAAATTGTAACCTATCCCCACCCTACCCCCGCCCCGCCCCCCAACCCGATTGAAAAGAAAAAAAATTAACAAACCAATCCTTCCGATGAAAGGAACTAACGAAGCTCGGATGACAGACAGTCGGATGGGCAGGCTCCAATACTAATCGCGTAATTTTTATACATGACCACCTAATACTCATTCTCACCTCTGTGAAGCATATACGACGGCATGTGATTCAATTTAAATACTCAAACCACCAGGAGCAAAGACACCCATCCAACAAGAATGCCTTGAGAGTCATTATCCATCATGATCTTCAAACATCTAGTATCTGTAAGTTGAACCTGACTGTGGGGGTGCAAGCGGTAATCGATTCGGTGTACGCCGGCCAACGGGATTTGATGCCAAGCCGACATCACCATTTTGAGTAGGGTCATTGTTCCGCCGACTGTGGCTCGTCCCAAACCGAGATGAATCAGTGTGTCCATTGGAGGCCGCATCAAAAGCGCTCCTCCAGTCATCACCAGATGAGGGTCCATTACTTCTTGGGCTTTTTGCGCAATATAGATATGGATAACATTAGCAGCTGAGGTAGATTTTTCTTCCTTCTTTTTTCAATTACCAGGAAATAAGTACAATATAGGAAGCACTGCAGTCAAGTCTCTGATAGTAAATGGAGAATCAATCAAGAGGCCTTCTATGAAAACATCTCAAAGAGGAAGAGGATGAGGTTCACGTCAGAAAGTACTCAAGGATCATGAGAAGGATTCTACCAACCAATGGTTTCCAAAATCACAAATTTTCTTTTCCAAGATAAATACATGAAAATTCAGATTCAAGAAATCTAATTTAAACTGCACTTTAGTCCGTAGCTAGCGTTTTCTCAGTTCCCAATTTGAATTTTGATGCAAATTGCAAAAGCTTACCTTTTCTAAAATCACAATACCATTCTTCCACATATAGAGAAATTATCGATTCGAGAAATTTTCGCCATTTAAATCACAATAAAGACCAGTATCCTTTTCCATTCCCAATTTGAAGTTTCATGCTGATTGGAGAGGCTTTTACCAGTCGGTGATTTCTAACATCACAATTCCGCATTCCCGAAACATAAGATTTGAGAAACTTTCAGCATTTAAACCACTTGAGACCGCCGGTTGGAGATTAAATTCTGAAGCACTTTGGGCACACCATTTTATCACTATAAACCAGGGAAGAAAAAAAAAGAACTTCTCCCAAAGGGTAAGCTCCATTAAACTTTACAGCATAAGCAACAGCCAAAGGCATACTAGTAGAGAGAAATCAATTTGGAAACAGAAAGTCCTTTAAGAAATTAGTTTTCTTAACCCTTCGAGACACAACTTATAAGAATTATACTTTGCCATGGCACACAAGTCCTACTCCATAAGCTGTCGATTTTAAAGATGCACCTTTGCACATTTAACTAAAACCGCACTAGCTATTACACCCACGATTGCCGCTATTAGACCGGCTAGAGGCGGCGGATGCTCGATTATCGTGAATGCTGAGTTGTCTTGTGAGTTTCGACGGGAGGGAGGCCTGTTTCGGCATTTTCCCTCTTACGTTTTACATTCGATCCTCTAGAAGCAGTTCTTCAATTCTTGATGTGCTTTGAGCACTACAATCCAATGTAAACAAGAAAGGATGACTAGTCATTCAAGAATAAACCTTCATTAATTATATAGAATAGTGTAAAAAAGGTTACATATGAAGCATATTAGTGCTTTGTAGAATTGGAAACTGTAGCTACAAAACAGAACACAATAAATATGTGGTCAATGCAATATTCTAATATATGTTTTCATTATAGGGAACCATTTCCAACAACATATGGTCGATGCGATGGATGCTACTTGCAGTGGTCTTAACAAACCACCACTCACGAAAAGGAATGCTTCGAATACCTAGCATTTGCACCATGTAGCAAGGAACACGAGCATACTATGAAAAAATTCAAAAGAAAAAAAAATCGATTCACCATAAACAGAAACAATCAATGTGATCTTCAAGCTAACCTGATCGAACTGTATAATTGAGTGAGCATGTCCTCTTTGGCTCTCTCTACTTGGCAAAGTACCACGGCTTTGCTCGGGGACATAAGAAGCTAGTGAAATAAAATGCAATGCCACCATCTCGGCAAACATAACAACAACAGCACCAAGTAAAGAAAACTTGACTTTTGGAACATTAGCACCAAGGCTGTTGAGAACTGCTTCGACATAACCATGAACTTCTTGGGACATCCACCGAAGTTCTTCCTTTGGATCTGCAGTTCTTCTTGCCATGGTATCTGAAATACGGGGACCACCAAAAACATATTGCCGTTTAGTTAGTAATAGTCTTAACAAAGAAAGGTAGAACATTTCAAGGTCTTTTGAGCCTTTGGGATATGTTATCTTCAAAGAACTCCTACGGGAACACCGGACGGTTGGAAGAGTGGAAAGTGAAACGAGATGGATCTTCCTTGCGGTCACTAAGGGGTAAAACAAACCCATTGATTTTCTATCTCCTTTTAGGGGTTGATGGTTGTTTCTTTTTTTCCCCCTTGTGGAAGAAGGGAAAGGGAGGGAATTTGTTACCAAGCAATACCATTAGATGACTCACTAGAGAACCATCGGAGAGGCTCTGGAGGAGGGGGAGCCCAGATTCTCCTTTCATTTGACCTCCGGCGGAAGGCGGGACAACATTTCTTAGTTTGTTCAACCACTCAAATTTCTCGCCATAGTCTTAGCCTCTAATACCAGCGACTTTGTGAGCTACAACATGGAAGCGGGACATCCAATTGGCAGTTTGAAGGGATAGTCAAAATCCTAAAGATAAAAGACATAATGTATGAAAGAATAAGTACCTTTCAATACTTTGTCTTGTAAGGAACCTTGCTAGTTATCTTGAAGACAAGACCGGGTCCTTTTCAGTCTGGACCATTTGATTTTTATCCTTGGAACTTTTTGGTGGGGGTTCATCATCATCGGATATTTGTTCGAGGTTACATTCTGATGAATTCATCCAACGGTTGCACAACCAACATGCGAGAAACAAACAAAAAGCTAAGTACAACTTTCGGTAGCTTGACTAGGGTCAACTGTATTATAAATGTGAACTTTTATACTCTCACGATGAGAATCCGATGGACATCAATAAATGACAAGAAGTAAACAGAAGAATAAGGGATGGCCACTCAAAGCAAATGAAAGGGACAATGGATGGTTTTGCAGAGGATTTGACAATTTGAAGGGATGACTGGTAAGCATAAGCAAAGGCCAACGGATACATGCTTTCTTCAATAACTAGTCTAATGGATACATGTTGCTATACCTATGGAAAAAAAGAAAAGGTAGATACATAGTGTCATTCTTTCCAACATATTCTCCAGGATGACGAGCTTAACAATATTGTGCAGCGATTCAAGTCGAAAAAAAATGAAAAGGAAATGAACCTGTTTTAGATGCACCCAAATTGAATTGATATGAAGGTAAAATAGTGTTAGTTGATTGGCCAAAGTGCATTTGTCTTATAATAAAAAAATAAATAAAAAAAGTAAACTTGTCTTATTTACACTTTGAATAGCTGCATCCAAGTAATCGCCGGGTGCACTTTGGTGTGAAGAATTTCAATTGGATACCGCCTTCGCATATCTAACTATCGGGGTGGAAAATCACCGAATTTCTCGCATCTAGTTTGACACTTGAAATAAGCAACTTCATATCGGCCTAAAGTTAGCAATATCCTATAAGGTGAAAACCATAGAAGTCAAAAACTAATGAAAGGTAACTTGACATCGGGCCTCAAGCCAAGTTGAATTCTTAGAAAGCTAATTTAGCGACAAGCTAGAGATTAGGACTCTGCCTAACTCAAGTAATGCCACAAAAATTACAATTCACAATTGTGAACTCATTTCTAATATGTTTGCTTTATTTAAAAAGGGATTGGAATGTGTTATTGCACGTCACATGTAAATATAGACTTCCCTCAACTTCGCATCGAAAAGTTAACATCGAAAGATGGATACTTCGAATTGGCCTTTTCAGCTCGCTATTCCTTTTCACTTTGAGCATTCAATGGTCTTATGAAAACCCGGTGACCTTTAAACCCATTCAAAAGAGTCTACACCATGGAAAATGTCACAACCTAAAAAAAAAAAAAAAAAAAAGGGAGCGGCCATCATCCAAGCAAGGAGACAATATGGAAATAATCAATAATAAGGAGTCATATATACCGCATCACTTTGTTCAAGAAGACTTGGAGGGCCTCGCTTAGAAGGCTTCCAAACTAATTCCACTAGTTCAAGCGCTTCAGCAAACCAAAGTGGTGTCTCATGGAAAACTTTATCAACATTTCCTTGCAACAATTTATTTGTAGTTTTGGAGTGCCTCACTTTTCTAACAATATCTAGAAGGATGGCAACCTACACAAGTTGTAGGCAATCGGGTCACATTATGCATCCTTCCATGTAAAGAAAAGACACCCTTATGTCATTTAAGCGAGACACCCTTATGTCATTTAAGCGGGCTTTAATGCGGTTACCATAAAGGAAGAGTTGCAATTTATAATCGGGGCTTTAAAAACGTCAAACCTTTGAGAAATTGCAATATTAGCAAGCATGTGGAGACTGGGAAATAATTGTACAACTTAAACAAGAGAGAAACGGACTACAAGAGCGATGAGCTGTTTAGTGATGCAAGAGCGAGATGATCTTAAGTCAAAAACACTAACCTTTCCGGGACGTCAAAGAAGAGATATTTTACTAAGAAGTCTATATTTACATGTGACGTGCGGTAACACATTCCAAGGATATGCATGGCCATTGTCTATCCACAATCCTACTCTCCAATACAAACCTTGCAAATACTCAAAAAATTGTTTCTTAGCATGATCATATTACTGGTAGATAATAACCATATGCAAATGTCCACTTGAGCACTTGCCTACACTCAACTATCTGCAAACATCAAAGGAGCCCAATTTAGTTTCACAGAAGCAGGTCAGGATAATAAATCAAAAACACTCCATCCGATTTTAACATATATAACAGCTGTATTTACATTCCAAACTGAAAATCACATAAATCATATTTAAGTTGAATTAAGTAATAAAACCTTTGCCGAGGCCTCTATGATGAACTTCAACTGTGACTCCAGTGGCATTGTGTGTCACTAAGCTTATCAAGGACAAGAAGAAAAGACAAAACCTTATTTAATCAATAGCAAAGGGTCGGGAAGCATCGGCAAAGACAACATAATTAAACCCGATGAATAGAAAAGCCATGCATCTTGCTTCCTATCACAAGAAAACAAAGATCAATCTGTTAATTTAACATCACAAGCAATTTATCGCAACTCAACCTCAGCACCTTGATTGCCACTTAGCATCAACATATTTACCCAGTATAGATTCTTCGGACACAATTGCAATCCTTAGTGTACTCAATATCCATGACTATCAGACTAAAATGTTAGCCCAAGAACAGAGAGGCAAACACATACGAAACAAAGATCTTCCCGTCTTGTAGCGGTCCTTACACTTGGCCAATGACTCTGCAACAAACCGTGGCCCAAGAGCTGAACCTCTAATTCCAACTGAAAATACTTGAGTAAAGCGATCCACGGGAGAAGTAGGAGGGGGCTTAATCTGCAAATTAAGCGTCAAACATAATCAAGTCAATTAATCCGTCCGTGTCCAATGCAATCGATTAAGCGCACTAAAAGAAAACCAACAATCAAAAACCGAATTTCATGCGACATTAGTCGAAAACCTGAAGAAAATTTTGAAATTACGCATCTTGGAGTTGGAAATTTCCATACATGATCATTTCAAGTGAATAATATGTAAACGAGCTCTCCCTCTTTTCGACCGAAAACCAATTCAATTTATCCTTGGCTTGCGCTTCCTCAAGCAACTAAGACAATGCTGGCATTTACTAAAAAAGCGACACGAGGCATCTCGACGACAAACCAATTCCCAAGAAAAAAAAAAAACTCAGGGAACTACGGACTCTCTTACCACACGAGCAATAATGACCGGAATTCCAGGCCCGACCTTACCACTCACCACGTTGATAGCGAAATTGCAAACGGCATCAAGTGTGCTCTCAATCTATGCCTTCAGGAACCGGGCCAGCGCGAGTTTCGACTTCCTCAACCGGTAGTGCCCGACCATGTGGCCCTCGTGCAGGCGGGGTTCGCGATCGCGCCCTTCCCCGGCTCCTCCATCACCTTGAACGCGGCCCGAATCGAGGCTCTATCTCCTCCACGGCATATACTAGAAATAAAAGGAACTTCTTTCTTCCCGTCTATCGAGCATCGAAAGGACGGACATCTCTCTACGAGACATAACCCTATCGGGTCAACAAGGCATCGGACGTAAAAGCATCGGGGACACCCCACAAGCGGCGGTGTGCAACCAACTTATCGGTGAAAGCTTATGCACGAAGGAACGAAGGGGTAATTATGCCAAGGACTCCAATATCAATGAAGCAAATACCAATCACCCAATCCTCCTCTCATGAGAACGCAAAAATTACGTTGATGAACAACAATCTCAACCCCTAGAACGCGAAATCTCACCTTCACGGCGGAATTAGACTCCTCCAAACTCGAAAGGAACCCGTGCGAGAGAAACGGATTATACTTCTCGGGGCCGGTAGCATCAAGAGCACACGCATCCCAATCATCCGCCGAAACCTCGGAGATGAAATTAACAACCGAGGGCGAGATCCGCTTCGGCCTTGACTCCGCCGCGACATCTGCGCGACGAACACGAACCTATTCATTCCGTACATCCAGGAAACAGAACCATCGCGAACGTGACTAAGAACATACCTCGGCGCCGGCGCCGGAGCATAATAGCCGAGGAAAGATCGACGGTCTCGCGAGGCTCTAGAGACTTCTTCGACCTCCCGAACGGCGCGCGGATTCGGCGGCGGCCGTGAACCCGATTCGGCTCACGTCCAAGGAAAAGCCCTAGCTCCGTCTTGGTGTAGCCATCCATGTACCTCATCCACGCGAGCGGGAATCCTTCTCCGGCCCTTTGGCTGCGCCTCTCCTTCTTCACCGCGCCGTCGGACTGCCCGAGTCCACCGAGATCTCCCTCGCGACCGATCGGGCTAGCGATAGGGACAACACCGGTCGACGGCGGGGAGCTGGCACCGCTCGGGAACGAGACCGAGGCCTCCTCCCTCCCGCGGAGGCCAACGGGTTCGCGGCGGAGGGCGACGGCGTCTTCGGCACAGGGGGAGGACGAGCGAGACGCCGAGACGGAGGACGCCATCGGTGGTGGTGGCTTGCGGTCGGAGTTGATGACGAGTTCGTCGGAGGAGGCAATCGGACGGAGGCCCGAAGTTGCGAGAGAGACCAACGCGAGCACAAACCCTATGCTCGATCTCCGCGTTGGAAACAGTGGGAGGCGAAGGCGGTCGGGAACCAGGCACGCAACCGGCGGGGCTCTTGGAGGAGGCGACGCGCCGAGGTAGATGACCGGCGAGGCGGAGGCGGAGGCGGAGGGGGTGGGATGCACTGAGAGAAGGAGTGCAGCTCGTTCTTTGTCTACTTTTCGACGAAGAGAGATAGAGAGAGAGAGAGAGAGAAAACCCAAAAAATTCAAGTAAGGAGAGAGAAAATTTAAGCGGGAGCGCAGCGCATTTATTACCCTTCTGATCTGTCCGTTCTTCTACCAGCCGAGCCGAGCCGAGCCACCAGCCATTTATTTCGGAGAGAGAGAGAGAAGAAGCGCAGAAGATGGAGGGGCGTTGGTTCGAGAAGTGGGACGACGTGGACTGACACACGGACAGGTGTCACGCTCTGAATGGTTCAGAGCACGGATGACGTGGTCCTTTGAGCGTATCAATATTTTCTCTCGCCGCTACAGCTTTGCTTCGTTTGGCCCCACGCTTTTCTTGTTGCGATAAATGCGCCGCGTCTGCGGTCGTTGTGTTCTTCGAGGCGGAAATGACAACTCAGAAATGTCCTTTCTTATGGACATGCGCGTCAAAGCCGTACACTGACCGTTGATAGCTACGAAGCACTCGACGACTTGTCAATTGAGTATCTCATAAATAAATTATATTTTCACGTGACATGTGACGTGTGACAGTTTTTTGATAAGTGATTTCAAATTTTGAAACTGTTTTAGATTTCTCGCTAGAATTTAGAACTTATCCAAAAAAATTGTTAGATATGAATGTTAGTGTATCTCCGACAATTTGGAAATCTGATTTATTCCCGTATAATTCAAGATTTTCCGTATGATTTATCAGTTTTCCGTACGATTTACCAAATTTATCAGATTTTCCGGATGATTTGCCAGATTTCTCATATGAAAATTTGCCTTGTTTGGCTTCCTACCATGGAAATGGCGATCAAAATCCATCAATGCACGTTGCTTCATTTGGCCTCACGCTTTTCTTGTCACGATGAATGCGCCGCGTCTGCGGTCGTCGTGTTCTTCGAGACGGAAATGACAACTCAGAAATGTCCTTTCTTATGGACATGCGCGCCAGAGCCGTACACTGAGGCTATGAAGCCCTCGACAACTTTTCAATTGAGAATCTCAGAAATAAATTATACTTTCACGTAATATGTGACGTGTGACAATTTTTTTATGAGTGATTTCAAATTTTAAAATTGTTTTAGATTTTCCGCTAAAATTTAGAACTTATCCATTAAAAATTAATAGATTAATATCTTAAAAAATCTCAAATTAATATATCAATGACAAATTTACTTCAAATTATTTTTTTATCACAAAAATCCAAAACTAGTATACGTTTGTCACTAATGTACTTAGGTATGTGGTAAATTTACCCTATATTAATTTTTGTTAAATTTTACAGTCAAATTATTAAGTTAAATGACACGCGACAATTAACTAATATATGAATTTGGGATTTTATGCTCAATTTGTCATAATTTACAATTTTTATGATTTTTTTATGGTATTAATCCAATTTAGCGGAGGGTATATTTGTTATAAATTTATCAATTTGGGATTTTTTGCGATCGAATAAATTAATTTAGAGTAAATTTGTCATAAATATAACGGTTTAAGGTTTTTTATGGTTAGTCGAGTAAATTTATCACAAATATACCAGTTTTAGATTTTTCATGATCAAAATAATAATTTTGAGTAAATTTGTCACATGTAAACTGGTTTAGAGTTTTTTAGATATTAACCCAAAACTAATAGATACGAATGTTATTATATCCCCGACTGTTTGGAAATCTGATTTATTTCAATATGATTCAAGATTTTTCGTGTGATTTACCAATTTCCGGTATAATTCAAGATTTTCCTAACTATTTACCAAATTTATCAGATTTTCCGTATGATTTGCCAGATTTTCCGTACGATTTATAGGGAGCAGGAGGCAACAACTTATCATTACTCTTTTAGCCTTTTTTCCCAAAAGATATGAAAAAGTGTAAATGTTCTTTATTTGTAGCTTTTCATTGAAAGTGATAAATTTTTCAATCGCAGTTTTTTTTTTTTTCTCAAAAATGTGTATCTTTGTGTGGGTGCGCGTGCCTATTCAATTAACATCATATATTATTTTTTTCTTAACTAAATTGCTTGAACAATTCATTAATTCCTAAAAATGTTAGTGCAATTTAATATTTAGTTTCCCTTGAAAGTAAATTGTGCAAAATTCAAAATCGCATCACCTTAGATGTTGAAGAGTCTTCTCATGATGTTCGAATTTTATAAGTTTATTTGGAGCCAATCTATAGTAGCGGCAATGCATACATTGATTAATTTGTCTGATTTTATTTTGTCTAGAATGTGTGTACGTGTACATATAAATATGCAAGCACCTGAAGATAAGTCATTACGTTGTATCCGCATCTTATTTACAAAAATGATTGGATTCATAATGATTTTCCATTTTCCATTTTTTTCTGTAGTAAATCATTGACTTCTACTACTTACATTTTGTCTTTCGTGTGACTTCTTTGCCTCGCGCCAACCGTAATTCCTAAAAGAATGTTTGGTTGCTTTGGCACCTCCCTGCCCAATTTGTGAAACCGGTCATTTTAAATTTCTATGAGCTCGCGTTTTCCAATTGTCATTATAATAGCAATGATGGAGAAAATAGTAACTTTATTTTATCTTCTATATAACAATAAGTTTAAAATTCACAAAAAATTATAGAAAGAAAATAATTATGTTAAAGGAGATTGCAAAATATAAATTATTAAGGTCAATCTTGTCGGTCTAGTAAAGATATGGATAGCATTATTCGTATATGGGATAGGAAGAGCCTGTCCAATTCTAGTCATTGATTGCCCGATGTGTTGATTTGTAATTATATTTATAAGATTTATATATACTCCTTAAGCATAAACAAAAGAATTGCTCACTTTGAATTATATTTTTAGGGCGCGCATGAAATCATTTAACTCCGAAATATTTTTGGAATAGAAATAGATTTTTTTATTTTTAGTTCCTCGGATGAGTTTCTAAGCAAAATAACCGTTTGATAACGACATAAAATTTCTTTCTTTCCATTGGCGGCGGCGACGGCGGCGGCGGCTAGCGACCGGCGGCGCGACTAGCGGCGGCAACGATGAATGATGAAAATTTTTTTTTATTTCTCATTTCTGTTCCGAGAAATAAAAAAGTAGAAAATTCTTATTTCGATTTCTAGTCCAAATCTATTTCTAGAACAAGAATCTATTTTAAATAGAAAAATGAAATAATTTTACCAAACGGATTTCTAATCCGAATTGTTTACGGAATAGAAAAATTTTTCGAAACAGAAATTGTGGGCATGAAATCATTTACATTTCGAAATGGTTTCGGAACATAAATAAATTTTTCTATTTCTAGTTCGGATGAGTTTCTACAAAAATAACCGTTTGATAACGATATAAAATTTCTACTTTGAAAATATAAATTCGTTTGATAACGACACAAAATTTCTTTCTTTCGAAAGGCGGTGGAGGCGTTCGGCGATGGCGGCGGTGGTGGGCGGCGGTGGTGGCGGCGGCTAATGGAGGCGGCGGGCGGCCGATGGCGGCCCAGCGATCGCCGCGGTCGACGGAGGCGGCGGGAGGCGAAGCGGCGGCCCGCGGCGATGGCGGCGGCGGTGGCGGCCGACGGAGGAGGCGGCGGCGATGGCGGTGGTGACGGTTGGCGGTTAGCGGTCGGTGGCGCGCAAGCGGCGGCGCGACTAGAGCGACTAGTGGCGGCGGGTGGCGCGACGGCCGGCGGGTGGCGATCGGCGGCGGTGGCAACCGACGGTCGGCGGTCGGTGGTGGCGCAACCGGCGAGCGGCGACGACGCCGGCGGTTGGCGGTTGGTGGCGCGCAATCGGCGACCGAGGCGACTAGTGGCGCGGCGGCGGCAACGGCCGGTGGGCGGCGACGGGCGACGGCGGCGGCGGCGGTCGGTGGCGGCGCAACCGGGGCCAACGACCAAAGGTGACTAGTGGTGAAGGTGGCGATGAACAATGAAATTTTTTTATTTCTCATTTCTATTCCGAGAAATAGAAAAATATATATTTTATTTTTGATTTAGTTCGGATCTATTTCTAATGCGGAATCTATTTCGAAATAGAAAAGTGGAATAATTTTACCAAATGGATTTTTATTCCGAATTGTTTTACGGAATAGAAAAACAATTTCAAACAGAAATTGTGAACAATCATGCGCGCCCTTAATCTTTTGGGCAGGTTTAATTTATGAATTCACCTTTTGTTTTGTCACCATGAAAATGGCCAATCAAAATCTATGATGCAAATTGCTTCGTTCAGCCCCACGCGTTTTCCTGTCAAGAAATGATGAATGAATCACGTGTACGCTCACTCTTCATTTGGCCCACGCGTTTTGGATGTATCCTTTCCCATACTGAACCGTACACTGACCTTTGACAGCTCATAAAGCCCTCGATGACTTTTCTGCAGTAAAGGTCCTATTTTGTTAATGTTCCTTTTTTATTTTATTTTTCTGTTCTCTTTCCTTGAATAAAAAAATAAAAATCTATTTAATAATATCAATGGATAATACCCCGAAAAACTCCAAACCAAATACTTTGTACAAATTTACCCCAAACTATTTATTTGACCGCAAAAACTCTAAACCGGTATATTTTTGACAAATTTACCTCAAACCGATATACTTATGACAAATTTACCCTCTCATTAGTTTTGGTTAAATTTTATTATCGAATTATCAAATTAAATGACACGTGATGTTGACTTGTATAATTTTACGTTCCGTTTGTTACAATTTAAAACTTTTGTGATTTTTTGTGATATTAATCCAATTTAATTGAGGGTATATTTTTTCACAAATTTACCAGTTTAGAGATTTTTGTGATCGAATAAATTAGTTTGGGGTAAATTTGTCATAAATATACCAGTTTAGGGTTTTTATAATTAGTCGGGTTAAATTTGTCACGGGTATATTAGTTTGGGGTTTTTCATTGTCAAAAAAATAATTTGAGGTAAATTTGTCACGGTGTGTACCGGTTTGGGGTTTTTTAGGCTATTAACCCTAATATCAATTAATTTTTTTATTTCTAAAAAAAGTGACTTGAAAATATATTTGAAATAAAAATATAAAATATAAAAAAATGATTTCTTATTCCCGATAATAATTTTCAGAATTAAGTTATTTTTTCCATTGGCCCTGCATGTGAGTCAAGTACTCTTTTCGACCCCAAAAGGAAAAAAAGTCATTTTTTGAAAAGAAAGGAGAAGGGCGCGTTTGGTAACATTTCATTTTAAAAATTATTTAAAATAGAAATAGAAAAAAACATTTCTCCTTGGGGAACAATTTTTGAACAAAAAAACGTGTTCGGTAAACCCTATGAGATCCGGGCGAGGCCGAGCTTGCCTAGGCCGGCTCGAGGTCGGCCTCGCCGGGCGAGCTTGAGCTCGCCCGGCCAAGGCGAGGCCGAGCCTCGCTAGGGGTTGGCGACGCTCGGCCTCGCCGGGGGCCGGCAACACTCCGGCGAGGTCACCGACCCTCGACGGTGTCGCCGGCCCTCGACGGCTCTGGTCGGCCGGCCATGGCGGGCGGCGGCCGCCAAAGAAAAAAAGAAAGAAGAAAGAAGAAGAAAAGAAGAAAAGAAGAAGAAAAAAGAGAAAAGAGAGAGAAAAAGTATTCTTCAAATCTGCTTAAAATAAGAAATAATTTTTTTTCTTATTTCTATTCCGGATGTGTTTAGGAACAAAAAGATATTTTTGGAACAAAACGCACCCAAACGGGTTTCGTTTCTTTTTTGTTTTCGGGAACAAAAAAAAAACAGAAAAAAGTGTTCCTAGGAACAGAAACAAAGTTTACCATACAGGCCTGAAGCAGAGAAATAAGAGAGAGAGAGAAGTGGGACCCAGGGCAGGCTAGCCCATTGAACAGACGAAACGTGGCGTCCTAGGACCTAGTTCTACTTTCTGTCATCTCCCTCGTCCTTGTCCCTGTCCTTTGCCACACTTGCTCTTCCTTCTCTCTCTCCTCTGCTCCACTGGGACCATCCGAGAAAATATTAGGTGCAGCTCTGATTCTAGCGTGTGCTCGTTCGAGTCCACTCACCGGGCGACGCGTGTCGCCCAACGCCATGCTGGAATTAGAGTCGATATTGGAAAATTGATATATTAGTTTCTCTCTCTTGCTGGCCCACCGGTCCCTCCATCGAATTTGAAAAAGCAAAGCGCGAAGCGCTCTCTCTCCTCTGCACGATGCATTTATTATGGGAAACTTTTTTCTTTCCTTCTCAAGAAAGAGAAGCAGTCGTTCCTCTCCATCCTCATTTCCATTTCTTTCTCCACATGAAGGTTCCAACTCCGAAATTTTGAATCCGAAATTCTCTCTCCCCGCTCGTTGCTGCTCCGGCGTTCGTCAAGCGACCGTTCCCCCACCGTCTCCGACGAAGCACATTACGGCCGCCCCTGCTCCGGCGCTCGCTCGCTTCTGTCTCCGTGCTCGTTGCTACTTCGGCCAAGAAGGAGGAGATCCAGAAGATCGGGAAGCTCAAC
The DNA here is from genome assembly GCA_014182555.1 of Eucalyptus erythrocorys. Lineage (NCBI taxonomy): Eukaryota > Viridiplantae > Streptophyta > Magnoliopsida > Myrtales > Myrtaceae > Eucalyptus > Eucalyptus erythrocorys. The sequence continues at coordinate 37,505,457 of CM024601.1, forward strand.
TCGGCGCCGGAGGAGCGGGTGAAGTCACCGTGCGTGGAAAACCAGATTCGGAGGACCTCGCCCAGGCCACTGCCAATGCCAACGCCCTCTACACCAACCTCAAGCAGATCCTAGTGTAGGTTAGCAACGACGACCGCCCCCGTGGCGGGGCCTCCCCGGAGGATAAAGCGGACGATACTGCGTTGTGCTGCGGGAGCAATTACGAAGTCGGGGAGGAGAGCAGGAGGTGGGTGGGAGGGAGGCGCAGGTTGATAAGAGGAGAGTGAGGGCGATGACGACATGGTCCTGGAAGTGCGGGAAGGAGGAGGCGAGTGTGCCATTGTTGCTGTGCAGGCACCTGTGTTTGTGAGCGATGTGTGGGTCTTCCCTCCGTTTTATCAATGAAATTGTATCCTAATGGCCATTCCTTTTTTCTTTTCTTGGTCAGATGGCCATACCCATTTTGCAAAGCGATGAAGTTGGTTCTCATAAGAGAACTTAAATGCTCAACTAACGGACTTGAAGACAGATCGGAAAGAACTCACACACGTCCATGACACCATTCAATTCCTTTTTTCCACCGTGCGAAAACTTGACATTAAAACCGATGAAAGAGATTAAACAAAAAGACAGCTAACTCGAACCCGATGAAAGAGATTAAACAAAAAAGACAGTTAACTCGAACCTTGATCGACAATTTCAAGTTTTCACTTTCAAGTGTCCATCTCTTTGGCATCCCCATTGTAATTGTTCTAAGTCGTATCATCGAACGAGACAGTTGATCAAAACAAGCTGTAGGACCCTTTTGGGTGCCAATGGCTTAGCCATTGTTCATTTTCTACATTGGCGTGAACGCATAAGGCACACAAGCAGGCGAGGAGTGAAGAACGGGACAACTCCGACAAGTTCAAAAGAAAGAAAATTTCATTATATCACTGCAGCAGGCAAGGTGGAAAAAGAAGGTACGAGAGTACCTACGGTGATTGCTCTACGTGATCAAGAAGCATAAATATACAAGAACCATGCTACGCTCCTCGAACTGGGAAAAATGAAAAACTTAGACACGCTGCCTTACAGTGACAGATCTCGACAGTCGCAAACCCTAGACATCTCCCTATCTTATTTCCTACATTTTAACTCAACTCCTGGTTCTGAACTTGAAATCATCTATCGGGATGCCCTCGCAAGCCATCCTTTCTCCGTCGGACTCGTCAGTGGTGCTCAGTCCGCCCTTGCGGCCGATCTCTTGGTCACCTTTTTGCCCTATCTGCTGTTTCCTCATCTCTCCTCCTTTGTGCCTCCCTTCTTGCCCTATCTGCTCCACCACATCCACCTCGTCCTCCAAGAAGGACTCGCCACGAGGGCGGTCGTCGTTGCTGACCTACACTAGGACCTGCTTGAGGTTGGTGTAGAGGGCGTTGGCGTTTGCAGTGGCCTGCGCGAGGTCCTCCAAATCTGGTTTTCCACGCACGGCGACTTCACCCGCTCCTCCAGCGCCGAGTTGAGCTTCCCGATCTTCTGGATCTCCTCCTCCTTGGCCGAAGCAGCAATGAGCACGGAGATAGAAGCGAGCGAGCGCCGGAGCAGGGGCGGCCGTAATGTGCTTCGTTGGAGACGACGGGGGAACGGTCGCTTGACGAACGCCGGAGCAGCAACGAGCGGGGAGAGAGAATTTCGGATTCAAAATTTCGGATTTGGAACCTTCATGTGGAGAAAGAAATGGAAATGAGGATGGAGAGGAACGACTGCTTCTCTTTCTTGAGAAGGAAAGAAAAAAGTTTCCCGTAATAAATGCATCGTGCAGAGGAGGGAGAGCGCTTTGCGCTTTGCTTTTTCAAATTCGACGGAGGGACCGGTGGGCCAGCAAGAGAGAGAAACTAATATATCAATTTTCCAAAATCGACTCTGATTCCAACGTGGCGTCGGGCGACACGTGTCGCCCGGTGAGTGGACTCGGATGAGCACACGCTGGAATCGAGCTGCACCTAATATTTTCTCGGACCATCCCCGCAATCGCCGCTACAGGTTGTTCCATGCCCTCTTTAAATTTCTACATGTCCCTCACATTTTTCACGGTTATACTTCACTCCTCGTATCCTTTCAATTCTCTCTCTAGCTTTTAAAATCCCAGCAAGAAATTCACATTGATTCTACAATTTAACTCCGCATGGACAACAATCGAGGAGATCGTCAAGCAACTGTTGAGGACCATGGGATCGAGCTCATGAAGCGGCGGTTATTGACTTCCATGTCACAAGATATTGAGGCAGCGCCGATATTGTTGACTGAATTAGCAGGCGAAAGCAGCTGTAGCATCTTCAGAGTTCCTCAGGCGATTGGCGGAGGTATTGCCGAGGCATGCCGGCCTCGCATCGTCTCTATTGGCCCGTACCATCATGGAGAATCGCAGTTGGAAATTTTTCAGGGGCGCAAGTGGAGATACCTCCACACCATGCTGGACCAAACACAACCGCACGGTGTCAGCCTCGAGGACCTCATCAATACGGTTGCACCGAAAGTGGAAATGATCCTAAGCGGTGCTATTCGGAGAGCATCGAGTGTTTCAGCGACCATGATCTTGTGAAAATGATGGTTGTTGATGGATGCTTCATCATTCAGTTCCTCCTTCAAATCGCAGGGTTCTTACGGAAGGATCCTTCATTAGATAATTCATACGTGTCGTATTATGTTGGACGGGACCTTCTTCGGCTTGAGAACCAGGTCCCATACTTTGTTCTCGAGGATTTGTTTGAAACAATAAATGTTTCAAAAGGAATGTGGCCCTTGGCCTATCTTGCCTCCGAATTCTTCAGGCACATCGATGTAGGACCCGGCTATCACTTGGGAGGACAGATCGGTAAAAAAGTGCATTTACTCGATTTATTTCGTCTGAGTTTATTACCTCATGATCAACAAGACAATCGAGTAGGTGGGATTTCAGAGTGTCGTTCGAATAGATCTGCCTCAGATCTCCGTCGAGTGGGAATTGGATTCAAGCAGGGGCAAGCCAGCACCTTCCTGGAGATCAAATTTGATAGTCAACTCAGAACCGTCAGAATTCCACAAATAGCAATAGACGAGGATCTCAATTGCATCCTCCCCAATATGATTGCTTTTGAACAGTGTCGTGGCCAAACGGGTGGGCACATGACAGCCTATGCTGCATTCATGGGATGCCTCATTCACACTGCTGAAGACGTACAGCTTTTGCGTGACCGTAAAATCATATCAAATCACGGTAAGAGCAACCAGGATGTTGCATGCTTCTTCGGTGACATCTGCAAGGACGCTACTGTTATCGCCAGCGAGACCTATCTAGCGTCGCACTTTTTATTTTTAGAAGAGTCTTCCAATCATGAGCGGGCTTATCTTTGTTGGGCACAACTCCTAAATGCTTTTCATGACAACCCATGGTCGGCTATTTCGGGCTTAGCTGTTGTAGTGACGCTTGTAGGCATCATTCAAACTGTGTATGCTGTGTTGCAGTTCTATTATCGCAAGTAGCAGGAAGCATATAGAAGCTGCATCTTCCAATTTCATTACATATATATAGACCATGTTTTTAGTGAATCTTTTGAGTTGGTGGTACTTTTTTCTCATGACCAGATCAATCTTGAATATGTGAATTAATAGTTATCATCACTGAAGTGGTTATCACTAGGGGAGAGTACAACCCGGTGATTCCATTCGGCCTGGGACTCTAGAACTTGCTCCGCCCTAGGCCTAGCCACTACCAAGTTTGCAGAACAAAGGACCGGATCAGCCGGTTAAATGGTGTTCTACAACTAATATAATCAAGGTTACACGACAAAAAAGGTTTTCCGGTGCAAAATCATCATTATTTTACTAGCCATGCTAATTTCTTGTGTTATGAATAAATGAACCTTTCCACCCAAAAAGAAATCAATGCATCATAAAATGTGTCTCTACAATTGTCAGCCTATTCTCGAGTTGTTTCTTCCAAGTACTAGAGTTGTCGCCCAGTTCACTACAATATAGAACCTGTTCCTCCAATTGGCTACCCTTGTGAGAAAGCTGAATGCCAAATCAGCCAACTCACGAATCGTGCATGTGATATTCCCTTTGCGTCCTACATAAAAGAACTTTGCATAAGTGAGATTGATTTCATGAATTAGAGAGTACTAGATATTGGGAAAGGAAACAGTAAGAGCACATTATGCACCTTAGACTAGTGTAAATCGACGAGCAACCTTCTAACACCCAACACAAGCCATGCTTCTTAAATGCCTGTACACGAATGGGTCTCCTAGAGGTACGTCTTTCGAACAAAATGCCTTCCCTCGATTTTGCTTTCCTATCCTACGAATCAGTTCCTCCAAGAATTTCCTTTCCCTTTCCGCAACCTGTTTCAAAAATCAGCATTCATATTATTTCCGACGGAAGAAACCCTTTATGTAATGAGAAAGAGATAGTAAATGACCAATTCCAGTTTTAAATGGAAGGATTCATGCCACATCTTGTACAAAGTAGATGATGGAAAGCATTAAATCAGCACCAAAATGAACTGCTGGAAAAGATGATGGTAACCTGAGAAAGAAAATCAACTTACCCTTGTTAGATGATTCGTCGCATATTGCTGTAAGCCAACATCAAATGACAACAGGATTTCGTTTGCCTGTTAAAGTGTGTACTTGTCAATTCACTTACATTTTTCCAAACTGATGCTAGCATCTGTATGTGAGTGTGTATGAGTACCTCAATAAGAGTGACTTGAATGTAATCCTCAAGATGAGGAAAACATTCACGGACGTCTTTCATGATAAAATCACTTAATTCACCGCTTAACTCCACCCGTCGGTCCACCTCCAACGACGACACGGTGTAAAAAGCGTTTCCTCTCTTCTTCTGATATGCCTATAAGATACAGAGAAGGAATCACTCCCCTAATCTCCATTGAAGCCATAAAATCTCGCTGATCATTAATTATAGAGAATGTGGAGGTAAAAACAATGAGCATCTTTTTCTGTTGAGGCAAAAACAACTAACATCTTCTTCTATTCCTGAAACTTTGGAATGTTGCTCTGTAAGCACAATATATATGGTTGGAGAATTGAGGTACCTGGATTTTCAGAGAGCATGAGGTTCAACAAAAGCATCTTCCTGATTTCTTGGGCATGATTCACCTCGCGAAGCAAATAGGCATGTTCCTTGATTGATAAGGGATGGGATTTAGCAAAAGAGAAAATCCTAAGGGAAAAACATAGTGGATTTGCAACAACTAGTGTTATTTCATATTTCTTATAGGAGCGACTTCTGTTCCATCATGTTGAAGAAATGAAATTCTACCTTATCTCACTATATAGTATGTACTTGAAACACTTTTCAACATGTCTGACACTGGGGACGATGCATGTCGATATTTGTTAGTATAATTGATTTGCTAGGTAACCGCACATGGGACTTTTATAGCCGGGGGCCTTCACTGAAATGCAAATGCTTGGACAATGCACGTCGATGATTGTTTATGCCGTATATCATAAATTTCTGATATTTGTCGATTGCTAATTGAAGAACATGGAGAAAATTCCAGCTGCACATTCCGAATAGCCAGATGTTCAACTTCATGCTTGTCAGCCTCAAATTCCAGTGCAGTAAGCCAAATAGAAGTACGAATTGGGGGTTTGCCACAAGAGCACGCTGCACCCGGCTAATGGGCTCAGCCACTGAACGGAACTCCAAAGTTCGACGGAAGAAGGCGAGTGAAACCATGTGATTTTAGGGTGAAATGCCCACGACATCATACACATTCATATTAGGCCCCTTCATAGACCAGCAAGCTGCCTAACAGGTACCAAGAACAACAACCCTTGGCTTTTCTTCGGGCTTGGTCGGTTCAAGACTTGGATATCTGATGCTCTCATATTATGAGAAAATTTCTACTGATTTTCCTTAAGCAAATAAAAGACGAAAAAAGCCCATATTTCTTGGAGGAAAGGCGTCAATTGTAACCAACTCATTCAATCAAAGGCTCGTCCTTTTGTGCAACAATTAAATCGATGATTTTGACAGAAAGCATAGTGGAGATTTGGAAAAGGCCTTTTCTCTATATTAATTCGTATACATTTACATTGGTAAATATATAGTGTAAGAGACAAAAGAATAAAACAGGAAAAAGAATAAAAGAATCAGTACTTTCCTATTTACCAAACTAATCCACGATTGACTAAATCGTAATCTATAGAGTCGGTATCTTCAAGATATATTTTCAACACTCCCCCTCAAGCTGGTGGCCTGTAAATGTCAAGGATACCTAGCTTGCTCAACAAGTACTTATGCTGTCTTTGGCATAACGCTTTAGTGAAGATATCCGCAGGTTGCTTTGTTGTTCCAATTCCCTTTGTCACAATAACTCCATCTTTGATTTTATCCCGAGTGAAGTGACAATCCACTTCTATGTGTTTTGTTCTTTCATGAAAGACTGCATTTGCCGCTAATTTGAGTGCAGCATCATTATCACAAAACAATTCACTTGGTCCACTGACTTGTACTCTAAGATCCAAGAGAAGTCCTCGTACCCAAACTATCTTACAGGTAGCCTTTGCCATGGCTCGATACTCTGATTATGCAGATGATAGTGATACAGTTGACTGCTTCTTCGTCTTCCAAGAGATCAATGACTTTCTCAACTTTATGCAAAAACCAGTAACGGATCTTCTGGTCATTGGGCAAGTGGCATAGTCTGTGTCACAAAAGCCCGTCATTTTCATATTGCAGTCACGAGATAAGAGTATACCAAGGCTTGGACATCCCTTCAAATACTTTACAACCTTCAACGCCGCATTCATATGTGATTGCTTTGGCATATGCATGAACTGACTGAGTATTTGCACTGCATAAGATATGTCAGGTCTTGTCATTATAAGATATATCAATTTCCCAACAAGTCATTGATATTCAGAAGGATCTTTGAGCACTGAATCCTTGATGGTTGAAGGAGAATTAAGATCATACTCATGCATTGTCAATTTGACATTCTGCTCAACTGGAATTACTGCTGGTTTACATCCTGATAACCCTGCTTCAAAAGCAATCTCCAGGATGAACTTTCTTTGACTAAGGCAAATTCTTTTATCAGATTGGGCAATCTCAATACCGAAAAAATATTTTGGTGGTCTCAAGTCTTTGATATGAAAAGTGGAGTGCAAATACCTTTTGAACTTAGCAATATCAGAATCGATATTTCCCATGATGAGTATGTCATTAACATATATCAACAAGTAAATTGATGAGTCTTTTGTAGTTCGCGTAAACAAGGCATAATCATACTTAGAATGCTCAAAACCTGCATTGCTTAGTGCAGCACTGAATTTGGCATACCATTGTCTAGATGCCTATTTTAAACCAGGATTTGTGAAGACGACATACCCGAGAAGACTCCCCCTGTCTGTGTAATCCTTGAGGAATATCCATGTAGATTTCTTCATCTAGATCACCGTGGAGAAAGGCATTATACACATCCATCTGATGGAGAGACTAATTCCAAATGGCCGCAACTGATAAGAAACAACGGACATTGACTTCTTTAGCTACTTGAGAAAATGTTTCATGGTAGTCAAATCCTTCTTTTTGAGTGAATCCCTTGGCGACTAATCGAGCTTTATAGCGCTCAATAGAACCATCTGCCTTGAACTTGATTTTATAAACCCATTTACAACCAATCGGTTTCCTTCTTGGAGGCAAGGGAATAATATCCCAAGGGAACCCCGTACGATCGACAGCCGGAGGTAAACCACTGGGGGCGACACGTGCTAGCCACCACACATGTGCCATTGGGTAAGTCGCCAAGAGTCTTAAAGCCAGCCTTCCTGCAACTTGCGTTGCACGAGCTTCAAACACTAGACTTCCTTGATGGAAGTCTAGCGCCTATCTAGTTGAGCTACCGCGGCGGGTGGTAAAATTTGCTTATTTGCGCATCATAAAAATCAAAATGGAGCAACGGATTCTGTTTAGAACTCTAATAAAAATTTGGCATACATTTTGTGCAGCAAGTTATGATATAAGATTGAGCACTTGAATTAATACTTTTTGTTGATGAACTTTTTGAGTGCTGGTCATGATATCTTATAGTGTACCACATTATAGGGTTAATGCCATTAAAAATTTTAAACTAATCTTCATGTCACAAAAATTCCCAGGTTGATATCTTTGTCCAAAATGCATCTTTTGTTAACATGTATACGTGACAATGAAAAGTGGACTTTTAGGTTTCTAAGTCAAATTCATCTTAATATCATCCACCACACGTATTGATAGGCATAATTTTAAAGTGATATAGGTAGAATGATAAGGTAAATTTAAATCAAGGGTCTTGGATTACCGCCGCCGCGGGTCAAAATCAAAAAAATGTTTTCAAAACCCGCCACACCTGCAAGTTTAAAAAGTCAAAACCCAACAATTCAAATCAGACAAAGCCCATGCAACGTGACAGTTGGCAATGCCAGCTTGGCCAACAGGAATCCACAAATCCATCAAGAAAGTCAAACGGTCAAACCAAGATTGCAGTTGTTTATTCCTCACCTCCAACCTATAAAAACAAGATAACCCTCTCTAGCAGCCCATCGACTTCCCCACACTCTCAATCTCATCATAACTCAATAACACCCACGAGAAGAACATCACGGAGAGAGAGAGAGAGAGGACATGGCGGATTCAAGAAGTTCGACAGTGAGCATTGTCAATGGCGGCGATATCGCAAGAGGCGTCATGAGTCGGCCGATCCCAAGGAGAGGCCAGGTGAAGGTGGCTATAGTGGTCGGGCTTGCACACCGGTTGGCCTCCATGTTCACCGTCCACGTTTGATGCGCTGGTGCTCATTTTTTGCAGTAGGATAGTACCATCAAGATAAAATTCATCTTCTCATGATGATTCTGATAGAGGCTGCGGTTTTTGAGCAGACACAAGAAGATGGTGGGGCAAATGAACTGGGTTCATCACCTAGAAAGATCCCAGTTTAGAGAGAGAGAGATCTTTTAATCTTTGTTGGGAAATCTTAAGGAGGAGCAGCTTGTTGCAATTGAGAGGTTCTTGATTTTGTAACCATAGTGCGGAGTGAAAGAACTTTGTGGACACTTGATGGGATTCTCCTTGTTCTTACTTTTCTTTTAATATGTTGCCTTTGGCCGCAAATAAAAGCAGGATGGACTAAACTCGATCTAGTTTTTTCTTGGGTACTTATTCTTTTCTTTGAGATGTTTGAGGTGGAAGATTCGAACCCTAACTATGAGAATTTGGGGGTGGGACTGGCCGGTAAAACCAACACAAGGCATTTAGAAAAGCGAGACGAACCCAATTCAATTCAATCTAGCAACAAAAAAGGAAGAATAACTCTTGAAAATCCCGCTCGAGAGTGAGAAGAATCGGCAACAAACCTCAATGGCAAAATGCTTGCGGATGGCGGAGCGCACTTGGGGCACTTGCCAACCTTTGAGAAACTGCGCGATCGATCTCGTCGACTAGGAATTTGCCATGATCAGGCAAGCTCGCAAGCTGCTCGGCCTCTCTCGTGGCCGCTTGAGCAGGCAGCAGTCCGCGACCCATTAATCCTCTCCCATTCGATAAAACTCCGACAAAAGAGCTCAATCAACACTGGATATCTTCGAAATTCTTCAATCATCTAGCAAATTATCGTGGTTTTCCTTTGCACTATTATCGAGTTCGTAGCCCCTTAATTGAACAGTTTTATGTTCGGAGAACAGGCATGGGACAAATCCATTTTTAGCCCTTAAAAAGACCCACAGAAAAAGGGAACAGAATGGCCCCCGGCCCCTCGCCCTCACCATCCGACTCTCTTCTTCCCTTCGTCACTGTCAAGACGAGGTGGATTTACCGGTTGAACTGAATATATGAAGAATAAATAGTTAAGAGATGGGTAAAATTCACAAAAAATTTCAAATTTTACCAATTATGACACATTTACTCCAAAATCTTTTGTGTGACACAAAAACTCCAATTTTATGTGTATGTGACATATTTATCTCAAATTTATACGGTATGACACATTTATCCCAATTTTTTTTTAAACATTAAAAACGCTAAATTTGTACTCGTGTGACATATTTTTTTATGAAATTTGTCCTTGTTCTCTTTTTTAACGCTTACCACATGTTCAACCAAATGCCTGCGCCTCTTTAGCTCTCAGCCTGTTCTGAACGTGCGTCGGTCATTGAGGTTTTCTTTTTTGGGGGGTTTCGTTGCCGTCGTAGCTTTGTGTGTGTGTGTGTGTGTGTTTTTTTTTCATTTCCTTTCTTTTCTCGGTTGCCAAGACGGTGTTCAACGGCAGTCTGGCGATGGCGAGGTGTTGTTTGGTGGAGATTGCAAACGGTGGCCAGCGTTGGCCGTTAACAAGGCAACGGCATCGGTCCAGCAATTGATTTCCAGGCGGCAAGTGGGCCAGGCCGCCGGGGAAGCCTCTAGTTTAACTTCTGTGGGCGGTGACGCTGGTCGTCGGCGGAAGGTTCGCTCCGCTCGAGTCACGGTCGACTCGGCTGACCGTCGCGCGCCGAGCTGGGGATTGCTAGGGGATTTCGGCTTGGGTTGGTCTAACTGAGAAGTGGGTTGGTGGCCGGTCGGGCTGGGCTGACCGAGGGGCCTTGCTGTTTGGACTGAGACAGAAGAGTGAGCCTGGGCCCTATTTTTGGGCTTGAATTGGTAAGGCTGGCTTGATTAGGCTAAGCGACAATTGGGCTGGAGTAGGCTTAGTGGGGTCAAGTTGGTTTAAGTTAATTTGGGCCGGATTCAGTTTAAGAGAGTCGAAGCCCAATAGGTCTTTGGCTCTGACCCATTAGGCACGAGTGAGGTCCTCGACCCGGATCCCTTTTTAAATAAATAATAATAAAATATTAAACAAATAAAAAAATAGAAAATAATTAGGAAAATGCCACTCCTACTTATTACAATTAAATCTGCTACGTAGTAGTACCAATAATAATAATAACCTGCTTAAGACATGATGAAGACACATCTAGTTGATTGAAGAAGTTCACTCATGATAGAATGCACAAGTTAGATTCATCTTAGTTGTAGCTCGTATTGTTGATTGATTTGAGAATGATTTGATGAGTCTTAGCAAATTCTGTCCAAATTACTGATCGTTCGAGTGCTTGTTCTCTGTCTCTTGTTGACCGAGAGTCTCTCAATCTATGGTTAAATTGATTCCTATCTACACTTGGTTATATATTCTGGTCCTCAATAGCTAAGTGTAGTCATATCTCGTGCGAAGTTGAGTTGATTGTATGCATCGTTCTTAATGCCTTGTGTGATGGATGGAACAAATCCCAGCAAGAATTTCACGTGGATTATACAATCTAATACTCAACATGGGCGGTGATTGAGGAGGTCTTGAAGCAACCGTTGGCGAATGGGATCGAGCTCACAAAGCAGAACTTATTGTTTTCCATACCAGAAGGTATTGAGGCAGTGTCGAAATCAGCAGATGAAAGGAGATGTACCATCTTCAGAGTTCTTGAGGACTTGCCAAAGGATTTCCTGAGTTGCCCCGGCCTCACGTTGGCTTTGTCGACTCATGCCACCGTGAGAATTGCAGCTGCAGATGCTTGATGGGCACAAGTAGAGATTTCTCCACACTATGCTGGACCCAATTAAATGGTACGGCATCCGCTCTCGACAAACCTCGAGGTAGTGGCACAATAAGAGAAAATGATTTGGCAGTGCTACTTGGATAAAATCGACAATGTTGGTATAGTTGACTTTGTGAAAATGATGGTTCTCGACGGATGCTTAATTGTTGAGCTCTCCCATTAAATTGCAAAATGCATAAAGCTCGACAAGATTGAATTCATTCATGATAGTTTTTCTTGCGTGGGAGTTGTATGACTGGAGAACCAAGTAGCTTATTTTCTTCTCAATAACTTGTTCGAAGCAATGAATGTTCCAGAAGTAACCAAGTCCTTGGTCGATCTTGTGTTAGTTTCCTAGAAATGTTTTTTTTTTTAATCTTACTGACAATTGCGAGGAAAGATGGTGCCCAAGGAGTTCATTTGCTATATACAGATCGTCTGACCTTATTGTTTTGGAAGCAACATGTCAGTTTTCCAGTAGACCAGAGCTCATTTTATGCTGCCATTATATTTGTTTCCAAGCTCTTGTCGAGTGGGAATTGGATCCAAGCTGAGGCAAATGCAGACCTTCTCGGAGCACATTTGACAACGAACACAGAAACATAGAAATTCCAAACATATCAATTGATGATCTTCTGAATAGCATCCTTCCCAATATGATTGCATTTGAACATAATTCTGGCTAAGTGATCAGATACATAGCTGCTTATGCCGCGTTCATGGACGTCCCATTTGCATGGTCGATGATATATAAATTTTGTGTGAACGTAGAATCATCTCAGATCGTAGCTTTAGCAATATGGATGTTGCAAGTTTCTTCCGTGACCTTGGTGAGAACGTTGTGGTCAACACTTAGGCGACCCCTCTAGTTTTGTGCTTTGTGATAGTAAACAGGTTCTGAAAGGAATTGTGCCCAGCAAACACAAGCCCACTCATCCTAAAAGACCTGGTAGATGGGTCGCTTGAATGTTGACCACAACATTTTTGCCGAGGTCACAGAAATAGCGCGCAATATCCTCTGTGTTCCACAATGATTCTATGGTCACGCAAAATTTGTATGTTATTGGCCTTGCAAATGAGGCATTGCGGTATAGGCGTTTATGTACTCGGTTAATTTCCAAAACTTTGTTCAAAAGCAACCATATTTGAAATTTTTATGGTTCTATGTTCGCTGTTAAATTTGTCCCAAAAGGTCCTGTGTTGCCTCAGCTTGAATCCAATTCTCATTCAATGGAGCTCGGAAAGAGATCTAATAGCAACATAAGATGAGCTGTCACCCATTGGATGACTGAGTTGTTGCTCCAAAGGGCTAGATGAAATGTATCCAGTAAATGCACTCCTTTTAGAGGCACCTTCTTCCCAGGCCATTGTCAGGAAAATTCGAAACACCCTAAAGAAACTGAAGGTAAGATCGGCCAAGACTTGGTTCCGAACATTCATCATCACCTTGGACAAGACTTTGAGAACAGAAAAAGGTACTTAGTTCTCCAGTCGTGCAAGGTCTTGTGCAAGGGTAAAATCATGAATGAATTCATAGGATCCTGGAGTTCTATGCTTTTTGCAATTTGATGGAAGAGCTCGAAACATCCATCGAGAACCACCATTTCCATAGGATCATATCAACTGAAATGTCGGTGCCGTTTGAGTAGCATTGTCGGATCATTTTCTCTTGTGATGCCATTACATTGATGAGCTTTTCGAGGCAGACACGTACAGTTTAATTCGTTCCAGCATGGTATGGAGGAATCTCCACTTGTGCCCCTGGAGGCACTTGCAACTGCGATTCTAGGTGGTACTGCCAATAGAGACCACGCGAGGGCAAGCTTGGCAGATCCTCTGGCAAGTCCCTCAAAGATTAAGTGGGCATGTTCCTGGTAAATCTTATACGTACAAAGTTAATAGTAGAGACAGTCTAAATGGAAAAAACTCATCTCGAAGAGAATCCATTACTTTTTCAAGGATTAGATCGGGCATGTTGCTCGAGCCTGCTCATTTAAGGGAGCTGTCAAGCACCAAATATGATGCTGACAGGCTATCAGCACGTGCTGAAAGTGGAGTGCTTAGCAATGCAAAAAGTTGTTCCAAAAGTCTTGTGGATTTATTTTCGAAGATCAAAGTTGCACTGAAGATGGAGCAAGAGATGGCTGTGAAGACAATCATTCAGGTGACAAGAATGTCTGAGGAAAATTTAAGAGGTGTCACCACTGCAGAGGTAAGCAATTTCTCTTGAATGGTTCATTGGGTCATCTCTATGACTCTGCATGACAATATTTGTTGTGGTATTTGTTACCTGACAATTTTTTTTTTTTTTTTGCACGAAGTTACCTGACAATTGACTAATGAGGAAATTGTTACCATAGTGTTTTCCATACTTTTTGAGTCCCTTCATTTTCTTTGAAGAATTATAAGCAATTCATTGCTATAGCGGTTTTTGCAGTTTGACAAATCTCGATTTTGAAATACTTACTACTGCTCTGAGACCATGAATGTTCATGTGGTTGTTAATGTAGTTCTTACCACCACTGATTTTATATTGGATATCTAGAAATTGGTCAATGCATAATTTTCACTGATAAAGATACAGCGGTGGCTTCTCTTGAAAGTATTTATGCCATAGTTGAATAATTTGCATTGGGAAAGTATTTTGCTGCTGCTGGCCAATGAGGTTTAACTCCTAGTAACTAATAAATAAAACTGTCCTCTTCCATCTTCAGGTTAAACTGACCATACTTGTTGCAGTCGTGCCAGGCAGGACAGCACTTTAGTTGAGAAGTTTGAAAAAAGAGAAAAATTGAACAGCACTGAAGATCAATCAATCAATACACCTCCTGAAAAAACTCGCATTGGATAAAACCCCGTCCTCTCTGGACTGCCAGATTAAACGTCACTGAGCAAAGGGCAACAAGTATGTCTTCTCATATGGCAACCACTGAGGATTGAACACCTGTTTCTCTTGCTCGGGGTACTGAAGATCAGGCAATTGTAATGGCTCCTCAAAGAGAATTGTCAGCTGATATGTCGAGTAAAAATCCTCCATTGCCAAAAGAGCAATGGATATTGATGCCAAAATACCACTAATATGGGTAATTCTTGATGATTTAAATTAGAAGTCTATTACCAGGCCAGTATCAAACAAGTCTTTTTTTTTTAAAGGGAAAAAGCCGACCGGCTTTGTAGCACTCATGACCGCCGATTCAAGATTAGTGAGCTTGTCACCATAACCTTGTCAAGATGCTAACATTTAAAAAGTTTTTCCATTCAATATATACTATAATTAGGCAACATGACAAAAATTAAGAGTTGTTCGGAGAGCCCAGTGACAAAGTCGTTAGTTGGGGCAATAGTATGAATTGTTATTCGCAGGCTGAACCCACTGCCTATAGAGTTGTGGACTTCTTATTGGCATTAGCTGGCATGAATTCATTGTTCTTACGATGGGGCCTCAAGTCAGGCAAGCATAATGAAGAACAATGATCCGTACGTCCTTGTTCTCGAAGCTACCCCTCATTCACAGACTCTGATCAAACTGGACTATCTTGCTGGCCATATGACAGCCCGTGCTGCCATGCCTTGGTTGTCGGAACACTATCCTCCTGGATGCCTGCTCCAAGAGTCGTAGCAGCAGCCATTTATGTACAGAGTTAGCTAGTTGATACCTAAGATTGGTGTACTATTGAATCAAGAGGACAAGAGGACTTCTAATTCTCGTGGATCGAAGGTACACACTAATTAAAGAGTTCGGGGCAAGATTTTGAGCAAAAGAAGAAAGTACATGGCCAAATGCCTTAGAGGAGATGTTTAAAAAGCTTCATCGGACCACTTGCTCCGCTTGTTGGTGACAAGTTTACATATAGAGCACAAAATTTTCAGCGCCCCCTTCAAAGTCATTGCTATTGAAGTGAGGCCCTTTGTGTTGGGATTGTCGGATTCCCAAAAACCGGATTTGACCCTAAATCGAACCCCTAAACTTGCGCGGAAGACGAGCCCGTGAAATTCACATGCATCACCGATCCTAAGACACATCACAGAATCGAACGTACCTTGTTAGCCACGGATTAAACACCGACGCCGATATGAGGAAGAGAAAACCAGTCCTGTTCGATCCGATGACGCCAATTCACCTCGAAGGGAAGAAGAGTGTTGCCTTGATGCTTACTGTTTTCCTTTTTCTTGGAGTGTTTTGGAGGGAGAGAGGAGAAAGAGAAACGTACGTAAATTTTGCCAAAATGTATGTTTCTCCCTCTCTTTCCCTTTTTATACGTTCCTCCAAAAATAAGAAACGTGCCCTTTCATTATATCCCTCCATCCATAAGCCCTGAAATTATGGGCCAGGCTTTTAGGCCCAACATGGGCGGACGGGCCAACTTAGGCCCATCAAATTAATCAATTAAAATCATCATCTCCCACTCGCACATGGTGGGCCGAACAGGATCCTCTTAACCTCTTTTCAACATTCATACTGGTGAATAATCCGTGCGACCGGCATACCTTGAGAGCTCGTTGCTATATATCTATTAGGAATATATAGCAGCTCATAATGGGTATCACACTCTGAGTAGATTTAGTATGTAGTACCCTAGATCGATCGATCACATTTATATCTCTCTTGATCTCTTTTAAACAATGATATATATTGCATTCACAATTATGATTATCCCAAAGACAGTCATAATTGGTCGACCAGTGAATACAAAAACAACAATGTGATTCTCCAAAATCAATCTTCCTGTTTCCTTTAAACTCTCAATTTC
Source organism: Eucalyptus erythrocorys (assembly GCA_014182555.1). Lineage (NCBI taxonomy): Eukaryota > Viridiplantae > Streptophyta > Magnoliopsida > Myrtales > Myrtaceae > Eucalyptus > Eucalyptus erythrocorys. The sequence continues at coordinate 37,521,784 of CM024601.1, forward strand.
AGTTTAGCTTACTTTTCTAGAAATGTCTCATTAGATCAAATCAACCCATGACCATTGGCAATATTCTAAGATAGCAAACATTAAATAGAAATCTTGAGAATAAGTAAGAGTCCTGAGGACACTAAAATTGAGGAACTCATTTCCCTCAAGAGTCTCACACGGCATAAAAGTTGAGATCAAACTTTTGCCACTCTTATTGGTCATCTCATGCATACGTAGTATGAAATACGTATTACGGTATTAACTCCTTTCCCATGGAGCATATGTCTACACAATCCATACCGTACAGATGATAGTTCAGACATACCCAATGTCTAACTTGAGTTCACGTATCTACTCATTCACATAATTCATCAGAACTCACATCTGACATCTTAGACAGATAAAGTAAAATATGTGGGGTATTTTACTTTCGGACATAGTACTTATCACGTCCTCATCTTAACACTTAGTTAAGGCGACTTATATATTTTAAGCTTGAGCTCTTGATTATCACCTAGATAATAAGCTTAAAAACTGTCTCATCTCTATTTAACACACAGTATATAGAGGCGATTACCCGTGTGAGTGGGCTAATCTCTTATATGTCCGACATACTTTTTCAACTTAATATAATGCACTGAGCATTAAGATGCATAAAGATCAAACAAAGATTCATAGGCATTAATGATGAAAAACACAAGTTCATAAATGTGAACAACTCAGGGAAATTACAATATCCAGTACATCAGACTCTACACAATCCTAGATATTTTATATGACCACAAAACACATCTCTAGGTATTGGCTTTGTCATAGGATCTGCTACCATTCTATGCGTAGATATGTATTGTAAGTTCACATCCTTTCGTGCAACCATATCTTTGACAAAGTTATACTTGGTATTTATATGTTTGGTCTTGCCATGATACTTTGGATCTTTGGTGTATGCTATAGTTGCTTGACTATCACAGTTAACCAATAATGGATTTGCAACTTTCTCAATAACACCTAAATGATCCAAAAATCTCTTAAACCAAACTCCTTCTTGTACCGCTGCTGATAATGCCACGAACTCAGCTTCCATCGTGGACAAGGCTATACACGTTTGCTTCTTACTGCTCCTTGATATGGCGCCATTGTTCAGTAAGAAAGCAAATCCAGAGGTAGATTTTCTTTCATCTAAATCTCCTCCCCGCCGATCCGAATAGCCTTCAAGTCGCATCCTTTCCTTGGTAATTTAGCTTGTAATCGTAGTTCCCTTCGATATACCTCGCATTCTTTTAACGGCTTTCCAATGTGCTTGACCTGGATTGGATTGGTATATACTCACCATTCCAACTGCAAAGCATATGTCAGGTCTTGTACACATCATAGTGTACATCAAGCTCCCAACAGCACTAGCATAAGGAACATGTTTCATTTGTTCCTTCTCTTGTGAAGTCCTTGGACACAGCCTATGGCTCAATCCTTCACCTTTTGCAATAGGAGTGTTTATGGGTTTACAATCTTACATACGAAATCGTTCAAGAACTTTATTTATATATGTTTCTTGCGAAAGAGATAATGATCTCTTCGAACGATCTCTTGAAATCTTAACTCCAAGTATATATGCAGCCTCACCCATATCTTTCATCTCAAAATTGGAAGATAACTAACTTTTGATGGTATTAACTAACTCCATATTAATTCCGACAATTAGTATATCATCAACATACAATGATATGATCACAAATTGATCTTTGGATCTTTTGATATATACACAATGATCCTCATCAATCATTGTAAAATTATATGCCATCATAGCATAATGAAAACGTATATACCACTGTCTTGACGACTGCTTAAGGCCATATATCAATTTCAAAGTCGACATACCTTTCCTTCTTGGCCTTTCGTAATGAAACCAACAAGTTGTTCCATATATATTTCCTCATCTAAATTTCCATTGAGAAAAGAAGTCTTTACATCCATTTGATGTAATTCAAGATCCATACTTGCCACTATTGCCAGAATAATGCAAATTGAGGTGAATCTCACAACAGAGGAAAATGTTTCCTCATAATCAATTCATTCCTGTTGATTATACCCCTTCGCCACAAGGCGAGCTTTATATCTTTCTATCGAGCAATCAGCTTTACGCTTTATTTTGAGAACCCACTTGTTCCCAATAGCTTTGCGTTCTTTTTGGAAGATCAACCAGTTCTCAAACATGGTTTGACTTCATTAACTCCATTTCCTCTCCCATTGCATGCATCCATTTTTCCTTACTAGGGCAATTTAGAGCCTCATGTATATTTCTTGGCTCATCCTCATCTTGTGGGGCAATCATAAAAGTTTCTCCTTCAATGTCAAAACGTCGACGGGAAATACTTTTGCGACTTGTTCGCCGTATGGGAGATTGTACACTTTGCACATCATTTCCCATTATGCTCCCACTAGGATTAGATAATGATGATGTCGTCTCATCATGTGGTTGTAATTCAGTATGAGTTGAATTCAATTCATCACTTCTCATATTACTCCCACTTGGACGAGCTCCGCTAATATCATTATCTTGATCTATGGTTTCAAATAGGGAGTAATCTTCACCTATTTCGCCCTTCTTAGGAAACTCATCCTCTAAGAATGTGACATCACGTGATTCAAATTCAGTTACACTCCCACTTTCCTGCTCACCTATGAACACATACCCTTTCGAGTGTTCAGAGTATCTTATGAAAATACTCTTCTTTTCTCTGGGACCCAATTTCCCAAATTTGTGAGAGGGCTCATGGGTATAGGCAGCACAACCCCATGGCTTAAGAAAACCAAAGTCCGATTTTCTACCTGTCCATAACTCATATGGAGTGGAAGTAACTGATTTGGAAGGCACCCGGTTAAGTATATAGGCAGCAATTAACAAGGCGTCACTCTAAAAAGTGACAGGTAGGTTAGCATGCGCCATCATGGACCTAACCATTTCCAGTAGTGTTCTGTTTCTTCTCTCTGTAATACCATTTTGTTGAGGAGTATATGGAATAGACAACTGTCTTTCTATTCATTTTTCATCACATAATTTTCTGAACTCATTAGATAAATATTCTCGACCTCGATCGGATCTCAATGCTTTTATTTTCCTGTCTAATTGATTCTCTACCAAGGCCATAAACCTCTTGAAACAAGTAAATGCTTCAGATTTATGAGAAATCAAATAGACATATCCAAATCGAGTATAATTATCTATGAAAGTGATGAAATAAACAGCCCCATGCCTTCCTCTCACATTCATTGGACCACAGATGTCAAAATGGATTAAATGCAGAGGAAATTCAACTCTTTTACCTTTTCCAAATAGTTTCCTTGTCGTTTTCCCTGCTAGGCAATGCTCACATATGGGCAAATCGACTTTTTCAATGTTGCCCAACAAGCCCTCTTTGACTAGTCTATTTATACGTTGTTGGCCAATATGACCAAGTCTAGCATGCCACACATTCACATCATTATCATATGAATTAGGAGACATGAGAAGGGAATAACAAACATTCACATTAACATAGTCAACATCTAATACAATGAAACCATCCAGAAAATAACCATAACCATAGAAATTTGTGTCCAAAAACAAATCCATACCTCTATAATGGAAGTTCATATTAAAACCCAACTTGAGCAACACTAAAACAGACACTAGATTCCGACGAATCTCCGAAGCATACAATACATCATGTAGGGACAAAGTGCGTCCGCCACGCATGTTCAGTTGGCAGGTGCCAATTCCTTTTACTTCAGCTCTGGAGTTGTTTCCCATATAGATACACTTAGTTCCAGTTGGTATTTGTCGGAATTCCACAAAGGATCCTCTATCATTTGCTAAATGGTCTGTTGCTCCTGAATCTACAGTTCACAAAGAATTGGATTCGGCCAACAATGCAGAACTTGACACATAAGCAAAGTTCTCAAATGTACAAGAGGTGTTTACCTTTCTCGGCTCACGACAGTTGCGAGCATAGTGACCCTTCTTGTCATAATTGTAACACATTACCCTTGACATTTTCTTCACTTGAGGACGTTTTCCTCTGTTGTGTTGGTTAACTCTTGGTTTCTTGCAAGAAGAACTTGATCATTTCCATACCCACATATTGACCGAATCAATACGCTTGTGCTTAAAGCTCAAAGCCCTTTATGAGCTAGAACCAGCATTGCAAACATCTACTTTCAACTCAAATGCCGTTAGGTGGTCCTCCACTAGCTCAAGGTGGCGCACGGCATCCTCAAAAGCTTCCATAACATGGTCAAGAGCTCCTAGTGCTTCTAGCTTTTCCAGCACATATTGAATCTTCATATTCAATATTTCACAATTGTTGCTGTTCAAATCAGCAATTACTTTCTTAATTGCTAAAACCATCGATCTGAACACATCAGACATATATGCACGAATAATTAATGCCTATCATTTATGCATCCACTTTGCACTGAGACCCATCATATTAATGAATAATTTCAAGTAAGGTTTCAGAATCAAAAGGTCAATATGTTTCAATCATCCTCCAAAAATCCTAACTTAAAACTATCATTAATATAATTGTCTTATGCAAAATAAATTCTATGAAGCTACAAAAACTTCTATGAACTACCCACAGCAATCAACAATAACAGAAATCAAATAATATCTGACATCCAATAAAATAATAATGCTTTCACAAAATACAACATATCCATTATACTAAGTAATATATAGAGGAAAATATCAACTTAGAAAGAGATATTTATACCCAAAACCCAAAACATCTCAAATTAATCTAAGAAATAAATAGGGAAAGTCCCTACTAATCTATCAGTAAAAAAATCCAAGAAATCTGAAGGCACATTTGCCAACCATGGAAAAACTTTTGGAGAGCTCTCATGTCGCCTCTAAGGCACATTCACTTTGCGCCATGTAGCACTCATACTAAGGGTTGAAGTTTTGGTTAACTTAATCCTATAGTACTCTCTCATAAAAGTTATTACCAACCTTCTATAACCCGGGACCACGTTGACCTCCCATAGCCGATCTAACACTGCTTGCCATTCGGGTGGAAGAGTGTTCTTGAAGGTCGACACCTTCTCAAAATCCGGCATAAGATAACCATTCTAGATGATTTCCTGTATCATCTGATTGACCTTGACCACATGTGATACTAAATCACCGTCATGCCACCAATAATTAGCTAACTCTGTCATCAACCTTTTAAGTCTTTCACGTCCTTTGTCCGTTCTCGGGAATGTAGGTATCCATGTATAACGCATCATAGTTCCTGCAACGAATGCAAAACTTGAAAATGGATCACTCATAATCCATAATGAACATAAGGGAAAATACATAATTTTCCATGATTCATGCAACAAATGTATAATAAAAATGGATTACTTATAACCCACATAGACATAATTGAAAAAAGAAACACGTTCGTTTTTTTTTTTTTTTGGGTCAACGGTCAAAGTCAACGGTCGAGGTCAACGGTCAACGGTTGCGGTCAACAGTCAACCAGGTCGGGTCGCCAGTCGGGTCGGGTCGCCGGTCGAGCCGGATCACTGGTTGGGCTGAGTTGGATGGACCGAGTCGGGCCGCCATCCGGGCCAAATCGAACGGAATGGGCCGGGTTGGGTTGCCGGTCGGGCCGAGTCGGACGGAGCGACCCGGCACGTGCGGCACGCATGCAGCTGACGTCACGATGACGTCAGTTGGCGAGTGCCTCGCACGTGCCAGCGGTCGCCCGGGCGCACGTGCGTTGCGGTGCGCGTGTCGCCCGCGCGCGCACGTGCGACGCACGCTGCCTGTTCTCCGAGTTGGCGCGTGCATTGACGCGCTGAAGCGTCGCCTCGCTTCGGGCTGTGCGTGAGGGTGCGTCCGACAACCATTGGCGGCGTTCCGCCACTCGTCGCGCTCGTCTCGACGAGACCTTCCGTCTAGCGCCATCAGAAGTCGATTTCGACTTACAGAAAGTCGGAAAAACGCATGAACAGTCTCGGGTGTCGGGATTTTTCAGCCCCAATCGATGTCGGCCGAATTTCTTTTCACGAAAATCAATAAAAAAATTCACAGACATGAAAGGGGTCGGGAAAAACATGGAAAAGGATCGGGAAACATAAACTCTCGCTCTAATACCAATGTTGGGATTGTCGGATTCCCAAAAACCGGATTCAACCCTAAATCGAACCCCTAAACTTACGCGGAAGACGAGCCTGGGAAATTCACATGCATCACCGATCCTAAGGCACATCACAGAATCGAATGTACTTTGTTAGCCACAGATTAAACACCGACGCTGATATGAGGAAGAGAAAACCGGTCCTGTTTGATCCGATGACGCCAATTCGCCTCGAAGGGAAGAAGGGTGTTGCCTTGATGCTTACTGTTTTCCTTTTTCTTGGAGTGTTTTGGAGGGAGAGAGGGAGAAAGAGAAACGTACGTAAATTTTGCCAAAAGGTATGTTTCTCCCTCTTTTTCCCCCTTTTTATACGTTCCTCCAAAAATAAGAAACGTGCCATTTCATTAGATCCCTCCATCCATGAGCCCTAAAATTGTGGGCTAGGCTTTTAGGCTCAACATGGGCGGACGGGCCAACTTAGGCCCTTCAAATTAATCAATTAAAATCATCACTTTGGTTTCCAGACATGTCAACCTATGTAAATGTTTGAATTACACCAAAATTATTCAAGAATTGCTAATCGGGATTTGTAGCTCTGTTATTAGGTGTGGTGGGAATTCTTCTTTTTATTGGGAAAAGTATCAAAAAAATTTTAAACCTATTACAATTATATCAATTCAACTATAAATATTAGCATTGTGTTGATTTAATTTTAGATATTTTCACAATTTGTCAATTGACTCGTTTTAATCAATTTTCGTCAAAAATTGCCGATATGAACAATTTTTACAATGTTTTTAAAAGTTGAATTTTATTATTTCATTCTCTCCTTTTTTTTTTTCCTTTTATTTTGGCCAGTGAGGGTCTTCCTTGTGTGCGACCATCAGGGCCTCAAAGGTCTCATGTGGAGAACTTTTTAAAAATGTTTATGAAATTTCATTCATTTGGAATTGATAGAAATTTTACATCATTTACAGAGTATTTGCGGAAAATATAAATGGCTCATGTGGATAACTTTTTCCTATCAATGTCTTTAGTTTTTTTTTTTTTTTTTTTCGATACGCTTATAACGTCTTAAATGCTTGCGTAAAAGTATCTTACTAATAGTAAGGAAAAAATAAAAACTCTTTGACATAGTAAATTAATAGGCTCGATATATTTTTTTAGACTAACGAAACTGAACAATAAAAAGTTCACTGAAAAAGTGAGATCCTGATATTGGAGGAACAAAAAATAAATGAGATGTTATAATGGTAAAAATAGTAATTTTTTTATTTCCTAGATAGCAATAAGTTTACATTGCATGGAAAACCATAGAAAGAAAATAATTATGTCAAAGAAGACTGTGTATAATGGAAATCATTAACGTTGATCTTGTTGACTGGTAAAGATATGAGTGGCCTTACCTATATATAGAGCCATCAAATGGGTGGGTCGAGGGGGCTTTGAGTCGGATAAAAAATGATTCGACCTATATTAACTCATTTAACTTGTTTTGATCCATTTTCATGCAAAGTAAATTTTTTGATCCGTACCGATCCAATCCACACTCGGCCTTACCCATATTACTAGAAAACTTATATATTTAACCAAATTTAGGAAAACTTATTCTTGTGACTTTTTTTAAAGATTATATTACGAAAATACTCAAAATCTATGAAAGCTTGTTTCTTATGATTTTTTTTTAAAATGATATTGCTAAAACTCTTTCGTTAAATATAAATTTAATGGACAATTTTTATAATTTTTGGAAAAATTGAGGCTCTCTTTTTTTATTGAAAAATATTTTTATGAAGTCATTTTATCGAAAATATTGATATTTTTCGATATTTGCCTGAAATTTGAAAATAAATTAAAAATTGAAAAATCTGATTGCATTCTTCTTAATATTTTTTATATTTTAAAATCAATTTTCTAATTATTTTTTATTTTTAAATGATTTTTAATTATTTTTAAATATCTAATTATTATTATTATTATTATTTATTTTTCTTTTATTTATTTATTTATTTCCTTTTCCTTTGCTGATCGCCGGCCTTAGGTGAGGCTCCACCTTGCTAGATCCGGCGAGGTCAAGCTCGCTAGAGGCCGATGAGCTCGACTCTCATTGGATTGGCAAGGCTTAAGTCTCCCCAATCCTCGGTAAGGTTTCGGCCTTGCTAGATCAATGAGCTCTAGCTCGCCGGAGATTGCCCGAGCTTCGCGAGCTCAAACCGCATTGATCTGGCAAGAATTGAGCTTGCCGAGAGCCTCATTGAGTCCTCAACGAGGTCTTGGCCTCGCTAGATTGAGTTTGCAAGAGATCGCCTAAGCCTGGCAAGCTTGATTCTCGTCGAATCGATGAGACCTGAGCCTGGCAAGCTTGATTCTCGGCCTCACCTGATCAGCGAGCTAGATCTTACCTAGGCAGCCATCGCTAGCCACAAGGCATTGGAAAAAGAAATGGAAGGAAGAAGAAGGAAAAAAAGAAAAGAAAAGAAAAATAAAAAAATAATATTGATTTAAAAAAAATTATAAGAGGAGGAGAGAGTGTGGTTGAACCTAATGGATTGAGTTAATAGGTTGAAAATGGGTCTAAACTCTATCCATTTAAGACCCATTTAGTTTAGCCTTGAAGTTTATGACTCATTTAAGATGGTCTCTTTAAAATTAAATGAGCTACTTATGATTTATTTATATTTTAAATAGATCATATGTGGGTCCATGGTCCATTTTGACACCCCTACCTATATAGGGAATGGAAAGAGCCCCGCCCAATCCAATCTCTCAATGTGTTGATTTGCAATTATTTTTATAAGATACATATATACTCCCTAAACAAAAACAAAAGATTTGCTTCCTGTGATTTATATTTCTAATCTTTTTGGTAATTTTTGAATTTACCTTTCTGTCTTCACGTGTAGGCTCGCTCGTCTTCATTTGGCCCACGCGTTTTTGGACATGTCCTTTCGTATGCAAAACTGTATACCTATGAAGTACTGACACTCTCCAAGAGCTTTTGTGTCGTGTTAAACACTTCGACATGTGTTCGACACTCTCGGACACTCTTTGACACTCGGTCAACAAGTGTCGAAAAATCTGACACTTGGTCAATTTTTTTCGACACTTTCCGACACTTGAGTTGGAATTCTGACATATAAGTTTCCGACAAGTGATTCCGATATCGAGGTCAATTTTAAAAATTCAATAAATGAGAGGTCAAAATATGTGTATGTGAAAAAATAAATAGACAAAGAAGAAAAACATAATTTTCTCTTTTCTTCTGACTCTCACTTCCCATAATATACAATTCACCCCTCAATTTTTTTCTCCTCTTCTAACATATTTAACACACAAGTCCAGAATATGAATCGTTTATTTTTTTCTTCAAGTTTTATGAATTATTAAAATAGGGTTGAATTTGTCAAATTAAACAATGAGTAATATTAATAAATAACAGATTAATGTTTTTAATGTAAATTCATTCTAGACTTTATTTATTTATTTATGATTTTGATAAAAATATATATTAATATACAATGTGTCATAATATATTAGACTTTCTGTTTTTTGTGAAATGTCGTGTAGATTTATCGTGTCGTGTTGCGTATCGTATATCAATATTGATGCTACTTAGCCGTACTTTCACTTTTGACTTGACAGCTCGTGAAGCTCTCGACGACTTTCTGCATATAAGTCAAGGCCACTTTGAAGGGAGAGATAACAGGGAGAAAGAAGTGGGACCCGGGGGGCCGTCCTATCTGATGTGCGACACGTGGCACCTAGTCCCATCTCTCGCCCTTGTCTGTCCTCTGCTAAACTTGCTTTTCTTCTCTCTCGTCCTTCCCCTCTCCTTTGGACCTTTGCAATAATGGAACCATCTCCAAGGTTTGCCATTGCGGCTTGTTCGGTTGTTCAATGACCTCTTTCGGCGCGAACGATAATTATATTTCTGATAAAAAATATTTTTATTTCTAAAATAATTTTCTAAACACATTTACGTATTTGATTAAAATAATTTTCTAAACATATTTACGTATTTGAAAATGATACAAATTTTTTCATTTGATAACCACATAAATTTTTTTTCTTACAGTCTTTTCCATTCATCAACAACGGAAGGCAACTATTGGTGGGTAAAGGCTGTGTGTAGCAACAACGGAAGGCAACTATTGGTGGGTAAAGGCTGTGTGTAGCAAGAGGCAAAGGTGAGTGATAAAAGGAGTTTTTATAAGGGAAGATTTTTCACTTCTTATATCCGTTCTAAAATTATATATAGATTAAAGATTTATTTTAAAAATAAAAAATAAAATTGTGTTACCAAATAACTTTTTGTTCCAAACGTATTTTTAGGAATTGGAAAATATATTTGACTAGAAATAAAAGAATTATTATGCATGCCCTTAAGCATGTCAAATTACATCAAATTTGCCAAGCCAAGCTATATTAACCGCTCCTAATTACATCAAATTTTTTTATATGGGACATCTTTGCCTAACGCCCTCACATGAACATCTTAACAAATATAAATTGCTATTTTCAGATGCGAGGACTTTGTTTCCGTCTAGTGAGACGGGCCCTCATCGGATTCGGCAAGGGCTCGTCTCACCGGTGGCTAGGCGAGCTCGCTCGGCTACCTTAGTCCGGCAACTAACCAACTCTTCCCTTTGGCTAGTCATCGGAGCTAAAGAAAGGAGGGAGGAGGAAAAAAAAAAGGAAGAAAAAGATTAAAAATAAAAATTTTTGAAAAAATATATATTATTAAAAAAATTGTCGTTGGCACCGGTAGGTAACCAGCCAATTTTGGCTAGAATGACTTAGCTGGAATAATTACAAAAGATTTAATACTCAATTGGCCAAAAAAATAAGTTTAGAACTAAATCAATAGGTTTAAGATTTTTTTAGTAATTTTCTTCTTATTTAAGACAATTTGGACATTTCAAATCCTTATTTGAAACAATGTTTACTTCAGTCCTTATTTAAAATTTTCCTATGAGAATTTGCATTTGGACTAATTTTAAAGTATTTGCACAATGTGCATCTAATACTTTATTTGTTAATTAACGATTAAAAAGGCAAGATAGATTGTCACATGCATATTACAAGTATTGTTAGATTTAATTGAGTGTATTAATTATCTGTACGTCAACGCTCCTGTATAATTGTCACAGGCAAATTCAATAGGGCCTAATTCCTGTAAAAGAGTTTGATCGAAACTAAGCCAAGCTTGATCGGTACTTTTCTATGCGCGCATCTCTCTCCTTTTGGGGATCTCTCCGCAAAGACCGATCTGGAGACGCATTCGGGAAAAAGCAGAAAGTTGGACAGGTTCTATAATGTGACAGAAAGGTCAAAGGCATAGGGAAAAAAAAATAGAAATCTGACGCGTCTCAACAAAAGACATGTCTGTGACCAAAAAAAGAAAAAAGGAAAAGAAAAAAAGAAAAAAAACAAAACAAATGTCGACATGTCAATTCCCAAGGTGGTCACAATAATCACCACCAACGAGCAAATAGGCTAGTATCATTATAGCACTGAATAGATACAAGCAATGCTCGGGACATGGTTATCGACATTTCATGACAATCGATCTTAACAATACGTATCCGTTGGGTTAAATCGATGAAATACCGAATTGTAAGCGAATAATGGGTAGTCATTTTGGAAACCATCAATTCGATACATCTCTATTCATTTTGTCGATTCACGGTTCATTATATTTCACCCATTAAACGATGTAGTTTTTATCTTAGTTCATTTTTATCACAATTTCACAACAAACAGATGAGAATCTGTAAACTACAGACCTACCAAACATAATGCATAGACACTCTTTCTTTTCTCTACTGAACATAATGCATAGACACTCTTTCTTTTCTTTCTGTTTTTCTTTTAACATTCGAATCATTTATTTATCATTGAGATATATTTACCTTCGATCATGGGTGTAACACCTTGGGTCTCCATTGTACACATATTGTCCGCTTTGAACACTAAATCCTCACGGTTTTGTTCTTCTCAGGGTAGCCCATACTATGCCAAGAAAATGCATATATACAATTAGAGAGCCTATTGCCTTATAAGTTAGCCCAAGACTCCCTCCCTAGACAATGTGGGACAAAAGAGGGACCCTTCCTTGTGCACATTCGGGAACTGAGGCGCGTACGCACCGCCATCCCTCATTCTCGCGCACCGCCGCTTGGGCTGTCACACTCTACACCTCTTAGGAGCACAGCGTCCTCGCTGTGGCCTCACGTGCGGTTGGAAGTTAGCTCTGATACCACTTGTAACACCTTGGGTCTCCACTATACACATATTGTCCACTTTGGACACTAAGTCCTCACGGTTTTGTTTTTCTCGGGGCAACCCATACTACCTCAAGAAAACGCGTATGTACAGTTAGAGGGCCCATTGCTTTATAAGCTAGCCTAGGAATTCCTCCCTAGGTGATGTGGGACAAGAGAATGACCCTTTCCTTTTGCACGTCAGGGGATCGAGGTGCAGACGCACCGCCATCCCTCCTCCCCGCGCACCGCCGCCTGCACGTGTTCGGGGACCAAGGTGTAGACGCACCGCCATCCCTCCTTCCCGTGCACCGCCGTTTGAGCTGTCACACTTGTAAGGACCCGAGCTCCATTGTGTAATATTGTCCATTTTGGGTCACTCGTCCTGGCGCGAACGAACTGCCATCCCAGCCACGGTCTTTTCCCTCAAGGCTTTAAAACACGTTACACAGATTAGAGGGACCCAAGACTCTTATAAACTAATCCAGAACGCCCCCCTAAGCGATGTGGGATAAGAGAGGGACTCCTCCTACACACGTCTAGAGACTGAGGCGCGGACGCATCGCCATCCCTCCTGCCCGCACATTGCCTCTCTGGCCGTCGCATGCCCTTAGCCTCACCCGCGTACTGCCGAGGTGATCTTAGTCCGTCCCTCCGTACTGCCCCGGGTTTGGGTTGTCACACTCTCCATCACATGCCCTTAGCCTTGCTTGCGTACTGCCGAGGTAATCTTAGTCCATCCCTCCGTAGCTGTCACACTCTCCACCCCTTAGGAGCACAACATCCTCGTTGTGGCCCTATATGTGGTCGGGAGTCGGCTCTAATACCACTTGAAAGGACTCAGGCCCCACTATGTAATATTGTTCACTTTGAGTCACTCGCCTTGGTGTGGACAAACCGCCATCCTAGCTACGATCTTTTCCCTCAAGGCTTTATAACACGTTATACAGGTTAAAGGGACCCAAGACTCTTATAAACTAGCCCATAATCCCTCCCTAAGCGATGTGGGACAAGAGAGGGACCCCTCTTGGACACGTTCGGAGATTGAGGCGTGGACGCACCACCATCCCTCCTCCCCGCGCACCACTGCTTGGGTCGTCACATGCCCTTAGCCTCACCCGCGTACTGTCGAGGTGATCTTAGTCCGTCCCTTCATATTACCCTGGGTTTGGGCTGTCACACACTCTCCACCTCTTAGGAGCACAGCGTTCTCGCTGTGGCCCTACACACGGTCGGAAGTCGACTCTAATACCCACTTGAAAGGACTCGGGCCCCACTGTGTAATATTATTCGCTTTGGGTCACCCGCTCTAGCACGGACGAACCACTATCCCAGCCATGGTTTTTTTCCCTCACAGCTTTAAAATGAGTTACACAGGTTAGAGGAACCCAAGACTCTTATAAATTAGCCTAGGATTCCCTCCCTAAGCGATGTCGGATAAGAGAAAGACTCCTCCTACGCACGTTCGGGGACCAAGACGTGGACGCACCACCATCCCTCCTCCCTGCGCACCGCCGCTTGGGCCGTCACATGCCCTTAGCCTCGCCACGTACTGCCGAGGCAATCTTAGTCCGTCCCTTCATACTACCCCAGGTCTGGGTTGTCACAATGGGCACTTGAAATCGATATATATGTATATATATATATATATATATATATATATATATTTCCCTAGAGCTTTTTGTTTTGCAATTTTTCATGAAATTATGGGGTTACGAGTAGATTAATGCTGTTGCACACCATCAAATTCACTTTGAATATTATCCTCATCATTTCATGTATATCTCAATCGGTAACGTCATATACCTTTTTGCTAAATCGTGCTAAAAAAAAAAAATTTGTACACGATATTTCAATATAGGATGCAAGTTTAAAGCAGGAGATTATTTCTACTTGATAAATCTTTCAACTAATAGCCTTTGGTAATTGTCATATTCCTCAAAATTTGCGAATTATGCAAGCATATAAGCACATGTTATGACTTTATTGATTTCAAGCCTTCTTGGAATGCATAAAATGCATCAACGCACAAACTTAGGTCTTCACTTTATCAATGTAAATTCAAATTGTGTTGTTATAATTACTATATATCAACATTGTCAAGTCAGTTGAATGTTTCGCTCTGTTTTTCAAAGAAATCATTGGAGCAAGGAAGAGGGATCTAAGTGCGGTCAGGGTAAATATCTCCAATCCCCCTTCTTCGACTCTCTCTCGAATGAGAGTTTCCCTCTACCTCTTGGTAGTTTTCTTCAACCCTAATTTCCTTGTGTTCTGCCCGATTTCTACCCCACCGGTTGGTCTTTCTGCTTCACTGTCTTCTTCGACTGGTTGGATTCTTCTTCCTTCTAGCGAATTCCCCAGGGTTCGGTTTGCATGGCTTCGATCTTTCGTTCTGCTACTCCCGGACTTCTGGCTGCTTGCGAATCAAGTGTTGTTGGTTCTTCTATCCTGTTTATCTTCCTCTCTGGCGGACTTCTTGCTTGCGGTTTTTGGATGTTTCACCCGCAAGTTATCAAATATGCCTTGTGTTTTTGCTGTTATAGTTTTTCTCCTATGGTCGCCAAGTTTCTGCTTGTTCTGTTCCTTTCACTTGTCACGTTGACAAACAGAGGATTCTCAATGGAGGCCCATGGCTTTTCTCCAGTCATTTAGTCATTTTCAAACCGTGGATCCCAAATACTTCGTTACATTACTACGATTTTTCTACATGTACATTTTGGGTACAAGTTTTTGGATTACCTTTGGAATGGTGTTCTGACCGTATGCTTCGACGGGCTGTGCAAACTCTTGGCCATGTTATTGAAGTTAAGGTCGATTTCAAAGAAGGAATCCTGTTGAGAGCAAGACGTGTTAGGGTTGAAGTACAATTAAAAGAGCCTCTGAAAACAGGACAGCTGATTAGGATAGGTGGCAAACCTCTTTGGCTTGATTTTCGGTACGAACGCCTCTCGTACTTTTGTTACTCCTGTGGCAAGCTTGGCCACTACACCACACACTGCAAAGACATTCCTTGTACTGAGGATATACATGAGGGTCGAGCAAAAATGCCATATGGTCAGTGGCTCCGTGCGGAGGTCAATGAGCACAATCCCTATTGGAACACATTTTATAACCCAACAGTTGTTTCTGAACATCAAGAGGAAGCTATGCCTGAGACTCCACCGTCACATATTCCCACCATCCCTTTATTACCTGCACTTCCCCTGCATCTAGCAACTAACCCATCCTCTGTTGCTCATGTTTCCAGCGAACCATTGGTCATGATTCCAGGGCAAGAGCCTCAGTAGCCTGCTGTGCACTAGTCTCCAATCCATACTACACTCATACCTGCAGAAGCAAAATTTAAATCCATTTAGAATGACCCTATGGATATTTCTGTGACTAAGAAGATTAAAGCTGTTAGATCTTCACTGAAGCTGGGTTCTGCTAAAAAAATCGAAAAGATATAACCCTTATGACACTAGAGGCTTGACAATCAAAGAGCTTGATGATTCTACTCTCCTGGATACCCCCATCTTAACCATCGAGGAAGCAAGCACTCAGGCATTGGTGGCTGGCCCTAAACAACCACCAATCGACAGATGCAGATACTCAGTTGGAACTGTCAGGGTTTGGGCAATCCCCTGATAGTTCAAGCTCTTAAGGCCATGATGGCCAAAGAAAAGCCCGATGTTGTTTTCTTAATGGAAACTAAACAACCTGTAGTTAGACTCTCCTCTATCCAACGCAGTTTAAAACGTAGCAACTCTTTTGTTGTCAATCCTGAGGGCTTTGGTGGTGGTTTGGCAGTTTTTTGGACTGATTTTGTTGCTCTCCAGGTTCTTTGATCCACATCACACTTTATAGATTTGAGTGGGAGAGTCGATGTAGGGGGCAGGTCTATACGCCTCACTTTTGTCCATGCCCCAACCAACTTTCACCAGCATCGACACCGATGGGATGAGATCTGACAAATCCATTCTTCTAACTATTTGCCTTGGCTCTGTGCTGGTGATTTCAATGAGATCTTGTATCCGTGGGAAAAATTGGGAAGATTACTTGCTCTTCAATCTAGAATGTTAGCTTTTCGAGCTTTCCTTAATGACTGCACTTTCACTAAACTCGAAAGTCATGGTTGCAAGTTCACTTGGATGAATAACAGGGAGGGGGATGAACTCGTTAAGGAAAAATTAGACAGAATGCTCTGTTCTATGGAATGACGTTTTCTTTGTCCTGGAGCAGAGGTTTATGCGCTTCCACCTATAGGATTAGACCACAGCCCTTTACTCCTCAACAGTTTCGCACCTTCCCCTAAGAAAAGCAAACCATTCATGTTTGAAAGTTTTTGGAATGATGATGACGAATGTCCTGCTGTGACTTCTAGGGCTTGGAATTCAATAGGTCTACCAGATCAGTCTTTTCCTACGAAAGTAAGGTGTCTAACTTTAGCTCTTACTGATTGGAGTCGCAAACAATTCTCAAATAGGCATTGATAGGTGCTTATCTTACAGAACCAGCTATAGGATATGATGAAGCAGCCTGGTCTACAGTATGACAGAGCAAATGTAGCACAACTAAAAGAAGAGATTCACCGAATTTGGACACAAGAGGAATAGTACTGGGCTGTAAGGTCCAGAATTCAATGGCTTAAATGTGGAGACAGAAATACTCGCTTCTTCCATGCATCAACTATTCAACGACGACAACGCAATCGAATTATTATGTTACAATGTGATGATAATAACTGGATCCGTGACCTTCCTACTCTTCGAGAGATGACGAACACTTATTTCTCTAGATTATACACTACTGAAGGTTATCGGAATTACGATCCTTTGCTTGATCAGTGCACTCCATTGGTCACCAATGAAATGAACAACCAGTTGATAGCTCCACTAACTATGGACGAAGTTCGGCAAGCTACTTTTCAGATGGGCTCCACCAAAGCACCACGCCCCGATGGTTTGAACGGCATATTTTTACCAAAAACACTAGTCTATTGTCAAGGATTATCTCTTTCTTTTAGTACAGAATTTTCTATCTTTAGGGATCCTGCCTACCAGTCTCAATCCTACTGTAATTACTCTAATTCCGAAGTCCTCGCAACCTGAGAAGCTGGAAGACTATCGTCCTTTCAGCCTATGCAACTTTTCTTACAAGATTATCTCCAAGGTACTAGCAAATCGCCTTAAACTTTGCTTGCCTAATCTAATCTCTACCAAATAGTCTGCTTTTGTAAAGGGAAGACAAATCCAAGACAATATTTTAATAGTCCAAGAAGTTCTTCACCACTTACGATCTAGCAAAAGGGTGAATAAATTCAGTGCAGTTTTAAAGATAGATATGAGAAAAGCTTATAACAGAGTCAAATGGGATTTACTCAATGATTATCTCCTTAAATTGGGTTTCCATAACATATGGGTTAATTGGATTATGCAATGTATAACCTCCGTTTCTTTTAGCGTTAAGTTTAATGGGGAACTATTGCCTTCTTTTTACCCAACTCGTGGCCTATGCCAAGGCGATCCCCTATCGCCATATCTTTTCATCCTATTGGCTAATGTTTTATCAAGTCTTATCACCCAAGCTGTTCATATAGGTCATCTTAAAGGACTTAGATTGAATCGATGGTGCCCCACCCTATCCCACCTCTTTTTTGCTGATAATGCCATCTTTTTCCTAGCTGGCTGTGTTTAGGAATGCCAAAACTTGTCCAATATTCTCAATTTATATTGCTCGGTAACAGGTCAGCTAGTTAATCGTAATAAATCGGGGTTGATCTTCAGCCAAAATTGCCCCATTACTCTTCAAGAAAATATGTCCTGCGAACTTGGAACTCCTATCTTACAGAGTTATGGTAGATATTTAGGTATTCCTTCGGATTGGGGCAAATCAAAGAAAGATATGTTCTCTTGGATCCTTGCTAGAGTTGACGCTAAACCGGAGGTATGGAAAGAGAAATTTATTTCCAAGGGGGGTAAGGAAATTCTCATTAAATCTGTTATTCAGGCTATTCCCACTTATGCGATGTCTATTTTTAAGTTGCCTGACTCTATTTGCAAAACTATTGAATAGCGAATTGCTCGGTTTTGGTGGAGAAATGCCTAGAAGAAAGCAGGAATTCATTGGTGACGTTGGGAACTTTTGAAAGAAAAAAAGGATCAAGGAGGAACGGGTTTCCGAGATATTATTGCCTTTAATAGAGCGATGCTTGGCAAACAGGCTTGGAGATTATTACAGCAGCCCAATTCTTTATGGAGTATGCTTTTTAAAGGCCTATATTTTCACTCTACAGATTTTCTTTCTGCTGCTAGGGGTACTTGACCATCCTGGGGATGGCAGAGCATGCTTTTGGGTCGAGATGCAATTAAATCACATCTCTGTTGGTCAGTTGGTAATGGTCACAATTTAAGAATCCATGGAGATCGGTGGTTACCTATGGGTATTCTCCATGGACCTACATCTAGGGAAGAACCTATCATGGTGGCAGATCTTATTGACCCTCTCACCAATAATTGGAACAGCCCTTTGCTCCATCGGTTCTTCGATACACAATTACAAGCAGAGATACTCACAATACCAATCAGACCACATTGCTCAGCTGATAAGCTCATCTGGTCTACGACTACTGATGGATCACATTTAGTAAAAAGCAACTACCATATAGTCATGCAGACAATTAGTAACCAACACAGTAATTCAGTATCTACATCTCACCACAATTCCAGGATCCTATGGAAAAGCATTTGGGCAATCACAACAGAACCAAAGATCAAATGTTTCATGTGGTCTGCTTGTCAAAATGCTCTAGCATCCAAGGTAAACCTACATCAACGTTATATTATCTTAGGTCCTTGCTACCGTCTATGTCAACAGGGAGTTCCTAAAACACTCGAACACATTTTCCTACAGTGTACATGGACACGCGAAATTAGGGCTGATCAGCATATAAATTTGTGGAGTTCTACCCAAACAGCCACCAGATTTGACTCTTGGCTAACGGATAGAGTTAAATCATCCCAAAACTCACCTGGATTAGCACTTATAGCTCACATCCTGTGGCAAATCTGGAAGATGCGAAATTCCTTTATCTTTCGTAATCGGCTCTCGGATCCCTATCTTGCTGTACAGACGGCTGTGGCTGCTTTGAAATCTTTCCCGATTTGCTCCGCTGCCCCTCATTCGCAGTTTGGTCTTGCTGATCTTAACCCGGAACAAGTTTGGCGACCTCCGGTTGTGGGAACATTGAAATGCAATATTGATGGTAGTTATTGGCCGAGTCACAATGAAGGTTCAATCGCCTGCATTAGCAAAGATGCATCTGGAAAACTTACTGATATCTTCTCAAAAACTGTCCCGGCGAGATTTGCCTTAGAAACCGAGCTTCAGGCACCGATCTTCTCTCTTCGACATCTGCTTCAGCAAAATCTCCAAGATGCTCAACTTCAGATGGAATCTGACTGCCTTAGCCTGATCGAAATGCTTCGAGCTGATAGATCTCCTCCATGGCAGCTCCACCCCCCTTTTCGAAGAGGCTACACTCCTGCTTTCCAAGTTCTCTACCCTAGAGCTGCGCTTCTGTCGACGCCAAGCAAACCTAGCTACCAACTGGGTTGCCAAGGCCCATCACCCTGTTTCGGCCCAAAATTGGCTTCTTTTTCCTCCTTTTGAGTTGCTTGACTTACTGTATATGGATGCTTTCTCTTCAGGTTGTTTGTTTCCATTTATTTGAATAACATATAGCATTTTCAACCAAACAAAAAAACATTGTCAAGTCATATACTATAAAATACCATTGCCGGCCCATTTTCTAACGATTCGCACTTTTAAGATAATTTGTCTAACACGGTATAAGACAAACCTCTAATATCAAAGCACGGGTCAAGGATTTAAATCCCTACACTCCTCAATTTTCTCGTACTCGTTGTTCTCATTATTCTGTCTATTTTCCTTTTCTGCAATTATCCTCTAAAATTGCACGCTATAAATACATTGACTGCCCACGTTCTAATAGTTTAAACTTTTAGGAAAATATGGTTTGTCTCACAAAGTTTATTTTTACATACAATGACTACTGGAATATGTGAAAAACGGACATTAACTGAAGCAGAAATCAGGGAAAAAAATAAATGAAAGAGAAAAAAAAGAATTTTACTCTATCATAAAATGAAGAAAAGATGACCGGCATAGTTGACGATTCTTCTCCGATAATAATGGAAATGGATAATTTGGTGGCTTATCCCAGATACGAAGAAAGCCCGTCTTGAGCTGATTTGACTTATTCCTTCTCAGAGTAAATTTTTTTGCCCCCCACCTAAAATATCGCCGAGACCGATAGAATTTCACATGGGTCGAGTTCCAATTTCACCACGCTTGTCATCATCTTGTCTAAATCTGATTTTGGCTGGCGTGACGACATTCCACGATGAGAAAATGATACGCTGGCAAGAAAATCCAAATCGGGAGAGCAAGGGTACATCGAATGGCACGTAATGCGGGTGGTACCCCCACCCACCGGCAAATGTGGTATAGCGATGGAGTCCTCGTACCCCCGTCGAGAGGAACCAAAATCCATTACTTCATTATGCGCATGTAATTTAACATTTCTTTCACTCAAAACAGTGTGGCTTTTGGCGAAGGCTTTTCATATTGAGGATGCATCGGACTTGACCTTGAACATATGAAAGTTAATTCTAACGAGTCCCGTGTCGTTCTTTCTAATTTGTGTTTGTGCAACGAGCAAAGACAATCCACTAGGAGTCGTCAAGGAAGAAAAGCAAAGGCGCCCGAGCTCTGCCGAACCAGGTGAGCCTGAACTCCTCGCCGGCCTCGCTTGTGGTGAGGTGGACAAATCTCCACCTCGCCCGAGGCCAAATCCGGTGACAGCAAGACTCGAACTCGCGCAGTTGGGCTCGCTATGTAGGCCGTTTAATACGGCTTCCCAAGATCTACATAACTAGAAACTCAAACATCCATGAAGTTTGACAAGGATTTGTGTACCTGATTTTGAATCCATTGTTCTTGGAGCAAAACGACAAAGAATCCCGGCCTTCAATGCTAAAGATCTTCTCCTCTATGACCCTCGATTCCTGGCTCGATGAGACCGCCACTCACGACATGCCTTATGTGAGTTCAGAGAGAATTTTGGAAAAGTTTTTGGGCTAGAGGAGGGACCTTAGCGCTATTTATAGAGTTTTGGGCTGGCCCTCTCATCACGGGCTGGGCCCAACTCGGCCCACACAAGCCAGTGCCCATATTCGACCATTAAGAAAACCTTATGCCTTACCTTATTAGACCAACCCCGTAAAAAGGGTAATTACAATCTCAATTAATGTAGCCCACATAAGGAAAACTCTTACATTCTCCCACTTGGGCTATATTAATTGAGACTGTACTCTATGTGCACATCTTTATGTTGGTCTAGTGGCAATTCTTAATAGTCAATCCTATCCTATAAAGTCTCCAACACCGAATCATGGCGGTAACTGCATGTATTTACACAGAGCCTTCCATGGTCACGAATGCTTTCAACTTTATTGATATGGATTCAATATGGTTGTGTGGCAAATAGATAACACCTCATAAAGAGTAATACCTTATGTGTTATCTCCCTTGTCGGTCACTATTCTCTTATCTTTAAGTGTCACGAAAACCGGATGTGGCACTAGAGAATATCTTTATGGTTCTAACGAACCCACATATGTCTTATCTTTATGGTTAACCTTTCTTTATGTGTAATCAAGACATATGTACAAGGCTAATAACTGGATGCCCCTAGCCTTTACTCAAGATTTACACAACCTTGAGATTTTCTTTAGATATATGTGCACAACTCAATAACAACTTATACAAAGAAAGGAGTTGACATATATCGAAATGTTACAAAAAGTAACAAGGTACATACATAAACTTTATTAGAGCAAATCTGAAATACCTCCTACTAAACGATAGTATCCACTGATTCTCCTAAGCCCATGTTCATGATATGTCGCTCAAATACACAAGGGCGTAGGCCTTTAGTCAGTGGATCTGCCAACATATCGTCTGTAGAAACATGCTCTACTATAATGTCACCATTCTCGTACCATTTCCTTTATGGTCAAAAATTTGACCTCCATATGCTTAGACCCTTTGAGACTTTTGTTGTTATTGACAAACAACACAGCAGAGAATTGTTATCACAATACAACCGTATGGGTCTATTCACAAAATCAAATACGGTCAATTCTTTAATGAGGTTCCTGAGCCAAACAGCTTGAGTAGCAGATGAAAAACATGCTATAAATTCTGCTTGCATGGTAGAGGAAGATATAGATTTCTATTTCTCACTTTTCCATGATACTGCACCCCCTGCTAACATGAAGATATATCCTGTTGTCGACTTCCTATCATCTTACAACTAGCAAAGTCTGCATCCGAATATGCTACCAATTGCAAATCATGGACATATCTATACAAAGAACATATAATCTCTTGTTCTTTTTAAGTATCTCAAGACCTTTTTGGCAGCAAACCCAATGATCATGTCCTGGATTCGACCGGTATCCGCCTAAAAGTCCTGTTACAAAGGCAATGTCTGGGGTCTAGTGCAAACTTGAGCATACATAATACTTCCAAGTGCATTAGCATAAGGTATGTCATTCATTTGGTCTTTTTCAAAAATCTCGATTGAGGACATTGTGAGAGACTCAACTTGTCACCCTTAACGACAGAACACTTCTGGTTTGCAATCCCGCATGTTGAATCTCTCCAAAATACGATCAACATATGCCTTTTGAGATAAACCTAACATACGACAAGAACGATTTCTATGGATTTCAATGCCTAGAACGAAAGATGCCTCACCCAAGTCTTTCATGTCAAAATTCTTTGACAACATTTGTTTTGTTTCATGCAAGAATCCAAAATCACTACTTGCAAGCAAAATGTCATCCACATAGAGTATGAGAAAAATAAATTTCCTCCCACCGACCTTGCAAAAGATATGCACCGATCTACTTTGTTCTCAACAAAACCAAAAGAAGTAACAACATGGTGAAACTTCATGTACCATTTGTCCGGAAGCTTGTTTAAGACCATAAATAGCTTTCTTCGCCTTACACACACCTGAATCATTTATTGCAAAACCTTCGGTTGCATCATATAAACCTCCTCATCAAGGTCTCCATTTAGAAAAGCAGTCTTAACGTCCATCTGATGTAATTCCATGTCAAAATGAGCTACTAATGCCATGATCACTCTAAAAGAGTCTTTAGAGGAAACTGGAGAAAAAGTTGCTTCATAGTCTATCCCTTCCCTCTCGAGTGAAACCTTTGGCTACAAGTCTGGCTTTAAATTTCTCAATCTTTCCTTTTGAATCTCTTTTAGTCTTGTAAACCCACTTGCAACCTATGGGCTTACAACCTTCCGGTAATTCAACAAGTTCCCAAACGCCATTATATTTCATAGATCGCATCTCATCTCTCATTGCATCCAGCCATAAACTAGATTGAGAACAGGAAATGGCGTCTGTATAAGTCACTGGATCTTTAATGCATCCTATATCATAATCATGTTCTCCTAAATAGACCATATAGTCCGGTGGTATAGCCGAACGCCTTTCCCTAGTAGATCTGCTAAGTGGAGCCACTGTAGGCTCATTTTGAGTCTGAGGAACTTCAAGGACTTCATCTGTGGTCGTTTCATCAATAGGATTCTCAGCGTTGACAGATTCGCCTTGTGGCAAAAGAGGCTCTATCATTGTCTGCATAGGTAAGGAGAAAGATATAGTAGGTCTCATAATGTTGTCATGTTCACTAATTTGTGAACAATCATGCTCTTCAGCTACATCAAATTCCAAAAACTTGGCTGTTTGTGATTCCACAATCCTTGTTCCTCCACTTGAATTATAAAACCGATATCCCTTTGAATGTTCTGAGTAAGATACAAAGTAACATCGAGTGGTTTTAGCCTCCAACTTACCTAATGTTGGATTATACAATCTTACTTCCGCGAGACATCCCTGCACCTTGAAATGATTCAAACTTGGTTTGCGTCCCACCCATAACTCAAAAGGAGTTGGTGCAACAGCTTTAGTAGGAACACGATTCAATATATAAACGGCTGTTTTTAATGCCTCCCCCATAAAAATCAGGTAAATTAGTTCTACTCATCATAGATCTTACCATATCCATGAGAGTCCGATTGCGCCTTTCAGCCACACCATTCGTTCAGGACTTCCGGGCATAGTGAACCGAGCCACTATCTCGTAATCCTCTAAGTATTTAGCAAATGGTCCTTTAATTTGCCCAAAGATTACCATGTCTACCATAATATTCTCCCACCTCGATCGAGATCGACCACCTTTATTACCTTTCCTAATCTGTTTCTCAACTTCAGTCCGATAGATCTTGAATTTGTCAAGAGATTCGGATTTCTCCTTAATCGGAAAAGGTAACCATACCGAGAATAATCATCAATAAACGTGATGAAATAAAAATTTCTACACAAGGTTGCGTATAGGGTCCACTAATATCGGTGTGAATGACCTCCAAGAATCCGGAACTTCGAACTGCGATTTTCTTCTTTATCTTAGTCATCTTTCCTCTACAAAGAGCCTATGCAAGTCTCTAGGTCACCTTTAAGAGTAGGCAGGATGCGTGTCTTTATCAGCCTTTCTACTCTTTCTTTGGATATGTGACCTAGCCGTTTATGCCACAACACATAAGATTGTTCCTTAGGTAGAGGTCTTTTGGAAACAACATTTTCAACTGTATTAGCGACGTATATATCATTGGGAGATAAACACAATGCGTACAATCCATTGAACATGTTGCAGCACCCAACCTTATTTGAGTTAAAGAACATAGAAACAGTACTGTTCTTTATTTCAAAAGAGTAATCACACATATCCAAACATGATGCGGAAACTAAGTTCCGTCTAAATGAAGGTACATAGAAAGTGTTTCTTAATATCATATTAAAACCAGAGTCTAGATTCAAAATGACATCTCCCACGAACTCAACATCGATCTTATCGTTGTTTCCCACAGTGAGCGATGATTCATCCTGATTTGGCATCCTTCTGTTTGTGAATCCCTATATGGTAAACGCAACATGATTAGTTGCACCACTATCTAGCCACCAGGAACTAGATGGGGCTTCAGATAGGTTAGATTCACAGACAAGTGCCAAAGAATCATTACCTTTATACTCATTTTTAGACAACCAAGCTTTATATCTCTCACGTATTTCTTTATGTGTCCCCTCTTTCCACAAAAGTAGCAAAAGACACCTTCCCTTTTAAAAGATATCCTTTTGGGAACCATAGAAGTGGAGGGACCAGCAAAGGGTGCCTTTCTAGGAGCCATAGAGTTGGAGGGACCAACAGCTTCAGGATCCCTTCTCTTGGGAGCTGTATTATTAAAAGTTCTTATGGCTTTAGGATTTCCTCTCTGATGTGCAATCCATTTGCCTTTTCTACTAGCAGAACTAGAGGCATACAAGGCAAGATGCCCTCTCTCCTTCTTTAATTTCCTCTTCCTCTCGCCACAATTCTAACTATAAGATCATTAATGGACCAAGATTCATTCTGCGAACTATAGTTTGTCTTGATAATTCCAAAATCGGGAGAAAGAGTATTTAATGCTTGATGCACAATGCAAGCTTCAGTATATCAACTTGAAGGATTCGGAGTTTTGTCGAAGATCTACCATCCTAAGTACATAATCTCTAACTCCAGTTGAACCATCATACTTCATATTGAAGAGTGATTGCATGAGTGTACCTATCTCAGCATTGGTAGAAACACGATACCTAGCCTCCAAAGCTTCCATCATTTCCTTAACAAGTATAATCGCTTGGCAAGCCACTCATCAAATGTTCCCGAATTGACCGTTTCATAATGAGCAAGCAAATTCTATTACTCTTTTCCCATGCAAAAAAACGTACTTTCTCGGGTTTCGTACTTGCATCGGTAAGGTCCGCCGCCCTATCCTCGCAAGAGCAATATGAACATCTGCAAGCTCCATTCCAAACAGAAAATTCTCTTTCCATTTCTTGAAGTTTGACCAAGTAAGAACCTCAATAGCTATGGAATTGCCATTCACAGAGAATGTAACTGGTTTTGCGAGCAATACATGTAATTAGCATCATGTGAGTATCAAATATACAAGAGCTACACGTATCATCATATAAACACATTTGGGCGAGAATACATGACATACAATTGTATACCCTTTACATGACAGCGGTTCCATGAAAAATATGCTCTAACCTTTCGCGAATTCATCACCTTTGGGTGTATAAATCACTAGGGCTAGCTACTTTTCAACCATATGCTGTACATGTATCCCTCCATCAACTAATGCACAATTACCTCCTTTGGGAGTATAATTATACATAAGATCGGAGACATCCCATTTAAATATGAGACAGATATTTCTCAAATCCAATCAAGTGTGCCACTTTGGCGGTCACAACCCAACTGAATCATCAAAATTTCTCTCATATCAAGGATATAACTTTATAACTCACATACGCCTTTTATAAGTGATTTTAGACTTGATGACGGGGTCTTTTGTCACTAAAATCACAAAACATGCTAATTGCATTGCTCCATCCATTAATACATACTACCGATAAATCAACACTATACATATTCCTCAAGTGATGATATAATCATAAGCATGCAATTGTATTTCCAAAAACATAGAGAAATACATGAGAATATTCCCAAATTAACCCAAAATCACATACTTTAAGGCTTTCACATGCATTTTCACATCCTTAAAGGCATCAAAAAATGCAAATAACCACATCACAAGGTAGGAAATTCACATACGAGCACGGCGCTATAAGTCATGCGCCAAACGGCCATCGCACGCGCCCTCACGCGCCTCTAGAGTGCGCGGCGCGTGAGCCCCACGCGTCGACGTACAAAACCGGTCCGATCCGGTCCGACCGGCCACAGACCGGGCCAACGGTCGGACCGGCCAACGGGCGACCGGTCGGGTCAACGGTCAACCGGGTCGGGTCAACGGTCAACCGGGTCGGGTCAACCGGTCAACGGGTCGGGTCAACCCGGTCAGCGGGTCGGGTCAACCCGGTCAACCGGTCGGGTCAACCCGGTCAGCGGGTCGGGTCAACCCGGTCAACCGGTCGGGTCAAACCCGGTTAACGGGTCGGGCGTGACGTCATCGATGACGTCACCGCCACGTGGCGGTCACGCGTGAGGCGGTGGAGATGACGTCACCGTGACGTCATCGGGACGCGTGGCACCACGTGTCCGCGCGCATGAGCGCGTACGCGCGCGAGGCCACGTGGCCGCCACGCGTCGGCGCGCATGCGCTAGGCGCGCGCGTGAGGCCGCGTGGCGCCCACGCGCCGGCGCGCGTGAGCGCGCGTGGGGCCGCGCGGCGGCGCGTGCCGTCGGCGCCCAGCACCGCCTGGGCGCGTGCGGCCTATTCCGACCTCCTCCGGCGACGTTCGACCCACCATTTTGCTCGTATGGACGAGTAGAATCCGTTTATGCAATAAAATTTCACTTTTATTGGACCAAAAATCACGAAAAGCAAGGCAAAGATTCGGAGCTAGGAGAAGACCGAAAACAGGCCGTAGGCGGCCGATTTAGCTCCGGCGACGGGCTCAACAGGCATGAAAGGACTCGCCTTCTAGTCTATGCAGCTCTGATACCAAATGTAGGCCGTTTAATACGGCTTCCCAAGATCTGCATAACTAGAAACTCAAACATCCATGAAGTTTGACAAGGATTTGTGTACCTGATTTTGAATCCATTGTTCTTGGAGCAAAACGACAGCAATCCCGGCCTTCAATGCTAAAGATTTTCTCCTCTATGACCCTCGATTCCTGGCTGGGCCGATGAGACCGCCACTCACGACATGCCTTATGTGAGTTCGAGAGAATTTTGGAAAAGTTTTTGGGCTAGAGGAGGGACCTTAGCGCTATTTATAGAGTTTTGGGCTGGCCCTCATCACGGGCCGGGCCCAACTCGGCCCACACAAGCCAGCCCATATTCGACCATTAAGAAAACCTTATGCCTTACCTTATTAGACCAACCCCGTAAAAATGGTAATTATAATCTCAATTAATGTAGCCCACATAAGAAAAACTCTTACACGCTAGCCTCGGCGGAGCTTGGGCTCACATGGACCAACCGAGCCTCAAGCTTGTCGATCCGAGTCTTGGTCGGTCACTAGGCAATCGGCTGTGGCCGAGGCACACAATGGTGGAGGAAGGAGGAAGGAGGAAGGAGAAGAAAAAAAAAAAAAGGAAATCAACATAAAAAGGAAAATTTTAAAATAATAAAAATTAGATTTTTAAAAATAAAAAATAAATAAATTCAATTTTTAAAAACTATATAACAATTAAGATTAAAAATTAAAATTCGATTTTTTAGTAGTTTTTCCCACAAAATCAAATCAAATACCGAATAGTGAAAAATATTTTCTATTCCATTTTAAGGTTTTAGCCGAATACAAAAATATAGTCATTTTTTTTTTTTTTAAATGACTTCTTGGAAAACATTTTTTGGAAACGTTATATTTTTGCGAAACAAACGGAACCTAAGACTTCACTCAGCCATGCTATTTTTGGGGTCAAAATGTCCATTATGTATCGACGAACAATTATATGAATAGCAACTTATTGTAGTAATCTGTGCAGCAATTTCATCCCGTGCGAAAAACTGTCATGTCATAGCTTCGCCAAACTTTGATTTGAGGGAGCTTATAGTCAAAAGAAAGCTCCTCTAAAATTGTACCATGGACGCAAAGCTAAAGTGTTGCAACTCGCAAGCTTGGGAAAGAGGTAATTGCTTGGGATTCTGACTGACTGAATGAAAGTTCCTCGAACTAGTTAAATTCTAGTTGGTTCACGCCAAAACGAGGGGATTCTCGAGAAATTCCTTAATTATTGTCAAACTGAAACAATTTCCGTTAAAAATGTCATCTCATCCTCAAATCTTGTTTCCGCATTCTATTATGAGAGATACATATACTTTCTTTCTCAATTTTGTTATTATTTTGGATCTTTTCTGGTTCAGATAAAGTCATTCACATAATTTCCTGAAGGAAGAAATTGTATATGTCAAGAAAATCAGCCTGAAGCATTTTTGCATAGTGAAATTCATTAGATAAAGTAAGATTGGTTTATCGATTACTCATCATTTTCTTATGTTTGAATAAGATGGTCAAACTGGAGATTAATTAACTTTGTCTAGTGCTTGCTTTTCTTCATCTTCGTGCAAGGAATACGAATTTCATTTTCCAGCAAAAGGAGCAAGGCAAGAATAAATATAATAAAAGGAAGAAACCAAAGGAAAATGCACTCGGAGTGCATTGGCTACGATAAAACTTCTCGGGATTGTTTATTCCTGGCATCAATATTAAAATAATGCGGGGGGAGAGAATCCGGATTTCATTTTCCAACAAGGCAAGAATAAAGAGAGAAAAGGACAAAGGTAAATGCACTTAGAAGTGGGCTCAACCCTGTTGGATCTAGCCTGCATGAGGTCAACCCACGCATGTGCGAAGGCAACCCTGGTGAGAGCTCCCCTCGCCAAATCCAACGAGGCTGGCCCTTGCCTAGGCTAGGGTAACCTTATTGGATCTGGCTTGGGTGAGGTAGACTCGTGCCTAGGTAAGGGCACCCTTGGCGAGGGCTCACTTGGTTGGGTGGCGCCCTCTCCTGGGCGGTGCCCGATGAGGCCACTTTGGCCTAGGCGAGGGCAGCCTCACTAGAGCTACCCTTGCCCAAATGTTGGTCGGCCTTACCTAGGATATGAGGCTGGCCCTTCCCAAGGCTCCACCTTGCCTTGGCCAATGGCCGATTGTTGCCTACCTGCCGGCTGCCACCGGAGGAAGAAGAAAGGGAGGAGGGAGAACAAAGAAAGGGAAAAAAAAAAAGAAGGAAAAAAAAAAGGAAGGAAAGAAAAAATAAAGAAAGAAAGAAATTAGAAAAATAATTCAAAAATCAGAAAAATGATAAAAAAATTGAAAAATTATTAAAAATTATCTATGTTAGCAGGCCAATGTCCACGTCAACAAAATCCGGCTAAAATAAGCCGGAAGGACTAAATTGGCATAAAACTAAAAGGTTTAGAATTAAATTAGCACTAGTTCAAAAGGCTTAGAACTAAATTTACACCATAAAAATGTTTAGGACTAAATTGATACAAATCAAAATGTTTAGGATTAAATTAATATTATTAGGTTTAAGATTAAATTGACACAAATGCAAAAGATTTATGACTTTTTTGACACTTTTTCTCTAAGATTTGCATTGGGTATGGTAAAACTTCTCAAGACTGTCTATTTCTAACACCAGGATAAAAATAATGCCGAAGAGAGAATTGTGTAAATTTCATATAATACTATATTAGATGTAGAGTGCATGGCACTATTTATAAGCATTATGAAATGACTATGGTAGATAATAAGATCTCAATTACAATCAATCATAAATATGAGGAGATATTTGCATCATTCCAAGAGATAGGAAGAATCGAGGGAATTACGGAAAATATCAAATATATATAACATCCCTCAAACTCCAAGTGACGCAAAAGCAGTCATTTGTGGATTAAAGACAGGATTGAAAAAAGCGCTCGGGTGGATGTGCCTTTACGAAGACTGATCGATGTTAGAGAACAAGTCCTGCAGGCTATGTTGTCATTGGTTTGCTAAAGAGAGAACTGGCAAACTTGCGTAGGCTAAGCATGTTGTGGTTGAGGGTATGCAACTGTAGAATAGGCTAAAGTGGCTAGTGTCTTTGCAAGAGGCTGACATGGTTGCGTGGTATACTACAAAGAGAATTGTGTAATTTATATGCATTATAATATATAGTGATGAATAGTGTATGAGCCTATTTATGAAAAAGTGTTAGAAAATCTTAAACCTATTGCATTGGTGCCATTATATTCTTAAACCTTTTAATTATATCAATTTAATTATAAACTTTTTGATCTAGAGCCAATTAAGTTTTTTTTTTTTGCTAATTTTAGTTGGATATTGCTGATGTGGACTTTGTTGTCCTACATGGCATGATTGGTGCTGACATGAACATTTTTAATAATATTTTGAAAATTTTGGAATTTTTTTAATTATTTTTTTTTCCTTTCTTTTCTTTCTCTCTCTTTTTTCCTCCTCTTTCCTTTGATGGCTGGTGATGCCGCCAAGGCCGACCAAGCATGTGCAAGGGCTGGCCTCTCCAAATCCGGCGAGGCTACCCTCATCCTGGTTTTTAAAATAGAAAAAGGAAAAAAAGACAGAAAAATTTTAAAAATTATTTTAAAACGTTTACATCAATGCCGGTCATGCCATATATTTCATCAACGCCGTCGTGTCATATAATATGACCGCTGTCCATGTTAGTAATATCCGACTAAAATTAATAGAAAAGACTGAATCGATGCTAGGTTAAAAATTTAGAACTAAATTGATGCAATTAAAAGAATTATAACTAAATTAGCCCTAAACCTTAGGACTTTTAGGTTTTATGAGATGACTATATAAAATAATAAAATATCGCAACAATCATAATCAATCATGAAATATGCAACCAAAAGATATAGGTATGATTAAGAGAGATATGGAGAATTGAGGGACATATGCAAAATTTCCTAGATATACATCCCTGACAAAGAGAACTTTAGGAATCAGAACGTTTTCCTATGCCATTACCTAACGAAATTGTATTGGATATGTCTCCTTATTGGGGTCTGTCCGTTACTCTTGGAATTTCGAGAATTCCAAAGATAAATATGCCCACAATAGCAAATTTATATATGACCTAATTTAATTTTTCATTCGTTAGTATATACCTTAATATATGACTTAAGATATATCCAACCATAAGAAAAAAAAATATGTTGTGCGAATTCAACTTACATTTTGTCTTTCGTGTGGCTTCTTGTCCTCATTCTTCCTTAATATTCAAACTTTTCAAACCAGTCTTAATCTACAACTAACACCAGTTAATTAATTTATTTTTAAAAAATTTCTATGAGAATGGGTTTTCCAATTATCGTAGCTACTATAGTTTATTTAGGAGAAAAAGAAGACCAAAAGAGAGCCGCCTGCCAATAGTCCATATTTGATCTCACGATTGATGATGATAGATCGATAAATAGGCGACAGTTGATAGTCATCGTCGACGATCCCACGGCTCATAAAGCCGTCTGCAACTTTGCCGCATCTGAGACGAGCCCTCTTTAGTTTTCAATTATTAAACTCAGAAATAAACTAGACCATGTAACATACGACCGTCACCAGAACTTGCCGCTACAGCTTGTTCAAGACCTTTTAAAAATCTCTTTTTTTCCCTCACATTTTTCATGGATACACTACACTTTTGATATCCTTTCAATTCTCTCTCTAGCTATTGAAATTCCAGCAAGAAAGTCACACAGATTTTACAATATAACTCGTCATGGACAACAATCAAGGAGGTCAACAAGCAACCGCCGACGAACATAGGATCAAGATCGTGAAGGGGGCATTGGCTTCCATATCAAAAGATTTGGAGGCAGAGCTGAAATGGTTGAATGAATCAGCAAGCCAACTTAGCTCTAGCATTTTCAGAGTTCCTCATGAGGCATGCCGGCCTCGAATAGTCTCTATTGGCTCGTACCACCATGGGGAAACGCAGTTGCAGAGGCTTCAGGAGTACAAGGGGAGATACCTCCAAACCATGCTGGACCGAACTAAACCAAAGGGTGTCCGCCTTGAGCACCTCATCGACGTAGTGGTGCCGAAAGAAAAAATGATTCGGTAGTGCTACTCGGAGAGCACCAACAATTTAAGCGGATCTGATCTGGTGAGAATGATGGTTCTTGATGGATGCTTCATCATTGAGCTCATCCGTCAAATTGCAGGAACCGTATTGTCCGACGATATCCTATCAAACAATTGATACATGTACATTTCTGTTGTGAGGGACCTTTTACGGCTTGAGAACCAGGTCCCTTACTTTGTTCAAGGATTTGTTTGTGTAGGAATTGTCGGATCCCCAAAAACGGATTCGACCCTAAATCGAACCCCTAAACTTGCGCGGAAGACGAGCCCGGGATTTTTATATGCATCACCGATACTAAGGCACATCACAGAATCGAACGTACCTTGTTTTCCACGGATTAAACACCAACGACGCCAAGAGGAAGAGAAAAACGCTCCTGTTTGATCCGGTGACGGCAATTCGCCTTGGAGGAAGAAGGGTGTCGCCTTTTGTTGCTTACTATTCTCCTTTTTCTTTTTGAGAGTTTTGGAGGGAGAGAGGGAAGGAAAAAGACGTATGTAAATTCTGCCAAAAGGTACGTTCTCTTTCCCTTCTCCCCCTTTTTATATGTCCCCCCAAAAAGCAAAAACATACCCCTTCAACATATCCTTCCATCCATGGGCCCTAACTTTGTGGGCCGGGCTTTTAGGCCTAGCATGGGCGGACGGTCCAACTTAGGCCCATCCGATTATTTAATTAAAAACATCATCTCCCACTCGCACATGGTGGGCCGAACAGATCCTCTTAACCTCTTTTCAACATTCATACTCGGTGAATAATCCGTGCGATCGGCATACCTTGAGAGCTCGTTGCCATACATCTCGTTAGGAATATATAGCAGCTCATAATGGGCGTCACACTTTGAGTAGATTTAGTATGCAGTACCCTAGATCGATCGATCACATTTATATTTCTCTTGATCTCTTTTAAACAATGATATATATTGTATTCACAATTATGATTATCCCAAAGACAGTCATAATTGGTCGATCAGTGAATACAAAACTACAATGTGATTCTCCAAATCTGATCTTCCTCTTTCCTTCAAACTCTCAATTCTAGTCCAGCTTGCTTTTCTAGAAATGTCCCATTAGATCGAATCAACTCATGACCATTGGCAACATCCTAAGATAGCAAACACTAAATAGAAATCTTGAGAATAAGTAAGAGTCCTGAGAGGACTAAAATTGAGGAACTCATTTCCCTCAAGAGTCTCATACGGCATAAAAGTTTAGATCAAACTTTTGCCACTCTTATTGGTCGTCTCATGCATACGTAGTATGAAATACGTATTATGGTATTAACTCCTTTCCCATGGAGCGTATGTCTATTCCTTCAATACCGTACAGATGATAGTTCAGACATACCCAATGTCTAACTTGAGTTCACGTACCTACTCATTCACTTAATTCATCAGAACTCACATCTGGCATCTTAGATAGATAAAGTAAAATATGTAGGTTATTTTACTTTCGGACATAGTATTTATCATGTCCTCATCTTAACACTTAGTTAAGGCGACACATATATTTTAAGCTTGAGCTCTCAATTATCACCTAGATAATAAGCTTAAAAAACCGTCTCATCCCTATTTATCACACAGTAAATAGAGGCGATTACCTGTGTGAGTGGGTAATCTCTTATTTGTCCGACATACTTTCTCAACTCAATATAATGCACTGAGCATTAAGATGCATAAAGATCAAACAAAAGATTCATAGGCATTAATGATGAAAAACACAAGTTCATAGATGTAAACAACTCAGGGAAAATACAATATCCAGTACATCAGACTCTACGCAATCCTAGAGATTTTACATGACCACAAAACACATCTCTAGGTATTGGCTTTGTCATAGAATCTGCTACCATTCTATGCGTAGATATGTACTGTAAGTTCACATCCTTTCGTGCAACCATATCTTTGACAAAGTTATACTTGGTATCTATATGTTTGGTCTTGCCATGATACTTTGGATCTTTGGTGTACGCTGTAGCTGCTTGGCTATCACAGTTAACCAATAATGGATTTGCAGCTTTCTCAATAACACCTAAATGATCCAAAAATCTCTTAAGCCAAACTCCTTCTTCTATCGCTGCTGATAATGCCACGAACTCAACTTCCATCGTGGACAAGGTTATACATGTTTGCTTCTTACTGCTCCATGATATGGCGCCATTGTTCAGTAAGAACGCAAATCCAGAGGTAGATTTTCTTTCATCTAAATCTCCTCCCCAGTCAGCATCTGAATAGCCTTCAAGTCGCAGATCCTTTCCTTGGTAATTCAACTTGTAATCAGCAGTTCCCTTCAGATACCTTAGTACTCTTTTAACGGCTTTCCAATGTGCTTGACCTGGATTGGATTGGATTGGTATCGACTCACCATTCCAACTGCAAAGCATATGTAAGGTCTTGTACACAACATAGAGTACATTAAGCTCCCAACAGCACTAGCATAAGGAACATGCTTCATTTGTTCCTTCTCTTGTGGAGTCCTTGGACACAGTCTATGGCTCAATCCTTCACCTTTTGCAATAGGAGTGTCTATGGGTTTACAATCTTGCATACGAAATCGTTCAAGAACTTTACTTATATATGTTTCTTGCGAAAGAGATAATGATCTCTTCGAACGATCTCTTGAAATCTTAACTCCAAGTATGTATGTAGCCTCACCCATATCTTTCATCTCAAAATTGGAAGATAACCAACTTTTGATTGTATTAACTAACTCCATATTACTTCCGGCAATTAGTATATCATCAACATATAATGATATGATCACAAATTGATCTTTGGATCTTTTGATATATACACAATGATCCTCATCAATCATTGTAAAATTATATGCCATCATAGCATTATGAAAACGTATATACCACTTTGTCTTGACGATCGCTTAAGGCCATATATCGATTTCAAAAGTCGACATACCTTTCCTTCTTGGCCTTTCGTAATGAAACCAACAGGTTGTTCCATCTATATTTCCTCATCTAATTCTCCATTGAGAAAAGTAGTCTTTACATCCATTTGATGTAATTCAAGATCCATACTTGCCACTATTGCCGAATAATGCGAATTGAGGTGAATCTCACAACAGGGGAAAATGTTTCCTCATAATCAATTCCTTCCTGTTGATTATAACCTTTCGCCACAAGGCGAGCTTTATATCTTTCTATCGAGCTATTAGCTTTACGCTTTATTTTGAGAACCCTCTTGTTCCCAATAGCTTTGTGTCCCTTTGGAAGATCAACCAGTTCCCAAACATGGTTTGACTTCATTGACTCAATTTCCTCTCCCATTGCATCCATCCATTTTTCTTTACTAGGGCAACTTAGAGCCTCATTTATATTTCTTGGCTCATCCTCATCTTGTGGGGCAATCATAAAAGTTTCCCCTTCAATGTCAAAACGTCAACGGGGAATACTTTTGCGACTTGTTCGCTGTATAGGAGATTGTACACTTAGCACATCATTTCCCATTATGCTTCCACTAGGATCAGATAATGATGATGTCGTATCATTATGTGGTTGTAATTGAGAATCAGTTGTATGCAATTCATCACTTCTCACATTACTCCCACTTGGGCGAACCCCACTAGTATCATTATCTCGGATCCATGGTTTCAAATAGGGAGTAATCTTCACCTATTTCGCCCTTCTTAGGAAACTCATCCTCTAAGAATGTGACATCCCGTGATTCAAATTCAGTTACACTCCCACTTTCCTGCTCACCTATGAACACACATCCTTTTGAGTGTTCAGAGTATCTTATGAAAATACTCTTCTTTCCTTTGGGACCCAATTTCCCAAACTTGTGAGAGGGCTTATGGGTATAGGCAGCGCAACCCCATGGCTTAAGAAAAGCTAAGTCCGGTTTTCTACCTGTCCATAACTCATATGGAGTGGAAGTAACTGATTTGGAAGGCACCCGCTTAAGTACATAGGCAGCTGTCAATAATGCATCACTCCAAAAGGTGATAGGTAAGTTAGCATGTGCCATCATGGACCTAATCATTTCAGAGGGTTCTGTTTCTTCTCTCGCAACACCATTTTGTTGAGGAGTATATGGAATAGACAACCTGTCTTTCTATTCCTTTTTCATCACATAATTTTCTGAACTCATCGGATAAATATTCTCGACCTCGATCGGATCTCGATGCTTTTATTTTCCTGTCTAATTAATTCTCTACCAAGGCCATAAACCTTTTGAAACAACTTAATGCTTCAGATTTATGAGAAATCAAATAGACATATCCGAATCGAATATAATCATCTATAAAAGTGATGAAATAAACAGCCCCATGCCTTCCTCTCACATTCATTAGACCACAAATGTCAGAATGGATTAAATGCAGAGGAAATTCAGCTCTTTTACCTTTTCCAAATGGTTTCCTTGTTGTTTTCCCTGCTAGGCAATGCTCACATATGGGCAAATCGACTTTTTCAATATTGCCCAACAAGCCCTTTTTGGCTAGTCTATTCATACGTTGTTGGCCAATATGACCAAGTCTAGCATGCCACACATTCACATCATTGTCATATGAATTAGGAGACGTGATAAGGGAATAACAAACATTTGCATTAACATAGTCAATGTCTAAAACAATAAACCATCCAGAAAATAACCACAACCGTAGAAATTTGTATCCAAAAATAAATCCACACCTCTACAATGGAAGTTCATATTAAAACCTAGTTTGACCAACACTAAAACAGACACTAGATTCCGACGAATCTCCGGAGCATACAATACATCATGCAGGATCAAAGTGCGTCCACCATGCATGTTCAGTTGGCAGGTGCCAATGCCTTTTATTTCAGTTCTAGAGTTGTTTCCCACATAGACCCACTTAGTTCCAGTTGGTACTCGTCGGAATTCCACGAAGGATAGAGGATCCTTCGCTACATGGTCTGTTGCTCCTGAATTTACAGTCCACAAAGGATTAGATTCAGTCAAGAATACAGAACTTGATACATAAACAAAGTTCTTAAAAGCACAAGGGGTATATACCTTCTTTGGCTCGCGACAATCGCGAGCATAGTGACCATTCTTGTTACAGTTGTAACATTTCACCCTTGTCAGCTTCTTCATTCGAGGACGGTTTCCTCTTTCACGTTGGTCAAGCTTCGGTTTCTTTCTTGAAGCACTTGGTCCCTTGCCTTTCCACTTCTTGAACCAGTCAGGACGTTTGCGCTTGGAGCCTAAAGCTCCATTTGAGCTAGAACTAGCATAATATATATCAGTTTCCGGCCTAGCCACCAAGAGGCGGTCCTCTTCTAGCTCAAGATGGCGCACTGCATCGTCAAAGACTTTGATATTCTCATTGTGGGTCGGTGCACCTTCATATGCTCCCAACTTTGAGGCAAGGAACGAATCACCGCTTGCACTTGCTGCTCATCGGCCGGGACATGGCCATCCTTCAGCTCATTTATCATGTTTGACATTTTTCTTAAGTGTTGCTTCATGGTCTAACCATGAGGCTTTTTGTAGGAGTCAAACCTAATGGTGAGCTGCCTCAGTTTGGTCACTAAAGTATGACCAAATCTTGCTGCCAATGCTTCCCACATTTCTTTGGCATTCTCAAAGCGCCTGAACTCTCGCATGACATCATTTTCCATGCTGCTCAGCAACGTAATGCGAGCTAGGGAGTTCTTCCTTTTCCACGCAACAAATGCATCCTTATTTCTCTTATGTTGTGCGGTGGTTCCATCTTCGTGCTCTTCCATGGTTAGGTTAAGAGCTTCTAGCGCCTCTTGCTCTTCCAAAGACATATTGGATTTTCATGTGCCAGATTTCATAGTTGTCGCCATTGAGCTTTTCACCTTTGTTCAGCTCGGCAACTATGCTCTTTTGTGGCTGAAGCCATTGATCGAACACATTATACATACATGCACGAATAATTAATGCCTATCATTTATGCATCTTCTTTACACAGACCCATCATATTAATAAACAATTTTAAGTAAGGCTTTGGAATCAAAAGGTCACTATGTTTCCAATCATCCTCCAAAAAATCCTAACTCAAAACTGTCATTAATATAATTGTCTTATGCAAACTAAATTTCATGAAGTTACAAAAAACATCTATGTGCTATCCACAACAATCAATAACAGCAGAAAGCAAATAATATCTTACATTCAATAGAATAAGTATGCTTGCACACAATACAACTTACATATTAGTCACTACATCAACAACAACCAGGTAACACAAAAAAAAATATTTACTTAAAGTATCCACAAACTATATTAATAGAGAGACAGCTCATAATGTCTAAACCCAAGCCAATACACGAACTGGGAAAGCTCATTTTTTGTTCAATTTCTTGATCTTGTCCTTTGTAATAATAAGGTAATAATCATCTACGAATTCCATCACAATTTTCTTATATGAAGCGGCTTGGTTGGCATCCCATATGCGATTCAACACTCCTTGCCATTCTGGTGGTAGGGTGTTCATGAAATATCGCACCATCTCGGGGATCGTGGCATTGACGACCATTCCATATGACCTTTTGAAGTTTCCCGTTGACTTCAAGAACATGATCTATTATGTCCCTGCTCTCCCATCAATAACCATCCAAATCGGCTATCAAACTTGCAAGCCTTTCCTTTTGTTCGGCGGTACGTACACGAATAGGCGAGCGGAACTTAAGGGGAGGCATTGTTCCTACAACAAATGCAGAACAAATAGGGATTACATATAATCCACATAGACATAATTGAAAAAGAAACGCATTCTTCTCCTCGTCCTTTTTTTTTTTTTGGGTCAAGGGTCAACGGAGTCAACGGTCAATGGTCAACGGAGTCAACAGTCAACAGTCAACCGGGTCGGGTTGCCGGTCGGGTCGGCCGGTCGGTCCGGGTCGGGTCGGCGGTCGGGTCGGCGGGTCGGACCGGCCGGTCGGGCCGGGTCGGACCGACCGACCCGGCACGTGTGGCACGCATGTAGCTGACGTCACGATGACGTCAACTGGCGTGTGCCTCGCACGCGCCAGCGGCCACGAGCAGTGCACGTGCGTACGCGCGTGTGCGCGCGTGCGACGCACGCGCCGGCTCCTTCTCCGGGTCGGCGCGTGCGTTACATGCGCCGAAGACACCCGTTTGCTCTGGCTCCGCGTGGGGGCGCGTCCGGCGGCCGTTGGCGGCGTTCCGCCACTCGTCGCGCTCGTCTCGATGAGACCGTTCGTCCAAGCACCATCGAAGTTGATTTCGACTTACGTAAAGTCGGAAAATGCACAAACAGTCTCGGGTGTCGGGATTTCTCGCCCGATCGGTGTCGGCCGAATTTATTTTCACGAAAATCAATAAGAAAACATCCACAGACATGAAAGGGGTTGGGAAAAACATGAAAAGGGATCGGGAAACATAAACTCTTGCTCTGATACCAATGTAGGGATTGTCGAATCCCCAAAAACGGATTCGACCCTAAATCAAACCCCTAAACTTGCGCGGAAGACGAGCTCGGGATTTCTATATGCATCACCGATCCTAAGGCACATCACAGAATCGAACGTACCTTGTTTTCCACGGATTAAACACCAACGACGCCAAGAGGAAGAGAAAAACGCTCCTGTTTGATCCGGTGACGGCAATTCGCCTTGGAGGAAGAAGGGTGTCGCCTTTTGTTGCTTATCGTTCTCCTTTTTCTTTTTGAGAGTTTTGGAGGAAGAGAGGGAAGGAAAAAGACGTACGTAAATTCTACCAAAAGGTACGTTCTCTTTCCCTTCCCCCTTTTTATATGTCCCCCCAAAAAGCAAAAACATACCCCTTCAACATATCCTTCCATCCATGGGCCCTAACTTTGTGGGCCGGGCTTTTAGGCCTAGCATGGGTGGACGGGCCAACTTAGGCCCATCCGATTATTTAATTAAAAACATCAGTTTGAAACAACGAATGCTTCAAAAGAAGAGACCAGCTTTACCATTCTTGCCCTCTCCTTCTTCGACGGCATCATGGAAAGATCTGACCGTTTCTCGGAAAGAGATAGAGATTTTGAAGTAATGCATTTACTTGATTTACTTCGTCTGAGCTTAATTACTGAGGGTCAGCAAATCATTGGTCCAGGAAGGAGGAGCTCGTCCTATCAATTGATCGGTTCTACTTCCAAGCTCAATCAAGTTGGAATTGCATTCGCGCGGAGAGAAGCCAGCACCTTTCTCGAGATTAAATTTGACTCCAAAAGGAGAATCATTCAAATTCCAAAACTAAGAATCAATGACACTCTCCAATGTATCCTCCACAATATGGTTGCTTTTGAACGGTGTTTTGTCTAATGCGACAAGCACTTTACTGCCTATGCCATATTCATGGGATCACTCATTGACACAGCTAACGATGCACAACTTTTGGGCGACCATGGCATCATGTGGAATGACGGCGTGAGCAAGGAGGGTATTGCAAGCTTCCTGTGATGTTTAGGGGTGTAAACGCTTCAGTTCGGTTCGGTTTTTCAAAAAAACCGAACCGAACCGAACCATTAGAGAAAATTTCCGAACCGAACCGAATAAGTCCCGAACCGATACCGAACCGAATCGAACTTTCGGTTCGGTTTGGTTCGGTTCGGTTCGGTTTTTCGGTTTTTAACTTTCGGTTTTCAGTTTTTTTTTTTTTTTTTTTTTGGATGGCTTACT
Source organism: Eucalyptus erythrocorys (assembly GCA_014182555.1). Lineage (NCBI taxonomy): Eukaryota > Viridiplantae > Streptophyta > Magnoliopsida > Myrtales > Myrtaceae > Eucalyptus > Eucalyptus erythrocorys. Next base: position 37,563,521 of record CM024601.1, read on the forward strand.
TTCTGTATAAGCTCAATATTGATCGACATTCTCTCTAGTTTTTGCGCTATATTCAAGAAATGAACATCTATGTCTTTGAGCTAGATCTCTTCCTTCTTCCCTTGTTATAGCCCCTTCAATCAACTTCTTTCCAGAGCACGATATCAGATAGGGGTGTTAAGACCCGAACCGAAAACCGAACCGAAAAAATTTTTCGGTTCGGTTCGGTTTTCATCAAAAATCGAAAATTTTTTATCGGTTCGGTTTTTATCGGTTAACCGAACCGAAAACCGATAAAATCAAATGTAATTCGGTTCTTTCCGGACTTCCGTCTCTAGTCCTTTCGTGTCTCTTGGTTTTTATCGGTTTCCATCTGAGTTCTCTCAACGGCGACGGTGACGGCGACCGCGACGGCGGCGGCGATGACGATGGTGACTGCGATGGCCACGGCGGCAGGGATGGTGATCGATTGAGGGACAGAGCCCCTTTCTTCTGCAAGTCTCTCCTTCGTCACTTTACACGCTGTTTGGCTAAGACCAGACAAAGAACCACGGTCCGAAGCAAATTTCTCGGTGTTTCCCGGAGGCATTCTGGCTCGACGGCATTGACGTTTGTCCAAATCAACCTGAGTTGCTCTATGTTCATCCAACTCAGGTATTGCGTTTTCTCACGCTCGACACGCATGCGCGATCGTTGTTGTCATTTCTTTTCGCATTGGGATGGGAAAAAAGTGAAAGATGGGTTGATACTGGTTGAAATTAGAACTTGGGTCTTTGGTGTTGTGACCATGAAACGTCACCCAAGGGAAGGAAATTGATCACCGCATGCTGCACACCAGGTGCTTGATGAAATTCCCGAGAAGGGTCTTGCTGTTCTTTGTGGCGGAGAGCTTCCTTACTTGTTTGGTTTGGTCCCCTGTCTTCTTAGCAGGAGTTCAACGATAGGTCTTGTGGTTTCTACACCGAGATGATTCTTTTTATCTTCGTAGGTGGTTGAAATGATAACCAAAGTGAAGCTATTTATCCCACATGCTCTTTTCACTTTTCCCTCGTTGAACTTTTTTGGGTGTTCCCCTTTTGAACACCTTTTGCTTTCTTATGCTCTGATATCGTGCTCTGGAAAGAAGTCGATTGAAAGGGCTGTAACAAGGGAAGAAGGAAGAGATCTAGCTCAAAGACATAGATGTTCGTTTCTTGAATATAGCGCAAAAACTAGAGAGAACGTCGATCAATGCTGAGCTTATACAAAAAGTAAGCCATCCCAAAAAAAAAAAAAAAAACCGAAAACCGAAAGTTAAAAACCGAAAAACCGAACCGAACCGAAAAAATTGAATTTTTCGGTTCGGTTCGGTTCGCGGTTCGGTTCGGTTTTCAATTCGGGTCTTGACACCCCTAGTGATGTTAGCAAAGACGCTGTTTGGGGTGTCTCAAGGAGCTATCTAGAGTTGGAGATTGACGGAGTCAACAGCTATGTTAGGCGTTAACAGATTCGTGTTTTCTTCGCACAACTCGTATATACTCCCTGTCGCTACACATGGTCGACTATAGCTGCTGTGCTGATGCTTACAGGTGCGATTCAAACAGTGTACACTGTGTTGCAGTATTACCATCCTAGGTAGCTCTAAGCATCTAGAAGCTCCATTTTTCGTATTAATTCCGTTACATGTATTAACTCTGTTTTCAGTGAATGTTTTGTGTTGTTGATACTTGCCTTATGGCCAGAATAATTTTGTATAAGCAAATGAGTAATTATCATTACTAAAAGTGGTGATCACTAGGGGAGAGCATGAAAGGACGATCTGCCTCCGCCAGGAAACTGGAACTTACCTAGCCCTAGGCCTAGCCACTAGCCACTTCCATGGAACTGAGGATTGGCGAGGAATGGATCGCCTAGTTCAAAATCACGCAATTTTTCTTCCAGAATTTTTCAATTTATGAAGTTAAATTGACTAAAACGAGTTCCACAACTAATAAAACCGAAGTCACACGACAATATGAAAAAAGTGAACCGGTGAAAAACCATCTTCATTTTATTGGCATGCTAAATACTTGTGTAACAAATACATGAACTTTCCACTCGGAAAGAGCGCAAGGCATCAAAAAATTATGGAAATTTCAAGACTAGTGTGAAGCAGCTAATGTATGTATCTCTATTGTTGTCAAACTATTCTCGAGTTGTCTCTTCTTATTTTCTTTCTTCGTCAAGCGAGTTGTCTCTTCCAAATATCGGAGTTGTCACCCAGTTCACTGCAATGTAAAACCTGTTCTTGCAGCTGACTACTCTTGTGAGATAAGCCGAACGCCAAACCAGCCAACTCATGAAGCCTGCGTGCGATATTTCTTTCGCATCCTGGATAAAAGAATGTTTGCATAAGCAACAATTATTAATTCAGCGAATTATAAAAGTACGCGTGCATCAAAATCTAGCTATTAGGAAAGAAAGCCATCAATATGGCATGTTATGCACCTTATACTAACGTAAACTGAAGAGCACTTTGTAACACAAATGGGTCTCCTACAAGTATATCTTTCGAGCAAAATACTTTCCCTCCATTTTGCTTCCCTATCATAGGAAACAGCTCCATGAAGAATTTATTTTCCCTTTCCGCAACCTGTTTCAGAAATTCGCATTCAAATTTTTTCCTAGGAGAGAAGAAAACTTAGCCCTTATGCAATGAGAGAAAGGGATAGTGAATGACCACTTCCAAGTTCAAATGGAACAATTAATGCCCCATCTAGTCCAAAGTAGAACGAGGAAATAAAGTTCAAGATTTTTTCCTTGAGAAGTTGAAGAGTGGAGATGTACACATTTAGAGAGAAACATTAGAAAGTATATTTATTAGATTACTCTGAAAGTTGATGCAAAAAGGATAAGGTCTAAAAATTACTTGTCACGAAAAATATGAAACATATATCTTTTGAAAATTGGCTTTTGTGTGTTTGCTAAATCACAAAGAAACCACCCATATATTTTCTACCTATATTAGATTATGCAATCGAAAATTATAGAGCCAACTTATACATTGATTTGTCCCACTTTTCATTTTCCTACATTACCCTTGCATCAAATTTGAAACTGCCCGCTAGGTCACTACTCTCTTTCATCAAGTTACCACATAATTCATTCATTGTCTAATAACAATAGTAATTTCCCATCACACATCCGCCATTCCTTTTAAAGATGATTCACTTCTCTTCATACGCAACCCATCCATGATCATGCACGCAACGCACTTGATGCGCCCCTCAATGGGCCCCTCACCACAGTATATAAGAAGAAACATCATAGAGTGGGATGTAGACTTTATTTTCAGTGAGGTTTGGGGTAGATGATTTTGGTTTAATTAGTCATCATCTTAGGTCCACAATCGATGCAGTTGATGATCAAGCTCTATAAGGAAACAAAATGCCAACAGAACACTGAGATACACCTATCACATTCAAAAACTAATAGCTATGTGACACGGTCCGTAAATTCTCTCGTACCCGTGTACCATTGGGAGTGAAGCTTGGGGTTATCAAATGAAGAGTGACGATGTAGAGAGAATGATCACAACTGGTCCGTGGGAGTGGCGTTGGTGCTACGAGCTCTAGGACAAAAGGAGTATATTGCTTAGAAGCTTTGAAGGCAGGGTTGGCCTCCTGTGCACAAACTAGTCGAGAGTTAATGCCGCTCTTCTGATAAGGCCAGGGCAAGCCGAAACCGGTTGTTGAGCCTAACGAGGGCTACTATCTCGCTTGATGGACTAGACGCTCGAGCAAAGCTGAGCGTGGTACGATCTCAGATAAAAGGGGCTATTCGCCGTATTGTTCACTGGAACAACTATAGAAGGAAGGCTGGCCTAGTGAGTTCTGCTCGCCAGGCGCCGCACGGGTTGATCCACGGCTAAGGGATCTATCGACTTGTGATAATTTGGTATCAGAGCAGGGATTCCTTCAGTAGGTGGGTGATCCGAGGAAAGCCTGTGGTCTTCCCGGTCCTATGAGGACGGAGAGTGATCGCCGGGGCCGAGGCTCGGACAACGTGCAGCTCTCGTCTAGCTTTTGGGATGGCAATGGGGACATAGGAAGGAACCAAATTGCTCGCTGAATGGGGATAACGTTCCTAGATCAATAGGCGAATCTTAAGAAGAGGTAGGCCCACGTTTCCACCAAGGGGACCCTTTGTTGGCTTTCTGAGATCAGGAGGAGCTTAGTAGATGGTTGAAGGTGTTGCCAGAAGGTGCAGTTGGCCAAGGGTGCCACACTTGTCAGTGAGCACAAGTGACTGGATTCGTGAACAGCTTTGATCGGGGGAAGCAAGCAATGGAGTGGTGAGACCGTTGTTGGGCGAGCGTCGCCATCGATGTAAGTCCCGGGAGTGGCCTTGATGATTGGGATGCGGGGAAGCGACAGAACAGCCCGCAACGAGGGCATTGCGGAATTGAGTGGGGGAGAATGACATGGTCCGTGAATTCTCTTGTACCCGTGTACCCTTGGGAGTGAAGCTTGGGGTTATCGAGTGAAGAGTGACGATGCAGAGAGGAGGATTACAACTGGTCCGTGGGAGTGGCATCAGGATGGTTGTTGCTAGGAGTTCTAGGACGAAGGAGTATATTGCTTAGGAGCTCAAGGCGGGGTTGGCCTCCCGTGCACCAACCGGGCTCGGGAGCCGATGTCGCCTCCCGATGAGGCCGGGCGGCCGAAACCGGTTGTTGAGCCTAACGAGGGCTGCTGTCTCGCTCGATAGACTAGACGCCCAAGCAAAGCTGGGCGTGGTATGATCTCGGATAAAAGGGGCTACTCGCCGTATTGTTCACTAGAACAACTATAGAAAGAAGACTGGCCTAGCGAGTTTCGCTCACCAGGCGTCGCACGGGTTGATCCACGGCCAAGGGATCTACCGACCCGAGACATATGAATGTTACCATTGCCCAAATGTTAGCTTTATCGAAGAGAAAGGAGTAGGAGGCAACAATTTATCATTACTTCTTTAGCAATTTTTCCCGTAAGAAATCGAAAAAGAATAGATGCTCTTTATTCGTATCTCTTTATGGGAAAAGGTCAATCTATCATTTGCAATTCAAAGGAAAATGATAAGCTGACCACACCGTCACTATTGGAAAAGTGACGGTGCCATCTACACCATGTATTTTGTTAAGGTCACCAGATGACTTGCTTATCCGGTCTAGTAGATATCAACAGGGATCCCCTCGGTGAAAAAGATAATTGGGTACTTGAGGCCCCACATCTGACTTTTCTTGTTACTTTGCACTGCATTGCTTTTCTATGCTCCTGCTACTCTCTCTCTCTCTCTCTCTCTCTCTCTCTCTCCAATGGAAATGAAAAAAAATAAATGAATGAAGAACAGGTAGTTCACCTCCCCTCTGAACTGAAGTGAAGAAAGACGAGGAGCCATTTCCCGATTCTCTCGCCGAGCTTTATACTTGCAAGAACATCCACCGCAAACCTCTCTTCATCGCTGTCGCACACATGTCCGAGTCAAAAGCCGTTTTGCCGCCGCTACCACCCACCAAAACCTCGCTGATGCCTTCGCTCGCATTCACTCTCCCATCAGTCTTGGCCCCGGTTCTAGTGGTCACGATCTTGTACCGACACGAGCCCTTCGACCTGGCACTGCACTGCTTTGCTCGCTCTCCTATACTCCGCACTGAACTGTTTTGCTCACGAGGAGAGGGCAGCCGTCCAGGTTGCAGTTAGAGGGAGAGAGGCAAGTGATGAGGATGCGGTGGTGGGTAGGAGGGACTGCACGCGAGAATCTGTGCTCAAGAGTTTGAGTTGCAAAAAGGCGAGGTGCAGAGAGAGAGAGAGAGAGAGAGAGAGAGCCCCGGGGAATACAATAGCCTATGCTCAATCATTCCATATTTGCTGAATGTCTCTCATTTTGTCTCTTCCTGTTGCCAATTGCATCTCCGTTTACGGTTTGGTCAAAATGGCACCATTATTCACAAGGAATAACGGTAACGTCACCTCAGTAGCTCCCCAATTCAAACATGTATATGTACGTGTGTGTGGGCACGCGTCCATTTATATGTACTCATATATTAATCAAAGAGAGCATGCAGCTATATATTAAACCAATGTGGGTGAGCTCTTAGTGAGAAAAGGTAATTTAGTCATAAATCTTTTGACAATTTATCAATTAGTTTATTCAACCAAATTTGGCCAAAAATTAATGATATGGATGCTGGCCATCCATGTGGCTTGGTTAATACTGATGTCGAATTTTTTTTTAATTCTTTTTAAAAGTTTAAATTTCTTTTCTTTTTTTATTTCTTTTTTTATTGTAAAAGGCCAACAGGAGGCTTTCAATCATTGGCCTCTTTCATTAATACAATATTTTTACGATTTTTTTTGGTAATTTTTCTACTTTAAGCATACGACAAAGGAGAAAGGTTACTGATAGTGGTTTTTTTTTTATTTTTATTGAGAACAAATGCATTTACCATACAAATGCAACCTTTTTTTTTCTTGGTCGAAAACAGAGGATAATAGTAAAGCTAGCAAAAGGAACAACCCTTGTCCAGGACTTCAGAACAAACAAGGTCCAAAAGGGGTTGGGGGTGAAATAGCCCAATTTGGTGGAAGGCTTCGGCGACCATGGGCTTTAGTGGCCCAGTCAGCAATGAAATTCACCTCTTTTCTACAATGCAGAATCCGGAGATTAGGGAAACAGGGGAGCAGCGCTGCACACTCTGAGAACAATGCTTGGCTCTCCCATGTCATCGAGCTAGGTTGATGCATGGCTTCTACAAGTACCAAGTAGTCGGATTCTAGCAATAGGTTTTCGTTTTCGTTCCCTTTTTGCAACAGATATTTGAGAGTAAGATTGAGTGCTTGTACCTCTGCTTGCAGTGCCAAAGAGGCTGTGATGCTACTAGTGAAACTGTCGATTGGCTGGCTGGAGTGATCACAACACACACATGCCACGGCGCCTCATTGCTTGCGGTTGGATAAGCCCTATCAATGTTGATTTTCACTACTCCGGGCTCCGGTGGGCGCCACGCTTGATCTGGAATTGGTGGTTGCAGCCTTGATCCCGACAGCACCTTGTCACAGCAGTGGGCGGTCTTTGTATTCGCGAGAGCCACCGCCACCACTTGTTCTGGATCCGGGGGCATTTGGCGAAAGACAAAGTTATTTTGGGCCTTCCAGATTTGCCACAAAATGGAAGCAAGAGTCTCCAGATTAGGTAAGAGATCTCTTTTCTCGATTAGATCTACAAGCCAAGCATCTATTCTATGTATTTCATGTGATGCCATTGTGATTTTAACTTGTGGGTGGGACCAAATGCCTTGCGTCCATGGGCATAAGAGGAAAATATGCTCTATTGTTCTGGGATTTGATCGTGACATAGTTGACCTACCGGATCTGGAATTATGCGTCTATGATATAGATTATCCTTTGTAGGCAAGGCATTGTGGCATAAGGACCACATGAATATGCATAGCTTGGGGGCGGTCTTCATAGTCCAGAGCTTGTGCCACAGTTTCCGTGGAGTTTGATAGGATGAGGAGGCGTGACTGTGAGTGTCGTTGTATTCTGTAGATCTGAGATAGTTGTATCCGCTCTTCACCATATACACACCATTTTGCGCCCCTTTCCAAATGATTTGGTCGGTTGTGCAATGGGTGCGAAGCTGAAAAGTAAGAATTTCCTTGACGGTTTGATCATCAAAACTATTGCGCAGTAGAGGTACGTTCCAAATATTTTGTCTCGAAATAATAAAGTCCGCCACCTTCATGGGTTCTCCTCTAGGTATAGGCCCGCCTATTATACCTTTGGATAGCCATTTATCTTTTCGGATTCTGATCCTTTGTCCGTCGTCGACTGACCACTGATGTTGATTCAATATTGAGTCTCTGCCTATTAGTATACTCTGCCAACCCCAGGATGGTCTAACTCTTTTTTTTGGCATTCCAAAACTCCTTAGAATGGAAGTAAAGGCCTTTAAATATTCTACTGCATGGGGAGGATGGGTGTTGGATTAGTCGCCACGTTTGTTTTCGCAAAGTAAAGCTTTGTTGAAGGTGATGAGGTCTCGAAAGCCAAATCCCCGTGTCCTTCCGACTTTTAAGTATGTCTCATCTCTTCCAATAAATGCCAGATTTGTTGCAATGATTTTGCCACCAAAATCTTGCAATTTTCTACCCAATGGACTTGCAAATAGACACGAGAATTTTAAAAATAGACATGGCATACTGTAGGATTGCCTGTACTACTGCCTTGATCAAAGTTTTCTCGCCGCCCTTGGAAATTAGATACTCTTTCCACCCTTTCAACTTTGAACTCACTTGACCCAGAATCCAGACAAACATCTCCTTTTTAGATCTCCCCCAATCGGACGGTATGCCCAAGTATTTGCCAGTTTTTGTGAGCACAGGTACTCGAAATTCTCTTGCCAAAGTTTTCTAGTAATCTAATGGGACAAGCCTTACTAAAGAAAATCCCTAATTTATTTCGGTTCATAGCTTGTCCCATTACTAAACAGTATTGGTTTAGTACATTTGCTAAGTTCTGGCAATCTTGGAGTTTTCCATCTAGGAAAAATACAGTGTCGTCTGAGAAAAATAGATGAGATAGGATAGGACACCACCTGTTTAATTGGATTCCTTTAATATTTTCCATGTCCACAACTTGTTGGATAAGTATGGATAAGACATTCGCCACTAGAATGAATAGGTATGGAGAGAGAGGGTCTCCCTATCAAGGCCCCCTGGTTGGATGGAAGTAGGTTAAGGGTCCTCCATTAAATTTTACACTAAGGGAGACTGTTGTAATGCATTGCATTGCATTATCCATTGTACCCATTTGGCGTGGAATCCTATCTTGAGTAGGTAGTCCTGTAGGAAATCCCATTCCACTCGGTCATAGGCCTTTTGCATATCTAGCTTTAGTACCGCCTAAAAAGTCTTCTTTCTTTTCCTAATCTTGAGCTGATGGAGTACCTCTTGGACTACTAATATGTTGTCTTGGATTTGCCGACCACTAACGAAAGCACATTGCTCCGTGGATATCAGCTCAGGTAACCATGGTTTCAGACAGTTGGCTAGCACCTTGGAGATGATTTTGTAGACAAAGTTACATAGGCTGATTTGATGGTATTTGATCCAGCCGTTCTGGGTTTGGTACTTTGGGGAGCAGGGATATAGTTGTCCTGTTAATCTTGGATTGCATCACTCCGAAGGTGAAGAATTCTTGCACTGAGAGGAATATATCTTCCTGTAGAATATCCCAATGATATTGGTAGAATAGTCCATTCAATCCATCTGGCCTAGGCGCTTTAGTAGCCCCCAATTGGAAGGTTGCTTGTTGTACTTCCTCTTGAGTGACCACTTCTACGAGGATAGTATTCATTTCCTCTATCACCACTTGTGGACATTGTTCTAGGATAGGCCCATAGTCATGATGTCCCACTGATCTGTACAAGTTTTCAAAGAAATCCATCGTCATCTCCTTCAATCGCTTTGGATCTTGTACCCACCGTTGATGTTCATCTTGTAGCATGCTTATCTGATTTCGTTGCCTTCTTTGGATAGTGGTGGTATGGAAGAACTTGGTGTTCTTGTCCCCTCATCTAAGCCAGTTAACTCTTGATCACATCGCCCAATACTATTCCTCCTGTTGCCATAAGTGTTGTATTTCCGCTTTCAGTCGAGTGATCTCCACTTTATCATAACAGCCACTAGGTTGATTTATAAGACTTTGGAGTTGTTGTTTCAAAGTATTGATTTGATGATGGCCCTTGGAGAATTTCCATCGACTCTAGCTAGCGAGAGCCTCAGAGACAGCCTTTAACTTTTTTGGTAGGGTTGAGGCTTTCACTTGTAAGGATGCCCATGAATCTGCAATGACCATACGTCACTCTTTATCTTGTAGCCAAAATGCCTCAAAAGTAAAACCCTTCTTTCTTCTAACTGGGATGGCTTCAGTGGTTAATAAGAGCAGGCTGTGATCAGAACCCAAGGCGGGTAAGGCAAAAACTTCGGCTTTCGGGAATGTTAGTCGCTAATCCATAGTACATAGCACTTGATCCAGTCTTTCTTTCACAAAGTCCTCTCCATCTCTATTATTGACTCACGTGAAAGCACAGCCCTTGCTTTTAACATCCTTGAGTGAGCAGTCATTTAAAAATTCACGAAAGGAGTGCATTTGATGCGGTTCTACTAGCCACTTACCAACTTTTTCCCAATGATAGATAATCTCATTAAAATCTCCAGCGCACACCCACGGTAAGGTGTTATAGTGGCTGATCCGATGCAATTCTGCCCATAAGCTTTGTCGTTGTTGATACACCGCTAGCGCATGAAGGCATGTGAGGTGTATTGGTATTCCACGCTCTACATTCGCGCATATCATATCCATATAGTCCAAAGTCTGGCGGTCCATAGTCGAGAAACCCGATCATTCCAGGAACATCGCCAAGCCACCAGCCAACCCAATAGGATTTTTGACGTTGCAGCTTGGGAATTTCAACCTCTTCTGAAGTCGTTGAAGCACTACTTCCTGATTTTTAGTTTCCATCAAAAAAACTATGTCGAGCTTTTCTTGGACCACTAGGGCCTGTAGTGCTTGAACTATTAGGGGATCGCCTAAACCCTAACAGTTCTAGCTTACTAGCTTCATTTGTCGCTTGGTGGCTTATTAGGACTAGCCACCACAACCCAGCTTCCAAACCCTTCCACCTCAAAGATCGGTGTATTTATAAGGTGCGTTTCATCTATCCCCTCTTGTACATGAGTGCACAGCTTGTAAGGGTTATACCTTTTAGCTTTCTTGGTAGGGCTGGCTTTGGGATTCAGGCGTGTAGTCTTCAGTTTCTTAGGTGTTGTTGATCCTTCAGCTGAGTCCTTATGAGCTTCAAGCTATTCAGATGTAGGGATCTTTGCTTTGGCAGCTTCGGCTCCTACTGATTCACCTGCTTGGTGGCGCCACTGAATTGGTTCTACATGGGTAACAAGTGGTCGCCCGGCTGTTATCTCCATAGGTTCCTTATTCTTGTTCTTTCTTGACTGTTCCACGAGTATCAATTAAGTGGAGGACTTAGGGGTTTCCAGTATAATATTTGCTGCCTCCTCTCAGTTGTTGTGTGTTTCATAAAAAGTTAGACAAAACGGGCTATGTTCTCGGACTTCAGCACATAGCCATTGGCCATAATACATTTTATCTTCCCCTTCCATTTTGTCTTCATCAAAAGAAAAATCTTTGTAGTACATAGCATAATGACCTAGTTTGCCACATGAGTAGCAATAGTGTGATAATTTTTCATAACGGAAATCCAGCCAGATGTTCTTCCCTTCTAATCTGATCAGCTGGCGTGTTTTTAGTGACTCTTGTAATCTGATTTCCACTCTGGCTCTCCCAGCTCTAAGGGTTGATCCTTCTTTTTTTTTTTCTATTCTGACATCCAACACCCTTTTGACATGTCTCACAGCTTTGCTTATCATACTTTTAGTATACCGTCCCAAAGGAAGCCCAAATACTTGAACCCAGAATACGCAAGTTGTGAAGTCGTAATAGTTTAGGGGAGTGTTTGGTATCCAAGGCTTTAAAATGACTAGGTGATTCGAGAAAAGCCAAGGTCCATTATCTAATACTCTTTGTTTTTCCCCTTCAAAAGTGAACTTGACAACATACAACCCCGCTTCACGTTGGGTTATGTCTACTTGGTTAGTGCGCCAAGTGTGCTTCATTGTGTTTTGAAATGCTTGGAAATTAATGGATGGATTTGAGAGAATCTTACTCACCAGAATCAGTCTGCATTCCTCTATTTTCTCTGCTAGTGTCACATCATCCCATACGTCAATTTCCTATTTTGACCATAGGCGGCCCATTCTATTGCAAAGGGCAGCGAGGCGAGTATCTTCTTCCTAGTCAGTGTGTTCCATCCACGATCGGGCACCAGACTTGTTGGCAGGATTGACGATCTGGGTGGGTGCTCCCACATGCAATGCAGCGAAGGTGACAGAAATTGGGGGCGAGATGGTCAAGGGAGATGTCCGAGCAGAGCAAGTGAGGCATGCAGTAAGCGAGAGATGGGGGGGGTAATGTTGATGGTTTGTCGTTAGGGGAAGGAGATGGGTTTTAGAACTGGTTGGTAATTACTAAGTGAAGGAAGAGATGTACGAGAAGAGCTCGAAAGCCATAATCTGTACGGGAGAGGAAAACACAGTGGTAATCGGCAATGCATTTAGGGTTTGGAAAGAAAGCTACCATTAAGGTAGAATGATCTCTGCATATCGAGAGCGACATTTACTATGCTCGATATTCCTACAACAATTTAAATCGTGTCTCATTTGCAATATAAGTTCATGGCAAAATGAATAGGAAATTCAAACATTTTACAAATTAGAAGCAATATCAGAATATCATCACTATATAGCACGTAAATATTAGGAAATTTCTTTATTTAACAAAAGCTGGTTTTTAAAGAGTGCTAATCTTCCAAAATGTTTTAGGATACAAAACTCTATACATATAAGCAGCACTAAAACGTTTACAACAATCTACAAAAGTGAACGAAGGCAAGTCAACTCAATTTACATAAGAAATAAGAACCTATATATATATATTTTTTTCATACATTACTTGAGAAATTCATTAATTCCAAAGGTGCGAGGGCGATTTAATATGTAGTTTCACTTCAAAGTAGACGACAAAATTCAAATTTCCATCATTCTAAATAACAGAAGAGTGTACTCATCATGTTTGAGTTTTACAAGTTTATTCCGGAGCCAATTTGTAGAGTGGCAATGCGTACATCCATTAGTTAATTAGATAATAGTTTTTCGAGTATGTGATCATTTGTAAAAATAATATTAAAATCACTCGAACATGCGTAATTACTTTATGTCCACATTTTAATTGAAATTTCGATTTTTCTCTTTCTTTTTGTACATAATCATCGACTTCACCCACTTACATTTTGTCTAATGCGTGGCTTGTCCTCGCCCAACGTGCCCTTCCTTGAAAATGTCTTTCTTTTTGGCAACTCCTTCGACAACTGGACTATGCAGAGACCGATGCTAAGATTCAATTATTTCATGAAATTTCTTTTTTTTTTTTTTTTTTAATCTTTCCTTTTGTCCTTGATCGTGGACTTCAGCTGCTTACATTTTGTCTTTTGAAGGGTCTTATTGTCCTCGATCCGATCGCATTTCCTTCAAGAATGCGGACCTCGTCACCTCCTGACACCTCGGAATGGTGCTCTGCAGGTGCAATTTATGACTTTTTCATCTCCCGTTTTCCACGGTCCAGCCGGTGCACTTTGGACAGCTTTTTTGCCTGATGGGCATACAAGAATTCGAAGGAAATGAAGATTTGACTTCACCAGATGAAATTACATTAGTATATATATTCGTATTAATTTCATATTAATATTCTCATTTTTACATGTCCGTGACTTCCTTGCAATGGTTTAAGCATAGTAGTTTTGCAGCTTCCATTACTTTTTCCAATTGTTTCTGCGCCCCTTCCCTTGATAATAATAAAAGTCATGGCAAAATTACATTCACAAATTACAGGGAAATTATGATTATGGTGACATTATGATGCTTAGAAAAGCGGTCCCATTTTTCTTCTGTCCTAATTAAATGGAGCGTGAATGAATAGGTCCTAATCTCATTTTCAAATAGACATGGTCCGACCCAAACTGCAAAGATGTCCCTAGCAAATATAGCTAATCAAAGCATTCTGCCAATAAATTATGTAATCAAGGTGAGAGCATGTCTGATTTCTAATTTGATTAATCCGTCCCTTTCCTTCACAATATTCAATTGAATGATTCTGCCCATTACTTAATAAAGAAGGGGAACGCAACAACTTCGAGATCTTCAAATTCTTTAAATGAGTGGAGTGTCGCAAGGATGGATCATGTGAAAAGAAGAACGATGCTGATTCTTTTCCAACCATTATTATAATAGAATGGAGGTCTCGTTCACATAATCTCAATCAGTCCGAGGATTTTGAACGTCCCTATTGCACATTAATATGTATTATTCCTTATCGGTTTCTCTTATTGGACTCATTATAATTAAATCAGCTACATGATAATGTCAATAGCTTATAATAAATCCTACTTAAGACAGAATAAGATATCTATAGACAATTGATGAGATGTCACTTGTATTTGATTGAATTGTGTAAGACACAATGCATGTTTGGAAAAATTGCCAAAAAGTCTTGAACCTAATGCATCTGTGTCAATTCAATCTTAAATCTTTTCATTATTCAAACTCAGTTTTAAACATTTTCAGATTTTACTAATTGATTGTATCCACACAATTTGAGCTAAAAATCACTAACATGAACATCTGCGTCATTGGGCAAGGGTGACCCTCACCTAGGCTAAATAGTCCCTCGCCTAGGTGAAATAGTTTATAATTTTTCATGATATTGATCTAATTTAATAAAAAATAATATAGATTATATTTGTCATAAATATATTGATTTGGGTTTTTTTATGGTTAAAAATTAATTTTGGATAAATTTATTATAATATAGCATTTTGAAATTTTTCTTGTCAGTGTCAAGATTTGGTTTGCTTTAAGCCAACCAAAATAGTTCTTTCCGAGTCCCCCACGTGAAACCGGAATTTAAATAATAAAGGATTAAGAAAAAATTGGTGGGTGAAATCATCGTAGTTTGGACCCTCTTGGAGAACCCATATCCGTCATGACTTCCATCAGCCGGTCAAAAACTTTCGAAACAAGAACCCACGTGTTCTTGAACGCACGTCACCACACAAAGAAGCACACTTGTAGTTTTTAATCGTGCTAAAGCAAGTAAATAAATAAATAAAAGTAATAAAGCGACAAAAAGATAAAGAGATTCCGGCACCATTACCCTATACTTTATCTAATGAATTCAGATTAAATTATGCACGGAAATTTGCTGTACTCAGCAGAACTAAAGTGCTGCCTCAGCAGAATACAATTAATGTCCTTAATTACAAAATATAAAAGAAATTTTACGTATAATTATCTTCATTCGTCCAATGTTGTTCTATCTAATTTGTAGAATATACGATGTCATGATAATAATGTCCAAGATTGAACTTTATATGATGTAAAAATGAATTTTTTATAAAATTGATCACGCTAGAAAATCTTTCATTAGTTTTAAGAATATATTATATGTACTATTAAGTTTATTATGTCAAAAGAAAAAAATCTCCTAGAAAGTTGTGGGCTAATCTCTCGTGGTATTACATGATTGCAGAGCAACACGAGGAGAAAGTTGTATCTCTAATGTAGCATTACTTATTAGTGAGAAACTGGAATAAAAACATTGCATTTACGTAGTGTGTTATCTAAGAATTTAAATTCGAAAAAAAAAAAAAAAAAAAAAAACTACGAATTTTGATTTACTTAGGTTAAGATAAGAAAAGACGGCAACGAGGTAAAAACTGTCAAAAAAAAAATGAAAAGTCCAAACGCAAGTATCTCACTTCAGTCATAGTGAAATTGAGGGGCAAATTAAGAAAAGTGGTTCACAATATGAAGTGTAGCCTTATAGCTTTTAACATGTCACTCTCTCTTCTCAAACTTTCCGTCAGGCTTTTCCATTCGAAAGCTTTCAGCTTCGTTCTTAAAGGATTAATTAAGCACCAAGAAGGAGAAGAAGAAAGAGATGGAGGCTTCAAGGCAAGATCAATGGCCGAGGTTTGTCGTGAAAGATTTCGAGCCATCCGATCCCGGACAAGGCCATATGATGGTGGCAACTGTAGCGGGCTTGGCTCATTCATTTGTTTCCATATTCAAAACTCGAGCCACGATTGGCACTTATCAACCATGAAAATAGCACAGCCACTGTTCCAGTGGGATTACACAGTTAAATTGGCATACCATCTACTCAAACGATCATCAGAAAATAGAGCAACTACTCAAGCATCTACATCTTATAATACTCCTACCTGGTTCTGGCGCTCACTGTGGAAGATGCCCACTGCTCCCAAGATCCACTCTTTCCTATGGGCACTCTGTACCAACTCTGTTGTGACTTGGGATAACCTGCATCGAAGACACATTATAGACAATCCGTGCTGCTCTCTGTGCAACAAAAATTTGCCAGAAACAGTGGAACATACTTTCCTGCTTTGCTCTTGGACTAACCAGGTTTGGTCTTACCCCCAGATCAATATCCTCACCTCCCCTACTTACCTCCAGCGTCTGGACTCTTGGATTTTATCTATTGTTGGGAAGCAAAATTCCTTACCTCGGCTAGCGCTCATTACTACTGTGATGTGGCACATCTAGCGAGCTCGAAATGGGTTTCTTTTTAGAGGCGCCTCTCTGGATCCTCACCAAGTTGCAGAAGCCGCTCTTGCTCAGCATCATGTGGATATGTTGGTGGCTCCTTCCTGTTCATTCAAAAGAAATGCGTTCACTAAGCGTGATCTCCTCTGGAATCCCCATGATCCAAGTGTTCTCAAGATAAATATCGATGGCTCGTATAGATCCGGCAGCAAGGAGAGTTCTATCGCCTGTATTTGTAGGGATAACACGGGGAAACTCACCGATGGGTTCTCCAAAACTGTAGAGGCATCCTCCGCGCTGCAAGCCGAGATCCAAGGACTCTCTTTTGCCCTTCGACATCTCCTTGATCAAGGCCTTCAACATGCTCAGATCCTAGTGGAATCCGATTGCTTCTCTCTTGTTGAGATGCTGAATCGGCAGCTGCCTCTGCCATGGCTGGATCGTGCGCTGGTCTCTAAAGTGGCTTTCCTGCTCTCCATGTTCTCCTAGCTAACCCTAGGGTTTTGTCGAAGGGAAGCCAATAGGGTGGCCGACTAGGCCTGCAAGGCCCATTCTAGATCTCCCCTTACTAGTAACTGGGCCATGTTTCCCCCTTTTCAGCTTATGAGTTTGGTTTGCGTGGATGCTATTGCCGCTGGGTGTATAAACCTTCCTTATTAATATATGCTCGTATTCCTGACCAAAAAAAAAAAAAAAAAAAACCATGAAAATAGCAAAACAAATTAGAAAATGTATAATGGATACCACTTGCCAATCCCGTCATCATGCTCAAATTTTAAAGATTGATTTGGAGCCAATCCATAGTAGTACCCATGCATACCTCAATTAATTAGTTTTATCCCATTTTGTCGGGAAAAATACCAAAAAAGTCATAAATCTATAGCATTAGTACTAATTCAATCTTAAATCTTTTAATTAGACCAAGTTAATCCTAAACATTTTTATATTAGTATCAATTAAGTCATTCTGGCCAAATTTTGTTGGTCGGGCTGATATGGAAACCGGCCCGATGGTGGCAATTTTTGAATAATTTTTTTATTAAATTTTTTATTAGTTTTTTCCTTTTCCTTTTCTTCATCTTGGCTTCTTCTCTTGTAGTAGCCAATGAGCCTTCGGTGACGAGGATTGCAGCCCTTGCCCACCACTAGTGAGGGCTTTGCTCCTTACCCAGCCTTGCCCAAGGCCACAGGCAAGACAATTTCATGGTAGCCTTGCCCGATGAGTGAGGCCAGCCTCACCATGGCTTAGCTGTGCCTCACCCTTGGTTGGTGAGGCAAGGGTGTTGTTCGCCAAGGCTCGACAAAGGTTGCCATGGCCTCACCAGCCACAGGTGAGGCCACCTTCGCCTACAGCTAGGCCATGGCGAGGTTGGCCTCACTCAGATCTAGGCGAAGTCACCTCACCTGCGGCCCTCGCCCAATGCCAAGTGAGCTGCTGGAGGCTTGCTTGCCATTATAGGAGAAAAAGCCAAGAGGAAGAAGAGGAAAAGGAAAAAGAGAGGGGTGGGAATGGGAAAAAAGAATTATTTAAAAATTATCACGTCAGTGTTTGTCGGCCAACCATCATTCACGTCATCATTAATTGGCCAAAATTGACCGAAATGATTTAATTGGTATTAATTGAAAATGTTTAAGATTAAATTAATCTAATTGAAATGTTTATGATCAAATTGGTACCAATGTCATAAATTTATTACTTTTTTTTTTTTGATACTTTTCTATATTTTATCTAAAATGTGTCCATTTGTATTTAAAAACGTATACACTTGATCATATACACATTTTAATTCACAAAAGTCAGTAGATTCGTAATGATTTTCAATGTTTTTCTTTTTCTTTTTGTACAAAGTCATTGACTTCACCTACTTCCATTTGGCCTTTCGCGTCGTCTTCTCCTCGCTATGGTCGTCGTTTTCTAACATCAAACATTTCAAACCGGTCTTCATATAAAACTACCACTAGTCAGTTTCGATCTAACGGCTGGCGATGATTGTCGATCAACAACAGTCTGTAGGCAGTCATCGTCAGCCACCCGACAACTGCGCCGCGTGCAAGACTAGCCTCTTTTGTTTTCAATTAACAAAGACAAAGATAAACTATTACTTTTGTTACATGTGACCTTCCCCAGCACTTGCCGTTACAGCTTGTTTCAAGACCTTTTAAAATCTCTACATGTCCCTCACATTTTTCCTGCATCCACTACACTTCTGATACCCTTTTGATTCTCTCCCTAAATATTGAAGTTCCAGCAAGAAAAATTTGTATAGATTTTACAAGTTAACTCAGCATGGAAATCAGCCAAGAAGATCGTCAAGCAACCATCAACAACCGTGAGATCGAGCTCATGAAGCTGCAGTTATTGTCTTCCATGTCTGAAGATATGAAGGCAGTGCCGAAATTGTTGAAAGAATCAGCAGGTGAAAGCAGTTGTTGCATTTTCAGAGTTTCTCAGGCACTTGTCGGAGGGGTTGCCGAGGCGTGCCGGCCTCACATTGTCTCTATTGGCCCTTACCACCATAGAGAACCGCAGTTGCAGATGCTTCAGGAGCACAAGTGGAGATACCTCCGCACTATACTGAACCAAACTCAACAGCACGGTATCGGCCTCAAGGATCTCATTGATGTGGTGGTGCCCAAAGAGGAAATGATCCGGCAGTGCTACTCGGAGAGCATCAACAATTTCAGCAGACCTGATCTTGTGAAAATGATGGTACTCGATGGATGCTTCATCATTGTGCTTCTCCTCCGAAAAGGAGAGATCGTGCTGCCTGATCCAAACGATCCCCTAATAGCAAATTCATATGTGTTCGATTCTCTTGTGCTGGACCTTCTACGGCTTGAGAACCAAGTCCCATACTTTGTTCTCGAGGCTTTGTTTGAAACAGCGAATGTTAGCAAAGAAGCCTTGGCCTCTCTTGCCCTCAGTTTCTTCGACCGAGTCCTGGGAAGACCTTGCCATATCTCGGTAATGAAACGCAATCTAAAAGGAGTGCATTTACTCGATTTAGTTCGTCTGAGCTTAATTCCTCAAGGTCAACAAAGTAGGAGCAAGTCTCTTAAATCGATTGGATCTGATTCTAACTGTATTGAATGGATCAGATCTGCTTCCAAGCTCTATCGAATGGGAATTAGATTCAGGCAGAGGGAAGCCAACACCTTCCTGGAGATCAAATTTAATGTTCCAAGGCAAACCGTTGAAATTCCAAAATTGACGGTCAATGATGCTCTCAATTGCATCCTCCTCAATATGGTTGCTTTTGAACAGTGTCATCGCCACTGCGACAAGCATGTAACTGCCTATGTCAGGTTCATGGGACGCCTCATTCAAAGAGAAGACGATGCACAACTTTTATGTGACCATGGAGTTATTCAGAATTACTGCATGACCAAGGAGGATGTTGCGCGCTTCTTCCGTGATTTCTGCAAGGATTCTTCTTATGATATCCAGGGGAGCTATCTTGCGTCAGAGGACTGGACTAGTAGACAGTCCCCGTTTCGTATTTGGAGAGCACTCATTATGAAGTGTATTTTTCCCAATCGGAGCTTCTTATTTGGTTGATAGCTGTTTTAGCGACGTGTACGGGCATGATTCAAATAGTGTACGCTGTATCTTCCATATTGATTTCATCACACATTGATTCTGTTTGCAGTGATCTTTTGAGTTGTTGAAACTTTCCTTCAGGCCATATCAAATCTTGAACAAGTGGTCCAACATATATCATGGTGTGGTGATCACTAGAGAAAGCAAGAACCGTCGACCCAATTACTCTGGGAATCATGAACCTAATTAGCCCTAGCACCGACCGTTTCAAAACTGTGCAACTTTTTCTCTGAATTTTCAATTTATGAAGTTTAATTGATTAAACCGCGCTCTAGCAATATTAAAACCAAACTCACAAAAAAAAAATAAAAAAGTGATATGTCTTTCAAGCAAAATGCTTTCCCTCCATTTTGCTTCCCTATCCTACAAAACAGCTTCTCCAAGAATTTCCCTTCTCTTTCCGCGACCAGTTTCAGAAAATTAGCATTAATATTATTTCCGATTAAAGAAGAAAAATGAGCCTTTATGCAATGAGCAAAATTGATATTGAATGGCCACTTCCAAGTTCTAAGGGAAGGATTTATGCCACATCATGTACAGAGTAGAATAAGGAAATAAAGTTCAGGATTTTTGCCTGAGAAGTAACGAGTGGAGATCAAACGAAAAACAGCAGCGACAAATCTTCAAAGGAATCAGATTGGTTTACTGGATCTGAGCTAAAGCACTGGCCTCGTCTCTTCAAGAAAACTTGATGACATATCATTTGACTATGAGATTTATATTCTCTTTACATATATGTGGCATCTCTCAATCTTTGAGTTTAAGCTTTTGGTTGGATTAGCTAACACACTCTGATATGAAATAGTTGAGAGGACATATCATCTACTTGGAAGATGGTCAAATGCTAAAACGAGATCATCACGAAGTTGTTGATTTAAGCGACAAAGGAGAGAAAAAAGATCCTTTCTCCTCACGTTTCACCAGCGGGATTAGGGAAGTTCAAGTGACTTGACAAAATCTGAGCGTCCAATGCTGGCGGACCAGACTAGGAGACCGTATGGAACATCTGTCCCATCATTCAGCACGATTTTCTTCGCATGAACCTCTTTCACCGGGCATCTTTTAAGATGAACTCCTGACTAGCATTGCGAGCATTAGATCAGCAACACAATGAAATGGTAGAAAAGATGACGGTAACTTGAGAAAGAAAATCAACTTACCCTTGTTAAGATCATTAATCATTGGGAAACTGTAAGTGAAAACATTGAGCATCTTCTTCTATTCCTGAAACTTTGAAGGTTGCTCTGTAAGCGCAATTGATACAGTTGAAGAATTAAAGTACCTGGATTTTCGGAGAGCATGAGGTTCAACAAAAGTCTCGTCCTGATTTCTTGGGCATGATTCACCTCACGAAGCAAGTAGGCATGTTCCTTGATCGATAAGCGATGGGATTTAGCAAAAGAGAAAATCCTAAGGGAAAAACATAGTGGCTTTGCAACAGCTAGTGTTTTTTGATATTTCTTATATGTGCGACTTCTGTTCCATCATGTTGAAGAAATGAAATTCCACCTTATCTCACTATATAGTATGTACCTAAACCACTTTTCAACATCTGACACTGGGGACTTAGTATAATTGATTTGCCAGGTGACCGCACATGGGACATTTATAGCCGGGGGCCTCCACGGAAATGTAGAAGTTTGGACAGTGCACGCTGACGATTGTTTATGCAGTATATCATAAATTTCTGATGTTTGTCAATTGCTAATTGAAGAACATGGAGGAAAATTCCAGCGGCACATCCCGAATAGCCAGATGTTCAACTTACTTCATGCTTGTCAGCGTCAAATTCCAGTGCAGAAGCCAAATAGAAGTACGAATTGGGGGTTTGCCACAAGAGCAGGCTGCATCCGGCTAATGGGCCCAGCCACTGAACGGAAACTCCAAAGTTCGACGGAAGAAGACGAGTGAAAACCATGTGATTTCAGGGTGAAAGGCACACATCATACACATTCTTATTAAGCCCCTTCATAAACCAGCAAGCCGCTCAACAGGTACCGAGAACGACCACATTCGGCTTTTCTCCGGGCTTAGTTGGTTCAACAGCTGGATATCTGATGCTCTCATATTATGAGAAAATTTCTTCTGATTTCCATAAGCAAATAAAAGACGAAAAAGAGCCCATATTTCTTGGAGGAAAGGCGTCAATTGTAATCTACTCATTCAATCAAAGGCTCGTTCTTTTGTGCAACAACCAAATTGATGATTTCATCAATCTCATTGACTGCCCTCCTAACATCCACCAAATGCAAATCCCACAAGTGTGAGCATAAGCATGGAGTTTTTCTTGGTATGCCATGACCATGAACAATGAAAAAAGAATGCCA
The DNA here is from genome assembly GCA_014182555.1 of Eucalyptus erythrocorys. NCBI lineage: Eukaryota > Viridiplantae > Streptophyta > Magnoliopsida > Myrtales > Myrtaceae > Eucalyptus > Eucalyptus erythrocorys. The sequence goes on from CM024601.1 coordinate 37,585,682, forward strand.
ACAGAGACAAATGGTTTCCTTTAAACAATTAAAGCTGTAAATGTAAATGGAGAAATTCCTCTTTCCACGAGTGAATTGTAGAAATGAAGTTCATTTCACGTTCTGTCATAGGATGAACACCCATACGAAAGCAGAACAAACGGCAAGAACAGAGATTTTTTCACCTGGAAATTTTATTTATTCCTCAAGATGGATCACGTCAATGTTCATTAGGTAACACTGTTCAAGAGCGCACTAATTGCGTGAGGAATATGTAGGGCGCGTTTGGCAACGATTCTGTTCATTCTGGCCCGATTATGACAAGAATTTATTATTTTGATTCTCGCTCCTAGAACCGATTCTCGAGTAAAAAAAAAAACGTGTTTGGTAACTCGTTCAAAATTTCTGATTCTGGAATAAAATTGCGTTTGATAACGTGTAGATTGATTCTGTTCTAAATTAATTTCTTTTAATTTTTAAATAATTTTTTTTCTTTTTTACTTTTTTTCTTTTCTTTTTCCTTTTTTCCTTTTTTCTTTTTTTTCCCCTTTCTCCTGTTAACCCTCTTCTTCTTCCGGCCGGTCGCCGGACCGGGCGACCAGCCGGACGAGGGCCGGCGACCTCACCGGAGCGTCGCGGCCCTTGCCGAGGCCGGCCCTCGTCGGCCGAGCCTCGCCGGCCGCCGGGCTGGGCGAGCCTCGCCCCAGCCACGGCGGGGCTCGCCCCGCCCGCCGGTGGCCGGCGAGCCTCGCCCGGCCCCGGCGAGGCCCTCCCGTCCACCGACGGGGCTAGGCGAGCCCCGCCGGTGGCCGAGCGAGGCTCGCCCAGCCCCGGCGAGGCCCGCCCGCCACCCGCCGAGCTCGCCGGACCTCGCCACGGCTCGGCGAGCCTCCGCGAGGTCGCCGGGACCAGCGGTCGGCGGCCGGCGAGCTCGCCGGACCGGACCGCGCCGCGGCCGCGAGCTCGCCGAACCGCGGCGGCGACGGCAGGCGGCGGGACGGTGGCGAGCGGTGGTCGCGGGATGCCTAAGAGAAGAAGAGAGTTTTAACGTGTTGATTCTTTTTGATTCTCGGACGCAAAAGCAACTTTTTTTTATTCTTAAATCTCATCCCAAACCGATTTCGGGAACGTATTTGTCCCGTATTTGTTCCGGGAACAAAAATTTTACCAAACACGATTCTCGTCCCAAACTGATTTTGGGAACAAAGAATCGAAATCGGATGGTTGCCAAACGAGAGCCGTAGTGGACAAACTAAAAAGAGGTAAAATAAACCAACTGCAGATCTAACCAGTGAGCTCTGTTAAGAAAAACCAACAATCAATTAAAACCGGTGCCTTAAACATACGGTAATGGCAACCAATCAAAGAATAAGAGCAAGAACATGTTTACATGGAGACCTAGAAAATGAAGCAAGAAGAAAGGACGTGAAAGCAAGCCTCCAGGATGAAACGAAGCGTTTCAACGTTGAGAAACACGTTGGTGTGTTTTTTGCTGCTGTTGGACTCCAATGCGTCTCCAAATGTCGTTGAAAGGAGGAGATGGTCTATCAACTCGATCAAATAAAGGGCATTTCCAACAAAAGATCGTTAATGACTTCTTTAAATTGGTAAAAAAAAAAAAAAAAGATGCTGTTATTTATAAAAGAGAACAGAAGCTTGGGTGAAGAAGTTAGAAGAAGCCATTGCAACTTGTTTGATAATAACTGAGAGAATGAAAGAGTTAAAAAATACCAGCAGGTTGTGAGAAAATATCGAGGACCATACAGGCATTAAAATCTGATATCTGACCTCTGGACACGTCAGTTTCTTATATTTCACATTTGAGATTGGTAACTTTAGAACATGAAAAGTGGATAAAGTTTTTCATGCATCTATGGGTATCTATATAAAAGATTAGAACCTTAAATCAACTTTTTATTTGTAACTTCTTTTTTTTAGTCAAACTCCACCGTATTTTAAAATTATCTTTTTTGTACATGAAAAGTCATACACAGTAGAACTAGAGACGAGTATAGTAGGAGTACTATAACCTTTTTTTTTTTTTCTTTTTTTTTCTTTTTCGCTCACTTAAGTACCACATTAGAATAAAATCGATCATTTGAGTGCAATTTCTAGCAAATCGTTCTACATGGATTTTTTTTTAATTAATTTCCCATTCTAAAGTGGATTTTTTTTTGAATTTTTTTATTAATTATCCACATCAACTCCAACAATACCATGCAGGACAACCAACGTCCACATTAGATTTTCTGGCAAGACAAATTATTGATAGCACTAAAGTGATTGATTTTTCAAATTTGAGGCACTCAAATGAGCGTCATATAAAAGTTACAGTACTCCTAATGTACTTATCCTAAAAATGCTTACACATGTGTTGTTGAATGAATGATTATTTGAGAAAATTATCAATTAGTCTTAAACCTATTTTACATATATCAATTTGGTTTTAACCTTCTAATTATGTCAATATAGTCCCACACAATTGTGTGATATTTAAATATAGTATTTCCTGCCATTTGCCATTGTAAGATGCGAAGAGAAATTGATGAATTGCCCACATTAGATGCCGACAATTACTAGATACCACGTTAACGATTTTCAATGGCAATTAATATGAAAAATTACATTGAAATATAACCCAAAAGTTTAGGACTACATTAACAAAATACAAAAAAGTATGGCTGATTAAGTGGAATAATTAGTTGTTGACAAGGGAATTATGACAATTGTAATTGCATTATGAGACAATCCAATCAAGCCATTGGCAAATACATATTTTTTGTTAATTCTAAATGTAGAATTTCCAAAGAAAGAGAAGAAAAAAGGTAAAAAAGAAAAATTCTAAATCTGGCACCTGTAAGAGATAGTGTGATCAATAGGGGCGTTAGAAGTCCAAAAATGAATGGAAAAAGCATGAGCCTTTATGAGTTTATTCTTTTCACATAATTGCTCATTTCAATGTTAAACCTAACCTATGAGTTGATGTCAGTAAAATAAGAAGAGAATATGGTGGCTTTCTAGAGTCAAGGGCCGAACGATAGTTAAGAAAAAGGAGAGGCAAAGGAGATAATTTATAATAATACTACTTATATAATAGTACGTAATAATTGTTTTGGTGATATTTTAATTCTTATCTTTGTTGAAAATTAAATTTAAAATATTTTGGATTTTATATGCAATGGGCTTCATTCGTGAGAAGTACTTAGTTTTATATATATTTCACCCACTTCTATTAATATATCTTATAAAAAATTAATTAATGCAAGGCATTTATCTACATGAGACCCTTCATGATAAAAATCAAAGGGATAGCTGCATTGATTGGCCCTCTCCAACCTTCACTTATAAATTAAAATGCTTGGGATAAGAACAATATGAGTGCCATAATTTTCATATGGCTCTGCCACATGAAATTCAGATTGCTCCTGCTCTTCACCTTCTTCGTGCTCGCCATGTCCATATTCGTCTACTTCTTATTGCTCACAACGAAGGGCATCCCAATCGAAGAGACGGGCACGGTGTGGAAGAAGCACTGGTATTGGTCTAGATTCGTTGGCGACGACAATGTTACTAAAGGAGGGATCAAGATGGGTTACGAGGGATAGAACCCAAAACGTATACTGTCGTTCCTAAAGGAGGGATCGGGATCGAGATGAGCGACTACGGGAAGGAACCCGCAATGTGTATGAATGAAGAATTTTGTGAGATATTGGACAATATCTTCCTTTGTTTCTAGTTTGTCGTGGCGAATATTTTTCTGTGTTGAATTCATCACGATAAATTGGTGAATTGCAATAGCGATACAGTTCGTCACTTAGCCAAACAAAATCCATTTACTATAATAGTTTTTATAAGTATTGAATGAGGTCATATAGTCCTTGATTTGACCCTATGTAAGGAGACATTGTGTCATTGCAAACGTTTTCTACAGAGTTCCCACTACTTGTGCTTGTCATTTGGCACAAATTCTATCGATAAACCGAATTGATTTAATATCGCACAACTTATAAAAGGAGGTTTATGGAGCTATGATGAATAATTTTCGAAGCTCCTCAGAGTCTAGACACAAGTTTAAATAGGTCTTCAACCCATTTTGATACCTTTATTGTTTATATAGGACGAGTTCAACCAAAGTTGACTACATTCAATGGTAGAGATTTTGCAAATATCACGCCAATCAAGCTCATGCCAATAAGGGTTAGGCCATGCATGACTGTATCTCCATGGAGCCAAAATACTTGTGCCAGCTTCAAGTTCTTTTAGGAAGTATCCCGGGATATCGGCAGAGGGTGCAATTTATATCTTTAAGGCTTCTCATTTACCCTCCCGATGTCGCAGCATTCAACCACATTCAAAAGATTTTGGAATGTCGCGCGATGCGGGAGCACGTATAACCCATGAAATCTTTCACGTGGTCTGATGCAGCGGTCGTTCTCTTCCCTCTTTCATGTAACCCGCGATCAGACGCTCGTTCTCCTGTCCATCTCTCACTTTGCTTGTTGCATGCAGCTTGTGATCAAAGTCAACGGGACAAAACGAGCATGCCACTGCAAAGAAACCAAACATGCCATTCCAACAGCAAGCGTCTGGGTTCATTCGACCAGTAATCTCTTCGCTTTTCCTTGCTTCTGGTGAGTTGGTCCGTCTATTTTGCAGCGTCTTGGAGTCCTCCAAGACATTTCTTCTTGGACCCTGGATCGGTTCTAGGAACATGGAATCCTCAAGTGGAATCATATTCCAACTAATGTCATTCCTTGAAATAAGATTCGTTTCCGATTGTTTGGATGACAAAAAGAAAAATTTTGGCCTCCTAGAAAAGAAAACTTCTTGGCAGTGACTGGTGATCGGCGATAGTCTTGGCAATTAGGTTGGCCATTGTGGAATAGCTACTAGAGGAAAATTATCCAAAAAATGCTAAATTAGAAGCAATATCAAAATATTAGTAAAATATTACAAAAGGAATTCTTTAACGTGTCGTAGTTTTGACATTGTAAGATAAACAATTACAACTAAATTATAGGAAATGTCAAAAAAAAAAAAAAGTGACTTTTAGAGAGTGATACTCTCCCAAAACGTTGCTGATACAATATTAACGTGTGTGTGTGTCTATATATATACAGCACTAAAACATTTTAAAAAATCTACACAAGCAAATAAAGGCAAGTCATTCAATTTAAATCGGAATTTTTTTCTTACTTAAATTCCTCGAATAATTCATTAATTCCAAAAAATATGAGTGCAATTTAATATTTAGTTTCACATGGAAATAAATTGTGCAAAATTCAAAATCACATCACCTTAGATATGGAAGAGTCTTCTTATGAGTTCGAATTTTGTAAGTTCATTTGGAGCCAATCCATAGTTGTAGCAATCCATACATCAATTAATTAGTCTTAATAAATTTTGTCTAGGGTGTTTGTATGTGTATAAATAAATATGCAGGCACTTGAAGATACCTACTTACTTTGTATCCAAATCTTAATCTACAAAAGTAAGTAGATCCATAATGATTTTCTATATTTTTCCTTATTTCTTCTGTACTAAATCATTGACTTCGGCTACTTACATGTTGTCTTTTGTGTGCCTTCTTAGCCACACGCCCACCATAGTTCCTCAAAAAATGCGTTGTTTCTAGTCCGTTCCTTTCACGGAAAATAATTTTCAATAAAATATTTTTCGGATTTTCCGGCATTCGTTTCACGGAAAATTAATTTATTGGGGAAAATATTTTTCATGAAAATAAAAAAGTCTTCTAATTTAGAGGAAAATGTTTTTAACTTTTGAAAAGTGAAAAATATTTTTCTTACTTGATCTCTCTTACCTCACACCCTTAAAATCCTCACTTCCTCATCCCCTTTTTTTCTTTTTATTTTCTTTTTTTATTCGAATTATTTTTTAATTTTCTTTTTCTTTTTTTTTTTTTTTTCTTTTCTTTGTTTTCCATCTTCTTCTTTCTTGGCTAGTCGTCGGTTATTACCAAGCGAAACTCGAGCTTATCGATTTCAAGCTCGCGCTCGTCGATCTGGCAAGTCTTAAGCTCGACGCTCGTGCTTGCCAATCTGGTGAGCGGCGAGCCTCGTGCTCATCGGCGAGCTCAACGCTCGCTAGTGGCCGGTTGCGGGTGGCCGGTGATCGGCCAAGAAAGAAGGAGATGGAAAACAAAGAAAAAGAAAAGAAATAAAAAAGAAAAAAATTAATAATAGTTTTAAAAATTAGAAATAATTAAAAATCATTTTTTAAAAATATGAAAAATCCATTTTTAAAAATAAAATAAATAAATAAATAAGAGTATATGGAGGAAAAGATTTTCTTTATCAAACAGCGAAAAACATTTTCCACTTCCTTTTCAGGTTTCATCCCTATAATGGAAAATAATTACATTTCTTGAAAAATGATTTCCGGGCAGAAACGCCACATTTTCCGAGAAACTAACGGAGTCTTAGGCACCTCCTTAAATAATTGGGAATGCAGCGGGTGACGTTCATATCCACTCATATTAGGAAATTTCAATTTATTTTTTTTCATCTTTCTTTTTGTGTGTGGCTTCTTATCCTCGCCTTACTTTTCAAACCGGTCATGTCAAATTTTTACGAGGACGTGTTTTTTTCCAATCGTCGTTGCGACGATAATTATTTGGGAGAAAAACAAGACAGAAAGAGAGGCGGCTGACTATAAGTCCATTTTCGATCTAATGGGGGACGATAATTGTCAATTAGCAGCCAAAGTTGACAGTCATCGTCAGCAGCCGAATGTTGACAGTCATCGTCAGCCATCGCTAAGGAAGCCCTCGATGATTTTGCCAGGAGGAAGACAAGCCCCTTTAGTTTGGTTCTCCAGCTTGGTTCCATGACCTTTTAAAATCTCTATATGTTCCTCATATTTTTCATGGATATACTACACTTCCGATATCCTTTGTTTCTCTCTCTAGCTATTGAAATCCCAGCAAGGAATTCACGTTGATTCTACAATTTAACTCAGCATGGACAACAATCAAGGAGGTCCTCAAGCAACCGCCAAGGAACATGAGATCGAGCTCATGAAGCAGCAGTTATTGTCTTCCGTGTCAGAAGATATTGAGGTGGCGTTGAAATGTTTGAATGAATCAACAGGCGGAAGCAGATGTAACATCTTCAGAGTCCCTGAGGCGATTGGCGGAGGTATTGCCGAGGCATGCCGGCCTTGCATTGTCTCTATTGGCCCGTACCATCACGGAGAATCGCAGTTGGAAATGCTTTAAGGGCCCAAGTGGAGATACCTCCACACTATGTTGGGCCGAACTCAACCGCATGGTGTCCGCCTTGAAAACCTCATCAATGTAGTGGCCCCAAAAGAGAGAATGATCCGGCAGTGCTACTTGGAGAGCACCGACAATTTCAGCGGACCTGATCTCGTGAGAATGATGGTCCTCGATGGATGCTTCATCATTGAACTCCTCCGTCAAGTAGGGAGGGTCGTACCTCATCTGGACAGGCCCCTATGATGTAATACATATGTGAAAGCTTGTGTTATGCAGGACCTTCTACGACTTGAGAACCAGGTACCCTACTTTGTTCTTAAGGATTTGTTTGAAACGACGAATGTTCCAGAGGGAACCTCGTCCTTGGCCGATCTTATCTTCAATTTCTTCAGCTGCATCGTGAAAGGACCTGGCAATGTCAGGGAAAGACGGATAAAACGGAAAGGAATGCACTTACTCGACGAATTTCGTCTGAGCTTAATACCTTCGGATCAACAAGACAATCAAGTAGACAAGAGCTCATCTTTTCCTGTGATCAAATCTGCTTCCGAGTTGCGTCGAGTGGGAATTGGATTTAAGCAGAGGAAAGCCAGCACCTTCCTGGAGATCAAATTTGACAGAAAACGCAGAATTATTGGAATTCTGAAAAATAACAGTAGATGACGATGACCTCAATTGGATCCTCCCCAATATGGTTGCTTTTGAACAGTGTTGTGGCCATCGAAATGATAATCATGTAAGTGCCTATGCCATGTTCATGGGAAGTCTCATTCACACGGTCGATGATGTACAACTTTTGCACAAATGTAAAGTCATCTCAAATCATGGCATGAGCAATAGGGAATTTGCACGCTTCTTCAATGACATCTGTAAGGCTGCTCCTTTCGAGCTCGTTGAAGAGAGCTATCTAGCGTCACAATTTGCAATTTTAAACGAGTCTTTTAAGTGTGAACAAGCTTACCATTGCCGGGCACAACTCCTAAATACTTTGCATGACAATTCATGGTCGGCTCTTTCGGGCTTAGCTATTGTAGTAACGCTTGTAGGCATCATTCAAATAGTGTATGCCATGTTGCAATACTATTATCCCAAGTAGCAAGAAGCATATATAGCTAGATCTTCCATATTGATTTCATTATATATATAGACTTTGTTTTCAGTGAATCTTTTGAGTTGTTGATACTTTTCCTGTGATCAGATCAATCTTGAGTACGTCGATTAGCAGTTATCATCACTAAAGTGGTGATCACTAGGAGAGAGCACAAACCGATGATCCCATTCCACTTGGGAATCTAGAACTTACTCTGCCCTAGGCCTAGCCACTTCCAAGTTCCGTAAAACAAAGGACCGGATTGGCCACTTAAATGGTGTTCTATAACTAATAAAACCGAAGTTACGCGACAAAAAATGTGTACTAGTGCAAAACCATTGTTATTTTATAGCCATGCCAAATACTTGTGTTACAAATAAATGAACCTTTCCACCCAAAAGAGCCCAATGCATCATAAAATGCATCTCTACCATTGTCAACCTATTCTCAAGTTGTCTTTGCCAAATACCAGAGTCATCGCCTAGTTCACTGTAATGTAGAACCTGTTCCTCCAGCTGACTACCCTTGCGAGATAAGCCAAACGCCAAACCAGCCAACTCACAAATCCGCATGTGATATCCCCTTGGCGTCCTGCATAAAAGAATGTTTGCATAAGTGACTATGATTGATTCCATGACTAAGAGGGAAATGATTTTTTTTGGGTATGAGAAAAAAGACTTTCATCACAAATGATGTGGTCATTGGTACTTGAATCAATTATTCATACATCATTAGAAATGGAATTAAGACAATATGAAGTACCTGAGAAACTTGCCCCTTAATTAGAAGTTTCCAACTGTCTCAATGCCCTCATGATTTGCCAGTACTGATTTTGAATAATGGATCGATTGGTATTGTGCCCAGTGACTTAATTAGCTGAAGATTCATTTTTTTCTTTCTCTCCGAGTTCACCGTGCAATTTCCAACAGATTTCTACGGTATGATGAGGGTATTTGCAATAATCACAATATAATCTCCCCTTTCCTTAAAAATTTCCTTTCAAGTATGATGTGGTGTTACAAGAGCCATGAGATCCTTTAAAAGCAGGTACCACTATAGCTTGTCGAGGGCCGTTGGATTTGGTTGAAGCCATGGCTAAATAAAAGCCATCTAATCTAGGGAGCAAATCGTGGCCATCCATCCGAAAGGGACTAGGGCTCCCTTCTTCTTTGAAGGACGCACCAACGGCAGTAGCAAATCGTCGGGCTACTTCTCCATGAGAATCGAGGTATTGACTTGTCGGAGCAAAGCCAGCCAGGAGGCCGCGGTGGTGTTCTGGATGCGAAGCCAGGAAGCCGGGCAAGAAGCCGCCAGTCACGGACAGTCTAGATCCGAAAGCAACAAGGGCGATTCCCTCTTCAGTTTGTGTGTGTTCAGTTATGGCTCTCCTTTGGCTCTCCTCTTAGACCGCTAGTTGATATATCCACCCGAGCGACAGTGCCGGTTCCATCGCAAGAATTTGAGACCCGAAATATGAGTAATTCTCACTCAAGATCAGTTAAAAAAGGGTTGCTTTCTCTCTTTCACGTATCACTTGATATTGTTGAAGCAGTTCGTCCAACTCCTCGTGTTGCTCTTCAACCGTCTCAAGCTTGTTCTATAGAGCCGAGAGTCGATTGAAGCATATTGTGATGGATTGATTTCCTTGTTTCAATTCTCACATGGCTTGCGTGAGGGAGAAAATTTTGGCCCGGTCGAGTTGTCCATACATCTCGCAGATGTTATCCCACATCGTCTTCGAATCTTTGATCAATGGAAGTCCAGCGACCACCTTGGGAGCAAGGCAATTTCCGATCCACATTCACACGAGCTGGTTGCATCTACACTAGTGTTGGCATGAGCGCTCATTGGACGAAAAGGCATGATTCCTTCGAGGAACCTGTCTTTGTCTTTCGTGACCAACATCCACTAGAGATCTCGAGCCCAAGCACTATAATATTCGAGTCCGGCAAGCTGCAAGGAGATGAGTCATAATTCGATGTTGTCACTTAGAGATGCATAGAGTGGGTTGCCAAGCTCTGGCTGGCCACTATTGGCTAGGACGGCAAACAGCAGAAAGCCATTCCTCAAAGTGTGAAAGGGGTTTGCCCCCTAACCTTGCGATATGGGCTCGGGTCCTAGGCCTGGACCCACCCAGCCATCCGATGTTGAAAGGATTCTGTCCTCCGTCAGTGGGCTGGGCTCCAGGATGCGGAAATCCTTCTCCAGGTTTGTCATACTAAGCCCATGGCTGAGTTGGCCAAGCTGCCCATGGGCCTTGGAATGGGAACCAAGTAGATTGGCGGCCACGGAATTAGGCTAGAAACCTAGGGTGTGTTTGTTTCGCGAAATACATTTTCGGGAAAACATTTTCCTCATTTTCCGGTGTTTGGTTCACTCAGGAAAATGAGTCAACAGAAAACGTTTTCCCAGTTAACAGAAAACGTTTTCCTAACAAAGCTTAAATTCGGGAAAATGATTTCCCCTTTGAAAGGACCGGAAAACGTTTTCCGAATCTACCAAAGCCTAGATTTGATGCTTAATTTACAAATAATTATTCTTATAAAGATATATTTTTCAATTTTTATAATTCTTTTCAAAATATTTTTAAAAAATCGAATTTTTAATTTTTTAATATAATATTTATTTATTTTTTAAAAATATTATTTTTAATTTTTAATCATTATTTTTCTTTTTCTCTTTTCTCTTTTCTTTTTCTTCTTCTTCGACCGGCCGCTGCCACAACGACGACCGGTGATTAGCCACGAGCGAGATCGAGCTCGTCGGTGTCGAGCGAGGCTCAATCTCGCCGATCCGGTGAGGCCGAGGCCCCGCCCGACGTTGGCAAGCTCGAGCCTCACCAGTCGTCAACGAGGCCGAGCCTCACCGGATCTAGCGAGGCTCGAGCTCGTCGGCATCAGGCAAGGCTCGATCTTGCCTGGCCTGTCGCCGATCAACAACCGGCCGTCACCCTACCAGCCACCGGCTAAGGAAGGAATAAAAAGAAAGAAAAAAGAAAAAAAAATTGAAAAATGAAATATAATTATAATTTCGATTTTTATAAAAAATATTTTTATAAAGTTAAAAAAGGTAATGAACTCAACAAATTAATTTGGAAGTAAGAGGCACACTATTGTCAATTGTTAGGTCAAATATCATTCAATCATTTTTCAAATGTGATCCAACCACCAGAAAATACTTTCAATTACATAACACCAAATAAAGGAAAACTAACCATTTTCCGGGAAACCACTTTCCAGGAAAATGGTTAACTTTTCTTTGTTTGGTGATACGTCACTGAAAGTAGTTTCTGGTGTTTGGATCGTATTTGAAATATGATCTAACAATTGACAATAGTATGCCTCTTACTTCCAAACTAATTCGTTGAGTCCATGTTACTTTATAAACGGATTTTTCTCGATCGGTTTAGTAAATCTAGAATTTGAATCTACAAAATAAAAAGGAAGCATGAATTCATACACGTATTTTTTTCCCCAGAAAATGGGCATGATTTCTGGTTATAAGAGCAAGTCAAAACGATATCATTAATCGCTTTAATACATTTGGATGTGCCTCCCATGCGTAATATAAATTAATTTGACAAAATTTAATAAAAGATAAATTCATTATAAATATACTAGTTTAGAGGTTCTTTGTGATAAAAAATTTAATTTAAAATTTTAATTTATGATAAATTTATAATAATTATATCGATTTGAGAATTTTTATATATAATATTATATTAATTTGTATTTTTCATGATATTAAGTAGGAAATAAAGAAAGCAAAAAGAAAGAAAGAGGGAAAAAGGAGGAAAACATCACCGTCTGTCCATATATTCAACACTAGCAAGCTAAAATCTCTTTCTTTCCTTTTCTTATTATAGATTTGAATGTTTCAAAAGGTTGTGCTTCTCTTTAAATAAGAGGCAAGAAATGTGAGAAAATAAATAAAAGAAATACATCTAAAAAGAAAATAAAAAAAAATCGTAGAAGAACCGTCCTTTTCTAGCAGAGACATAAATTGATCCCCCTCGGGTCGCGCACAGCCATCCAAAAATCAAATCCATTTTCCGCTCAAAATTACCAAAAAAAACCCACCAAATAAAAAATTAAAAAAAAAAAGGGCTGCACACACACCGAACTCGAGTTAGCCGAACTCCCTCTTTCTCTTTCTCTCTCTAGCCCGACGACACCGATGGCTAACCCGTCCTCCTCACTGCCCCCTCCTCAGATCCCTAGCCTCCTCCTCTCGCCATACTCTCCGCCGCCTCCGCCTTCGCCCCCCGGCCTGAAGCATCCGCCACCGCCGCCGCCGCCGCAGCAGTAGCAACAACCGCGGATCCTCTTCTTGTTCCCGAAGCGGCCGGCCCTCCGAGTCACCTCCAAGTACGACAGCGACAACTCCGTCTTCCTCCGAAAGGTCTCGTGCAAGCTCCTCGATGGCCTCGCCAAGCTCAAGCTCTCCTTTCGCAACGACCAAAAGGGCGAGGTCATGGAGCCCCGGCTGGCCTTCGTCTCCAAGCACCTCTCCCTCCACTACGATGTCGAAAAAGCGAAAGAAGAGCCAGACCTTCAATGATGAAAAAAGATTTGGACCTTTAATGGCAAAGAAGATGCGCGTCGTTGAAGAAGAGCCGAAGAAGAAAGATGAGCGAAAGAGCGAAGGGAGAGAGCGGTGAAGGGAGAGGGCGGCGTACCTTTGGAGAGGAAAAGTGAGAGGTCAGAGAGAAAAAATGAAAAGGGAAAGTGTTTTCACCTTCTCTGGCGGAGGAATTTGTTTTCTAAAATAATACATAATATTTGTGTTGACCAGAAAGTATTTTCCGTTGACCAAATCTTTTTAAGAGAACCAAACAGCCGAAAATCCGGAAAATGCTTTCTGGTAAAATACTTTCGGTGAAACAAACACACCTTTATATGCTCTTTATAGATACATGGCATATCTCCATCTATGAGTCTAAGCTTTTGGGTTGGATTAACTAACACACTTCGATATGAAATAGTTGAGAGGACAAATCCTCCACTTGGAAGATGGTCAAATGCTAAAATGAGATTATCACGAAGTTGTTGATTTAAGCGACGAAGGAGAGAGAAGAGATCTTTTCTCCCCACGTTTCACCAGCGAATGAGGAAGATTAAGTGACTTGACAAACTGAGGGTCCAACACCGGCGGATCCCACTAGGCGACCGTATGGAACATCCGTCCAATCATTCAGCACGATTTTCTTCACATGCATCTTTTTCACCGGGCCTCTTTTAAGACGAACTCCAGACTAGCATTGCAAGCATCAGATCAGCACCACAATGAAGTGCTAGAAAAGATGACAGTAACTTGAGAAAGAAAATCAACTTACCCATGTTAAGATCATTAATCATTGTGAAATTGTAAGTGAAAACAGTGAACATCTTCTTCTATTCCTGAAACTTTGAGGTTGCTATGTTAAGTGCCATTCATAAGGTTGAAGAATTAAAGTACCTCGATTTTCAGAAAGCATGAGGCTCAACAAAAGCCTCTTCCTGATTTCTTGGGCATGATTCACCTCACGAAGCAAGTAGGCGTGTTCCTTGAGACCCTTTAAACTGAAAGTCAAGGGCTCGGCTCCAGCTGCAATGACCAGCTTGTTCGTATGTGACTTTAAACAGGTAAGACATCTTGAGGCAGTCCACCAATGGCAACCACTATACAGTACACCTGATCGATAAGGAACGGGATTTAGCAAAAGAGAAAATCCTAAAGGAAAAACAAGGCGGATTTGCCACAACTAGTGTTTTTTGACATTTCTTACTGGTGCAACTTCGGTTCCATCCTGTTGAAGAAATGAAATTTTACATTATCTCACTATATAGTATGTACCTAAAACACTTTTTGCCATGTCGGACACTGGGGACAACACATGTCGATATTTGTTATTATATTTGATTTGGCAGGTATCTGCACACGGGACTTTTATTGCTGCAGACCTCGACGGAAATTCCAACTGCACAAATAGCCAATACCCTGGGCCAAATAGGACGTTGTAAGTTGCACTCTCAACCTCTCGAGGTATTTGAAACATGGTGACAATATACATAAAACCACTAACTCATCCTCCATAAATCAAATCCAGAATCCATTTCATAAAGTAGATTCACTAATCTAAACATATAATCTTGCACAACTCTATTAATCAAGCAGCATTCATTTCATAAACCAGTTTAATAAATCAATATAAGAAACCTTTCACAATTCCTTTCATAAATTTTTTTTTTTCAAATATTCAGAGATGATCAACTCAACGTATTTCAAAAGATGCTATAAAAACATGTCATTTCAAATAACCAAAGGGCAGTAAATGCCCACTCAGTTTTATGCAATAAATATGTTCAAAATATGACTTTTTGGTTTTAATAAAATCATACATTTTATTGTATTTCATAATTTATAATATATCTATTCCATATCCCTTTCAAAAAATGAATTTGCAAATCATACACAAGATAAACACCACTCACCATTAATCAAAAGCTATGCGGCTTGGTGTGCCTCAAAGACCTATCAAAGAAGCATTTTACCAGATGTCAAACTTACACGCTACACCAATCTTGACTAAGGCTCCGTTTGTTTCATAGAAATAACTTTTGAGAAAACGTTTTCATATTTTCAGACTTCTTTTCACGGAAAATGAACTAGTCAAGGGAAACATTTTTTGCTATTAAAAAAACACCTTCAAAAGTGAGAAAAATGTTTTTCATTTTTCAGAAATGAAAATCATTTTCCTTAACTTCTTCTACCTCACCTTCTTTCACCAAACACATTTTCCTTATATTTTTTATGTTTTCTTTTATATATCTTTTTAAAATCGAGTTTTTAATTATTTTTTCTTTTTCTTTTTCTTCTTCCTAGATCGACCACAGGCCAACTCGAGCCTTGCTTGAGGCCAAATCCGATGTGGGCGAGGCTTGAGCTTGCCTTGGCTAGTCGCGAGCTTACCCCTTGGCGAGCTTGGGCTCGCCTAGCTCATTGGAGCTTGGGCTCGTTGGCCTCGGCGAAGCTCAAGCTCGCCTAGTTTGGCGAGCTTGGGCTCGCTCAGATCAGCCAAGCCTTGAGCTTGCTGATTTGAGTCTTGGTTAGTTGCTAGGCAACTGTCCATTGCTGAGGCACGCGGCGACGAAGGGAAGAGGAGGAGGAAGGAGGAAGAAGAAGGAGGAAGGAAAAGAAAAAGGAAAAAACAAAGAAAAAAATGAAAATTTCAAAATAATAAAATATATATTTTTAAAAATAAAAAAAATCAATTTCTAAAAAATATATAAAAATTAAAATTAAAATTTTTTTGGTCATTAAAAAATTAAAATTTGATTTTTTAGTAATTTTTCCCAAAAAAATCAAATCAAAAACAATGGAAAAAATATTTTCCACTCCATATTTAGATTTCAATTGAACACCGGAAAATGTGATCATTTTCTTAGAAAATGACTTCTTAGAAAATATTTTTAAAAATGTGATATTTTTCCTGAAATGAATGGAGCCTAAAACTTCAATCAGCCGCGCTATTTTTGGGGTCAAAAAGTCTATTATGTGTTGACAAAAGATCATATGAATAGCAATTTATTGTAGCGAACTGAGCAACCTCATCCCGCGCGACGAACTTTGTCATGTCATGTCTCCGCCAAACTTTGATTTACGGGAGCTTATAGTCAAAAGAAAGCTCCTCTAAAGTATTAAAAGACTTCAATTCCTTTGACCCAAGATTTGGCCAAAATTCAGACGGAGCTCTGCTAATTGAGTTATCATATAGCAAGTCTCGAGGATTTTGAGAAAACGCATCTCTCAAAAGGGAAGTTCAAATTGCAATCCATAAAATCATTCAAGTTCCTAGGGATGTGAGGGACCTAATTATCACAATTGTACAGCTCAAACTCAGCCACAACATCACTGGCAAAGCCAACATAGCTGGGGTGATAACTCTATAAAAATAGAGTTATTTTACCTATTTTAGGCAACAATTAATGCAATATCTTAGAGAAAATATTTGGATTTCCTTCTGATTATTTGAATTTTCCTTATTTATACAGAATAATGAGATATGGAGGAGATAAGGAAAAGAATGACAACTATCAGGAATTCAAATAAAAGCAGCAGTGGAAGATGGATATCAAATCAGGAAATTATTGATTTTGTTCCCTAATGTTATCTTCAAGCGTTGGGAGATAGATATTTTGGATTTCCTATAAATAGGAAAGAGAGAGAGCAGCTAGGTTTTAGGGGGGGTTAGATCATTTTTCATTTTTCTGAGAGTTTTTCAAGTATTTTGAAGAGAAGACTAAAGTGGTAACAGAATTCTTGTTCTTTGATTCAAGATGCTGAGTTTAACTTTTATTTTTACTTTTTCTTCTACTATGTTCTAATTTTCTTTTGTTAGGGCTACGATGTAACCTAACCATGATGATGTGAATTTCATGATTTTTATGTTTTATAATTGATTTCATTCATGTGAGTTATATATTATTGTGCATAATGCTTTTGAGTGAGTGGACACCACTTAGATGATCTGATGTGCATATTTGAGACTGAGAAGTGATAATATATAATTGCTCATTATAATATATAACCATGAATTAAACGTGGATAAAAATATACCGCGTTATTTGTGTAGCTTTCGGTGAGAAGGTGATCCAAAAGACTGATTGTAAACCGGGAATATTCATAGTTTTTAATACACTTATGTTTATTTTAATCCACATAGAGATATAGTGGATTAATAAGTTGAGTAGGTTTGCTATACCTAGAGATAGGATAATAAATAGGTTAGGAAATTCCGCTATCACATGTTTGATATCATTCTTGTATTCATAATAATCTGAAATTCATATCTAGTGGTTATGGTGAAATCAGATGCTCTAACATATTTATCTGATCGATTTACTACATTTAGTCTACAATTTTGGTTTTTAATTTATTCTTAATTATATTTTGATTTGTTAGATAAATTTTAGAATTAGTCTATTTTAGTATTTAATTGGTTTATTAATCATCGATCTCTGTGGGACGATACTTTTTCTCATCATTATATTACTTGTTCGACACGTGCACTTGCGTTTAGAATTTCACGAACAAGTTTTTGGCACCGTTGCCAAGGATCGTTTGTTTAATACTAGTTAATATTAATACCAGATAATTCTAAGTTTAATCTAGCTTTCGTTTTGTTTTATTTTTCAGGATGTACATCAGTTTATGACACGTAGCCAACAAGGGAAACTTGTTGAGCTTGATCCAGAAATGGAGTGTACATTCAAAAGGCGATTGAGAGAACAGAGAAATTACGCTAAGAAGATGGTAGACGGTGAGAATGAAAATACATATAGACTCTTAAGAGATTATGCTGCGCCAACAATTCAAGGAACCACATCAAGTATCAGAAGACCTGCAATTCAAGCAAACAACTTTGAGATCAAGGCATCACTCATTCAGATGCTTCAACAATCAGTGCAATTCAGCGGTCTACCAAGCGATGATCCAAACGCTCACATCGATGCTTTTCTTGAAATCTGTGACACCATTAAATATAATGGAGTTACAAATGATGCTATTAGATTGAGATTATTTTCATTCTCTCTTAGAGATAAAGCTAAGAGTTGGCTTTCTTCTCTTCCTGCAGGATTAATTACTACATGGAATGATATGGCTCAAAAATTTCTTGGTAAGTTCTTTCCACCTGCAAAGTCTGCGAAGATGCGTAACGATATTACTAAATTTATGCAGATGGATAATGAATCATTATATGAAGCATGGGAAAGATTCAAAGAATTTCTTAGGAGATGCCCACATTACGGACTACCCGTATGGATGTAGGTACAAACTTTTTATAATGGCTTTAGTACAAATTTTCGTTCTATGATTGATGCAGCTGCATGAGGAACTCTAAATAATAAAACACCAAAAGAGGCCTACAATTTATTAGAGGAGATGGCGTCCAATAGTTAACAGTGGCCTACTAAGAGACTACCAATGCGAAAAGTTAGCGGAGTTCATGAAGTGGATGCTTTTGCTGCAATTGCTACACAATTTGAAACACTCAACAAAAAGCTAGATAATATGAGTGTTTCAGCCATGAAAATTCAGACTTTGACATGTGATTTTTGTGGTGGAGGACATGTTAGCACAGCATGTCAGATAGGTAATACTTTTAAACAATCTAGTGAAAATTCTAACTTTGTTGGAAATTTTAACAGGTCACAAAATAATCCCTACTCCAACACGTACAATCCGGGATGGCGTAATCATCCAAATTTTTCATGGAATAATCAGAATGTGACAAGACCACCAGGATTCAAACAATTAGAGGAGACAAAGTCAAATTTGGAAGATATAGTCACCAAACTTGCTAATACGACTCATGACTTCATCAAAAGCACGGACGTGAGATTTCAAAACCAAGAGGCTTCAATCAGAAATCTGGAGATGTAAGTTGGTCAGTTAGCAAGCATGATATCAGGGAGACAACAGGGTTATTTGCCGAGCCACACGAAGAAAAATCCAATTGAAAACATAAAGGCTATTACCCTGAGAAGTGGTAAACAAGTTGGAGAATAAGAGATTTTCAAAGACAAGGAAAATGTGATCAATAAACAATCAAAGGAAACAAGCAAGAGTAAACTTTTTCCAGATAATTCTAAGCCATATGTGCTGCCAATTTCATTCTCTCAGTGACTCCAGTAGCACAAAATAGATAAGCAATTTTCTAAATTTCTTGATGTATTTAAAAAATTGCACATTAACATTTCTTTTGCAGATGCTTTAGCGCAAATGCTTAGTTATGCAAAACTTTTGAAGGAAATTTTGGCAAACAAAAGGAAACTAGAGGATTATGAAACTGTGAAATTAAATGAGGAGTGTTCAGCCATCCTACAAAACAAATTGCCTCCAAAATTAAAAGATCCAGGGAGTTTTACTATTCCTTGCACTATTGGAGATTCTTACTTTGAAAAAGTATTATGTGATTTAGGTGCAAGTATTAATCCGATGCCTTATTCTGTTTTCAAGAAATTAGGATTGGGCGAGGTAAAAGCAACCATAGTGCCACTTCAAGTGGCTGATCGATCAATTAAATATCCGAGAGGTATTGTGGAAGATGTTTTGGTAAAAGTTGACAAATTCATCTTTCCTGCAGATTTCATAGTTCTTGACATGGAGGAAGATTTTGAGGCACCACTTATCTTAGGTCGACATTTTCTAGCAACTGGAAGAGCTCTTATTGATGTACAACAAGGGAAGTTGATTCTTAGAGTTCAAGATGATCTTGTTTCATTTAATGTTTTTAAAGCAATGAAATATCCATCTGATGATAATTCTTGTTTTAGAGTTGAGATAATTGACAAGTTGGTGAATAAGGTTTTTCAAGAAAATATTTTTAAAGATCCACTTAAAGCATGTCTGATTCAACCAATGAACAAAGATATTCAGAATGAGGAGATAAAGGAGTATGCAAATTTCATGGAGGCAATTCCACCATATTCAAGGCGAAAGGCAATTAAATTTGAGGAGTTGAGACAACACATTACAAAGCCTAAACCATCAATTGAAGAGCCTCCAATTCTTGAACTCAGACCCTTACCTTCTCATTTGAAATATGCTTATTTAGATGGAGTTTCTTCTTTACCAGTAATTATATCTTCTTCTTTGACAGATTTGATGGAGGAGAAATTGCTCAGAGTATTAAAAGAGCATAAAGGTGCAATTGGATGGAAAATAGCTGATATCAAGGGAATTAGTTCTTCAATTTGCATGCACAAAATTTTGATGGAAGAACAATATAAACCCGCTATCCAACCTCAGAGGCGTTTGAACCGGAAGATGCAAGAAGTAGTAAAAACTGAGGTAATTAAGCTACTTGATGCAGGTATCATCTATTCTATCTCTGATAGTTCTTGGGTAAGTCCTGTACAAGTTGTGCCAAAGAAATGTGGTATGACTGTTCAGAAAAAACGACAACAATGAATTGATTCCAACTAGAACGATTCTTGGGTGGCGTGTGTGTATGAACTACAGAAAATTGAATGATGCCACTAGAAAAGATCACTTTCCTTTACCATTTATTGATCAAATGTTAGAAAGACTTGCAGGACATGAGTTTTATAGCTTTCTTGATGGATACTCGGGGTATAATCAGATTCCTATTGCACCGAAGATCAAGAGAAAACTACTTTCACTTGTCCCTATGGTACTTTTGCTTTTAGAAGAATGCCCTTTGGTCTTTGTAATGCACCAGCTACTTTTCGAGATGCATGATGGCTATTTTTTCTGATATGGTTGAAAAATATATTGAGATTTTCATGGATGATTTTTCCGTTTTTGGCTTATCATTTGATTCTTGTTTAAATAATTTGGCTTTGGTCTTACAAAGATGTGAGGAGACTAACCTTGTTTTGAATTGGGAGAAGTGTCACTTTATGGTGCAAGAAGGAATAGTGCTCAGGCACAAAATTTCTCAAAACGGAATAGAAGTTGATTGAGCTAAAGTGGAGGTCATTGCAAAATTGCCTCCGCCAACATCTGTGAAACTTGTCAGAGGATTTTTGGGGCATGCAGGATTTTACAGACGATTTATAAAAGATTTTTCAAAAATTGCTAAACCTCTTTCTAGTCTTTTGGAAAAAGATGCTGCTTTTAATTTTTCTGTTGAATGCATGCAAGCTTTTAACACTTTAAAGGAGAAGTTAATATCAGCACCAATTATGGCGGCACCAAATTGGGATTTACCTTTGAGCTTATATGTGATGCTAGCGATTCTGCGGTAGGAGCTGTTTTGGGACAAAGGAAGAATAAAATTTTCCAAACGATATACTATGTTAGTCGAACCTTGTCAGGTGCACAATTGAATTATTCAACAACAAAAAATGAACTTTTGGCGGTAGTATTTGCTTTTGATAAATTTCGTTATTATTTAATTGACTCAAAAGTTATAGTTTATTCTGACCACTCTGCTCTTAAGTATCTGCTAGAAAAGAAAGAATCAAAACCCAGGTTGATCAGGTGAATGCTATTGCTGCAAGAATTTGATTTGGAAGTCAAAGATAAGAAAGGGACTAAAAGTATAATTGCAGACCACCTATCAAGAATTCGAAATTCAAAGGAAGAGGTAAGAACAATTCTGGAAGAGTTCCCCGATGAGAAAATATTTTCCATTAAGTTCACAAAAATTCCCTGGTATGCAGACTTTGTAAATTATTTGGTAAGTAATGTTCGTCCTCCTGAATTATCATATCAACAGAAGAAAAAATTCTTTTCTAATGTTAAAAATTATTTTTGGGAAAAATCTTTCTTGTTTAAAATATGTGTAGACCAAGTCATAAGGAGATGTGTTCCAGACGAAGAGAAGGTAAACATTTTACATCATTGTCATGATGGAGAGACAGGTGGCCATTTTGGTGCCACCAAAACTGCAGCTAAGATTTTGCAATCTGGATTTTATTGGCCTACACTTTTTAAAGATGCATACTCCTATATAGCTTCATGTGATAGATGTCAGAGAACTGGAAATATTTCAAGAAAAATGAGATGCCTTTAAACAACATTATTGTGTGTGAATTATTTGATGTTTGGGGTATTGATTTCATGGGACCTTTTACACATTCTTATGGAAATTTATACATTTTAGTGGCCGTGGAGTATGTGTCTAATTGGGTAGAAGCTGTAGCATTGCCAACAAATAATGCTAAAGTTGTGGTCAAATTTTTGAAGAAAAATATTTTTACCCGATTCGGCACTCCTAAGGCAATCATAAGTGATAGGGGGACACATTTTTACAACAAACAATTTGAAGCACTTTTGAGTAAGTATGGAGTCACACATAAGGTTGCAACCCCTTATCATCCCCAGACTAGTGGTCAAGTAGAGATTTCAAATAGGGAAATCAAGAGAATTTTAGAAAAAACAGCGAATGCCTCTAGGAAAGATTGGTCAATAAAACTTGATGATGCACTTTGGGCCTATAGGACAGCGTTTAAAGCTCCAATTGGGATGTCTCTTTTTAGGCTAGTGTTTGGAAAAGCTTGTCACTTACCAGTGGAATTAGAGTATAAAGCATATTGAGAATTTTGACATGCAGTCTACAGGTGAAGAAAGATTATTGCAACTAAATGAATTGGAGGAATTTCGCAAGGAGGCCTATGAAAATTCTAAGTTGTACAAGGAGCGTACAAAAAGATGGCATGACAAAGCACATATTCAGAAGAGAGTTTAAAATTTGTGAAAAAGTCTTACTCTATAACTCTCGTCTTAAACTTTTTCCAAGAAAGTTGCGATCTCAATGGTCTGGTCCTTTTACAGTTACATAGGTATTCTCATATGGAACAATTGAAATTGCGCATGACATTGAGGGCACATTCAAAGTGAACGGTCAACGTTTGAAGCCCTACTTCGAAGGTGGTTACAACAAGCAAAAGACCACCATTGAACTTCATCCTCCAGAATAGCAACATCTGAGATAGTTTGGCTGAAAACTATAAAGCAAGCGCTTCTTGGGAGGCAACCCAAGCATTTTAATTATGTTTTTATTTATTTTTAAGTTTATGTTTTGCCAAAAAAAAGATTAATTTTTCTCTGTTTTATCCAGGTTAATTTTTTAGGGAACACCTTTCAAGAGTTTAATCATCACGATCATCTATGAACTTATCCTAAAACTAGGGGAGTTTTCTTCTTCCTATTCCATTTTTCGCATTGAGGACACTGTTTTATTCAAGTTTGGGGGGGGAAGATAAAAAAAAAATTGGCTAAATTTATTTTCTATCATCATTGCTGTCATGGTTGTGAATTTTTTGCGATTCTTAGGAAAACTTAAATTTTATTTAAACTTGCAATTGATGTGTGAATTAATCTTAATTCTGATTATGTTAATCCACTTACTGAGCACTAAAAGTCCTTAATCTTTTAATTGTGTGTAAATTTAGAGAACGTTCATGTGAAGTATGTGATTTTCTTAAATTTCACCTAAATCTTAGAATTTGTTTGATTTTCTCTTGAGGCGAAATCCTAAGCTAAATCTACTGAGAAAATGATTTAGACAATTTTTGGATCGATTGAGCCTTTCAAGCTAACCCTGTTTACTTATACCTAGTCACCCCGTTGAGCCTTAATTATTACCCAATTTTTCATTAGCACCCATACATATTTAGCATAGCCATTATCAAATTATATCTTTATCCCATGGCCTATGAACACGTTGATTTTCTTTTGGGATAAAAAAAAAATTATTTGAGCTTGATAGAAATTTGGGAGGAAAGAAGCAAAAAAAAAAAAAAAAAAAAAAAAAGTGATTGCTATGGTTGTTTGGGGTGTATAAAAAAATTACTTTTATGGTTCCCTATCCAACTTTCAATTGAGTGAGCCTTTTGGATACTCAATGGGTTGGAAATTTTCATGTTATATTAGGATGGACTTTGGGAGAAACTTCACCATAAAGCAATTTAAAAAAAAAAGAAAGAGAAAAAAAAAAGAAGAAGGAAAGAAAAAAGATATCTGGTGGTAGAAAAATTATCTTGAAAGAGTGAAATTGGATAGTGACATTAGCTCTAATTAGATCTTAGAAGTCAACGTGTTGATGGGTGATTTGAGCTTAAAATTTCCATTATCTCACCTTTAGCCCAGCCTTACATTACAAGCCGAGAAAAGTCCTATTGATTTTTGGTTAGATGATTAGCTTACATTAGTGGAGAGATGAATGAAAAGCAAACCTATGAGATTTGGACATAATTATTGAGAATTTTTGAGAGGTTACATGTCAATGTAAATTTATCTGGATTGCATATGATTTGAAAAAGATGAGAACTTTCACACACACACTTGGATCATATAGTTAAAATTGGTCTTAACTTATAAATCGATTTCAATGTTTGGATGAAATTTGTGTTTTTCTTTGAATTGTGAATTTGAGCAATTATGGAAAGATGTCATGGAGGAGGTTGCTAGCTTAATTATGTGTTATGTCTTGATTTTGCTCGAAAACTAGCAAAATGTTAAGTTTGGGGGTTTGATAACTCTATAAAAATAGAGTTATTTTACTTATTTTAGGCAATAATTAATGCAATATCTTAGAGAAAATATTTGGATTTCCTTCTGATTATTTGAATTTTCCTTATTTATGCAGAATAATGAGATATGGAGGAGATAAAGAAAAGAATGACAACTATCAGGAATTCAAATAAAAGCAGCAGTGGAAGATGGATATCAAATTAGGAAATTCTTGATTTTGTTCCCTAATGTTATCTGCAAGCATTGGGAGATAGATATTTTGGATTTCCTATAAATAGGAAAGAGAGAGAGCAGCTAGATTTTAGGGGGGGTTAGATTGTTTTTCATTCTTTTGAGAGTTTTTCAAATATTTTGAAGAGAAGACCAAAGTGGTGACAGAATTCTTGTTCTTTGATTCAAGATGCTGAGTTTAACTTTTATTTTTACTTTTTCTTCTACTATGTTCTAATTTTCTTTTGTTAGGGCTACGATGTAGCCTAACCATGATAATGTGAATTTCATGATTTTTATGTTTTATAATTGATTTCATTTATGTGAGTTATATATTATTGTGCATAATGCTTTTGAGTGAGTGGGCACCACTTAGATGATCTGATGTGCATATTTGAGACTAAGAAGTGATAATATGTAATTGCTCATTATAATGTATAACCATGAATTAAACGTGGATAGAAATATACTGTGTTATTTGTGTAGCTTTTGGTGAGAAGGTGATCCAAAAGACTGATTGTAAGCCGGGAATATTAATAGTTTTTAATGTACTCATGTTTATTTTAATCCACATAGAGATATAGTGAATTAATAAGTTGAGTAGGTTTGCTATACCTAGAGATAGGATAGTAAATAGGTTAGGAAATTCCGCTATCACATGTTTGATATTGTTCTTGTATTCATAATAATCTGAAATTCATATCTAGTGGTTATGGTGAAATCGATGCTCTAACATATTTATCTCGATCGATTTACTGCATTTAGTCTACAATTTTGGTTTTTAATTTATTCTTAATTATATTTTGATTTGTTAGATAAATTTTAGAATTAGTCTATTTTAGTATTTAATTGGTTTATTAATCATCAATCTCCGTGGGACGATACTTTTTCTCATCATTATATTACTTGTTCGACACGTGCACTTGCGTTTAGAATTTCATGAACATGGGGCTATCATTTTGACTCCCACAACAGAAACTAACTTGTAAGAGAGAAAACAATAGGGAATTCCTAGCAATTACATGCAAAAGGCGTATTCGAACATCAATCAATGTTTTACGACAAACAACCACCATTTGCCTCTCTCCTTTCTCTTTCTCATTTTTCTCTGTTTCTCCCGCTCCCTTCATCTATCTCACGAAGGCAAGTGCTAGAGGAAGAAGAAAAAGATTTGTTGATGGACTTTGTCAATTGGTGAGGGCCTTCGTCAATAACTTCTTTCTTATCTAGCTTGAATTCTACGGATAAGTAATCGATTCCAGTTGAATCTTGTTTATTGATGAGTTCTTAAAGCTTACTTGGACTGAGAAGGGGCTGAGTTGGGCCTTTAGTTACTAGCCCAATCACTAGTTTCCTTAATTTCCATACAGGCCCTATTTCGGTTAAGGTTTGCGATAGATTATTAGAATGGAATTGATCATCACATTAGGTGCATAGTTGATGCAATTGATGCTCAAACTTTGTAAGAAAACAATATAGAACACTAAAATACACCTATCACATTCAAAAATGGATAAGAATGAATATTACTATTTCCCCCTATGTTAGCTTTATAAGAGAGCAAAGGGGTATGAGGCAATATAGAACATTAAAATACGCCCATCACATTCAAAAATTAATAAGAATGAATGTTACTATTTCCTCATACGTGAGCTTTATATGTGTTAAAATATAATATGCGGAAACGATAGAATCTTACAATTTACGTCAACATAAAATCACCAAAGAAATAAATGAGGAATAATATGACACCAAATATTTACATGGTTCGGTCCAAATATCAGTACTTCTGTCCACAAAGAAAGCCAACAATAAATAATTCATTATAATCAAAGAATCAGATTTTATAATTGCTTAAAAGTTCGAATATTTTCCACACCTAGATTTAAGTCTAAACTTAAACCGTTTATAAATAAATAATGTAAATGTACAAAATAAAAATAATCGTATGTTCAAGCCCCTCTACATACGCCCAAATATAGGAACTCCAACGTTCATCTCTGATTTGCGTGCGTACGACAGCTCCTTTTGCTGTGCGGCTCCTCTTCTTTATTTTCCCGTGCAGTGCTTTAGTTTTTGCGGCTCCTCTGGAAGAAAGAACATGTACTGTGCCTTTGTATGCGTGGCCAGAGTCAACAACTTTGACTCTGGACCCACTATGTGTAGCCAAAGAAGGATTTGGCAGTTGCAACTAAAAGAAGAATGATTTCCAACTAACTGCACAATTTGCTAACATAAACACGTACCCTGCTAGAGACTTGCAATCATCCAAATCATCAGTGTGATCTGAATTTACAAAACCAGTGGTCTCATTGCCATTGTTGTCCTTCCGGTACACTATATCCACGTCTGTCGTCCCCTTTAAATATTTGATGATCATCTTCACAACTTCCCAATGAGCTTTATCAGGACCCTTCATATAGCGGCTAACTAAGCTTACAACTTGTGAAATATCAGGCCTAGTGCATACCCTAGTATACATAATACTACCCACGACACTATAACAAGGAACAGATGACATATGCTCATCTTCCTTCTCAATTTGCGATGATAATTTATCTGAAAGTTTAAAGTGCTTCACTAAAGGTGTACTTATAGATTTTGCCGACTGCACATTAAAATGTGTCACAATATTCTTAATATATTTCTTCAGATAGATATAAAAGTCCTACAGTTCTGTCATGCAAAATCTCCATACCCAATATTTTCTTTGCAGCATCTAAATCTTTTATTTCAATTTAGCATTTAACTGCCTCTTTAACACACTAATATCATACATATATTTAGTTGCTATCATTATAACATCAACATAGAGTAATAGATAAATCAAATAACCACTCTCCAATTTTCTAAAGTAAACACAGCTATTCATTTGACTTTTCGAGTAGCCTTGACTAGCCATGAAAGTATCCAAACACTTATATCACTACCTAGAAGACTGCTTCAACTTATACAAAAATTTCTTTAACAAGCAAACATGATTTTCCTTATCCGAAATAGCAAATCCCTATGGTTACCTCATGTAAATCCCCTCCTCCAATTCACTGTGAAGAAATGCATTTTTCACATCTAGTTGCTCTAACTCGAGATCCTACAAAGCAACTAAGGTAAGTAAAACATGCATAAAAGTATGTCTTACCACATGAGAGAACACCTCATTGTAGTTAATGCCCTTACGCCATGTATATCATTCACCATAAATCTCGCTTTATACTTTGCTGCCTTGACACTAGGAATTCCCTCTTTCCATTTAAAAACCCATTTACTTCCAATAATCTTTTCATTCTTCAGTATTTTGACCAACTCCCATTTCTGATTTCGATGGAGTGATTCCATCTCTTCACTCATAGCCCCTAGCCATTGTAATGACTCCGAACTAGCCATCGCCTCATAATAAAACAAAGACTCATTTGTCTCCACCTCATCACCTAAAGTTAATGTATAAGCAATATCTGTAGAGCCATAATGTACAAGTGATTTAATTTTCCTTCTCTGTCTGTCTGCAGCTATAGTGTGTTGCGGTTGTGGTGGTTGTCAACTATCACCTACTTTTTCACATTGGCCACAATATTGGCTTAGGAAATGATCATGACAATTATGTTATTAGGGTCATCTGCTTCAAACAAGTCAACTTTTGGTTTAGTAGGATTGTCATTTTTCATTATTCTCTTTTTGCAATATGCTGCATGATGGCCTGGTTTGTCCATAAACAAAACAAGAGCCTTTCTTTTTGAAGGTTGGGTGAGCAACTTTGGGTTTGTATTCATGTTTTTTGTTACTATGCTTGCTTTGGCGATGTTGAGGTTTGCTTTGCACCAAATTTGCCTGAGTAGTGATCTCCTTAGTTTTGGCAGCTTTGATCTCCTTGTGAGTTGTGTTCTCAATGATAATATGCACAACTGGATCGACAAGTGATCTTGTCTTTGTGCTTGGGTTGTTGCTTGTTGTCATTCCAAGATTTAGGCAGATTTTCAATCAACAACCTTGCAATAAATTCCTCTTGTAGATTGATGTTTTCATGAATTTCTGTTTCTCGACATCTTCGCCAATGTACTTTACAGCCATGAAGTCTCATGTTTGTTTTTGCTTCCTTGTACAAACATTAGACATCAAACAATTCATTAGAATGTGTACTAATAATTGTGTGCCTACATACCTTCTTAGCATGTATCCACTAATCTCAAAGCTTATTATCAATTAGTTTGGCCTCCCTAAGTGCAAAAGCCACACCATGCGCATCTAGGATATATAAAACTCTTTCTTGCCACATTTTGAAATCTTTGCCATTAAAAGCTTCAATATTAGATATGTTAGGGATTGGTTTAGCATAGAACATATGTGGTAGTGGTGGCAATGCAACTGGACTAGCAGAGACAGAGCCATCAACAGCAGCGGGGGCTCCATCTTGAGACTCCATGGGGATTATCCTTAAGATTATTGAGAAATTGATATAAAAATAAAATTGTCTCAAGCAAGTAGGCACTTTCCTCAAGGATAATTCCACTCATTGGGGTATGAAACTCGATACAATAGGCTCTAGTAGTTATCCTCTTAAGATATAACATACATTTTTCTATATGTTGCACTAAATATTAGAAAGAATAGAAACATTGTACGTGTATAACCCAATAAGAAAAAGGAAATGAAAGATTTTTTTGGAAAAAGAATATTCCCTTTTTAGTTTGATGTGTCTATCAAGATTGCCATTTGAAGTTTTATTTTTACACTTAAACAAAATAGAGCCGTTGAGAGACCGTTATAGAGCCGTTCAGAGACTGTTATAGAGCCGTTGTAGAATAATGGACAATTTATGAAAAATTAAATCAAATGTTTTATGATTATTAAAAAGCCATTACATAATCGTTAGAATAATGATGGCATTCGTTGCGATGATAACTTCTACCGAAGTTATTACAGTAAATGTTTCAAAAATTACTGAAACATGCAACAATGTCCTCATTTTAATTAAAAATTTCGATTTTTCTTTCTTTTTGAACGGAGTCATCGACTTCACCCACTTATATTTGTCTTTTGTGTGGTTACTTGTTCTCGCTCAATGTTTACTTCCTTCAAAATGTCGTTATCTTAGGCTACTCCTTCGACAACTGGGCTATGCAAAGACCGATGTTCAGATTCACTTGATTTATGAAATTCCGATGTCTTATTATCTTTCCTTTTGTCCTAAATCGCAGCCTTCACCTGCTTACATTTTGTTTTTTGTGGGGCCTTATTGTCCTCGATCCGATCGCAGTTCCTTCAAGATTGCGTACCTCATCACGTCCTGAAACTTCGGACTGGTGCTCTGCGGGTGGAATTCATTACTTCTTCATCTAATCGTTTTCCACGGTCCAGCTGGTGCACTTTGGACAGCCTTTTTGGCCTGATGGGCATACAAGAATTCGAAGAAAATGAAGATTCAAATTCGACTTCACCAAATGATATTACATTAGTGTGTGTGTATATATATATATATATATATATATATATATATATATTTATATATTTGTATTAATGTCATATTAATATCCTCATTTTTAGATGTCTCTGACTCCCTTGCAATTGTTTAAGCATAGAATTATCTGCTTCATACACTAACCTCTATCATGTATGTAATCACAAGTTCTCGATTCTCAAAAGAAGTATCGTAGTTTCTAGCTTCCATCACTTTCTCCAATTGTTTCTGCATACCTTCCCTAGATAATAATAGAGGTCATGGCAATTACATTCACGAATTACTAGGTTGTTATGATTATGGTGACATTATGATGCCTAGAAAAGCGGTCCCGTTTTTCTTCGGTCCTAATTAAGTGAAGCATGAATGATTAGGTCCTAATCTAATTTTCCAATGGACATGGTCCAACCCAAACTGCAAAGATGTCCCTAGCAAATACAGTTAATCAAAGCATTCTATCAATAATTTATGTAATCAAGGTGAGAGCATGTCTAATTTCTAATTAGATTAATCCGTCCCTTTGCTTCACCATATTCAACTGAAGGATCCTGCCCTTACATATAAAGAAAGAGAACGCAACAAATTCGAGATCTTCAAGTTCTTTAATTAAGTGGAGTGTCACATGGATGGATCATGTCAAAGAAGAATGATGCCGGTTCTTTTCCAACCATTATCATAATAGAATGGAGGTCACGTTCACATAATCTCAATCAGTCGGAGAATTTTTAACGTCCCTATTGCATGTTAATTTGTATTATTCCTTATTGGTTTGCCTAATTGGACTCGTTATAACTAGATCGGCTACATGTAACGTGAGTGCCATATAATAAAACCTTCTTAAGATAAAATAAGACATCTGAAAACGATTGATAAAATGTCATTCATATTTGAGCGAATTGGGTAAGACATAAGACATGTTTGGAAAATTATCAAAAAAAGTCCTAAATCTTGTATATTAGTGCCAATATAATTTTAAATATTTTCATCGTTTCAATTCAGATTTAAACAATTTCATGTTTTGCCAATTAAGTCTATTTGCTCAATTTTGACTAGAAATTACTAATGTGAATGTTGAGCGGGATACGTGAACATTTTTAACAATATTTTAATATTTTTTTGAAATTCTTTATAATTTTTTGGTTTTTTTTCTTTACTTTCTTTTTATAGTAACCCTCGCCAAATTGGGCAAGGATGAGGCTTGCCTAGGCAAAATAGTCCCTCACCCGACCCTCCAGTTGTTGCCGGTGGGCGGCTATTGCATGAGACTGGCCACCAGCAAAAGTAAAAGAAAAACAAAAAAAAGGAAAAAACCAAAAAAAAAGAAAAATTGTTAAAAATTGTCAATATTAGTGCTAGTATGCTATATAGGAAGACCAATGTTGACTGGACAATCACGTCAATGTCTTCTAGCCAAAATTGGCTAGATATACTCAAATGGCAAGACATGAAAATATTTAGGACTCATTGGCATAATTAAAAGGTTCAAAGCTAAATTAGTATAGGTTTATGATTTTTAAAAAAATTGTGATATTTTCCAATCATATGTTAAAAATTGACAAAAATAAATGAAATATAGGTTAATACCATAAAAAATCTTAAACTAGTACGTTCATGACAAATTTATCTGAACTAATTCCAAACTGATATATCTGTGATAAATTTGTCTTATGTTATTTTTCGTTGTGTTAATCTAATTTGACGAAAATTAATGGAAGATAAATTTATCATAAATGCTTTATTTAGTGGTGGTCAAAAAATTAAGTAAGAATAAATTTATTACAAATGTACCGATTTGGGATTTTTGTCGGTTTAAACCCGTAAAATTAATCACAAAGTCAGTGTTGGCGTTCGATTTGCTTTAGCCAACCCAAAATAGTTTGTTCTGACTTCTCCCTATGTGAAACCCGAAGTTAAATAATAAAGAATTAGGAAAAAAATTGGTGGGGGAAATCATTGTAGTTTGGACCCTCTTGGAGACCCCATATCTACCATGACTTAATCAGCCGGTCAAAACACGTGCTTGAACGCTCATCACCAGAGAAAGAAGCATACGAAGAGATGAAGAGATTCCTGGACCATTACCCTATAAGTTACCTAATGAGCTCAGATTAATAAGCACGAAAACTTGCAGAATTGAAGTGCTGCCGTCGCAGAATAAAGTTTATGCAGCT
Organism: Eucalyptus erythrocorys; assembly: GCA_014182555.1. NCBI lineage: Eukaryota > Viridiplantae > Streptophyta > Magnoliopsida > Myrtales > Myrtaceae > Eucalyptus > Eucalyptus erythrocorys. The sequence goes on from CM024601.1 coordinate 37,617,808, forward strand.
TAAATTACAAACTATAAAAGAAATTTTCGATAAAATTCTTTTCATTTGTTCAATATCGTTCTATCTAGTTTGTAGAATATATGGTAATATGATAATCATGTTCAATATTAAACTTTACATGACGTAAAAATGAATTTAAATATAATTGATCATGCTAGAAAATCTCTAATTAATTCACGTATGTATCATATATACCAATTATTAAGCTAATTATGTTGAAAGAAAGAAATCTACTAGAAAGTTACAGGCTAATCTATAGGAGGTATTGCATGATTGTAGAGCAACACGAAGGGAAAGTTACATATCTAATGTAGAATTAGTTGTCAGTGAGAAACGTGAACTTAATATATTATTTTGCCCAGGATGTGAGTCTGTGTATATTTGAAAATGTATACACTTGACGCTATTCATATTTTAATTAACAAAAGTTAGTAGATTCGTAATGATTTTTGATATTTTTCTGTCTTTTTGTATTTGAATCATTGACTTCACCTACTTGCATTAGGTCTTTCTTGTGTCTTCTTGTCCTCGCTATGGTCGTCGTTTTCCAACATACAAACATTCCAAGCCGGTCTTGATATAAAAGTAACACTAGTCGTTTTCGATCCGACAGCTAGTGATGATCCTCAATCAACAACAGTCACAGGGCAGTCATCATCAGCTGCCCGACAACTTTGCCTCATGAGGCCAGCCCCATTTCGTTTTCAATCAACAAAGAAATAGACTATACTTTGTTACATGTGACCTTCCCCAGGACTTACCGCCACAGCTTGTTCCAAGAACTTTTTACAATCTCTACATGCCCCTCACTTTTTTCCTAGATGCCCTAAACTTCTGATAGCTTTCAATTCTCGCTCTAGCTCTTGAAATTCCAAGAAGAAATTCACATAAATTTTACAATTTAACTCAACATTGACAACACTCAAGGAGGTCACCAACTTATATATATGTGACAATAAAAAATTACAGAGCCAACTTATATATATGCATCAAAATATTCATTTGTCTCACTTTTTATGTTCCTACATTACCCTTCGATCAAAATTGAAATTGCCTGTCAAGTCACTGCTCTCTCCCTCATGTCATCACCTTACTATATAGTCCATACAAGTCTAATAATAACAATGATTACCCATTACACATACACCAGTTCTTTGGAAAAAAAAAAAACAAAAAAGGCTTATCACGAACGCAATGTGTGTAGTGTGTGGCCTCAACAATAGTATATAAGAGAAAACATAGAATGGGGAGGTAGCCTTTATTTTCAATCAAGGTTTGTGACAAATGGATTCCATTTAATTGGTCGTCACTTTCAGTCCACAATAAAAATGCCAACAGAACATTAAAGTGCACCTATCACATCAAAAATAAAAAAATAAAAAACCTAAGAGGTATGAATGTTAGTATTTCCCCATATGCTAATTTTACTGGAGAGCAAATGAATAGGAGGTCGGATCTAAGCAAGTTCTTAAAAGACTCATGGAAAAGAAACAAGTGAGAGATCCATCTTGAGATGGGAGTCCCTGCAATGTTACTCCCTATTTCCTCCTCCTCGAGAAGAAAAAAATTAGAGGTTGGAATTAGGGAGATTCACGGTGGTGAAGATAGACACCACGTCAGAGTTTCGATCCTGGTTATCGTTGGGTAGACTAATATAGCAACTACCCACGCCTAGGGTGAGTAAGGATAGGTGCAATGCTTATTCTTATAGCATTTCTTCCAAAAGAAATGAAAAAGTGTAGAGGCTTTTTATTTGTAGCTTTTCATGGAAAATGGAAAATTTATCAATCGCACGTCAAAAACGTGTATCTATGTGTGGGTGCGCGTGTCCATTCAATTTAAATCAGATGTTATTTTTTTCTTAACTAAATTGCTCGATATTCATTAATTTCTAAAAATATTAGTGCAATTTAATATTTAATTTCACTTGAAAGTAAATTATGCAAATTTCAAAATTGAATCACCTTAGATATGGAAGAGTCTTCTCGTGATGTTCGAATTTTATAAGTTTATTTAAAACCAATCCATAGAAGTAGCATTGCATACATCAATTAATTAGTCTGATTTTATTTTGTCTAGAATGTGTGTATGTGTATATATAAATATGCAAGCATTTGAAGGTAAGTAATTGCTTTGTATCCACATCTTATTTATAGTAGTAAGTAGATTCATAATGATTTTCCATTTTTTTCCTTTGTTTTATGTACTAAATCATCGACTTCAGCTACTTACGTTTTGTCTTTTGTGTGCCTTCTTCGCCTCGTGCCGACCGTAGTTCCTAAAACAAATGTTTCGTTTCTTTGGCACCTCCCTAAATAAATGGGCTGTGAAGAAATTGATGTTCATATTCATTCATATTATGAAATTTCGATTTTTTTTTCTTTCTTCTTGTGCTACTTGCATTTTATCTTTTGAGTGGCTTCTTGTCCTCGCCTAAACTTCTCAAATCGGTCATTTTAAATTTCTTTGAGCACGTGTGTTTCCAATTGTTGTTATAATAGCAATGATGGAGAAAATAGTGATTTTCTTTTATTTTCTAAATAACAATAAGTTTAAAATTCACAGAAAAATCATAGAAAGAAAATAATTATGTCAAAGGTGACTGAAACCATGAAGGTCGATTTTGTTGATCTAGTAAAGAGATGAGTGGCCTTACTCGTATAAGGAGTAAGAAGAGCCCTATCCAATCTTAGTCACTGGTAGCTAGATACGTTGATCTGTAATTATTTTTGTAAGATTTATATATACTCCCTAAGCATAAACAAAAGAATTGCTTACTGTGATTTATATTTTTAATTTTTTGGGTAATTTAAGTTATAAATTTACCTTTTAGTCTTCCTGCCATGAAAATGGCTAATCAAAATCAACCAATGCAAATTGCTTTGTTTGGCCCCGCGCGTGTTAGATGCGTGAATCACGTTACGCTCGCTTGTCTTCATTTGGCCCCACGCGTTTTTGGATAGGTCCCCCTCGACGACGACTTGTCTGCATGCAAGTCAAGTCCTATTTTCCGACCCCAAAAGAAAAAAAGGTCCTCTTTTGAAGAGAAAGAAGGAAGAGAGACATAACAGAGAGAGAGAGAAGTGGGACCCAGGGCAAGCCAGCCCATTGAAGGGACGAAACGTGGCGTCCTAGGACCCAGTTCTACTTTCTGTCATCTCCCTCGTCCTTGTCCTTGTCCCCTGCTACACTTGCTCTTCCTTCTATCTCCTCTGCTACACTGAGACCATCCCCGCACTCGCCGCTACGGCTTGTTCCATGCCCTCTTTAAATATCTCCATGTCCCTCACATTTTTCACGGTCACACTACATTTCTCGTATCCTTCCAATTCTCTCTCTAGCTATTGAAATCCCAGCAAGAAATTCACGTCGATTCTACAATTTAACTCGGCATGGACAACAGTCGAGGACGTCCTCAAGCAACCGCTGAGGAACATGAGATCGAGCTCATGAAGCAGCAGTTAGTGCCTTCCATGTCAGAAGATATTGAGAAAGCGCTGCAACGTTTGAATGTATTAGCAGGCGGAGAAGCATGTACCATCTTCAGAGTCCCTGAGGCGATTGGCGGAGGTATTGCCAAGGCATGCCGGCCTCGCATCGTCTCTATTGGCCTGTACCATCATGGAGAATCGCAGTTGGAAATGCTTCAGGGGCCCAAGTGGATATACCTCCACACCATGTTGGGCCGAACTCAACGGCATGGTATCCGCCTTGAAAACCTCATCGGTGTAGTGGCCCTAAAAGAGAAAATGATCCGGCAGTGCTACTCGGAGAGCACCGACAATTTCAGCGGACCTGATCTTGTGAGAATGATGGTCCTCGATGGATGCTTCATCATTGAGTTCCTCCGTCAATTAGGGAGTGCCATACCTAAACTCAACGGGCCTCTATTATATAATATATATGTGAAACGTTGTGTAATGCAGGACCTTCTACGACTTGAGAACCAGGTACCCTACTTCGTTCTTGAGGATTTGTTTGAAACGACGAATGTTCCAAAGGGAACCTCGTCCTTGGCCGATCTTATCTTCAATTTCTTCAGCTGCATCCTGAAAGGACCTGGCAATGTCAGGGAAAGACGGATGAAACGGAAAGGAGTGCACTTACTCGACGAATTTCGTCTGAACTTAATACCTTGGGATCAGCAAGACGATCGAGTAGACGACAGCTCATCTTTTGCTATGATCAGATCTGCTTCCGAGTTGTGTCGAGTGGGAATTGGATTCAAGCAGAGGGAAGCCAACACCTTCCTGGATATCAAATTTGGCAGAAAGCGCAGAAAGATTGGAATTCCAAAAATAATAGTAGGTGATGACGACCTCAATTGGATCCTTCCCAATATGGTTGCTTTTGAACAGTGTCGTGGCCGCGAGAATGATTATCATGTAACTGCCTATGCCATGTTCATGGGATGCCTCATTCACACGGTCGATGATGTACAACTTTTGCGTGATTGTAAAGTCATCTCAAATCACGGCATGAGCAATGGGGAATTTGCACGCTTCTTCGATGACATCCGTAAGGCTGCTCCTTTCGAGCTCATCAAAGAGAGTTATCTCGCATCGCAGTTTGCAATTATAAACAAGTCTCTTAGGTATGAACATGCTTACCGTTGCTGGGCAACACACCTAAAAGTCTTTTGTGACAACCTATGGTCGGTTCTTTTGTGCCTAGCTATCACATAGTGATGCTTGCAAGCATGATTCAAATAGTGTACACTCTACTATTGTATTATCACTCAAAGTAGCAAGAAGCATATAGAAGCTACATCTTCCATATTGATTTCGTTACAGTAAATCTTTTGAGTTGTTGATATTTTCCTTGTGACCAGATCAATCTGGAGTATGTGGGTTAACAGTTATCATCACTAAAGTTGTGATCACTAGGGGAGAACACAAACAAGTGATCTCGTTCTGCCCGAGAATCCAGAACTTACGTCGCCCTAGGCCCTAGCCAATAGCCACTATCGAGTTCCATGGAACTAAGGAGCGGATCGGCCGATTAAACGGCGTTCTACAACTAATAAAACCAACGTTACACGACAAAAAAGGTGTACTGGTGCAAAATCATCGTTATTTTACTAGCCATGCTAAATACTTGTGTTACAAATAAATGAACCTTTCCACCCAAGAAGAGTCCAATGCATCATAAAATGCGTCTCTACCATTGTCAACCTATTCTCGAGTTGTCTCTGCCAAATACTAGAGTCGTCGCCCAGTTCACTGCAACGTAGAACCTATTCCTCCAGCTGACTACCCTCGTGAGATAAGCCAAATGCCAAACCAGCCAGCTCACGAATCCTGCATGTGATATCCCCTTGGTGTCCTGCATAAAAGAATGTTTGCATAAGTGATGACGATTGGTTCCATGAATCAGAGAACTAGGTATTAGGAAAGAAAACCATGAGTGTTGCATGGTAGCACGTTATGCACCTTAGATTGGCGTAAATCAATGAGCACCTTGTAATGCCCAACAGAAGCCATGCTTCCCAAATGCCTGTACATGAATGGGTTTCCTAGAGGTATGTCTTTCACGCAAAATGCCTTTCCTCCATTTTGCTTCCCTATCCTACGAAACAGCTCCTCCAAAAATTTCCCTTCCCTTTCCACAACATGTTTCAGAAATCAGCATTCATGTTATTTCCGAGGAAAGAGACCCTTTATGCAATGAGAAAGAGATAGTGAATGAACAATTTCAGTTTCAAATGGAAGGATTCATGCCCCATCTTGTACAAAGTAGAACAAGGAGATAAAGTTGAAGATCGTCGATCAAATGAAGAGCTACAGTGAGACATCTTTAAAGGAATTAGACAGGTGACTGAACTTGAGCTAAAGCAGAAAGCACCGGCTTCCCTGTCTGTTCAAGAAAACCCGCATAGTCCCCCAGCGCAAACCCACCTTCCACTGAAGGTACCCTCAACCATTCGTCAACCCCAATCCTGAAACAGTTGAGAGGACAAATTTTATGATTTGGAAGGTGGTAAAATGCTAAAATCAAATTGTCACAAAGTTCTTATCTCGAGATTGCTATTGCAAAGTTAGATGGCCAAGGAGAGAAGAAATCTTATTTCCTCACCTTCCACCAAGGGATTTGGGAAGATCAAGTGACTTGATAAACTCCAAGGGTCCAACGCCAATGGACCAGACTAGGAGGCCATATGGAACATCCGTACCATCATTCAGTACAATTTCCTTCGCATGCACCTCTTTCATCACGCCTCTTTTAAGATGAACACCAGACTAGTGATTGAAAGCATTAAATCAGCACCAAAATGCACTGCTGGAAAAGATGATGGTAATTTGAGAAAGAAAATTAACTTACCCTTGTTAGATGATTCATCACATACTGTCGTAAGCCAACATCAAATGACGACAGGATTTCATTTGCCTGTTAAAGTGTGTACTTGTCAATTCACGTTACTTTTTTCCAAACTGACGCTAGTATCTGTATGTGAGTGTGTATGAGTACCTCAATAAGGGTGACTTGAATGTAATTCTTAACAATAGGAAAACTTTCACGGACGTCTTTAATGATTAAATCACTTAATTCACCGTTGAACTCCACCCTAGTTGGTCCACCTCCAATGACGACACAATGTAAAAGGCGTTTCCTCTCTTCTTCTGATATGCCTATAAGATACAGAGAAGGAATCACTCCCCCAATCTCCATTGAAGCCGTAAAATCTCGCTGATCATTAATTATAGAGAATGTGGAGGCAAAAACAATGAGCATCTTCTTCTATTCCTGAGACTTTGGAATGTTGCTCTGTAAGCACAATACATATGGTTGGAGAATTGAGGTACCTGGATTTTCAGAGAGCATGAGGTTCAAGAAAAGCCTCTTATTGATTTCTTTGGCATGATTCACCTCACGAAGCAAGTAGGCATGGTCCTTAACATCCTTTATATCGAAAGTCACGGGCTCAGCTCCGGCTGCGATGACCAGCTTGTCGTATGCGACTTTAAACCGGTAAGGCTCTTGAGGCAGTCCACCATTGCCAAACGTTTCACGGTATACCTGGTCAATAGGCAACAGGACTTAGCAAAAGAGACGCACAAAAAGGGAATACTTTGGTGGATTTGCAACGCCTAGTGTTATTTGACATGTCCTACTGGTGCATCTTTGGTTCCATCACGTTGGAGAAATAAAATTTAACCTTATATCACTATGTAGTATGTACCTAAACTACTTTTCGACATGTCCAACAGTGTGGACAATGCATGTTGATTTATGTTAGTTTATTTGACTTGCCAGATAATCACACATGGAATTCTTATAGCCGGGACCTCGACACAAATGCAAAAGTGTGGACAATCCATGTCAATGTTTGTCCCACAGTATATTGTAAATTTCTAATGTTTGTTCATTGCTATTTGAAGAAGACGGAGGAAAATTCCAGTCAATCAACACATGCAAAATGAAAAGGAACTGATCACGTCCTTGGAGGAAAATGTATATGAGCATCGAAATCAACATATGATAGCCAGATATTCAACTTACTTCATGCTTGGCAGTGTCCATTCCAGTGCAGGAAGCCAAATAGAAGTACGAATTGGGAGTTGCAGAAAGAGCAGGCTGTATCCGGCTCACAGGCTCAGCAACCGTACGGAACTCCAAAGTTCCAACACAAGTTGACAGAAGAAGGGGAGTGAAAACCATGTGATTTTGGGGTGAAATGCACACGATATCATACATGTTTGTATCAAGCCCCTTCATAAATCGGCAAGCTGCCCAACCGGTACCAAGAACAACCACCCTCGGCTTTTCTCCGGGTTTAGTCGGTTCAAGACCCGGATATCTGTCGCTCTCATATTCAGAATCAGACTCCGCAAATGCCCTCTCAGCGACAGGAAATTGATCATGTGGGGTTGTCCTAATTCCTCTGCTCCAGTTACTAGCATAATTTAACTTACTCGATGGTAAGCGGCCGAAAAAATCACTTCTCGTGGGGACACTTTCCAAAGAAGAAAAGGAAAATGAATCCGCAAGAACTCCTCTAAAAGTCTCTTCTTTTCCATCTCTAAAGCTCCCAATAGCACCTCCTGCTCTTTTCAGGTTGCCCCGATCAATTCTGGCAAATGCCATAGAGTACAACACTGATACTTCAGCAAGTCAATAGCCTGGATCCTTTTCTGTACGTGAGATAACAGGGAGGGAGGGAATATGAGAGAGAAGTGGGACCCAGGGCTGGCCGGCCCATCCACTAGACGAAACGTGGCGCTCTAGTCCCATCTCTAGTCCTTGTCTGTCCTCTGCTAAACTTGCTTTTCTTCTCTCTCGTCCTTCTCTCTCCTCTCGACCTCTGCTACAATGGAACCATCTCCAGGGTTCGCCATTGCAGCTTTGCTCAGTTGTTCCATGGCAACTATCCTGTCCGTGGAATAAATTTTTATTTAGAAATTTTTTCTATTCCCTAACAATTTTCTAAGCATTTATATGCATTTGAAAATGTCACAAAATTTCTCTTTTAATAACCATATAAAAGGGATAAGTGCATTAAAAGTTCTAAAACTTATTACGAAAATGCAATTAAATCCTAAAAGTTTCAAAAAGTGCAATTAAGTCCTAAAATTTATTATGAAAGTTCAATAAAGTACTAAAACTTTCAAAAGGTTCAATAAAATCCTAAAACTTGTCTTGAAAATGCAACCAAATCTTAAAACTCGTCTCGAAAGTACAACTAAGTCCTAAAACTTTTTAAAAGTGCAATCAGGACTTAGATTGAACCATTTTGATAAGTTTTAGGACTTGATTGCATTTTTGAAAGTTTTAGGACTTAATTACACTTTGTAATAGGTTTTAAGACTTAATTGTACTTTTTGAAAGTTTTAAGAGTTAATTGCATTTCCATAAGAAATTTTAGGACTTTTAATGCACTTATCCCCCATATAAAATTCTCTTTTCCATTCATCGATGGGCAGGGACTGCATGCAGCAAGAGGCATGAATAAGCGATAAAAAGAGTTTTTATGAGTAGAATTTTTTTTACTTTTTTATTTCTGTTTCAAAATTATTTATAGACTAAAGACTTGTTTCGAAAATAGAAAAATGAAATTGTATTATTAAATAGATTTTTATTTCAAATATGTTCTTAGGAACTGAAAAATAGATTTGTCTAAAAATAAAATGATTATCGCACACGCTCTTAGGCACGTCAAATTACATCAAATTTTCGAAGCTAAGCTATATTAATCACTCCAAATTAAATCAAATTTTCGATATGGGCGTCTTTGCCTATCGTCCTCGCATAAACATGTTAACTACTATAAATTGCTATCTCGAGATGCGGGGACTTTGTTTCCCTTAATGGTACTGGAAATAATAATGACATGCTTCAAGGACAAGCACTAATTGCTCGACCGCCCACATTATTAATGCGCAAAAACGCACTTTCACATAATATACATGAGATAATAGATCAGATAAGAAAAAACCAAATAAAGTTCTTAATTGGTGATTTAGATTTATTGGCTATTAAATAACATGCGAATTGATGTTCATAAATTGTTCAGGGAAGATATACTAGATCAAGTGATAATGAACTTATTTAACTACTTAATGTTATCTAATTATCATTAAAGGAAATGCAATGGAATGGAGCTTTGACGGACCCGGCAGATCCTGGGTCACCTAAAAAAAAAAAAAAGATCATTAGTCAAAATAGTCATTCCGAACTAATATACAAGTCTGATTTTCGGCTTTCCTTATATCTATTAAAGACCATGAAATTTGGATGGGCTCTCTTTTAAAAAAAAAATTATACTTTATTTATAAAGTAATAGATGCGAAGATCATTTTACAAACTTTAACTTTCTACAAAATCACAATTTCATCTTAGGTCAACAATTATTTAGTCTCCGATTTCATTTTTTTTCTATAAAACGGTCCATTGCAATTAATTTGAAAGTCAATATTATTTAAGAATCTTCAAGTCAGAAAACTTAAACATATCAAAATATTATCAAAATATAGCAAAAAATTCTTTAAAGTGCCGTAGTTTTGACATTGTAAGATAAACAATTATAATTATAGGAAATGTTAAAAAAAGTGACTTGAGAGTGATACTCTTCCAAAACGTTGCTGGGTACAATATGAACGTATACATAAATGCAGCACTGAAACGTTTTAAAAAATCTACACAAGCAAATAATGGCAAGTCTATTCAGTTTACATCAGAAATTATTTTTTTCTTACTTAAATTGCTCAAATAATTGATTAATTCCTGAAAATGTGAGTGCAATTTAATATATAGCTTCACTTGAAAGTAAATTGTGCAAGATTTAAAATCACATCACCTTAGATATGGAAGAGTCTTCTCATGATTTTCGAATTTTATAAGTTCATTGGGAGCCAATCTAACAGTAGTAGCAATGCATTCATCAATTAATTAGTTTAATTTTGTTTTGTCAAGAATGTGTGTGTGTATATTTAAATATGCAAGCACTTGAGGATAATTAGTTACTTTATATCCACATCTTAATTTACAAAAGTAAGTGGATTCATAATGATTTTCAATTTTTTTTTCCTTTTTTTCTGCACTAAATCATTGACTTTAGCTATTAATATTTTGTCTTTTGTTTGCCTTCTTCGCCAAGCATTGACTGTAGTTCCTAGAAAAATGTGTTGATTCTAAGGTACCTCCTTAAATAATTGGGCAATGCAGAGACGGATGTTCATATATATTCATATTATGAAATTTCAAAATTTTCTTTTTTTATCTTTCTTTTTGTACTACTTGCATTTTGTCTTCGTGTGGCTTCTTATCCTCGCCTAACTTTCAAATCGGTCATGTTAAATTTCTGTGAGCACGTGATTTCCAATCGTTGTTGCCTATGTAGCATCGACACGCGACACGACACGAGTGTCCGATACGACACGACACGTCGATACGTCAATTCTAAAAAATAGAGAATTCCGACACGTTACAACACGTTGTATAATAAATAAATATTTTTATTTTTAATTAATTTAATTCATATTCAGTATTTTTATTTTTCGAAATTATTTTTTAATCTCATTTATTTATTTTTTGATTAAAAAAAATCTCAATTAGAGTCCACCCCACTTTCTTCTAATTCTTTCCCTTGTCCCATGCCCCCCTCCCCAATATCTTTCTTTCCCTCCCCACCATCGTCCATTTCCCCCACCCCCAAATTTTCTTTTCTTTCCCTCCCCACCAATTTCCCTCCCCACCACTGACAGACAAGCTGTCCCTGTCTCTTCCCCTCCCCCCAAAAAAAGTGATGGCCCATCAAAAACCCTAGTTCCGCACGACCCTTCCGCTTCTCCTTCCTCGCGAGCTCTGCACGACCCACGACCCTTCCTCTTCTCCTTCCTCGCGAGCTCCACATGACCCTTCCGCTTCTCCTTCCTCGCGACAACCCTTCCTCTTCTCCTTCCTCGCCACATGACCCCCCTCTCCTCCTCCTGCACAACCCCTCCTCTTCCTCTTCCTCTCGCCTTCGGCCCTTTCTCCCTCGTAGCTGCAACCTCGTTGGATCCATTGCAGCATCACAGTGGCGGCCGTCTCTCGCCGTCACGGGCTCACCGTCGCTCGCAGCCTCTGCTCCCTCGCCTCCACCCTCCATTAGTCTGCCGGACACGCGTCGACACGCGTGTCGAGAAAAGTTGACCGCGTGTCGAAAAATCCGACACGGGTTGATTGCGTGTGCGATCATGTCCGAGCGTGTTAACGTGTCCAACACGCTCCGACACGTGTCGGACACGACACGGAAGCATGGACAACGTGCTTCATAGGTTGTTGCGACGTTAATTTATTTAGGAAAAAAACAAGACCGAAAGAGAGGCGGCTGACTGTAAGTCCATTTTCGATCCAACGGGTGACGATGATTGTCGATTAGCAGCGAACAATTGACAGCAATCATCAGCCATACGATCGCTCATAAAAGCCTTCGATGATTTTGCTGGGATGGAGACAAGCCCTCTTTAGTTTGGTTCTCCAGCTTGGTTCCATGACCTTTTAAAATCTCTACATGTCCCTCATATTTTTCTTGGATACACTACACTTCTGATATCCTTTTGTTTCTCTGTCTAGCTATTGAACTCACGGCAAGAAATTCACTTTGATTCTACAATTTAACTCGGCATGGACAACAATCAAGGAGGTCCTCAAGCAATCGCCGAGGAACATGAGATCGAGCTCATGAAGCAGCAGTTATTGCCTTCCATGTCAGAAGATATCGAGGCAGCGCTGAAATGTTTAAATGAATCGGCGGGCGGGAAGCGATGTAGCATCTTCAGAGTCCCTGAGGTGATTGGCAGAGGTATTGCCGAGGCATGTCAGCCTCGCATCGTCTCTATTGGCCCATACCATCATGGAGAATCACAGTTGGAAATGCTTCAGGGGCCTAAGTGGAGATACCTCCACACTATGTTGGGCCGAACTCAACCGCATGGTGTCCGCCTTGAAAACCTCATCGATGTAGTGGCCCCAAAAGAGAGAATGATCCGGGAGTGCTACTCGGAGAGCACCAACAATTTCAGCGGACCTGATCTCGTGAGAATGATGGTCCTCGATGGATGCTTCATCATTGAGCTCCTCCGTCAAGTAGGGAGGGCCGTACCTCGTCTGGACAGGCCCCTATTATGTAATACATATGTGAAAGCTTGTGTCATGCAAGACCTTCTACGACTTGAGAACCAGGTACCCTACTTTGTTCTTAAGGATTTGTTTGAAACGACGAATGATCCAGAGGGAACCTCGTCCTTGGCCGATCTTATCTTCAATTTCTTCAGCTGCATCGTGAAAGGACCTGGCAATGTCAGGGAAAGACGGATAAAACGGAAAGGAGTGCACTTACTCGACGAATTTCGTTTGAGCTTAATACCTTCGGATCAACAAGACAATCAAGTAGACAAGAGCTCAACTTTTCCTGTGATCAGATCTGCTTTCGAGTTGCGTCGAGTGGAGATTGGATTCAAGCAGAGGGAAGCCAGCACCTTCCTGGAGATCAAATTTGACAGAAAACGCAGAATTATTGGAATTCCGAAAATAACAGTAGATGACGATGACCTCAATTGGATCCTCCCCAATATGGTTGCTTTTGAACAGTGTTGTGGCTGCCGAAATGATAATCATGTAAGTGCCTATGCCATGTTCATGGGAAGTCTCATTCACACGGTCGATGATGTACAACTTTTGCGCAAATGTAAAGTCATCTCAAATCATGGCATGAGCAATAGGGAATTTGCACGCTTCTTCAATGACATTCGTAAGGCTGCTCCTTTCGAGCTCGTTGAAGAGAGCTATCTAGCGTCGCAATTTGCAATTTTACACGAGTCTCTTAAGTGTGAACAAGCTTACCATTGCCGGGCACAACTCCTAAATACTTTGCATGACAATCCATGGTCGGCTCTTTCGGGCTTAGCTATTGTAGTAACGCTTGTAGGCATCATTCAAACAAAGTGTATGCCGTGTTGCAATACCATTATCCCAAGTAGCGGGAAGCATATAGAGCTAGATCTTCCATATTGATTTCATTATATATATAGACTTTGTTTTTAGTGAATCTTTTGAGTTGTTGATACTTTCCTTGTGATCAGATCAATCTTGAGTATGTGGATTAGCAGTTATCATCACTAAAGTGTTGATAACTAGGAGAAAGCACAAATCGGTGATCCCATTCCGCTTGGGAATCTAGAACTTACTTTGCCCTAGGCCTAGCCACTTCCAAGTTCCATAAAACAAAGGACTGGATCGGCCAGTTAAATGGTGTTCTATAACTAATAAAACCAAAGTTATGCGACAAAAAAGGTGTCCTGGTGCAAAATCATCGTTATTTTATAGCCATGCTCAATACTTGTGTTACAAATAAATGAACCTTTCCATCCAAAAAGAGCTTAATGCATCACAAAATGCGTCTCTACCATTGTCAACCTATTCTCAAGTTGACTCTAGTATTACCTATTCTCAAGTTGTCTCTACCAAATACCAGAGTCATCACCTAGTTCACTGCAATGTAGAACCTGTTCCTCCAGCTGACTACCCTTGCGAGATAAGCCAAACGCCAAACTAGCCAACTCGCAAATCCTGCATGTGATATCCCCACGGCGTCCTGCATAAAAGAATGTTTGCATAAGTGACTACGATTGATTCCATGACTCAGAGGGAAATGATTTTTGTGGGTACGAGAAAAAAGACTTTCATCACAGATAATGTGGTCATTGGCACTTGAATCAGTTATTCATACATAATTAGAAATGGAATTAAGACAATATGAAGTACCTGAGAAACTTGCCCCTTTATTAGAAGTTTCCAACTGTCTCAATGCCCTCATGATTTGTCAGTACTGATTTTGAATAATGGATTGATTGGTATTGTGTCTAGTGACTTAATTAGTCGAAGATTCATTTTTTTCATTCTCCTTGAGTTTATCGTGCAATTTCCAACAGTGACGAGGGTATTTGCAATAATCATAATATAATTTCCCCTTTCCTTAAAAATTTCCTTTCAAGGATGATGTGGTGTTACAAGAGCCGTGAGATCCTTTAAAAGCAGGTACATTGTAGCTTGTTGAGGGCCGTTGGATTTGGTTGAAGCCATCACTAAATAATAGCCATCTGAACTAGGGAGCAAATCGTGGCCATCCATCCGAAAGGGACTGGGGCTCCCTTCTTCTTTGAAGGACGCACCAACAGCAGTAGCAAATCGTCGGGCTACTTCTCCATGGGAATCGAGGTATTGACTTGTCGGAGCAAAGCCAGCTAGGAGGCCGCCAGCCGATGTTGTTCCAGATCCGAGGCAGCAAGCCGGGCAAGAAGCCGCCAGTCACGGACAGTCTAGGTCCGAAGATGGATGGTCTAGATCCGAAAGCAACAAGGGCAATTCTCTCTTCGGTTTGTGTGTGTTCAACCATGGCTCTCCTTTGGCTCTCCTCTTAGACCGCTAGTTGATATATCCGCCCAAACGACAGCGCCGGCTCCATCGCAAGAATTTAGGACTTGAAATATGAGTAATTCTCACTCAAGATCAATGAAAAAAAGGGTTGCTTTCTCTCTTTCACGTATCGCTCTATATGATTGAAGCATTTCGTCCAGCTCCTCGTGTTGCTCTTCAACCACATCGAGCCGAGAGTCGATTGAAGCATATTGTGATGGATTGATTTTCTTGTTTCAATTCCGACATGGCTTGGGTGAGGGAGAAGATTTTGGGCCAGTCGAGTTTTCCGTACATCTCGCAAATGTTATCCCACGTTGTCCTCGAATCTTTGATTGATGGAAGTCCAAACGGTCACCTTGGGAGCAAAGGCAAGTTTCGATCCACATTCGCACGAGCTGGTTGCATCTACATTAGTGTTGGCGTGAGCGCTCGTTGGACGGAAAAGGCATAGTCCCTTTGAGGAACCGTCTCTGTCTTTCGTGACCAACGCCCACTGGAGATCTCGAGCCCAGGCAATATTCGAGTCCGGCGAGCTGCAAGGAGATGAGTCATAATTCGAGGTTGTCACTTAGAGATGTATAGAGTGGGTTGCCAAGCTCTGATCGGCCACTATTGGCTAGGACGGCAAACGGCAGAAAGCCATGCCTCAAAGTCGGAAAGGGGTTTGCCCCCATAACCTTGCGATATGGGCTCGGGTCCTAGGCCTGGACCCATCTAGCCCATCCGACGTTGAAGGGATTCTGTCCTCCTTCAGTGGGCTGGGCTCCAGGATGCGGAATCCTTCTCCAGGTTTGCCATAGGAAGCCCATGGCTGATTTGGCCCAGCTGCCCATGGGCCTTGGAATGGGAACCACTAGACTGGCGGCCACTGAACTGGGCTAGAAAAATTTCCTAGAGCAAGGGCCAGATATCAGAAGTGATTTGAGTCGTGGAACGCTCATCTTCAGCCGGATCAACCCGACCTAGATTTTGAGGTGAATTCGGGATCTCCTCTACTGAAGTATTCCCTTTGGCATTCTTGGCCATGATATGTGTAGAGATGAATTCCTACTGTGCGCTGGTTTGCTTTGCAGGCTTTTATTTGCAATAGCCAAAAATAGAAGGGAACTAAGGCAATTCATGAATGTTGCGGAAGCTAGGTTGAAGAGCTCGATACTATGTCAAAGTTCGAAGAACAGGCTAAGAATGAGATAACAACTTGTAATCTTTGTATATTTTTTGTCGTATATGTTTACATTGTATAAGCTCCTATTTGTAATACAATGGATGTCTAACTAAGGAAAATAAAGGAAGATACATCAAATCAAATCTAATCCCAAGCTGACATAATTAACCAACTCTAATCTCCTGCAATCTTGGATTAATTGATTATAATCTTCGGTCCGATCCTCTCATATCTCCAACAATGGGAATATATAATACAAGACAGAACAGCGATTCAGCAGTATGTTCAGCAAATCTAAATTACACATGTAATCATGTCAAATGGTTACCGACTCAGATTGCTCCAGGTGAACACCGCTAACAAATTTCCAAGTCGAACGATTACAGGGAGCTTTTATCACCTATGAGAGACATTTTATCAAACATATCACGTGCGTCTGAGTTTTGGTCTAGCATGCTTTGGACCAAACTCAACACCTTTTTTTTCATCATTTTTTATTCATTTCATTATATTCATTCATTTTTATTTTATCATTTAATCAATTCTCTCCTAAACTGAGCCTTTATGCGATGAGAAAAAGGGATAGTGAATGCCCACTTCCAATTTCTTTTTTTTTTTTTTTTTTTTTTTTGGTCAAAGGAGGTTTATTGAGTCAAAACGTTCTTAAATATCCAGGCTCACAGCAGGAGCGCCAAGACACGATAAGTCCCATAATGCCCAAGGGATGCGCTACCCAATTAGGAAGGAAAAGGTTAAGTACGAAGTAGAACGAGGAAATAAAGTGTTGGAAAAAAATATTAGATAATATAAAATATAAGAATTGTTATAAATTTGTTGAAAAATATGAGAAAATAAAATTAATTATCTAAGGCGTGCAAGAACTGTCTTTAAGAATAATTCTATCCCTTGGAGTACGAAACTTGGTGCACAAGGCTCTAGCAATTATTCTTCTACAATAAAATAGAAATTCTTCAGAAGGAACTAGAGCAATGTATGTGTATAACTCCAGCAAAGAAACAAAATAAGAAGAAAAAGAAAATTTCTTTGGAAATTCATTCTCTTCAAAGGTTGTGTTTTGAAATTTTTATATTCAAACGAAAAAAAAGAGCAATTAAAAAGATTGGTATAAATTTATTGATAATTAATAGATGATTGTTATGTAGCCATTACAAATTATGAAGGATTTATTAAGAAATAAATCAAGAGAAGTACATTATTAGTGCCATAAGTTGTGTACGGCGCTCACTTTGGTGCCAAAAGTTTTCGTCGGATCACTTAAGTGTCAAATCGGAGGAAAAACGATCACTTTGGTGCTACTGGCGAGAAATTCCAGCCAAAATGATTATGTGGCTTTTATATTTTTATAAAAAAACCGATAAACCCTTTAAACGACGTCATTTTCCGTCCTACTTAAGAAAACGATGTCGTTTTGCCGTCATATGTGGATGGCTTAAAAAAAATGATGCTGCATAGCTCATTTGGGATTGAAATTAGGGTTTTTTTTCGTTCATCCTCGCCGACCTAGCTTGCTCGGCCACAGTCGCTCGCCACCATGCTCAGCCACCATCGCTCGGCCAAGAAGTGATGGGAAAATAGGAGATGAGGGCGGAGGAGGAAGAGGAAGAAGGAGGGTCGAAGGTGCAGAGAGAGAGAGAAGACGAGGAGTGCGAGAGAAACAAGGATGGCGCAGATGGAGATGGTGAATTGGGCTCTGCTCAGAGAGTGGCTGGTGCTAGTGTTGTTCTTCGGGAAGAAGACGCCGCCGCCATGGCTTCTCTCTCTCTCTCTCTCTCTCTCTCTCTCAATTTGGGGATTTAGGGTTTCGACTTGGGGGTTAAAACGCCAAACGACGTCATTTTGTGATTTACATGCTGATTGTGCTCTCCGACGAGCCACATTAGCGTCAAAAATTAATAAAAAATTGCCATGTCGGATTTCCGGTCAACCGGATCGGCGTTGGCACTGAAATGATCATTTTTCAAAATTTTTGGCACTTAAGTAATTCGACGAAAACTTTTGGCACCAAAGTGAGTGCCGTACATAACTTATGACATTGATAGTATACTTCTCCCAAAATAAATCAAATGTTACAAAGCCTTCAAATGGCCTTACAAAGCCGTAATAAAATATTACAATTTTTTTTTTTTTATATTGATAGCGGATAGAAACTATTAAAAATTAATGACAGTAAAAAACCCTTATAAAATCAATAACTTTTAATATTTCAAAACTATTGATGTATTGTCGCGACCTCTTTTTTTCGGCGTCCGCGATCGGGTATGAGCGCCTAAGGAGGCTAATGGCTCGGCTGAATTTGTTAATACCCGGACTCTCCCAAGTCCACCAATTCACGACTTTAATAGTTTAAGTTTTTAACCTGCAAGTTAATTTATAAAATGAAGTCGCCACTAATCGATTTGGGGTGGGTTGAATAGAAACCCAAGCGAAGTATCGGGAGAAATACTCGCTCCTGCGCAACCAGAGAAATTAGGATCGGGGACTTGATTACACTAGTTAATCACTAATGCCCTTTCGGTACCTAATTTTGTTTAAATCCTAAGGTTTTTTTGGATGTTTGAGGGATTTCCCATGCATTTTTGGGAAGAAAAACATTTTTTGGTCTTTTTCTCTTTTTTTGGACACAAAAGGGATTTTTTTGGATTTTCGGGGTACTTTTGGAAAACTACAAGTCTTTTGGCATTTTATGAAAATTTTGGCCTTTTATGAATTTTGGCATTTTTTTATGGATTTTTGACATTTTTTGGAAAATATGAAATATTTTTTACTTTTTTATTTTTCGAAAAATAAAATATTTTTTAATATTTTAAATATTTTTTCGAAAATAAATTATTTTTACTTTTATTTTTATTTTTTGGAAAATAAAACATTTTTCAACATTTTTTAAACATTTTTTATTTTCTGGAAATTAAGAGACTTTTTAATATTTTTCGAAAATAAATTATTTTTTGATTTTTTTGAAAATAAATTATTTATTTAAAATATTATTTTATATCAAAATATTATAAAAACTGATCTGGGTTAGATCCGACCCGGGCCAGCCCCAAAACGCATACGGGCCCGCGTATTTTAATAAAGCGAAACGACGCTGTAGCCCACGCGAATAAAACCCGAATAAAACCCTAGGGGAACCGAGTCATGCGCCCGACCGGGGCTTGATCCGGTTCCCAGCCGCCTAGGCTTTGCGAAACCCTACCCTGTTTCGCGAACCACGCCCGACCCGGCTCAACCCGATGCGAGGTTACTGGCTTCTCCACTCATCCGTGGCGCTGGTGCAGGGGCTGGGGATGTCTCCGGCGGCGTGGCACTTGACGACGGCGGCAGCGGAGCATACGAAGGTGCGGCGCTTGATGACGACGGCGACGGTGCGAAGATCAATGATGGCGACATAAGGGGTCTCCTTGGTCAGAGGCTAGGGTTTCGCAAAGGGGGCGATTGGGTATTGGAAACGGTGTAGGCAGGGCTCCATCGTCACCTGCTCTCGGCTTTGACGCGGCACGATGGCACAGCTTGTGGCGACGACGGCGACCTCTGGATCTGGACGGTGTCGAGACGGCGTTTGGGGCGGCGTTGGAGATGGATCGACGGCGGCTTTTAGATCTGCTTGGCGTCGAGACGGTGTTTGGGGCGGCGTTGGAGTTGAATCGATGGCGGCCTTCAGATCTGCTTGGCGTCGAGACGGTATTTGGGGCGGCGCTGGAGCTGAATCGATGGCGGATCCGAGCCTCGACCATCCCTGCGCTTCGACTTCCCTCTTCTCTGTAGGCTCGCTTGCCTGCGGCCTCCCCCGATGTCTCTCGGGGGAATGCCGTTTGAGCTCACGATTTGCCTTTCTCTCGCTTGCTCATCAACCTCCTCCGAAGTCTCTCAGGAGGAGATTTCCAAGCTTGCGATCTTCTGGCGTGCTCTTTGCCGTCGTCGGGGGAGCCCTATTTATAGGCGAGGGGACGGCCGGTCGACGGAGCTTCGACCGCCGGTCCCCGCGTGCCAAACGGCCTCCGTCGGCCGAACCGACGTCCCATCCGCCACTTGCCCGTCCTTCGGTGCGTCGCCATCTCTCCCCATGTGCGTTGCCGTCCTTTCCTCCCCTCCGGCATCGCGCCCTCTGCGCGTGTGTTGCAGAGACGAACGGAGGAGGAAGATGACCGAAGAGGCCGGGCTTGGAGGAGGGGAAAATGGCCGTAGGGGCCCATGGCTATTTCTTTTTGTTTTGTCTGTTTCTTTTCCGTTTCTTTTCCTTTTTTTTTTTTTCATTTTCATTTTTCCTTTTTTTTTATTTATTTATTATCCGAAAAAGGAAAAAAAAATCAAGAAAATGAAAACCTAATTAATAAACTAAGCCTAAGTAAAATTAAGGCGTCAACATATATCCAACGTCAAATTCAAAGATTTTTTCTTGAGAAGTTGAAGCGTGGAGATCAACACCTTTAAAGAGAAACATTAGAATATGTATTTATTAGTTAATTCTTTGAATAGAACGTCGACGATGAGAAAAGGATAAGGTTCAAAATTACTCATCACAAAAAAAATTATGAAACATATAAATCCTGAAAAGTGGCTTTTGTGTGTTTGCTATATCACACAGAAACCACGCATGTATTTTCTACCTATATTAGAGTTTGCAATAAAAAATTACAAAGCCAACTTATATATATACCTTTTACATTTTAGGAAGATAGATTCCTGGGAATTTACAAAATATTAAACTAGATATAAAGCAACGAATTGAAAGCAACATTACAATAATGACTCTTTTTCAATGCGCACCAGTCTTGGGAGCCGGCAACTTTCTATGAATTTTGTTTAATTACAAAAACCGTGCTCTTCCTCCGAGATGTTTAGCAATGGCGCTTCTCTAAAGCGTGGAAACTTAAGACAAACCTCTAATATCAAAGCATGGGTCACGGATTTAAATCCCTACACTCCTCAATTTTCTCCTACTCGTATTCTCATCATTCTGTCTATTTTCCTTTTTCCGCAATTATCCTCTAAAATCGCTTGCCATAAATACATTGACAGTCCACTTTCTAATAGTTTAAACTTTTAGGAAAATATGGTTTGTCTCACAAAGGTTATTTTTACATACAATGACTACCAGAATATGTGAAAACGGACATTAACTGAAGCAGAAATCAGGAAAAAAAAAATAAATGAAAGAGGAAAAAAAAAAGAATTTTACTCTATCATAAAATGAAGAAAAGATGACCGGCATAGTTCTTTTTTTTTTTTTTTTTTGATACCCAGGGAACCCCTCTCCGTACCAATGTGGACGGCCCGACAGGCCCGGGGTGACGTTGAAGGTAAACCCTGGAGCGACACTAGCGAAGGATCCACCACCCCGACGTTGCGCTTAAGATCCCGTGCGGCTAGCGGGATTCGAACTCCTTCCCTTCCGCTTAGGATCATGGGAAGCTCTTATCCAGCTGGGCCACCGCAGGCGGTGATAGATGACCGGCATAGTTGATGATTCCTTTTCCGATAATAATGGAAATGGATTATTTGGTGGCTTATCCCACATACGAAGAAAGCCCGTCTTGAGCTGATTTGACTTATTCCTTCTCAGAGTAAATTTTTTTTGCCTCCCCACCTAAAATATCGCTGAGACCGATCGAATTTCACATGGGTCGAGTTCCAATTTCACCACAGTTGTCATCATCTTGTCTAAATCTGATTTTGGCTGGCAGACGACATTCCACGATGAGAAAATGATACGCTGGCAAGAAAATCCAGTCGGGGAGAGCAAGGGTACATCAGAATGGCACGTAATGTGGGTAGTACCCCCCACTAGTAAATGTGGTATAGCGATGGAGTCCTCGTGCCCCCGTCGAGAGGAACCAAAATCCATTACTTCATTATCCGCATGTAATTTTACATTTCTTTCACTCAAAACAGTGTGGCTTTGGCGAAGGCTTTTCATATTGAGGATGCATCTGACTTGACCTTGAACATATGAAAGTTAATTCTAACAAGTCCTGTGTCGTTCTTTCTAATTTGTGTTTGTGCAACAGAGCAAAGACAATCCACTAGGAGTCATCAAGGCAGAAAAGCAGTGCGCCCAAGCTCTGCTGAACCAAGTGAGCCTGAACTCCTTGCCGGTCTATGGTGAGGCGGGCAAGGCTCCACCTCACCCGAGGCCAAATCCAGTGATGGCAAGGCTTGAGCTTGCCTAGTCGAGCTCACTAGCCTTGGTGGAGCTTGGGCTCACATGGATCAACCGAGCCTCAAGCTTGTCGATCCGAGTCTTGGTTAGTCACTAGGCAATTGGCCATCACTGGGGCATGCGACGGTGGGAAGGAGAAAAAAAAAAAAAGAAAAAGAAAAAAAAAAAAAAAGAAAAATTTTAAAATAATACAAATTAAATTTTTAAAAATAAAAAAATTCAAATTCAAATTTTAAAAAATATATAACAATTAAGATTAAAAAAATTTAGTCGATAAAAAAAATAAAATTCAATTTTTTTAGTAGTTTTTCCCAAAAAAATCAAATCAAACACCGAACAGTGAAAAATATTTCAGGTTTTAGTCGAATATCGAAAAATATAGTCATTTTTTTTAAAAAAAAATAACTTTTTGGAAAACATTTTTTGGAAATGTTGAATTTTTCGCGAAACAAACAGAGCCTAAAACTTCACTCAGCCATGCTATGTTTGGGGTCAAAACATCTATTATGTGTCGACGAAAATTATACGAATAGCAACTTACTATAGTTATCTGAGCAGCAATCTCATCCCATGCGATAAAATTTGTAATGTCATATCTTCGCGAAACTTTGATTTGAGGGAGCTTATAGTCAAAAGAAAGCTCCTCTAAGATTGTACCATGGACGCAAAGCTAAAGTGTTGCAATTCGCAAGCTTGGGAAAAAAGTAATTGTTAGCTGGGTTCACTCCTATGTGAAGGAAGCCTAATAAGTTGCAAGCCCAAAAAAGAGCTTGAGCCCATATGATAAGTCATATGGAGAAATAGGGTTTTTCACTATCATTAAAAGTGGTAGCTGCAAAAGACATAGTAACAAGAGAAAAAAAGAAAGCAGAAAATATGGGGTTTGAGCAAAGTTTGATTTATATCAAACTGGCATCAAAGGTCGATTCGTGGTCCATTTGAGCTGAAATTTTGTCAGCATGTTCATGGCACAATGTACTTGAATCTGAATGGCTTGATTTTCGTTTAAAGCTCCCTACATCAAGTTTTTCGTGGATTGATAAAAACTTGTGCTTTTTATCAGATTTATTCTTGATCTCTTATCAAATTCATGTGTATTGCAAAGAATTATGTTCTTGAAGTCTTTGCTGCTATGTACCTCTAGTATTTGCTATAGATGAACATCGTTCACCCCATTTTGTTGATAGTGAAGATTTTTGGATGGCTCCGGTCTCGTGATTTTTGATCTCCTCATATTGAGGAAGTTTTCTACGTAAAAAATCGTCTTCTATTTGCGTGCTTGGTATTTGTTTTACTCTACTATATCGATTTCTATTAGGTTTACATAAGAGGAGAGATTATTTTATTCCGCTGTGCTAATTCGATATTATTCGAATTGTTACCATTCTCCCATTAGTAATTGCTTGGGATTTTGACTGATTCAATTTAAGCTCCTCGGACTAGTTAAATTCTAGTTGGTTCACGCCAAAACGAAGGGATTCTCGAGAAATTCCTTAATTATTGTCCAGCGGAAACAATTTCCATTAAAAATGTCATCTCATCCTCAAATCTTGTTTCCGCATTCTATTATGAGAGATACATATTCTTTCTTTCTCAATTTTGTTATAACTGTGGATCTTTTCCGGTTCAGATAAAGTCATTCACATAATTACATGGCGGAAGAAATTGTATATGTGAAGAAAATCAGTCTGAAGTATTTTTGTATGGTAAAATTCATTAGATAAAGTAAGATTGGGTTATTGATTACTCGTCATTTTCTTTGTTTGAATAGATGGTCAAATTGGAGATTCATTTTGTCTTGTGCTTGCTTTTCTTCATCTTCATGCAAGGAATACGAATTTCATTTTCCAAGGAAAGGAGCAAGGCAAGAATAAAGAGAAAAAAGGAAGAAACCAAAGGGAAATGCACTCGGGAGTCCATTGGCTACGATAAAACTTCTCGGGATTGTCTACTTCTGGCATCAAGAAAAGAATAATGCGGGGAGAGAATCCGGATTTTTCCAACAAAAGGAGCAAGGCAAGAATAAAGTGAGAAAAGGAAGAAACCAAAGGAAATTGCACTCAGATTGGGTACGGTAAAACTTCTAGAGCTTGTCTATTTCTGACACCAAGATAAGAATAATGCAGAAGAGAGAATTATGTAAATTTTATATAATACTATATTATGATGTAGAGTGACTGGCCTTATTTATAAGCATTATGAAATGACTATATTACATAATAATATATTATGATATCAATTATAATTAATCAGAAATATGGGAAGATATTTGCATAATCCCAAAAGATATGAAGAATCGAGATTTATGGAAAATCTCCAATATATATAACGTCCCTCAAATTCCTCTAGATATAGCGATTAAAAATATTGAAAATGTGGTAAAATGTGTTGTGTGAATTCAACTTACATTTTGTCTTTCCGGAGGCTTATTGTCCTCGTTCTTCCTTAATATACAAACTTTTCAAACCTTTCTTAATATACAACTAACACTAGATAATTTATTTATTATTTTTAAAATTTCTATGAGAATGGGTTTTCCAATCGTCGTAGCAAATATAATCTATTTAGAAGAAAAAGAAGACCAAAAAGGGCCGCCTGACAATAGTTCATATTTGATCTCACGATTGATGACGATCGATCAATCAGCAGGTGACATAGTCATCGTCGGCCATCCAACGGCTCATACGGTCGTCCGCAACTTTGCCGCATGTGAGACGAGCCCTCTTTAGTTTTCAATTATTAAACTCAGAAATAAACTAGACCATGTAACATATGACCGTCACCAGGACTTGCCGCTCAGCTTGGTCCCATGACCTTTTAAAATCTCTACATGTCCCTCACATTTTTCACGGTTGCACTACACTTCTCGTGTCCTTTCAATTCTCTCTCTAGCTATTGAAATCCCAGCAAGAAATTCACCTTGATTCTACAATTTAACTCGGCATGGACAACAATCAAGGAGGTCGTCAAGCAACCGCTGAGGAACATGGGATCGAGCTCATGAAGCAGCAGTTATTGCTTTCCATGTCAAAAGATATTGTGGCAGTATTGAAATGTTCGAATGAATGGGCAGGAAAAAGCAGATGTAGCATCTTCAGAGTCCCTCAAGCAATTGCCGGAGGCATTGCTGCAACATGCCAGCCTCACATCGTCTCTATTGGCCCATACCATCATGGAGAATCGAAGTTGCAGATGTTTAAGGAGCTCAAGTTGAGATACCTCCACACTATGTTGGGCCGAACTCATCCGCATGGTGTCTGCCTTGGGAAACTCATCGATGTAGTGGCACAAAAAGAGCAAATGATCCGACAGTGCTACTCGGAGAGCACCCGCGATTTCAGCGGGCCTGATCTTGTGGAAATGATGATTCTCGATGGATGCTTCATCATTGAGCTCTTCCGTCGAATAGAGGCAGACGAATCATGGAATCCCGGGCCCCCATTAGATAATGCATACAAGATCGCTTCTGTTATGCAGGACCTCCTACTACTTGAGAACCAGATCCCCTACTTTGTTCTCGAGGATTTGTTTGAAACGACGAATGTTCCAAAAATAACATTGTCCTTGGCCGATCTTACCCTCGAAGTATTGGCCGGTTTCATGAGAGGATGTGGCAATCTCAGGAAAAGTGGGATCAATCTGAGAGGAGTGCACTTACTCGACTTATTTCGTTTGAGTTTAATACCTTCGGACCTACAAGACAATACAGTAGACGAGAACTCATCTTTTGCTATGATCAAATCTGCTTCCGAGTTGCGTCAAGTGGGAATCGGATTCAAGCAGAGGGAAGCCAGCACCTTCCTGGAGATCAAATTTGACAGAAAACGCAGAACCATTGAAATTCCGAGAATAACGTTACATGATGACGACATCAAATGGATCCTCCCCAATATGATTGCTTTTGAACAGTGTCGTCTCGAAACTCTTGGGCCTGTAAGTGCCTATGCCATGTTCATGGGATGTCTCATTCACACAGTTGATGATGTACAACTTTTGCGTAACTGTGAAGTCATCTCAAATCACGGTATGAGCAATGCAGAATTTGCACACTTCATTGATCACCTCCGTAAGGCTACTAATTTCGATGTCAAAGGGACCTATCTAGAGTCACAGTTTGCAAATTTAAACGAGTATCTTAAGCATAAATGGGTTCACTATTGCTGGGCACAACTTCTAAATGTTTTTCGTGACAACCCATGGTCAGCTATTTCGGGCTTAGCTGTTGTAGTGATGCTTGCAGGCATCATTCAAACAGTGTATGCTGTGTTGCGGTACTATTATCCCAAGTAGCAAGAAGCATATAGAAGCTGTGTCTTCCAATTTCATTCCATATATATAAACTATGTTTTTAGTGAATCTTTTGAGTTGTTGATACTTTCCTTGTGACCAAATCAATCTTGAGTATGTGGATTAATAGCTATGATGACTAAAGTGGTGATCATTAAGGGAGATCACAAACCGGTGATCCCATTCCGCTCGGGAATCCAGAGCTTACTCCACCCTAGGCCTAGCCACTACCGAGTTCCATGGAACTAAGGACCGGATTAGCTGGTTAAATGGTGTTCTACAACTAATAAAACCAAAGTTACACGACTGAAAAGGTGTGCTAGTGCAAAACCATCATTATTTTACTAGCTATGCTAAATACTTGCATTACAAATAAATGAACCTTTCCACCCAAAAAGAGCCCAATGCATCGTAAAATGCATCTCTACCATTGTCAACCTATTCTCGAGTTGTCTCTTTCAAATACTAGAGTCGTCGCCCAGTTCACTATAATGTAGAACCTATTTCTCTAGCTGACTACCGTCATGAGATAAGCCAAACGCCAAACCAGCTAGTTCATGAATCCTGCATGTGATATCCCCTTTGCGTCTTGCATAAAAAAATGTTTGCATAGGTGACGACGATTGATTCCATGAATCAGAGAGTGCAAGGTATTGGGAAAGAAAATCGTAAGTGTCGCATGGTAGCACGTTATGCACCTTAGAATGGCATAAATCGACGAGCACCTTGTAACACCCAACAAAAGCTATGCTTCCCAAATGCCTATACATGAATGGGTCTCCTAGAGGTATGTCTTTCGAGCAAAATGCCTTCCCTCCATTTTACTTCCCTATCCTACGAAACAGCTCCTCCAAGAATTTCCCTTCCCTTTCCACGACTTGTTTCAGAAATCAGCATTCATAATATTTCCGAGGAAAGAAACCCTTTATGCGATGAGAAAGAGATAGTGAATGGGCAATTCCAGTTTCAAATGAAAGGATTCATGCCACATCTAGTACAAAGTAGAGCAAGGAGATAAAGTTGAAGATTGTTGATCAAATGAAGAGCTACAGTGAGACATCTTTAAAGGAATTAGACAGGGTGACTGAATCTGAGCTAAAGCAGGAAGCACCGGCCTCCCTGTCCGTTCAAGAAAACCCGCACGGTCCCCTAGTGCAAACACATCTTCCACTGAAGGTACCTCAACCATTCATCAACCCTGATCCTGAAACAGTTGAGAGGACAAATCATTCAATTGGAAGGTGGTGGAATGCTAAAATGAGATTGTCACAGAGTTCTTATCATGAAATTGCTATTGCAGATTTAGATGACAGAGGAGAGAATAAATTTTATTTCCACACCTTCCACCAGGGGATTTGGGAAGGTCAAGTGACTTGATAAACTCTGAGGGTCCAACGCTGGTGGACTAGACCAGGAGGCCTTATGGAACATCTATACCATCACTCAGTACAATTTTCTTCACATGCACCTCTTTCACCACACCTCTTTTAAGACAAACGCCGGACTAGCATCAAAAGCATTAAATCAGCGCCAAAATGAACTGTTAGACAAGATCACAGTAACTTGAGAAAATTAATCAGCTAACCCTTGTTAGATGATTCATCACATACTGCCGTAAGCCAACATCAAATGATGATAGGATTTCGTTTTCCTATTAAAGGGTGGTACGTGTCAGAAAATGTTATATACATTTTTCCAAACTGATGCTAGCATCTGTACGTAAGTGTGTATGAGTACCTCGATAAGGGTGACTTGAATGTAATCCTTAACATGAGGAAAATGTTCACAGACGTCTTTCATGATAAAATCGCTTAATTCACCATTGAACTCCACCCCAGTTGGTCCACCTCCAATGACGACACAATGGAAAAGGCGTTTCCTCTCTTCTTGTGATAAGCCTATGAGATACAGAGAAGGAATCACTCCCCCAATTTCCATTGAAGCCGTAAAATCTCGCGGATCATTAATTATAGTGAATGTGGAGGCAAAAACAATGAGCATCTTCTTCTATTCCTAAGACTTTGGAATGATGCTCTGTAAGTACAATACGTATGGTTGGAGAGTCGAGGTACCTAGATTTTCAGAGAGCATGAGGTTCAACAAAAGCTTCTTCCTGTTTTCTTGGACATGATTCACCTCCCGAAGGAAGTAGCCGTGTTCCTTAACACCCTTAACACTGAAAGTCAAGGGCTCGGCTCCAGCTGCAATGACCAGCTTGTCGTATGCGACTTTAAACCAGTAAGGCTCTTGAGGCAGTCCCCCATTGCCAAACGTTTCACATTAAACTTGGTCAATAGGCAACGAGATTTAGCAAAAGAGACGCACAAAAAGGGAATATGGCAGATTTGCAGCGCCTAGTGTTATTTGACATGTCTTACTGGTGCATCTTTGGTTCCATCACATTGGAGAAATGAAATTTAACCTTATCTCACTATGTAGTATGTACCTAAAATACTTTTCAACATGTCCGACAGTGTGGACAATGCATGTTGATTTATGTTAGTTAATTTGACTTGCCAGATAATCACACACGGAATTTATAGTCAGGACCTCGACACAAATGCAAAAGTGTGGGCAATCCATGTCAATGTTTGTCGCACGGTATATTGTAAATTTCTGATGTTTGTTCATTGCTATTTGAAGAAGACGGAGGAAAATTCCAGTCAATCAACACATGCAAATTGAAAAGGAACTGATCACGTCTTTGGAGGAAAATGCATATGAGCATCGAAATCAACATACAATAGCCAAATATTCAACTTGCTTCATGCTTTGCAGTGTCAATTCCAGTGCAGGAAGCCAAAAGGAAGTACGAATTGGGAGTTGCAGAAAGAGCAGGCTGTATCCGGCTCACAGGCTCAGCAACCGAACGGATCTCCAAAGTTCCGACACAAGCTGACGGAAGAAGGGGGGTGAAAACCATGTGATTTCGGGGTGAAATGCACACAATATCATACATGTTCATATCAAGCCCCTTCATAAATCGGCAAGCTGCCCAACCGGTACCAAGAACAACCACCCTCGGCTTTTCTCCAGGTTTAGTCGGTTCAAGACCCGGATATCTGTCGCTCTCATATTCAGAATTAGACTCCGCCAATGCCCTCTCAGCGACAGGAAATTGACCATGTGGGGTTGTCCTAATTCCTCTGCTCCAGTTACTAGCATAATTTAACTTACTCGATGGTAAGCGGTCGAAAAAATCACTTCTCGTGGGGACAATTTCAAAAGAAGAAAAGGAAAATGAATCCGCGAGTACTCCTCTAAAAGTCTCTTCTTTTCTATCTCTAAAGCTCCCAATAGCACTTCCTGCTCTTCTCAGGTTGCCCTGAACAATTCTTGCAAATGCCATAGAGTACAACAATGATACTTCAGCAAGTCAATAGCGTGGATCCTTAGGCCTATTTATGAAGTTGCACCCGAGAAAAAAGAGCGGCTTGGGCTTAAACTATAAGAAAAGCAGAAATCATCGTAGCTTGGCCCCTCTTGGAGACCCCGTATGGATTACGACTTGTGTCAACCGGTCAAAAACTTTTGAAACGAAGACCCACGTGTTCTTGAAGCACATCACAGGACAAAGAAGCATATCTGATTGCTTTTAATCGAACAAAAGCAAAAATCAATGGATAAATGAATAAAAGTAATAAAGGTGCAAAAAGAGAGAGATTTCCGGCCCATCCCCCGATACTTTACCTAATTTTTTTTTTTGAACTAAAAAACAAAAATGCATTACTAGGAAACATTTAAAGCAATGGTAGTAGCATCAGCACACAACAAATCCAAAAGAGTAGACGGGGGGTTACTAACCCAATTCCTAGGGAGACAACCCATTCGTTGGGCTCTGGCAAGTCAGTCTGCCACCTTGTTCGTATTTCGACTACAATGGGCTAAAGAAAGGCCCGACATCTCAGCTAGTTTGCGCTTGGCCCGGTCCAGTAAAGGCCGAATCTCCCAACTCAGAGTATCTGAAGAGAAAATCCCATTTACCAGCGTATTACAATCAAAGTAGATATGCATCACTTTTTTAGATCTAATCGGGCTCAGCTTCGAGGAAATAAATTTTAGGGTTTCGACCAAAGCTATTGCCTCTGCTTGCTCCATCGATATACTTTACCTAATAACTTGGGATTATTTTATGTACAAATATTAGCCGTATTCGGCAGATTTAAAAGTACTGCCATTGCAGAATAAAGTTTATGCTCTTTAAATTAAAAAAATAATAAAGAAATATTTTTTATTAGTGTTTTAATTTATTCATGTTGTGCTATCCTCTATTTTGTTGGCAATTAATATTGCAAAAACTATGGACTTATAAACATTTAAAGTATTATTCACAACTCGAACAATACCCTAACAATACCCGAACAATAAGGTAAATCACGCATAAGATGAGGAAGATGGTGCATTATTTTGCCTTGCATAATTAATTTCTATAATGTACGATGACATCATTTTACAGATTAAACTTGAAGCGACGTAAATAGATTAAATTTCTTATCTAATCAATCATGGTAGAAATCACTAATTAATTCAGGCATGTGTCTTATGAAACAGTAATTAAGCTAATTATGCTCAAAAGATAGGTATCGGATGCTAGTAAGGCAACGCGTGGGAAAAATAATATATCTAATGTAGCATTAATTATCAGTGAGAAACATGAGCTTACTGTTATTATTTAGGAAAATAATCTTGTAGTGGGTTATGTAAGCACTTGGGGATTTACTAAGGATGAGATAAGATGGCAACCAGTTAGAAAATGTCAAATCAGAAAAGTCCAAAAGAGATGGGCCTCACTTCAAGTGTAACGAAATTGAAGGGCATATCAGAAAATATCCTCTCTATATAACAACTTTGTCATTACCCAGATTAGCCAAAGTGTAGCTGCCTCATAGCTTTAACATATAGCTCTCTCTTCTCAAACCTTCCAACCAGCTTTTCTATTTGAAAGCATTTAGCTTCGTTCTTCAGAGGATCGATTAGCTGTATTCGGCAGATTTAAAAGTACTGCCATCGCAGAATAAAGTTTATGCTCCTCAAAGTAAAAAAAATAAAGAAAAATTATTTATAAGTGTTTTTATTCATTCATGTTGTGCTATCCTCTATTTTGTTGGCAATTAATATCGCAAAAACTCTGGATTTATAAACATTTAAAGCATTATTCACAACTCGAACAATACTTGAACAATAAAGTAAATCACACATAACGTAAGGAAGATGATGCAATATTTTGCCTTGCACAATTAATTTCTATAACGTACGATGACATGATGTTACCAATTAAACTAGCAGCGACGTAAATAGATTAAATTTCTTATCTAATCAATCATGCTAGAAATCACTAATCAATTCAGGCATGTTTCTTATGTAATAGTAGTTAAGCTAATTATGCTCAAAAGATAGGTATCGAATGATAGTAGAGCAACGCGAGGGGAAAGTGATGTGTCTAATGTAGCATTAATTATCAACGAGAAACATGAGCTTAATGTTATTATTTAGGAAAATAATTGCGTAGTGGGTTATGTAAGCACTTAGATTTACAAAGGATAAGATAAGATAAGATGGCAATTAGTTAGAAAGTGTCAAATCAGAAAAGTTGATGGGCCTCACTTCAAGTATAACGAAATTGAAGGGCATATCAGAAAATATCCTCTCTATATAACAACTTTGTCATTACCCAGATTAGCCAAAGTGTAGCAGCCTCATAGCTTTAACATATAGCTCTCTCTTCTTCAACCTTCCAGCCGGCTTTTCTATTTGAAAGCATTTAGCTTCGTTCTTCAGAGGATCAATTAAGCACCAAGAAGAAGAAGAAGAAGAAGAAGAAAGAGGGAGATAGCAGTTTCGAGGAGCGGCAAGATCAATGGCGGACGTTTGTCGCAGAGGGTTTCGAGCGTCCGATCCCAAGGCGAGGCCAAGTGAAGCTGGCGATTGTCGTGGAGTTGGCTCGTTTGTTTGCCTTCATCTTCTCTCTCAATCTCAGAAACAGATGTGCTAGTTCTCATTGAGAGAGAAAGAGATGTTCCTGTAATCAGCAAAGCATTAGGAGGAGCGGTATGCTGTTGTAATTAAGAGGTTCTTGAATTATTGGTATTATTTTTTTTTGGTCAGTAAGAGGTTCTTGAATTTGCAGAGTGAACAATTTTGTGCATACTTGATCGGATTCTTCTTATTCTTTTTTTCTATGACCATTTATTCGCTTCTTTAAATCTGTTTTTTTGTCGGAAATATAATTAGGGATAATTACCCAAAAAGTCCTAAACCTATTGCCCATCTACCAATTCAGTCCTAAACTTTTTTTTTTTTTTTGGCCAATTTAGTCCTAAACCTTTTGTTTTTGTTCCAGTTCAGTCCATCCGGCCAAAATTGGCCGGCCGGCGCTGACGTGGACGTCGATCGGGGACAATCGGCTGGTGAACGCTGACGTGGCAATTTTTAAAATATTTTAAAATATTTTTTCAATTTTTTAAATATTTTTTGAATTTTTTATTTCTTTTTTTTTTTTTTTTTTTTCTCCATCTCCTTCCTCTGGCCGGCTGGCGCCGGCCGGAGGCGAGGGTCGGCGAGGGCAGTCTCGCCGGCCACTGGCGAGGCTCGCCCCCGCCGACCGAAGGCGAGGGCCGGCGAGGGCGAGGCCTCGTCAAATCCGGCGAGGTCGGCCTCGCCGGCCACCGGGCGAGGCGAGGCCCCGCCAGATCCGGCGAGGGCCGACCTTGCCGGCCACCGGCGAGGGCGAGGCCTCGCCAAATCCGGCGAGCTCGGCCCTCGCCCGATTCGGCGGGGCCTCGCCCTAGCAGGGCGAGTCTAGGGGGCGAGGGAGGGTTTGCGGAGGGCGGGCGGATGGCGTTGCTGGACCAGACGGTGGAGGCGGGGTTGGCGCTGCTAGGGTTCTCGTCATCGGCGGAGGAAGGCGGTGCAAGGTCCCGTACAGTCCGCCCAACATCTCTCTCTCTCTCCTCTCTCTCTCTAGGGCCGCGGGCGCTGCTCTGCGAGATCAAATGCCACCCGCCTGCCCTCCGCAAGCCCTCCCTCGCCCCCAAGACTCACCCTCGCCAATGGCCGGCGAGGCTGACCTCGCCAGATCTGGCGAGAGGGGCTCGCCGTCGGTCGCCCGCGGGGCGAGCCCTGGCGAGGAGGCCTCGCCCCGCCGGATCCCCTCAGTCCGGTGACCGACGGCGAGCCCCTCTCGCCGGATCCGGCGAGGGCTCGCCTCGCGGTCGCCGCTCAAGGCGAGCCCTCGCCAGATCCGGCGAGAGGGGCTCGCCGTCGGTCGCCCGCGGGCGAGCCCTGGCGAGGAGGCCTCGCCCCGCCGGATCCCCTTAGTCCGGTGACCGGCCAGCCCGGCTGGCCGGTCGCGGAGCCAAAGGAAGGAGGGAGGGAGGGAGGGAGGGAGGAAGGAAGGAAGGAAAAAAATAAAAAATTTTAAAAAACTAATAAAAAATTTTTTATAAGCAAAACGTCGTCGTTTTGCATGTCCGGCGTCCATGTCAGCGCCGGCAACGCCGGCCGGCGCTGATTGAGATTCCACGTCAGATTATTCCGATTGAAGGTTGCCGGAAGGACTGAACGGGCAAAAATAGAAACGGTTTAGGACTGAATTGGCCAAAAAAAAAGGTTTAGGACTGAATTGGCAGATGGGCAATAGGTTTAGGACTTTTTGGGTAATTATCCCAATATAATTAAGGCAGACTAAATTCAATTTTAGTTTGTTGTAGGTCTTTTGGAGATGTGAGAGGTCGAGAGTTTGAACCCTACTTGTGGAAATTTTGGGTTGGGATCCATCGGTAAAACCAACATAAGGCAAACGAAAAAACGAAACTATCTGAGGTAGCTATAGTTGTATTGTATAATCTCTAAATGAGGGGAAAAAAAGGGATGTATTGTGTAATGTTATAACGCATTTGTCATGCACTTTATCCTAAGGAAAAATATTTTATGCATTAGCTATACTATTAATATGAAGTAAACCATCGTATAATATTCCTAAGATGGTATGTATCTTATATATACTTCTTAGTTGATCTTTCAGACTCATTTGTTAGGATCTCGAAAGGTAGAAAACATATTTTCTTAAAGTAACAATCCCTTAATGGTTGGTTGAAGTAATTTCTTGAAAGCATGTTTAGTTGTGTAGTGCTTATCGAACTTCTATTAGAAAATTTAATATTACTGCGGTGATAATCAAATACTCAAAAATTTATTATCAAATTTCAAATCAAAGTTTATCAATTTCGGTGCAACTATAGGGACTCGTTGGATACAAATTTTGCTCTCCATTACAAGACATAACACAACAAGACACAATTGCAGCGAAGTCTCTGAAGCAAACGCAATTTGATCAATGCTCTAGCTGTCCCATGCGAGTGGGTAACATCTATATCCTTTAGGATGCCTGACCCCTTATCTTCTTTGCTATCTCATCAGATGTCACACCCGTACCCCATCTAATGAAGCCCTACTCAAAGACAGATTGAGACATGCAAGCCAGCTAAATAGGATCATGATTGGAGAGAACTTGATATGCCATCTTTTTCTTTTGTTCGAAATATGCCATTTTTGACTTATGATAATATTATAAAATGGGACAAAATACAAGACAATATTCGAATCTTAAATTAGATCTTACATTTGACACGCCTCTCTAAAATGCAGCCTCGTCATTGGACGACGCCCCCATATCATGATGCTTTCAAAATGATCAAAATAAAAATAAAAATAGACAACTAATAAAACCACTTGCTCTTGAAGCACTTATCAAGACAAGGACCGGCATCCCATAAATTATATTTTATCGAAATAATATATACAAAGTTCCATATAAATTCTCCAGCCTTGTTTGATTCCATTTCGGAAAAAATATCTTTAAAAAAATAACAATACTTTTGAATTAAAGAAATTTTCTGAAATGAAAATAATATTTGGTAAATTATAATTTTAAGTGCATTTGATAAAAATTACATTTTGTAAATGATTTTTGCTAATTTTTAAAAAAGTTTTTAATACTTTTTGTTGGAGGTCGCGTGACCCCTCAAGTGGTGGTCCGACCCGAGCTTCTTCGTCCAAACCCATGGAGAAAATGAAGAAGATGAATATTTAATGAAGACCAAGACTTGTGTTTGAAGAATGCAACTTCTCAGAGGACTTCTAGACCTACTTTGGCTAAAAATCTTTAGAGTTATTTTGAAATGTAATTGTATTTCTCCAAAGTTAAGCAAATGATGTTATTTACATCTAGCCAAAAGACTTTACAATCCCAATGCTCATTTGAAATCTATACTTGGCATGGACAGGGGTCGAGGAGTCTTGAAGCAACCGTCAGCGAACATGGGATTGAGCTCATGAAGTAGAACTTACTGCTTTCCGTATCAGTGAATATTGAGGTAGCACCGAAATCAGCAGACGGAAGCAGGTGTACCATCTTTAGAGTCCTCGAGAACTCGCCGGAGGATTTGCATGGGCGTGCGGGCCTCTCACGTTGTCTCTATTGGCCCGTGCCACAATAGAGAGTCGCAGTCGTAGGTGTTTCATGGGCCCGAGTGGAGATTTCTCTACATTATGCTGGACCGAATTAAACCGTACAGTATCCGCCTCAAAAACTTTATCGATTTTTAGTGGCACAACAAGAGAAAATGATATGGCAGTGCTACTCGGACAGCACCTACAATTTCAGCTGATGTGACCTTGTGGAAATGATAGTCTCAACGGATGCTTCATTGTCGAGCCCTTCAGTCAAATTGCAAAATACAGCTCGACAAGACTATTCATGAATTCATTCATGATTGCTTGGCTTGCATGAGATATGTATGACAGGAGAATCAAGTACCTCATTCAGTTCTTGAAAATTTGAGGTAGGGAATGTTCCAAAAGTAACCAAGTCCGTGGCCGATCTTGCCTTCAATTTCTTCGAAGTGTTTTTGATCTTCCTAACAATGGCAAGAAAATAGGGTGCCTCTAAAAGGAGTTCATTTGCTAGATACATATAGTCTGACGTTAATGTTTTGGAAGTCAGTTATCTAGCAGACGGCGCTCGTGTTATGCTGTTATCATATATGTTTACGAGCTCGTGGGAATTGAATCCAAGCCCAGGCAAGCCAAGACCTTTCTGGGAGCACGTTTGACAGCGAACGCAATTCAGGAAGGTCCTAGCTTGCCTAAGATTGAATCTAATTCTCACTTCATGGAGATTGGAAAGAGATCTGATAACAGCATAAGATGAGCTCTCGTTTATTCGGTAACTCAGTTGTTGCTCTCAAAACACTAAGGTCAGACGAAATGTATCTAGTAAATACACTTTTTTTTAGGCACGCACTTCCCTCGCCATTGACTGGAAAATCCAAAACACCGGAAGAAACTGAAGGCAAGATCACCCACGAGCTGGTTCCTTACGGAACATTGGTCGCCGCAAACAAGTTTTTGAGAACAAAATAAGGTATTTGATTCTCTATTCGTACGAAGTCTCGTGCAAGAGAAATAATCATGAATGAGTTCATCAATAGGACTTTGTATGCATTTTGCTGCATTTTGCAACTTGACGGAAGAGCTCGACTATGAAGCATTTGTTGAGAACCGTCATTTTCGCGAGTCAATTCAGCTGAAATTGTCGGTTCCGTTTGAGTAGCAATACCGGCTCATTTTCGTCTTGGACTTTTTTTAATTTTCTTTTTCTTTTTTCTGTTTTTCCTTTTCTCTCTTCCCTCCACCGGCTGTGACGGAGGTCACCGAACTCAGATGAGGGTCAACGAGAAAAGAAAAAAAGAAAAAGGCTATAAAAAATCAAAGAAGTTGAAAAATATAGTTATAATTTTTTTGACTAACATAACCATTCTTTGATAGCCAAAGTAGTCACTAGCCGATCAAAAGCTCTTATTTGAGGAGAAAATTACCAAAAAAGTCATAAATTTATTGTAACTATGCAAATTTAGTCATAAACTTGTCTTTTACCAATTGAGTCCTAAATTTTTTGCAATTATGTCAGTTCAGTCTTTTTGACCAATATTGGCCGGTCGGCGCTTAGATGACCGTTGACCGGCACTAGCGACAATTTTTTTAATAATATTTTATTTTTCAAATTATTTTATTAATTTTTTTATATATTCTTTTTCTCCTCCCCCCTCCTTCCTTCTCCCTCCCTCTTCCTTTGGCTCCGACGACCGACCAAAAGGAAGGGCTGACTAGTCGCGAGACTGAGGTAGTCGGGTGAGTTTGCCCAGCCACTAACGAGGCAAGCCCTCACTATCCCTGGGTCTGGCGAGGGTTCGCCTTGCGATTATTCGCCCAGCCATTGGCAAGGCAATCCCTTGCTAGATTCAACGAGGGGGGCCTTGCCGTTGCTAGGTCTAGTGAGACGAGCCCTCGTTGGATTCGGCGAGGGCTTGCATCATCAGTGGCTGGGCGAGCTTGCACGACTACCTTAGTCCGACGACTAGCCATCCCTTCCCTTTGGCCGGTCATCGGAGCCAAAGGAAGAAGGAGGGAGGAGGAAAAAAAAGAAGGAAAAAAATATATTATTAAAACAATTGTTGTCGGTGCCAGTCAACAATCAGCCAATTTTGGTTGGAATGACTGAACTAGAACATTACAAAAGATTTATGACTTCATTGACTAAAAAAATAAGTTTAAGACTGAATCAATAGGTTTAAGACATTTTTGGTAATTTTCTCATTATTTGAGATAAATTTGACATTTCAAATCCTTATTTGAAACAATTTACTTCACCCATTATTTAAAAAAAAAAATGATGGCATTTGAGACTAATTTTAAAGTATTCGCACAATGTGCATCTAATAATTCATTTGTTAATTAACAATTGAAAAGGCAAGATAGATTGTCACAAGCATATTACAAGTATTGTTAGATTTAACTGAGTGTATTAATTACCGTACGTCAACGCTCCTGTATTATTGTCACAGGCAAATTCAGTAGGGCCTAATTCCCGTAAGAGAGTTTGATCGGAACTAAGCCAAGCTTGATCGGTACTTTTCTATGCGCGCATCTCTCTCCTTTTGAGGATCTCTCCCTCGCGACCGATCTGGAGACGCATTCAGGAAAAAGCAGAAAGTTGGACAGGTTCTATAATGCGAGAGAAAGGTCAAAGGCATAGGGGGGAAAAAAAATCAGACGCGTCTCAACAAAAGACATGTCTGCGACCCAAAAAAAAAAAAAAAAACAAAACAAAACACATGTCGACATGTCAATTCCCAAGGTAGTCACAATAATCGAAATGTCGACATTTTCCTGACTTTTGCAAAAGGGAAATGGAGGATTGGAGTGCTTAAAACGGCAGAAAAACGGGGTTAAAAAAGAAAAGAAAAAAGAAATGGAGTTGCTCAAAACAGCACGACTTGCTAGATGTGGATCCCACTGAAGATATCACGGAGGTGATTATGGGGGGAGAATGACACGGTGTGAGTTGATTGAGGCAATCAGATAAATTCTAGTACAATACCGGTTATCCAATGTAGTGGTGGTGGATGATGTACAAGAAGCACTCGTGCTCTCCACGGCTGTCCCTAAAGTTTCGCATGTTCGGACAAGAACGGCTTTTTTAGTTGTATCTCCGCAGAGTATGGAACCAAATTTTCCACCTTACAATTAAAGTAGACTTTTTGCATGCCTTATGCAGTTCGGCTATCACAAGCAAGACTCTATATATATTCATGTCCAGCGCAGGTATCTTATCATCCACTTCTTAGTATTACACTGAGAAACACACTCGCACTTACAATTGTGCAATGGCATTTTCTCTCAAGAGCGAATTCATCGTTGCCCTTGCTCTAATTCTTAACGCTTGGGCATGGCATGCCACTTCAGTCCGCACATTGCATGAATCCAACATTGCCGAGCAGCACGAGCAATGGATGGCCAAATATGGTCGGACATACAAGGACCAAGAGGAGAAGGAGAAACGCCGGGCGATTTTCAAGAAACACTTGCAGTTCATTGAGGATTTCAATGCATCCGGGAATCGGACTTTCAAGTTAGGCATCAATCAATTCTCGGACTTGACTGATGACGAATTCATTCAGAGCCACACGGGATACTTGGCGTCCAAGCAAGTGAAGTCGCATAGAAATGCGTCATTGAGC
The DNA here is from genome assembly GCA_014182555.1 of Eucalyptus erythrocorys. Lineage (NCBI taxonomy): Eukaryota > Viridiplantae > Streptophyta > Magnoliopsida > Myrtales > Myrtaceae > Eucalyptus > Eucalyptus erythrocorys. The sequence goes on from CM024601.1 coordinate 37,657,415, forward strand.
CAACAATATCCGAGTGGGGATGTTCCTGAGAGCATCGATTGGGTGAAGAAAGGCGCCACAAATCCAATCAAGGACCAAGGCCAATGTGGTAAGAATCTAAACGTCCTGTATGCATCCGATTGTGATATCAAGTTTGACTTCTATTTAGAAATAAGTTTTGGAGCCCAGCTTTGTCGAGAATTCAGATACCAACGGTAACAAAATGTGAAAAATACTTTGTATTTACCATGTCGACAAATTTTATGAATGCAGGATCTTGTTGGGCATTCTCAGCAGTCGCAGCAGTAGAAGGAATCACGCAGATCAAAAGCGGTGAACTGCTGGTACTGTCTGAGCAACAACTAATCGATTGCGATACCACAAGCAATGGCTGCGAGGGCGGTTTCCCTGACAATGCTTTCCGGTACATCATCCAAAACCAAGGAATCACCTCTGAGGATACATACACGTACCAAGAGATGGACGGGACTTGTGACTCAACGAAAGAGGCCCAACAGGTGGCGCAGATCACGGATTTTGTAGACGTGCAGCCTGGTGAGGACGAGCTCCTAAAGGCAGTTGCACGGCAGCCGGTCTCGGTCGGAATCGCCGCAAGTGGGCAGGAGTTCCGAAGCTACAGCGGCGGAGTGTTCAACGGGGAATGTGGCGAGCAGCTTCACCATGCAGTCGTTGTGGTCGGGTATGGGACGAGTGAGGAAGGAAAGTTCTGGAAGATCCGAAACTCCTGGGGCGAGAGTTGGGGTGAGAATGGTTACATGAGGATTCAAAGAGGTGGGGAAAGTTCCTACGGATTATGCGGGCTCGCATCGCAAGCTTCTTATCCGATTGCATGAGAATAATTAAAAGATACATACACAAAGTACGACCATCATGAGACTACGAGTTGCTCCTTTTCTCCTAATGATATATTCGTGTGTCTGTCTTCATTGTTTAGCTATATAGTGTGGTACTTGTAAGGAGGCAATTATGTAGCCACTAAGTTATGTGGAGGATCACATATTAATTCTCCGTTTTGGAAAGATCTTGATGCCATCAGCACAATTACCCAATATTATATTATTAACGTCACCTTATCATGAGTTCTAACCCCTCATATAACTTTCTCATACCTATAATCTCATAATAATTAGATTTTGATATTTCATTTTAATCCTTGGAATTAGTTAGATTAGATTCGAAAAACAAATAATAATACTATTATGCGATGGAGTCCTCGTACCCCCGTCGAGAGGAACCAAAATCCATTACTTCATTATCCGCATGTCATTTTACATTTCTTTAACTCAAAAAAGCGTGGCTTTGGCGAAGGCTTTTCATATTGAGGATGCATCTGACTTGACCTTGAACATATGAAAGTTTATTCTAACAAGTCCTGTGTCGTTCTTTCTAATTCGTGTTTGTGCAACAGAGCAAAGACAATCCACTAGGAGTTGTCAAGGCAGAAAAGCAGTGCGCCCGAGCTCTGCCGAACTAGGCGAGCTTGAATTCCTCGCTGGCCTGTGGTGAGGCGGGCAAGGCTCCACCTCGCTCGAGGCCAAATCTGGCGACGGCAAGGCTCGAGCTCGCCCAGTTCAGTGGAGCTCGAGCTCTCTAGCCTTGGCGGAGCTCAGGCTAGAATGGATCAACCGAGCCTCAAGCTTGTCGATCTGAGTCTTGGTTAGTCACTAGGCAATCGGCTGTCGCCGAGGCACGTGGCGTGGAGGAAGGAGGAAGGAAAAGAAAAAGGAAAAAAGAAAAACAGTAGAAAAAAAGGAAAATTTTAAAATAATAAAAATTAGATTTTTAAATATAAAAAATACATCATTTAATTAATTTTAAAAAAAATTAAAATAATATTTATATTATTATTTTCGCCCAGGCCGGGTCGGTCAGACCCACCCCGGTCCAGCCTGGTTGGGGGAGAGGATACCTGCAAAGGAAAAGAAACAATAGAAAACGAGATTGTCGAATGGACAATCGGCAGATAAGGGTACGTACATGGATTCTTCCTGTGCCTACTAGGAAATGAAGACATTTTGTCACACATGGCAATGTGGAAATTCTAAAGTGTCTCCAATTTTTTTTTTTTTTTTTTTTTTTTTTTTTTTTTTTTTAAATTTGTGATGATCATATCAAAATTAGAAAGGATGCTAATTACACAGTGTCTTCGGAAACAATAAAGGTGAAAAAGCGCGTCTCATGGGGTTAGTGATTCAAGCATGAAGACGGTAGGCAATGTCAAAAGCACTTATCTAAGATTGTACCTTACCCAATGGCGATGGTGAAACCCGCTCAGTGTATAAATGCCACCTGATGTGCTTCTACCTATGATCAAACCATTCGCTTCCAGTTCAGTTTGCTATCGCTCTACCTCCTCCTTCCTCCTCCCTTCAGTGGCGGCGCTACTCTCCACCATCTGCCGTTGTGTCGTGCCTTCATCGACGGTACGCTTTTGAAACTTGAACATATTCAATTGAAGTGCACAAACTTGTTGGCATTGATATCTGAATATCCGGTTAACCCTTTCATTCTCTGATAAGTTCATCACTGGTTAACTGCTGATTATATGAGTATGGCTTCTTGTTGCTCTTTGGGTAGGAGTCTTATTGGTTTAAGAAAAAAATGATCCGAAAAAAAGAAAACATAAGCTTTCTTCAACCCACTTGATTTCAAATATCTGCTACCCATCGGTGGGCAGCTGAGTTGGTTCGGCTTTGGGCACTTCATCGCAGAGGTTCTAAGGTCGAAACTCCACAACTACTAACACATCTTAAGCGGAAGGCCATGATGATGGGGTCCTATGCTAGTCTCTTCTGGGATATAGGGGCTTAGCCCTTTGGCGTCGTCCGGGCATGGGGGGGCCTGTGGTGGAGTCTCTTGTCACCAAAAAGAAAAAATTTGCTAGGTGCCCTATAGGGGCCTACCCCTTTGCTACCGTCTGGGCACGGGGGGCTTGTGGTGGAGTTCTCAGTTATAAAATATATATATATATATATATATATATATGCGCTAGGTGCCCTTTACATAGGTTCAACGCTTTCTTTAAGCCCCTTGATTTCAAATATCTACTTATTCATCTTCTCTTTGGTTCATCGCGCAACTCATCATGAATGTGAACTTGATCTTTTTGCTAAGCAAACCCTCACTTTGTGAGGTTGACAAATATTGTAGGGTTCGTTTGTTTGTTGAGGGGGAAAAAACAGCTTTCTTTAATCCACTCTATTTTGGATGTCAGCTAAGTGTCCTCTACATCGGTTCATCTTCTCTTTGGTTTACGGCACAACTCGTGAAGTCAATCTTCTAAGCAAATCCTCGCTTTGTGAAGTTGACAAAGATTGTAGGGTTCGTTTGTTTCACTTAGGGGGAAAAACAGCTTTCTTTAATCCACTCAATGTCAGATGTCTGTCAAGTGTCCTTTATATGGGTTCATCTTCTCTCTGGTTCATGGCGCAACTGATGTGAAGTCAGGTTCTTTCGCTGAGCAAATCCTACTGTGAAGTTGACAAAGCTACGAGCATTTAACTCGTTGTTTTAGCATCTCATTTAACAATTAATATCGTAAAAGCATTTCTATTTTGAGGTTTTCTATATGTCAGTATTATACTTGAAGTTGACAAATCCTCATATGAGTGCAGCCCAAGCCGTCGTAGTATTATGGGGGAGAGAGAGATAGAAGCCGATTGGTCATCTTTCCATGTCCTGGCGAACACTTGTGAATTAGTTAGTGAATTGCAGGAAATCTTCTGGGACAAAATACAAGAGATGCAAGGTTGTGGTGCTCGTGCTACAGAAGAAATTGTGTGCCTCTGCCGTGACGCCACACAGAGGTAGGCTGTCCATACCCCTGAGGTAGATACAAGCAGAATTCTTAACCAACGAAGAGATCCGAACCCTAGACAACACTGACGAGGACGGGCAGCGGCTGCGTCGGAGGCAACACCGACGAAGTCGGGCAGCAATAGGGACGGCCGCGTCGGGAATGGAGTCGAGATGGAGGTGACACCGATAGGCTAGCGAGCAGCATGACGACGCTCATGTCAAAGGCCGGTGGATGCGGCGACTAGTAACTTGGCATGGCATCGGGAGGATGAGCAGTGACAGCGTCGGGCCCAGGCGTCGCTGCAGTTCAGGTTGGAGGGCGACGACTAGTAATGTTGAAGATACCGTTACTGATGCTGATCCTGATTGATCTTAATTGATTTCAATTATAGGGAATGTTTTGTATTGGAATATTATGTATATCTTTAGGATATCGTGTATACTTTTATTCATCAAATATTTAGACATCTTGTATTATAAATAGGATGTAATTACATACTAAGAGAATTCAATGAAAGCATTATACAATTCCCCCAAATCTCTATAGCTTTCTATTCTTCTGACATGGTATCAGAGCCTCCCGGCTTGGCCTAGCTTCCGCAACGCCTTTTTCTTTAGGGAGGTATCATGTCGAAGACCGAAGAATCAACGTTTGGTGTTTCTTGATGAGATCAGCAGCCCCTCGACGATCAAAGAAGGGAGAATGTTCCTGCAAAACAGCAAAGAAGTCCATCAGAAGTTGAAGATCAATCGGGCCTCATACAGTCCAACTCAGGATTCAATCTTGGTAATGTTTTTGTAGGCCCATATATACCTGTACCAATTCAGCCAAATCAAGGAGGCCCAACTCAGAGCCCAACTCAAATCGAGCCTAGAAGAAGTGGTGGGTCGGAAGAAAGTCCATTACACCAAGTTGGAGCGGGCCTTGGATATGGGGCGAGCTGGACCTTCCCGGGTCATAGTGGGTCAGGTCCTGGGTTCAGGGCAAGCAATTCCTACGCGACTTATGGACACGGATTTTTTCTGTTTGCAAATCCCACCGAAATCGGCGGCTGACCGGAACCTGGAGACCCATTGTACACCACCACCACCGACGGACCAGAGTAGCGCCTGATCTCCCAGCAGTTGTCGGGACCGGAAATTACTCGTTGTGGTCTCGCGAACTCCGGCGAGCGCTCGTGACCAAGGACAAAGACGGTTTTTTGGACGGCACCGTCCCGATCCCGTCCGACAACCGCCTTGCACGGCAATGGCGGAAGTGTAACCAGCTTGTTCGGACCTGGATAGGAGATTGCCTCACGGCGGAAGTTGCCACTAGGGTACCACCGACCGAAGATGCAAAAAAATTTTGGGAGAATCTCTAGGAGATGTATGGTAAGCTAGATAGAGCAAAAATATTCACATTGACCCAAGCTTTATCTAATCTAAAGCATAAGAATTTGTTGATCTCGGCAATCTACAACAAGTTATCTGCTCTATGGAACTGTCGCGACCTACCCTCTCGGGGGGAGAGAACAGATTTATGGGTATTGCCTAAAGGACGGACTTAAGGCCCATTATTAGGCGCGGGCTCTCCCAAGCCCATACCCCGCGTGACGTTGGGATATGTTCAAGAATCTTGCACAAAAGGAGTCGCCACTAGCCTATTGGGGTTGGCTAGAAACCAAGTGAGGCATGGAAGTATACCTCACTTCCTACGCAACCCGAGAGAATCTAGGGTCGGGGACTTGATTACACTAATTGACTAATTAGTGCCCTTTCGGTACCTAATCTTGTTCATTTTAGAAGAAAATATTTTTGTCGGCAGTTTGGATTGATTTTACATTTATCCACTAACATGCAAGGTGATCATGCGGGTGCGCAATCATTAAAATAACAATCACAGCTACCAACATTCTAATTGCGGTGAAATTGGACACGTGTAATTAAACATAATCAAATATGCAAATTAAGCACGTGGCGATGTACGAGTAAATAAAGGCCTAATTATACCAAGAATGCAATACATAGCAATTCCTAACCAAGCCCCACAATTTTTGAAATTTTTGAAATTTTTTAATTTTTTAATTTTTTAATAATTTTTAATAATTAACTAACTTTTTTATCTTTTATATATATATTTTTTCATTTTTTTTTTTTTTTTGATATGTTTTCTATTTTTTTTGAATTTTCGGAATTGTTTTTTTAATTTTTTTTTATTTTTCGAAAATTTTTGATTTTTTTGATTCTTTTCTTTTAGTTTTTGATTGATTTTTTAATATTTAATATTATTATATTTCACGAAAAAGAGTTCGGACCGGGTAAACCCAATCCGGCCCATGGACCCAACCCCACTAGCTGGATTAAAAAAACCTTTTCTTTAAAAAATTTTCTTTTATAGTTTTTTTAATGATTTTTATTTTATCTTTTCCTCATTTCATCATTTCCCCTGCACGTTCTGCTCGACTGTCCTTCCCAAGGCCAGCTTTTGCCATTTCTTTTTTTTTTTTTTTTTACATTTTGCTTTTCTTGTCTTTCTTTTGATTGATGATTTTTTTTTTTTTTTTTGTTGTTTTTTGTTCTTTCTTTCTTCCCTTCTGGCCTTTTCACCGAGCATCCCCATGTATTGTCTTTTCTTCCATTCTTTTTTTGGGTTTTCCTTTTTTGCTTTTTTGCTTTTTTTTTTTGCTTTTTTATTCTTTCTGCCTATCTTCTTCTTCGGATATTGTCTTCTTCCCCGACGCCTTCCTTCTCTGCAACTTCATCTCATTCTTTTTCGTTTTTTTTTTATTTAAAAAAAATATATAACCAGACACTAAACCATCCTTTACGGACACCGCACCGCTCCACCATCGCTCTGGCCAACATTACCCAACTCCAGCCAACAACACCCAACCCCGACAACCACAACAACCAAAGGAAATGACCATGCCGAAACTAACATTTTCGATCCCAGGTTTTCGCCAAACAAATAGGGTACACTAAAATGGGAAGAAGTGCCGACTAGGATGGCCTTAAATCACAGGACCCGCTAGAGAGGGAAGGTAGTTCCACAGGAGGTCCTTCCCGTGATGGCTCCAAAAGATGGTAGACACGCCCGGAATCACAATAAAATATACCAAAACAAGTGACAGCAAACATGGTTCAACAATACAAAGGCAAACAATCATCAAACTGGATTATTGAACATCAAGGACTTCGGCCATTCACTTAGGCATTTTATCGAACACCTAGTAGGCACTACATGAAACGACACATTTTGACTCGGTCAAGACTCAAACACAGACAAATATTTGCATAAAGCACTACAATAAGCACACATAAGCTATGCGAGGAATGAACACGAGCACAACGGGATTTCAAGCGAGGGTCAAGACTGAAGCTCGTGCGAACTGGTCGACCAAGAGCTCCATCCCGACGTCCCACCGACAAGAGGGTAGATGTACTCGGGAACGACCTACCTGGTTCAAAGGGGAGCGCTGCGGTGGACGATGGCTCTCAGGCGGATGACTGGTGACGGCGAAGCTGTCCTTTAGTCTCACTCTCTCAAGCTCGCTCTCCAGCTCTGTTCCCTCTCGACCCCCAAAGAAACAGTCCCCCTTGTTCTCTTTTTCTTTTGCGGTCGTCACGCGAAGGCCCTTGCTTTGTGCTAGCTGCCGGCCAGCCGCTTCGACCCGCGGATCACGCCGCTCGCCCCACCCCGATCCGCCCGCTCCTCTGCATGCTCCCATTTTTCCTTTTCTTTTGCAAGGCGTGCGAAGGAGGAAGACAGCCAGGCGTGGGCTAGGGGGGAAAGGACGTTGGGCCGGGCCTAGGCCCATGCCAATTCTTGCCCAAGCTGACTTCTAGGCATTTTTTTTTTTGTATTTTTTGTTTTGTTTTTTTTTGTTTGTGACTAATTCCTAATTTTGTATGCTATTAAATTAATAAAATAGCAAAATTTAGGTGTGAATAGCTGCCCCTCTTTGAATGGGAGCTCGAAGAGGTTACATTCAAAGACAAAAGACACCTAAATTATTCAGGCGGTAGAAAGACCCTGGGTGCATAGACACGCGTCAGGTCGACGGAAAGGACTCATAACTATGGAAGTGCGTCTTGTCAATAAGAGGAAGAAAGACTCCAGGCTACAAAAGCACGCCGTGTCATAAAAAGAAAGAGAGACCCCGGGCTACAGAAGCACGTCGTGTCAGAAGAAGAAAGAAGAGACCCCGGGCTACAGAAGCACGCCGTGTCATAAGAAGAAAGAAGAGACCCCGGGCTACAAAAGCACGCCGTGTCATATGAAGAAAGAGGAGACCCCGGGCTACAGGAGCACGCCGTGTCATAAGAAGAAAGGAGAGACCCCGAGCTACAGGAGCACGCCGTGTCATAAGAGGAAAGAAGAGACTTCGGGCTACAAAAGCACACCGCATCATAAGAGGAGAGAGAAGACCCCGGGCTACAGAAGCACGCCGTGTCAGAAGAAGAAAGAAGAGACCCCGGGCTACAGAAGCACGCCGTGTCATAAGAAGAAAGAAGAGACCCCGGGCTACAGAAGCACGCCGTGTCATAAGAAGAAAGAAGAGACCCCGGGCTACAGAAGCACGCCGTGTCATAAGAAGAAAGAGAGACCTCGGGCTACAGAAGCACGCCGTGTCATAAGAAGAAAGATGAGACCCCGGGCTACAGGAGCACGCCGTGTCATAAGAGGAAAGAGGAGACCCCGGGCTACAGGAGCACGCCGTGTCATAAGAAGAAAGAGGAGACCCCGGGCTACAGGAGCACGCCATGTCATAAGAAGAAAGAGGAGACCCCGGGCTACAGGAGCACGCCGTGTCATAAGAAGAAAGAGGAGACCCCGGGCTACAGGAGCACGCCGTGTCATAAGAAGAAAGACGAGACCCCGGGCATAAACCCACGAACCGTGTGGTTTAAGGATTGACCCACGAACCTTCTTGGTTTAAGGATTGACCCACGAACCGTTGTGGTTTAAGGATACGCTCACGAACCATGTGGTTTAAGGATAGACCTACCAACCGTGTGGTTTAAGGATAGACCCACGAACCTTTGTGGTTTAAGGATTGACCCACGAACCGTGTGATTTAAGGATTGACCCACGAACCTTTGTGGTTTAAGGATTGACCCACGAACCGTTGTGGTTTAAGGATACGCCCACGAATCGTGTGGTTTAAGGATACACCCACGAACCTTGTAGATGACATGGTTTGAGGCTGACCATGAACCCTTGATTTTTAGGGAAGCACTCGCTAACATCTTGAAAACTGCATGGCTTCACCGAGGAATCCTATCAAACTCAACTTGAGCAAATGTCATTAGAGGCGTCATCAAGAGATGTTTGGTAATATTATAGCATTAATTGAACAAGCTAATCAAGCTAAGTCTGACTGTTTTGGAAAAACATTTGATTTCAATCAGCATCATGTGGCACAAAATTGTCATCTTGCTCGTGGATATATCATTAATCATCAAATTCTCTAGGAGTCAAGTTCTTATCAAGACGGTCACAACTCGTGAAAAAGGCTCATTAAGCATGCCAAACTAGAGCTTCTTAGTCAGGAAGGGCTTCTCACGCACTTTTGATAACATGGCTGCTTGATCCCATCCATTCATGTGGGAGATAACTGGTTGTTGAGGGTATCTCACATAACCCAGATCAAAGGCTTTTAGAAACATTTGCGATGAGCACAATATGATTGATCAAAAAGGTCTTTTGAAAGGACCGCAATATAGGCTCGTTTAGGGCTTACACAAAGGAATGATTGCTTTGAGGCCAATAAAGGAACATTTGTTGCTATCTTCATCGGGTTTACAAGTTGAGAACTTGAAAGATAAGACAAGATAGGATTACTTCCACTTCTTCGAGCAATAGCTTCTTTGTGGCATTCTCATTTTCACTTGAACCATCCTAATCAGAAGAGACTTCGGAAGAGGGTTGTAATGTTGGCTCGGAAAAGGCTTGAAAGGCTTAAAATTCTCAAGGGGGTTGTTAAGAGTCGATGATCATCAAGGCATTGTGACCAAGTCACTCGACCTTTTAAAATCATTTGGCTTTTGAAACATAGCGCATCTCGAAGGTCCCTTGACTAATCATTTCTGCATGGGAGCTTTGCTCCTTTCTCTAGTGTCCTTTGCTCTTGCGATGAACTTTTTCGCATAGGCACTTGGACTTTGATAATTTTTTCTTCCACATAAGATGCAACTTTTTGGCTCTTTTTTTTTTTTTTTTCAACGGGCATTGACCTTGCTTTTTCCAGGCACATTGCTTTTTCTTACCCCTTAGTTTGTCGAACTTTTTGCTCTTTGAACTTTTGTAGCTCTTATGACTTTCGAGATGCTTCTCACAATTTCTCGTGATTGTCAATTGTGTTTGGTCAATTCCTATGCCTTGCCCTAGTGAAGGGAGATGATCACCTCTCAGGGTTCAGAAATGAATAATTAGGCCCAAGTTGGTTAAAGCAATGGGTATCAGTGTTTGGGTAGAGAAAGAAATGCTCTTCTTCACCTTGGGATAATTCAAGCTCTAATGAGAATTCCTGTGAAGCTATCACCAGAAGATTGATGTAAGTGGAAGTAATGGAATCTTTCTCAATCCTTCACTCTACAACATGACTTTAACCCCTTATGTTGCCCCAATATAGGGTCGTTCTCGACAAGGGTACTTTGAAGGATTGTCTTTTTTAGCCCAAAGGGGTAGCAAGATATTAGTGCAATGCTTAGGATTGATGAAGGAGATGCCTTTATTATTTCGATCTCTGCGCTCAATGCGAATGAATCCTTTTTCCTAAGAGAAGGTTATTTTTCACTCAACTCTCAAAAGTATTTGAAGGATGTGTTTGGGAATGGCTTACCTTTCTTCATCCTAAGCACTTCTTGTTTGGCATGGTTAACGTTTCACTTTCACTCTGTCGAGATCATCTGAGTAGATCAATCTCCATAAGGAAATTTGATTTTAAATGAATACTCAAAAAGTTTGCAGGAATTTTTTCTTTTCTCATTTTTGTGCTTGTCTCTAAAAGAAAACGCCGAAGTTTTTTTCTTTACTTTTTTTTTTTGTAATGGAAATTTTTCACTTTTTTTTTTTTAATGAGAAGAAGGGTACTTACCTGCGGCATGGTGACTTGGTAACATTTGCCTTTAAGCATTTGATGTTTTCCTGATTCTTTGGTAGAAGGCGCCGCTTCTCTGGTCAAGGTGCAATGTTTTTCCATTTATCACCCTGTAATAAGGGGAGATGAAACGAGTTATCTCCATTCTTACTTAGGTTTAGTTGAGGAACGATACATCCTTCTTGAGGAGTTTGACAATGTTGTTCCAGCACACTTCATTGGTGGATGAAGGAGAGATTTTTCTCTAAATCAAATGTTATTCTCCCACTCTTTATTTGACAAACCTTCGTTTTCTGCAAGTCAGTCCTGCACCAAAGAAAAGGACATGTCATTTTTATCCTGAAGAGAATCAAGTTTAGGAACGAGATACATCATTTTCAAAGTCGGACGATCAACATCCCAAAGTTTTCTCTCATGGAGGAAGGGATAATATTGCCCCTTTGTTTCATTTGAATCTTTCTTTGTTTAAGACGAACAAGACTTAATAACGCTCCCTCACATCTGTTGGAACGTTACAAAAATTTGTACTCTTGATGTCTCCTTGACAATGAAAAGAAAGTCATGTTAGAAATGGTAACAGAAACAGGTAATTGGAATCAATACAGTTTACTTTTCCTTTGAATTCGCCATTTTGGATGCTTGGCAACTTCCTTCATTTGTCTCATCATGCAAAGTGAGGGCTATTTTGGCACCTAAGGCATTTGCGTCATTCCCTTGCAATAAAGCATATAACAAAGTAGCATTTTGCGACACAAATCTCTATGTTGATTGCAGAAAGCTCTTGCAACCAAATATTCAAATGATTTAATTGCCAAAATGCACAAGAGCCCTAATGCTAGCCTTGTAGTAACATATGATGTGGCTCCCTAAAAGAACTCGTAAAAAAACCAATTTGGTGATGGCGATGCCCTATTTCCAAATAAAGAAACTTCCTAGAACGTGATTCAATTTCGTTCCGCCTTTATTGGAAGATTGGCGCCCACGAAGCATCGACGCATGCTTGCTCCTCGAGTTCCATCGACTTATTCTTTTGAGTTTGTTTTTAAAAGGATGATTTTCATGAAATTAAATTTCATTATTAAAAAAAGTTGAGTTGCATGATTTACAAAAGCAACAATTGGATTCACGATCAAAACCCGGAATGGAAAACATGATTCTTAACAAGAATAAATATAATGATAAAATACAAGAAACTCTTGCATAGATGAAAGTAAAAAATCAACTCTTGTCCTAGCCCTATAATTCATTTCTTTATGTGGTCACCACAAGAATGTCAAGGAGCATTGCGCATAACCTGCAAAAAGACGACAATGTCAGTATGTGAACGAGAGAAAATGATATCTCGATGAGGTTGCTTCTTACAATAAAATTGAGGCGACAGTACATGCCCCCACAGTCCTTATTTCAGGGCTTTAGTATTTTGCCAAGATTTTATCATAAGAGAATGCATCATTAAAATAATCAATCCACGATCGTCAATCGAATGTTCATTTTTATCCCAAAAGTTTCGTATGCAAAAGTGGCATTGATTTTTTTTTTTTTTTTTTTTTGGAAGAGATTGATTTTACAATTTCACTCTTACAAAAAAATGAAGTGACTTCTATTTCGAGAAATCTATACAAAATGTGATTTGCATTTCAGTCCCAAAATGTGAGAAGGAAAGAGTTTGATCAAAGATGCAATCTCAATTTTTGTGACCCAATATATAATCGCAACTTGCGAGCCCTTTTTTGTGTCATTTTTTAAAATTTGATTTTGAGCCCATAACTAGGAATTTAAATAAAATCATGTGTTCAATAGGGCCAAATCAAAATGTTTAGAACTTGCATTCAAATGTTCATTTGTCAAAAGTGATTGCCAATTTTTCAATTATAAGCCTACATCACCGAGGGCATTCGATTGATTTTCATGAATTAAAAGATGAAAATGCAATACAAAACGAGCAAATAACAAAGGAAAATGATACTTACAATGCGTGCCGACCTTTGTCTTTGTTTCTTTTTTTTTTTTTTTTTTTAAATTACATAGACATGCACATGAAATGTGGTTCAATTTCTACTCTAAACGGCTCAAAATGAAGCCATAGGATCACCGGACTGAACCAGCAAGGTCGCGGCTAGGTCGGGTTACCCATGACTCCGGCTTCGTCAAAGAACCGACCCGTGTCGCATGCTCGCAGACCAGGGTAGAGACCTCTGACGTCAAGAAAGAAATTTTGGGGTTGAGATGGGCAACTCGTACTACATGCTTGTAGTCGGAGTGGTATCCACCTCAACACCATCCTAAGGGATCCTATGCGGCCCAGGTCCGGCGGCAGGTAGTGTGTGTTATAGTGTAGTGCAATGCAGGAAACGCAAGCATGACAATTTATAGGCAAGCATCACTTCATAAATTCAAAACATAAACATCCATTCCCAACTCCACACCTGCATGAAAAATGGTTAACAATCACTCCTCCCCTTATAACTCCCAACTGCAAAAACATTTAACACATTTAATGTTAGGGGCGTACCTGGAATTCTCGCTGCCAAACAATAATATTTTTTTAACAAGATTAATTTGGCCTAAGTCCTCTAAGGTTTAAAACCAAGTCTCCAGTGGAGTCGCCAAGCTGTCGCGACCTACCCTCTCGGGGGGAGAGAACAGATTTAGGGGTATTGCCTAAAGGACGGACCTAAGGCTCATTATTAGGCGCGGGCTCTCCCAAGCCCATACCCCGCGTGACGTTGGGATATGTTCAAGAATCTTGCACAAAAGGAGTCGCCACTAGCCTATTGGGGTCGGCTAGAAACCAAGTGAGGCATGGAAGTATACCTCACTTCCTACGCAACCAGAGAATCTAGGGTCGGGGACTTGATTACACTAATTGACTAATTAGTGCCCTTTCGGTACCTAATCTTGTTCATTTTAGAAGAAAATATTTTTGTCAGGCAGTTTGGATTGATTTTACATTTATCCACTAACATGCAAGGTGATCATGCGGGTGCGCAATCATTAAAATAACAATCACAGCTACCAACATTCTAATTGCAGTGAAATTGGACACGTGTAATTAAACATAATCAAATATGCAAATTAAGCACGTGGCGATGTACGAGTAAATAAAGGCCTAATTATACCAAGAATGCAATACATAGCAATTCCTAACCAAGCCCCACAATTTTTGAAAATTTTGAAATTTTGAAATTTTTTAATTTTTCAATAATTAACTAACTTTTTTATCTTTTTTTATTATTTTTTTTTTCATTTTTTTGTTTTTTGATATGTTTTCTATTTTTTTTAATTTTCGGATTTTTTTTTAATTTTTATTATTTTTCGAAAATTTTTATTTTTTTGATTCTTTTCTTTTAGTTTTTGATTGATTTTTTAATATTTAATATTATTATATTTCACGAAAAGAGTTCGGACCGGGTAAACCCAATCCGGCCCATGGACCCAACCCCACTAGCTGGATTAAAAAAACCTTTTTTTTTTTTTTTTTCTTTTATAGTTTTTTTTAATGATTTTTATTTTATCTTTTCCTCATTTCATCATTTCCCCTGCACGTTCTGCTCGACTGTCCTTCCCAAGGCCAGCTTTTGCCATTTCTTTTTTTTTTTTTTTTTTTTATATTTTGCTTTTCTTTTCTTTCTTTTGATTGATGATTTTTTTTTTTTTTTTTGTTGTTTTTTGTTCTTTCTTTCTTCCCTTCTGGCCTTTTCACCGAGCATCCCCATGTATTGTCTTTTCTTCCATTCTTTTTTTGGGTTTTCCTTTTTTGCTTTTTTTTTTTTTGCTTTTTTATTCTTTCTGCCTATCTTCTTCTTCGGATATCGTCTTCTTCCCCGACTCCTTCCTTCTCTGCAACTTCATCTCATTCTTTTTCGTTTTTTTTTTTTGTTTAAAAAAAAATATATAACCAGACACTAAACCATCCTTTACGGACACCGCACCGCTCCACCATCGCTCCGGCCAACATTACCCAACTCCAGCCAACAACACCCAACCCCGACAACCACAACAACCAAAGGAAATGACCATGCCGAAACTAACATTTTCGATCCCAGGTTTTCGCCAAACAAATAGGGTACACTAAAATGGGAAGAAGTGCCGACAAGGATGGCCTTAAATCACAGGACCCGCTAGAGAGGGAAGGTAGTTCCGCAGAGGTCCTTCCCGTGATGGCTCCAAAAGATGGTAGACACGCCCGGAATCACAATAAAATATACCAAAACAAGTGACAGCAAACATGGTTCAACAATACAAAGGCAAACAATCATCAAACTGGATTATTGAACATCAAGGACTTCGGCCATTCACTTAGGCATTTTATCGAACACCTAGTAGGCACTACATGAAACGACACATTTTGACTCGGTCAAGACTCAAACACAGACAAATATTTGCATAAAGCACTACAATAAGCACACATAAGCTATGCGAGGAATGAACACGAGCACAACGGGATTTCAAGCGCGGGTCGAGACTGAAGCTCGTGCGAACTGGTCGACCAAGAGCTCCATCCCGACGTCCCACCGACAAGAGGGTAGATGTACTCGGGAACGACCTACTTGGTTCAAAGGGGAGCGCTGCGGTGGACGATGGCTCTCAGGCGGATGACTGGTGACGGCGAAGCTGACCTTTAGTCTCACTCTCTCAAGCTCGCTCTCCAGCTCTCTGTTCCCTCTCGACCCCCAAAGAAACAGTCCCCCTTGTTCTCTTTTTCTTTTGCAGGTCGTCACGCGAAGGCCCCTGCTATGCTAGCTGCCGGCCAGGCTGCTTCTGACCCGCGGATCACGCCGCTCGCCCGCCACCCCGATCCGCCCGCTCCTCTCGCATGCTCCCATTTTCCTTTTCTTTTGCAAGGCGTGCGAAGGAGGAAGACAGCCAGGCGTGGGCTAGGGGGGAAAGGACGTTGGGCCGGGCCTAGGCCCATGCCAATTCTTGCCCAAGCTGACTTCTAGGCATTTTTTTTTTGTATTTTTTGTTTTGTTTTTTTTTTTTTTGTGACTAATTCCTAATTTTGTATGCTATTAAATTAATAAAATAGCAAAATTTAGGTGTCAACAGGAACGAAATTGAAATGACAGAGGAAAAACTAGAGGGCACCAAAGCCACCTTAGCTCAATACTAAGACATGAAGGACAGAGAGAAGGTTACAAGGTTCTTGCTCGTGTTGAATGAGCTGTACTTACCGTTTTGAGGCCCAATCTTGGCCATGGATCCGGTTCCTCCACTCGGCCGTATATACCAGCTTGCAATTCAAGAAGAGTCCCAAAAGTTGGTGTCATCTGTTGAAGAAAAATCCCTCAAGTGTTTTGAAGTTAACAAAACATCATCGTCAATTAAGTCTGAAGAATCCAAGACTCAGTCGCTTAAGTCTGAAGAGTTCAAGACCCAAGTGTTTCCGCCTGAAGGTTTCCAAACCCAGAAGTTTCGGTCTGAAGATCTCCAGACTCTATCAAAGTCTGAAGTCAGTCAGACTCAGTTTTGCGATTTTGCCCAAGCTAACAACGGTTTATTCCAACGGTTTAGGAATTCAAGAATTGAATATTATCTTCCTTAATTTCTTCTAATCTATGGAAGATCTCTGGCTGAAACTAAGCTCGAAGATTGTTGGATTTAATCCGTTGAAGAACAAGCAAGATTTGGAAGGTTCCACTTTTGGAAACTCAAGATCCTGATCGTATGGGCGAGCAGGATTGACGAGCTATCTTCCGCTTATATTCGACAACGTGAAGATCACCTTAATTGATTCATTCCAACGGGTAGATTGGATGAACTCTTTTGGAAGGTGCTAACGGCTATGAAAGCACGAAGGAGTATTTAAGGTGGACTGATAGTTGTTCGAGTAAGAGCGAGCCGATAGAAAAATTCAAAATTCGAACCTCTGAAACTCTTCATTCTCAAAATCTCTTGAGCTCTATTTGTGTACAAAGGAGAGATACTTACAGTGAGAATTTGCGAGAGCTGTAGCAAAGACTTTCTACTAAAGAAGTCTAGATCGAAAGCTGTAAAATTCTCTTTTGCTACATGGTGAATACAGCCAGTGGGCTGCCAGCATGGAGAGTGGATGTAGGCTTACAATAAGTCGAGCCACTATAAAATTCGATGTCAAAATTCTCTTACCTTACTCTCTTTATTTTATTGCTTCATGATTTAATCAACTCTGATTTTTATTTCAAGTAAAGGGATTTGGGTTAAAGTTTGAAAAAGAATTTTATAAACACCTATTCACCTCCTCTAGGTGTATTTACTAGCCTTTATCAATTTATATCAGAGCAGGTTGCTTATTTATTGGAAGTGTTTATACTTTCCAAGCTAAAGATCTATGGCTAATGTTTTGGCTCCAGTATTGATTGAAGGCCAAAGCAACACTAGACCACCTTCCTTCGATAAAGAGGAATACAACGTATGGAAGAACAAGATAAAGACATTCCTAAGATCAAAAGATCCTCAAGAATGGGATGTAGTAGAGAAAGGAATTGTTCCTAAAGTTACATCAACCATAGGGAAAGAAATAGCTGATGGAACGGGACTGTCACAAGCCGAAATTTCAAAGAAACAAGCCCTTGATGCTAAAGCTATCTATTCTTTATATTGTGTTTTATCTCCTACTGAGTATAACAGAATTTCATCTTGTGAAATAGTTAAAGACGTTTGGGATAGATTGCACGTCACTTATGAAGGAATAGATCGAGTTAAAGAAACCAAGATCAATATCCTTCTTGGATAGTGTGAAGCCTTCAAGATGAAGCTAGGAGAATCCATTACTGATATGTTCAGTCGGTTTACAGATATTGTAAATGACTTAGCATACCAAGGACAGCCAATCTCAGGACCAATGAAGGTCAATAAGCTGTTGAGAGGACTCTATAAAGATTGGAATCACGTAAAGACTTTCATAAGAGAAACACAAAGGATCATGTCCCTTTCGGTAGATGAATTGGTTGGCACATTCCAATCATATGAAGTCGAGCAATTCAATGAAGACTTTGACACCAAAGGTAAGAAGTCAATTGCTTTAAAATCTAATGATGATTATGATGTTACAGATTCAAAAGAAGACTTGAATGATGAAGAGTTAGCACTTCTGATTAGAAAGTTCAGAAAATTAAATAGAAAAGGAAGAAGGTTCAATGGGAAGAGACAAAACAATCAAAGAATTCAAAAGAAATCAAATGAAGAAGACGATACCAACAAGGATGTTGTTTGCTTTGAATGTAAGAAAAAGAGACACATCAGACCCAATTGTCCATTATTGAAGAAAAAGAAAGGAAAATCAAAAAGGTTCAAGAAGGCACTCAAAGCTGAAACATGGAGCGACACAGAATGTGAAGAGAGTGATGAAGAGTATGCAAATATCTGACTCATGGCGAAGTCAGACTCAGACTCAGAATCAGATTCAGACTCAGACGGTGATGTTAAGGTTATAAATTTAAAAATTCCTACCAAAGTGGCGAATTACGGCAGAAGAACGCTTCAAATGCCAAAAGTTGGCACAAAGGGACACTTAAGTGCCAAAAGTTACGAAAGGTACACTTAAGTGCCACATTCGAAAAAGAAAGGGACACTTAAGTGCCACTCTGGCCAAAATCCGGCCAAAATGCTGACGTGTGCAAATTCCGGCGAAATAAGTGCAAAACAACGCCGTTTTGCACGTTGACATGGCCAAAATAGTGCAAAACGATGTCGTTTTTGCATTGACGTGGCAATAAATAAATGTAAAAAGTTAATTTAATTTAATTTAAAACTAAATTTACTTAAAATATTTAAAAATACAAATACAAATATTAAAAAATTCAAAAAATTTTTAAAAAATTTTAAAAAAATTAAAAAATTTTAAAAATATCTTAAAATTTAAAATTTTAAAAATTTAAAAATATCTAAAAATTTAAAAATATTTAAAAATTTAAGAAATTTAGAAAATTTAAAAACTATTTAAAAATTTTAAAAATATAAAAAATGTTAAAATTTTAAAATTTTTAATTTTAATTTAGTTAATTTTTATATTATTTTAATTTTTGCATTGACGTGGCAACTTTTTTTTTAATTATTTTTAATTATTTTTAGATTTTTAATATTAAATTTTGTTATTTTTAAATGTTTTAAATAATTTTAATTTTAATTTAATTTTTATATTATTTTAATTTTTGCATTGATGTGGCAACTTTTTTTAATTTTTTTTAGTTTTTTAATATTAAAATTTGTTATGTTTAAATTTTTTAAATAATTTTAATTTTTAATTTAATTAATTTTTATATTATTTTATTTTTTGCATTGACGTGGCAACTTGTTTTTTTAATTTTTTTTTTTAGTTTTTTAATATTAAAATTTGTTATTTTTAAATGTTTTAAATAATTTTAATTTAATTAATTTTTATATTATTTTTTGCCACGTAAACACTAAAACAACGCCGTTTTGCCTTTGCCTCGCCGGAAAATCTTCATTTCAGCGTTTTGGCGGAATTTTGGCCGGATTGGCACTCAAGTGTACCATTTTACTCCGATTTTGGCATTTAAGTGTACCTTTCGTAACTTTTGGCACTTAAGTGTCCCTTCGTGCCAACTTATGGCACTCCAGGGGTCCGCGTGTCCATTTTCTTGATTAGGAAAACGAAAGAGAACGAGGCACTTTTGACTTCCAGAGAGCTTCTTCAACTTTCCTGGTGGCAGGAACGTAGGAGCAATGCTCGTCGTCATCAGGACTCCAAACACCAAGCAGGCCACTCCTGTCAAACCGTGCTTGAAATTGGAACCCTCAATAATCAGGAACATATGCTTATAACTAAAAGGAATTCGCTGTTTCAAAGAAGGAACAAACTCGCCTAGGATGAACAAGTTGCAGTGGCTCATCACACTCAAAATCATCGTCCAGGCCAGTCAGTCTCCTGTGCCGTGACCTCGAGCCGCCAGGCCCTTCCTGGCACTCCAAGGCCATGAGATTCCACCCTATGGTGCCAACTGCCATGAAGCGAACAGGAGTAAAATTACTTCCTTGTGTTTTTCTTCTTGTGGGTCGAATTATTTTCCATATCCTCATCCTCTGTTTCTATCACGTAGCCTGAGAAGCAACATTTAATGCTTATTTTAGGGAGAAGAAAAATATCTTTACTTGCACGCATTGCATACCCAACGTGATTGGTGGAAAAATGGACAATGCGTGGTGACATTGTTCTCACTTATTCTATAAGAACCTCAGGCAACATCTCCAGGGTACATTGAAGGTAGCATTAATTGAAGACAGAGCAGAGACACGTAGGAGGAGGAGGAGGAACATGGGATCGGTTGGAGCTGAAGAAAATGGGAGTGCAGATTCAGTTAGGAATAAGAACAGGGCAGTGGAGTCTGAGGTCAACGATGATGGCTTCAATGACAGCCGGACGGGTTATCAGTATCCGTCAGAGATCCGAGGGAAGAGTAGTAGAAGATTCTATGTGTTTGCTTGTGCAATTCTTGCTTCTCTCAACACTGTTCTCCTCGGCTATGGTAACAAACTCAAATCCCAGTTTATGGTTTCCAGCACATTAGCATTGAGCTTCTAATAGTTTCAGTCAGTTTCCTAATCATTACCCAGAACAAAATATGCACTATTTTGGCCTAGATCAACCCTTTATCCACGCTATTGTTCATGGAATCTTCTTTTTTTCCAGAAACACATTGTGCAAGGTGTGGAAAGTCAAAGCTTTGTGAATTCTGCCCTTGTTGAGTAGTCTTTAGAATTGCACCTTTTGTAGTCTTAGTTCGCTTTTCTCAAGCATTCTTGACATAAATATCGCTAGTGCATGTGCTGTTCGAGTCTGAAGCACATCCAAATGCGGATAACCTAGTGCGATTTTCTGTAGCTT
Organism: Eucalyptus erythrocorys; assembly: GCA_014182555.1. Taxonomy (NCBI): domain Eukaryota; kingdom Viridiplantae; phylum Streptophyta; class Magnoliopsida; order Myrtales; family Myrtaceae; genus Eucalyptus; species Eucalyptus erythrocorys. The sequence continues at coordinate 37,678,124 of CM024601.1, forward strand.
CTTGTTGTTGGCTAAAGGAGGCTGCTACTATGTGAACCTTTTGTTGTATTATAGGATTTTCTATTAGGTGGGATTGGACCGGGGTTGCTTGTTAATAAAAGTTAGAACTACTGATTTGAATGCTCGCGAGTTTCTTCACCTTTCCTTAGATTATGAACAGGTTAGTGATGTCACAAATGAGTTGATGTGTCTTGGCTGCTCTGCAAATGTTGGTGTCATGAGTGGAGCAATTATTTTCATTCAGTAAGATTTAAAAATAACTGAGGTTTAGACAGAAGTCCTTGTTGGTTGTTTAAGTGTAGTTTCGCTCTTCGGTAGCTTAGTCGGTGGCAGAACATCAGACATTATTGGCCGAAAATGGACAATGGCTTTAGGTTCTATTGTCTTCCAAGTGGGTGTCATTGTTATGACTTTTGCAGATTCATTTCAAGCACTGATGATAGGGAGATTGCTGACTGGTGTTGGGATTGGCATCGGAGCTGTGATAACGTCGGTTTACATTGCCGAGATTTCGCCATCCATCAGTAGGGGAAGCCTGACCTCATTTCCGGAGATCTTTGTGAATATAGGAATTCTACTTGGTTATGTCTCAAACTATGCATTTTCAGACCTGTCAGTACACATTAATTGGAGGGTAATGCTTGGAGTTGGGATTTTGCCCTCTGCTTTAATCGGTTTGGCGCTTTTTGTGATCCCCGAGTCACCAAGGTGGTTGGTCATGCAGAACCGAGTCGATGAAGCAAGATTGGTGCTTTTCAAGACAAATGGAGATGAGAGCAAGGTGGAAGAGAGGCTCGTAGAAATACAAATAGGAGCTGGAGTTGGTAACAATGCACAGAAGGAAGGAGAGAAAGCTGTGTGGCGTAAACTGTTGAGCCCTTCTCCTTCTCTACGCTGGATGCTAATCAAAGGCGTAGGACTTTAGTGTTTCCAATAGTTAACGGGCACAGAAGCTTTAGTGTACTACAGCCCAGAGATTTTCAAAGATGCCGGAATAAAGGGTAATTCGAATCTACTAGTGGCTACTGTTGCTGTGGGCATTGCGAAGACTATATTTGTATTGGTTGCTACATTTCTATTAGACAAACTTGGAAGGAAACCTTTGCTTTATATTAGCACGATCGGCATGACAATTTGCCTGTTCAGTGTAGGAGTCTCTCTCTCTCTCTACTTAAGGGTGGAGTGGCTGCCGCTGCACCTAGATTGGCAGTACTTTCTGTTTGTGGTACTCTAGCTTTCTTCTCGATAGGAATCGCCCCTATTTGCTGGGTGCTAACCTCGGAGATTTTCCCTTTGAGGTATCGTGCTCAAGCAAAGGGGCGCTTGGGGCAGCTGCTAATAGGGTGTGCAAAGGGGCTTGTCGCATGTCCTTCCTCTTAGTCTCTCGCACAATCACGGTAGGGGGCACGTTTTTTGTGTTTGCCGCGATGTCGCTCTTTCGCCTTGTGTTTGTTCACTTGGTCGTTCCAGAAACCAAAGGAAAATCGCTGGAGCAGATTGAGTCACTATTTCAGGATCACTGTAGTTGGAAAGGAGGCTATGTCGAGATTGAAGATGTTGAGGAACATGTGCACCACTAGTCTCTTATCAATCAACATCTTCAGTCTGACATTGGCAGAAGAACGCTTCAAGTGCCAAAAGTTGGCACAAAGGGACACTTAAGTACCACATTCGAAAAAGAAAGGGATACTTAAGTGCCACTCCGGCCAAAATCCGGCCAAAATACTCAAATAAGTGCAAAACGGCGTCGTTTTGCACGTTGACGTGGCCAAATTAGTGCAAAACGAAGTCGTTTTTGCATTGACGTGGCAATAAATAAATGTAAAAATTAATTAAATTTAATTTAAAACTAAATTTACTTAAAATATTTAAAAATTTAAAAACTTAAAAATATCTAAAGAATTTAAAAAATATTTAAAAAATTTAAAAAATTTAGAAAATTTAAAAACTATTTTAAAATTTAAAAATTTTAATTTAGTTAATTTTTATATTATTTTAATTTTTGCATTGACGTGGCAACTTTTTTAAATTTTTTTTAAATTTTTTAGTTTTTTAATATTAAATTTTGTTATTTTTAAATGTTTTAAACAATTTTAATTTTATTTTATTTTAATTAATTTTTATATTATTTTAATTTTTGCATTGATGTGGCAACTTTTTTTATAATTTTTTTAGTTTTTTAATATTAAAATTTGTTATTTTTAAAATTTTTAAATAATTTTAACTTTTAATTGGGTTAATACCCTAAAAAACCCCAAACTGGTACACTTGTGACAAATTTACCCCAAACTAATTTTTTGACCATGAAAAACCCCAAACTGGTATACCTGTGACAAATTTACCCCGACTAACAAAAAAAAAACCCTAAACTGGTACATTTATGACAAGTTTACCCTAAACTAATTTATTCGACCGCAAAAAACTCCAAACTGGTAAATTTGTGACAAATATACCCTTCGCTAAATTGGATTAATACAAAAAAAAATCACAAAAATTGTAAACTGTAACAAACGGAACGTAAAATCCTAAATTTGTATATTAATCAACTGTCACGTGTCATTTAACTTAATAATTTGACGATAAAATTTAATAAAAACTAACAGAGGGTAAATTTGTCACAAGTGTACCAGTTTGGGGTAAATTTGTCAAAGGTATACCAGTTTGGGGTTTTTTATGGTCAAAAAAATAGTTTGGGGTAAATTTGTCACAAAAATGTACCAGTTTAGGGTTTTTCAAGGTATTAACCCCTTTTAATTTAATTAATTTTTATATTATTTTAATTTTTGCATTGAAGTGGTAACTTGTTTTTTTTTAATTTTTTTAGTTTTTTAATATTAAAATTTGTTATTTTTAAATGTTTTAAATAATTTTAATTTTAATTTTAATTTTAATTTTAATTTTTTTATATTATTTTTTGCCACGTCAACACTAAAACGACGCCGTTTTGCCTTTGTCTCGCCGGAAAATCGTCATGTCAGTGTTTTGGCCGGATTTTGGCTAGATTGGCACTCAAGTGTATCATTTTGCTCCGATTTTGGCACTTAAGTGTACCTTTCGTAACTTTTGGCACTTAAGTGTCCCTTTGTGCCAACTTATGATACTCCAGGGGTCCGCGTGTCGACGAATTACATTGATGAACTTTGTCTTAGTCTTAAAACTTCTCTTAAAAGGATTTCTGAATTGGAAAAGAAGAATTCCAAATTGACACAACAATAAAAGACTTTGGTTGAAAAAGTTGAAAATTTAAACAAATGTCTTGCTGTTTCAAAAGAAAATGAAATTGTTCTTTCAAAAGAAAATGTTTGTTTGAAAGAAGACCTTTTGAAAGTCACAAAAAAAAGTTTTCAATGGGATCTGAAAAGTTGGACAAAATTCTTTCAATTCAAAAACCTTATTTTAATAAATCCAGTCTAGGAATGACATTTGAAATTATTTCCTTGATTGACTTTCCAAAGGTAAAGGAAAGAATCAAGAATAGGCCTACAAAATTTTTTTACAAGAATCATTTTCAAAAGATTTTTGTAAAGCCTGTTAGAAGATGTGCTCTTAAATGCTCAAAGTGCAAAAGCTTAGAGCATTTTGAGAAGGATTGCCCCAAAGTTTGGAAACCCTGTTAAGAGAGGTTGGGCAAAGACTGTTTATGGTGCTAATAATGTTAGACCCAAGAAAATCTGGGTACTAAAGAAAGCTTGAGTTCTTCATTTAAATGCAGGTTACTATCAAGAAGAAAATCAAGTGGTATTTGGATAGTGGCTGCTCAAGACACATGACGGGAGATTCAACATGCTGCACAAAACTCTTTCAAGTGAAAAGAGGAAGTGTTTCCTTAGGCGGTAAGAACAAAGGGAAAATTGTTGGTTGTGGAACCGTGAAAATAGGAAATCTCACAATCAATAATGTTTCCTTAGTTGAAAGGTCTAAATTATAATCTTCTTAGTATTAATCAGCTGTGTGACACTGGATAAAAGATCAACTTTCAAGAAGAAACTTGTTCTGAAACAAGCAAAGATCTCTCACAATCATTCACTAGACGAAGACATGGGAATATCTATTTGCTGGATATAAAGTCTGACGGTTCTCAATGCTTGATATCTATTCAAGATGAAGTTATTCTTCTGGCACAGAAAGCTTGGACATATCAATTTGAAGCAAATTACAAAAGTTTCATCCAAGAAGCTAGTCCAAGGACTTCCTAACCTGAAGTATCAAAAACATGAATTATGCACACCTTGCGTACTTGGAAAACAGGTTAGAAACTCTTACAAATTAATAAATCAGGTATCTACTAAACGTGTTTTACAGCTGTTGCACATGGGTCCAAGAACACAAAGCATTCAAGAACACAAAGCATTGGAGGTAAAAGGTATTGTTTGGTAATAGTAGATATGTTTGTGAAATTCTAAACGTAAGTGCACGTGTCGAACAAGTAATATAATGATGAGAAAAATTATCGTCCCACAGAGATCGATGATTAATAAACCAATTAAATACTAAAATAGACTAATTCTAAAATTTATCTAACAAATCAAAATTTAATTAAGAATAAATTAAAAACGAAAATTGCAGACCGAATGCAGTAAATTGATCAAATAAATATGTTAGAACATCCGATTTCACCATAACCATTAGATATGAATTTCAGATTATTATGAATACAAGAACGATATCAAACATGTGATAGCGGAATTTCCTAACCTATTTACTATCCTATCTCTGGGCATAGCAAACTTACTCAGCTTATTAATCCACTATATCTCTATGTAAATTAAAATAAACATAAATGCATTAAAAACTATGAATATTCCCGGCTTACAATGAGTTTTTTTGATCACCTTATCACCGAAAGCTACACACTATCCACGTTTAATTCATGGTTATACATTATAATGAGCAATTGCATATTATCACTTCTCAGTCTCAAACATGCACATCAGATCATTCAAGTGGTGGCCAGTCACTCAAAAGCATTAAACGCAATAATATATAACTTACATGAATGAAATTAATTGTAAAACATAAAAATCATGAAATTCAAATCATCATGGTTAGGCTACATCATAGCCCTAACAAAAGAAAATTAGAACATAGTAGAAGAAAAAGTAAAAATAAAAATTAAACTCAGCATCTTGAATCAAAGAACAAGAATTCTGTCACCACTTTGGTCTTCTCTTCAAAATACTTGAAAAACTCTTAGAAGAATGAAAAACGATCTAACCCCCCAAAGTTGCTCTCTCTAGCTCTATTTATAGGTTATATCCAAGATATCTATCTCCCAACACTTGCAGATAACATTAGGGAACAAAATCAAGAATTTTCTGATTTGATATCCATCTTCCACTGCTGCTTTTATTTGAATTCCTGATAGTTGCCGTTCTTTTCCTTATCTCCTCCATATCTTATTATTCTATATAAATAAGGAAAATTCAAATAATCATAAGGAAATCCAAATATTTTCTCTAAGATATTGTATTAATTGTTGCCTAAAATAGGTAAAATAACTCTATTTTTATAGAGTTATCAGTAGATAATTACTTTCGTTTTACTTGGGTATTCTTTCTTTCAACCAAATTCGAAGTATTGTCTTATTTCATTAAGTTTGCTAGGAAAGTTCAAAATGAAAAATGTTATGCTATAACAAGTATTCGTACTAATCATGGAGGTGAATTTGAAAATTAAGATTTTGCTTATTTCTGTGATGACTTTGGTATTCGGCATAATTTCTCATCTCCATACACTCCACAACAGAATGGAGTTATGGAAAGGAAAAATCGTTTTTTGCAAGAAATGACAAGAACTCTTTTAATTGAAAGTAATATATCTCCTCGCTTTTGGGCTGAAGCAACTTCAACTGCTTGTTGTATAATTAACAGAGTTTTTCTAAGACCTATTTTGGAGAAAATCCCTTATGAATTATTTAAAGGAAAGAAACCTATTGTCTCTTATTTTCATGTATTTGGTTGCAAATGCTTTATTTTAAAGAATTCAAGTGATCGAACTGGTAAGTTTGAAGAAAAATCAGATGAAGGAATTTTCCTTGGCTACTCAATGTCAAGCAAAGCGTTCAAAGTTTTCAACAAAAGAACTCAGACTATGGAAGAATCCATAAATGTGAAGTTTGAAGACTCTGTTCAAAATCATGCCAATCAGACTCAACCTGAAGATTTTGAATCTGTCCAAGTGTCTACAAATTCCTTCGAAGAAAAACACATCTCAGATGTTTAACCGCAAACCAAATCAGTGGCTCCAACTGAAACATGGACTTATTAAAGTGACAAACCAATTACAAATTGGAAGCATAAATCTAGTCACCTTGCAGATCTCATCATTGGCAACATTGATGAAGGGATTTGTACAAGATCCAAAAGGTGTGAAGAGTCTAGTGCACTAGCACTTGTCTCTGAAGTTGAGCCCAAGTCAAAAGAAGAAGCCTTAACTGATGAAAGCTGGATTGAAGTTATGCAAGAAGAATTGAATCAATTCAGAATCAACAATGTTTGGGAACTTGTTCCTAAACCAAAAGGTAAGTCAATTATTAAAACTAAATGAGTTTTCAGGAACAAGCTAGATTAATAAGGAAAGGTGGTGAGAAACAAAGCAAGACTCGTGGCAAAATGTTATACACAAGAAGAAGGAATCGACTATGATGAAACCTATACTCTAGTGGCAAGGTTAGAAGCAATAAGATTACTTCTTGCTTTTGCTTGCTTTAAAAATTTCAGGTTATTCCAAATGGACGTGAAGAGTGCATTTCTAAATGAATTTATCCAAGAAGAAGTCTATGTAGAATAACCACCAGGATTTGAAGATCCAAGAAAACCAAATCTTGTCTTTAAGATGAAGAAAGCTTTATTGGTTTAAAACAAGCACCCCAAGCTTGGTATGAAAGGTTAAGTAACTTTTTAATTCAAAATGGTTTTGCTAAAGGTAAGGTAGACACTACTTTATTTATCAAAAGAGAAGGAAAGGATTTCATACTTGTTCAAATTTATGTTGATGACATAATATTTCGTTATTCTAATGAAAATCTTTGCAATAAATTCTCTAGATGTATGCATAATGAATTTGAAATGAGCATGATGGGTGAATTGAACTTCTTTTTGGGACTTCAAGTCAAACAATCAAAAGAATGAACTTTTATTCACCAAGAAAAATATGCAAGAGATCTCATGAAGAAGTTTGGAATCGAGAATTGCAAGAAGACAGAAACTCCTATGTTAAATTCATTAAAGTTGGACAAAGATGAAGAAGGAAAGAGTGTATACTAGAAACTATACAGGAGCATAATTGGTTCACTTCTTTACCTTACTGCATCTAGACCTGATATTTTGTTTAGTGTTTGTATTTGTGCTAGATTTCAATCTAATCCTAAAGAATCTTACATGACTGCTGTGAAGCGTATTATCAAATATGTTGCAACTACTTCTAAGCTAGGTCTTTGGTATTCCAAAGAAAGAGACTTCACTCTCCTTGGATATTCTGATGTTGATTTGGCTGGCTGTAAAGTGGATAGGAAAATCACTACAGGTACGTGTCAACTATTGGGAAATAGGTTAGTATCTTGGTTCTCAAGAAAATAGGGTACCGTAGCTCTTTCAACAACCGAAGTAGAGTATATAGCTCTTGAGAGTTGTTGTTCTCAAATCTTATGGATGCAACAACAATTGAAAGATTTTGGAGTTGAAGAATCTTGCACAGAAGTCAAGCCATCAACCTTACAAAGAATCCAATACTTCACTCAAGAGCAAAGCACATCGAAATCAAGCATCATTTCATTAGAGACCATGTTCAAAATGGTGAAGTGGTGATTCAGTTCGTTGATTCAAAGAACCAATTGGCGGATATATTCACAAAGCCCCTAGAGAAAGCTCACTTTGAATCAATTCGCTTAAGATAGAATATCGTAAGGTCCGAAGAGGTTCAGACTCTAAGGTAAAGTCTCGAGATGTTGAGAATCAAAGGTAAGGTCTGCAAATGTTCAGACTCTGAGATAAAGTCTGAAAATTCTCAGACTCTGACGCAAAGTCTGAATGCGTGTTACTTTATTTCCTTTATGATATATTAGATTTATAATTGCTTTTGAAATTTCAAAATCTGCTTTTTATCCGATTTCCGATATATTTATGGCAATTTTCTTTTTCAAAACTGGCAATTGATTATTTTTATTTGGCAGTTTTTCTTTTTTCTTTTCTTGCGACAGTTCAATGTCTTTTTTTTTATTCTTGCTTTTTATACTCCTGAATCGTCGTCTTCATCCTTCACAACTTTTAAAAACGCTTCTTTTACTTCTCCTTGAAACCCTAAAGCTTAAAAAATCCTCCACTAGCGTCCCTGTTCGATTTGTTTACTCAGTAAAAATCCGACCTTTTTGCGAACAAGTTGCATATTCACTCTCGGATCAAGCATGTTTTCGAGAAAGTCATCAAGACTCGCTGGAAAGGGACCACAAAAGAGACACGAGGGTCCTACCAGAGTGCACCTTATGAGCGAAGAAGATTCATCACAAAGGGAAACTCCAAGTCAACAACACTTTGAAGAAGTTATTATTGAGGCTGAACCGGTAAGAACTTTAAGACCCAAACTTGCTTACTCGTTGTATAAAAAGTTGAAAGATGGAGGCACAGATTTAAACCTGATCGGTGGGTTCCTGAAAGAGAGAGGATATCGAAATGAAACCATATTCTTGCGAGAAATGGAAGAACTGGGAATTGTTGGCGAAGGACATGCGAAAAGCACGTTCGAAAACATACCGAGTGACCCACGGTTTGGAACCGCTAATCAGCCTATGGATGATGATGAAAGGCTATTTTCTCAGTTTCAACCACGGATGGGTGTTACGGTGAACACCATCTATCCTAAAGGGAGCTTGTTTCGCTCAAAAGAATAAGAGCGAATTTATGCAAAATTGTTGAAGAGAGGAGTGATGAATCCCAGGAGTGTGGATTTCGATTTTCTTGACTCAATCAAGATAAATCTGAGGGAAAAGTTCTCGCGGTTGCAACTTAAGAGGTTCTGTACTGATGCGACAAGTGGACATCCAGAGTTGACAGCCTACTTTTATTCGAACTTGTCATTCTTAGATGCAAATAGGTTGTCCTTTACTTTTATGGATAAGGAATATGTTGTGGATGTTGATATGCTTGCTGACTTAATTGGGGTGGAGAGAGGGTGTTTTCAACCGATTAGAGTATCCACAGCACATGCCACACTGGAGATTGTGCGAGACAGAAGCTTGAAGGGCAAGAAATCCTACACCAGGATGAATGCCTCGAATATTCTACTCCACAAAATTGTCGAAATTGTCTCAGACTCAAGGCGACCTCAAAGACTGACATTTCGAAAACTGAAGCCAAACTCATGTTCGCTTTGAATGAAGGCAGAAGCTTTTCACTTCCCCACATTATCCTCTTCCACATGTACAAGACAGTGGTAAAGGATAAAAGACAGTTGCCTTATTCATCTCTTGTCACCAGGTTGTTTAGGCATTTTAAAATACAAATTCCTGCCCCACTATGCCTGACCAACTTAAGTCTTATGCTTGTTGGATACAAGATGGTGATGAGGATGAAAATTCAGGAGTTGAACAAAGCACTAGAAGGCTTGAAGGAGAAGACCCCTTCAAAAGATTTGGCTGCTGCTGCTGCAAAAAGAAAGGGCAAAGAGCCCATGGATGTACCTGAGAAAAGAATAAGGAAACTCATCCTACAAGATGAGGATGAAGAAGAAATAGATAATGCCATGACTCTTTCAGCTCTTACAAGATTGAAGAGCTCTTTCAGTTTGAGAGATGACAGTCAAGAGAGAGTAAGAAGAGAGAAAGAGACAGAGAGAATGAGAAAAGAAGCAGAAGTGAAAGAAGAAGAAGGAAGATTGAGAAGAAAAGAAGAATAGAGGAAAAGAAAAGAAGAAAGACAGAGAAGAGAGGAAGAAGAGGAGAGACGGAGAAGAGAAGAAGAAGAACGAAGAAGAGAAGAAGAGGAAGAAAGGCTAAGGAGAGATGAAGAGGAGAGCAAGGCTCAAGAAGACTTTGCAGAAGCATTTGAGCCATTCTCTACTCAAGCACATCCTGGAAAAGAGACTGAACTACATCACTCTGCTGGATAAGAGATGGAAATTGGCAAAGAATACTCAACTCCACCTACTAGTAACAAGACAGGAGGAGCTACTGCTGAACAAGGTACATTATTGCCACTTCATACCAGTGATGTTAGTAGGTCTGGTGCTGATGTGGAAGACATCTATGTATCACACTTTTCGGAGCTTGAAGAATCCTCTCCAACTGAAGGACAAAGAGCTGAGAACGAACAACCTAGCTTTCAGACTCAAAGAACAGAGTTTGCAGGTCCAAGTTCAGGTAATGTTAATTCAACATAATTTTCCAAACTGTTGGATATCATGTTGGATCTCAAGAAATAGGTTTATGGGATGGACTACGAGCTAGAGATTTGAAACAAGCAATGTTGGCTACTTCCTCCACTATGCAAGACCAAATCACTACCCTCAAACATCAAGTGGATCCCAATGCGAAGGGTACTGAATTGGAATCAGTAAAGGAAGCTCTATCCAGCCTTGAGAAGACAATCAACTCGCTGAGTGAATATCAGCTTGTTCGCATCCCTAAGCAGCCCTGATTTTCATCAACTTTATTCTTGATTCCTCTGACTCCTTTTGATGGGACAAAAATGGGGAGAGTTATGTAGATTTGCTACTATTATCTTTTTTTCGTTTGTTTTTGGACAATTTATGTTTTGTTTACAACTTTAGACAATTGGGTGTTCGAATGCTTGAACTTATGACTTATGCACTGGTTTTATGATTGGATTTGTGGATTTATGAACTTGCAGGATTATTTATACTTGTAAGGATATTTATTTATGGACTAACATCTTTCTGTGGTTACAGAAGTAATATGAAGTATTCCTCAAAATTTGTATGAGTTTTCTTTGCAGGTTAAGAGTTTTACAAATCTGCTGAGGTGTTTTGTCACCATCAAAAAGGGGGAGATTGTTCAAGAAAAATCCCTCAAGTGTTTTGAAGTTAACAAAACATCCTCGTCAATTAAGTTTGAAAAATCCAAGACTCAGTTGCTTAAGTCTGAAGAGTTCAATACCCAAGTGTTTCCGTTTGAAGGTTTCTAAACCCAGAAGTTTCGGTTTGAAGATCTCCAGACTCTATCAAAGCCTGAAGTCAGTCAGACTCGGTTTTGCGATTTTGCCCAAGCTGACAGCGATTTATTCCAACGGTTTATGAATTCAAGAATTGAATATTATCTTCCTTAATTTCTTCTAATCTATGGAAGATCTCTGGTTGAAACTAAACTCGAAGATTTTTGGATTTAATCTGTTGAAGAACAAGCAAGATTTGGAAGGTTCCACTTTTGGAAACTCAAGATCCTGATTGTATGGGCGAGTAGGATTGACAAGCTATCTTCCGCTTATATTCGACAACGTGAAGATCACCTTAATTGATTCATTCCAACGAGTAAATTAGATGAACTCTTTTGGAAAGTGCTAACGGCTATGAAGGCACGAAGTAGTATTTAAGGTGGAGTCGTAGTTGTTCGAATAAGAGCGAGCCGATAGAAAAATTCAAAGTTTGAACCTCTGAAACTCCTCGTTCTCAAAATCACTTGAGCTCTATTTGTGTACAAAGGAGAAATACTTACAGTGAGAATTTGCGAGAGTTGTAACAAAGACTTTCTATTAAAGAAGTCTAGATCGAAAGCTGTAAAATTCTCTTTTGCTACATAGTGAATACAGCCAATGGGCTGCCAGTGTGGAGAGTGGACGTAGGCTTACAATAAGCTGAACCACTATAAACTTCGGTGTCAAAATTCTCTTACCTTATTCTCTTTATTTTATTGCTTCGTGATTTAATCAACTTTGATTTTTATTTCAAGTCGAGGGATTTCGGTTAAAGTTTGAAAAAGAATTTTATAAATACCTATTTACCCCCTCTAAGTGTATTTACTAGCCTTTATCATCGTCCGAGTTCGTGAAGACAGGTGACCGTGTTGTACTCACGGCCAAGGGTTCGTTGGAGCACCAACCGGCGTCTTCGAGATTTGGCCATGGAGGACAGCCGCAGAAATCAGGGACGCTAGGGTTTTCACAGAAATCGGGTACGCTAGGGTTGCGAAAAGAAGAAGAAGATGCTTTTTATTTGCATCAAATGGATGGCCAGGATTACTTTGCGAGATTGGACAACTTAGGTGGCTCGTGAGGGATGAACGGGTGAGATCTAATCTTCAGATTTGATGGCGGAGGCTCCTCCGCAATATCGGACGGCTCTTCTTTAATCCTCGCAGCGGCTGGATCTGATGGCTCAGCCTCCTCCTTTTTGAAGTGATCCAACGGCCAAAATTCAACCAGATCGATGGCTAGAAATAATTCCAACAAATGGAAAGGTAAATTTTGTGAATATTGCAAAAAACCTTTCCATACTAAAGAAAATTGTTGGAAACTACATGGAAGACTAGGGGAAAGGAAGGAACGAGATTTCTCTATTGCAGCAAATGCTAAGGTGAATCAACCCATCAACCATGATCAACTCCAACAAATCATGAGGGCCCTAAATCAGATGAGAATTCAAGAAAAAATGCCTAGCTATGCAGGTATTTCTTACTGTTTGATGAGTAATATTTCGAGCAACGCATGGATTATTGATTCAGGTGCTAGTGACCATATAGTTTGTGATGAACGTTTCTTTTCAAGATTAGACAAATCCTCAACTCGTACTTCCGTTTGTCTTCCAAATGGCACTGATGTTTCAGTAGATAAAACTGGGAATGTTGAGCTTAGTCCTTCTATCACACTAAAAAATGTCCTTTTCATTCCCAATTTTCAATTCAATCTCATTTCCATATCTAAAATTTGTGAAGACAACCTTTGTCAGTGAAATGGGCTAGTGAATCAACCTAGAGGGGGGTGAATAGGTTGTTGCGGAATTCTTTTGGAATCTTTTGCGATGCAATACGTTGATATCAAAGATATATTAATAATAAACAGATTACGTATTCGCAAAGTAAATAGAGTAGGGTAAGAGAGAATTGACACAAGGATTATAGTGGTTCGGCTTAGACCAAGCCTACGTCCACTCTCCACGCTGGCAGCCAACTGGCTGTAATCACTATGTAGCAAAAGAGTGCCTTTACAGTAGACGGATTAGACTTCTTCAATTGATAGTCTCTCCTACAGCCTTCTGCTGCTTTCGCACTATATCTCACTCTCCTTGATACACAATTTGAATATGAAAGACTTTAAAGAACAAGTGATTTTGGAGATTCTAACATCAAGATATTTTTACCGGTCTCTCCTTGTTTCCAAGCAACGTCGATCCACCTTAAATAGTCTCCGTGCCATCATACTCGTTGGCACTTACCAAAACATTCATCCAATCAACCCATTGGACTAAATCAATTTAAGTGATCTCCTTTGTCTTGAAAATATAAGTAGACAGCAGCTCATCAATCCTGTTCGCCCATACAATCAGGATCTTGAGTTCCCAAAATTAGATTCTTCCAAAAATAATCTTGATCTTCAACAGATAGAATTCGAAGAATCAAATCTTCCAAGCTCTTGATCATAGCCAAAGATATTCCATTGTTAAGATTAGAAAATACGAAATCCAATATCTATCTTTCCGTAGTCATAGGAATAATCTGTCGCCAGCCTGTAAAAATCGCGAACTGTCTTCAGACTTAAATTTGGGTCTTGAGGGTCATCGGGCCGCCGAGTCTTGAAGGTCTTCGACGGAAACGAGTCTTGACCGACTTCGACGGAAAAACTTCAGACCGAAATTCTGGGTCCGACTGTCTTTGAAAACCTTTAGACCTTGACAACTTCGGACGTAGTCGACCGAGTCTTGGAGTCCTTAGACCACACTTGTTGAGGCTGTTTTGTCAACTTCAAAACTCCAAGGGATTTTTCTTCAACAATCTCCCCCTTTTTGATGGTGACAAAACCCTCGACAGATTTGTGAATTAAAAACTGCAAGGAAAAACTTATATATATTTTGAGGATTATATCTCGCAAAACAGAGTGTTAGTCCAATAACAATTATCCTCACAAAATATAGTAATCCTGCAATCAAATTCACAAGTCTAAATCCAAATCATCACATCAGCATAAGGTCATAAAAGTTCAAACAACCCAATCGAAATCCAAAATAAAACAGTCTAAATAAAATCAAACTTCAAAAAAAAAAAATCTCCAAGCTTCCTCAGCTTCAAAAACTTCAATCAAATCTTCAAAACCTGCAATCAAATCTGCACAATTCTCCCCCCTTTCGTCCCATCAAAGAGGTAGAGTGAAATGGAGATAAAGTTTTGAAAATTTTTAGGGGCCTGCAAGGAAACGAACAAGCTGAAACTTGCTAAGCTCTTGACCGACTTGTCAAGTTTGGCAAGATTTTCCTTCACTGAAGCCAATCTTTGCACCGGTCTGATTTGACTCTACTTGTGCTCTTAGTGCATTGATCTGTTCTTGCATGTTCACTGAAGTACTCAGCAGTGCCTTCTTTAAGTCTCTCATTTCAAAGTCCATCCCAAAAACCTGCCTTTTTAAGTCTAGCATAACATCCAACAACTGTAAAAATGCTGTGGAATTGGCATTGCTTCCACTTGGACCAGCAGAATGGGTTTGAAAACTCGAAGCTTCCCTTTCAGCCCTTTCCTTCTCAGTAGGTGAGGATTTTTCATGCTCTGTGAAGTGTGATGCAAAGACCTCTTCAGGGTCAGCACCAGACCTACTCACATCACTAAAATGTAGTGGCGATATTGTTCCTTGTTCTCAGCAACTCCCCCGAATGAATGCCGGTGGGTGGAGTGGAAAATTCATCGCCAACATCCACATCAGCACGAGGATGTTTCTCGGTCTCTTCCCCAGCAAAAGATGGCTCAAATGCAGTAGCCATATCCTCCCCGCATTTTGCTTTCTTCCTCACCTTCCTTCTTCTTCTTCAGCTTTCCTTTGTCTCTCTTCTTCTCTTCTTCTTTCTTCTTCTCTTTTTCTCTCCTCTTCTTCTCTTCTCTGCCTTTCCTCTTCTTTTCTCTTTCTCTCCTCTTCTCTTCTCCTTTCTTTCTCTTCCTTCTCTTTCCTCTCGTTTCTCTCGCTTCCTTCTCCTCTCGCTTCTTTTCTCGCTCTCTCTTCAGCCTCTCGTTCTCCGGATTACATGGGGCTCCTCATCCTAGAGAGAGTGGACAAAATCATGGCATCTTCTTCATCCTCCTCGTCTTGCGGGATGATCTTTCTTCTTTTCTTTTCAGCCATGGGCTCTTTGCCCTTCCTTTTGATGAAGCAAAGGGGGGATCTCTCTTGAAGGTGTTTCCCTCCTCAACCTTTCCAAAGGTCTTAGTCACTTCTGGAAATTTCATCTTCATCACCATCTTCTCACCAACGAGCATCGAATTCAACTTTGTTAGGCACAAAGATGCAGGGACTTGAATATCAAAATGCCTAAACAATTTGGTGATGATTGATGAATAAGGCAGCTGACCCTTATCCTTCACCACTGTCCTATACATATAGAAAAGTATGACATGTGGAAGTGAGAAAGGTCTGCCCTCGTTGATGGCAAACATCAGCTTTGCCTCTGTTTTGGAAACATCGGTCTTTGAGGTCGTTTTTGGCCGGATGCAGTTGATGACAACTTTATGCAACAAAACATTGGTGGCATTCATCCTAGTGTGGGATATCTTGCCTTCAACGATCTGTCTCGTACAATATCCAAGTCTTTGCATAGGCTGTTGAGACTTTGATTGGCTGGAAACTCCTTTTTCCACACTAATGATGTCAGCCAGCAAGTCAACATCAACAATATAATCTTTGTCCATGAAAGAAAAGGACAAATGATTTGCATCCAAAAAAGATAGATTCGAGTAAAAGTAAGCTGTCAATTCAGAGTAGGCCACAGTCATATCCATGCAGAAATTTTCCAATTGCAACCTAGCAAACTTCCCTCTCAAATTAATCCTTATTGAATCTAGGAAGTCAAAATCCACACTCCTTGGATTGACCACTCCCCTTTTTAACAGCTTCGTATAAACTCGTTCATGTTCTTTCGACCGAAATAAACTCCCCGGAGGACAAACAGTGTTGGCAACCACACCAAAACGAGGCTCAAAATGAGAGAAAAGTCTCTCATCATCATCTAAATTTTCAACAGGAGCATTCTCAAATGGATCGCTCGAGATATTTTCCAGCGTCCTCTGTGCAGTGCCTTCACTAACAACCTTCAGCTTTTCCATCTCCTTCAGAAACGCATACTCACTCCTATATCCCCTCTCCTTCAAATACTCCTCGATCGTCTTAAGGCTAACCTTCCCTTCTTTGAGCCTTTTATAGAGATCGAAAGCAACATTTGGCTTAAGAGTTCTTACCGGTTTTGCTTCGGTAACAACTTCCTCAGAATGTTGACTCTCCGCTTCTCGTTGAGGCAAATCTTCCTCCGTTAAATCCACCCTTGTAGGACCCTCTTGCTGTCTCTGTGGTCCCCTGCTTGCAATTCTAGAGGACTTGCGAAACGACATTCTTGTAGAGCAAGCAAAGTTTCAACTTGTACGTGAGGAAAAATGGAAACTTTGAGGCGAAAAAGGGACGAAATGGAAATGGCAAAAGGAGATTTTTAGGGTTTTGAGAGTGAAAGAGTATGAAGATGAATCGCAATAGAGTAGCTGAGAGTAAAAGTGACGGTTCGAGAGTATAAATAGTGAGAGAAAAATCACCGGAATACTAATCGTCGCCAAAAAGTGAAAGAAAAGAACTGCCAAAAATAAACCGTAAAAAGAAAACTGCCCTTTTTGAAAATGTAAACTGCCATTAATGCATGTCAGGAAAAGAGCGAAAAGAGATTTTGAAATACTGAAAAATAATTACCAAAAATATGTTAAAGAGAGAATACGAAGAAAAAAAATTCGTAAAGAGAGAAAATAGTACAGAGTCTGACGGATGTTCAGACTTTACCTTTGAGTCTGAACCCTTTTCAGACCTTACCTTTGCGTCTGAGCACAATTAGACTTCACGTAGAGTCT
Organism: Eucalyptus erythrocorys; assembly: GCA_014182555.1. Lineage (NCBI taxonomy): Eukaryota > Viridiplantae > Streptophyta > Magnoliopsida > Myrtales > Myrtaceae > Eucalyptus > Eucalyptus erythrocorys. The sequence goes on from CM024601.1 coordinate 37,695,150, forward strand.
GAAAAGCTTTCAAACCTTGTTTTGAGTCTGAGCCGTCTTCAGACCTAGCGTTGAGTCTGAACCATTTCCAGACTTAGCGATGAGTCTGAACCACCTTCAAACTTTAGCTATGAGTCTGAATATCTTCAAAATTCACAATTCCCAGTCTTGAACAAATTGATTCAAAGTGAGCCTTCTCTAGGGGTTTTGTGAATATATCCGCCAATTGATTCTTTGAATCTACATGCTGAATTATAACATCTCCACTTTGAACATGATCTCGAATGAAATGATGCTTGATTTCAATGTGCTTTGCTCTTGAATGAAGTATTGGATTCTTTGTGAGGTTGATTGCATTGGTATTGTCACATTTGATCTCCGTATGTGTTTCATCAACTCCAAAGTCTCTCAATTGCTGTTGCATCCATAGAATTTGAGAGCAGCAACTTCCAAGAGCAATGTACTCTGCTTCAGCGGTTGAAAGAGCCACAAGATTGTTTTCTTGAGAACCAAGACACCATCTTGTTTCCCAATAATTGACATGTACCTGTAGTGCTTTTTCTATCCACTCTACAACCAACAAGGTCAGCATCAGAATATCCAAGAAGAGTAAAATCTCCTCTCTTAGAATACCATAGTCCTAACTTAGATGTAGTTGCAACATATTTAATGATACGCTTAACAGCAGACATATGAGATTCTCTAGGATCAGATTGAAATCTAGAACAAATGCAGACACTAAACAAAATATCAGGTCTAGAAACTGTAAGGTAAAGAAGTGACCCGATTATACTTTTGTATAGCTTTTGGTCTACACTCTTCCCTTGTTCGTCTTTATCCAGCTTTGATGAGCTTGACATAGGAGTTTCTGTTCTCTTGCAATTCTCCATTCCAAACTTCTTGATAAGGTCTTTTGCATACTTTTCTTGATGGATAAAAGTTCCTTCACTTGATTGATTGACTTGAAGTCCCAAAAAAAAGTTTAGTTCTCCAATCATGCTCATCTCAAATTCGTTCTGCATACACTTTGAAAAATTCTTGCAAAGTTTCTCATTAGACGAACCAAAGATGATGTCATCAACATAAATTTGAACAAGTATGAAATCCTTGCATTCTCTCTTTATAAATAGGGTAATATCTACTTTACCTTTAGAAAAGCCATTTTGGATTAAAAAATTGCTTAACCTTTCATACCATGCTCGAGGTGTTTGTTTTAAACCATATAAGGCTTTCTTCAACTTGAAAACAAGGTTTGGTCTTTTAGGATCTTCAAATCCTGGTGGTTGTTCCACATAGACTTCTTCTTGAATGACTCCATTTAGGAATGCACTTTTCACATCCATTTGGAATAACCTGAAATTTTTAAAGCAAGCAAAAGCAAGAAGTAATCTTATAGCTTCTAACCTTGCCATAGGAGCATAGGTTTCATCATAGTTGATGCCTTCTTCTTGTGTGTAGCCTTTTGCTACAAGTCTTGCTTTATTTCTTACCACTTTTCCTTGTTGATCAAGCTTGTTCCTGAAAAACCATTTGGTACCAATGATTGATTTTCCTTTTGGTTTAGGAACTAGCTCTCAAACGTTGTTGATTTTGAATTGGTTTAGTTCTTCTTGCATTGCTTCGATCCAGCTTTCATCTTTCAATGCATCTTCTATATTTTTTGGTTCAATCTCAGAAATTAGTGTAAGAGCACTTTGGAAGCTTCTCGTCTTTTAGATCTAGTACGAACTCCTTCATCAATATTGCCAATGATGAGGTCTGGGGATGACTTGACTTTTGCTTCCAATTTGTAGTTGATTTGTCAATTTGGTGAAGCTTTTCTTCGCTTGGAATTTCTGAATTTGTTTGAGGCTCGGCGTCGAGCCTTGATTTTCTTCATGAGAATTTGTAGACACTTGCCCGAGACTCTAAATCTTCAGGTTGAGTCTGATTTTGTAATGAATCTTCAAACTTCACATTCATGGATTCTTCCACAGTTTGAGTACGTTTGTTGAAGACTTTGAAGGCTTTGCTTGTCATGGAGTAGCCCAGGAAAATTCCTTCATCTGATTTTTCTTCAAACTTACCAATTTGATCACTTGAATTCTTTAGGATAAAACATTTACAACCGAATACATGAAAGTATGAAACAATTGGTTTCTTACCTTTGAGTAATTCATAAGGTGTCTTTTCCAATATAGGTCTTAGGAAAATTCTATTTATAATATAACAAGCAGTAGAAGTGGCTTCAGCCCAAAAATGAGGTGATATATTACTTTCAATTAAGAGAGTTCTTGCCATTTCTTGCCAAGAACGATTTTTCCTTTCTACAACTCCATTTTGTTGTGGAGTGTATGGGGATGAAAAATTATGTTGAATACCATTGTCATCACAATATTTGGAAAAATCATGATTTTCAAATTCTCCACCATGGTCAGTTTTAATACTCGAAATTGCATATCCTTTTTCAATCTGAATCTTCTTTGCAAATTTAGTGAAATGAATTAATGCATCAGATTTATTTGCAAGAAAGAAAACCCATGTAAAACGAGAATAATCATCAACTATAACCAAGCAATATCTTTTACCTCCAATGCTTTGTACTCTTGTTGGCCCGAATAAATTCATGTGTAATAGCTTATATCTAGCAAATAGATATTCCCATGTCTTCAACTAGTAAATGACTGTGAAAGGTCTTTGCTTGTTCCAGAACATGTATCCTCTTGAAAATTGATTTTATATCCAGAATCGCATAATTGACTAATACTCAGTAGATTGTAGTTCAATCCTTCAACAAGAGAGACATTGTTGATTGTGAGATTTCCAATCATCACAGTTCCTTGACCAACAATCTTACCCTTGTTGTTACCACCAAAAGAGACATTTCCTCCTTTTATATGAAAGAATTTTGTAAAACAACTTGAGTCTCCCGTCATGTGTCTTGAACATCCACTGTCCAAATACCACTTGACTTTCTTCTTGAAGGTAACCTTGATACCATTGTTTGAGTCTGAGTCAGAATCTGAGTCTGAGTCTGTCATAAGACATATATTTGCATATTCTTCATTACTCTCCTCACATTCAGTGTCACTCCACGTTTCAGCTTTGAGTGCTTTCTTAAACTTTTCAGGTTTTCCTTTCTTTTTCTTCAATAAGGGACAGTTGGGTCTGATGTGCCCCTTTTTCTTGCATTCAAAGCAAACGACTTCTTTGCTGGTATCTTCTTCTTCATTTGATCTCCTTTGAAATCTTTGATTGTTTTGTTTCTTACCATTGAATCTTCTACCTTTTCTATTCAACCTTCGAACTTTCTAATCGAAGTGTCAATTCTTCATCATCCAAGTCTTCTTTTGAATCTGTAACATCAGAGTCATCATTAGATTTTAAAGCAATTGACTTCTTACCTTTTGTGTCAAATTCCTCATTGAATTGCTCGACTTCATAGGATTGAAGTGTGCCGACCAATTCATCCACCGAAAGAGGCATGATCCTCTCGTGTTTCTCTTATAGATGTTTTGACATGATTCCAATCTTTGGAGAGCCCTCTCAACAATTTATTGACCTTCATAGGTCCCGAGATTGGCTGTCCTTGGTATGCCAAGCCGTTTACAATTTCTGTAAATCGACCGAACATATCCGTGATGGTTTCTCCCGGCTTCATTTTGAAGGCTTCATATTGACCAAGAAGGATGTTGATCTTGGTTTCTTTGACTCGATCTGTTCCTTCATAAGTAACATGTAGTCTGTCCCAAACATCTTTGGTTGTATCACAAGATGAAATTCTATTATACTCAGTAGGAGATAATGCACAATAGAGAGAGTAAATAGCCTTTGCATCAAGAGCATGTCTCTTAGAGATTTCTGCTTGTGGTAACCCTGCTCCATTAGCTATTTCTTTTCCTGTGCTTGATGTAGCTTTAGGAATAATCCCGTTCTCCACTACATCCCATTTCATAGGATCTTTAGATCTTAGGAACGCCTTCATCTTGTTTTTCCATAGGTTGTAATCCTTGCCATCGAAGTAGGGAGGTCTGGTATTGCTCTGACCTTCAATTAACCCTGGAGCCAAAACACTAGCCATAGATCTTTAGCTTCAAAAGTAATAACACTTCTAATAAATAAGCAACCCGCTCTGATACCAATTGAAATGGGCTAGTGAATCAACCTAGAGGGGGGTGAATAGGTTGTTGCAGAATTCTTTTGGAATCTTTTGCGATGCAATACGTTGATATCAAAGATATATTAATAATAAATAGATTACGTATTCGCAAAGTAAATAGAGTAGGATAAGAGAGAATTGACACAAGGATTATAGTGGTTTGGCTTAGACCAAGCCTATGTCCACTCTCCACGCTGGCAGCCAACTGGCTGTAATCACTATGTAGCAAAAAAGTGCCTTTACAGTAGACGGATTAGACTTCTTCAATTGACAGTCTCTCCTACAGCCTTCTGCTGCTTTCGCACTATATCTCACTTTCCTTGATACACAATTTGAATATGAAAGACTTTAGAGAACAAGTGATTTTGGAGATTCTAACATCAAGATATTTCTACCAGTCTCTCCTTGTTTCCAAGCAACGTCGATCCACCTTAAATAGTCTCCGTGCCATCATACTCGTTGGCACTTACCAAAACATTCATCCAATCAACCCGTTGGACTGAATCAATTTAAGTGATCTCCTTTGTCTCGAAAACGTAAGTAGACAGCAGCTCATCAATCCTGTTTGCCCATACAATCAGGATCTTGAGTTCCCAAAATTAGATTCTTCCAAAAATAATCTTGATCTTCAACGGATAGAATTCGAAGAATCAAATCTTCCAAGCTCTTGATCATAGCCAAAGATATTCCATGGTTAAGATTAGGAAATACGAAATCCAATATCTATCTTTCCGTAGTCATAGGAATAATCTGTCGCCAGCCTGTAAAAATTGCGAACTGTCTTCAGACTTAGATTTGGGTCTTGAGGGTCATCAGACTGAAACTAAGTCTTGAAGGTCTTCAGGCGGAAACTGAGTCTTGACTGACTTCAGACGGAAAAACTTCAGACTGAAATTCTGGGTCTGACTGTCTTTAAAAACCTTTAGACCTTGACAACTTCAGACGTAGCCGACTGAGTCGTGGAGTCCTTAGACCACACTGTTGAGGCTGTTTTGTCAACTTCAAAACTCCAAAGGATTTTTCTTCAACAGTCAGGTCATTTTTGATTCTGACGTTTGTCTCTTTTAGGCCTCTTTGACTGGGACACTGTTGGGCTCAGGTAGAAATTTCGAGGGACTTTATTTCTAGACATTGTTTCCAAGGGACTTTTCTTTCAATAAGAGCATCTTATGTAATGCCAATTATAATAAAAATATCTCTTTGTCTCATCAAAGTCTAGGCCATGGTGCCGCTTTTCCTCATCCCAAGTGCCCTATATGCCCATTAACTAAACAATCTAGAATTCCCTTTCCACAAAGCACATCACATGCTCCTAGAGCCTTCTCACTATTACACATGGACATGTGGGGCCCATATCACACCCCTCGTCATGACGGGTCGCACTTCTTTCTCACCATTATGGATGATCATACTTGAGCAACTTGGGTTTTTCTTATGCAATCCAATGCCCAAGTACTTTCACATTTCAAAAATTTTCTCGTCCTAATCAAAAATGAGTTTAACATATCCGTACAACGGATTCGCACTGATAATGCTCGTGAATTTTTTAATCATGAATATTCTTCATTGTTCATTTCCAATGGCATTCTTCACGAGAGTTCTTGTGTCTATACTCCTCGACAAAATGGGATTGTAGAGAGAAAACACTATCATCTATTAGAGGTTGCTTGAGCCCTTAAGTATCAAGCTTCAATTCCATAAATGTTTTGGGGAGACTGTGTGGTCACAGCGGCATACCTAATCAATAGAATGCCATCTCGAGTTTTAAATGAAATGACTCCATTTGAATTGTTGCTTGGGAAACGTCCCGACATTCGTCACCTTCATGTTTTTGGGTGTTTATGCTATGTATCTACCATGGGCCCTCGGGACAAATTGGGTCCCTGCGCCCTTTCTTGCATATTTATGGGATATCCTACCCTTCAAAAAGGATATTTGGTTCTTGATCCATCTACATGAAGATTCTTCGTCAACAAAGATGTCATCTTCCATGAAGATGTTTTCCCTTTCAAGAAGAGGGAATCTTCATTTCAACAAGACGATTCCTCAACGTCTTCTCGTTCTTTTTTGAATGAAGATGATACTCCACAGGCGTCGATAATAATGCTTCCTCAAGTAATATCACCTGTAGCATCTCATGATGTCAATACACAGGTTGCATCGAATGGGGATAATGCAGTTTCTAGTCTTCCTTCATCAACCGTACCTGAAAGACCTGGCTCTTCACAATCCTCCATTCTGGAAGATAATACTATTACAAACTCACAGGTTGATGTTCCACCTAAACCAGCTAATCTTCGGCAATTAAGATGCACAATTAGACCACCAACATGGATAGCGGATTACGTGTGTTCTTCTTCAAAAAAGGGTGGTACACAGTATCCTATTTCCTCCTATGTCAATTTCGCTAATCTCTCCCCTAAACATAAATGCTGTGTTAGTATGATTTCTGAGCAACGAGAACCCTCATCTTATGATGAAGCTACCCGGGATCCTTGTTGGCAACGAGCTATGAAAGATGAACTGCAAGCTCTCATGGAGAACAAGACTTGGGATATTGTTTGTCTACCTCCCCATCGTAGACCCATAGTATACAAGATCAAATACAAAGTAGGTGGATCCATTGAGCATTACAAAGCCAGATTAGTAGCAAAAGGATTCACCTAGAAGGAAGGATTTGATTATATGTAAACTTTCTCTCCTGTTGCAAAAGAAGTTACCGTAAGATCTTTTCTTTCTATTGCCGCCCTTCGTGACGGGCCTCTTCATCAAATGGACATCCACGATGCTTTTTACATGGGGATCTTGAAGAAGAAATTTATATGGATGTTCCACCGGGATTTCGCAGATAGGGGGAGGGCAATGTGTGCCGTCTTCATAAATCCTTGTATGGACTCAAACAGGCTTCTCGTCAATGGTATGCCAAGTTTACCAATGCACTTGCAACTGCAAAATTCCAACAATCTAAGCATGACTATGCTTTATTCACATGGACACAAAGGTATGTCGTCGATCTACTTACTTATATATGTTGACGATATACTCATTATGGGAAATGATACGCCTGCCATTGAGAGATTCAAGGAGTATCTGCATTTTACTTTTCATATTGAGGATTCGGGATCTCCCAAATATTTCCTTGGGATAGAAATTGCACGGTCAAATAAAGACATTTGTCTTAGCCAACGAAAATTTGTCTTAGAAATTGTATTAGAAGTAGGTTTGTCGGGATCTAAGCTAGCTGTTATTCCAATTGACTAGAATATCAAGTTAACAACAGCTGAATATGACAAAGGATTGTCACCCATAAACAAGGATCTTTTGCTTAAAGATCCCTCTGCTTATCAAAGACTTGTTGGAAAACTTATCTATTTGACCATGACCAGGCCAGATATTTGTTATGTAGTCTAGATTCTTAGTCAATTTATGCATGCTCCGAAACAGTCTCACATGAATGCAGCATTGAAGGTCATAAAATACTTGAAAGGGTGTCTTGGATTGGGAATATTGCTGTCCCGAGACAACAATATGGAGAAGACGGCATATTGTGACACAGATTATGCTTCTTGTCCCATGAGTAGAAGATTCGTTACGGGATTCTGTATAAAATTGGGGGATTCTTTAATTTCATGGAAGACAAAGAAACAATCAACCATATCTTTATCATCCACCAGGGCAGAATATTGAGCAATGGCAAAGACTAGTTGTGAGATGGTTTGGATAAGAGGTCTTCTTCAAGACCTTGGTGTACGGAAAAACTAGCCCACTCTCCTATTTTGTGATAATGACGCTGCGCTTAAGCTTGCAATGAATCCAGTATTCCACAAAAGGATGAAGCATATAGAAGTTGACTGCCACTTCATTTGAGACAAGATCTAGAGTGGGGCGATTAGAACAAGACAAATAAGAACGGCAGAGCAACCCGCAAACATTTTTACCAAGGCCTTATCTCAGAGGCATTATTCGTATCTACTAAACAAGCTAGGTGTCTCTGATGTGTATAGACCGCCAAGCTTGAGGGGGAGTGATGAAGATATCGTTGCTGATGCTGATCCTGATTGATCTTAATTGATTTCAATTATAGGGAATGTTTTGTATTGGAATATTATGTAAATCTTTAGGATATCGTGTATATTTTTATTCCTCAAATATTTAGACATTGTATGATAAATAGGATGTAATTAGATACTGAGAGAATTCAATGAAAGCATTATACAATTCCCCCAAATCTCTATAGCTTTCTATTCTTCTAACAAGTAACTCCCACGGATCTCCAGATCTGCCCTTAGCTCTCGACTTCTCCTCTAGTCGGCTGGCTTGGCATCGGGACTACACTAAAGCAGATGGTGGCGGTGATGCGGCTGAGATCATTTTCATGACTTTTGCAAAAGGAGAAATGGAGGATTGGAGTGCATAAAATGGTAGAAAAATGGGGTTAAAAAATATTTAAACAAAAAAGAAGAAGAAGAAATGGAGTGCTCAAAACAGCACGACTTCCTCGACATGGATCCCACTGAAGATATCACGGAGGTGATTATGGGGGGAGAATGACACGGTGTGACTTGATTGAGGCAATCTGATAAATTCTAGTACAGCACCGGTTATCCAATGTGGTGGTGGTGGTGGATGATGTACAGGAAGCACTCGTGCTCTCCACGGCTATCCCTGAAGTTTCGCATGCTCAGAAAAGAACGGCTTTGTTAGTTGTATCTCCGCAGAGTATGGAACCAAATTTCCACCTTACAATTAACGTAGACCTTTTGCATGTCTTATGCAGTACAGCTATCACAAGCAAGACTATATATATTCATGTCCAGCTTAGGCATCTTTGCATCCATTTCTTAGTATTACACTGAGAAACACACTCACACTTACAATTGTGCAATGGCATTTTCTCTCAAGAGTGAATTCATCGTTGCCCTTACTCTAATTCTTAACGCTTGGGCATGGCATGCCATTTCAGTCCGCACATTGGATGAATCCAACATTGCCGAGCAGCACGAGCAATGGATAGCCCAATATGGTCGGACATACAAGGACCAAGAGGAGAAGGAGAAACGCCGGGCGATTTTCAAGAAACACTTGCAGTTCATTGAGGATTTCAATGCATCCGGGAATCGGACTTTCAAGTTAGGCATCAACCAATTCTCGGACTTGACTGATGACGAATTCATTCAGAGCCACACGGGATACTTGGCGTCCAAGCAAGTGAAGTCCCGTAGAAATGCGTCATTGAGCCAACAATATCCGAGTGGGGATGTTCCTGAGAGCATCCATTGGGTGGAGAAAGGCGCCGCAAATCCAATCAAGTACCAAGGCCAATGTGATAAGAATCTAAACGTCCTGTATGCATCCAATTGTGATATCAAGTTTGACTTCTATTTAGAAATAAGTTTTGAAGCCTAGCTTTGTCGAGAATTCAGATACCAACGGTAACAAAATGTGAAAAATACTTTGTATTTACCATGTCGACAAATTTTATGAATGCAGGATCCTGTTGGGCATTCTCAGCAGTCGCAGCAGTAGAAGGAATCATGCAGATCAAAAGCGGTAAACTGCCGGCACTGTCCGAGCAACAACTAATCGATTGCGATGCCACAAACAATGGCTGTGAGGGCGGTTATCCTGGCAATGCTTTCCGGTACATCATCCAAAACCAAGGAATCACCTCTGAGGATACATACACGTACCAAGAGATGGATGGGACTTGTGACTCAACGAAAGAGGCCTAATAGGTGGCGCAGATCACGGATTTTGCAGACGTGCAGCCTGGTGAGGACGAGCTCCTGAAGGCAGTTGCATAGCAGCCAGTCTTAGTCGGAATCGCCGCAAGTGGGCAGGAGTTTCGACGCTACAGCGGCAGAGTGTTCAACGGGGATTGTGGTGAGCAGCTGGACCATGCAGTCGTTCTGGTCGGGTATGGGACGAGTGAGGATGGAAAGTTCTGGAAGATCCGAAACTCCTGGGGCGAGAGTTGGGGTGAAGATGGTTACATGAGGATTCAAAGAGGTGGCGAAAGTTCTTACGGATTATGCGGGCTCGCATCGCAAGCTTCTTATCCGATTGCATGAGGATAATTAAAAGATACATACACAAAGTACGACCATCGTGAGACTACGAGTTGCTCCTTTTCTCCTAATTATATATTCATGCGTCTGTCTTCATTGTTTAGCTATATAGTGTGGTACTTGTAAGGAGGCAATTATGTAGCCACTAAGTTATGTGGAGGATCACATATTAATTCTCCGTTTTGGAAAGATCTTGATGCCATCAGCACAATTACCCAATATTAAATTATTAACGTCACCTTATCATGAGTTCTAACCCCTCATATAAATTTCTCATACCTATAATCTCATATTAATTAGATTTTGATATTTCATTTTAATCCTTGGAATTAGTTAGATTAGATTGGAAAAACAAATAATAATACCATTATGTGAAATACTCCTCATTAATCATTAATATAATAATGATGATGATGAATATATTAAGAAGATAATTTATCGGTAAGTGTTGTGACCTAAATTTTCCGTGACATGCGTTGAGGCAACAAAAAGAAAAAAAAAGGCTCTATAGGTATTGCTTAAAAGGCGAGCCATAGGCCATCGGTTTAATTACAGGATTTCCTAAGCTCATACCTCGCGCGGCATTTGAATTTCTTATTTTAACATTCTTTAACAACCCAAGTGTGTAGGAGTCGTTATTAGCCTATTGGGGTTAGCTTGAACCCAATTAAAATGTGAGAGTGTTGCCTTAATTCTTATGCAACTAGAGATTCTCATTTCCTATGCAACTAGATCTTCTAAGCATAGGGACTTGATCACATTAATGTTACTATTAGTATCTTTTCGGTACTTAACTAGCTAGTTGTTTAGTCTAAGTGATCATACACTGTTGGTTATGTTGATTAAAATCCAAAAAGGTCTTCCAAAGCCGCTATATGAGCATGCAAACATCTTTGCTTTCATTAGGATTCTAAACTAACCCTAACCTATTCTAGAAAAGGAAATAACACTCAATTTATTATAAAGTGGTGCGATAAGTAAACATCCAGATATTGAAAGCAGCTAGATTAGTAAACACTCAAGCAAACTGACAACTTCTGAGTAAAGTATGAGAAAATAAAGCCGATGCAACATCAGACAAAGAATACCACATGACCTCGTTATAAGCCTTGAGACAGTAACCCCATGAGCTTAACATTAAAAACTAATTCCAAAAGTTGGGCTAGACTAAGGCGAGCCTAACTGTTAAAGAAAAATCCCTTAAGTGTTTTGAAACTAACAAAACATCCTTATCAGTTAAGTCTGAAGAATTTAAGACTTAATCGCTTAAATTTGAAAAGTTGAAGACCCAAGTGTTTTAGTCTGAAGATCTCTAGACTCTTCTATCAAAGTCTGAAGACTATTAGACTCAATTTTACGAGTCTGCCCAAGTTGACAGTGTTTTAATCCAACAGTTTAGGAATTTAAAAATTTGATAATATCTTCTATGATTCGTTCCATTTCGTGAAAGATCTCTGGTTAAAACTAAGCTCGAAGATTTTGGATTTATCTCGATTAGAATATCTGTTGAAGAACAAGCAAGATTTGGAAGGTTCCACGTATGGAAACTCAAAATCCTGATTGTATGGGCGAACAGAATTGACGAGCTTTCTTCACATATATTCGACAGCTTGAAGATCACCTTAATTGATTCATTCCAACGGGTAGATTGGATGAACTCGTTTGGAAAGTGCTAACAGCTGTGAAGGCACGGAGGAGTATTTAAGGTGGAGTTATTGTTGTTCGAAGTGTGTACGCTGATAGAAAAATTCAAAGTCTGAACCTCTGAAACTCCTTGTTCTCAAATTTTTTGAGCTTTAGTTGTGTACAAATGAGAAATACATACAATGAGGATTTGCGTGAGCTATAACCAAGATTTTCTACTGAAGAAGTCTAAATCATAAGCTATACACATTTCATTTGCTACATAGTGAATTCAGCTAGTAGGCTGTCAGCGTAAAGAGTGGACGTAGGCTTACATTAAGCCGAACCACTATAAACCTTTATGTTCAAATTTTCTTACCTTATTCTCTTTATTTTATTGCTGCGTGATTTAATTTGTTTAAGTGTTTAGTTTTGAGTCTTTTTACTCTGATTATATTTCAAGTTGAGGGATTTGAGTTAAAGATTTCAAAAGAAATTTATAAACACCTATTCACCTCCTCTAGGTGTGTTTACTAGCTTTTATCACTAACTCTACTAATTTTAATCCATGATTAGACTAATCTAAGCTAAATAACCATTATTCTAAAAGAGTGATTCTTAGTCTCATTTAAAGTCTAATCTAATTAGGGCCTAAAGTTGTGAGTCTAACCATATTAAACTAAGCTAAACTAAGCACTAAGCTAAACTAAGCTACATCTGCCTTGGACCGCCATGGGTTGGCCTTCAATCATTGAGCTATCGGCCATCTCTTGAGATGCTTCTCGTCCATTCATTCATCATCAATCAGAATATGTCATAAATCAAAGTAAGCAATCATCAAAGTTTATTCAATCACCAATTGCCTCAGGATGGGCTTTGAAGTCAAACATGCGTTTCGATATTCCCCAATACCACAACTATGAATCCAATAATCACTAATCGCCATTTGCGTTAGCAAAACAGTAGGTTAAGATAATCAACCCTAACTAGACTCTAATTACCTTCCAGACTGCCCACCGAAAGACACGCATCGAGATTCTAACGTGTATCTAATCATTCACATGCAAAATTGAATTTAAACATGCAATTTAGACGAACCAACCAATGAACATGCAACCAAGCTTGGGGACTAGTTACAATAAAAGACAAGAAATTGCATTTTCCTAATCCAATTTCTAATTTATGATTTTTTTTTTTTTTAATAAAAGGAGTCGAAGAAGCCTTTGTTTAATTTTTTATTTTATTTAATAACCTCTCGCCTGTACTTTTGCTTTTTTAAATAACTTTTATCTTTTTATATTTTTAATCTAATTTAATTAAAATTAAAATTAAAATTAAAAATGTGTTTGGATAAAAATACCCCTGCTTGTTTGGAATATTTTGCTAGCCGACAATTTGGACATTTCAAATCCTTATATGAAAAAATGTTTACTTCAGTCCTTACTTAAAAAAATAATGACATTTGATACTCTTATTTAAAATTTTCCTACGAGAATTTGCATTCGGACTAATTTTAAAGTATTCGCACAATGTGCATCTAATATTTCATTTGTTAATTAACAATTGAAAAGGCAAGATAGATTGTCACATGCACATTACAAGTATTGTTAAATTTAACTGAGTGTATTAATTATCTATACGTCAACGCTCCTGTATAATTGTCACAGGCAAATTCAATAGGGCCTAATTCCTGTAAAAGAGTTTGATCGGAACTAAGCCAAGCTTGATCGGTACTTTTCTATGCGCGCATCTCTCTCCTTTTGAGGATCTCTCCCTCGCGACCGATATGGAGACGCATTCGGGAAAATAAAAAGCAGACAGTTGGACAGGCTCTGTAATGCGACAGAAAGGTCAAAGGCATAGGGGAAAAAAAAATAGAAGTCAGACGCGTCTCAACAAAAGACATGTCTGTGACCAAAAAAAGGAAAAACGAAAAAAAAAACAAAACAAAACAAAAAAACAAAACACATGTCGACATGTCAATTCCCAAGTTGGTCACAATAATCGCCACCAAAGAGCAATGCTCGGGACATGGTTATCGACATTTTATGACCCTCGATCTTAACGATACGTATCCGTAGGGTTAAGTCGAGGAAATACGGAATTGTAAGCGAATAATGGGTAATCATTTTCGAAACCATCGATTGATACATCTCTATTCATTTTGTCGATTCATGGTCATTATATTCACCCATTAAACGATGTAGTTTTTTTATCTTAGTTCATTTTTATCATAATTTCACAACAAATAGATGAGAATCTGTAAACTACAGACCTGCCGAACATAATGCATATACACTCTTTCTTTTCTCTCTGTTTTTCTTTTAACATTCGAATCATTTACTTATCATTGAGATATATTTACCTTCGATCGTGGGCACTTGAAATCGAGATACATTTCCCTCAGAGCTTCTTGTTTTGCAGTTTTTCATGAAATTACAGGGCTACGAGTAGATTAATGCTGTTGCACACCATCAAATTCACTTTGAATATCATCCTCGTCATTTCATGTATATCTCAATCGGTAACGTCAAATACCTTTTTGCTAAATCGTGTTCAGAAAAAAAATAAAAAATCGTACACGATATTTCAATACAAGATGCAAGTTTAAAGCAGGAGATTATTTCTACTTGATAAATCTTTCAACTAATAGCCTTTGGTAATTGTCATATTCCTCAAAATTTGCAAATTATGCAAGCATATAAGCACATGTCATGACTTTTTATTGATTTCAAGCCTTCTCGGAATGTCACGCCCCGATCCTCAGGCACGCGCACATCCCTTACCTTTAGTCGATTTTAAAATGCGATATCCCAGGACTATGTATCGCCGACCCTTTCATTTATATATGCACATGCGGAAGTATTTAAAAATCCCCAGACAATAAAACAATGGAATAGAAAAGCAGGCCACAATTTTATTCATTGAAATTCACAACTTCACAAATACAGAATTCACAAAGAGGATAGGACCATGCTCGGGATCATCATCCCAGTCCTCCTCAGATCTTTCACCACTAAACTCATTTTCTTCAGACTCTTCATCTCCTTCTTCTCGCTCATCCTCAACTTCAAATGCCGGCCAACCTTCAGGAAATCTAGGGGCCTGAAATATAATCCCACAACCGGGATGAGACTATGTCTCAGCAAGTTCTACCCCCTAAAACCCGATTAGTAAACTAATACACCTTATGACTGCCTATGCACCACATGAGTCAGAGGACTTACCTTGGCCTTAGATTCCACCTGCATGTTAGCACATATCAAATAGGCACCCAAGTAATCACATCACAGATCGAAGAATCGATCAAATCGACTTAGTCGATCACACGCCAATAAGACCACTCATGGTCATTCTCAATCAATCAATCCATTCACTGCAACATCAGATCAAAACAATGATCAATCGACCTAGTCGATTTCATATCCAACAGACTAAGTAATTCCCACAATGCATAACAAGATGTCGAGCACATGTGCATTCTCTTAGGCACTAGTTCGCCAAAGTGATGCATCAAATCACCGAGCCCACGTATCTCTTTTATGATGTCATACTTAGATCTCTAGGCTCACGTGTCTTTTCCAAAGTGATGCATCAAGTCACTGAGCCCACGTGCCCTTTTTACGATACCATACTCAGTTACCGAGATTCAATGGCTTTACGGTCCCACTTAACCCTTTCAAGATTCAATGACTTTACGGTCCCACTCGACCACTTTCAAGATTCAATAGCTTTATGGTCCCACTCGACCTTTTCATGATTCAATGGCTTTATGGTCCCACTCGACCTTTTCAAATTCAATGGCTTTATGGTCCCACTCGACCTTTTCTCAAGAATTAAATCAGTATGAAATAAAGCTCAATTAAATAAACGGACTGCACCACGACAATCAGCACGAAATTCCGGTCACCGGCCATCCCGGGTGAATTTCCGAAAAAATAATTAATTAAATAATTAATTTCGAAAATTAAATAAATAAATAAATACCATAAATTCAATTCAGCACAATATAAAGCTCAATTAAATAAACGGTCTGCACCACAATTATCAGCATAAAATTCCGGTCCCTGGCCAACCTTATTGAAATTTCGAGAAATAATTAATTAATTAAATTAATTTCGATAATTAATAATAAATTCCTAAAAATTCATTTTAGGCCCGAATTACTTAATTAACACCCAATAAGGGATGGGAAAATCCCAAGAAGCATCCAATAAATAATAGGACATGTCTACTAGTTAAATGCACAATCAATTTAATTAATAAGCACTAACAAGTCTCTAATTTAATCATTGTAATCTAATCTAACCACCTAAAGGCAATTAAATAAATCTAACCAACCCTTAGGCATAACTAGATCACTAAGAAAGCTTTAGTGAGTAAAACTCACTTACACAACACAACAACCGGGACACCGCGACGATGACGAAACGGCGGCCGAACTCGGACTTGCGACGACACCCACGGGCTTGGACCGGGCCTCAACCTTGGCCTAACAAATCTCTGCCCAACTGAGATTAAAATCTTGCTTTTGGGCCAGACCCAAGTTGGATTGGACCTGCTGCGAAGATGGGCTTCAAAAACTGGGCTTGAAGATTGCAATTGCTGAAAATGGGCTTGAAACAAAGCTGAAATTCAAGGTTTGATGGACTGCAATTTATTTGGGCTGAAGAATTTCTGGATTGATGGACTCGTAGGGAGATGCTGGCCCAAACCATAGGCTAGGCTTGTGGAGACAACATTGGAAGCTGGGCTGCTTCGGCTTCGCTGAGCCCAAGACGTTCGTGGACGCGTGGAGCTGGCGTCTTCGGTTGAGAGGGCGGTCTGTGGCTTCGATTGGGGAACGCGTGGAGGTGGCACGCGTGTAGAGATGAAGACGGTCGCTGGGCTTCCTCATTGGCGCCGTGGGGTCAACAAAAAACAAAAAGGAGCTGCGCTGGGGCAGCCCAACAGAAACTGAAGACGCGTGGAGGGGACGATCCACAGCAGCTTCGGTGGAATAGATAGACTGAATTTCAGTCAACACCCTGGGCTTCACTCGGTGGGGGATCTGACCAAGACGTGGGCTGATAGGTGGTAGGCGGCGATCAAGAGGTGGGGCTTCTGGCGTGAAGAGAAAACGGCAAAATGGAGCAGCAAAAATTCGCAGAGAAGGCAGCGAAACTTGGAAGGAAAATATGTGTGCAGAGAGAGAGAGAGTAACCCCACCGAGAGAGACAGCTTGCTCCCTGATTGAATTTGAAGGAGAATTGAAAAAAATAAAACCAAAAGCTGAAGCAGATGGGGTCCACACGCCAGCTTGCCCGTGAAGACTTGAAGAAAGAGGGAGACAAAAGTCCAAATTCTTAGCCAAAGTCTTAAATGCTTGGTCCCCTTTTGATTCTCAAACTTATCTCATTGTCCCTTATTTCTTTCTAGATTGAAATTCCACAAATTAACTTAAATTGAAGCCAATTTTTGATGCCAAAAATCAAATTCCGAATTTCCTTTTCTTTTTCTTCGGTATCCGATTTTTCGAACAAATAAATTCCGTTAGAGTCCAATTTGAAGTCAAAAAAAGTCCAAACAACTTTCATCTGTCTAATCACATACCCCAGATGTCAACAGTCTCTTCAAAATGGCCAATCTGAGTTTTCGTTCATTTTTCGAATTGCCCAACCCGATTTTCCGTAAAAATCTCGAGACCTCTGAAAAATCTTCTGAGACTGAGTTGATGATCCTAAAATAGCTCGTGACACCACAGAACTTTCAATTTCTGAAATCTGACTCAAATTGACGGTTAATTTCATTCCGGCGCGCTTTTAGTATAACCTAGACTACTAGGTAGTTTTCAGAACCTCTCAGGGCAATTGACCCGTGGTCGATTTTCTTCGAGCCACAATGAACCCACTCGACACATTGGAAATCTCGAGGGCTCAATTACAAATACAGGGTACCAAAACGATAGAAAAATCAAATTAGTGCCGGCTGACGAGAATTTTCCAATTTAGTAGAGTCACCCACGATTGGTTTGATCTCAAATCGATTTTTAACTGTGCCGCAATGACCTCTAAAGATGAACACGGTCGATAAGCCAATTCCTAGTCGAATTCTCAAATCTATTGCCTTAAAAGTTTTTAATGGCTTGCCTAGCTAGTCTAGTTATCTCAAGAGTGATCAGCTCTGATAACAACCCTATAGACACGTAAATAAAATGCCCGCTCAATTTAATAGAAAACAGCACTAGAAATTCTGAATGTCACACGGAATGCATAAAATGCATCTGAGCACAAACTTAGGTCTTCATTTGATCAATGTAAATTCAAATTGTGTTGTTATAATTATCGTATATCAACATTGTCAAGTCATATATTATAAAATACCATTGCCGGCCCATTTTCTAACGATTCAAACTTTTAAGATTGTTTGTCTAACACGGTATAAGACATACCTCTAATATCAAAGCACGGGTCAAGGATTTAAATCCCTACACTCCTCAATTTTCTCGTACTCGTTGTTCTCATTATTCTGTCTATTTTCCTTTTCCGTAATCATCCTCTTAAATCGCATGCCATAAATACATTGACCGCCCACGTTCTATTAGGTTAAACTTTTAGGAAAATATTATTTGTCTCACAAAGGTTATTTTTACGTACAATGACTACCGGAATATGTGAAAACGGACATTAACTAAGCATAAATCAGAAAAAAAAAATAAATGAAAAAGGAAAAAAAAAAAAAATTTTACTCTATCATAAAATGAAGAAAAGACGACCGGCATAGTTGACGATTCCTTCTCCGATAATAACGGAAATGGATAATTTGGTGGCTTATCCCAGACACGAAGAAAGCGTATCTTGAGCTGATTCGACTTATTCCTACTCAGTGTAATTTTTTTTTTTTTTTTGCCTCCCCACCTAAAATATCGCTAAGACCGATCGAATTTCACATGGGTCGAGCTCTAATTTCACCACAGTTGTCATCATCTTGTCTAAATCTGATTTTGGCTGGCAGACGACATTCCACGATGAGAAAATGATACGCTGGCAAGAAAATCCAGTCGGGGAGAGCAAGGGTACACTCAGAATGTTATGCAGTCTAGATTCTATTCTTCTGTCAAGTAACTCCCGCGGATCTCCAGATCTGCCCTTAGCTCTCGACTTCTCCTCTGGTCGGCTGGGTTGGCATCGGGACTACGCTAAAGCAGATGGTGGCGGGCAATGCGGCGGAGATGATTTTCATGACTTTTGCAAAAGGATAAATCGAGGATGGGGGTGCTTAAAACGGCAGAAAAACGGGGTTAAAAAAGATATAAAAAAGAAGAAGAAATGGAGTGCTGAAAACAGCACGACTTGCTAGACATGGATCCCACTGAAGATATCACGGAGGTGATTATGAGGGGAGAATGACATGGTGTGAATTGCTTGAGGCAATCTGATAAATTCTAGTACAGCACCGGTTATCCAATGTGGTGGTGGTGGATGATGTACAGGAAGCACTCGTGCTCTCCACGGCTGTCCCTAAAGTTTCGCATGCTCGGACAAGAACGGCTTTGTTAGTTGTATCTCCACAGAGTATGAAACCACAATTTCCACCCTTACAATTAACGTAGACTTTTTGCATGCCTTATGCAGTACGGCTATCACAAGCAAGACTATATATATTCATGTCCAGCTTAGGCATCTTTTCATCCACTTCTTAGTATTACACTGAGAAACACACTCACACTTACAATTGTGCAATGGCATTTTCTCTGAAGAGTGAATTCATCGTTGCCCTTGCTCTAATTCTTAAAGCCTGGGCATGGCATGCCACTTCAGTCCGCACATTGCATGAATCCAACATTGCCGAGCAGCACAAGCAATGGATGGCCCAATATGGTCGGACATACAAGGACCAAGAGGAGAAGGAGAAACACCGGGCGATTTTCAAGAAACACTTGCAGTTCATTGAGGACTTCAATGCATCCGGGAATCGGACTTTCAAGTTAGGCATCAACCAATTCTCGGACTTGACTGATGACGAATTCATTCAGAGCCACACGGGATACTTGGCGTCCAAGCAAGTGAAGTCCCGTAGAAATGCGTCATTGAGCCAACAATATCCGAGTGGGGATGTTCCTGAGAGCATCGATTGGGTGGAGAAAGGCGCCGCAAATCCAATCAAGTACCAAGGCCAATGTGGTAAGAATCTAAACGTCCTGTATGCATCCGATTGTAATATCAAGTTTGATTTCTATTTAGAAATAAGTTTTGGAGCCTAGCTTTGTCGAGAATTCAGATACCAACGGTAACAAAATGTGAAAAATACTTTGTATTTACCATGTCGACAAATTTTATGAATGCAGGATCCTGTTGGGCATTCTCAGCAGTCGCAGCAGTAGAAGGAATCACGCAGATCAAAAGTGGTAAACTGCCGGCACTGTCTGAGCAACAACTAATCGATTGCGATACAACAAATAATGGCTGTGAGGGCGGTTATCCTGGCAATGCTTTCCGGTACATCATCCAAAACCAAGGAATCACCTCTGAGGATACATACACATACCAAGAGATGGATGGGACTTGTGACTCAACGAAAGAGGCCCAACAGGTGGCGCAGATCACGGATTTTGAAGACGTGCAGCCTGGTGAGGACGAGCTCCTGAAGGCAGTTGCACAGCAGCCGGTCTCGGTCGGAATCGCCGCAGGTGGGCAGGAGTTCCGAAGCTACAGCGGCGGAGTGTTCAACGGCGATTGTGGCGAGCAGCTAGACCATGCCGTCGTTGTGGTTGGGTATGGGACGAGTGAGGACGGAAAGTTCTGGAAGATCCGAAACTCCTGGGGTGAGAGTTGGGGTGAAGATGGTTACATGAGGATTCAAAGAGGTGGCGAAAGTTCTTATGGATTATGCGGGCTCGCATCGCAAGCTTCTTATCCGATTGCATGAGAATAATTAAAAGATACATACACAAAGTACGACCATCGTGAGACTCCGAGTTGCTCCTTTTCTCCTAATTATATGTTCGTGTGTCTGTCTTCATTGTTTAGCTATATAGTGTGGTACTTGTGAGGAGGCAAATATGTAGCCACTAAGTTATGTGGAGGATCACATATTAATTCTCCGTTTTGGAAAGATCTTGATGCCATCAGCACAATTACCAAATATTATATTATTAACGTCACCTTATCATGAGTTCTAACCCCTCATATAACTTTCTCAGACCTATAATCTCATATTAATTAGATTTTGATATTTCATTTTAATCCTTGGGATTAGTTAGATTAGATTGGAAAAACAAATAATAATACTATTATGTGTAATACTCCTCATTTATGGCCAAAATCTTTAATATAATAATGATGATGATGGAGATATTAAGAAGATAATTTAACGGTAAGTGTTGTGACCTAAATTTTCCATGACATGCGTTGAGGCAAAAAAAAAAAAAAAAAAAAAAAAAAAGGTCTATAGGTATTACTTAAAAGGCAAGCCATAGGCCATCGGTTTAATTTACAGAATTTCCTAAGCCCATACCTCGCGCGGCATTTGAATTTCTCATTTTAACATTCTTTAACAACCCAAGTGTGTAGGAGTCATTGTTAGCCTGTTGGGGTTAGCTTGAACCCAATTAAGATGCGAGAGCGTTGCCTCAATTCTTATGCAACTAGAGATTCTCATTTCCTATGCAACTAGATCTTCTAAGCATAGGGACTTGATCACATTAATGTTACTATTAGTATCTTTTCTGTACCTCAGTAGCTGGTTGTTTAGTCTAAGTGATCGTATATTGTTGGTTATGTTGATTGAAATCCAAAAAGGTCTTTCAAAGCTGCTATATGAGCATGCAAACATCTTTGCTTTTATTAGGATTCTAAACTAACCCTGACCTATTCTAGAAAAGGAAATAACACTCAATTTATTATAAAGTGGTGTGATAAGTAAACATCCAGATATTGAAAGCAGCTAGATTAGTAAACACTCAAGCAAACTGACAACTTCTAAGTAAAGTATGAGATAATAAAGCCGATGCAACATCGGACAAAGAATACCACATGACCTCATTATAAGCCTTGGGACAGTAACCCCACGAGCTTAACATTAAAAACTAATTCCAAAAGTTGGGCTAGACTAAGGTGAGCCTAACTCTACTGATTTTAATCCATGATTAGACTAACCTAAGCTAAATAACCATTATTCTAAAAGAGTGATTCTTAGTCTTGTTGAAAGTCTAATCTAATTAGGGCCTAAAGTTGTGAAGCTAACCATACTGAACTAAGCTAAACTAAGCTAAACTAAGCTACATCTGCCTTGGACCGCCATGGGTTGGCCTTCAATCATCGAGCTATCGGCCGTCTCTCGAGACGTCGTTTCTCGTCCATTCATTCATCATCAATCAGAATATGTCATAAATCAAAGTAAGCAATCACCAAAGTTCATTCAATCCCCAATTGCCTCAAGATCGGCTTTGAAGGCAAACATGCGTTTCGATTTTCCCCAATACCACAACTATGAATCCAATAATCATTAATCGCCATTTGCATGAGCAAAAAATTAGGATAAGATAATCAACCCTAACTAAACTCTAATTACCTTCCAGACTGCCCACCGAAAGATGCACATCGAGGTTCTAACGTGTATCTAATCATTCACATGCAAAATTGAATTTAAACATGCAATTTAGACGAACCAACCAATCAACATGCAACCAAGCTTGGGGACTAATTACAATAAAAGACAAGAAATTGCATTTTCCTAATCCAATTTCTAATTTATATTTTTTTAATTAAAGGGGTCGAAGAAGCCTTCATTTAATTTTTTTTATTGTATTTAATAACCTCTCGCCTGTATTTTTGCTTTTTTAAAAAATAACTTTTATCTTTTCATATTTTTAGTCTAATTTAATTAAAATTTAAATTAAAAATGTGTTTGGATGAAAATACCCCTGCTTGGTCGGAATATTTTGTTGCCGACAAGCTTGTGATATTAAACCCTTATTTGAAATAGTTATAATTCCTTCAAGTTCTTACCTGAGAAAATGATGACGATTCATGTCTTTATTTGAAATTTTTTCTATTGTAGAGTGTCCTCATTGTGTTTGGGTTTTATAAGTTTATCTTGGAGCCAATATGCAGCCGTAGTGATGCGTACATCCATTAACTAGTTCGATCCTATTTTTTGGAGTATGATGTCATCTGTAAAAATAATATTGAAACCACTTGAAGATACGTGGTTACTTCATGTCCACATTTTAATTGACATTTCGATTTTTCTCTTTCTTTTTGAACTGAATTATTGACTTCACCAACCTACATTTTGTCTTTTGTGGCGCTACTTGTCCTTGCCAAATGTGCACTTCCTTAAAAATGTCTTTATCTTGGCAACTCCTTGGACGACTGGGCTATGGAAAGACCGATGTTCAGATTCACTTATTTTAAGAAATTTCGAATTTTTCATGTTTCTTTCTGTCCTAAATCATGAACTTCACCTGCTTACATCTTGTCCTTTGTGGGGTCTTCTGGTCCTCGATTCGATCGTAGTTCCTTAAAAAATATGCACCTCAGCACCTCCTGAAACTTTGGAATGTTGCTCTGCAAGTGCAATTCTTAACTTTTCCATCTCATATCTTGTTTTTCCACGGTCCAACTGGTACACTTCGTACAACTCCTTTTTTTTTTTGTGACCTAGGGAACCCCCGCACGGCCGGCAGCCGGAGAGTAAACCCTGAGGAAGTACACAGGAAACCAACACTTACGCACCCCGGGCAAGGCACCACGTAGCGCTTCAGCCTCCCTGCTTCGCAAGAGCTTCGAACCTGGTTCTCCGCGGTAGAGAACACAAGCTCTACCCTCTACGCTGCAACGGCGGGTAGTTCGTACAACTCCTTTTGCTTGATGGGCATTCAAGAATTTGAGGGAAATAAAGATTTGACATCACCAAATTGATACATGTATTGATTTAAAATTTTTATGATAAAAAATTAATCTTAAATATATTAATTTGAGTTTTTTCAAATATTAACTTTTAACCATTGAGATTCGCCTCGGTAACATGGAAGGGGAGGTACCTTCTCGGGGGGATGGGATGAGGACGCGTAAGTTTTAAGAGTGGGTTTCGACTCCCACACCCTACAAGAGGCAGGGCAAAAAGTCTAAGAGTGAGTGTAGAATAGGAATAGAGTATGACTGACAAAAAAAAAATATTAACTCTTTAAAATCTCAACATGTGTAATTTTTGACCTAGTCAATGATGGGGCCCACCAGAAGAAAAATAAAAAAAAAAGGAAGATCAGGAGGAGGAGGAGGAGGAGGAGGAGGAGGAGGCCACAAGAAAAAAAAAAAAAAAGAGAAGATCATTGTGAGATAAAAGGGAAGATAGGGAAAAGAGCACTATGCTCCATGAATAGAGGGAAGGAGGAGGAGGAGGAGGAGAAAGAGCAGGAAGAGGAGAAGAAGCGGTCGCCAAGCCAAAGTTACTTTAATTCGCAATGCCCGCATAAGTGCTTACACTCTTCATTCTTCCAATCGGAAAAGTTTTTGAAATTAGGGGGGTTAAATTTGGGATTAAGCATAGTTTGAACTACAAATTATTATTTTGGGTTGACCAACTTATGGGTTTTCTAGTATTTCGAAAGATATTTCTTTTGACCATAAGTTCGCTAGAAATAAAATCCGATGAAAAAGTTGTGGTGCACTCAAGTTCAACTCTCAAACTTTGCATTGCAATGACTTTGAATACTGGCTTTGAGCAAGCGATTTGTGATTGCGTTTGAGTAGTTTTATTAGCATTTAAATTTAGTTTAGCTGAGTTATAGTAAGGTAATTTTTTACTTGATTTCAACTTTATTTTTCACCTATTTAATAGGATTGCGAGTTCAATGGTTCGAGTAATTTTTGTTGTTTGATTGTAGGCATTTCCAGGTAAGGGTACCATCTCTTTTTTGATTTTGTAAATTCATATTTTGAAAGTAATATGAATTATATGTAGTATGAGTTAAGAAATGGCATTATTGTTGCATAAAAGCCGAGATCGAGCATCTACTCTTTGGTTATTTATGAATATTTTAGAAAATGTGCTATACTAAGTAATTGTGGAGACATGTACGCATATATGCATGCATGCATGTATGTATTGCTTTGCGAACTAGTTTATGAAAGGATTTCTAAAAGATATTATAAATGCTTTGAGAAAGGTATCTCTAAGGGATGAGATGTGTAGTAAAAATATTGTTTGTTTTGGGTTATAAAATATTTTATGGTTTATGAGATTGATTCTTGATTGAATTTTTGATATTGGAAGATGATTGTTTGATGTTCAATATGATTGTGAACCTGGTTAGGGTTTTCTGGGAGGCATGCCAATTTATGATATCTTTTCGGTCAAGCTATTGATTGATAATAAATGGAGATCTTGTCAAGGGGGCCAAGCACTGTGTCTTAACCATAGTCGTATATTGAACAATAGATTGGTCAATGGATAGGCTATTGACGTGTGATTTGAGATTGATCAATGAAATGGATCATTGAAGTAGTTTTTATAAAAATTGATTAATGGACTAGATAATTGATATTTGAATTATGATTGTGATTAAATGATTGTTTCTTATTTGTGTAAAGTTTTGTCGAAATAGAACAACTCTTATTTGATTTGAAATATTATATATTGAGATTGAAGTATGAGTTTCTAATATTGCTTTGTATATATGTTGGGAGAAGTACACTATCAGTGTCATAAGTTGTGTACGACGCTCACTTTGGTGCCAAAAGTTTCAATCGGATCACTTAAGTGCTAAATCAAAGGAAAAACAATCACTTTAGTGCCATCGACGAGAGATTCCGGCCAAAATGATTACGTGACTTTTATATTTTGAAAAAAAATTGACATGGCTTGAGAAACGATGTCGTTTTCCATCCTCCTTAAGAAAATGACGTCGTTTTGCCGTCCTAAGTAGATGGCCACACAAAAACGACGCCGCACAACTCATTTTGGGATTTTTTTTTTTTTTATTTGGAGATTGAAAATAGGGTTTTGATCCTCCTCGACCGCCGACCTAGCTCGCTCGGCTGCCGTCACCTGGCGATGTGAGCTTCGCACTTGAGTGAGATCACGGCCTTCAACTTGGCCGCCGAGTGGCCAAGTTGGGGTTGGGGTTAGGGTTGGAGCCGCAACCACCTAGTGCAGGGGCCGTCAAGGACGACGACTGGCACATCACCGACGATGTCACTGTGGTTGAGGTCGACACCAGCGACAGTGCGGAGGCCGAGGTCGTCGGGGGTGGGGGAGCAGAAGACGTTGGAGTAGCCGCAGACGTTAGGGCCGACCCAGTTAGCGGTGAAGTTGTTGGGCTCGAAGAGGATGGCCTACTTCAGGGCCTGGAGGGCGACGTAGGTGTTGCGGAGGCATGGGTTCTCGAAGGAGGTGGAGGGGTCGATGGCGACTTGCTCGTTGTAGTCACCAAACTCGTTAAGGTAGTGGAGGAGGTGGCAGTGCTTGGCGGCGCCATGGGCGGCGGCGGAGAGGATGGCAAGGGAGGAGAAGAGGACGAAGAGGGCGGCAGTGGCCGAGATTATCCGAAAAAATTTAGGGTTTAGGGTTTTGAATTGGGGAGAGACACCAAACGACGTCGTTTTATGGTTTACATGCTGACTGTACTCTTCGATGAGCCACATCAGCGTCAAAAATTAATAAAAAAAGTGCCACGTCAGATTTCCGGTCAATCTGATAGGAGTTGGCACTAAAATGGTCGTTTTTCAAACTTTTTGGCATTTAAGTAATCCGATGGAAACTTTTTGCACCAAAGTGAGTACCGTACACAACTTGTGGCACTGATAGTGTACTTCTCCCTTATATATGCATGGTGATTGCTCAATTTGCTTATGCTACTGACTAGCTTGTAATTGTCATCCCTTCCTTCTAGATATTTTTAGGTTCTTGAGTTAGCAATTGTCGGTAGTAAGATTGTGTTATCAACCAAGACTTTTGAGAGTCAGATTTTGGGTATAGGTTAAGGTTGCGTTCTTCAACAGAAAGGACGATCATGAGATTCCCCTATTTTTGTAGGATTTCAGGTGTGACAACATGTGCCTCACATTTTTCATGGATACACTACAATTCTAATATCCTCTCGATTCTGTATGCAGGCAATGAAATTTCAGCAAGAGTTCACATTGATTTTACAATTTAACTTGCCCATGGCCAGCAATGGAGGAGGTCATAAAGCAGCCACCAAACATGAGATCGAGCTCATGAGGCAGCGGTTATTGCCTTCCATGTCAAAAGATATTGAGGCGATATTGAAATTGTTGAATGAATCGGCGGTGAAAGTAGGCGTAGCATCTTCGAGAATCCCTCAAGCACTTGCTGGAGGAATTGCCAAGGCGTGCCTGCCTCGCATCGTCTCTATTAGCCCATACCACCATGGAGAATCGCAATTGCAGATGTTTCGGGGCACAGTGGAGATACCTCCACACTATGCTGGAAAGGACTCAATCGCACGATATCTGCCTTGACAACCTCATTGATGTAGTGGCGTCGAAAGAGAAAATTATTCGGCAGTGCTACTCGGAGAGCATTGAGAATTTCAATGGACCTGATATTGTGAAAATGATGGTTCTCGATGGATACTTCATCATTGAATTCCTCCGTCAAATTGCAGGATATGTACTGCCCGACAGAATCCTAGCAATCAATTCCAATTCATTCGTGTTACTTTCTCTTGGACGGGACCTTTTACGACTTGAGAACCAGATCCCGTACTTTGTTCTTGAGGATTTGTTTGAAATGACAAATGTTTCAGGAAGAACCTCGTCTTTGGACAATCTTGTCTTTCGTTTCTTCAGCTGCTTCCTAGAAGGACCTGCTATTGTCGGGGAAAGACCAAAAGGAGTGCATTTACTCGATTTATTTTGTCTGAGTTTAATACCTACAAATCAACAAGATAATCCAGTAGACAAGAGTTCATCTTATCATATGATCAAATCTGTTTCCGAGTTCCGTCAATTGGGAATCAGATTCAACTTAGTGAAGCCAGCACCTTTCTGGAGATCATATTTGACAGTAGACGCAGAACCATTGGAATTCCAAAAATAAAAATAGATCATGATCTCAATTGCATCCTCCTCAATATGGTTGCTTTTGAACAATGTCGTGGCCAAGTGGACGGGCACATAACTGCCTATGCCATGTTCATGGAATGCCTCATTCACACGGCCAATGATGTACAACTTTTGCGTGATGATAAAATCATCTCGAATCACGACATGAGCAATGAGGATGTTGCACGCTTCTTCGATGACCTCTGCAAGGATGTTTATTTCGATGTTAAGGGGAGTTATCTAGCGTCGCATTTTGCAATTTTAAATGAGTATCTCAAGTATGAACGAGCTTATTTTTGCTGTGCATAGCTCCTAAATGCTTTTCATGACAACCCATGGTCAGCTCTTTCAAGCCTAGCTGTTGTAGTGACACTCGTAGGCCTGATTCAAACAGTGTACACTGTGCTACGACTATCACCCAAAGTAATAGGAAGCATCTAGAAACTGCATCTCCATATTGATTTCATAAAATGTATTGACTATGTTTTCAGTGAATATTTCGAGTCGTTGATATTTTCCTTGTGGCCATATTAATCTTGGATAAGTGATGAATAGTTATCATCAATGAAGTGATGGTGACTAGGGAGAGTACGAATTGGTGATCCCCTTCCGCCCGGGAATCCGTAACTTACTCCGCCCCAGCCTAGCCACTTCCAAGTTCCATAGAATTGAGGGGCAGATTGGCCGGTTAAATGGCGTTCTACAATTGATAAAACTAAAGTTACATGACCCAAAAAAAAAAAAAAAAAAAAAAAAAAGAAAGAAAATAAGAAGGTAAACTAGTGCAAACCATCCTTATTTTGGTAGCCATGCTTAACATCCCCTGCCCATGAATCTAGAACTTACTCCGCCGTAGGCCTAGCCACTACCAAGTTCCATAGAATTAAGGATGGGTTGGCCAGTCAAATGGCATTCTATAACTGGTAAAACCAAAGTTACACAACAAATAAGGAAAAGGTAAACTGGTGCAAAACCACCTTTATTTTGCTAGCCATGCTTAACACCTGCGTGACAAATAAATGAACCTTTCCACCCAAAAGAGCACAATGTATCGTAGAAGTGAGAAACTTTCAAGACAAGTGTGAAGCGGCTAAGATATGTATCTCTGCCATCTCCAACCTATTCTTGAGTTGTCTCTTCCAAATATCAAAGTTGTCCAGTTCACCGCAACGTAGA
This sequence comes from Eucalyptus erythrocorys, assembly GCA_014182555.1. NCBI lineage: Eukaryota > Viridiplantae > Streptophyta > Magnoliopsida > Myrtales > Myrtaceae > Eucalyptus > Eucalyptus erythrocorys. The sequence goes on from CM024601.1 coordinate 37,724,186, forward strand.
ACTTGTTCCTCTAGCTAACTACCCTCGTAGGATAAGCCGAATGCCAAACCAACCAACTCACAAATACTGGGTGCGATATCCTTTTCATGTCCTGCCTTAAAAAATGTTTGCATAAGTGACAACTATTGATTCTGTGAATCATGGAAGAAGGGGCATCTCAAAATCTAGGTACTAGGAAAGAAAGCCGTTAGTATGTCATGGTAGCATGTTATGTACCCTAGATTGGCGTAAATCGATGAGCGCCTTGTAACGCCCTACAGAAGCCATGCTTCCCAAATGTCTGTACACAAATGGGTCTCCTAGAGGTATGTCTTTCAAGCAAAATGCTTTCCCTCCATTTTGCTTCCCTATCCTATGAAACAGCTCCTTTAAGAATTTCTTCCCTTTCGGCGGCCTATTTCAGAAGTCAGCATTCATATTATTTCTAAGGAAAGAAGAAAATTGAGCCTTTATGCAATGAGAAAGCAATAGCGAGTGACCACTTCCAAGTTCAAATGGAAGGATTCATGCCACATTTTATACAAAGTAGAACAAGGAGATAAGGTTAAAGATTGCAGATCAAACAAAAAGCCACGATGAGACATCTTCAAAGGAATTAGACAGGGTGAATAAACCTGAGCTAAAGCGGGAAGCACTGGCCTCCCTGTCTTTCAAGAAAACCGATACAATCCCCCAGCACAAACACTTCTTCCACTAAAGGTACCCTCAACCATTCATCAACGTCGATCCCGAAATGGTTGAGAGGACAAATCATTCGATTGGAAGGTGGTGGAATGCTAAAATAAGATTGTCACAGAGTTCTCATCATGAAATTGCTATTGCAGATTTAGATGACAAAGGAGAGAAGAAATCTTATTTCCTGACCTTCTGCCGAGGGTTCGGGAAGATAAAGTGACTTGATAAATTCTGAGGGTCCAACACCAATGGACCATACTAGGAGGCCGTATGGAACATCTGTACCATCATTCATTACAATTTTCTTCGCATGCGCCTCTTTCACCGCGCCGCTTTTAAGATGAATACCGGACTAGCAATCGAAAGCATTAAATCAGCACCAAAATGACCTATTGGAAAAGATGACGGTAACTTGAGAAAGAAAATCAGCTTACCCTTGTTAGATGATTCATCACATACTGCCGTAAGCCAACATTGAAAAACAGCATAATTTTGTTTGCCTATTAAAGGGTGTACTTGTCAAATAGTGTCGTTTACATTTTACCAAACAGATGTATCTTTATGCAAGTGTATGTGAGTACCTCAATAAGGGTGACTTGGATGTAATCCTTGACAGGAGGAAAACGTTCATGGACGTCTTTCTTGATAAAATCGCTTAATTCACCGTTGAACTCCATCCCTGTTGGTCCACCGCCAATAACAACACAATGTAAAAGGCCTTTCTTCTTTTGATATGCCTATAAGATACAGAGAAGGAATCGCTCCCCCATTGTCCATGAAGCTATAAAATCTTGCTGATCATTAATCATTGAGAAACAGTGAGCATCTTCTTCTATTCCTAAAACTTTGGAATTTTGCTCTATAAGTGTAATTCATAAGGTAGGAGAACTGAAGTACCTGGATTTTAAGAGAGCATGAGGTTCAACAAAAGCTTCTTCATGATTTCTCAGGCAATATTCTTCTCATGAAGGAAGTAGGCGTGTTCCTTAACGCCCTTTATACCAAAAGTCGAGGGCTCGGCTTCGGCTGCGATGACTAGCTTGTTGTACTCGACTTTAAACCGGTAAGGCTCTTGAGGCAATCCATTGTCGCCAACCGTTTCACAGTACACCTAGTGAATAGGGAACGAGATTTAGCAAAAGAGAAAACTAGAGAGGAAAAACATAATGCACTAACAACAATTAGTGTTGCTTGACATTTCTTACTAGATATCGTCGGTTCCATCTTGATGAAGAAATGAAATTTACCTTCTTACAACGTAGTGTGAGCATAAAATAATTGGGAAAAGTATCAATACAATCCTAAACTTATTGCATTAGTATCAATTCAGTTTTAAATATTTCAATTGGGCTGATTTAGTCTTAACCCTTTCATGTTAATACAAATTCAATCAATCAGGTCAATTTTAACCAAAAGTTGCTAATGTGGACACTGGTGGTCATGTCAACGCTCATGTAAATATTTTTAATAATTATTTTGAATTTTTTCTTTGGTTTATTTCCCTTCTCCTTTTGCCGATGAGGGTCGGCCTCGCCTTTGCCCTCCCGGACCATGGCTTGTGTAGGGAACTGAAAGAAAGAAGGGAAAGAAAAAGAAAGAAAAAATATTAAAAAATTAAAATGTTAACATTAGCGCCAACCATGCCTTGAGGATCACCAACGTCCACATCAACAACTTTTGATCAAAATTAGCCAGATTGATTGGATTTATATCAATTTGAAAATGCTTAAGATTAAATTGTTCTAATTGCAAGGTTTAGGACTACATTAGCAAATCATTAAAATGTTTAGATTAAATTGGCATAATTGAAAGGCTTATGGCTAAATTGACAAGTTGTAAAAAGGTTTAAGACCAAATCAGTACAATTAAAATATTTGGAATTTAATTAGCAACCGAACCATATTGTTAAGATTTTTGGATATTTTTCCTCAATTTGGTAGCATGAACTCATCAAACATATTGCTTAACAACTTGTTGCCATTTGATAAAAAACGAGATTTTTTTTTCTTTTACATGTGAAAAGATGGCTTTTAGAAAAGATCGGGCAAAAACCGACCCATATATATATAATAGTTGCTCAAATCCCCATTAATTGGCGCTTTGCGTAATAACTCTCAAACTCTGAAAAGTTCTAGATCTCATCCCTGGATTTCAACAACAATGCTCAATCGCCTCTAAAACTTGAAATGTTATAGATTAACGATTTTTTTTGGACCAGTATAGATTAACGATTGAACATCTATTTCTTGCTGCAGCCGCTTGTTTATCCTTTTACGTAGTCGTTAGGTGTTACTAAAATATGGACTAATTATTCTTCTTGATGAAAATAGCCTATGCTAGATGGTTAATGAAGTTAAGAAAACAAAGAATAATGCATGATAAATGAAGTTAAGAAAATCTAATAGAGGTTATTTTGGTCAAGAAAAATGAGTTAGTCCATGTTCTAGTAACACTAAACAACTGTGCAAATGGAAAAACTAACGATTATGCAATAGAAATGAAAGTTCGGGAAAATCTATAATTCTCAAAGTTGAAGGGCTGTTGCACAAAGGATCCAGAACTCTTCATTTCGGTAGATAGACGATTTCTGTGATTAGTCTCTTGCAGCATCATTTGCTCCACTATAAGTGTTGTTTATGTCTCGAGTTTTTGCTGGAAAAGAGGAAATAAAATTTAAAATAAAGAAGATGGGCACATGCATAAAAACAGAATTTGTTTTTTTTTGGTGTGTTCTTATCTTCTGCAGAGAAGCCGCCCAAAGGAAGTCCACCAAAAGAGGAAAGAAGCTGCACGTGAAATTGAAAGGAAAGTGGGCCCCCTAGGTCAAAGATTTGACCCATGCACACACCCACCTTCAGCGTATAAAAGGGAAAGGTCTTTTCTTCGTGTGGATTATGGCCGAAAGAAAACCCTACGTAGAGTGAACGTTTGACGATCCAAGAAGCCGCACGAGTACGCCGCTTTAGAAGACACGTTGAAGCTTTACGTAGAAGGGAGCCACGAAGATTCTGAAGCCGCAAGTCGCGCAAAGCTTTGAAGAGATACGTGAAGCCATACGTAGCGCATATTGTACCGGAGCTTGAACGCACGTTAATCTTCCGCCGTGAGTTTATATTCCCAAGTGAGTTGTTTATTTATAGACACTTTGGGTTTGGGGTTAAATCTAGGTGTGGGAAACACTTGAGCGATTGAGCGATTGTAAACTCTGATACTCCGATTATAGTGGATTATTTGCTGCTGGTTCTCCCGTGGATGTAGGTATCGATACTCGGACCGAACCACGTAAATTCCTGGTGTCCTTATTTTCTCGTCTATTTTTCTCTGGCGATTTCTCGTTGACGTAAATTGCAAGATCCTGTCGTTTCCGCGTATTATATCCCAACAATTGGTATCAGAGCTTGGGGTTGGATTTCTTGATTTTGATTTGGAGCTTTTGCTTGTCTGATTATATCTGGAAATTCTATTATTGCAATTATGTCTGAGAGGAAATCTGAAATTGAGAAGTTCAACGGGAACAACAACTTTGTGTTATGGAGCATCAAGATGCGAGCTTTGTTGACAACACAAGGTTTGGCCAAGGCACTAGATGGTGAGGATGAGATGCTTATTATCATGAAAGCCTCTGAGAGGATAGAGCTAATGGAAAAAGCAAAGAGCACAATCCTGTTAAATTTGTCGGATGAAGTCTTGATAGAGGTTGCTGAGGAGCAGGATGCCGCAGCATTATGGGCAAAACTCCATGCACTCTATGTGAAGAAAGGTTTAAACAATCGCTTGTATATGCTGAAGAAGATGTTTCAATTTAGATATACTGAAGGTATGTCTATCAGAACCCACCTAGATGAATTTAATAAACTCATGATGGATCTGAAGAATGTCGGTAAGATTCTTGATGATGAAGAGCAGGGCATGATGTTGTTAGCCTCTTTACCAGAGTCATGGGAACACTTTGCGATTCAGCATTGCGGGCGTACTACAATTACCTCAGAGGAGGTAAAGTCCGCCTTATTCTCTAAGGAGTGGCAGAGAAAGTTGCGAGATGACGGTCTGGCACAAGGAGCAGCGCAAGCACTGACGATTCGAGGTAGAGAACAATATCGAGGGCCTAGTAGCAGCAGAGGTAAAAGCAGATCAAAATCACGCCATAGAAAGTCCAAGGGACGCGTGAAGTGCTTTGAGTGTCACGAGGAGGGGCACATCAAGAGAGATTGTCCAAAGCGGAGGAATAAAGTTGATAGGCAGAATGCCACGAGCAGTGTGGCAAACGTTGCTAAAGGGAGCAATAAGGATGCAGAAGCTGTCTTATGTGCGACTGCTACTTCGTTAGGGGACGAATGGGTGCTGGATTCGGGGTGTTCTTATCACATGACACCTCATAAGAACTGGTTTACTACTTACCAAGCTGCAGATGGTGGTAGGGTTCTTTTGGGGAATAATGCAGTCTGTAAGGCTGTGGGGATAGGGACAATTCATATTCAGATGCACGATGGGGTGGTGCGCACATTGACAGATGTGAGGCATGTACCGGAGCTCAAGAAGAACCTTATTTCTCTGGGGACACTCGATGACATCAGGTGTAGGTACACCGCTGAAGGTGGAATACTGAAGATCTCTCGAGGTGCTATGACAGTGATGAAGGGGAAGAAAGTGAATACTCTCTATCATCTACTGGGAGAGACCGTGACTGGAAGTGCTGCAGTTTCATCAGGTGAGTCAGACTCTAACTTGACTCAGTTATGGCATATGCGTTTGGGGCACATGAGTGAGGCGGTATGACGATCTTTGCCGAGTGAAAGGGGTTGTTGAATGGTCGAAGACAAGAAAGCTGGACTTATGTGAGCACCGCATCTATGGGAAGCAAGAGTTAAGTTTACAACAGCTATCCATTCGACCAAACGACCGGTTGAATATATTCATTCAGACGTCTGGGGCCCGTCTTCGGTTCCTTCAAAAGGAGGTGTCCGATATATGCTGACATTTATCGACGATTATTCGAGGAAGGTATGGGTTTACTTTCTGAAACACAAATATGAAGTGTTTGATCGATTCAAGAAATTTAAGGCATTGATTGAGAAGCAGTCAGATAAACAAATCAAGTGCCTGAGAACCGATAATGGCATGGAATTCTGCGGTAAAGATTTTACCAAGTTCTGCGAGAAAGAATGTATTGTAAGACACCGCACAAGCACAGGACACCACGGCAGAATGGCGTGGCAGAACGGAAGAACAGAATTTTGCTTGAGCGAGCTCGATGCATGCTCTCGCATGTAGGACTTGGCAAGGAATTTTGGGCTGAAGCAGTTAACATGTCGTGTTACCTGGTTAATAGATCTCCATCGTCTGCTATCGAGTGGAAGACTCCTGAGGAAGTATGGTCGGGGAAAACTGTTGATTACTCTGGATTACGTATATTCGGATGTCCTACGTATGCTCATGCGAGTGATGGTAAGCTTGAGCCGAGGGTGAAGAAGTGCATATTTCGGGTTATGCACAAGGGGTGAAAGGCTACACTGGCTGTGGTGCACCGATCCCGATCACCCGATTTTCTAATCGTAGAGATGTGATCTTCGACGAGACTGCAATGCTTCAACGGAGGAGTTCGAGACACAACCGCGGAGAAGACAGATCATGGTGTCACAAGTGAGGTGGAGCTTCGGTGGAGACTCCGGAGACCTCGAAGGTAACGAAGTTGAGACTACGAGATGAAGCCGCAATTCCCGAAGTCGGTGATAGTGAACAACCAAGCACGGCGGCGGCAGACTATAGCCGCAGATAGACGAGAAGGCAAATTAAATCACCATACATTATGGTTATACAGATATTGCTTATGCATTGACTGTAGGTGATGAGGTGGAGACAGATGAGCCTTCGTCTTACTCTGAGGCGATGGCTAGTTCGGAGTCGTCGCAGTGGCTAGGGGCTATGAGTGAAGAGATGGAATCACTCCATCGAAATCAGACATGGGAGCTGGTCAAAGTACCTAAAAGCCAAAAGGTTGTCAGAAGTAAATGGGTCTTCAAACGGAAAGAGGGCATTCCCGGTGTTGAGACAGCGAGGTATAAGGCGAGACTGGTGGCGAAAGCTTATACAAAACGTGAGGGCATTGACTACAATGAGGTGTTCTCTCCTGTGGTAAGACATACTTCTATTCGTGTTTTACTTGCCTTAGTTGCTTCGCAGGATCTCGAGTTAGAGCAACTAGATGTGAAAACTGCGTTTCTTCATGGTGAGTTGGAGGAGCAGATTTTCATGAGGCAGCCAGAGGGATTTGCTATTCCGGGTAAGGAAGATCATGTTTGCTTATTAAAGAAATCTTTGTATGGGCTGAAACAATCTCCTAGACAGTGGTATAAACGTTTTGATGCATTCATGGCTAGTCAAGACTATACAAAAAGTCATATGGACAGCTGTGTTTACTATAGGAGATTGGATGATGGTTCTTTGATTTATCTACTCTTATATGTTGATGATATGCTGATAGTAGCTAAGAATATGTCCGATATTGATGTGCTAAAGAGGCAGTTAAATGCTGAGTTTGAGATGAAAGATTTAGATGCTGCAAAGAAAATTTTGGGTATGGAGATTTTGCGTGACAGGGCCGCAGGAGTTTTACGTCTATCTCAAAAGAAATATATTGAGAAGATCGTAGCACGTTTTAATATGCAGTCGGCAAAATCTGTAAGTACACCTTTAGCGAAACACTTTCAACTTTCAGATAAATTATCACCGCAGACTGAGGAGGAGGAGGAGCATATGTCCCGTGTTCCTTATTTTAGTGCCGTGGGTAGTATTATGTATGCTATGGTGTGTACTAGGCCTGATATTTCACAAGCTGTGAGTGTGGTTAGTCGCTATATGAAGCGTCCTAGTAAAGCTCATTGGGAAACTGTGAAGTGGATCCTCAGATATTTGAAGGGGACAACAGACGTGGGTATAGTATACCGAAGTAACAACAATGGCAGTGAGACCACTGGTTTTGTGGATTCAGATCACGCCGGCGACTTGGATGATCGCAGGTCTTTAGCAGGGTACGTATTTATGCTAGCAGGTGGTGCAGTTAGTTGGAAAGCATCCTTACAGGATCACATTGCCTTGTCTTCGACTGAGGCAAAGTATATGGCACTAACCTTTGTAGCGAAGGAGGCGATATGGCTAAAAGGTTTGCTCTTGGACTTTGGGTTAGAACAGAAAAGTGTGGATATACACTGTGATAACCAAGGTGCGATATATTTGGCATATAATCCAGTTTATCATGAGCGAACGAAGCATATCAATATCAGGTACCACTTCATCCGAGATGTCTTAGCTAAGGGTATTGTTCTTGTTAAAAAGATTGCTACAAAGAGATAACCCGGCAAACATGATGACTAAGTCTGTTCCTTTGGCGAAGCTCAAGCTCTGCTTGAGCTCTATTGGCGTCTGTGGAGAGTGAGCGCCCGTCGGGGCGTTGGGAGAGCAGCATGGATGATAAGCACTATAACTTGGTTTCAAACATCGAGCCAAGGTGGAGAATTGTTGTTTATGCCTCGAGTTTTTGCTGGAAAAGAGGAAATAAAATTTAAAATAAAGAAGATGGGCACATGCATAAAAACAGAATTTGTTTTTTTTTGGGTGTGTTCTTATCTTCTGCAGAGAAGCCGCCCAAAGGAAGTCCACCAAAAGAGGAAAGAAGCTGCACGTGAAATTGAAAGGAAAGTGGGCCCCCTAGGTCAAAGATTTGACCCATGCACACACCCACCTTCAGCGTATAAAAGGGAAAGGTCTTCTCTTCGTGTGGATTATGGCCGAAAGAAAACCCTACGTAGAGTGAACGTTTGACGATCCAAGAAGCCGCACGAGTACGCCGCTTTAGAAGACACGTTGAAGCTTTACGTAGAAGGGAGCCACAAAGATTCTGAAGCCGCAAGTCGCGCAAAGCTTTGAAGAGATACGTGAAGCCATACGTAGCGCGTATTGTACCGGAGCTTGAACGCGCGTTAATCTTGTGCCGTGAGTTTATATTCCCAAGTGAGTTGTTTATTTATAGACACTTTGGGTTTGGGGTTAAATCTAGGTGTGGGAAACACTTGAGCGATTAAGCGATTGTAAACTCTGATACTTCGATTATAGTAGATTATTTGCTGCTGGCTCTCCCCGTGGATGTAGGTACCGATACTCGGACTGAACCACGTAAATTCCTGGTGTCCTATTTTCTCGTCTATTTTTCTCTGGCGATTTCTCGTTGACGTAAATTGCAAGATCCTGTCGTTTCCGCATATTATATCCCAACAATAAGCAATAAAACAATGGAATCAAAGACAATTATGAAAGTAATTTCCCTAACGCAAAATCCTAATATTAGGACTAGACGAGTGAACAGTGGCAGTAGCACAATGGCGGTGATAAGCAAGCATGCGAGCAATTCCAAAGGACGAGACGAGCTCGCCACCGGTGCAAAAATGGCGGCAGTCTCGGGGGTTGCCATTGCTGAGGTGGTAGGAGGCATGGTGGCGAAGGGGCCGAGGGCAGCGGTTGGGTCGGGTAGAGAGAGAAAAAAAGTGGAGAGGTAGAGTTGGGGCTTGGATTTGTGGGAAAATGACAACAAATCAGTCCATGATAGGTACGGTGGAAAGAGGGTTCTTGAAGTCACTATTCTCTCTCGTCTATGCGAGCGATCCCCTACCTCCATGGTAGAGCACCCTTACATCAAACCCTAAATCCCTATATCAAACCCTAAATCCTTCACCCTTTACATTTCCCCTTTCCCTAGCCCGATAGTTTTTCTACCTGTTTTTCTCTTCTCTTCTGAAAAACCCAAAAATAGTTTTTCTTTGATTCGAAATGCTGAACTTTTCTGGATCAATCGAACAATAACTCCCGATCTTCATGGAATGAGCATATCCACCCTCTGATGTTCTGTCCAAGAGACTAGGGTTTTATGGAGATGGCAGCTTTCTCCATGATCGATCCAGCGGAGGGAGGGACGTCGCTCTGACTGGTGAAGACAGCGGGATCCACGCTTGATAAAGGTAGAGAACACTCCTTATCTTTCATGTTGGGGTTTGGATTCATGGATCCCAGAATCGCAAGGAGGAGTTTATGTGATCTATGTAGAGAGGGTACGTAGAGTGGCGTCAGGCGGTCTGCACTATTATTTACTGCAACGGAGAAGGAGTTTGGAATACGAATGAGGAGAATATCTGAATATAGATGAAGACAGTAAACAGAGGAAGTTAGTGGTATGAAATTGATCTTGAGGAGTAGTAGCATTTGATGAGAAGTGGAAGTAAGATCTTACATAGTTTTGATGAATGTACACTTGCATAAGCCTTAAAGTGTCCTTTCTATTCAGTCTGGCTAACTGGTAAGAATATATGGCGGGTAAGGAGGAAAATGAGATGCGGGTAGCAGCATTATGCAAAAAACTCGACCATCTGTGGTCAGAAGCAGATGTGGTTGAAGTGAGCTCCGAAATACCGTTATAGAAAAGAGATGAATGCAACGAACCGTGCAGGTAAACTTTACTCTAAGCCTAATGTAAACTACCCAGCTTTTCTCACTACTATGAAGAAGGCATGGAAAACAGAGGCTGTATCATGTGTACAAAAAGAACCAGGGCTCTTTACCTTTGTCTTTCAGACAAAGGAAGACAAGGAAAGGGTCTTAAAGTCTGCACCATGGTCTTACTCTAGCAACCTGTTGGTCCTTAAACAGTGTGATCCTGCAATACCAGAACACTGTTATGATTTTTCCAGAGCACCATTCTGGGTAAGGATAGGGGGTATACCCCCTGGATGGCGAGTCGAACCTGTTTATCAAAATCTGGGCAGTAAGATAGGCCAGGTCCAGGAAATCCAGCTGGAATCCATGGGGAATGCTCAAAGAAAAGAAGGCAGAGTTAGAGTGGAGCTCGATTTATCTTGTTCCCTAAAATCAGGAGCCATACTGGATATAGGGACTAAATGGTTATGGGTTGAATTCAAGTACGAGAGACTACCTCATTACTGCTATTCCTGCAGCAGAATTGGACACTATGCACCAGATTGTCCCGAAATCCCTTATGTAGACTCTCCCTGGGCTGTAAACAAGATCGGGCCCTATGGACCCTAGTTGAAAACAGAAGCAATTGAGCACAGCCCTTATTGGGAAGCCTTTTATGGAAACATTGACGAAGAATTCATAGTCGAAGAAACCATACCTGTGGAAACTTCTACAGTTCATGAGGCAATCCCAATAGTTAGAGAGAAGGAGCAAGACATGCAGATAGTTGCCTGCAGTAAAAAGAGAACAGAAATTGAAAAGGAACCAGTGACACAGAATGCAATTGTAACAACACAGAGGGCCTCTAAGGATTTGGGAAAGCAGATTATGGGCACTAACGACCCTATCCAAACCTCCTTGAAAATAGGAAAGAGTAGCAAGAAAAGTATGAAGGTACAGAAAGCAAAGAAACAAAAGTGCATACCTGACCCAACTCCTCTCCTCATCGATGACTCGGATCTGATGGACACCCCTATCAAGTTGCTCCAAGATGGTGTAGAATGGGCTCTGGTGGCTAGCCCTAATAAGCCACCCAAGATGAAATGAGGTTAATAAGTTGGAATTGTCAGGGGTTGGGCAATCCCCTGACAATTCAGGAGCTTAAAGCTCTAAATGCTCTTGAAAAACATAGTCTTATTTTCCTAATGGAAACTAAAAATAAAGCAACGATGGTGGAAGGTATTTGCAGAAAATTACAGTTTCAGAACCTTTTTCTCGAAAATCCCACAGGCATAGCAGGAGGTCTGGCTTTGATGTGGAGTTACTCTATAACAGTTCAGGTGAAAGGGAGTTCTAGTCAGTATATCAATGCGGAATGCACTGAAGCAAGCACAAACATGATGATGCAGATTACTTTTGTTCATGCTTCCACGAATTTTAGAGAAAGGCAGCAACTATGGCAACACTTAAAGGCACTCAAACTCCAGAACTCAACTCCATGGATTTGTATGGGAGACTTCAATGAGATTTTATATGTATGGGAAAAGATAGGGAAGAGAGAAATAGATAATACCAGAATAGCAGCTTTTCGACACATGCTGAATGAAACATCCTTGATGGATATGGATAGCCATGGTTGCGCGTACACATGGGCAAACAAAAGAGAAGGGAAGGAGTTAGTTAAAAAAAGGCTTGATAGGATGCTTTGTACATTGGAATGGCACACAACTTACCCTGAAGCTGAGATCCATGCGTTACCAGCAATAGGGTCAGATCACAGCCCTCTTGTCCTTCGATTATATCAGGAACCTAGAAAGAGAAAGAGGGAGTTTAAGATGGAGGCTTATTGGATTGAAAATGAGGAATATCATGAACTTATATCTCAAATATGGACTCAGCCCTCTAAAACTACACTTACCTTCTTGGAGAAGCTTAGGGAGACTGCTGTATGATAAAGGCTAGTGAATCCACCTAGAGGGGGGGTGAATAGGTGATTATGAAATTCTTTTGGAATCTTTTACCGAAGAATACTTTAATATGAAGAATATATCAATAACAAATAGATCATGCATTCATAAAGTAAATAGAGTAGGGTAAAAGAGAATTGACACAATAATTATAGTGGTTCGGCTCATTCCAAGCCTACGTCCACTCTCCACACTGGCAGTCAACTGGCTATAATTACTATGTAGCAAATAAAAGCTGTTACAGTTCACGAACTAGACTTCTTCAGCAGAAAGTCTCTCCTACAGCTTCTTGCTATTTTGCACTATAAGTGACTCTCTTTGATACACAATTTGAACACGAGAGATTTTAGAGAATAAGAGATTTCAAAAATTCTAATATCGAAATTTTTCTATCAAGTCTCTCATTACTTTCGAGCAACTTCGATCCACCTTAAATAGCCTCCATGCCTCCATACCCATTGGCACTTTCCAAGAATTCATCCAATCAACCCGTTGGACTGAATCAATTTAAGTGATCTTCTCATCGTCGAAAATATAAGTAGACAATAGCTCGTCAATCCTGCTCGCCCATACAATCAGGATCTTGAGTTTTCAAAATTAGATCCTTCCAAAATTTCGCTTGATCTTCAACGGAGAAAATCCGAAGAATAAATCTTCCGAACTCACAATCACAGCCAGAAATATTCCATGGATAAGTTAGGGAATATAATATCCAAATCTTACTTTCTTTAACCATAAAGATAACCTGCTGTCAACGTGGTAAAAATCACAAACTGTCTTCAGACTTAGATTTGGGTCTTAGAGGTCTTCAGACTGTAATTGGGTCTGACTATCTTCAGATGGAAAAACTTCAAACCGAACTTTGGGTTTGACTGTCTTCAAACGGAAAAACTTGGGTCTTGATCTCTTCAGACTTAAGTGACTGAGTCTTGGATTCTTCAGACTTTACTGACAAGGCTGTTTTGTTAGCTTCAAAACTTCAAGGGATTTTTCTTCAATACTGTAGAATTAAACAGGTGGAGCAAAGAAAAGTATGGCCACGCACCCAGGCATATTAAGAACTATATCAGACTCTAACTGAACTCACAAATCAATCAGATCAGCACAGTACTCAGAAACAAGTCAAAAGCATTATCTAACAGATTGATACTCTGAGGAAGCAAGAAGAACAATATTGGGGTTTGAGGTCTCGTGTGAAATGGTTACAATGGGGCGATAAAAACACCCGCTTCTTTCATGCGACAATAGTTCAGAGGCGACGAAGAAATAACATAATAATGCTGCAACTGGAAGCTATGTAGCACGGACACTCTTCGGAAGCCTTCGTGTCGTGTCCGACACGCTCCGACACGTCCCGACATGCTCCGACACGCGGTCAACGAGTGTCGAAAAATCCGACACGCGGTCAACTCTTTCCGACACGCTCCGACACGCGAGTCCAAAATTCCGACATGCGATTCCGACATGCACGGGGTCAATTTTAAAAATTTCTAATACTTGAGGTGTCAAAATATAAATATACATAAAAGAAGTAATAAAATTGCTATAAATATACACGCACGGGGTCAATTTTTTTTCAGTTTTTTTTAGAATTTTTTTATTTTTATAAAAAGTCTTTTACTATGAAAGAAGTAATAAAAAAAATGCTATATATGATAAATAAATAAATTTAAAAATATCATTTCAGCATTTTTCTTTAAACAATGTTTTTTTCCTCTAAATTTTGTGTATTATTGTAACAAATTAAAATAATGAATGATATTATTTAATATTTTTCATGCAAATTAATTCTAGGTTATTTTTATTATTATATATTTATGTATTTATATATAAAAATATATTTAATATATAACATGTCGGAACGTGTCGAAATTCTCTATTTTTAAGAAATGACGTGTCGGCATATCGTGTCATGTCGTGTCACGTGTCGCGTGTCGCGTGTCAGTGTCGGTGCTACATAGACTGGAAGACAACAGTTGGTGCCGTGATCCTGCAACACTTAAAGCTCATATCCAGGCATTCTACAGCACTCTATATAAAACAGAAGGGCACAGACATTACCAGCCAGTATTAAACCAATGTCATTCGCCTATAGACAAAAGAATTAATGCAAAATTGGAGGTAAACCCCACAATAGAGGAGGTGAAAGCAGCAGTGTTTCAGCTGGGTGCCTTGAAAGCCCCAGGCCCAGACGGTTTTAATGGCCAGTTTTATCAGCATTCATGGGAAGTTTTAAAAGCTAACCTGTTCCAGCTAGTGCAGAACTTCTTCAATATGTGTTATGGACCCGCTGCTTAATCGAACTCATATAGTATTGATACCTAAAGTGAAAAATCTAGAATCCATTAGTCAGTTCAGGCCAATCAGTCTCTGTAACTTCAGCTATAAAATTATTTCCAAAATTCTAGCCAACAGATTAAAGCAATGGCTGCCAAAGATCATAGAACCAGAGCAAAGTGCATTTGTACAGGGGAGACAGATCCAAGATAATATCCTAATAGTGCAAGAGGTTCTACATCAAATGCACACCACCAAGCGAAGGGGGAAACATCAAGCAGTCTTAAAGCCAGACATGCAGAAGGCATACGACAAGGTAGAATGGGACTTTGTTAGAGACTGTATGCTAAAAATGGGATTCTCAAGGAAATGGGTTGCGCTTATCATGCAATGCATCACAATAGTAACATTCAGTGTGAAGATCAACGGTGTCCCGACCCCTTTTTTCACCCCTTCCAGAGGACTGAGACAAGGTGATCCTTTGTCACCCTATCTGTTTATACTAATTTCAAACGTGTTATCATGGATGATGCAACAAGCGGTAGCATATGGCAGCATTCAAGGAATACAGTTGACTAGAACTTGTCCTAGACTCTCTCACCTGTTATTTGCAGATGATGCAATCTTCTTTATAGGAGGGACCCTAATGGAGTGTCAGAACTTAAAGCTTACACTGAATCAATATTGTCATGCAACAGGGCAAGCTATAAACTTAAATAAGTCAGGGGTATCATTCAGCAAGCATTGTCCTGTAACCCTGCGGAGGAATTTGGCTCAGGAACTGCGTGTACCTGTTATTGAAAAGACATGCAAATATTTAGGGATACCTACAGAATGGGGGCAATCGAAAAAGGATATATTTGCATGGATATTAACTCGTGTACATTCAAAATTGGAGGGATGGAAGGAAAAACTACGCACCAAAGTAGGGAAGGAAGTGCTGATCAAGAGTGTAGTACAGGCCATCGCTTCCTATGCAATGGTAATTTTTAAGCTGCCAATGTCTATCTGCAGGGCAATTGAAAGAAGAATCACATCATTCTGGTGGCAGAAAGGAGATAGTAAACCGGGGGTGCACTGGAAAAATTGGAATGCTTTAAAAAACAGGAATGATGCAGGAGGGTTGGGATTTAAAGACCTACCCACTTACAACGATGCGATGCTCGGTAAACAGGCGTGGCGCTTGCACCATTCTCCCCAAGCTTTGTGGGGCCAGAGTACTCAAGGGCATTTACTTCCCATCCAGTGATGTCTGAACTGCCTAGAATGGCCAGAGAGCGTCATGGGGCTGGCCGAGCATCCTGAAAGGCAGAGATACAATCAAAGATGATATCGGATGGGCAGTAGGGGATGAGAAATCCATCAAAATTCGACAAGATAAATGGTTACAGGGGATTATTGAAGGCCAACCAGTACAGCATGAGCCAACCATGGTAGCCGATTTGATCAATGAAACTACTAGAGTATGGAACCAGCCTTTGATAGAACAGCTTTTTGAAGAAAATATTGCCAACAAGATATTAACCATACCTCTGAGTACGAACCCTAAACTTGATAACTTACTGTGGACTGGAAACAGAGCATGATCTTTCTCGGTTAAGAGCGGCTACAATAGGGCTCTTTCACATGCTCACAGGATGAATCAACACCAGCCCTCTTGTTCATACGAGCCTCCTCGCACCTTATGGACGCAGATCTGGAGCCTCACAGTCCAGCCGAAGATTAGAACCTTCCTCTGGAGCATCTGTCAAAACGCGATCCCAACAAGGGAAAATCTTTATAAACGAAAAATAACCACGGATCCTTTATGCCAGTTTTGTCACACACAAGTAGAATCCACATAACATATTTTCTTCTTCTGTCGATGGACAAAGCGGATATGGGAAGATCAGAGGTTGCATGGTATTAATCTCCAGGGAAACATACAGAGAACGGATAAATGGCTGATGGAGATTTTTCGGGAAAAAAAGGAAGTACCTGAGTGGGTGTTCATTGCGTTGGTCCTTTGGTAGATCTGGAAGGCCATGAACTCCTGGATCTTTAAGGGAAAACTCCCTCAGCCTCAAGAAATCATCAACCTCGCACAAGAACAGAGCATTACAATGGTGCGAGGGATGAAACCCCAGCAAATAAAAGCAAAGATCAGAACTCACCACAGATCTGGAACCCACCGAAAAGTCGCGAAGTGAAAATGAATGTAGATGCATCATGGAAGCCAGGAGAGTTTCTCTGATCAGTGGTAGGAATTGCTCAGGATGAAGCTGGAGCCGTAGTTGAAGGTTTCACAGCCGAGGTTAGGGTTTCCTCTGCGCCTCTTGCGGAAGCTAAAGCGCTTCTCTATGGGATTCACTTTCTGAAGGAGATTAGTTCAAAGAGCGTGGGGGAGGCGAAAAGTCAGAGGGTTAGCTGGATTTGTGAGAGTGACAGTTCTTCGGTCGTCGACTTCATGCTGGGCCGGGTCGAGATGCCTTGGAACCTCCGTGAAGTGATAAATTGCTACCAACAATAATTACTCCACTGCAATTTTATAACCGTTCGATCATGCCCTCGAGATGCGAATCGAGCAGCTGACTGGCTAGCATGCCATCATCGAGAAAGACAACTGCCCGAGAATTGGATGCTCTCTCTCCCTTCATCTCTTATGGATATTTTAGCTATGGACTGTAAGTTGTCGTTGCGTTTAAAGACTCAGTAAATTAATACATATATCTGCTTTTTCGACCAAAAAAAAAAAAAAAAAGTCCATGATAGGTGAATAAATTGGAGGATTGATTGCACTTTCCATAGACCCTTTCATTTCAAAGTCCCTGTCTCATGTATTCTCACTCTTCATTTTTACTCCCACAATTAGCCCGAAATTAAATGGTGCTAATGTCATCACGTCAAGACAGAAATTTCTTGTCTTAAAAGTTTAGTCAGAAGAACTCAATAACTAATTTGAGTTCTCTTTTTAATGAAGTTGATATAACTTTCACAATTCAGTTATAATTATTAGAATATCAATCGAATCAGATTATATTGCACTAAAATAGATGTGTTGTTTTTTTATTCAGTTTACATCAAGTATGACTCTTAACTGGATTCGATAATTCATGTTACCATCGCATGGTATCACCTCCAGCTAAAAAGCTATGTCCTGACCGGAGTTGCCTAGGTGTTAATTGTTGTACGCTTTGCTCAAAAGTGTATTATAATAAGTAGATATAAAAACTAAATGAATTCCTATTGGGCTATTTTATACAAAAGTCCAAGTCCCACTAAGTATCAACATATAATTTCATCGGGCCAGACAATTATTTTGGATTAAGGCCTATGTATTCGATCACTTTCTTTTATGGGAAGATCCATAAATTAGAAGCCCACGGAAATACCGAAAGCATGCTTTGTATTTTGTCCATTATCCTTGTCTTCCTATTTACAGGAAATGATATTTCCTTTCAAAATTGACAATGACCAAATCGTAAAATCTCACACCGGCCGTACAGACTCAAAGCCAATTAGAATCTAGAAAAAAATTAACTAAAAAGAACTTTCACATGTTTATATACTTTTTTTCCCATGCTTATATACTTTTGTTGTGTATATCACCATCAAATTCTTTCTTACCAATTTTATTTTAGATACATATATATAATGTGATGATTGATGCAAAAAAATAAAAAGAAAAACAAGAGATCTCTTTGAAGATTTTTTATTTAAAAAAAAAAAAAAAAAAAAAAAACTTTGTTACATTCCCTCAAGTGAAGCTTTAAAAGATGAAATTTAATTTAAGAAAAATTTTACATAAAATAAGAACTCCTTTAAAACGACAGCGAAATTTCATTCATTTGGGATTGACAAAAAATTATATCATTCATAGAGTATTTACAAAATATATATCAAGATGGCTCATGTGGATGACTTTTTCTTATCAATGCGTTTAGTATACTTTTGATACTCCTATGACGTCTTATATGCTCGTGTAAAAGTGTCTCGTCAACAATAAGGGAAAAACAAAAATTCTTTGACATAGTAAATTAACAGGCTCAATATTTTTTTTAAATAATGAAATTGAAAAATAAAATGTTCTCTAAAACAGTGAGCTTTTGAGATAGGATGGACGAAGAATAAATTGGCCATTATAATCACAATGATGGATAAAAGACTAATTTTCTTTTTTATTTTCTATATAGCAATAAGTTTAAATTAAAAACCATAGAACTTATGCAAATATGGAAATTATTAAGGTTGATCAAAAGGGCAAAAGCCACCAAAGCCATCATATTTTGTCAATTGTGACATATTTAGTTCAAAATTTTTTTTTTATACTGAAAACTCTAAACTCGTATTTATGTGACAAATTTATTACAAACTAGTATAATATGACACATTTACTCCTCAAAAATTTTGTAACACAAAAACCTCAAATTTATATTAGTATAACATATTTACCCTAAAAATTTGATATCATAAAAATAGTTTGGAATTTTTAGTATCACAAAAATTTTGAGAGTAAATATATCACATAAATATAAGAAAATTTAAGATAAATGCGTTAGAAATGATAAAGTTTGAGATTTTTCATCAGTTTTTTTTTTTTTTTTTTTTTTTTTTGAGTGGGCTTTACTCGCATAGGGGCGGAGATAATCTCATCCGATCACGTGTTGATTTGTAATTGGTTTTCTAAGATTTATATTTATAAAAGAATTGCTTCCTATGATTTGTATTTTAATTTTTTGGGTAATTTAAGTTATGAAAACCACTCGCCGTGGTGGCTCAGCAGGTTGGGTAGGCGCTAGACTTCCATCGATGAGGTCTAGTGTTCGAAACTCCTGCAATGCAAGTTGTAAGAAGGCTGACTTTGAAACATTTAGCGACTTACCCAGTGGCACACATGTTGCTCTCAGTGATTTACTTCTGGCCGTACAGGATCTCTAGATCAAAAAAAAAAAAAAAAAAAAAAAAAAAAAAAAAAAAAAAAAAAAAGCCTTTTTGTCTTCCCACCATGGAAATGGCTATCAAAATCCATCAATGCAAGTTGCTTCTTTTGGCCCCACGCTTTTCTTGTCACGATTAATGAGCCGCGTATGCGGTCGCTCGTGTTCTTCGAGGCGGAAATGACGACACGGAAATGTCCTTTTTTATGGACATGCGCGCCAGAGCCGTACACTAACCGTTGATGGCTATGAATTCCTCGACGACTTTTATGCATGTAAGTCGAGCCTTCTTCCACTTCCAATTGAGAATCTCAGAAATAAATTATCCTTTCATGCACCATGTGACATGTGGCAGTTTTTGGATAGGTGATTTCAAATTTCAAAGTCGATTTAGATTTCCTGCTGAAATTTAAAACTTATTCATCAAAATTGATTCTCAATTTTTAGAATTTGAAATTTATTCCGTATATTTTGAAATATTTTTTATTATTTGTAATTAACAAAAATAAAAATAAGTGCTACAATAAAAATGAAAGTTCCTTATTTATTAATAGCAATGATATAAAAAAAGAAATACTTAAAATAAAATGAATAATAAAAAAATTCAAAACTCGTAACACACCTAAATTATAAAACTTCAATCCTTAATCATCTATTAAAAATCGGTCGTTAATAACTCATTTACAATTAAAGCATAAATTCTTCAAAAACACAAACGAAAAAAGTCTAGGTCAAATAGAATGAGGAAAAAATGCCCACAGAACATTAAAGTACACCTATCATGTTAAAGAACTAACAGATACAAATGTTAGTATATTCCCATATGTTAGTTTTATTGGAGAGCAAGGGAGTAGGAGGCAACAACTTATCATTATTCTTTTAGCTTTTTTTCCCAAAAGATATGAAAAGTGTAGATGCTCTTTCTTTTTTTTTTTTTCTTTTTTTTTTGATGACCAGGAAACCTTGCACGGCTGGCAGCCGGAGATAAATTACTAGGGGCAACATGTGCTAGCCACCACACACGTGCCACCAAGTAAATCACCAAGTGTTTCAAAGCCAACCTTCCTGCAAGTGTAGATGCTCTTTATTTGTAACTTTTCATGAAAAATGGTAAATTTATCAATCGCACTTCAAAAATGTGTATCTATGTGTGGGTGTGTGTGCCTATTCAGTTTATATCATATATTATTTTTTTTCTTCACTAAATTGCTCAAACAATTCATTAATTCCTAAAAATGTTAGTGCAATTTAATATTTAGTTTCACTTGATTGTGCAAAATTCAAAATCACATCACCTTAGATGTTGAAGAGTTTTCTCATGATGTTCGAATTTTATAAGTTCATTTGGAGCCAATCCATAGTAGTAGCAATGCACACGTCGATTAATTAGTCTGATTTTATTTGGTCTAGAATGTGTGTACGTATGTGTATATATATATGCGCAAGCACCTGAAGATAAGTAATTACTTTGTATCCACATCTTATTTACAAAAGTGAGTAGATTCATAATGATTTTCGATTTTTTTTTCCTTTTTTTCTATAGTAAATCATTGACTTCAACTACTTACATTTTGTCTTTTGCGTGCCTTCTTCGCCTCGCGCCAACCATACTTCCTGAGAAAATGTTTGGTTGCTTTGGCACCTCCCTAAATAAATGGGCTGTGAAGAGATTGACCTTCATATTCATTCATATTATGAAAATTCGATTTTTTTCGTCTTTCTTCTTGTACTACTTGCATTTTGTCTTTCGTGTGGCTTCTTGTCCTCGCCTAAATTTCTCAAACCAGTCATTTTTAATTTCTACAAGCACGTGTTTTCCAATTGTCGTTATAATGGCAATGATGGAGGAAAAAATTAATTTTCTTTTATCTTCTAGATAACAATAAGTTTAAAATTAAAAAAAATCATAGAAAAAAATAATTATGTCAAAGGAGACTACAAAATAGAAATTATTAAGGTCAATCATATTAGTCCAGTAAAGATATGAATAGCCTTACTCGTACATGGGACAGGAAGAGCTATATCCAATCCTAGTCATTGGTCGTCTGATATGTTGATTTGTAATTATATTTATAAAATTCATATATACTCCATAAGCACGAGCAATAGAATTGCTTACTGTGATTTATATTTTTAATCTTTTGGGCACTTTTAATTTATGAATTCACCTTTTTGTCTTGCCACCATGAAAATGGCTAATCAAAATCTATCAATGCAAATTGGTTCGTTCGGCCCCACACGTTTTCCTGTCAAGATGAATGAATCACGTGTACGCTCACTCTTCATTTGGCCCACGCGTTATTGGATGTATCCTTTTCCATACCGAACCGTACAATGACCTTTAACGGCTCATAAAGCCCTCGACGACTTTTCTGCAGTAAAGTCCTGTTTGTTAATGTTACTATTTTTTTATTTCTGTTCTCCCTCCTTGAATAATTTCTAAAATTAAGTTATTTTTCTTTTCTTTTATTTCGCCAAATAAAAAGTGGTCAGCTGTCGATGGCGCCAACGTTGGCGCCATCGACAGCATGGAGCAGCGATGGTAAAAGAAACAAAGAAAAAAATCTTTAAAATTATGAAAAGTTAAAAGAAATTATATGTTATAAAATTTTTTTTTTGGCATTTTTATTCTTTTTAATTTTTATAATAAAAATTTTATATAGTTATTAACTGTGTTTTTTATTCAAAAATCTAAAAAAATATATTTATAAAAAAATTGAATTGTTTGCAAATGAATCATAAGATAAGGGGTTGTTTGTTTATTTTTATTTCTATTCCCTAGAAAAAAAAAAAAAGGAAAGAAGAAAAAAAAAGGAAAAATATAATAAAATATTGAAAAATTTAAAAAAAGTATACAAGTTTACTAAATGCAATTCTACTCCTAGAGTATAAATTTTTTTGTAGTTACCAAGCGCAATCTTATACTCGAAATTATTCCCGGAAATATAAACAAAAAAAATTATTTCTATTCAAAAATTATTTTTTAAAATAGAAACGTTATTAAACGCGTCTTATGAGTAGGGAAGATGAGAGAGAAGTGGGACCAAGCGAGCCCACCCATTCAATGGACGACACGTGGCGGCCTAGGCCCATCTCTCTCGTCCTTGTCTTTTTTTTTTTTTTTTTGGTCGATCTCTACTCTATACCTATTCTACACTTATTCTCGGACTTTTGCGCTTTCTCTTGCGGGCGTGGGCGTCGAAACCCACTCCCGAAACTTGCGCGTCCCCACCCCATCCCTCCTCGAGAAGGTGGGGGTTTGAACCCCTCACCTCCCCCTTCCATGTTGGAAGGGTGGCCACTGGGACTCTCTCGTCCTTGTCTATCCTCTGCTATACTTGCTTTCTTCTCTCTCCCTCGTCCTTCTCTCTCGTCTCGACCCCTGCTACAATGGAATTATCTCTAGGATTTGCCATTGCAGCTAGTTCAATCGTTCCTTGGCCTCTTATGGTGCACACGAATAAATGATAACCATTATGTTTGTGGAACAAATTTCTATAAAAAAATTATTTTTTATTCTTATTCTCTGGGCAATTTTCTAAACATATTTAAGTATTTGATAAAAGCACAATTTTTTTTTTTCATTTGATAATCACATAAAATTTTTCTCTCTTATGCTCTTTTCCATTCATCAACAGGTGGCGGTTGGCGGTGGGCAGCAGCTGGCGATGCACAGTGGCTATATGTAGTGTGAGGCAAGGGCGAGTGATGAAAAGAATTTTTTCCCAAAAAAAATTACTTCTCATCTTTGTTTCAAAATTGTTCGTAGACTAAATATTTGTTCTAGAAATTTAAAAACGAAATTGTCTTGTCAAACAAATTTCTATTCCAAACCTATTCTTAAGAACTGAAAAATAAATTTAACTAGAAATAGAATAATTATCATGCATACCCTTAAAGACGCTAAATTACATCAAATTTTCGAAGGTAAGTTATATTGACCGCTCCAAATCACATCAAATTTTCGATATGGGATGTCTTTGCCTAACGCCCTCACATAAACATCTTAACAACTATGAATTGCTATTTTCAAATGCTAGGACTTTGTTTCCCTTGATGATACTAAAAATAATAATGAAATATTTCAAGGGCAAGCACTGATTGCTCAACTGCCCACGTTATTAATATGCAAAAACCCACTTTCACATGATATAGGGGAAATTTCAAAAAAGGACCCGAAGTGCCCACATTTTTTCAAATGAAGTCTGAAGTGGACATTTTATCTTAAATAAGGACATGAAATAGCCATGGTTGTTTCAAATAAGAGTCTAAAGTGGCTTTGTTGTTTCAAATAAAGATTTGACCATTTTGATTGCTGGTCGACTGAATTTTTCGACTACTAATGGCATTTTCATCCAAATTTTCTTCCACTTTTTTTTTTTTTTTTTTCCCCTTTTATTGTATTGGCCAACAAACACTAGCAAAGGTCGATGAGGGCTTGATGATCCTCACTGGCTACTAGGAAGGGCTGGTGAGGGCCCGCAAGCACTCGTCAGCAACAAGCGAGGGCACCCTTACTAGATCTAGTGAGGGTCAGCCTCACTTGGGGTCAGTGAGAGTCGACCTCGCAGATGGCCGTGAGGGGCGACCTGCCCTAGGGGTGAGGGTTGCCTCACTCAGGCTAGCGGCCGATGAGGGCTTGTAAGCACTCACCGGCAGCAAGCGAGGGCACCCTCACTAGATCTAGTGAGGGTTGGCCTCACTTGGGGTTGGTGAGGGTTGATCTCATAGATGGCCACGAGGGGTGGCCTCCCCCGGGGTGAGGGTCACCTTGCTCAGGGAAGGCCGTCCATCGCCTATGTCTGAAATGGGTGGCCCTTGCCAAATCAAGTGAGGGCAACCCTCGCTTAGCCCTCTGTGGAAATCGAAGAAGAAGAAGAACTTGGGGTTGGTGAGGGTTGATCTCATAGATGGCCACGAGGGGTGGCCTCCCCCGGGGTGAGGGTCGCCTTGCTCAGAGAAG
Source organism: Eucalyptus erythrocorys (assembly GCA_014182555.1). Taxonomy (NCBI): domain Eukaryota; kingdom Viridiplantae; phylum Streptophyta; class Magnoliopsida; order Myrtales; family Myrtaceae; genus Eucalyptus; species Eucalyptus erythrocorys. The sequence continues at coordinate 37,748,443 of CM024601.1, forward strand.
GCCGTCCATCGCCTATGTCTGAAATGGGTGGCCCTTGCCAAATCAAGTGAGGGCAACCCTCGCTTAGCCCTCTGTGGAAATCAAAGAAGAAGAAGAAGAAGAAGAAAGGAACAAAAAAGGGAAAACGGTAAATGAGAAAAAAAATCATTGACCACTGAAAAGTCGGGCCCTTATTTGAAACAGATATAACCACTTCAAGCTATTATTTTAAAAAATAATGATACTTTAGGTCCTTATTTGAAATAATGTTTACTTCACATTTCGAGCCCTATTTTGGAATTTTCCCCATAATATATATGAGATAATAGATTAGATAAGAAAAAAAAAACAAATAAAGTTCTTAATTAGTGTTTTGGATTTATTGGCTATTAAATAAAATGTGAATTGATGTTTATAGATTGTTCTAGGAAGATGTACTAGATCAAGTGATAATTAACTTATTTAACTAATTAATGTGATCTAATTATCATTAAAGGAAATGCGAGGGAATGGAGCTTTGGGGTGATGTCACTCAATCATAAAACTCCACTATATCGACTTTTGTTTTAAGCATGGTACAAAGATCATTAGTCAAAATAGTTATTCCGAATTAATATACAAGTCTGATTTTCGGCTTTCCTTATATCTATTAAAGAACATGAAATTTGAATGGGTTGTATTTAAAAAAAAAGAATTATACTTTATTTATAAAGTAATAGATGCGAAGATCATTTCACAAACTTCAACTTTCTACAAAATCACATTTTCATCTTAGAGCTTTCATCAACTCGGTCAATAATTATTTAATCTCTAATTTCATTTTTGTCTATAAAACGGTCCATTGCAATTAATTTGAAAGTCAATATTTTTTGAAAATCTTCAAGTCAGAAAACTTTAACATTTTAAAAATTAGAAGCAATATCAAGATATTATCAAAACATAGCAAAAGGAATTCTTTAAAGTGTCGTAGTTTTGACATTGTAAGATAAACAATTACAATTAAATTATAGGAAATGTAAAAAAACGAAAGTGACCCTTAGAGGGTGACACTCTTCCAAAACGTTGCTGGATACAATATGAACGTATACTGTATACATATATGTGGCACTAAAACGTTTTAAAAAATCTACATAAGTCAAATATAGGCAAGTCTATTCAGTTTACGTCAGAAATTATTTTTTTTCTTACTTAAATTGCTCGAATAATTCATTAATTCCTGAAATTGTAGTGCAATTTAATATTTAGTTTCACTTAAAAGTAAATTGTGCAAAATTCAAAATCGCATCACCTTAGATGCTGAAGAGTCTCCTCATGATGTTCGAATTTTATAAGTTCATTTGGAGCCAATCCATAGTAGTAGCAATGCATACATAAATTAGTCTAATTTATTTTGTCTAGAATGTGTGTATGTGTATATATAAATACACAAGCACCTAAAGATAAGTAATTACTTTGTATTTACGTCTTATTTACAAAAGGGTTAACATTCTGAAAAACCCTAAATTGGTACACCTGTGACAAATTTATTTTAAACTATTTTTTTGACCACCAAAAACCCCAAACTAGTATACATTTAACAACTTTATCTTCTGTTAAATTTCGTTAAATTTTATTGTCAAATTATTAAATTTAATGACACGTGACAATTGATTATTATACTAATTTGAAATTTTATGCTTTGTTTGTCATTATTTACAATTTTTGTGATTTTTTTGTGGTATTAATCTAATTTAGTGGATGGTATATCTGTCATAAATTTATTAGTTTGGGTTTTTCTGCGGTTGAATAAATTAGTTTGGGGTAATTCTATCATAAATGTACCAGTTTAGAGTTTTTTATGGTCAATCAGGGTAAATTTGTCACAGGTGTACTAGTTTGGAGTTTTTCACAGTCAAAAAAATAGTTTATGGTAAATTTGTCATAAATGTACAAATTTGAAATTTTTCAGAGTATTAACCCTTTACAAAAGAAAGTAGATTTGTAATGATTTTCAATTTTTTTTTTTTTTTTATTCTATACTAAATCATTGACTTCAACTACTTACATTTTGTCTTTTGTGTGCCTTCTTCGCCTCGCACCAACCGTAGTTCCTAAGAAAATATTCAGTTGCTTTGGCACCTCCCTAAATAAATGGGCTGTGAAGAGATTGACCTTCATATTCATTCATATTAGGAAGTTTCGATTTTTTTTTTTTTTTTTTTTTTGTCTTCCTTCTGTACTACTTGCATTTTGTCTTTCGTGTGGCTTCTTGTCCTCGCCTAAATTTCTCAAACCGGTCATTTTAAATTTCTATGAGCCCATGTTTTCCAATTGTTGTTATAATAGTGATGATGGAGAAAATAGTAATTTTCTTTTATTTCATAGATAACAATAATTTTTAATTTCACAAAAAAATCATAGAAAAAAATGGTTACGTCAAAGGAGACTGCAAAATAAAAATCATTAAGTTCGATCTTGCCGATCTAGTAAAGAAATGAGTAGTAGGAAGAGCCCTACCCAATTCTAATCACTGTTTGCCTGTTGTGTTGTTTTGTAATTATTTTTATAAAATTTATATATACTCTCTAATCGTAAGCAAACTGTAGTTTATATTTTTAATTTTTTGGGTAATTTAAGTTATGAATTTACCTTTTAGTCTTCTTGCCATGAAAATGGCTAATCAAAATCCATAAATGCAAATTGCTTCGTTTCGCCCCGCGCGTTTTTGGATATGTCCTTTTGTATGCAGTACCGTACATTGACCTTTGACAGCTCCTAAATGCCCTCGACGACTTTTCATGTAAGAGAGAGAAGGAAGAGAGAGATAATAGAGAGAGAGAGAGAGAGAAGTGGGACCCAGGGCCTACATCTCCCTCGTCCTTGTCTCCGTTCTCTGCTACACTTGCTCCTCTGCTACACTCGCTCCTCCTGCTCTCCCCTCTTGAAATATCTGCATGTCCCTCACATTTTTCACTCTCTAGCTATTGAAATCCTAGCGAGAAATTCGCGTTGATCTTACAATTTAACTCGGCATGGACAACAATCGAGGAGGTCGTCAAGCAACCGCTGAGGAACGTGATGAGATCGAGCTCATGACACAGCAGTTATTTCGTTCCATGTCAAAAGATATTGAGGCAGCGCTGAAATGTTTGAATGAATCAGCAGGCGGAAGCAGATGTAGCATCTTTAGAGTCCCTGAGGCAATTGGCGGAGGTATTGCCAAGGCATGCCAGCCTCGCATCGTCTCTATTGGCCCGTACCATCATGGAGAATCACAGTTAGAAATGCTTCAGGGGCACAAGTGGAGATACCTCCACGCCATGTTGGGCCGAACTCAACAGCATGGTATCCGCCTTAAAAACCTCATCGATGTAGTGGCCCTAAAAGAGAAAATGATCCGGCAGTGCTACTCGGAGAGCACCGACAATTTCAGCGGACCTGATCTTGTGAGAATGATGGTTCTCGATGGATGCTTCATCATTGAGTTCCTCCGTCAAGTAGCGGAGGTCGAACCTATACTCGACGGGCCTCTATCATATAATATATATGTGAGTGGTTGTGTTATGCAGGACCTTCTACGACTTGAGAACCAGGTACCCTACTTCGTTCTTGAGGATTTGTTTGGAACAACGAATGTTCCGGAGGTAACCTTGTCCTTGGCCGATCTTATCTTCAATTTGTTGCGCTGCGTCCTGAAAGAACGGCATAATGTCAGGGAAAGACGGTTAAATTTGAAAGGAGTGCACTTACTCGACGCATTTCGTCTGAGCTTAATACCTTTAGATCAACAAGACGATCAAGTAGACAGCAGCTCATCTTTTGATATGATCAGATCTGCTTCCGAGTTGCGTCAAGTGGGAATTGGATTCAAGCAGAGGAAAGCCAGCACCTTCCTGGAGATCAAATTTGACAGAAAACGCAGAAAGATTGGAATTCCAAAAATAACAGTAGATGATGATGACCTCAATTGGATCCTCCCCAATATGGTTGCTTTTGAACAGTGTCGTGGCCTTTGGAATGATTGTCATGTAACTGCTTATGCCATGTTCATGGGATGTCTCATTCACACGGTCAATGATGTTCAACTTTTGCGTGACTGTAAAGTCATCTCAAATCACAGCATGAGCAATTGGGAATTTGCACGCTTCTTCGATGACATCCGTAAGGCTGCTCCTTTCGAGATTGTCAAAGAGAGCTATCTCGCGTCGCAGTTTGCAATTATAAACGACTCTCTTAGGCATGAAGAGGTTTACCATTGCTGGGCACAACTCCTAAATGCCTTCCGTGACAACCCATGGTCTGCTCTTTCAGGCCTAGCTATCATAGTGACACTTGCGGGCATGATTCAAACAGTGTACGCTCTACTGCAATATTATCACCCAAAGTAGCAAGAAGCATACAGAAGCTACATCTTCCATATTGATTTCGTTATAGTAAATATTTTGAGTTGTTGATACTTTCCTTGTGACCATATCAATCTTGAGTATGTGGATTAACAGTCATCATCACTAAAGTTATGATTACTAGGGGATAACACAAACAAGTGATCCCATTTCGCCTGGGAATCCAAAACTTACTCCGCCCTAGGCCTAGCCAGTAGCCACTATCGAGTTCCATGGAACTAAGGAGTGGATCGGCCGATTAAACGGTGTTCTACAACTAATAAAACCAAAGTTACATGACAAAAAAGGTGTACTGGTGCAAAACCATCGTTATTTTACTAGCCATGCTAAATACTTTGTTACACATAAATGATGTGCGACACGCGGCACCTAGTCCCATCTCTCTCGCCCTTGTTTGTCCTCTGCTAAACTTGCTTTTCTTCTCTCTCGTCCTTCCCCTCTCCTTTGGACCTCTGCAATAATGGAACCATCTCCAAGGTTTGCCATTGTGGCTTGTTCGGTTGTTCCATGACCTCTTTTGGTGCAAACGATAATTATATTTCTGATAAAAAATATTTTTATTTCTAAAATAATTTTCTAAACACATTTACGTGTTTGATTAAAATAATTTTCTAAAGATATTTACTTATTTGAAAATGATACAATTTTTTTATTATTTGATAACCACATAAAATTTTTTTCTCTTACGGTCTTTTCCATTTATCGACAACGCAAGGCAACTATTAGTGGATAAAGGCTGTGTGTAGCAAGAGGCAAAGGTGAGTGATAAAAGGAGTTTTTATGAGGGTAGATTTTTCACTTCTTATATCCGTTCTAAAATTATTTATAGATTAAAGATTTATTTTAAAAATAAAAAATAAAATTGTGTTACCAAATAACTTTTTGTTCCAGACATATTTTTAGGAATTGAAAAATATATTTGCCTAGAAATAAAAGAGTTATTATGCATGCCCTTAAGCATGTCAAATTACATCAAATTTTCCAAGCTAAGCTATATTAACCGCTCCGAATTACATCAAATTTTTGATATGGGACATCTTTGCCTAATGCCCTCACATAAACATCTTAAAAAATATAAATTGCTATTTTCATATGCGAGGACTTTGTTTCCCGTCTAGTGAGACGGTGTTGGGTGCAGATTATGCACAACTCAAGATCTCCATAACCAGAACATAAACATGCAATTGTAATTCGAAAGATCAATGCACCTATTTTAGGATCTATCGTCTTCAAGTGGAAGTGGAAACACAATATTCCTTGCGCAAATTCTTCTCCTTTATTACCCTCCGAATCACTAGCTCAATGAGGAGGTTCCTCATGATTAGCGTTAGAATAACGCCCCTTAGGTGAGGATATGTGAGAATAGGGTTAGAGGAGAGACTTGAGCACTATTTATAGAGTTTCCAGCCAGTCCCCCTCATTACGGGCTAGGCTCAACTCGGCCAACACTAGCCAGCCCTATATTTGACTAATTAAGAAACCTTCTATCTCACCTTAGATCAAACCCTGTAAAACGGTAAACGTTAAACAGTAAATAACAATGTCAATTAATTTAGTCCACATATTAGGAAAACTCTTACATTCTTCCACTTGGACTATATTAATTGACATTGTATTGTATGTACGCACATTGGTCCAGAGATAATTCTTAATAGTCAATCCTATCCCATAAAGCCTCCAACACCGAATCATGGCGGTAACTGCATGTATACACACAGAGCCTTCCATGGTCACAAGTGTTTTCAACTTTATTGATATGGATTCAATATGGTAGTGTGACAAATGGCTAACATCTCTCATAGAGAGATCTATTTGTCAGTCACCATTCTCTTACTTAGGCGACACAAAAGTTTGTGCCACAAGAGAATGAAATTATGGTTCTAATGAATCCACATATGTCTTGTTTTTATGGTTAACCTTTTACAAGAACATATGCACAAGGCTAATAATGAATTGCCCCTAGCCTTCACTCAAGGTAATACCTTGAGACTTTTAACAATATATATATATATATATATATATATATATATATTCAACAAACAAACCATTCAAAAATATTATATTGAATGCAAAAGTTGAAATATATATATCAAAACGTTACTAAATTGTAACAAATGCAGATATAAACTTTATTTAAGAAAAAATAAAATATAACTCCCACTAAATAACAGCATCCCAAGATGATCCTAGGCCCATATTAATGACATGTTGATCAAATACACATGGGCGTAGGCCTTTAGTTAGTGGATCTGCAATCATATCATCTGTAGAAACATAATCTACAGCAACGTCACCATTTTGCAATGATTCCTTTATAGTCAAAAACTTGACCTCCATGTGTTTAGGGACTATTTCAATCTCATTCTGAATTTGAGGAGCTTGGGGAATTTCATCAGAACTATCTTAACAATAGGATCTTGAGCCACTACAAGTTCATATTGTGGCATAGGGGGCTCCAAAATTGTCTACACAGGATGAGATGAGGATCCAGCAACCCTCACTATACTATCATCTTCAATAGTTTGTGAGCAGCTACCCTTTTCAGCTACATCAAATTCCAGAAATTTCGCCGTCTGAGATTCCACAATTCTTGTACCTCCATTGGAGTTATAAAACTAATACCCCTTTGAATGATCTGGGTAAGACACGAAATAATATTGTGTAGTTTTGGAATCCAGCTTATTCAATGTAGGATTATATAACTTCACCTCTGCTGGACATCCCCAAACTTTAAGATGATTCAAACTAGGTTTATGTCCAGTCCACAACTCAAAAGGAGTTAATGGAACCGCTTTAGTAGGAACACGATTTAGAATATAAAGAGCTGTTTCCAAAGCCTCACCTTGTAGAAAGGTAGGCAAATTGGTCCTACTAATCATACTTCTCATCATGTCCATAAGAGTACGATTTCACCTTTCAGTTACGCCATTTTGTTCAGGACTTCTAGGTATAATAAATTGACCTACCATCTCAGAATCCTCTAAGTATTTGGCAAACGGCCCTTTAAGTTGTCCACCGTCACCGTGCCTACCAAAATACTCACCACCACGATCAGATCTGACAATCTTTATAACTTTTCCTAACTATTTTTCCACTTTAGTCCGAAAAATCTTGAATTTGTCAAGAGACTCAAACTTTTCTTTAATCAAGTATAAGTATCCATATCAGGAATAGTCATCAATAAATGTGATGAAATAAAAATTTCTGCATAAAGTAGCCGTGTATAGTCCACTAATATCAGTGTGAATAATCTCCAACAAGTCAGAACTTTGTACGGCTGATTTCTTCTTTATTTTCGTCATCTTACCTCTACAATAGTCTACGCAAGTCTCTTGATCTCCTTTAAGAGTAGGCAAGATGTCAGCCTTTATTAGCTTTTCTACTCTTTCTTTAGAGATATGACCAAGTCGTTTATGCCACAGTGCATAAGAGTGTTCCTTAGGTAGAGGCCTTTTGAAAACAACTTTTTCCGCTAAATATGCAATGTACATGTCGTTGAGAGATAAGCTTAATCGATATAATCCATTGGATAAATTGCAACACCCAATCTTATTGGAATCATAAAAGATGGCAATAGTATTACTCTTTATCTCAAAAGAGTATCCACACATGTCCAAGCAAGACACAGAAACTAAATTCTGCCTAAATGAAGGTACGTAAAAGGTGTTTCTGTGATATCCAGATTTTCAGGCTCTGATTTCAATTGGATAAATTGGGCATTTCATCGGCGCGACTTCAGTGTTTTTCTCTGAGTTGGCCACTCACGAGATAACTAGACTAGCTAAGTAGGCTATTAAAGACTTTAAGGCAAATAGACTTGAGAATTCGACCAGGGATCGACTTCTCGACCGTGCTCATCTTTAGAAATCATTGCGGCACAGTATAAAATTGATTTGAAATCAGAGATAGGTCGGTTTGACTAAGATGATTGACCGATCGTGGGTGACTCCACTAAATTGGAAAATTCTCATCGACCGGCACTAATTTGATTTTACTATCGTTTTGGTACCCTGTGTCCGTATTTGAATCTTTGAGATTTTCACGATAATGGAGAGTCGCCAATGTGTCGAGTGGGTTCATCGTGGCTCGAAGAAAATCGACCACGGGTCTTTTGTCTCAAAAAATTTTGAAAACTACCCGGTAGCCTAGGTTACACTAAATGCGCGTCGGAGTGAAATTAACCATCAATTTGAGTTCGATTTCAGAAATTGAAAGTTCTGTGGTGTCATAAGCTATTTTAGGAACGTCGACTCACTTTTTGAGGAAATTCCGGCGAGTTCAGGATTTTTACAAAAAACCGGGTCGGAAATGTGGAAAATGAATGAAAACTCATATTGGCCATTTTGAAGAGACTTTTGACATCTGGTGTAAGTGATTCGGCGAATGAAAGTTGTTTGGGCTTTTTCTGACTTCAATTTGGACTCCAACGGAATTTATTTGTTCGGAAAATCGGATACTGAGAAAAAAGAAATGGAATTCAGATTTGAGTGAAAATTGTGGGTTAGAGAGATTGTCTTATCCTGGACTTCATTTGTGCAAACCGAGATCGAAATTGGCCTTGGGTGACCAATTATTTTCATGTTGAAGTTGAACCAAATTATAAATTGATCATGTTTTGATTTTCTCTTTCTTTTTCTTGGACCCACATCCCACCCCCTGTTGGCCGACAATTCTCTCTGCTTGGTCTTCAATTTTCCTTCTTCTTTGACCAATTCCTTCTATCCTCTCACGTCACACACCCTCTCTCTCATTCCCATCCACTCACGCGCACGGCATCCCCTTGGCCGACAGCCTCTGCAGGATTATCTTTTTGGGCTTTTATTTCATTGACTTGAGTCAATGTTTATCTCCTTATTCGGCCGACGCCCCTAGCTGTCTTCCATCTTCTTTATTTTCTTATGCTTTTCACTAGTGGAACAAAGGAAGCAGCTTCTTCGTTTTCTCACCATCTCTCTCTCGAAATCCCTTCTCTGCCGAAGCACTGCTCGAAGGCAGCGTGCAGCCCTTGTAGCCCACCAACCATTGTTCCCTCTCCCAACTTCACTGGTCTCTCTCTATCTGCGGTCGGTTATCCACAATTCTGCTTCCCTGGTCAACCATTGAAGAACCCATTAAGTTTCGGTGCGCCTGATGCCGCACATCCCTTCGTCCATCAGCAGTTCATGTTTTCCTCTTGCCGCGTGGTCTTCAGTTGTTGCTTCATGCGGCCTTGACGTCCAGCTGCAGCGTCCAAGTCTGCAACTCCTTGCGCCATTCTCCAAGCTCAGATGACCTTCAATGAAGAAGACCAAGCTGTTTGCTCCAGCCCATCAACCGAAAGCCCAAGATTTTAGCTATCCAATTTCAGTCCACCAAAGTTCAGCCCGATTCAGTTGCATTTCGGCCCAAGCTCAGTCACCCTATCTCAAGTCGAAGCCCAATTTAGTTTGTTTCAAGCCCAGTTCAACAGATTCTTTTAGTAGTTCAGCCCATCTTGGGCCCGTGAAGCAAGTCGGTCCAAGTTCGGCCGCCGTCGCGGTTTCCGATCTTCACGTTTATCAGGTGAGTTTTACTCACTGATGCCTTCTTAGTTTGCTAATGATGCCTAGGGTTGATTAGATTTATTTAATTGCAATTAGATGAATAGACTAGATTAAAATAATTAAATTAGAGACTTATTGATGCATGTTAATTAAATTGATCGTGCATTTAATTAGTAGACATGTCCTATTATTTATTGGATGCTTCTTGGGATTTTTCCCGTCCCTTATCGGGTGTTAATTTAATAATTCGGGCCTAAATTGAATTTTTAGTAATTAAATATTAATTTTAGAAATTAATTATTTAATTATTTATTTTCCGGAAATTCAAGCCGGGATGGCCGGTGACCGGGATTTTATGCTGATGGTTGTGGCGTAGATCGTTTATTTAATTGAGCTTTATATTGTGCTAAATTGAATTTATTGTATTTATTTATTTATTTAATTTCCGAAATTACTTATTTAATTATTTATTTTCCGGAAATTCAACCGATATGGTCAGTGATTGGAATTTCGTGTTGATTATCGTGGCGCAGTCTGTTTATTTAATTGAGCTTCAATTTTTGTGGAATTAATTTAATTATGAAATTTTAGGATTTATTCCTATTGAGTTGTTGGTTAATTATTTGATTGAGAAATCATCGGATATCGATTGTCAGTATCGAAAGTAAGTTGGTAAATCACATAGAGAATGCACGTGGCCCGGTGAATTGGAGTGTCACTAGGAAGGACACGTGGCTCGATGATTGGATATGTCACCTTGGCGAAAAGGTAGCCTTAGAGAATGCATGTGGCTCGGAGACTCGGTATGTCTTCTTGGAGAATGCACGTGGCTCGATGACAGAGCATTGAATCTGAGAAAGGTTGGGTAGGACCATAAAGCCATTGAATCTGAGAAAGGTCGGGTGGGACCATAAAGCCATTTAATCTGAGAAAGATCGGGTGGGACCGTAAAGCCATTGAATATTTGAAAGTTGCTTGGTGGAGTCGTGATTACCACCTTTACTTAAGTTGCGTCCTAAGGACCGCGACTCATATTTGCGAATTGATTAATTGATTGGGAATGACTGTGAGTGGTCTTGTTGGCGTGTGATCGACTAAGTCGATTCGATCGATGCTTCGATTTGTGATGTGATTACTTGGGTGCCTATTTGATATGTGCTAACACGCAGGTGGAATCTGAGGCCAAGGCAAGTCCTCTGACTCATGTTGTGCCTAGGCAGCCCTAAGGTGTATTAGCTTACTAATCGGGTCTTAGGGGGTAGAACTTGCTGAGACATAGTCTCATCCCGGTTGTGGAATTATATTTCAGGCCCCTAGATTTTCCAAAGACGAGTCGGCATTTGAAGTCGAGGATGAGCGAGAAGAAAGATGATGAAGAGTTTGAAGAAATTGAGCTTAGTGGGAAAGACTTGAGGAGGATTGGGATGATGATCCCGAGCATGATCTTATCCTCTTTTGTAACCCTGTTCATGTGTAGTTGTGAATTTCAATAAGTAAAATTGTGGCCTGCTTTTCTATCCTATTGTTTTATTGTTTGGGGATTTTTAACTACTTCCGCATGTGCATATAATCAATGAAAGGGTCGGCGATACTTAGTCCTGGGATATCGCATTTTAAAATCGACCAAAGGTAAGGGATGTGTGCGTGCCCGAGGATCGGGGCGTGACAGTTTCTCAACATCATCCTAAAACTAGAATCTAAAACCAAAATAACATCTCCCACAAACTCGACGTCAACTCTAATGCTGTTTCCAATAGTGAGCTTTGATTCATCCTGATTTGGTGTCATTTTATTTATGAACCCATGTATGGTAAATGCAACATGATTAGTTGCACCACTATCTAGCCACCACGAATTAGTGGGAACTTCAGATAGATTAGATTCATAAACTAATGCCAAAGAATCATTACCTTTAGGCTCACTCTTCTAGTTTCTCTTGTTGAAGAAAAATCCCTTGTATGTTTTGAAGTTAACAAAACAGCCTCGTCTTTAAAGTTTGAATATTCCAAGACCCAGTCGTTAAGTCTGAAGAGTTCAAGACCCAAGCATTTCCGTCTGAAGACAGTTAGACCCAAAGTTATGGTCTGAAGTTTTCCGTCTGAAGACAGTCAGACCCAGAGCTACGGTCTGAGGATCTCCAGACCCAAATCTAAGTCTAAAGATAGTTTGCGATTTTGCCAGGCTAACAGCAGGTTATTTTATGGTTAAGGAAATTAAGATTTGGATATTATATTCCCTAACTTATCCATGGAATATCTCTGGCTGTGATTGTGAGTTTGGAAGATTTATTCTTCGGATTTTATCCGTTGAAGAACAAGCGAATTTTTGGAAGGATCTAATTTTGGAAACTCAAGATCCTGATTGTATGGGCGAGCAGAATTGATGAGCTATTTTCTACTTATATTTTCGACGACGTAGAGATCACTTAAATTAATTCAGTCCAACGGGTTGATTGGATGAATTCTTGGAAAGTGCCAACGGGTATGGAGGCATGAAGGTTATTTAAGGTGGGTCGGAGTTGTTCGAAAGTAATGAGAGAACCAATAGAAAAATTTTGAAGTTAGAACCTCTGATATCTCTTGTTCTCAAAATCTCTTTTGACTCTAGGTTTAATTGAAGGGCAAAGCAATACCAGACCTCCCTACTTCGATGGAAAGGAATATAACGTATGGAAAAACAAGATGAAGGCATTCCTAAGATCCAAAGATCCTCAAGAGTGGGATGTAGTGGAAAATGGAATTGCTTCTAAAGCTGCATCAATCACAGGGAAAGAATTACCTGATGGAGTGGGAGTGTCATGAACCGATATTTCAAAGAGACAAGCCCTTGATGCAAAAGCTATCTATTTTCTATATTGTGCATTATCTCCTACTGAGTATAATAGAATTTCATCTTGTGAAACAGTCAAAAAAGTTTGGGATAGATTACACGTCACCTATGAAGGAACAGATCGAGTCAAAGAAACCAAGATCAATATCATTCTTGGATAATATGAAGCCTTCAAAATGAAGCCAGGAGAATCCATCACGGATATGTTCAGTCGATTTACAGAAATTGTAAATAGCTTGGCATACCAAGGACAGCCAATCTTAGGACCTATGAAGGTCAATAAACTGTTGAGAGGACTCTCGAAAGATTGGAATCACGTCAAGACATCCATAAGAGAAACACAAAGAATCATGCCTCTTTCAGTAGATGAGTTGGTCAGCACACTTCAATCATATGAAGTTGAGCAATTCATTGAGGATTTTGACACCAAAGGTAAGAAGTCAATTGCTTTAAAATCTAATTATGATTATGATGTTATAGATTCAAAAGAAGACTTGAATGATGAGGAGTTGGCACTTTTGATTAGAAAGTTCAGAAGGTTAAATAAAAAAGGTAGAAAGTTCAATGGAAAGAGACAAAACAATTAGGGATCTTAAAAGAAATCAAATGAAGAAGAAGACACCAATAAGGAGGTTGTTTGCTTTGAATGCAAGAAAAAGGGACACATCAGACCCAACTGTCCCTTATTAAAGAAAAAGAAAGGAAAACCAGAAAGGTTCAAGAAAGCATTCAAAGCTGAAACATGGAGTGACACTGAATGTGAAGAGAGTGATGAAGAGTATGCCAATATCTGTCTTATGGCTAACTCAAGCTCAAACTCAGACTCAAGCTCAGACTCAGACTCAAGCTCAGACTCAGACTCAGACTCAAACAGCGATATCAAGGCTAGAAATTTAAAAATCCCTACCAAAGTATCAAAATACATTGATGAACTTTGTCTCAGTCTTAAAGGCTCTTTTAAAATGATCTCTGAACTAAAAAGGGAGAATTCCAAATTGAAACAACAAGAAAAGATTTTGGTTGAAAAAGTTGAAAGTCTAGACAAGTATCTTGCTGTTTCAAAAGACAATGGGATTGTATTTTCAAAAGAAAATGCTTGCTTGAAAGAAGATTTGTTGAAAGTTACAAAAAAATTTTCAATGGATTCTGAAAAGTTGGATAAAATTCTTTCTATTCAAAGACCCTATTTTAATAAATCAGGTCTAGGAATGACACGTGAAACCATTTCTTTGGTTGATTTTCCAAAGGTAAAAGAAATAATAAAGAATAGGCCAATAAAATCTTTTTATAAGGATCATTTTCAAAAGGTTTTTGTAAAGCCTGTTGATAGAAATGCCCTTACATGTTCAAAATGCAAAAGCGTAGAACATTTTGAGAAGGAATGTCCCAAAGCTTGGGGACCTGTTAAGAAAAATTGGGCAAAGACTGTTTATGGTACTAACAATGATGGACCCAAGAAAGTTTGGGTACCAAAGAAGACTTGAGTTTTTCATTTAAATGCAGGCACTATCAAGAAGAAAATCAAGTGGTATTTGGATAGTGGTTGTTCAAGACACATGACAGGAGACTCAAATTATTTCACAAAACTCTCTCATGTAAAAGGAGGAAACGTTTCTTTTGGTGGCAATAACAAAGGAAAAATTGTTGGTCAAGGAATTGTGAAGATAGGAAACCTCACAATCAACAATATTTCTCTGGTTGAAGGGTTGAACTATAATCTATTGAGTATTAGTCAACTATGCGACACTGGATACAAGATCAACTTTCAAGAAGATACTTGTTCTGGAACAAGTAAAGATTTCTCACAATCCTTTACTGGACGAAAACATGGAAACATTTATTTGCTGGATATAAAGTCTAACAGTTCTTAATGCTTGATATCAATTCAAGATGAAGCCATTCTTTGGCATAGGAAGCTTGGACATGTCAATTTGAAGCAAATTGAAAAAGTTTCATCCAAAAAGCTTGTTCGGGGACTTCCTGATCTGAAGTATTAAAAGCATGAGTTAGCACTCCTTGTGTACTTGGAAAACAGGTTAGAAATTCTTATAAATCTATAAATCAGGTATTCACTAAACGTGTTTTGCAGCTATTACACATGGATTTGTTCGGTCCAACAAGAACTCAAAGCATTGGAGGTAAAAGACATTGTTTGGTGATAGTTGATGATTATTCTCGTTTTACTTGGATATTCTTTCTTGCAAATAAATACGAAGCATTAACTTATTTTACTAAGTTTGCAAAGAAAATCCAAATTGAGAAAGGATATGCAAGTTTAAGTATTCGAACTGACCATGGTGGAGAATTTGAGAATCATGATTTTGCTAAATATTGTGATAACTATGGCATTCAACATAATTTTTCATCCCCATACACTCCACAACAAAATGGAGTTGTAGAGAGGAAAATTGTTCTTTGCAAGAAATGGCAAGAACTCTTTTGATTGAAAGTAATATTTCTCCTCATTTTTGGGCTGAAGCTACTTCAACTGCTTGCTATATTATAAACATAGTTTTTCTAAGACCCTTTTTGGAGAAAACACCTTATGAACTATTCAAAGGTAAGAAACTTATTGTTTCTTATTTTCATATATTTGGTTGTAAATGTTTTATCTTAAAGAATTTTACTGATTGAATTGGTAAATTTGAAGAAAAATCAGATGAAGGAATTTTCCTTGGCTACTTTATCACAAGCAAAACCTTCAAAGTTTTCAATAAACGGACTCAGACTGTGGAAGAATCCATGAATGTGAAGTTTGAAGACTCAGTTCAAAATCAGACTCAATCTGAAGATTATGAGTCTGGCTAAGTGTCTACAAATTCTCTTGAAGAAAATCAAATTTCAGACATTCAGCCGCAAACCAATTCAGTAGCTCCAACTGAAGAAGAGCTTCATCAGAGTGACAAACCTATTACAAATTGGAAACACAAATCAAGTCACCCTACAGATCTCATCATTAGCAATATTGATGAAGGAGTTCGTACAAGATCTAAAAGGCGTGAAGAATCTAGTGCTCTCGCACTCATTTATGAGATTGAACCTAAAAACATAGAAGATGCATTGAAAGATGAAAACTGGATTGAAGCAATGCAAGAGGAATTGAACCAATTTAAAATCAATAATGTTTGGGAGCTATCTCCTAAACCAAAAGGTAAATCAATTATCGGTAGCAAATGGATTTTCAGGAACAAGCTTGATCAACAAGGAAAAGTGGTGAGGAACAAAGCAAGACTTGTGACAAAAGGTTACACACAAGAAGAAGGCATCGACTATGATGAAACCTATACTCCGGTGGCAAGGTTAGAAGCTATAAGATTACTTCTTACTTTTGCTTGTTTTAAAAATTTCAGGTTATTCCAAATGGACGTGAAAAGTGCATTCCTAAATGGAATTATCCAAGAAGAAGTTTATGTGGAACAACCACCAGGATTTGAAGATCCTAGAAAACCAAACCTTGTTTTCAAGCTGAAGAAAGCTTTATATGGCTTAAAACAAGCACCTCGAGCTTGGTATTAAAGGTTAAATAATTTCTTAATTCAAAATGGTTTCTCTAAAAGTAAAGTAAATACTACCTTATTTATCAAAAGAGAAGGTAAGGATTTCATACTTGTTCAAATTCATGTTGATGATATAATATTTGGTTTTTGTAATGAAAAGCTTTGCAAGAATTTTTCGAGTTGTATGCAGAATGAACTTGAGATGAGCATGATGGGTAAATTGAACTTCTTTTTGGGACTTCAAGTCAAACAATCAAGAGAATGAACTTTTATCCACCAAGAAAAGTATGCAAAAGACCTTATCAAGAAGTTTGGAATGGAGAATTGCAAGAAAACAGAAACTCCTATGTCAAGCTCATCAAAGTTGGATAAAGATGAAGAAGGAAAGAGTGTAGACCAAAAACTATACAGGAGTATAATCAGTTCACTTCTTTAACTTATAGCATTTAGACCTGATATTCTATTTTGTGTTTGCATTTGTGCTAGATTTCAATCTGATTCTAAAGAATCTCACATGACTGCTGTGAAGCGCATTATTAAATATGTTGCAACTACATCTAAGCTAGGTCTGTGGTATTCCAAACAAGAAGACTTTACTCTCTTTGGATATTCTGATGCTGACCTTGCTGGTTGTAGAGTGGATAGAAAAAGCACTACAGGTACTTGTCAACTATTGGGAAACAGATTGGTATCTTGGTTCTCAAGAAAACAGGATACCGTAGCACTTTCAACCGTTGAAGCAGAGTACATAGCTCTTGGAAGTTGCTGCTCTCAAATTCTATGGATGCAACAACAATTAAGAGACTTTGGAGTTGAGGAAACAAGTACAGAAATTAAATGTGACAACACAAGCGCAATCAACCTCACAAAGAATCCAATACTTCATTCAAGAGCAAAGCACATTGAAATCAAGCATCATTTCATTAGAAATCATGTTCAAAATGGTGAAGTGATGATTCAGCACGTTGATTCACAGAATCAATTAGCAGATTTATTCACAAAGCCCCTAGAAAAGGCTCTCTTTGAATCAATTCGCTCAAGACTGAATATCGCAAGACTTGAAGATGTTCAGACTCAAAATTAGAGTCTTAAAAAGTTCAGACTCAACGCAAGGTTTGAAGGCGTTCAGACTCGATGTAAGGTCTGATGGCGCTCAGACTCAAAGGTAAGGTCTGAAAGAGTTCAGATTCTGATGTAAAGTCTAAACACTCTCAGACTCTGACTTAAAGTCCTTTTACATATTTTAATTTTTCGTATTCTCTACATTTAATTTTTTTGTTAATTTTTTTTTTAAATTTTGAAATCTCTTTTTATTCTAAGTCTGACATGTAATTATAGCAGTTTACTTTTTCAAAATTGGCAGTTTTTATTTTTCCTTTTAGGCGACGGTTCAGTATCTCGGTTTTATTTTTTTCTACTATTTATACTTTCGAATCGTCATCTTCATCCACTACAACATTTTTGAAATCCATCTCCATTTTCTCTCGCTTTCGAAATCCTAAAAAGCTCCATTACCGTTCCTGTTCCATTACCTTTCTCGACAAAAATTCCATCTTTTGTTCGCAAACAAGTTGAACCTTTGCTTGCGATCCAAAAATGTCGTCTCGAAAGTCTTCCAGAATCGCTGGTAGGGGACCACAAAGACAGCAAGAGGGTCCTACAAGGGTGGACCTCACAGGCGAAAAATCTCCACAAAGGGAGACCCAAAGTCAGCATTTTGAGGAAGAGATCACTGAAGTAGAGCCGGTAAGAACCCTAAAACTTTAGCTTACGTTTGATCTTTACAATAGGCTAAAGCTTGGGGGAACAAGCCTAAAGTCCATCGAGGATTTTCTAAAAGAAAGAGGATATAAGAGTGAGTATATCTTCTTGCGGGAGATGGAGAAGTTGAAAATTGTTGAAGAAAGGACTGCTCAAAAAACACTTGAGAATATTTCAAGTGATCCTTTTTACAGTACTATAAGCCAAACCTTAGACGATAATGAGAGACTTTTCTCTCATTTCCAGCCGCGAATGGGTGTGGCTGTGAACTCAGTTTGTCCTTTGGGTAGTCTTTTTCGGACTAAAGAGCATGAACGAACGTACACCAAGTTGTTGAAGAGGGGTGTTGTAAATCCGAGTAGTGTGGACTTCGACTTCCTTGATTCATTAGAGATAAATCTTAGAGAGAAGTTTGCTAGGCTGCAGTTGGAGAAATTCTGCACAGATACGACAAATGCCTACCCTGAACTTACGGCATATTTTTATTCAAATTTGTCGTTTCTGGATGCGAATAGGTTGTCATTTTCTTATATGGACAAAGAGTATATTATTGGTGTTGACACACTGGCTGATGTTGTTGGGGTGGAAAGAAGGAGTTTCCAACCAATAAAAGTGTCCACAGCCTTTGCAACCCTTGACATTGTGCGTGATAGAAAAGTGGAAGGCAAAATATCCTATTCAAGGATGAATGCCTCAAACGTGTTGCTGCACAAGATCATCATCAACTGTCTCAGACCCAAGACAACCTCAAAAACCGATGTCTCCAAGACTGAAGCCAAGCTGATGTTTGCCCTCAACCAAGGCAGGCCCTTTTCACTCCCTCATGTTATTCTTTTTCACATGTACCGAATTGTGGTTAAGGATAAGGGTCAATTGCCTTATTCGTCTATCATCACCAAGTTGTTCAAGCATTTCGAAATTCAGATCCTTGCACCTCTATGCCTGACCAATTTAAGTTTGATGCTTGTTGGATACAAGATGGTGATGAAGATGAAGATTCCAGAGCTAAACACTGCACTGGAAAGGTTGAAGGAAAAGCCCATGGCTGAGAAAAAGCGTAGAAAAGTCATCCTGCAGGACGAAGAGGATGAAGAAGATGTTGACAATGCCATGACTTTGTCTGCTCTCTCAAAATTGAGGAGCTCAGTTAGCTTGAGAACTGATGCTGGAGAGAGGGCAAGGAGAGAAGCAGAGGAGAAAGAAGCAGCTGAGAGAGTGAGGAAAGAGGAGGAAAAACAGAGGAAGAGAGAAGAGGAAAGGAAGAAGAAAGAAGAAGAAAAATAGAGAAGAGAAGAAGAGAAACATAGAGAAGAAGAGGAAAGACAGAGGAAAGAAGAAGAGAAGAAGAAGAGGTGAGAAGAGAAGAGGAAGAGAGAAGGAAAAATAATGAAGAGGAGAGCAAAGCACAGGAGGATATGGTTGAAGGATTTGAGCCATCATTTGCTCAATCTGGGGAAGAGATCGAGAAACATCACAGTGCTGATATAGATTTTGGCGAGGAATATTCGACTCCACCCACTGGCATCAACACAAGGGGAGTTGCTGCAGATCAGGGAACGATATCGCCATTACATTATAGTGATGTGAGTAGGTCTGGTGCAGATGCTGAGGATGTTTATGCATCTCATTTCCCATAACATGAAGAATCCTCTCCATCTGAAAGGGAAAGGGCTGAGAAGGATGCTCCAAGTTTCTAAACTCTAAGAACTGACTCTGCTGGTCCAAGTGGAGGTAATACTAACTCAACAGCTTTTACACAACTGTTAGATGTTATGCTGGACCTAAAGAAGCAGGTTTTTGGAATGGATTATGAGCTGAGAGATTTAAAGAAGGCGTTGCTAAGTACTTCTGTGAATATGCAAGATCAAATCAACGCACTTAAAGTTCAAGTGGAATCAAATCAGAAGAGTGCATAGTTGATTTCAGTGAAGGAAGCTCTTACTAATCTAGAGAAGACAATACATACGCTTAGCAAATTTCAGCTTGTTCGCATCCCTGGAGAGCCCTGAATCTTTTGCAAACCATCTCTTATCCACTCTACCTCATTTGATGGGACAAAAAGGGGGAGAGTTTTGCAGATTTGAATTTGTTTTTGTTTTGAACTTTTATTTCGTTATTGTTACTTTTATTTCGTTTGCTTAGACTGTTTTCAATATTTTTGATTTGGATTTGGCTTGGGCTGTCTATTTGAATCTCCATGACTTTATGTTGATTTGATGTTTGGATTCTTAGACTTGTGAATTTGCAAGATCATTATATTTGTGAAGATAATTGTTATTGGACTAACATTTTCTATTTTGCAGAAGTAATCCTCAAAATTTATGAGTTCTCTTTGCATGTTATAAATTTGCAAATCTGTCGAGGTGTTTTGTCACTATCAAAAAGGGGGAGATTGTTGAAGAAAAATCCCTTGTATGTTTTGAAGTTAACAAAACAGCCTCGTCTTTAAATTCTGAAGATTCCAAGACCCAGTCATTAAGTCTGAAGAGTTCAAGACCCAAGCATTTCCGTCTGAAGACAGTTAGACCCAAAGTTTTGGTCTGAAGTTTTCCGTCTGAAGACAATCAGACTCAAAGCTACGGTCTGAAGATCTCCAGACCCAAATCTAAGTCTGAAGACAGTTTGCGATTTTGCCAGGCTGACAGCAGGTTATTTTATGGTTAAGGAAATTAAGATTTGGATATTATATTCCCTAACTTATCCATGGATTATCTCTGGCTGTAATTGTGAGTTTGGAAGATTTATTCTTCGGATTTTATTCGTTGAAGAACAAGCGAATTTTTGGAAGGATCTAATTTTGGAAACTCAAGATCCTAATTGTATGGGCGAACAGGATTGATGAGCTATTTTCTACTTATATTTTTGACGACGTGGAGATCACTTAAATTGATTCAGTCCAACGGGTTGATTGGATGAATTCTTGGAAAGTGCCAACGGGTATGGAGGCATGAAGGTTATTTAAGGTGGGTCGGAGTTGTTCGAAAGTAATGAGAGAACCGATAGAAAAACCTCTGATATCTCTTGTTCTCAAAATCTCTTGTGCTCAAAAGTTGTGTATCAAAGAGAGTCACTTATAGTGCGAAACAGCAAGAAGCTGTAGAAGAGACTTTCTGCTGAAGAAGTCTAGTTCATGAATTGTAACAGCTCTCATTTGCTACACAGTAATTACAGCCAGTTGGCTGCCAGCGTGGAGAGTGGACATAGGCTTGCAATAAGCCGAACCACTATAATCATTGTGTCAATTTTCTCTTACCCTATTCTACTTGTTTTATGGATGCATGATCTATTTATTTCTGATATGATTTTCATACTAAAGTATTCTTTAGCAAAAGATTCCAAAAGAATTCCATAATCACCTATTCACCCCCCTCTAGGTGGATTCACTAGCCTATATCATCTCTTAGACAACCAATCCTTAATCCTTTTGCAATCCTTCTTTACATGTCCCCTCTCCTTGCAAAAGTAGCAAAATACACCCCTCTTCCTAGGGAATGTTTTCTTAGGACCCAAACTATTAGAAGGACCAGCACTGTTAGAAGGACCATCGCCTTCAGAATTTCCTTTACTATTGGAAGGTCCAGCTGCTTCAGAATTTCTCTTCTGAGTATAATTTTTGACATTCTTACCCTTATCAGTGCCAGAACTTGAAGTATAAAGAGCAATGTGCCATTTGTCTTTCTTCAATTTTTCTTCCTCTGCTATCACCTTGGAAATCAGTTCATTAACTGACCAGGCTTCATCTTGAGAACTATAATTAGTTTTGATAATCCCAAAATCAGAAGGAAGAGTGTTTAAAGCTTGATGCACAATGCAGGTAGTGGGAATAGCAACATTGAGAGCCTGAAGCTTGGTCTGCAAATCAACCATCCTCAGAATATAATCTCTTACTCCACCAAAATCATCATACTTCATAGTAAACAGTGTATGAATATGTGTCCCTATCTCAGCATTAGACGACACACGGTATCTAACCACCAAGGCTTCCATCATTTTTCTAGCAGTGCAGTTTGCAGGCAAACCACTTTTCAAGTGTTCCTGAATTGAACGCTTCATAGACAGTAAGCAAATTCTATTGCTCTTTTCCCAAGCAGTAAAGTGTGCTTTCTGATCCTCAATACTCTCAGCAGTAATAGCTGTCACCCGATCAGCAATAAAAGCCATATGACATCTGCCATCTTCATAGCAAACAGAAGATCTTCTTTCCACTTCTTAAAGTTGGAACCAGTAAGAATCTCAATAGTGATAGAGTTACCATTTACAGAAAAGGTAACTGAAAGACAGCAGTATATAACAATTAGCATCATATGAGTATTGTGTACACAAGTACACAATCAAAGAGTTACATGCAAAATCACATAATCACCTTTGAGCAGAATACATGACATGTAATTGTACACTCCCCACATAATAGCGGTCATGAGAATATATTCTAATCTTCATGAATTCATCACCTTTGGGCAGATGAACCACTAGGACTGGTCACTCCTCCACCACACCATCATGTATCCCTCCATGAACTAATACACAATCACCTCCTTTGGGAGTATAACCACACATTAGACCAGGAGACATCCCAAACAACATACAAGATTGAAATTTCTCAAACCCAATCAAGTGTGCCACTTTGGTGGTCACAACTCAATTGAATTCTTGAAACTCTCTCATATTAGGGATATATTTACATCTCACATACACCATATACATGTGATTTTAACTTTAGTGATAGGGGTACATATCACTTAAATCACATATCATGCTAATTAAACTGCTTTATCCATTAATAAAATAACATACCTGTAACCCAATACTTGTATTTCCGAAATCATAGAAAAAAAAAAGGAAAATATGCAAAAATTCATTTAAAATACACGTATTTAGGATTTCATATGCAATTTCATATCAAAAAAATCATCAAACATATAAAATAAATATACCACAAGATAGGAAATCTCCATACGAGTCCAACACCGCAAACCACTCGCCGAAAGGACACCCCACATGCCCGCACGTGCCGCCTGAGTGCGCGGCGTGTGGGGCTCACACGCGAGACGCCAATCCGACTAGAAGCCGGTTCGACTGGTTTCCCGGTCCGATCGTTCGGTCCAGCCCTCGGTCCAACCGGCTGACCAGACCGATCAATCGTTGACCGAGTCAAGTCGGTCAACGAATCAAGTCGGGTCCAAGGTCGGGTCGATCACCGGGTCGGGTCGGGTTGGTTGCCGGGCCGGGTCGGTGACGTCATCAGGTCGGTCGCCTTCCAGGTCGGGTTAATGACGTCATCGGGTCGGTCGCCTTTCGGGTCGCTGACGTCACCGTGATGTCATCAGTCACGTGCGACGCATGCATCGGGTCGGGACTCGGGTCGCTAACGTCACACTGACGTCATCGGCCATGTGCGACGCACGCCCCGCACGTGGAGGCGCGTGACTGCGCATGGGCGCGTGCTCGACGCCCCCAGTGGCACGTGGGGGCGCGTGCGGCATCCCCTGGCGACGCGCCTCCGACGGTTTTCACCGTCTCGTCGAGCCAAGTCCCAATTTGCAATTTAATTTGATTTTTATTAAACTAAAAGTCTCGAAAATCGCAAATTAGGGCAAGATTCATACTAATTAGGGCAAATCAGTATAATTTAGGGCAAATTCGTGCAAATTAAGGTAAAATAAATTGCGTTCATGTTCTAGGATTATGGAGGCTCTGATACCACATGTTGGGTGCAGATTATGCACAACCCAAGATCTCCATAACCAGAACATAAACATGCAATTGTAATTCGAAAGATCAACGCACCTATTTTAGGATCCATCGTCTTGAAGCGGAAGCGGAAACATAATGTTCCTTGCGCAAATCCTTCTCCTCTATTACCCTCCGAATCACTGGCTCAATGAGGCGGCCCCTCACGATTAGCATTACAATAACACTCTTTAGGTGAGGATATGTCAGAATAGGGTTAGAGGAGAGACTTGAGCACTATTTATAGAGTTTTCAGCCAGTCCCCCTTATTACGGGCCAGGCTCAACTCGGCCCACACTAGCCAACCCCATATTAGACTAATTAAGAAATATTCTATCTCACCTTAGACCAAACCCCGTAAAACGGTAAACGTTAAATGGTAAATAATAATGTCAATTAATTTAGTCCACATATTAGGAAAACTCTTACAACGGGCCCTCATCGGATTTGGCGAGAGCTCGTCTCACCAGTGGCTGGGCGAGCTCGCTCGACTCCCTTAGTCCGGCAACTAGCCAACTCTTCCCTTTGGCTAGTCATCGGAGCTAAAGGAAGGAGGGAGGAGGAAAAAAAAAAGGAAGGAAAAAAGATTAAAAAAATAATAACTTTGAAAAATATATATTATTATAAAAAAATTGTCATTGGCACCGGTCAGTAACCAGCCAATTTTGGACAGAAGGACTTAATTGGAATAATTACAAAAGATTTAACACTCAATTGGCCAAAAAAAAAAAGTTTAGAACTAAATCAATAGGTTTAAGAATTTTTTGGTAATTTTCTTCTTATTTAAGACAATTTGGACATTCCAAATCCTTATTTGAAACAATGTTTACTGTGGTCCTTATTTAAAATTTTCCTATGAGAATTTGCATTCGGACTAATTTTAAAAAATTCACACAATGTGCATCTAAGAGTTTATTTGTTAATTAACAATTGAAAAGGCAAGATAGATTGTCACATGCATATTACAAGTATTGTTAGATTTAACTGAGTGTATTAATTATCTGTATGTCAACGCTCCTGTATAATTGTCACAGGCAAATTCAATAGGGCCTAATTCCTGTAAAAGAGTTTGATCGAAACTAAGCCAAGCTTGATCGGGACTTTTCTATGCGCGCATCTCTCCCCTTTTGGGGATCTCTCCCCGGCGACCGATCTGGAGACGCATTCGGGAAAAAGCAGAAAGTTGGACAGGTTCTATAATGTGACAGAAAGGTCAAAGGCATAGGGAAAAAAATAGAAATCAGACGCGTCTCAACAAAAGACATGTCTGTGACCAAAAGAAAAGAAAAGAAAAGAAAAAAAAAAATATGTCGACATGTCAATTCCCAAGGAGGTCACAATAATCACCACCAACGAGCAAAGAGGCTCGTATCATTATAGCACTGAATAGATACAAGCAATGCCCGGGACATGGTTATCGACATTTCATGACACTCGATCTTAACGATATGTATCCATTGGGTTAAATCGATGAAATATCGAATTGTAAGCGAATAATGGGTAGTCATTTTGGAAACCATCAATTCGATACATCTCTATTCGTTTTGTCGATTCACGGTTCATTATATTTCACCCATTAAACGATGTAGTTTTTATCTTAGTTAATTTTTATCATAATTTCACAACAAATAGATGAGAATCTGTAAACTACAGACCTGCCAAACATAATGCATAGACACTCTTTCTTTTCTCTCTGTTTTTCTTTCAACATTCGAATCATTTACTTATCATTGAGATATATTTACCTTCGATCGTGGGCACTTGCAATCGAGATACATTTTCCCAGAGCTTTTTGTTTCGCAGTTTTTCATGAAATTACAGGGCTACGAGTAGATTAATGCTGTTGCACACCATCAAATTCGCTTGGAATATCATCCTCATCATTTCATGTATATCTCAATCAGTAACGTCATATAACTTTTTGCTAAATCGTGTTCAGAAGAAAAAAATTCTTACACGATATTTCAATATAGGATGCAAGTTTAAAGCAGGAGATTATTTCTACTTGATAAATCTTTCAACTAATAGCCTTTGGTAATTGTCATATTCCTCAAAATTTGCAAATTATGCAAACATATAAGCACACGTCATGACTTTTTATTGATTTCAAGCCTTCTCGGAATGCATAAAATGCAGCAACGCACAAACTTAGGTCTTCACTTTATCGATGTATATTCAAATTGTGTTTTTATAATTACCGTATATCAACATTGTCAAGTCATATACTATAAAATACCATCGCAGGCCCATTTTCTAATGATTCGAACTTTTAAGATAATTTGCCTAACACGGTATAAGACAAACCTCTAATATCAAAGCACGGGTCAAGGGTTTAAATCCCTACACTCCTCAATTTTCTCGTACTCATTGTTCTCATTATTCTGTCTATTTTCCTTTTCCTTAATTATCCTCTTAAATCGCATGCTATAAATACATTGACTGCCCACGTTCTAATAGTTTTAACTTTTAGGAGAATATGGTTTGTCTCACAAAGGTTACTTTTACGTACAATGACTACTGGAATATGTGAAAAACGGACATTAACTGAAGCAGAAATCAGGAAAAAAATAAAAATAAATGAAAGAGGAAAAAAAAAGAATTTTACTCTATCATAAAATGAAGAAAAGATGACCGGCATACTTGACGATTCCTTCTCCGATAATAGTGGAAATGGATAATTTGGTGGCTTATCCCAGATACGAAGAAAGCCCGTCTTGAGCTGATTTGACTTATTCCTTCTCAGAGTAAATTTTTTTTGCCTCCCCACCTAAAATATCGCTGAGACCGATCGAATTTCACATGGGTCGAGTTCCAATTTCACCACAGTTGTCATCATCTTGTCTAAATCTGATTTTGGCTGGCAGACGACATTCCACGATGAGAAAATGATACGTTGGCAAGAAAATCCAGTTGGGGAGAGCAAGGGTACATCAGAATGGCACGTAATGCGGGTGGTACCCCCACACACTGGCAAATGTGGTATAGCGATGGAGTCCTCGTACCCCCGTCGAGAGGAACCAAAATCCATTACTTCATTATCCGCATGTAATTTAACATTTCTTTCACTCAAAACAGTGTGGCTTTTGGCGAAGGCTTTTCATATTGAGGATGCATCTGACTTGACCTTGAACATATGAAAGTTAATTCTAACGAGTCCTGTGTTGTTCTTTCTAATTTGTGTTTGTGCAACGAGCAAAGACAATCCACTAGGAGTCGTCAAGGAAGAAAAAGCAGTGCGCCCGAGCTCGCCGAACCAGGTGAGCTGAACTCCTCGCCGGCCTCGCTTGTGGTGAGGTGGACAAGTCTCCACCTTGCCCGAGGCCAAATCCGGTGACAAGAAGGCTCGAGCTCACCTTGGTTAGTCGTGAGCTTACCCCTCGGCAGAGCTTGGGCTCGCCTGGTTCGATGGAGCTCGGGCTTGTTGGCCTCGGCGAAGCTCAAGCTCACCTAGTTTGGCAGAGCTTGGGCTTGATTGGATTAGCCGAGCCATGAGCTTGCTAATCCGAGTCTTGGTTAGTTGTCGGGTAGCCATCCATCGCCGAGGCATTCGACAACAGAGGGAAGAGGAGGAAGAAGGAGGGAGGAGGGAAAAGAAAAAGGAAAAAATAAAAAGGAAAATTTTAAAAATAAAAAATTTAGATTTTTAAAGATAAAATTTAATTAAAAATTCAAATTTTAAAAAAAAATATTTAAAAATTAAATTAAAATTTTTTGGTCTATTAAAAAATTAAAATTCAATAATTTTAGTAATTTTTAACAAAAAATCAAATCAAATACTGAACGATAGAAAATATTTTTCACCCCATTTCTAGATTTCAATCGAACACCGGAAAATGACCAACTTCTAAAAATGTGATTATTTTCATGAAATGAAGGGAGCCTGAAACTTCACTCAGCCACGCTATTTTTGGGGTCAAAACATCTATTATGTGTTGACAAAAGATCATACGAAGAAAGCCCATCTTGAGCCTAAAACTTTCCTCTCACCACGCTATTTTTGGCACAGTTGACGATTCCTTCTCCGATAATAATGGAAATGGATAATTTGCTGGCTTATCCCAGATACGAAGAAAGCCCGTCTTGAGCTGATTTGACTTATTCCTTCTCAGTGTAAATTTTTTTTTTTTTGCCTTTCCACCTAAAATATCGCTGAGACCGATCGAATTTCACATGGGTCGAGTTCCAATTTCACCACAGTTGTCATCATTTTGTGTAAATCTGATTTTGGCTGGCAGACGACATTCCACGATGAGAAAATGATACGCTGGCAAGAAAATCCAGTCGGGGAGAGCAAGGGTACATCAGAATGGCACGTAATGTGGGTGGTACCCCCACCCACTGGCAAATGTGGTATAGCGATGGTGTCCTCGTACCCCCATCGAGAGGAACCAAAATCCATTACTCCATTATCCGCATGTACTTTTACATTTCTTTCACTCAAAACAGTGTGGCTTTGGCGAAGGCTTTTCATATTGAGGATGCATCTGACTTGACCTTGAACATATGAAAGTTAATTCTAACGAGTCCTGTGTCGTTCTTTCTAATTTGTGTTAGTGCAACAGAGCAAAGACAATCCACTAGGAGTCGTCAAGGAAGAAAAGCAGTGCGCCCGAGCTCCGCCGAACCAGGTGAGCCTGAACTCCTTGCCGGCCTCGCTTGTGGTGAGGTGGACAAGTCTCCACCTCGCCCGAGGCCAAATCCGGTGACAGCAAGGCTCGAACTCACGCAGTTGGGCTCGCTAGCCTCGGCGGAGCTTGGGCTCACATGGACCAACCGAGCCTCAAGCTTGTCGATCCGAGTCTTGGTCTCGTCACTAGGCAATCGGCTGTGCTTTGAGGCACACAACGGTGGAGGAAGGAGGAAGGAGGAAGGAGAAGAAAAAGGAAAAAAGGAAAACAACATAAAAAAGGAAAATTTTAAAATAATAAAAATTAGATTTTTAAAAATAAAAAATAAATAAATTCAATTTTTAAAAACTATATAACAATTAAGATTAAAAAATTAAAATTCGATTTTTTTAGTAGTTTTTCCCACAAAATCAAATCAAATACCGAATAGTGAAAAATATTTTCTATTCCATTTTAAGGTTTTAGCCGAATACAAAAAAATATAGTCATTTTTTTTTAAAATGACTTCTTGGAAAACATTTTTTGGAAACGTTATATTTTTTGCGAAACAAACGGAACCTAAGACTTCACTCAGCCATGCTATTTTTGGGGTCAAAATGTCTATTATGTATCGACGAACAATTATATGAATAGCAACTTATTGTAGTAATCTGTGCAGCAATTTCATCCCGTGCGAAAAACTGTCATCTCATAGCTTCGCCAAACTTTGATTTGAGGGAGCTTATAGTCAAAAGAAAGCTCCTCTAAAATTGTACCATGGACGCAAAGCTAAAGTGTCGCAACTCGCAAGCTTGGGAAAGAGGTAATTGCTTGGGATTCTGACTGATTCGATGTAAGCTCCTCGGACTAGGTAAATTCTAGTTGGTTCACGCCAAAACGAGGGGATTCTCGAGAAATTCCTTAATTATTGTCCAACTGAAACAATTTCCATTAAAAATGTCATCTCATCCTCAAATCTTTTTTCCGCATTCTATTATGAGAGATACATATACTTTCTTTCTCAATTTTGTTATTATTTTGGATATTTTCTGGTTCAAATAAAGTCATTCACATAATTACCTGGCGGAAGAAATTGTATATGTCAAGAAAATCAGCCTGAAGCATTTTTGCATAGTGAAATTCATTAGATAAAGTAAGATTGGTTTATCGATTACTCATCATTTTCTTATGTTTGAATAAGATGGTCAAACTGGAGATTAATTAACTTTGTCTAGTGCTTGCTTTTCTTCATCTTCGTGCAAGGAATACGAATTTCATTTTCCAGCAAAAGGAGCAAGGCAAGAATAAATATAATAAAAGGAAGAAACCAAAGGAAAATGCACTCGGGAGTGCATTGGCTACGATAAAACTTCTCGGGATTGTTTATTCCTGGCATCAATATTAAAATAATGCGGGGGAGAGAATCCAGATTTCATTTTCCAACAAGGCAAGAATAAAGAGAGAAAAGGACAAAGGTAAATGCACTTAGAAGTGGGCTCAACCCTGTTGGATCTGGCCTGCGTGAGGTCAACCCACGCAAGTGCGAAGGCAACCCTGGTGAGAGCTCCCCTAGCCAAATCCAACGAGGCTGGCCCTTGCCTAGGCTAGGGTAGCCTTATTGGATCTGGCCTAGGTGAGGTAGACTCGTGCCTAGGTAAGGGCAGCCCTGGCGAGGGCTCACTTGGTTGGGCGGCGCCCTCTCCTGGGTGGTGCTAGATGAGGCCACCTTGGCCTAGGCGAGGGCAGCCTCGCTAGAGCTACCCTTGCCCAAATGTTGGTCGGCCTTGCCTAGGATCTGAGGCCAGCCCTTCCCAAGGCTCCACCTTGCCTTGGCCAATGGCTGATTGTTACCTACCTGCTAGCCGCCACCAGGAGGAAGAAGAAAGGGAGGAGGGAGAACAAAGAAAGGGGAAAAAAAAAAAAGGAAGGAAAGAAAAAATAAAGAAAGAAAGAAATTAGAAAAATAATTCAAAAATCAGAAAAATGATAAAAAAATTGAAAAATTATTAAAATATTATTAAAAATTATCTATGTTAGCAGGCCAATGTCCACGTCAACAAAATCCGGCCAAAATAAGCCGGAAGGACTAAATTGGCATAAAACTAAAAAGTTTAGAACTAAATTAGCACTAGTTCAAAAGGCTTAGAACTAAATTTACACCATAAAAATGTTTAGGACTAAATTGACACAAATCAAAATGTTTAGGATTAAATTAATATTATTAGGTTTAAGATTAAATTGACACAAATGCAAAAGATTTATGACTTTTTTGACACTTTTTCTCTAAGATTTGCATTGGATATGGTAAAACTTCTCAAGACTGTCTATTTCCAACACCAGGATAAAAATAATGCCGAAGAGAGAATTATGTAAATTTCATATAATACTATATTATGATGTAGAGTGCATGGCACTATTTATAAGCATTATGAAATGACTATGTTAGATAATAAGATCTCAATTACAATCAATCATAAATATGAGGAGATATTTGCATAATTCCAAGAGATATGAAGAATCGAGGGAATTACGGAAAATATCAAATATATATAACATCCCTCAAACTTAGAGGTGGCAAATGGGTGGGTCGGATTGGGTATGGGTTGGGTCAAAAATGGGTCGACCCATATTTGACCCATTTAACCTGTTTTAACCCATATTCTTGTAGTGTAAATCCAGTGACCTATATCCGACCCGACCCGTATCCGACCCATACCCGACCCGACCCGACCCGTATTGCTAAAACCTATTTATTGTTAAAACATTTTTATGTAATACAATTTTTAAACAATTTTTATGCAATACAAATTTAATGGAAAATTTTTATAATTCTTTATAAAATATAATTTTTAATTTTTTAAAATATAATTTTTATTTTTATATCTTTTTCTCTTTTCTCTCTTTTTTTTTTTTTTTTTCTCCTTTGGCCTATTGCCAACCACGACGATGGCTGGCAATTGGCCACGAGCGAGATCGAGCTCGCCGGCATCGGGTGGGGCTCGATCTTGCCGATTCGGCAAGGCCAAAAGGCAATTGAAAACAACAAATTTTTATTTCAAAAAAGGAGTCAGAGCAATTACAGGCATTCCAAAGATGTCGGCCAGTTTGATCACATGCCGAGATCAGCAGCAATCACCTCATCGCATTGACTTGCCAAAATCGGAAAAACAAGGCATGCACTGATTGCTAGCTCACAAGATAAATTATTTATCTCGGTAGAGTATTGTTCGCGCACTTAAACAATCAAATCCTACTAAGCAAGATTGTCCTATCAGGAGGTAAGTGCGTGGGTTTCGTGGGGAGCATGATTTGCTATTCTCCTCTATATAAGCCCAGTACAGAAGCTCACACAAGCAAGCGAAGGACCCAAAAACGGAAGACAAACCACAATTAAAATACACGGATAAACGCAGCTCAACAAGAGATACAACAAACAAAGATTGAAAAGAATCAGACGACTCCGTGAACTTGTGCATGCAAATCCCCTAGAGATTGAAAAGAATTAGGGGGAAAGGGATTGCACGGGGGAAATAATTAGCCGGATCTGGCGAGGCTCGAGCTCGCCGGCGTCGGGCGAGGCCTATCGTTGGCCAACGGCTGGCCACCGGTAAGGAATAAAGAAAAAGAAAGAAAAAGAAAAAAGAAAAAAAAAAAATTGAAATATGAAAAATAATTATAATTTCGATTTTTTATTAAAAAGCATTTTTATAAATTTAAAAAAGACCAAGGGTTTAAACTTTAAAATGGGTTTCCTTATAACCCATTTAGACTATTTCTTTTTATGTTTTACATTCACTGACCCATTTTTGACCCATATTTAACTTTCACTTGACCCATTTCTGACCCATATCTAATTTTCACTTGACCCATTTCTGACCCATATCTAATCTACACTTGACCCATATATGACTCATTTAATTAAAAATGAGTCATAATATGGGTCTTTGACCCGTATTGCCAGCTCTACTCAAACTCCAAGTGACGCAAAAGCAGTCATTTGTGGATTAAAGACAAGATTGAAAAAAGCGCTTGGGTGGATGTGCCTTTACGAAGACTGATCGATGTTAGAGAACAAGTCCTGCAGGCTATGTTGTCATTGGTTTGCTAAAGAGAGAACTGGCAAACTTGCGTAGGCTAAGCATGTTGTGGTTGAGGGTATGCAACTGTAGAATAGGCTAAAGTGGCTAGTGTCTTTGCAAGAGGCTGACATGGTTGCGTGGCATCCTACAAAGAGAATTGTGTAATTTATATGCATTATAATATATAGTGATGAATAGTGTATGAGCCTATTTATGAAAAAGTGTTAGAAAAATCTTAAACCTATTGAATTAGTGCCATTATATTCTTAAACCTTTTAATTATATCAATTTAATTATAAACTTTTTGATCTAGAGCCAATTAAGTTTTTTTTTGCTAATTTTAGCCGGATATTGTTGATGTGGACTTTGTTGTCTTACGTGGCATTATTGGCGCTAACATGAACATTTTTAATAATATTTTGAAAATTGGAATTTTTAAATTTTTTTCTTTTTTTCTTTCTTTTCTTTCTCTCTCTTTTTTTCCTCCTCTTTCCTTTGATGGCTGGTGATGCCACTGAGGCCAACCAAGCATGTGCAAGGGCCAGCTTCCCCAAATCTGGCGAGGCTACCCTCGTCCTGGTTTAAAAAAAAAAAAAAAAAAGAAAGAAAAAATTTAAAAATTATTTTAAAATGTTTATGTTAATGCCGATCGTGCCATATATTACATCAACGCCAATCGTGTCATATAAGATGACCGCTATCCATGTTAGTAATATCCGACTAAAATTAACAAAAAGACTGAATTGATGCTAGCTTAAAAAATTTAGGACTGAATTGATGCAATTAAAAGAATTATAACTAAATTAACCCTAAATCTTAGGACTTTTTTGACATTTTTTCCGTCTATTTATAGGTTTTATGAGATGACTATATAAAATAATAAAATATCGCAACAATCATAATCAATCATGAAATGTGCAACCAAGAGATATAGGTATGATTAAGAGAGAGATGGAGATTGAGGGACATATGCAAAATTTCCTAGATATACATCCCTGACAAAGAGAATTTCAAAGATAAATATGCCCACAATAACAAATTTATATATAACCTAATTTAATATATCATTCGTTGGTATATAACTTAATATATCACTTAAGATATATCCAACCATTAAAAAAAAAAAGAAAAAGAAATTGTGCTGTGGCAATTCAACTTACATTTTGTCTTTCGTGTGGCTTCTTGTCGTCGTTCTTCCTTAATATACAAACTTTTCAAACCAGTCTTAATATAAAGCTAACACTAGTTAATTAATTTATTTTTTCTTAAATTTCTATGAGAATGGGTTTTCCAATTATCATAGCGACAATAATTTATTTAGGAGAAAAAGAAGACCAAAAGAGAGCTGCCTGACAATAGTCCATATTTGATCTCACGATTGATGATGATCGATCGATAAACAGGTGACAGTTGATAGTCATCGTCCGCCATCCAACGGCTCATGAAGCCGTCCGCAACTTTGCCGCATGTGAGACGAGCCCTCTCAAGTTTTCAATTATTAAACTGAGAAATAAAGTAGACCATGTAACATGTGACCGTCACCAGAACTTGCCGCTACAGCTTGTTCAAGACCTTCTAAAAATCTCTATATTTCCCTCACTTTTTTCATGGATACACTACACTTCTGATATCCTTTCAATTCTCTCTCTAGCTATTGAAATTCCAGCAAGAAGTTCACACAGATTTTACAATATAACTTGTCATGGAAGACGATCTAGGAGGTGGACAAGCAACCGCCAACAAATATAGCATCGAGACCGTGAAGGAGGAGGTAATGATTTCCATATTAGAAGAAATGGAGGCAGAGCTGAAATGGTTGAATGAATCAGCAATCCAATTTAGCTCTAGCATCTTCAGAGTTCCTCATGAGGCATGCCAGCCTCGAATAGTCTCTATTGGCCCGTACCACGATGGGGAAACGAAGTTGCAGAGGCTTCAGGAGTACAAGGGGAGATACCTCCAAACCATGCTGAAACGAACTCAACCGAAGGGTATCCGCCTTGAGGAACTCATTGACACGGTCCTGCCGAAAGTACAAATGATTCGGCAGTGCTACTCGGAGAGCACCAACAATTTCACAGATTCTGATCTTGTGAAAATGATGGTTCTTGACGGATGCTTCATCATTGAGTTCCTCCGTCAAATCAAAGGAGACATACAGTCCGACGATATCCTACCAAACGATTCATACACGCACGTTTCTCTTGTGTAGGACCTTGTACGGCTTGAGAACCAGGTCCCGTACTTTGTGCTTGAGGATTTGTTTGAAACAACGAATGTTAGGAAACAAGAGACCAGCTTTACCACTCTTGCCCTCAAATTCTTTGACGGCATTATGGAAAGACCTGAATGTTTCTTGGAAAGACCTGAATGTCTCAAAAAAGAGCATTTGCTTGATTTACTTCGTCAGAGATTAATTCCTGCGAAGGGACAAAACTATAGCCCAGCAGAGGAGAGCTCGTCCTTTGAATTGCTCGGTTCTGCTTCCAAGCTTAATCAAGCTGGAATTCCCTTCGTGCGGAGCGATGCCAGCACCTTCCTGGATATCAAATTTGACTTCAAAAGTGGAATCCTGCGTATTCCAAAACTAACGATCAATGATATCTTCCAATGCATCCTCTACAATATAGTTGCCTTTGAAAGGTGTTTTGTCTCTTGCGACAAACACATCACTGCCTATGCCATGTTCATGGGATTACTCATCGACACAGCTGATGATGTACGACTTTTGTGCGACTGTAGAGTCATGTCGATTAATGGCGTGAGCAAGGAGGGTGTTGCGAGCTTCTTCCACCATGTCAGCAAGGACACTAGTTGGGATGTCACAAGGAGCTACCTAGAGTCGGAGATTGCGGGAGTGAACAAATATGTTAGGAATCAACAGATCCGTGTTTTCTTCACCCAACTCATATATACTCCTTGTCGCTACACATGGTCGACTATAGTTGCCATAGTGATGCTTACAGGTGCGATCCAAACTGTGTACACTATGTTGCAATACTATCAACGCATGTAGCAGGAAGGGTCTGGAAGCTGCATCTTCCATATTTTTCATTACAAGTATTGACTCTGTTTTCGGTGAATCTTTTGAGTTAATATTTTCCTTGTAGCCAAATCAATCTTTGAAATGGTGGACAAATAGTTATCATCATCAAAGTGCTCATCACTGGGGGAGAGCATGCACAGGCGATCTGGTTCCCCAGGAATCCAAAACTTACCCAGCCTTCGCCCTAGCGACTAAACCGCATGCTAGTACTAAGAAAACCAAGGTTGCATGACAGAAACAAGTGAACAGGTGCAACACCATCTTTATTTTACTAGCCAGAGTCTAAATACTTGTGTGACAATTACATGAACCTTTCCACCCAAAAAAAGCATAAGGTATCAAAATATTAACATTTCAAGACTAGCGTGAAGCAGCTAGTGTGTGCAAGTCTGTCTTTGTCAACTTATTCCAAGTTGTCTGCTCCAAATACCAGAGTTGTCGCCCAATTCACCATAGAACCTACTCCTCCAGGTAAACTACCATCATAAGATAAGTCGAATGCCAAACTAGCCAACTTACGAAAATGCCATGTGCAATATTCCCCTTGCGTCCTACGTAGAAGAATGTTTGCATAAGTGACAATTATTAATTAGGACTATTTCAAAAGTACGTGCGCATCAAAATCTGGGTATTAGGAAAGAAAACCATGAGTGTAGCATTGTAGTACGTCATGTAACTTATACTGGCATAAATCGAGGAGCGCCTTGTAACGCCCAACAGGGGATTTGGGAATATTTAAGTGACTTGACAAACTCCGAGCATCCAACACCTGTGGACCAGACTAGGAGACTGTATGAGACATCCGTACCATCATTCAGCACGATTTTCTTCGCGTGCGCCTCTTTCACTAGGCCTCTTTTAAGACGAACTCCAGACTAGCATTGCATGGCATTAGATCAGCAGCGAAATGAGCAGCTAGAAATGATGACGGTAACTTGAAGAAGAAAATCAACACCCTTGTTAGATCATTAATCTTTGAGAAACTGGAGGTGAAAACAATGAGCATCTTCTTCTATTTTTGAAATTTTGAAGGTTGCTCTGTAAGTGCAATTCACAAGGTTGAAGAAATAAGGTACCTGGATTTTCAGAGAGCACGAAGTTCAACAAAAGCTTCTTCCCGATTTCTTGGGCATGATTCACCTCACGAAGCAAGTAGGCCTGTTCCTTGAGACCCCTTAAACTGATAGTCAAGGGCTTGGCTCTGGCTGCGATGATCAGCTTGCTCGTATGTGAATTTAAACTGGTGAAGGCTCTCGAGGCAGTCCATCGTCGGCAACCACTTTACAGTACACATGATCATTAAGGGACGGGATTTAGAAAAAGAGAAAATCCTAAAGGAAAAACTTACTGCATTTGCAACAACTAGTGTCAATTGACATTTCTTACTGGTGCATCTTCGGTTCCATCATGTTGAGGAAATGAAATTTTACATTATCTCACGTACCTAAAACACTCTTCAACTTGTCTGACACTTGGACAATGCATGTCGATATTTGTTGGTATATTTGATTTGCCAAGTATCCGCAAATGGGACTTTTATAGCTGGGGATCTCGACGCAAATGCAAAAGTATGGACAATGCATGTCGATGATTGTTTACACAGTATATCGTAAATTTCTGATGTTTGTCGATTGCTAATTGAAGAACATGGAGGGAAATTCCAGCTGCACATCCCGAATAATCAAGCAATACGTGCAAAATAAAACTGACCTCATCCTTGCAGGAAAAAGTATAATCAACATACAGTAGCCAGATATTCAACTTACTTCATGCTTGTCAGCGTCAAATTCCAGTGCAGGAAGCCAAATAGAAGTATGAATTGGGAGTTGCTGCAAGAGGAGACTGTATCCGGCTAATGGCTCCACAGCTGAACCGAACTCGAAAGTTCGACAGAAGAAGGGGAGTGAATACATGTGATTTTAGGGTGAAAGGCACATGATATCGATACTCATTCATATCAAGCCCCTTCATAAACCGGCAAGCCGCCTAACCAGTACCAGGAACGACCTCCCTCAGTTTTTCTCCAGGCTGACTCGGTTCAAGATTTGGATGTCTAAAGCTCTCAAGCAATGAGAAAATTTCTTCCGATTTTCCATAAGCAAATAAAAGATGAAAAATAGCCCATATTTCTTGGAGGAAAGGCGTCAACTGTAACTGACTCATTCAACCAAAGGCTCATTCTTTTGTGCGACAAGTCAAATTGACGATTTCATCAATTTCATTGGACTGCCCTCCTAACATCCACACCTAATGCAAGTCTCACAAGCGTGAGCATATGCTTGGAGTTTTTCTTGGTCTGACATGACCAAGAACAATCAAAAAAGAATGTCAACAGAGACAAATGGTTTCCTTTAAACAATTAAAGTTGTAAATTCACATGGCAAAATTCCTCTCTTTACGAATCAATTGTAGAAATGAAGTTCATTTCACCTTCTCTGTGATAGGATCGACACCCAAAGATAAGAAGAGCAAAAGGAAAGAACAGAGTTTTTCTCACCTAGAAATTCTATTAATTCCTCAAGGTAAATCACGTCAAGGGTCATTAGGTTAATGCAGTTCAAGAGAATGCCAATCACATGAGGAATATGTGATAGACAAACTACAAAGAGGTAAAATAAACCAACTGCAGATCTAACCAGTGACCTTTCTTAAGAAAAACCAACAATCAGTTAATACCGGTGCCTCCACCATACGAATATGGCGACCAATCAAAGAATAAGAACAAGAACATGTTTACGTGTAGACCTACTAGAAAAATGAAGCAAGAAGAAAGGACGTGAAAGCAAGCCTCCAGGACGTAACGAAGCGAACCACCGCTGAGAAACACGTTGATGTGTCTTTTTGCCACTGTTGGAATCCGATGCGTCTTCAAATGTTGTAGAAAGGAGGAGGTGGTCTATCAACTCAATCAAATGAAGGGCATTTCCAACAAAAGATCGTTAATGACTTCTTTAAATTGGAAAAAAAAAAAAGGAAAAGAAAAGGATGCAGATATTTGCAAAAGAGAACAAAGACGAAATAAGTTCGAATAGGTGTGATTTGTTTTAGGATGTGCAGTGCCCACCCTAGAACTGAAACCACCTACTAAAAACCGGTTCCAATTGAAACCAAGAACTGCCTATTAGTTCTATAGACCCACCTGGGAACCAAAACGTCAGTTTGGTTTGGTTTTTGGGTGCGTCCATGGCCGGAGACGACTGAGAGCGAAAGTGACAAAGGGAGCAACAACACTAGAGGCAATCTAGAGCGAGCGTGAAAGAGAAATTGATGAGGCTAGAGGCCACCGAGAGCAAGAATGAGATAGGGAGGCAAGGCACTGAGACAAGTGAGACGAGAAATGGAGAGAAAGCTAGGGCTCTGATTTGAAGGGTCAAAACTTAACATTATGTATGTATGTATGTATGTATGTATATGTATGTATATACTAGTTCAAGTGGGTGGGAGGGCGATTCCACACCTAAAATCGAGAAACGGATCAGTACTCATTGATTTTAGTGAATTATAATTGCAACCGGACTAATCTATGTAGGAACGGTCAGTTCTAGATAGTTCCCCAATTTTTTTTGCACATCCCTAAGTACAAATGTATATATAATGTTATTTGATTTTCAATATTTTTTTATCATTCTTTTTTAATGACTAATTTTTCTAATATGTTAATTTGGATTATATTTCCAGTCTGTCCCACTCTACTTCTCTGAGATGGCCCCTTACAAATGCAGAGGTGCTCTCAACATTGGGTTCCAATTATCCATCACGGTGGAATCCTGGTTGCTAATGTCCTCAACTACTTCTTCGCGAAGATCAAGGGCGGTTGGGGGTGGTGCCTGAGCCTCGGCCGTGCCGTGGCCCCCGCCCTCATTGTCACCATCAGGTCCTTCGTCCTCCCCGATGCCCCAAACTTGATGATTCAGCGGGGTGAGCGTGAAGCATATCCGCGGTGTTGAGAACGTCGATGAGGAGTTCGACGACCTGATAGCGGCAAGCGAGGAGTCGAAGCGAGGGGAGCGCCCTTGGATGAACCTCATGCAGAGGAAGTACAGGCCTCACCTCAGCATGGCAACACTGATTCCCTTCTTCCAGCAGCTCACCGGGCGATCAACGCGATCAAGTTCTACGCCCCCATCTCGTTCACCACCCTGGGGTTCGCGAACAACACGTCCCTCATGTCCGCCGTGATCACGGCACTCATCAATGGCGGCGCCACGTGGGTCTCGATCTACGCAGTTGATAAAGCGGGTAGGTGAATCCTTTTCTAGAGGGTGGAGCTCAAATGCTGATCTGCCAGGTACTTGATCTGATGACTTTTGCTACGACCAGATTCTTTTGCAATCACTTTGTTTAGTGCATCAGACATATGGTCAAATGTCATGACAAAGAATCTTTTAATAGTCATTCGATTCGTAGACATTATTAAGTAGTCCTATCACATATACTAAAATGAATTTTAATTACTAGATATGATGAGAACATCGTTTCCAATAGTTCATTCATATAAAAAATTATTTATATATTCTATTCATGTTTATAATTTCTTTTGTAGATTTGACACTATATTCGGTCCTTATCATCATGATACATCCCTGAAAATTGAGCACATAGATGTGCAATTATACTATTCATGTTCAGACTGTTGTAGCATCGGCGATTGGTGCGAAATTGGGAGTGGACGGGAATCCAGGCGAGTTGCTCAAGTGGTACGCGGGCATCGTGGTGGCCTTCATCTGCACCTACGTGGCCGCGTTCGCCTGGTCATGGGAGCTGCTCGGGTGGCTCGTGCTGAGCGAGATCTTCCCCCTGGAGATCCGGTCGGCCGCCCAGAGCATCTCGGTCAACATGGTCTTCACGTTCATGGTGGCTCGGGTCTTCCTCAACATGCTCTGCCACATGAAGTTCGGGCTGTTCCTGTTCTTCACCTTCTTCGTGCTTGCCATGTCCCTATTCAACTACTCCTTCTTGCCCAAGACGAAGGACATCCCGATCGAAGAGATGGGCATGATGTGGAAGAAGCACTGGTACTGGTCTAGATTCGTTAGTGACAACTATGTTACTAAAGGAGGGATCGAGATGGGTTACGGCAGATAGAACTCGAAACTCATTCTGTCGTTTCTAAAGGAGGGATCGGGATTGAGATGAGCGACTATAGGAGCGAACCCGCAATGTGTGTGAGTGAAGAATTTTGCAAGATATGGACAATATTTTCCTTTGTTCCCACTTTGTCGTGGCGAATTATTTTTCTGTGTTTAATTTATCACAACAAATTAGTGAAGTTGCAATAGCGATACGGTTCGTCACTTAGCCAAACAAAATTGATTTACTATGATTGATGAATAAATTGTGATTTTCAAACTTGCATCTAATAGTTTTTATTAGTATTGAAGGAGGTTATATAGTCCTTGATTTGACCCTATGTAAGGAGATATTGTGTCATTGCAAACGTTTTCTACAGATTTCTCACTACTTGTGCTTGTCATTTGGTACAAATTCTATCGATAAACCAAATCGATTTGATATCGCACAACTGAAAAAAAACGGTTGTTTATGGAGCTAAGATGAGTAATTTTCAAAGCTCATCAGAATCTAGACACAAGTTTAAATAGGTCTTCAACTTATTTTAACACCTTTACTGTTTACATAGGACGAGTTCAACCGAAGTTGACTGCATTCGATGGTAGAGATTTCGCAAATATCACACGAATCAAGTCTACGCCATAAGTTTTGGGAATCAATAGGGGTCAGGCCATGCATGATTGCATCTCCATGGAGCCAAAATACTTTTGCCAGCTTCAAGTTCTTTTAGGAAATATCCTGGGATATCGGCAGAGAATGCAATTTATATCTTTAAGGCTTCTCATTTACCCTCCCGATGATCGCAGCATTCAACCACATTCAAAAGATTTTGGAATGCCGCGGCGATGCGGGAGCACGTATGACCCATGAAATCTTTCATGTGCTCCGATGTAGCGGTCGTTCTCTTCCTTCTTTCATATATCAGCAATCAGACACTCGTTCTCTTGTCCATCTCTCACTTTGCGTGTTGCACGCAGCTTGTGATCAAAGTGAACGGGATAAAACAAGCACGCCACTGCAAAGGAACCAAGCATGCCATTGCAACAGCAAGCGTTTGGCTTCATTCGACCAGTAATCTCTTCGCTTTTCCTTGCTTCCGGTGAGTTGGTCTGTCTATTTCGCAACGCCTTGAGGTCCTCCAAGACATTTCTTCTTGGACCTTGGATCGGTTCCATGAGCATGGAATCCTCAAATGGAATCATATTCCAAGTAATGTCATTCCTTGAAATAAGATTCATGTTTTGAAATAAGATTCGTGTTCGATTGTTTGGATGACAAAAAGAAAAATTTTGGCCTTCTAGAAAAGAAAACTTCTTGGCCGTGACTGGTGATTGGTGATCGTCTTGGCAATTGAGTTGGCCATTGGGGACCAGCTACCAGTGGCAACCAACAACGGTGGCAGCGACAATGGAGTTGTGTTTTTGATAGTCTTTCCGGCGCATAAGTGGAATCTCAATGCTAGGCAATGCAATTTGGCCCTTATTGAGGATTATCCATAAAATTATATTTTGCTCTCTCCAAACATGAAAAATGTAGGAATTGGGATCACATTCCTTGAGTAACGCAATTTTGCATGGAACTAAAAGCTTGAGTTGCTAGACAACAGGGGCGAAATATGTTTTGGATTTTGATTTCCGCCAAGGGTATTACCTCCAAGTTTTTATATCTTTTGGAAGAAATTTAAATAACACGAGGTTCTTCTCCAATTCAAACTTTCTCGGCTCTTTGCACTCAATCTAGACTTAGCAATTCGCCTTGCCTAATCTTGTTGGAAATAAGAGTGGATATAATGCAGGTAATTTGTGGTTTAACTTAGGTTGCCACTGAAAATGCAATGAAATTCGGCTAAGAATGACTTGCTGCATTCTCAGAATATTCCTTCCGTTGATGACCTTCAGAGGCAAGTCAGACTAGCAGCAAAACATAGATCTGAAGGCTGTGTTGAGTTGAAGTAACTTATAGAATTCACCGGCAACATTGCATTGCTTCGGGTATCTCTTGATGATTTAAGTTAGAAGTCTGTGGCTAGGCCAGTATCAAGCAAGTCTTTTTTTCGCAAGGAAAGGCGACCATTTCCACACCACCCACGACCAACGATCCAAGATTGGTGAGCATGTTGCCAAAGCCTCATCAAAATGTTGGCAACTAGAAAGTCTCTCCATACGAGATATACCATAGCTAGACAATGCAACAAGAGTTGTTCGGAGAACCAAGCGATAAAGTCGTTAGGTGGGGCATTAGTATGAATTGTTGTCCGTTGGCTAAACTCATTGGTTGTAGTAATGTGGGCTTCTTGTCGGCATTAGCATGAATACTTGTCTTTTGTCTGATGGCTAAGCCCATTTGCTTGTGATGATTGAATAACCTATCCAGAAAAGAGGAAAAAGTACTAGCACATGATATTATGCTTACCATTTGATGGCATTGGGTCGAATCGATCAAGAATTTTCTCTATGTTTTTCCTAAACAGAACATACAGCCTCTCCCTGTAGATGTTTCATATCGTTTGCTATCAAAAATTTGTTACCTTAACCCTCAAGATGAGAGTCACTCATGGCCATTTTACATAGCATATCCCACGGTGGGGCCTCGAGTCAAGCAAGCATAACAAAGAATATAATCCATCCGTCCTCGTTCTTGAAGCTATCCCTCGCATCACAAACTGAACTATCTCGCTAGCTGTATGGCTGCCCGAGCTGCCATGTCTAGGTTGTCGGAACACATCCTCCTTGATGCCTGCTCGAAGAATTCTAGCAGCAGCCATTTATGTACGGAGTTAGCCGGCTGATACTCGAAATTGGTATACTATTGAATTAAAGTCAAGAGAACTACTAAACCTCGTGGATCGAAAGTACATGGTAATTAAAGCGTCTGGGCCAAGATTTTGACCAAAAGAAGAAAGTACATAGCCAAATGCTGTAGAGAGGAGATGTTCAAAAAGCTTCGTAGGAATACTCGCCCCGCTTGATGGCGACAAGTTATATGGAGCACAAAATTTTCAGCGCGCCCTTCAAATTCACTAGTATTGAAGTGAGGCCCTTCGGTTTTTGGACTTTTTACTTTTTTATATTTGTTACCTCTCCACCAACTCTTTCGTTTCTTAATGGATCCAAAATACTGCATGCCGACCTTCGTAAATGTTTGAATCACACCAAAATTATTCAAGAATCGGTGTTTGTAGCTCTGAAATGAGGTGTGGTGGGAATTCTCTCTTTTTTCTTGGGAAAAATACTAATAAATTTTTAACTTATTACAATTGTATCAATTTACTTCTAAATATTTCAATCTTGTTAATTTGATCATAAATATTTTCATAATTTGTCAATTGAGTCTTTGATCAATTTTCACTGAAATTGCTGATATTAAAAATTCTTACAATTTTTTAAAAAGTTGAATTTTATTATTTCTTTCTTTCATTTACTTTCTATTTTCTTTCATTTTGGCTAAGGAGGGTCACGGCCCTCCCTGGGCCTTGCCAAATCCTACAACTAGTGGGGCCTCGACGGCCTCATGTGGAGAACTCTTTTAAAATAATAGTGAAATTTCATTCATTCGGGATTGACAAAAATTTACATCATTCACAGAGTATTTACGTAAAAAACATCAGAATGGCTCATGTGGATCACTTCTTCATATCAATGCCTTGAGGTTTTTTAGATACTCCTACAAC
Source organism: Eucalyptus erythrocorys (assembly GCA_014182555.1). Classification (NCBI taxonomy): domain Eukaryota; kingdom Viridiplantae; phylum Streptophyta; class Magnoliopsida; order Myrtales; family Myrtaceae; genus Eucalyptus; species Eucalyptus erythrocorys. The sequence goes on from CM024601.1 coordinate 37,792,615, forward strand.
ATCTTGAATGCTCACGTGAAAGTATCTTACTAATAGTAAGGAAAAAGAAAAAGTCTTTGACATCGTAAATCTACAGGCTCGATATATATATATTTTTAGACTAATGAAACTGAAAAATAAAAAGTTCATTGAAAAAGTGAGCTTTTGAGATTAGATAGACAAAAATAAATGAGTTGTTATACTGATGGAGAAGATTGCAATAAGTTTAAATTACATGAAAAACCATAGAAAAAAATAATTATGTCAAAGAAGATTGTGCAAAATGGAAATCATTAAGGTCGAGTGGCCTTACTTGTATAAGGGATGGAGAGAGGCCAATCCTAGTAATTGGTTGCCCGATGCGTTGAATTTGTAGTCATTTTCATAAGATTAACAAAAATAAAAGAATTGCTTCTAGTGATTTATATTTTTAATCGTTCGGGTAATTTAATTTTTGAATTTACCTTTTTGTCTTCCCGCCATGAAAATGACTAATCAAAATCAATCAATGTAAATTGCCTCCTACGGCCCCACACGTTTTCCTGTCAAGACGGATGAATCACGTATGCGCTCGCTCGTCTTCATTTGGCCCACGCGTTTTTGGATGACTTTTCTGTATGTGAGATAACAGGGAGGGAATATGAGAGAGAAGTGGGACCATTCAATAGACGAAACGTGGCGCTCTAGTCCCATCTCTAGTCCTTGTCTGTCCTCTGCTAAACTTGCTTTTCTTCTCTCTCGTCCTTCTCTCTCCTCTCGACCTCTGCTACGATGGAACCATCTCCAGGGTTCCGCCATTGCAGCTTTGCTCGGTTGTTCCATGGCAACCATCCTATGCGTGGAATAAATTTTTATTTAGAAATTTTCTTTTTGTTCCCTAACAATTTTCTAAATATTTATATGTATTTGAAAATTTTACAAAATTTCTCATTTAATAACCATATAAAATTTCTCTCTCTTACGTTCCTTTCCATTCATTGATGGGCAGCGACTGCATGCAGCGAGAGGCAAGGGTAAGTGATAAAAGAAGTTTTTATAAAAAGAAATTTTTTAAATTTTCATTTCTATTCCAAAATTATTTATAGACTAAAGATTTGTTTCAAAAATAGAAAAATGAAATTGTATTATTAAATAGATTTTTATTTCAAATATGTTCTTAGGAACTGAAAAATAGATTTGTCTAAAAATAAAATGATTATCGCACACGCTCTTAGGGATGTCAAATTACATCAAATTTTCGAAGCTAAGCTATATTAATCACTCCAAATTAAATCAAATTTTCGATATGGGCGTCCTTGCCTATCACCCTCGCATAAACATGTTAACTACTATAAATTGCTATCTCGAGATGCGGGGACTTTGTTTCCCTTAATGGTACTGAAAATAATAATGACATGCTTCAAGGACAAGCACTAATGGCTCGACCGCCCACATTATTAATGCGCAAAAACGCACTTTCACATAATATACATGAGATAATAGATCGATAAGAAAAACCAAGTAAAGTTCTTAATTGGTGAATTAGATTTATTGGCTATTAAATAACATGCGAATTGATGTTCATAAATTGTTCGGGAAGATATACTAGATCAAGTGATAATGAACTTATTTAACTACTTAATGTTATCTAATTATCATTAAAGGAAATGCAACGGAATGGAGCTTTGACGGACCGACAGATCCTGGGTCACCTAAAAAAAAAAAAAAAAGATCATTAGTCAAAATAGTCATTCCGAACTAATATACAAGTCTGATTTTCGGCTTTCCTTATATCTATTAAAGAACATGAAATTTGGATGGGCTCTCTTTTAAAAAAAATTATACTTTATTTATAAAGTAATAGATGCGAAGATCATTTTACAAACTTTAACTTTCTACAAAATCACAGTTTCATCTTAGGTCAACAATTATTTAGTCTCCGATTTCATTTTTTTCTATAAAACGGTCCATTGCAATTAATTTGAAAGTCAATATTATTTAAGAATCTTCAAGTCAGAAAACTTAAACATATCAAAATATTATCAAAATATAGCAAAAAATTCTTTAAAGTGCCGTAGTTTTGACATTGTAAGATAAACAATTATAATTATAGGAAATGTTAAAAAAAGTGACTTGAGAGTGATACTCTTCCAAAACGTTGCTGGGTACAATATGAACGTATACATAAATGCAGCACTGAAACGTTTTAAAAAATCTACACAAGCAAATAATGGCAAGTCTATTCAGTTTACATCAGAAATTATTTTTTCTTACTTAAATTGCTCAAATAATTGATTAATTCCTGAAAATGTGAGTGCAATTTAATATATAGCTTCACTTGAAAGTAAATTGTGCAAGATTTAAAATCACATCACCTTAGATATGGAAGAGTCTTCTCATGATTTTCGAATTTTATAAGTTCATTTGGAGCCAATCTACAGTAGTAGCAATGCATTCATCAATTAATTAGTTTAATTTTGTCTTGTCGAGAATGTGTGTGTATATTTAAATATGCAAGCATTTGAGGATAATTAGTTACTTTATATCCACATCCTAATTTACAAAAGTAAGTGGATTCATAATGATTTTCGATTTTTTTTCCTTTTTTACTGTACTAAATCATTGACTTTTTTTGGGTCGAAGAAATCATTGACTTTAGCTACTTATATTTTGTCTTTTGTTTGCCTTCTTCGCCAAGCATTGACTGTAGTTCCTAGAAAAATGTGTTGATTCTAAGGTACCTCCTTAAATAATTGGGCAATGCAGAGACGGATGTTCATATATATTCATATTATGAAATTTCAAAATTTTCTTTTTTATCTTTCTTTTTGTACTACTTGCATTTTGTCTTCGTGTGGCTTCTTATCCTCGCCTAACTTTCAAATCGGTCATGTTAAATTTTTGTGAGCACGTAATTTCCAATAGTTATTGCCTATGTAGCATCGACATGCGACACGATACGAGTGTCCGATACGACACGACACGTCGATACGTCAATTCTAAAAAATAGAGAATTCCGACATGTTACAACACGTTGTATAATAAATAAATATTTTTATTTTTAATTAATTTAATTCATATTTAGTATTTTTATTTTTGAAATTATTTTTTAATCTCATTTATTTATTTTTTGATTAAAAAAATCTCAATTAGAGTCCACCCCACTTTCTTCTAATTCTTTCCCTTGTCCCGTGCCCCCTCCCCAATATCTTTCTTTCCCTCCCCACCATCGTCCATTTCCCCCCACCCCCAAATTTTCTTTTCTTTCCCTCCCCACCAATTTCCCTCCCCACCACTGATAGACAAGCTGTCCCTGTCTTTTCCCCTCCCCCCAAAAAAAGTGATGGCTCATCAAAAACCCTAGTTCCGCACGATCCTTCCGCTTCTCCTTCCTCGCGAGCTCTGCACGACCCACGACCCTTCCTCTTCTCCTTCCTCGCGAGCTCCACATGACCCTTCCGCTTCTCCTTCCTCGCGACCTCTGCATGACCCACGACCCTTCCTCTTCTCCTTCCTCGCGAGCTCTGCACAACCCTTCCTCTTCTCCTTCCTCGCTGCACGACCCCCTTCCTCTCCTCTCCTCTTCCTCTCGCCTTCGGCCCTTTCTCCCTCGTAGCTACAACCTCGTCGGATCCATCGCAACATCACAGTGGCGGCCGTCTCTCGCCGTCGCGGGCTCACCGTCGCTCGCGGCCTCTGCTCCCTCGCCTCCACCCTCCATAAGTCTGCCGGACACGCGTCGACACGCGTGTCGAGAAAAGTTGATCGCGTGTCGAAAAATCCGACACGCATTGACTGCGTGTGCAACTATGTTCGAGCGTGTTAACGTGTCCGACACGCTCCGACACGTGTCAGACACGACACAGAAGCATGGACAACGTGCTTCATAAGTTGTTGCGACGTTAATTTATTTAGGAAAAAAACAAGACCAAAAGAGAGGCGGCTGACTGTAAGTCCATTTTCGATCCAACGGGTGACGATGATTGTCGATTAGTAGCGAACAGTTGACAGCAATCATCAGCCATACGATCGCTCATAAAAGCCTTCGATGATTTTGTTGGGACGGAGACAAGCCCTCTTTAGTTTGGTTCTCCAGCTTGGTTCCATGACCTTTTAAAATCTCTACATGTCCCTCATATTTTTCATGGATACACTACACTTCTGATATCCTTTCGTTTCTCTCTCTAGCTATTGAACTCCCGGCAAGAAATTCACTTTGATTCTACAATTTAACTCGGCATGGACAACAATCATGGAGGTCCTCAAGCAATCGCTGAGGAACATGAGATCGAGCTCATGAAGCAGCAGTTATTGCCTTCCATGTCAGAAGATATCGAGGCAGCGCTGAAATGTTTAAATGAATCAGCAGGCGGAAGCAGATGTAGCATCTTCAGAGTCCCTGAGGTGATTGGCGGAGGTATTGCCGAGGCATGTCGGCCTCGCATCGTCTCTATTGGCCCGTACCATCATGGAGAATCGCAGTTGGAAATGCTTCAGGGGCCTAAGTGGAGATACCTCCACACTATGTTGGGCCGAACTCAACCGCATGGTGTCCGCCTTGAAAACCTCATCGATGTAGTGGCCCCAAAAGAGAGAATGATCTCGGAGAGCACCGACAATTTCAGCGGACTCCGATCTCGTGAGAATGATGGTCCTCGATGGATGCTTCATCATTGAGCTCCTCCGTCAAGTAGGGAGGGCCGTACCTCGTTTGGACGGACAGGCCCCTATTATGTAATACATATGTGAAAGCTTGTGTTATGCAAGACCTTCTACGACTTGAGAACCAGGTACCCTACTTTGTTCTTAAGGATTTGTTTGAAACGACGAATGATCCAGAGGAACCTTGTCCTTGGCCGATCTTATCTTCAATTTCTTCAGCTGCATCGTGAAAGGACCGGCAATGTCGGGGAAAGCCGGTTAAATCGGAAAGGAGTGCACTTACTCGACGAATTTCGTCTGAGCTTAATACCTTCGGATCAACAAGACAATCAAGTAGACAAGAGCTCATCTTTTCTATGATTAGATCTGCTTCCGAGTTGCGTCGAGTGGGGATTGGATTCAAGAAGAGGGAAGCCAGCACCTTCCTGGAGATCAAATTTGACGGAAAACGCAGAATTATTGGAATTCCGAAAATAACAGTAGATGACGATGACCTCAATTGGATCCTCCCCAATATGGTTGCTTTTGAACAGTGTTGTGGCTGCCGAAATGATAATCATGTAAGTGCATATGCCATGTTCATGGGAAGTCTCATTCACACGGTCGATGATGTACAACTTTTGTGCAAATGTAAAGTCATCTCAAATCATGGCATGAGCAATAGGGAATTTGCACGCTTCTTCAATGACATTCGTAAGGCTGCTCCTTTCGAGCTCATTGAAGAGAGCTATCTAGCGTCGCAATTTGCAATTTTACACGAGTCTCTTAAGTGTGAACAAGCTTACCATTGCCGGGCACAACTCCTAAATACTTTGCATGACAATCCATGGTCGGCTCTTTCGGGCTTAGCTATTGTAGTAACGCTTGTAGGCATCATTCAAATAGTGTATGCCGTGTTGCAATACCATTATCCCAAGTAGCAGGAAGCATATAGAGCTAGATCTTCCATATTGATTTCATTATATATATAGACTTTGTTTTTAGTGAATCTTTTGAGTTGTTGATACTTTCCTTGTGATCAGATCAATCTTGAGTATGTGGATTAGCAGTTATCATCACTAAAGTGGTGATAACTAGGAGAGAGCACAAATCGGTGATCCCATTCCGCTTGGGAATCTAGAACTTACTCTGCCCTAGGCCTAGCCACTTCCAAGTTCCATAAAACAAAGGACCGGATCGGCTAGTTAAATGGTGTTCTATAACTAATAAAACCAAAGTTATGCGACAAAAAAGGTGTCCTGGTGCAAAACCATCGTTATTTTATAGCCATGCTCAATACTTGTGTTACAAATAAATGAACCTTTCCATCCAAAAAGAGCTTAATGCATCACAAAATGCGTCTCTACCATTGTCAACCTATTCTCAAGTTGACTCTAGTATTACCTATTCTCAAGTTGTCTCTACCAAATACCAGAGTCATCACCTAGTTCACTGCAATGTAGAACCTGTTCCTCCAGCTGACTACCCTCCAGCTGACTACCCTTGCGAGATAAGGCAAACGCCAAACCAGCCAACTCGCAAATCTTGCATGTGATATCCCCACGGCGTCCTGCATAAAAGAATGTTTGCATAAGTGACTACGATTGATTCCATGACTCAGAGGGAAATGATTTTTGTGGGTACGAGAAAAAAGACTTTCATCACAGATAATGTGGTCATTGGCACTTGAATCAGTTATTCATACATAATTAGAAATGGAATTAAGACAATATGAAGTACCTGAGAAACTTGCCCTTTTATTAGAAGTTTCCAACTATCTCAATGCCCTCATGATTTGTCAGTACTGATTTTGAATAATGGATTGATTGGTATTGTGTCCAGTGACTTAATTAGCCGAAGATTCATTTTTTTCTTTCACCTTGAGTTTATCGTGCAATTTCCAACAGTGACGAGGGTATTTACAATAATCACAATATAATTTCCCCTTTCCTTAAAAATTTCCTTTCAAGGATGATGTGGTGTTACAAGAGCCGTGAGATCCTTTAAAAGCAGGTACATTGTAGCTTGTTGAGGGCCGTTGGACTTGGTTGAAGCCATCACTAAATAATAGCCATCGATCTAGGGAGCAAATCGTGGCCATCCATCCGAAAGGGACTGGGGCTCCCTTCTTCTTTGAAGGACGCACCAACAACAGCGTAGCAAATCGTCGGGCTACTTCTCCATGGGAATCGAGGTATTGACTTGTCGAGCAAAGCCAGCTAGGAGGCCGCCAGCCGGTGGTGTTCCGATCCGAGGCAGCAAGCCGTGCAAGAAGCCGCCGATCCACGGACAGTCTAGGTCCGAAGGTGGATGGTCTAGATCCGAAAGCAACAAGGGCGATTCTCTCTTCGGTTTGTGTGTGTTCAACCATGGCTCTCCTTTGGCTCTCCTCTTAGACCGCTAGTTGATATATCCGCCCGAGCGACAGCGCCGGCTCCATCGCAAGAATTTAGGACCTGAAATATGAGTAATTCTCACTCAAGATCAATGAAAAAAAAGGTTGCTTTCTCTCTTTCACGTATCGCTCTATATGATTGAAGCATTTCGTCCAGCTCCTCATGTTGCTCCTCAACCACCTTGAGTTGAGAGTCGATTGAAGCATGTTGTGATGGATTGATTTCCTTGTTTCAATTCCGACATGGCTTGGGTGAGAGAGAAGATTTTGGCCCGGTCGAGTTTTCCGTACATCTTGCAAATGTTATCCCATGTCGTCCTCGAATCTTTGATTGATGGAAGTCCAAACGGCCACCTTGGGAGCAAAGGCAACTTTTGATCCACATTCGCACAAGCTGGTTGCATCTACATTAGTATTGGCGTGAGCGCTCGTTGGACGGAAAAGGCATGGTTCCTTTGAGGAACCGTCTTTGTCTTTCGTGACCAACGCCCACCGGAGATCTTGAGCCCAAGCACTGTAATATTCGAGTCCGGCGAGCTGCAAGGAGATGAGTCATAATTCGAGGTTGTCACTTAGAGAGGCATAGAGTGGGTTGTCAAGCTCTGGCCGGCCACTATTGGCTAGGACGGCAAATGGCAGAAAGCCATGCCTCAAAGTGGGCTCGGGTCCTAGGCCTAGACCCACCCAGCCCATTCCGACGTTGAAGGGATTCTGTCGTCCTTCAGTGGGCTGGGCTCCAGGATGCGGAAATCCTTCTCCAGGTTTGCCACACGAAGTCCATGGCTGAGTTGGCCCAGCTGCCCATGGGCCTTGGAATGGGAACCACTAGACTGGTGGCCACTAAACTAGGCTAGAAAAATTTCCTGGAGTAAGGGCCAGATATCAGAAGTGATTTGAGTCGTGGAACGCATATCTTCAGCCGGATCAACCTGACCTAGATTTTGAGGTGAATTCGGGGTCCCCTCTACCGAAGTATTCCCTTTGGCAGGCTTTTATTTGCAATAGCAAAAAATAGAAGGGAACCGAGGCAATTCATGAATGTTGCGGAAGCTAGGTTGAAGAGCTCCGATACTATGTCAAATTTCGAAGGATAGGTCAAGAATGAGATAACGACTTGTAATCTTTGTATATTTTTTGTCGTATATGTTTACATTGTATAAGCTCCTATTTGTAATACAATGAATGTCTAATTAAGGAAAATAAAGGAAGATACATCAAATCAAATCTAATCACAAGCTGACATAATTAACCAACTATAATCTCCTGCAATCTTGGATAAATTGATTATAATCTTTGGTCCGATCATCGCATATCTCCAACAGTGGGAATATATAATACAAGACAGAGAACAGCGATTCAGAAGTATGTTCAGCAAATCTAAATTACACATGTAATCATGTCAAATGGTTACCGACTCAGATTGCTCCAGGTGAACGATTACAGGGAGCTTTTATCACCCATGAGAGACATTTTATCAAATAAATCACGTGCGTCTGAGTTTTGGTCTAGCATGCTTTGGACCAAACTCAACACCTCCTTTTTCATCATTTTTTATTCATTTCATTATATTCATTCATTTTTATTTTATCATTTAAATAATTCTCTCTTAAACTGAGCCTTTATGCGATGAGTAAAAGGGATAGTGAATGCCCACTTCCAATTTCTTTTTTTTTTTTTTTTGTTTTTTTGGTCAAGGGAGGTTTATTGAGTCAAAACGTTCTTAAATATCCAGGCTCACAGCAGGAGCGCCAAGACAAGTCCCATAATGCCCTGGGAATGCGCTACCCAATTAGGAAGGAAAAGGTTAAGTACGAAGTAGAACGAGGAAATAAAGTGTTGGAAAAAAATTAGATAATATAAAATATAACAATTGTTATAAATTTGTTGAAAAATATGAGAAAATAAAATTACTTATCTAAGGCGTGCAAGAACTGTCTTTAAGAATAATTCTATCCCTTGGAGTACGAAACTTGTTGCACAAGGCTCTAGCAATTATTCTTCTACAATACAATAGAAATTCTTCAGAAGGAACAAGAGCAACGTTATGTGTATTAGGGGTGAGCAACGGTCTAGGGTTGACCCTGGACCGGCCCAACCCTGCTGATCCTGGTCCGGTTCCTAAGGGGACTGGGTCGGTCCTTGGTCTTGAAATTCCATGACCAAACCGTGCGGGTTGGTCCTTGGTTAAGAGTTTTGGGTTGGTCTAACCCTAGAACAACCCTATCTATTATATTATATTATTTATTCAATTCTTTTATATATTAAATTATATTATAATATATTATATTGGTTCTATCAATAGCACTAATAGTAATTTCAATTTAAAACTTTTGTTGAGTATTAATTATGTGTCATTTGATTTTGTTTTCAGGTGTTTAGAAGTTCAAATGAATTAACAAGATGTAAAGTTATATATTCATGGTTTATATTAAGTATTTTGAACTTTTTATGGTTTAATTGTATTTTATTAATGAATTTCAGCTGCACTCTGCTGTTCAATTTGTGTCAAATGGTAGAAGTTTTTGAAGAGTAGAGTAGTACTACAGTTGCTACGGTGATTTGCTAGTTAAGTGGTGTGAAGATCATTTTTTGGTTGAGTGGACTCTACATGATCAAATGCTAGTCAAGTGGTGTGAAGCTCATTTTTTGGTTGAGTGGACTCTAGTGATCAAATGCAAGAAAACGCTTTTGCATATGGTGTTATGAATATTAAAGATAGATGATTACAAAAACTTTCCATTTTGTCCCATATCTCGATGAGCGGTTAGCAGGTATGAAATTTCTATTATTGTGTCATCTTAAATTTGCTAAATAGGTATTGGTATATATAGTTTAGTTGCATAATGCCACATTGTCGATGGATATGTAATTTTAATTTGTAGGTTTTTTTTTTTTAGGGAGTATAAAAAATAAGATGAAAAAAATTATTGATCGGTCCCGGGTTGACCCTGGAACCGGACCGAACCCATTGGGTCGGTCCGGTCCTTGGTCCTAGGCTCAATAGGGTTGGTCCTCGGTCCTAAAAATTGAGGACCGACACTGTACGGGTTGGTCCTAGGGTTAGGGGGTGGCCCGGACCAACCCGGACCATGCTCACCCCTAATGTGTATAACTCCAGCAAAGAAACAAAATAAGAAGGAAAAGAAAATTTCTTTTTAAATTCATTCTCTTCAAAGGTTGTGTTTTGAAATTTTTATATTCAAATGAAAAAAAGAGCAATTAAAAAGACTGGTATAAATTTATTGATAATTAATAGATGATTGTTATGTAGCCATTACAAATTATGAAGGATTTATTAAGAAATAAATCAAATGTTACAAAGCCTTCAAATGACCTTACAAAGCCGTAATAAAACATTACAATTTTTTTATACTAATAGCGGATAAAAACTATTAAAAATTAATGACAGTAAAAAAACCCTTATAAAATCAATAACTTTTAATATTTCAAAACTATTGATATATCCAACGTCAAATTCAAAGATTTTTTCTTGAGAAGTTGAAGCGTGAAGATCAACACACTTAAAGAGAAACATTAGAATATGCATTTATTAGTTAATTCTTTGAATAGAATGTCGACGAGAAAAGGATAAGGTTCAAAATTACTCGCCACAAAAAAAATTATGAAACATATAAATCCTGAAAAGTGGCTTTTGTGTGTTTGCTATATCGCACAGAAACCACGCATGTATTTTCTACTTATTTTAGAGTTTGCAATAAAAAATCACAAAGCCAACTTATATAGATAATTTTTACATTTTAGGAAGATAGATTCCTGGGAATTTACAAAATATTAAACTAGATATAAAGCAACGAACTGAAAGCAACATTACAATAATGACTCTTTTTCAATGCGCACCAGTCTTGGGAGCCGGCAACTTTCTATGAATTTTGTTTAATTACAAACACCGTGCTCTTCCTCCGAGATGTTTAGCAATGGCGCTTCTCTAAAGCGTGGAAACTTGAGACAAACCTCTAATATCGAAGCACGGGTCAAGGATTTAAATCCCTACACTCCTCAATTTTCTCGTACTCGTTGTTCTCATTATTTTGTCTATTTTCCTTCTCTGTAATCATCCTCTTAAATCGCATGCTATAAATACATTGACCGCCCACGTTTTAATAGTTTAAACTTTTAGGAAAATATGATTTGTCTCACAAAGGTTATTTTTACATACAATGACTACCGGAATATGTGAAAACGGACATTAACTGAAGCAGAAATCAGAAAACAATAAAATAAATGAAAGAGGAAAAAAAAAAAAAGAATTTTACTCTATCATAAAATGAAGAAAAGATGACCGGCATAGTTGACGATTCCTTCTCCGATAATAATGGAAATGGATAATTTGGTGGCTTATTCCATATACGAAGAAAGCCCGTCTTGAGCTGATTTGACTTATTCCTTCTCAGAGTAAATTTTTTTTTGCCTCCAACCTAAAATATCGCTGAGACCGATCGAATTTCACATGGGTCGAGTTCCAATTTCACCACAGTTGTCATCATGTTGTCTAAATCTGATTTTGGCTGGCAGACGACATTCCACGATGAGAAAATGATACGCTGGCAAGAAAATCCAGTCGGGGAGAGCAAGGGTGCATCAGAATGGCATGTAATGTGGGTGGTACCCCCACCCACTGGCAAATGTGGTATAGCGATGGAGTCCTCGTACCCCCGTCGAGAGGAACCAAAATCCATTACTTCATTATCCGCATGTAATTTTACATTTCTTTCACTCAAAAGAGTGTGGCTTTGGCAAAGGCTTTTCATATTGAGGATGCATCTGACTCGACCTTGAACATATGAAAGTTAATTCTAACAAGTCCCGTGTCGTTCTTTCTAATTTGTGTTTGTGCAACAAAGCAAAGACAATCCACTAAGAGTCGTCAAGGCAGAAAAGCAGTGCGCCCGAGCTTTGCCGAACCAGGCGAGCCTGAACTCCTTGCCGGCCCGTGGTGAGGCGGCAAGCCTCCACCTCACCCAAGGCCAAATGGCGATGGCAAGGCTCAAGCTTGCGCTTGGAGCTCGCCTTGGATCGGGCTCACTAGCCTCGGCGGAGCTCGGGCTCACATGGATCAACCGAGCCTCAGCTTGTCGATCCGAGTCTTGGTCGAGTCACTAGGCATTGGCCATCGCCGAGGCATGCGGCAATGGGAAGGAGGAAGAAAAAGAAAAAAAAAAAAACAAAAGAAAAATAAAATAAAAATTAAATTTTTTAAAAATAAAAAAATTCAAATTCAAATTTTAAAAAATATAAAATTTTAAAAAATTTAGTCAATAAAAAAATAAAATTCAATTTTTTTAGTAGTTTTTCCCAAAAATCAAATCAAACATTGAACAGTGAAAATATTTTCTATTCTATTTTTTAAGGTTTTAGCCGAATACCAAAATATAGTCTTTTTTTTTTTTTTTTTTTTTTGAAAAATGACATTTTGGAAAACATTTTTTGGAAATGTTGAATTTTTTGTGAAACAAACGGAGCCTAAGACTTCACTCAGCCATGCTATGTTTGGGGTCAAAACATCTATTATGTGTCGACGAAAAATTATACGAATAGCAACTTACTATAGTTATCAACAAATCTCATCCTATGCGATAAAATTTGTGATGTCATATCTTCGCCAAACTTTGATTTGAGGGAGCTTATAGTCAAAAGAAAGCTCCTCTAAGATTGTACCATGGATGCAAAGCTAAAGTGTCGCAACTCGCAAGCTTGGGAAAGAAGTAATTATTAGCTAGGTTCACTGCTATGTGAAGGAAGCCCAATAAATTGCAAGTCCAAAAAAGAGCTTGAGCCCATATGATAAGTCATATGGAGAAATAGGGTTTTTCACTATCTTTAAAAGTGGTAGCCACAAAAGACATAGTAACAAGAGAAAAAAAGAAAGCAGAAAATCTAGGATTGGGACAAAGTCTGATTTACATCAAACTGGCATCACAGGTCGATTCGTGGTCCGTTTGAGCTGAAATTTTGTCAGTATGTTCGTGGTACAATCTTCTCGAATCTGAATGGTTTGATTTTCGTTTGAAGCTCCCTACATTAAGTTTTTCGTGGATTGATCAAAACCTATGTTTTTTGTCAAATTTATTCTTGATCTCTTATCAAATTCATGTGTATTATAAAGAATTATGTTCTTGAGGTCTTTGCTGCTATATATCTCTAGTATTTGCTACAAAAGAACATCGTTCACCCAATTTTGTTGATAGTGAAGATTTTTGGATGGCTCCGGTCTCGTGATTTTTGATCTCCTCATATCGAGGAAGTTTTCCATGTAAAAAATCGTCTTGTATTCGCGTGCTTGGTATTTGTTTTACTATACTATATCGATTTCTATTAAGTTTCCACAAGATGAGAGATTATTTTATTCCGCTGTGTTAATTCGATATTATTCGAATTGTTACCTTTCTCCCATTATTAATTGCTTGGGATTCTGACTGATTCAATGTAAGCTCCTCGGACTAGTTAAATTCTAGTTGGTTCACGCCAAAACAAGGGGATTCTCGAGAAATTCCTTAATTATTGTCCAACGGAAACAATTTCCATTAAAAATGTCATCTCATCCTCAAATCTTGTTTCCGCATTCTATTATGAGAGATACATATTCTTTCTTTCTCAATTTTGTTATTATTGTGGATCTTTTCCGGTTCAGATAAAGTCATTCACATAATTACATGGCGGAAGAAATTGCATATGTGAAGAAAATCAGTCTGAAGCATTTTTGTATGGTGAAATCCATTAGATAAAGTAAGATTGGGTTATTGATTACTCGTCATTTTCTTTGTTTGAATAGATGGTCAAATTGGAGATTAATTTTGTCTTGTGCTTGCTTTTTTTCATCTTCATGCAAGGAATACGAATTTCATTTTCCAAGGAAAGGAGCAAGGCAAGAATAAAGAGAAAAAAGGAAGAAACCAAAGGGAAATGCACTCGGGAGTCCATTGGCTACGATAAAACTTCTCGGGATTGTCTACTTCTGGCATCAAGAAAAGAATAATGCGGGGGAGAGAATCCGGATTTTTCCAACAAAAGGAGCAAGGCAAGAATAAAGTGAGAAAAGGAAGAAACCAAAGGAAATTGCACTCAGATTGGGTACGGTAAAACTTCTAGAGCTTGTCTATTTCTGACACCAAGATAAGAATAATGCAGAAGAGAGAATTACGTAAATTTTATATAATACTATATTATGATGTAGAGTGAGTGGCCTTATTTATAAGCATTATGAAATGACTATATTAGATAATAATATATTATGATATCAATTATAATTAATCAGAAATATGGGAAGATATTTGCATAATCCCAAAAGATATGAAGAATCGAGATTTATGGAAAATCTCCAATATATATAACGTCCCTCAAATTCTTCTAGATATAGCGACTAAAAATATTGAAAATGTGGTAAAATGTGTTGTGTGAATTCAACTTACATTTTGTCTTTCGGGAGGCTTGTCCTCGTTCTTCCTTAATATACAAACTTTTCAAACCTTTCTTAATATACAACTAACACTAGATAATTTATTTATTATTTTTAAAATTTCTATGAGAATGGGTTTTCCAATTGTCGTAGCAAATATAATCTATTTAGGAGAAAAAGAAGACCAAAAAGAGCCGCCTGACAATAGTTCATATTTGATCTCACAATTGATGACGATCGATCAATCAGCAGGTGACATAGTCATCGTCGGCCATCCAACGGCTCATACAGCCGTCTGCAACTTTGCCGCATGTGAGACGAGCCCTCTTTAGTTTTCAATTATTAAACTCAGAAATAAACTAGACCATGACCATCACCCGGACTTGCCGCTCCAGCTTGGTTCCATGACCTTTTAAAGTCTCTACATGTCCCTCACATTTTTCACGGTTGCACTACACTTCTCGTATCCTTTCAATTCTCTCTCTAGCTATTGAAATCCCAGCAAGAAATTCACGTTGATTCTACAATTTAACTCGGCATGGACAACAATCGAGGAGATCCTCAAGCAACCACCAAGGAACAGGAGATCGAGCCCATGAAGCAGCAGTTAGTGCCTTCCATGTCAGAAGATATTGAGAAAGCGCTGCGAAGTTTGAATGTATCAGCAGGCGGAGAAACATGTACCATCTTCAGAGTCCCTGAGGCGATTGGCGGAGATATTGCCGAGGCATGCCGGCCTCGCATCGTCTCTATTGGCCCGTACCATCATGGAGAATCGCAGTTGGAAATGCTTCAGGGGCACAAGTGGAGATACCTCCACAACATGTTGGGCCGAACTGAACCGCATGGTATCCGCCTTGAAACCCTCATCGGTTTAGTGGCCCCAAAAGAGAAAATGATCCGGCAGTGCTACTCGGAGAGCACTGACAATTTCAGTGGACCTGATCTTGTGAGAATGATGGTTCTCGATGGATGCTTCATCATTGAGTTACTCCGTCAAGCAAAGGAGGTCGTACCTCTACTTGACGGGTCCCTATCATGTAATATATATGTGGGCAATTGTGTTATTCAGGACCTTCTACGACTTGAGAACCAGGTACCCTACTTCGTTCTTGAGGATTTGTTTGGAACGACGAATGTTCCAGAGGTAACCTTGTCCTTGGCCGATCTTATCTTCAATTTTTTCAGCGTCCTGGAAGGACGGGGCAATCTCAGGGAAGGATGGATAAATCGGAAAGGAGTGCACTTACTCGACGCATTTCGTCTGAGCTTAATACCTTGGGATCAACAAGACGATCAAGTAAACGACAGCTCATCTGTTTCTATGATCAGATCTGCTTCCGAGTTGCATCGAGTGGGGATTGGATTCAAGCAAAGAGAAGCCAGCACCTTCCTGGATATCAAATTTGACAGAAAATGCAGAATTGTTGGAATTCCAAAAATAACAGTAGATGATGAAGACCTCAATTTTATCCTCCCCAATATGGTTGCTTTTGAACAGTGTCGTGGCCGTTGGAATGATTGTCATGTAACTGCCTATGCCATGTTCATGGGATGCCTCATTCACACGGTCCATGATGTTCAACTTTTGCGTGATTGGAAAGTCATCTCAAATCACGGCATGAGCAACGTGGAGTTTGCACGCTTCTTCGGTGACATCCGTAAGGCTGCTCATTTCCAAATCATCGAAGAGAGCTATCTCGCGTCGCAGTTTGCAATTATAAACAAGTCTCTTAGGTATGAATGGGCTTACTATTGCTGGGCACAACTCCTAAATGCCTTTCGTGACAACCCATGGTCGGCTTTTTCGGGCCTAGCTATCATAGTGACGCTTGTAGGCATGATTCAAACGGTGTACACCATACTGCAGTATTATCACCAAAAGTAGCAAGAAGCATATAGAAGCTACATCTTCCATATTGATTTCATTACAGTAAATCTTTTGAGTTGTTGGTACTTTCCTTGTGAACAGATCAATCTTGAGTATGTGGATTTACAATTATTATCACTAAAGTTGTGATCACTAGGGGAGAACACAAACAAGTGATCCCATTCCACCCAGGAATCCAGAACTTACTCCACTTTAGGCCTAGCCAGTAGCCACTACCAAGTTCCATGGAACTAAGGAGCGGATCAGCCGGTTAAACGGTGTTCTACAACTAATAAAACCAAAGTTACACAACAAAAAGGTGTATTGGTGCAAAACCATCATTATTTTACTAGCCATGCTAAATACTTGTGTTACAAATAAATGAACCTTTCCACCCAAAAAGAGCCCAATGCATCATAAAATGCATCTCTACCATTGTCAATGTATTCTTGAGTTGTCTCTTCCAAATACCAGAGTCGTCGCCCAATTCACTGCAACGTAGAACTTGTTCCTCCAATCGACTACCCTCGTGAGATAAGCTGAACGCCAAACTAGCCAGCTCATGAATCGTACATGTGATATCCCCTTCATGTCCTACATAAAAGAATGTTTGCATAAGTGACGATGATTGATTCCATGAATTAGAGAGTACTAGGTATTGGGAAAGAAAACCGTAAGTGTCGCATGGTAGCACGTTATGCACCTTAGACTGGCATAAATTGACGAGCGCCTTGTAACGCCCAACAGAAGCTATGCTTCCCAAATGCCTGTACACAAATGGGTCTCCTAGAGGTATATCTTTCGAGCAAAATGCCTTCCCTCCATTTTGCTTGCCTATCCTACGAAATAGCTCCTCCAAGAATTTCCCTTCCCTTTCCACGACCTGTTTCAGAAATCGACATTCATATTATTTCCGAGGAAAGAAACCCTTTATGCAATGAGAGAGAAAGAGATAGTGAATGACCAATTCGAGTTTCAAATGGAAGGATTCATGCCACATCTTGTACAAAGTAGAGCAAGGAGATAAAGTTGAAGATTGTTGATCAAATAAAGAGCTACAATGAAACATCTTTAAAGGAATTAGACAGGTGACTGAATCTGAGCTAAAGCGGGAAGCACTGGCCTCCCCGTCTGTTCAAGAAAACCTACACAATCCCCTAGTGCAAACACATCTTCCACTGAAGGTACCCTCAACCATTCGTCAACCTTGATCCTGAAACAGTTGAGAGGACAAATCATTTGATTTGGAAGGTGGTGGAATGCTAAAATCAGATTGTCACAAAGTTCTTATCTTGAGATTGCTATTGCAGAGTTAGATGACCAAGGAAAGAAGAAATCTTATTTCCTCACCTTCCACCAGGGGATTTGGGAAGATCAAGTGACCTGATAAACTCTGAGGGTCCAACGCCAGTGGACTAGACTAGGAGGCCATATGGAATATCTGTACCATCATTTAGTACAATTTTCTTCACATGCACCTCTTTCACCATGCCTCTTTTAAGATGAACATTGGACTAGCGATTGAAAGCATTAAATCAGCACCAAAATGAACTGCTGGAAAAGATGATGGTAACTGGAGAAAGAAAATCAACTTACCCTTGTTAGATGATTCGTCGTATATTGCCATAAGCCAACATCAAACGACGATAGGATTTCGTTTGCCTGTTAAAGTGTGTACTTGTCAATTTATGTTACATTTTTCCAAACCAACGCTAGCATCTGTATGTGAGTGTGTATGGGAACCTCAATAAGGGTGACTTGAATGTAATCCTTAACATGAGGAAAACGTTCACGGACGTCTTTCATGATAAAATCACTTAATTCATCGCTTAACTCCACCCCTGTTGGTCCACCTCCAATGACGGCACAGTGTAAAAGGTGTTTCCTCTCTTCTTCTGATATGCCTATAAGATATAGAGAAGGAATCACTCCCCTAATCTCTGTTGAAGCTGTAAAATGTCGCTGATCATTAATTATAGAGAATGTGAAGGCAAAAACAATAAGCATCTTCTTCTATTCCTGAGACTTTGGAATGTTGCTCTGTAAGCACAATATATATGGTTGGAGAATTGAGGTACTTGGATTTTCAGAGAGCATGAGGTTCAACAAAAGCCTCTTCCTGATTTCTTGGGCATGATTCACCTCATGAAGCAAGTAGGCATGTTCCTTGATCGATAAGGGATGGGATTTAGCAAAAGAGAAAATCCTAAGGGAAAAACATAGTGGATTTGCAACAACTAGTGTTATTTCATATTTCTTATAGGTGCGACTTCTGTTCCATCATGTTGAAGAAATGAAATTCTACCTTATCTCACTATATAGTATGTCCCTAAAACACTTTTCAACATGTCTGACACTGGGGACAATGCATGTCGATATTTGCTAGTATAATTGATTTGCCAGGTAACCGCACATAGCCGGGGGCCTTCACGGAAATGTAGCTTGGACAATGCACATTGACGATTGTTTACGCCGTATATCATAAATTTCTGATGTTTGTCGATTGCTAATTGAAGAACATGGAGGAAAATTCCAGCTACACAGTTCGAATAGCCAGATGTTCAACTTACTTCATGCTTGTCAGCGTCAAATTCCAGTGCAGGAAGCCAAATAGAAGTACGAATTGGGGGTTTGGCACAAGAGCAGGCTGCACTCGGCTAATGGGCTCAGCCACTGAACGGAACTCCAAAGTTCGACGGAAGAAGGCGAGTGAAAACCATGTGATTTCAGGGTGAAATGCACACATCATACACATTCTTATTAAGCCCCTTCATAAACCAGCAAGCCGCCCAATAGGTACCAAGAACGACCACCCTTGGCTTTTCTCCGGGCTTAGTCGGTTCAAGACCTGGATATCTGATGCTTTCATATAATGAGAAAATTTCTTCTGATTTTCCATAAGCAAATAAAAGACGAAGAAAGCCCATATTTCTTGGAGGAAAGGCATCAATTGTAACCGATTCATTCAATCAAAGGCTCGTTCTTTTGCGCAACAACCAAATTGATGATTTCATCAGTCTCATTTGACTGCCCTCCTAACATCCACCAAATGCAGATCTCGCAAGTGTCAGCACAAGCATGGAGTTTTTCTTGGTATGCCATGACAAAGAACAATGAAAAAAGAATGTCAACAGAGATATTGACACCTAAATTTCATCATTTTATTTATAATTTAATTGCATACAAAATTAGGAATTAGTCACACTAAATAAAAAACAACAAAAACAAAAAACAAAAACAACGAAAAAAGAGAAAAGAAAAGAAAAAAAAAAGAATACGAAGGGGCCGGGCCGGATCTCACCTTGGCCCGGCCCATGCCACCTTCTCCCTCCTCCAACTCGCACGCACACTTGCAGGGGATAGAAAAGAGGAGCAGCAATGGAGAGCAAGGGGATCAGGGGGTGGTAGGCGGCCGCGTGATCCGCGGGTCGGGAGCAGCTCGGCCGACACCGACACGGCGGGGTCTTCGCGCGACGACTGCGAAGAAAAAGGGCAACACGAAGACTAAAAGGGGGTGGGGGGGGGGAAATCGGCATCAAAAAAAGAAAAGGACGAAGCCGAGAGCGAGGAGAGAGCGCAAGCTCGAGAGAGTGGTTGGTCGTCGTCAATCGTCCGCTTGAAAGCCACCGTCCGTCATAGCCCTTCCCGTGAAACCAGGTAGGTCTCTCGAGCGCTTGTGTTTTGTTCTAGTGGGAGGTGTCGGGCCGGAGCTCGCGGCCGACCTGTTCACGCGAGCTCCGGTCCTACCGATCCTTCACGGTTGTTTCGTTGGAATTTATAATCCGAGAAGACACTTTGTTTGTTGCAATCATAGCATGAAATTGAGAAGACAATAACAGTTATATAATATTCTTCTCTTTATGTAAACTTACAACTCTTGTAAAAGAAGAAAATAAGAAATAACATAAAATTGGAGGTGAGGTATGGATATCCGAATCTCCTTAAGGCGATTAGTTCCTGCTAATGGTGCTCCGCAGAGTCACAAACTATGCCTCCCAAGAAACAAACCTCGAACCTGTTTGGATTAATACTATGGAAACAGGACTCAGTCGAACCGTTCAATTGAACCAGCATACTCAGAAAAATCAGAAGAGGAGAAAAGTATATCGAGCTTTTGGAATCGAGTTGAGAAATCTCAAAACTGTAAATGAAGCTCTATGCTTCCATCTATTTATAGAGAATTTTAGTTCATGTACAGAAGAGATACATGAATTAAATGGATGCATATATCTGTGAAATTCATAAATCAAGAGATACATGAATTCAAGAGATTCACGAATCCAGAGATACGTGAATTTAAGAGATTCGTGAACTCAATAAATACATGAACTAAAAGATATATGAATCTAGGAAATTCATGAACTCAATAGATACGTGAACATAAAATAATAGGAAATTCATGAATTAAAAAAAAAGATACGTGAATAGAAAAGATGTATATTAATTTACTGGCTTTCGTTGATCCATTAACCATAATTGCAACAATCCCCCACATTAATGGATCAACAAAATATTTTTGACTCAAAGGAATCTGAGCATGCCTGTTGAAATACACCGCATCAAGATGGGTAGCTTTCGCTTTGAACTTTCTTTAGTGAAAGCCTATCGGACTTACTTAACTAGTCGATGGACTAAGCCTTGAATCGCCAGTTGTTTGTGTAAGCCTAGACAATAAACCTCACACGGAGTATTTCCAATTCAAGATTGGTTCTCGGTTGTGTTCATTCTTTCGGCCCTGAACCTCTCGAGATTCATCGTGCTTTAGAAAATCTAGCCTTTAAAGATTTTCATAGAGTCGGCCAGCTCCACGCATATAGGTGCATTCCTATTAAAGATATCCTACCATATCTTACTTGGATGTTACATTCCAAGTTATAGGAATCATTAAACGCATAGCGTACCCTTAATAACGCTGTAGGAAAGCACTGTTGCATCATAGGAATGGGAGACAGTGCTTACACTAGAGTTTCCAAAATTTGCACTGTCCTATTGAACTTAGTCCATGGGATCTCCAATCGCATAGGTTAGGTTTCCACCCCGGAATCTCTTTATTGGGTTAAGGCTTTTAAACCCATTCCCCTCGATGCGTAGTTTATCTGCTCTCTTGACAAACCTTCTGTCAGCAGATCCGCAATATTTTCCTTTAACTTTACAAAGTCTAAAGAAATAATTTCATTTGAGAGCAACTGCCTTACGATATTGTGTCTACGACAAATATGTCTAGACTTACCATAAATCACATTACGTGCCATTGCAATTACCACTTGATTATCACAGTGAATGCAAATTGCAGGCATAGGTTTTGGCCAAGCACCCCCACACTTTTAGAAAATTGTAGGATGATAACTTTCCATTCCATAATTCATATGGAGTTTTACTTGTCCTTTTGTGGGGTATTTTATTAAGAATATAATTTGCAGTTAAAACTGCCTCCCCCCACAAGTTCTGAGGTAAACCTGAACTCAAAAGCATGGCGTTAGCCATCTCCTTTAGTGTCCTGTTCAATCGTTCAGCAACTCCATTTTGTTGTGGAGTATAAGGTGCGATCGTTTGGAGAATTATTCCAAAACTAGCACAAAATTCTTTCAAATTGATTGAACCGTATTCTCCTCCTCTATCAGACCTAAGCACTTTGATTCGTTTATCAAGTTGGTTTTCAACTTCATTTTTATACTTAACAAACATGCTCATAGTCTCATCTTTTCTAGTTAGTAAATAAACATAGCAAAATCTAGTACAATCATCCACAAATGTGATGAAATACTTTTTTCCACCTCTACTTTCTACAAATTTTAAATCACATAGATCACTATGGATTAATTGTAGAGGTTCACTTGATCTTTCAATGGATTTGAAAGGTTTCTTGGCAAACTTGGCTTCAACACAAGTCTCACACTTGTAATGGGTATCCAACTCAAATCTTGGAATTAACTCCAAATTTGCTATTCTTTTCATTGTACCATAGTTTACATGTCCTAATCTACCATGCCATAGATAAGGAGACACAATAGTGTAAACTGAAGACTTTTCTTTATTAATAGTCTTTGGGTACACATACTTTGAGTTTACATCAATGACAGCCACACTGGCCTTAAATAGGTCATTACACAAGTACCATTTCTCCACATACATCCCTCCTTTTGAAAGTACAAACTTGTCAGATTCAAATATAACTTTGAAACCCTTCTTGACAAGTATAAGGCCAGAAATTAGATTTTTCCGAATCTCTGGTAGATGCAGCACATTCAGCAGGGCGACCTCCTTGCCAGATGTAAACTTCAGGATCACCTTTCCTCTTCCGGCAATCTTTGCTGATGCAGAGTTAGCCATATAAAGCTTCTTATCTTCTTCAGCCTTCTCATAAGATGAGAACATATGTTTATCTGCACAAATGTGATTTGTGGCACCCGTGTCTAGCCACCAGCCATTAGTATTCGACACCAGAGATGCTTCGGACATTACCACAATAGACAGTCTCTCAATATTGTCATGCTCTGTCAAATTCAGTTCTTTGGGCTGCACCTTTGTTCTTGCCTTTTTTCCGGCGCTTCTTGCAATCCTTAGCACGATGGCCGGGCTTGTTGCATATAAAACACGTCCCTTGGAATTTCTGGAATTGTTCCTTTTGCTTGCCTTTTCCTTGAAAAGACATCTTCCTTTTTCTATCTTGCTTGGATTTGGAAGATTCCATAACGTTCGCCTTTGGCTCAGAAGAAGGGTTCGCACTCCTTCTATTGTCCTCCTCGATTCTGAGGCGCAGAATGAGATCTTCAAGGCTTATCTCCTTCCGTTTGTGCTTCAAGTAATTTTTGAAGTCTGACCAGCCCGAAGGTAGTTTCTCAATCATAGCCGCCACTTGGAACGATTCACTAAGTATCATTCTCTCAGCCGAGATGTCACTCGGGATTAATTGCAATTTTTGAACGACTCATGATGATTTAGAATCCGCCATCTTGTAGTCCAAGAATTTGGCAACCACAAATTTCTTGGTGCCAGCATCCTCGGTTTTGTATTTTTTCTCTAAAGACTCCCATAACAATTTTAGCGATTCAATATTACAATAAACATTATAAAGAAAATTCACTAAACAGTTAAGGATATAATTTCGACATAAAAAGTCCCCATGCTTCCAAGCCTCCAATGCACCGAGCGTCGTGACATCTTGCTCGTTTGGACTAATTATCGGGCATACCTCCGGTAAATATTTCGTCGGATTGAGCATGGTCGAGATAGAAGAACATCTTACGTTGCCGTTTAAAGCCCACTCCGGTGAATTTCTCCGATTTCTCATTAGATGTAATTGGAGGTGTTGCCATCACAGTAGGCAAAGTTCCATGAACTGTCCCTTCAGAAATAGAGTCAAAAGTCATTTGGCTTGTACTGTTTTGAAAAACAGTCCCGAGCATACCAGTCGTATGACTTGTACCCGCACCACCAAAATTGGTGTTAGCCCAAAGGCCCGTAGCATTGGTAACAATATTCAGACCCAGAGGGTTGAACATCTCCCATAGCAACGGTCGAATTGACCATAGGAATGTCTCCTGAAACATTTGGGACATTGAAGGGCACTTGGTTATTTCAAGCCATCTCAATAATCTGACAAGAACAACAAACAGTAAGTGAGCTAATCACCTTAAGATTGTTGGAATTTATAATCCAGAGAAGACACTTTGTTTGTAACAATATTCGTTCCATGCACTTGGTAGGAGAATCCAGTGCTGAGGAGATCTTTCTTACACCATGTCCACAGAACCACAAATTCTCGAAGCACCTGTTTCTCTTGCTCCTTCATCATCCACCCCTCCAGAATTACGTGTCTCTAATGCCTCTAAGATAGATTATCTCTATGAAGTCTCTCTTAGCGATGAGATCAGAATCTCTGAAACCCAACTACCTCTTATGAACCCATACTCCGCTTTTGCCAAACCCAACTCATCATTTTCACCCATCCGCTCCATTCGTCAACTCATCCATCAAACCCCAAAGCAAGTAAAGGAGTACGTCCAGTCTTCCAAATTCGACCAGCACCCCATTCCTGCTACTGAAAAAGAGTAATTTGTTACTCTTCAAATTCCTTCAGGGTTCCCCAGACAGTGGACCCAACAGGGTTACACTCATGTTCACTATAGCGCTGTTCGTCTTGCTCTCACCTTTCATGGCCGCAAAGGTTTACCTATTGTTGCCAGGATAACATTATTGGATACTCGCTTCCTGGAGTAGCAACATGCTTGTATTGGCACAGTTCAAACTACTCTGAATGTTGGCACGGTGTTTGTCACTTTATATCCCAACTTTAATATTACTCTTTCAGATCCATAGTTACTTTCTTTTATGAAAGTTCAGGTTCAACTCACTGGAGCCCCTCAAACTGCCGACTCTGTTGCTGCAACGCTTCATTATCAGATGGGTTATCGAGTGCAGAACCATGCTCTTGATTTGAACTTCAACAATGGAAATGAAGATGCCCTATTCATCTCCATGCAAAATGATCAAGCTTCTTGCATCCATGTTCCTAGGCAGATTCCAAAGGAGAAGCTGGCTACTCTCCTCCCACACACATGGATCACAAATTATGAAAAGCCGCACCCGGAAAATAGCAAGCCACTTCCGTCTTCGGATTCTGAATTTATCCGAAAGAAAGATGGAACTGTTTCCATCAAGTTTGGCAAGGAAAAGGAAGAAAGTCCATCTATCTTCCAAACCCTTTTTATGATCGAACCATGTGTTCCTGAAGCTATTTCTGAGCCAGACCCAAAAAAGCTTGTCCGACATTTCAAAAGTGATGGACAATCAGTCCATTACTATAAAGACCCATATGGTCATTGCTTTTGGGATCCTTTTTGCCAGTGCTCTTCATGCACAAAATCCCCTGACAAGGTAGATCCATTCGAAAAACCTCCACCTCGGAGAAAGAAACGAAGAGATCCTTTGTTTCAAAAGTATCTAAATGGAGATCCATCTGTTGATACTCTTGGTGAATGTGACAAGTATCAGTACGTAGTTTCCTACGCACCTCCTCCACCACCAAAATATGCTGTTCCGCCTTCAAACTCTCCACCACCATCACCTCCACCATCTCCTCCTCAAAAGAAACCAGCTCTCTCCCTGTTTTATAAGCCAATCCTAAAGTGGGCCAAGAAACACTCCTACCCACTTGAAACCCCAGCAGAAATACAACCTGTCTCTTCCATTACCATGTTCCAGGAAAAGGACTTTCCCCCTCTTATCCGTGAAAGTTCTAAACTTACGTTCCCGCTCCCGAAGAATTCTTGATCCACAAGGCGGTATCGTCATACTCCCAAAGTACCCACCCCCACCGATGTGGATGAACATGGAAGACGAAAAGGGACTACTTTAGCTATGCCGAAGCCGTCATAAATTGGCAATCAGAAACTTTGCTGGCACAAAACAATGCCTTCAAAGTCATTGACTACAAGATTGGAAATGTGCAACAAGATCTTCAAAGGCATGATAAGTCCACCAAAAAATTGCTTTTTGAATTCCATAAAAGGCTTGATGCCTTGGAATCAGGACAACGCCTCGGGTATCATCACCTTGAGAGCCCAAAACCAGAGATAGAAAAGCTTAGAAGACAGATTCAAATCCTTGAAAAAGGAAGGTTCAGACCTTTCGACCCATTGGCACCTACTGTGAGAACTGAGTATGTGCCTCCTCAACCTCAGATGTCTATCTTTGCTACCATTCCAGAAGATCCTTACAAAAAAGAACCAGATATGGCAAGTATGAGAGATCGTCTTAAAGATCTCACTCAAAAACAAAAGGAGAAAGGAAAAGAAAGGAAAGGCCAACTTCTTACATTGTTATCGAGAAAGACCAAATCGATGATGTTATCAAACCCACTAGAATCCTTTCTAAAGGATTTGGGTACTCAGAACCAATCTGATTATGATCCACGTGTGAACCAACAGCCTGATCCTGCCATTCAAAATGATCAGACTCTTTTTTCGACAGAACAAACTTTTCCTGATATCTTTGATTCCGAATCAAATTCGGTATCCCTTGCATCCTCTTCATCCTTTTCAATTCGTGCTATTGATTCCCCTCCTGTTGCACCAATCACTTCATCCATATTTATGGCCGATCCTCTAGCTCCAGATATTGATATGGAATCAAATTATTCTGAGCCAAAAATTATTCAGAATAATACTGGGCAACATGTGTCCATGGCATCAAAACAGTTTTTCACCATTGATGATATCCCTTATCACAAATGGCCAGAAAGACTTGAAGAATTTCATACTTGGTTGATCACCCAATCCATCACCAACAATGATATGAATGATGTCCTTTACAACTTTGTCATGAGGTTTACAGGAAGCCTCAAAGCCTGGTGGAAGTCAGTGTTGGAACAAGATCAGATTCACTTTTTGATGTCACCAGATTTTAGCCATGCCATCACCATCTTATATCATTTTTTTGTGGGAAAACCCATTGACCTTGTGGAAATAAAAAGAAGATAATTTTTTGAGAGGAAATGCTATTCTCTCCAAAAGAAACATCTTGATAAGCATTATCGAGCAATGCTTAAGCTCTTTTATCAGGTTGGAGCTGATCTAAACCTAAAGCATGTCTTCCTGACTTCCATCCCTAAAGAATTGTCCCAGATGGTTGAAAGATCATTTTTTGGAAAACAAAAAAGGGTACAAGACATTCCCCTGGGAGAAATACAGCAAGAAATCCATCTATGCATAGAAGAGCTTTGCCTAAAGCGTCAGATGGTTCACACTTACATCATGGAAGACAAAGGTCTTGAAACGCTGTTCTCGCCGAGCGAAAGATAAATGTTCCAAACACGATTATGATGGCGATTGTGGAAAGTACTCCGGAAGAAGAAACACTTCAAGAAATTCAATATCAAGAAGTACAAACATGGCTCCAAACACTTTCGAAGAAAAAGAAATGGCGATACCTACGCAAAAGAAAGATCGTACAAGCCACAAGAAATCAAACAGATGCTTCATTTGCAACCAGAAAGGACATTTTGCCAAAAATTGTCCTTAGGCGAAAAAAGGTCATAATCGTTTAATTCATCATATTGAGAATGAAACTGGGATTTCTCTTGAAAATGATGATATTGAGTCCCTATTTTCCGTCGAAGAAGAACCATCGGAACAAACTCTTTGTGTCATTCCTTCTTACCAAACTTCCAGTGAAACTGAATCTGACCCAGAATCTGAAGATATTTTTCATATAGCTCTTACATCTTCGAACAAGCCCCGACATATTCTCAAGCCAAACCCAGTGTCCCAATTTTCCTGTAAAAATCCTCACTTCCAAGTTTGCAAAACCAATTAATGTCATTGCCCTTATTGACACTGGAGCAAGTTGTTCCATTCTGGACACCAAAGTTCTATTTGAAGAGTATTGGACTTCTCATGTCCGATATTTCAACTCGCTTCGGAGATACTTTCTCCACAAATGTTAGAACTACTCCTGCAATCTTTGTCCAGTTTTCCCTCAGTATTCTATCACTACAAAAATCTTTGGATCTAATCTTCCCAATAAAGATCTAATAATTGGGTAGGACATTATGACTTAGATTGCTCAACTCCGCATCATCCCTGGAAAAGGTCTTAGGTATAAGGACCAATTCTCGAGTTTGTCAATATTTAGAGACTTTTTCCATTCACATGAGTCTATTAGATCAAATCATGCAAAAGTTGCTTGAATCATGTTAAGAATCCCACTCTGAGTTCGCTCAAAAGTGTTCTCATCCCTTATGGGAAAATCCACAGTTCTTTGTTTGCCTTCCTTTCAAAAAGAATGAAGATATAAATCCAACCAAGTCGAGCCACACGGGAATGAATCTAGAACATTTAGTTTTGGCTCAAAAGGAATGCTCAGAACTTCTACAACAAGGACTTATTGAACTCTCCAACTCCCAATGGGCTTGTGAAGCCTTTTATGTCAATAAGCGTCTTTGAGCAAACCCGGGGAAAAATGAGATTGGTAATCAACTATCAACCTCTCAATCTTTTTCTCCAAGATGATAAATTCCCTTTACCCTCAAGAGATTCCCTCTTTGCTGGCCTAACCAAGACTCATATTTATTCTAAATTCGACCTCAAAGCCGGATTTTGGCAATTGGGCATTCATCCTGAAGATAGACCTAAAACAGGATTCTGTATCCCAAATCAGCATTACCAATGGAAAGTTCTCCCTTTTGGCCTTAAAGTGGCACCCTCCCTTTTCCAAAAGGCCATGTGTAGAATTTTCCAGCCAATCTCGTCAAGTGCTGCAATTTACATTGATGACATCCTGCTTTACAGTCCTTATGAGCAGACACACTACCAACTCCTCGAACAATTTGCAGAAATTGTGAGAAAGCATGGCATTATGCTTTCCCAGAGAAAAATGAACATTGCCCAGACAGAAATTGAATTTCTATGTATGCACCTCAACAAAGGTACGTACTACCCAGGGCCACATATTGCACAAGAATTATTGAAGTTTCCTAAAGAAAACTTCACCACAAAGCAAGTTCAGCAATTTCTTGGGATAATTAATTATCTCAGAGATTTTGTTCCAAACATTACAAAACTGCTGATTTCACTCCAATCAATGTTGAAGAAGCATCCCCTACCTTGGGGAAAAGCCCAGACTAAAGCAGTTGTTGAGCTTAAGGAGATCATGCAGAATCTCCCGCCATTGCAAATACCATCAACAGGAAAAAAATTCTCTGACCGACGCAGTGATGAATACTGGGCAGCAGTCCTGTTCGAAGAAATTGATGGTAAGAGACATCTTTGTGCTCACAAAAGTGGAAAATTCTCTCAGGCTGAAATGCATTATCATTCCACTTTTAAAGAGATCCTAGCAGTAAAAAATGGGATCAAAAAATTTGAGTTCCATCTCATTGGCCATCACTTCCTGGTGGAATTAGATATGGCATCTTTTCCACAAATGACCAAGTTTAAATAGAAGCAAATTCCGAACTCCCAATTGCTTCGATGGGCTGAATGGTTTTCAAAATACTCTTTTGAAACCAAGCATATTCCTGGAAAGAAGAACGTGCTTGCTAATTTCCTATCAAGGCCGAAAGCTCCAGCAGAAATCAACATGTACATCAAAAGGCTTGCTTTCCATATGCTCAATCATGGAGAAAAGTACAAGATTGAGAAGATCAAAGATCTACCCAGCTGGAAGTATCCCCAGGAGATCATTGAAGAAATCCAGCAAGACTGCCTCAGTGAAAACATGGATACTCTCATGTGGCAATGCCATACTGAACTATTTCGATATAATGGAGGCTCCATTCTTTATCCATTTGGGTTAAATGCTGAATATCCATTCATCCACCCTCTCATCTGGAAAGAAGATGATTTCCCTGATCAACTCAAGAAGTTATTATGGTACTTAACCAATAAGTACTTAATAGCTATGGAGATCCCAACCAGAAGATTCATTGCCAACCTCACAAGGATTTTCTTACTCGGCAAAGGTAATGTGGAAAAAGAAAGTGATAAGAATCTCTTAGACTTTCTGAACTGGTTCATCCTCCAACTCACTAGAAATATCTTTTGGAAAAAGAACTAAGAACCATGACACCAAACCCTGAAGTCCATACCATCCTTTTTTTAAGCGTCCATGGCATTTTTTCAGAAACAATGGAAGCATAATCAATGAACCACAGATTATAGGAACTACATCCTATAAACCACACTTAGATAGCAGAAAAGCTCGAATTCACAAATCATATCCAGGACCTGTGTTGTGAACATCAATACCGGGAACTCTAGCGAATTCTTTGCCAAGAAAACAAAACCATCCCTCTGGATGTCTGGAACTATAATGTCCCTACCGCATGGGATCATTAAGACCTCGCACTAGAAGCCAAGGAAGCACTCAAAGACTTCAGACAGGCTGCGTCATCCCAAGAACAAGAAATGACAGATGCTGATGACAATGTCCAATCCTCCCAGGACCCCTATGCTAGATGGGGAGGTCCTCTCTCCTAGGACCCCTATGATCAAGGACCCTCGTCCTTATCCCAAAGCATGGATGTATCCTTCTACAGAAATCCAGCCAACTGGCCTCAGCCAAACATTCCTACCGACAACACAAACTGGGCACAGGAAGAAGCCTCACATTGGGCACATGAAGCATCCTCATCACGACAAATTCTCTCACCAGCAGATCTTGAAGCCCTTGAACAAAAATATGAAGAACATCTTTTTGCAACAAGGCACAGTTCAGATGACTCAGACTATGAGTACAATGCTGGTGACGGACGAGACTACTGAAAAAACCGTTGTCCATACAGTTTTACTGTAACATTGTACTGTTCACTTTTTACTGTTCACTAGGCTAGGGAAAGTACTGTTCACAGTACGGTTACTGTTAATAGCACGTGCAAATAATTCCCTACCCGGATATTTCCATTTCCCCTATTCTGTTTCCGGACCTAGGCTAGTTGGTCCTTGTCTGCTTGTGTCTTCGTTTGCCTATATAAGGCAAGGAGTTTGTATTGTGTTGGGGAGAGTCCCTTGAAATGAAGTGTGTGCTTTGTGAAAAACCTCTCATGGCTTTCTAAATTCCTCCCTTCTTCTCTAGCCTAGTAGGATCCTCCAAGAAATGCAGCTCGAATGTGTTAGAAACATTTCCATCCTAGCATCTTTGAGTGTCTCTAGGTTAGAACTAAAGGGCTGAGTGGTTTTCTACTAAAAGGCCATCCCCTTAAGGGCTTGAAGGGCCCACCGGTGTGAGATGCATCCCAGAAAATTGTGTTCTCCCGGTTCTAAGTCTAGGTCCCCTTGGTATTAGTGCCTTAGAACCAAGGAGGACGAAGACAATTTTCTGCAAGTATGCATCCCACAAAGGGGCGAACACTCCCGTTCAAGCCCTTCGTGGACAAACCTTTTACTTTGCCACTCGCCCTTTAGTTCGAGCCTAGAGACACTCAAAGATGCCGGATGGAAATGTTTCTAACATACTCGAGCTGCATTTCTTGGAGGATCCTACCAGGCTTGAGAAGAAGAGAGGGATTTAGAAAGCCATGAGAGTTTTTTTCACAAAATCACTCACTTCATTCAAGGGACTCTGCCCCACACAATACAGACTCCTTGCCTTATATAGGCAAATGGGAGACACAAATGACAAGGACCAACTAACATAGGTCCGGAATGTAACAAAGGCGCCGAACGAAATTTCCGGAGGGAATTATTCGCACACTATGAATGCAGTACCGTGCACGCGAACAAGATTTCCCTAGCCTAGTGAACAGTAAAAAGTGAACAGTACAATGCTACAGTGACTTTGTACGGACAACGGTATTTCAGCGGTCTCGTCAGTCACGGGCATTGTAGTCATAGTCTGAGTCATCTGAGCTGTGTCTTGTTGCAAAAAGATGTTCTTCATACTTCTATTCAAGGGCTTCGAGGTCTTCTGGTGAGAGAATCTGCCTTGGCTAATATGATGAGGATGCCTCTTCATGTGCCCAATGTGATGCTTCTTCTTGTGCCCAGTTTGTGTTGTCGACAGGAATGTTTGGCTGAGGCCAGGTGGTTGGATCCTTGTAGAAAGATATGTCCATGTTTTGAGATAATGACAAGGATCTTGGAGCATAGGGATCCTGGGACAGAGGACCTCCCCATCTAGCATAGGGGTCTTGAGTGGATTGGACAATGTCGTCTGCATCTGTCATTTCATGCTCCCGGGATGATGCCGCTTGTCCGAAATCTTGAGTGCTTCTTTGGCCTCTCGGAGCTAGTTCATAATGATCCCACGCAAGAGGTACATTATAATTCCGGACATCCGGAGGGATGGTTTTGTTTTCTTGACAAAGAATTCGCTGTAGTTCTCGATACTGGTGTTCACAACATCCAACAGGTCCTGGATAAGATTTGTGAATTCGAGCTTCTCTGCTATCCAAGTGAGGTTTATAGGATGTGGTTCCTATAATCTGTGGTTCATTAATTATGCTACCATTATTTCTGAAAAAATGCCATGGATGTTTAAAAAACATAATGGTATGGACTTCAAGGTTTGGTGTCATGGTTCTTAGTTCTTTCTCCAAAAGATATTTCCAATGAGTCGGAGGATAGAACCGGTTGAGAAAGTCTACAATATTTTTGTCACTTTCTCTTTCAACATTACCTTGGCCAAATAAGAAAATTCTTGTGAGGTTGGCAATGAATCTTTTGGTTGGGATTTCCATAGCTATTAAGTACTTGTTGGTTAAGTACCATAATAACTTCTTGAGTTGATCGGGAAAATCATCTTCCTTCCGATGAGAGGATGGATGAATGGATAATCGCATTTAACCCAAAAGGATAAGAATGGAACCTCCATTGGATCGAAATAGTTTAGTATGGCATTGCCACATGAGACTATCCATGTTTTCACTAAGACTGCCTTGCTGGATTTTTCAATGATCTCCCGAGGATATTTCCAGCTGGGCAAATCTTTGATCTTCTCGATCTTGTATTTCTCTCCATGATTGAGCATATGGAAAGCAAGTCTCTTGATGTACATGTTGATCTCTGCTGGTGCTTTCGGTCTTGACAAGAAGTCAGCAAGCACATTTTTCTTTCCAGGATTGTGTTTGGTTTCAAAAGAGTATTTTGAAAACCATTCAGCCCATCGAAGCAATTGAGAATTTGGGATTTGCTTCTGTTTGAATTTTGTCATTTGTGGAAAAGATGCCATATCTAATTCCACTAGGAAATGATGACCAATGAGATGAAACTCAAATTTTTTGATCCCGTTTTTGACTGCTAGGATCTCTTTGAAGGTGGAATGGTAATGCATTTCAGCTTGAGAGAATTTTCCACTTTTGTGAGCACAAAGATGTCTCTTACCATCAATTTCTTCGAACAGGACGGCTGCCCAGTATTCATCACTGGCGTCAGTCTGGAGAATTCTCTTTCCTATTGATGGTATTTGCAATGGTGGGAGATTCTGTATAATCTCCTTAAGTTCAGCAACTGCTTTAGTCTGGGTTTTTCCACAAGATGGGGGATTCTTCTTCAGCATTGACTAGAGCGGAATTAGTAGTTTTGCAATATTTGGAACAAAATCTCTAAGATAATTAATTATCCAAGAAATTGCTGAACTTGCTTTGTGGTGAAGTTTTCTTCGGAACTTCAATAGTTCTTGTGCAATGTGTGGCCCTGGATAGTATGTACCTTTGTTGAGGTGCATACCAAGAAATTCAATTTCTGTTTGTTCAATATTCATTTTCCTTTGAGAAAGCATAATACCATGCTTCCTCACAATTTCTGCAAACTGTTCAAGGAGTTGGCAGTGCGACTGCTCATCAGGGCTGTAGAGCAAAATATCATCAATGTAGATTGCAGCACTTGACGGGATTGGCTGGAAAATTCTGCACATGGCCTTTTGGAAGAGGGATGGTGCAACTTTCAAGCCAAAAGGAAGGACTTTCCACTGGAAGTGCTGGTTTGGGATACAGAACCCTGTTTTGGGTCTGTTATCAAGATGAATGCCCAATTGCCAAAATCCGGCTTTGAGGTCGAATTTAGAATAGATATGAGCCTTGGTTAGGCCAGCAAAGAGGGAATCTCTTGAGGGTAAAGGGAATTTATCATCCTGGAGAAAAAGATTGAGAGGTTGATAGTTGATTACCAATCTCATTTTTCCCCTGGTTTGCTCATCACGCTTATTGACATAAAAGGCTTCACAAGCCCATTGGGAGTTGGAGAGTTCAATAAGTCCTTGTTGGAGAAGTTCTGAGCATTCCCTTTGAGCCAAAACTAAATGCTCTGGGTTCATTCCCGTGTGGCTCGCCTTGGTTGGATTTATGTCTTCATTCTTTTTGAAAGGAAGGCGATCAAAGAACTTTGGATTTTCCCATAAGGGATGAGAACACTTTTGAGCGAACTCAGAGTGGGATTCTTAACATGATTCAAGCAACTTTTGCATGATTTGATCTAATAGACTCATGTGGGTGGAAAAGAGTCTCTGAATATTGACAAACTCAGAGAATTGGTCCTTATACCTAAGATCTTTTCCAGGGATGATGCGGAGTTGAGCAATCTGAGTCATAATGTCCCACCCAATTATTAGATCTTTATTGGGAAGACTAGATCCAAAGATTTTTGTAGTGATAGAATACTGAGGGAAAAACTGGACAGTGATAGGAGTAGTTCTAACATTTGTGGAGAAAGTATCTCCAGAAGTAGAGTTGAAGTATCGGACATGAGAAGTCCAATATTCTTCAGGTAGAACTTTGGTGTCCAGGAACAACTTGCTCCAGTGTCAATAAGGGCAATGACATTAATTGGTTTTGCAAACTTGGAAGTAAGGATTTTTACAGGAAAATGGGGACATTGGGTTTGGCTTGAGAATATGTCAGGGGCCTGTTCTGAAGATGTAAGAGATATATGAAAAATATCTTCAGATTTTGGGTCAGATTCAGTTTCACTGGAAGATTGGTAAGAAGGAATGACACAAAGAGTTTGTTCCGATGGTTCTTCTTCGGCGGAGAATAGGGATTCAATATCATCATTTTCAAGAGAAATCTCGTTTCATTCTCAATATGATGAATTAAACGATTCACCTTTTTTTCACCCGAGGACAATTTTTGGCAAAATGTCCTTTCGGTGCGATGAAACATCGTTTGATTTCTTGTGGCCTGTACGATCTTTCCTTTGCGTAGGTATCGCCATTTCTTTTTTCTTCGGAAGTGTTTGGGGCCATGTTTGTACTTCTTGATATTGAATTTCTTGAAGTGTTTCTTCTTCCGGGAGTACTTTCCACAATCGCCATCGCAATCGTGTTTGGAACATTTAATCTTCAGTTTCTGGCGAGAACAGGCTGCTTCAAGACCTTTGTCTTCCATGATGTAGGTGCGAACCATCTGATGCTTTAGGCAAAGCTCTTCTAGGCATAGATGGATTTCTTACTGTATTTCTCCCAGGGGAATGTCTTGTACCCTTTTTTGTTTTCCAAAAAAGGATCTTTCAACCATCTGGGACAATTCTTTAGGGATGGAAGTCAGGAAGACATGCTTTAGGTTTAGATCAGCTCAAACCTGATAAAAAAGCTTAAGCATTGCTCGATAATGCTTATCAAGATGTTTCTTTTGGAGAGAACAGCATTTCCTCTCAAAAAATTCTCTTCTTTTTTATTTCCACAAGGTCAGTGGGTTTTCCCACAAAGAAATGATATAAGATGGTGATGGCATGGCTAAAATCTGGTGACATCAGAAAGTGAATCTGATCTTGTTCTAACACTAATTTCCACCAGGCTTTGAGGCTTCCTATAAACCTTATGACAAAGTTGTAAAGGATATCATTCATATCATGGTTGGTAATGGATTGAGTGTTCAACCAAGTATGAAATTCTTCAAGTCTTTCTGGCCATTTGTGATAAGGGATATCATCAATGGTGAAAAACTGTTTTGATGCCATGGACACATGTTGCCCAAGATATTCGAATAATTTCTGGCTCGAGAATAATTTGATTCCATATCAATATCCGGAGCCGGAGGATCGGCCATAAATATGGATGAAGTGATTGGTGCAACAGAGGGGAATCAATAGCACGAATTGAAAAGGATGAAGATGATGCAAGGGATACCGAATCTGATTCGGAATCAAAGATATCAGGAAAAGTTTGTTCTGTCGAAAAAAGAGTCTGATCATTTTGAATGGCAGGATCAGGCTGTTGGTTCACAGGATCATAATCAGATTGGTTCTGAGTACCCAAATCCTTTAGAAAGGATTCTAGTGGGTTTGATAACATCATCTGATTTGGTCTTTCTCTGATAACAACAGAAGAAGTTGGCCTTTCCTTTTCTTTTCCTTTCTCCTTTTGTTTTCGAGTGAGATCTTTAAGACGATCTCTCATACTTGCCATATCTAGGTTCTTTTCCTCGTAAGGATCGTCCGGAATGGCAGCAAAGATAAACGTCTCGAGGTTGAGGAGGCACATACCCGCCTCACGAGGTGCCAATGGGTCGAAAGGTCTGAACCTTCCTTCTTCAAGGATTTGAATCTGTCTTTTAAGCTTTTCTATCTCTGGTTTTGGGCTCTCAAGGTGATGATACCCGAGGCGTTATCCTGATTCCAAGGCATCAAGCCTTTTCTGGAATTCAGAAAGCAATTTTTTGGTGGACTCATCATGCCTTTGAAGATCTTGTCCATATTTCCAATCTTGTAGTCAATGACTTTGAAGGCATTGTTTTGTGCCAGCAAAGTTTCTGATTGCCAATTTATGACGGCTTCAGCAGCAGTAGTCCTCTTCTGTCTTCCATGTTCATCCACATCAGTGGGGGTGGGTACTTTGGGAGTATGACGATACCTGCCTTGTGGATCAGTAAATTCTCCTGGGGCAAGGAATGTAAGTTTAGAACTTTCAC
This sequence comes from Eucalyptus erythrocorys, assembly GCA_014182555.1. Classification (NCBI taxonomy): domain Eukaryota; kingdom Viridiplantae; phylum Streptophyta; class Magnoliopsida; order Myrtales; family Myrtaceae; genus Eucalyptus; species Eucalyptus erythrocorys. Next base: position 37,829,234 of record CM024601.1, read on the forward strand.
GGATAAGAGGGGGAAAGTCCTTTTCCTAGAACATGGTAATGGAAGAGACATGTTGTATTTCTGCTGGGGTTTCAAGTGGGTAGGAGTGTTTCTTGGCCCACTTTAGGATTGGCTTATAAAATGGGGAGAGAGCTGGTTTCTTTTGAGGAGGAGATGGTGGAGGTGATGGTGGTGGAGAGTTTGAAGGTGGAACAGCATATTTTGGTGGTGGAGGAGGTGCGTAGGAAACTACGTACTGATACTTGTCACATTCACCAAGAGTATCAACAGATGGATCTCCGTTTAGATACTTTTGAAACAAAGGATCTCTTCGTTTCTTTCTCCGAGGTGGAGGTTTTTCGAATGGATCTACCTCGTTAGGGGATTTTGTGCATAAAGAGCACTGGCAAAAAGGATCCCAAAAGCAATGACCATATGCGTCTTTATAGTAATGGACTGACTATCCATCACTTTTGAAATGTCGGACAAGCTTTTTTGGTCTCGGCTCGAAATAGCTTCAGAACACATGGTTCGATCATAAAAGGGTTTGGAAGATAGATGGACTTTCTTCCTTTTCCTTGCCAAACTTGATGGAAACAGTTCCATCTTTCTTTCGGATAAATTCAGAATCCGAAGACTGAAATGGCTTGCTATTCTGGTGCAGCTTTTCATAATTTGTGATCCATATGTCTGGGAAGAGAGTAGCCAGCTTCTCGTTTGGAATCTGCCTGGGAACATGAATGCAAGAAGCTTGATCATTTTGCATGGAGATGAACAGGACATCTTCATTTCCATTGTTGAAGTTCAGATCAAGAGCATGGTTCTGCACTCGATAAACCATCTGATAATGAAGCGTTGCAGCAACAGAGTCGACAGTTTGAGGGGCTCCAGTGAGTTGAACCTGAACTTTCATAAAAGAAAGTAACTGTGGATCTGAAAAAGCAATATTAAAGTTGGGATATAAAGTGACAAACACTGTGCCAGCATTCAGAGTAGTTTGAACTATGTCAATACAAGCATGTTGGTACTCCAGGAAGCGAGTATCCAATAATGCTATCTTGGCAACAACAGGTAAACCTTTGCGGCCATGAAAGGTGAGAGCAAGACGAACAGCGCCATAATGAACATGAGTGTAACCCTGTTGGGTCCACTGTCTAGGGAACTCTAGAGGAATTTGAAGAGTAACAAAGTACTTTTTTTCAGTAGCAGGAATGGGGTGCTGGTCGAATTTGGAGGACTGGACGTACTCCTTTACTTGCTTTGGGGTTTGATGGATGAGTTGACGAATGGAGCGGATGGGTGAAAATGATGAGTTGGGTTTGGCAAAAGCGGAGTATGGGTTTATAAGAGGTAGTTGGGTTTCAGAGATTCTGATCTCATCGCTAAGAGAGACTTCATAGAGATAATCTATCTTATGGGCATTAGAGACACGGAATTCTGGAGGGGTGGATGATGAAGGAGCAAGAGAAGCAGGTGCTTCGAGAATTTGTGGTTCTGTGGACATGGTGTAAGAAAGATCTTCTCAGCACTGGATTGTCCTACCAAGCGCATGGAACGAATACTGTTACAAACAAAGTGTCTTCTTTGGATTATAAATTCCAACAATCTTAAGGTGATTAGCTCACTCACTGTTTGTTGTTCTTGTCAGATTATTGAGATGGCTGGAAATAACCAAGTGCCCTTCAATGTCCCGAATGTTTCAGGAGACATTCCTATGGTCAATTCGACCGTTGCTATGGGAGATGTTCAACCCTCTAGGTCTGAATTTGTAGCAGCCAATGGTATGGGCCTTTGGGCTAACACCAATTTTGGTGGTGCGGGTACAAGTCATACGACTGGTATGCCTGGGACTGTTTTTCAGAACAGTACAAGCCAAATGACTTTTGAGTCTGTTTCTGGAGGGATAGTTTATGGAACTTTGCCTACTGTGATGGCAACACCTCTAATTACATCTAATGAGAAACTGGAGAAATTCACTGGAGTGGGCTTTAAACAGTGGTAGCAGAATATGTTCTTTTATCTGACCATGCTCAATCTGACGAAATATTTATCGGAGGTGTGCCTGGTAATTAGTCCAAACGAGCAAGATGTTACCACGCTCGATGCATTGGAGGCTTGGAAGCATGGGGACTTCTTATGCCGAAATTATATCCTTAACTGTTTAGTGAATTCTCTTTATAATGTTTATTGTAATATTGAATCAACTAAACAGTTATGGGAGTCTTTAGAGAAAAAAATACAAAACTGAGGATGCTGGCACCAAGAAATTTGTGGTTGCCAAATTCTTGGACTACAAGATGGTGGATTCTAAATTTGTCATGAGTCAGGTTCAAGAATTGCAATTAATCCTGAGTGACATCTCGGCTGAGATAATGATACTTAGTGAATTATTCCAAGTGGCGGCTATGATTGAGAAACTACCTCCGGGCTGGTCGACTTCAAAATTACTTGAAGCATAAATGGAAGGAGATGAGCCTTGAAGATCTCATTCGCGCCTCGAATCGAGGAGGACAATAGAAGAAGTGCGAACCCTTCTCTCGAGCCAAAGGCCAACGTTGTGGAATCTTCCAAATCCAAGCAAGATAGAAAAATGAAGATGTCTTTTCAAGGAAAAGGCAAGCAAAAGGAACAGTTCCAGAAATTCCAAGGGACGTGTTTTATATGCAACAAGCCTAGCCATCGTGCTAAGGATTGCAAGAAGCGCCCGAAAAAAGGCAAGAACAAAGGTGCAGCCTAGCAACTGAATTTGACAAAGCATGACAATATTGAGAGATTGTCTATTGTGGTAATGTCCGAAGCATCTCTGGTGTCGAATACTAATGGCTGGTTTATTCCCGTGCATTTATTTGCTTGCACATTGATTATATCACGTGTTTAATTTGCATATTTAATTATGTTTAATTGAACGTGTTTACTTTTATTGCAATTAGGATCTTGGTAGCTATTGAGTGTTACTTTAATGATTGTGCACCCACATGATCACCTCATATATTAATGAATGGGTATAAAATCAATCCAAACTGCCTGATAGAAATCATTTCTTTTAAAATGAACAAGATTAGGTACCGAAAAGGCACTAATTGATTAATTAGTAATCAAGTCCCCGACCCTAGATTCTCTAGTTACGTAGGAAGTGAGGTATATTCCCATGCCTCGCTTGGTTTCTAGCTAACCCAATAGGATAGTGGCGACTCCTTTTGTGCAAATTCCTAAAAAACATCTTAATGTCATGTGGGGTATGGGCTTGGGAGAGTCCATGCCCAATCATGGGCCTTAGGCCCATCCTTTAGGCAACACCCCTAAACATATTCCCTCCTCGAGGGGTAGGTCGCCACAAGGGACAAATGGTTTCCTTTAAACAATTAAAGCTATAAATGTACATGGAGAAATTCCTCATTTTGATGGGAGAACGATAACAATTTGAACAATATCGAATCAACGCAGTGGAATAAAATAATCTCCCTCTTGTGTAAACCTAACAGGAATCGGTATAGTATAATAAAATAAATACCAAGCACGCGAACACAAGACGATTTTTTACGTGGAAAACCTCCTTGATGTGAGGAGATCAAAACCACGGACCGGAGTCCACCCAAAATTCTTCACTATCAACAAAATTGTTCTTCTCTAGCAAATACTAGAGGTACATAGCAGCAAAGACCTCAAGAACATAATTCTTGGCAATACACATAAACTTCACAAGAGATCAAGGATAAATCGACCAAAAACGTAGGTTTTGATCAATCCACGAAAACCTGATGTAGGTAGCTTCAAACGAAAATCAAACCGTTCAGATTTGAGAAGATTGCGGCACGAAGATGCTGATAAAATTTCAGCTCAATCGGACCACGAATCGACCTCCGACGCCAGCTTGATGTAAATCAGATATTGCCTCAACTCCCGCATTTTCTGCTTTCTCTTTTTCTTGTGTTACTATTTCCTTTTGCGGCTATCACTTTATATAGATAATGAGAAACCCTATTTCCTCATATAACTTATTATATGGGCTCAAGCCCTTTTTGGGCTTGCAACTCATTGGGTCTCCTCCACATAGGAGTGAACCCAGTTAACAAATCTCCCCCTCACGACAATGTGGAGGGATTCACCATCCCTGCTATCAATCGGCAATGTTCAAGCTTCTCTCTTGGTAGAGTTTTCGTCATCATATCAGAGCCATTATGATCTGTATGAATTTTCTCAAGTTCCAATAACTTTTTCATCTAAAACATCCCTAATCCAATGATATCTAACATCAGTATGTTTCGATCTAGAATGAAAAGATGAATTCTTACCAAGATGAATTGCGCTTTGATTATCACAAAATAGCACATACCGCTTTTGCTTGAACCCAAGTTCTTCTAAGAACTTCTTCATCCATAGCATCTCTTTACTAGCTTCAGTCGCTGCAATAAATTCAGCTTCGGTTGTAGAAAGTGCAACACACTTCTGCAATCTTGACTTCCAAGACACAGCTCCACCTGCAAAAGAAATCAAATAACCAGAAGTAGATTTACGAGTATCAATATCTCCCGCCAAGTCGAATCTATGTATCCAACTAACTCAAGTTTCCCGGTCCCAAAACGAGTTTCAAATTTGAAGTTCCCAGAAGATATCTCATAATCCACTTAACTGCATTCCAAGGTTTCTACCTGGATTTGACAAATAGCGACTAACAACGCCAACTGCGTGCGCTAAGTTTGGGCGTGTACATACCATTGCATACATTAAGCTTCCTACAGCTGATGCATATGAAACACTTTCCATATCTTTCTTTTCTTTATCAGTCATAGGACTTTGCTTCATATTTAACTTAAAGTGGGCTGTTCATGTAAAATTTTTGAATGATCTTCTCGATATATTTCTCTTGCGACAAAAACAACTTCTTAGCATCTCTGTCCCGAGTAATTCTAATGCCAAGAATCTGCTTCATCGAGCCCAAGTCTTTCATGGCAAAAGACTTGCTCAACTGTTTCTTCAATAACTTAATTCTTGAAGCATTCCTGCCAATAATCAACATATCATCAACATAAAGTAAGAGAATAATAAAGTCATCATCAGAAAATTTTTGGACAAACACACGCTTATCCGAGAAAGTCTTCTTATAGCCTTGTTCTGTCATAACTGATGCAAACTTTTTATACCACCGTCTCTGCTTGTTTTAGGCCATAAAGACTTTTCTTCAATTTGCATACATAATCCTCTTTCTCTTTTACTTTAAAACCCTCAGGTTGTTCCATGTATATCTCTTCCTCCAAGTCACCATGTAGGAAGGCTGTTTTGACATCCATTTGCTCAATCTCCAAATCTAGGGAAGCTGCCAAGCCTAGTACCACACGGATAAAAGACATTTTCACTACCGGAGAAAATATATCATCAAAATCAATACCATTTCTCTGACCGAATCCCTTAACAACCAATCTAGCTTTGTACCGTGGTTGTGAAGAATGTTCATCTTGCTTCAACCTATATACCCACTTGTTCTTCAAAGCTCTTTTACCTTTAGGTAATCGCACCAACTCAAAAGTATGATTATCATAAAGTGAATGCATCTCATCTCGCATAGCATCAAACCAGTTGCTTTTGTACTCATCTTCGTTGCTTCGCATAGCACTCGGTTCACCCGCATCGATCAATAATACATACTCATCTTCAGAATACCTGGTGGAAGGTCGTCGGTCTCTAACGGATCTCCGGACTGGAACATCCAGTGGAACATCTAATTGAGCCTTTGATTTAGGAATATTGTTATCCGTTTCAACATGTTCAGGAACATTGCATTATTTGGAACATTGACTTCCTGCTGCTCTTCATCAACCTGTGTAGGAATATTTGTAAGAGGAACCGGATCCAAATCAACCAAATTATCACTAACCTGTGGTGCTGAAGTCATCTCTGTTTTCTCAATATCCTCTATTGTTTGATCTTCCATAAACACGTCTCTACTTCTTACAATTTTCTTTTCAGCCGGATCATAAAATTTGTAGCCAAGCATATCCTGTCCATAACCAATGAATATGCACCGTCGTGTTTTCACATCAAGTTTAGACCTCTCATCTTTGGGAATATGCACAAATGCTTTGCACCCAAAGACATGCAAATAATCATAAGAAACATCTTTGCCTGTCCAAACTCGTTAGGAACATCAAACTCTAAAGGAACGCATGGAGTAAGATTTAATACATGCACAACTGTACTTAAAGCCTCACCCCAAAAGAATCTAGATAGCTTTGGCTGTGAAAGTAAGCATCTTACCCTTTCAACCAGTGTTCTGTTCGTTCTCTCAGCTAAGCCATTTAACAGAGGACTCTTGGGAGGTGTCTTTTGATGTCGAAAACCTTGTTGTCTGCAATATTCATCAAAAGGTCCACTATACTCTCCCCCATTATCAATTCGGATGCATTTCAATTTCTTTCCAGTCTGTCTCTCAACTGAAGCCTGAAATTGCCTAAAAGCATCTAACACTTGATCTTTAGTTTTCAAGGTATGAATCCAAATTTTCCTTGAAAAATCATCTATGAAGGTAACAAAATAAAGAGATCCACCAAGTGATTTTATTTTCATAGGACCGCAAACATCAGAATGCACTAAATCCAGTATACCTGACTTTCTTGAAGGAGGGGAGCTTTTAAATGCAACTCTATTTTGTTTTCCTGCTAAACAATGAACACACTTCTTTAGCGTCGAACTTTTCAATCCTGAAAGGAGTTTCTTCTTGGCCAATATTGACAAACCCTTCTCACTTATGTGACTGAGCCTCTTATGCCACAACTCACTGCATCTTCGCTGTCTCACGCATTAATTTTGTCTCGTGGACAACTTTGCCTACATAATGTACAACAAAGAATATTTTTCACCTCTAGCCACAACAAGAGAACCTTTGGTGAGTTTCCATCGATCATTACTAAAGATGTTGCAATACCCCTCATCATCCAACTTGCCTATAGAAATCAAATTCAAGCGGATATTTGGTATATGTTTAACATTATTCAATACTAACCTTGTGCCATTGCTGGTTTCTAGGCACACATCACTGATGCCTACAGCTTGAGCTAGCCCATTGTTTCCCATCTTCATAGATCCGAAGTCACCTGATCTGCATGATGTAAAGAAATTCCTACGAGACGTAGCATGAATGGATGCACCACTATCAATTACCCAACTGGTCTCATGAGATACAAAATTCACCACATCAGCATAAAAAATAATGAGAAAGTCTTCTTTAAGTGCAGCAACACGATTGTCATCACTTTGTCATTATCGGTTTTTCTTCTCTTTACCTTTCTCCTTTTGTTTCTCCCTTTTTAACCGGCGACAAAATCTCTGAATATGTCCCTTCTGATGACAATAATGGCACTCAACATTAGCAAATTTATTATACTTACCTATGCTTTTATCTCGACTTTTATCTCTATTTCTCGGACCTCGAGACTCACTTCTTCCCCTTTTCTCAACAACCAAGGCATCAGAATGTGAAGAGGACGATCCTTGTGTCTTCCTTCTCATCTCTTCATTCAAAATACTACTCTTGGCCAAATCCATGGTAATTGTACCATCCGGGGCAGAGTTAGACAAAGATGTTCGGAACGTCTCCCATGAGTCCGGCAAGATACCAAGCAGCCATAGTGCTTGTATCTCATCATCAAACTTGATTCCCATCGCAGCCAACTGATTTATAATTCCTTGAAAAGAATTTAAATGATCAGTCAAACGAGTACCATCTTGATATTTCAGAGCCATAATTTGTTTTATCAAAAATAACTTATTATTCTCAGTCTTTCGAGCATATAACTATTCGAGCTTATCCCATAAACTGCGTGCATGTGTTTCCTCAATAATATGGTTCAAAACATTATCATCCACCCACTGCTTAATATAACCACACACTTGACGATGAAATATAGACCATTCAGCATCAGTTTTATTCTTTGGGTTCTCCTCGGCAAATACGGGCAAATAAAAATCTTTCACATATAAAAGGTCTTCCATCTTCCCTTTCCAAATATGATAATTCGAACCATTCAGTGTAACCATTCTACTCATATTCGTTTCCATTGTTTAACACAAGGCAGAAAAATCAAGCAATAACCAAATGCTCTGATACCACTCTGATGTGAGAACGATAACAATTCGAACAATATCGAATCAACGCAGCGGAATAAAATAATCTCCCTCTTGTGTAAACCTAACAAGAATCGATATAGTAGAATAAAATAAATACCAAGCATGCGAACACAAGACGATTTTTTACGTGGAAAACCTCCTTGATGTGAGGAGATCAAAACCACGGGACCGGAGTCCACCCAAAATTCTTCACTATCAACAAAATTGTTCTTCTCTAGCAAATACTAGAGGTACATAGTAGCAAAGACATCAAGAACATAATTCTTGGCAATACACATAAACTTCACAAGAGATCAAGGATAAATCTGACCAAAAACGCAGGTTTTGATCAATCCACGAAAAACTTGACGTAGGCAGCTTCAAACAAAAATCAAACCGTTCAGATTTGAGAAGATTACGGCACGAACATGCTAACAAAATTTCAGCTCAATCGGACCACGAATCGACCTCCGACGCCAGCTTGATGTAAATCAGATATTGCCTCAACTCCCAGATTTTCTGCTTTCTCTTTTTCTCGTGTTACTATTTCATTTTGCGGCTATCACTTTATATAGATAATGAGAAACCCTATTTCCTCATATAACTTATTATATGGGCTCAAGCCCTTTTTGGGCTTGCAACTCATTGGGTCTCCTTCACATAGGAGTGAACTCAGCTAACACATTTCACGAGTCAATTGTAGAAATGAAGTTCATTTCACGATCTCTGTCATAGGATGAACACCCATACAAAAGCAGAACAAAAGGCAAGAACAGAGTTTTTTTTCACCTGGAAATTTTCTTAATTCCTCAAGATGGATCACATATATGGTCATTAGGTAACACTATTCAAGAGCGCACTAATCGCGTGAGGAATATGTAATGGAGAAACTACAAAGAGGTAACATAAACCAACTGCAGATCTAACCAGTGAGCTCTGTTGAGAAAAACCAACAATCAATTAAAACCGGTACCTTAACCATACGATAACAGCAACCAATCAAAGAATAAGAGCAAGAACATGTTTACATGGAGACCTACTAGAAAATGAAGCAAGAAGAAAGGACGTGAAAGCAAGCCTCCAGGATGAAACGAAGCGTTTCAACGTTGAGAAACATGTTGGTTTTTTTTCTTTGGCTGCTGTTGGACTCCAATGCGTCTCCAAATGTCGTTGAAAGGAGGAGATGGTCCATCAACTCGATCAAATAAAGGGCATTAAAGTAATCGACTTTTTAAATTTGAGACACTCAAATGAGCGTCGTATAAAAGTTACTATACTCCCAATGTACTTATCCTAAAAATGCTTATACATATGTTGTTGAATGAATGATTATTTACATATTTGAGAAAATTATCAATTAGTCTTAAACCTATTTTACATATATCAATTCAGTTTTAACTTTCTAATTATGTCAATATAGTCCTACACAATTGTGTGAAATTTAAATATAGTATTTCCTATCATTTTCCATTGCAAATTGCGACGTGGAAATTAATAAATTGCCCACATTAGCATGCTGACGTTGACAATGACTAGATGCGCATCAGCGATTTTCAAAGTCTATTAACAGGAAAGACTACATCGAAATATAACTCAAAGTTTAGGACTACATTAAGAAAGTTAAAAAGTAGGGCTGATTAAGTGAAATAATTGGTTATTGAGGGAGAATTACCAAAAAATGTCCTAAACCTATTGTAATTGTGTCAATTCAGTCATAAACTTTTTTTTGGCTAACTTAATCCTAAATCTTTTATAATTATGTCAATTTAGTCCATTCAGCCAATGGCTAGCTGACGTTGACGTGGAGGTCGGCCGTTCGACAAATGCTGACGTAGCAATTTTTAATTTTTTTTTGAATTTTTGAATTCTTTTTTTCTTTTTTTTCCCCACCTTGTCCTTCCCCTAGCTGGCTGGAAGTGAGGGCCAGCGAGGTTAGCCTTGCCGGCCAAAGGCGAGGCTTGCCCCTGTCGGCCACTGGCGAGGCTCGGCCTCGCCCAACCTTAGTGAGGGGCAAGCTCGCTAACACCGGTGAGGCCGAGTCTCGCCAAATCCAGCGGGGCCTCACCTAGCCAAGGCGAGGGTCGACCTCGCCAGGTGGCCGGCGAGGCTCCTCGCCTAGGATCGGCGAGGCTCCACCTCGACATGGATGGGTGAGGCCGAGCCTCACTAGATCTGGCGACGGCAACCTCACCAGCCACTGGCGAGGGTCGACCTTGCTAGTAGCCAACAAGGCTCCTTGCCCAAGGACAGCGAGGCTCGACCTCACCATGGTTGGGCAAGGCCGAGCCTTGCCAGATGTGGCAACGACAGCCTCGCTGACCCTCACCTCTGGCCGGCCACCGGGGGGAAAAAAAAAAAAAAAGAATTCAAAAATTAAAAATATTTAAAAATTCGAAAAATATTAAAAAATATTTTTTAAAATTGCCACATCAGCGTTTATCGGTCGATCGTCCCTAGCTAGCGTCCACATCAGCGCCGGCCGGCCAATTTTGACCGGATGGACTACATTGACACAATTATAAAAGGTTTAGGATTAAATTGGTTCAAAAAAAAGTTTAAGACTGAATTGGCACAATTGCAATAAGTTTAGAACTTTTTTTTGGTAACTCTCCCAATTTTAATTAGTATTGAATGAGGTCATATAGTCCTTGTTTGACCCTACGTAAGGAGATATTGTGTCATTGCAAACATTTTCTATAGAGTTCTCACTACTTCTGCTTGTCAGGCACAAATTTTATCGATAAACCAAATTGATTTGCTATCGCACGACAGAAAATAGGAGGTTTATGGAGCTATGATGAGTAATTTTCAAAGCTCCTCAGAGTCTAGACACAAGTTTAAATAGGTCTTCAACCCAATTTGATACCTTTATTGTTTATATAGGACGAGTTCAACCGAAGTTGACTGCATTCGATGGTAGAGATTTCACAAATATCACGCCAATCAAGCTCATGCCAATAAGGGTTAGGCCATGCATGACTGTATCTCCATGGAGCCAAAATACTTATGCCAGCTTCAAGTTTTTTAGGAAATATCCGGGATATGGGCAGAGAGTGCATTTTATATCTTTAAGGCTTCTCATTTACCCTCCCGACGCAGCATTCAACCATATTCAACAGATTTTGGAATGTCGCGGCGATGCGGGAGCACGTATAACCCATGAAATCTTTCACGTGCTCCGATGTGGCGGTCGTTCTCTTCCCTCTTTCATGTACCCGCGATCAGAAACTTGTTCTCCTGTCCATCACTCACTTTGCTTGTTGCATGCAGCTTGTGATCAAAGTCATCGGGGCAATACGAGCATGCCACTGCAAAGGAACCAAACATGCCATTCCGACAGCAAGCGTTTGGGCTCATTCGACCAGTAATCTCCTCGCTTTTCCTTGCTTCCGGTGAGTTGGTCCGTCTATTTTGCAGCGTCTTGGGATCCTCCGAGACATTTCTTCTTGGTCAGCAATCTCATCCCGTGCGAAAAACTTTGTCATGTCATATCTTCGCCAAACTTTGATTTGAGGGAGCTTATAGTCAAAAGAAAGCTCCTCTAAAATTGTACCATGGACGCAAAGCCAAAGTGTCGCAACTCGCAAGCTTGGGAAAGAGGTAATTGCTTGGGATTTTGACTGAATGTAAGCTCCTCGGACTAGTTAAATTCTAGTTGGTTCACGCCAAAACGAGGGGATTCTCGAGAAATTCTTTAATTATTGTCCAACTGAAACAATTTCCATTAAAAATGTCATCTCATCCTCAAATCTTGTCTCCACATTCTATTATGAGAGATACATATACTTTCTTTCTCAATTTTATTATTATTGTGGATCTTTTCCGGTTCAGATAAAGTCATTCACATAATAACCTGGCGTAAGAAATTGTATATGTCAAGAAAATCAGCCTGAAGCATTTTTGCATAGTAGTATTCAATAGATAAAGTAAGATTGGGATATTAAATACTCGTCATCTTCTTATAATTGAATAAGATGGTCAAATTGGAGATTAATTAACTTTGTCTTGTGCTTGCTTTTCTTCATCTTCGCGCAAGGAATACAAATTTCATTTTCCAACAAAAGGAGCAAGGCAAGAATAAAGAGAAAAAAGGAAGAAACCAAAGGGAAATGCACTCGGGAGGGCATTGGCTACGATAAAACTCGGGATTGTTTATGTCTGGCATCAATATTAAAATAATGCGAGGGAGAGAATCCGGATTTCATTTTCCAACAAAAGGAGCAAGGCAAGAATAAAGAGAAAAAAGAAAGAAACCAAAGGGAAATGCGCTCGGGAGGGCATTGGCTACGATAAAACTTCTCGGGATTGTTTATTTCCGGCATCAATATTAAAATAATGCGGGGGTTAAAACTGGGCGGGGGGGGCATCAATATTAAAATAATGCGGGGGAGAGAATCCGGATTTCATTTTCCAACTTAAGGAGCAAGACAAGAATAAAGAGAAAAAGGAAGAAACCAAAGGAAAATGCACTCGGAGTGCATTGGCTACGATAAAACTTCTCAGAATTACTTATTTCTAGCATCAATATTAAAATAATGTTTGGGGGAGGGGGATTTTTTTTTGACCCAGAGAACCCCGCACAACCGATAGCTGGAGAGTAGATCCCGGGGTGACGCTAGTAGAGGACCCACCACTCGACGCCACACTTAAGAATCCCTGGCCGATCGTGAGGGGATTTGAACTCCTCCCCTTGCGTTAGGGGAGAGAGCCCAAACCATCGCGACCATCGCAGCGGTGGTTGCGGGGGATTGTTTATTTTTGGCATCAATATTAAAATAATGTGGGGAGAGAATCCGGATTTCATTTTCCAACAAAAGGAGCAAGGCAAGAATAAAGAGAAAAAAGGAAGAAACCAAAGGGAAATGCACTCGGGAGTGCATTGGCTACGATAAAACTTCTCAGATTATTTATTTCTAGCATCAATATTAAAATAATGTGGGCGGGGGGTTTAAAACGGGGGGGAGATTGTTTATTTTTGGCATCAATATTAAAATAATGCGGGGGAGAGAACCGGATTTCATTTTCCAACTTAAGGAGCAAGGCAAGAATAAAGAGAAAAAGGAAGAAACCAAAGGGAAATGCACTCGGGAGTGCATTGGCTACGATAAAACTTCTCAGGATCATTTATTTCTAGCATCAATATTAAAATAATGTTAGGGGGATTTTTTTTTTTGACCCGAGAGAATCCCGCACAACCGATAGCCGGAGAGTAGACCCCGGGGTGACACTAGTAGAGGACCCACCACTTCGACGCCACACTTAAGAATCCCTAGCAACCGTGAGGAGATTTGAACTCCTCCCCTTGCGTTAGGGGGAGAGAGCCCAAACTATCACGACCACCGCAGGCGATGGTTTGGGGGGATTGTTTATTTCTGGCATCAATATTAAAATAATGTGGGGAGAGAATCCGGATTTCATTTTCCAACAAAAGGAGCAAGGCAAGAATAAAAAGAGAAAAGGACAAAAAAAAAAAAATGCACTCATAAGTGGGGAAAAGTGTCAAAAAAATTCTAAACCTTTTATATTTGTGTCAATTTAGTTCTAAACCTTTTAACGGTGCCAATTTAGTTATAAACATTTTAATTTGGTGCTAATTTAGCCATAAACCTTTTAATGATGTTAATTTAGTCATAAACCTCTTGAACTAGTACTAATTAAATCATAAACCTTTTAGCTTAGTGCCAATTTTATCATTTCGGCTAATTTTAGCCAAATTTTGCTAACATGGATACTTGGTCAACTAATGTGGATAGTTTTTAATAATATTTTAATAAAATTTCAATTTTTTTATTATTATTATGATTTTTTAAATTTTTTTCTGATTTTTTTGTTTTTTTTCCTTTCTTTCCTTTTTTTTTTTTTTTTTTTTTCTCTCCCTCCCTCTCTTCTTCCTCTTGGTAGAGGCTAGCTAGCAAGTGACAACCGACCACCGTCCTTGGCCAAGCAAGTTGGCTTCGCCCGGCCAAGGCGAGGTCAAGCCCTAGCGAAGGTCAACCCATGCTTGGGCGAAGGCAACCTCGTTGAGAGCTCCCTTGCCAAATCGACGAGGCCGACCCTCGCCCGGGCTAGGGTAGCCTCATTGGATCTGGCCTAGGCGAGGTAGACTCGTGCTTAGGTAAGGGCAGCCACGGCGAGGGCTCACCCGGTTAGGTGGCGCCCTCTCCTTGGCGGCGCCCGATGAGGCCGCCCAAACCTAGGCAAGAGGAGCCTTGCTAAAGTTGCCCTTGCCCAAGCATTGGTTGGCCTTGCCTAGGATCTCGGCCGGCCCTTCCCGAGGCTACATCTCGCCTTGGCCAATGGTGGTTGTTGCCTATTACCGGCCGCCACCAAGAGGAAGAAGAGAAGGAGGAAAGAGAAAAAAGAAAGGAAAAAAAAAAAAAGGAAAAAAAAATGATGAAAGAAAAAGAAAGAAAGAAAGAAATCATAAAATTTATTAAAAAAATCAAATAAAAAATCAAAAATCAAAATATTATTAAAATATTATTAAAAATTATCTACATCGCGGGCCGGTGTCCACGTCAACAAAATCCGGCTAAAATAAGCCAGAATGACTAAATTGGCACCAAATTAAAAGGTTTATGACTAAATTAACACTAGTTCGAAAGGGTTAGAACTAAATTTGCACCATAAAAATGGTTTAGGATTGAATTAACACAAATGCAAAAGGTTTATGATATTTTTGACACTTTTCCCCTAAGATTTGCATTGGGTACGGTAAAACTTCTCAAGATTGTTTATTTCTGACACCAAGATAAAAATAATGTCGAAGAGAGAATTGTGTAAATTTCATATAATACTATATTATGATGTAGAGTGCGTGGTACTGTTTTAAAGCATTATGAAATGGCTATGTTAGATAATAAGATCTCAATTACAATCAATCTGAAATTTGGGGAGATATTTGCATAATTCCAAGAGATATGAAGAATCGAGGGAATTATGGAAAATCTCCCATATATATAACATCCCTCAAACTCCAAGTGACACAAAAGCAGTCATTTGTGGATTAAAGAAAAGATTGAAAAAAACACTCAGGTGGATGTGCCTTTATGAAGACCGATCAATGTTAGAGAACAAGTCCTGCAGGCTATGTTGTCATTGGTTTGCTAAAGAGAGAACTGGCAAACTTGTGTAGGCTAAGCACGGTTGTAATTGAGGCTATGCAACTGTAGAATAGGCTAAAGTGGCTAGTGTCTTTGCAAGAGGCTGACATGGTTGCGTGGTATACTACAAAGAGAATTGTGTAATTTATATGCATTATAATATATAGTGATGAATAGTGTATGAGCCTATTTATGAAAAAGTGTTAGAAAAATCTTAAACCTATTGCATTGGTGCCATTATATTCTTAAACCTTTTAATTATGTCAATTTAATTATAAACTTTTTGATCTAAAGCTAATTAAGTTTTTTTTTTTTTTGCTAATTTTAGTCGAATATTGCTAATGTGGACTTTGTTGTCCTACGTGGTATGATTGGTGCCGACATGAACATTTTTAATAATATTTTGAAAATTTTGGACTATTTTAATTATTTTCTTTTTTTTCCTTTTTTTTCTTGCTCTCTTTTTTTCCTCCTCTCTCCTTTGATGGCTGGTGATGCCGCCGAGGCCGACCAAGCATGTGCAAGGGCCGGCCTCCCCAAATCCGGCGAGGCTACCCTCGTCTTGGTTTAAAAAAAAAAGAAAAAGAAAGAAAAATTTTAAAAATTATTTTAAAATGTTTACGTCAATGCCGGCCATGCCATATATTACATCAACGCCAGTCGTGTCATATAAGATGACCGCTGTCCATGTTAGTAATATCCAACTAAAATTAACAGAAAAGACTGAATTGACGTTAGGTAAAAAAATTTAGGACTAAATTGATGCAATTAAAAGAATTATGATTAAATTAGCCCTAAACCTTAGGACTTTTCTCACATTTTTTCCGTCTATTTATAGGTTTTATGAGATGACCATATAAAATAATAAAATATCACAATAATCATAATCAATCATGAAATGCGCAACCAAGAGATATAGGTATGATTAAGAGAGATATGGAGAATTGAGGGACATATGCAAAATTTCCTAGATATACATCCCTGACAAAGAGAACTCTAGGAATCAGAACGTTTTCCTATGCCATTACCTAACGAAATTGTATTGGGTATGTCTCCTTATTGGGGTCTGTTTGTTACTCTTGGAATTTCGAGAATTCCAAAAATAAATATGCCCACAATAACAAATTTATATATAACCTAATTTAATATATCATTCGTTATTATATAACACAATTTACAACTTAAGATATATCCAACCATTAAAAAAAAAAAAAAATGTGTTGTGTGAATTCAACTTACATTTTGTCTTTCGTGTGGCTTATTGTCCTCGTTCTTCCTTAATACACAAACTTTTCAAACCATTCTTAATATACAACTAACGCTAGTTAATTTATTTATTTTAAAAAAAAAAATTCTATGAGAATGGGTTTTCCAATTGTCGTAGCAAATATAATCTATTTAGGAGAAAAAGAAGACCAAAAGAGAGCCGCCTGACAATAGTTCATATTCGATCTCACGATTGATGATGATCGTTCGATCAGCAGGTGACAGTTGATGGTCATCGTCGGCCATCCGACGGCTCATACAGCCGTCCGCAACTTTGCCGCATGTGAGACGAGCCCTCTTTAGTTTTCAATTATTAAACTCAGAAATAAACTAGACCATGTACCATATGACCGTCACCAGGACTTGCCGCTCCAGCTTGTTCCCATGACCTTTTAAAATCTCTACATGTCCCACACATTTTTCACGGTTGCACTACACTTCTCGAATCCTTTCAATTCTCTCTCTAGCCATTGAAATCCCTGCAAGAAATTCACGTTGATTCTACAATTTAACTCGGCATGGACAACAATCGAGGAGGTCGTCAAGCAACCGCTGAGGAACATGGGATCGAGCCCATGAGGCGGGATTCATTGGCTTCGATGTCAGAATATATGAAGGCAGCGCCGATATGGAATAATGAATCGGCAGGCGAAAGCGGCTGTAGCATCTTCAGAGTTCCTCAGGCACTTGCCGGAGGAAATGCCCAGGCGTCTTGGCCTCGCATCGTCTCTATTGGCCCCGCATCGTCTCTATTGGCCCATACCACCATGGGGAACCGGAGTTGCAGATGCTTGAGGAGCACAAGCGGAGATACCTCCACACCATGCTGGAACAAACTCAACCGCACGGTGTCGGCCACGAGGACCTCATCAATACAGTGGTACTGAAAGTGGAAATGATCCGGCAGTGCTATTCGGAGAGCACCGAGTGTTTCAGTGGACCTGATCTTGTGAAAATGATGGTTGTTGATGGATGCTTCATTATTCAGTTCCTCCGTCAATCGGCAAGGATCATACGGATGGATCCCCCATTAAATAATTTATACGTGTTAAATGCTGTTGCACGGGACATTCTTCGGCTTGAGAATTACTTTGTTTTGGAGGACTTGTTTGAAAAGACGAATGTGCAAAAAGGTACGTTGGGCCTGTTGTCCTTGGCCGATCTTGCTTTCAAATTCTTCAAACGTTTTGATGTGGGACCCGGCGATGACTTGGAAAGACAGAACGATCTGAAAGGAGTGCATTTACTCGATTCATTTCGTCTGAGTTTAACACGTCTGGGTCAACAAGACAGTTTAATACCTCCGGATCAACAAGACAGTCCAGGAGAGGAGAGCTCATATGGTGGTCTGATTAGATCTGCCTCCGAGCTCCGTCGCGTGGGAATTGGATTCAGGCTTCGGCAAGCCAGCACCTTTCCTGGAGATCAAATTTGACAGTAGAAGCAGAACCATCGAAATTCCAGAAATAGCAATAGCTGATGATCTCTATTGCATCCTCCCCAATATGGTTGCTTTTGAACAGTGCCGTGGCCAAAAGAACGGGCACACAACTGCCTATGCCGCATTCATGGGATGCCTTATTCACACGGCTGATGACGTACAGCTTTTACGTGGCCGTAATGTCATCTCAAATCATGGTAGAAGCAACGAGGAAGTTGCACACTTCTTCGGCGAAGTCTGCAAGAACGCTAGTGTGAAAGTCAACGGGAGCTATCTAGCGTCACATTTTTCAATTCTAAACAAGTCTTTCAAGTATGAACAAGCTTATCTTTGCTGGGCACAACTCCTAAATGCTTTTCGTGATAACCCATGGTCAGCTCTTTCGGGCCTAGCTGTTCTAGTGACACTTGTAGGCATCATTCAAACAGTGTATGCTGTGTTGCGATACCATTGTCCCAAGTAGCAGGAAGCATATAGAAGCTGGATTTCATTCCATGTATACAGACTCCGTTTTCAGTGAATATTTTACATTGTTGATACTTTCACAGATCAATCTTGAGTGTGGATTAACAGTAGGGATGTCAACAGTTCGATTCGATTCGATTTTTTTTTTTTTAAATGGAATCGAACCGAACCATTAAAAGAAACTTCTGAACCGAACCAAATGAGACCCGAACTGAATACAAACCGAATCGAAATTGGGTTCGGTTTGGTTTTTTGGTTTTTGGTTTTCAGCTTTTGGTTTTTTTGTTTTTCTTTTCGGTTCTTTTCTTTCATTTTTTGGCTGGATTTTTGGCTGGATGAAGCGGATAAAAAGTTGGGACGCTCGGAAACGGCGAGGACAACAGCCATGGATGGCGTGCGGATGTGGGACATCGTGATTAAGTCAAACCACTTAAACAATGTGTAAAAGCCCAACAAAAAGCTCAGCATCTCAACATCTCTCTCTCATTTTTCAAATTTTATCATCGTTTTTCGATGACTCTCCGCAACTTTGGGTGCTGTCTTTGCCTTCGCCAGAGACCCATTTTCTTGGTTTTTTCTTATCTTTCTTCTGCCACCCAAAGTCCAAGGCCCATCTGCTTGGCTTTTCGATCTCGCTGAGACTCGACTGCTTCTCGTCGAAAGACCACTTCTCTCCTCTCCTCCGCGACCGCCCTCCATTGCCCATCAGCTTTTGGTTTTTTCTATTTTTCTTTTCGGTTTGTTTTCAGCCTAAACCGAATGAGGCCAAGACGGATCTGGTTCGGGCATTATGTCGAACATCTAGTGGTTGTCGACCGAGTGGGGGCGTCCAAAAGACATCCGAGACAAAAACTCAAGCCAAAATCAACATACAGCAAACAAAAAATGCTCAAGGTCGACTCAGAAACGATTCCTTCACATTAAACACGAGCATAAACGAGGAACAAGGAGTCCCCCCTTGGTTGAAGTGAGACAAGGCAAAACAGAGCGTCAAACGGGGAAGTGGTCCAGAGGAGACAAGAGTTGGGAGAGAAAATCAAACCATTAAAATTCGGTTTTATTATCCGTTCGTGGTTCAGTTTGGTTCGATTAACCAATAAAAACCAAACCAATAAAAAAATATTGATTTTTAATGAGAACCAAATCGAACCGAAAAAAGCCGAATTTTTTGGTTCGGTTCGGTTCCTGACACCCCTAATTAATAGTTACCATCACTATAGTGGTGATCACTAGGGGAGAGCACAAACTGGTGATCCCATTTCGCCCGGGAATCCAGAACTTACTCCGCCCTAGGCCTAGCCACTACCGACTTCCATGGAACTAAGGACCGAATCGGCCGATTAAACGGTGTTCTACAACTAATATAACCAAAGTTGCACCACAAAAATGGTGTATTGGTGTAAAACCATGTTATTTTACTAGCCATGCTAAATACTTGTGTTATAAATAAATGAATCTTTCCACCCAAAAAGAGCCCAATGCATCATAAAATGCGTCTCCACCATTGTCAACCTATTCTCAAGTTGTCTCTTCCAAATACTAGAGTCATCGCCTAGTTCACTGCAACGTAGAACCTGCTCCTCCAGCTGACTACCCTCATGAGATAAGCCGAACGCCAAACTAGCTAGCTCACAAATCTTGCATGTGATATCCCCTTCGCATCTTGCATAAAAGAAAGTTTGCATAAGTGATGACGATTGATTCCATGAATTAGAGAGTACTAGGTATTGGGAAAGAAAATCGTAAGTGTCGCATGGTAGCACGTTATGCACCTTAGACTGGCGTAAATCGACGAGCGCCTTGTAACGCCCAACAGAAGCCATGCTTCCCAAATGCCTATACATGAATGGGCCTCCTAGAGGTATCTCTTTTGAGCAAAATGCCTTCCCTCCATTTTGCTTCCTATCCTACGAAACAGCTCCTCCAAGAATTTCCCTTCCATTTTCGTGACCTGTTTCAGAAGTAAGCGTTCATATTATTTCCAAGGAAAGAAACCCTTTATGCAATGAGAAAGAGATAGTGAATGACCAATTCCAGTTTCAAATGGAAGCATTCATGCCACATCTTGTACAAAGTAGAGCAAGGAGATGAAGATTGTCGATCAAATGAAGAGCTATAGTGAGACATCTTTAAAAAATTAGACAGGGTGACTGAACCTGAGCTAAAGCAGAAAGCACCAGCCTCCCTGTCTGTTCAAGAAAACCCGCACAGTCCCCCAACGCAAACACATCTTCCACTGAAGGTACCCTCAACCATTCGTCAACCCCAATCCTGAAATAGTTGAGAGGACAAATCATATGATTTGGAAGGTGGTAAAATGCTAAAATCAGATTGTCACAAAGTTCTTATCTCAAGATTGCTAATGCAGAGTTAGATGACCAAGGAGAGAAGAAATCTTATTTCCTCACCTTCCACCAAGGGATTTGGGAAGATCAAGTGACTTGATTAACTCTGAGGGTCCAACACCGGTGGACCAAACAAGGAGGCCGTATGGAACATCCGTACCATCATTCAATACAATTTTCTTTGCATGCACCTCTTTCACCACGCCTCTTTTAAGATGAACACTGGGCTAGCAATTGAAAGCATTAAATCAGCGCCAAAATGAACTGCTGGAAAAGATGATGGTAACTTGAGAAAGAAAATCAACTTACCCTTGTTAGATGATTCGTCGCATACTACCATAAGCCAACATCAAAAGACGACAGGATTTCATTTGCCTGTTAAAGTGTGTACTTGTCAATTCATGTTACTTACATTTTTCCAAACTAATGCTAGAACTTGTATGTGAGTGTGTATGAGTACCTCAATAAGGGTGATTTGAATACAATCCTTAACATGAGGAAAACTTTCACGGACGTCTTTCATGATAAAATCACTTAATTCACCATTGAACTCCACCCCAGTTGGTCCACCTCCAATGACAACACAGTGTAAAAGGCGTTTCCTCTCTTCTTCTGATATGCCTATAAAATACAGAGAAGGAATCACTCCCCCAATCTCCATTGAAGCTATAAAATCTCGTTGATCATTAATTATAGAGAATGTGGAGGCAAAAACAATGAGCATCTTCTTCTATTCCTGAGACTTTGGAATGTTGCTCTGTAAGCACAATACATATGGTTGGAGAATTGAGATACCTAGATTTTCAGAGAGCATGAGGTTCAGCAAAAGCTTCTTCCTGATTTCTTGGGCATGATTCAACTCTCGAAGGAAGTAGGCATGGTCCTTAACACCCTTTATACCAAAAGTCAAGGGCTCGGCTCCGGCTGCAATGACCAGCTTGTCGTATGTGACTTTAAACCGATAAGGCTCTTGAGGCAGTCCGCCATTGCCAAACATTTCACAGTACACATGGTCAATAGGCAATGAGATTTAGCAAAAGAGACACAAAAAGGGAATACTGTGGCAGATTTGCAATGCCTAGTGTTATTTGACATGTCTTGCTGGTGCATCTTTGGGTCCATCACATTGGAGAAATGAAATTTAACCTTATCTCACTATGTAGTATGTACCTAAAATACTTTTTGACATGTCCAACGGTGTGGACAATGCATGTTGATTTATGTTAGTTTATTTGACTTGCCAGATAATCACACACGGAATTCTTGTAGCCGGGACCTCAACACAAATGCAAAAGTGTGGACAATCCATGTCAATGTTTGTCACACAGTATATTGTAAATTTCTGATGTTTGTTCATTGCTATTTGAAGAAGATGGAGGAAAATTCCAGTCAATCAACACATGCAAAATGAAAAGGAACTGATCACGTCCTTGGAGGAAAATGTATATGAGCATCAAAATCAACATACAATAGCCAGATATTCAACTTACTTCATGCTTGGCACTGTCAATTCCAGCGCAGGAAGCCAAATAGAAGTACGAATTGGGAGTTGCAGAAAGAGCAGGCTGTATCCGGCTCACAGGCTCAGCAACCGAACGGATCTCCAAAGTTCCAACACAAGTTGACGGAAGAAGGGGAGTGAAAACCATGTGATTTCGGGGTGAAATGCACAAAATTTCATACATGTTCATATCAAGCCCCTTCATAAATCGGCAAGCCGCCCAACCAGTACCGAGAACAACCACCCTCGGCTTTTCTCCGGGTTTAGTCTGTTCAAGACCCGGACATCTGTTGCTCTCATATTCAGAATCAGACTCCACCAATGCCCTCTCAGCGATAGGAAATTGATCATGTGGGGTTGTCCTAATTCCTCTGCTCCAGTTACTAGCATAATTTAACTTACTCGATGGTAAGCGGTCAAAAAAATTACTTCTCGTGGGGACACTTTCAAAAGAAGAAAAGGAAAATAATCTGCGAGTAATCCTCTAAAAGTCTCTTATTTTCCATTTTGAAAGCTCCCAATAGCACTTCCTGCTCTTCTCGGGTTGCCCCGAACAATTCTTGCAAATGCCAAGAGTATAACACTGATTCTTCAGCAAGTCAATAGCGTGGATCCTTAGGCTTATTGATGAAATTGCACCTGAGAAAAAAGAGAGGCCTAGGCTTGAACTATAAGAAAAGCAGAAATTATCATTGCTTGGCCCCTCTTGGAGACTCCATATGGATTACGGCTTGTGTCAACCGGTCAAAAACTTTCGAAACGAAAACGCACGTGTTCTTGAAGCACATCACAGGACAGAGAAGCATATCTGACTACTTTTAATCGAACAAAAGCAAAAATCAATGGATAAATGAATAAAAGTAATAAAGGTGCAAAAAGAGAGAGAGATTTCTGGCCCATCCCCGATACTTTACCTAATAAATTCGGATTATTTTATGTACAAATATTAGCTGTATTCGGTAGATTTAAAAGTATTGCCATCGCAGAATAAAGTTTATGCTCATAAGTGTTTTTATTCATTCATGTTGCGCCATCCTCTATTTTGTTGGCAATTAATATCGCAAAAACTCTGAACTTATAAACGTTTAAAGTATTATTCACAACTCGAACAACACTCGAACAATAAAGTAAATCATGCATAAGATGAGGAAGATGGTGCACTATTTTGCCTTGCATAATTAATTTCTATAACGTACGATGACATCATGCTACAAATTAAACTAGAAGCGATGTAAATAGCTTAAATTATCTAATCAATCATGCTATAAATCACTAATTAATTCAGGCATGTTTCTTATGTAATAGTAATTAAGCTAATTATGCTCAAAAGATAGGTATCGAATGATAGTAGGGCAACGCGAGGGGAAAGTGATATATCTAATGTAGCATTAATTATCAGCGAGAAACATAAGCTTAATGTTATTATTTAGGAAAATAATCGCGTAATGAGTTATGTAAGCACTTTAAATGTATGAAGGATTAGATAAGATAAGATGGCAATGCATCAGAAAATGTCAAATCAGAAAAGTTCTAAAGAGATGAGCCTCACTTCAAGTATAGCGAAATTGAAGGGCATATCAGAAAATATCCTCTCTATGTAACAACTTTGTCAATATCCAGATTAGCCAAAGTATAGCAGCCTCATAGCTTTAACATATAGCTCTCTCTTCTCAAACCTTCCAATCGGCTTTTCTATTTGAAAGCATTTAGCTTCGTTCTTCAGAGGATCGATGCAGCCTCATAGCTTTAACATATAGCTCTCTCTTCTCAAACCTTCCAATTTGCGTTTCTATTTGAAAGCATTTAGCTTCGTTCTTCAGAGGATCGATTAAGCTCCAACAGGAAGAAGAAGATGGCAGTTTCGAGGAGCGGCAAGATCAATGGCGGACGTTTGTTGCAGAGGGTTTCGAGCCGTCCGATCCCAAGGCGAGGCCAAGTGAAGGTGGCGATTGTCGTGGAGTTGGCTCATTTGTTTACCTTCATCTTCTCTCTCAATCTCAGAAACAGATGTGCTAGTTCTGATTGAGAGAGAAAGAGCGGCAAGATCAATGGCAGACGTTTGTCACAGAGGGTTTCGAGCCGTCCGATCCCAAGGCGAGGCCAAATGAGGTGGCGATTGTCGTGGAGTTGGCTCATTTGTTTACCTTCATCTTCTCTCTCAATCTCAGAAACAGATGTGCTAGTTGTGATTGAGAGAGAAAGAGATGTTCCTGTAATCATCAAAGCATTAGGAGGAGCGGTTTGCTGTTGTAATTAAGAGGTTCTTGAATTTGCAGAGTGAACAATTTTGTGGATACTTGATCGGATTCTTCTTATTCTTTTTTTCTATGGCTATTTATTCGTTTCTTTAAATCTGTTTTTTTGTTGGAAATATAATTAAGACGGACTAAATTCAATTTTAATTTATTGCCAGTCTTTTGGAGATGTGAGAGGTCGAGAGTTTGAATCTTACCTGTGGAATTTTGGGGGTGGGATCCACCGGTAAAATCAACATAAGGCAAACAAAAAAAAAGAAGCTATCTGATGTAGCTATAGTTGTATTGCTAAATGAGGAAAAAAAGGGGATGTATTGTTTAGTGTTGTAATGCATTTGTCATGCACTTTATCCTAAGGAAAAATATTTTATGCATCTGCTATACCATTAATATGAAGTTAACCATCATATAATATTGCTAAGATGGTATGAATCTTATATATACATTTTATTTTATCTTTGAGACTCCCATTTGTTAGGATCTCGAAAGGTAGAAAACATATTTTCTTAAAGCAACAATTCCTTAATGGTTGACTGAAATAATTTCTTCAAAGCATGTTTAGTTGTGCAATACTTATTGTACTTTTCTCAGAAAATTTAATATTACTGTGGTGATAATCAAATACTCAAAAATTTATGATCAAATTTCAAGTTAAATTTTATCAATTTAGGTGCAATTATAGGGACTTGGATCCAAATTTTGCTCTCCATTATAAGACATGACACAACGAAGACACAATCGCAACAAATCCTCCGAAGCAAATGCAATTTGATCAATGCTCTAGCTGTCCCAGGCGTGTGGGTAACATCTATGGGCCCATTTGGTTCGGCTTTTGGGGAATGCATTTGCAAAAATACAAATAACTTTGGGTGAAGGGTATTTTTCGAAATACAAATATCGTTTAGTAAAATTTGCATCGAGATACAACTTTTGCATTTGTAAATGATTTTTATTAAATTAAAAATATATATTTGTAATTTTTTTTTTTTTTTTAAGTCCTGGTCACCAAACCGCCGGATGGCCAAATCTCGGCCCTTAGATGGCCGCCAAAGGTCGAGCAACCTCGGGCGACGACCGTCGGAGGTCGAGCAACCCCAGGCGACACCACCTAAGTTGCGAGCTGCCCGAGGTCACCCGTCCCCACGTGGCCGTCGCCCGTGGGTCACCCGACCTCCGATGGCCACTTGGGTCACGTGATTCAGGCCATCAGTCGCTTGGGTCGCGCGACCTGTGTGTCGCCGAGGTTCGGCGACGATCGCCAGCACGTCATTAGCACACATGACCTCTTGACCGACTGTCGTCGGCCTTCGTGCGGTGATTTTCCTTGAAGATGAACAGTATTTGCATTCCCAAAATACAACTTCCCAAAGCACGTTCAAACCTTCATTGGGCTAAAGGCCCTTAGAGCCACTTGGAGATACAATTGCATCTCACCAAAGTCGCCTAAAAAAACGAACTAAATGCGTTTATATTTGGCCAATGGATTTTAGAATCCCAAAGCCCTTTCCAAATGCCCAATCAAACAAGACCATCCTTCAAGATGCCTGACCCCTTATCTTCTTTCCTATCTCACCAGAAACCCCTACCCCATCTAATGAAGCCCTACTCAAAGACAGATTGAGACATGCAAACCAGCTAAATAGGATCATGATTTGACAGAATTTGATATGCCATCTTTTTCTTTTGTTCGAAATATGCCATCTTTGACTTGTGATAATATTATAAAATGGGACAAAATACAAGACAATATTCGAATCTTAAATTAGATCTTACATTTGATACGCATCTCTAAAATGCAATCTCGTCGTTGGACGATGCCCCATATCATGATGCTTTCAAAACGGTCAAAAAAATAAATAAATTAGACAATTAATAAAACCGCGTGCTCTTGAAGCACTTATCAAGACAAGGACCGGTATCCCATAAATTATATTTTATCGAAATAACATTTATACAAAGTTCCATATAAATACTCCAGCCTTGTTTGATTTGGTTTTGAATAAATATCCTTAAAAAAATAAAAATACCTTTGAATTAAATTAATTTTCTGAAATGAAAATAGTATTTGGTAAATTATAATTTTAAGTACATTTGATAAAAATTACATTCTGTAAATGATTTTTGCTAATTTTTTAAAAAGTTTTAAATACTTTTTGTTGGAGGTCACATGACACCTCAAGTGGTGGTCACCACCGCGCTACCCCCGGCTTCTCTGTCCAAACCCATGGAGAAGATGAAGAAGATGAATACTGAAGGAAGACCAAGACTTGTGTCTGAAGAATGCAACTTCCCAAAGGACTTCCAGACTTACTTTCGCTAAAAGCCTTCAAAATCATTTTGAAATGTAATTATATTTCTCTGAAGTTAAGCAAATGATGTTATTTACATCTAGCCAAGAGACTTTACAATCCCAAAGCTCATTTGAAATGTAGAATCACACAGGGCATTTCTCCTATCACAAAATACTTTATCTTAGGCATGAACACATGTGTAATATGTTGGCAGATTATAAAACAGTGTTGTCATCGGAACTTGCTGGAGAATACGGTTGGAAATGCTACATGGAAATCATAGAGAGTTGGGTTTCTTTTTTTTTTTTTTTTTTTATTAATATATTGAAAAACCCAAAACTCGGTACACTCGTGACAAATTTACCAAAAACTATTTTTTTGACTACGAAAAACCTCAAACTAGTATATTTTGTGACAAATTTACCCCAACTAACCATAAAAAATCATAAACTAATATGCTTATGATAAATTTATCCCAAATTAATTTATTTGACCACAAAAAACCTTAAGCTAATGCATTTGTGATAAATATACCCTCTGTTAAATTGGATTAATATCACAATAAATTATACAATTTTAACAAACAGAGAGTAAATTCCCAACTCGACAAAGAGTCGTGATATTTAACTTAATAATTTGATAGTAAAATTTAACGGAAACTAACAAATGGATAATTTTTCACAAGTATACTAATTTGGGATAAATTTGTCAAATGTATATCAGTTTGGGGTTTTTGGTGGTCAAAAAGTTAGTTTGTGATAAATTTGTGATAGATGTACCGGTTTGAGGTTTTTCAAGACATTAATCATTTTTTTAGGTCAAAAAAATAGAGAGTTTGGTTTAATAAATTATTAAAATGGCATGTAGGTTTGCTTTAATGAATTTACTATGTCACCCTTTATTATGTGGAGGTGTAATACAGCAAAGTTTTGAAAGCTTATGGTTGTTCCGCAACTTCAACAAATTTCGAGTAAATGTCGAGATTGAGCATAATTTTATTTGAGTGTCGAATCATAGAGAGTTAGGTTTATTAAATTATTAACAATTTTTTTTTTTTTTGAATTTATTGTGTGGCCCTTTATTTTATGTGCCAAAATTTGCTTGTATGCGAATCATAAAAATCAAAATGAAGCAATGGATTCTGTTTAGAACTCTAATAAAAATTGGAATACGTCTTATACAGCAAGTTATGATATAAAATTGAGCACGGGAATTAATACTTTTTGTTTATGAACTTTTTGAGTGCTGGTCATGATAGCTTATAGTGTACCGCATTTTAGGGTTAATGCCATTAAAAATTTTAAACTAATCTTCATGTCACAAAATTTCCCAAGTTGATATCTGCGTCCAAAATGTATCTTTTGTTAACATGTATACGTGACAATGAAAAGTGGATTTTTAGGTATAGTCAAATTCATCTTAATATCATCCGCCACGTGTGTTGATAGGCATAATTTTAAAGAGATACAGGCAGAATGCTAAGGTAAATTTAGAACAAGAGTATTGGATTTTGTTATTTTGTGTTAGTATGGGATTGTAATGGGATAATGATGTGAAATTTTTTGTGTGATAAAAATTAATTTATGTTAAGTATAAGAATACAAATTTGAGATTTTAAATGGAATTACCGCCGCTATGGGTCAAAATCAAAAAAATGTTTTCAACACCCACCACACCCACAAGGTCAAAAAGTCAAAACCCAACAATTCAAATCAGACAAAGCCCATGCAACGTGATAGTTGGCAATGCCAGCTTGGTCAACAAGAATCCACAAACCCATCGAGAGAGTCAAACGGTCAAACCAAGATTGCAGTTGTTTATTCCTCACCTCCAACCTATAAAAACAAGATCACGCTCTCTAGCAGCCCATCGACTTCCCCACACTCTCAATCTCATCATAACTTAATAACACCACGAGAAGAACATCACAGAGAGAGAGAGAGAGAGAGAGATAGAGAGAGAGAGGACATGGCAGATTCAAGAACTTCGACAGTGAGCATTGTCAGTGGCGGCGATGTTGCAAGAGGTGTCATGAGCCGGCCGATCCCGAGGAGAGGCCGAATGAAGGTGGCTATAGCGGTGGGGCTTGCACACCATTTGGTCTCCATGTTAGCCGTCCACATTCGATGCGCCGGTGCTCATTTTTCGCACTAGGATAGTACCATCAAGATAAACATCATCTTCTCATGATGATTCTGATAAAGGCCGCGGTTTTTGAGCAGACATAAGAAGATGGTGGGGCAAATGAACTGGGTTCATCACATAGAAAGATCCCAATTGAGAGAGAGAGAGAGAGAGAGAGAGAGAGGTCTTTTAATCTTTGTTGGGAATCTTTAGGAGGAGCGGCTTGTTGCAATTGAGAGGTTCTTGATTTTGTAACCTAGTGTGGAGTGAAAAACTTTGTGGACACTAGATGTGATTCTCCTTGTTCTTACTTTTCTTTTAATATGTTGCCTTTTGCCGCAAATAAAAGCGGGATGGACTAAACTTGATCTAGTTTTTTCGTGGGTACTTATTCTTTTTTTTTGAGATGTTTGAGGTAGAAAGTTTAAACCGTAATATATCGAGTCCGTTACCAAAAAAAAAAGTTTAAACCCTAACTGTGAGAATTTGGGGGTGGGACTGGTTGGTAAAACCAACACAAGGCAAATAGAAAAATGAGACGAATCCAATTCAATTCAATCTAGCAACAAAAAAGGAAGAACGACTCTTGAAAATCCAGCTTGAAAGTGAGAAGAATCGGCAACATACCTCAATGGCAAAATGCTTGAGGATGGCGGAGCGCACTTGGGGCACCTGCCAGCCTTTGAGAAACTGCGCGATCGATCTCGTCAACCAGGAATTTGCCATGATCGGGCGAGCTCACAAGCCGCTTAGCCTCTCTCGTGGCCACTCGAGCTCGCAGCAATCCGCATCCTCTCCCGTTTGATAAAACTCCGACGAAAGAGCTCAATCAACACCGGATATCTCCGAAATTCTTCAATCATCTAGCAATTATCGTGGTTTTCCTTTGCACTATTATCGAGTTCATATCCCCCTTAATTGAACAGTTTTATGTTCGGAGAACAGGCATGGAGCAAATCCATTATTAGCCCTTTAAAAGACCCGCAGAAAAAGGGAACAAAATGGCCCCCGGCCCCTCACCCTCACCATCCGACTCTCTTCTTCCCTTCGTCACTGTCAAGGCGAGGTGGATTTACTGGTTGAACTGAATATATGAATGATAAATACTTAAGAAACGGGTAAAAGTCACAAAAAGATTCAAATTTTATTAACTATGACATATTTACTCAAAACTCTTTTTTTGTAACACAAAAACCCTAAATTTATGCCTATGTGACATACTTACCTCAACCTTACATAGTGTGACACATTTATCTCAATTTTTTTGTAACATCAAAAATCTCAAATTTATATTCGTGTGACACATTTTCAGACATTTGTCCATGTTCTCTTTTCGGTTAACGCTCACCACATGTTCAATGAAATGCCTGAGCTCTCTTTAGCTCTCGGCTTGTTTTGAATGTGCGTCGGTCATTAGGATTTTCGTTTTTGCGGGGTTTCGTTGCCGTCGTAGCTTTGCGTGTGGTTTTTTCTTTTTTTTCTTTCCTCTTTCTCAGTTGCCCAGACGGTATCCAACGGTGGTCTGGCGAGCAGTGAGGTCTTGTTTGGTGAGGATTGCAAACGATGGCTGGCGTTGGCCGTTAACAAGGCAACGGCATTGGTCGAGCGACTGATTTCTAAGCAGCAAGTGGGCCAAGCCGGCAGGCGAAACCTCTTGTTTAATTTCTATGGGCGGCGACGTTGGTCGCCGACGGAAGGTTCGCTCCACCTGAGTCACAGTCGACTCTACTGACCGTTGTGGGCCGAGCTAGGGATTGCTAAAGGAATTGGCCTTGGGCTGGTCTAACTGAGAAGTGGGTTGGTGTTCGGTTGGGCTAGGCTGACGGGAGGGGCCTCAATGTTTGGACCAAGACAGAAGAGTGGGCCTGGGCCTCAGTTCTGGGCTTAGACTGGTTAGGCCAGGCTTGATTAGGCCAAGCGACAATTGGGCTAAAGTAGGCTTAGTGGGTTCAAGTTGGTTTAAGTTAATTTGGGCCGGATCAGTTTAAGAGAGCCGAAGCCCAATAGGTCTTGGGCTCTGGCCCATTACGTGTGAGTAAGGTCCCCGACCCAGCTCCCTTTTAAATAAAAATATTAGAATATTAAAAATAAAAATAAAAAGGAAAATTAGTTAGGAAAATGCCACTCCTACTTATTGCAATTAAATCTACTAAAAAATAATGATGATGATGATGATGACAACGTTGATGATGATAATGAAAACCTACTTAAGACATAATAAGACACGATGAAGATGCACCTACTAGATTTGATTAAAGAAGTTCACTCATGATAAAATGCACAAGTTAGATTCATCATTCATCTTAGCTATAGCTCGTATTGTTGATTGATTTGAGAATGATTTGATGAGTAAGAGAAAATTCTGTCCAAATTTGTGATCGCTCGAGTACTTGTTCTCTCATCTCTTGTTGATCAAGAGTTTCTCAATCTATGGTTAAATTGATTCCTATCTACACTTGTTTATATATTCAGGTCCTCAATTGCTAAGTATAGTCTTATCTCGTGCAAAGCTGAGTTGATTTACATCTTTCTAAATGCCTTGTGTGATGGATGGAACGAATCCCAGCAAGAATTTCACGTGGATTCTACAATCTAATACTCAACATGGGCTGACAGGCTATCAGCACGTGCTGAAAGTGGAGTGCTTAGCAGTGTGAAAAGTTGTTCCAAAAGTCTTGTGGATTCATTTTCAAAGATCAAGGTTGCACTGAAGATGGAGCAAGAGATGGTTGTGAAGACAATCATTCAGGAATCAAGAATGTCTCTGAGGAAATTTAAGAGGTGCCACCACTGCAGAGGTAAGCAATTTCTCTTGAATGGTTCATTGGGTCATCATCTCCATGACTCTGCATAACAATATTTTTTGTGGTATTTGTTACCTGACAATTGACTGATGAGGAAATTGTTACCATAGTGTTTTCCATACTTTTTTGAGTCCCTTCATTTTCTCTGAAGAATTTTAAGCAAGTCATTTTTGCAATTTGACAAATCTCAATTTTGAAATACTGGTTAGCATTGCTTTGAGACCATGAATGTTCATGTGGTTGTTCATGTAGTTCTTACCGCCACTGATTTTACATTGGATATCTAGAAAGTGGTCAATGCATAATTTTCACTGGTAAAGATACAGCAGTGGCTTCTCTTGAAAGTATTTATGCCATAGTTGAATAATTTGCACTGCTAAAGTATTTTGTGAAATAGATCTGAAAATCTGCTGACATAGATTTGTTGTTGAGTTTAAGGTGACCATACTGTCAGTTTCAAAGAAGTAAGTGGCTCTGTCAAGTTTGTCAATGGAGGTTTGCTGCTGCTGGCCAATTAGGTTTAACTCCTAGTAACTAATAAATAAAACTAACCTTTTTCATCTTCAGGTTAAACGGACCATACTTGTTGCAGTTGTGCCAGGGATGACAGCACTTTAGTTAAGAAGTTTGAAAAAAGATAAAAATTGAACAGGACTGAAGATCAATCAATCAATGCGCCTCCTGAAAAAACCCGCATTGGATAAAACCCCGCCCTCTCTGGCAGCAAACGTGGAAAAGACTGCCAGATTAAACGTCACTGAACAAAGGGCAACAAGTATGTCTTCTCATATGGCAACACCTGTTTCTCTCGTTCGGGGTACTGAAGATCAGGCAATTGTAATAGCTCCTCAAAGAGAATAGTCAGCTGATGAATCAAGTAAAAATCCTCCTTTGCCAAAATAGCAATGGATATTGATGCCAAAATACCATTAATTTCGGTAATTCTTGATGATTTAAATTAGAAGTCTATTACTAGGCCAGTATGAAACAAGTCTTTTTTTTCACACGGAAAAGGCGACCGGCTTTGTAGCACTGATGACCACCGATTCAAGGTTAGCGAGCTTATCACCATAGCCTTGTCAAGATGCTAATATTTAGAAAGTTTTTCCATGCAATATATATTATAGTTAGGCAACACGACAAAAATTAAGAGTTGTTCGGAGAGCCCAGTAACAAAGTCGTTAGTTGGGGTATTAGTATGAATTGTTATTCACAGGTTGAACCCACTGGCTATAGAATTCATTGTTCTTACGATGGGGCCTCAAGTCAGGCAAGCATAATGAAGAACTATGATCCGTACGTACTTGTTCTCCAAGCTACCCCTCATTCACGGACTGTGATCAAACTGGACTATCTTGCTGGCCATATGACAGCCCGTGCTGCCATGCCTTGGTTGTCGGAACACTATCCTCCTGGATGCCTGCTCCAAGAGTCGTAGCAGCAGCCATTTATGTACAGAGTTAGCTAGTTGATACCTAAGATTGGTGTACTATTGAATCAAGAGGACAAGAGGACTTCTAATTCTCGTGGATCGAAGGTACACACTAATTAAAGAGTCCGGGGCAAGATTCTGAGCAAAAGAAGAAAGTACATGGCCAAATGCCTTAGAGGAGATGTTTAA
Organism: Eucalyptus erythrocorys; assembly: GCA_014182555.1. Taxonomy (NCBI): domain Eukaryota; kingdom Viridiplantae; phylum Streptophyta; class Magnoliopsida; order Myrtales; family Myrtaceae; genus Eucalyptus; species Eucalyptus erythrocorys. The sequence continues at coordinate 37,862,529 of CM024601.1, forward strand.
AAAGCTTCATAGGAACACTTCCTCCGCTTGTTGGTGACGAGTTTACACATAGAGCACAAAGTTTTCAGCGCCCCTTCAAAGTCACTGCTACTGAAGTGAGGCCCTTTGGTTTCTAGATTTTTCTCTTTCTGGCATTTCTTACCTCTACACCAACCCTTTAATTTCTTACAAGATCCAAAATGCTTACATGTCGACCTATGTAAATGTTTGAATTACACCAAAATTATTCGAGAATTGCTAATCGGGATTTGTAGCTCTGGTATTAGGTATGGTGGGAATTCTTTCTTTTTTGGGGAAAAATATCAAAAAAATTTTAAACCCATTACAATTATATAAATTCAGTTCTAAATATTTGCATTATGTTAATTTGGTCATAAATATTTTCACAATTTATCAATTGACTCGTCTTAATCAATTTTTGTTAGAAATCGCCGATATGAACAATTTTTACAATGTTTTTAAAAGGTGAATTTTATTATTATTTTATTATTTCCTTCACTCCTTTTTTTCCTTTTATTTTGGCCAACGAGGGTTGCAGCCCTCCCTAGCCCCGCCAAATATGGGCGAGGGTCTTCCTTGTGTGTGACCATCAAGGCCTCAAATGTCTGATGTGGAGAACTTTTTTAAATTTCATTCATTCAGAATTGATAGAAATTTACATCATTTACGAGTATTTACGGAAAAAATAAATGGCTCATGTGGATAACTTTTTCATAGTGATGTCTTCAGGTTTTTTTTTTTTTTCTTCAGATACTCTTATAACGTCTTAAATGCTTGCGTAAAAGTATCTTACTAATAGTAAGGAAAAATAAAAACTCTTTGACATAGTAAATTAATAGGCTCGATATATTTTTTTAGACTAACGAAACTGAACAATAAAAAGTTCACTGAAAAAGTGAGCTCCTGAGATTAGAGGACCGAAAAATAAATTAGTTATTATAATGGAGAGAATAATAATTTTTTTACTTCCTAGATAGCAGTAAGTTTACATTACATGGCTAGAAAGAAAATAATTATGTCAAAGAAGATTGTGTAAAAAGGAAATCATTAAGGTTGATCTTGTCGACTAATAAAGATATGAGTGGCCTTACTCATATAATAGAGCCGTCAAATGGGTGGATCAAGGGGCATTTGAGTTGGATTGAAAATGATTCGATACATATTGACTCATTTAACCCTTTTTAATCCATTTTTATGCCAAGTAATTTTTTTAATCTGTACCCAACCCTATACACACTTGGCCCTACCCATATTACTGAAATACTTATATATTTAACCAAATTTAGGAAAACTTATTCTTGTGACTTTTTTTAAAGATTAAATTACTAAAATACTTCTAAATTGCTAAAACTCTTTCGTTAAATATGAATTTAATGGAAAATTTTGTTATAATTTTTTTAAAAAATCGAGGCTCTCTTTATTTTCTTGAAAAATATATTTATGAAGTCATTTTATCGAAAAATATTGTTATTTTTTATATTTTCCTAAAATTTGAAAATAAATTGAAAAATTGAAAAATATGATTGCATTACTTTTAATATTTAAAAAATCAAATTTATAATTATTTGTTATTTTATATTTTAAAAAATGTATTTTTATCATTTTTATATTTAAAAATCATTTTTTATTATTTTCTTTTTCTTTTCTTTTCTTTCTTTCTTTTTACTTTTCCTTTGCCGATCGCTGGCCTCAAGCGAGGCTCCACCTCGCTAGATCCGACAAGGGCGAGCTCACCAGAGGCCGATGAGCTTGACTCTCATTGGATTGGCAAGGTTTGAGTCTTGCCAGTCCTCGATAAGGTCTCAGCTCGCTAGATCAACGAGCTCTAGCTCGTCGAAGATTGCCCGAGCTTGGCGAGCTCGAGCCTTGCCGGTCCTTGGCAAGGCTCGAGCCTCATTGATTCGACAAGAATTGGGCTTGCCGAGAGCCTCATCAAGTCCTCAACGAAGTCTCGGCCTCGCCAAATTGAGTTCACGGGAGCTCACTTGAGCCTTGCAAGCTTGATTCTCACTAGATTGATGAGACTCAAGCCTCATCAGTCATCAATGAGGTCTCGACCTCACTCGATCAGCAAGCTGGAGCTTGCCTAGGCAGCCATGGTCGGCCACCAGACATCGGCAAAAGAAATGGAAGAAGGAAGAAGAAAGAAAAAAAATAAAAATAATTTTGATTTTTTAAAAATATTTTTATAAGAGGAGGAGAGAGTGTGGTTGAACCTAATGGATTGAGTTAATAGGTTGAAAATGGGTCTAAACTCTATCCATTTAGTTTAGCCTTTAAGTTTATAACCCGTTTAAGATAGTCTCTTCAAAATTAAGTGAGCCACGTATGATTTATTTATGTTTTAAATAGGTCATATATGAGTTCATGGTCCACTTTGACACCCCTACCCATATGGGGGATGAAAAGAGCCCTATCCAATCTAGTCGCCCGATGTGTCGAATTGTAATTATTTTTATAATATATATTCCCTAAACAAAAACAAAAAGATTTGCTTCCCGTGATTTATATTCTAATCTTTCAGGTAATTTATGAATTTACCTTTTTGTCTTCACGTGTAGGCTCACTAGTCTTCATTTGGCCCACTCGTTTTTGGACATGTCTTTGGTATGCAGAACCGTACACTAACTTTTGGCCCATGCGTTTTTGGACACATCCTTTCGTATGCAGAAGCAAACACTAACTTTTGGCCCACACGTTTTTGGACATGTCCTTTCATATGCAAAACCGTACACTGACGTTTGGCCCACGCATTTTTGGACAGGTCCTTTCGTATGCAAAACCGTACACTGACTTTTGGCCCACGCGTTTTTGGATGCATCCTTTCGTATGTAGAACCCTACACTAACTTTTGGCCCACGGGTTTTTGGACATGTCCTTTCGGCCCACGGGTTTTTGGACATGTCCTTTCGTATGTAGAACCATATAGTGACTTTTGGCCCACGGGTTTTTGGACGTGTCCTTTCGGCCCACGGGTTTTTGGACATGTCCTTTCGGCCCACGGTTTTTGGACATGTCCTTTCGTATGTAGAACCATACACCGACTTTTGGCCCACACGTTTTTGGACACATCCTTTCATATGCAAAACCCTACACTGATTTTTGCCCACGGGTTTTTGGACATGTCCTTTCGTATGCAGAACCGTACAGTGACTTTTGGCCCACGGGTTTTTGGACATGTCCTTTCGTATGCAGAACCCTACACTAACTTTTGGCCCACGGGTTTTTGGACATGTGCTTTCCGCCCACGTGTTTTTGGACATGTTCTTTCGTATGCAGAATTGTGCAGTGATTGAACCATGTGTTCCTGAAGCTATTTCCGAGCCAGATCCAAAAAAGCACGTCCGACATTTTCAAAGTGATGGACAGTCAGTCCATTACTATAAAGACCCATATGGTCATTGTTTTTGGGATCCTTTTTGCCAGTGCTCCTCTTGCACGAAATCTCCTGATGAGGTTGATCCATTCGAAAACCTCCACCTCGGCGAAAGAAAAGAGAGATCCCCTGTTTCAACGGTACTTAAATGGAGATCCATCTCGGTGATACTCTTGGTGAGTGTGACAAATACCGCACGTAGTTTCCTACGCACCTCCTCCACCACCAAAATATACTTGTTGCACCAACAAACTCTCCACCACCATCACCTCCACCTTCTCCACCTCAGGAGAAACCAGCTCTCTCCCTTTTCTACAAGCCAATTCTGAAGTGGGCCAAGAAAAACTCTTACCCATTTCAAGTTCCACCAGAAAAACAAACTGTCTCTTCCATTGTCATGTTCCAAGACACGGACTTCCCCCTCTTGTCCGTGAACAGTCCGGACTTACATTCCCCGCTCCGTAAGAGTATACCGATCCACAAAAAGGTTTCGTCATACTCTAAAATATCTACCCCTAACGAGGTAGATGAGTATGGAAGACCAAAAAGACTACTACTTCTTTGAAGCTGTCCTAAATTGGCAATCGAGACTTTGATGGCACAAAACAATGCTTTCAAAGTCATTGATTACAAGATCGGGAATGTCCAACAAGATCTTCAAAGACATGATGAGTCTACCAAAAATTGCTTTTCGAATTCCACAAAAGACTTGAGGCCTTGGAATCAGGACAACGCCTCGGGTATCATTCTCTTGAAAGCCCGCAGCCAGAAATAGAGAAGCTCAAAAGGCAGATTCAAATCCTTGAAGAAGGAAGGTTTCGACCTTTCGATCCGCTAGCACCTACTGTGAGAACCGGTTATGTGCCTCCCTCGCCTCATACGTCTATATTTGCTGCCATTCCAGAAGATTTTTGCAGGAAGGAACCAGATATGGCGAGCATGAGAGATCGTCACTCGAAAACAAAAGGAGAAAGGAAAAGAAAAAGAAAGGCCAGAAGGGCCAACTAGGCCAACCTCTCTCTCTGGGCCAACTAGGCCAACCTCTTCGTGGTCATCGGAGAAAGGCCAAATCGAGATGATGCTTTCAAACCCTCTAGAATCCTTTCTAAAGGATTTGGGTACTCGGAACAATCTAATCCTATTTATTCTGCCATTCAAAAGGACCGGACTCTCTTTCCAACATAACAAACTTTTCCTGACATCTTTGATTTCGAATCAGATTCGGTATCTCTTGCATCCTCCTCATCTTTTTCGATTCCTGCTATTCATTCCCCTCCTGAAGCACCAATCACTTCATCCATATATATGGCCGATTCTCCAGCTCCAGATATTGAAATGGAATCAAATTATTCGATCCGAAGTTGTCCAACATAGTACCTGGACAACATGTGTCCATGGCATCAAAGCAGCTTCTTCACCATTGATGATATTCCTTATCACAAATGGCCAGAAAGATTTGAAGAATTTCATACTTGGTTGAATACTCAATCCCTCACCAACCATGATATGAATGATGTCCTCTACAATTTTGTCACCAGGTTTACTGGAAGCCTCAAAAACTGGTGGAAATCAGTATCCGAACAAGACCAGATTCATTTTCTGATGTCACCAGATTTTGGCCATGCCATCACCATCTTATATCATTTCTTTATAGGGAAACCCATTGACCTTGTCGAACTGAAAAGAAGAGAATTCTTTGAAAGAAAATGCTGTTCTCTCTAGAAGAAACATCTTGATAAACACTACAGGGAGATGCTTAAACTCTTTTATCAGCTTGGAGCTGATTCAAATTTGAAGCATGTCTTCCTGACTTCTATTCCCAAAGAATTGACCCAGATGGTTGAAAGATCCTTTTTGGAAAGCAAAAAAAGGGTACAAGACATCCCTTTGGGAGAAATACAGCAAGAAATTCATCTGTGTCTTGAAGAGCTTTGTTTGAAGCGACAGATGGTCCGTTCTTACATTATAGAAGATAAAAGCCTCGAAACAACTGTTCCCGCCAAAACGAAGATAAAGTGTTCCAAGCAAGATTGCGACGGCGATTGTGGAAAGTATTGCCGGAAGAAAAAACACTTCAAGAAATTCAGTATCAAAAAACACAAATATGGCTCTAAGTACTACTTTTGGAGAAAGAAGAAATGGCGATATCTCCGTAGAAGGAAAGATCGCGCGAGCCATAAGAAATCAAACAAATGTTTCATCTGCAACCAAAAAGGACATTTTGCAAAAAATTGTCCCCAGGCGAAAAAATGTCAGAATCGTTTAATTCATCATATTGAGAATCAAACTGGAATTTCTCTTGAAAATGATGATGTTGAATCCCTATTCTCCGCTGATGAAGAACCATCAGAACATACTCTTTGTATCATCCCTTCCTATCAAACTTCCAAAGGAAACCGAATCGACACGAATCAAGAGATTTTTCATATATCTCTTGCATCCTCAGAACAACCTCCTGACATATTCTCAAGCCAAACCTAGTGTCCCCATTTTCCTATAAAAATCTTCACTTCCAAGTTTGCAAAACCCATCAATGTTATTGCTCTTATTGACACAGGAGCAAGTTGTTCCATCTTGGACACCAAAATTCTGCCTCGAAGAATATTGGACTTCTCATGTCCGATACTTCACTGCAACGTCCGGAGATACTTTCTCCACAAATGTCGAACTACTCCTATAACTGTCCAATTCTTTCCCCAGTGCTCTATTACAACCAAAATCTTTGGATCCAGTCTCCCCAATAAAGATCTGATAATTGGGTGGTCCAAATCGCTCAACTTCGAATTATCCCTGGAAAAGGTCTTAAGTATAGGGACCAATTCTCTGAGTTCGTCAATATTCAAAGACTATTTTCCATTCACATGAGTCTATTAGATCCAATCATGCAAAAGTTGCTTCAATCATGCTCGAATCTCATGCTTTGAGTTCGCTCAAAATGTTCTCATCCCTTATGGGAAAATCCAGAGTTTTTTGTTCGCCTTCCGTTTAAAAAGAATGAAGATATAAATCCAACCAAGGCGAGTCATTCGGGAATGAATCCAGAACATTTAACTCTGGCACAAAGGGAATGCTCAGAACTTCTCCAACAAGGACTTATTGAATTGTCCAACTCTCAATGGGCTTGTGAAGCCTTTTATGTCAATAAGCGTGCTGAACAGACCAGGGGAAAAATGAGATTAGTGATCAACTATCAACCTCTCAACCTTTTTCTCCAAGATGATAAGTTCCCTTTACCTTCAAGAGATTCTCTTTTTGCTGGCCTAACCAAAGCTCATATCTATTCCAAATTCGACCTCAAAGCCGAATTTTGGCAATTAGGCATTCATCTTAATGACAAACCCAAAACAGGGTTCTGTATCCCAAATCAGCACTTCCAATGGAAAGTCCTTCCTTTTGGCTTGAAAGTTGCCCTATCCCTTTTCCAAAAGGCAACGTGTCGAATTTTCCAGCCAATCCTGTCAAGTGTTGCAGTCTACATTGATGATATTCTGCTCTACAGCCCTGATGAGCAGTCGCACTGCCAACTCTTTGAACAGTTTGCGGAAATTGTGAGGAAGTATGGCATTATGCTTTCTCAAAGAAAAATGAATATTGCCCGAGACGTAAATTGAATTTCTTGGTATGCACCTCAATAAAGGTACGTACTACCCGTACACATTGCACAAGAATTATTGAAGTTTCTTGAAGAAAACCTTACCACAAAGGAAGTTCAGCAATTTCTTGGGATAATTAATTATCTCAAGGATTTTGTTCCAAACATCGCAAAACCGCTGGCGATCCCACTCCGAGTCAATGTTGAAGAAGAATCCCCCATCTTGGGGAAAGACCCAAACCAAAGCGATTCTTGAGCTTAAGGAGATTATGCAAAATCTCCCACCGCTACAAATACCATCAACGGAAAAAGAATCATTCGGACGCGCCGGTGACAAATACTGGGCAGCAGTCCTATTCGAAGAAATTGATGGTAAGAGGCACCTCTGTGCTTATAAAAGTGGAAAATTTTCTCAAGCTGAAATGCATTACCATTCCACCTTCAAAGAAATCTTAGCAAGTCAAAAACGGGATCAAAAAGTTTGAGTTCCACCTCATCGGCCACCATTTTCTAGTAGAACTAGATATGGCATCTTTTCCACGATGACCAAGTTCAAGCGAAGCAAATCCCGAATTCCCGGTTGCTTCGATGGGCTGAATGGTTTTCAAAATACTCTTTTGAGACCAAACATATTCCCGGAAAGAAGAATATGCTTGCCGACTTCTTGTCAAGGCCGAAAGCACCCGAGAAATCAACATGTACATCAAGAGACCTGCCTTCCATATGCTCAATTATGGAAAGAAATACAAGATCGAGAAGATGAAAGATCTGCCCAGCTGGAAATATCCCCAGGAAATCATTGAAGAAATCCAGCACGACCGTCTCAGTGAAAACATCGATAGTCTCATGTGGCAATGTCATACTGAACTATTCCGATTCAACGGAGGTTCCATTCTTTATCCTTTTGGGTTGAATGCAGATTATCCATTCATTCATCCTCTTACCTAGAAGGAATATGATTTTCCTGATCAACTCAAAAAGTTATTATGGTACTTAACCAACAAGTACCTAATAGCTATGGAGATTCCAACCGGAAGATTCATTGCCAACCTCACAAGGATTTTCATGCTCGGAAAAGGTAATGTTGAAAGGAAAAGTGACAAAAATCTTTTAGACTTTCTCAACTGGTTTTATCCTCCAACTCATTGGAAACATCTTTTAGAGAAAGAACTAAGAACCGCGACACCAAACCACGAAGTCCATACCATTTTGTTTTTAAAGCGTCCATGGCACTTTTTAGAAACAATGGTAGCATAATTAATGAACCACGGGAAATAGGAACCACATCCTATAAACCATATCGAACAACGAGAGAAGCCCGAATTCACGGATCGTATCCGAGGCTCGTCGGATATTCGAAACATCGATGCGAGAGCTTCAAAGAATTCTTTGCCAAGAAAACAAAACCGTTCCGCATGAAGTTTGGAATTATAATGTCCCCGCCACATGGGATCATTATGAACTCGCACTGAAGCCAAGGAAGCACTCGATGATTTCGACAAGCGGCGTCATCCCAGGAGCATGAAATGATAGATGCGAGATGACATTGTCCAATCCACTCAAGACCCCTATGCTAGATGGGGAGGTCCTCTGTCCCAGGACCCCTATGCTCCCGGGATCCTCGTCCTTATCTCGAACATGAATGTATCCTTCTACAAGGATCCAATCAATTGGCCTCAGCCAAACATCCCTGATCTTGAAGACAACACCGATTGGGCACAGGAAGAAGCCTCACATTGGGCACATGAAGCATCCTCGTCAGGACAAATTCTCTCACCCGCAGATCTTGAAGCCCTTGAACAAAAGTACGAAGAACACCTCTTTGCATCAAATTACAGCTCGAGATGACTCCCACAACGGCTACAATGCCCGTGACGGACGAGACTAGAAAATGCCGTTGTCCGTACAAAGTCACCGTAGCAAAGTTACCGTTCACTAGGCTAGGGAAAGTACTTGAAGCAAGTTCTCGTTCACGATGCATGTGCATCGTTCATAGTGTGCGAATAATTCCCTCCCGGAAATTTCATTCCGGAGCCTCTCGGCGAGGCTCGGCCTCGCTAGATCTGCGAGGTTGAGCCTCGCCGGTGGATAGGTGGGCCTCACCGGATCGACGGCCGGCGATTGGCGAGCGGTGGTGGCGGCGACGGGTGGCGGCGGACGGCGGAAGGCGGTGGTCGCGGGATGACGAAAAGGAAGAAGAGAATTTTAATGTGTTGATTCTTTTTTTGATTTTCGGACGCAAAATGAACTTTTTTTTTTTATTCTCAAATCTTGTCCCAAACCGATTCCCGGAACGTATTTGTTCCCTGGGAACAAAATTTTACGAAACACGATTCTCGTCCCAAACGATTCTAGGAACAAAAAATCGAGAATCCCAAGACTGTTGGAATGGTTACCAAACAGGCCCTTACTAAACTTATAAAAGAAAGGGTTAATACCTTGAAAAATCCCAAACCTGGGCACACTTGTGACAAATTTACCCAAAACTATTTTTTAACCATGAAAAACCCCAAACCTGGTACTCCCGTGACAAATTTACCCCGATCGACCATAAAAACCCTAAATTGATACATTTATGACAAATTTATCCCAAATTAATTTATTTGATCGCAAAAAACTCCAAACCGATAAATTTGTAACAAATATACCCTTCACTAAATTGGATTAATACCACAAAAAAATTATAAAAATCGTAAACTTTGATAAACGGATCATGAAATCTCAAATTGGTATGCTAGTCGGTTGTCACGTGTCATTTAACTTAATAATTTGATAATAAAATTTAACGAAAACTAACATATGGTAAATTTGTTACAAGCGTACCGGTTTAGGGTAAATTTGTCAAAGGTATACCAGGTTTGGGGTTTTTGATGATTAAAAAATAATTTGGGGTAAATTTATCATAAATGTACTGGTTTGAGGTTTTTCGGGGTATTAACCCTAAAAGAAAAGCACATCAATATTTTGAATTGAACAAAACAAATAAAATAAGATAGTATAAAATTAGTGAAAAATAAGAATAAAGATAAAAACAAACTACCTAATGGAGGATACCGGCGTTGACAGAGGGCGGGCGAGAGGGACAACCGGCGGTGAAAGATCCCGGTAGCCGGAGGTTGGTAATCTAGCAACGATTACACAATTTGGGGTCTAACCAATATGCCAAAAACCTGCACAACAAATAATCAAAACACCACGTTGATTCGGTGTTAGTTCAACAGGTGTTGCTTTGGGCGCGAGACACCGGCGAAAGGTAGGGGCGGCAACTGGTGCAGCAAGGGACGTCCGGTGGTGAGCATCGGTCTTCGGGTCTCGGGCTGAGGACTCCGGGTGTCGTGGGTGGCCGCTGCGACGGCAAGCAGTGGCGTCGGGCTCCGAGGCGTCGATGGAGCGGGGGGCAGATCCGGCTCGAGTGGAGTAGAAGCAGCGGTGTTGACGCTTGGGGGCTCGGGCGGAGCAGAGGAATCGGGTCGCGGCACTGCTGCGTCTGGGGGTCAGTCGGGTGCGGGAGCGGCGACCGGCAGAGGGCGAGCTGCTACGGGGCCGACTGTAGGACTGACGGGGGGTGCGCTCACGGGTCGCGGGGGGTGATCTGCTGGTGTCGCAGAAAGCTCGGTGGTGCGGCGCGGAGACGACGTCGCGAGCAACGGGTCACCGGAATCGTGGGTCGGCGCGGCACGAACGGGAGAGCTCGTGCGGACACCGGCAGGGCTTCGAGCGAGGTGGTCGCGGTTGGCCTTGGCTTCCAGGCGGCGGTGGCGCGGCTGGGATGCTGGCGGAGCAGCGGTGGGCGCGGTTGCGTTGCAGCTGCGGCGGCGATGGATAGTGTGGCTTGGGCTAGCGCGGCCGGGGATGCCCACACGAGGAAGATACCCTGTAGCTTCCTTTCTTTTTTATCTTTTTCTATTTTTTTCTGCAACACGTCGCTCTCACACGTCCCTTTCCCTCTGACTCTACTGTTCTCTCTCTGCAGAAGCAAAAGTTACTATTCTTTTTCCTTCTCCTCTCTCTTTCTCTCTGTTCACCCTGCTCACGTCACTTCCCACTTTCACTTTGTCTTTGTTGACGTTTTCTTTTTCCTTTCACTTTTCTTCTTCCACAAACCGAAACCCTATTCTCTATTTTCTCTCTTTTCATTTTTCAAGTTTTTCGACGAAAGAACTCCCTCTAAACTGAAGCTCCCTTTTCTCTATTTATAGAGAAAACTTCAATTTATTTTTGCTGATGAAATATTCACTCAACCATTCAACAAATTAGCGGCTCCAAAATCACATGATTGTTGAACTTTTAAATTTTTGAAATTTGATTCAATTTTTTTTTTAAATTCCCTCCACAACCTCTATTCTTATTTTCTAAAAGATGAATTAAATTTTAAAATAGGTGTCAACAATTTGTAATTATTTCTATAAGATTTATATATACTCCATAAGCATAAACAAAAGAATTGTTTACTGTGATTTATATTTTTAATCTTTTGGGCACTTTTAATTTATGAATTTACTTTTTTGTCTTCCCGCCAAGAAAATGACTAATCAAAATCAATCAACGCAAATTGCTTCGTTCGCCCCACGCGTTTTCATGTCAAGAAATGATGAATGAATCACGTGTATGCTCATTCTTCATTTGGCCCGCGCGTTTGGGTGATCCTTTCCCGTACTGAACCGTACACTGACCTTTGACAGCTCATAAAGCCCTCGACGACTTTTCTGGAGTGAGGTCCTGTTTTGTTAATGTTCCTATTTTTTTTTTTTTTCTGTTCTCCTTCCTTGAATAAAAAAATAAAAAAATCTTTAATAATATCAATTAATTTTTCTATTTTTCAAAATAAAAAATGAAATGAAAATAAATTTGAAATAAAAATAAAAAATATAAAAAGTGATTTCTTATTCCTGATAATAATTTCCAGAATTAAATTATTTTTTCTTTTCATTTTATTTTCCGAAATAAAAACGTGGATGGTCAATAGTGACGAGACAAAACAGGACAGCGATTGACAGTAGCAAAGAAAAATAAGAAAAAAAAAAATCTTTAAAAATTATTAAAAATTAACAGAAATTATATCTTATAAAAAATTTATTTAATATTATATTCTTTTTCATTTCGAGAATAAAATTTTATATAATTATTAAATGCGTTTTTGTTTACTTAGAAATTGAAAAAATATATTTCTAAAACATAAGAGAGTAGTGAGACTCAGGCGAGCCCGCCCATCCAATGGACGACACGTGGTGCCCTAGTCCCATCTCTCTCGTCCTTGTCTGTCCTCTGCTGTGCCTGCCTTTCTTCTCTCTCTTCTCCGTCTCGTCTGGACCTCTGCTTCGATGGAACCACGGGTTTGCCATTGGCCCTGGCATGTGAGTCCTCTTTTTCGACCCCAATAGGAAAAAAGTCCTCTTTTGAAGAGAAAGAAGGAAGAGAGAAATAACAGAGAGAGAGAGAGAGAGAGAGAGAGAAGGGGCGGGGGAGGGGGGGGAGGGGGAGTGGGACCCAGCGCAGGTCGGCCCATTAAACGGACGACACGTGGCGTCCTAGGACCTAGTTCTATTTTCTGTCATCTCCCTCGTCCTTGTCCCTGTCCTCTGCTACACTTGCTCTTCCTTCTCTCTCCTCTGCTCCACTGGGAGCCTCCCCCCACTCGCCGCTACAGCTTGTTCCATGCCCTCTTGAAATATCTACTTGTCCCTCACATTTTTCACGGTTACACCACACTTCTCGCATCTTTTCAATCCTCTCTCTAGCTATTGAAATCCCAGCAAGAAATTCATGTTGATTCTACAATTTAACTCGGCATGGACAACAATCGAGGAGGTCCTCAAGCAACCGCTGAGGAACATGATGAGATCGAGCTCATGAAGCAGCAGTTAGTGCCTTCCATGTCAGAAGATCTTGAGAAAGCGCTGCAACGTTCGAATGAATCAGTTGGCGGAAGCGGATGTACCATCTTCAGAGTCCCTGAGGCGATCGGCGGAGTTATTGCCGAGGCATGCCGGCCTCGCATCGTCTCTATTGGCCCGTACCATCATGGAGAATCACAGTTGGAAATGCTTCAGGGGCACAAGTGGAGATACCTCCACAATATGTTGGGCCGAACTGAACCGCATGGTATCTGCCTTGAAAACCTCATCGATGTGGTGGCCCTAAAAGAGAAAATGATCCGGCAGTGCTACTCGGAGAGCACCCACATTTTCAGCGGACCTGATCTTGTGAGAATGATGGTCCTCGATGGATGCTTCATCATTGAGCTCCTCCGTCATGTAGAGGGTGTCGTACGATTCGTACCTGAACTCGACGGGCCCCTATTATTTAATACATATGTGACCACTTGTGTTATGCAGGACCTTCTACGACTTGAGAACCAGGTACCCTACTTTGTTCTTGAGGATATGTTTGAAACGACGAATGTTCCTGAAACGACGAATGTTCCAGAGGGAACCTCGTCCTTGGCCGATCTTATCTTCAATTTCTTCAGTGGCTTCCTGAAAGGACCTGGCAATTTCAGGGCAAGACAGATAAATCGGAAAGGAGTGCACTTACTCGACTCATTTCGTCTGAGCTTAATACCTAGTGATCAACAAAACGATCAATTAGACGACCGCCCATCTTTTGCTATGATCAGATCTGCTTCCGAGTTGCGTCGAGTGGGAATTGGATTCAAGCAAAGAGAAGCCAGCACCTTCCTGGATATCAAATTTGACAGAAAACGCAGAATTGTTGAAATTCCAAAAATAACAGTAGATGATGACGACCTCAATTGGATCCTCCCCAATATAGTTGCTTTTGAACAGTGTTATGGTTGTTGGAATGATTGTCATGTAAGTGCCTATGCCATGTTCATGGGATGTCTCATTCACACGATCGATGATGTTCAACTTTTGCGCGACTGTAAAGTCATCTCAAACCACGGCATGGGCAACGGAGAATTTGCACGCTTTTTCGATGACATCCGTAAGGCTGCTCCTTTTGAAGACGTTGCAAGGAGCTATCTAGCATCGCAGTTTGTAATTATAAATGAGTCTCTTAAGTATGAACGGGCTTACTATTGTTGGGCACAACTCCTAAATGCCTTTCATGACAACCCATGGTCGGCTCTTTCGGGCCTAGCTGTTATAGTGACGCTTGTAGGCATCATTCAAACAGTGTACACTATACTGCAATACTATCACCCCAAGTAGCAATAAGCATATAGAAGCTGCATCTTCTATATTGATTTCATTCCATCTGGAAGTTGTATTGACTTTGTTTTTAGTGAATCTTTCAAGTTGTTGATACTTTCCCTGTGGCCAGATCAATCTTGACTATGTGGATTAATAGTTTTCATCACCATAAGTGGTGATCACTAGGGAAGAGTACAAATCGGTGATCCCATTCCACCTGGGAATCCAGAACTTACTCCACCCTAGGCCTAGCCACTACAAAGTTCCGTGGAACTAAGGACCGGATTCGCCGGTTAAACGGTGTTCTACAACTAATAAAACCAAAGTCACACGACAAAAAAGATGTATTGGTGCAAAACCATCGTTATTTTACTAGCCATGCTAAATACTTGTGTTACAAATAAATGACCCTTTCCCCCCAAAAAGAGCCCAATGTATCCTAAAATGCCTCTCTACCATTGTCAACCTATTCTCGAGTTCTCTTCCATATACCAAAGTCGTCGCGTAGTTCACTGCAAAGTAGAACCCGTTCCTCTAGCTGACTACTCTCATGAGATAAGTCGAACGCCAAACTAGCCAGCTCACGAATCCTGCATGCGATATCCCCTTCGCATCCTGCATAAAAGAATGTTTGCATAAGTGACGATGATTGATTCCACGAATCAGAGTACTAGGTATTGGGAAAGAAAACCGTAAGTGTTGCATGGTAGCACATTATGCACCTTAGAATGGTGTAAATCGACGAGCGCCTTGTAACACCCAACGGAAGCCATGCTTCCCAAATGCCTGTACACGAATGGGTCTCCTAGAGGTATGTCTTTCAAGCAAAATGCCTTCCCTCCATTTTGCTTCCCTATCCTACGAAACAGCTCCACCAAGATTTCCCTTCCCTTTCCGTGACCTGTTTCAGAAATCAGCATTCATATTATTTCCGAGGAAAGAAGCCCTTTATGCAATGAGAAAGAGATAGTGAATGACCATTTCCAGTTTCAAAGGGAATTCATGCCACATCTTGTACAAAGTAAAGCAAGGAGATAAAGTTGAAGATTGTCGATCAATTGAAGAGCTACAATGAGACATCTTTAAAGGAATTAGACAAGGTGACTAAACCTGAGCTAAAGCGGGAAGCATTAGCCTCCCTGTCTGTTCAAGAAAACCCGCACAGTCCCCCAGCGCAAACACATCTTCCACTAAAGGTACCCTCAACCATTCGTCAACCCCAATCCTGAAACAGTTGAGAGGACAAACCATTTGATTTGGAAGGTGGTAAAATGCTAAAATCATATTGTCACAAAGTTCTTATCTCGAGATTGCTATTGTAGAATAAGATGACAAAGGAGAGAAGAAATCTTATTTCCTCACCTTCCACCAGGGGATTTGGGAAGATCAAGTGTCTTGATAAACTCCGAGGGTCCAACACTAGAGGACTAGACTAGGAGGCCATATGGAACATCCGTACCATCATTCAGTACAATTTTCTTCGCATGCACCTCTTTCACCACGCCTCTTTTAAGATGAACACCGGACTAGCAATTGAAAGCATTAAATCAGCACCAAAATGAACTGCTGGAAAAGATGATGGTAACTTGAGAAAGAAAATAAACTTACCCTTGTTAGATGATTCGTCGCATACTACCATAAGCCAACATCAAAAGATGACAGGATTTGCATCCCTGTTAAAGTGTGTACTTGTCAATTCACTTACATTTTTCCAAACTGATGCTAGCATCTGTATGTGAGTGTGTATGAGTACCTCAATAAGGGTGACTTGAATGTAATCCTTAACATGAGGAAAACGTTCATGGACGTCTTTCATGATAAAATCACTTAATTCACCGCTGAACTCCACCCTTGTTGGTCCAACTCCAATGACGACACGGTGTAAAAGGCGTTTCCTCTCTTCTTCTGATATGCCTATAAGATATAGAGAAGGAATCACTCCCCTAATCTCCTTTGAAGCCGTAAAATCTTGCTGATCATTAATTATAGAGAATGTGGAGGCAAAAACAATGAGCATCTTCTTCTATTCCTGAGACTTTGGAATGTTGCTTTGTAAGCACAATATATATGGTTGGAGCATTGAGGTACCTGGATTTTCAGAGAGCATGAGGTTCAACAAAAGCCTCTTCCTGATTTCTTGGGCATGATTCACCTCACGAAGCAAGTAGGCATGTTCCTTGATTGATAAGAGATGGGATTTAGCAAAGAGAAAATCCTAAGGGAAAAACATAGTGGATTTGCAATAAACTAGTGTTATTTCATATTTTTATAGGTGCGACTTCTGTTCCATCATGTTGAAGAAATGAAATTCTACCTTATCTCACTATATAGTATGCACCTAAAACACTTTTCCACATGTTTGACACTGGGGACAATGCATGTCGATATTTGTTGGTATAATTGATTTGCCAGGTAACCGCACATGGGACTTTTATAGCTGGGGGCCTTCACGGAAATGAAAATGCTTGGACAATGCACGTCGACGATTGTTTACGCCGTATATCATAAATTTCTGATGTTTGTCGATTGCTAATTGAAGAACATGGAGGAAAATTCCAACTGCACATTCTGAATAGCCAGGTGTTCAACTTCATGCTTGTCAGCGTCAAATTCCAGTTCAGGAAGCCAAATAGAAGTACGAACTGGGGGTTTGCCACAAGAGCACTCTGCACCCGGCTAATGGGCTCAGCCACTGAACGGAACTCCAAAGTTCGACGGAAGAAGGCGAGTGAAAACCATGTGATTTCAGGGTGAAATGCACACGACATCAATACACATCCATATTAAGCCCCTTCATAAACCAGCAAGCCGCCTAACAGGTACCAAGAACGACCACCCTTGGCTTTTCTCCGGGCTTACAAGACCTGCATATCTGATGCTTTCATATAATGAGAAAATTTCTTCTGATTTTCCATAAGCAAATAAAAGATGAAAAAAAGCCCATATTTCTTGGAGGAAAGGCGTCAATTGTAACCGATTCATTCAATCAAAGGCTCTTCTTATGTGCAACAACCAAATTGATGATTTTATCAATCTCATTTGACTGCCCTCCTAACATCCACCAAATGAAAATCTCACAAGTGTGAGCATAAGCATGGAGTTTTTCTTGGTATGCCATGACCAAGAACAATGAAAAAATAATGCCAGCAGAGACAAATGGCTTCCTTTAAACAATTAAAGCTGTAAAAATACATGGCGAAATTCCTCTCTTCACGAGTTAATTGTAGAAATGAAGTTCATTTCACGTTCTCTGTCATAGGATGACCACCCAGACAAAAGCAGAACAAAAGGAAAGAACAGAGATTTTTCATCTAGAAATTTTATTAATTCCTCAAGGTGGATCACATCAAGGGTCATTAGGTGAACACTGTTCAAGAGCGCGCTAATCGCACGAGGAATATGTAATGGACAAACTTCAAAGAGGTAAAATAAACCAACTGCAGATCTAACCAGTGAGCTCTGTTAAGAAAAACCAACAATCAATTAAAACCGATGCCTTAACCATATGACAACGACAACCAATCAAAGAATAAGAGCAAGAACATGTTTACATGGAGACCTACTAGAAAATGAAGCAAGAAGAAAGGACGTGAAAGCAAGCCTCCAGGATGAAACGGAGCGTTTCGACGTTGAGAAACATGTTGGTTTATTTTTTTTTTTGCTGCTGTTGGACTCCAATGCGTCTCCAAATGTCGTTGAAAGGAGGAGATGGTCTATCAACTCCATCAAATAAAGGGCATTAAACTAGTCAATTTTTTAAATTTGAGGCACTCAAATGAGCGTCGTATAAAAGTTACAATACTCTTAATGTACTTATCCTAAAAATGCTTATACATTTGTTGTTAAATGAATGATTATTTAAATATTTGAGAAAATTATCAATTAGTCTTAAAACTATTTTACATATATCAATTTAGTTTTAACTTCCTAATTATGTCAATATAGTCCTACACAATTGTGTGAAATTTAAATATATTATTTCATGCCATTTGCCATTGCAAATTGCGACGTGGAAATTAATAAATTGCCCACATTAGCATGCCACTTAGGACGTTGACAATGACTAGATGCACGTAAGAGATTTTCAATGACAATTAACAAGAAAGACTACATCGAAATATAACCCAAAAGTTTAGGACTACATTAACAAAATTAAAAAGTAGGGCTAATTAAGTGAAATAATTAGTTGTTGAGAGAATTACCAAAAAAGTCATAAACCTATTGCAATTGTGCCAATTTAGTACTTTGTTTTTTTTTTTGCTAATTTAGTCCAAAATCTTTTACAATTGTGTCAATTCAGTCCATTCAGCCAAAATTGGCCGGCTAGCGTTGACGTGGATCTTTGCCCGTCTAACGAACGCCGATGTGACAATTTTTAAATATATATTTTATTATTTTTTTTGAAATTTTGAATTCTTTTTTTTTTTTTTCCCCACCTTCTCCTTCCCCCGGCCGGCCGGAGGTGAGGGTCGGCGAGATCGGCCTCGTCGGCCAAAGGCGAGGCTCGGCCACGCGACCATTGGCGGGCCGAGCCTCACCAAATCTAGTGGGGCCTCGCCCTTGCCGGTGGCCGACGTGGCCGAGCCTTGCCTTTGGCAAGCGACGCTCCTCGCCTAGAATCGGCGAGGCTCGACCTCGCTATGGATGGGCGAGGCCAAGCCTCGCTAGATTTGGCAACGGCAGCCTTGGCGACCACCGGCAAGGGTCGACCTCACTGGTGGTCGACGAGTCTCCTCGCCGATGTGGCGATAGCGATCTCGTCGTCATTGGGCGAGGCTCGCCTTTGCTAGTGGTCGATGGGGTGAGCCTCGCCAGCCCTTGCCTTTGGCCGGCCGGTGGGGAAAAAATAAAGAAAAAAAGAATTAAAAAATTTGAAAAAAAATATTTGAAAATTCAAAAAAAAATATTAAAATTTGCCGGATCAACATTCGCCGACCGGCGTTCACGTTGCCGCTGGCCGGCCAATTTTGACTGGATGGACTAAATTGACACATTTATAAAAGGTTTAGGACTAAATTAGTCAAAAAAAGTTTAAGACTGAATTGACACAATTGCAATAGGATTATGACTTTTTTGGTAATTCTCTCAATTTTAATTAGTATTGAATGAGGTCATATACTCCTTGTTTGACCCTATGTAAGGAGATATTGTGTCATTGCAAACGTTTTCTACAGAGTTCTCACTACTTGTGCTTGTCAGGCACAAATTTTATCGATAAACCGAATTGATTTGCTATCGCACAACTAAAAAAGGGAGGTTTACGGAGCTATGATGAGTAAATTTCAAAGCTCCTCAGAGTCTAGACACAAGTTTAAATAGGTCTTTAACCCATTTTGATACCTTTATTGTTTATATAGGATGAGTTCAACCGAAGTTGACTGCATTCGATGGTAGAGATTTCACAAATATCACGCCAATCAAGCTCATGCCAATAAGGGTTAGGCCATGCATGACTGTATCTCCATGGAGCCAAAATACTTATGCCAGCTTCAAGTTTTTTAGGAAATATCCCGGGATATCGGCAGAGAGTGCAATTTATATCTTTAAGGCTTCTCATTTACCCTCCCGACGCAGCATTCAACCACATTCAAAAAATTTTGGAATGTCGCGGCGATGCGGGAGCACGTATAACCCATGAAATCTTTCACGTGCTCCGATGTGGCGGTCGTTCTCTTCCCTCTTTCATGTACCCGCGATCAGACACTCGTTCTCCTGTCCATCTCTCACTTTGCTTGTTGCATGCAGCTTGTGATCAAAGTCATCGGGACAAAACGAGCATACCACTGCAAAGGAACCAAACATGCCATTCCAACAGCAAGCGTTTGGGTTCATTCGACCAGTAATCTCTTCGCTTTTCCTTGCTTCTGGTGAGTTGGTACGTCTATTTCGCAGCGTCTTGGGGTCCTCCGAGACATTTCTTCTTGGACCCTGGATCGGTTCTATGAACATGGAATCCTCAAGTGGAATCATATTCCAACTAATGTCATTCCTTGAAATAAGATTCATTTCCGATTGTTTGGATGACAAAAAGAAAAATTTTGGACTCCTAGAAAAGAAAACTTCTTGGTAGTGATCGGTCATCGGCGACCGTCTTGGCAATTAGGTTGGCCATTCTGGAATAGCTACTAGAGGAAAATTATCCAAAAAATGCTAAATTAATTAGAAGCAATATCAAAATATTATTAAAATATTACAAAAGGAATTCTTTAACGTGTCGTAGTTTTGACATTGTAAGATAAACAATTACAACTAAATTATAGGAAATGTCAAAAAAAAAAAAAAAAAAAAGTGACTTTTGGAGAGTGATACTCTCCCAAAACGTTGCTAGATACAATATTAACATGTGTGTGTCTATATATATATATATATATATGGAAGAGTCTTCTCATGAGTTTGAATTTTCTAAGTTCATTTGGAGCCAATCCATAGTTGTAGCAATCCATACATCAATTAATTAGTCTTAATAAATTTTGTCTAGAATGTTTGTATGTGTATATATAAATATGTAGGCACTTGAAGATACGTAGTTACTTTGTATCCAAATCTTAATTTACAAAAGTAAGTAGATTCATAATGATTTTCTATATTTTTCCTTATTTTTTCTGTACTAAATCATTGACTTCGGCTACTTACATGTTGTCTTTTGTGTGCCTTCTTAGCCACACGCCCACCGTAGTTCCTACAAAAATGATTGTTTCTAGTTCATTCATTTCACGGAAAATAATTTCCAATAAAATATTTTTCGAATTTTCATGGAAAATTAATTTACGGGGAAATGAATTTATTTAGGGAAAATGTTTTCTACTTTTGAAAAGTGGAAAATATTTTTCTTACTTGATCTCTCTTATCTCACACCTCTACAAATTCTCACTTCCTCGTCCCCTTTCTTCTTCTTATTTTATTTTTTATTTTTTAATTATTTTTTATTTTTAATTTGAATTGTTTTTAATTTCCTCTTTTCTTTTCTATTTATTTTTTTGTTTATTTTCTTTGTTTCCCCATCTTCTTCTTTCTTGGCTAGTCGTTAGCTTTATTGCCAAGCGAAACTCGAGCTTGTTGATTTCAAGCTCGCACTCATCGATTTGACGAGTCTTGAGCTTGACGCTCGTGCTTGCCAATCTAGTGAGCAACGAGCCTTGTGCTCCTCGGCGAGCTCAAGGCTCGTTGGTGGCCGGTCGCGGAGTGGCCGGTGATCGGCCAAGAAAGAAGAAGATGGAAAACAAAGAAAAATAAAAAAAAAAAAAATTAATAATAGTTTTAAAAATTAAAAATTATTAAAAAATATTTTTTTAAAATATGAAAAATCCATTTTAAAAATAAAATAAATAAAAAAGTATATGGAGGAAAATATTTTCTTTATCGAACAGCAAAAATATTTTTCACTTTATTTTCAGGTTTCATCCGTATAATGGAAAATAATTACATTTTCTTGAAAAATGATTTACTGACAGAAACGCCACATTTTTCGCGAAACTAATGAAGCTTAGGCACCTCCTTAAATAATTGGGAATGCAGCAGGTGACGTTCATATCCATTCATATTAGGAAATTTCAATTTATTTTTTTTCGTCTTTCTTTTTGCATGTGGCTTCTTATCCTCGCCTTACTTTTCAAACCGGTCATGTCAAATTTTTATGAGGACGTGTTTTTTTCCAATCATCGTTGCGACGATAATTATTTGGGAGAAAAACAAGACAGAAAGAGAGGCGGCTGACTATAAGTCCATTTTCGATCTAGTGGGGGACGATAATTGTCAATTAGCAAGGACGATAATTGTCAATTAGCAGCCAAAGTTGACAGTCATCGTCAGCAGCCGAAAGTTGACAGTCATCGACAGTCATCGTCAGCCATCGCTTATGAAGCCCTCGATGATTTTGCCGGGAGGAAGACAAGCCCCTTTAGTTTGCTTCTCCAGCTTGGTTCCATGACCTTTTAAAATCTCTATATGTTCCTCATATTTTTCATGGATATACTACACTTCTGGTATCCTTTGTTTCTCTCTCTAGCTATTGAAATCCCAGCAAGGAATTCACGTTGATTCTACAATTTAACTCAGCATGGACAACAATCAAGGAGGTCCTCAAGCGACCACCGAGGAACATGAGATCGAGCTCATGAATCAGCAGTTATTGCCTTCCTTGTCAGAAGATATTGAGGTAGAGCCGAAATGTTTGAATGAATCAGCAGGCGGAAGTAGATGTAGCATCTTCAGAGTCCCTGAGGCAATTGGCGGAGGTATTGCCGAGGCATGCCGGCCCCGCATCGTCTCTATTGGCCCGTACCATCATGGAGAATCGCAGTTGGAAATGCTTCAAGGGCACAAGTGGAGATACCTCCACACTATGTTGGGCCGAACTAAACCGCATGGTGTCCGCCTTGAAAACCTCATCGATGTAGTGGCCCCGAAAGAGAGAATGATCCGGCAGTGCTACTCGGAGAGCACCCACAATTTTCAGCGGACCTGATCTTGTGAGAATGATGGTTCTCGATGGATGTTTCATCATTGAGTTCCTCCGTCAAGCAAGGGATGTCGTATGTCCACTTGACGGGTCCCTATCTGATAATATATATGTGGGCTGTTGTGTTATGCAGGACCTTCTACGACTTGAGAATCAGGTACCCTACTTCGTTCTTGAGGATTTGTTTGGAACGATGAATGCTCCAGAGGCAACCTTGTCCTTGGCCGATCTTATCTTCAATTTTTCAGCTGCTTCCTGAAAGGACCTGGCAATGTTAGGGAAAGACGGATAAAACGGAAAGGAGTGCACTTACTCGACGAATTTCGTCTGAGCTTAATACCTTGTAAAAAACAAGACGATCAAGTAGACGACAGCTCATCTTCTGCTATGATCAGATCTGCTTCCGAGTTGCGTCGAGTGGGAATTGGATTCAAGCAGACGGAAGCCAGCACCTTCCTGGATATCAAATTTGACAGAAAACGCAGAATTGTTGGAATTCCAAAAATAACAGTAGATGATGACGACCTCAATTTCATCCTCCCCAATATGGTTGCTTTTGAACAGTGTCATGGCCGTTGGGATGATTGTTATGTAACTGCCTATGCCATGTTCATGGGATGTCTCATTCACACGGTCGATGATGTTCAACTTTTGCGTGACTGTAAAGTCATCTCAAATCACGGCATGAGTAACGGGGAATTTGCACGCTTCTTCAATGACATCCGCAAGGCTGCTCATTTCCAAATTGTCGAAGAGAGCTATCTCGTGTCGCAGTTTGCAATTATAAACAAGTCTCTTAGGTATGAACGGGCTTACTATTGTTGGGCACAACTCCTAAATGCCTTTCGTGACAACCCATGGTCGGCTCTTTCGGGCCTAGCTATCATAGTGACGCTTGTAGGCATGATTCAAACAGTGTACACTATACTGCAGTTTATTACCCAAAGTAGCAAGGAGCGCTACATCCACATTGATTTCGTTACAGTAAATCTTTTGAGTTGTTGATACTTTCCTAGTGACCAGATTAATCTTGAGTATGTGAATTAACAGTTATTATCACTAAAGTTGTGATCCCTAGGGGAGAACACAAACAAGTGATCCCATTTCGCTCGAGAATCCAAAACTTACTTTGCCCTAGGCCCAGCCAGTAGCCATTACTAAGTTCCATGGAACTAAGGACCAGATCAGCCGGTTAAACTGTGTTCTACAACTGATAAAACAAAAGTTACACGACAAAATCATCATTATTTTACTAGCCATGCTAAATACTTGTGTTACAAATAAATGAACCTATCCCCACAAAAAGAGCCCAATGTATCATAAAATGCATCTCTACCATTGTCAACCTATTCTTGAGTTGTCTCTTACAAATATCAGAGTCGTCGCCCAGTTCACTGCAACGTAGAACTTGTTCCTCCAGCTAACTACCCTCGTGAGATAAGCCGAACGCCAAACCAGCCAGCTCACGAATCCTGCATGTGATATCCCCTTCATGTCCTGCATAAAAGAATGTTTGCATAAGTGACAATGATTGATTCCATGAATCAAAGAACTAGGTATTGGGAAAGAAAACTGTGAGTGTCGCATGGTAGCACGTTATGCACCTTAGATTGGCATAAATCGACGAGCGCCTTGTAATGCCCAACAAAAGCCATGCTTCCCAAATGCATGTACATGAATGGGTCTCCTAGAGGTATGTCTTTCAAGCAAAACGCCTTCCCTCCATTTTGCTTCCCTATCCTATGAAACAGCTCCTCCAAAAATTTCCCTTCCCTTCCCTTTCCGCAACCTGTTTCAGAAATCAGCATTCATGTTATTTCCGAGGAAAGAAACCCTTTATGCAATGAGAAAGAGATAGTGAATGACCAATTCTAGTTTCAAATGGAAGGATTCATGCCCAATCTTGTACAAAGTAGAACAAGGAGATAAAGTTGAAGATTGTCGATCAAATGAAGAGCTATAGCGAGACATCTTTAAAGGAATAAGACAGGGTGCCTAAACCTGAGCTAAAGCGGGAAGCACTGGCCTCCTTGTCTATTCAAGAAAACCCGCACAGTCCCCAAGTGCAAACACATCTTCCATTGAAGATACCCTCAACCATTCGTCAACCCCGATCCTGAAACAGTTGAGAGGACAAATCATTTAATTTGGAAGTTGGTGGAATGCTAAAGTCAGATTGTCACAAAGTTCTTATCTTGAGATTGCTATTGCAGAGTTAGATGACCAAGGAAAGAAGAAATCTTATTTCCTCACCTTCCACCAGGGGATTTGGGAAGATCAAGTGACTTGATAAACTCCGAGGGTCCAACGCCAGTGGACCAGACTAGGAGGCCATATGGAACATCCGTACCATCATTCAATACAATTTTCTTTGCATGCACCTCTTTCACCACACCTCTTTTAAGATGAACATCGGACTAGCAATTGAAAGCATTAAATCAGCACCAAAATGAACTGCTGGAAAAGATGACGGTAACTTAGGAAAGAAAATCAACTTACCCTTGTTAGATGATTTGTTGCATACTGCTGTAAGCCAACATCAAACGACGACAGGATTTCATTTGCCTGTTAAAGTGGGTACTTGTCAATTCATGTTACATTTTTCCAAACTGACGCTAGCATCTATATGTGAGTGTGTATGAGTACCTCAATAAGGGTGACTTGAATGTGATCCTTAACATGAGGAAAACGTTCACGGACGTCTTTCATGATAAAATCACTTAATTCACCGCTAAACTCCACCCCAGTTGGTCCACTTCCAATGACGACACAGTGCAAAAGTCGTTTCCTCTCTTCTTCTAATATGCCTATAAGATACAAAGAAGGAATCACTCCCCCAATCTCTAATGAAGCCATAAAATCTCGCTGATTATTAATTATAAGAATATGGAGGCAAAAACAATGAGCATCTTCATCTATTCCTGAGACCTTGGAATGTTGCTCTGTAAGCACAATACATATGGTTGGAGAATTGAGGTACCTGGATTTTCAGAGAGCATGAGGTTCAACAAAAGCTTCTTCCTGATTTCTTGGGCATGATTCACCTCTCGAAGGAAGTATGCATGGTCCTTAACACCCTTTATACCGAAAGTCAAGGGCTCGGCTCCGGCTGCGATGACTAGCTTGTCGTATGTGACTTTAAACCAGTAAGGCTCTTGAGGAAGTCCGCCATTGCCAAACGTTTCACAGTACAAGTAGTCAATAGGCAATGGGATTTAGCAAAAGAGACACACAAAAAGGGAATATTGTGGTAGATTTGTAATGCCTAGTGTTATTTGACATGTCTTACTGGTGCATCTTTGGTTTCATCACATTGGAGACATGAAATTTAACCTTATCTCACTATATAGTATGTACTAAACTACTTTTCGACATGTCCAACAGTGTGGACAATGCACGTTGATTTACGTTAGTTTATTTGACTTGCCAGATAATCACACATGGAATTCTTATAGCCGGGACCTAACACAAATGCAAAAGTGTGGACAATCCATGTCAATCCATCACCAAAGGCTGATGAGCTCGACTCTCGTTGGATTGGCAAGGCTTGAGTCTCGCCTGTCCTTGGTAAGGTCTCAGCCTCGCTAGATCGATGAGCTCTAGCTCGTTGGAGATTGCCTGAGCTTCGTGAGCTCGAGCCTCATTAATCTGGCAAGAACTAAGCTTGCTGAGAGCCTCATTGAGTCCTCGACGAGGTCTTGGCAGAGTGCATTACCCTGGGGGGCACTGGTGTTATTTGTGAAGAAGAAGGATGGTTCATTGCGTCTATGCATCGACTACCGACAGCTCAACCAGGTAACAGTTAAGAATAAATATCCGTTGCCAATGATTAATGATTTGTTTGATCAGCTTCAGGGAGTGTTGATATTTTCTAAGATCGACTTGAGGACGGGATATCATCAGCTAAGGATCAAGAAGGAAGATATACCGAAGTCGGCATTTCGCACTCGATATGGCCATTATGAGTGATGTCGTTTGGGTTGACGAACGCCCCAGCTGCTTTCATGGATCTAATGAATCGGGTGTTTAAGGAGTATTTGGATCGGTTCGTAATTGTCTTCATCGACGACATCCTGGTGTATTCGAGGAGTATGGAGGATCATGAAAGGCACTTGAGGATTGTGCTCCAGACCTTGAGGGATCATGAGTTGTATGCTGAGTTCAGTAAGTGCGAGTTTTGGCTAACTCGTGTGGCTTTCCTAGGTCACATCATCTCTGGAGAAGGGATCTCGGTGGACCCAGCCAAAATTGAAGCGGTGATCAATTGGCCGAGACCGACTACAGTGACGAAGATCAGGAGTTTTCTCGGTTTAGCGGGGTATTACGGACGATTTGTGGAAGGGTTTTCGAGGTTGGCATCGCCGATGACAAGACCGTGAAGAAGGAAGAGAAGTTTGTATGGACAGATAAGTGCGAGAGTAGTTTCCAGGAGCTTAAGCAAAAGCTAACTACCACACCAGTACTCACTATTCCATCAGGTCCAAGGGGATTTGAGATTTATAGTGATGCGTCGTTTAAGGGATTGGGTTGCGTGTTGATGCAGCATGGTCGGTTTGTTGCATATGCGTCTCGACAGTTGAGACCTCATGAGTTGAATTACCCAACGCATGACTTGGAGCTTGCAGCCATCATCTTTGCCCTCAAGATTTGGAGGCACTACTTGTGCGGGGAAAGATTCCAGATCTTCACTGACCATCAGAGTCTTAAGTACTTGTTCTCTCAAAGGGAGTTGAATATGAGACAACGTAGATGGATGGAGCTCCTAAAGGACTATGACTGTGAGATCCTGTACCATCTTGGAAAGGCGAACAAGGTCGCCGATGCCTTAGTAGAAAGTCTTCGGTTGCGCATATGGTACTCAAGGAGTGGAGTCTAGTTGAAGGAGCTCGGGATTCTAGCTTCAAGTTCGAGGTAGGCCACCTTTCAAGCCTTATGGCCACCCTCAGGATTGAGCCAGAAGTGCAGGTCAGAATCAGGGAGCTTCAGCAGACAGATCCATATGTTCAGCAGATCGTACAAGAGGACTCAGAGAAGAGGAAAGTTGGTTTCCAGATTTCTGATGATGGAACGTTGAGATTCCAAGGACGATTGGTTGTACCTGACGATGTGGAGCTTAGGGAGGAGATTTTATCAGAAGCACATCGTAGCGATTCTGACATTCATCTTGATAATACCAAGATGTATCAGAATCTGCATCAACACTATTGGTGGTGTGGCATGAAGGCGGACATCGCCAAGCATGTCGCCAAGTGTTTGACGTGTCAGCAGGTGAAAGCTCAGCATTGCAAGCCAGGAGGACTTCTGCAACCCCTGGAGATCCCAGAGTGGAAATGGGAGCACATTACGATGGACTTTATGACAAGACTATCGAGGAGCCAGAGAGGAAATAATTCGATATGGGTAGTGGTCGACAGATTGACGAAGTCGGCACACTTTATCGCGGTTCGAAGGGATCTCAGCTTGGATAGGCACGCAGACTTGTATGTCCGTCACATAGTCCGTATGCATGGGGTGCCGGTCACGATCACTTCAGATAGGGACTCGAGATTCACCGCCGCCTTTTGGAAGAGCCTCCAGTCAACGTTAGGGACGAAGTTACAATATAGTATGGCTTATCACCCGCGAGACGGATGGCCGATCGAAAGGACGATTCGATCCTCGAGGATATGCTAAGGGCTTGTGTCTTGGACTTCAAGGGAAGTTGGGAAGAACAGCTTCATCTAGTCGAGTTTGCCTACAACAACAGTTACCAGCATAGTATTCAGATGGCCCCTTTTGAAGCGTTGTATGGTAGAGTGTGCAGGATGCCAGTGTGCTGGGATGAGGTTGGGGAAAGAAAGATCACCGGTCTAGAGTTGGTTCAACAGTCAGTGAAAGCAGTTGCAGTTATTAGAGACATATTAAAGATTGCTCAGAGCCGCCAAAAAAGTTATGTAGATAAGCGCCGAAGGCCGTTGGAATTTCAGGTTGGTGAGCACGTCTTCTTGAAGGTGTCACCGGTGAGAGGTACTTCTCGCTTTGGCAAAAAGGGAAAACTGAGCCCGAGGTACGTAGGTCCCTTTGAGATTTTGGAAAGAATAGGGACTCTAGCGTATCGTCTTGCACTGCCGCCGAAGTTGTCACAAGTGCATGACGTCTTTCACGTGTCGATGTTGAGAAAGTATGAACCCGACCCGACCCATGTTCTAAATTTCGAGGAATTAGACGTGGACGACAGAGTGTCGTATGTGGAAAGCCCAGTTCGGATTGTGGATCGCAAGGAACAAGTCTCGCGCACCGGGACCATCCCAATGGTCAAAGTGGTCCGGCAACACCACGGAACCGAAGGAGCAACCCGGGAGACCGAAGAATCGATAAGACAATTGTACCCCTATCTTCTTGCTTAAGAATTTGTAATTGTTTAAATTTCGAGGACGAAATTTCTATAAGAGGGGAAGAGTTGTGACATCCCAAAATTTTTCTTGAATTTATTTTCAGTCAATTGAACCGAGCGATTCATCTGTGCGTGTAGTCGTCCTTCTGAGTTGGCCACTCGCGTGAGGACTGGTCTATTGGGTGAAGAAATTAAGGGATTTTGATGTGTCAAGCTTGGGGACTGATCACCCTCGGGTTGGATGCAAAAAAATTCCCCGAAACCTACTCAGTGGATCAGGCATGCTGAAATCGCATCAGATTGAATTTAACCGTGAAAATTGAAATTGAAATTAAAAATTGGAGGCCCAATTATGTCACAAATCTTAATAGAATCTTGGATTAATTTTATGGATTTTAATTGGACTCAATTAGAAGAGAATTGAATGAGAAATTGAAGAAATTAAGTGCGTGAAATTTTGGACCCCGGCGGAAAATTAAGTGCACCCATTGAATTAAGTGGTGGAAGAGGAGATAGTGGATGGTGATGTCATGGGGATGACCTCATGGTGAGGTGGCTTGGAGGCTTAAGATGGTGACAAGTGGAGGGTGGAGATTGCATCTTCAACCTTGGGACTAGGAGAGAGAGGAGAAAAAGGGAAAAGAGAAAGGGAAAAAGGAAAAAAAACCAGCCCCCTTCGGCCCGACCGTCGACCGCCTCCCCCCTCCATCGCGCCGCGCCGTTGCCTCACCGTCCACCTCCGTTCGCCGTCGTCGCCCCGCCTCCGCCAGCCGCGCGCGCACGACCAGCAGCCGCCCGTCTCCCCGCCGCTCCAGCTCGCCGCCTCACCCACAGCCTGTCACGGTCGCACCAGCCAACCTGCGTTCTCGACCAGCCGCGTCTCTGCCGTCCGCCGTTCGCCGCCGTCCAAGCCGCCACCAGCCCGAGCCGCCCTCTCCTCCGCCTCTTTCTCCGTCGAACCGCCGCCATGAAGCCCCCATCACCGCGCCTCCCCTTCGGCCGAACAGCAGCATTTTCCAAGTGGGTTTCCAGCCACTTCCGAGCCCATTTCAACCTCCTTCCCGGCCCCGGACGCGAGACCGCCTTTGGGGAAAGTCGGTCCCGGCGTCGCCCTTTTCGATTTGAGCTAAGCGGCGTCCAAATCCGTGAGTTTATCTCACTAATCCTTGATTAGACTGTTAATTATGCCCTAAGTATGTTTAGTTTAAATTAAGTGTGTTTAGGTGGATAAATTAGATTTTTTTATTATAAGTTGGATTAAGGAATTGGATTAAGTTAATTTGGGTTTAATTAAGGTTAAAAGTGATTTGTTTAATGTTAAGTGTGATGTGACATATTAGAATTTAATTTAGATTTATTTAATTGGTTCGAAATTCGGATGAATAAAATAATATTAAAATATTCTGAAATTAATTAAATATTATTATTTATAAAAAAGGAAAATTTTATTTTTAGCCCCCGTTGCTCAGAATTTCGTGCTGATCGCTGCTGTGATGTTAGAATTTAAATTTGATGCTTGATTTGTGGCGAATTGAGTGTGATTGCGTTAATTAGGGGTTATGTGTAGAAATGCTAAGTGTGGAAATTATTGGGAATTTGGCCGGGATTGACCGCCTATTAGAGGCCGTGATAAACCACCTATTAGAGGTCGTGCCTAGTGAGGCCGTGATGAACCACCTATTAGAGGTCGTGCCTTTGGGGCCGTGATGAACCGCCTACGAGAGGCCATGCCTAGTGAGGCCGTGATGAACCACCTTTTAGAGGTCGTGCCTTTGGGGCCGTGATTAACCGCCTACTAGAGGCCGTGCCTATCGAGGCCATGTTTGACCACCTTATTAAAGGTCGTGCCACGTGGGGCCGTGATTACCACCGATGGTTGAATCTACCCTTAGGGTCGTGGTTGGGAGCAGTGATTGATTTGATTGAATGACATGTAATCGGCCGAGCCGATTGATCGCTGAGACGATCCAAGTGGTTGATTTGTCGATGATGTGATTGTGCCGTGCTTTATTTAATTATCACATTTGCACGTGATTGAATGATATGAACTGTACTAACCTGCAAGCGTGGACTATTGCGAGGTAAGTCTTCTCGATGTGTGGCTAGGTCATGCTGGGGTGTATTTTCTTTCTAATAGGGGCTTAGGAGGGGTGAACTTGCTGAGACAATGTCTCACCCCGTTGTGGGAAAAATATTTCAGGGCCGTAGATGACGATACCAGTGGAGGATGGTGGACTGCCGATGCAGTCGTCCAAGGAGTCGCAGAACATGAAGATGGGGGATCGACAATCGAGTCCGACTAGTAGCTTTAGGACTATTTCTTCTTTTTGGTAGATCGACCCCTAGTATGCAGTCTGACCCCTTTTTGATGCATATAGACTCTGACTCATTTTGGTTGTATGTAAACTTTGGATGATTTTATGATAGTATGTTAGTTTGTATTAAATTGATTTTATTCCTGTTGTTCTATCCCGCTTTTAATTTGTCAGGGGTTCTTAATACGTTCCGCATGCGCTTATTAAATTAATTTGGGTCGGCGATACCACCTGGGAATGTCGCAAATTTCACGACCATGGCGGGTTGTTCACGTGTCTCGGAGTTCGGGGCGTGACAAAGTGTGCTTGAATTATATAAATTGCTTCCCGCTTAAACTGCTTTTAAATTTCAGCAGACATTTCAATTAAACATCATTAGTTCAGAAACCTTAAATTTAAAGAACCAATGACAATATTAAGACACAAATGCGCAAGACGATTGAAATTTTCCAACTTCCATATCATGATCTTGCCACTTAGGTCAGAAAGACTCACAACTAAAAGCTTGACCACTGTTTATACAGCAATGCCACATTGCCAATCTTTTTTTTTGGGTAAATTCCATCTTATGGGAAAGTCTTCTCCAAGTCAATTTAGAACATCAAATAGCATTAAAATTACTCGACAGTAAGTGGTGTCCATCAAGAGGAATATGTTCAATGAGAAAGACAGTCCTTCCAACTGAAATAAAGACATTGAAGGAGTTGAGACCATAGTATGTAAAAACTTTAGCCTGCCTACTGCACCTAATTAGATTAACTTCATAGGGAGGCAAATTTTTAGTCAAACAGGGTAATTCCAATTCATGGTAGAATTCGCTTGTAAAAAATAACTTGTCTAATCCTAAGTCTACCAAAACAACGACCTGATAGCAGAGTACAACAGTATGGTAAAGAAGTACAAGCTAACAATCCACACGCATCCCCTCATGCAGCATGGTCAGCTTAAATTAAATGCACTCTTCTCTTTGCTAAAACAACTAGTTCTTACCAAAGAAATGTTAAAAGAACAATCCAAAAGATGGTTGTTTCCTGATTTTCTATTACAAAGATGAGCATTCAGAGCATGAGGAACCATCATTACACAAATTTTACTTAATAGGGCCAACATTTCCATATCTAACACAGCAAATTGTGCCCAGATAATGTGACGAAAGATTAAAAAAAATACACAGATGAAACAGTAAAAGAAGAAGCAAGAATGAAGCCACTATAAGCTCTTGAATGTGTGAATAAACAAGAATACCCTAAAAACCACCAATCGACGTTCATCTTGCGAGATAGCCCGCTAAAACTAGAGCTATAATCTCCATGAGAAATCTATTCATCAGAACAAAACAGGCATTGCAACCATCGAAGGGATAGTACCAATGAAACAAATCGGAATCAGCTCATGATCAACCACGACCAGGAAACCTTATAAAACATCCCATTAACCTTCAAACCCCACCCCAAGACAAGAACCAGCTCCGATCGAACTAGAGAACATCTCTCTCTCTCTCTCTCTCTCTCTCTCTCTCTGAGAATAAAGCGCATCAACGAGCTACAATCCCAACATCCACGCTAGTCCGCAAAGATAGCAAACACAAATGCCCCCTCGAAATTCGTCTTCCAAAAGAAAGGGCGAGAGAGAGGGAGAAGCATAACCTGGCCTTCTTGGAGAGGAGCTTGTTTTCGTTGATCTTCCGGCCGCCGCCCTCGGTGGTGTTGCTCGCCCCTTCCTTCCACTTGTCCGGCACTATCACCTTCGCCAGCTTCTTCTCACCTGAACCCACATCACACACGCAGCAATCAGAACACCATCGCAGGGGAAATCTGCAGAGCGTTCTTCCATCGAGATCACGCTCCGCGGACTGCTCTGCACAAGCATCGTGTTCTCTTCGCAGGCTGCGAAGGGATCGATCGAGTGGAGGAAGGAAGGCGCGGACGCCGGGATCACCGCGCTTCGTCGTCTCCGATCGTCGAGGCGGTTCGATGCCCTCTGAAACCCGCAAGTTCCTCTGCGCTAGGGCTTCTCACTTCTCCACAAAGAGAGAGAGAGAGAGAGAGAGAGAGAGAGAGAGAGAGAGAGAGAGAGAGAGAGAGATGATGGGGTGGAAAATGGGTCGAAAATGGGTCCGAGATCTCGACCCATTTTCGACCCATATAAAACTAAACAAAAAAGTAGGTCGAATGTGGGTTAATAGTTGTAATGGGCTATTAACCCATATTCAACCCATATGTTAAAAATTTGGGTGCAAAATGGGTCCATGACCCATTTTGCCACCTCTAAACATCTTAATAAATATAAATTGTTATTTTCAGATGCAAGGACTTTGTTTCCCTTAATGATACTGAAAATAATAATGACTTATTTCAAGGACAAGCACTAATTGCTCAACCGCCCACGTTATTAATGCACAAAAATCCACTTTCACATAATATATATGAGATAGTAGATTAGACAAGAAAAAACCAAATAAAGTTCTTAATTGGTGATTTAGATTCATTGGCTATTAAATAACATGCGAATTGATGTTTATTGATTGTTCTAGGAAGATATACTAGATCAAGTGATAACGAACTTATTTAACTAATTAATGTTATGTAATTATCATCAAATGAAATGAGAGGGAATGGAGCTTTGGGGTGATGTCGCTCAATCATAAAACTCCATTATGCCGACTTTTCTTATCAACCATGGTACAAGTCTGATTTTCGGCTTTCCTTATGCCTATTAAGGAACATGAAATTTTAATGGGCTCTCTTTAAAAATATATTTATATTATATTATATTATATTCATAAAGTAATAGATGCGAAGATCATTTTACAAACTTTAACTTTCTACAAAATCACAGTTTTATCTTAGAGTTTTCATCAACTTGGTCAATAATTATTTAATCTCCAATTTCATTTTTGTCTATAAAACAATCCAATGCAATTAATTCGGAAGAATATTTTTTAGGGTTAATATCCTGAAAAATCCAAAACTAGTGCACATGTGACAAATTTACTACAAACTAATTTTTTTACCATAAAAAACTTTAAACTAGTACGCTTGTGAGAAATTTACCTCAAATAATCGCACAAAATCATAAACTAGTATATTTGTGATAAATTTACCCCAAACTAATTTGTTCAACCGCAAAAACCCTATTATTTGTAAGAAATATATCCTCAATTAAAATGAATTAATACCATAAAAATAACAAAAATGGTACAATTGTAACAAATAAAGAATGAAATCCTAAAATAGTACACCAGCCAACCGTCACATGTAATCTAATTTAGCAATATGATAGTAAAATTTTACGAAAACTAACATAGGTTAAATGTATCACAAATGTGTCGAGTTTGAGTAATTTTCTTAAAGGTATACCAATTTAGTGTTTTTTATGGTCAAAAAATTAATTTGGAGTATATTTGTCATATATATAATAGTTTGAGGCTTTTTCTAGGGTATTAACCCTATTTTTTAAGAATCTTCAAATTAGAAAACTTAAACATTTTTAAAATTAGCTTTGCCGATTTCTTTTAAAAGACTTTACCCAAAAATAACTTTTTTAAAATTAGATGCAATATCAAAATGTCGTAGTTTTGACATTGTAAGATAAACAATTACAACTAAATTATAGGAAATGTAAAACGAAAAAAAAAAAAAAAAACTTTTAGAGAGTGATACTCTTCCAAAATGTTGCTGGATACAATATATATTGCTGGATACAATATGAACATATACATATATGCAGCACTAAAACGTTTTAAAAAATCTACACAAGCAAATAAAGGCAAATCTATTGAGTTTACATCAGAAATTACTTTTTTCCTTGCTTAAATTGCTCGAATAATTCATTAATTTCTGAAAACGTGAGGGTAATTTAATATTCAGTTTCATTTGAAAGTAAATTGTGCAAAATTCAAAATCGCATCACCTTAGATATGGAAGAGTGTTGACACCTAAAATAAAAAATTGTTTGAATTGAATAAACAAAAAAATGAGAGCAAAAGAAAACCAAAAAAAAAAAAAAAAAAAAAAAAAGAAAAACGAAGAAAAACGAAAAAAAAGGGAAAATGAAAATAATAAAACGAAAAAAATGAAAAAAAAAGGGGGAAAATATAAAAGGGGGCCCTTTTGGACGGTCACTCCTCTTTCTCTCTCCCCCCAGCTGGAGCTCTCTCTCTCATCATCGGCCTCTCTCTCTCTCTCTCTCGATCTCGGTCGCCCCCAATTCCACCCCGAGGAAACCCTAGATCGGAACTCCGATCTAGGGTGTTTCGAGGGGATTCTCTGCAAATCAAGCCTCCCGAAACCGATTGGATCCGTTCTCTCCATTCCTCTTTCGTGTTTTCTCTCTTGATTTCCTCTCTCTCGATCGAAATTCCTAAATCGAGGTTAGCCAAAACCCTAGGTCGGAGATTTTTGATCTCCAGCAAGTCGGCGTTGGTGAAGACAACGGCGACGACGACGATGACGACGGTGGCAGCAGGTCCGGATTCTCCCGTGTCTTCGGCGAGAGAACAACGAGGAACCCTAGGGCTTCGGTCCGACGACGACGGCGTCCGTGGCCCTGTTTCCATCAGATCGGGCCTTCTAGTTGCCAGATCTGATCAAATCCGGCGATGGTGACAAAGATCTCGGTCGCGAAAATCAAACCGAAGGATTTCTCTCTTAGATTTTGGAATCGTTCCTCGGAGATTGGTGGTAGTCCAGCCGAATCGACAACCACGATCCCGATCCTTCCTCGGAAACCCTAGAAGACCGAATCAGTGAGTTTTCTCTTCCTTTTTCTATTTGATTAGTTTTCTTTAAGGGATTTGATTTTCTTTTTCCCTCTTATTCAATTCCTCTGTCTCTGAACATCATTTTTCTTCTTTCTCGTTTGTTTTTTCTTTGCTCGGTTTGTCACGGCCGAGACTGTCGATGGTTGGGTCTGACGCGATCGCGGCGAGTCGTATCCTCCCGGAGCTTGAAGACGCCATAGCCCCGTTTACAGCAGTTTTTTTTTTATTATTGAATTGCTCTGATTTTCTTCTTGTCTATCATTTGCAGAATTCAGGTTTACTAGAGTGTTTCGGCGTTTGTTCTTTGTTTAAAAAAAAGCTATCACTGTCGCTGGTTTAATTAGGTAAGAACAGAATGTTTGCACTTGTATGAGGTTCAATAATGTGCAAGCTTTTGTGATAAATCCGAATAGGATTTTTTTATTCCTGCATATAAATCTCTTTGGCCGAAATACCCTGTATCTGTTTGACAAAATTTCTAGTCTAGATCAATGTGTTTTAATTCAGATTCTAACATAGGGCTTTCCATTGCTTAATCAATTCATTATATTGGTTGTATAAAATTTACTCTTGTTCTGTTTCCTCTCGTTTCAAATTTAGAAGTTATATGTTTGTGCATTTGTTTTCAGAATTCTCGGATTAAATGTAAATCTAGTGTGTACGCAAGATGAACCTGATGTCGATTATGTTAGAATTTGATCAAAGACCCCTTTAATGAAAATGAATCGATCCGTGCCTTTTATTTCTTATACTTCACTATGTTGTTTTGTTTAGTATGCCTAATTGTCGACATACTATGAAAAAATGTTGCTATTTAGCTTGCTGCACATGCTGAAATTGTAAATATATTAAGCCACTGTTCTGTTGTTTCTGCTTTATTTTTTTGCTGTTCCTGCTTTACTGTCTTGCTGTTTCACCCTTGCTGTTTTATTCTTTTACTGTCTTTACATAGTTGTTTTGTTGTTCTGCTGTCATTAAGCTGTTTTCTTGCTGCTGTCCACTGCTTCTTCTTCGTTGTTTTGTTGCTTCAGCTTGGTTATGCTGCTGTTTACTGTTTCTTATTCGCTGTTTTTACTTTTTCATTGTTTCTATATTACTGTTTTGCTATTCTACTGTCTTTATATCATTGTCTTGCTCTTTTTATATTGTCACTTTTGCTGCTTTGTCTTTAGGTAAGATTGTAATAGTCAATTGACGTGTGTTTTTACTTTTATCCGTATGTCCCTAGATTTAATTCCTTAGTTTAGACTTAGATTAGGATTTTGGAAGAAAGGATAAACGTGAAGATGGAGGAAGGGTCGATGTCCATTCCGACCGTTGCAATTGTAATTTTCCTTTCTTTTATTTTTCCCGATATATGTTTCGGGCTCTTAAAGGTTGTATAAAACCCGACGAGTTGCGGGTCTTTTTCCTTTTTCTTTTACCTTTTTCTTTGCTATGTTTTTCTTTATTTTTTAGGTTTATATGTTTAAATTTACTGCTCTATCTTGATTGCTACTTTTGTCTTTCAATTGTGTTTTGACTGGCTGTTTCCTTTCATATCCTCTTTTAGGATTGCATGCTTAGAGTTATCCTTTTCTTTAGATTGTTTGTTTACTTGTCTTTTAATGACATGTTTATTGATTGTTTTCTTTTCTTTTAGGAATAGAATGAAATGAAAACAAGCCCACCACACATGATTACTTAGTATAGGATTGATGATCTTGGAAAATTTAAAGGATGCATGGAAATGATAAAAACACACAACATACCATTAGGTACCGAAAGGGCGTTAATAGAAATATTAACGTAATCCAGGTCCCCGAGCTTAGATCTCTGGCTGCGTAGGAATCGAGGGAATCTCCCAACCCTCGATTAGGTTTCTAGCTGACCTCCAAGAATAAGCTAGTGGCGGCTCTTGTTTTGTTTAGGTGGTTAGATATTTCAATTGTGAAAATTTTTTGTCGTGCTTAACGTTAGCTTGGGAGAGCTCGGGTTTGCATGTTGTTTAGAAAAAGTTAGGTGCGACAAAGAGTTTATAAGTTCATCTAGAGCCAATCCATAGTAGTGGTAATGCATACACCAATTAATTAGTCTGATTTTATTTTGTCTAGAATGTGTGTATGTGTATATATATACACACACGCAAGCACTTGAAGATAAGTAATTACTTTGTGTCCACATCTTATTTACAAAAGTGGGTAGATTCATAATGATTTTCGATTTTTTTTTTTTTTTTTTTTTTTTTTTTTTGGCTAAATTATTGACTTTAACTACTTACATTTTGTCTTTTGTGTGCCTTCTTTGCCTCATGCCGACGGTAGTTCCTCAAAAAATGTGTCATTTCTTTGGCACCTCCCTATAAATGGGCTGTGAAAGATTGATGTTCATATTAATTCATATTAAGAAATTTCGATTTTTTTGTTGTCGTTGTTCTTATACTAGCATTTTTTCTTGGGTGTGGCTTCATGTCCTCACTTAAACTTCTCAAACCGGTCATTTTAAATTTCTATGAGCATGTGTTTTCCAATTGTTATGATAGCAATGATGGAGGAAATATTAATTTTCTTCTATTTTCTAGATAACAATAAGTTTAAAATTTACAAAAAAAATCATAGAAAGAAAATAATTATGTCAAAGGAGACTGAAACCATTAGAGTCAATTTTGTCAATCTAGTAAAGATATGAGTAGCCTTACTCGCATAAGGGGTAGGAAAAGCCCTATCCAATGTTAGTCACTGATCCCCAAATGTGTTGATCTGTAATTATTTTTATGATATTTATATATACTCTCTAAGCATAAACAAAAGAATTGCTTCTAGTGATCTATATGTATCATATTTTTGGTAATTTAAGTTATGAATTGACCTTTTAGTCTTCCTGCCACGAAAATGGCTAATCAAAATCAATCAATGCAAATTGCTTCGTTTGGCCTCGCGTGTGCTCCTGTCGAGATGAGTGAATCACGTGTTCGTTGACTCGTCTTCATTTGGGCCCATGCCTTTCTTTTCCCGCTCGACGACTTGTCTTCATGTAAGTCAAGTCTCTTTTTCCGACTTGTAATCATTTAAGTCAAAGCAGACTGAAACCATTAGGGTCAATTTTGTCGATCTAGTAAAGATATGAGTAGCTTTACTCACATAAGGGGTAGGAAAAGCCCTATCTAATGTTAGTCACTGATCCCCAAATATGTTGATCTGTAATTATTTTTATAATATTTATATATACTTTCTAAGCACAAACAAAAGAATTACTTCCAGTGATTTATATGTATCATATTTTTGGTAATTTAAGTTATGAATTGATCCTTTAGTCTTCCTGGCACGAAAATGGCTAATCAAAATAAATCAATGCAAATTGCTTCGTTTGGCCCCGCGCGTGTTCCTATTGAGATGAGTGAATCCCGTGCTCGCTAACTCGTCTTCATTTGGCCCCACGCCTTTTTGGATATTTCCCCCTTTTCCCGACTTGTCTACATGTAAGTCAAGTCTCTTTTTCCGACTCCTCTGCACGTAAGTCAAGTCCTCTTTTCCGACCCCCAAAGGAAAAAGGTCCTCTTTTGAAGAGAGAGAGAAATGAAGAGAGAGAGAGAGAGAGAGAGAGAGAGAGAGAGAGAGAAGTGGGACCCAGGGCGGGCTTGCCCATTCAACGGACAGCACGTGGTTCCCCAGGACCTAGTTCTACTCCCTATATCTCCCTTGTCCTTGTTTATGTCCTCTATTACACTTGCTCTTCCTTCTCTCTCCTCTGCTACACTGAGACCGACCCCTCTGCAAGGAAGTCAAGTGCTCTTTTCCAACTTTTCTGCATGCAAGTCAAGTCGTCTTTGCTGACCCCAGACGAAAAAAGAGCCCTCTGAGAAGGAAGAGAGAAATAACAAAGAGAGAAGTGGGACATAGGACGAAACGTGGCGCCCCAGCTACTAGTTCTGTAAGAGTTTTCCTTAATGAGGACTAAATTAATTGACATTGTTATTTACCGTTTAACGTTTACCGTTTTATAGGGTTTGGTCTAAGGTGAGATAGAAGGTTTCTTAATTAGTTTAATATGGGGCTGGCTAGTGTGGGCCGAGTTGAGCTTGGCCCGTAATGAGGGGGACTGGCTAGAAACTCTATAAATAGTACTCAAGTCTCTCCTCTAACCCTAATTCTCAAATATCCTCACCTAAAGAGCGTTATTCTAACGCTAATCGTGAGGGGCCGCCTCATTGAACTAGTGATACGGAGGACAATAGAGGAGAAGGATTTGCGCAAGGAACATTGTGTTTCCGCTTCCGCTTCAAGAACAATGGATCTCAGGTGCGTTAATCTTTCTACCTAATTATGCATGTTATTGTTCTGATTATGGAGATCTTGGGGTTGCGCAATTTGCGTCTTACATGTGGTATCAGAGCCTCCATAACTCTAGAACTTGAACACAAATGGATTTACCCTAATTAGTACGGATCTTGCCCTAATTTGTGATTTTCGAGACTTTTCGTTCAATAAAAATTAAATTAAATCACAAATTCGGACTGGGAAAGTAGCGGTAGAGTTTGAATTTTTGCGAAGTGATTACGACTTGGCTCAAACGTCAAGCCAAGGTGGAGATTGTTAAAATATGTCTCGAGTTTGAGTCCAATGTGAAATTCCGAATATTCCGAATTGGATATGTTGCGGACCTTTGAAATCGAGTAAAGAAGATCCGAATATCAAATCCTTAAAATTTGAATATGCATTAGAGAGTCTGACCACTAAAATAGGAAAGTCCAACTTTCACTAAGACTTGGATTTTGTTTAAAATATATAGAGATATGTTTTGGATAAAATTGTTTAAGATAGGAAACATAATCCTATGAGAAGCTAGCTTAATGAGATAGTAATTGAACTATATCTTGAGATAATGAGAAACAGTAAAAGTCATGAAACTTTTGTTACTCATGTATACTTCTTTACATGTTAGTAACCTTTGAATGATGGACGTCTTACTGATTGTATTGATTTACACATCTGCTGAATGTGAGTAATGCATGTCAGTTAAGTTATTGCATATTATACCTAAATTCATATGGTCACTAGTTAATGTCCATCAAATTGAATATTTTTATGGTTAAGGAGTATGGCAATATTTGTGCAGAGTAATAGTATCTACTGTTATAGTTTAGATATTTGGTTCTGTGGTTTGACTCAATTTATAGGCCACTGGTTGAAGCAATTATTTTTGTTACCTAAAGTTGATTAATAAATCAGTTGTTGGCCTTGAAGTCATGTTTTGCCTTATGAAACTCATGAGCTATAATGGATTAGCTGTCAGGCTTATCAATATGGAGTTTCTTGTATTTCTGTGATTGGTGATCTCATTGGAATCTGTCTTTCAGACTATATATATATATATATATATATATATTAATTTTATTTAATTTTATTTATGAATAAGACAATGTAATTAGCATGATATGTCATTTCAGTGATATGTGCCCCTATCACTAAAGTTGAAATCACATGTATATGGTGTATATGAGATGTAGATATTATATCCTTGGTATGAGAGAGTTTTAAGAATTCAATTGAGTAGTGACCGCCAAAGTGGCACGCTTGATTGGGTTTGAGAAATTTCGATCTTGTATGCTGATTGGGATGTCTCCTGATCTAATGCGTGGTCATACTCCCAAAAGAGGTGATTGTATATTAGTTCATGGAGGGATACATAATGGTGTGGTGGAGGAGTGACTGATCCAAGTGGTTCATATGCCCAAAGGTGATGAATTCACGAAGATTGGAATATATTCTCAACCGCTATCATGTGGGGAGTGTACAACTGTATATCATGTATTCTGCCCAAATGTGATTATATAATTATGCGTGTAACTCTTTGGATGTATACTTGTTCGTCAAGTTACATAGTGCTCACATGATGCTAATTATATACATTACTTGTTTTTCAGTCATATTTTCTGTAATTAATAACTCCACTATTATTGAGGTTTTTACTGCTTCAAATTTTAAGTTGTGGACATATGATTTGTTGCTTAAGAAAAGAGCACTAGAATGTGCTTATTGTCCATGAAGCGTTCCATTCTGGAACACTTGAGAAGTGGTTTGCTTACTAACTGCACTGTTAAGAGATTATGGAAACCTTAGTGGCTTGTAATTATGTCTTGTCTAATACCGCAATTAGGACAAATCTGCAAAGATTGTGTTTAAGTCCTAATGACATATACATCTGGCATATGGTTAAAAGGTTGTTTCCAAAAGTTTTCTATTTAGGAAAAATGACCGAGATAAAGAATAAATAATTACAATTAGTCTTAAAAGGTTGTCAGGCTTAATAGTAGCCATGAGTATTTTGGCAAGTATGATAATGCGAAATAGCTTAAAGGGTCATTTGTCAAATACTTGGTAGATTCTGGGGTGGTAACTTAATTACTATACTTGTAAATCCTGACAAAAGATTTGGCTGAAAGGCATAATTGCACCATAATTAACATGATGATGAGTATGATTTGTAAGGCTAATTTATTCGGTCTTTTATGGGATGGTATTTTGAAAACAACCTTTTCACACACAAAATGTGTTTCTTATCAAAGTTATTTCATGAATTTCTTTTGACTTACGAACTAGATGTAAATTACTTAACTCTTATTAAAATTAAGATGCGGTTATCTAATCCAATATTAGATGTGTTGGAATTCAGATTCACTTGGAATTATTTTGTATCTTACCTAGATTGTTCAAAAGGGTATTGATTTTAAGACCCTAAAGAAGATACAAGAATTATGGTATCACATACTATAAAGTTTCTACAGTTTGACGAGGATAGCTGCTCACAGACTATTAAGGATAATAGTACAATGGAAAATCACTGTGTCTTTATCTTTGTCTAAATAAACAATTGTGGAATACCATAGACTAAATTTGAGGAGGTTCATAATACTATTCTTGATATAGTTTATGATGAAATTTTTTTT
Source organism: Eucalyptus erythrocorys (assembly GCA_014182555.1). NCBI lineage: Eukaryota > Viridiplantae > Streptophyta > Magnoliopsida > Myrtales > Myrtaceae > Eucalyptus > Eucalyptus erythrocorys. The sequence continues at coordinate 37,905,484 of CM024601.1, forward strand.
CAAACCTCTCAAGTATAGAATGAAGTGGTTGTAGCTTTACTCAGAAGATTTGTTAGAGAAAGACGATCGGTTATTCCGTTAAACTATATAGTGTATTTGTGAGAGCATGACCACAATATCCACTATGTGGTTGATTTAGCGACATAAATAAATGTTGTTTCTTATCCTCAATTAAGTATGTGATTAGATGCTATAAAAGGCAATATACAATCTATGAAATATCATAGTGTTTGAAACCTTATTAACTTGTCTAAAGATCACAAGTTCATTAGTTGCAAATTGGCGTACAAAACTAAAGGATTTCTAAGAAAAATTGTGGAGTTCAAAGCTAAACTTGTAGTTAAAGTTTTCACTCTGAAAGAGGGGTGGATTGTTAATGGTGAAGAAATAATTATTTCTTTAAAAGATTCTTTTAGAGTGAATGTGGCATTTATAGCTCTTTTCGGTTTAGAGTTACGCCAAATAGATGCAAAATCTATATAATGCAACTGGAGAATTTTGCAACAAATTTAAGTAAACTTGTGTGTAGAATGAAAAATCTTATTAATAATTTTATGCAAGTTTCCAGACAATATTAATAAAATTTTATAGTGTTGTTATTTTGTTCAATTGAGAACAAAGTAATTTAATACACTGCAAGGTCAGTGGGAGAAAATTTATTTTTCTCATATTCTATGTATATGATATTTACAAGTAATGACCTTGAGACATTTTTTATCCTTTGCACTAAGGTCTGTAAGGATTGTTCTTATCACATATATTGGATTTTATATTAGATTTTCTTGGAGGACATTTGCTGATTGTATTTTGGAAATATTCAATATACATCATTGCAATTCAGGAATTACTCCTGTTGTTAAGGATGACGGACTGAATCTATCACATTGTCCTTATTTAGATATTGAGAAAATCTAATTAAATGATGTACCTTGTGTTAGTGCACTTAAAAGTATAATATATACTTTGATTTGCACCAGATTAAATATCGTCTTTGCGATGGGACTTTTAGGCAGATATAAGTTGAATCCATGATGCAATCACTGGGTTGCTGCCAAAAAGAAGGTTTTAAGGTACTTTAAAAGGACAAGAGATTATATGTTAATTTACAGACAAGTTTAATCCTTGTAGTTAGTAGGTTATTCAGATGTTAACTTTGCTGGCTGTTAGGATGATATAGTATCAATAACATGATACATATTTATGTTAGCAGGTCCTTTTAGGCTGTTAATTGAACTATTATGCTTCGGAACCTTATGAAGGAGTTGACTGTTTTGACTTTTTGGATAAACCCATACGATTGTATTGAGATAATAAATTTGTTGTTTATTAATAACAAATGTCTCAATGGGTCTAAATATATAGTAGTCAAATATTTTTGACTCTAAAGAAACGGTACAAAAATGTGACTTATAATATAATATATTTTCATAGATGATGCAGTTGCAGATCCACTAACTAAAGGCCTACGCCTATGTGTATTTGAGTGACATGTCATTAGCATGGGCCTAGGAGTATCTTCGGATACTGTTGTTTAGTGAGAGTTACTTTGGCTTTACTCTAATAAAGTTCACATTTGTGGTTCGTTACATTTAGTAATGGTTTGATATGTATCAACTTTTGCATTCAATAAGATATTTTTGAATGTGTTGTTATGTTGAATACATATTGATAAAAGTCTTAAGGTATTGCTTAAACCTTGAGTGAAGGCAAGGGCATTCGGTTATTAGCCTTGTACATATGTCTTGTGATACATAAAGAAAGGTTAACCATAAGGACAAGATATATGTGGGTTCATTAGAACCATAATTTCATTCTCTTGTGGCATAAGCTTTTGTGTTGCCTAAGGTAAGAGAATGGTGACTGACAAATGGGATCTCTCTATGAGAGATATTATTCATTTGCCACACTACCATATTGAATCCATATCAATAAAGTTGAAAGCACTTGTGACCGTGGAAGGCTCTGTGTGTATACATGCAGTTACCGCCATGATTCGGTGTTGGAGACTTTATGGGATAGAATTGACTATTAAAAATTATCTCTAGACCAATGTGCGCACATACAGTACAATTTCAATTAATATAGTCCAAGTGGGAGAATGTAAGAGTTTTCCTTAATGTGGACTAAATTAATTGACATTGTTATTTACCATTTAACGTTTACCGTTTTACGGGGTTTGGTCTAAGGTGAGATAGAAGGTTTCTTAATTAGTCTAATATGGGGCTGGCTAGTGTGGGCCGAGTTGAGCCTGACCCGTAATGAGGGGGACTGGCTGGAAACTCTATAAATAGTGCTCAAGTCTCTCCTCTAACCCTAATTCTCACATATCCTCACCTAAGGGGCGTTATTCTAACGCTAATCGTGAGGAGCCACCTCATTGAGGTAGTGATACGAAGGGCAATAGAGGAGAAGGATTTGCGCAAGGAACATTGTGTTTCCGCTTCCGCTTCAAGAACAATGGATCCCAGGTGCGTTAATCTTTCTACCTAATTATACATGTTCTTGTTCTGATTATGGAGATCTTGGGGTTGCGCAATTTGCGTCTTACAAGTTCTACTCTCTGTCATCCCCTCGCCCTTTTCTCTCCTTTGTCTCTGTCCTTCGCTACACTTGCTCCTCCATGCCCTCTTGAAATATCTACAAGTCCCCCACACCTTTCCCGGTAACACGACACTTCTCATATCCTTTCAACTCTCTCTCTAGCTATTGAAATTCCAGCAGAAATTCACGTAGATTTGCCAATTTATCTCGTCCATGGACAACAATCAGGGAGTCCATCAAACAACCGTCGACCAACTTGTGATTGAGGTCTCCATGTTAAAAGATATGAAGGCAGTGCCAGAATTGTTGAAAGAATCAGCAGGCGAAAGCAGCTGTTGCATCTTCAAAGTCCCTCAGGAGGCGTGCCGACCTCTCGTTATCTCTATTGGTCCTTACCATAACGGGAAACCGCAATTGCAGATGCTTGAGGTGCATAAGTGGAGATGCCTCCGTGCTCTTCTGGGCTGACTTCAACCGCACGGCGTCTACCTTATACGTAACCTGCAATTTGACGAAGGAACTCAACGACAAAGCATCTGTCCAGAACCATCATTTTCACAAGATCAGATCCGCTAAAATTGTCGGTGCTCTCCGAGTAGCACTGCCTGATCATTTGCTCTTTTGGTGCCATTACATTGATGAGATCTTTAAGGTGGACGCCGTGCGGTTGAAGTCGGCCCGGAAGAGCGCAGAGGCATCTCCACTTATGCACCTCAAGCATCTGCAATTGTGGATCCCCACAATGGTAAGGACCAATAGAGATAATGAGAGGTCGGCACGCCTCCTGAGGGACTTTGAAGATGCAACAGCTGCTTTCGCCTGCTGATTCTTTCAGCAATTCTGGCACTGCCTTCATATCTTTTAACATGGAGACCTCAATCACAAGTTGCTCGGCGGTTGTTTGATGGACTCCCTGATTGTTGTCCATGGGCGAGCTAAATTGGCAAATCTACGTGAATTTCTTGCTGGAATTTCAATAGCTAGAGAGAGAATTGAAAGGATAGGAGAAGTGTAGTGTTACCGAGAAAGGTGTGGGGGACTTGTAGATATTTCAAGAGGGCATGGAGGAGCAAGTGTAGCGGAGGACAGGGACAAGGGCGAGGGGGATGACAGAGAGTAGAACTTTAGTACCCGTGGCGCCACGTTTCGTCCTGGGTCCCACTTCTCTCTCTCTGTTATTTCTTCTGGGATCGGCAAAAAGACGACTTGACTTGCATGCAGAAAAGTCGGAAAAGAGCACTTGAATCCATCTGTCACAAATCTTAATTGAAAATAAAGGCTACCTCCCCATTCTATGTTTCTTCTTATATACTATTGTTGAGGCCACGCACTACTGACGTTACGTTCGTGATAAGCCTTTTTTTTTTTTTTTCCAAAGGAGTGGTATATGTGTAATGGGTAATCATTATTATTATTAGACTTGTATGAATTATATAGTAAGGTGATGAGAGAAAGAGCAGTGACCTCATAGGCAATCTCAATTTTGATTGAAGGGTAATGTAGGAATATGAAAAGTGAGAAAAATGAATATTTTGACGCATATATATAAGTCGGCTCTGATTTTTTATTACCACATATATATATATATATATATATATATATATATATATATAAGTTGGCGACCTCCTTGAGTGTTGTCAATATTGAGTTAAATTGTAAAATCTATGTGAATTTCTTATTGGAATTTCAATAGCTAGAGCAGGAATTGAAAGCTATTAGCAGTGTAGAGTATCTAGGAAAAATGTGAGGGCATGTAGAGACTGTAAAAAGGTCTTGGACCAAGCTGTGGCGGTAAATCTTGGGGAAGGTCACATGTAACAAAGTAAAATCTATTTCTTTGTTGATTGAAAGCGAAAGGGGGCTGGTCTTGCATGAGGCAAAGTTGTAGGGCCCCTGACGATGACTGCCCAGTGCCCACTGACTGCTATTGATTGAGGATCATCGCCACCCGTTGGATCGAAAATGACTAGTGTTACTTTTATATCAAGACCGGCTTGGAATGTTTGTATGTTGGAAAACGACGACCATAGCGAGGACAACAAGACACACGAAAGACCAAATGCAAGTAGGTGAAGTCAATGATTCAAATACAAAAAGACAAAGAAAAATATCAAAAATCATTACGAATCTACTAACTCTTGTGAATTAAAATATGAATAGCGTCAAGTGTGTACATTTTCAAATATACACAGACACACATCCTGGGCAAAACAATATATTAAGTTCAGTTTCTCACTGACAACTAATTATACATTAGATATGTAACTTTCCCTTCGTGTTGCTCTACAATCATGCAATACCTCCTATAGATTAGCCCGTAACTTTCTAGTGGATTTCTTTCTTTCAACATAATTAGCTTAGTAATTGGCAAGTATGATACATATTTGAATTAATTATAGATTTTCTAGCATGATCAATTATATTTAAATTTATTTTTACATCACATAAATTTTAATATTGAACATGATTATCATGTCATCATATATTCTACAAACTAGATAGAACGACATTGAACAAATGAAATAATTTTATCTAAAATTTCTTTTATAGTTTGTAATTTAAACTGCATAAACTTTATTCTGCGACGGTAGCACTTTAATTCTGCAAATTTTCGTGCTTATTAATCTGAGCTCATTAGGTAACTCATAGGGTAATGGTCCAGGAATCTCTTTATCCCTTCGTATGCTTCTTTCTTTGGTGATGAGCGTTCAAGCGCGTGTTTTGACCGGCTGATATAAGTCATGATAGACATGGGGTCTCCAAGAGGGTCCAAACTACAGTGATTTCCCCCACCAATTTTTTCTTAATTCTTATTATTTAACTTCGGGTTTCACATAGGGAGAAGTCAGAACGAACTATTTTGGGTTGGCTAAAGCAAATTGAACGCCAACACTGACTTTGTGATTAATTTTACGGTTTTAAACTGACAAAATTCCCAAATTGATACATTTGTGATAAATTTATTCTAACTTTATCGCGACCAATTTTTCGGGGTGCACCACCTTAGGGTTTGGCTAATGGATTGTTAAGCCTAGGCTTAACTCGGGCTCTCCCAAGCCCATACCAATTTGCGACTTAGGTTTAAATTTCTTAACATGCAAATAGATTTTATCTAGGAGTCACCACTAATCAGTTTGTGGTAGGTCGATTAGACACCTAAGTAAAATAACAGGAAAATTATTCTACTCCTACGAATCAGAGACTTTGGGTATGGGGATTTGGTTACATTAGATTTCTCTAACGCCTCTTCGGTACCTTTCTCTTTTAATTTTGAAAAAATGTTTTGCAGGTAACTTGAATTAATTTTAATTATCTCCCTAATATGTGAAGCGATCATGCTGGTACACAAATCACCAATTTAACACCCAGATAAATAATAAATAAATTGCAAAAAAGCTTACCTCAAATCAATGAAGGCGTTTGTAATGCTAAATTAAAAATCATATCTACAACCCTCAATATGGTTTCTAATTAATATGCAATTTCTTTTTTTATTTTCACTTAATTAATGAGAACCTAATTTATATGCAAGAGTCAACTGATTGCCGTCGCCAATCGCCGTTGGCCAACCACCGGCCGCCGATTGCCATCGTCTATCGCCGTTGGCCAACCGCCGGCCGCCGATTGCTATCGCCAATCGTCGCCGCACGGCCCATCGGCGGCCACCTCCCGCAACCGGCGCTGATTGACGGTGGCGATGGGCCGTGCGGCGGTGATTGGCTGCGGCAATCGGCGGCGGCGGTCGGCTGGCGCGGCGACGTGCGGTGGCGGGTGATGGTCGGCCGGTGGCAATGGCGGCGGCGTCCGACGGCGGTCGGCCGGCAAAAATAAAAAACAAATAAATATAAAAAAAAAAAGAAACTGTTTTTTACCAAACGCATTTCTATTCTTTTTCTATTTCTAGAGTAAAAATTTTACGTAGTTACCAAACGGGTTTTTTTTATACAGAAATTATTCCCCATAATAGAAATAGAAAAGAAGCATTTGAAAGAAAAAACTCTTCCTCAGCCAAGAAGTGTTGCCATTCTTACCCATACAGCCCGACGATATCCCATCAAACAATTCATACATGTACATTTCACTCGTGCGGGACCTTCTACGGCTTGAGAACCAGGTCCCTTACTTTGTTCTCGAGGATTTGTTTGAAACAACGAATGTTCCAAAAGAAATGACCAGCTTGACCATTCTTGCCCTCAAGTTCTTCGACGGCATCGTGGAAAGGCCTGTCCGTTTCTCAGAAAGATATAGCAATTTTAGCGGAATGCATTTACTTGATTTACTTCGTCTGAGCTTAATTACTGGGGGTCAACAGAACTTTGGTCCAGCAGAGAAGAGCTCGTCCTATGAATTGATCAGTTCTGCTTCCAAGCTCAATCAAGCCGGAATTGCATTTGCGCGAAGAGAAGCCAGTACCTTTCTTGAGATCGAATTTGACTCCAAAGCAGGAATCTTGCAAATTCCAAAACTAAGAATCAATGATACTCTCCAATGTATCCTCCACAATATGGTTGCTTTCCAACGGTGTTTTCTCTATTGCGACAAGCACTTTACTGCCTATGCCATATTTATGGGATCACTCATTGATCCAGCCAACGACGCACAACTTTTGTGTGACCATGGCGCCATGTGGAATGACGGCGTGAGCAAGAAGGGCATTGCAAGCTTCTTCCGTGATGTTAGCAAGGACGTTATTTGGGACATCTCAGAGAGCTATCTAGAGTCGGAGATTGCAAGAGTCAACAGCTATGTTAGGCGTCAACAGATTCGTGTTTTCTTCACACAACTCACATGTACTCCTTGTCGCTACACATGGTCGACTATAGCTGCTGTGCTGATGCTTACAGGTGCGATTCAAACAGTGTACACTGTGTTGCAGTATTACCATCCTAGGTAGCACTAAGCATCTAGAAGCTCCATCTTTCGCATTAATTCCGTTACATGTATTAACTCTATTTTCAGTGAATCTTTTGTGTTGTTGATACTTTCCTTGTGGCCAGAATAATTTTGTATAAGCAAATGAACAATTTTCTTTACTAAAAGTGGTGATCACTAGGGGAGAGCATGGACGGACAATCTGCCTCTGCAAGGAATCTGGAGCTTACCTAGCCCTAGGCCTACCTACTAGCTAGTTCCATGCAATTGAGGATTGGTGAGGACCGGATCGCCCAGTTTAAAATAGTGCAATTTTTTTTCCTACAATTTTTTAATTTATGAAGTTAAATTGACTAAAAGGAGTTCTACAACTAATAAAACTGAAGTTACACGACAATGTGAAAAAAGTGAAGTGGTGAAAAACCATCTTTATTTTACTAGCATGCTAAATTCTTGCATGACAAATACTTGAACCTTTCCACCCAGACAAAGCGCAAGGCATCAAAATATTGTGAAAATTTCAAGACTAGTGCGAAGCAGTTAATGTATGTATTCCTATTGTTGTCAAACTATTCTTGAGTTGTCTCTTCTTACTTTCTTTTTCTGTCAAACGAGTCGTCTATTCCAAATACCGGAGTTGTCTCCCAGTTTACTGTGACGTAAAACCTGTTCCTCTGACTGACTACTCTTGTGAGATAAGCCTAACGCCAAATCGGCCAACTCGTGAAGCCCGCGTGCGATATTCCTTTCGCATTCTGCATAAGAGAATGTTTGCGTAAGTGACAACTATTAATTCAGTGAATTGTAAAAGTACGTGTGCATCAAAGTCTAGCTAATTGGAAAGAAAGACGTCAATATGGCATGACAGCCCGTTATGTACCTTATAGTAACGTAAATTGACGAGCACTTTGTAACACAAATGGGTCTCCTAGAGGTATATCTTTCGAACAAAATAATTTCCCTCCATTTTGCTTTCTTATCCTAGGAAACAGCTCCGCCGAAGAATTTCCCTTCCCTTTACACGACCTGTTTCAGAAATTCGCATTCAAATTATTTCCTAGGAAAGAAGAAAACTTAGCCCTTATGCAGCCAGAGAGAGGGATAGTGAATGGCCACTTCCAAGTTCAAATGGAAGGATTAATGCCCCATCTAGTCCAAAGTAGAACGAGAAAATAAAGTTCAAGATTTTTCTCTGAGAAGTTGAAGGGTGGAGATCAACACATCTAGAGAGAAATATTAGAAAATATATTTATTATATTACTCTTTAAATAGAAAGTCGATGCAAAAGGAATAAGGTTTAAAAATTACTTCTCACGAAAAATATGAAACATATAACTTTTGAAAATTAGCTTTTGTGCATTTGCTAAATCACAAAGAAACCACCCATAAATTTTCTACCTAGATTAGAGTATGCAATCAAAAATTTTAGAGCCAACTTATACATCGATCTGGCCCACTTTTTCATTTTTCTACATTACCCTTGCATCAAAATGGAAACTGCCCGCTAGGTCATTGCTCTCTCTTTCATCAAGTTACCACATCATTCATACATTGTCTCATAACAATAGTAATACCGCATTACAAATCGGTCATTCCTTTCAAAGATGATTCATTTATCTTCATATGCAACCCATCCGTGATGATGCACGCAACGCACTTGACGCGTGCCTCAACACCAATATATAAGAAGAAACATAGAGTGGGGATGTAGACTATATTTTCAGTTGAGGTTCGTGGTAGATGATTTCGGTTTAATTAGTCATCACCTTAGGTCCACAGTCGATGCAGTTGATGATCAAGCTCTATAAGGAAAAAAATTCCAACAGAACACTAAAAATCACCTATCACATTCAAAAACTAATAGCTATGAACGTTACTATTAATCAACGAGAGCATGCAGCTATATATTAAACCAATGTGGGCGAGCTCTAAGCGGGAGGATTAGTAAAGGAAAAAAAAATCTTAAACATATTACATTTATACAAAATTAAGCTTAAACATTTTAATTTCGTCAATTTAGTCCTAAACTTTTTGATAATTTGTCACTATAGTCCATCTGGCCAAATTTGGTGGGAAATTAATGGTATGGATGTCAGCCATCTATATGGCACGGTCAATACTCATATGAAATTTTTAGATTTTCAAAAAATATCTGAAATTTTTTCTTTCTTTCTTTTTTTTTTTTTTGTTAAAGGCCGGTAGAGGTCCCCAGTCACTGCCTATTTCATTAATATAATATGTTTATGACTTTTTTAATAATCTTTTCGGCTTTAAGGCTACAACTGAAGAGAAAGGCTACTAAAAGTGGTTTTTTCATTGAGAACAAACGCATTTACCATACGAATACGATAGAGAAAGGCCATCACTAATCCCCCTCCAACTTTACGATGCCCAATATTCCTACAAAAGTTTTACATCGTGTCTCATTTGCAATATAAGTTCATCGCAAAATGAATAGAAAATTCAAACATTTTACAAATTAGAAGCGATATCAATATATTATCATGATATAACAAAAATATTCTTCAAACTGTCTTAGTCCTAAAATAGTACGATGAATAATTACAACTAAATATTAGGAAATTTCTGTATTTAACAAAAGCTGGTTTTTAAAGAGGGGCCACTCTTCCAAAATGTTTTAGGATACAAAATGTCTTTATCCATATACGCAGCACTAAAACGTTTTCAACAATCTACAAAAGCGAATGAAGGCAAGTCGACTCAATTTGCATAAGAAATAAGATCTCTTTTTTTTTTTTTTTTTTTTTCTTACATTGCTTGAAAAAGTCATTAATTGCGAAGGTGCAAGTGCAATTTAATATGTAGTTTCACTTCAAAGTAGATGACACAAATATAAATTTCCATCACCCTAAATTACATAAGAGTGTCCTCATCGTGTTCGAGTTTTAGAAGTTTATTTTTGGAGCCAATTTGTAGAGTAGCAATTTGTCCATCCATTAAGTAGTTAGATCCTATTTTTTCGAGTATGCATGCAAATGTAAAAATAATATTGAAACCACTTAAAGATACATAATTACTTTATGTCCACATTTTAATTGAAATTTCGATTTTTCTCTTTCTTTTTGTACTGAATTATTGGCTCTTTTTTTTTTTTTTTTTTTTTTTGGTGGAAACTGAATTATTGACTTCACCAACTTTTTTTTTTTGGTCAATTCACCAACTTACATTTTGTCTTTTGTGTGGTTACTTGTCCCCGCCCAACGTACACTTCCTTAAAAATGTCTTTATCTGGCAACTTCTTATAAGACCGGCGCTCAGTATCACTTATTTTATGAAATTTCGATCTTTTTATCTTTCTTTCTGTCCTAAATCATGGACTTCACCTGCTTACATTTTTTCCTTTGTGGGGTCTTCTGGTCCTCGATCCGATCGCAGTTCCTTAAAAATTGTGCACCTCGGCACCTCCTGAAACTTTGGGATGCAGCTCTGCAAGTGCAATGTATAACTCTTTCATCACTCCTTTTTTTCACCGTCCAGCTGGCGCACTTGTACAGCTCCTTTTTACTCGATGGGCATTCAAGAATTCGAAGGAAATGAAGATTTGACATCACCCAAATGATATGTTATATTATATATATTCGTATTAATGTCGTATTAATATTCTCATTTTCACATGTCCCTTGCAATGATTTAAGCATAAAATTAACTGCTTCACGCACTAACCTACGTACATTTGGCCTTTCGCGTGTCTTCTTCTCCTCGATATGGTCGTCGTTTCTAACGTACAAACATTTCCAACCGGTCTTGATACAAAACTAGCACTAGTCATTTTTTATCCAACGGCTGGCGATGATCATCAATCAACAGCAGTCAGTAGGCAGTCATTGTCAGCCACCCGACAACTTTGCCGCATGCAAGAGCAGCCCTCTTTCATTTTCAATGACAGAAATAAACTATACTTTGTTACATGTGACCTTTTCCAGGACTTACCGCTACAGCTTGTTCCAAGACCTTTTTTAAATCTCTACTTGTCCCCCACGTTTTTCCTAGAAACCCTACACTTTTGATAGCTTTCAATTCTCACTCTAGCTGTTGAAATTTCAACTAGAAATTCACATAAATTTTACAATTTAACTCAGCATTGACAACACTCAAGGAGGTCACCAACTTATACATATGTAGCAATAAAAAATTACAGAGCCAACTTATAATATTCATTTGTCTTACTTTTCATTTTCCTACATTACCCTTGAATCAAAATCAAAATTGCCCGACTAATCATTATTCTATTCCTCATCACCTTACCATATAATTCAGACACGTCCAATAATGACATTGATTACCCATTACGAATACACCGTTTCTTTAAAAACAAAAACAAAAGGCTTATCATGAACACAATGTGTGTTGGGCGTGGCCCCAATAAAAGTATATGAGAAAAAACATAGAGTGGGAGGTAGCCTTTATTTTCAATTGAGGTTTGTGACAGATGATTTCCATTTAATTGGTCTATCACTCTAGTTCCACAGTCAATGCAACTGATGCTCAAGCTTTATGAGGAAAAAATGCCAACAGAACATTAAAGTACACCTATCACATTAAGAAACTAATAGCTACGAATGTTAGCATTTCCCCATATGCCAGTTTTATCGGAGAGCAAGGGAGTCGGAGACAACAACTTATCATTATTCTTTTAAAATTTTTCCCCAAAAGAAATGAAAAAGTGTAGATGCTCTTTACTTGTAGCTTTTCATGAAAAATAGTAAATTTATCAATCGCACTTCAAAATTGTGTATCTACATGTGGTGCTAGTGTCTATTCAGTTTACATCAGATATTATTTTTTTTCTTAACTAAATTGCTCGAATAATTCATCAATTCCTAGAAATGTTATTGCTATTAAATATTTAGTTTCACTTGAAAGTAAACTGTGCAAAATTCAAAACCGCATCACCTTAGATATGGAAGAGTCTTCTCATGATGTTCAAATTTTATAAGTTCATTTAGAGCCAATCCATACTACTAGCAATGCATACATCAATTAATTAGTCTTGAGTTTATTTTGTCTAGAATGTGTGTATGTGGATATATAAATACGCAAAAGTGGGTAGATTCATAATAATTATTGACTTTTTTTTTTTGTACTAAATCATTGACTTCAACTGCTTACATTTTGTCTTTTGTGTGCCTTCTTCGCCTCGCGCCGACTGTAGTTCCTAAAAAAATGTTTGGTTGCTTTGGCACCTCCCTAAATAAATGGGCTGTGAAGAGATTGACCTTCATATTCATTCAAATTATGAAATTTCGATTTTTTTTTTTTTTTTTTTTTTCTTTCTTTCTTCTTGTACTACTTGCATTTTTTTCTTTCGTGTGGCTTCTTGTCCTTGCCTAAATTTCTCAAACCAGTCATTTTAAATTTCTATGAGCACGTGTTTTCCAATTGTCATCATAATAGTAATGAAGGAGAAAATAGTAATTTTCTTTTATTTTCTAGATAACAATAAGTTTAAAATTCACGGAAAATCATAAAAAGAAAATAATTATGTCAAGGGAGATTGCAAAATAGAAATCAATCTTGTCGGTCTAGTAAAGATATGAATAGCCTCACTTGCATATGGGACAGGAAGACCCTTGTCCAATCCTAGTCATTGGTCGCCTGATATGTTGATTTGTAATTACTTTCATAAGATTTATATATACTCCCTAAGCATAAACAAAAGAATTGCTTACTGTGATTTATATTTTTAATTTTTTGGGTAATTTAAGTTATGAATTTACCTTTTAGTCTTCCTGCCATGAAAATGGCTAATAAATATTCATCAAAGCAAATTGCTTCGTTTGGCCCCATGCATTATTCTGTTAAAATGCATGAATCTTAGTAGCACCGACACCGATACGTGACATGCGACATGACACGACACAATACGGTGACACGTTGTTTTTCAAAAAATAGAGAATTCTGACATGTTAGGATACGTTATATATTATATAAATTATATATAAATTATAAATGATTATTTTTATGATTATTTTAATCAAATTAATATGATTCAAATTTACAAATAAATAAATAAATAAATAAAATTCTATAATAAATTTACACTAAAAAATTAATCCACAATTTATTAATATCCTTCATTGTTTCAATTTGACAAATTCAACTCTATTTTAATAAGTCCATAAAACTTGGATAGAAAAGAAAAAAGTAATTCATATCCTAGACTTGCATGTCGAAGTGTCGAAAGAAAAATGAAAAAATTTCAGGATAAATCGTGTATCACAAAAAGTGAGAGTTGAAAGAGAAAAGAATAAAATATTAGCTTTTTCTTCTTTCCTAATTTTTATTATTTTTTTATTATTTTCACATATATTTTTTTATTCTGAAAATTTTGTCGCTTGTCGGGATTGTGTGTCCGAAACTCATACGTCGAATTCCGACTCGAGTGTCGAAGAGTATCGAAAAAATTGATCGGATGTCGAATTTTTCAACACGTGTTGACCGAGTATTGGAGAGTGTCTGAGAGTGTCATTGTTCTTCCTTAATACACAAACTTTTCAAACAATTCTTAATATACAACTAACACTAGTTAATTAATTAATTTATTTTTTAAAATTTCTATGAGAATGGGTTTTCCAATTGTCGTAGCAAATATAATCTATTTTAGGAGAAAAAGAAGACCAAAAGAGAGCCGCCTGACAATAGTTCATATTTGATCTCACGATTGATGATGATCGATCGATCAGCAGGTGACATAGTCATCGTTGGCCATCCAAATGCTCATACAACCGTCCGCAACTTTGCCGCATGTGAGACGGGCCCTCTTTAGTTTTCAATTATTAAACTCAGACATAAACTAGACGATGTAACATATGACCGTCACCAGGACTTGCTGCTCCGGCTTGGTTCATAACCTTTTAAAATCTCCACATGTCCCTCACATTTTTCACGGTTGCACTACACTTCTCGCATCCTTTCCATTTTCTCTCTAGATATTGAAATCCCAGCAAGAAATTCACGTTGATTCTACAATTCAACTCGTCATGGACAACAATCGAGGAGTTCGTCAAACAACCGCTGAGAAACATGGGATCGAGCTCATGAAGCAGCAGTTATTGCCTTCCATGTCACAAGATATTGAGGCAGCGCCGAAATTGTTGACTGAATCAGCAGGCGAAAGCAGCTATAGCATCTTCAGAGTTCCTCAGGCCCTTGCCGGAGGAATTGCCCTGGGGTCTCGGCCTAGCATCGTCTCTATTGGCCCATACCACCATGGGGAACAGCAGTTGCAGATGCTTCAGAAGCACAAGTGGAGATACCTCCACACCATGCTGGACCAAACACAACCGCACGGTGTCGGCCTCGAGGACCTCATCAATACAGTGGCACTGAAAGTGGAAATGATCCGGCAGTGCTATTCGGAGAGCACCGAATGTTTCAGCGGACCTGACCTTGTGAAAATGATGGTTGTTGATGGATGCTTCATCATTCAGTTCCTCCGTCAATTGGCAGGGGTCATACGGAAGGATCCCCCATTAAATAATTCATACGTGTTAAATTCTGTTGCACGGGACCTTCTTCGGCTTGAGAACCAGGTTCCATACTTTGTTCTCGAGGATTTGTTTGAAACAACGAATGTTCCAAAAGGAACATGGTCCTTGGCCAATCTTGCCTTCAATTTCTTCAGCTGTTTCGATGGAGGACCCAGCTATGACTTGGAAAGACAGATCAATATAAAAGGAGTGCATTTACTCGATTCATTTCGTCTGAGTTTAATACCTCAGGGTCAACAAGACAATCCAGTAGAGAAGAGTTCATACTGTCGTTTGATTAGATCTGCCTCCGAGCTCCGTCGAGTGGGAATTGGATTCAAGCAGGGGCAAGGCAGCACCTTCCTGGGGATCCAAATTTGACAGTGAACTCAGAACCGTCAGAATTCCACAAATAGCAATAGATGATGATCTTAATTGCATCCTCCCCAATATGGTTGCTTTTGAACAGTGTCGTGGCCAAAGGGACGGGCACATAACCGCCTGTGCTGTATTCATGGGATGCCTCATTCACACTGCTGATGACATACAGCTTTTGCGTGACCATAAAGTCATATCGAATCACAGTATGAGCAACCAGGATGTTACACACTTCTTCGGCAACATCTGCAAGGACGCTACTATAGACGTCTGCAAGACCTATCTAGCGTCGCACTTTTCATTTTTAGACGAGTCTTTTAAGTATGAGCGGGCTCATCTTTGCTGGGCACAACTCCTAAATGCTTTTCATGACAACCCATGGTCAGCTCTTTCGGGCTTAGCTGTTGTAGTGATGCTTGTAGGCATCATTCAAACGGTGTATGCTGTGTTGCAGTACTATCATCCCAAGTAGCAGGAAGCATATAGAAGCTGCATCTTCCAATTTCATTACATATATATAGACTATGTTTTTAGTGAATCTTTTGAGTTGTTGATACTTTCCTCGTGACCAAATCAATCTTGAGTATGTGGATTAACAGTTATCATCACTAAAGTGGTGATTTCTAGGGAGAGCACTGCTCGGTGATCTCATTCTGCTTGCGAATCTAGAACTTACTCCGCCCTAGGCCTAGCCACTACCAAGTTCGCGGAACAAAGGACCGATCGGCCGGTTAAATGGTGTTCTACAACTAATAAAACCAAACTTACATGACAAAAAAGGTTTATTGGTGCAAAACCATCGATATTTTACTAGTCATGCTAAATACTTGTGTTACAAATAAATGAACCTTTGCACCCAAAAAGAGCCTAATGTATCATAAAATGCATCTCTACCATTGTCAACCTATTCTCGAGCTATCTCTTTCAAACACTAGAGGCGTCCAGTTCCCTGCAACATAGAACTTGTTCCTCCACCTAATACCCTCATGAGATAAGTCGAACGCCAAACCACCCAGCTCATGAATCCTACGTGTGATTTCCCCTTTGCGTCCTGCATAAAAGAATGTTTGCATAAGTGACGAGAATTGATTCCATGAATGATAGAAGTACTAGGTATTAGGAAAGAAAACCATTAGTGTGGCATGGTAGCATGTCATGTACCTTAGATTGGCGTAAATTGACTAGCACCTGTTAACGCCCTATAGTAGCCATGCTTCCAAAATGTCTGTACACGAATGGGTCCCCTAGAGGTATGTCTTTCGAGCAAAATGCTTTCCCTCAAATTTGCTTCCCTATCCTACAAAATAGCTGCTCCAAGAATTTCCTTTTCCTTTCCGCGACCTGTTTCAGAAATCAGCATTTGTATTACTTTCAAGGAAAGAAGAAAACTGAGCCTTTATGCGACGGGCAATATAGTGAATAGCCACTTCCAAGTTCAAATGGAATTATTTATGCCACATCTTCTACCGAGTGGGACAAGGAAATAAAGTTCAAGATTTTTGCCTGAGAAGTAAAGAGTGGAGATCAAACGAAAAACAACAGCGAGAAATCTTCGAAGGAATCAGACTAGTTGACTGGATCTGAGCTAAAGCACAGCCTCTCCGTCTGTTTAAGAAAACTTTGATCACACGTCATTTGATTATGAGATTTATACGCTCTTTATATATACGTGGTATATCTCCATCTATGAGTCTAAGCTTTTGGGTTGGATTAACTAACACAGTTCGATATGAAATAGTTGAGAGGACAGAACCTCCACTTGGAAGATGGTCAAATGCTAAAATGAGATTATCATGAAGTTGTCGATTTAAGTGACGAAGGAGAGAGAAAAGAGATCTTTTCTCCTCACGTTTCACCAGCGGATAAGGGAGATTAAGGGCGCATTTGGTAACGATTCTATTTCTAAGAATAGATTCTGATCAGAAATGATTTTTTTTTTTTTTTTATTCTGATGCCGGGAACAGATTCTAAGCATTTTAAGCTGTTTGGTAACTATCCAAAATTTTTTATTCTGGAATAGAATTGCGTTTGATACCGTACTTATTAATTCTATTCCAAATCAATTTCTTTTCATTTTTAAATAATTTTTATACTTTTTTTCATTTTTTTCCTTTTTTCCTTTTTTTTTTCCCTTTCTTTTTTTTTTTTTTTTTTTTTTCTCCTACTCTTCATCTTCTTCAGGCCGGTCGCCGAACCGGTGATCGACTAGATGAAGGTCGGCGACCTCACCGAAGTGTCGCCGGCGCTCGGCGAGACCGGCCCTAGTCAGCCGAGCCTTGCCGGTGGCCGAGCCGACCTCGCCGAGGGGCCGGGTGAGGCTGCGTGGCCACCCGGCGGGCCGGGCAAGCCTCGCGGTGGCTAGGCGAGCCTTCCCGTGGCTGGGCAAGGCCCACTTGGCCACCGTTGGGCGTCGCTCGGCCCGACAAGGCCCGCCTGGCCACCGATGGGGCGAGGCCTTGTCGGGGCTAGGTGGGCCTCGCCCGGCCTTGCGGGGCTAGGTGGGCCTCGCCCGGCGAGCCACCCAAGCAAGCTCGCCGGAGGCTCGCTCGGCCAAGGTGAGGTCCGACGACCTCACCAGAGTCTTGCCGACGACCGGCAGTGGCGGTAGCAGATGATGGCAGACGGGGTGATCGATGAAGAAGAAGAAGAAGAAGAAAAAGAAGAAGAGTTGTTTTGATTTTTACTTGGAACAAGAATCAACTTTTTTTTTTTTTTTTATTCTTGATTCTGTTCCAAATCTACTTCTAGGAATAAAAAATTAGAAATTTATTTTCGAAAATAAAAATCTTACCAAACGCGATTTTATTCCCAAACTATTCCTCAAAACAAAGAATCAGAATCTAGCACTTTTTGGCCGGTTATCAAATAGACCCTAAGTGACTTGACAAACTGAGGGTCCAACACCGGCGGATCCCACTAGAAGAACGTATGGAACATCCGTCTAATCATTCAGCACGATTTTCTTCGCATGCACCTTTTTCACCGGGCCTCTTTTAAGACGAACCCCAAACTAGCATTGCGAGCATTAGATTAGCACCACAATGAAGTGCTAGAAAAGATAACAGTAACTTGAGAAAGAAAATCAACTTACCAATTTTAAGATCATTAATCATTGAGAAATTGTAAGTGCAAAACAGTGAGTATTTTCTTCTATTCCTGAAACTTTGAAGGTTGCTCTGTCAAGTGCAATTCATAAGGTTGAAGAATTAAAGTACCTCGATTTTCAGAAAGCATGAGGTTCAACAAAAGCCTCTTCCTGATTTCTTGGGCATGATTAACCTCACGAAGCAAGTAGTCGTGTTCCTTGAGACCCTTTAAACTGAAAGCCAAGGGCTCGGCTCCGGCTGCAATGACCAGCTTGTTCGTATGCGACTTTAAACAGGTAAGGCATCTTGAGGCAGTCCATCGATGGCAACCACTATACAGTACACCTGATCGATAAGGAACGGGATTTAGCGAAAGAGAAAATCCTAAAGGAAAAACATGGCGGATTTGCCACAACTAGTGTTTTTTGACATTTCTTACTGGGGCAACTTCGGTTCCATCCTGTTGAAGAAATGAAATTTTACATTATCTCACTCTATAGTATGTACCTAAAACACTATTTGACATGTCGGACAATGGGGACAACGCATGTCGATATTTGTTAGTACATTTGATTTGGCAGGTATCTGCACTCGGGACTTTTATTGTCGGAGACCTCGACGGAAATTCCAACTGCACAAATAGCCAATAGCCCGGCCCAAATAGGACGTCGTAAGAACCATATGTTGCACATGCAACCTCTCGAGGTATTTGAAAAGTGGTGACAATAAACATAAAACGACTAACTCATCCTCCATAAATCAAATCCAGAATCCAAAGTAGATTCACTAATCTAGATATATAATCTTGCACAACTCGATTAATCAAGCAACATTCATTTCATAAACCAGTTTAATAAATCAATATAAGAAACCTTTCACAATTCCTTTCATAAAATATTTTTCAAATATTCACAGGTGATCAACTCGATGAATTTCAAAAGATGCTATAAAAACATGTCATTTCAAATCCCCACCTTCTTAAGGGGGGTTGGGGTGGGGATGAGTAAATTTCATGAGTAGGTTTCGACTGCTATGCTCTGCACGAGGCAGGGTAAAAGTCTGTGAGTGAATGTTAGAATAGGAATAGAATGGGACTGACTAAAAAAAAAAAACCAAAGGGTAGTAAATGCCCACTCAATTTTATGCAATAAATATGTACAAAATATGACTTTTTGGTTTTAATAAAATCAATAATTTTATTGTATTTCATAATTTATAATATATCTATTTCATATTACTTTCAAAAAATGAATTTACAAATCATACACAAGATAAGCACCACTCACCATTAATCAAAAGCTACGCAGCTTGGTATGCCTCAAAGACCTATCGAAGAAGCATTTTACTGGATGTCAAACTTACATGCTACACCAACCTTGACTAAGGCTCCGTTTGTTTCATAAAAATAATTTCTGAGAAAAATGTTTTTCGGATTTTCCGACTTATTTTCACGGAAAATAAACTAGTCAAGTGAAACATTTTTTGTTTAAAAAAAAAAAAAAAAAAAAAAATCCTAAAGTGGGGAAAATGTTTTTCATTTTTCGGAAATGAAAATCATTTTCCATAACTTCTTCCACCTCACATTCTTTCACCAAACACATTTTCCTTATATTTTTATGTTTTCTTTTTTATATTTTTTTAAGATCAAGTTTTTAATTCTATTTTCTTTTTCTTTTTTTCCCTTTTCTTTTTCTTCTTCCTTAACCAACCACAAGCCAACTCGAGCCTTGCCTGAGGCCAGATCCGATGTGGGCAAGGCTCAAGCTCACCTTGGCTAGTCACCAGCTTACCCCTTGGTAGAGCTTGGGCTTGCCTAGTTTGGTGGAGCTCAATCTCGTTGGCCTCGACGAAGCTCAAGCTCGCCCGGTTTGGTAGAGCTTGGGCTCGATTGGATCGCCCAAGCCTTAAGCTTGCTAATTCGAGTCTTGGTCGATTGCCGGGCGGTCGTCCATCTCTCGAAGCACGCGGTGACAAAGGGAAGAGGAGGAAGGAGGAAGGAAAAGAAAAGGGAAAAAAAAAAAAAAAAAAAGGAAAATTTTAAAAATAAAAATAAAAAATAGATTTTTAATAATAAAAATTAATTAAAAATTCAATATTTTAAAAATATATAAAAATTATAATAATAATTTTTTTGGTCTATTAAAAAATTAAAATTCAATTTTTTAGTAATTTTTCCCAAAAAATCAAATCAAATACTAAACAATGAAACTTTTTTTCCTCTCCATTTTTAGATTTCAATCGAATACCATAAAATATGCTTATTTTCTTAGAAAATGATTTCTTAGAAAATATTTCTAAAAATGTGATATTTTTCATGAAATGAATAGAGCCTAAAACTTCACTCAGCCACACTATTTTTGGGGTTAAAATGTCTATTATGTGTTGACAAAAGATCATACGAATAGCAACTTACTGTAGCGAATTGAACAACCTCATCTTGTGTGATGAACTTTTTCTTGTCGTGTCTCTGCCGAACTTTGATTTACGGGAGCTTATAGTTAAAAGAAAGCTCCTCTAAAGTATTGAAAGACCTCAATTCCTTTTACCCAAAATTTTAGGGATGTGAGGGACCTCATTATCACAATTGTACAGCTCAAACTCAGCCGCAGCATCACTGGCAAAGCCAACATAGCTGGGGCTATAATTTTGACTACCACAACAGAAACTAACTTGTAAGAGAGAAAACAATAGGGAATTCCTAGCAATTACATGCAAAAGGCATATTCGAACATCAATCAATGTTTTACGACAAACTACCGCCATTTGCCTCTCTTCTTTCTCTTTCTCATTTTTCTCTGTTTCTCCGCTCCCTTCATCTATATCACGAAGGCAAGTGCTAGAGGAAGAAGAAGATTTGTTGATGGACTTTGTAAACTGGTGAGGGCCTCCGTCAATAACTTCTTTCTTATCTAGCTTGAATTCTACGGATAAGTCGAATCTCGTTTATTGATGAGTTCTTAAAGCTTATTTAGACTAAGAAGGGACTGACTTGGGCCTTTAGTTGCAAGCCCAATCACTAGTTTCCTTAATTTCCATACAGGCCCTATTTCGGTTAAGGTTTAGGATAGATGATTCTAATGTAATTGATCGTCACCTTAGGTGCACAGTTGATGCAATTGATGCTCAAGCTTTGTGAGGAAACAATACAGAACACTAAAATACACCTATCGCATTCAAAAATTGATAAGAATGAATATTACTATTTCCCCCTATGTTAGCTTTATAAGAGAGCAAAGGGGTATGAGGTAGTACAGAACATTAAAATAAGCCCATCACATTAAAAAATTAATAAGAATGAGTGTTACTATTTCCTCATATGTTAACTTTATAATACGTGGAAACGAAAAGATTTTACAATTTACGTCAATGTAAAATTATCAGAGAAATAAATAAATAATAATATAATACCGAGAGATTTACGTGATTCTATCTAAATATCGGTATCTATATTCATGAGAAGAGTCAATAATAAATAATTCATTATAATCAGAAAATTAAATTTTATAATCGCTCAAAACGTTTGAATATTTTTCACATCTAAATTTAAGTCTAAACTTAAATTATTTATAAATAAATAATGTAAATGTACAGTACAAAAATAACATGTTGAAGCTCCCTCTACGTACGGCCAAATATAGCAACTCCAGCGTTCGTCCCTGATTTGCGTGCGTACGGCAGCTCCTTTTGCTGTGCGGCTCCTCTTCTTTATTTTCCCGTGCGGCGCTCCGGTTTTTGCGGCTCCACTGGAAGAAAGAACATGTACTGTGCCTTTGTATGCGTGCCCAGAGTCAACAACTTTGACTCTGGCCCCCACCGTGTGCAGCCAAAGGAGGAATCGGCAGATGCAACTAAAAGAAGAAACTCTAAAAGATAAATAGATAAAATAAAGGAAAAAGCAACGAAAAACCCCGAACTTTATCGAGTGACACATTTACCCCGAACTTTTTTTTGCGCCCGTGAAAAACCCAAACTTTCAATCTGTGACACATTTACCCCATAAGGGCATTTTTGTCTTTTTAATTTTTCTTTTTCTTTTTCTTTTTTTCCTTCTTTTTCTTCCCTCCGCCGGCCATGGCGGGCCGGCGGAGGGAAGCCGGCGCGGCGAGGGTCGCCCTCACCGGCGTCGGGCGGCCCTCCCGGCGTCGGGCGAGAGCCACCCGACGCCGATCGCGAGAGCCGCCCGACGCCGGATCTGCGAGGAGGCCCTCGCCGGCGTCGGCGAGGGCATCCTCGCCGGATTTGGCGAGGGCCGCCCTCGCCCGACACCAAATCTGGCGAGGGCCGCCCGCCCACCTCGCCGTCGGCGTTGGGCGGCCCTCACCGGATCGGCGTCGGGCGGCCCTCGCCGACGGCGTCGGCGGCCCTCGCCCGCCGCCCTCGCCGCCATGCCCGAGGGCGAGCCTCGCCGGAGCCGGCTTCCCTCCGCCATGGCCGGCGGAGGGAAGAAGGAAAAAAAAAAAAAAAAAAAAAAAAAAAAATTAATGAAAAGACCAAAATGCCCTTCAATTTTGGGGTAGATGTGTCACACTTGAAAAGTTTAGGGTTTTTGGTGTCGCAAAAAAAAGTTTGGGGTAATTGTGTCACGGTTTGGAAAGTTTGGGGTTTTTCACGACGCAAAAAAAAGTTCGGGGTAAATGTGTCACTCGGGGCAAAGTTTGGGGTTTTTCTTGGTTTTTTCCCTAAAATAAAATATAGTGTATCCATTTTTATCTTAGAGTGGCGGATCACATCTTCCTTGCTTTCTTTTGTACATGTAAAAGAAAGTCCAAGAAGGAATGCCCCTTCATTCAATTTCTAATTTGTTTGGAAAATCTTTCTCAAAAAATGTAATTTAACAAATCGTTATTCAAATTTAAATTCGAGATATTAATTTATTAATTCTTCACTTTAGCTCGATATTTAAAGTTAAGTTATAATACTCATCATCCATACTCTTCACTTTGGCCGACTGCATATTAAAATGCGCCACAATATTCTCAATATATTTCTTCTAAGATAGACGTAAAACTCTTACAGTTCTGTCATACAAAATCTCCATACCCAATATCTTCTTTGCAACATCTAAATCTTTCATTTTAATTCAGCATTTAAATGCCTATTTAACACACTAATATCAGACATATATTTAGTTGTTATCATCATATCATCAGCATAGAGTAATAGATAAATCAATAACCACTCTCCAATTTTCTAAAGTAAATACAGTTATTCATTTGACTTTTCAAGTAGCCTTGACTAGCCATCAAAGTATCAAAACACTTATACCACTGCATAGGAGACTGTTTTAGCCCATACAAAGATTTCTTTAACAAGCAAACATGATTTTCCTTATCCGGAATAGCAAATCCTTCTGGCTACCTCCTGTAAATCCTCTCCTCCAACTCACTATGAAGAAATGCGATTTTTACATCTAGCTACTCTAACTCGAGATTCTACAAAGCAACTAAGGCAAGTAAAACATACATAAAAGTATGTCTTAGCATATGAGAGAACACTTCATTGTAGTCAATGCTTTTACGCCGTCTATATCCCTTCACCATAAGCCTCACTTTATACCTCGTTGCCTTGATGTTGGGAATGCCCTCTTTCCGTTTAAAGACCCATTTATTTCTAATAATCTTTTGGTTTTTCGGTACTTTAACCAGCTTCCATGTCTTATTTCGATAGAATGATTCTATCTCTTCACTCATAGCCCCTAGTGATGTGGACATCGAGCCATATTAAGGAGGAGGGGACCCATTGTCTATTCCTACTGGTTCAATTACTCGAGTGCAGGCCAAGCAATTTAGGCAAGCTGTTGGCATCATGGTTCGTGATTTTTGGCGTGGAGATGACCTTGGATCAAATCTTGAAGAATCTTGGAAATTTTGGCGTAATCTTTGGTGTGAGACGACATTGGATCAAATTTTAAATATTGGAAATCTTGGCGCAATTTAATTATCTGGTCATCAAATATTTGACCAAGTCAAAAACATTATCATTTATTTAGATATATTCTAGAATATAACATATTAGATTTCTAGGGTTGATTTTAGGGTTTGTGTGGCAACTAAAAGGCCTATATTAAGGATTGGCCGACTTTCTTTGGGGACATATATTTTTACTTTGAGAAAAATTGAGAGAATTCTCTTCTACTGTTCTTTTGAGGACTTGATCTTCCAGGTAAGTATGACGTTAGTGCTACATTTAATGTTTCTGACTTGACTCTTTTCGATGCCAGTGATGATTTGAGGGCAAATCCTTTGCACGGGCAAGAGAATGATGTGGACATCAAGCCATATTGAGGAGGAGCTGCTAGAGACCCATTGTCTTTTCCTACCGATTCAATTACTCGAGCACGGGCCAAGCAATTCAGGCAAGTTGTTGGCGTCATGGTTCGTGATCTTTAGCGTGGAGATGACCTTGGATCAAATCTTGAAGAATGTTGGAAATCTTGGCATAATTTTTTGCGTGGAGACGACATTGGATCAAATCTTAAATCTTGGAAATCTTGGCGTAATTTAATTATCTGGTCATCAAATATTTGACCAAGTCAAAAATATTATCTTTTATTTAGATATATTCTAGAATATAACATATTAGATTTCTAGGATTGGTTTTAGGGTTTGTGTGGCAACTAGAATGCCTATATTAAGGATTGGCCGACTTTCTTTGGGGACAGATATTTTTACTTTGAGAAAAATTGAGAGAATTCTCTTCTAGCGTTCTTTTGAGGACTTGACCTTATCAAGGTTCCTTGTGACGGTCGATTCGACTTATCGAGCGAGATAGCGAATTCTTTCGCTCATGGCGTCTATAACGTTGGTTGGTTGACACGCGTTTGTCAATAGGTCACGTTCATACCGAAGTTGCTAATCACAAGTTTGATTGGATGTCGAGGTTTCGCAATTCGCACCATCTGGGCCTTCGTAGAACGATCTTTCCGCAACAATTCACATCACCTAGCCACTACAACGACTCCAAATTAGCCATCGCCTCATAATAAGATGAATGCTCATTTGTCTCTATCTCATCACCTACAGTTAATGCATAAACAATATCTATATAACTATAATGTACAATTGATTTAATTTACCTTCTCTATCTGTCTGCAGCTATAGTGTGTTGCGGTTGTGCTGGTTGTCCACTATCACCTACTTTTTTCACATTGGCCACAATATTGGCTTGGGAAATGACCACAACAATATGTTATTAGGGTCATCTGCTTCAACCAAGTTAACTTTTGGTTTAGTAAGATTGTCATTTTCCATTATTCTCTTTTTGCAATATGCTACATGATGGCCTGGTTTTCCACGAAAAAAAAAAAAAAAAAAAAAAAAAAAAAAAAGAGCCTTTCTTTTTAAAGGTTGGGTGAGCAACTTTGGGTTTGTATTCATGTTTTTTGTTATTATGCTTGCTTTGGCGATGTTGAGGTTTGCTTTACACCAAATTTACCCGAGTAGCAATCTCCTTAGTTTTGGTAGCTTTGATCTCCTTGTTAGTTGTGTCCTCAATGATAATATGCACAACTAGATTGACAAGTGATCTTGTCTTTGTGCATGGGTTGTTGCTTGAAGTCATTCCAAGATGTAGGTAGCTTTTCAATCAACAACCTTGCAATAAATTCCTCTTGTAGGTTGATGTTTTCATGAATTTCTGTTTCTTGACATCTTCGCCAATGTACTTTACAATCATGAAGTCCCATGTTTGTTTTTGCTTCCTTGTACAAACACTAGACATCAAACAATTCATTAGAATGCGTACTAATAATTGTGTGCCCACATACCTTCTTAGCATGTATCCACTAATTTCGGAGCTTATTATCAATTAGTTTGGCCTCCCTAAGTGCAAAAGCCACACCATGCGCATCTAGGATAAAGAGAACTCTTTCTTGCCACATTTTGAAATTGTTGCCATTAAAAGCTTCAATATTAGATATGTTAGGGATTGGTTAGCATAGGACATATGTGGTAGTGGTGGCGATGCAACTGGACTAGCGGAGACAGAGCCATCAACAATGGCGGGGGCTCCAACTTGAGACTTCATGGGGATTATCCTTAAGATTATTGAGAAATTGATATAAAAATAAAATCATCTCGAGCAAGTGGGCACTTTCCTCAAGGATAATTCCACTCATTAGAGTACAAAACTTGATACAATAGGCTCTAGCAGTTATCCTCCTAAGATACAACATACATTTTTTTTTTTTTTTTTATATCTTGCACTAAAAATTAGAAAGAATAGAAACATTGTACGTGTATAACCCAATAAGGAAAAGGAATTGAAAGATTTTTTAGGAAAAAGAATATTCTCTTTTTAATTTGATGTGTCTATCAAGATTGCCATTTGAAGTTTTATTTTTACACTTAGACAAAATAGAGCCGTTGAGAGACCGTTATAGAACTGTTCAAAGACTGTTATAGAGCCGTTGTAGAATAATGGACAATTTATGAAAAACTAAATCAAACGTTTTATGATTGTTAAAAAGCGGTTAAATAATTGTTAGAATAATGATCGCATTCGTTGTGATCATAACTTCTACCAAAGTTATGACAATAAATATTTCAAAAATTACTGCAACATGCAACAATGTCCACATTTTAATTAAAAATTTCGATTTTTCTCTTTCTTTTTGAACGGAGTCATCGACTTCACCCACTTATATTTGCCTTTTGTGTGGTTACTTGTTCTCGCTCAATGTTTACTTCCTTAAAAATGTGGTTTATTTAGGCTACTCCTTCGACAACTGGGCTATGCAAAGACCGATGTTCAGATTCAGTTAATTTATGAAATTCCGATGTCTTATTATCTTTCCTTTTGTCCTAAATCGCGGCCTTCACCTGCTTACATTTTGTCATTTGTGGGGCCTCATTGTCCTCGATCCGATCGCAGTTCCTTCAAGATTGTGTACCTCATCACGTCCTGAAACTTCGGACTGGTGCTTTGCGGGTGGAATTCATTTCTTCTTCATCTAATCGTTTTCCACGGTCCAGCTGGTGCACTTTAGACAGCTTTTTCGGCCAGATGGGCATACAAGAATTCGAAGGAAATGAAGATTCAATTCGACTTCACCAAATGATATTACGTTAGTATATATATTTGTATTAAATTCATATTAATATTCTCATTTTTACATGTCTCTGACTCCCTTACAAGGGTTTAGCATAGAATTATCTGCTTCACACACTAAGCTCTATCATGCATGTAATCACAAGTTCTCGATTCTCAAAAGAAGTATCGTAGTTTCGTAGCTTCCATTACTTTTTACAATTGTTTCTGCATACCTTCCCTAGATAATAATAGAGGTCATGGCAATTACATTCACGAATTACTAGGAAATTATGATTATGGTGACATTATGATGCTTAGAAAAGCGGTCCCGTTTTTTCTTCGGTCCTAATTAAGTGAAGCATGAATGAGACATGGTCCAACCCACACTGCAAAGATGTCCCTAGCAAATATAGCTAATCAAAGCATTCTATCAATAATTTATGTAATCAAGGTGAGAGCATGTCTAATTTCTAATTAGATTAGTCCGTCCCTTTCCTTCACAATATTCAACTGAAGGATCCTGCCCTTACATATAAAGAAAGAAAACGCAACACATTCGATATCTTCAAGTTCTTTAATTAAGTGGAGTGTCCCATGGATGGATCATGTGAAAAAAAGAATGATGCCGGTTCTTTTCCAACCATTATCATAATAGAATGGAGGTCACGTTCACATAATCTCAATCAATCCGAGAATTTTTAACGTCCCTATTGCACGTTAATTTGTATTATTCCTTATTGGTTTGCCTAATTGGACTCGCTATAACTAGATTGGCTACATGTAATAAAACCTACTTAAGACACAATAAGACATTTGAAAATGACTGATAAAATGTCATTCATATTTGACCAAATTGGGTAAGACATAAGACAAGTTTGGAAAATCATCAAAAAAGTCCTAAATCTAGTATATTAGTGCCAATTTAATTTTAAATATTTTCATCGTTTTAATTTAGTTTTAAATATTTTCATGTTTTGCCAATTAAATCTATTTGCTCAATTTTAGCCAGAAATTACTAACGTGAATGTTGAGCGTGCTACGTGAACATTTTTAACAATGTTTTAATTTTTTTCGAAATTTTTTATAATTTTTTGGGTTTTTTCTTTACTTTCTTTTTATAGTAACCCTTGCCAAATTGGGCAAGGATGACCCTCGCCTAGGCAAAATAGTCCCTCACCCAACCCCCTCCAGTTGTCGCTAGTGGCGGCTATTCCATGAGATTGGCCACCGGCAAAAAAAAAAAAAAGAAAAAAAAAGGGAAAGAACCAAAAAAATAAGAAATTTTGTTAAAAATTGTCAATATTAGTGCCAGTATGCTATATAGGAAGAACAATGCTGACTGGATGACCACATCAATGTCTTCCAGCCAAAATTGGCTAAATATACTCAATTGGCAAGATATAAAAACATTTAGGACTTCATTGGCACAATTAAAAGATTCAAAGCTAAATTAGTAAAGGTGTAATAGGTTTATGATTTTTTTTTTTTAAATTGTGATATTTTCCAATCATATGTTAAAAATTGACAAAAATAAATGAAATACAGGTTAATACCATAAAAAATCATAAACTAATACGTTCGTGACAAATTGATCTAAACTAACTCCCTGGTATATCTGTGGTACATTTGTCTTCTATTATTTTTCATTGAGTTAATCCAATTTGACGAAAAATAATAGAAGATAAATTTATCATAAATGCTTTAATTTAGTGGTGGTCAAAAAATTAAGTTAGAATAAATTTCTCACCGATTTGGGATTTTTGTCAGTTTAAACCCGTAAAATTAATCACAAAGTCAGTGTTGGCGTTCGATTTGCTTTAGCCAACCCAAAATAGTTCGTTCTGACTTCTCCCTATGTGAAACCCGAAGTCAAATAATAAAGAATTAAGAAAAAATTGGTGGGGGAAATCATTGTAGTTGGGACCCTCTTGGAGACCCCATATCTATCATGAGTCATGACTTATATCAGCCGGTCAAAACACGTGCTTGAACGCTCATCACCAGAGAAAGAAGCATACGAAGAGATAAAGAGATTCCTGGACCATTACCCTATAATTTACCTAATGAGCTCAGATTAATAAGCACGAAAATTTGCAGAATTAAAGTGCTGCCGTCGCAGAATAAAGTTTATGCAGCTTAAATTACAAACTATAAAAGAAATTTTAGATAAAATTATTTTGATTTATTCAATGTCGTTATATCAAGTTTGTAGAATATATGATGACGTGATAATCATGTTCAATATTAAACTTTATATGACGTAAAAATGAATTTAAATATAATTGATCATGCTAGAAAATCTCTAATTAATTCAAGTATGTATCATATATACCAATTATTAAGCTAATTATGTTGAAAGAAAGAAATCTACTAAAAAGTTACAGGCTAATCTACAGGAGGTATTGCATGATTGTAGAGCAACACGAAGGGAAAGTTACATATCTAATGTAGAATTAGTTGTCAGTGAGAAACGTGAACTTAATATATTATTTTGCCTAGGATGTGAGTATGTGTATATTTGAAAATGTATACAGTTGACGCTATTCATACTTTAATTAACAAAAGTTAGTGATTCGTAATGATTTTTGATATTTTTCTTTGTCTTTTTGTATTTGAATCATTGACTTCACCTACTTGCATTTGGTCTTTCTTGTGTCTTCTTGTCCTCACTATGGTCGTCGTTTTCCAACATACAAACATTCCAAGCCAGTCTTGATATAAAAGTAACACTAGTCGTTTTCAATCCGATAGCTGGCGATGATCCACAATCAACAGCAGTCCCAGGGCAGTCATTGTCAGCCACCCGACAACTTTGCCTCATGAGGCCAGCCCCCTTTCGTTTTCAATCAACAAAGAAATAGACTATACTTTGTTACATGTGACCTTCCCCAGGACTTACCGCCACAGCTTGTTCCAAGAACTTTTTACAATCTCTACATGCCCCTCACTTTTTTCCTAGATGCCCTACACTTCTGATAGCTTTCAATTCTCGCTCTAGCTCTTAAAATTCCAAGAAGAAATTCACATAAATTTTACAATTTAACTCAACATTGACAACACTCAAGGAGGTCACCAACTTATATATATGTGGCAATAAAAAATTACAGAGCCAACTTATATATATGCATCAAAATATTCATTTGTCTCACTTTTCATGTTCCTACATTACCCTTCAATCAAAATTGAAATTGCCTGTCAAGTCACTGCTCTCTCCCTCATGTCTAGGGATGAGTGGTTCTCGATTCCTTACAGGTTCCACTTGGAACCTAGAACCTACCTCCTCGCCAGTGCGGGTTCCTCATTTTTTGGAACCCTAACCTACTGTTAAAACCAGAACCCTGAACCTATCCGTCAGTTCCTGGTGGTTCCCAAGTTCCAATAGGTTCTTTTTTTTTTTTTTTTTTTTTCATTTTCAGATTTGAACTAACGAAGAAGGAAAGAGACAAGCCAAAGCTTCTATGTCCATAAAAGAACATTAGACTATTAATTCAAAACCCAACAGCATTTTGTTGAGATTCAAAGGTAACATAGCTTTCAAAGAATGCATTGGTGTGATGAATGTGTAGTGACACGTACTAGACTCATCCAAACTAACTAATAAGTAATAAGTAAACAAGCCGCATATATGCACATAATCACATATAATGGCCATTGGCCTGTTCACCAGTAGTAATTTGTAGCATTGTCCATCTTGGCCAACGAGATGCACATAATAGAAACCAAAGACAAAAAGAAAAAAGAACCTCAATAAATTGCCACATAACAAGCAAATCCAAAGTTTAGGCCTCAAAAGCAACCATGGAAGACGAGTGAAATTACAAACAAACAGACAAATGGGACAGCCATGAAAAAAATTCTTACCATCTCTTTTGTGAAAATCACCACCCTGCAAAAAGCAAAGAAAAAGAAAAATAAGAAAAAATTAATGAAAAATCCAATGGTGAGAAAGATAATATTCAAAGAAATGTATGTGAAATGTTAACCAAAGAAAGATCAAATGGTGGACAACATGGCAAGTACAACCTTAAAACTATATCACAAGAAAAAAAACCAAAATAATTGCTCTTGATGACAATATTTGCTTCTGTTGATTCTTATAGTTCACATGGAAACCTGTTGTAGTAGGAACACAAAAATTCAATTGAAGCGATGAATAGAATGACACTGTTCTGCTCTGCTGCATCTTTCTTACACATGAACCAGAATGGTGAATTTTTTTCAACAAATAACTTATAAATAGACAGCACAAAGGGGTTTTAAGATCAGCCATATTTAACATCTAAATCAATTAAAATGGTGAAAGCATATGCCCCTGCGGGAATGACCATTTTTTTGTGGGAAGGCTATCAATTTCTGCACCGCCATGCAAATTACAAAATTGGAAAAATAAAAAAGCATATCTGGAAGAACTTGTAAGACTAGTGTGATCAAAAAAATTACAATGGACAAGCTGTTTATGATGGATCGAATCTTTTCAAGATAGAGAGCAGTGTGTCCACAGCCACAGTTGTCCACCAAATCCTAAGGCATGCGCAGGAGCTTTTAAGTTTGATAGATTGGGCATACTACATATGCCAAGGAATTGTCCCTACGATGCATCGTTGGATATGCCTAGCAGATGTAAATAGGAAAAGCATTTAGGAGTCAAACCAAAGCATGATAAGCAAGTTTGACTTATCGAAATGTCAAGAAAGCTTGCCCCTTCGTTCTTTCCCCTGAATACAGAAAATAGAACACTTCCATAAGTAGCTACTTAATCTTGGTACCAATGCAAACTCATGCCAGTTGAGCTATAGAACCACATATAAAAACTACAACTTGCACTGGTTTTAAAAATTCCTCTTAACAGAACAAGCAAAAAAAATATATATATAGCGAGACAAGAGAACACAAAAATGCAATATAGCAATTTGACATATGGCTTGACCACAAGAAGACATCCAGGAGTAGTGGGGAGAGGACATTCACACTATACTTGGATTGTGCAAGATATGAAAGGACTCCGAGTACTCAAACCCCTATGTACTGTGTTTCTCACAAATTCACTATTTGAGTTATTGTCCTTGCTTGCTTAGCAACTTTGGTGGGCTCTTTTTCTGTGCTTTTTCGCCTGGGATATTTTAGGTCCTAGTGCCTTTTGCTTTTGAGGCTTTGGCAACACTGGACCATATAGACAAAGTGATTCAAGGGTACGCTGGACTACCAATAATATAAATTTCACCATCGAGTTGGCTTGCACAAGAATGAACTGGAACCTAGCATCTCTGGTTCTAGAAAAGTTCAACGCAGCATAATTATTGTGAACAGATGGTATAATCATGTTGGTGTCCCTTGAAAGACGTAGACTTGTTGTGCGCCAATTATGCGCAACCCAAGATCTCCATAACTAGAACATAAACATGCAATTGCGAATTGAAGGATCGACGCACCTGTTTTAGGATCCATTGTCTTTCTTGAAGTGGAAGCAGGAACACAATGTCCTTCGCGCAAATCCTTCTCCTCTATTACCCTCCGGATCACTGGCTCAATGAGGCGGCCCCTCACGATTAGCGTTAGAGTAACGCCCCTTAGGTGAGGATATGTGAGGCTGGGGCTAGAGGAGAGACTTGAGCACTATTTATAGAGTTTCCAGCCAGTCCCCCTCATTACGGGCCAGGCTCAACTCGGCCCACACTAGCCAGTCCCATATTAAACTAATTAAGAAACATTCTATCTCACCTAAGACCAAACCCCGTAAAACGGTAAACGTTAAACGGTAAATTACAATAACAAGGTCAATTAATTTAGTCCACAAATCAGGAAAACGCTAACATTCTCCCACTTGGACTATATTAATTGAAATTGTATTGTATGTGCGCACATTAGTCCGAGATAATTCTTAATAGTCAATCCTATCTCATAAAGTCTCCAACACCGAATCATGGCGGTAATCGCATGTATACACACAGAGCCTTCCATGGTCACAAGTATTTTCAACTTTATTTGATATGGATCAAATATGGTAGTGTGGCAAATGGCTAACATCTCTCATAGAGAGATCCATTTGTCGATCACCATTCTCTTACTTAGGCGACACAAAAGTTTGTGTCACAAGAGAATGAAATTATGGTTCTAATGAACCCACATATGTCTTGTCCTTATGGTCAACCTTTCTTTATGTATCACAAGAACATATGCACAAGGCTAATAACGAATTGCCCCTTAGCCTTCACTCAAGGTAAAACCTTGAGAGCAATAACAATATATATATATATATATATATATATATATATATATATATATATTCAACAAAATAGTAAACCATTCAAAAATATTGTATTGAATGCAAAAGTCGAAATATATATATATATATATATATATATATATATAAAATATCAAAACGTTACTAAACGGTAACAAATGCAGATATAAACTCTATTTTAAAATATATATATATATATATATATATATATATATATATATAACTCCCACTAAATGACGGCATCCCAAGATGCTCCTAGGCCCATACTAATGACATGTCGATCAAATACACATGGGCGTAGGCCTTTAGTTAGTGGATCCGCAATCATATCATCTCGTAGAAACATAATCCACAGCAACGTCACCATTCTGCACTGATTCCTTTATAGTCAAAAACTTGACCTCCATGTGTTTAGACCCCTTGAGACTTCTGTTGTTGTTAATAAACAACACTGCAGAATTATTGTCGCAATGAAGCTGTATGGGCCTATCCACAAAATCAAAAACTAATAACTCCCTAATGAGGTTCCGGAGCCAAATAGCTTGAGTAGCGCAGGTAAAACATGCTATAAACTCCGCTTGCATGGTAGAAGAAGATATGGATTTCTGTTTTTCGCTCTTCCATGATACTGCACCTCCCGCCAACATAAATATGTACCCAGTTGTCGACTTCTTATCATCTTGACAACCAGCAAAATCTGCATCAGAATATCCTACTAGTTGCATGTCAGGAACTTGTCTATAAATCAGCATATAATCCCTTGTTCTCTTTAAGTACCTTAAAACCTTCTTGGCAGCAACCCGGTGATCGCGTCCCGGATTTGACCGATATCTCGCCTAGAAGTCCAACCGCAAAAGCAATGTCTAGCCTAGTGCAAACTTGAGCATACATGATACTTCCAAGCACACTAGCATAAGGTACATTCTTCATTTGAGCTTTCTCAAAATCCGAATCGGGGCATTGTGAAAGACTCAATTTATCACCCTTAATAACGGGAGCAACTCCTGGTTTGCAATCTTGCATATTGAATCTTTCCAAAATGCGATCAACATATGCCCTCTGAGATAAACCCAATGACCGGCATGAGCGATCCCTATGAATCTCAATGCCAAGAACAAAAGACGCCTCACCAAGGTCTTTCATATCAAAATTTTTCGACAACATCCTCTTTGTCTCATGCAGCAAACCAACGTCACTACTTGCAAGTAAGATATCATCCACATAAAGTATGAGAAAAATATATTTCCTCCCACGACCTTGGTGTATATGCACCGATCAACTTTGTTCTCAACAAATCCAGGATGAAGTGACAACACTATGAAATTTGAAATACCACTTTGTCTAGAAGCTTGTTTAAGGCCATAAATAGACTTCTTCAATCTACAAACAAGCTTACCTCGAGTCATCAACTGTAAAGCCCTCGGGTTGCACCATATAAACCTCCTCATTAAGGTCTCCATTAAGAAATGCGGTCTTAACATCCATCCGGTGTAACTCCATATCAAAATGAGCTACCAATGCCAAGATCACTCTAAAGGAATCTTTAGAAGAAACTGGAGAAAACGTTGCTTCATAATCTATTCCTTCTCTTTGAGTGAAACCCTTAGCTACCGATCGGCCTTAAACTTCTCAATCTTTCCTTTGGAATCCTTTTTAGTCTTGAATACCCATTTGCAGCCAATAGGTTTGCAACCTTCAGGTAATTCAACAAGCTCCCAAACACCATTGTGTTTCATAGATTGCATCTCATCTTTCATTGCATCTAGCCACAAATCTGATTGAGGACACGAGATAGCTTCCTTATAAGTGATTGGATCAACAACACAGCCTATATCATAATCTTGCTCTCCTAGGTAGACCACATAGTCTGGTGGAATAGCAGAACGTCTTTCCCTAGCAGATCTTCTGAGTGGAGCTACTTCAACCTCATTCTGAACTTGAGGAGCTTGAGGAATTGGATCGGGAACTATCTCAAAGCAATGGGATCTTGAGCCACAACAGGTTCATTTTGTGGCACAAGAGGATCCAAAATTGTCTCGCACAGATAAGATGAGGATCCAGTAACTCCCACCAAACTATCATCTTCAATAGCTTGTGAGCAGCTACCCTTTTCAGCCACATCAAATTCCAGAAATTTTGCAGTCTGAGATTCTACAATTCTTGTACCTCCATTGGGGTTATAAAACCGATACCCCTTTGAATGATCTGGGTAAGACACGAAATAACACCGAGTAGTCTTGGAATCCAGCTTATTCAATGTAGGATTATATAACTTCACCTCTCGCTGGACATCCCCAAACTCTAAGATGATTCGGACTTGGTTTACGTCCGAGTCCACAACTCAAAAGGAGTCAATGGAACCGCTTTACTAGGAACACGATTAAGAATGTAAAGAGCTGTTTTCAAAGCTTCACCCCATAGAAAAGTAGGTAAATTGGTCCTACTAATCATACTTCTCATCATGTCCATAAGAGTTCGATTGCGCCTTTCGCTTACGCCGTTTTGTTCGGGACTTCCGGGCATAGTAAACCGACCTACTATCCCGAGAATCCTCTAAGTATTTGGCAAACGGCCCTTTAAGTTGTCCAGCATCACCGTGCCTACCATAATACTCACCACCACGATCGAGATCGACAATC
Organism: Eucalyptus erythrocorys; assembly: GCA_014182555.1. NCBI lineage: Eukaryota > Viridiplantae > Streptophyta > Magnoliopsida > Myrtales > Myrtaceae > Eucalyptus > Eucalyptus erythrocorys. Next base: position 37,941,761 of record CM024601.1, read on the forward strand.
TTTATAACTTTTCCCAACTGTTTTTCCACTTCGGTCCGAAAAATCTTGAATTTGTCAAGAGACTCGGACTTTTCTTTAATCAAATATAAGTATCCATATCGGGAATAGTCATCGATAAATGTGATGAAATAAAAGTTTTTGCATAAAGTAGCCGTGTATGGCCCACTAATATCGGTGTGAATTATCTCCAACAAGCCGAACTTCGAACGGCTGATTTCTTCTTTATTTTCGTCATCTTACCTCTACAACAATCTACGCAAGTCTCTTGATCACCTTTAAGAGTAGGCAAGATGTCGGTCTTTACAAGCCTTTCTACTCTTTCTTTAGAGATGTGACCAAGTCGTTTATGCCACGATGTGAATAAGATTGTTCCTTAGGTAAAGGCCTTTTGGAAACAACTTTTTCAGCTAAATATGCAACATACATGTCGTCGGAGATAGACTCAATCGATATAATCCATTGGATAAATTGCAACACCCAACCTTGTTGGAACCATAAAAGATAGCAATAGCATTACTCTTTATCTCAAAAGAGTATCCACACATGTCCAAACAAGACACCGAAATTAAATTCCGCCTAAATGAAGGTACGTAAAAAGTGTTTCTTAACATCATCCTAAAACCATAATCCAAAACCAAAACGACATCTCCCACAAACTCGACATCAACTCCAATGCTGTTTCCAATAGTGAGCTTTGATTCATCCCGATTTGGCATCCTTCGTTTATGAACCCCGTATAGTAAACGCAACATGATTAGTTGCACCACTATCCAGCCACCACGAATTAGTGGGAACTTCGATGCATTGAATTCATAAACTAATGCCAAAGAATCATTACCTTTAGGCTCACTCTTCTTGTTTTTCTTAGACAACCAATCTTTAAACCTTTTGCAGTCCTTCTTTACATGTCCTCTCTCCCTGCAAAAGTAGCAAAAACAGCCCTTCTCCCGGGAAATGATCTCTTAGGACCTAAACTTTTAGAAGGACCTCGCACTTTGTTAGAAGGACCAGCACCATCGAATTTCCTTTACTATTGGAGGGTCCAAATTGCTTCAGTATTTCTCTTCGAGTCTTCACACTTTTACCCTTATCGGTGGCGAAACTTGAAGTATAAAGAGCAATGTGCCCTTTGTCTTTCTTCAATTTCTCTTCCTCTGCCACCACCCTGGAAATCAATTCATTAACTGTCCAAGCTTCATCTTGGGAACTGTAATTAGTCTTAATAATCCCAAAATCAGGAGGAAGAGTATTTAGAGCTTGATGCACAATGCGGGTAGTGGGAATAGCAACATTAAGAGCCCAAGCTTGGTCTCGCAAATCAACCATCCTCGAATATAATCTCTTACCCCACTAGAACCATCATACTTCATGGTAAACAAGTGTATGAATGTGTGTCCCTATCTCAAAGATTAGACGACACACGGTACCTAGCCACCAAAGCTTCCATCATTTGCCTAGCATTATAGTCTGCAGGCAAGCCTCTTCAAGTGTTCTTGAATTGAACGCTTCATAGACAGCAAGCAAATTCTATTGCTCTTAACCCAGTGCAGCAAAGTGTGCTTTCGATCCTCTCGTACTCTCGCAGTAATGGCAGCCGGCCGATCGCCAAGAGCTAAATGAACATCTCGCCATCTCCATGGCAAACAGAAAATCTTCTCTCCACTTCTTAAAGTTGGAACCAAGTGAGAACCTCAATAGTAACGGAGTTACCGTTTACGAAAAAGGTGACCGAAAGACAGCAAAGACAGATATAACAATTAGCATCGTGTGAGTATATTGTGTACACAAGTACACACCCGAGAGTTACATGCAAAATCACATAATCACCTTTGGGCGAATACATGACATGCAATTGTACACTCTCCACATGACAGCGGTCAGGAGAATATATTCCAATCTTCGTGAATTCATCACCTTTGGGCGGAAGAACCACTAAGACTAGACAATCCTCCACCACATCATCATGTATCCCTCCATGGACTAATACATAATCACCTCCTTTGGGAGCATGACTACGCATTAGACCAGAGAGACATCCCGCATACAACATACGAGACAGAAATTTCTTAAACCCAATCAAGTGTGCCACTTTGGCGGTTACAACTCAATTGAATCCTTGAAACTCTCTCATATCAGGGATATATTTACCTCACATTCATCATATACATGTGAATTTAACTTTAGTGATAGGGGCACATATCACTCAAATCACATATCATGCTAATTCAGCTGCCTCATACATTAATTAAAATAGCATACCAGAGCCCAAAGACCGTATTTCAAAAATCACAGAAAAATACAAGAAAAATACGCAAAATACACTTAAAATACACGTATTTAGGGCTTTATATGCAATTTCACATCAATAAAATCATCAAACATATAAAATAAATATACCACAAGGTAGGAAATCTCCATACGAATCCAATGCCACCAACCACTCGCCGAAAGGAGGCCGCACGCGCCCACACGCGCCGCCTGAGTGCGCGGCGCGTGGGCCTCACGCGCCAGACGTCAAGCCGGGCAAAACCCGGTCTGACCGGTGGCGGTCCGATCGGTTACCCGGTCCGACCGTCCGGTCTGACCGCCCGGTCCGACCGGCTGACCGAACCGGTCAACCGTTGACCGAGTCGGGTCGGATACCGGGTCGGGCCGAACCCCGGGCCGGGTCGGAACCCGGTTCGGGTCGGGTCAGCTGATGTCATCGGGTCAGTCACCGGGTCGGGCCGACCCGGGCTGTTGACGTCACCGTGACGTCAGCGTCACGTGCGACGCACGCATCGGGTCAGACCCGGGTCGCTGAAGTCACACTGACGTCATCGTCACGTGCGACGCACGTGTCGGGTCAGACCCGGGTCACTGACGTCACGCTGACGTCAGCGCCCGCGTGCGAGGCACGCCCCGCGCGTGGCGCGTGGGCGCGTGCTCGACACCCCCCGCGCGTGGCCGCGCGTGGGGGCGCGTGCGACGTCCCACGGCCACGCGCCGACGGTTTTGACCGTCTCGACGAGCCGAGTCCCAATTTGTAATTTAATTTGATTTTTATTAAGCTTTAAAGCTCGAAAATCGCAAATTAGGGCAAGAATTATACTAATTAGGGCAAATCAGTATAATTTAGGGCAAATTCGCACAGATTAGGGTAAAAACGAATTGCGTTCATGTTCTAGGGTTATGGAGGCTCTGATACCACATGTTGTGCGCCAATTATGCGCAACCCAATATCTCCATAACTAGAACATAAACATGCAATTGCGAATTGAAGGATCGACGCACCTGTTTTAGGATCCATTGTCTTTCTTGAAGCGGAAGCAGGAACACAATGTCCTTCACGAAAATCCTTCTCCTCTATTACCCTCTGGATCACTGGTTCAATGAGGCGGCCCCTCACGATTAGCGTTAGAGTAACGCCCTTTAGGTGAGGATATGTGAGGTCAAGGGCTAGAGGAGAGACTTGAGCACTATTTATAGAGTTTCCACCAGTCCCCCTCATTACGGGCCAGGCTCAACTCGGCCCACACTAGCCAGTCCCATATTAGACTAATTAAGAAACCTTCTATCTCACCTAAGACCAAACCCCGTAAAACGGTAAATGTTAAACGGTAAATTACAATAACAAGGTCAATTAATTTAGTCCACAAATCAGGAAAACGCTAACAAGACTGTCAATCAAACTTGGGGATGAACGAAATCCACAAAAATGTAAACAGCACAAGCACAAAGCAACTTAATCTTCGAAGGACAATCAGGAGATTTACCTGCATTACCTCAAGAGTAGGCTGCGCGACTGGCGAGCGGCCTCCACCGAGGGGACGAGCGGTGTCCACTAGCGGCGTTGACGGCGAGCGGCTGAGTAGCGACGCAATCGAGGCGTGACGACGTCGAGGGAGCAAAAGGCAAGGGTGAGACGAGTGCGAGGCGGCGGCGTCCGGCGGCGTCCGTCGGCGACGGGCGAGGCGAGAGCGGAGGGTCCGGTTCGGTTCTCCACCCCCCGAATCTACCCGAGAACCATGCTCACCCCTTTGCAAGAGGAAAGAAGAAGAAGAAGAAGAAGGAGGAGAAGAGGAGAAGAGAAGAGAAGAATTGGGGTTTCGGCCGAGAGAGGGGGAAAGAGGAGAGGAGAGAGAGAAGAAAAGAAAAAAAGTAGGGGTAAGGGGGCAGGAATTGACGTGTGAGAAGGAAAAAGAAGAGAAAAGGAAGAGAGAGAAAAAAAGAAAAAGAAAGGGGAAGGAGGGAAAATCAAGGGGGAAATCACGTGGGGGAAGGAGGGATGGGGAGATTTAGGGTTTTTTTTTTTTTTTTTTTTTTTTGAATTTGATCGGTTCCGGTTCCCATTCCGATTCTTGTTCCAGAACCGGAACCGGAACCGAGAATCGCCGGTTCCTAGAAAAAAGGAACCGGGAATCGGAACCGGCCACTTCAGAACCGGGGACCGAACCGGACCCTCCTTCGGTTCGGTTCCGGTTCCCGTTCTACCCGAACCACGCTCACCCTTACTCATGTCATCACCTTACTATATAATTCATACAAGTCTAATAATAACAATGATTACCCATTACACATACACTAGTTCTTTGGAAAAAAACAAAAAAGGCTTATCACAAACGCAACATGTGCGGTGAGTGGCCTCAACAATAGTATATAAGAGAAAACATAGAATGGGGAGGTAGCCTTTATTTTCAATTAAGGTTTGTGACAGATGGATTCCATTTAATTGGTCGTCACTTTCGGTCCACAGTAAAAATGCCAACAGAACATTAAAGTGCACCTATCACATCAAAAAAAAAAAAAAAACAAAAAAAAAACCTAAGAGGTATGAATGTTAGTATTTCCCCATATGCTAATTTTACTGGAGAGCAAATGAATAGGAGGTCGGATCTGAGCAAATCCTTAAAAGACTCATGAAAAAGAAATAAGTGAGAGATTCATCTTGAGATGGGAGTCCCTGCAATGTTACTCACTATTTCCTCCTCCTCGAGAAGAAAAAATTAGAGGTTGGAATTAGGGAGATTCACGGTGGTGAAGATAGACACCACATTAGAGTTTCGATCCTGGTTATCGTTGGGTAGACTAATATAGTAATTACCCGTGCCTAGGGTGAGTAAGGATAGGTGCAATACTTGCCAACTTATCCTTATTCTTATAGCATTTCTTCCAAAAGAAATGAAAAAGTGTAGATGCTTTTTATTTGTAGCATTTCCTGGAAAATGGATAATTTATCAATCGCACTTCAAAAACATGTACCTATGTGTGGGTGCGTGTGTCCATTCAATTTACATCAAATATTATTTTTTTCTTAAATAAATTGCTCGATATTCATTAATTTCTAAAAATGTTAGTGCAGTTTAATATTTAGTTTCACTTGAAAGTAAATTATGCAAATTTCAAAATCACATCACCTTAGATATGGAAGAGTCTTCTCATGATGTTCGAATTTTATAAGTTTATTTAAAACCAATCCATAGTAGTAGCATTGCATACATCAATTAATTAGTCTGATTTTATTTTGTCTAGAATGTGTGTATGTGTATATATAAATATGCAAGCGTTTGAAGGTAAGTAATTGCTTTGTATCCACATCTTATTCACAGTAGTAAGTAGATTCATAATGATTTTCGATTTTTTTCCTTTGTTTTCTGTACTAAATCATTGACTTCAGCTACTTACATTTTGTCTTTTGTGTGCCTTCTTCGCCTTGCGCCCACCGTGGTTCCTAAAAAGATGTTTCGTTGCTTTGGCACCTCCCTAATAAATGGGCTGTCAAGATATTGACCTTCATATTCACTCATATTATGAAATTTCGATTTTTTTTTCTTCTTCTTGTGCTACTTGCATTTTTTTTTTTTTTTGAGTGGCTTTCTTGTCCTCGCCTAAACTTCTCAAATCTGTCATTTTAAATATCTTTGAGCACGTGTTTTCCAATTGTTGTTATAATAGCAATGATGGAGAAAATAGTAATTTTCTTTTATTTTCTAAATAACAATAAGTTTAAAATTCATGAAAAATCATAAAAAGAAAATAATTATGTCAAAGGAGACTGAAAATATGAAATCAAGGTCAATCTTGTCGGTCTAGTAATGATATGAATAGCCTTACTTATATATGGGACAAGAAGACCCCTTATCCAATCCTAGTCATTGGCCGCTTGATATGTTGATTTGTAATTATTTTTGTAAGATTTATATATATTCCCTAAGCATAAATAAAAGAATTGCTTACTGTGATTTATATTTTTAATTTTTTGGGTAATTTAAGTTATAAATTTACCTTTTAGTCTTCCTACCATGAAAATGGCTAATCAAGATCAATCAATGCAAATTGCTTCGTTCGGCCCCGCGCGTGTTCCTGTCGAGCTGCGTGAATCCCGTTACGCACGCTTGTCTTCATTTGGCCCCACGCATTTTTGGATAGGTCCCCCTCGACGACGACTTGTCTGCATGTAAGTCAAGTCCTCTTTTCCGACCCCAAAATAAAAATTAAAAAGAAAGTCCTCTTTTGAAGAGAGAGAAGGAAGAGAGAAATAACAGAGAGAGAGAGAGAGGTGGGACCCAGGGCAAGCCAGCCCATTGAAGGGACGAAACATGGCGTCCTAGGACCCAGTTCTACTTTCTGTCATCTCCCTCGTCCTTGTCCCTGTCCTCTGCTACACTTGCCCTTCCTTCTCTCTCCTCTGCTCCACTGAGACCATCCCCGCACTCGCCGCTACAGCTTGTTCCATGCCCTCTTTAAATATCTACATGTCCCTCACATTTTTCACGGTTACACTACACTTCTCGTATCCTTTCCATTCTCTCTCTAGCTATTGAAATCCCAGCAAGAAATTCACGTCGATTCTACAATTTAACTCGGCATGGACAACAATCTTGGAGGTCCTCAAGCAACCGCTGAGGAACATGGGATCGAGCTCATGAGGCGGGATTCATTGGCTTCGATGTCAGAATATATGGAGGCAGCGCCGAAATGGAATAATGGATCAGCAGGCGAAAGTGGCTGTAGCATCTTCAGAGTATCTCAGGCACTTGCCGGAGGAAATGCCCAGGCGTCTCGGCCTAGCATCGTCTCTATTGGCCCATACCACCATGGGGAACCGCAGTTGCAGATGCTTCAGGAGCACAAGCGGAGATACCTCCACACCATGCTGGACCAAACTCAACCGCACGGTGTGGGCCTTGAGGAGCTCATCAATACAGTGGCACCAAAAGTGGAAATGATCCGGCAGTGCTATTCGGAGAGCACCGAATGTTTCAGCGGACCTGACCTTGTGAAAATGATGGTTGTTGATGGATGCTTCATCATTCAGTTCCTCCGTCAATTGGCAGAGGTCATACGGATGGATCCCCCATTAAATAATTTATACGTGTTAAATTCTGTTGCACGGGACCTTCTTCGGCTTGAGAACCAGGTCCCATACTTTGTTCTCGAGGATTTGTTCGAAACAACGAATGTTCCAGAAGCAACGTGGTCCTTGGCCAATCTTGCCTCCCATTTCTTCAGCGGTTTCGATGTAGGACCCGGCTATGTCTTGCAAATACAGATCAATAGGAAAGGAGTGCATTTACTTGATTCATTTCGTCTGAGTTTACTACCTCAGGGCCAACAAGACAATCCAGTACAGAAGATTTCATACCGTCCTGTGATTAGATCTGCCTCTGAGCTCCGTCGAGTGGGAATTGGATTCAAGCAGGGGCAAGCCAGCACCTTCCTGGAGATCGAATTTGACAGTGAACGCAGAACCGTCAAAATTCCACAAATAAAAATAAATGATAATCTCAACTGCATCCTCACCAATATGGTTGCTTTTGAACAGTGTCGTGGCCAAAGGGATGGGCACATAAGCGCCTATGTCACATTCATGGGATGCCTCATTCACACTGTTGATGACGTACAGCTTTTGCGTGACCGTAAAGTCATATCAAATTACGGTAAGAGCAATCAGGATGTCACATGTTTCTTCGGTGACCTTTGCAAAGACATCAGTGTGTACACTTGGGAGACCTATCTTGCGTCGCACGCTTCATTTTTAGACGATTCTTTTAAGTATGAGCGGGCTTATCTTTGTTGGGCACAACTCCTAAATGCTTTTCATGACAACCCATGGTCGGCTCTTTCGGGCTTAGCTGTTGTGGTGACGCTTGTAGGCATCATTCAAACAGTGTATGCTGTGTTGCAGTACTATCATCCCAAGTAGCAGGAAGCATATAGAAGTTATGTCTTCCAATTTCATTACATATATGTAGACTATGTTTTTAGTGAATCTTTTGAGTTGTTGTCACTTTTCTTGTGATCAAATCAATCTTGAGTATGTGGATTAACAGTTATCGTCACTAAAGTGGTGATCACTAGGGGAGAGCACGACCTAGTGATCTCATTCTGCCTGGGAATATAGAACTTACTCTGCCCTAGGCCTAGCCACTACCAAGTTCGCAGAACAAAGGACCGATCGGCCGGTTAAATGGTGTTCTGCAACTAATAAAACCAAAGTTACACGACAAAAAAGGTGCACTAGTGTAAAACCATCGTTATTTTACTAGCCATGCTAAATACTTCTGTTACAAATAAATGAACATTTCCACTCAAAAGGAGCCCAATGCATCATAAAATGCGTCTCTACCATTGTTAACCTATTCTTGAGTTGTCTCTTCCAAATACCAGAGTCGTTGCCCAGTTCACTGCAACATAGAACCTGTTCCTCCAGCTGACTACCCTCGTGAGATAAGCCGAACGCCAAATCAGCCAGCTCACGAATCCTGCATGTGATATCCCTTTCGCGTCCTACATAAAAGAATGTTTGCATAAGTGACGACGATTGATTCCATGAATCAGAGAGTACTAGGTATTGGGAAAGAAAACCGTAAGTGTTGCATGGTAGCACGTTATGCACCTTAGATTGGCGTAAATCGACGAGCGCCTTGTAACACCCAACAGAAGCCATGCTTCCCAAATGCCTATACACAAATGGGTCTCCTAGAGGTATGTCTTTTGAGCGAAATGCCTTCCCTCCATTTTGCTTCCCTATCCTACGAAACAACTCCTCCAAGAATTTCCCTTCCCTTTCTGCGACCTATTTCGGAAATCAGCATTCAAATTATTTCCGAGGAAAGAAACCCTTTTATGCAATGAGAAAGAGATAGTGAATGACCAATTCTAGTGTCAAATGGAAGCATTCATGCCACATCTTGTACAAAGTAGAGCAAGGAGATAAAGTTGAAGATCGTCGATCAAATGAAGAGCTACAGTGAAACATATCTAAAGGAATTAGATAGGTGACTGAACCTGAGCTAAAGCGGGAAGCACCGGCCTCCCCGTCTGTTCAAGAAAACCTGCACAATCCCCCATTGCAAACACATCTTCCACTGAAGGTACCCTCAACCATTCGTCGACCCCAATCCTGAAACGGTTGAGAGGACAAATCGTATGATTTGGAAGGTGGTAAAATGCTAAAATCAGATTGTCACAAAGTTCTTATCTTGAGATTGCTATTGCAGAGTTAGATGACCAAGGAGAGAAGAAATCTTATTTCCTCACCTTCCACCAGGGGATTTGGGAAGATCAAGTGACTTGATAAACTCTAAGGGTCCAACACCGGTGGACCAGACTAGGAGGCCGTATGGAACATCCGTACCATCATTCAATACAATTTTCTTTGCATGCACCTCTTTTACCACGCCTCTTTTAAGATGAACACCGGACTAGCAATTGAAAGCATTAAGTCAGCACCAAAATGAACTGCTGGAAAAGATGACGATAACTTGAGAAAGAAAATCAACTTACCCTTGTTAGATGATTCGTTGCATACTGCCGTAAGCCAACATCAAAAGACGACAGGATTTCGTTTGCCTGTTAAAGTGTGTACTTGTCAATTCATGTTACATTTTTCCAAACTGACGCTAGCATCTGTATGTGAGTGTGTATGAGTACCTCAATAAGGGTGACTTGAATGTGATCCTTAACATGAGGAAAACGTTCACGGACGTCTTTCATGATAAAATCACTTAATTCACCGCTGAACTCCACCCCGGTTGGTCCACCTCCAATGACAACACAGTGCAAAAGTCGTTTCCTCTCTTCTTCTGATATGCCTATAAGATACAGAGAAGGAATCACTCCCTAAATCTCCATTGAAGCCGTAAAATCTCGCTGATCATTAATTATAGAGAATGTGGAGGCAAAAACAATGAGCATCTTCTTCTATTCCTGAGACCTTGGAATGTTGCTCTATAAGCATAATATATATGGTTGGAGAATAGAGGTACCTGGATTTTCAGAGAGCATGAGGTTCAACAAAAGCTTCTTCCTGATTTCTTGGGCATGATTCACCTCCCGAAGGAAGTAGGCATGTTCCTTAACACCCTTAACACCGAAAGTCAAGGGCTCAGCTCCGGCTGCGATGACCAACTTGTCGTATGCGACTGTAAACCGGTAAGGCTCTTGAGGTAGTCCGCCATTGCCAAACGTTTCACAGTACACCTAGTCAATAGGCAACGGGATTTAGCAAAAGAGACACAAAAAGGGAATATTGTGGCAGATTTGCAATGCCTAGTGTTATTTGACATGTCTTACAGGTGCATCTTTGGTTCCATCACATTGGGGAAATGAAATTTAACCTTATCTCACTGTGTAGTTTGTACCTAAAATACTTTTCAACATGTCCAACAATGTGGACAATGCATGTTGATTTATGTTAGTTTATTTGACTTGCCAGATAATCACACACGGAATTCTTATAGCCGGGACCTCAACACAAATGCAAGAGTGTGGACAATCCGTGTCAATGTTTGTCACACAAAATATTGTAAATTTCTGATGTTTGTTCATTGCTATTTGAAGAAGACGGAGGAAAATTTCAGTCAATCAACACATGCAAAATGAAAAGGAACTGATCACATCCTTGGAGGAAAATGTAAATGAGCATCGAAATCAACATGCAATAGCCAGATATTCAACTTACTTCATGCTTGGCAGTGTCCATTCCAGTGCAGGAAGCCAAATAGAAGTACGAATTGGGAGTTGCCGAAAGAGCAGGCTGTATCCGGCTCACAGGCTCAGCAACCGAACGGAACTCCAAAGTTCCGACACAAGTTGACGGAAGAAGGGGAGTGAAAACCATGTGATTTCGGGGTGAAATGCACACAATATCATACATGTTCATATCAAGCCCCTTCATAAATTGGCAAGCCGCCCAACCGGTACCAAGAACAACCACCCTCAGCTTTTCTCCAGGTTTAGTCGGTTCAAGACCCGGATATCTGTCGCTCTCATATTCAGAATCAGACTCCGCCAATGCCCTCTCAGCAAATGGAAATTGATCATGTGGGGTTGTCCTAATTCCTCTGCTCCAGTTACTAGCATAATTTAACTTACTCGATGGTAAGCGGCCGAAAAGATCACTTCTCGTGGGGACACTTTCAAAAGAAGAAAAGGAAAATGAATCCGCAAGTACTCCTCTAAAAGTCTCTTCTTTTCCATCTCTAAAGCTCCCAATAGCACCTCCTGCTCTTCGCAGGTTGCCCCGAACAATTCTTGCAAATGCCATCGAGTACAACACTGATACTTCAGCAAGTCAATAGCCTGGATCCTTAGGCCTATTGATGAAATTGCACCTGAGAAAAAAGAGAGGCCTGGGCTTAAACTATAAGAAAAGCAGAAATATATAGAGAAAGACAATCTGATCACTCCATGATACCAGGACGAGGTAAAGACAACATGTAGAACAATTGGAGTATGGTCCAAGGGAAATGAAGATAATTAATGGGTGTCTGACAACGATTTCTTCGATGACTGCTGGGATAAAAACCAGAAGCCGACTTTGCTTGGGTCATCAATTGATGGCACATACAATGAGAAAATTTCTTGTGGTTTTCTATAAGCCATTAAAAGACAAAAAAGAAGGTACTGACTCATTCAATCAAAGGCTTGTTCTTTTCTGCAACAGCCAAATTGATGATTTCAACAATCTCATTTTACTAGCTTCCAAAATCCACCAAATGCAAAATCTTACGAAGTGTCAGCTTATGCCTGGAGGTTTTCATGGGATGCCATGATCAAGAACAGCGAAAAAAGAATATCAACAGACACAAACGGTTTCCTTTAAACAATTAAAGCTGTAAATTCCTCTCTTCACGAGTGAATTATAAGAATGGAGTTCATTTCACCTGCTCTGTAATAGGATCAACACCCAGACAAAAGCAGAACAAAAGGAAAGAACAGGAGGTCTTGTCACCTAGAAATATTATTAGTTCCTTAAGGTTGGATCACATAAAGGGTCATTAGCTGAATATTGTTCAATAGTGCATTTGTAATCACACGTTGATATGAAATGGACAAAATACAAAGAGGTAAAATAAAGCAACGGCAGATCTAACGAGTGAGCCCTGTTTCAAGAAAAATCAACAACCAATTAATAGCAGTGCCTTAATGTAACTGAGACAGCGACAAAGAAAAGTAGGTGCTTTCAGTTTAGTATCCTGTCCTTTGAAAAACCCCGATTGGCAGATAATCAAAGTTGGACATTTTCATCGTGTCCAAGCATTTCTACTGGAAGAAAGAAGCTTGCCAGATATGCATCAACGTCAACAAAAAGTCTCAAGTAAGCAACCATTTGCGAGGATCACCTCGAACGCCACTACAACAATCACTACCACTGATCAGGAGCAAAAACAGAGAGCTTCCCTCGTTATGCTTCTTCAAAATCAGATCTTTCCAGTGCAATGGACGTTAAAACCATCTCAAAAAGTCAGTTGGGTCTCCACGGTTTAGCAAGGAAAGAAACAAGAAGAGCTCAAGCCTCACAGATCTTGCCAGTCACCACCTTATTCATCTAAACCATATTACCCAAGAATTTCGCGTGCAAAATAATGGCCAGAGGCAGCAGAGCACCCAGAACAAGAATCAGAAACAAACATATGCTTAACCACAGGCAAACAGCAATGGAGGTTCCAAGTTCGACCAAGAAAAGAGCATTCTCCGTACCTGGTTCGGTGAAGAAGGAAGATTTTTTGAGCTTTCAGGTTGAGGCGGAGAAGAGAGAGTCCAATATATCAGGAGGTTCAGACAATGTACCACGCTATATATACATGTATGGCGTCCGTCCTAGGTTAGCGGAAAGAACCCAGAAAGCATGGGAGAGAGAGAGAGAGAGAGAGTTACAGCAAGCATGAGAGAGAAAGATCTTAAAAACGTTTAAAATATTGAAGAAACAGTAAAATATCAAAGGAACCGACTTGTGACGCAAGGAAAGTTGTTGGAACGGAAGGTGGGAGAGAGATCTTGGAAGCCTCCTCGTGGGGGTCAGAAAAGAAAGAAGAAAAGGAAAGAAAAAAAAAAAGAGCATCTTATGCTACATTCCTTCTTTCTTCGAATAACGTGACAAGACTTTTACCGATCTAAGTTAAATTTCAATACTTAAAAACATCTTAGGCTAAATATCCTCTTTTTCAAATAACGTGACAAGACTTTTACTGATCTAAATTAAATGTCAATCTTACTTTACATCTCAAGAAACCTAATAATAAGCCGGAATTTGATAACTCACACTACAATGGTTGGGACGCATGGTTTCAAGACCATGTGCATAGAAAAATCATCCTTTTCTTGAGGTTATTTTGTCCACTCATAATGTCCCAAAAAATTTGATATATGTGAAGCTGATTCTGCTACATATACCTTAAATAATTTGGTCAAAGCTGAACAAATTATATATATTTGGCAAGCTTATATTTAAATGTCATGTAATTAACAAAACAAAAAAGATCTCAAAACCTAATAAAATAATAATTAAGGAAGTCATGCGAGGAAAGAAAATGCGCATTTGCAACGTTTCGCATTCCGTCCGCAGAATATTCCGGAGGCGGCGCTCAGGAGGGCGAAGAGACCATCGAGTCCTCGACTTTTGACCTCGTCATAGGAGTCAACGGGAGGGTAAATTTGGGTTTTCGACCTCCCGCTTTTCCAAATCACTAGGTCAAAGTTGGGGAAAACATGTCTTTTGACGGCTGCGGCTGGCTTGCAGTCCAAGATATTTTCGGTCTGGCGATGGGACGAAGATACTTTATTCCAACAAATTCTATTGGTTGATTAGAATATTGTCGGTGAAAAAATTAACGGTTGAGATTTGTTTAAGGACATCGAGGAAAGTATCGTATCAATTAAGGATCCACGTTTGTACCACGAAAGCATCAAATGGTGCCGCTTGAGTCTTACCAAGAAGAGCGGTCTTTTGATCATGTGATCACCAGAGTTTTAAATGCTACAATTTGTTGCCATATTTAGATTGAATACAAGGTAAGATGTTGAGGGGGAAGAAAGGAAAGAAGAAAAGGTATGACCAATCGAAAGCTACGTTGAATCGAGTCATGTTAATTAAATTTTAGCTTGGGAGAAAGAAGAAAAAGTCCGGATCCAGCTCATATGAGCTAAAACCCCGTTTTTGGAAAACAAGGATCCACCTCGTAATGAGCAAATACCCGATTTTCACCCGATTACATCGCTAATCAGATAGATAAGTGAGCGTTTATCTAAGCATGTGACTAATCTCGAATCTTTTCAAACTTAATATCACAGAAATCAAACACGTGTTTTGTGACTTTTGAACTACATGCGTTGATCTGTGCTGTCGAAGCCATCCCTGCTTTAAGAGGTTGAGCTGTAATGTGAATGCCGTGTGTAGTTAATTCTAGGATCATCACGAAATTAGCAGGTTTTTCGTGATTTCTTAGGTCTAATGAACTCAAATTACGTCGTTGGCACGTGCCCGAAAAGCTGGGAGCAAAGCAGAGTTGTTGCACGTCATGTCAAATGAGACGCCTTCCCACTTCCATTCAACTTCAGCTCGCGTGCCAGAAATCTTGGAAACGCGTCGGCATTTTTGACCGGTTTTGCTAGGTTGTCTCCAATAATACAGGGCACAGTCAACCCCATGATGCAAGGCAAAGTTACCTCGTGTCTCTCGACCGTCGAATCCTGCGTTTTTTTCGGCGGTCCGATCTGAACCCTATCGACATCGACCGTCGGATCGGAGCGTGACGATGACGGACCTGCCTTGGTTCTGCCCGCGTGAGGCATAGTCTCACCTGTCATCCTGGAGTGCAAAGGGCAGACAAGCAACGACAGACAAATGAAATTCCTTTAACTTACCCTGGTTGCCTCCAGCAAATATTGGCTTATTTAATTCGCTGATCAAATCGATATAGTTGTCTAATTCGACACGACACATTAGCGCATGATGAAACCTCTTCGTTGTCCCCTTTAGATACTATAGGCTATCTAACTTTTTTTCTTTCCATTAACGAGTACTATTTAACTTCACAAACAAATTTATTTACTTTTGAAAGTAATAATCTGTTTTCTAGATTGGCTCTGACTACTTGCTTTGTATATTTGACGTTGAATACTTTCATCTCATGCGTGAAAATAACAGCGTCTCACTTTCATTTTGCGCGCCCATGGGGCGAGTATTTACTTTGTGTCCGCTGTTAAATTTGATCCAAGGAAGGTTTTGGCTTGCCTCTGCTTGAATCCAAGCCCCTTTCAACAAAAGCTTGGAAGCAGATCTAATCAAATGATAAGACGAGACCTCATCTACTTGATAATTGTCTTGCTAACACCGCTTATTTCACCCCTTCTCTCCACCCATGTCAACCCAAACCCAATTCATATGCACTAACACCGCTTCCATTTTTTTTTTTCCAATCGAAACGCATTTGTGAAACAATGTTCACAAGATTCCCGTGAGTGCAAAAATTGAGTCAATGAAATCTCAGATAGGAAAGTAATGGCCAATTAAAGTTTGTCCAAATTTGCGTAAAAGTATACAAATATCATTTTTCAAAATCTTTCCCAATTATATGATTTTGAAATGGACCTGATAAGATTCAGAGCATTCTAATCTTCTAAATTACTTGGCCAAGAATTGCCATCTACAAAGAATATCAAATATACAATATAGTGCTGAGATGGTAGATTGAATCAGATGTAGCATCTTCTTCAGAGTCCCTCGGGCTATAGCCAGCGGTATTGCCGAGGCGTGTCAGCCTCGCATCGTCTCTATTGGCCGGTACCACCATTTAGAATTGCAATTGCACATGCTTTAGGGGCACAAGTGGAGATACCTCCGCACTATGCTGGGGCGAACTCAACTGCACGGTGTTCGCCTTAAAAACCTCAGCCATGCAGCGCTGCTAAAAGAGAAAATGATCCCACCAGTGCTATTCGAAGAGCACCAACAATTTCAGCGGACCTGACCTTGTGAAAATGATGGTTCCTAAAGGATGCTTCGTCATTGAGTTCCTCCGTGAATTTGCAGGATACATACTGCCTAACAATATGCTAATAATCAGTTCATTCGTGTCTAATTCTTTTGTGCAGGACCTTCTACGACTTAAGAACCAGGTCCTGTACTTTGTTATTGAGGATTTGTTTGAAACGACGAATGTTCTTGGCCGATCTCGCCTTGCATTTGTTCGCCATCTTCGAGAGAGGAGCTGGCAAAGATGGACCAATCTAAAAGGAGTGTATTTACTCGATTTATATCGTTTGAGCTTGATACTTTGGATCAACAAGACAATCGAATAGACGAGCACTAATCTTGTCATTTGATCAGTTCTGCTTCCGAGTTGCGTCAAGTGGGAATCGGATTCAAACCAAGGGAAGCCAGCACCTTCCTGGAGATCAAATTTGACAGAAAACGCAGAACCATTAGAATTCCAAAAATAGCAATATTGGATGATGATGATCTCAATTGCATCCTCACCAGTATGATTGCTTTTGAACAGTGTCTTGGCCAAGCACACGGGTATGGGATGCCTCAATCATACGGCCGATGATGTCCAATTTTTGCTTACTGCAATGTCATCTCAAATCACGGCATGAGCAACAAGGACTTTTCGGTGACATTTGCAAAGAAGCTTTTTTTAAGGCCAATAGGACCTAGCGTTGCACTTTGCAATTATAAATAAGTCTCTTAAGTACGGATGGGCTCATCTTTGTCGTGCACTTGAATGCTTTTCATGACAAACACATGGCCGTTTTTTTGGGGCTTATAGTGATATTGTCGGGCATTGATTCAAACAATATACACTGTCATGCAATACTGGCCCGTTTGATTCAACGTTTGGAAAAGGTTTTGGGTCTTTACAGTCCCTTGGCTAAATGCAAATAGAGTTTGTTTCATCTTTTGTTCAGTTTTGGAGAAATACAATTATATTTCCAAATGACTCTAAGAGCCTTTAGCCAAAAGGAGGTCTTGAGGTCCTTTAACAAATTGCATTTTTAAAATGCAAGTTCATTGTTCATCACTATTAATCTTCTCCATGGGTTTGGTTGGAGAAGCCGAATGGAAGCCAACTACTGGCCAAGGGGTAGCACACAGTAGTGACCATCACCTGAGGGGCTACGTGATGCGGACAACCGTCACTTGAGGGTGGTGACCATCCGGTGACTGCCACCTAAGGCCATGCATCCTCAGGCGTCGCTTGGGGTTGGGCGACTCAAGCGGCCACCCACGCGACGGTATCACTTGGGTCACAGTGACCTAGGCAACCGCCTAGGTTGTGCAATCTCAAGGGTCGCTTGGGTTGGGCAAGTAAGGCTATCCAACGGCCATATCTGGCCGCTAGTGGTTGGCTGTCAATTCTTTTGGCCCATAGTGATGGCTAACCTCTTGTTAAAAATATATATTTTTTAAAAAAATTTTAAAAAATTAGAAAATATTATGTATAAATTGTAGTTTTTACCAAATGGCATTTAAGCCACTGCCCAATACACTTTAAAAATATAATTAACCAACCACTATTTGTATTTTGGAAAACTCCATTAACCCAAAAGTATTTGCATGTTCCCAATGATTTTTTTTCCAAAACCGAACCAAACGGGGCCGCTATCAGGCCATGTAGTGGGAAGCTAAGTTGCATCTTCCATATTGATTTCATTACATGTATTGACTCTATTTTTAAAAATATCAAATCGAATTTTTGAAATTATTGGGTAAGGAATTTTTTCCACAGCACAAAAATTGAGTTGCTAAACATAAGTTATTCCCAATCAAAATTTGGCCAAATTTGAATAGGAAAATAGATAGATGTTCGTTTTCATAATTTTACCAAATTAGATTATTCAAAATATTTGACCTTGTGAGGTTATGAGCTTTTTAATCATCTTAATTTATTAAGTCTTATCATGACATGAAAATATCATGACTTCGTTTGGTCTAATTTATGGATATGCGCAACCATTATTTAACACTCAATAAAGGAAAGTGGTAAATAAATTGCAAGCATAGGGGGGAAATACTTGCTTTAAAGCAACGAAAGCATATCAATAATCATCAGGTGCATAGCGTCTCCAGCCACCATGACATTTGATCGGACTAGGTTTCCGAACAGGATCCCAAGGACATCGGAACATCAGTGGCACCCATGTCAAACTCAAAAGATCGGAGTGCTTGATGACATCAAGGTACATGGGTTGGAAGTCCTTTGCCAAATTTTCCATCACCTCCCTTTGTATCATTTCTGGATCTGCTCCTTTTTCCATACCTTTATGAATGGAAACGTTAGGGATCCAGGAGGATTAGTAAGCTACTATTGAAGGAGCCATCGTAATCTCAGCGGAAGATAAAATGGAATATATATGGTACCTTTGGAGGACACGTTGCTATGAAGAACCAGTACACTTCCTTATCATTGAGAGCAATAAAACCTGTCCTCTTGCCCACATTCACAAATTGTTGAAACACATGGCCATGGTCGAAACCATGACCCTTTGGGAACACGGACAACCCACATACTGCCGACCTGCCTGAATAGACCGGCGAGCAAGGTCCAAGCCAACGGGCCATGAAAGAGTGCATGCCATTGTATCCTATACCAACCTACTTGTGTAGTACTTACAGTGTGGATAAGTTAAAGTCATTAAGTTACCTCATCATATTTGAATTCAAAAGAAGGTTCTCTAGAAATTGTAGGGACAAGATCATGCTTGGCAGTGTCGATTCCAGTGCAGGAAGCCAAATAGAAGTACGAATTGGGAGTTGCCGCAAGAGCAGGCTGTATCCGGTTCACGGGCTCTGCGACCGAACGGAACTCCAAAGTTCCAACACATGTCGATGGAAGAAGGGGAGTGAAAACCATGTGATTTCGGGGGGAAACGCACACGATATCATATATGCTCATATCAAGCCCCTTCATAAACCGGCAAGCCGCCCAACCGGCACCAAGAACGACCACCCTTGGCTTTTCTCCAGGCTTAGTCGGTTCAAGACCTGGATATCTGTCCCTCTCATATTCAGAATCGGACTCTGCCAATGCCCTCTCGGTGACGGGAAATTGATCACGTGGGGTCGTCCTAATTCCTCTGCTCCAGTTACTAGCATAATCTAACTTACTCGATGGTAAGCGGTCGAAAAATCCCTTCTCATGGGGAAACTTTCGAAAGAAGAAAAGGAAAATGAATTCGTGAGTACTCCTGTAAAGATTTCTTCTTTTCCATCTGCAAGGCTCCCAACAGCACCTCCTGTTCTTCTCAGGTTGCCCCAAACAATTCTTGCAAATGCCATAGAGTAAAACACTAATAATTCAAATGCAAGTCAATAGCCTGGATCTTTAGGCCTATTGATGAAATTGCACCTGAGAAAAAAGAGAGGCTTGGGCTTAATGCTATAAGAAAAACAGAAAGACATAGAGAAAGACTATGCAATCATTCCATGATATCAGGAGGAGGTAAAGACAACATGCAGAACAATTGGAGTTTGGTCCAAGCGAAATGAAGACAATTAATAGGTGTGTGACAACTATTTCTTCAAAGACTGCTGGGACAAAAACCAGAAGCCAACTTAGCTTGGGTCATCAACTGATGGCACATACAATGAGAAAATTTCTTGTGGTTTTCTATAAGCCAATAAAAGACAACAAAAAGGGCCTATATTTCTGGGAAGAATGGCATAATTTGTAACTGACTCATTCAATCAAAGGCTTGTTCTTTTGTGCAACAGCCAAATTTTTCATTTCAACAATCTCATCTGACAAGTTTCCAAACATCCGCCAAATGCAAATCTCACCAAGCGTCAGCATATGCCTGGATGTTTTCATGGGATGCCATGATCGAGAACAGCAAAAAAAGAATATCAACAGACACAAATGGTTTCCTTTCACCTGCTCCGTAACAGGATGAACACCCAGACAAAAGCAGAACAAAAGGAAAGAACGGGAGTTCTTTTCACCGAGGAACTTATCAGTTCCTCAAGGTGCATCCCACAAAGGGTCATTAGCTGAATACTGTTTGAGAGTGCATTTGTAATCCCATGTGGAATATTTATTAGTCTAACTACAGAGAGGTTAAATAAACCAACTGCAGATCTAACCAGGGAGCTCTGCATCTAGATAAACCAACAATCAATCAATAGTGGCCCCCCTAACGATGTAAATGCGAATGGTCAGTAACCCCGAAAGCCAGCGACAAAGAAAAGTCGCCCTTCTTGTTTAGTATCCTGTCCTTTGAAAATCCTCAATCGGCATAGAAAAACTCGGACGTTTCATCAGGTTCAAGGATTTCTATTGGAAACAACAAGCTTTTAAGATATGCATCAACGTCAACAAAGCCGCAAGTGAACAAGCATTCACGACAACCACCTGGTAACACCACTGCAAGGATCACTACCCGCGATCGTTATTAAAAAAACAGAGAGCTTCCGTCCTAATGCTTCATCAAAATCCGATCTTTACCGTCTCAGAAGGTCAGATGGGTCTCTACATGGTCTAGCGAGGAAAGAAACAAGGATAGCTCAAACCTTGTCAGTTCTTGAGAGCCACCACCTTATTCATCTAAAGCCATGTTACTAAGGAATTTCGCATGCCAAGGAAGGGCCAGAGGCAGCAGAGCGAATGCTTAAATCGCAAGGCGATGGCAATGGAGGTTTCAGGTTCCAAGTTCAACCAAAACAGAGCTTTCGAGCTTTCGAGCTTTTGAGCTTGAGTTGAGGCAGAGGAGAGAGAGGGTCCAATATCTCAGGAGCTTCAGACAAGGTGCAACAATCCTAAGCTATATATACGAGAAAATATTAGGTTGCTGCCACGTTAGTTCCACACAAGCCCATTCAATGGGCAACACGTGTCACATTTGGGGCCCACCCTTGTATCTCCCTCTCTCCCTCCCTCTCTTTCTTTTTGAAAAACTCTCTTGCTCCTCCCAAGACCCCGCCGGCCGCCGCCACCCCTAGCTTGGACCCGCCCGCCTCCGGTGCATCGCCCACTTCTTCTTTGGCATGCCATCGCCGTGGCCTGCCTCCTCCCTGTCCAACTCCCGCGCCCCTTGCGCCGGTGGAGGTCGAGGCCCCTCACCGCATGGACAAGCCACACCACCGCCTCACCCGCTGCCTCCGCCGACCTCTTAGATTCAACATCCAGGGCTCAAGCCCAAACGACGGAGGACCGAGACGGCGGTGAGGCGGTGGGGGTAGGCGATTCACAAGGGTCAAAGTTGATGTATATCTAGGAGTGAGCATGGTCCGAGTTGAGCCGGTCCAACACCTAACTTTAGGACCAACCCACACAGTATTGGTCCTTAATTTTTGGGACCAAGCACTGACCTTAGTGAGCTTGGGACTGATGACTGAACTGACCTAGTGGGTTTGGTCTGGTTTCAAGGTCAATCCGGGACCAACCGATTAATTTTCTATTTCATTGTTTGTACTCCTTAGAAAAGCAATTAATGACCAAACCAACCCAATGGGTTTGGTCTGATTTGAAGATCAACTCGTGTATAATCATTAATTTTTTATTTCATTTTTTGTATTCCTTGAAAGAGCAACCAAAAATTGAACCAACTCAATGCGTTTGATAATAAGCAAGGTTAGTAAGAAAGGCAAACGGTGAGGGTCAAGTGGGGTGAGTGTCGAACAAAGTGAACATCAAGTGTCGAGCGATGAGCAAGCCAAGTGAGCATCGAGCGGCAAGCAGCACAAGTGACCCTAATCTAGCGAGATAGGTGTTGAGTGGCGAGCAGAGAAGTTATTTCTTTCGATTTTGGCAAATTGAAACCAAGAGGACAAATAAGATAGAAGAGAACGAGTATTAGAGGAGAATACTATAAAGAGTTGTTTATGCCCTTTTGGACGTCGTAAGACTTGCTCACAAAAACATATTTCTCCTTCGTAAATTATGACTATTTTTTTTTTTTTTGTCAGTCCTATTCTATACCTACTCTACACTCACTCTCGACTTTTGCCCTACCTCTTGCAGGGCGTGGGCGTCGAAACCCACTCCCGAAACTTGCGGGTCCCCACCCCATCCTCCCCGAGAAGGTGGGGGTTTGAACCCTCACCTCCCCCTTCCATGTTGGAATGGTGGCCACCGGAGCGAATCGATAACGTAAAAAACATTAAAAATCTAAGTTATTAAATAACAATGTAAAATTACTTGAATTCCTTATTAAAGAATTGTTTTATATTGTTGACGCCGTTTATTTTAAGAATTTCTCTATATAAAAAAATTATAAATAATACATTAGATATAATATGTATATATATATATATATATATATATATATATATATATATATATATATATATAGGTTGGTCCGGGTTGGACTGATCCTAAACTCCCAAAACTGATGACCAACTTGCACAATGCTTAGGATCAAGGTTCGACCCAATATCCCTAGGAATTGGACTAGGACCGTTAGGGTTAGGCTGGCCCAGGGTTGAACCTGAATAGATGCTTACCCCTACGTACTTCTGTTGTTGTCATGGCGGAGCGAAAGGAAGAAGGTGAAGAGAAAAAAAATAAAAAGAAAAAAAGAAAAAGAAGAAAAAAAAGTAAAAACATATAATCGAAGAGAGAAAGGATATGGGAGGATTTCTTGTAGGTGGGTCCGGACGTGACACATGTCGGCTATTGAATGGTTTTGTATAGGATTGATGCGGCATTACTCATGCACTGTAATGACATGAAACAACGAAGAAATGGTGAGACGATAGAGGAAAATCAAAGGAACGAGGCAGAGGGAGCAAGAGCGAGATCAATCTTGCATCGTCGAGTTAGAAAAGAAGAAAAAAGGAAAAAAAGCTCTCCGACGCTAAATTCCCCCTTTCTTCAAATCGTCAAATTCAACCTTGATATCACATAAAATCTCATGAAGGGAGGTCACGAATTGGAATTCGATGGTTTGCCTCACGACAGTCAAAGGAATTTAACATGCGCTCCAAGGAGCCAAGTATCCAGACCAAGCATACATAGAAAGTCATCTTTTTTTCTCAACATTATTTTATCCGCTTATACTGTGAAGGAAAATGTGGTGTATGGCTTGTTGAATTTTCATGTACCATTCATGAAAAAAAAAAAGGTGGGAAATCTCTCTGTTTGAAGCTTAAAGAATCAGGTCAAGGTTGAACAAGTTATATTTGGTTAATCTATATTTAAATTTCACATAATTAACAAAAATAAAATAAAAGATCTTGAAACCAAATGAAATATGATTATCGTATTGCTACTTAAAAAAAAACAAAACAAAACAAAAAGGAATCGCCCAGGACGCGAAGAGACCATTAAGCCCTCATCTCTTCATCTCTTCAACCCCCCCCAAAAAAAAAAAAAAAAAAAAAAAACCAAAAATCACGAGGTCAAAAGTGAGGGAGACAATGTTTGACGGCGGCGCTCGGTTGGAATCCAAGAAAAAGATATTCGGTTTGCCAACGAGAGAAAACACTTCATTCCAACGAGTCTTGTTGCTCTAAGTATAATTTCTATTAAAAACGTCCACAAAAAGCATGGTATCGATTGAGAATCTACGTATCTACCATACTATCAAACGGATATCAATCCAAACTTAGAAAGATTTGACTTAAATATAATCCTATGGTACAACTGATCATCAAGTGAAAAGATTCATAAGAATTTAAAAAAAAAAAAGAAAAGAAAAACAAGTGCAACCCTGGGACAAACAATATGACGAACTTTTGTGTTGTGCATTACAATAAATTTCATCATCGATTATTAAACAAAATAGAAGACGAAAATCCGATTGCAACTCCATAGTTAGATGGAGCTTTCGGACTCACATGAAGGCAAAGAGGAGACACTAGGAAGCTTCCCGCAATCATATTCTGCAATACCATTCACTACTCTACCCAAGAGGAGCCCATAGAATATGACATCTCTGACGAACTTCATGAATCGACTAGACCCATCTTGTTGCACCCATCCCGACAAGTACGATGCCGTGACCAATGTCGCCGCCCTCAATCTCCTCTCCTTTGCGTACCTCTCTATAGCAAATCCAATGTCTCCGGTCACCATTTTGCCGTGCTTGGCAATTAGGTCCCCAAGGTGCCTACCCAATGCCACCGCGTCCTCGAGAGCCGAACATCCTCCCTGGCCCAAGTCGGGAGTCATCGGGTGCATAGCGTCTCCAGCCACCGTGACGCTTGATCGGAATAGGTTTCCGAACAGGATGTCCCAAGGATATCGGAACATCAGTGGCGCCCATGTCAAACTCGAAAGGTCGGAGTGCTTGACGACATCGAGGTACACGGGTGGGAAGTCCTTCGCCAGATTTTCCATCACCTCCCTTTGTATCATTTCTGGATCTGCTCCTTTTTCCCTACCTTTATGAATGGAAACATTAGGGATCGAGGAGGATTAGTAAGCTACTATTGAAGGAGCCATCGTAATCCCAGCGGAAGATAAAATGGAATATATATATGGTACCTTTAGGAGGACACGTTGCTAAGAAGAACCAATACAGTTCCTTATCATTGAGAGCAACAAAACCTGCCCTCTTGCCCACATCCACAAATTGTTGAATCGCATGGCCATGGTCAAAACCATGACCTTTTGGGAACACGGACAATCCGCGCACTGCCGACCGGCCTGAATAGACCGGCGGGTGAAGTCCAAGCCAACGGGCCACGATAGAGTGCACGCCATCGCATCCTATAACAACCTACATGTATAATATTTTCAGTGTGGATAAGTTAAAGTCGATAAGTTATCTCATTGTATTTGAAATCAAAAGAAGGTTCTCTAGAAATTGTAGGGAACCTTAGACTTTATGATGGTCCCATCATCGAGCGTGACAATACAAGTGGACAAGCCGTGTTCTACTTGGGTTTCGATGGAAGTTATCTTGGAAGAGAATCGAATGCTATTTGGAGGAAGCTCCTCCGCCAGAACTTCCAACAAGACTTTTCGGTGAACTGGTCTTGGTTGGGCTCCAGTCCTGCTCAATCCAGATGGAATGATTTTCTATCCTTGGAATACGAAATGACATGCATAAAATAATAACTTTTGTTGTGGGAGAAAAAAAAAAGCAGCCAAAGTATAAGATAAGTAGGACAAGAAAATAAATTGAATATTGAATTTACGTGACTCGATCAGTGAGATCTACTTCACACGAAAACATGGCACAAGACCCACTAACGAAAATTATAATTACAATCGAGTTATTTAAATACTCTCATTGTTCTCTCAATGGGGGTTGCTCTTCACAAAAAAGACCCATTCTTATATAGAAAAGAATTAGATCCAAAACAGGAAATATCTTGTGGGATTTTACTTAATCTAGGAAACCTAGTTTGATCGAGTTCTCTTTATAGGTCTCAAATTCTCGACATATTTTCAACAACATAACAGAATAAATTACCCAATTTTATCTAATAAAAGGAGTATTATATTTTCAAACTCTATTATTGATTATCTTCTTAAAAGATGAGTTGTCAAAATAGGGGCTAATAGTCCCATTCATGGTATATTTCTGACGGTCATTTGTATCATTTTGTGCAAAATAAAACATATAGTAACCAATTACAAGAAATTAATCAGTCTGAAACATTAAACAGTAAATCAAGGAAACAAAGATGATGGAAATGTAGGCAGCATATATGAGAGGAAATTTGAGATTCGCCTGTTGCTTGGATAATGCACTTCTTGAATCGATTTAGTCTTGACATCAGTTATGTATCCCCTGACCAAGTACCAAAAAAAAAAAAAAAAAGAACATTAATAAGTAAATTATTTTACATCATTGAGAAATTGTAGGACAAATCAAGGTCCAGCATCCTGGATCAATAACCGATTTAAGAAGCTCCCAAAGCAGCGAATCCTGAAATCAATATAACATAGTACAAAACCAATGTAGAGCTTATCTTTCTACTCAGTATATCTTTGCTTGAAAAGCCTATTGCTCTCTCACTAATAGTGCACTTTTTCCCTTCATTTGATGAATATCTAATTAGTTATTTTATTCTAGGCATTAATGGCATCGGCAACCTCAATAGGTAAATTTTCACGGTGCCCTTCACAACTGGGAATGATCTCAATTTTCATGATTTTCTCCCCGTGGAAGATGTATGACCACTTTTTGACCAATTTTTTTAATACCTAACGAACATCGTTTGCAAATATCCAAAAAAAAAAAAAAAAAAATCATTGCCATATGAAGGTCTAGTCACTGCGATTGAAATGGGTTTGGATTTTTTTAACTACTTTTCACTATAAAAGTGATTTACTTTAAGTTGGTTTTACCCCCAACGAGCTAGCACAAGATTAGGAGTATTTAATTTCTTCTAAAAGATGCTTACACTAATTCAGCATCGATCAAATTTGAGTGCTGTCATCTTTAATAGGAGATAAATCACTCATTTAACTATCGATTGTTGAAGTAAAGATTAGACCGAGTTTTAATACTTCAAAATGATAAAACATTCTAAATGATCAGACGTCTATTTTCAAGGGCAAAGAGCGAGCAAGGACCTCACCTTTCCATAGGAGCGTACAGGGCAGCGAGCTTGTCCGAAACGCCGAGTGCATCGAGCGCAACCCATGCATTAGGGAAGAGACCGAGAGCCGCACCGGTCGCTCGGAGCTCCTTTGATCTCTCAAGGACGAGGGCTCGGACACCGACCTTCTTAAGGGCCACTGCCGTCGCCAGACCCGCGATGCCGGCACCGACTATCACCACTTCCTCCATGGTCGTGTTCTACTTCGAGCTCGTGAGAGTGCGCACGTGTGCTTTTTGTGTTTTAATGGGATAAGGAGTCTCTTATCTTGTGGTCGCTATTTATGGAGGGGAAAACTTGTCGTCTTTTGATAGCTACGTCCCTGCTTACGCATGCTACAGAAGCATCATTGAATGAAAATTACAGCCCCAGAATGGGGGGCAATGATTGAACGCAACGCGAGACATTCCTAGAAAATTTCGGTTTTTATTTCAAAGAAAGAAATTAAAATTTCCAACCTGGACATAGACTTTTCATATTCATTGGTTTTTCCAGATTCTCTTCGGTTCTTTTCTTTATTTTACTAAGCTTTCGCTCTTGTATGTATGCTGGATTTGAACTTGCTCCGTTGGGTTTAGCTATGTGACGTCCGTAAGTTTAGAACGTGTTCCTTTTTCAGCTGTAAATTTTCTGATTGACAGTGCGAGGGACTTCAGATTTCTCATATTTGCCAATTTCGAGTTTGGTCTTTATTAAGGAGTCTTACGTGAGAAGCTGGCTTTCATTTAATAATTTTTTAGTGACAAAGAGTATTTTGGATACTTCAGTTGCATCTAACTCCTTTTTGGTGAAAATTCCAGCAACAACGTCAGTGTTTGCGTCAAATGCCCAGATTGACTAAACGTCCTCTGTTGAGCATTCCTTACAATCGACTAGTCATCCTCTGTCACGGCTGCTATAAACCAGGATGAATTCAAAGAGGATTATTTTGAATTAAGGTGAGCTGTTTTCATCCTCTGTCAAAATCTGAGGTAGAAGAAGAAAACTGACGACAAGGTCTGTAGAAGAAGGAGACGTGGGAAAATTTTTGTATATTCATTTGTCATATCTGTAATGTACAAAACAATCCCTATATAATTTAAAGTGACTAATAAAAAAAAGAATGATTATATTTCTTTAATATACGTGTATTGGATCTAATCCTAAATTGACTAAAATAAATTATTAGCATCTTTTGAGATATTCTCCAGATCAGCATCATATCTTCCAACACTCTCCCTCAAGCTGGTGGCTTGTATATGTCTAAGACACCAAGCTTGCTTAGAAGATATGAATGTTGTCTCTGACACAAAGGCTTGGTAAATATATCAGCAGGCTATTCTATGGTTCTGATTCCTCTTATTTCAGTTATTCCTTCTTGAATCTTTTCTCGAGTGAAATGACAATCGACTTCTACATGCTTCGTTCTTTCGTGTA
This sequence comes from Eucalyptus erythrocorys, assembly GCA_014182555.1. Classification (NCBI taxonomy): domain Eukaryota; kingdom Viridiplantae; phylum Streptophyta; class Magnoliopsida; order Myrtales; family Myrtaceae; genus Eucalyptus; species Eucalyptus erythrocorys. The sequence goes on from CM024601.1 coordinate 37,969,938, forward strand.
ACACAGGATTTGCAGCAAGCCTAAGTGGAGAATCATTGTCACAAAATAACAAGGTTGGTCCCTTGACCTTTACTCTAAGGTCTAGAAGCAAGCCTTGTAACCAAACTACTTCACAAACAGCCTTCACCATAGATCGATACTCAGCCTCTGTTGATGACAAGGATACAATAGATTATTTCTTTGTCTTCCATGAGAGTAAAGATTCCCCAAGTTTGATGCAAAAACCAGTGATGGATCTTCGACTCATAAGACAAGTCGCGTAGTCCGCATTGCAATAAGCTGTCATTTCCATGTTGCAATTGCGAGAAAGAAGGATTCCTAATCCCGGACATTTCTTCAAATACTTCACCACTTTCAAGGCAGCATTCATGTGAGACTATTTTGGGTTATGCATGAATTGACTAAGTGTCTGGACAGCATAACAAATGTCAGGCCTCGTCATAGTGAGATAAATGAGTTTCCCAACTAGTCTTTGATAACTTGACAGATCCTTGAGCAATAGATCATTTTCTATAGACTGAAGACTCGCATCATAATCTACAGTGGTTAACTTGACATTTTGCTCGATAGGGATGACTGCTGGCTTGCATCCTGATAACCCCACTTCTGATATAATCTCCAGTACATATTTTTGTTGGCTAAGAGAGATACCTTGTTCTGAACGGGCTATCTCAATTCCAAACAAATATTTTGGTGACCCCAAATCTTTGATATGAAAAGTTGAATGGAGATTTTCTTTAAGGTTCTTCACAGCAAGCTCATCATTTCCCATGATAAGTATGTCATCAACGTATATCATTAAGTAGACAGATGATGTACCTTTTGTCAAAGAGAAAAGTGCATAATCATGCTTGGATTGTTCGAAACCCACAGCTGTGAGTGCACTGGTGAACTTAGCATAATACTATCGCAAAGCCTATTTAAGACCATAAAGGGATTTACGGAGACGACACACATTTGACTCCCCCTTATCTCCATAAACCCAGTGGAAGATCCATATAAATTTCATCATGAAGGAATGCATTATGAACATCCATATGATGTAATGGCCAATCACAAAATGCAGCAATGGATAAAAAGGTACGAACTGTAACATCCTTTTCTACTGGAGAGAAAGTTTCATGATAGTCAAAACCTTCTTTCTAAGTGAACCTTTGGCCACTAGTTGAGCCTTGTATCTTTCAATGGACCCGTCTGCTCTATATTTGATCTTGTATACCCACTTGCAGCCAATTGGCTTGCAATGTGATGGTAATGATACAATATCCTATGTATGATTTTCCATTAAGGCATGCAACTCCTTTTCCATAGCTTCTTGCCAACATGGGTCTTTGACAGCCTCATTGTAATGAGATGGTTCTTGTTCCTCAGATACTTGACTAATGCAGCACATATGATTGGGTGATAATCTATGGAAAGAGACATATGTGGAGATAGGATAATGTGTACCTGATGAATTTGAAGCCATGCAAACATAATCCTTTGTCCATGTAGGTGGACAGGTAATGCGTCCAGATCGTCTGGGCATCTGAGACTGTGAAGTGGAAGATATCTCCTCATTGCGTGGCATTTCTTCATTATTGACAAGTCCCAGAGATGTTGCATCAACTTCTTCTGTATTTCCCATCAAAGAATGCACATTTGACTCGTCCATGGAATTTTCATCAAAAATTGGGGATGATGCTGCAATTTCTTATTCACGTTCTGGAGATGTAAGGATGTATGTTTGGCCAAGAGGTAAATCTTCGTCTGATATAAAACGAGTAGAGTTGGTGCCCCGGTCGGAATTCTTAGAAGATTCCGACTTATCTCTGAAAGGAAGATTTCCTCATGGAAGATGATATCCCTGCTTATAAGAAATTCTCCAATGGATGGCTCAAAGACTCTATATCTCTTTTGTAAAGTTGAAATCCCATGAATATGCACTAACGGGCTCGAGGACTCATCTTGTCTTGAGATCCTACCGTGGTCAAATAGCATAGACAACCAAAAACTCTTAACTAATGAATTTCCGATTTCCTTCCATAAAGCATTTCAAATGGATTCTTGCCATTAAGAACAAGACGCGGCATACGATTAATCAGATAAGCAGCTGTGATTACGCAACCCCCCCAAAAATTTTCAGGAATAGAAGCTTGAAATTTTAGAGCACACGATACCTCTAATAAATAGCGGTGCTTACACTCAACAATGCCATTTTGTTGTGGTGTATAGATACATGAGCTTTCATGCAGAATTCCATTTGAGGAGAAAAAAGTTTCACATTCATTGTTGTAGAACTCCCTTCCATTATTAGTCCAGAAGTGATGAATAGACTTCCCAAATTGATTTTTGGACAAAGAAAAGAAAGTTTTCAGATAATGGAAAACTTGGCCTTTTGACTGCATCAGAAATACCCATGTAGCTTTTGAAAAATCAATCCACAATTGTGACAAAAAATTGAGAACCATCACGATGTTGTGTGTGGTAAGGGCCCCAAACATCAACATGGATTAGAGAAAATGGACTTTTTGCACGAGAAATACTATTTGGAAAAGGTGCACAAGTTTGTTTTGCCAATGGGCAAATGGGGCAACAAGAACAAGGAAAAGAAGCACTATGACCCAATATTTGATGATTAAGGAAATCTTTATCATTGGTAGCAGAATTACACAATGATAGATTATTCAATTCAACACATGATAAATTGGAAATACTGGGAAATTTGATCCAGAGATATAGCCCTTGATAGATGCTACCCAAGCCCATCGGTCTGCCAGTCGAAAGGGCCTGAAATATACATTTATCAGAAACAAATAGGACTTGGCACGAATTCTCTTCACAAACTCAAGAAACTGATATTAGATTGAAATTGAAATCGGGAACGTATAATATGTTCTTGAGTGTTATGAGTGGGCTAAGTATTACTGTGCCAATCATCATGACGAGTGTGGAATTACCATTGGGAAGCTGTACTGAAGCTGGTGTGGGCTATTTCTGGATTTTTTAGAAAAAAATTTTATCACAAGCAATGTGATCACTAGCCCCCTGAATCAATTATCCATTTATCATTGGAAATTGAATTCGTAAAGCAATATGAAGTACCTGTGAAGCTCCCAACCTTATCAGATGTATCCAGTTTTTTGAAAGCCCTCATAAGTTCTTGATACTTTTCTTGGTTAATTGGCCAATTAGAATTATCAGCATGTTGACCTGTAACTTGAAAAACATTTGAAAAATCTTTTTTTCCCTTTTTCTCTGGGCTTGCCATGCAGTTTCCAGCAATTATCGACTGTATGATGTGGACACTTGCAATAATCACAATATAATTTACCTTTGCCTTTGAAATTTCCCTTTGATGTTGCGGCATAAGGCGGTCCAATTGGTGTTTTTAAATAAGGAGTCATCGCGGCTTCATGTAGGCCGTCGGATGTGAAGAAATTCCGCAGACCGTCGGATCCTGTCATGGGCGAGATTGCACGTAGGTTGTCCGATGCTGCCGAGGAGAAGCCTCGGTAGCCGTCAGATCCAATTAGTGGGTGTGACACTCATGAACCGTCAGATCGCTTGGAAAGATCGTGGCCGTCCAATCCTCTCCTTAGGTTTCGATGGTCTTCGCCGTTTCCGGAAAACCCTAGCAACTGCCCAAACGTTCTGTCTCCTTGCCCCTTCTTCGTTGCTCCTCTCTAAAGAGCATTCCCATGAACAGCGAGTGTGACGCCATCTCTGGGGTTGTCAGGCATAGCAAGGCATTGGCTCTCCTCATGTATTGCAAGCTAGTAGATCCGAGCAAGCGTCGGCGTCGGATCCATGGTAAGTATTTGCATCCGAAATGAAAGGTAAGATTCGTTCAAGGCGAGGAGAAATCTCATGACTTTTTCTCATTCCCAGATGGCTCGGTACTATTGTAGAGTCGATTCCAGTCCTTCCAATTTCTCTTCCACCGCTTCCAACTCATTCCATAACACTGAGATTTTGTTGTAAATGGTGGCTACACTCATATTTCCCTATTTCAAATCTGAAAGTTGTTGGGTTAGTGAAAAAACTCGAACCCGATCCAATTTCCCGTACATTTCTTTTATATTTTCCCACATCTGTTTTGGGTTCTCCATTGGCAGTAATCCGACCGCGACTTCGGAGGTAACACAGTTTCCGATCCATGTTCGGACTAACTAGTTACATTTCCTCCATAGCCGTGCCTATCGCTCGTCGAACAGGATCGGAATCGTTCCATCGATAAATCCGTCTTTTTCTTTGGTTACCAATGCTCGCCGAAATTCCCGCAACCAGCTTGGGTAATTATCGGTGCTAGTCAGTTGCTGGGCGATGAGCCGTAGCTCTGGTCCATTGGTCGTCGTTGTGTAAAGCGGGTTGTCGGGTTCTGGGTGTCCGTTGGCGGCGACAATTGGATACAGAAAGAAACCGAGTTAGGGGACCGGGTAGGGGTTTGATCCCAAACCCGGATTACCCGATTCGGGCACATGACCCGCATAGAATAAACCTAGCCCGATGGATGAGCCTACCCTAGGTGCAGTCGGTGAGCCTCCATTGGGCTGGATCTATTCTCCGTGGGCTTGATTCACCTGCGAGGATCCGTAGAACCATGGGCCAGGCGCCATTTGAACAGGCAGCCACTAGATGGACTGGCCCGCAATGGGTTGTCCCTGGTTGGGCTGGGCCTGAATACCTGGTGCTTGGGTTAGATATGAGACATTAGTCTCGTGCTACATTGCTGACTCTTCTGGAATCCCTTCCTCTGACGTCGACGAATGTTCTTTAGGCATGATGTCGGTAAGTGTAAGAGGTAAAGGAGAAATGAAGTAGTTTTGGTTTTCAAGGAAAATTCAGATACCGATTCCTACACCGGAGTGCTAACTTTGTTTTGCAGGTTAGAGTTTCTACAACAACAAAGGGGCAATCTATCCGGTAGGCAATCAAGAAAGAAGCTTGCGGAAGCTAGGTAAAGAGCGGCTACTCTAATACCATGTCAAAATCTGAGTTAGAAGAAGAAAACTGACGACAAGGTCTGTAGAAGAAGGAGACGTGGGAAAATTTTTGTATATTCATTTGTCGTATCTGTGATGTACAAAACAATCCCTATATAATACAAAGTGACTAATAATAAAAAAAAAATAATGATTATATTTCTTTAATTTACGTGTATCGATCTAATCCTAAATTGACTCAAATAAATTATTAGCATCTTTTGAGATATTCTCTAGATCAGCATCATATCTTCCAACATCCTCTATACGAATAAATTCACTCCTTTTCTGGTAGATAAACCAAATCAGCTTTAGTTGTTTCTATTTATGCATAGTTTCATTTAACTTGACTATTTTCCTTTTATGGTTTTCCGTCGAAGTCAAATTAATGATGTAAAGGTGGTTAGAAAATATCATACTTACTTAACTAGCTAATGGATTAAGCCTTGACTTGCCAGTTGTTTGTGTAAACCTAGACAATAAATCTCACACAAAATATCTCCGAATCAAGATTGATTTTTAGTTGTGATCTTTCTTTTAGCCTTAAACTTCTCAAAATTTATGCGGATTAAAAAAAAATAGCCTTTAAATAGTTTCATAGAGTTAACCAACTCTATGTTTATAGGCACATTCCTATCAAAGGTATCCTACCATATATTATTAGGATATTGAACTCCAAGTTATGTGAATCATTAAATGCATAGTGTATCCTTAAAACACTACAAAAGCATTGTTGTATCATAAGTATGGGAGACAATGCTCACATTAGAATTCCAAAATCCATGTTGTCCTTTTGACCCTAGTCTATGAGATCTTCCATAGTTAGGTCATGTTTAGACCTTAGAAACTCTTTATTGAGTTAAGGCTTTTAATTGAATTCCTATCAATACATAGTTTATTTGCTTTTTCAAAAACATTTTGTCAATGTTTTGCTTTGACTTTACAAAGTCCAAAGAAATTACTTCATGCAAGTGCACCTACCTTACAGTGTTATGTCTACAACTAATGTATCTGAACTTACTCTTATATATTACATTATGTGATTTTGCATTTGTTGCTAGATTGTCATAGTGAATGCTTACAGCAAGTATAGCTTTTGGCCACAAAAGAACCTTTAAAAATTGTCAAAGCCACTATACTTTTTCAACATTATCTAAAGTAGCAAACTTTGATTTCATCATGAAGCATCCTATAAAAGTGCGAGTTTGGGACACCTGGAGTGCCATAATTTGGCGGGGGGACACTTAAGTGCCATAACTTCAAAATGGTACACTTGAGTGCTAATATCGGAGTTAAATGGGACACTTAAGTGCCACTTCGGTGAAAATCCGGCCAAATGGCTGACGTGGCAATTTTCCAGCGACGGAGGTCCAAAACGGCGTCGTTTTGCACGCCGATGTGGTGAAAAAAGCAAAACGACGCTGTTTCGTGTCCGACGTGTAAAAAATAATAAAAAATTAATTAAATTAAATTAAAACTTAATTTTAATTAAAATATTCTAAAATTTTAATTAAAAAAAAAAACGCAGAAAGGGGCGGGCGGCCGAGGGCTTGAGCCCTCGCCACGCCACCTCCCCGCCGTCGCCGGAAGGGCCGGCGACGGAGGGGGGAGGGTCGGCCAAGGTCGCCGGCCCCGGCCGACCGGCGGCGAGGGCCGCGAGCCCTCACCATATCACGGCGAGGGCCGCGAGCCTCGCCCAAATCGGGGCGAGGGTCGCAGCCCTCGCCCAAATCCGGTGAGGGCTGCAGGCCCTCGCCGCCTCCCCGCCGTCGTCGGGAAGGGCCGTGATCGACCTTGGAGTTGGATGTCGCTTCAAGGAACGTAGATGCTTTGGAGCTAACGTCCTTCCTCCTTTGCTAAGGATTTATATCTTTGCCGGTTGGCTTTGCCGTGCCTTCTGTTGTTTGTGCGTCTTCTTTAGGCACTATCTTCCTTTTACATCACAGTATCCTTTCACTCATCATGATTACTCATCTTGAGTGCAAGTTTTTGGTACCGTGATCTTTTGTACATTTGGCTTCCCCTCATTATATTTATTTACCTTTTACCAAAAAAAAAAAAAACACACTAATAATTCAAATGCAAGTCAATAGCCTGGATCTTTAGGCCTATTGATGAAATTGCACCTGAGAAAGAAGAGGAGCTTGGGCTTAATGCTATAAAAAAAGCAGAAAGATATAGAGAAAGATTATGCAATCACTCCATGATATCAGGAGGAGGTAAAGACAACATGTAGAACAATTGGAGTTTGGTCCAAGCAAAATGAAGACAATTAATTGGTATGTGACAACTATTTCTTCAATGACTTCTGGGACAAAAACCACAAGCCAACTTAGCTTGAGGCTTAGGCTTAACCGCTGTCTTCGCTCACTTCTCCCCCGGCCTCCATCGCCTCCGCCCGCCTCCTCCCTATCCAACTCCTCCCACGCCCTCTGCACTGGTGGAGGTCGAGGCCTCCCACCTTGTGGACAAGCCACGCCGCTGCCTCGCCCGCTTCCTTTGCCGCCCGCTTGGATTCAACACCTGAGGCTCGAGCCGAAACGATGAAGGACCAAGACGGCGGTGAGGCGGTTGGTGGAAGGCGATTCATGGGGGTTAAAGTTGATAGTGAGTCTGAGTTGATGTACGTTTGTTGTTGTCACGGCAGATCGAAAGGAAGAAGGTGAAGAGAAAAAAAATAAAAAGAAAATATAAGCAAAAAATAATCAAAGTGAGAAAGGATGCAGGGGCTTCCAGTGGGTGGGTCCGAATGTGACTGTGCCACTTTGACGGTCACAACTCAATTAAATCCTTGAAACTCTCTTATACCGAGGTATAAACTTTACTTCTCACATATATCATATACATGTGATTTTACTTTTAGTGATGGAGGCAATATATCACTAAAATCACATATCACGCTGATTACATTATTGTATTCATTAATAAGTTAAAGTTTATATATATTATCAATGAATCACACTTTTATGATATTTATGTAATAACATACTTGTATACCAACACCTGTATTTCCAAAATCATAGAAAAATATAAGAAAAATATGTGAAAATATACTAAAAAGACATGTATTTAGGGTTTTGTATGTATTTTCACATCTATAAAATCATCAAACATGTAAAATAAATACACCACAACATAGAGAATAATTATATGAACCAGTAGCCGCAAACTACACGCCCGCACAAGTCACCTTAGCGCGCGATGCATGGAACACACACTCGACCATAAAGACCCTTCAGTTTCGGTCCGACCAGTTCTTGGCTCAATCGTCCGATCCAACCATCCAATTCGACTAGTTGACTGGTTTGGTCTGTTGTGATATAATACGCGGAAACGACAGGATCTTGCAATTTACGTCAACGAGAAATCTCCAGAGAAAATAGACGAGAAAAATAAGGACACCAGAAATTTACGTGGTTCGGTCCGAGTATCGGTACTCTACATCCACGGGAGAGCCAAAGAAGAAATAATCCACTATAATCGGAGTATCGAGTTTACAATCGCTCAATCGCTCAAGTGTTTCCCACACCTAAATTTAACCCCAAACCCAAAGTGTCTATAAATAAACAACTCACTTGGTAATAAACTCACAGCGCAAAATTAACGCGTGTTCAAGCTTCGGTACAATACTCGCTACGTATAACTTCGTGTATCTCTTCAAAGCTTTGCGCGACTTGCAGCTTCAGAATCTTCGCGGCTCCCTTCTATGTAAAGCTTTAGCATGTCTTCTAAGCGGCGTGCTCGTGCGGCTTCTTGGACTGAAGAACGTCAACTCTTACGTAGGGTTTTATTTCGTGGAGGCTACGGCGGCTTCAAAACGCGAAAAGAAGACCTAAAATAAACATTGCCTTTTATACGTGTGTGCCCACCTTGGGCCCACCACTATTTCCTATATTGATTGGTGCTGCAGTCTTCTTTTTCGGATGAGCTTTGTTGACTTTTGGACCCCACCACTTTTAATTCTTCATGTGCAGAGGGATGCCGCATGGAGGGCTTCTCTCTTTTATTTTTTTTTTTTCTTCATCGGCTAAAACAAGAAAGCCCACGCCGTAGGATTCTGCAAGCTTTGAAGCAAATAAGAACCTTCCTCCTTTGAAAATCTAGCAAATCGCAAATTCTAAATACTCAAACTCGAGTCATAATTTAACAATTCTCCACCTTGGCTCGATGTTTGAAGTTAAGTTATAGTGCTCATCATCTATGCTACTCTCCCAACGCCCCGACGGGCGCTCACTCTCCACAGACGCCAATAGAGCTCAAGCAAAGCTTAAGCTTCGCCAAAGGAACAGACTTAGTCATCATGTCTGCCGGGTTATCTGCTGTAGCAACCTTTTTAACAGTAACAATACCCTTAACTAAGACATCTCGGATGAAGTGGTACCTGATGTTGATATGCTTCGTTCGCTCGTGATAAACTGGATTATATGCCAAATATATCGCATCTTGGTTATCACAGTGTATATCCACACTTTTCTGTTCTAACCCAAAGTTCGAGAGCAAACCTTTTAGCCATATTGCCTCCTTCGCTACAAAGGTTAGTGCCATGTATTCTGCCTCAATCGAAGACAAGGCAATGTGATCCTGTAAGGACGCTTTCCAACTAACTGCACCACCTGCTAGCGTAAACACGTACCCTACTAAAGATCTGCGATCATCCAAGTCACCGGCGTGATCCGAATCCACAAAACCAGTGGTCTCACTTGCTGTCCCTTCGGTATACTATACCCATGTCTGTTGTCCCCTTCAAGTACCTGAGGATCCACTTCACAGCTTCCCAATGAGCTTTACCAGGACGCTTCATATAGCGACTAACCACGCTCACAGCTTGTGAAATATCAGGCCTAGTGTACACCATAGCATACATAATACTACCTACAGCACTAGAATAAGGAACACGGGACATATGCTCCTCCTCCTCCTCGCCTGCGGTGATAATTTATCCGAAAGTTGAAAGTGCTTTGCTAAAGGTGTACTTACGATTTTGCCGATCGCATATTAAAACGTGCTACGATCTTCTCAATATATTTCTTTTGAGATAGACGTAACACTCCCGCAGCTCTATCACGCAAAATCTCCATACCCAAAATTTTCTTTGCAAAGCACCTAAATCTTTCATCTCAAATTCAGCATTTAATCGCCTCTTCAAAGACATCAATATCGGACATATTCTTAGCTGCTATCGATATCATCAACATATAAGAGTAGATAAATCAAAGAACCATTCTCCAATCTCCTAAAGTAAACGCAACTATCCATCTGACTTTTTGTATAGTCTTGACTAGCCATGAATGCATCAAAACGTTTATACCACTGCCCAAGAGACTGTTTCAGCCCATACAAAGATTTCTTTAACAAGCAAACATGATCTTCCTTACCTGGAATAGCAAATCCCTCTGGCTGCCTCATGTAAATCTGCTCCTCCAACTCACCGTGAAGAAACGCAGTTTTCACATCTAGTTGCTCTAACTCGAGATCCTGCGAAGCAACTAAGGCAAGTAAAACACGAATAGAAGTATGTCTTACCATAGGAGAGAACACCTCATTGTAGTCAATGCCCTCACGCTGTGTATATCCCTTCGCCACAAGTCTCGCCTTATACCTCGTTGCCTCGACACCAGGAATGCCCTCTTTCCGTTTGAAGACCCATTTACTTTCGACAATCTTTTGGCTCTTAGGTACTTTGACCAGCTCCCATGTCTGATTTCGATGGAGTGATTCAATCTCTTCACTCATAGCCCCTAACCACTGCGACAACTCCGAACTAGCCATCGCCTCAGAGTAAGACGAACGCTCATCTGTCTCCACCTCATCACCCACAGTCAATGCATAAGCAATATATGTATAACCATAACGTATCGGTGATTTAATTTGCCTTCTCTGTCTATCTGTGGCTATAGTCTGCTGCGGCTTTGCTAGTTGTTCACTATCACCGACTTCAGGAACTGCGGCTTCATCTGCAGTCTCTACCTCTGTTACCTTCGAGGTCTCTGGAGTCTCCACCTGAAGCTCCACCTCACTTATGACACCACGATCTGTCTTCTCTGCTGGTTGTGTCTCATAACTCCTCCGTTGAAGCATTGCAGTCTCGTCGAAGATCACATCTCTGCTGATTAGAAAACCGGGTGATCTGGGATCGGTGCACCACAGCCGGTAGCCTTTCACCCCTTGTGCATAACCCAGAAATATGCACTTCTTCGCCCTCGGCTCAAGCTTACCATCACTCGCATGAGCATACGCAGGACATCTGAATATACATAATCTGGAATATTCAACAGGTTTCCCCGACCATACTTCCTCAGGAGTCTTCCACTCGATAGCAGACGATGGAGATCGATTAACCAAATAACACGACATGTTAACTGCTTCGGCCCAAAATTCCTTGCCAAGTCCTGCATGCGAGAGCATGCATCGAGCTCGCTCAAGCAAAATTTTGTTCTTCCGTTCTGCCACGCCATTCTGCTGTGGTGTCCCAGGTACTGTGCAGTGTCTTACAATACCTTCTTTCTCGTAGAACTCGGTAAAATCTTTACTACAGAATTCCATGCCATTATCGGTTCTCAAGCACTTGATTTGTTTATCTGACTGCTTCTCAATCAAGGCCTTAAACTTCTTGAACCGATCAAACACTTCATATTTATGTCTCAGAAAGTAAACCCATACCTTCCTCGAATAATCGTCGATAAAATTCAGCATATATCGAGCACCTCCTTTCGAAGGAACTGAAGACGGGCCCCAGACGTCTAAATGAATATATTCAACTGGTCGTTTGGTCGAATAGATAGCTGTTGTAAACTTAACTCGGTGCTGCTTCCCATAGATGCAGTACTCACATAAGTCCAAACTTCCCCGTCTTCGACCATTCAACAACCCCTTTTCACTCGGATCGTCATACCGCCTCACTCATGTGCCCCAAACGCATATGCCATAACTGAGTCAAGTTAGAGTCTGACTCACCTGATGAAACTGCAGCACTTCCGATCACGGTCTCTCCCAGTAGATGATAGAGAGTATTCACTTTCTTCCCCTTCATCACTGTCATGGCACCTCGAGAGATTTTCAGTACTCCACCTTCAGCGATGTACCTACACCCGATGTCATCAAGTGTCCCCAAAGAAATAAGGTTCTTCTTGAGCTCTGGTACATGCCTCACATCTGTCAATGTGCGCACCACCCCATCGTGCATCCAGATCCAAATTGTCCCTATCCCCACACCTTACTGCATCGCATTATTCCCCAAAAGAACTCTACCACCATCTGCAGCTTGGTAAGTAGTAAACCAATTCTTGTGAGGTGTCATGTGATAAGAACACCCCGAATCCAAAGACCCATTCGTCACCTCGATGAAGTAGCAGCCGCACATAAGACAGCTTCGCATCCCTATTGCTCCCTTCAAGAATGTTTGCCACACTTTGCTCGTTGCATTCTGCCTATCAACTTTATTCCTCCGCTTTGGACAATCTCTCCTGATGTGCCCCTCCTCGTGACACTCAAAGCACTTCACGCGTCCCTTGGACTTTCTATGGCGTGATTTTGATCTACTTTTACCTCTGCTGCTACTAGACCCTCGATGTTGTTCTCTACCTCAAATCGTCAGTGCTTGCGCTGCTCCTTGCGCCGGACTGTCATCTCGCAACTTTCTCTGCCACTTCTTAGAGAATAAGGCGGACTTTACCTCCTCTGAGGTAATCATAGTACGCCCCTGCAACAGTAAATCAGTAAAGTGCTCCCATGACTCTGGTAAGGAGGCTAACAACATCATGCCCTGTTCTTCATCATCAAGTATCTTACCGACGTTCTTCAGATCCATCATGAGTTTATTAAATTCATCTAGGTGGGTTCTGATAGACATACCTTCAGTATATCTAAATTGAAACATCTTCTTCAGCATATATAAGTGATTGTTCAAACCTTTCTTCACATAGAGTGCATGGAGTTTTACCCATAATGCTGCGGCATCCTACTCCTCAGCAACCTCTATTAAGACCTCATCCGATAAATTCAACAGGATCGTGCTCTTTGCTTTTTCCATTATCTCTATCCTCTCAGAGGCTTTCATGGTAATAGGCATCTCATCCTCACCATCCAGTGCCTTGGCCAAACCTTATGTTATCAACAAAGCTCGCATCTTGATGCTCCATAACACAAAGTTGTTGTTCCCGTTAAACTTCTCAATCTCAGATTTCCTCTCAGACATAATTGCAATAACAGAATTTCCAGATATAATCAGACAAGCAAAAGCTCCAAATCAAAAATCAAGAAATCCAACCCCAAGCTCTGATACCAATTGTTGTGATATAATACGCGGAAACGACAGGATCTTGCAATTTACGTCAACGAGAAATCGCTAGAGAAAAATAGATGAGAAAAATAAGGACACCAAAAATTTACGTAGTTCGGTCCAAGTATCGGTACCTACATCCACGAGGAGAGTCAGCAGCAAATAATCCACTATAATCGGAGTATCAGAGTTTACAATCGCTCAATCGCTCAATTGTTTCCCACACCTAAATTTAACCCCAAACCCAAAGTGTCTATAAATAAACAACTCACTTGGGAATAAACTTATGGCGCAAAATTAACGCGTGTTCAAGCTTCGGTACAATACGCACTATGTATAACTTCGCGTATCTCTTCAAAGCTTTGCACGACTTGCAGCTTCAGAATCTTCGCAGCTCCCTTCTATGTAAAGCTTTAGCATGTCTTCTAAGCGGCGTGCTCGTGTGGCTTCTTGGACTAAAGAACGTCAACTCTTACTAGGGTTTTATTTCGTGGAGGCTACGGTGGCTTCAAAACGCGAAAAGAAGACCTAAAAAAAACATTGCCTTTTATACGTGTGTGCCCACCTTGGGCCCACCACTATTTCCTATTTTGATTGGTGCTACAGTCTTCTTTTTCGGATGAGCTTTGTTGACTTTTGGACCCCACCGCTTTTAATTCTTCATGTGCAGAGGGATGCCGCATGGAGGGCTTCTCTCTTTTATTTTTTTTTTCTTCATCGGCTAAAACAAGAAAGCCCACGCCGTAGGATTCTGCAAGCTTCGAAGCAAATAAGAACCTTCCTCCTTTGAAAATCTAGCAAATCGCAAATTCTAAATACTCAAACTCGAGTCGTAATTTAACACAATCCACGGTTAACCGGTTCGGGTGGGTCAACGGGTCAAGTCAGGCCCCAAGGTCACTGATGTCATCATGACGTCAGCCCTTGTGCGTACAACACACGCATGAGCAACACCCCGCGCGTGGGTCGAATATTGAATGGTTTTGGATAGGATTGACGTGGCATTACTCGTGCACTTGAATGGCCTGAAACAACGAAGAATGGTAAGACAATAGAGGAAAATCAAAGGAAGCAGGGGGAGGGAGCAAGAGACAGATCCATCTTGGATCGTCCGGTTAGAAAAGAAAGGAAAAAACAAAAAAAACCTCTGATGCTAAATTTTCCCTTTCTTCAAAATGTTAAATTAAATCTCGATATTACATGAAATTTTATGAAGAGAGATCGTGAATTTGAACTCGATGGTTTGCCTCACGACAATCAAAGGAGTTTTCCTCGTGATTTGGTAACAGGCGCTCCAAAGGGCCAAGTATCAAGACCAAGCATGCACGGAAAGTCATCTTTTTTTTCTCAAGATTATTTTATTCGCTTATACTGTCAAAGAAAATACGATGTATGACTTGCTGAATTTTAGCGCACCGTTCATGAAAAAAAAAATTGGAAATCACTTTTTGTTTGAAACTTAAAGAATCAGGTCAAGGGTGAACAAGTTATATTTAGTTACCCTTTATTTAAATTTCACGTAATTGACAAAAATAAAATAAAAGATCTTGAAACCAAATGAAATATAAGTATCGAATTGCTACTTTAAGGGAAAAAAAAAAAAAAAAAAAGGAATCACGCAAAGAAGGAAAAGTCCACGTTTGCAAGCGTCTGTACTCTTGCGTTTCGCCTTCCGCACACGAAGGTCCGGAGGGCGGCGCCCAGGACGCCGAGAGACCATTAAGCCCTCGGCTCTTCACCTCGGCCAATAAGTCAACGGGAGGGTAATTATGGGATTTCCACCTCCTTCTCACCTCCCTCGGCCCCAAGAAAAAAAAAAAACAATCACGAGGTCAAAAGTGGGGAAGACAATGTTTGGCGGCGGCGCTTGGTTAGAATTTAAGAAAAAGATATTCGGTCTGCCAATGACAGAAGGTACTTCATTCCAACGAATCTTGTTACTTAATTATAATTTTTATTATGTACGTAAAAAAAAGTACGATATCAATTGAGAATCTGCATATCTACCACACCATCGAACGGATGTTAACCAAAATTTGGAAAGATTTGACCCAAACCTAATCCTATGATACTCTTGATCATCAAGTGAAAAGATTCATAGGAAATAAAAAGGAAAAAGAAAAACAAGTGCGACCTTGAGACAAACAATAAGATGAACTTTTGTGTCATGCATTGCAATAAATTTCATCATCGATTAGTAAACAAAATAGAAGACCAAAATCCGGTTGCCACTCCAAAACTAGATGGAGCTTCCGGATTCACTTGAAGGCAAAGGGGGGACACCAGGAAGCTTCCCACAATCATATTCTGTAATACCATTCACCACTCTAGCCAAGAGGAGCCCATAGAATACGACATCTCTTAGGAACCTCATGAATCGACTAGACCCATCTTGTTGCACCCATCCCGACAAGTACGATGCCGTGATCAGTGTCGCCACCCTTAATCTCCTCTCCTTTGCGTACCTCTCTATAGCAAATCCGATGCCTTGGGTCACCAGTTTGCCGTGCTTGGCAACTAAGTCCCCGAGGTGCCTACCCAATGCCACTGCGTCCTCGAGAGCCGAACATCCTCCCTGGCCCAAGTCGGGAGTCATCGGGTGCATAGCGTCTCCAGCCACCGTGACGCTTGATCGAACTAGGTTTCCGAACAGGATGTCCCAAGGATATTGGAACATCAGTGGCGCCCATGTCAAACTCGAAAGGTCCGAGTGCTTGACGACATCGAGGTACACGGGTGGGAAGTCCTTCGCCAAATTTTCCATCACCTCCTTTGTATCATTTCTGGATCTGCTCCTTTTTCCACACCTTTATGAATGGAAGCGTTAGGGATCGAGGAGGATTAATAAGCTAGTATTGAAGGAGCCATGATAAAATGAAGTATAAATGGTACCTTTAGGAGGACACGTGGCCCCGAAGAACCAATACACTTCCTTATCATTGAGAGCAATAAAACCTGCCCGCTTGCCCACATCCACAAATTGTTGAATCACATGGCCATGGTCAAAACCATGACCTTTGGGAAACACAGACAACCCGCGCACTGCCGACCGGCCTGAATAGACTGGCGGGCAAAGTCCAAGCCAACGTGCCACAATAGAGTGCACGCCATCACATCCTATAACAACCTACATGTATAATATTTTCAGTGTGGATAAGTTAAAGTCAATAAGTTACCTCATCATATTTGAATTGAAAAGAAGGTTCTCTAGAAATTGTGGGGAACCTTAGACTTTATGATGGTACCATCATCGAGTATGACAATACAAGTGGACAAGCCGTGTTCTCCTTGGGTTTCGATGGAAGCTATCTTGGAAGAGAATCGAATGCTATTTGGAGGAAGCTCCTCAGCCAAAACTTCCAACAAGACTTTTCGATGGACGGCTCTTGGTTGGACTCCATTCCTGCTCAATCCAAATGGAATGACTTTCTATCCTTGGAATATGAAATGACATGCATAAAATAATATCTGTTGTGGGAGAAAAAAAAAAAAAAAAAGAAGCAATCGAAGTATAAGATAAACAGGACAAGAAAATAAATTGAATATTGAATTTATATGATTCAGTGAGTGAGATATACTCTACACAAAAAATGGCACAAGACCCACTAACGAAAATTATAATTACAATTGAGTTATTTAAACACTCTCATTGTTCTCTTAATGGGGATTACTCTTCAGTGTCTTCACGAAAAAGACCCCTTCTTATATAGAAAAGAATTAGATCCAAAATAGGAAATTTCTTATGGAATTTTACTTAATCTAGGAAACCTAGTTGGATCAAGTTCTCTTTACGAGTCTCAAATTCTAGACATATTTTCAACAACATAATAGAATAAATTTCCCAATTCTATCTAACAAAAGGAGTACTATATTTTCAAACTCTATTATTGATGATCTTCTTAGATGAGTTGTCAAAATAGGGGCTAATAGTCCCATTCAGGGTATATTTCTGACGGTCATTTGTATCATTTTGTGCAAAATAAAACATGTAGTAACCAATTACAAGAAATTAATCAGTCTGAAACCTTAAACGATAAATTAAGGAAACAAAGATGATGGAAAGGTAGGTAGCATAAATGAGAGGAAATTTGAGATTCACCTGTTGCCTGGATAATGCACTTCTTGAATCGATTTAGTTTTCACATCAGTTATGTATCCCCTGACCAAGTACCAAAAAAAAAAAAAAATTAATAAGTAAAATTATTTTACATCATTGAGAAATTGTAGGACAGATCAAGGTCCAGCATCCTGGATCAATAACCGATTTAAGAAGCTCCCAAAACAGCGAATCCTAAAATCAATTTAACAAAGTACAAAACCAATGTAGAGCTTATCTTTCTACTCAGTATATCTTGCTTGAAAAGCCTATTGCTCTTTCTCACTGATATTGCACTTTTCGCTTCATTTGATGAATATCTAATTAGTTATTTTATTCTAAGCATTAATCGCATTAGCAACCTCAATAGGTAAATTTCATGGTGCACTTCACAACTGGCAATGATCTCAATTTTCATGATTTTTTCCCCATGGAAGATGTATAACCACTTTTTGACCAATTTTTTTAATACTTAATGAACTTTGTTTGCAAATAACCCAAAAAAAAAAAAATCATTGCAGTAAATGATCGAAATGAAAGTTCATGAACTTAATTGCATCATATGAAGATCTAGTCACTGCGCTTGAAATGGGTTTGGATTTTTTTAACTACTTTTCACTATAAAAGTGATTTACTTTGAGTTGGTTTTATCCCCCAACGAACTAGCACAAGATTAGGAGTATTTAATATCTTCTAAAACATGCTTACACTAATTCAGCATCGATCAAATTTGAGTGCTGTCATCTTTTATAGCAGAGAAATTACTCATTTAGCTCTCGATTTGTACATGATTGTTGAAGTAAAGATTGGACCGAGTTTTAATACTTCGAAATGATAAAACATTACACAATAATTAGACATCTGTTTTCAAGTGCAAAGAGCGAACAAGGACCTCACTTCTCCATAGGAACGTACAGGGCTGCGAGCTTGTCCGAAACACCGAGTGCATCGAGCGCAACCCATGCATTAGCGAAGAGACCGAGAGCCGCACCGGTCGTTCGGAGCTCCTTTGATCTCTCAAGGACGAGGGCTCGGACACCGACCTTCTTAAGGGCCACTGCCGTCGCCAGACCTGCGATGCCGGCACCGACTATCACCACCTCCTCCATGTATGGTCGTGCTCTACTTCGAGCCCGTGAGTGTGCGGACGTGTGCTTTTTGTGTTTTATTGGAGTAAAGGATTCTCTTATCTTGTGGCCGCCACTTATGGAGTGGCAAACTTGTCGTCTTTTGATAGCCACGTCCCTGCTTGCGTATGCTACAGAAGCATCATTGAATGAAAATTACAGCCACAGAATGGGGGGCAATGATTGAATGCAACGTGAGCCATTTCCAGAAAATTTCGGTTTTTATTTCAAAAAGTGAAATTATAATTTCCAACCTGAATATAGACTTTTCAAATTCATTTGTTTTTCCAGATTCTCTTCGGTTCTTTTCTTTACTTTACTAAGCTTTCGCTCTTGTAAGGTGGATTTTGAACTTGCTTTGTTGGGTTTAGCTTTGTGACATCCTTAAGTTTAAAACGTGTACCTTTTCAAGCTGTAAATTGTCTGATTGGCAGTAAAATTTTTCATATTTGCCAATTTCGAGCTTGGTCTTTATTAAGGAGTCTTACGTGATGGGCTTGGCTTTCATTTAACAAATTTTTAGTGACATTTTGGATACTTCAGTTGCAGCAACGTCAGTGTTTGCGTCAAATGCCCAGATTGGCCAAACGGCCTCTGTTGACCACTCTTTACGATCGATTAGTCGTCCTCTATCATATCCGCTAGATTTTCACGATATTACGGAACCTCCTAACGTAACATATATCTGCTAGTCAACCCGATTAATCATAATTCTCAAATGGGCATCAATATAGCCATTTAAAATAATAGGATATTTGCCTTATTACATAATATAGTCTTTACTTCTTTTTAGATAATCTAACACTTTCAACATAGCAGACCTGTGACATCCCAAAATTTAACCCCTGATTCGGACATATGAAATGGTTGTTTCATCAACGTGCTTATGGTTACTTTACTCGGAGCTAACCACTCACGAATTAACTATTCTATTAGGTGAGGCCGTTAAGAGATATAAACGCAACGGACGAGAGAATTTGATCGAAAATCGACCGCTCGACCATAAAAATCGGTAAAGGTCAATACGACATCGTTATAAATCGATTAACGATGGATATAGGTCGATTCAATGAAGTCACGTAGTTGAATTGCGAGTGGTTCCGCAAGATTGCAGTATTCACATCGAACGGCAGTAAACCGATTTTCTATCAATATTATACTCGAGACACATAATTGAACCCTCGCGATTTTATGACAAACGAAAGTCGTCTACAATCGGAAGATGCACAAACGTGGATAAAAAATTATTGACCACGGGTCAAATGCGCAAAAATCCCTAAAAGCCACCCGATAGGTTATGTAGTACTAAAGTCACGCTCAGTCGATTTTGACCACGCAATTGAATTCGGTTTCAGGAATTGAATGTTCGAGCATGTCACAATTCATTTATTGGACGTCGTCTCATCTTTCAGCGAAATTTTGTCGAGCCCGAAATTTTGCGGAAAAATGATTTTCGAAAAAAAAATGAAAAGGAAATTCGGATGGGTAGAAAAATTAGGATTTTTCTTTTCTATCCCAAAAGGCTCTAAATTGGGAAATTAGAGCTTAAATTTTGATTGGTGGAAAGAGGATGAGCTTAGGACTTTTGAGCATACGACTTTTGGGGCTTAAGTGATGATGAAATATGATATTTTCCTTGACTCTCACTCTCTCTCTTTCATGCGTGAGTCCCCCCCCCTAGCTATAGCCGACCAACTTCTTCCTTTTCCCATGCGTCCCTTTCTTTCCTCTATCCATTCTTCTCTCTCTGTCTCATTTCATCTTCACGCCCACCACTACGCCGTCCCCACCACCAACACTCCACTCCTCACATCAACGCTTTCATTACCCCCCATCATTATCACCCGTCCATCAGCACCACCATCCCCTCCATCCTTGCCACACCACCCATCATCCCATCACCGACCAGCACCTCCATCCCCTCTCATTTCTTCCCATTCCCCTTCCATTCTTTTCTGCCGTTAACCTCCACATTCCTTCCACTAGTTCGGTTCTTTTTCATTTTGTTGCTGCCACACCACTCCATCTTTCATGTTTTATCCTGTTGCACCCCTCACCCACCGCTCACGCCACCACCGTCCATTTCAACCGCACGCCACAGCTAGCAACCTCACACCACCACTAGAACATCACCCCACGTCCAGCATCTCCAGCTCCGTCCACCCATCTCCACCGCAACCCCATCACCGTCTAGCACCACCAAACCAAGTGTCCAGCGGCCTCTGTGTCCAGCAGCCGCCCGTCCCACGTTCAACACCATTTAGCCAAGCCACCGAGACCATCTCAAGCAGCTGAGTCCCCCACCTTGGCCGAGAGCTTGTAAGGCCAATTCCGCCACCATCGAGCCTCCGTGCAAGCCGCGGTTGTCTCGAGTTTTCGTCGCTGTCGCATTGCCATCTTTGCAAGCCCACCGTCGTCGAAAACCGTGAGTTAACTCCCTAATCTTTTATTAGGCAGTTAATTGCGTTTAAGGGGGTGTTTAGATTAGTGTCAATCATGGTTAGATTAGTGCGAAAATGGATTAGTGTTAATCAAGCATGGTTAGGTTAGTTTACTTTAATTAGGTTAGTTTACCTTAGTTAGGTTAGTTAACCATGGTTAGGTTAGTTAACCGTGGTTATATTAATTAATCATGGTAATGTTAATTAATCATGGTTAGGTTAATTAAGTTGGATTAGCTTAATTAGTCGCAATTTACTAGACACTCGTTGTTTGATATTTTTGTGGGTTAAAATGTGCTAGAATTTTGAGGGTGCTTTTTCTTGAAAAAATGTTCTAAACATCTTTATTTATGATATATATTATACTCAAGATTTTCTAGATCTAAAAAGACAAGATTTCAACTTTGTTACATGCAAGGCAGAATCTCGTTTTGTGCCGGAACCCGTGACCTTTAGTGCTTAAAGGATTTTTATCAACTCTTAGAGTTCGATTTTTGAAAGAGTTTCTTCACAAAAGTTTTTCATCACATCTTGAAGTTTAACATAGTTAAAATTCAGAGCAAACGGATGAGTTTTTGACTTCGAACCAAGCTGGTATTGGAAAACATAATTTCTAGACATGGACACAGTTTTGGTAACAATTTGAGCGATTTATTGTTCCTATTCTAGAAAGATTTGTGTCTAATAAAAAGTGTTCGTTTAATTGTCCTTTATAACATATTTAAATTTGAGGGTTTTATGAACTCGTTGGTTATGTTTCTGGAATTAATCTTGGAGACATGTGAGCGGACTTGATTTCTACGGTGAGGGCCGATTGTGGTCCTGTGGTTGTTTTTGGTGTCTTGCTTGCTGAAAAATGTTTATGTTGTGACCTAATTGATAATGTGCAATTAATTGCTTGATGGTAGTTATTGAATTCTAGTACAAAACTTGGTTTTATATGCATTTAAATAGAAAAATCTGAGGTGTCGGGTTTTGACGCCAATCTTTATGTGCTATATAAAACCGTGGAGTTTTAAAATAAGAGTGTACTACGTTTGACGGTTCAATTTTGAATACGTGAACACGCACGATTATTTTCCCGGGAATTTTAATACAAAGAAAAATTGGTCAAGTTCATTATTTGAAAACAAAGTATTTGAAGGCAAAGTATGGTGTTCTTGGCTAAATATGTGCTTGTGTGATCACTTAAATACCCGGATGCGTTTACACAGGGTAGTGAACCCGTCCTGATGCGTTTACGCGGGACAATGCGTGATTAAGTTCGAATGCCCTCAAGTCAACAGGATGCCGTTCATGGATGGATTTAGAAACAATGCTCCTTATAAGAATGCTGTTTTGATGCGTTTTCGTGGGACGTTGCCGTACTCGATGGGGCAAGACGATGCTCAGTTACGCCGGATGACCGCCGACTTTTGAGTTGGCCATGGCCGATGGGTCGTAATAATCAGAACACGCCTGAATGGTTGTGACACTTTATGCCTGACTATGGGGCAAAATTGTTAGATATAGTATGCGACGTGTCATAACAGTTTTGCTTTATAATCGGGACCCATGTAACTATTTGGAGAGTGAGAATTATGTGTTCCAGTTATTGATTATGCTTGTTGTAATTATAACGGCATATGTGATGTGCTAACCTACAGGGGTATGCTGAGGCAAAGTGAGTTTGTTTGTGGTGCCTGTTTAGGCTGCCTCCAAGACAAATTTGTGTCCTAGTCAAGACTCAGGGTTTAACTTGCTGAGATTTATTTCATCCCATCGTGTTTAACCATTTTCAGGGCCGTTGTGTGGAGATCTGCTAAGTGCGGATGTGGTGGGCGCAAGATGCTACACCTTTTGGCTGGCCCTGCCGTTAGTGAAGTTTAGGTTAACCCTAATCCCTTAAAGTTTTTAAGAGGGTCAATAGGAAGTAGCCGTAGAAAGGCTTGTAATGAGTAAACTTCCTACGATAACAGTAGATAAATAAATAAGTTGTTTTCAACAACTTTTGTTGTGCTTGACTATCCTAATTGTTTATTTATTGACCGGGGGTTTATTTAATTTGCTTCCACATGCGTTTAATTGAAAGATAAAAAGAATGGGTCAGCGACGTGTCTTGGGACGTCGCATTTTTAATCGACCGCCGAGGGATGTATGCGTACTCAGGGTTCGAAGCGTGACATCCCCACCCAAAGTGATATCAGAGCCTAGTCAGAGTCTAGAGTGATAAGGTGCGATGGGTTTTGGGATAGTTAGCTAGGAAAGACATTTTCCTTACATTGATGCTTGTGATTGATTGATTGTTTGTGCAGGTCGCTCAGATTTCTAATTCTTTGTTAGAATTGGAAAGCGGGTTTCTATAGAGATCCAGCGAGATGAGCGATCCTAAGCAAAGGACTCCTCAAAAAAGGGCAGTTTCGATAGGTACTCGGGGAAGGACGCCAACTAGGATCGGTGCCCGAGGTAGAGTGCTGGCTTAGGTTGGTGCAAGAGAAAGAGTACTGCTGCGGGCTAGTACTGGGGAAGGAGCACCAGGTGATCCTAGGTTAGATGGGATCGTTCAGGCGCTAGAGACCTTAGGAAATATGATCAGTCAACAGGCTCAAAACCAAGCTGCCGCTACCACCGCTGCCACCAACGTCGTTGCCGTTGTTGCCGCCGCACCTGCTGAAGTCCCGCTAGGAAATGGAAATGGTGAAGGGCTCGTGCATAAGTTGGTGGAACAGTTCCTGAACCTGAAACCGCCAAGGTTCTATGGAGTAGGCCATCCTAAGGCCACAACCCTCTAGATTCGAGAGCTAGAGAAGATTTTCATGCTGCTTAGGTGCTCTGCAGAGGACAATGTAGTCTTGGCTGTCTATTGGTTGCAAGGTAATGCAAGCACTTGGTGGGAAGCCACCAAGGAGAGAGTGTTTCCCGAAGGTACGGTCCCAAAGTGGAATGCCTTCATGGAAGTCTTCTATGGAAAGTACTTTTCAAACTACGCTAGGGAGTAGAAAATGGCTGAATTCCAGCGTCTCCATCAGAGTCAAATGTCAGTGGACCAATACAAGGCAAAGTTTGCTAAGTTGTCCAAGTATGCATCAAGGCTTATTAAGGGCCCAATGGACAAGGCAAGGAGATTCAGAGATGGTCTAAGACCAGAGATCAAGGACCTTCTAGTGCCACTAAATCTCAAAGACTACAATGAGCTGTATGAGAGGGCTCAGCTAATAGAGAGGAACTTGAACAAGCTAGCCACCACATCTAGCTCGCGGTTTGTGCCCAACTAGGATAGCAATCAGTTTGGAAAAAGGCTAGTGACAGGAGGAAAATATTCCATTTCTCCCAACCGGAAGGGTGGAATTGGAAAGCCGGCACCCAACCCGAATGGTATGTGCCGATTCTGTGGAAGGAACCATGGATCAACCCCGTGTTCTGCTAGGCCAGGAGCGTGTTATGGATGTGGCAAGCATGGCCATCAGATGAGAAGCTGTCTGCATAGGCCCATGGGAGCACAGGCGCCACTACCTCAGATAGGACAACCAAGAGGGAGTGCATTGCAGAACGCATGGCAATGTATTTTGAGCAGGCCTCCGATACAGGGAAGAGTGTATGCTGTCACCCAAAGGGAGGCGGAGGACTCGCAAGACGTGGTTACAAGTACGATCTCGCTGAACGACCATACTACTTATACTTTATTTGATCCTGGAGCCACGCATTCATTTATTGCTGAGCAATTTGTTAAGTTGGTAGGATTGAGTCCAGAACCGTTAGGGGTAGTCATTAGTATATCCACCTTGTTAAAGGATAGAGTGTTGTCTGCGATAGGGTGGCCTGGTTGCAAGTTTGTGATTGGTGAGCAAGAGAAAAGGATAGATTTGATTGTGCTGGCCATGTTTGACTTTGATGTGATCATTGGTATGGATTGGCTCACTAAGCAACGAGCTACTGTAGACTATTATCGTAAAACGATTCAGTTTAACTCGTTAGCGGGTGAAAGTTTCGAGTTTATTAGAAGTCAATGAGGACCCTCGATTACATTAATCTCATCGCTTAAGGCAACATGATTGTTAGAGGTGGGTTGCCAAGGTTATTTGGCAACTGTAGTTGATACATCAGTGGAGGAGCTGAAGATGGAGGACATCGCCATGGTGTTGGAGTTTTCTGACGTATTTCCTAAGGAATTACCCGATTTGCCCCCAAAAAAGGAGATCGAGTTAGTGATTGAGTTAGCCCTTAGAACAGAGCTATTTTTTTTTTTTTTTTTTTTTGGGTAAAATTTGTCAGAGTAAAAGGAGTTAAAGGTGTAGATGCAAAAGCCGTTTGATATAGAATTTATGCACCTTAGCGCAATGTCATGAGGAGCGTCAATTTTGTTTGTAAGGAAGAAGAATGGTTCATCACGTCTTTACATCGACTATCAACAACTCAACTAGGTAATGATCAAGAACAACTATATATTACCAAGGATAGATGACTTGTTTGATCAGTTACAGGGAGTCTCAATATTTTCCAAGATTGACCTGAGGACAAGTTACCATCAGCGGAATATAAAGATGGCGTCATTTGAAGCATTGTATGGCAGAGCCCGTAGAACTCTTGTTTGTTAGGACAAAGTTGGAGAGCGTAATATTACGGGCCTTAAGTTGGTTTAGCAGTCAGTCGACGCCATCAAAGTCATTCAAGGTAGACTCAAGACAGCTCAGAGTCGTCAGAAAAGTTATGCAAATAAGTGGCGTAGACCGTTGGAGTTCCAAGTAGGGAAACACGTATTCCTCAAAGTGTCACCAATGATGAGTACTTCACGCTTTGGCAAGAAAGGAAAGCTAAGCCCGAGATACATCGGTCCCTTTGAAATTTTGGAGCGAATTGGGACTTTGGCGTATCATCTTGCGTGCCGCCGAGACTTGCTCAAGTGCATGACGTCTTCCACATGTCAATGTTGGGGAACTATGAACCTAATACCGACCCACATGCTGAAATTTGAGGAATTAGACATGTCGTATGTGGAAAGATTGGTTCGGATAGTGGATCAAAAAGAGCAAGTGCTACGCAACAAGACAATTCCTTTTGTTAAAGTTGTCTAGTACCACCACGAAACGGAAGGAGTCACGTGGAAAAGCGAGGAGTCAATGAGACGTCAATACCCCCACATTTTTTAAAAGAGGATTGTAATGGTTTAAATTTCGAAGATGAAATTTTTATAAGAGGGGAAAAGTTGTAACATCCCTAAATTTGGCCCCCGATTTAGATATATGAAATGATTGTTTCGTCGACGCGCTTATGGTTACGTTATTCAGAGCAAGCCACTCACGAGTTAACTAATCTATTAGGTAAGGCCGTTAAGGAATATAAACGCGACAAATTAGAGAATTTGATCAGAAATCGACCGCTCAACCATAATAATCGGCAATGGTCAATACAACACCGTTATAAATCGATTAGCAAACGGATATAGGTCGATTCGATGGAATCACATAGTAGAATTGCGAGTGGCTCCGCACGATTGCGATATTCACGTCGAACAGCAGTAAATCGATTTTCTATCGATATTATACTCGAGACACGTAATTGAACCATCGCGATTTTATAACAACTGAGAGTCATCTTCGATTCGAAGATGCACAAACATGGATCGAAAATTATCAACCACAGGTCAGACGCGCAAAAATCCCTAAAAGCTACCCGATAGATTAAGTCGTACTAAAGTCGCATTTGGTCAATTTTGACCACGAAAATGAATTCAATTTCGAGAATCGAACATTCGATCATGTCACGATTCATTTATTGGACGTCGTCTCATTTTTCGGCAAAATTTCATCGTGTCCGAAATTTTGCGAAAAAGCAATTTTTGGATAAAACGAAAATGGAAAGGAAATTCATATGGGTAGAAAAATCTTAATTTTTCTACCCCAAAAGACTCTAAATTGGGAAATTAGAGCTTAAATTTTGATTGGTGGAAAGAGGATGAGCTTAGGACTTTTGAGCATAGGACTTTTGGGGCTTAAGTGATGATGAAATAGGATATTTTCCTTAACTCTCTCTCTCTCTCTCTCTCTCTCTCTCTCTCTCATGCGTGAGGTCCCCACCCCCCCAGCTGCAGCCGACCAACTTTTTCTTCTCCTTCCTTTCTTCTTCCTTTTCCCCTATGTCCCTTTCTTTCCTCTATCCATTCTTCTCTCTCTGTCTCATTTCATCTTCAAGCCCACCACTACGCTGTCCCCACCACTAGCACTCCACTCCTCACATCAACGCTTTCATTACACCCATCATCATCACCCATCCATCGACACACCATGCCCTTCATCCTTGCCACACCACCCATCATCCCATCACCGACCAACACCTCCATCCCCTATCATTTCTTCCCATTCCCCTTCCATTATCTTCTGCCGCCACCCTCCACGTTCCTTCCATTAGTTCAATTCTTTTTCATTTTATTGTTACCGCACCACTCTATCTTTAAAGTTTTATCTTGCTGCACCCCTCACCCACCACTCATGCCACCACTATCCATTTCAACCACACGCCACAGCCAGTAACCTCACACCACCACCAAAACATCACCCCACGTCCAGCAGCTCTAGCTCCATCCACCCATCTCCACCGTAACCTCATGCCGTCCAACACCACCAAACCGTGCATCCAGTAGCCTCTGTGTCCAACAACCACTCGTCCCACGTTCAACACCATCCAACCAAACCACCGAGACCCGCCCAAGCAGCTGAGTTCCCCACCTTGGCCGAGAGCTTGTAGGGCCGATTCCGCCACTGTCAAGCTTCTGTGCAAGCCATGGTTGTCTTGAGTTTTCATCGCCGTCGCCGCGAGCCCGCCGCTGTCAAAAACCGTGAGTTAACTCCCTAATTTTTTATTAGGCCGTTAATTGTGTTTAAGGGGGTGTTTAGATTAGTGTTAATCATGGTTAGATTAGTGCTAAGATGGATTAGTAATAATCAAGCATTGTTAGGTTAGTTTACCTTGGTTAAGTTAGTTTACCTTGGTTAGGTTAGTTAACCGTGGTTAGGTTAATTAATCATTGTTAGGTTAATTAAGTTGGATTAGCTTAATTAATAGCAATTTACTGAACACTCGCTATTTGCTATTTTCGTGGGTTAAAATGTTTTAGGATTCTTGAAAAATATTCTAAACATCTTCATTTATGACATATATTATACTCAAGATTTTCTAGATCTAAAAAGACAAGATTTCAATTTCGTTGCATGCAAGGTAGAATCTTGTTTTGTGCCGGAACCCGTGACCTTTTGGTGTTTAAAGGATTTTTATCAACTCTTAGGGTTCAATTTTCGAAAGAGTTTCTTCACAAAAGTTTTTCATCATATCTTGAAGTTTAACATAGTCAAATTTTAGAGCAAACGGATGATTTTTGGACTTTGAACCAAGCTGATTTTGGAAAACATAATTTCTGGACACAAACACAGTTTTGATAACGATTTGAGTGATTTACTACTCCTATTCTAGAAAGATATGGGTCAGTGTGTCTTCATAAGAAGTGTTCATTTAAGTGTCATTTATAAATTTGAGGATTTTTTGAACTCATTTGGTTATATTTCTAGAATTAATCTTGGAGACGTGTGAGTAGACTTGGTTTCTGCTGGTGAGGGCCGGTTGTGGGCTTGTAGTTGTTCTTAGTGTCTCGCTTGCTGGAAAATGTTTATGTTGTGACTTGATTGATGATAAGCACTTTATTGCTTGATGGTAGTTATTGAATTCTAGTATAAAACTTGGTTTTATGGGCATTTAAATATAAAGTCCGAGGTGTTGGATTTTGATGCCAATTTTTATGTACTATATAAAACCGTGAAGTTTTAAAATAGGAGTGTACTACGTTTGACGGTTTAATTTTGAATACATGACCACACATAATTATTTTCTCAAGAATTTTAATATGAAGAAAAATTGGCCAAGTTCATTATTTAAAAACAAAGTATTTGAAGGAAAAGTATGGTGTTCTTGGCTAAATATGTGCTTGTGTGACCACCTAAATACCCTGATGTCTTTACGCGAGGTGGTGTACCTGTCCTGATGCGTTTACGCGGGACGATACATAATTAAGTTCGGATGCCCCCAAGTCAACAGGATGCCATTCGCGGATGGATTTCGAAATAATGCTACTTACAAGAATGTTGTTTCGATGCGTTTACGCGGGACGTTGCCATGCTTGATAGGGCGAGACAATGCCTGGTTACGCCGGATGACCGCCGACTTTTGAGTTGGCCATGGTCGATGGGTCATAATAATCGAAACACGCCTGAATGGTTGTGATACTTTGCGCTTGATTATGGGCAAAATTGTTAGGCATGGTATGGGACGTGTAAGATCGTAAGCTTTTGTTCAATGTTATTGTCTCGCCACACTTATGCAAACCACCATCTTTATTTATCGTCAATGGATTTTAGATTATAGTGAAGTTTCAAGAAAGATGGATATGAAGCTATCTCAACCCTCTTTAAATAAAGATAGACCAATGAGCAAGGTAATATTTCTCAATTTGGGAAGATCATGAAGTACCAACTTTTTAAGACTTTGAAGTGTTCTCGGGTCCATACAAGATTTTTCAAATTCAACGAAGATCTCCTCAATTTCGTAGCACTTTTCGACATTCAAACGCTAAAGTTGGATAGTTGCTCAGTCAAACCATTTGCAAATATATTTTTTGGCTAAGGGCAATTGTACAAGGATATGACCGATAAAAATTTTCCCAAACTTAGGTAAAAAAAGCAATATTATTATCATTTCGAAATCAAATTGCATTTTTGAAACAATCGGGTTAGGAGCTTTTTGTAGGGGTAAAAATCAAGTCAATGAGATGTTGAACAGGAAAGTTAGGCCTAGCCAAATATGGTCAACTTTGGGTAAAAAAATAGATAAATATTATTTAAATTTTACCAAATTAAATAATTTAACCGGCCATCCAACCGCTCATGAAGTTCTTGAGGACTTGGCAATACAGCATGTTCCTATATATTTTTTAAAATCTCTGCATGTCCCTAACATTTTTCTTGGATAAAGCTAAAATTTATGATGTCCTTTCAATTCTCTCTCTAGCTATTGAAATATCGGCAAGAGATTCACGTTGATTCTACAATTTAACTTGGCATGGATGACGGTTGAGGAGGTCGTCAAGCAACTGTAGGCGAACATGGGATCAAGCTAAATTTCTAATGTCCTTTTAATTCTCTCTCTAGCAATTGAAATATTAGCAAAAAATTTACATTGATTCTACAATTTAACTTGGCATGAAACCATTGGTCGAGGAGGTCGTCAAGCAACCGTGGGCGAACATGGGATCGATCTCATGAGGCGGTACTTATTGGCTACAATGTCGGAAGATAGGAAGGCAGCACCAAAATGGATTGAGCTGTAGCATCTTCAGAGTTGCACACTTTGCCAGAGAAAATGACGGGGCGTGCCGACCCTCCATCATCTCTATTGGCCCGTAACAGCACGGGCAAGGCAGATGCAGATGCTTCAAGAGCACAAGAGGAGATAGCTTCACGCCATGCTGGACCAAACTCAACCACACCGCCTCGAGGACCTCATCAACACAGTGGCACCAAAAGTGGAAATTATCCGGCAACGCTAATCGAAGGGCACCCGTGGTTTCAGGACCTAATGTTTTGAAAATGGGGGCGATGGATGCCTCATCATTCAGTTCCAAAGGGTAGGGATTGTACGGACCGATCCCTATTGAGAAATTTTTGTACGGACCTCCTTTGGTCTGCGAACCAAGTCCTGTACTTTGTTCGGGAGGATTCGTTCGAAACAACTAATGTTCTGAAAGGAGCCTTGTCTTTGGCCCATCTTGTCTTCTAGTTTCCTCCTATTTTTGAGAAACTTCATGTTGAATGACAAGTCGGATGTTATAGAAAGCAGGCCCTAAAAAAAGGTAAGGTTGGGTTCGGGTTTTCACATTTATCCAATAGACAAGAGCTCATTATCTTATCAGATTTGCTTTGCTTCTAAGCTCTGTTGAGTGGGAATTGGATTCAAGCAGAGGGAAGCCGACCCTTCTTGGAGATCAAATTTGACCGTCGGAACCATCGGAATTCCAAAACTAATAATTGATGATCACTTCAGTTGCATCCTCGCCAATATAGTTGCTTTTGAAGAGTGTCGTGGCCAAATGCACGGGCACAATATTGCCTATGCTGCGCTGATGAGATGCCCCATTCACACAGCCAATGATGTACAACTTTGCTTTTGAAGAGTCGTGGCCAAGTGGCCAAGCACACTGCCTATGCTACGTTCATGAGATGTCCCATTCCCACAGCCAATGATGCATGACTGTAAAGCCATCTTGCATTACGGCTCGAGCAACGAGGATGTTGCACGCTGCTTCTTCAATAATGACAACAGGACGCTGATTTTGACCTCAAAGTAGCTATCTAGCGTGGCACTTTGCAATTTTAAACAAATTCCTTAAATATGAACGGGCTTATTGTTACTAAACACAACTCTGCTTTTCATGATAATGACAGCCCATGGTCGTGAAAGGAATTGAGGAAGACAAAGGAAGAGCAAGAAGAATAGATTTTAGGGGAAGATTTTCAGTATCTCTTTCATTAATTACTAAAGTGTATAGAGCTCTATAATTATAGTACATGATGTATACAAACGTAGGGAAAGAAAATATCCCAAAAATCTAATCTAATCTTTGATTGATATAATAAATCAGTCACATCTCGAGCATTATCTTCTAACACTCTCCCTCAAGCTGGTGACTTGTAGATATCCAAGACAACTAACTTGCTTAATAGATATACATGTTGTCTCTAACATAAGGATTTGGTGAAAACATCTGCTAGTTGTTCTGTGGTTCCAATTTGCCTTGTCTCAATTATTCCTTCTTGAATCTTATCTCGAGTAAAATGGCAATCCACTTTTATATGCTTCGTTCTTTCATGTACTATAGGATTTGCTGCAAGTTTGATAGCTACATCATTGTCACAAAATAACTTGGTTGGTCCCTTTACTTGCACCCCAGAATCCCAAGGCAAACATCGTATCCACACTATCTCGCAAGTGATCTTTGCCATGGCTCGATATTCTACTTCAGTTGAAGATAGTGAGACGGTTGGATGCTTTTTGGTTTTTCATGAAAGTAGAGATTTCCCCAATTTAATGTAGAAACCTATGATAGACCTTTGGCGCATGAGATAAGTCGCATCATCTGCATCACAATAAGCTATCATTTCCATGTTATATTTCTTGGAAAGAAGTGTCCCAAATCCTAGGCATTTCTTCAAGTACTTTACAACCTTTGGAGCGGCATTCATATGGGATTGCTTCGGACTATGCATGAACTAACTAAGAGTTTGGACAGCATAACATATATCAAGTCTAGTCATGGTCAAATATATAAGTTTCCCAACGAGCTTTTAATAACCCGACGGATCTTGAAGTATAGGATCATCATCTTGAGATATTCCCACATCGTAATCTATCGTAGTTAACTTTGTGTTTTGCTTAATTGGAATAATAGCCAATTTGCATCTTGATAGACTTTCTTTAGATACAATCTCCAGTACAAACTTTTGTTGGCTGAGAGAAATCCCTTGATTGGACCAAGTAATTTCAATTCCAATGAAGTATTTAGGTGATCCCAGATCTTTTATATGAAAAGTGGAATGTAAATACTCCTTAAAACTCTTTATGGCAGTTATGTCATTTCCCATAATAATTATATCATCAAAATATATCATCAAGAAGAGATGACATACATTTTGTCCATGTGAATAAGGCATAATCATATATGGATTGCCTAAAACCTGCAGCTACGAGAGCATTGCTGAATTTGGCATACCATTGCCTAGAGGCCTCTTTGAGGCCATAAAGGGATTTCCGAAGACGACATACCCTATTATCCCCTTGTCTCTGTAATCCTTAAGGAAGTTCCATGTAAATTTCCTCATCCAAATCACCATGAAGGAAAGCATTATTGACGTCCATTTAGTGTAATTCCCAATCATAAGAAAAGGTCTTATGATAGTCGAAACCTTCCCACTGTGTGAAACCTTTAGCCACCAATCGAGCATTGTAATATTCAATAGAGCCATATGCTTGATGCTTGATTTTGTACACCCACTTGCATCCAATTGGCTTTCAATGAGGACTCCCGTGTTTGATTTTCTGCTAGGCCTGTAATTCTGCTTCCATAGCTTTTTGCCATCGTGGATCAATGGATGCCTCATCATAATTAGAGGGTTCTCGTTCTTCTGATATACAGCTGATACAACACCTATGTTCTAGAGAAAGTTGATCGAAAGGAACATAGGATAAGATTGGGTAATTAATACTTGGTGAGTTCAATGCAGCACAGACATAGTCTTTAGTCCACGTTGGTGGACGTGTGGGGCACCTAGAACGCCATGGAGGATCCTACATCAGTGGAGAGGATGATGGTTCATCATTAGAAGACCTTGGTAAAGAACTGGAAGCTTCTTCAATGGGCATATTAGCAATTGCTTGTTCTAATGTTGAAACTAGAGCAATATTCTCATTTGGAATTGGAGCGGGTGCTGAAGGCTATTGTCAAAACATACTTTGAATCTACATATAGTGCATCCTCAAATAAAAATTGATGAGAATCCCCTCTGGTTGCTTGAATCTTGACAACAGATTTTCACGAAACAGGAAGATGTCCTCATGGAAAGAAACATCCCTCCTTAAGAAGAATTCACCTGTGGAAGGCTCAAAGACAAGGTATCCTTTCTTTAAATTTGGATATCTCATAAAAATACTACTTTGGGCATGGGGACCCATTTCGTCTGTCGAGGATTCGAGTGGGCATGCGATTGATCAAGTAAGCAACTGTGACCATACAGTCTCCCTAAAAGGTTTCTGGAATGGACGCTTGGAATTTCAGTGCACATGCAACTTCCAAAAGATGGCGATGTTTGTGTTCCACTACCCCATTTTGCTGTGAGGTGTAGGTCCGGGAACTCTCATGTAGGATGCCATGATATGAGAAAAGAGAGGGACAATGATTGTTAAAAAATTATTTCTCATTATCAATGTGAATGCACTAAATAGATTTCTCAAATTGGTTCTTTGATAAGGAAATGAATAATATTAAATGGGAGAAAGCTTGATGTTTTGACTGCATCAGGATAACTCATGTGGCACGGGAGTAATCGTCCACAATTGTCAGGAAAAAAGAGACCCATCACGGTGTGGTGTGTGATAAGATCCCCAAACATCAACATGAATTAATGAAAAAACATCACTGGCACGAGTCTTGCTAAATGGAAAGGGAACACGTGATTGCTTTGCAAGCGGACAAATATGGCACTAAGGATAAGAAAATAAAGCACTATAGCCCATTTTAGAATGAAAGAAAATTTCTATCATTG
This sequence comes from Eucalyptus erythrocorys, assembly GCA_014182555.1. NCBI lineage: Eukaryota > Viridiplantae > Streptophyta > Magnoliopsida > Myrtales > Myrtaceae > Eucalyptus > Eucalyptus erythrocorys. The sequence goes on from CM024601.1 coordinate 38,004,181, forward strand.
GTAGTCAGGTTACACAATGATTGTTTATTCAAGGAAACGCAAGACAAATCTAAAGTGCTTGGAAAGCTGGTCCAAAAAAATAGTCCTTCTGAGAGACCACCCAAGCCCATTAATTTACCAATCGAAAGTTCCTGAAAGAAATAAGTATTAGAATTAAAGAGGACTTGGCATGAATTTTTTTTGCAAACTTTAGCTATGGAAATAAGGTTGAATTGGAATTCGGGGACATAAAGGATACTTTGCAGAGTGACTTGGGAACTGAGATTTAATGTGCCCATCATTGTGACATGAGTAACATTTCCATTTGGCAGTCACACAAAATTAGGCAAATGTAATTATTCATGGATAACGGAAAAGAAACTTTTATCACAAATAATGTGATCACTGGCTTCTAAATCAATTATCCAAGCATTTCTCGAAATAGAATTTATCAAACAATGAGAAATACCAGAGAAATTTCTCCCTTTGTTGGAAGTGCCCAAATTCTATAATGCTTGCATAAGCCACTGATATTGTCCATACATGATGGGTTGATTAGCATTTGGACCAGTTGGCACGGTAACCTGGTAAGCAACTAAAATTTCTTTTTCCTTCTTTCCCTTCTCTCCAGGTTTACCATGCAAATTATCGATAATGTGATGCGGACGCTTGCAATATTCACAAAATAATTTGTCTTTTCCCTTTGAGTTCTACCCAAAATTCTTGGATGGGTTGGCAAAGATCTGGCCGTTAGATGCCTTAATTCTGCTGCCACATCTATTGTCCGATTCTGGAGAAGGATTGGCCAACCATAAGCAGTCTAATCACTAGGTGTGCTCTAAACTGTCCATGGCTTGCCTTTTAAGGGTTCTTGTTTCAGCAAACCCTAATGCCGCACCCTTTCCTTCATTTAGCATTTTGTACACAACCTCTCTCCATTCACGGCGAGCCGCAAGCGCAATCCTATCGGCTCCTTTTGCATACTCCGGAGAAAGTAAGCCATTGGCTTTCTTCCTAAATGGCCAATTGGTATATTCGTCCGAGCGGCAATACCGGATCCATCACTAGGGTTTGAGATTGGAACCTCAAGAAAAATTCATTCAAAATCAAAAGGGATCTTGTTACCTTCTCTCTTTCTTTCATTGCTTTGTACTATTGTAGAGTTGTCTTGGTTCCCTCGAGCTTCTCCTCTGTTGCCTCCAATTCATTCCAAAGAGCTAATAGCTTTTTGAAGCACGTTTTTGAAGCATGTCGTAATAGACATATTTCCTTGCTTCAAATTTGAGAGTGCCTGGCTGAACGAGAAGATTTTTGCTTGGTCTAACTTCCCACACATCTCATTTATGTTGTCCCACATGATTTTTGAGTCCTCTGTGGGAGGTAAGCCAGCTACAACTTCATGGGAAACACAATGTCCGATCCACATTCTGACTAGATGATTACATGTTCTCCATTACCGTATCATCCTTTCATCTGTCGAGGTCGAATGGTCCCATTGATAAAACCATCTTTATCCTTCGTAATGAGAGCCCGCTAAAGCTCTCATGCCCAAGTCAAGTAATTTTCCAATCCGGTTAACTAATGGGTGGTTAGTCAAATTTCCGGTACATCAGCAATGGAGACAAATAAGGGGTTGTTGGGCTCTAGGTGACCAGTCATGGCTAAGATCAAATACAGTAATAACCCAGGTGGCGAAAACAGGTAGGGATTTCCTCCCATACCCGGATTAGTCGACTCAATTTTTTGCCCCGCATTGTGAAAACCCGCATTCAAATCTCTCGACCCAGTTGGTCGCCCCGCATTGAAGGATCCCATCCCAATGGTTGGGCTTGCCTCATTCACAGCTGGCAAGCCACCATTGGATTGGGCACTATTTTCGTGGCTTTGATTTCCTGGCCATGAGGTGTTTGGGCTTGGCCCATAATACCAAGGATTGGGTTGCATCTGAACGGGCAGCCACTAGAATGGTTGGCCCATAAAGGGTTGCCCCAGATTCGGCTGGGCCTGAGATGGTGGCCATTGCATATGTTGGGCTCGAATGGGCTGCTCTTGGCTTCCAACAACTCCAGTAGGTGGGTTTAAGGCAAGATCTTGAATGTTCAGAGCTTCTGGCATTATCTCTTCTAGGATATGTTCTTTAGAAGCCGATGGCTAATTTTGGGTCATTGTGATGGTTAAAAAGAAAAACTCTCCTTTTCTTACTCGCTTTTGTGGTTTCAAGAAACTCATTCCTACACCAGAGTGATAACATTGTTTTTCAAGTTAGCATGTCCTTTGCTGTAAGAACAAAGAAGACCTGCAGGCAATCAATTGATAAAGGGGCGGAAGCTAAATTAGGATTATAATGGTTCTAACACCATGAAAGGAAGTGAGGAAGACAGAGGAAGAGCAAGAAGAACATATTCTAGGGGAAGATTTTCTATATTTCTTTCATTAATTACCAAAGTGTACAAAGCTCTGTAATTATAGTACATGATGTATACAGACGAAGGGAAAGAAAATATCCCAAGAATCAAATCCAATCTTTGATTGATATAATAAATCAATCTGAATCTGAATGGATAGAAAAAAAAAAATTGATTCATGGGCTTTTGTACATTATTCAAGTAATTTGCATATACAAAAAAGAAATCAAAATGCAAGATTCATCTTTGTTTACTATTACTGTCCCTTTTTCCATTTGTTTTTAATATGGAGAAAGGAAAGAAATATTCACCTTTATTACTTTGCATAAATGTGGTAAAAAAACCTAGTTTGGTATTTTTTTTTATTTATAAAAAAAAAACAGTTTTGTATAAAAAAAAAAAAAAATTGGTCAATTTTCAAATAGTTAGGGATTAGATGGAACATTTGATGAAAGTTTAGGGACCAAATTAAGTAAATCGAAAGTTCAAGGATGAAATTGAACATTAAATGAAAGTTCAATCACCAAATTGAGCAAATCAAAAGCTCATGGATAAAATTGAACATTAGATAAAGGTTCATAGACCATTTGTGACATTTTTCCAAAATCAAAGGAACCAAGGGGAGGGAGCAAGAGACCGATCGATCTTGGATCATAGGGTTAGAAAAGCAAGAAAAAGGGGAAAAATAAAAAGGTCCTCTCTTGCTAAATTTTCCCTTTCTTCAAAATGTCAAATTAAATCTCGATATCACGTGAAATCTTAGGAAAAGAGGTTATGAATTTAATTTTGATAGTTTTGTCTTACAACAGTTGAAGGAGTTTTCCTCATAGCCCGATAATAGACGCCCCAAGAGGCCAAGTATCAAGACCAAGCATGCATAGAAAGTCATCTTTTTTTTCTCTAAGGTTATTTTATTCGCTTATACTATCAAGAAAAATATGATGTACGGCTTGCTAAATTTTTGCGTACCATTCATTGAAAAAAAAAAAGTGGGAAATCCCTCTTTGTATGAAGCTTAAAGAATCATGTCAAGGCTGAACAAGTTATATTTGGTTAGCCTATATTTAAATTTCACATAATTAGCAAAAATAAAAATAAAAGATCTTGAAACCAAATGAAATATAATTATCGAATTTCTTCTTTAAAAAAAAAAAAAAAAAGGAAACACGCGAGGAAGGAAAAGTCCATTTTTGCGAACGCCTCCGCTCTCGCGTTTCCCCTTCTGCACGCGAAGAGACCATTGAGCCCTCGGCTCTTGAACTCGGTCAGGAAGCCAACGGGAGGGTAATTATGGGATTTCAACCTCCCTAGGTTTTTTTTTTTTTTTTTTTTTTAACAAATCAAGGGTCAAAAGTGGGGAGACAATGCTTGACAGCGGCGCTCGATTGGAATCCAAGAAAAAGATGTTCGGTCAGCCAATGGGATGAAGATACTTAACATTCCAACGAATCTTATTACTTAATTATAATTTTTATTAAATACATCGAGGAAAGTACTATGTCGATTGAGAATCTATAAAGCGTTGAAGGTTAGTCATCGATCATTTGCCCACTAGGATCTGTCGTCACATTTCGAGTGAGAACAAGGTAAGCCGCCAAAAGGAAAATAGGGGAAGAAGAAAAGCGATGACCAGTCAAAAGCGGAGTCAAATCCTAAAATTTATTAATCGGATTTGAGCTTGGGAAAAAGGACAAGAAAAGAGACGGATAGAGCTCAAATGAGCTAAACCCCCATTTTCAAGAGCACGAGATCCATCTTGAAATGAATGAATCCCCAATCTTCACCCAATGTGGTTATTTGGATAAAGATGTGGGCATGCAACCGAAGGAGGCAAAGAATCTCAAGCCCTTTCAAACTTAATATCATGAAAATCGAACATGTGTCCTGCGCAATTTAAAATACGCCTTTCAAACATTGCTATAAAAGCTACCCCACCTCATCACTATGTAGTATGGAATCAATGCTAGGATTGCCATCTAATTATAGGGTCTAATATCGTCCTAGGTCTAATCTGACCCAATCGCGAGCCAGCACATGCCCGAAAATCTAGGAGAGAGGGAGCGTTGGTTTCACGTCGTGTCAAATGAGAGGCACCTTCCTCGTACTCATGTCTCGACCATTTGAATCCCGTGTTTCGTCAACCATCTGATCTAAAGTCTATCGACATCGACCGTCGGATCCGAACGCGACGAACCCGGCTTGATTTTGCCTGCGTGAGGCATAGGCTCGGCTGTCTTTCTCGAGTGCAAAGAGCAAACAAGCAACACACGAATAAAATTCCTTCTGAGCTTGACTTTGGTTGCCCCCGCAAATATCGACTTGCAGAATCCGGCCGAGGGATAAAAAGGAAAGGAGATGCCATCTCAAAGTGCGAGAAAATTTGCCAATCTATTTAACTCGTTTGATCATCAAATGTATATGATTATCTTCTTCGATAAGTTATATCGATACATAGTAAAATCTTTTCATTATCACCTTAGATACTATAGATTATCTAGGATTTTCTTCCGTGAGTACTTTTTAACTTGACAAACAATTTTTATTTACTTTTAAGTAATAATCTATTCCCGAGATAGGTTCTAACTACTTACTTCGTATATTTTAACATTAAGTAATTTCATTCCGTGAATGAAAATAAATGCATTTCACATTCATTTTAGGCACTTGCGAGAGAGCATTGGCATATCCAATTTCATTCAAACATGCTTCATTTCGATAGGCATCACTCTCTCTTCTAATAACTCCGCTAGTTGAATTTTGGCTCATACAATGTCACGATGCCATTGCAATGCACTTGCAGCCACAGGCCTACGACACCAGAAGTCACGAAGATAACGGCATGGTCATGAAGGAGGAGGAGGAGGAGGAGAATGTTTGGCTGGCAGTGGCGGGTGGCATAAAAAGCCTGTGGTTTTCAAGTATATTCCCCTGTTCAAAGGGGCGGGAGAAGCACACTGGCTTGTACAGGGACAGTAAACATATCGGCAAGATACTGTACCTTCCGTGATGTTCCCGCTGGCGTTGTGACTGGAGAACAGCATGGATACAAAGTTCTTTTATAGTCATCGCCGGAAACTATGTATTTCTCTCTTTTTCTCCTAAAGGTTCTCTCATCTTCTCCCTACCAAAAAAATAAAAAATAAAAAAAGGAAAGAAGACAATTTACAAGTCTGGTGTACACTGCAATTAGCAAATCCATTGGCCAGAGTTTCAAACAAACAGAGGAGCTACCTTCGGTGCACCGAAGACAACAACGCACCATCCCACCAATTTTATCTTGAAAAAACAAAGGCGGAGTGCACATTTACTTGATTTCAGTCAGAATTACAATGCCGAAATGTAAGATGAGGAAGCCTTGGATCTTATTGCATGGGCACAGTCACATGTCCGACACAGACCACAGGTAAGCTTCTCTCTCTGATGCTCGTTTCTCGTTCATCCTTTTGAATAGTTCCTTCTCATAACCTGCGTTAATGTGGGAGACAGGATTAAACAAAGTGAGCACCGTATGCTAAGCATGCTTCCATACTCTAAATCTACAAAACAAATTTCTCCTTTTTTCCCAGGGTAAGGACTGCAATAAATGTTTTTAGCCTTCAGGATTATACGAGAAGCATGAAGTGCAAAAATAAGAACCCACCAGTGCTACGATCGACCCCATCCCAGTGTCTTCCTGGTCTTATACCATATCGATTAGGGGCAGCGTCCAATTCCCTTTTCAACCAGCTGTGACTGGGAATTTCCTGAGGAATTACAAACCCCGATTCCTTCATCTTCTCATCATCCCCAAAATCAGCAAGCACTGGCTCCGAATGTTTTTTCTGTACCAGAGGAAAGGAAAAAGTTTGTTAAATCGATAACCGTTTGAATTGTAAATTGTCAATGCTAGCATTAGTAACTCGATGAACTACCTTTACTAAGTGTGCCATTGGATCTCCCCATCTAAGTCTGTCCTTCAGCATTTTATCAAGTTCTGGATCGTCTCTGCCAATTAAAAATGAAGTCAGAACCAAAATTAGCAATATGAAAGCTTGAAGAACTTCTGCTTTTGAGCATTATAACCTAGCAGCTTGCCCATCCTTTAGTCTAATGGATTATGCCTAAACGATATCTCCCAGCTTTAATAAAGGCATGCCAGTGCCTCCTAAGAGAAACATGCCACATACAGCTTCTTATTTAAACAGTTAATGCAGCGGTACTCCTTGTAGGCAGCAACAAGAAGCATTATATGTGAGCATGTTAAAGATGTCATATGCTAAGGAGAAAAGGAAAAGTGTAATAGAGCTAGTCATGGTGGTAGTGTTGGTGGCTGTGCCAGTGGTTGCGGCAGTGGTAATGGTGGCAGCGGCGGCAGTGGTGGTGGTGGTAATTGCAGTGGTGAAGGTGGCAGTGAAGGCAACAGATCTGACAGTAACTTGACAATGTCAGGTGATAACTTAATGCCACATGCAGTTTCCACCCAGTAAGATTGGACAAAAAGCACCACAGAAAGCAACGCACATATTACATGAATATGATAAGTGGCTAAAGTCATTTGAAGATCATGCAAAAGATAAGAAATATCATCTTGGAAATTGTGAATTAGGAAAGAAGGTTTGGTCCAAAGGGGAAGACTCCAGGACTAATTATGTTCCACTCTTTCCTCTACAAGTGTTGTCTGGCCAAATAGTCTCATATTTTCCTTCTCTACGTCCTCACCCTTTTAAAAGCAATTTCATCATTGTCTTTTTCCTAGAGAAAAGCAAGTTTGCCAAATTACAGATTGGTAGATTTTTAAGGACTATTTTCAACCATTCATAACAAAAATAGAAGTATTTAAAATGCTCTTTGTCATTATGCAGAGGAAGTGCCAGATAAAATCAGAAGTAACTCTGCGTTTTTTGTTCTTCATGAATATCTCGCCAGCTTTCCAGTGATAAAATAGGAAAGAGATATCAGAAACTCCTCATCTTTTTCTCTTTTGCTGTCTCTTACCTAGTCCGAGCAAAAGGTTTGTCCTTTTCACTTTCTAGTTCATGCAGCCTCTCTTCTGCTTCCCGTTTTTGTGCTAAACCCTTGCCCCACTCCAGTTTCTTTTCCTGAAAGAGGAAACAGATTAGAAGAACTAAAAGATTCACATGCAACTGGACCTCAACATGGAGATATCTCACAAAATGAAAACAAACATGATTATTTAAATTTCATGATAACAGTAATAATTAATAAAGTAAAGCGATAGATTAATTTATCATGCCAGGTATGAATTTGTTTATTTACTGACTCTTCCAATTATTTACCGACTCTTCCAAGGTTTGGCCATGGGGTCAAACTATGATCCACATACCCTTTTCAAAGTCAGTTCACTTAACAATTTTGAAGAGAAAGGGAAATAACAAATTTTGTGGAGTTTACCATGATAAGAAGAATATCAATATAAATAATTTGTAAGTTTATACACCCACATTTTCTGATGTCTGCTATGACAGGCACAATAACAACCAAACAGGCATACAGCTATATTTCAACATTTATGATAAAAGTTTTATGTTTCTGCTCACTTAAAAAGTCAACTCAGAACTTTGACATCAATCCACTACAGAAGATGATGAGATAGAAATCATGAACACATTAGATTGCTGTGAGTGCCTCCTAAAAAATACCTTGGGCTTTTCTTCTACCTTTTGTTGTGACTTTACAACCTCCTCCTTTGATAGGCGTCTTCCTGTAGAACTGTAAGTCAGGCCATGACTTAAGGCATGCGCACTGCTCAAAATTCCATTAATCAATATTTACCTGTCAATTTATCCCGATATACAGCCTCAGCTCCTTTCCCAGTTTCAGAAGCATCCAACGCATTAAACCTGAGAGGGCATGCAAATATTGTCCTCAGAGAAGCTCCAAGCAGAAGCTACTTTGCTAACAGAAAAGACGCTAAATAAGTAAAGAAGAACAATATATGCTAGCAGAATAAATCTTGAATGTCAAACTGGATGGCTACAAAATGCATCATGTGAAAAATGCACAATAGCTACCAAAGTACCAACTATGAAGTTATTTGAAATAGAGTAACCATGCATAAAGAGTCAAATGGCACCCATGCCATCAAAACAGATGCACAAGTACTTTCTAGCTATTGACAATAGGTTATTACAACAAAACTGAGAAGAATAAAAATGCCAATTCCAAATCCACGGAAAAATTTTCAAACCAAAGAAGCTCCGTGGATAAGAAATGCGAAAGTTCCAGTGAAAAATCTTCCAGTTGCTGCAGGAAGGCCAGCAATGGGTCATTATGGGATGAATTTGGCTATTAAGGCCTCCAGCATCAAAATAATGGCAGCAATACGTGTGATATTTTGACGCAGCTACCATAGATGATCAGGTGAGCCTATGCATACAGGTAAATATTGTGCATCAGGCATCTCAGCTGCAATGAGAAGCTAATAAACACCGATGCATTTATATAGAAGCATCAGCTAATACTCTCCCTATCAAAATCATTCTCGAAAGCAGGAATTTTCCCTATCTACATTACAGAGTTCATGCTCACTGTGTGCCAATTAAAACACAGAGAGAGAGAGAGAGAGAGAGAGAGAGAGAGACCTCAGCCACTCATCCTTCTTGATTTTAGCCATGGCCTTGCTGATGTCTTTACCAGAAATTAGTCCAGTTTGCACTCCCTCTTTTGTGTCCGCTGAACCAGACAAATTCTTCCTACTTTTCCTTGGTGGAGAAAGATCAGAAGCAGAAGGAAGTGAAACATCAATTTCCTCTGATAGACGACCTGCAGGATGATCAGGTGACGATTGCTTCCCACCACCCTTCCGGCTTTTCCTCCGCAGCACCAGATCTGAACCATCAAAATAAGGGCCAACGGAGGGTGAACTTCGTATATCAGGATCAGGAGGAGTGCTATGACGTCGCCGACGTTGCCTTGGAGGTGATAAATCAGTGTCTTTTCTGCCAAAATCTGCATCATCTACATGTGGCTCAGGTGATGGTGCATCCGATGTAGCCCTCCTACGAGGTGGAGACATATCAACATCTGATATGGAGGGAGAATCATGGCGCACCCTCTTCCGACGAGGAGGGGACATATCAGACTTTATTGCATTCAAATCTGTAAGTTCTGCACCAGGTTCAGGTGAGGGAGTATCTTGCCGTCTCCGACGTGGTGGTGACAGAGCAGCATCAGCAGGATCTGAAGGCTCTAGTCCACGTTCTGGTGAAGGTGTGTCATTTCGCGACCTTAAACGAGGCGGGGACATGTCGGCATTTTGATTAACTAAGTCGGAGGCTTTTGAAGAAAGTGAAACCCAACCGCTCCCATCATCAGCAATTGAGTGATAAGGACGTCTGGACCTGAGAAGCTCCATCCTTCTCAGTCGCTTCACTTCAATGTCTTCTTCAATCTGGGGCTTTGCTTCATCTATGAAACAGAACATACAAGCATGAACATCAGTGATCATTAACTTTATTTATTATCTCTTTCAAAGACCAAAAAAAGTACATCTATTGAGACTTTAGACATCAAGAAGAGCACAATCACTTTTTTACCAGCTGAATCGTCGCTATTTTCTTCTTCTGCGAGATTTACAGGCTTCTGCCAAACTGGATCTTCATCCACAACTAAAACCCCAGCAGCGTCTGTTCTTGGTTTCTTCTTTTTCTTCTTCTTCTTCTTTTCTTGATCTGCAGTACTTTCATACCGCTTTAAATATTCTTTGAGGGAGTTTGGCCCTGAGGTTGAGGCCGCCATTCTTTTTTTATACAAATGCTACTTCCTAGAGTACAAGGTCAAAGTCATGAAAAGATATAATGTTTATCTCCAAGCATGTATTTACATGAAATTATCACGAGAATGAAGAGCAATCTCTTATTAGACTCCATACTTGTTAAAAGAGGAATTAGAATTCAAATGCAAGTCATAAACGATAGAAAAGCATTTATACGAGCATCAATTCATATCTTCTCTCATCCTCACCAAAATTCAAAACAATATCTTTAATGCCCACCAAAAAGATGGAATTCTGCCAAGCATGAAGAGCAATATCTCCTTAGACTCCTAAAAGCAACTCATATTTCTACATCCATAATCATAACATTTCCAAATTCCACGCCTAAGACATATTAATCAAAATAAAGTACAACACATCTATTAAACTTGTTACGTCTTATGAGCAGTTTCCCTAGAATTATAAAGAAGGGTGTTGGAATGTATGTGAACATTGTGTATGTGTGTCATACAATGATACAATCACTATAATATGATAACTTGCTTTACTATTTTCATCTAAATGATACTTAAGAGGATTAAGAGGTCAATCCATATACACGACAACTTGTTTAACCAACCGCATACAAACATTGTTGAAGGGGTTAAGAGGCTAAACCAGTATATGACACATATTTCTCATGAAAGAACAAGAAATCTGATTATAATACAAGCACACTTAAAGCTCAAACCAGAGCACGCAGAATCATACGTCATTTCACAAATCAAAAGACCGCACGAGTCCAAACCAATCCTTCTAATTCACCCTGCATATAAGGGCCATCCTCGAAGCAGTAAACAAGAATTGACACGGAGAGAAATCACAAGAAAACCCATCGAAAGAACAGCAGGTAGGGGCGGATTTCCATAATGCCCACAACAAAAGAGAAGATGGGGGAGCACAGGGGAATCAAATTAAACCCATTTCTAGGCACCATCATATCATCACAATACTCACACCCCAGTCAACTCTGATACTGAAAACCAAGCGCGACAAATCTCAAAGAGGCATAAACCCAAACACCAAACACATCAAGTGCGCCCCAAAACACAAACCTAATCAGGGAAAAAGACCCAGTAGGATTTCTGTAGTGGAAAAAGCATTGTGAGAGAACGAACAATCGCACCCTACCTCCTTGCAAAGCGCATCGACAAGCTTCAATCACGTTGAAGCCACACACGGACTGGCATAGAATCAAATGCTAAGAAAACGCATGTCATAGCAAAGATGGCTTTAACTATGTGCAGCAAGAGAAAAAGACCCTTCATTAGCATTTGCACCATAACAAGTAGTATATGAATATTGTTCCTAGAACTATAGCCATCCATATGATAAGAAAAACGCACGTCATAGCAAAGATGGCTTTAACCATGTGCAGCAAGAGAAAAAGACCTCATGATCATCTTATTCGAACTGTCCACTCATTTTGGAACATGCCCTCTTCCTTCTAGCTGCAACTAAAACTCGCTATCACAACAGCACCGCAAAAACCCCATAAAAATCCCCGCAAAAGCTTCAAACGCAAAACCCTTCGCTCTTCTAGCTCTCTCCCACTAAAGGCGAAGCCTTGGAGTTGCCCAAAGCACCGACTCCGCAGCAATATACACAAGGCCATAGGATCGAACACGACGACAACACGACAGTTTTCTAACGCGGCAATCGCACGTCCCTTTTCATTTTCATCTTCAATTTCTGAACCGACGAAGCAATAGCTCTCATCAGAGCTGGGAAACAAAGGCTAGAAGCAGATATTCACTCACCATGATGACTTAAGTCTCTGCCTCTCTCCCTCTCTCTTGCTCGAGCTGCGCAGCAAAAAAAAAACCCACCGCGGGTGGTGACCGGAGTGATTTATCTGCTTGAAACGGGGGCTAGGGTTCGTGAGGGGCGCAGGACCAGCGAGACACCGTGACGATTGAGCCGTCGGACGACCTCGATGGGCGGCGATCGGCGGCGGCAAGGCGGCGGCGATCGGCGGCGATCGGCGATGGAGGCAGCGGCAAATCAGATTCCTAATGATGGTTGATATCGAAAGATCGGAGTAGATAAAAATTGAGTAATCAAATAAAAAAATTGGCACGAAAATAAAAATTTATATAAATAGGAAGAGCAAAATCCTTGCATCTAGTGGCCATCGATGGAATGGGCCTGCATTGGGTCTAATTTGCTGCTTAGGCCTAATTTGCTATTTTTTTGCTTAGGCCTCTTAAGGGCTTTTGGTCATTTTGCTTTTAAAAAAACATTTTCTCTTTTTATTTTGCTTTTTTTTTTTTCTCTTCCCTCCGCCGGCTCCGGCGTGTATAAGATTCTTAAAATTTATCATAAAAGTACAATCAAATTCTAAAATTTTCAAAAAAAGAAAAAAAAATAAAAAAGAAATAAAAGACAAAATACCCTCGTTAAATGTGTCACAAGGTGATGCAAAAAAAGTTTGGGGTATTTTTGTCTTTTATCATAAAAGTACAATCAAATTCTAAAATTTTCAAAAATTACAGTTAAGTCTTAAAATTTATCATAAAAGTATAATTCAATTCTAAAAATTTCAAAAAGCACAATTAGATCCTAAAATTTGTCATAAAAGTATAATTAAATCCTAAAATTTTCAAAAAAAAAATATAATGAAGTCTTAAAACTTATTACGAAATTGCAATCGAATATTAAAATTTTCTAAAAAGTGTTATCAACAAAAGCATTTGATTTGACCAATTACATAAATTATATGACTTGGTTGTATTTTTTGAAAATTTTAGAACTTGGTTGTACTTCCACGATAAATTTTAAGATTTGATTGCACTTTTTGAAGGTTTTAGGATTAAATTGTACTGTAAATTATTTACAGGTTTTAAAACTTCTAATGCACTTACCTCTATTTTCTGTTTTTTTGTTTTTTCGTTCTGGGGAGCCTTGGCTAGCTTGGCTTGAGACCAATTGAACATAATCAAATTGTATGAATAAATGCTTTTGCCCAAGTTTCTTGATTTTGCCTTCAAGCCCTTGCAACATGGGCCAAGCTACACTATCCGAGGATTGTCCGGTCCATGATCGAGGCTATGCGTTGAGAGAACCACCACTCAAGCGATTAAAGAACAAAGTAGTAATACACATGGAAGTCATAAGTTGTAAAGTTAATGAACTTTGTACCCAAAGATTTTGTTATGTTTTAGGTTCAAATTATATGAACTTTTAAATAGAATTATGCTCATTCATATTCTCAATTAAATTTCTTTGAATCATGCGGGTTATGTTCAGAATAAGTAGACTTCAAAAAGTAGGATATAAGACTAAATATTTTGTAAGTAACTTGTGATTTAACTTAGTTTGTCACTTTTCGAAAAAAAAAAGAAAAAAAAAAGAAGAAGATAAAACTTAGCTTGTCACCGTAAATATATTGAAATTCGGCTCAGAATTACTTGCTGGCTTTTGTTCCTTCCGTTGATGATCTTCAGAGGCAAGCCAGATTTGCAGCAAAACATAGATTCAAGGCTGTGAGTCGAAGTAACTAACACGCTTCACCAGCAATAATGCATTAATTGGGGTTATCTCTTGGTAATTTTAACTTAAAATTTGTTTCTTAGCCAGTATAAAGCTCACTCTTTTTCTTTTTTCTTTTTTTCATAAAAAATGACAACTAGCTTTACATCACGATCAAGGATCCAAGATTGACAAGCCTGTCACAAGGGCCTCATCACGATACTAGCAATTAGAAAGTCTCTTCATATGAGATATATTATAGCTAGACAACATAACATGATTTGTTAGGAGAATCAAGTGATGATGTTGTTAGTGGGGCAGCAGAATGAATTGTTGTCCGTCAGCTGAACCCAGTGGTTGTAGTAATGTGGGGTTCTTTGCTGGCATTAGCAAGGAATCGCTGTCTTTTGTGTGATGGCTAAACCCATTTCTTTGCTTGTGATGATTGCATAACCTTAACAGACCACAAAGCCTCTTTTTATAGAAATTTCATACTATTTGCTATAAAATTTGTTACCTCAGGCTTATTTGGTAATCAATCAATTCTTGACAATTTTTATTCTTTTGTTCACCTATCTATCTATCTATCTATATATATATATATATATATATATATATATATTTGGTAATGTCAACTAATTTTTCTACATTCGAGAATAGATTTATTCCCGAGTATAGATTTAGAACATAATTAAAAAGTAGAAAAAAATTACTTTTTTATTCTTGAAAACAATTCAAGAATCAAGCAATTTTATATTTTATTCTTTTATTTTCTTCTTCTTCCTTTGAGTTGACTCGATCATTGCTAGCAACCTCGTCAAAGCCTCGCCCAGCCACGACCAGGTTGGCCAGCTCTCATTTGGTCGGTTGTCGGCCATGGCCAAGGCTAGCGACCCACTAGGAGAGGAAGAAGAACAAAAGGAAAAAAAGAACATAATTATAAAAAAAAATCTCATAAAATTATTAAATATAAATCATAAAAAATTGAGGATCGTACAAAATACATTTCTATTCTAAAAAAAAAAAAAAACTGTGCAATCACGAAACGCCAATGTCATACAAAAAATTATTTCTGAGCAAAAATTGTTCTTAAGAACATAATTATTACCATACAAGCCCTTAACCATCAAAATTAGAGCCAGTTATGGCCAGTCTACATAATATATCCAGCGGTGGCCCTCAAGTCAGGCAAGCGTAATGAAGAACTATGATCCGTGCGTCCTTGCTCAAGGAAATTAAAGAGTCTGGGGCAAGATTTTGAGCCACTGAAGATATTACGTGGCAAAGACATTTCAAGCAAGCTGCATGCAACAAATCGCAGCGGGGAAGAAAATGGAAATGCATGAAAAGGAACTGTGCTGGTCTAGTACATCCCTGCATCTCAAACATCCTGAGATTCGAGCAACCAGTAATAGATTTTTGTCTATATTTTGTACACCGGGAACCAACGTTCGAAATTACAGTACTTCAAACCAGAACAGGCATGTAGACAAAAACATTAACCAATGACATTCTGCGACTGTCTCTCGATTCATTTAAAAAATACTCTCCATAATACTTCCTAATTGAACACAGTGTACATGTATGTGGTCTGATGAAATTCAGGGTCCACTCACATCAGTCATTCTTCTTTAGCTTCAGCTTGGATTCGGTCTCCCCACTATAAGGTGCAACATGGTACGCATACTGCTGGAGTACAGAGAACACAACCATCTCCATGCAAACCAAGACATTCTGAATTGCTTCTTCAATGTGCTCTACATCCAGCCAGAAATGATGCGATTTAAGGATTCCAACTGCAGCTAGTATTTGAAGCACCACTCCCTGCAAGAAATCAAACAATGCCAATGACAAACAAGTGTCGCTTTTCAGTAAACAGGATTAAAGGTTACTCACATGGAAGAGACAGAATGACCTTTTAATTTTAAAAGAGAGGGAGGGAAGGAAAAATCCAGGCTGAATTCTCAGGGAGGAGACTCCTCCTATGTGGTGAAATATAAATTAAGGCTTCAATTCTCAGAACCATACAGCCCAGGGACCAGAACTATGGGGCACTAATATTTATGCTCCTGGAACAACTCGGGAAAAACGAGATGTTTCATGGACATCTATCTAGGGTTTCCAATATGAGCTTCGAAGAACTGTATACGTCACATCCCTAACTACATACTATGATCACTGTAGCTTCTTTAGTTCCCATTACCAAGTCTTAAGAGATCAATCAAAGAGCCTTTTTGTGAAGCAAAATAAAGTAAATCAGTTAAAAGATCAAGGCAAGTGGATAAAGTGGGACAAGAAAGAGAATAAGGATTTACCTGCCAAAAGCAGAAGAAGACAATGCCCTTGATGCACATGAATTTCGTAAGAGGCTTGTGTGGTGCCAGCTCCTTATCAAACACGTGATAGAAGGCCACCAGGGAATACAAGGCCAGTGAAACAGAGACGTTAAGAATGATGGTGAATATCCAACTTAACCAACTGGGGTACATCCCAAGAACCTGGAGCGTAATCATTAAAATGGAACATGTAGGACGGATGACAACAAACTGCCATGTCCAGTATTTGAGGAGCTTAAGTACATGATGGTCTAACTGAACTGTGTGAGGCTGCAAGTTGAAAGATAATCATGTCAACATAACGTATTCTGTAAAAACTTAAGAACTGGTTTATGAAAATTCCAGTCACAGAGTTTGAACAAATATCTAAGAATTTGTGCTGTGTGTGCCACCTTCTAAATATCCTAAGAAAAAGGGGGTCAAAGATCCTCACTTTAGCTCATAATTGGGATTAATGTATAACCACGAGAAGATGGTTGTTCAAAAACAAGAGGGCATTATAAAATCTCCATTAGGGGTCTTTTGCAACCACTTCTCAGTTAAAGCGTTATGCACAGGTTATGAACATTAAGTTGAATGCCACACTCTCAGCTTTGGAAAATCCAGAGCTAGAAAAAAGTCCTACTGTCAGCAGTTTACAAGCTGAACTACAGTGAAGAAGAAGAAAAGGTCTGCACCTGGAAAAGTGTCATTGGGAAGGAATGGTGAATTTCCCTTCCCTTGATCCCATCAGGTACTATGTTTTTGCTAATGGAAATGTTCAAGTAACTGTACATCAGAGCCATGAACTTGGCAATCACCTGCGCATAGAAAGTCAAGTACTTGTCATGAAGGAAAAGGCATATGGTAAAGCACCAATACCTGCTAGCACATCTCACTCACCAGAGCTTCATAACATTCCTTGACTGCATCCAAGAACATGAAAAACGCTGTGCTCCCTTCTATATCCAACAAGCCAATAAAAGAGTCAACTGCATATATGGGCGCCATAAGGATGATAATAACTATGGCCTTTTGTTCCTTGGGGTTCTTCCAGTAAAAGAGATGCTGCGAGAGGAGCTGAACCGTGAAATGCAGGGTAAGCATTACGCAAAATGCAGATCCAAGGACAGTGATCTGCCCACGGTCTAGCGTGCTTAAATCCATTATTCAGCAGCAGTATCGGGTGCTAAAATCAGGACCTGCAATATCAATCTCATAAGTCCTCTAATCCCATATTTGGAGATTATGGGTAAAATACAAATGGTCAAGCCTAAAGACGGGCACATCCCGAAACGCAAAACACGCAGGAGACTTGGGGATCAACAGAAGCATTACAAATCGAATCAATGTGTGCGGAAGTTCTAAGAGGACAATAATCACGGGAATGGGATGCACGTGAACAGAGCACCCCGCCAAATCGAGCGTAACCAAAACTGCTTTCTGCTTCTCATCTCATCTCAATACAAGCAGGGCAGCCCAACATGACCCTTTGTAAGCACCCTCTCTTCATGTCATGTTACCACAAGATAAACACCGAGTCCCATCCACAATTACAGAGAAACCGAAAAGAACAGAAATTCCACACGGCCGACAACAGCCCCTCCTCTTTAACATCACTCCAAGCCTCTAAACTTCAAATTGGGTAATGCTAGGACACCCAATACCAAGCATTAACACGTCGTCTACTTCCTGCTCGAGAAATTATTACATGTACGAATTCAAGAACGGGACCGGTCGACTGAGCATTTCAGGGGCATGATCAACCCGCCACAGCCGACGCACGAGAAGATCGTCGGGTCCCGAATCAAATCCAACCCAATTTGGAGTTTCTTCAATCGCATCAAACGATAACAAAAAAAAACGAAAATTTGAACTGCACGGCACAGTACGTTCGATCTCCATGAATTCGAGCTCGATGGTTTCTAGGATTAATCTACGTAAGAAGGAAAAGAAGCTAGCGCAAAGCCACTCGAGAGAGCGACGGAAACTCACTGAGATCACGGAAATTAGAATTGAAATCGAGCGCGAGATCGATCAGAAGATCGGCGAGGTTCTCCGGAAGCCTCTTTCCCGTTGCCTATCTTCACGAAGGTCTCGCCAGGGACGAACAATGAAAAAGGAGCGCGGCCTCCAAGTTCTTCACGCGCCGCCGAGCACGGCCGAGTTCCGACACGGATCTGACGTGGCAACGGCACCCTCCGCTGGCAAGATAAGGGGGGGAATTACTACGGAGGAATCTGCCCGGCGCGTATATGGAAACGCGTTCGAGTCTTGAACTTTACATTGGAAAGTGCAATTTTAATAGTGTCGTGTTCATCTTTTAATGCGACGTATCCAATTATAGATAATGATGGTTAAACGTAGCCAATCGCATTCTTAAACAAAAGTTCAGTTCTATTTACCCAAAAAAAGAAAAAGAAGATTAAGTTCTAATTGCATCTCATAGGTAGGGTCTGGGGTCTAGGGTCCAGAGCTTTCTGTGACCCTTTTCTGGGAAAATTGATGCGAAGAAATTAATTACAGTATGATCATAATGTGCCTAGACAACCATATGTCATGGATTTCAAAAATGCAGAGTGGGTCCATTTAAATGTTAATATCTGGTTCAATTTAGGTGTGAATGGGCACAAAGCGCAAAAGTTACGTTCGATTGTCTCGAATTCTAATCATGATAAGATTAGATAAGATCATATACATTATTTAGTAATAAAATCAAATATATTTATATCATGATAATATTTATTTGATATAAATGACATATTAATACAAATAAACCTAAAATTCACAAGTGAAAATGGTAAAAAATTTTCACAACACCCTTGCATACTTTTTTTCTTTTTGCTTTTTTTTTTTTTTTATCTCTATTTTAATTATTTTATTTTTTTTTTTTCTCCTCTTTCGTCATTTTCTAATAAAATTTTATTACATAGTATATTGAACAAATATACTTAAAATACTAAAATACCTGATATAGATAATAAATATATATTTATACATATTGAATTTATATTATAAGATATAATTAAAATTGAATATATAAATAAAAATAGGATTAAATTCAAAAAACTAAAAATGTTATTTTCAATTTCTTACATCATAATTGAAATATTATTTATATTGAAATATACTTTCAATGTTTTCAATTTAAAAAGATTGTTATTTGAGATTATAAATATTATAATTCCTATCAACATTTATCCCACTTTCTAAGATAATATTATTATCTTATATCCCTTTTATATATAATGTTACCACGTACCAATCAAACACCAAACGTGAGATGGGTTAAATAAAATTTATCTTGATTGCTAAAAGCAATCAGAGAGTCACCCTACCGAAGCAAATTTGTCTCAGCTTGGCCTCACAGGATGGGGTGAGGCCGGGCAGGCTGTTAGTATGAGTCTTGTCTCGTCTCACTATCAAAGTCTTTATAAAATTCTCTTTCGGAGAAAGTATATGTGAAAATGATATTACCCATCATCTGGATATGAGATCACCATGTTAGTCCAAATTTCAAGATTCAAATATCAAATGTTGCCCTACTAGCAAAACATTGACATTGCATCGGCACATACGTTATAGTCATCGTCGATGCTCATCGACGATGATTCGTCGTCCTTACATTGTGTTTCGCCATCATCGGTGACCAGCCGGGCTTGCCACCGTGGCGGGCTTAGGGTCCTCCATGGACCTGTTGCTTTCTTCGGGCTTCGGCATGGCGTCGGTTGCTTCAGCCCGGTCGATCTGGTCCAGGAAACTTTATGGGGAATATGGTCGACGGAAGAAAGGTAAACGTTTGAACGTGATCACATACGGAAAAGGAAAAGGAGAAGAAGATGGCGGCCGTCCAGAAGAAAAGAAGGCAGGAGGCGTGCTGGTTTCCCACTAGAAGGAATAAAAGCACAGCAGAGTCAGCCCAGCCAGCCAATTTTTCCTCACCTCTCTCTTTGCCTTTTCCGCCTCCACGCGAGAGATAGAGAGAGGGAGAGAGAGGAGGAGAAAATTCAAAGTGGACGAACCGAGATGACGGCAATGGCCCATGCTGTCACATCGACGCGTGTGTATGTTGTGAAGACCCAAGTTGTGATTATTTCTCAGGAGGAGGAAGAATCTTGACACCTCCGCCATTCACATCAAAGGACTTGATCCCACCACGCAAAGACAGAGAGAGAATAAGTAGAAGTCAAACAAAGACAGAGGAAAAGAAAAGAACCCACTTTGCCATCTCCCTCCCTCTCTTTCTCTGTGGGATTCTCATCAAGAACAGGGGACGAGTTCCTGCGCAGAAAGTGGAAGTTTGGTCGCAGGCATGAACCGGAAGGCCGGCGTTACCAAGGAGCTTAATGAGAAGCACAGAAAGGTTAGGTCCTTTTGAACTTTCATTGGCTTTCCACGACAAGCTTTTTGACTCTTCGAAGTTTCTTGCTTTTGGGCTGGGTCGATTTCCTTCGTTCGTGGGTCTGTTGGTTTTGGGTTGGTTCTTGATTCTTTCTCGTCTTTCTCCAAGGTTTCCTGTGATACACCATGTAATGGAGGTTGAGTTGAGTTTTCGAGATTGGATGATTGCGACGTTTTGAGTTCTGATTTGTGTTTTCCGCTGATGAATCTTTGATTCTATGTGTTAGCTTGTTTTTTTGCTCATTTGGGATGCAATTTCATGCTTCATATGATGTAGCTTTTTGCTCCAATCCAAAACCGTTGCGTTATGGCGTGGTTTCATCTGGTTCTTGGATTGCTTGTTGACTCTAACGGGGGCATTGGGTGCTTAAAGCACAGATTTGCTTCAATATTTTCTCAGTTAATCCGGTTTCTCCTAGAACTTTTGAACTTGATTGCAATTTATGATTCCATAGTTTGTCTGTTCGGAGAATTGTTCTTTGGCCAAAAGGCGAACCACTGAAATGGAGCACCCTTTTTTTCTTTTTGGGTTTTATGTTGAGTTTCTTTGCTTGAACGAGTTGTCTTTTTAGTGGAGTAGTTCTCCGTCTCGTCTCGTTGTTCAATGGAGCTTCTAGTGCTGAGTTGTGAAATTCGTATCCAACAAGATTATATAAAAGTAGCTGTATTCAAGCGGTTGGTGACATTTGGTGATTCGATGGTCACTATTTTTCTTCAGCATAGGCCCACGGTTTGAGCTGTGTGTCATTAATAAGTCAATTATGGGTATGTGGATGAGTTATTCTAATACGATACGCAGCTGTCTATTATAATTGACTCTCTGCTTTGTTCATTGTTTATTGACCAATTTGTGAAGAACTGCGACATCCTTCAGTCCTAATTGGTTGAACTGCCTATAATCAAGGTTGTTCATGTTGAACTAGTTAGCTGGGTATAAGGTTTGAATCTGTTCTGCCGTCTGCATTTTTTATACTCTTAAAAGTCGACAACATTTAATGTATATCATTTACCAAAAAAGAAACAAAAACATTTAATGTATATCTGTCTTGTTTGTGTAGACATCCTTGCAATTATACATACAAGTGAGAGTGTGTATATACAAATGCAACAGATACATCGTGTGTGTAAATCCTCACGTACATAGATGTGTCAGAGGATCAATCTCTGGTAAAATGATTTTACAACCACTTTCATGTGCACAACTGGAGAAATAATTTAACAACATTCCAAGTACTTGTAGAAACCGGGCCTCATATGTGAATGTGATAAGTATCCTTTGAGCCAAATTGCCTTCTAGCCTGTCTCAATTTGATTTGCTTACAGTAGGTAACTCTGAATAATCGGTCCATAGCTATATTCTATATATGGGGTTAATGACTAAACTAGTTAACATTAGACACCAAGGATAATATAATTGGTTTCTTCTGTTCCACTTTGTTGTGAATGTGAGCAAATGATGCTAAAGTGTGCCCTTAAACAGGAACCAATTGGAATTTTTTGATGAGTGAAAACCGCTTTATGAAATTCTAGTGGTGAAATCGTATACCAGTAGCCTGAGATTACCTGATTGTTTGTGTGATGATACATTTTGATCTCTCTCTCTCTCTCTCTCTCTCTCTCTCTCTCTCTCACATGCGAGAGCGCATGCCTGCCACATGTTGGTCTTATGTTGCTATCAGTGTTGCTCTTTCCACCTTCGGAACTTATTTTATTTTTCTCTGCGGCCTGTTGCTATCAGTGTTGCTCTTTCCACCTTCGGAACTTATTTTATTTTTCTCTGCCGCCAGACCCCTTTAAAATTTTTACTTGACTCATACTATATATAGCTTTCCATATACTTATGGAGGACTTTTGCTCCATGTAATTACAGATATTGGAGGCTCTGCTTAAATTACCAGAGAACAGGGAATGTGCTGACTGCAGAAGCAAGTAGGTGTCCTGTTTGATGGCTACTATGAAGTTGTGTCATTATGGTGCTCAATAAATGTTTGAAGGGAGAATTATATTTAGTCTCTAATCTATGGGCACTGACTTGTCATTCATGTGACATCTGCCACTGTTTTGCTTGTTTCTGGCTAACCAACGAATCTGACTTTTTTGATATGCAGAGCTCCCACGATGGGCTAGTGTGAATCTGGGCATATTTATATGCCTGCAATGTTCTGGGATACATAGGAGTCTTGGAGTACACATATCAAAAGTACATACTCTTCCCATTGCTATTTTGATGGTCATAGCAGTACACTACAAAGTCTTACTATGTTCATCAAAAGCATGTGTTCTTGCCAAAATGTAGGCCTCACAATTTAACTTACTTTGATTTAGGTGAGATCTGCTACTTTAGACACGTGGCTTCCTGAGCAGGTTGCTTTCATTCAGTGTAAGCTTTCCTGATGATTTCACTCATTTTGTTCTATTACTAACTTTGTTAAAATAATGTGATGTTAATGGTGTGATCCTAAGACTTTATTTATTTATTTATTAGCTATGGGGAATGAGAAAGCGAACAGCTATTGGGAAGCAGAGTTGCCTCCAAACTACAGCAGAGTTGGAAATGAGAACTTCATTCGTGCAAAGTATGCCTTCGTAAAGTTCATGGGTACCAGATAATTGAGATTTTGCCTCATTTTGTAGGGCCTTTTTTCCATACATGTAAATGGCTGAAATCTCACTTGGTGATCCCTTTGGTCCAGGTATGTTGAGAAAAGATGGGTATCTCAAAATGAAAAAATGTTATCACCACGAAATACAAGCGGAGCTAAAACACCTGTCTATGAGCCATCACCTGATAATGGTCGCCAAAGTGGCTATTCAAATAGGATAGAGCACCCTCCAGCTGAGAAGAAAATTTCTCATTCATCTAATGGAGAAGCTAGAGCAACTACCTCAGAGAATAGTACTTCAGCACCTGCTAAAGTAACACAACAGGTAAACTCTGTTTTGACACTTGGTTTTGTTGCATCTTCTTTTGAGATGTGCTTCTCTCGTTTAAAACGGTATGCCTAAGACATGATCCAGGGCTGATTCTGCGGAAAGGAAATTATGATGGGAATAATGATCCTCTTATTTTAAGGTTTGATCCATTTCTTTATTTACCTGAAAACAAAGAGACCCTTATTTTGTATAATGAAATGGTTTTAAGTTCATTGGCATTATGATATTGGGCCTTGAAATTTTCCATTAGTAGTGTGAGCAAATCCTATTTGCTCTTCGCCCTCCTTATGTCATGTCAAAATTCGACTATCCTGTGGACGAGTAAAACATAATTTTACAGAGAAAGAAAACTAAAGAATGTGGGTACCTTTTTACTTTTTATTGTCTGAGAATCATTACTTTCAAAATTGCTAAAAACATTTTCTTATCTTGACACTTGAGCTGCATTTAGTACTCGATATTTGAGTAATATCAACACAAAATAAGCAATCCTAGGAAATGCACATGTCATTCTAACTTAGCAATAGTCAAATTAAAGGAGTTTGGAATTATAGTGCTAAGACAACTGGCGCTGTGCATAGGTAGTTGCCAAAACCAAGCCACAACAAGAGGTAGAGAAAACTAAACCAGAAGGTTCCAAGGCTGAGTCTATGAGAAAGGGGGCGGAGAAACCTAAATCAGAAGTTCCTGAGGCTGAGTCTACAGAAAAGCAAGCAAATCTTCCCCCAGTTGCGCCACCTGCCAAAGTTGATTATGCTACCGAGCTCTTCAATTTGCTCTGCACGGACGATAGTAAATCAAATGGCTCTCATTTGGATTCTGCCAATGGCAATTCTTTAGCAGAAGCTCAATGTATGTTTCCTTCCCTACTTATTCGAGTAATGATGTCCGATGTTGTATGTCTTCCCTCAGTATATACCTTTGTACCCTGTTCAAGTTGCAGCAGCACCAGCAAAATCAGTACCCGGGAATGTTAATTCAACAGTAGCAGCAGAAAGAAATATGCTGGCAAAATCCGGTATTCAGCATCCACAAGTAAATTCCCAGATAGCGACTTCATACCTTCCAGAGAAGGTAATTGCCAGTATTCCCTCATGTGAAAAGGAAAACTTATGGATGGATCTACATCATATATTTGAACTCTTTTTCTCAAGCTGCTTAGGTCTGTTCTTTTATTTGAGTTCTTTCTCGATACTATTATGCTTTCTATAGGAAGCGAGTTGGTTTTGGTTCTTAATGTCCTTGATTTTGTGCAGTCCAACCCAGTGTCTCCATTCTCTATCCAACAACAGCAACTACTTCCTGTCCTACCTCAACAACAGTCCTCCCTCGGTAATGGAGTCCAATACCATAATGTGACCATACCTCAGCCAAGCTTGAATGCTGTGCCAATGGCGTCTCCACAGTATAGGGGGATCATTAATCAAGCTCCTGGAATGATGTCATTAGCCGAAACACAGAAACATATGCAGGTTTAGATTGTTTGATTGCAAGTTTTGCGGGATTCACTTTGGTTTTTAACCTTTTTGGTGAGAGGAAGTGTACTTACCTCATTATTATTCCCTGTACCAGATGGCAAACGGCCAACAGGCAAGGCTTGTGGGTTCAGTCGCTTATCCACCTCAGAGGTAAATAGACTCAAACTAAACCCCATGTGATCATTTTCTCTTTCATATATTTCAACTGGCTTCTTCCAGATATCTCTCTAGACAATATGTTAATTTTTGGATAATCGTGCTCAAAGTTGTGATTAGATAGTACAGAGTGCAAAACGATTTTCTTGTGCCATTTTCACCCTAAGATCAACTTTTGAAGTTGAATATCAGTCTTTTTCTTGTTCAAATAGATCCTACGGTGGTGGGCCAGGAGCTCCAATAAATGGTGCTATGAGAACAAATTTCCCTCAGGCCATGATGCGGCCAAGACCATCTATCACCCCAACTCCATCTGGGCACGACTACGACTTCTCATCTTTAACGCAAGGACTATTTACGAAACGGTGATAAATACTTGCGCGTGTGAATATCGATTTCCTTCTCTTTCTCCCTTCTCATGTAGGATATATTGATTGATTTACATGGAAATAGCACAATAGATACTTTCTTCTAGGATGGGGTGTTCATAAATTTGGGAGATAGGACAATTCATATTGGTATCTGCTGCAATAAAAGCGGGTTGGTGTGTTCTTCATTTTGTCAGAGTAACATTGAGAGGGGGCATGATCTATTTCAATGCCTGTACCTTTTGTAAATTTTACCAATTCATTTTGAAATTTCATTCTTCTTTATCTTATGTGGTGATAGAACCTTAACGATAGTTGTGGTTTCCTTTCGATGGTGATGAATGCGCGTGTCGAAAACTGGAGTACTTCATTCGATTTGGTAATGGTACATAAGTGATTGGCGGGGTTCCATTTCGGCACTACTACGAGAGAATGTTCAACCTAAGTAAAGGAAATCTCGTATTCATATGATATGATATGACTGCATCTGTGTGAACTGGAAATGCCGTGGATTGACTGTAGAAGGCTTTCAGAGCAATACAAACATTTGAAGAGGATGTTAAAATGGTATCATCCTAAGTGCGATGATACCCTTGAAGAAGGAAGATACACAGCTATTTCTCCATCATTGCAACCCAAAACGGAACGAGTTAAATGCGACCTCGAGCAAAATTAAAATCAGCTTACTTCAACATTATCCTATTCAACCAAATAAGGCTGGAACAGCAGTACTTGGTTGAAAATCTTTATAGGTGGCAATTAATATTTGAAGTTTGGAGATAAATGAATTCCAGTTTGTTTAATTAACAATAATTTCACTTTATCTTGTAGCCAAGAAAACCACTATTTGACCTATCAACACAAAGATTAAAAAAACAAAACAAAACAAAGCCAAACTCATGATTATTATCACTGATAAAAAAATCCAAAACCTGCTTAAACTTGACTTCAGTATAGGATGTGTTTAATGGATGGCTAGTGGTAAGAAAAAATGGTTCCTTGGAAAACATTGAAGAAAATTACTAAAATAGTTTTAAACCTATTACAATTTTTCCAATTTAATTATATTTTTTTTTGTTAATTCAGTCCTAAAACAATTATGTCAATCTAGTCTGTTCGACCAAATTTGGCTGGTTGACATTGACATGGATGTTGACCGTCCAGCCGATGTAGATGTTGCAATTTTTTAAATAATATATATTTATTTGAATTATTTATTAGTTTTTTTTTTCTTTCTTCTTTTGGCTAGATTGGCCAGAGGCTAGGGTCGGCGAGGCCTCACTGTTGTAGTGTTAGGCGAGCTTGCCCTCATCGTTGTCACGATGCTTGGCAAGATTGCTTGCGATGGCTAAGTCTCACCATGGCTAAGTCTCATGGCGAAGGCAAGCCTAACTTTGCCTAGCGATAGCAAGGCCTCACTAGCTATAGCTTTTGGCTGGTTCGGCAATCGACCAAAAGAAGAAGAAGAAAAAAGAAATAAATAAAAATTAATAAAAAAATCCAAAAAATAAAAATATCATTAAAAAATTGTCACGTCGGCGTTGCTTAGATGGCTGGCGCGAGCCAATCAAATTTGGTTAAATTGATTGACTAAGCATAATTGCAAAAATATTTGGCATTGAAATAGCAAGAGAAAAAAAATTAGGATTGAATTAGAAAAATTGCAATAGATTTATGATTATTTTAATAATTTTCCTTGAACACATTACAATTACGAATGTCAAACAACCTTGCTCTCTCACCTCAAGGGTTGTTGGCAGAAATGAGAAGAAACAAAGTCAAGGGATTTGGTAATGCCACGTGATTATTCTATGGGTATTGGGATAAATGACTAGACTATCTCGAATGAGTTCTCTTTTTTATCTTATCTTATCTCAAATGAAACTTTAGAGGCTATTGTTGACCAACTTTAATCGTGTCACGCTGACCAGTGTCAATCACTAGTTGCGTAAGTAATGCTTAGATGATCGTGTTATTTTTGGGGGACAATCTAATTATGATTAGGGGTGAGCATGAGATGAGGATGTTCTTCAAGAAGATCTAGGGTCGAATTTGTAAAAACTTATTTCTGTAGATGATTAATGACTCTTTTTATTTTATTAAAAAAATCAATTCTATTAAGTTTTCATATTATGCAGGGTCGATAACTTTTCATGTAATTGTAGTCCCTTTTTTTTTTTTTTTTTTTTGAATCGGAAATAATTTCCAATACATTGGAACGTAAGTTTTATCTTAATTTCAAAATAGTCTTCATAATATATAAGGTTGTTTTTATGTAGTATTGCAAACCGGTGCAAAATCAACTTTTGGTCAACAGGATAAGGTTGGGCTAATTTGAATTTTCCCATGTTATTTAATGATTACGTCCCCGTCGAGTGCCTAAAGAACTTTAAATTCTATTTATTTCATGAAAAACGAATAATGTAAGAAATATTTTTGTTAAATATGATCGTTGGTATCACTTCCAAAGATTAATGAATTGGAAGTATTTTCATTGTTTAAGAAAATGTTTTGATACAGATTGTTATCGGCAATAAAATTATTTTTTGATTGATTCATTATTTAAGTTAATACTATTAAAAATTCCAAACCGATACAACCGTAACAAATTTATCTCAAACTAATTTTTTGACCACAAAAAAATCCAAACCAATACACATTTGATAAATTTAACTCAAATTAGTACACTTGTGACGATTTTACTATCTGTTTGTTTCATTTAAATTTTACTATCAAATTGTTGAGTTTGATAACACGTGATAATTGATTGATACACATGTTTGAGATTTTAGTTTTTATTTATCACAATTATACCAATTTTCTAATTTTTTTGTAGTATTAATCCAATTTAATGGATTGTATATTTGTCACAAATATATTGGTTTGAAGGTTTTGACTAAAAAAAAAAATAATTTGAGATAAATTTGTTATAAATGCATCGGTTTGAAGGTTTTTATGGTCATTTGAGATAAATTTATCATAAATGTACTAATTTGAAGTTTTTAGGGTAAAAAAATTAGATTTGAATAAATTCATTCTAAATATATTAATTTGAGATTTTTCATAATATCATCAATTATTATTTCAAGATGTATAAGTTATTATCTATATATATTTTAAATTATCCAGTTTTTCTCAAGATAAGTGGAGAATCTGGAGACCGCGCTCGTCCAGGTTCAATGCTCCATTTTTCTTTTTTTTTTTTTTTTTTTTTTGACCAAGGTTCAATGCTCCATTTACTCGAAAGAATTTTCAAAGTCACGGCCGCAAAGAATCGGATCGAAGATCTGCGACCCGACGCATCTCCGACCCGACCCGAGACGGAGGCCAAAGACCGACAGGAGCAAAAGGGCAAACGGACAAGGCGGCCACGTCAGTGACGTCTTCATCTTCTCCTCCTCCTCCTCCGCGCCTCCTCCTCGGTTCGCTTTGTGCGCCCACGCCCTCGTCAATCTTTGCCCTTTTCTTATGCATTAAACAAAGAACCCAATCCACCCTCTTCAGCCTCGAACCATATAGTAATGAAAAGCGACCCACTTGATGAATTCCCTTTCCCAATTGCCTCACCTTGCGTGTCCTTCCCTCTCTCTCTCCTCCTGTCCTCCCATCGCGTTGCGGCCGAAAGTTCTTCCTTCTCCTCCTCCTCCTCCTCCAAGAGGTGAGACCAACACGGGCCGCCCTTCTCTTTCTTGGGTTCTCGAGGGGGGGCGGAGGATTCGTGGGTAGGGGGTTCTTGAAGTGGGTTGGTGGGTGGGTGGGTGTGTGCGGGTTTCTTGATTTTTCGGTTTGTGTTTTGAGTCGCCCTGTGCGGTTGTTGGGTGTGTTGAGGTTTCTGAGGAGTGGGCTTGATGGATAACGCTGGCTGGAGGCCGCTGATGCCGCCGGCGGATGGCGAGGGAGGAGCCGGGGGCGCTGGAGTTGGGCTCGATGGGGGCGACTGGAGGGCGCAGCTGCCGCCCGAATCGCGGCAGAGGATCATCAACAAGATGTGAGTGCCCGCTTCCTTTGCTTGGGTTTTTCGTCCTCTTCGTAAAGAAAAATGTGGGGTTTTACGATTGATTGTTGCTTGGGGACGATTCCCGAGGGTTTAGCGAATATGGTCATGTTATTAGGTCGAGGCGCAACGTGGATCCTGAGGTAGCTTTCGCTGTAATGTTTTCTCGTCGGATGGTTTAGTCTTGGTTAAGTTTCAATATGGGATTTAGTGGGTATGTAGGCGAGTAGCTCTTGTTACATTGGCGATCATGTAGCATAAGAAGATGGTTCTATTTCTTTCTTGTTTGAAATGGATCGTCTTCTTTCACCAGCGGGGTTTATCTAGCGCCTCTTTTCTTATGCAATTGAGTTTGCCATGTAAAATTAAAAGTAGAAAGAAACCTAATCCTAATTCGACCAAGAAAAATAGAAACCCTCTTCGCTTGCCTCGGCCTTGCGGCTTGCCTCTGTTCACTCACCTCACTGCTCAACTCACGTGCCTTTGGCCTCTCCTCGCTTGCCTCATGTGTTCTTTTTATGGTCTATTACTTTTAGCAAGTGTGGAATTTCTATTATTACTTTATTTTATATTTATGTTTGATATAAACTGATATTCATAGTTTTATTCTTCAATGGTGCATTGTTAATGGAATTGTAATTTGAAATAGCATGTTTATCCTTTCCATGAATAAAAGAAATTAAAAAAAAAAAATCAGTTGGTCCCAGGTTGATCTGGAACTGGATTGAATTGATAGGGTTAGTCGGGTCCTTGTTCCTAGGTTCAATTGGATAGGTCCTCAGTCCCGAAAATTGGGGACCAAAACTATACGGGTTGGTTCTTGGATTAGGTGTTGGACCAATCCAACCCGGATTATGCACACTCCTAAAAGCTTGTCACACATTGGATGCTATTCTTATTGCTAATGAGGCGGATGATTGTCTTGAGGAAAGAAAAGCAGGAATGATTTGCAAATTCGATGTGGAGGAGGCCTATGATCACAGATCATGGGAGTTTTTGATGTATGTGTAAAGAAGAATGGCTATTGGTGACCAATAGTGTAGATGGATTTTAAGATGCATTTCTTCATCAACTTTCTTGGTTATGGTGAATGGCAGTCAAAGCTGTTTCTTCAAGTGTTCTATAGATTTAAGGCAGTCCTCTGTCACTTCTATTATTTGTGTTGGATATGGAAGTCTTGAGCAAGATGCTGATTAAAGCTACCAGTTAGATTAGTGGTTTCACAGTAGACAATACTTGTAATGAAGATTCCATAATTCCTTTTTCATTTGCGGATGATGCCATAATTTTCTTGGAGGATGACATTAAACAAATTTTGCACTTGAGAAGCATACTGTTATGTTTTGAGGCTGTCTTGAGACTGAAAGTGAATTTGGGAAAAAAGTGAAATAACTCCTTTGAGTGAGAATGTAAATTTGCAAGAAGGATTCTTGGTCGTAAGGTTGCCAGCATACCTATGAAGTACTTGGGGCTGCAATTGGGATCCACTTACAAAGCAATAGCTGCATGGAATCTAATGATAAAAAGATTTGAAAAGAGTTTAAGCGGGTGGAATATGGCTTATTTGTTCAAGGCAGGTAGACTTATGTGGACGAAGCGTGGGCTTTCTAATCTTCTGGTTTGCTTTCTTTATTTGTTTCCAATCCCTATTTCAGTGGCAAAAAGACTTGAGAGCGTACCAAAAAAGTTTTTTTAGGGAGGGATGACAATCTGAGATTTCATTTAGTTAATTGGAGTATTGTAACACAATCAGTTGCTTCTCTTTTTCCTTTTTTTTTTTTTTTTTGGGGGGGGGGTGGGGGTTGGTTGGGGTTAAAGTCATTGGTTCTTGTATATAAAGCTTTGCTTGTACAATGGCTGTGGAGATTTAATGGGGAGAAAACCAGCCCTTGGAAAGAGAAAAAAAGGGGGGAGTTGGTTACTCGTTGCAAAGTTTGGCTTGGAAGATACTGAGTGGATAACAAAATCTAATGGAGGAACACATGGAGTCAAGCTTTGGAAGCACATTAGGTAAGGATGGAATGCTTTTGAAAAGACTTTCTATTAAAGTGGGAAATGGTAGGCATACTATATTGCGGGATGACATGTGGTGTGGAGACACTGCTTTCAAAGACTTATTCCCGGATGTGTGTGCACTAGAAACAAGAGAGCTAGGATGGCTGATTGTCGGAGGACTGACAACAGAGAAACGGTGTGGTAAATTAATATCTTAGATAGGGGTCAAGATTAGAAGCCCGAAGCTTTCTTGAATAATTTTGAGTTTTTGTATCAAGTGATATTAGATGTGAGGACAATAGGCTGTGGAGGAATTGTTGTCCCTCTGGAACTTTTTCTGTCAAAGCCTACTATTCCGATCTCTCTTCTACTCACATGCAATTACAACAGAGCACACTCTGCCCATGGATATCTATCTGGAAAGTCAAGCTTCCATTGAAGGATTCATGTTGTGCTTGGCAAGCTACTTGGTGATGTATTCTTACTTCGGATAATCTTTAGAAGCTGAGGAAAAATACTAGCTAATAAGTATTTTTTGTGCAAGACTTAACAAGAGAGCATGAATCATTAATTTTTACAATATAGCTGGACTAGAAAGATTTGGGCTACAGTTTTTGCAATTTTAGGAGTAAATTGGTTGACCTTAGGCACAGTATGACACGGACTTTGGGCTTGGAGAGGGACTTTCAGTTCGTGTGTCATAAAGAAAATATTACTAAATTTATTCCTCTCCTTGTTTTTTTAGCTCATTTGGAGAAAAAAGAAAAAAAGAGCATTTCAAGGAGTTGAATCCTTGTGGGAATTTTTAAGGGATGATTTTGGTATAGCGGGAAAGTTCAATGTCACAAATAGTTTGGTGGAAATGCTAGAAATAGTCTTTGTGCATTATATTGTATATGCGTGTCTTCTGTTTTTAGCCATTGTGTTAGGGGTGGTACCCCCTTGGTGCTTCTTAATGAAATCTTATTTATCATTGACAAGAAAATGATTGGCCAGAAATAATCGCAGCTGAAGTGCAAATCTCTTTTGATATGCAGAATGGAGACTTTGAAGAGACATCTTCCCGTTTCTGGTCCAGAGGGTTTGCGTGAACTCAATAAAATTGCCGTGAGGTTTGAGGAAAAAATTTATGCTGCTGCAACAAGCCAGGTATTATATGATGTCCATGTCCACCATTTGTGTTTCATTCTCTTCGATCTTCTCTTTGATTGCTTTTTATGAAGTTGCCTGGGAGGTAGTGCTTACTTATTCTGTATCAAGTTTCTATGTGGATAGAGGATGCATAAACAAACCGGATAGACTCGTGCTTAAAAAATTTTGGAAAGCATTCTTTTATTGAGAATTTCTATGATGCGTGCATTTTTATAGTAAGTGGAACTGTTTAAATATTTAAATTTAGCTTTGCACCAGAGATATCAGGTTTGCTCAGTGCTGTGATATTGTACTGAGTTTTAAGTTATAGTTTCAAATCGAAATCTACTTTATTTTCTTTCTAATTTGATTATTTAATTAGTTGGTCTATTATGAAGTGATTTAGTGACTTCTGCTTCCTTTACCCTTTAGTCTGATTATTTAAGGAAGATATCTCTGAAGATGTTGACAATGGAGACAAAGTCTCAGAGTACTGTACCTAATGCATCGCCATCAAACTCTGCAGGGAATAGCAGTGAGGACTCCGGTATGACTTAAGTTCCTGTTACTTGATACCATTGATATGGGAATTGGAATTTCTGTTTTGTTATCCCTTTGTATATTTACATATATGTATATTTCCTCTTACACAATTTTTCATTCATGTGCTTGCACTAATAATAATGATGATGATGATGATGATGATGATGATGATGATGATGATGATGATGATTTATTATTATTATTATTATTATTATTATTATTATTATTATTATTATTATTATTATTATTCATTGTTTTTGAGCGACTTAAGTCCTAAAATTTTTTATGATAGAGCATTTGAGTCCTAAAACTTTCATTGTGTGCACTTAAGTCCTAAAATTTGTGATAGTCATCTTAGCTCTTTTATGTTTTAGTTGACAGAAGATCTACACGACTTTTTTATTTTTTAATGGCCACATAGGATTAAAAGATAATAAAAAAGGTCGTGGCATCTTCCTTCCACTTAAAATTGACAGAGTTAATTGAATGAATCAAGTGTATTCAATTGCAAGTATTGTGACTTGAATGCACAAAATGAAAGTTTTAGGACTTAAGCACATTAGCATAACAAATTTTAGGACTGGCCCTGGAATTGTCCTCTTTTTGGGCTCTACATGGTACACATTTATATAACCATGACAAGCCGTGCTGCTTATTTATAGGGCGAACGCTCCACTGGCACATGGAATTTTTGGTGGATTTTCGTTTTAGCACCCCGAAGTTAATTTCTTTTTGC
Source organism: Eucalyptus erythrocorys (assembly GCA_014182555.1). Classification (NCBI taxonomy): domain Eukaryota; kingdom Viridiplantae; phylum Streptophyta; class Magnoliopsida; order Myrtales; family Myrtaceae; genus Eucalyptus; species Eucalyptus erythrocorys. The sequence goes on from CM024601.1 coordinate 38,037,840, forward strand.
CATTCTTGCTCATTTGTAACCTAAAATACACATTATTACCATGGGCAGTGGCACACTTGAATTTCTTTGTTTCATTTCTAGCTTATTGATTTAAGAACTGTAAGATCTTGGTTGTTTGCTTCATAGAGTCAGATATGTATCTGTGAAGAACAAGTTCAACTAGAAACGGCCAAACACTTGCATATTTTGTAACTTCCTCCCACTTCTTTGCCTCAAAATTTCTTTTTTATAGGTGAAGTCTCTCTTATGGCGTCAAAAGATGCATGTTTATAAAAGATAATTCACTTTACTCTTTAAAAAAAAAAAAAAGATTTCAAGATCAATTCAAGTACATGAACTTCACAGAGATTTTTATTTAGTACTCACCGAAAAGAAAATGAGTGAGTGATTGTTTGTCTGTTTTTGCATATCCATTATCCATCTAGTATCACTTGCTCAGAAAGTTTCAAGTTAAAGTAATTAAAGGTCATCGTCGGGGTGCCATCTGTCCCTCATTTCTTTTAATCTTTTTGTGCTATTTGCATTTACTGCTGCTATGCATGCATTGATCCAGTTTCTTGATGCACTAACATGACTTATATATATTGTATGTCATCTCACGTTATGCATCCACAATTTCAAAGCCAAAGCCAACCAATTCCTAATTCCTTAGCTGTGGATCAGCCTCAAGCAAATCAACAGTAGTTAGTTTGGAATACTCAGAAGAATTGCTCCTCCTGGAGTTCAGGCTTCAGCCTGGTTTGGCCTGCCCATTAATCAAATAAGTTAGCCTCCACTCCTCTAATCAAATCTCTCCCTCTCTCTTCCTCATTTTCTCTCCCGTTCGTTTCTCTTCTGCAATTCTTTCTGCAAATTCTCATACTCCAGTGGACTTCATTGCTCTCTCACTCTTTTATTCTTTGTAAGGCCTCCATTCTCTAATTAGCTCAAGCTTTCCTCTAGGGTTTCCGATCTCAATCCTTCACATGCTATCTCTCAATTCGCTTTTTTTTTCTGGGGAAGGAAAGCCAGGAGACTTTTTAGGGTTCCTTATGTGTTGATAAGAGTTTATATAGTCCTCTTGTAACATTTCTTGCCAACCTTACTCTTCATTATCATCAGCAGGCAAACGTGCTCGATTACATGCTTCCAATCAAGATGAAAGCCGAAACTCAGAGGATCACATCAGCCAATTGCCTGATGAAGTAATCCTTCATATCTTCTCCTTCATGACCACAAAAGACGCCATCAAAACCAGTGTCTTGTCCAAGCGATGGCGTTCCACTTGGACTTCTAATCAGTATATGAGTTTCTCTTTGCCCCCCGGCAGTAGCCGGAGATCCAAGGGCTTCATCAATTTCGTTGACTCAGTGCTGTCACGCTGCACTGCAATTAAGGCAAAAAGATTCCTCTTTGATGCTCCTTGTCTCGCCTTGATGCAATCGAGTCTTGATAGGTGGCTCCAGTTTGCCATCGAGCACGGCATCGAAGAGGTATCAGTAAGTCTGCATTACTGGCGCCACAAAGTTTATGTGTTGCCGCGAATCTTGTTCTGCTGCACCACGCTGGTGAGTTTGTGTGTGTCCCAATGCTGTTTTTCGGTGTTTGGCACTGTGAACTGGTGTTCGTTGAAGACATTGCGCATTGAACATGCGGAGTTGAATGATGATGGCATGGTGAGAGTTTTGAGTGGCAGCCCTGTTCTAGAGTTCCTTGAGTTGAAAAGTTGCCTGGGCGTCAAGCACATCGTGATTGAATCAAAAAGTTGTAAAGAGTTGGTGATTGATTCTCATGAGTTTGATGATGATGAAGGAACGTTGAAAATTTCAGCACCTCATCTTCTCAAATTGCGCCTGTTGGGCAATTCTCGAGAGGGAGAGTTCAGACTAGATGAAGTATCTTCCTTGATTGAGGCTGAGTTAAATTTCGACATGGAAGACTTTATAGCCGATGATGGTAATCCTGTTAGGGGGCTTCTCAAGAGGCTGCATCATGTCCCAAAATTGGTGATGGGGAGCTGGTGCCTTGAGGTGTGAGCTGATTTTTTTACCCCTGTTATTTCTGGTTCAAGTTGTCGACATACATTACACATTCTGCCATTTGCTTAGGATAAATCGTGATATTGTTCATTGGTGCTTGATGATATCGTGCTCATAAATTGTTATTTTAGAGAAATGTTATCATTGTATGGAGCTTTAAAGGAATTTTTGCTGGACGAGACTTTGTTCCTTCTCATAATAGAACTTTACACATCGTAAGCTAATATTACCTTTATGAGTCCAGCATTACATTGACTTTGATAAGACTAAAATCCGATGTCCTCGTTTGCTCATTCGTTTGGTCCGTTGGCTATTGTGAGCGGCTGTTGGAATTGCAAGCATGTCTTATGTTTGATCTGCTTTAGTGATTCAAGAAAGTAAAAGTAATCAGTTTCTGCTTCTTCCACCATGATGATGTGCTTAGGTGCTGTCGTTAATGGAGGAGAGAGAAGAGGTTCTTCCAACCTTAGAATGTCGGCATCTGATACTACTTGGCGCAGCAGGCCATGAGGGAGTTCCTGTTATAGCGGAAATACTCGAAAGCACACCGCGCTTGGAGAAGTTGTTCTTACAAATGACTCGCACGCTCAATTCCATGGTACATAACCTAGAACTCTCTTGGTTAATTTACCACCAGATTTGCTTGAACATATGTAGATCCTGAGTCCCCATATAAACCTGTCTTTTCTTTTCTTCTCGTGATTGAAAATCATTTTTGTACCTTTATCCTTTTAATACATTTTGGATTCTCAATTAAATTATATTTCTCTTGGTGTAGTAAATGCTATTTTATATTATTAAAATCTTGATATTTGTCTCATCTAGTTCTAGATGTGTATCTCCACCTTAGTCATGATGCTCTATATCTGCAGACTGTGTCCAATGCGGAGAGTGTAGGCCGTTGTGACTTTGATGGAGAAGAATTTTGGAATTCTGCAAAGTGGAGGATCTACCAGTGTCTGATGCATCTCAAGCATGTTGAGATTGTTGATCGCGGTACCAATTCGCTGGCATGGGAACCTGTTCTTTCCCTGCTCAAGTTTCTCCTCCAGAATGCACTCTGGCTGGACAAAATAGTGATTGATAGTACCAATTCCAAATCGTCCCAGGCAGTTGATCCATGGGGCCTGCTTGACATGGCCAGGATTCTTCTATCGCTCCCGAAGTGTTCCCCAAGTGCAAAGGTCATTCTAAGGTATCCTTCCCAAGGAAGTCCGTCTAAACACGCGCGTAAATCCTGATTATTTCATCTACGCCAATGATATCTTTTCCTCTGTTTTGTACCCCTGCATTTTTAGGAGATGTGATTGAATGCAACTCCCGGGGCAGAAATTTGAAATAAAACTCCCCCTTTCTGTATGTTCAAATGGAAACTTTTAGCTCAGCTTAATACTGTTTCATGAAGTTACAATGCATCATGTCTGTCTCAGAGTGCAGCTAATGAGTTTGATTACCTAAGTGAATGACACAGGTTCACAAGCACTTAACTCTTGTCTTGCACCAACATCGCAAAAGTTTTACAGAGTGCAGCATCATCCTCTGAAGTATGCTCTTTGTGGACTGAACTAGAGGAATCCACATTCTCACTCAATGATTCATGGATGTACGAGAGTTGGATTATAGTTGTGAGATTTATGTCATAAAAGAACAAGTTTGTTGGTAAAAGGTTGTGATTGATTTACTAACATTAGTTTGACCAAAAAAATTACTGATTACTCTTTGATTATTCCCGAATTTTCAACTTCTGCAATAAGTTACCAATATCTATATACATAATTTGCAGTTTTAGAGTTATATCTCCACTCTTGTATCAAATTACCAATTCTAATTTGAAAGATTTGCCAACCATCCCCATTTGAGATACAAAATAATTTGAAGATACCAAATCTTATGGGATTGACTAATAAATATTTTTGTGATTGTTTTCAAATTATTAACTTTTAATTTTGTAACTTTTATACGATTGTTTACCTTTGCTTTATTGCTACCAACTTTTTCTTCGTAACCTTTATTTGATTGTTTCCAAATCACCCTTTTTTTTTTTTTTTAAAATATAATTTCCAATACATACGAACCTTTTAAGGCTAAAGTTTTTATCGAATTATCAATCTTCATTTAAGTGAGTCACCAATTTTTCTCCAGTAAGTTACCAATTAGTTGAAGGTTATTAATTTTTACTTGTTTGACTTATCTAAATTTATTCGATTGTCTTGAAAATAAACAAGTACTTATTTGATTGTTTCTGAATTATTTCATAATAACTAACTAATCTATTTGCATAACTTACTAATGTTTTAAATTTGAACAACTCTTATATCAAATTGCCAACCTTAATTTGAGTGGTTTAAGAGAATGTTTCGATCAACTATTACTAGATTTAGGTTGTCAATTCTTGCTTGAATAACCTATCGACATTTATCATAAAGTTCCGACAGATAGAAAAGGGGCAAAAAAAAAAAAAAAAAAAAAAAGGGCTTAAAAGGAGGCTCATTATCCAGCAGCATATGTGAGAGGCCACCCCACGACATTCACATACCGACTCGTGCTTTCCCTAAGAAAGGAAAATTGAACCCCTTTTTGTTGGACAAGTAAACGCATTGATCTCGCCATCCGGTCACGTTAAGGCGTCCCCGCATAACTGAAGCATACGGAGCTCGAAATATGGTGAAAAACTATGGATTTCAGACGGAAAATTGCCAGTGAAAGTTGGGGAAGTTCGATCCGAACATAAGCCAAGACTTGGAAAACTTAAAATGAAAGTGATATCAAAGCATTTTGTCAAACCCAACTTAATCGCACACTGTCAAAAAATGGCACAAAAAGAGACGAGCAATGTAATTTCCATACCTATGTCATGCAAATCTAGGGGTGTACAGTGTGGCATTTTTTTCCATAAAACTAGGGACTTCTCAAGACACCTCCAATGCTCCATTAAGCTAAAGGCTTTGACAGGCCTTTGGAGAAGCAATTGCGTCTTCTTAAAGCTCTCCAAAAAATTTGCGGAATGCCATTTGCGATTGTCCAATAAATTTTGGAGCCCCAAAGTTTCTTGAGAAAGTCGAATCAAATGCATCTTGTGTACTTGTGATAAGGGAGTCCATTGAAACGATAATTTACTCTAGCTTTAGCATTTCGAAAAGATCTCCGACGGACTTTTTGCAGCTGAATCACATCATGAAAACCCCAAAGATCATAAGGGTTGGTGGGTACTCGTCGAGGCGATGTCCTTAATTCAATGTTGATTATCATCTTCGCCAATCCAATTGCCTCCTCAAGAAGAAACTTAGCCAGACCAAGCAAAAGTTTTGATTTTTCATCGTCAAATTCCAACTCGGCAAATTCAACCCTTTCAAGATGATTCGCCACACAAAACAACTCCTTTGAGCGTCAGAATTGCTTCTCATCAAAGGGGCAAAGCTTCGAAAAATCCCTGTTCTTGAACTGAAAAAACACATGGACAGCAACTTTTTCGGAGCTAATTAAGAGAAATTATAACGTAGCAGTGATATTAAGTACAAGAAGAAAATGTAAAACAAACAAGCTTGTTTGATTTGGTACGATACATCTTAAGTTCTCATAGATCCAAATGAATCAATGATCACATCCTTTGCTACTGAACAATCGACGTTTTTCCATGTCGCTCCAAAGCATCCCAGCTTTTTTAGACACCGATTTGTTTATGTAAGTAAATGCAGACGCGTGTAAAACATTAATGGCAACAAGAGACTTGATTCTACTTTAGCAGCTTCATGGTAAAAAGCCCGAAAGTAAATGTTACGAGGCTAACTATGGAAAACATATATGTAAATGTGTCCAGAGCCAAAATTAATACCGTCAATTTCATGGATTTTGGATGGCATATGACTAGCCTTTCCAGGAGTGGAGAACTCTGCAGCAAGTATGAAATCCCTAGAAGGTCACATTAACAAACCGTGGTATGCATTATGGTATTGCGCCATCTCGATGATAGTTACGGTATTCCTAACGAAGCATCTTCCACTTTCTGTGCCATGGCAAAGCGAAATCACTGCTACAATAGTTATCTTTTCAATATGGAAAGAGGAGTTGGAAGGTTCTAATCTCCACTTTCTCAGAATTAAAGTGGGGATAATTTAGTTTCAAATGTGGGTTTCATCTCTCATACCTTGCAAGGAGGGATAAAAGTCTGAGAATGAGAGTTAAAGTAAGAGTAAAGTAGGACTGACCGAAAAAAAAAAAAAAATGACATTAACATCAAGATGGAACTTCTCTATCTTAAGCTTAGTGCCTTGTCGATCTCGCTAATGAGAATAGCATCAAGTTGGAACCTCTCTATCTTAGAAGCAGTGCAGAGTCTCACCGCTCTGTCGATGGAAGGAACAACACCCTAAGGGGAGAGAGAGATCGATGTATGGAGTGGAGGTCCAAGTGAAACGCCATTGCTCGGACAGCACGCTGGTCTTGACCACGTCTTTGAAGGGCAAGAAGGAGAAGATGCGGGGGATTATTACGTCCCGCAAGCGGCCGATGTGATCAACCTCATTTTGCCGCAGACGCCATCTCCACGTTGATGTTTAGAGTCCTAGAGAAAATAAGACAGAGCGTCTATGGTGGCCCAACCCTAATCAGGGTCGTATGATATATCTTTATAGGAGTAACTAATGTACATATAGAAACATAATTATAGAAATATCTCACAATATATATATAAATATATACACATTAATACTTCCCGCCACGCATGGATTTTGAGGACGTGGAGGGGTTTCTGAAGGTGTTGGTGGATTGACATAGAAGCCAAATCAGATCATCTAAGTGCATACAAATCAGATTTTGGATATTATTGTCATGAGATTTGAACATTGGTCATAGTAAAATGATGGGGAGATCTTTATTCTCTGTTAATATCTTTGTTAACCTTACTTGACGCACCAACCGATAAAGCATATTCACAAACATGCACGTGAACATTAGATACATGAAAAAAAGAAAGTGATTTGGGTTATTTTAGTAAATCAATCCAATTTATGGTAATATGATAAAATTGGAAGTAATTTTAAATCTTTGAGAAACTTTGTGACGAGTGTACAATATTTTAAGTAATGGGGGTGACTTGTGTTATGTGCGTATTAAAGGGCTATCTTTAAATTATCTTTTTGTCAATTATTTAGTATATACTTTTGCGATTTGTCTTGCAGTGGGCAAGTATTTTATACTCTTGGGCCGAAATATGAAATTGAAAAACGCTTCTAATGTCCTTTGTAGTATAGGGAGATTGAAGATTCATTTATTTAAACGAAAGTTTTAACTCCAAAGTAGTTAGCATTATTACACCCAATCAAAACAATCTTAGTTAGAAATATTTAGGTATCTCCCATAGATACTTAGGATATTTCTTATGATTTTCTATATTTATTTTGATTATGAGTATCTGATTTGATTTCCTTAGATAGTCATATATTAAAGCTCTATAATACTCCTTGTACTCTTTTCTATGGATGTCAAAATATGCAGAAATTCTAACTTGCTATTCCTTTCGTCGAATATGCGTCCTCCCCCAATCAGTCAAAATTCCATGCCCAGGGAAGAAACTTGAAATAAAACCTCCCTTCAGTAGGCTTAATACACTCTCTGTGGGCACTGCACTAGAAGAATCCACATAACACTCATGGAAGTGCGAGAGTCGTAATTTTTTTCAAACAAAATGCTTTTAATTTCATAACTTTTATATGATTGTTTACCTTTACTTTATATCATCAACTTTTTTCTTCGTAGCCTTTATTTGATTGTTTCCAAATTACCATTTTCTGTTTTTATTTCCAATAGATAACCTTTTAAGGCTTTTTTTTTTTATTGAATTACCAATCTTAATTTAAGCAAGTAACCAATATTTCTCCAATACGTTCCCAACTAGTTTAAGGTGATTAACTTTTACTTGTGTGACTTATTTAAGATTTTTCAATTGTCTTAAAAATAAATAAGTACTTGTTTGATTGTTTCCAAATTATTTCATAATAACTTATCTATTTGCATAACTTACTAATGTTTTGTATTTAACAACTCTCAACAACTCTCATATCAAATTGCCAACCTTAATTTGTGGGGTTTAAGAGGATGTTTCAATTAATTGCTACTAGATTTAGTTTGCCAATTCTCACTTGAATAACCTATCGACATTTATCATAAAGTAACTAACTTGAGCAGGGATTATGCAATGTTACTAACTTGGGGCTTAAAAGGAGGCTCATTATCCAACATATGTGAGAGGCCACCCCACGATATTCACCTACCAACTCCTGCTTTACCCGTCCTTGAAGGACAAGTAAACATTTTCACGAGCCAACGAGCAAACACAGTGATCCCGCCAACCGTTCCTGTTAAGCCAACCACGCATAACTTAACGATACGTAGCTCGAAATGCAATGGAAAACTTTGGATTTTAGAGGAAAAATTTCCGATGAAAGTTGGAGAAGCTCGATCCGAACGAAATCCCAAACCTAAAAAACTCAAAATGAAGCATATCAATGCATTTGTTAAATCTAGCTAAATCGCACATTGTCAAAAGTGGCACAAGAAGAGAAAGCAGTTTAATTTAGGGGTGTACGGTTTGACCTTTTTTCCCATAAAACTGAGGACATTCCCAGGCACCTCCAACCCTTCGTTAAGCCAAATGTTTTTAGAAGACTTTGGAGAGAAGACTTTGGAGATGCGATTAAATCTCCCCACACTCTCCAAAAAATTTATCGAACCCCATTTGCATTTATCCAAGAGATTTTGGAGCTGCAAAGCCTTTTGAAAAGTCAAACCAAATGCACCCAATGTGCCTATGTTTTTGTCATAAGGGAGTCCATTGGAACCATAATTGACCATAACTTTGACATTTCGGGAAGCTCTTTGATAGCCTTCTGGCAGCTGAATCATATCATGAAAACACCAAAGCTTATGAGAACAGCAAAGATCATATCGAGAGAAGTCCTTAATTCAATGTTGACTATCATCTTCTCCAATCCAACTGCCTTGTCGAGAAAAAACTTAGCTAGGGCAAGCAAAAGTTTTGATTTTCTATTGTCAAATTTGAACCCGACAATTTCAATTCTTTTAAGATGATTTGCCACACAATATGAGTCCTTCTGTGAGCGCCAGGATTGCTTTTCATCAAAGTCGCAGAGCTTTGGAAAATCCTTGTTCCTGAACTGAAAGCACACATGGACAGTAACTTTTTCAGAGCGAATTAGGAGAAGCTATAACATGGCAGTGACATTAAGTACCAAAAAAAGAAGAAGGGAAAAACAAACAAGCTTGTTTGATCTGATACAACACATTTTAAGTTCTCGTGGACCCAAATGAATCAATGATCACATCCTCTGCTACAGAATAATCAATATTTTTCCATGTAGCTCCAAAGCATCCTAGCTTTTTTGCATACCAATTTGTTTATGTAAGTAAATGCAAACGTGAGAAAAGCTTAAATGGCAACAAAAGACTTGATTGTACTTAGTAGTTTCATGGTAAAAGCCCGAAAGTAGATGATATGAGGCTGACTATGGAAAATATATCTGTAACCGTGTCCAGAGCCAATGATAGATTAATACCGTCAACTTATTGGATTTGGTATTGCATATGACTAGCCTTCCAAGGAGTGGAGAACTCTGCAGCAAGTACGCCATCCCTAGAAGGTCGCGTTTACAAACTGTAGTGTACGCTATAATATTGCGCCATCTCAATGATAGGCACGGCATTTCTGTTGCCTCTGCAGCTGACAGAACCTGAAAACATCTTGAATTGTGAACCAAGAAGCAGAACAGGATATGACCGTTGCTTTACTTTCTGATGGTACCAAGAATCGAAGCTTTAAGAGCGAAATGGATCGGCACCAACTTACAGGGACAACAAGGACATAACATGTAGCAGCAGCCTTTGCTTTCAAGAGAGAGGGAGATAGAAAATACTCGTAGGCTACGTCTCTATTCATTAACGTGATTTTCTTGTGTCGCAATTACAGGTAATTATAGCGGAGCATTACGTTGAGACAATAATTAGTTTAATCAGATAAGGAAAATAGATATAGAAAATAACGAAATATAAAAAAATATATATCTGCCAATATCCTTTAATATGGAATTCTTTGGTTTCCATAGATATACTTCGATAACATACCCATCGAAAAGGAAGAAAAACCAAACAAAATCAACCTGCACCTCAAGGAACCAGCTTCCGATTGTGATTTTCCCAACATGTTGGAGCTGCTCAAGAAGGAACTTCAACTGGTCAGAATAGTGGACATGCTGCAGCCGCTTGGGAAGGGACTTCAACTGTTCAGAAAAGTAGCCATCAAAAACAGTTGGCTTGTTGAAATTCAACTCTGCCTCCTCTAATGAAGATACTCCAGTAAGTCTGAAGCCTGTGCAGACGAATCCGCCTGACAAATGCAATAAAAGAAGATCTGGGGCGGAAAATTCTAGCGACACAATATAATCGGCACCAATCACCAATAAATCAATCCGGAGGTCACAATGGACAGGCAAGAAACACAACGTAAGAGATTCGAGAACATGACACCTGTGAGATTTTGTGGAACCATTTTTGCCTAATACTAAGCGTGGAAATTTAATTGAGTAGGCAAATAGGGGCCTGAAAGACCTCCTAACTCTGATACCATGTGAAATTTTATGGGACTACTGCTAACTGTTTAAAAACTTAAACTGTTAGATGAAGACATGATTTATTATTTAAATATTCTAACAATACCTACTCAAGATTTTCATAATCCGGTTGCTGTACAACCGAACTTCGTGAATACACTATTTCTTAAACGACATCTAGATACTTGCAAGCTCACCAGCGGCACGCAATCGTGCAAAACATTGGAGGTAATTGCTTCTAAAAGTGTCCAAAGCCCAACGAAGCGTCTTCCACTTTACGTGCCACGGCAAGGTGAAAATAGCGATCCCAAGAGATGTATAAATCAGGCATAGCAGTAGCAAGATGGAACTTCTCTACCTTAGTAGCTGTGCAGAGACTCAGTGCTCGGATGATCGAGAGACTGACGCCCCTCGAGCAGATAGATATATCGATGCATGGAGTTGAGGTCCAAGCGAAACGCCATTGCTTGGAAAGCACGCTGGTCTTTACCACGGTCTTTGAAGGCCAAGAAGGAGAAGATGTGGTGGATTACGGCGTCCGGCAAGCGGCTGATGTGATCAACCTTCTCCGCCTCAGGTGGAGAAATCAGACGCCGCAGTCTCCCTGCCATGAATGGATTTTGGGAGGGTTCTGGAGGGTTTTTGAAGGTGTTGGTGGATTACATTGAAACCAAATCAGACCACCGAAACCCACGCAAATCTGATTTCGAATACTATTGTCAGGAGAATTTTGAACGTTATAGCTCGGTCATAGTAACATAATGGAAGAGATTTTGAACAAGCAATCTGAGATTACATGCCTCCCCCAATATCAAGCAAAAACCAATAGATGAAGAAAAAACGATGCATGTTTTCTATAATTGTAGAGAGAGTGTATAATCATTATTAGAATCCAAATCGATTAACATTGGTGATTTTAGGGGAAAAAACGCCCAATATATAGCACAGAATCATTTATAACCCGATACTATATACCTATATCTATCTAGGTGGTGCCTTTTGAACCACATAGGCACCATCCTTTTTAATAGGCGAACCGCTGTAATAAGTCTAACAATAATTCTGATTTTAGCATAACTTATCAAGCCTAAGTTACTGAAAGAAAAAAAATTGCCCAAAAAAAAAATTACTCAAAAGAAGTCATAAAACCAAATTCCAAAGGTGGTTATCTATGTTATACGAATATTTTGTGATCTATAGGTGAATTTATGTCCTATAGTTATATCATATCAAATTTTGGTTAATTCTGTAAAAAATTTATGATATTTGAAGATTAACATTTTAGGTCCCTAAACCACCCATGCATGGCTGCGTTGGTTGAGGCCTAGCCTCTTGACTGCCAAGTCAGGGGTTCGACTCCCGAGTCCGAGCATTTCGTAAAACGGGGGCCCTGGCTAGTGGGTCGCTAAGCTAGTCTTCCCTGAGGTATAATCGGTCGGCATTTAGGCCGGAAAAAAAAAAAACATTTTAGGTCCCTATATTTGTTGTACTTATACGATGCAAAATATACAATAAATAAAAAATTTATCTAACTACACCAAAATTATAAAGCATCAATGCATATTTGCAATATAATTGCCTTGGACATATGCAATTTTTTTAAAGAAGAATGGTAAGGATGTCAAAACTTTTGTATAATACTCACTTGAGTGCCAAAACATTTTTTTCACACTTTGAGTGTCACATTAAAATAAAATCGATAATTGAGTACCAAAACTTTTTTTTTTTCCGCTCACTTAAATACCATATTGAAGGATGTTTGTGTAAAGAATTTTTTTCATCTACACCGGTGATGCCGTTTCCTTTGCTAAGTACGCCTGAGTTTTAGCTTAACATTTATAGGAGATGTGATTAAATGCGTTAGAAATATCTAGGTATTTCCATAAGATATTTAGGATATATCCTATGATTTTTCATATCTATTTTGATTATGCATATCTAATTTGATTTCCTTAGATAGGCATATATTATAGCCTATGCTCCATGTACTCTTTTCTATGGATATCAAAATCTACAGAACTTCTATAGTTCTTATCTTATGTATGAAAAACTTGATGCTATTCCTTTCATGGATTGTGCGTCCACTCCACAATAGTCAAAATTCCTCACCCAGGGAAGAAACTTGAAATAAAACCTCCCTTTTTATTTGTTCAACTTGAAGCTTTTAGCTCAGCTTAGTATTGTTTCATGAAGTTATAACGCGTGTTCGTCTCCGAAAGTAGCTAATAAGGTTGATTACTTAAGTGAATAACACAAGTTCGCAAGTCTTCGCTCTTGTCTTGCATTAACATCCCAAAAGTTTTATAAAGCAAGTCATCCTTTGAAATATTAGTTACTAACGTGTTTGCACTGTTCACAACTTCTGTAAAAGTTACCAAAATTTATTTACATAATTTGCAGTTTTTAGAGTTATATCTCACGTATCTCACCAAAGATTCATGGAAGTAATTTGAAGATACCAAACCTTATTGGATTGACTTTATTTATTTATATATTGATTTCCATTTATATATGAGTAACTTATTGATATTTACTTGGTTGTTGTTGACAAAAGCACATTATTATTATTATTATTTGGTAAAAGTAAGCAATATATTAGGGAAATGCCAAACTATACAAATGATACAAACGACAAAAAAAACTTGCACTCAAGATGAGAAAAACATTATGTGTGTTGACACTTAAATTTTTAGGTTTAATTTTCCGCTAAGACTAAAAAAATAAATTGAAAATCATTTTTGTACAAAAAGGGAAATTTTTTTTGATCGAATATGCAAAAAATATTGTGTGGAAAGAAATGATATATTTAATGAAATTTTACACGAGCAAAATTGATAATAAAATATATCATGAAGATAATTTTTTAGGTGTATAAAAGGGTCAAATTTTTTCGATCAAAAAAAAAAAAAAAATTGTGCGAGAAATGAGGATTCAAAAGAAATTTTACACGAGAAAATTAAGAATGAAAAAAATCACGGAATATATTTTTTGTCCATTCAGAAGTCAAAAGAAGGGAGGTCATTTTTCTTTTCTTCTGACAATCCACGGAAGAAAAGAAAGGAGAACGTAAAAAGTCAGTAAGCTTACAGCAGAGGAAGAAGACGTGAGAGGACGTGGGGCAGAGAAAAAAAAAAAAAAAAGAGGCAAAGAACAAAAGCCACTGTTCTTCCTTTCGTTGAGCTCCTGCCGGCCTCTGCCCGCCACCTTTGCACCGCCCGGTTCCCTCGCGCCACCGCGCATCCGCCCGCCGTCCCGCTTGCCGCCGGAACCCTCCTCCGCTAGCGAGCTGGCGTCGCTGCTTCCGCCCAGAAGCTGCAAAGACGACGCCGCTCCACCCGGCCGTTTCGCTCCGCGTCGCATCTGCTCCACCGCCAGCCCGGGTGTCGATCCACGAGCATCGGACCCCGCGACGCTTGCACCCCTGATCTCGAGCCGATGACCCGATGCTGATCTGAGCCGCGACCCACCTCGCGGCTTCAACCTCGCGACTCGACGCCGTCGCTCGATCCCTCCGCCTCGCCCGCCGCCCCTCCGCTCGCCAGCCCCGCGTCCGCGACCCCAGCGCCCGTGCACCGGACCGACGACCGGCTGCCCTTGGAAACCCACGAGCAGTCCTTGCTCGAGAAAGGGGAAAGAAAAAAAAAAAAAAAAAAAAAAAGGAAAAATCAATTTAGGTAATTTTTTTTTCTTTTATTTATTTATTTTATCTTATTTTTATTATTTTTTTTATGTATTCTTTTTAGTATAATTAGGCTTTGATACATGATTGGAAATTCCAATGTATTCCCTGATTTGCAATCACGCAGGATTTTTTTATTTCGTTTATAAAGCTTTAGATGAAATAATTAATTAAGCGGAAATAAAATTGATATTTTGATTTTTAAGACTTGATTTTACGATTTTATTAGTAAAATATTATTCTTTGATCTGAACGATGTGTGATATTTCTGGATAATTTTGAATAGTCTTGATTGCTTTATTGTTTGAGTTAGAATATTGCATATTTAGGGTTATTTGTACATTTAGGTTAAGCATCTTATTTATCATGAATTTAAAAAAAATAAAAAATAAAAAAATCAAATTATTTAATTTAGGTTGCCCGTTTAATTATTAGGAATTGTTAATTTCGAAATAAAAAGGAAATAAAAAAATGTTGAATTAGGATTAGGTTTGTTTTTTATTGTCTTGCACGTTTAGAATAGAAATTTTATTTTAAATCATGAAAAAGAGAACAAAAAGAAAGTATATTCATTTAGAATGTTAGTTTTATTATTTAAATTGCATGTTAAATTGTAATTTTGAAATTAATAAAAAAATATCATGCATATAAGATTAGGGCATCTTTTGCACGTCATTGCATTTTAGGGTAAAATTGCATATAGCTTAATTCTAAATGTTAGTTTTTTTTTTTTAAATTTATTATAAGTTTAGATAATATTAGATAGATGGCATTTTAGGATTATTTAGGTTAAGATAATATTTTAGTTTAAATTAGGATTTGACTCAACCTAATTTCTAATATAAATTGAATAGGATCTTAATCTAGTTAGATAATTTTCACATTTTACCTAATTTTGAATTTCATAAAAAATCCAAAAAAATGTCTTAGGATAAATTATTTCAATTCCTGAGAATAAATTACATTCTTTTAGAAAAAAATAAAAAATGTCATGCACATGTCAATTAGGATTAGGTTCATAAAATGCACGTCATTTAATTTTTTTTTTTAAGCCCATTTAATTAGAAATTGCCTGTTAATAGAATTAGGTCATTTAGACTGCATTTAATTATTGTATTTCTTTAGGATTTACTTTACCTATGTCATATAGTTTAAAATCATGTGATCATGTCATGTAATTTAGGTCATGTTGCCATATCATATTAGATTATTAGCGTGCATTGCATATAAATTAGGTTCCCACTAAATAAAGTGAAAAAAAGAAGAAAAATTGCATGTTAATTAGAAACTATATTGAGGGTTATTGATGTGGATTCTAATTTAACATTGCAAATGCTTTCGTTTCTTTGAGGTAAGTTTTGCAATTTATTCATTGTTTATCATAGTGTTAAATTGGTGGTTTGCACATCCGTATGATCACTTCATATGTTAGGGAGATAAATTAAAATTAATTCAAGTTACTTGCCAAACATTTTTTCAAAAATAAAAAGAAAAGGTACCGAAAGGGCGTTAGATAAATCTAGCGTAACCAAGTCCCCGTATTTAGAATCTCCGATTTGTAGGAGTTACTTTACTTGGGATTTTAATCAACCCATCAAAAATATATTAGTGGCGACTCCGAATTAAAAATCATTTGCATATTAAGAATTTGAACCTAAAGTCACGAATTAGTATGGGCTTGGGAGAGCTCGAGTTAAGTCTAGGCTTAACAATTCATTAGCCAAATCGAAAATTTGGTCACGACAGAGTGGAAGGAAGCTAGGAAGAAAAGCTAAGCGGCTAAAACAAGAAACATAAGCAGAAAAACAACAAGCACAGCGACTGTACAAAAGCACATTATTTTATTGTTTTAGAATTGCAAACATTTATTTGCGTAAAAATTTAACAAAGATTTAGAGGTACAAACTCTTATATCAAACTACTAACAAAAAAAAAAAAAAAAAACTCTTATATCAAATTAATGGCCTTAATTTGAATAATTAACCAACTCTTATACCATTGCTTTACCTTCACTTTATACTATCAATTTTTTTTTCTTCCTAACCTTTACTTCATTGTTTCCAAACTACTAAATTTTATCTCCAATAAATACTAACATTTTCAAGCTAAAGTTTTTATTGAATTACCGATCTTAATTTAACTGACTTGCCAATTTTTTCCAAATAAGTTACCAACTAGTTTAAGGTTATTAATTTTTACTCATTTGATTTATCTAAACTTTTCGATTGTCTTGATAAAAAAAAGTAATTATTTGATTGTTCCAAAATTATTTCATAATAAGTAACTTATCTATTTGCATAACTAACCAATATTTTAAATTTAACAACTCTTCTATCAAACTACCAACCTTAATTTGATTGGTTTAAGAGGATTTTCTTGATTATCTACCCCTGGGTTTAGGTTGTCAATCCTTAATCTCACTAGCCATCTTTCAAAGCTTTGATGTTAATTTGCGTTAGATGAGAGAAAGAGCACATATTTTGTGCATTAAAAGAATGTAAAAAAAGAATGAAATGTGTAAATAAGAACGTAATTATAGAATGACTTCGTCAATTTGCAAAAATAATCTTAAATTATTTTATGATAAGAAAGATTCACATTTTAATTTTGAAACATTAAATATTGAAGAAATTATCTTGTTTTAATCATATTTTACATGTGGATGGCGATTTGGAATCATTTAGTATCGAGTGATTATGATTTATCTTTACAACCTACATGGGTTTTCATGGAATTTTATTTTTGTTCGGAAACGGCCTTTGCTTTGCTTTATTCTATGCGGAGATAAGTGGAAAGAGCACATTCTCATGCATGTTGAAAATGACTAAGAATTAATAGATTTTTTGGGGAGAAAGAGAGTTTGAAGATGCAAATTAATTTAGGAGAGAACGTATGTCTTTATTTTTGTTTTACTCTATCATTTTTTTTTTACTGGTTGAAGATAATTTGTTGAAATAAAAAATTATATATTTGAAGACACTTTCTCTAATTTATCCATTTTTCCAATTTTAAACTCAAGAAAAAACAAATTTTCTATAAACTTTTGCTTTATCCACGTTCTAACATTTAAATTAAAGATAAAAGTCAAGCGATGACAAATAAATAAGCTAAAAGCTTATTAGTCAAACTTGAGCCACAGGACAAAATAATGTCATGTGTCTTGTCTTGTGGCAAATGTAGATGAAAAAAGATGTATCACGTAACGATCACATAAGCAAGACTTCTTTTGGCCCCGGCCTTAATTATATAAATAAATAAATAAATATATATATATATATATATATATATTATAATAGGTTAGGATTCCATCTCTTAATCAACATTACAAGATTGTAATGCGCCAAAGGATATTTTGTGGCATTTAATGGTATAATTTTGTAATTGAAATCCTCCTTTGCATTCTTCTCCTTCTTTTTTTTTTTTTTTTAATTACATATAGAGATTTGCATGTATTATCATATAATATAAATAGAATTATAAGTGTTTGGGCCATTACATATTGCATATGCTGAAGAAGTAATTAAATAGACTTGGTCTAATTCAACCTCTGGAATATGTGCTTTGCATTTTTATGCTCTCATTGGCTTGATGCATCTTTTCAAACTGAATAGAAATTTGAAAGATCTCCATAAAGTTAAATAAAAAAAGAGAAATCATTTTAATTTGAGGCAAATTCCTTTTCGGTTTGCCTTAGTAAACACAAAAAATGTTCTTTATTGTTGATTATAATTAGACTCTTCAAAATGGGTCTCAAACTCATCATTTAACCTAGATTTATTGAAATGAGTCATACAAAGGTACCTCATATTTAGCGGGCCTAGTCATAATGGGTTTTAAAACGAAAAGTCCAAAACAAATCGATTTTTTTTGTCTATAAAATGAATCAATTTAAATTGATATATTATGAATCCATTTTCAACTCACTTGATAAACAAGGCTCTCTTCATTATTCATAAGAACTACTACATTCTTCTAGACCCGACTCTTCTTTCTCTCCCTCTTTGATTCCACGGATCTAACTTGGCGGCTATTGTGACATTAAAAATAGGGGTTAATACAATAAAAATTTAAAATTAATACATCCGTGACAAATTTATAATTTATTAGATTTTTAATTATCAAAAAATTTTAAATTGATATATTTGTAACATATTTACCATTCGTTAACTTCTATCAAATTGAATTAATATTACAAAAAATTACAAACCGTTATACCTATGACAAATATAGATTAAAAACTTCAAATTAACATACTTGTTAACCGTCATATGTCATCGAATTCAGTAATTTGAGACGATAAAATTGAATGCAAATTAATTCAAAGTAAATTTATCATGAGGATATCAGTTTTTAATATTATTAACCCTTCTGATTAATTTTATATTTCTTTTATTAAGATAGAATCGGGCCGAGTTCGTGACCGATCCATCTCATGGCCCGACCCGAAGACAACGGTCAACGCTACAAAAAGCATTGCTGGCGGGGAATCTGCTCCCTTGTCTTCTTCTGCTTTGCTTTGCATTGCGTATCTAGTCATCGGCCACCTTGCTAGCTTCCAACGTTAAACAGATGGTTTGTCTTGCCCAATCTTCTCAGCTTGCGTCTTCTCTTTCTCTTCCCAGCGCTATCCGGCCGAATCATCGACTGTCTCTTCTGGGTTTTCGAGGGCTCTTGTGGGAACGTGGGAGGATTTGTGGGCTTGGGTTCTTGAAGTGGGCGTTGGTTGTGTGCTGATCGCTGCTTATTGCTCCTGTTAAGTCCCCGGCGGTTGTTGGTTGTTGAGGTTTTCGAGGAGTGGATGGAATGCATGGGGGTCTGCTGATTGTTGTTTATGGTTTGTGTTGAGTCCCGTGCGGCCGTTGGTTGTTGAGGTTTCTGAGGAGTGGATACGATGGATGACGCTAACTGGAGGCGGATGCCGCCCGGTGGCAGAGGAGGCGGGGGCGCTGGAGCTGCGCTTGATGGGGGTGACTGGAGGGCTCTCTTGCCGCCCGAATCACGGGAGAGGATTCTCAACAGGATGTGAGTGCTCTTTCCTTTGCTTGGGTTTGATCGTTTTCGTAGGGAAAATGTGGAGTTTTATGATGGATCGTTGCTTAGGGAGGTTTGCCGAGAGTTTACTATGTCAAAGAAGTAATGGTTTTACAATATGGTCATGTTATTAGTTAAGTCTCAATATGGGATTTAGGGGGTATGCAGGCTGTAGCTCTTGTTACATTGGTGATTTTATGACGTGAGAAGATGGTTGTATTTCTTTCTTGATTGAAATGGATTGTCTTCTATTCTTTTGTTTTTTCACAACCAGGAGGGTTTAGGGGTTTTCTTTCTTGCTCGTTGTACGTAGACTAACATAGTTGCAGAGGTAAGGTCATGTGGCTTTCTCAATGATCACCTGTTATGATCGTGGCGGAAATTTACTTATCCGGAGCCTAAGGGTTTTTAGGCGTCTTATTGCTTGTTGGTTGCATTATTCTCTATTAATCTCGAAATTTTTTCCCCTTTCCAATTCAATGGTGTCGCTATAGTTGTTGTAGGGCTGAAGGCTCAAAAGTTTTGCACAGAAAACTTAATATTTTTCAACCTTGACATGCAATGCTTGAACTTCCACCTGTACCACTTGTAGTAGGAGGAGATGCTGTCAATGCATGTGGGTTAGGTGTCACCAAAATTTTATATTTGTATGTGTTATTTTGAATAATTTCTCAGTTTGCTTTCTCATCTGGGAGAAAGCTATTTATAATTTGTTGAACAATGTGCAAGTTGCACTGGATTCTTTTATCTATTATCCATTGGATTTTTTGACTATGTTAGGAATATGTAATTTCAATTCTGTTATACACTGGATTCTGTGACCATCCGGCAAACCTTTTCTTCTGAACTTTCATCCTTTTCTACCCACTCTCAACTCCTGACCCTCTTCCAGCTCTTGAACCCCCCTCTTTTCCAGCTCTGGCAACCTCCCTAACCTCCCTTTACCACCGTGAACTCCAGTGAGCCATTGACGAAGGCCCCACTGGCTATGCAGGCTCTTTTCCTCTTCTATTATATTGTTGTTTGCTTTCTCTGAGATATTGAAAAATTTTCCTCTCATCTTCTTTGCTGCGTGCAATTGTTGAGGCTGGTTTTGTCGTGAGAGACCTACAAGGTAAAGTGGTTTTTGTGGAATGAAAATCTTTTGAGCTTGTATTAGAGGTAAAAAATTAGGAGACTTGTTAACAGTGATGGATTATGCCAGATGGAGGAGATTGTTGATATACCTCTTTATTGAGGACTTTAAATGGTGGATGGATTACCATGCAGTTGTAGGACCTGGTAAAACAGGCATATGGGCAATTAGATGTCATAGTTGGAAGAGGTACCAGCCTTCCAAACATGTGGTGGCATTGTAGCGATGTAGAATGAGAAATCAGGTAACTCAGTAGATTGCTTAGCGGGCCAATTTAGTGTCTCGTGCCTGTTTCGTGGTGCAGAAGTGGGGAAGAGTGGGTGTTTACAGGACTGTATGATCCTGGAGAGGGTAGCGCTAGGGGTTCTTTTGAGGATTAGCTCTCTGATATTAGAAGTAAATGGGAGTGCCTTCAGTAATTTAGGGAGGGTTCATCGTGGTATTGTTTAACAGGATGGGATTGGTACTGACATAGCTTGCATGAGGGAATTCCGGCAGATCTTAGACACCTTTAGTGCGATTGGTTTGTTGTTGGTAGGTGGGCAGTATACTTGGTCCAGGGACTGGGAGAGGCTATCCTTTTCATGCTTTGGTTGGTTCTCAGTTTCAACATGGGAGGATATCACCCAAACTTGAGTCAAAAGTTACCTCGAGTGATCTCAGACCACCATATAATTAGGATAGAGTTATTGAATGGGCCCCATTCCTTTCCAGTTTGAGAATATTTGGCAAAAAAAAAAAAAAAAAAAAAAAATTCCAAGGAGGTAGTTATCAATTACTAGAAGAATAGTTCTTTCAGAAGGTGGGCCAGCTTCACTTTTGCTTCAAAGCTCAAGGGGCTAAAATATATTCTGAAACATGAAGTCATCAGAAGGTTGGAAATATGAGAAACAATATGAAGAGACGATTCAAGGAGTTGAAGAGCTTAAGGATAAGGAGATCCAGATGACTTTCCTAGAGGAAGAGCATTTTAGGAGAATGGAATTTAAAGAGCTCTTGCTTTGTTGATTCAAATGGAAGAGAACTCCTGGAGACATGTGTCTCTGGAGATTTGGCTTGATGATGATGAGAGAAACACAAAGTCCTTTGAGAGATGGCCAATGCTCATTGAAGATATAACTTCTCAAATGTACATCCTTAATTCTCTTTCCTAAGGAGCCTAGTGCGATGAATGTCAAGGATTATCAGCCTGTAAGCTTGGTGGGTTGCATCTATAAGATTTTTGCCATTGTTCTTGCTAGTCATTTGAAAAGGTTCTAGCTCACCTGGTGGGATCTTTTCAAGATGGTTTTGTGGAAGCTTGCCAAACATTGGATGCTATTCTTACTGCCAATGGTTTCGAGGAAAGAAAAGCAGGAGTGCTTTGCAAATTGGACATGGAGGAGGCACGTGATCAAGGATCATGGGACTAATGTAATTGTATTAAAATGTATGTATTTCTTCTTTTGTTATTTGTGTTGATGCCCAATGGTGGAGATGGATTTCAAAATGCATTTCTTCACCTACTTTCTCGGTTATGGTGAATGGCAGTCCAAGAGGTCTCTTCAAGTATTCTAGAGATTTAAGGCAGTCCTCTGTCACTTTTTTTGTTTGTGTTGGTTATGAAAGTGTTGAGCAAGATGCTGATTAAAGCTACTGACGAAGGTTAGATTGGTGGTTTCATGATTGACAATGCTTGTAATGAAGATTCCATATTTCCTTTTTCATTTACGGATGACATTTAACAAATTTTACACTTAGAAACATACTGTTATGTTTTGAGGCTGTATCAGGACTGGAAAGTAAATTTGGGAAAAAAGTGAAATAACTCCTGTGGGCGAGAATGTAAATTTGTAAGAAATGTCTTGGATTAGTGGTTTCATGGTTGCCAGCATACCTATAGAGTACCTGGGGTTGCAGTTGGTATCCACTTACAAAGCAAAAGCTGCATGTACTCTGATGATGCAAAGATTTGAGAAGAGTTTAAGTAGGTGGAAGATGGCTTATTTGTCCATGGGATGTAGACTTATGTAGATGAAGCATGCACTTTTTAATCTTCTGGTTTACTTTATTTCTTTATTTCTAATCCCTATTTCAGTGGCAAAAAGACTTGAGAGCATACAAAAAAAGTTTCTTCAGGGATATTGGGATGATATCTGGGATTTTGTTTAGTTGATAGTAGTATTGTAACACAAGCAGTTGCTAGTGGGGGAGTTGGGGGTAAAGTCATTGGTTCTTGTATGTAAAGCTTTGCTTTGACAATGATTGTGGAGATTTAATGGGGAGAAAACTAGCCCTTGGAGGATGGTACTAGTTGCAAAATTTGGTTTGGAAGATTCAGAGCGGATAACAAAACCTAGTTGAGGAGCACAGGTGGTCGGTCTTCGGAAGCACATTAGGTAAGGATGGGATGCTTTCAGATGCAGACTTTCTCTTAGTGGGAAATGGTAGGCATACTATATTGCATGATGACATCTGGTGCAAAGACACTGCTTTCAAAGATTTATTCCCGGATGTATGTGCACTAGCAAGAAACTAGAGAGCTAGGATGGCCGATTGTTGAAAGAACGACAATGGAGAAACAATGTGGTAAAGTAATAAATTACGTAGGGCTCATGATTAGAAGCCTGAAGTTTCTCAAATTTTTTTTGAGTTGTTGTATCAAGCAACATTAGATGTGAGGACAATAGGCTAAGGTGGAATTGTTGTACCTCTGGAACTTTTTCTGTCAAATCCTATTATTCCAATCTCTCTTCTTGCAATTACAACAGAGCACACTCTTCCCATGGAAATCTATTTGGAAAGTTGTGGTTCCTTTGAAGGTTTCATCTTTTGCTTGGCAAGCTGCTTGGGGATGCATTCCTTCTTCGGATAATCTCTAGCAGGGAGGAAAAATACTGGCCAATAGGTTCTTTTTGTGCAAGACAGAAGAAGAGAGCCTGAATTGCTTACTTTTACATTGAAGCAGGACCAAAGATATATATATATATATATTTTTTTTTTTTGGTAAAACTGGACCAAAGATATTTGGGCTACAGTTTTTACAATTTCAGGAGTAAATTGGTTGACACACGAACTTTGGGCTTGGAGAGGGACTTTCAGTTTGTTGTCAGAAAGAAACAGATTACTGAGATGATTCCTCTCCTTGTTTTTTGGCTCATTTCTTCACTTTTGGTATAGCAGGAAAGTCCAATTTCATACATCTAGTTTGTTGGAAATGCTAAAACAGTCTTTTGTGCATTATTTTGTATGTGGTTTGGCTTCTATTATAAGCCATTTTGTAGGGGCGGTACCCCTTGATACTACTTAATAAAATCTTATTTATCATTGAGGAAAAAATTATTGGCCGGAAATGATTTCAGCTGAAGTGCAAATCTCTTTTGATGCACAGGATGGAGACTTTTTTGAGACATCGTCCTGTTTCTACTCGACAAGGTTTGCAAGAACTCAATAAAATTTCCTTAAGGATTGAGGGAAAAGTTTACGCTGCTGCAACAAGCCAGGTACCATATGATGTCCATGTCCGCTATGTGCATCTCATTCTCTTTGCCTATTTTGTATGAAGTTTCTATGTGGATAGAGGATGCATAAAAAAACTGGATATGCTTTTGCTTAAAAAAGTTTTAGAAGCTTCCTTTTATTCTTACAATCTGTTGAGAATTTCTTTGATGTGTGCATTTATATAGTAAGTGGAACTGTTTAAATATTTAAATTTAGCTTTGCACCACTGAAATCAGGTTTGCTCAGTGCTGTGATATTGTACTTAAGTTTTAAGTTGTAGTTTCAAATTGATATCTGCTTCATATTATTTCTAATTTGATTACTTACTCTGTTGGTCTGTTATGAAGTGATTTAGTGATGTCTGCTTCCTTTCCCTTTTAGAGCGATTATTTAAGGAGGATATCTTTGAAGATGTTGACAACAGAGACAAGGTCTCAGCCTTGTGCTATGCAATGTAATGCCGTTTGGATTAGCTCTGAGGACTCGGGTAAGACTTAAGTTCCTGTTACTTGATACCATTGATGTAGAAATTAGCTGTTTTCTTATCCCCTTATATATATACAGATATGTATATTTCTTATTCCTCATATTTTCATTTATGTACTTGTACTATTTTTTTCATACATTGTTTTTGGGGGACGTACAGCATGAGTCCTAAATTTTTTTTTTGATAGGGCACTTGAGTCAACTTTCATTTTGTGCACTCAAGTCCTAATTTTTTTTTCTTTTGATACATTGTTTTTGGGGGACGTACAGAATTGGCCTGGATTTGTCCTTTTTCTGGGTCTTTACGTAGTACGCATTGCATACCCACTAGAACCCTGTTAGGGGGATTTCGATTTTGTACCCTGAAGTTAATTTGTTTCTCCAATCTTGCTCATATGTAACCTCAAATGCACATTTATACCATAGGCAGTGGCACATTTGAATTTATTTGTTTCATTTGTAACCTATTGAATTAAAAATGGATAGATCTCGGTTTTTTTTTTTTCCTTCATAGAATCAGATATGCATTAATGAAGAATGAGCTTTTCATAGAGTGGTGGCAAGCTTTAGTTTCACTGGAAAGGGATGTTTGCATCTTTTGTAACTTTCTCCCACTTTGCCTCAAATTTTCCTTTTTAAAAGTGAGTCCCTCTGATGGCCTTGGAGGATGCATGCCAGCCAAAGATGATTCTTTCTTCTCTTTTATGTTTTTGTTTTCTTTAAAATTTCAAGGTTAATTCAATTACATGCACTTCACGAAGATTTTTATCTAGTACTTGGTGTAAACGAAAAGAGTGAGTCATTTTTTTGTCTTTTTTTCTGTCTTTTTTTTTTTTTTCCCCACATATCCATTATCCATCTAGACGCTTGCTCATAAAGTTTCAAGTTGGAGTAATTACATAGTGCTCTAAAGGTTGTCCTCGGTGTGCATCTATCCCTCATTCCTTCCATCTTCTTGTGCTATTTGCAGTTAATGCTCCTATGCATGTGTTGATCTGTTTTTTTGATTCACTAACATGTATATTTTGAACATTATCTTGAGTGATGCATCCACAAATTCAAAGCCAAAGCCAACCAATTCCTAATTCCTTAGCTGTGGATTAGCCTCAAGCAAGTCAACAGTTGTTGGCTCTTCCTCTGTGTGATTTTCTCTGCTAATTCTCACACTTCAGTGGACTTCGTCACTCTCTTGCTCTTCCAAATTTTGTCTCTCTTCAACTGCCTCCATTCCTAAGTAGCCTCAAGCTTTTCTCTGGGGTTTTAGACCTCCATCCTTCACTAGCTCTCTCTATTCACTCTTCAAATTTATTTTTTTTTGGGAAGAAAAGCCAGAAGACATTTTGGGGTTTAGTTACTTTCCTTTTGTGCTGACCAGAATTTATATAGTCATCTTCTCATGTTTCTTGTGAACCTTACCCTTCATTATCGTCAGTAGGCAAAGGCAAAATCTTGAAGACGACTCCAACTATGGCCAGTGTCAACAATGGACTTCGCCAACAGAAACATGGACGATTACCTCCTTTAAATCAAGATGAAACCCGAAACCCAGTGGATTACATAAGCGAATTGCCCAAGGACATAATCTTTCATATCTTCTCCTTCTTGACCACAAAAGATGCCATCAAAACCAGCATCTTGTCCAAGAAATGGCGTTCCACTTGGACCTCTAATCAGTACATGAGTTTCTCTCTGCCCCCTGGCAGTAGCTCGAATCTGAAGAGCTTTATTGCTTTTGTCGACTCAGTGCTGTCACGCTGCACTGCAGTTAAGGTGAAAAGATTCCTCTTTGATTCTCCTTGTCGTGCCTTCATGCAGTCGAGTCTTGATACATGGCTCCAGTTTGCCATCATGCATAACGTCGAAGAGCTATCGATAACCACGCATTACTGGCATTACAACATTTATATGTTGCCGCAAATCTTGTTCCACTGCAACACGCTGGTGAGTTTGTGCGTGTCCCAATGTTGTTTTTCAGCGTTCGGTGATGTGAATTGGTGTTCGCTGAAGATATTGCGCATTGAATATGCAGAGTTAAACGATGAGGGAATGATGAGACTTTTGAGTGGCAGCCCAGTTCTAGAGTTCCTAGAGTTAAAAAGTTGTCGGGGTGTCAAGCACATCATGGTTGAATCAAAAAGCTTTAAAGAGTTGGTGATTGATTCTCATGAGTTTCGTCCTGGTCAAAGTTTGATGTTGACAATTTGGGCTCCTCATCTTCTCAAATTGCGCCTATTGGGCAATTCTCAAGGGGGAGAGTTCAGTCTAGATGAAGTATCTTCTTTGATTGAGGCCGAGTTAAATTTTGACATGGAAAGTTTCGCACTTGATAAGGTTAAGGCTCATGGTGATCTTGTCAAGGGACTTCTCAAGAGCCTGCATAGTGTGATGAAATTGGTGATGGGGAGCTGGTGGCTTCAGGTGCAAGTTGATTTTTTTTAGCCCTGTTATTTCTGGTTGAAGTTGCGGATATACACCATACATTCTGCCATTTGTTTTGTTTGTTGGTGCTTGATGACACCGTGCTCATGGATTGTTATTTTAAAGATATGTTGTCATCCTATAAAGCTTCAATGGAATTTTTGCCGGATGAGGCTTTTTTTCCTTGTCATTGTAGAACTTTACACATTGTAACCTGTTATCACAATCATGTATTATGTTTGATCTTCTTTAGTGCTTAAAGAAAGTAAAAATGATCAGTTTCCGCTCTTTCCACCATGATGATGTGCTTAGGTGCTGTTGTTAATGGAGGGAGAAGTGTCTCTTCCATCCTTAGAATGTCAGCATCTGATATTACTTGGCCCAGCAGACCATGAGGGAGTTCCCACTATAGTGAAAATACTCGAAAGCACGCGGCGCTTGGAGAAGTTATTCTTACAAACAACTTGCACACCCAATTCTGCGGTACACAACTGCTAGAACCCTCTCAGTTCATTTGGTTTAATTTAACACCAGATTTGCTTTTGTACTATTTAGATTGTGAATTTTAGCCTTAGGCTGCGTGTAAACCTATCATTTCTATTATTCTCATTATTGAAAATCATTTTTGTACTTCTGTCGTTTTAATTGACATTTTGGATTCTCAACAGACTTGTATTTCTCTTGTTGCAGTAAATGCTATTTTATACTGTCAAACCTCAATATTTGTCTCATCTAGATCAAAATGTGTATCTCCTCCTTAGTCATGGTGTTCTATATCTGCAGATAGAGTTCAATGCAGAGGGTGTAGATTATCACAACTCCACTAGAGAAGAATTTTGGTATTCTGCAAAGTGGAGGATCTACCAGTGTTTGATGCATCTCAAGCATGTCGAGGTTGTTGATCACGGTGCCAATTCGCTGTCATGGAAACCTGTTCTTTCCCTGCTCATGTTTCTCCTCCAGAATGCACTAAGTCTGGACAAAATGGTGATCAATAGTACCAATTCCGAATCGTCCCAAGCAGTTGATCCATGGCCACTGCTTGAAGTGGCCCGCATTCTCCTGTCACACCCAAGGTGTTTTCCAAGCGCAAAGGTCATTCTTAGATATCCTTCAAAGATGTCCATCTAAACGTGTGTGTTAATCTTGATTATTTCATCAACACCGGTGACTTCTCTTTCTCCGTTTTGTACCCCCCAAGTTTTAGCTTAACATTTACAGGAGATGTGATTGAATGCAAGGCCCGGGAAAAAAAATTGAAATAAAAATTCCCTTTCTGTTTGTTCAAATGGGAACTTTTAGCTTAGCTTAATATTGTTTCATGAAGTTGGAACATGTGTGTGTCTTAGAAAGTTGAGCTCAGTGAATTAACTCAGGTTTATAAGCACTCGCTCTTTTTTGGCACCAACAGCCCAAAAGTTTCACAAAGCGCCTCATCTTTTGAAGTACGATCTCTCTCTGTGTAGACTGAACTAGAGGAATCCCCGATCTCACTCGAAGATTCATACACGTTGTTATCATGGACCATGGGATTTTTTTTTTTTTTTTTTTTTTTGGTGACCCAATGGACCATGGGATTTACCTGTCATAAAAACCAAGTTTATTGGTGAAATGTTTGGGATTAAATTATGACCTTTTACTTAATTATTTCTGAGTTTTCGAATTTTGTAGTGATTTGCCAAAATTTGCTTACATAATTTGTATTTTTGGAGTTATATCATCACTCTCATCTCAAATTATCAATTTTGATTTGAAAGACTTACCAAACATCCCAAATCCTCTTGGATTGACTTATCAATTTTTTTGTGATTGTTTTCAAATTATTAACTTTTAATTTCGTAGCCTATTATGTTTTAAGGTCACAAACCGTTACGTCAAATTATAAACCATAATTTAGTAAGTTGAACTTAACCCCAATTTGAGTGATTTACGAACTCTTTTTGATTGATTTCCATTTATATTTGACTAAGCTATCCGTATTTATTTGATTGTCTTGACAAAAAAAATACTTTTATTGTTTTCAAATTTCAAATGTTTATTTGCATAACTAAAATAACAATCATTTAGAAGAATGACAAATTTATCATAAATTAATCTTTTGACCATTAAAACTCCAAACCGGTGCACATGTAACAAATCTACTAATGTTCGACAAATTGCTAAGTTGAATGAGAGGAGAGAAACAAAAAGCAGAAAATGAAAAAATAAACTGGTTATGACCTATAAAAGTATATATGTTATGAAAATTTAATTCCAAAAAGATTTATTTAAAAATTGATGATTTAACATGGGCAGCCCTTTTACAAACGAATAATACTTGTTTCTTTAGGAAAACAATATAAGGTTCCCATTTCAACATGACAAAAAATAATTCTCAATTCATTTTTATATGGCTGAGTACTGAAAAAAGTTGCCTTTTTTTTTTTGGAAACGTCACTCTTTTAAAATCATATATCACACATGTTAAACTGTCCGCAAAATAAATGGAAGGAACCTTTTTCTAATTCGAAACCAATTTTTTATTACACCAAAGGTCTTTTATGTCCCACTTTTGCACTTATGGTTTGTTTGGCAATTATTCTATTGTCAGAAACAAAACCTACTTAGAAATATATATATTTTCTTATTTTGTTCCTTAAATGAGTTTATGAGCATCCGAATACATTTGATAACGGTGCAAAATTTTTATTTCCAAAATATAAAAAGAATAAAAATGTATTTGGTATGACCCTCCAATTTTTTTATTTTTTTAATGACATAGAATTTCTTTTAATTTTTAAATAATTTTATGAGATTTTTCTTTATTTTCTTTTATTTCTTTCTTCTTTTCTTCTTCCTCCCCTAGCTAGTCGCTTGGCATCAGTCATGGTCAACAATAGGCCAGACAAGAGTTGACGACCTCACCGGCCATTGCCAAGCCCCACAACCAATTAGAGGGGGAAGAAGAAGAAAAGAAAAAGAAGATAAATAAATAGGGGAAAAAAGAAAAGAAAAGAAAATGGCTTGATTCTAGAATTATTTCAGGGAATAAAAAAGTAACTTTCTTTTTTTCTGCTTTTTGATTATGTTTCAAATTTACTCCCAGGAGTGGAAAAATTAACTGACATTATCAAACGATTTCTTTTTTTTTTTTTATGGGGAAAAAACAAAAATAATCAAGAATTAACTAGTTACCAAACAAGAGCTTAGTGGAATGTATTGTGCCTTCTCATGGGTTTGATGGGCCGAGCCCTTTAGCCCGCATGGACCCAAAGGGTGCACTTCAGAGCATTGTTTATTATGGTTTAGCCCAACCCAAATGATTGAGATGTCATTTCAAGAAAGCAATGTGATGGACAGGGAAGAGAGGAAAAATATTACCTTTTAATAATTTTTTGTTTGATTCCAAGTCGATGGGCAAATGTTAATTTGTAAGTGGATTTAAGTAAATAATGTTTGCCTAATCAATTTGCTAACGTGATACTATGATACCACCATATACTTTTAGTAAAGTCATATTGGATACATATAGGTTTATTTGCCTGCCAATCTCTACATTAGTTGCCTCATAGAGTTTTTGCTGTTATTTTGGATGGAACTATGATGAAGGGTATATTTGTCATATCGGTATGAGTTTGAGATTTTTGTTGATACCAAAAAGTTCAACGAATGGCGCTATAGTGGATGAAGTGTGAGGTCTTTCGTGAAATTTTCCTTCAAAACTTTTTGATTGTAAATAACTTCTTCTAGATAATTCTTTAGCGAGAACCAATTCATGATCTATGTATGGCATCCTATGAACTCAAAAGCAGTAGAGGAATGCTTTATCACATCTTAAGTTACAATGGCTTCAGCGCAAGTAATGATAACCCAAGCAGCTTATGGATTTCACTAGCCTAGAATAGCATGTTCCTTCATTTTCAAACTGGCTGACAAGTAATGCAATCAGAGAAGACTTCCTCGCCTCACCGTCATGCCAAATGCAAGACTAGGATACACGCCACCAATCATCTACAGCTCAGTGGCCACCCCGCGACATTCACATACCAGCTCCTGCTTTCCCTACGAAGAAGGAAAATTGAACTCGTAACCCCATGAACAAACACAGTGGTCTTGTCATCCGGTTACGTTAAGCCGTCCGCATGATCAAACCATACGTAACTCGAAACGTAATGGAAAACTATGGATTTCATAGGAAAAATCCAAACGAAATCCCGAAGTAGAAAAACTCAAAATGAAGCGATGTCAAAGCATTTGTTAAGCCCAACTTAATTGAACATTGTCGAAAGTGGCACAAAAAAGAGACAAACACCCATTCACCCTCTTCTAAGTGTTCGTCTTAGCACTTTCACTTTAAAAGTCCACGTAATAGTTTGTTGACTTTCATTGGTTCAGAAATTGGTTGACCTTGATAAACTAAGCCATTTACAATTTCTCTAAAACGACTAAACATATCACAAAAAGATTCTCAAGGCTTCATTCTAAAAGACTCATATTGTCCAAGTAGAATATTTATTTTGTCTCTTTCACACGATCAGTCCATTCATAAGTGACGTAAAGTCTATCCTAAACTTCTTTTACTATTTCACAGGAGGAGATTCTGTTGTATTCAGTGGGAGACAATGCACAGTACAAGGAATAAATAACTTTTACATCAAGAGCCTGTCTTTTGGTAATTTCAGCTTATGTGGATTCATTTGGCATCATTTTCTATCACTTCTTTCCCTTTGTCCAAAGCTGATGTTGCCTTTGGATTGATTTTTTTTTTTCAACAACATCTCATTCCAAGGGATCTCTAGATCTGAGGAATGCCTTTATTTTGTTCTTCCACACATTGTACTCCTTTCTATCGAAATAGGGTGGTCTGGTGTTGCTCTGTCCTTTAACCAATTTTGAAACCAAAATACTAGCAAAAAAGATCTTTAGCTTAAAAGTAAAAACACTTCAACAAAGTAAACACCGAAACTCTGATACCAACTGAAAGAGCTAATATTACCACATAGAATGGGGTGAATAGGTGTAAAAACAAATTTAGTAAATAAGAGTTATAAAAATTATTTTCTTAAGTAAAGTTTGACTAACACCAAATTTATAGTGTCAATTTAGGCTCAAAAAAGATGTTTATGATTGTAGCAAAAAGCAGATAAATATGCAACAACCAAATTAAAAGAGTTCAGGGAAGAGAAAATTAAACACGAGATTTATAGTAATTCGGCTTAAATCAAATCTATGTCCACTCCCCCATGTTGATAGCCTTCTGGCTAGATATCACTATAAATCGAAAGAGAATTACAATAGTATGAATCTGTTTGCTCAATGAAAAGTATCTATTTCTCTCACTAAGTCACTTCTTTTGTGTTTCTCTCTCTCTCTCTCTCTCTCTCTCTCTCTCTCTCTCTCTCTCTCTCTCTCTCTTGTGTACATATGAGCACTATCAATGAAGAACAAGTGATTTTAGAAGCTTAACACTTCGGAATTTTAATTTTCACGCACTCCTTCAAATGACCTGAAAAACCTCCTTAAATAGTCTAATATGTCTTTATATTCGTTGGCACTATCTAGAGGAATTCTTTCAATTAACCCGCTGGACAGAATCAATCAAAAAGATTTTGTAGTCATTTGAAGATTGAGATGAAATTCTGATGATTTTGGTCCCCCATACAATCAAAATCTTCGATTCCATAAGTGCATTCTTTCCAAAAAAGAAACTTGTCTTCAAAATTGATTTCATCAATTCGTGATTGATTTTATTAATATTTTCCAAAAAGTAAGTGAGATCTTAACCAAAGAGCCAGATTTATCTTACACGTACTGAATTTGACCAATAATCCTGAGTCTGATTATATATTCGTTCTTGACTTGAGTTTAGTCTAAATCTTCGTCAAAGTGGGGCAAACTTCTGATGTAAAATAGACTTTCAACAGAATTCCACGGAAGTCTAGTATTCCTCAGAATAAGAATAGGAAAGTTTTGTCAACTTCGAAATCTAAAAGGAGTTTTTTCGACAGCAATGTCCCTCATTTGTATGATGTGCTCATGCACATCTCTAACATTAGTGAGCTTCAACGATGAAAACTTCATAATTAGGGTCATGTCATGCGATTTCTCTGAAGTCTTAAACTGTGCATCAATGGCCTCCAATAAAGCCTTAGCATTGCTATGCTGAGCAACCGAACCACGAATACTATGAGATATTTTAGCCCTTATAAACATCACACTAACGTGGTTGGACTGCTCCCGTTGATTATAAAGGGCTATCTCAGCTGTAGTGCTCGAATTAGTAGGAGTAAGTGGTTTGTCTTTCCTTATTGCATAGTCAATGTCCATCCATCCCACTTGAAGAAGAACTAAGTCCTTCCAAACTTTATAGTTTTCACCATTTGATATGGGAACATTATACTTAAATTTAGAGAAATTCACAGGTTACAATATCAAACAATCATGCTTATGTTACAAAATTTAAGGCAAAGTATACCTAAATCATGATTTACCAATGTAAACAAGTCACGAATATGAATCACATAACATAAAAATTGCATACGGCTAAGTTTTTATTTTAAATGGATTTATGATCACATAATGAATAAACTACATATTATATACATTTTCTTAATTCTTGTGGGTAAATAAGAAAAATAATATGATATTTCATCCTAATTAATCATATAAATATAATGAAATTTCCCGTGGGATAAAATTCATCATATTAATATAATTAATTACAATCAATGCCCATTTCTAAATATGATTCGGAGGCTCTTAATATATAATTTAATTAATTAAAGATGTTGTGGCTACTCTCTAATTAATTAAATATATGGATCATTGGACATTTAATTTCATGCATAAAATATTCATAAACAAAAAGCATGAAAGGACAAAATAGTAAATTTATGCACCAAGGGGCAGAACAATAAAATAATTTGGCCAAGGACAGAACTGTAATAACGTGAAAAGAGAGGGGCAAAAGGGTAAAAAGGCACCACAGGCACATCAGGGGCATGGCCTGCACATGTGCCATCCACCGCACAAGCGCGTGCGTTGCACACGCCTAGCAACAGCCGTGGGCAGTTTAGTGTGCGTGGGTTCCACGCGCCTGCAACCGTAGCGCATGCGTGAAACCCACGCGCCTTCTCCCTCGCACGATAGACGTTATTTCCATCGGTTTCTTCATTTTTCGTTGTGATTTCGCCTTCTGTTTCTTCCCCGGTAGCCCATCTTAGATTGAAACAAATAATGGGTTTTGGAAAACATGCTAGCATGACCACATGGGTCCAAGTTTTGGTGAAAATGAGCAAGAAATTGCCTTAAATCAAACAAAAATTTCCTAAAACACAAACCCTTAACTACCGCAACTTCCACCGCTCGATTATCCTCTGACGAACACCGATATGCCGAAACAACTCATGGCTATTCTTTCTCATGGCGGTGCACCGTACTGGTCCGAAGTTGAGCGATGAATCGCCAGAATTTGCTCGAAATTGGCAAGTTTCTCTCTTGGCCTCAATTCTGAATTACTGTTCATCTTCAAAAGGCCCAAAAAATACGCCAAAAAATCAACAAAAATAAGGCAAATGCACTAAACCTGCTTTGATACCAAATGTTAGAAGTAAAAATTGAATGGAGAAAAAAACATGATCAATTATAGACAAACCTCCGACCACTGTTTTTTTTTTTTTTTTTTTTTTTTTTTTGGTGACCCAGGGAACCCCCGCACGGTCGATAGCTGAAGAGTAAACTCTGGGGTGACGCTAGCGGAGGACCCACCATCCCGACGCCACACTTAAGAATCCTTAGTGATCGTGAGGGGATTTGAACTCCTCCCCTTGCGTTAGGGGGAACCTCCGACCATTGTTCGTATTCACGTTCGTGCAAAAATTCCTAAAATTCAGCGAAATATCAGGCACACTCTATTAACCCAATACCCTCATGTAGTGATGGTGTATTCCGAAATTAAGAGGGTTTGTGTTAGTCATTGTGTTCATCTGTTAGAAATGAACGACCGTTCATTTTATATATTGTCTTCCATCAAGGCAGTTACCAAATGGGTAGTTGTCATGAAGAGATATGAAGCGTGAAAAAATTACATAAAGAATGACCGCCACTTTAAAGAGAAAATGTGGGTCTAAAAATGTGAGATCACACAATATAAATAACACCGCCAAGTCATCATAAATTTCATGTTCCTTGATTTGTTCACTTTCATCAAGGTCATTTAATGATCATTAGTTTTTTATTTCGTACTTCAGACATTGCCAGTGGCAATAGGATTTTTCTTGTATCCGTTCAATATTGAGACATGATCACATTTATATTTATCCAATAACCGATATAACCAAATGGTTATGTCAACTTCAAGATATCATAGAAGTTATACAATAGAGATTTCAAAAAGTTGCAATGAATCACACGGGCCAAAAAGATCACGCTAAATTAAATTGGTCTTGGACAATGCTAATTGAAGAAACAAGTAAGATATACTCAGAATTCCAATCGATTATGCTGGGTATTCAGGATTGAACTCTTAGAATTGATTCATTAAGTGATATGATGGACCTCATTCAGGTGTTGAATGAGATGATCCACTTGTAGTTGGTCACATTCTAGAAGGTAGTTTTTGAATACAAATATTAGTGTCTTGAGCATCATTCAAATTACCAACAAGCTTCTCGAAGATATTCATGGCTGAAAATGGCAAACCCAACACCACCGCAATGCCCCTCTCAGTCCCTTCCCTCATAAATAAGCATGTTTCCCTCGGTTGGTCACCGGCTCCAAACCTTGGCTCTCCCCAGCCAAAGTCTGTGTAGTGACACTCAAGCTTCATCCATGAAGTTATTGCTAACGTTCCCACAGGGACTCCCTTTGTCGATACGTGTCTAAATAGGCGATCCATGACCTTACGTAGTTGTCAGTCACACTTTGGATCGCCTGATTTATCCTTTCTGCAGAAGTAGAGATTGGCTCCTCGATCAACTCTCCCATGGTGAAGAGACAGCAAGGCACAGCCATCGCGTTCCCAAAGTATCTGTCGGGCAATGGAGTTATTAGTTTAGACCTGCAATCGACTACTAAAAGAAGCATTGTCTGTTGGTGAAGTTTCATCTTGCGGACCATGCTTCAAGCCTGCCAAAAAAAAGGCCGCAATTGCTACGAATCGAAGGGTCGCTACTCGTTACCTGTTGTTCAAAATTAATAGATTCCATTTTCAGTGACCAGGTAACTGTAAGGATGTGCATACTAGTGGTATTTACGGGAATTTAAGAAGGGCCATGGTATTCTGCACATATCGGTTAATTAAAACTACATTTAGGGAAGAAATGATATCATGAATGTATCCTTTTTAGTTGCACTCATTGTTTAAAAACTTCAGTACATTTAACTCGAGGTGATTTGACACTGTTGGATAAAACTGTGGCCCCACTTAAATCACAAGCTTAGCAATTGAGATTCATTAAATCTGTAGTGTATTGAGTCTAGGCAAATCTTTCTTTTTATCGAAGGCAAAATGTCAAGATATTATGGTATGGATTAGTACATTCATTCCGATTCCATTTGCTTCCATTGAGCGTAAGACGACATATGAACATAAAGTGCATAAATTAAATTCATGCAAGAATGTTTGCAAATGTTTACATGTTCTACATTCTCTATTGAAACATAATTAACTTTGAAAACAAATTACAGGTGACCATTTATTTTGCGGAAAATGGGCCATCTCCGGAAAATATTTTCCCAGAAGGTATTTTCCAGTTCAGCTAAAATCTGAAAGTGTTTTGGTAAGAAAAATATTTTCCGCTCCCCAGATTGGCGAGCGTAAGTGCCAAGCTTGAGGCTCGCCAGATCGACGAACACGAGTTTAAGATCGATGAGCTTGAGGTTTACCCGGTCCGACGACTAGCCAAAAAGAAGAAGATAGAAAACAAAGAAAAAAAAAGAAAAGGAAAAGAAAAGAAAAGAAAAGAAAAAGAAAAAGAAAATTAAAAATAATTCGAATTAAAAAAGAAAAAGAAAATTAAAAAATAATTCGAATAAAAAAAGAAAAGAAGAAGAAGAAATGAGAGGAGGAAGTGAGAATTTATAAAGGTGTGAGGCAAGAAAGAGCAAGTGAAGAAAATGTTTTTCACTTAATACTTTTTTTCCTTTGATGGAAAAAATTTTCTCCAAAGAATTTATTTTCTGTGAAACGAAGGTCGGAAAATTCGGAAAACGTTTTCCTGGAAATTATTTTCCACGAAATGAACGAAATCTAAATATAAATGTGGAGGTTTCACTATTGGGATCGCAATTGACCATTGCATGGTAGATGGAGGGTCAATGGTGGATTTACTGAACGCATGGGTAAAAAAAGCAAGAGGCAAGCCATTATTCCTTGTCCCTTCTCATGATAGAACCATCCTAAAATCAAGAGTGCCTCCTCAAATCACCGGTGTTTAAGAGGACTTTGTTCACATAAGTGAGGTGTCAAACATGACGGCATTATATGAGGAACAACAACTCGTATATAAATCTTTCTACTTTGATGCTAAGAAGTTGGCGACCATCGAAAGAGCCGCAACAAAAGATGAAGAGGTGAATTTCTATTTTGTGGTAATTGCTTGGTGGCAATTCATAGACATCTTTGTATAATTTATACGTGACTGACAGATCCAAAAGAATTTCAAATACACTCAAAACTAAATCAAAACAAATAAATAAGCTAAAAGCCTATTAGTCAAACTCGAGCCACATGGCAAAATAATGTCACGTGTCTTGCCATGTGGCAAATGTAGATGAAAAAGGATATGTCAAATGACGATCACAAAAGCAACAATTTTTGGGGCTCCGGCCTTAATTATATATAATAGGAGATGATTCCACCTCTTAATCAAAATTACAAGATTGTAATGCACCAAAGGATATTTTATGGCATTTAATGGTAAAATTTTGATATTGAAATCCTCCTTTGCATTCTTTTTTATTATATAGAGAGATTTGCATATGTTATTATATAATATAAACAGAATTAGAAATGTTTGGGCCCATTACATATTACTTGGTCTAATTTTTTTTTGGTCGGAAGTAGATATTGCATTCATTTATGAAACTAAACAAGCCTTATAAGGCAGTGATGGATAGAATTCTGAACATAAAATTTTCAAAAGGGAGGGAGGAGGAGGAATCACCCAATTTGCAAGAAGATTTTTGGAGCGGTGAGCGTTGGCCAGCCAATTTGCCTCTCGGTTCGCCTCGCGTGGAGAAAAATCAACCCTTGCTTATGATATAAGGCGTAGCTCATCTTTGCACTATTCCACAATTTCTTTTATGTCCCATGAAGGTTCGGCTCGGCCCATCACAACTTTCACTAGATTTGAACTGTCGCTGTCTATCACCCATCTGCAGCTTTGACCGGTGCTTGTGCCCACGTGCGTGGCTTCACTTCGACTCAAGAACTTCAATCCCTGCAACAAAGCTAGGGCTTCAGTGTACTGGGGAGAAAGCGCTCGGAGTTGCACCGTAAAGCCGTCGATGACGATCCCCGACAGGTCTCGCAGTATACTAGCGGCCAATCCGAATAATTCGTCCAGGGACCATGATGCGTCGACATTCAGCTTCATCTCGTCTTGTTCCGGCGGCGTCCATCTAATCGGTAGGGCTCGGTTTGTGGGTTTTAACCCTTTCTGATTCTGCCATCTGTTGAGGTTTTTTTGCCGTTCGAGTGCAAGATCTACAAGAGCCGTTAGTTGTGGAGGCTTACCTCAAAAAATAAAAGCGTTGCGGGATTTCCAGATGTTTCACAGCACAACAGCAATTTGTTCTCTTTCAGGTCATATGTCACTGCTTTCGAAAGCTTCCATTAGCCACTGATCAAACTGTGTTATGTTGCTTGGTTTGCTAATGAGATGGATTCGTGGATCTGCCCAGATTTTTTTTCGTCCATTTGCAAAGTAGGAATAGATGTTCTGTTGTTTCCATATGTGTAGCGTAGAGTGTACAATAGGGGTCGGGTAGTATTTTCCTTTTATGCAGGTTCTCCCTTGTTGGTATGGCATTTTGGCATAGGCTCCATAGGAAAATTCTCATTTTTGGGAGAATAGCTAAGCTCCATATTCTTGTCCAGAGGGATCTAGGAGGCTTGAAAGAGCATGTTGCTTTGTTTTGTTATGTTCTTGTGGCATTTGAAAAGATCATATTGTACCCACTCTTCACGGTATATGTCCCTAATTTATTTCCAATCCAAACTAGAGAATTAGCTTTTGGAGTCGGGCTAATGGGTGTTGCAAGTATCTCATTCGCTACTTGTTCTTCAAAGATGTTCAGAATTAAACTTTCCTTCCATACTCGCAAGTCTTCGTTGATGAGTTCTGCCACCATAACTGGTTCATTTTGGTTAGCTGGGCCTCCAAGCACTCCAGATTGTAGCCATTTATCTTCTCTTATGTTAATAGACTTGCCATCCCCTACGGACCATCTATGGCTTCTCTCCCCGTTAAAATGCTTTGCCATCCCCAAGACGGTCATTGCCATTTTCTTGCCTTCCACAAATCTCCATTTGGAAAGTAAATACCTTTCAATATTCTGCTCCACAAAGCTAAAGGTGTTTGTGATAATCGCCAAGCTTGCTTGCCTAGTATTGCTTGATTAAAATTTCTCAGATCTTTGAACCCCAAACCTCCCTCATCTTTTCTGGTTTTAAGTGTTCCTCAGTTTTTCCAATGCAAGCCCCTTTTTGCATCACTTTTCTGTCATAAAAAAGAAGCAGTTCTTTTTTCTATTGCTTTGTATATGGAGATAGACAACTTAAAAACTGACATTGCATAATGCAGGAAAGCTTGTATGACACTCTTAATTAGAATTTCTTTCCCTGCTTTGGATAGTAATTTTTCTTTCCACCGTTCTAACTTCGAATTTACTCTCGCTAGAATCCAAGCATACATCTCCTTCTTGGAATGACACCAGTCTGTTGGTATTCCAAGATATTTTCCTATTTTTTCAATTATTGGGAGTCTAAGTTGCTGTGCTAAGTTCCTTTTCAAAGGTAACGGACAATTGCTGCTGAAACATACCCCTGATTTATTTAAATTAACTGCTTGGCCCAATGCATAATAATACTGGTTAAGAATATTTGCTAGATTTTGGCATTCTACGACAGTCCCATTCAAGAAAAATATGGCATCATCAGCAAAGAGTAAATGAGACAGTGTAGAGCAGAACCTGTTTAGCTTTATACCCTTAATGCTTCCATCTTCGAGGGCTTTGTGCATCATCCCAGTCAAAACATTAGCCATTATGATAAATAAATATGGGGATAGAGGGTCGCCTTGTCTAATTCCTCTTGAAGGGTTGAAGTATGGAGTAGGCTCTCCAATTATCTTCACACTTAGGGACACCGTCAAAACATATTGCATGATTAGAGATACCCACCGCTCATAGAAACCCATTTTCAGCATACAATCCCTCAAAAAGTTCCATTCAATTCTGTCATAGGCTTTCTGCATATCAGTTTCAATATCGCCTGAAATTTTTTCTTCCTTTTTGTTATTCTAAAATGATGCAAGACTTCCTGAACTATTAAAATGTTATCTTAGATTTGCCTCCCTTGAACAAAGACACTCTGTTCAGGTTCTATAATCTCTAAAAGCCAAATCTTTAGTCTGTTTGCCATGACTTTTGAGATAATTTTGTAGCTGACATTGCACAAACTAATAGGTTTGAATTGGAAGAAATAATTATTTCTTTAAAAGATTCTTTCAGAGTGAATATAGCATTAATAGTTTATTTATTTATTTATTTTTATATGGAGTTACGCCAAATAGATAGAAAATCTATATAGTACAACTGGAGAATTTTGCAACAGATTTAAGTAAACTTGTGTATAGACTGAAAAGTCTTATTAATAGTTTTATGTAAGTTTCCAGACAATATTAATAAAGTTTCATAGTGTTGTTATTTTGTTCAATTGGGAACAAAGTAATTCAATATACTGCAAGGTCAGTGGGAGGAAATTTATTTTTCTCATACTCTATGTACATGGTATTTACAAGTAATGACCTTGAGGCATTTTTTATCCTTTGCACTAAGGTCCGTAAGGATTGTTCTTGTCACATATATTGGATTTTATTAGATTTTCTCAGAGGACATTTGCTGATCGTATTTTGGAATTATTCAATATACGTCATTGCAAGTCAGGAATTACTCCTGTTGTTAAGGGTGATAGAGCTAATCCATTATATTGTCCTTATTCAAATATTGAGAAAATCTAGTTAAATGGCGTACCTTGTGTTAATGCACTTAAAAGTATAATATATGCTTTGATTTTGCACTAGATTAAATATCGCCTTTGCGATGGGACTTTTAGGCAGATATAAGTTGAATCCAGAATGCGATTACTGGGTTGCTGCCAAAAAGGTTTTAAGTTACTTAAAAAGACAAGAGATTATATGTTAATTTACTGACAAGTTTAATTCTTGCAGTTAGTAGGGTATTCAGATGTTAACTTTGCTGGCTGTTAGGATAATATAATATCAATAACATGATACATATTTATGTTAACAGGAAGTGCAGTGCAGTAAATAGAGTTCTATGTCTATTATGTAAGTAGAGTTTGTAACTTTCTTTTAGGCTGTTGCTTCAGCTATTATGCTTCGGAACTTTATGAAGGAGTTGACCGTTTTGACTTTATGAATAGACCCATACAGTTAAGTTGATATAATAAATTTGTTGTATTTTTATTAATAACAAATGTATCAAGGGGTCTAAATATATGGTAGTCAAATTTTTTTAACTATAAAGAAACGGTACAGAAAGACAATTTATAATATAATATATTTTCACAAATGATGTGGTTGCAGATCCACTAACTAAAGGCCTACACCCATGTGTATTTGAGTGACATGTCATTAACATGGGCCTAGGAGTATCTTCGGATACTATTGTTTAGTGGGAGCTATTTTGGTTTTATGCTGATAAATTTCACATCTGTGTTCGTTACATTTAGTAATGGTTTGATATGTATCAACTTTTGCATTCAATAAGATATTTTTGAATGTGTTGTTATGTTGAATACATATTGATAAAGTCTCAAGGTATTACCTTGAGTGAAGGCTAGGGGCATTCGATTATTAGCCTTGTGCATATATTCTTGTGATATATAAAGAAATGTTAACCATAAGGACAAGACATATGTGGGTTTATTAGAATCATAATTTCATTCTCTTGTGGCACAAGCTTTTGTGTCGCCTAAGGTAAGAAAATGGTGACTGACAAATGGATCTCTCTATGAGAGATGTTAGCCATTTGTCACACTACTATATTTAATCCATATCAATAAAGTTGAAAGCACTTGTGACCATGAAAGGTTCTGTGTGTATAC
Source organism: Eucalyptus erythrocorys (assembly GCA_014182555.1). Taxonomy (NCBI): domain Eukaryota; kingdom Viridiplantae; phylum Streptophyta; class Magnoliopsida; order Myrtales; family Myrtaceae; genus Eucalyptus; species Eucalyptus erythrocorys. The sequence goes on from CM024601.1 coordinate 38,080,039, forward strand.
ATGCAGTTACCGCCATGATTTGGTATTGGAGACTTTATGGGATATGATTGACTATTAAGAATTATCTTTGGACCAATGTGCGCACATACAATATAATTTCAATTAATATAGTCCAAGTGGGAGAATGTATGAGTTTTCCTCTAATGTGGACTGAATTAATTGACGTTGTTATTTACCGTTTAACGTTTACCGTTTTACAGGGTTTGGTCTAAGGTGAGATAGAATGTTTCTTAATTAGTCTAACATGGAGCTGGCTACTGTGGGCCGAGTTGAGCCTGGCCCGTAATGAGGGGGACTGGCTGGAAACTCTATAAATAGTGCTCAAGTCTCTCCTTTAACCCTAATTCTCACATATCCTCATCTAAGGGGCGTTATTCTAACGTCAATCGTGAGGGGCCGCCTCATTGAGCCAGTGATTCGGAGAGCAATAGAGGAGAAAGATTTGCGCAAGGAATATTGTGTTTTCGCTTCCGCTTTCAAGAATGAGATCCTAAAACAGGTGCATTAATCTTTTACTCTTTGTATGTGTGTTCTTGTTCTAGTTATGAAGATCTTGGGGTTACGCAATTTACGTCCAACATTTTTTACTTTTGGTATCTTCAAGGAAATATGCGTTCTGTTAAGGAGGGGGTCGATGAAACCTGTTTCAAAAAAATTGTGCACTAGCTGAAATAAATCCAACTTAATATCTTCCCAAGATTGTTGATAAAATAGCCCATTTAGTCCGTCGGGCCCCGGAGCCTTCAAAGAGTCCAGCTGAAAAACCGCCTCTTTCACTTCTTCAAGGGTGATATTTGCCATCAGATTTTCATTCATGTCTTCCCTTACATGTCTGGAGCACTGATTTAGGATTGGCTGATAGTTCCTAAGGCCCACCGATTTGTATAAGTTTCGATAGAAAGACCCTATGTGTTGTTTAAGTGCCGCTGGATCCCCACACCAGCTCTGATCTTCCATTTGCAGCATTGTAATCTTGTTCCTTTGTCTTCTTTGTACTGTTGTGGCATGTAAGAATTTCGTGTTTCTATCTCCCCATTGCAGCCAATTGATGCGTCTTCTCATCCCCCAATATTTTTCCTCTTGTTTCCATAATTTGTCTATCTTGTCAATGACATTTTGTGCTTCCTGCCTACTGAAATTTTCATTTACTCGGTCTAGTTCAACCATTAGAATATATGCTTTGCATTTTTATGCTCTCATTGGCTCGATGTGTCTTTTCAAATTGAATAGAAATTTGAAAGATCTTCATGTAGTAAAATAAAAAGTGAGAAATCATTTTGATTTTAGGTAAATCCCTTTTCAATTTGCCTTATAAACTCATCATTTAACCCAAATTTATTGAAATGATTCATGGGCTGCCTCATATTTAGCGGGCCTAGCCATAATGGGTTTTAAAATGAAAAGCCCAAAACAAATCAATTTTTTTTTGTCTATAAAATGAATTAATTTAAGTGGGTATATTAACCGATCAAAAAAAATGTGGGTATATTATGAATCATTCCCAACTCACCTGATAAATGAGGCTCTCTTCATAAGAACTCCCACATTCTTCTAGATCTGACTCTTGTCTGTCTCCCTCTTCGATTCCATAGATTTGACTTAGTAGTGGTCGCGACATTAAAATTAAGGATTAATATCATTAAAATATAAAATTGATATACATATGATAAATTTATCTCAAATTAAATTTTTAATTAGTAAACCCTAAATTGATATATTTATAACATAATTATCCTCAGTTAATTTTTAATAAATTGAATTAATATCATGAAAAATCACAAATTGATATACATGTGACGAATAGAGATTAAAAATTTCAAACTAATACACCTGTCAACTATCACGTGTCATCACCACCGCCTGCGGTGGTCGCGATGGTTTGGGCTCTCTCCCCTTAACGCAAGGAGAGGAGTTCAAATCCCCTCACAGTCACTAGGGATTCTTAAGTGTGGCGTCGGGGTGGTGGGTCCTCCGCTAGCGTCATCCCGGGGTTTACTCTCCCGCTATCGGCCGTGCGGGGTTCCCCGGTCACAAAAAAAAAAAAAAACTATCACGTGTCATCGAATTTAGTAATTTGATGGTAAAATTTAATAGAAACTGGCTAAAAGTAAATTCGTTACAGTATATTGAAGTTTTTAATAATATTAACCCTTATAATTAATTTTATATTTTTTAATTAAGATAGAATCGAGCCGATTGGCCATCAGCGAAGAAGGAAGAAAGACTAGGAAAAAAAAGGAAAAAAAAGGAAAAAAAAAAGGAAAAGGACGAAAATATCCTTAATCATGCCCTTATTTAAAAAAATGAGGACACTTCGGATCATTTTTTGAAATTTTTCCCAGATTCAACGTTCCAATTTACTTATGTGCCAAAAAAAAAAAAATGTTCCAATTTACTTAAACTTTTCAAACTCGTGGCTGAAAAGAATCGGGCCGAGGAGGTCGGGACCCGACCCGACCCGAGACCAAGAACGACAAGACAAAAGGGGGAACAGACAAGGTGGCCACGTCAGTAACGGCAAATAACCTTCTTCGTCTTCTCTTCCTCCTCCTTCTCCTCTCGCTTTGCTCTGCACATCGAGTCATCACCCACCTCGTCTGCTCTTTTCATGCATTAAGCAAAAAGTCTCCCAAAAACCCAATGCACCCTCTTCAGGCTCGAAGAATATAGTAACGAAAAGCGACCCGCTTGATGGATTCTCTTGCCCAATCGCCTCACCTTGCGTCTCCCCCTCTCTCTCCCTCCTTCCATCGCATTTCGGCGGAAAGTTATTCCTTCTTCTCCAAGGGGTGAGACCGACGCACCCTTCTTTTTGAGTTCTCGAGGGGGGAGGAGTTTTTATGGGTTCTTGGAGCCGGGCGTTGGTTGTGCTGGGGTGGGTGGGTGTGTCTGCTGGTTTCTTGTTTATTGCTTTGTGTTTTGAGTCCCGTGCGGTTGTTGGATGTTGAGGTTTTCGAGGAGTGGACTTGATGGATAACGCTGGCCGGAGGCCGATGCTGCTGCCGCTGGGTGGCGGGGGAGGAGGCGGTGGCGCTGGAGGTGCGCTTGATGGGGGCGACTGGAGGGCTCATCTGCCGCCCAACTCCCGGGAGAGGACCGTCAACAAGATGTGAGTGCCCGCTTCCTTTGCTTGGGTTTTCATCCTTTTCGTAGGGAAAAATGTGGGGTTTTACGATGGATTGTTGCTTGGGGACGATTCCCAAGGGTTTAGCACATATGGTCATGTTATTTGGTCGAGGCGCCACGTGGATTCTGAGGTAGCTTTCGCTGTAATGTTTTCTCGTCGGATGGTTTAGTCTTGGTTAAGTTTCAATATGGGATTTAGCAGGTATGTAGGCCAGTAGCTCTTGTTACATTGGCGATTATGTAGCATAAGAAGATGGTTATATTTCTTTCTTGTTTGAAATGGATCGTCTTCTTTCAACAGCAGGGTTTATCATAGCATGTGGATGAACATAATTGCAGCAGTAATGCCATGTGGCTTTCTGGTAGGAGAACAGTTACTGGATGATGGCTGTTATGCTCATGACCAAAATTTACTTATTTAGAGCCTAAGGAATTTTAGGCGTCTTATTGCTTGTAGGTTGCGTTATTTTTTATTAATCTTGGATATATTTAGTTTATATAAGCTCTTACTGGAAGAGATACATGGATGTATCATCTGATTTTCCCTTCTCCAATTCAATATTGTCACTGAAGTAGTGATAGGTGTTGAAGGCCCAAAGGTTTTCCACGGGAAACATTTTCTTCACTTATCTTGAGTTGCAATGGGTGAAATCCCACCTATGCCACCTGTAATAGAAGTAGATGCTATTAATGCGTGTGGGTTTAGGTGTCACCAAAGTTTTATAGGTTCGTGAATTCTTATGTGTGTTATTTTGGATCATTTCTCAGTTTGCTTTCTTATCTGGTAGAAAGCTATTCATAATTTTTTGAATGATATGCAAATTCCACTGGATCTTTTTATCTGCTGTCCATTGGATTTTTTGACTATATTAGGATTATGTAATTTCAGCTCTGTTATACATTGGATTCTGTGATCATCTCCGGCAAACCTTTTCTTTTGACCTTTCATCCTTTTCCTTTTCTTACCCACTCTTAACTCCTGACCCTCTTCCGGCTCTCGACCCTCTGTTTTCCAGCTCTGGCAACCTCCTTAACCTCCATTGGGCGCCATGAACTCTGCTGAGCCTTTGACAAAGGCCCCATTGGCTATGTAGGCTCTTTTCCTCTTCTTTTCTCTGCTGTTTGTTTTCTCTGAGACGTTGAAGACTCTTTCCCTCTTATCTTCTTTGCTGTGTAATTGTTGAGGCTGGTTTTGTTGTAAGAGACCTACAAGGGTAAAGGGGTTTTCTTTTGAGCTTGTGTTAGAGGCTGAAAAGGACTTGTTAAGAGCAACAGAGTATGCCAGATGGAGGAGATTGTCAATATACCTCTCTATTTAAGAACTTGAAATGGTGGATGGATTACCATGCAGTTGTAGAACCTGGTAAAACGGGTGTATGGGGAATTAGATGCTGTAGTTGGAAATGGAAGAACTACCGGTGTTTCAAACATGTGGTGGCATTGTAGTGATGTGCAATGAGAACTCATTCAACTTAGTAGACTGCTTAGTGGGCCAATTTAGAAGTAAATGGGGAGTGCCTTCGGTGATTGGGGGAGACTTCAACATGGTATTATGTACACATGAACAGAACGGGATTGGTACCGACATAGCTTGCATGAGGGAATTTCGGCAAAGCTTAGCATTTGCCTAATTGGCTTGTTGTTGGTAGGTGGGGATATACTTGGTCCAGGGACAGGGAGGGGCTATCTTTTTCATGCATTGATTGGTTCCCAGTTTCAACAATATGGGAGAATATCATCTGAGCTAGATTCAAAAGTTGTTACCTTGAGTGACCGCCATCTGCCATCCAATTGTGTTAGAGGAGATAGGTATTAAATGGCCCCTCTCCCTTCCGGTTTGAGAATATGTGGCTCACAGTAGAAGTTTTGAGGAGATAGTTCTTATTTATTGGAAGAATATTTCTTTTAAAGGGTATGCCAGCTTCCCTTTTGCTTCGAAGGTATATTCTGAAACAAAAAAGTCATGAGAAGGTTGGAAATGCGGAAAACAAAATTAAAGAGACAATTTAAGAAGTTGAAAGGCTTGACGATAAGGAGACCGGATGACCTTAATGAAGGAAGAGCACTTTAGGAGAATGGAATTGAAAAAAACTCTTACTTTGTTGATTCTAATGAAAGAAACCTCCTGGATACATATTTCTCGGGAGATTTAGTTTGATGAGGGTGATAGAAACATGAAGTCCTTTTGTAAGATGGGCAATGCTCATAGAAGATATAACTTCCTCAGTGAGTTGGAAGTTTTTGGGATGGTTGTTGAAGACGTGGATGCCATGAGTGTGTGATTATGTAGAAATCTATGCTGATTTATACAGGGAGAGATGTTTCGGGAGACCATAATTTTGGAGGCTTCCCTTGATCCCAATATGGTTGAGATGCTGCAGTTGCCTCTTGTAGAGGAGTAGATTAGAAGGGCAGTCTTGGATTGTAATGGAGATAAGGCACTAGGTCCTCATGGATTTGCATTGAAATTGTTCAGGAGAATTGGAGAATGTTAGTGAGGACCTTCTAAAGGAGTTCCAGAGTAGGGGGTAAGTTTGTAGATAATCTAAATTGTACATTCTTAGTTATCATTCCTAAGGAGCCTGGTGCAATGGATGTTAAGGATTTTGGCCAAAAACTTGGCGGATAGCTTCTTGCTGGTCATTTGAAAAGGTTCTACCTCACCTTGTGGGACCTTTTCAAATTGCTTTTATGGAAGCTTGTCAAACAGTGGATGCTATTCTTAATGCCAATGAGGCGGATGATTGTCTTGAGGAAAGAAAAGCAGGAGTGATTTGCAAATTTGACATGGAAAAGACCTATGATTACGGATCATGGGAGTTTTTGTTGTATGTGTAAAGAAGAATGGCTATTGGTGACCAGTGGTGTGGATGGATTTTAAGATGCATTTCTTCATCGACTTTCTTGGTTATGGAGAATGGCAGTCCAAGTTGTTTCTTCAAGTGTTCTAGAGATTTAAGGCAGTCCTCTATCACTTTTGTTATTTGTGTTGGATATGGAAGTGTTGAGCAAGATGCTGATTAAAGCTACTGGTTAGATTAGTGGTTTCACGGTTGACAATGCTTCTGATGAAGATTCCATAATTCCTTTTTCATTTGCGGATGATGCCATAATTTTCTTGGAGGATGACATCAAACAAATTTTACACTTGAGAAGCACACTGTTATGTTTTGAGGCTTTCTTGGGACTAAAAGTGAATTTGGGAAAAAAGTGAAATAACACCTATGAGTGAGAATGTAAATTTGCAAGAAATGTCTCGGATTCTTGGTTGTAAGGTTGCCAGCGTACCTATAAAGTACTTGGGGTTGCAGTTGGGATCCACTTACAAAGCAAAAGCTGTGTGGAATCTAATGATACAAAGATTTGAAAAGAGTTTAAATGGGTGGAAGATGGCTTATTTGTTCAAGGGAGGTAGACTTATGTGGATGAAGTGTGGGCTTTCTAATCTTCTGGTTTGCTTTCTTTATTTGTTTCCAATCCCTATTTCATTGGCAAAAGGACTTGAAAGCATACAAAAAAAGTTTCTTTGGGGAGGGATGATAATCCGAGATTTCATTTAGTTAATTGGAGTATTGTAACACAATCAGTTGCTTCTTTTTTTTTTTTTTTTTTTTGGGGGGGTTGGGGATAAAGTCATTGGTTCTTATATATAAAGCTTTGCTTGTACAATTGTTGTGGAGATTTAATGGGGAGAAAACTAGCCCTTGAAGGGAGGTACTCATTGCAAAGTTTGGTTTGGAAGATGCAGAGTGGATAACAAAATCTAATGGAGGAACACATGGAGTCAGGCTTTGGAAGCACATTAGGCAAGGATGGGATGCTTTTGAAAACAGACTTTCCATTAAAGTGGGAAATGGTAGGCATACTATGTTGTGGGGTGACATGTGGTGTGGAGACACTGCTTTCAAGACTTATTCCTGGATGTGTGTGCACTAGAAACAAGAGAGCTAGGATGGCTGATTGTTGGAAGACTGACAACAGGGAAACGGTGTGGTAAATTAATATCTTACATGGGGCTCAAGATTAGAAGCTCGAAGCTTTCTTGAATATTTTTGAGTTATTGTATCGAGCAATGTTAGATGTGAGGACGATAGGCTTTGGAGGAATTGTTGTCCCTCTGGAACTTTTTCTGTCAAAGCCTACTATTCCAATCTCTTTTCTACTCAGATGCAATTACAACAGAGCACACTTTTCCCATGGAAATCTATTGGGAAAGTCGAGTTTCGATTGAAAGATTTATTTTTTGCTTGGCAAGCTACTTGGGGATGTATTCTTACTTCGGATAATCTTTAGAAGTGAGGAAAAATACTGGCTAAATAGGTTTTTCTTTTTTTTTTGGGTGCAAGACTAAAGAAGAGAGCATGAATCATAAAGTTTTACAATGTTGCTGGACCAGAAAGATTTGGGCTACAATTTTGCAATTTTAGGAGTAAATTGATTGACCTTAGGCATAGTATGACACGAACTTTGGGCTTGGAGAGGGACTTTCAGTTTGTGTGTCATAAAGAAAATATTACTAAGATGATTCCTCTCCTTGTTTTTTAGCTCAGTTGGAGAAAAAGGAATCAAAGAGCATTTCAAGGAGTTGAATCCTCATGGGATTTTATTAGGGATAATTGCTTGTACACTTTGACTTTTGGTGTAGCTGGAAAGTCCAATGTCACACATAGTTTGGTGGAAATGCTGGAAAGTCTTTGTGCATTATACTGTATATGGGTGTCTTCTGTTTTTGGCCATTTTGTTAGGGGTGGTACCCCCTTGGTACTTCTTAATGAAATCTTATTTATCATTGACGAGAAAATGATTGGCCAGAAATAATTGCAGCTGAAGTGCAAATCTCTTTTGATATGCAGAATGGAGACTTTGAAGAGACGTATTCCTGTTTCCGGTCTAGAGGATTTGTGCAAAATCAATAGAATTGCCATGAAGTTCGAGGGAAATTTTTACGCTTCTGCCACAAGCCAGGTTTTATGATGTCCATGTCCACTGTGCGCATTTCATTCTCTTCGATATTATCTTCAATAGCATTTTATGAAGTTGCCCGGGAGGTAGTGCTTACTTATTCTGTATCAAGTTTCCATGTGGATAGAGGATGCATAAACAAACCGGACAGACTTGTGCTTAAAAGAATTTGAAAAGTGTTCTTTAATTGAGAATTCCTGTGTAGTAACTGGAACTGTTTAAATATTTAAAATTAGCTTTGCACCAGTGATATCAGGTTTGCTCAGTGCTGTGATATTGTACTGAGTTTTAAGTTGTAGTTTCAAATTGATATCTACTTTATTTTCTTTCTAATTTGATTATTTAATTTGTTGGTCTATTATGAAGTGATTTAGTGATTTCTGCTTCCTTTCCCTTTTAGTCTTATTACTTAAGGGGGATATCTACAGAGATGTTGAAAATGTGGATAAAGTCTCAGATTACCTTACTTAATGAGCCATCTAACTCTGCGGGGAATAGCAGTGAGGAATTGGGTACGACTTAAGTTCCTGTCACTTGATACCATTGATATAGGAATTGGAATTTCTGTTTTGTTATCCCCTTGTATATTTACATATATGTATATTTTGTCTTACACAAATTTTCATTCATGTGCTTGTGCTTTTTTTTTTTTTTTTTTTTGATTCATTCTTTTTGAGGGACTTAAGTCCTAAAAATTGTTATGATAGAGCATTTGAGTCCTAAAACTTTCATTGTGTGCATTTGAGTCCTAAAATTTGTGATAGTCATCCACTTTAGCTCTTCCATTAGCTCTTTTATGTTTTGGTGGATGGAAAATCTACGTGGCTTTTTTATTTATTAATGGCCACATAGTATTAAAAGATAATAAAAAAAGTCGTGGCGTCTTCTTTCCACTTAAAATTGACAGAATTAATGGAATGAATCAAGTGTAATCAATTGCAAGTATTGTGACTTGAATGCATGAAATGAAAGTTTTAGGACTTAACCACATTAGCAAAACAAATTCTAGGACTGGTCCTCGAATTGACCATTTTTTGGGCTTTACATGGTACACATTTATATACCCACAACAAGCCGTGCTGCTTATTTATAGGGTAAATGCTCCACTGGCACATGGAATTTTTGGTGAATTTTTGTTTTAGTACCCCGAAGTTAATTTCTTTTTGCCATTCTTGCTCATTTGTAACCTCAAATACGCATTAATACCATGGGCAGTGGCACATTTGAATTTCTTTGTTTCATTTCTAACTTATTGATTTAAGAACTGTAAGATCTTGGTTGTTTGCTTCAGAGAATCAGATATGTATCTGTGAAGAACAAGTTCAACTAGAAAGGGCCAAACACTTGCATATTTTGTAACTTCCTCCCACTTCTTCGCCTCAAAATTTCTTTTTTAAAAGTGAGTCTTTCTTATGGCATCAAAAGATGCGTGTTTGCAAAAGATAATTCACTTTACTCTTTTTTTTTTTTTTTTTTAATAAGATTTCAAGATCAATTCAAGTACATGAACTTCAAAGAGATTTTTATTTAGTACTCGCCGAAAAGAAAATGAGTGAGTGATTGTTTGTCTGTTTTTGCATATCCATTATCCATCTAGTATCACTTGCTTAGAAAGTTTCAAGTTAAAGTAATTAAAGGTCATCGTCGGGGTGCATCTATCCCTCATTCCTTTAATCTTTTTGTGCTATTTGCATTTACTGCTGCTATGCATGTATTGATCCAGTTTCTTGATGCACTAACATAACTTATATATATTGTATGTCATCTCACGTTATGCATCCACAAAGTCAAAGCCAAAGCCAACCAATTCCTAATTCCTTAGCTGTGGATCAGCCTCAAGCAAATCAACAGTGGTTAGTTTGGAATACTCAGAATAATTGTTCCTCCTGGAGTTCAGGCTTCAGCCTGGTTTGGCCTGCCCATTAATCAAATAAGTTAGCCTCCACTCCTCTAATCAAATCTCTCCCTCTCTCTCTTCCTCATTTTCTCTCCCGCTCGTTTCTCTTCTGCAATTCTTTCTGCAAATTCTCATACTCCAGTGGACTTCATTGCTCTCTCGCTCTTCCATTCTTTGTAAGGCCTCCGTTCTCCAAGTAGCTCAAGCTTTCCTCTAGGGTTTTCGATCTCAATCCTTCACATGCTGTCTCTCAATTCGCTTTTCATTTTTTCTTTTCTTTTGAAGGAAAGCCAGGAGACTTTTTATGGTTTTGTTACTTTCCTTATGTGTTGATAAGAGTTTATATAGTCCTCTTGTAACATTTCTTGCCAACCTTACTCTTCATCATCATCAGCAGGCAAACGTGCTCGATTACATGCTTCCAATCAAGATGAAAGCCGAAACTCAGAGGATCATATCAGCCAATTGCCCGACGCCATAATCCTTCATATCTTCTCCTTCATGACCACAAAAGACGCCATCAAAACCAGCGTCTTGTCCAAGCGATGGCGTTCCACTTGGACTTCTAATCAGTATATGAGTTTCTCTTTGCCCCCTGGCAGTAGCCAGAAAAGCAAGGGCTTCATCAATTTCGTTGACTCGGTGCTGTTACGCTGCACCGCAATTAAGGCAAAAAGATTCCTCTTTGATGCTCCTTGTCTCACCTTGATGCAATCAAGTCTTGATAGGTGGCTCCAGTTTGCCATCGAGCACGGCATCGAAGAGGTATCAGTAAGTCTGCATTGCTGGTGCCACAAAGTTTATGTGTTGCCGCAAATCTTGTTCTGCTGCACCACGCTGGTGAGTTTGCGTGTGTCCCAATGCTGTTTTTCAGTGTTCGGCACTGTGAATTGGTGTTCGTTGAAGACATTGCGGATTGAACATGCGGAGTTGAACGATGATGGGATGGTGAGAGTTTTGAGTGGCAGCCCTGTTCTAGAGTTCCTTGAGTTGAAAAGTTGCCTGGGTGTCAAGCACATCGTGATTGAATCAAAAAGTTGTAAAGAGTTGGTGATTGATTCTCATGAGTTTGGTGATGATGAAGGTTTGACGTTGAAAATTTCAGCACCTTATCTTCTCAAATTGCGCCTGTTGGGCAATTCTCAAGGGGGAGAGTTCAGACTAGATGAAGTAGCCTCCTTGATTGAGGCTGAGTTACATTTCGACATGGAAGGCTTTGCAGCTGATGATGGTGATCTTGTTAGGGGGCTTCTCAAGAGGCTGCATCATGTCCCGAAATTGGTGATGGGGAACTGGTGCCTTCAGGTGTGAGCTGATTTTTTTACCCCTGTTATTTCTGGTTCAAGTTGTGGACATACATTACACATTCTGCCATTTGCTTAGGATAAATCGTGATATTGTTCACTGGTGCTTGATGATACCGTGCTCATAAATTGTTGTTTTATAGAAATGTTGTCATTGTATGGAGCTTTAAAGGAATTTTTGCTGGACAATACTTTTTTCCTTCTCATAATAGAACTTTACACATTGTTGGCTAATATTACCTTTATGAGTCCAGCATTACATTGACTTAGATAAGACTAAAATCCGATGTTCTCGTTTGCTTATTTGTTTGGTTCGTTGGCTATTGCGAGAGGCTGTTGGAATTGCAAGCATGTCTTATGTTTGATCTACTTTAGTGATTCAAGAGAGTAAAAGTAATCAGTTTCTGCTTCTTCCACCATGATGATGTGCTTAGGCGCTGTCGCTAATGGAGGTGAGAGATATGTTTCTTCCATCCTTAGAATGTCGGCATCTGATATTACTCAGCACAGCAGGCCATAAGAGAGTTCCAGAGGCTATAGCAAAAATACTCGAAAGTACGCGGCTTTTGGAGAAGTTATTCTTACAAACGACTTGCACACCCAATTCTGCGGTACACGACTTGCTAGAACCCTCTCAGTTCACTGGGTTAATTTAACACCAGATTTGCTTGAACATATACAGATTGTGAATTTTAGCCCTACACTGCATATAAACCTGTCATTTCTTTTCTTCTTGTGATTGAAAATCATTTTTGTACCTGTCTATTTAATTGACATTTTGGATTCTCAATAGATTTATATCTCTTGGTGTTGTAAATGCTATATTATACTCTCAGAGTTCGATATTTGTCTCATCTAGTTCCGAATGTGTATCTCCTCCTTAGTCATGATGTTGTACATCTGCAGATTGGGTTGAATGCGGAGACGGCAGGCTGTCGTGTCTTTGCTGGAGAAGAATTTTGGAATTTTGTAAAGTGGAGGATCTATCAGTGTTTGATGCATCTCAAACATGTTGAGATTGTCGATCACGGTGCCGATCTGGTGGCATGGGAACCTGTTCTTTCTCTGCTCAAGTTTCTCCTCCAGAATGCACTTTGGCTGGACAAAATAGTAATCAACAGTACCAATTCCAAATCATCCCAAGCATTTGAACCGTCGCCGCTGCTTGAAGTGGCCCGGATTCTTCGGTCGCACCCAAAGCGTTCTCCAAGCGCCAAGGTCATATTCTTAGATATCCGTTCCAAGGATGTCCATCTGTGTAAATCCTGATCATTTCGTCAACACCGGCGACTTCTTTTTCTCCGTTTTGCAGCCCTGAATTTTAGCTTAACATTTTCAGGAGATGTAATTGAATGTACCTGTCGCAAATTAACCGATTCGCTCTGACGTGTCGTTCTTCTTTTCTCTTGTGGTGGTAGAACTTTCAGTCCTCTTACTGGGAGAAAGCATGCTATGTAAAGCTGATATCGTATAGCATGCTTGCGTGGTGTCATCAATGATTTGAATATCCTTATTTAGTATACTTTCGAAGATAATGAAGGGAAAATTACCAAAAATGTTCTAACTCTATAGAACTTGTGTCAATTTAGTAATAAACTTTTTAATTTGGCCAATTTAGTCGTAGAATTTTTTAAAAATTGGTCAATGTAGTCCATTCAGTCAATTTTGATGAGAAATTATTGGCATTGATGTTGCCTATCATATATAGCACGGCTTGCATTTATGTAAATAATTTTTTAATATTTTTTGAATTTTTAATTAATTTTATTATAATTTTATAATTTTTTTTTCTTTTTCCTTCTTCCTCTGCCGATCATTGGGCTTTGACGATGGCTGGCAACTGGGCGCCACCGGGCACAAGCAATGACTGGCAAGGCTCACCCTTATTGGTCTCAAGCAACGTCGCCCAAAGTGTTCTCCAAACATGAAGGTCATTTTTAGGTGTCCGTTCCAAGGATGTTCGTCTAAACGTGTGCATAAATACTGATTTTTTAATCAACCTCTGAATTTTGGCTTAACACCCACAGGAGATGTGATTAAATGCGTTAGAAATATTTAGGTATCTCCCATAGATACTTAGGATATTTCCTATGATTTTCCACATCTATTTTGATGTCAAAATATATAGAAATTCTAACTTGATACCAAAAGCAAGGCAGTGCTATTCCTTTCATGGAATGTGCATCCACCCCCCATTAGTCAAAATTCCTCGCCGGTGGAAGATACTTGAAATGAAAAACTCCCTTTCTGTTTGTTCAACTAGAAACTTTTAGCTCAACTTAATGTTATTTGCGTTAGTCTCGAAAAGCAGCTAGTAAGGTTGATTACCTAAGTGAACAGCACCCAAGCCCTCGCTCTTGCCTCGTACCAACACTCCAAAGGTTTTATGAAGCGCATCATCCTTTGAAATACACTCTCTGTGTGCACTGAACTAGAAGAAGCCACAATCTCACTCAAAGGTTCATGGAAGTACAAGAGTTGTATTATGGTTGTAGGATTTATCGGTCATAAAAGAACAAGTTTGTTGGTAAAAGGTTGTGATTAAGTTACTTAAGGCCTTGTTTATTTGTGTGTGTGTTTTTTTTTATAATGAACACAATTTCTGTTTTTTGTTCTGGGAAACTAAAAAAGAATAGAAACACATTTGTTTGCGTTTTTGTTCTAAATCTATTTTTTTGTTCTTGGGAACAAATTTGGGACAAAAATAAGAAACAATAAAAACTTATTTCTCGTTCTTGGAATACTTCTGATAAACAATTTTTCTCTCTCCTATTTTTTTTCTTCTCTTTCTTTTCTTCTTCTTTTCTTCTTCTTTTTTCTTTGGCTGGTTGCCAGCCTCGGCCATGGCCAGCGACTAGCCAAAAGGAAGGAAAAAGAAAAAAAGTAAAAATTAAATACAAATATTAAAAAATTAAAAGAAACAAAAAAATTATACAAATTTACTAAACGTGTTTTTGTTTTTTTTCTAATCCGAGCAAATTTATCAAACGCGTTCTTTTGTTTAAAAATTGTTCTCTAGAATAGAAATAGTTTTTCTATTTCTATTCCCTAGAACAATTTTTGAACATAAACGTTACCAATGCACCCTAACATTTTTCTACCAAATTTTTTTTTTTTTAATTTCCGAATTTTCAACTTCTGCAATAAGTTATCAAAATCTATTTACATAATTTGCAGTTTTAGAGTTATATCTCCACTCTGGTATCGAATTCCCAATTCTAATTTGAAAGATTTACCAACCATCCCCATTCAAGTTACCAAATAATTTGAAGATACCAAATCTTATTGGATTGACTTATCAATATTTTTGTGGTTGTTTCAAATTATTAACTTTTAATTTAGTAGCTTATTATGTTTTAAATTAACAAATTCTTACATAAAATTATAAGGCATAATTTCAGTAACTAACAAACTTAACCCAAATTTGAGTGACATACAAACTTCTTTTGGTGATTGATTTCCATTTATATTTGAGTAACTTATTGATATTTACTTGGTTTACTTGGTTATGCCGACAAAAGCGCATTATTTTATTGTTTTAAAATTTCAAACATTTATTTGCGTAATTAATTTAACAACGATTTAGAGGTACAAACTCTTATATCAAACTACTAACTTTGATACCAAATTAATGGCCTTAATTTGAATAATTAACCGACTTTTAACGATTGCTTTACCTTCACTTTGTATTATCAACTTTTTTCTTTGTAACCTTTACTTCATTGTTTCCAAATTACCAAATTTTATCTCCGATAGATACTAACATTTTCAAGCTAAAGTTTTTATCGAATTTTTGATCTTAATTTAACTGACTTGCCAATTTTTTTTCTAATAAGTTACCAACTAGTTTAAGGGCATTAACTTCTACCCGCTTGATTTATCTGAGTTTCTTCGATTGTCTTTATAATAAATAAGAATGTATTTGATTGTTTCAAAATTATTTCGTAATAAGTAACTTATCTATTTGCAAAACTTACTAATGTTTTAAATTTATTTACTCTTATATCAAATTGCCAACCTTAATTTGAGTGGTTTAAGAGGATGTTCTTGATTATTTATTACTAGATTTAGGTTGTCAATTCTTATTTGAGTAACCTATCAATATTTATTATGATGTTCCAATAAAGAGAAAAAGGGAAACTGAAGTATATGATTCCAACTCTTGTGAGTCCTACCTTGTGGTATCTATGAACCTATAAGTTCTTGGGAAGAGATAGATGTACATGATCATCTCAATCTTTTGCAAATTTGATCATTTTATTTAGGGGATAGCTATAGGATTATTTTACGAAGGAGTTTGGCTGCGGTATTAATTTTTGCTTGCCCTAGCAATGAGTATTTCCTCGAAGCCTGGCTAATAAGACTTAACCTCACTGGCTATCTCTTCAAAGCTTTGATGTTAATTAGCGTCAGAGGAGAGAAAGAGCACACATTTTGCGCATTAAAAGAATGCAAAAAACAAATGAAGTGTGTCTAATAGAAACATAATTATAAAATAATTTCGTCAGTTTACAAAAATAATCTTAAATTATTCTATGACAAGAAAGATTCATATTCTAATTTAAAAATATTAAAGATTGAAGAAATTTTCTTGCTTTAATCGTCTTTTACATTTGGATTGCGATTTGGACATCAATCGGTATTGAGTGATTGTGATTTATCTTTACAACCTACATGGGTTTTCATGGAATTTACTTTTGTTTGGAAACGGCCTTTGATTTGCTTTATACCATGTGGACATAACCAGAAAGAGCACACTCCTATGCATGTTGAAAATGACAAAGGAATTCATAGATTTTTTGGGGAGAAAGAGAGTTTTAAGATGCAAATTAATTTAGCAGAGAATATGTCTTTATTTTTGTTTTAATCTATCTTTTTTTTTTATTGGTTAAAGAGAATTTGTTGAAATACAAAATTATTTCATTTATATTTGAAGACACTTTCTCTAATTTATCCATTTTTCCAATTTAAACTCAAGAAAAAACAATTTTTCTATGAACTGTTGCTTTATCCACGTTCTGACATTTAAATTAAAGATAAAAGTTAAGAGATGATAAATACATAAGCTCAAAAGCTTACTAGTCAAATTCAGGTCACATGGCAAAATAATGTCATATGTCTTGCCATGTGGCAAATATAGATGAAAAAAGATGTGTCACATGGCGTTAATTATATATAATAGGAGAGGATTTCACCTCTTAATCAATATTAGAAGATTGTAATGCACCGAAGGATATTTTATTTCATTTCATCGTAAATTTTGACATTGAAATCCTCCTTTGCATTCTTTTTTTATTATATAGAGAGATTTGCATATATTATTATATAATATAAATAGAGTTAGAAGTGTTTGGGGCTCATTACATATTGCTCGGTCTAGTTCAACCTTTGGAATATATGCTTTGCATTTTTATGCTCTCATTGGCTTGATGCATCTTTTCAAATTGAATAGAAATTTGAAAGATCTCGTGTAGTAAAATTAAAAAGAGAAATCATTTTGATTTGAGGCAAATCCCTTTTCAATTTGCCTTATAAACTCATCATTTAACTCAAATTTATTGAAATGATTCATGGGCCGCCTCATATTTAGCGGGCCTAGCTATAATGGGTTTAAAAATGAAAAGCCCAAAACAAATCTTTTTTTTTTTTTCGTCTATAAAATGAATCAATTTAAATGGGTATATTATGAATCCATTCCCAACTCACCTCATAAACAAGGCTCTCTTCATTCTTCATAAGAACTTCTACATTCTTCTTGACCTGATTCTCTTGTCTGTCTCCCCTTTTGGTTCCACATATTTGACTTGGCAGTGATTGTGACATTAAAATTAAGGGTTAATATCATAAAAATCTAAAATTGATACACATATGATAAATTTATCTTAAATTAAATATTTAATTATCAAATCCCTATATTAATACATTTATAATGTAGAATTAAATTAGATTAATATGACGAAAAACTACAAATTGATATACATGTGACAAATAGAGGTAAAAAAATTCCAAATTAACATACTTGTCGAATGTCACATGTAATCGAATTCAGCAATTTAACGGTAAAATTTAATGGAAATTAATTAAAAGTAAATTTGTCAGTTTGAGGTTTTTAATAATATTAACCCTTAAAATTAATTTTATATTTCTTTTATTAAGATAGAATCGGGCCCAGTTCGTGACCGATCCATCTCGTTACCCGACCCGAGCGAACGAACTGCGCGACGAAGCATCGACAACGGGTAATCTGCTTCTCTTTCTTCTTCTGCCTTGCTCTGCCTTCCTCTGCCTTGCTCTGCCTTTTGTATCTGGTTTGTCTTGCCCAATCTTCTCAGCTCTCTCTCTCTCTCTCTCTCTCTCTCTCTCTTCCCATCGCTATTCGGCCGAATCATCGACCGTCTCTTCTGGGTTTTCGAGGGCTCGTGGGGACGTGGGAGGATCTGTGGGCTTGGGTTCTTGAAGTCGGCGTTGGTTGTATTGAGGGGGCGGGTGGGTGTGTGTTGATTGGTTAAGTCCCGTGCGGTTGTTGGTTGTTGAGGTTTCTGAGGAGTGGATACGATGGATGACGCTAACCCCGGTGGTGGAGCAGGCGGGGGCGCTGGAGCTGTGCTTGACATGGGCGATTGGACGGCTCGACTGCCGCCCAACTCACGGGAGAGGATTGTCAACAAGATGTGAGTGCTCTTTCCTTTGCTTGGGTTTTTATCGTTTTCTTAGGGAAAATGTGGAGTTTATGATGGATCATTGATGGATCATTGCTGATGGGTCATGTTGTTAGGTCGAGGCGCAACATAAATTCTGAGGTAGCTTTGGCTGTAAATTTTTTCTCGTTGGATAGTTTAGTTAAGTCTCAATATGGGATTTAGCGGGTATGCAGGCCGGTAGCTCTTGTTACATTGGTGATTATATAACATAAGAAGATGGTTGTATTTCTTTCTTGATTGAAATGGATTATCTCCTATTTTTGTACACAACCAGGAGGGTTTCCCATAGTATGTAGACCAATATAATTGCAGAGGTAAGGCCATGTGGCTTTCTGGCTGGAGAACAGTTACTGGATGATCGCCTGTTATGTTCGTGACAGAAATCTACTTATCCAGAGCCTAAGGATTTTTAAGCATCTTATTGCTTGTTAGCTGTGTTATTCATTAAGTAGTTTCAGCTCTGTTATACACTGGATTTTGTGACCATCTCCGGCAAACCATTTCTTCTGAAGTTTCATCCTTTTCATTCCCACTCTCAACTCCTGACCCTCTTCCAGCCCTTGACCTCTCTGTTTTCCAGCTCTGGCGAGCTCCCTAACCTCCATTGACCACCTTGAACTCTGGTGAGCCATTGATGAGGGCCCCTGTTGGCTATGTAGGCTCTTTTCCTCTTCTTTTATATTGTTGTTTGCTTTCTCTGAGATGTTGAAGACTTTTCCCCTCATCTTCTTTGCTGCGTGGGATTGTTGAGGCTGGTTTTGTCGTGAGAGACCTACAAGGTAAAAGGGCTTTTTGTGGAACGAAAATCTTCTGAGCTTGTGTTAGAGGTCAAAAAGGAGGATTTGTTAAGAGTGATAGAGTATGCCAGATGGAGGAGATCGTCAATATACCTCTATAGTGAGGACTTTAAAATGGTGGATGGATTACCATGCAGTTGTAGAACCTGGTAAAACAGGCATATGGGGAATTAGATGTCGTAGTTGGAAGAAGTACCAGCCTTCCAAACATGTGGTGGCATTGTAGTGACGTAGAACGAGAAATCAGGCAACTTAGTAGATTGTTTAGTGGGCCAATTTAGTGTCTCGTTCCTGTTTTGTGGTGCAGAAGTGGGGAAGAGTGGGTGTTTACTGGGGTGTATGGTCCTGGAATGGGTAGCGCTAGGAGTTCTTTCGGGGATTAGCTCTCTTATATTAGAAGTAAATGGGGAGTGCGGTGAGAGTTCAACGTGGTATTGTTTCCACATGAACAGGATGGGATTGGTACAGACACAGCTTGCATGAGGGAATTTTGGCAGATCTTAGACACCTTTTGCCTGATTGGCTTGTTGTTGGTAGGTTGGGAGTATACTTGGTCCAGGGACTGGGAGAGGCTATCCTTTTCACGCTTTGATGGGTTCTCAGTTTCAACAACATGGGAAGGCTATCACCCAAACTCAAGTCAAAAGTTACCTCAAGTGACCTCAGACCACCATATAATTGTGTTAGAGGATAGAGTTATTGAATGGGCCCCCACTCCCTTCCAGTTTGACAGTATTTGGCTCAAACTAGAAGATTTCAAGTAGGTAGTTATCAATTACTGGAAGAATAGTTCTTTCAGGGTGTAGGCCAGCTTCACTTTTGCTTCAAAGCTCAAGGGGCTAAGATATATTCTGAAACATGAAGTCATCAGAAGGTTGGAAATACGGGAAACAATACGAAAGAGACAATTCAAGAAGTTGAAGAACTTAAGGATAAGGAGATCCAGATGACTTTAATAGAGGAAGAGCATTTTAGGAGAATGGAATTTAAAGAGCTCTTGCGTTGTTGATTCAAATGGAAGAGACCTCCTGAAGACATATGTCTTGGGAGATTTGGCTTAATGATGATGAGAGAAACATGAAGTCCTTTGAAAGATGGCCAATGCTCATTGAAGATATACCTTCCTCAGTAAGTTGGAAGTTTTTGGGATGGCTGTTGAACATGTAAACGCCATGAGTGCATGGTTATCTAGAATTCTATGCTGATTCATGCAGGGAGAGATGTTTTGAGAGACCGGAAATGGAGGCTTCTCTTGATCCCAATATGGTTGATATGCTGCAAATGCCTTTCAAGGGGGGAGAGATTAGAAGGGCAATCGTGGAGTGTAATGGAGATAAGGCACTAGGTCCTGATAAATTTATGTTTGAATTTTTTGCAAGAATTGAAGATTGTTAGCAATGACCTTCTAAAGGAGTTCCAGAGTAGGGGGCAAGTTTGTAGATAATCTTAATTGTACATTCTTAATTCTCATTCCTAAGGAGCCTGGTGCAACGAATGTTAAGGATTTTTAGCCTATAAGCTTGGTCGGTAGCATCTATAAGATTTTTGCCATAGTTCTTGCTGGTCATTTGAAAAGGTTCTAGCTCACCTGGTGGGATCTTTTCAAGACGGTTTGGTGGAAGCTTGTCAAACATTGGATGCTATTCTTACTGCCAATGGTCTCGAGGAAAGAAACGCAGGTGTGCTTTGCAAGTTGGACATGGAGGAGGCCTATGATCAGGGATCATGGGAGTAAAGTATGTGTAAAGAAGAATGTATTTCTTCTTTTGTGGTCTGTGGGTGACCAATGGTGGAGATGGATTTCAAATGCATTTCTTCACTGATTTTGTTGGTTATGGTGAATGGCAGTCCAAGAGGTCTCTTCAAGTATTGTAGAGATTTAAGGCAGTCCTCTGTCACTTTTGTTGTTTGTGTTGGTTTTGAAAGTGTTGAGCAAGATGCTGATTAAAGCTACTGACAAAGGTTAGATTGGTGGTTTCACAATTGACAATGCTTGTAATGAAGATTCCATATTTCTTGTTTCATTTGCAGATGACGTCATCTTTTTCTTGGAGGATGACGTCAAACAAATTTTAAACTTAGAAGCATACTGTTATGTTTTGAGGCTGTCTCAGGACTGAAAGTGAATTTGGGAAAAGAATGAAATAATTCCTGTGGGCGAGAATGTAAATTTGCAAGAAATGTCTCGGACTAGTGGTTATAAGTTTGCCAGTATACCTATAGAGTACTAGGGTTGCAGATGGGATCCACTTACAAAGCAAAAGCTGCATGTAATCTGATGATACAAAGATTTGAGAAGAGTTTAAGTAGGTGGAAGATGGCTTATTTGTCCATGGGATGTAGACTTATGTAGATGAAGCATGCGCTTTTTAATCGTCTGGTTTACTTTATTTCTTTGTTTCCAATCCCTATTTCAGTGGCAAAAAGACTCGAGAGCATGCAAAAAAAGTTTCTTCAGGGATATTGGGATGATAATCCAGGATTTCGTTTAGTTGATAGGAGTATTGTAACACAAGCAGTTTCTAATGGGGGAGTTGGGGGTAGAGTCATTGGTTCTTGTATGTAAAGCTTTGCTTGGACAATGATTGTGGAGATTTAATGGGGAGAAAACTAGCCCTTGGAGGATGGCACTAGTTGCAAAATTTGGTTTGGAGGATTCAGAGTGGATAACAAAGCCTAGTCGAGGAGCACATGGGGTTGGGCTTCAGAATCACATTAGGTAAGGACGGGATGCTTTCAAATACAGACTTTCTATTAGAGTGGGAAATGGTAGGCATACTATGTTGCATGATGACATTTGGTGTGGAGACACTGCTTTCAAAGACTTATTCCCGGATGTGTATGCATTAGCAAGAAACTAGAGAGCTAGGGTGGCCGATTGTTGAAAGACTGACAACAGAGAAACAATGTGGTAAAGTAACATCTTACATAGGGCTCAAGATTAGAAGCCTGAAGCTTCTCAAATTTTTTTGAGTCGTTGTATTGAGCAATGTTAGATGTGAGGACGATAGGCTACGGTGGAATTGTCATACCTTTGGAACTTTTTCTGTCAAATCCTACTATTCTGATCTCTCTTCTTGCAATTACAACAGAGCACACTCTTCCCATGGAAATATATTTGGAAAGTCATGGTTCCTTTGAAGGTTTGATTTTTTGCTTGGCAAGCTGCTTGGGGATGTATTCTTACTTCAGATAATCTCTAGAAGAGAGGAAAAATACTGGCCAATAGGTTCTTTTTGTGCAAGACTGAAGAGAGAGCATGAACTGCTTACTTTTATGTTGGAGCTGGACCAGAAAGATTAGGGCTACAGTTTTTGCAATTTTAGGAGTAAATTGATTGACCTTAGGCACAGTGTGACATGAACTTTGGGCTTGGAGAGGGACTTTCAGTTCGTGTGTCAGAAAGAAACAGATTACTAAGATGATTCCTCTCCTTGTCTTTTGGCTCATTTCTTCACTTTTGGTATAGCAGGAAAGTTCAATTTCATACATCTAGTTTGTTGGAAATGCTACAATGTCTTTTGTGCGTTATTTTGTATGTGGTTTGGCTTCTATTATAAGCCATTTTGTGGGGGAAGTACCCCCTTGGTACTACTTGATGAAATCTTATTTATCTTTGAGAAAAAAAATTATTGGCCCGAAATAATTTCAGCTGAAGTGCAAGTCTCTTTTGGTACGCAGATTGAAGACTTCGCTGAGACATCTTCCCGTTTCTAATCGAGAAGGTTTGCAAGAACTCAATAAAATTGCCTTGAGGATTGAGGGAAATTCTTATGCTGCTGCAGCAAGCACGGTATTATTTGATGTCCATGTCCACTATGTGCATCTCATTCTCTTTGCTCTTTGTTAAGTTACTTCAATTAAGTTTCCTTTATTATCAAAGTTTTATTTCCTTTTTTACTTACATAAGGGATATAAATACAATGGGTGTAGGGTTTCTATTATTTTAGAAAAACCTACAGCCTCTCTTTGTTTCTTTCTTTTACATTCTCCTTCTTCTCCTCTTCTCTATTCCTTCTCTCTTCTTCTTTCTCTCTTACTATTTGCTGCGGGTTCTCTAATCAGCTTTGTGACATGGTATCAGAGCAAGGTTTAACTACCTGATTACTTGATCCTATTGCTGGTTTGAGAGTCCCCTAGTAACCCTATTTTTCTCTGGTGCGCAGACACCTTAAGCTGCAATTTTTATCTGTTTTCTCTTCAAGTCTTGATACGTATGAGATAAGAAGATATCAGATTCACCAGGTTCGATTTGTGAATATGGATTACAACACTTGCTGATCAACGGATTCAAGAATCAGAGTACTTTCTTCTATACATTGGTTTATTCTATGAGTTTTCGGCATCCCTTTGGTTAATTGATGGAGCCAATTACATCTGATTATACATTAGTGCTGCTGTTTTGTCTCTTGCACTAAAGTTTCAGCCCTCCTGATTAGTGGTAAATATATTTATATTGAGATTATCATCATGAGTGATACTAAGGCTTCTACAGATAGTGTTAATGTTCAAATTACCACTATTAAATTAAATGGATCCTCCAATTACCTGTTATGGGCCCAAGCTGTGAAGGTCGATATTAATGCCAAAGGGAAACTTAATTATCTTACCACAGACCCCCTAATGAAGATTCTAGAGAATATAGTAGTTGGATGAGAGAGAATGATACACTTCGGTGTGGTTATGGAATAGCATGGAACCATCCATCGCTGCTAATGTCATGTTCCACACAACTGCTAAGGGAGTATGGGATGATCTTATGGAGAGTTACTCACAAGACAAAAATATGTCTAGAGTTTATGAACTATATGAGAAGATCTTTAATTTTAAACGGGGAGACAAGTCTCTTGGAGAGTATTATAGTGCTTTGAAAGGTATGTGGGAAGAACTCAATCTTTATCAGCCCATCACTACTGATCTTGAGAGACTTAAGACACAACGAGCTGAATTTCAAGTAGCCAAGTTTTTATCTGGCTTGAATGTCGACTTACAGCCTGTGAAAAGTCAGCTTCTTGCTAGTGAGAGAGTTCCTTCTATGAATGAAGCATTTTGTCGAATTCAGCGCATTGTCCCTCCATCTTCTACGTCATCTAAAGATAATTCAGCGTTTGTGGCTAGTAGTGGTGGTCGTGGTCGTGGTGGATTTTCCAATAGAGGTCGTGGTTTCGGGGGAGGTCGTAGTCGTGGTGGTGGACGTAGTGGACAAAGTTCTGATCAAGATAGCCGTCAGTGTATATACTGCGGCTAATCCGGTCATATTGTTGACACTTGTTGGGCTAAGCATGGCAAGCTTGAGTGGGCTCGACGAATAGTTACTGCAAATACTGCTGTGTCTGAAGGAGCTGCTCAAAATGTGTCTTACTGGCGACATGAACCCATCTATCCCACCTGGGGTAGTTCTTCCGAGTCTACAGCTCGAGATGATATGGTTGCACAACTCATCAAACGTGTCCAACAACTAAAGACTTCCAATTTCTCATCCACTGCCACTCTTGCATGTACAGGTAACATGGCCTCTTTCTCTAATTTGTCTCCTAACACCTCTTGGGTCATTGACTCAGGAGCTTCTAGTCATATGACGGGTAAGCAAGAACTACTTTCTTCCCACCATAACTCTAGTCCTTTCTCAAAAGTCATTTTAGCTAATGGTTCCTCAACTCAAGTAGTTGATCCAGGGACCGTTTCACTTACATCTTCCTTATCTTTGTCCTCTGTTTTACATGTTCCCCAACTTCCTTTAAATTTGTTATCTGTTAGTCAGTTAACTAAAACTCTTAATTGTTCAGTTACATTTTACCCATCTCATTGCGTTTTTCAGGACCTTCAGACAAAGAAGATAATTGGTGGAGGGCATGAACGTGATGGACTCTACTATCTAAATGGTGTCTCAACTGCTAACGCCAATGGTCTAGCTGCTAGTTCTATTACTCCCCTATTATGGCATTCTCGTTTAGGGCATTTATTTTTATTTAAGTTACAACAAATAATTCCTGAGTGTAAATCAATTTCTACTCGAGTGTGAGGCTTGTGAACTTGGGAAACATCATCGTAGTTCTTTTCCTAGTCGTAATGATTCTCGTGCATCTACTTTACTTGAACTTGTTCATTCAAACATCTGGGGACCTTCCCGTATTGCTAGTAGAAATGGTTTTAGATACTTTGTTACCTTTGTGGATGATTATTCTCGTTTAACATGGCTCTATATGCTTCATGACCGTTCTGAATTTTTACATGTTTTCCAATTATTTCATCGTGAGGTTACTAATCAGTTTAATACATCCCTTAAAATTTTGCGAACAGATAATGCTCTAGAATATACACAGAAATCAATTTCTTTGTTTTGTTCTAATCTTGGCATTATACATCAAACAAGTTGTGCTTATACCCCTCAGCAGAATGGTGTGGCCGAGAGAAAGTATCGTCACCTTTTAGAAGTTGCTCGTTCACTCTTATTTCATATGAATGTGCCAAAATCATTTTGGAGTGATGCTGTCCTTACCGCATGTTACCTCATAAATCGTATGCCTTCCACTTGTCCTCAATCATCGAGTCACCAATCGTGTTGTATTTCCCGACAAGCCATTATTCTCTCTTACCCCGCGCGTCTTTGGGTGTGTATGTTTTGTTCATAACCTACGTTCCGGTTTTGATAAACTATCTCCTCGTGCTACTAAATGCATTTTTCTCGGCTATTCATGTACACAGAAGGGATATCGGTGTTATGATCCTACGACTTATACGCAATATGTTAGTGTCGATGTTACTTTTTTCGAGGGCACACCATATTATTCTACTGAGGGTAAAGAGCTTTCAACTGACATTGTAGCCGATCCTCCTATCCCACTACAAATCCCTCTAGATTATGTTAGTCCTTCTTTAGTCTCTCCTCCCTTGCAGGTGTATCAGCGGTGAAAGCAGTCTATGGCACCACCAGTCTCCAGCTCTTCCATGCCCTCCAATCAATCTTCCTCCTTGTCTCCTGGTCCGGATGATCTTACGATTGCCCTTCGCAAAGGTATTCGGTCTTGCACACAAAAATCCTCTTTAGCTTACCCTATTGAGCGTTATGTGTCTCTCTCACATCTTCCTTCTCCATTACATGACTTTGCTCTATCATTACAAACTAACACAATTCCTACTTCTACAACTGAGGCTTTGTCTCACCTTGAGTGGAAGAAAGCTATGGATGTGGAAATGGAAGCTCTGGTGTCTCGCCAAACATGGTCATTGGTTGATCTTCCCCTTGGGAAAGATGTGGTGAAGTGTCGTTGGGTGTACACTATCAAGTACAATCCGGATGGCTCAATCGAGCGTCTTAAAGCTCGGCTAGTTGCTAAAGATTTTACACAAACTTATGGAGTGGATTATTTTGAGACTTTTTCCCCTGTGGCACGTCTCAATTCTGTTCGTGTTATTATTTCTCTTGCTATGAATTTCGATTGGCCATTATATCAATTGGATGTTAAGAATGCTTTTCTTTATGGTGATTTGTCTGAAGAAGTATATATGGAACAACCTCCTGGATATGTTGCTCAGGGGGGGAATCGTACTAAAGTATGTCGGCTACATAAGGCCATTTATGGATTGAAACAGTCTCCAAGAGCATGGTTTGAAAAATTCAGTTCAGTGATTTCTAAATGTGGTTTCCACCAATGTTATTCTGATCATTCTGTTTTTGTTCGAAAGAAAGAGTCAGGGGTGGTCATTCTTGTGGTATATGTGGATGATATAATTGTCTCTGGTAGTGATATGACCGGCATTTCTGAGGTTAAGTCCTTTCTTCAGCAGCAATTTCAGATTAAAGACTTGGGAACTCTTAGGTATTTTCTGGGTATTGAAGTTTTACGAAGTAAAAAAGGCATTAATTTGTCTCAAATAAAGTATGTTCTTGATCTTTTGTCCGAGACAATACACTAGCTTCCAAGCCGCTTGATACTCCTATGGATCCGAATCAAAAGTTTGGAGTTGATGATGGAAATGAAATTGAAGACAAGTATCAATATCGACGTCTAGTTGGAAAACTAATTTATCTTCTTGTTACCTCTTCTCCAGGAGCTTGGATTTTCTTTAATCAACCTGCTTTTTTTTATAAGCATATAGAAGTTGAAGTTCGGCTCTGGAGCTAGTGCTTGCTTATTTCGTCCTACTTTTGTGGGCATGGGTGACCTATATGCTCTAGCTTTATATGCTCCAGCTTGAGGGGGAGTGTTAAGTTAGTTTCTTTATTATCAAAGTTTTATTTCCTTTTTTACTTACATAAGATATAAATACAATGGGTGTAGAAAAACCTACAGCCTCTCTTTGTTTCTTTCTTTTACATTCTCCTTCTTCTCCTCTTCTCTATTCCTTCTCTCTTCTTCTTTCTCTCTTACTATTTGAATGCTTTGTGATAAACAAACTGGAGCTAGTGCTTGCTTATTTTGTGTGAAGTTTCTATGTGGATAGAGGATGCATAAACAAACTGGATACGCTTTTGCTTAAAAAATTTTTAGAAGCTTTCGTTTATTCTTGTAATCTGTCAAGAATTTCTATGATTTGTGCATTTATATAGTAACTGGAACTGTTTAAATATTTAAATTTAGCTTTGCACCAGTGAGATCAGGTTTGCTCAGTGCTGTGATATTGTACTTAAGTTTTAAGTTGCAGTTTTAAATTGATATCTGCTTCATTTTCTTTCTAATTTGATTATTTAATTTGTTTGGTCTGTTATGGAGTAATTTAATGATTTCTGCTTCCTTTCCCTTTTAGCCCGATTATTTAGGGAAGATATCTTTGAAGTTGTCGACAATGGAGACAGAGTATCAGAGTACCAGACCTTATGCTCTGCCATCTAACCCTGCTGGGAATAGCTGTGAGGAGTCGGGTACAACTTAAGTCTTGTTACTTGATACCATTGATGTAGGAGTTAGAATTTCTGTTTTGTTATCCCTTTATATATTTACAGATATGTATATTTCTTATGACACGTATTTTCATTTATGTACTTGTACTATTTTTATATTTTTTTGGTATATCGTTTTTGGGGGACGTACAGCAGGAGTCCTTAAATTTTTTATGATAGAGTTCTTGAGTCTTAAAAATTTCATTTTGTGCACTTAAGTCCTAAACTTTTTGACAGTCGTCCACTTTTGCTCATTAGTTAGCTCTTTTAGGTTTTAGTTGACGCAAAATCTACGTGGCATTTTTTTTTTTATTAACGGCCACGTTGGATTAAAAAGATAATAAAAGAAGTCATGTGGCATCTTCTGTCCCCTTAAAATTGACGAGTGAATGAAATGACTCAAGTGCATTGACTTTTCAAAATTTGTTTTGACTTAAATGCATGAATAGAAAGTTTTAGGAGTTCAAGCACATTAGCATAACAAAAATAGGGATTGACCCTGGAATTGTGCTTTTTTGGGGCTTTACATAGTACACATTTTTATACCCACTACAACCCGGTTGGGGGGATTTCGATTTTCTACCCTGAAGTCAATTTCTTTTTCCAATCTTCCTTATTTGTAACCTCAAATGCACATTTATACCATGGGCAGTGGCACATTTGAATTTCTTTGTTTCATTTGAAACCTATTGGTTTAAAAATGGGTAGATCTCTGTTTTTTTTTTCCTTCATAGGATCAGATATGCATTTGTGAAGTTCAAGTTTTTCAAAGAGTGGTAGCAAGCTTCAGTTTAACTAGAAAGGGCCATATGTTTGCATCTTTTGTAACTTCCTCCCACTTCTTTGTCTCAAATTTTCTTTTTTAGAAGTGACTTTCTCTGATGGCCTTGGAGGATGCAAGCTTGCCAAAGATGATTCACTTTTCTCTTTATGTTTTTGTTTTCTTTAAGATTTCAAGATTAATTCAAGTACATGCACTTCATGAAGATTTTTATTTAGTACTTGCTGAAAAGAAAAAGAGAGTAATTTTTTGTCTTTTTTTTCATATCCATTATCCATCTAGAATCGCTTGCTGAGAAATTTTCAAGTTGGAGTAATTACATAGTGCTCTAAAGGTTGTCCTCGGTGTGCATCTATCCCTCATTCCTTTCATCTTCTTGTGCTATTTGCAGTTAATGCTGCTATGCATGTATTGATCCATTTTTTTGATACACTAACATGTAGATTTTGTATGTTATCTCGAGTTATGCATCCACAAATTCAAAGCCAAAGCCAACCAATTCCTAATGCCTTAGCTGTGTATCAGCCTCAAGCAGGTCAACAGTAGTTGGTTCGGGATACTCAGTATAATTGTTCCTTGGCTTCTGCCTAGTTTGGCCAGCCCATTAATCAAATAAGTCTGCCTCCACTCCTAATCAAATCTCTCTCTTTCTCTTCCTTATTTTGTATGTTTTTTGTTATCCATTTGTATAGTTACATAAATGTATATTTCCTCTTACACCATTTTTCATTCATGTGCTTGCACTATTATTATTATTATTATTTTGATTCATTGTTTTTGAGCGACTTAAGTCCTAAAATTTGTGATAGTCATCTTAGCTCTTTTATGTTTTAGTGGACGGAAAATCTACATGACTTTTTATTTATTAATGGCCACATATGATTAAAAGATAATAAAAAAACTCGTGGCATCTTCCTTCCACTTAAAATTGACAGAGTTAATGGAATGAATCAAGTGTATTCAGTTGCAAGTATTGTGACTTGAATGCACAAAATGAAAGTTTTAGCTTAAGCACATTAGCATAACAAATTTTAGGACTGGCCCTGGAATTGTCCTCTTTTTGGGCTTTACATAATACATGGTACACATTTATATACCCACGACAAGCTGTGCTGCTTATTTATAGGGCAAATGCTCCACTGGCACATGGAATTTTTGGTGGATTTTCGTTTTAGTACCCCAAAGTTAATTTCTTTTTGCCATTCTTGCTCATTTGTAACCTCAAATACACATTAATACCATGGGCAGTGGCACATTTGAATTTCTTTGTTTCATTTCTAACTTATTGATTTAAGAACTGTAAGATCTTGGTTGTTTGCTTCATAGAATCAGATATGCATCTGTGAAGAAGAAGTTCAACTAGAAAGGGCCAAACACTTGCATATTTTGTAACTTCCTCCCACTTCTTTGCCTCAAAATTTCTTTTTTAAAAGTGAGTCTCTCTTATGGCGTCAAAAGATGCATGTTTGCAAAAGATAATTCACTTTTCTTTTTTTCTTTTATATAAGATTTCAATATCAATTCAAGTACATGAACTTCACAGAGATTTTTCTTTAGTACTCGCCGAAAAGAAAATGAGTGAGTGATTGTTTGTCTGTTTTTGCATATCCATTATCCATCTAGTATCACTTGCTCAGAAAGTTTCAAGTTAAAGTAATTAAAGGTCATTGCCAGGGTGCGTCTATCCCTCATTCCTTTAATCTTTTTGTGCTATTTGCATTTACTGCTGCTATGCATGTATTGATCCAGTTTCTTGATGCACTAACATAACTTTTATATATTGTATGTCATCTCACGTTATGCATCCACAAATTCAAAGCCAAAGCCAACCAATTCCTAATTCCTTAGCTGTGGATCAGCCTCAATCAAATCAACAGTAGTTAGTTTGGAATACTCAGAATAATTGTTCCTCCTGGAGTTCAGGCTTCAGCCTGGTTTGGCCTGCCCATTAATCAAATAAGTTAGCCTCCACTCCTCTAATCAAATCTCTCCCTCTCTCTCTTCCTCATTTTCTCTACCGTTCATTTCTCTTCTGCAAATCTTTCTGCAAATTCTCATACTCCAGTGGACTTCATTGCTCTCTTGCTCTTCCATTCTTTGTAAGGCCTCCGTTCTCTAAGTAGCTCAAGCTTTCCTCTAGAGTTTTTGATCTCAATCCTTCACATGCTATCTCTCAATTCACTTTTCATTTTTTTTTTTTTTTTTTGAAGGAAAGCCAGGAGACTTTTTAGGGTTTAGTTACTTTCCTTATGTGTTGATAAGAGTTTATATAGTCCTCTTCTAACATTTCTTGCCAACCTTACTCTTCATCATCATCAGCAGGCAAACGTGCTCAATTACATGCTTCCAATCAAGATGAAAGCCGAAACTCAGAGGATCACATCAGCCAATTGCCTGACGCCATAATCCTTCATATCTTCTCCTTCATGACCACAAAAGACGCCATCAAAACCAGTGTCTTGTCCAAGCGATGGTGTTCCACTTGGACTTCTAATCAGTATATGAGTTTCTCTTTGCCCCCTGGCAGTAGCCGGAAATCCAAGGGCTTCATCAATTTCGTTGACTCAGTGCTGTCATGCTGCACCGCAATTAAGGCAAAAAGATTCCTCTTTGATGCTCCTTGTCTCGCCTTGATGCAATCAAGTCTTGATAGGTGGCTCCAGTTTGCCATCAAGCACGGCATCGAAGAGGTATCAGTAAGTCTGCATTACTGGTGCCACAATGTTTATGTGTTGCCGCAAATCTTGTTTAGCTGTGCCACACTGGTGAGTTTGCGTGTGTCCCAATGCTGTTTTTCGGTGTTCGGCACTGTGAATTGGTGTTCATTGAAGACATTGCACATTGAACATGCGGAGTTGAATGATGATGGGATGGTGAGAATTTTGAGTGGCAGCCCTGTTCTAGAGTTCCTTGAGTTGAAAAGTTGCCTGGGCATCAAGCACATGGTGATTGAATCAAAGAGTTGTAAAGTGTTGGTGATTGATTCTCATGAGTTTGGTGATGATGAAGGTTTGACATTGAAAATTTCAGCACCTCATCTTCTCAAATTGCGCCTGTTGGGCAATTCTCAAGATGGAGAGTTCAGACTAGAAGAAGTATCCTCCTTGATTGAGGCTGAGTTAGATTTCGACATGGAAGGCTTTGCAGCTGATGATGGTGATCTTGTTAGGGGGCTTCTCAAGAGGCTGCATCATGTCCCGAAATTGGTGATGGGGAGCTGGTGCCTTCAGGTGTGAGCTGATTTTTTTACCCCTGTTATTTCTGGTTCAAGTTGCGGACATACATTACACATTCTGCCATTTGCTTAGGATAAATCATGATATTGTTCATTGGTGCTTGATGATACCGTGCTCATAAATTGTTATTTTAGAGAAATGTTGTCATTGTATGGAGCTTTAAAGGAATTTTTGCTGGACGAGACTTTTTTCCTTCTCATAATAGAACTTTACACATCGTAAGCTAATATTACCTTTATGAGTCCAGCATTACATTGACTTAGATAAGACTAAAATCCGATGTCCTCGTTTGCTCATTCGTTTGGTTCGTTGGCTATTGTGAGCGGCTGTTGGAATTGCAAGCATGTCTTATGTTTGATCTACTTTAGTGATTCAAGAAAGTAAAAGTAATCAGTTTCTGCTGCTTCCAACATGATGATGTGCTTAGGCGCTGTCGTTAATGGAGGCAAGAGAAGAGTTTCTTCCAACCTTAGAATGTCGGCATCTGATACTACTCGGCGCAGCAGGCCATGAGGGAGTTCCTGTTATAGCGGAAATACTTGAAAGTACGCCGCACTTGGAGAAGTTGTTTTTACAAATGACTTGCACACTCAATTCCATGGTACATAACCTAGAACTCTCTGGGTTAATTTACCGCCAGATTTGCTTGAACATATGTATATCCTGAGTCCCCATATAAACCTGTCTTTTCTTTTCTTCTCATGATTGAAAATCATTTTTGTACCTTTATCCTTATAATTGAAATTTTGGATTCTCAATTAATTTATATTTCTCTTGCTGTAGTAAATGCTATTTTATATTATTAAATCTTGATATTTGTCTCATCTAGTTCTAGATGTGTATCTCCTCCTTAGTCATGATTTTCTATATCTGCAGAATGTGTCCAATGCGGAGAGTGTAGGCCGTTGTGACTTTGATGGAGAAGAATTTTGGAATTCTGCAAAGTGGAGGATCTACCAGTGTCTGATGCATCTCAAGCATGTTGAGGTTGTTGATTGCGGTACCAATTCGCTGGCATGGGAACCTGTTCTTTCCCTGCTCAAGTTTCTCCTCCAGAATGCACTGTGGCTGGACAAAATAGTGATCGATAGTACCAATTCCAAATCGTCCCAGGCAGTTGATCCATGGGGCCTGCTTGAAGTGGCCAGGATTCTTCTATCGCTCCCGAAGTGTTCCCCAAGTGCAAAGGTCATTCTAAATATCCTTCCCAAGGAAGTCCATCTAAACATGTGCGTAAATCCTGATTATTTCATCGACACCAATGATGTCTTTTCCTCTGTTTTGTACCTTTACATTTATAGGAGATGTGATTGAATGCAACTCCCGGGGCAGGAATTTGAAATAAAACTTACCCCTTTCTGTATGTTCAACTGGAAACTTTTAGCTCAGCTTAATATTGTTTCATGAAGTTACAATGCATGTCTGTCTCAGAATGCAGCTAATGAGGTTGATTACCTAAGTGAATAACACAGGTTCACAAGCACTTAACTCTTGTCTTGCACCAACATCCCTAAAGTTTTACACAGCGCAGCATCATCCTTTGAAATACACTCTCTGTGGACTGAACTAGAGGAATCCACATTCTCACTCAATGATTCATGGATGCGCGAGAGTTGGCTTATAGTTGTGAGATTTATATGTCATAAAAGAACAGGTTTGTTGGTAAAAGGTTGTGATTGAGTTACTAACATTAGTTTGACCAAAAGAATTACTAATTATTGTTTGATTACCCAAAAATATTACTAATTAGTCTTTGATTATTTCCGAATTTTCAACTTCTGTAATAAGAAATCTATATACATAATTTGCAGGTTTAGAGTTATATCTCCACTCTTGTATCAAATTACCAATTCTGATTTGAAAGATTTACCAACCATCCCCATTTGAGATACCAAATAATTTGAAGATACCGAATCTTATTGGATTGACTGATAAATATTTTTGTGATTGTTTTCAAATTATTAACTTTTAATTTTGCAACTTTTATACGATTGTTTACCTTTGCTTTATGTTATCAACTTTTTTCTTCGTAACCTTTAATTGATTGTTTCCAAATCACCCCTTTTTTTTTTTAATTTCCAACACATACCAATCTTTTAAGGCTAAAGTTCTTATCGAATTATCAATCTTCATTTAAGCGAGTCACCAATTTTTCTCCAGTAAGTTGCCAATTAGTTGAAGGTTATTAACTTTTACTTGTTTGACTTATCTAAGTCTATTCAATTGTCTTGAAAATAAATAAGTACTTATTTGATTGTTTCTGAATTATTTCATAATAACTAACTAATCTATTTGCGTAACTTACTAATGTTTTAAAGTGAACAACTTTTATATCAAATTGCCAACCTTAAATTGAAAACCGAACCAAATGCATCATGTGTACTTGTGATAAGGGAGTCCATTGAAACAATAATTTACTATAACTTTAGCATTTTGGGAAGATCTCCGACAGCCTTTTTGCAGCTGAATCACATCATGAAAACCCCAAAGATCATGAAGGTCGGTGGGTACTCGTCGAGGCGATGTCCTTAATTCAATGTTGACTATCATCTTCTCCAATCCAATTGCCTCCTCAAGAAGAAACTTAGCCAGATCAAGCAAAAGTTTTGATTTTTCATCGTCAAATTCCAACTCGACAAATTCAACCCTTTTAAGATGATTTGCTACACAATAGAACTCCTTCTGTGAATGCCAGAATTGCTTCTCATCAAAGGGGCAAAGCTTTGAAAAATCCCTATTCTTGAACTGAAAACACACATGGACAGTAACTTTTTCGGAGCTAATTAAGAGAAATGATAACATAGCAGTGATTATTAAGTACAAAAAGAAAATGTAAAACAAACAAGCTTGTTTGATTTGGTACGATGCATCTTAAGTTCTCATAGACCCAAATGAATTAATGATCACATCCTTTGCTACAGAACAATCGGCATTTTTCCATGTAGCTCTAAAGCATCCCAGCATTTTTAGACACCGATTTGTTTATGTAAGTAAATGCAGAGGCGTGTAAAACATTAATGGCGACAAGAGACTTGATTGTACTTTAGCAGTTTCATGGTAAAAAGCCCGAAAGTCAATTTTATGAGGCTAACTATGGAAAACATATATGTAAATGTGTCCAGAGCCAAACATATATACATATGACTAGCCTTTCCAGGAGTGGAGAACTCTGCAGCAAGTATGAAATCCCTAGAAGGTCACATTTACAAACGGCGGTATGCACTATGATATTGCGCCATCTCGATGATAGGTACGGTATTCCCATTCTCTTCGTAGAAGATAGAACCTGAAAACCACTTGAATTGTGAACCAAGAAGCAAAACAATACGTGACCATTTCTTTACTTTCTATCTCTACCAAGAATAAAAGCTTCAATACAAAAGAGCAGCTCATTTTATTATGAACTTAGCTGTTGAGGTCTACATACGACTGAATATCTCTTAAATGAGGAGTCACCTCGGTCACTGCTTGATCAACTAATCCTTTAGAATCACCCGATGCCCGTGGAAAAAACATAACATCGAAAGGCTGAATTAGGTCCGGCCATTCAAGTTATTGAGTCAAAAAGTCAGATATAAGATTACCATCAAGCATAAGCTTTTCTGTACATGCATGTGCATGAAATGGATCAACACCAGCTTACAGGGACAAGAAGAACATGACATGCAGCAGCAGCCTTTGCTATCAAGAGAGAGGGAGATAGACAATACTCCGTGTGATTTTCTTGTGTCGGTATTACGGCAATTACAGCCGGGCATTGTCTTAATCAAATAAGGAAACTAGCTATCCCAGAAAATTACGAATTATAATAAATATATCTGACGATATTTTTTAATAGGGAATTCTCTGGTTTCCATAAATATACTTCACTAAAATAGCCATGGAAAAAGAGACCAGACAAAATTAACTCGCACCTCAAGGGACCAGCCTCCCATTGTGATCCTCGCAATATGATGTAGCTGCTCAGGGAGCAACTTCAACCTGTCAGAAAAATGAACATGCTGCCAATGCTCACCAAGGGAGGTCGGCTGGTCAGAAAAGATGACACCTGACCTCTTCACAAGCTCAACACGTGCTTCTTTTGGCTTGGTAAAGTTCAACTCTGCTGCCGCTAACGAGGATACTGTTTGAAGTTTGTTTGTAAAGATAAACTAAGTGCATGTGTTCTTGTTTCATGTAGGAAAAATGGGAGGAAGTGAGCCAATTTATAAGTATGAGATCTTTAGTGTACCTAAAGTAATAGCATGTCTCAAAATCCGACTTAATTACTCTAACGATCCGTCTTCATGATTCTACCTAATTCAAAACCATACTTTCCCAACAAATACTCCATTTAGTGTAAAGCCTCTGTGGATAAATTTGCCCGACAAACGCAATGAAAGAACATCCGGAGCAGAAATATCTGGCGACGAAAGATAATATCCGGTTTCAATCGTCAACTCTCTTAGAGATCTCGAATCAATCCGGAGGTTGCGATGGCGGGGCGAGAAACGCGGCTTAAGAGATTCGAGAACGGGGCACCCATTCAGGATTTTCATAATCTGGTCATTGTCCAACAGTACGTCGTCAATACGCAATTTCTTAAGAGAAGGATAGCATCCCCTGAAAGATGACATCCAGATACCCGCAAGCTCACCAGCGATGCGCAATCGCACAAGGTTCGATGTAACTCATGAGACATGCGTTCAAAGCCAGCGAGCCCAACGAAGATGATGACATCAGGATCAAGATGGAACTTCTCTATCTTAGAAGCAGTGCAGAGACTCAGTGCCCTGTCGATCTCGCTGATGACAATAGCATCAAGTTGGAACCTCTCTATCTTAGAAGCAGTGCAGAGTCTCACCGCTCTGTCGATCGAAGGAACAACACCCTTTGAGGGGAGAGAGAGAGATCGATGTATGGAGTGGAGGTCCAAGTGAAACGCCATTGCTCGGACAGCACGCTGGTCTTGACCACGTCTTTGAAGGGCAAGAAGGAGAAGATGGCGGTGGATTACGACGTCCCGCAAGCGGCTAATGTGATTTGCCGCAGAGGCCATCTCCACGTTGCCGTTTAGGCATTGTTTGGTCCAAATAGCGACTGATTCTGATTTTTTTTTTCTTGGGAACAATTTGAAAACAGAATCGCGTTTGGTAAAATTTTTGTTTCCGGAAACACATTTGGAATAGAATCAATAATAAAAAAAAAAAATTGATTCTTCTTCTGGTAAAAAAAAAAAAGAACAAAAAAAGAAGTGGAAGCTCAAACGTTCTCTCCCCTCCTCTGTTGTTGTCCGCCACCGTCCACCGTCGCTGTCCGCCACTGCCATCCACCGGTCACCAGCAACCAGTCCAGCGAGCTCACCGGAGGCTTGCTAGGCCAAGGCGAGGTTCGACGAGCCAGCCTCGGTGAAGTTGGCCTGGCCACTGGTGAGGCTTGCCCGATGAGGGCCGGCCTCGCTGAGGGCCGGCAACGAAGAAGAAGAAGAAGAATAGGAGAAAAAGGAAAAAGAAAAGAAAAAAAAAAAGGAAAAATGTATAAAAATTATTTAAAAATTAAAAGAAATTGATTTGGAACAAAATCAATGAGCAAGGTACCTAACGCAATCTTATTCCGAATCAGAAATTTTGGACAGTTACTAAACGACTTAAAATGCTTAGAAATTGTTCTCGGGAACATAATAAAAAAGAGTCAATTTTATCGGAATTTGTTCCCAGGAAAACAGAATTGTTACAAGATGCACATTTAGAGTCCTAGAGAAAATAAGACAGCGTCTATGATGGCCCAACCCTAATCAAGGTCATATGATATATGTTTATAGGAGTAACTAATGTACATATAGAAACATAATTATAGAAATATCTCACGATATATAAATTACACATTAATACTTCCCGCCACGAATGGATTTTGAGGACCTAGAGGGGTTTATGAAGGTGTTGGTGGATTGACATGGAAGCCAAATCAGATCATCGAAATGCATACAAATCAGATTTTGGATATTATTGTCATGAGATTTTGAACATTGGTCATAGTAAAATGATGGGGAGATTTTAATTCTCTGTTAATATCTTGGTTAACCTTACTTGACACACCAACCGATAAAGCATACACAGACATGCACATGAACATTAGATACATGAGAGAAAGAAAGTGATTTGGGTTACTTTAGTAAATCAATCCAATTTATGGTAGTATGATAAAATTGGAAGTAATTTTAAATCTTTGAGAAACTTTGTGACGAGTGTATGATATTTTAAGTAATGGGGGAGACTTGTGTTATGTACGTATTAAAGGGCTATCTTCAGATTATCTTTTTGTCAATTATTTAGTATATACTTTTGCGATTTGTCTTGCAGTGGGCAAGTATTTTATACTCTTGGGCCGAAATATGAAATTGAAAAACGCTTCTAATGTCCTTTGTAGTATAGGGAGATTGAAAGTTTTAACTCAAAGTAGTTAGCATTATTACACCCAATCAAAACAATCTTAGTTAGATTATATGCCTCCTCCAAGATCAAGCAAAAATCAGTAAAAAAGAAAACGGCGCGTTTATTTATTTATTTATTATTATTATAATTGTAAATGATACTCTATAGTCATTATTTGAATCCAAATTGATTAATATTGGTAATTTGAGGGGAAAAATACTCAATATATGGTGCAGAAGCATCTACAACTTTTATTCATATGCTTGTGCGTTAGAATAATTTATATACAGCACTTTGTTTCTTTGATACAAAAAGTGAACATATGATTGCTTTCTTTCACACATTTTCTATATCCTCCGCCATAACATTACTAATTAAGAATCGTAACAAAAAAATTGTATTATTTGTTAATGGAAAGAAGTTATTGACAACATATGAAGAAACTTGCACAAATACATACATGGAAACAAAGCAGTGTTGCAAATTTTGAATTATCTTCGTAAAGCTTTTTTATTTTTATTTTTTTAAATAGACAAAATTAACCAATTTGGGATTTGGGAGGTGGTGGGACGCTTCATATTGGTATCTGCTGCGATGGAAGTGGGTTGCTGTGTTCCACTGTTATTCATTCTGTTGCTTGCGTGGTATAATCAATGAATTGAATATCCTTATTTACTTTACTTTCAAAGGTCATGAAGGAAAAATTATCAAAAAAATTCTAAATTTATAGAACTTCCGTCAAAAATAAATATTTTAATATGATCAATTCAGTCATTGAATTTTTGAAAATTTGTCATTATAATTCATCCGGCCAATTTTGATCGGAAATTATTGACGTTGATACTGCCCATCCTACATGGCACAACTTGCACTCATGTGAACAAATATTTTAATATTTTTTGAACTTTTAATTAATTTTATCATTATTTTCTAATTTTCTTTTCTTTTCATTTTCTTTCTTCCTCTGCCAATCGCTAGGCCTCGACGATGGCTGGCAACTAGGCACAAGTAATGATTGGCGAGAATTGCCCTTGTTGGTCTCAAGCTAGGTCGCCTCGCCTGGATCTAGATGGGAGGAGTTGCTCGGAAGTGACCTAGATTCTTCTATCACATCCAAAAGTGTTCTCCAAGCACGAAGATCATTCTTAGGTATCCGTCCCAAGGATGTTTGTCTAAACGTGTGCATAAATACTGATTTTTTCATCAACACTAACGACTTTTCCTCTATTAAGTACCCCTAAGCTCAACATCCACGGGTGATGTGATTAAATGCATTAGAAATATTTAGGTATCTCCCATAGATACTTAGGATATTTATTATGATTTTCTATATTTATTTTGATTATGAGTATCTGATTTGATTTCCTTAGTCATACATTAAAGCCTATAATACTCCTTGTACTCTTTTCTATGGATGTCAAAATATGCAGAAATTCTAACTTGCTATTCCTTTCGTCGAATGTGCGTCCTCCCCCAATTACTCAAAATTCCATGCCCAGGGAAGAAACTTGAAATAAAACCTTCCTTTCTATTTGTTCAACTAGAAACTTTTAGCTCAGCTTAACGAAGAATCCACATAACACTCATGGAAGTGCGAGAGTTGTAATTTTTTTCAAACAAAATGCTTTTAATTTCATAACTTTTATATGATTGTTTCCAAATTACCATTTTTTGTTTTTATTTCCAATAGATACCAACCTTTTAAGGCTAAAGTTTTTATTGGATTACCCATCTTAATTTAAGCGAGTCACCAATATTTCTCCAATTTGTTCCCAATTAGTTCAAGGTGATTAACTTTTACTCGTGTGACTTACTTAAGATTTTTCAATTGTCTTGAAAATAAATAAGTATTTGTTTGATTGTTTCCAAATCATTTCATAATAACTTATCTATTTGCATAACTTACTAATGTTTTGTATTTGACAACTCTTAACAACTCTTATATCAAATTGCCAACCTTAATTTGTGGGGTTTAAGAGGATGATTCAATTAATTGCTACTAGATTTAGGTTGCCAATTCTCACTTGAATAACCTATCGACATTTATCATAAAGTAACTAACTTGAGCAGGGATTATGCAATGTAGCTAACTTGGGGCTTAAAAGGAGGCTCATTATCCAACATATGTGAGAGGCCACCCCACGATATTCACCTACCAACTCCTGCTTTGCCCATGAAGGAGGGAAAATCGAACCCGTCCTTGGAGGACAAGTAAACATTTTCACGACCCAACGAGCAAACACAG
This sequence comes from Eucalyptus erythrocorys, assembly GCA_014182555.1. Lineage (NCBI taxonomy): Eukaryota > Viridiplantae > Streptophyta > Magnoliopsida > Myrtales > Myrtaceae > Eucalyptus > Eucalyptus erythrocorys. The sequence goes on from CM024601.1 coordinate 38,120,379, forward strand.
TGATCCCGCCATCCGTTTACGTTAAGCCAACCACGCATAAGTTAACGATACGTAGCTCGAAATGTAATGGAAAACTATGGATTTTAGAGGAAAAATTTCCGATGAAAGTTGGAGAACCTCGATCCCAACGAAATCCCAGACCTGAAAAACTCAATATGAAGCATATCAATGCATTTGATAAACCCAGCTAAATCGCACTTTGTCAAAAGTGGCACAAGAAGAGACAAGCAATTTAATTTAGGGGTGTACGGTTTGAACTCTTTTTGATTGATTTCCATTTATATTTGACTAAGCTATCCATATTTATTTGATTGTCTTGACAAAAAAAAAATACTTTTATTGTTTTCAAATTTCAAATGTTTATTTGCATAACTAAAGTAACAATCATTTAAAAGAATGACAAATTTATCATAAATTAATCTTTTGACCATCGAAACTCCAAACCGGTGCACATGTAAAAAATCTACTAATTTTCGACAAATTGCTAAGTTGAATGAGAGGAGAGAAACAAAAAGCAGAAAATGAAAAAATAAACTGGTTATGACCTATATAAGTATATATGTTATTAAATTTAATTCCAAAAATATTTATTTAAAAATTAATGATTTAACATGTGCAGCCCTTTTACAAACGAATAGTACTTGTTTCTTTAGGAAAACAATATAAGGTTCCCATTTCAACATGACAAAAAATAATTCCAAATTCATTTTTATATGGCTGAGTACTGAAAAATGTTGCCTTTTTTTTTTTTTTTTTTGGAAACGTCACTTTTTTAAAATCATATATCACACATGTTAAACTGTCCGCAAAATAAATGGAAGGAACCTTTTTCTAATTCAAAACCAATTTTTTATTACACCAAAGGTCTTTTATGTCCCACTTTTGCACTTATGGTTTGTTTGGCAATCATTATATTGTCAGAAACAAAATCTACTTAGAAATATATATTTTTTCTTATTATGTTCCTTAAGTGACTTTATGAGCATTTAAACATATTTGGTAACTGTGCAAAATTTTTATTTCCAAAATAGAAAAAGAATAAAAATGTATTTGGTATGACCCTCCAATTTTTTTTTTTTTTTTTTATGACAAAGAATTTCTTTTAATTTTTAAATAATTTTATGAGATTTTTCTTTATTTTCTTTGCTTTCTTTCTTCTTTTCTTCTTCCTCCCCTAGCTAGTCGCTTGGCCTCGATCATGGTCGACAATAGGCCAGACAAGAGTCGACGACCTCACCGGCCATTGCCAAGCCCCACGACCAACCAAAGGGGGAAGAAGAAGAAAAGAAAAAGAAGATAAATAGATAGGGGAAAAGAGAAAAGAAAAGAAAATGGCTTGATTTTAGAATTATTTCGGGAAATCAAAAAGTAACTTTTTTTTTTCTGCTTTTTGATTATGTTCCGAATTTACTCTCAAGAGTGGAAAAATTAATTGACATTACTAAATGGATTTCTGTTCTTTTTTTTTTTTTTTTTGGTTATGGGGAAAAAACAAAAATAATCAAGAATTAACTGGTTATCAAACAAGATCTTAGTGGACTGTATTGTGCATTCTCATGGGTTTGATGGGCCAAGCCCTTTAGCCCGCATGGACCCAAAGGGTGCACTTCCAAGCGTTGTTTATTATGGTTTGGCCCGGCCCAAATGGTTGAGATGTTATTGCAAGAAAGCAATGTGATGGACAAGAAAGAGAGGAAAAATATTACTTTTTAATAATTCTTTGTTTGATTCCAAGTCGATGGGCAAATGTTAATTTCTAAGCGAATTTAAGTAAATAATGTTTGCCAAATCAATTTGCTAACGTGATATTATGATACCATCATATATTTTCAATAAAGTCATATTGGATTCATACAGGTTTGTTTGCTTGCCAATCTCTACATTAGTTGCCTCGTAGAGTTTTTGTTGATATTTTGGATGGAGCTATGATGAAGGGTATATTTGTCATATCGGTACGGGCCTGAGGTTTTTGTTGATACCAAAAAGGGGAGGATTACCAAAAAAGTCCTAAACCTATTGCAATTGTGCCAATTCAGTTCTTTTTTTTTTGTGCCAATTTAATCCTAAACCTTTTACAATTATGTCAATTTAGTCTATCCGACCAAAATTGGTCGGCTAGCGCTGACTAGACGTCGGTTGGGGACAGTGGCTAGCAAGGCAATTTTTTAAAATTTTTTTTTAATTTTTCAATTTTTTTCCCACCTTCTTCTTCCTCTGGCCAATTGGTGACCAAAGGCAAGGGCCGACGAGGTCAACCTTGCCAGCCACTGGCGAGGCTTGCCCCTGTCGACCACTAGTGAAGGCGAGCCTCGCTAAATTTGGTGACGGCGGCCTCGCCGACCGCCAGTGAGGACCGTCACTAGATCTGGTGACCTCTTGCACTTTTGGTCGTCGGCGACCTGGGCTAGGGCCTTGCCGCCCCTTTCGGACTTGTCCGCACCCTCTCTAGGGATGCCCTCAAGATTTAGCGACAGTCTTTGCTGGTGGCCGGCGAGGTCGTCGTCGCCAGATCTTGTGACGGCGACCTCGCCGTTATTGGGCAAGGCTTGCCGTCGCCAGATTTGGACAACGAGCCTCGCCGTCCAAATTTGGCAACGGTCCTCACCGGTCCCGCCGCGCGACGGCGAGGCTCGCCTTTGTTAGTGGCTGGTGAGACTGACCTTGCTGGCTAGAGAAAGAAGAAGGTGGGAAAAAGAAAGAAAGAAAAAAATTTAAAATTAAAAAAAAATTAAAAAATTTGAAAAAAATATTATAAAATTGCCTCGCCGGCCAGCTATCTCCAGCCGGCATCCATGTTAATGCCGGTCGGCTAATTTTGATCAGATGGATTGAATTGGCACAACTGTAAAAGGTTTAAGACTAAATTGGCTAAAAAAAAAAAAGTTTAGGACCGAATTGGCATAATTGCAATAGGTTTAGAACTTTTTGGTAATTCTCCCTACCAAAAAGTTCAACGAATGGTGCTATAGTGGATGTAGTGTAAGGTCTTTCGTGAAATTTTCCTCCAAAACATTTTGACTGTAAATAACTTCTTCTAGATAATTCTTTAGCGAGAACCAATTCATGATCTATTTATGGCATCCTATGAACTCAAAAGCAGTAGAGGAATGCTTTATCACATCTTAAATTACAATGGCTTCAACGCAAGTAATGATAACCCAAGCAGCTTATGGATTTCACCAGCCTAGAATAGCATGTTCCTTCATTTTCAAACTGGCTGACTAGTAATGCAATCAGAGAAGACTTCCTCGCCTCACGGTCATGCCAAATGCTAGACTAGGATACACGCCACCAATCATCTGCAGCTCAGTGGCCGCCCCGCGACATTCACATACCAGCTCTTTCCCTACGAAGAAGGGCAACTGAACTCGTAACCCAATGAACAAACACAGTAGTCTTGCCATCCGGTTACGTTAAGCCGTTCGCATGATCAAACCATACGTAACTCGAAACGTAATGGAAAACTATGGATTTCATAGGAAAAATCCAAACGAAATCCCAAAGTAGAAAAACTTAAAATGAAGCAATGTCAAAGCATTTGTTTTTTTTGGTCAAAATGTCAAAGCATTTGTTAAGCCCAACTTAATTGAACATTGTCGAAAGTGGCACAAAAAAGAGACAAATACCTATTCACCCTCCTCTAGGTGTTCATCTTAGCACTTTCACTTTAAAAGTCCGCGTAATAGTTTGTTGACTTTCATTAGTCCAGAAATTGATTGACTTTGATAAGCTAGGCCATTTACAATTTTTCTAAAACGACTGAACATATCACAAATAGATTCTCAAGGCTTCATTCTAAAAGATTTATATTGTCCAAGTAGAATATTTATCTTTGTCTCTTTCACCTGACCAGTCCCTTCATAAGTGACGTAAAGTCTATCCCAAACTTTTTTTACTGTTTCACGGGGGAGATTTTGTTGTATTCAGTGGGAGACAAGGCCCAATATAAGGAATAAATAACTTTTGCATCAAGAGCCCGTCTCTTGGTAATTTCAGCTTACGTGGATTCATCGGCATCATTTTCTATCACTTCTTTCCCTTTGTCTGAAGCTGATGTTGCCTTTGGATTGATTTTTTTTCAACAACATCCCATTCCAAGGGATCTTTAGATCTGAGGAATGCCTTTATTTTGTTCTTCCACACATTGTACTCATTTTCATCGAAATAGGGTGGTCTGGTGTTGCTTTGTCCTTTAACCAATTTTGGAACCAAAATACTAGCAAAAAAGATCTTTAGCTTAAAAGTAAAAACACTTCAATAAAGTAAGCACCGAAACTCTGATACCAATTGAAAGAGTTAGTATTACCACTTAGAATGGGGTGAATAGGTGTAAACACAAATTTAATAAATAAGAGTTAATAAAAATTGTTTTCTTAAGTAAAGTTTGACTAACCCCAAATTTATAGTATCAATTCAGACTCAAATATGAATTTTATAATTGTAGCAGAAAGTAGATAAATATGCAACAACCAAATTAAAAGAGTTAAGGGAAGAGAAAATTGAACATGAGATTTATAGTAATTCGGCTTAGATCAAGTCTATGTCCACTCTTCCACGTTAATAGCTTTCTGGCTAAATATCACTATAAATCGAAAGAGAATTACAACAATATGAATCTGTTTGCTCAATGAAAAGTATCTATTTCTCTCACTAAGTCACTTCTTCTCTCTCTCTCTCTCTCTCTCTCTCTCTCTCTCTCTCTCTCTCTCTCTCTCTCTCTCTCTCTCTCTCGTACGTATGAGCACTATCAATGAAGAACAAGTGATTTTAGAAGTTTCACACTTTGAAATTTTAATTTTCATGCACTCCTTCAAATGACCCGAAAAACCTCCTTAAATAGTTTTTTATGTCTTTATATCCGTTGGCACTATCTAGAGGAATTCTTTCAATTAACCTGTTGGACAGGATCAATCAAAAAGATTTTGTAGGCGTTTGAAGATTGAGATGAAATTCTAATGATTTTGGTCCCCCATACAATCAAAATCTTGGATTCCATAAGTGCATTCTTTTCAAAAAAGAAACTTGTCTTCGAAATTGATTTCATCAATTCATGATTGATTTTATTAATATTTTCCAAAAAGTAAGTGAAATCTTAACCAAAGAGCCAGATTTATCTTACACATACTGAATCTGATCAATAATCCCGAGTTTGATTATATAATTGTTCTTGACTTGAGTTTAGTCTAAACCTTCGTCAGAGTGGGGCAAACTTTTGATGTAAAATAGACTTTTAACAGAATTCCACATAAGTCTAGTATTCCTCTTAATAAGAATAGGAAAGTTTTGTCAACTTCGAAATCTAAAAGGAGTTTTTTCGACAGCAATGTCCCTCATTTGTCTGATGTGCTCACGTACACTTGTAACACTGGTGAGCTTTAACGATGAAAACTTCATAATTAAGGTTATGTCATGCGCTTTCTCTAAAGTCTTAAACTGCGCATCAATGGCCTCCAATAAAGCCTTAGCATTACTAGACTGAGCAACCGAACCGCGAATACTATGAGATATTTTAGCCCTTATAAACATCGCACTAATGTGGTTGGACTACTCCCATTGATTATAAAGGGCTATCTCAGCTGCAGTGCTTGAATCAGTAGGATTAAGTGGTTCATCTTTCCTTATTGCATAGTCAATGTCCATCCATCCCACTTGAAGAAGAACTAACTCCTTCCAAACTTTATAGTTTTCACCATTCGATATGGGAACATGATACTTAAATTTAGAGAAATTCACAGGTTACAATATCAAACAATCATGCTTATGTTACAAAATTTAAGGCAAAGTATACTTAAATCATGTTTTACCAGTGTAAACATGTCACGAATATGAATCACATAACATAAAAACTGTCTACGGGCTAAGTTTTTATTTTAAATGGATTTATAATTACATAATGAATAAACTACCATATTATATATATTTTCTTAATTCTCGTGGGTAAATAAGAAAAAAATATGATATTTCATCCTAATTGATCATATAAATATAATGAAATTTCCACTGGGATAAAATTCATCATATTAATATAATTAATTACAATCAATGCCCATTTCTAAATATGATTCGGAGGCTCTTAACATATAATTTAATTAATTAAAGATGTTGTGGCTACTCTCTAATTAATTAAATATATGGATAATTGGACATTTAATATCATGCATAAGATATTCATAAAAAAAAGCATGAAAGGACAAAATAGTAAATTTATGCACCAAGGGGCAGAACAGTAAAATAATCTAGCCAAGGACAAAACCGTAATAATGTGAAAAGAGAGGGACAAAAGGGTAAAAAGGCACTACAGGCACATCAAGGGCATGGCCTGCAAGCGTGCCGTCCACCGCACAAACGCGTGCGTTGCACATGCCTAGCAACTGCCATGGGTAGTTTAGCGTGCGTGGGTTCCACGCGCCTGCAACTGTAGCGCACACGTGAAACCCACGCGCCTTCTCCCTCGCGCGATAGACGTTATTTCCACCGGTTTCTTCATTTTTCGTTGTGAATTTGCCGCCCATTTCTTCCTCGGCAGCCCATCTTAGATTGAAACAAATAATGGTTTTGGAAACCATGCTAGCTTGACCACATGGGTCCAAGTTTCGGCGAAAATTAGCAAGAAATTGCCTTAAATCAAACAAAAATTTCCTAAAACACAAACCTTTAACTACCGCAACTTCCACCGCTCGATTAGCCTCCGGCGAACACCGATATGCCGAAATAACTCATGGCTATTCTTTCTCATGGCGGTGCACCATATTGGTCCGAAGTTGAGCAATGAATCACTGGAATTTGCTCAAAATCGGCAAGTTTCTCTCTTGGCCTCAATTCCAAATTACTGTTCATCTTCAAAAGGCCCAAAAAATACACCAAAAAATCAACAAAAATAAGGCAAAGGCACTAAATCTGCTCTGATACCAAATGTTAGAAGTAAAAATTGAATGGAGAAAAAAACATGATCAATCATAGACAAACCTCCGACCATTATTTTTATTTTTTATTTTTGGCAAAGTTAAGTAACCTCCGACCATTGTTCATATTCACGTTCGTCCAAAAATTCCTAAAATTCAGCGAAATATTAGGCACACTCTATTAACCCAATACCCTGACATAGTGATGGTGTATTCCGAAATTGAGAGGGTTTGTGTTAGTCATTGTGTTCATCCATCAGAAATGAACGATCATTCATTTTATATACCATCTTCCATCAAGGCAGTTACCAAATGGGTGGTTGTCATGAAGAGATATGAAGCGTGAAAAAATTACATATACAATAACCGCCACTTTAAAGAGAAAATGTGGGTCCAAAAATGTGAGATCATACAATATAAATAACTCCGCCAAGTCATCATAAATTTCGTGTTCCTTGATTTGTTCACTTTCATCAAGGTCATTTAATGATCATTAGTTTTTTATTTCGTACTCAGGCATTGCCGGTGGCAATAGGATTTTTCTTGTATCCGTTCAATATTGAGAAATGATCACATTTATATTTATCCAATAACCGATATAACCAAATGGTTATGTCAACTTCAAGATATCATAGAAGTTATACATGGCTGAAAATGGCAAACCCAACACCACCGTAATGCCCCTCTCAGTCCCTTCCCTCATAAATAAGAATGTTTCCCTCGGTTGGTCACTGGCTCCAAACCTTGGCTCTGCCCAGCCAAAGTCTGTGTAGTGACACTCAAGCTTCATCCATGAAGTTATTGCTAGTGTTCCCACAGGGACTCCCTTTGTCGATACGTGTCTAAATAGGCGATCCTTGACCTTACGTAGTTGTCAGTCACACTTTGGATCGCCTGATTTATCCTTTCTGCAGAAGTAGAGATTGGCTCCTCGATCAACTCTCCCGTGGTGAAGAGACAGCAAGGCACAACCACCGTGTTCCCAAAATATCTGTCGGGCAATGGAGTTGTTAGTTTAGACCTGCAATCGACTGCTAAAAGAAGCATTGTCTGTTGGTGAAGTTTCATCTTGCGGGCCATGCTTCAAGCCTGCCAAACAAAGGCCGCAAGTGCTATGAATCGAAGTGTAGCTACTCGTTACCTGTTGTTCAAAATTAATAGATTCCATTTTCGGTGACCATGTAACTGTGAGGATGTGCATAATAGTGGTATTTACGGGAATTTAAGAAGGGCCATGGTATTCTGCACATATCGGTTAATTAAAACTACATTTAGGGAAGAAATGATATCATGAATCTATCCTTTTTAGTTGCACTCGTTGTTTAAAAACTTCAGTACATTTAACTCGAGGTGATTTGATACTGTTGGATAAAATTGTGGCCCCACTTAAGTCACAATATTAGCAATTGAGATTCATCAAATCTGTAGTGTATTGAGTCTAGGCAAATCTTTCTTTTTATCAAAGGCAAAATGTCAAGATATTATGGTATGGATCAAGTACATTCATTTGGATTCCATTTGCTTCCATTGAGCGTAAGACGACATATGAACATAAAGTGCATAAATTAAATTCATGCAAGAATGATTGCAAATGTTTACATGTTCTACATTCTCTATTGAAACATAATTAACTTTGAAGACAAATTACAGGTGACAGTTCATTTTGTGGAAAATGGGCCATCTCCGGAAAATATTTTCCCAGAAGGCATTTTCCAGAAAAATGACAACATTTTCTGGTATCCGGCTAAAATCTGAAAATGTTTCGGTAAGGAAAATATTTTTCATTCCCCAGATTAGCGAGCGTGAGTGCCAAGCTTGAGGCTCGCCAGATCGACGAGTGCGAGTTTAAGGTCGATGAGCTTGAGGTTCACTTGGTCTGACGACTAGTCAAAAAAGAAGAAGATAGGAAACAAAGAAAAAAATAAAAAAAATTCGAATTAAAAAAGAAAAAGGAAATAAAAAATAATTCGAACAAAAAAAGAAAAGAAGAAGAAGAAATGAGAGGAGGAAGTGAGGATTTGTAAATGTGTGAGGCAAGAGAGATCAAGTGAGGAAAATGTTTTCTACTTTTCAAGACTCGCCTCGTTTCGCTGAAAATAAATGGGAAAATCTCAAAAAAGGACCTGAAGTGGAACCATTTTCTCAAAAAAGGACCCAAAGTGGAAACTGTCTCAAATAAGGACTTGGAGTGACTAACTTACTCTCAATTAAGGACCTGAACTTCTAATTTGATTTACAGTCAGGGGTACTTTTGTCCAAGAACATTGTTGTTTATTTTTTTTCTTTTTTTTTTCCTTCATCTTTCTCACTTTTTACATCACCTCCATTATCAACCCCTCAATCGCTCTACGTCATCTCGTTGTATGACCAAGATTGGGTTTTCTTTAGCACGAGCCATTAAAACTTAGTCTAACTCGTTAAAAATTTTAAATTTCGCTCCTCAAAATGGTTTGTAGACAATTCCACAAAGCCGAAATGAGCTTTCAAAAATAAGTTCTTTTTATTCCAACATTCATTGCAAATTCTAATCTCAAAGCCATGATATGAATTTGCTTTTACTAAGACTCAACTTTTCGTCCAACTCCCAAGTTATGCAACTAATCCCTTTGACGACGTATTTCTCTCACCTCAATAGTACATCAAACTCCACTTATTCTGGGTCTTCCCTTAACCCAGCAACTGCAATTTTTTGTGCTGTTTTTGATCCTGCTTGCCAACAACAAAGTAACAATATCCAAGCATCGCTAGATCGCCTTGTTTTATTAACTTATGCCTCTATTCAATTAACACTTAGTGATCAACAATTTCACGCCAAAGAACAATTTTGTTGCAGCTGGCGACTATTTCAACCTTGGCAAGAGTTTGCCTCATCAATTTCAAATTTGGGTTTGCCTCTCTTACATAAATTCAATCTTTCAAAAATCCCCCTTCCCCTTTGCAATGCTAATGGCTCATTTCAATAATCCCTAGTCAGGAGACACCCACTCACACTTTTGCCATTCTCATCGACACAGCTCTTCTCCTCAATCGATACCCCATCTTGAGATTGATCATTAGTCGTATATGACATCATTAACTGTAGAAACTGTTGTACTTCGTTGCCCCATCGCCGCCATTAACAAGTCCTATTTGAGCTCTCGACCTCATCAACCACTGCCCTTGATAGAAAATCCAACATCGTCGTTGTCGGATGGAGGTCAATTCGAGCTTTAGGCTGGGCACAAGCGAGCCGAGATTTGATGCATCTTGAGGAACTTAAGATTTTAGCATCCAAGAAGGTGACCAGTAGCAAATAACTCCAATCCGACTTCTTGTCACTAGGACCAACTACGTGATGATATGAAGCTTACGAGGTCGCTGGTAAGAGCCTTGATTATGGTGTTGAAGAAGGAGGCAATGTAGAGCGAAGGAGGAGGTGTGAGGAAGATGAAGAAAGGAAAAAAAAAATTGAAGAAAAAATGTTCTTGGACAAAACTACCCCAAGCTGTAAATAAGATTAAAAGTTTGGATCCTTATTTGAGACGAAATTAGCCACTTTGGGTCCTCATTTGATACAGTGTCCACTTTGGATCCTTTTTTTAGAAAATGAACTCACTTTAGATCCTTATTTGAGATTTTCCCTAATTTCCGGGAAAATGTTTTCCGGATTTTCTGGTGTTCGTTTCATGGAAAATAAATTCTTTGGGAAAAATATTTTCCATCTAAGGAAAAAAAATCTTTTAAAGTGAGGGAAAATGTTTTCCACTTTTGAAAAGTGGAAAACATTTTTCTCACTTGATCTCTTTTACCTTACACCTATACAAATCTTCACTTTTTCCTCTCATTTCTTCTTCGTTTTTTTTTTATTCGAATTATTTTTTAGTTTCCTTTTTTTTTTTTAATTTGAATTATTTTTAATTTCCTTTTTCTTTTTTTTTTCTTTTATTTGTTTCCTTATCTTCTTCTTTCTTGGCTAGTCGTCGAACCAGGTGAACCTCAAACTCATCGATCTTAAACTCGCGTTCGTCGATCTGGCGAGCCTTGAGCTTGGCACTCGTGCTCGTCAAATTGGTGAGCAGTAAATATTTTCCTTACCGAACACCGGAAAATATTTTCCGAAACACTTTCAGGTTTTAGCCGAACACAAGAAAATATTGTCATTTTCCTAAAAATGACTTCGGAAAATATATTTTCGGAGATGGCCCATTTTCCGCGAAACGAACGGACCTCAAAAGTGGAAAACAGTTTCCTTTACTTTAGAAAACTTTTTTCTTTTGATGGAAAATATTTTCCCTAATGAATTTATTTTCCGTGAAACGAACGCCGGAAAATTCGAAAAACGTTTTCCTGGAAATTATTTTTCGCGAAACGAACGAAATCTAAATATAGATGTGGAGGTTTCACTATTGGGATCACAATTGACCATTGCATGGTAGATGGAGGGTCAATGGTGGATTTACTGAACGCATGGGTTAAAAAAAGCAAGAGGCAAGCCATTATTCCTCGTCCCTTCTCATGATAGAACCATCCTAAAATCAAGAGTGCCTCCTCAAATCACCAGTGTTTAAGAGGACTTTGTTCACATAAGTGAGGTGTCAAACATGATGGCGTTATATGAGGAACAACAACTCGTATATAAATCTTTCTACTTTGATGCTAAGAAGTTGGCGACCATCGAAAGAGCAGCAAGAAAAGATGAAGACGTAAATTTCTATCTTGTGGTAATTGATTGGTGGCAATTCATAGACATCTTTGTATAATTTATACGTGACTGACAGATCCAAAAGAATTTCAAATACACTCAAAACTAAATCAAAACAAATAAATAAGCTAAAAGCCTATTAGTCAAACTCGAGCCACATGGCAAAATAATGTCACGTGTCTTGCCATGTGGCAAATGTAGATGAAAATGGATGTGTCAAATGACGATCACAAAAGCAACAATTCTTTGGGCTCCGGCCTTAATTATATATAATAGGAGATGATTCCACCTCTTAATCAAAATTACAAGATTGTAATGCACCAAAGGATATTTTGTGGCATTTAATGGTAAAATTATGATATTGAAATCCTCCTTTGCATTCTTTTTTTATTATATAGAGAGATTTGCATATGTTATTATATAATATAAACAGAATTAGAAGTCTTTGGGCCCATTACATATTACTCGGTCTAGTTTTTTTTGGTCGGAAGTAGATATTGCATTCATTATGAAACTAAATGAGCCTTACAAGGCAGTGATGGATAGAATTCTGAACGTAGAATTTCCGAAAGGGAGGGAGGAGAAGAAATCACCCAATTTGTAGGAAGATTTTTGGAGCGGTGAGCGTTGGCTAGCAATCTGCTGCTCGGTTTGCTTCGCGTGGAGAAAAATCAACCCTTGCTGATGATATAAGGCGTAGCTCATCTTTGCACCATTCCACAATTTCTTTTATGTCCCATGAAGGTTTGGCCCGGCCCATCACAGCTTCCACCAGATTTGAACTGTCGCTGTCTATCACCCATCTGCAGCTTTGACCAGTGCTTGTGCCCACGTGCGTGGCTTCACTTTGACTCAAGAACTTCAATTCCTACAACAAAGCTAGGGCTTCAGCGTACTGGGGAGAAAGCGCTCGGAGCTACACCATAAAGCCGTCGACGACGATCCCCGATGGGTCTCGCAGTATACTAGCGGCCGATCCGAATAATTCGTTCGGGGACCATGATGCGTCGACATTCAGCTTCATCTCGTCTTGTTTCGGCGGCGTCCATCTAATTGGTAGGGTTCGGTTTGTGGGTTTTGACCCTTTCTGATTCTACCATCTGCTGAAGTTTTTTTGCTGTTCGAGTGCCATATCTACAAGAGCCGTCGATTGTGGAGGTTTACCTCGAAAAATAAAAGCGTTGCGGGATTTCCAGATGTTCCACAGCACAGCAGCAATTTGTTATCTTTCAGGTAATATGTCACTGCTTTCGAAAGCTTCCATTAGCCACTAATCAAACCGTGTTATGTTGCTTGGTTTGTTGATGAGATGGATTTGTGGATCTGCCCAGATTTTTTTTGTCCATTTTTTGCAAAGTAGGAATAGATGTTCTATTGTTTCCATATGTGTAGCGCAGAGCGTATAATGGGGGTCGGGTAGTATTTTCCTTTTATGTAGGTTCTCTCTTGTTGATATGGCATTTTGGCATAGACTCCATAGGAAAGTTCTCATTTTTGGGAGAATAGCTAAGCTCCATATTCTTGTCCAGAGGGATCTAGGAGGCTTGAAAGAGCATGTTTCTCTGTTTTGTTCTATTCTTGTGGCATTTGAAAAGATCATATTGTACCCACTCTTCACGGTGTATGTCCCTGATTTATTTCCAATCCAAACTAGAGAATCAGCTTTTGGAGTTGGGCTAATGGGTGTCGCAAGTATCTCATTCGCTACTTGTTCTTCGAAGATGTTCAGAATTAAACTTTCCTTCCATATCCACAAGTCTTCGTTGATGAGTTCTGCCACCATAACTGGTTCATTTTGGTTAGTTGGGCCACCAAGCACTCCAGATTGTAGCCATTTATCTTCTCTTATGTTAATAGACTTGCCATCCCCTACGGACCATTTAACCTCTGATTCTATGGCTTCTCTCCTCGTTAAAATGCTTTGCCATCGCCAAAACGGTCTCTGCCCTTTTCTTGCCCTCCACAAATCTTCATTTGGAAAGTAAATACCTTTCAATATTCTACTTCACAAAGCTGAAGGTGTTTGTGATAATTGCCAAGCTTGCTTGCCTAGTATTGCTCGATTAAAATTTCTCAGATCTTTGAACCCCAAACCTCCCTCATCTTTTCTGGTTTTAAGTATTCCCCAGTTTTTCCAATGCAAGCCCCTTTTTGCATCGCTTTTCTGCCACCAAAAAGAAGTAGTTCTTTTTTCTATTACTTTGCATATGGAGATAGGCAACTTACTGACATCGCATAATGCGGGAGAGCTTGTACAACGCTCTTAATTAGAATTTCTTTCCTTGCTTTGGATAGTAATTTTTATTTCCATCCTTCTAACTTCGAATTTACTCTCGCTAGAATCCAAGCATACATCTCCTCCTTGGAATGACCCCAGTCTGTTGGTATTCCAAGATATTTTCCTGTTTTTTCAATTATTAGGACTCTAAGTTGCTGTGCTAAGTTCCTTTTCAAAGATAACGGACAATTGCTGTTGAAACATACCCCTGATTTGTTTAAATTAACTGCTTGGCCTGATGCATAACAATACTAGTTAAGAATATTTACTAGATTTTGGCATTCTATAATAGTCCCATTCAAGAAAAATATGGCATCATCAGCAAAGAGTAAATGAGACAGTGGGCAGAGCGTGTTTAGCTTTATACTCTTAATGCTTTCATCTTCGAGGGCTTTGTGCATCATTCCAGTCAAAACATTAGCTATTATGATAAATAAATATGGGGAGAGAGGGTTGCCTTGTCTAATTCCTCTTAAAGGGTTGAAGTATGGAATAGGCTCCCCATTTATCCTCACACTTAAGGACACCATCGAAACACCTTGCATGATTAGAGATACCCACCGCTCACAGAAACCCATTTTCAGCATACAATCCCTCAAAAAGTCCCATTCAATTCTGTCATAGGCTTTCTGCATATCCAGTTTCCAATATCGCTTGAAGCTTTTTCTTCCTTTTTGTTATTCTCAAATGACGCAAGACTTCCTGAACTATTAAAATGTTATCTTGGATTTGCCTCCCTTGAACAAAGGCACTCTATTCAGGTTCTATAATCTCTAGAAGCCAAATCTTTAGTCTGTTTGCCATGACTTTTGAGATAATTTTGTAGCTGACATTGCACAAACTAATATGTCTGAATTGGCCTATATTTTCTGGGTTTTTTACTTTTGGTATCAAGGAAATATGCGTTATGTTAAGGAAGGGTTCGATGAAACCTGTTTCGAAAAAATTGTGCACTAGCTGAAACAAATCCACCTTAATATCTTCCCAAGATTGTTGATAAAATAGCCCATTTAGTCCGTCGGGCCCCGAAGCCTTCAAAGAGCCCAACTAAAAAGCCGCCTCTTTCACTTCTTCAAGGGTGATATTTGCCATCGGATTTTCATTCATGTCTTCCCTAACAAGTCTAGAGCACTGGTTTAGGATTGGCTGACAGTTCCTAGGGCCCACTGATTTGTATAAGTTTCAGTAGAAAGACCCTATGTGTTGTTTAAGTGCCGCCAGATCCCTACACCAGCTCTAATCTTCCATTTGCAGCATTGTAATCTTGTTCCTTTGTCTTCTTTGTACTGTTGTGGCATGGAAGAATTTCGTGTTTCTATCTCCCCATTGCAGCCAATTGATGCGTGCTCTCATCCCCCAATATTTTTCCTCTTGTTTCCATAGTTTGTCTATCTTGTCAATGACATTCTGTGCTTCCTACCTATTGAAATTTTCAGTTACTCGGTCTAGTTCAACCATTAGAATATATGCATTGCATTTTTATGCTCTCATTGGCTCGATGCATCTTTTCAAATTGAATAGAAATTTGAAATATCTTCGTATAGTAAAATAAAAAGGAGAAATCATTTTGATTCAAGGCAAATCCCTTTTCAATTTGCCTTATAAACTCATCATTTAACCCAAATTTATTGAAATGATTCATGGGCCGCCTCATATTTAGCGGGCCTAGCCATAATGGTTTTAAAATGAAAAGCCCAAAACAAATAATTTTTTTTTGTCTATAAAATGAATTAATTTAAGTGGGTATATTAACCGATCAAAAAAAATGTGGGTATATTATGAATCATTCCCAACTCACCTGATAAATGAGGCTCTCTTCATAAGAACTCCTACATTCTTCTAGATCTGACTCTCTTGTCTTTCTCCTTCTTCGATTCCATAGATTTGACTTAGTAGTGGTCGCGACATTAAAATTAAGGATTAATATCATTAAAATCTAAAATTGATACACATATGATAAATTTATCTCAAATTAAATTTTTAATTATTAAACCCTAAATTGATATATTTATAACATAATTATCCTCAATTAATTTTTATTAAATTGAATTAATATCATGAAAAATCACAAATTGATATACATGTGATGAATAGAGATTAAAAATCTCAAACTAATGTACTGTCAATCAAGTCACGTGTCATCGAATTCAGTAATTCGATGGTAAAATTTAATGGAAATTAACTAAAAGTAAATTCATTACAGTATATTGAAGTTTTTAATAATATTAACCCTTATAATTAATTTTATATTTTTTTTATTAAGATAGAATCGAGCCGATTGGCCACCGGCGAAGAAGGAAGAAGGACTAGAAAATGATGAAAATATCCTTGATCATGCTCTTATTTAAAAAATGAGGGCACTTTGGATATTTTTTGATATTTTTCCTAGATTCAACGTTCCAATTTACTTATGTGCCAAAAAAAAAGTTCCAATTTACTTAAAATTTTCAACTCGTGGCCGAAAAGAATCGGGCCGAGGAGGTCGGGACCCGACCCGACCCGAGACCAAGAACGACAAGACAAAAGGGAAACAGACAACATGGGCAAGTCAGTAACGGCAAATCTTCTTCAGCTTCTCTTCCTCCTCCTTCTCCTCTCTCGTTTTGCTCTGCACATCGAGTCATCGCCTACCTCGTCTGCTCTTTTTATGCATTAAACAAAAAGTCTCCCAAAAACCCAATGCACCCTCTTCAGGCTCGAAGAATATAGTAATGAAAAGCGACCCGCTTGACGGATTCTCTCGTCCAATCGCCTCACCTTGCGTCTCCCCCTCTCTCTCCCTCCTCCAATCGGATTTCGGCGGAAAGTTATTCCTTCTTCTCCAAGGGGTGAGACCGACGCACCCTTCTTTTTGGGTTCTCGAGGGGGGGAGGACTTTTGGGTACGGGTTCTTGGAGCCGGGCGTTGGTTGTGCTGGGGTGGGTGGGTGCGTCTGCTGGTTTCTTGTTTATTGCTTTGTGTTTTGAGTCCCGTGCGGTTGTTGGGTGTTGAGGTTTCTGAGGAGTGGACTTGATGGATAACGCTGGCCGGAGGCCGATGCTGCTGCCGCTGGGTGGCGGGGGAGGAGGCGGTGGCGCTGGAGGTGCGCTTGATGGGGGCGACTGGAGGGCTCATCTGCCGCCCAACTCACGTGAGTGCCCGCTTCCTTTGCTTGGGCTTTTACAGTTTCCGTGGGGAAAATGTGGGGTTTTACGATGGATCGTTGCTTAGGGACGATTCCCAAGGCTTTAGCAAATATGGTCATGTTATTAGGTCGAGGCACGAGGTGAATTCTGAGGTAGCTTTTGCTGTAATGTTTTCTCGCTGGATGGTTTAGTCTTGGTTAATTTCCACTATGGGATTTAGCGGGTATGTAGGCCGGATGCTGTTGTTACATTGGTGATTATATAGCATAAGAAAATGGTTATATTTCTTTCTTGATTGAAATGGATTGTCTTTTATTATCAGGAGGGCTTACCATAGTATGTAGATGAAAATAATTGCAGAAGTAATGCCATGTGGCTTTCTGGTAGGAGAACAGTTACTGGAAGATGGCTGTCATGCTCGTGACAAAAATTTACTTATCAGAACCTAAGGATTTTTAGGTGTCTGATTGCTTGTAGGTTGCATTATTTTTTATTAATCTAAAAATATTTAGTTTATATAAGCTCTTACTGGAAGAGATGCATGGACGATCATCTGATTTTTCCTTCTCCAATTCAATATTGTCAATATAGTCGTAATAGGTGTTGAAGGCCCAAAGGTTTTCCACAGGAAACCTTTTCTTCACTTACCTTGAGTTGCAATAATTAAACTCTCACCTGTGCCACCTGTAATAGAAGTAGATGCTATTAATGTGTGTGGGTTTAGGTGTCACCAAAGTTTTATAGGTTTGTGAATTCTTATGTGTGTTATTTTGGATAATTTCTCAATTTGCTTTCTTATCTGGTAGAAAGCTATTCATAATTTGTTGAACGCTATGCAAATTCGGATCCTTTTATCTGTTGTCCATTGGATTTTTTTTACGATATTAGGATTATGTGATTTCAGCTCTATTATACATTGGATTTTGTGATCCTCTCCGGCAAACCTTTTCTTTTGACCTTTCATCCTTTTCTTGAACTCCTGACCCTGTTCCGGCTCTTGACCCTCTGTTTTCCAGCTCCAGCAACCTCCTTAACCTCCATTGAGCGCCATGAACTCTGGTGAGCCTTTGACGAAGGCCCCATTGGCTATGTAGGCTCTTTTCCTCTTCCTTTCTCTGCTGTTTACTTTCTCTGAGACGTTGAAGACTCTTTCCCTCTTATCTCCTTTGCCGTGTAATTGTTGAGGCTGGTTTTGTCGTAAGAGACCTACAAGGGTAAAGGGGTTTTTGTGGAATGACAATCTTTTGAGCTTGTGTTAGAGGCCGAAAAGGAGGACTTGTTAAGAGCAACAGAGTACGCCAGATGGAGGAGATTGTTGACATACCTCTTTATTGAGAACTTTAAATGGTGGATGGATTACCATGCAGTTGTAGAACCTGGAAAAAGGGGTGTATGGGAAATTAGATGCTGTAGTTGGAACTGGAAGGATTACTGGTGTTTCAAACATGTGGTGGCATTGTAGTGATGAGCAATGAGAACTCATTCAACTTAGTAGATTGCTTAGTGGGCCAATTTAGTGTTTTCGTGCCTGTTTGCTGGTGCAGAGAATGGGGAAGAACAGTTGTTTATAGTGGTGTATGGTCCTGGAGAGGGTAGCACTGGGAGTTCTCTCAGGGATTAGCTCTCTGATGTTAGAAGTAAATGGGGAGTGCCTTCGGTGATTGGGGGAGACTTCAACATGGTATTATGTACACATGAACAAAATGGGATTGGTACTGACATAGCTTGCATGAGGGAACTTTGGCAAATTGTAGATACCATATGCCTAATTGGCTTGTTTTGGTAGGTGGGGGATATACTCAGTCCAAGGACAGGGAGGGGCTATCCTTTTCATGCATTGATCGGTTCCTAGTTTCAACAATATGGGAGGATATCAATCCGAGCTAGATTCAAAAGTTGTTACCTTGAGTGACCACCGTCCACCATCTAATTGTGTTAGAGGAGATAGGTATTAAATGGGGCCCCTCTCCCTTCCGGTTTGAGAATATGTGGCTCACGGTATTTCAAGGAGATAGTTCTTAATTATTGGAAGAATATTTCTTTTAGAGGGTATGCCAGCTTCCCCTTTGCTTCGAAAAATATATTCTGAAACAAAAGTCATGAAGGTTGGAAATGTGGAAAACAAAATTAAAGAGACAATTTAAGAAGTTGAAAGGCTTGACGATAAGGAGACTGGATGACCTTACTGAAGGAAGACC
Organism: Eucalyptus erythrocorys; assembly: GCA_014182555.1. Taxonomy (NCBI): domain Eukaryota; kingdom Viridiplantae; phylum Streptophyta; class Magnoliopsida; order Myrtales; family Myrtaceae; genus Eucalyptus; species Eucalyptus erythrocorys. The sequence continues at coordinate 38,139,563 of CM024601.1, forward strand.
ACTTTAGGAGAATGGAATTGAAAAAAAACTGTTACTTTGTTGATTCTAATGAAAGAAACCTCCTGGATACATATTTCTCGGGAGATTTGGTTTGATGAGGGTGATAGAAACACAAAGTCCTCCCATAAGATGGCCAATGCTCATAGAAGATATAACTTCCTTAGTGAGTTGGAAGTTTTTGGGATGGTTCTTGAAGATGTGGATGCCATGAGTGTGTGGTTATGTAGAATTATATGCTGATTTGTACAGGGAGAGATGTTTCGGGAGACTCTAATTTTGGAGGCTTCCCTTGATCCCAATATGGTTGAGATGCTGCAGATGCCTTTTGTAGAGGAGGAGATTAGAAGGGCAGTCTTGGAGTGTAATGGAGATAAGGCACTAGGTCCTGATGGATTTGCGTTGAAATTGTTCAGGGGAAATTGGAGAATGTTAGTGAAGACTTTCTAAAGGAGTTCCAGAGTAGGGGGGAAGTTTGTAGAAAATCTAAATTGTACATTCTTAGTTATCATTCTGAAGGAGCCTGGTGCGATGGATGTTAAGAATTTTCAGCGAAAAACTTGGCGGGTAGCTTCTTGCCGGTCATTTAAATAGGTTCTACCTCACCTTGTGGGACCGTTTCAAAATGCTTTTATGGAAGCTTGTCAAACATTGGATGCTATTCTTACTGCCAATGAGGCGGATGATTGTCTTGAGGAAAGAGAAGCAGGAGTGATTTGCAAATTCGACATGGAGAAGGCCTATGATCACGGATCATGGGAGTTTCTGTTGTATGTGTAAAATGTTATATATAACATATTTTTGTCTACTCTAAACCCTAGTGTCTCTTTTCTTATGCAATTTAGTTTGCCATGTAAAGTAAAAAGTAGAAAGAAACCTAATCCTAATTCGACCTAGGAAAATAGAAACCCTCTTCGCTCACCTAGGCCTTGCGGCTTGCCTCTGTTCACTCACCTTGCTGCTCAACTCACATGCCTTTGGCATCTCCTCGCTTGCCTCAAGTGATCTTTTTATGGTCTATTACTTTTAGCAAGTGTGGAATTTCTATTATTACTTTATTTTATATTTATGTTTGATATATACTGATATTCATAGTTTGATTCTTCAATGATGCATTGTTAATGGACTTGTAATTTGAAATAGCATGTTTATCCTTTCTATGAATAAAAGAAATAAAAAAAAAAAATCAGTTGGTCTCGGGTTGATCCTGGAACTGAATCGAACTGATAGGGTTAGTCCGGTCCTTGTTCCTAGGTTCAACAGGGTAGGTCTTCAATCCCAAAAATTGGGACCAAAACTATACGGGTTGGTTCCTGGATTAGGTGCTGGACCAGTCTAACCCGGATTATGCACACTCCTAAAATCTTGTCACACATTGGATGCTATTCTTATTGATAATGAGGCGGATGATTGTCTTGAGGAAAGAAAAGCAGGAGTGATTTGCAAATTCGACGTGGAGGAGGCCTATGATCACGGATCATGGGAGTTTTTGACGTATGTGTAAAGAAGAATGGCTATTGGTGACCAATGGTGTAGATGGATTTTAAGATGCATTTCTTCATCAACTTTCTTTGTTATGGTGAATGGCAGTCCAAGTTGTTTCTTCAAGTGTTCTAGAGATTTAAGGCAGTCCTCTGTCACTTTTGTTATTTGTGTTGAATATGGAAGTGTTGAGCAAGATGCTGATTAAAGCTACTGATTAGATTAGTGGTTTCACGGTTGACAATGCTTGTAATGAAGATTCCATAATTCCTTTTTCATTTGCGAATGATGCCATAATTTTCTTGGAGGATGACATCAAACAAATTTTACACTTGTACGTTTTGAGGCTGTCTTGGGACTGAAAGTGAATTTGGGAAAAAAGTGAGATAACTCCTGTGAGCGAGAATGTAAATTTGCAAGAAATATCTTGGATTCTTGGTCGTAAGGTTGCCAGCATGCCTATAAAGTACTTGGGGTTGCAGTTGGGATCCACTTACAAAGCAAAACCTGCATGGAATCTAATGATACAAAGATTTGAAAAGAGTTTAAGTGGGTGGAAGATGGCTTATTTGTTCAAGGGAGGTAGATTTATGTGGATGAAGCGTGGGCTTCCTAGTCTTCTGATTTGCTTTCTTTATTTGTTTCCAATCCCTATTTGAGTGGCAAAAAGACTTGAGAGCATACAAAAAAGTTTCTTTGGGGAGGGATGACAACCTGAGATTTCATTTAGTTAATTGGAGTATTGTAACACGATCAGTTTCTTTTTTATTTTTTTCTTTTTATTTTTTTGGGGGGGTGGGGGAGGGGGAGGGTTGGGGCTAAAGTCATTGGTTCTTGTATACAAAGCTTTACTTGTACAATTGTTGCGGAGATTTAATGGGGAGAAAACTAGCCCTTGAGGGGGGGGTACTTGTTGCAAAGTTTGGTTTGGAAGATACAAAGTGGATAACAAAATCTGATGGAGGAACACATGGAGTCAGGCTTTGGAAGCACATTAGGCAAGGATGGGATGCTTTCGAAAACAGACTTTCTATTAAAGTGGGAAATGGTAGGCATACTATGTTGCAGGGTGACGTGGTGTGGAGACACTGCTTTCACAGACTTATTCCCAGATGTGTGTGCACTAGAAACAAGAGAGCTAGGATGGCTGATTGTTGGAAGACTGACAACAGGGAAACGGTGTGGTAAATTAATATCTTACATAGGGCTAGAGATTAGAAGCTTGAAGCTTTCTTGAATATTTTTGAGTTATTGTATCAAGCGATGTTAGATGCTAGGATGATAGGCTATGGAGGAATTGTTGTCCCTCCGGAACTCTTTCTGTCAAAGCCTACTGTTCCGATCTCTTTTCTACTCAGATGCAATTACAACAGAGCACACTCTTCCCATGGAAATCTATTGGGAAAGTCAAGTTTCCATTGAAGGATTCATTTTTTGCTTGGCAAGCTACTTGGGGATGTAATCTTACTTCGGATAATCTTTAGAAGCGAGGAAAAACACTGGCTAATAGGTTTTGGTTTTTGTTTTTGTTTTTGTTTTTGTTTTTTTTTTTTTTTTTTTTCAAGACTAAGGAAGAGAGCATGAATCATTAAGTTTTACAATATTGCTGGACCAGAAAGATTTGGGCTACATTTTTTCCATTTTTAGGAGTAAATTGGTTGACCTTAGGCACAGTATAATACGAACTTTGGGCTTGGAGAGGGACTTTCAGTTCATGTGTAATAAAGAAAATATTACTAAGATGATTCCTCTCCTTGTTTTTTTAGCTCATTTGGAGAAAAAGGAGTAAAAGAGCATTTCCAGGAATCGAATCCTCGTGGGATTTTTTTAGGGATAATTGTTTGTACACTCTCACTTTTGGTGTAGCGGGAAAGTCCAATGTCACACATATAGTTTGGTGGAAATGATGGAAAGTCTTCGTGCATTATATTGTATATGGGTGTCTTCTGTTTTTAGCCATTTTGTTAGGGGTGGTACCCCATTGGTACTTCTTAATGAAATCTTATTTATCATTGACGAGAAAATGATTGGCCAGAAATAATTGTAGCTTAAGTGCAAATCTCTCTTGATATGCAGAATGGAGACTTTGAAGAGACATCTTCCTGTTTCTGGTCCAGAGGATTTGCACCAACTCGATAAAATTGCCGTGAAGTTCAAGGGAATAATTTATGCTTCTGCAGCAAGCCAGGTATTATATGATGTCCATGTCCACCATGTGCGTTTCGTTCTCTGCAATCTTATCTTTGATAGCATTTTATGAAGTTTCCCAGGAGCTAGTGCTTACTTATTCTGCATCAAGTTTCTCTGTGGATAGAGGATGCATAAACAAACCGGATAGGCTTGTGCTTAAAAATTTTTGAAAAGCGTTCTTTTATTGAGAATTTCTACGATGTGTGCATTTATATATAGTAAGTGGAACTGTTCAAATATTTAAATTTAGCTTTGCACCAGTGATATCAGGTTTGCTCAGTGCTGTGATATTGTACTGAGTTTTAAGTTATAGTTTCAAATCGAAATCTATTTTATTTTCTTTCTAATTTGATTATTTAATTAGTTGGTCTATTATAAAGTGATTTAGTGACTTCTGCTTCCTTTACCTTTTAGTCTGATTATTTAAGGAAGATATCTCTGAAGATGTTGACAATGGAGCCAAAATCTCAGAGTGCGGTACCCAATGCTTCGCCATCTAACTCTGCAGGGAATAGCAGTGAGGACTCTGGTACGACTTAAGTTCCTGTTACTTGATACCATTGATATGGGAATTGGAATTTCTGTTTTGTTATTCCTTTGTATTATTACATATATGTATATTTCCTCTTACACAATTTTTCATTCATGTGCTTGCACTTTTATTATTATTATTATTATTATTATTATTATTATTATTATTATTATTATTTATTTATTTATTTATTTATTTATTTATTTATTTTTTTTTTATTCATTGTTTTTGAGCGACTTAAGTCCTAAAAATTTTTATGATAGAGCATTTGAGTCCTAAAACTTTCATTGTGTGCACTTAAGTCCTAAAATTTGTGATATTCATCATAGCTCTTTTATGTTTTAGTGGACAGAAAATCTACGCGACTTTTTTATTTATTAATGGCCACATAGGATTAAAAGATACTAAAAAAGGTCGTGGCATCTGCCTTCCACTTAAAATTGACAGAGTTAATGGAATGAATCAAGTGTATTCAATTGCAAGTATTGTGACTTGAATGCATAAAATGATAGTTTTAGGACTTAAGCACATTAGCATAACAAATTTTAGGACTGGCCCTGGAATTGTCCTCTTTTTGGGCTCTACATGGTACACATTTATATACCCACGACAAGCCGTGCTGCTTATTTATAGGGCAAATGCTCCACTGGCACATGGAATTTTTGGTGGATTTTCGTTTTAGTACCCCAAAGTTAATTTCTTTTTGCCATTCTTGCTCATTTGTAACCTCAAATACACATTAATACCATGGGCAGTGGCACATTTGAATTTCTTTGTTTCATTTCTAACTTATTGATTTAAGAACTGTAAGATCTTGGTTGTTTGCGTCAGAGAATCAGATATGTATCTGTGAAGAAGAAGTTCAACTAGAAAGGGCCAAACACTTGCATATTTTGTAACTTCCTCCCACTTCTTTGCCTCAAAATTTCTTTTTTAAAAGTGAGTCTTTCTTATGGCATCAAAAGATGCATGTTTGCAAAAGATAATTCACTTTACTCTTTTTTTTTAAATAAGATTTCAAGATCAATTCAAGTACATGAACTTCAAAGAGATTTTTATTTAGTACTCGCCGGAAAGAAAATGAGTGAGTGATTGTTTTGTCTGTTTTTGCATATCCATTATCCATCTAGTATCACTTGCTTAGAAAGTTTCAAGTTAAAGTAATTAAAGGTCATCGTCGGGGTGCATCTATCCCTCATTCCTTTAATCTTTTTGTGCTATTTGCATTTACTGCTGCTATGCATGTATTGATCCAGTTTCTTGATGCACTAACATAACTAATATATATTGTATGTCATCTCACGTTATGCATCCACAAATTCAAAGCCAAAGCCAACCAATTCCTAATTCCTTAGGTGTGGATCAGCCTCAAGCAAATCAACAGTGGTTAGTTTGGAATACTCAGAATAATTGTTCCTCCTGGAGTTCAGGCTTCAGCCTGGTTCGGCCTGCCCATTAATCAAATAAGTTAGCCTCCACTCCTCTAATCAAATCTCTCCCTCTCTCTCTTCCTCATTTTCTCTCCCGCTCGTTTCTCTTCTGCAATTCTTTCTGCAAATTCTCACACTCCAGTGGACTTCATTGCTCTCTCGCTCTTCCATTCTTTGTAAGGCCTCCGTTCTCTAAGTAGCTCAAGCTTTCCTCTAGGGTTTTCGATCTCAATCCTTCACATGCTATCTCTCAATTCGCTTTTCATTTTTTTTTTATGAAGGAAAGCCAGGAGACTTTTTATGGTTTAGTTACTTTCCTTATGTGTTGATAAGAGTTTATATAGTCCTCTTGTAACATTTCTTGCCAACCTTACTCTTCATCATCATCAGCAGGAAAACGTGCTCGATTACATGCTTCCAATCAAGATGAAAGCCAAAACTCAGAGGATCATATCAGCCAATTGCCCGACGCCATAATCCTTCATATCTTCTCCTTCATGACCACAAAAGACGCCATCAAAACCAGCGTCTTGTCCAAGCGATGGCGTTCCACTTGGACTTCTAATCAGTATATAAGTTTCTCTTTGCCCCCCGGCAGTAGCCAGAAAAGCAAGGGCTTCATCAATTTCGTTGACTCGGTGCTGTTACACTGCACCGCAATTAAGGCAAAAAGATTCCTCTTTGATGCTCCTTATCTTGTCTTGATGCAATCAAGTCTTGATAGGTGGCTCCAGTTTGCCATCGAGCACGGCATCGAAGAGGTATCAGTAAGTCTGCATTACTGGCGCCACGGAGTTTATGTCTTGCCGCGAATCTTGTTCTGCTGCACCACGCTGGTGAGTTTGCGTGTGTCCCAATGCTGTTTTTCAGTGTTCGGCACTGTGAATTGGTGTTCGTTGAAGACATTGCACATTGAACATGCGGAGTTGAACGATGATGGGATGGTGAGAGTTTTGAGTGGCAGCCCTGTTCTAGAGTTCCTTGAGTTGAAAAGTTGCCTGGGTGTCAAGCACATCGTGATTGAATCAAAAAGTTGTAAAGAGTTGGTGATTGATTCTCATGAGTTTGGTGATGATGAAGGTTTGACGTTGAAAATTTCAGCACCTCATCTTCTCAAATTGCGCCTGTTGGGCAATTCTCAAGGGGGAGAGTTCAGACTAGATGAAGTAGCCTCCTTGATTGAGGCTGAGTTAAATTTCGACATGGAAGGCTTTGCAGCTGATGATGGTGATCTTGTTAGGGGGCTTCTCAAGAGGCTGCATCATGTCCCGAAATTGGTGATGGGGAACTGGTGCCTTCAGGTGTGAGCTGATTTTTTTTACCCCTGTTATTTCTGGTTCAAGTTATGGACATACATTACACATTCTGCCATTTGCTTAGGATAAATCGTGATATTGTTCATTGGTGCTTGATGATACCGTGCTCATAAATTGTTGTTTTATAGAAACGTTGTCGTTGTATGGAGCTTTAAAGGAATTTTTGCTGGACAATACTTTTTTCCTTCTCATAATAGAACTTTACACATTGTTAGCTAATATTACCTTTATGAGTCCAGCATTACATTGACTTAGATAAGACTAAAATCCGATGTTCTCGTTTGCTTATTTGTTTGGTTCGTTGGCTATTGCGAGAGGCTGTTGGAATTGCAAGCATGTCTTATGTTTGATCTACTTTAGTGATTCAAGAGAGTAAAAGTAATCAGTTTCTGCTTCTTCCACCATGATGATGTGCTTAGGCGCTGTCACTAATGGAGGCGAGAGACATGTTTCTTCCATCCTTAGAATGTCGGCATCTGATATTACTCAGCACAGCAGGCCATAAGAGAGTTCCGGAGGCTATAGCAAAAATACTCGAAAGTACGCTTCTTTTGGAGAAGTTATTCATACAAATGACTTGCACACCCAATTCTGCGGTACATGACTGCTAGAACCCTCTCAGTTCACTGGGTTAATTTAACACCAGATTTGCTTGAACATATACAGATTGTGAATTTTAGCCCTACACTGCATATAAACCTGTCATTTCTTTTCTTCTTGTGATTGAAAATCATTTTTGTACCTGTCTATTTAATTGACATTTTGGATTCTCAGTAGATTTATATTCTCTTGGGTTGTAAATGCTATATTATACTCTCAGAGCTCGATATTTGTCTCATCTAGTTCCAAATGTGTATCTCCTCCTTAGTCATGATGTTGTGCATCTGCAGATTGGGTTGAAGGCAGAGAGGGCAGGCTGTCGCGTCTTTGCTGGAGAAGAATTTTGGAATTTTGTAAAGTGGAGGATCTATCAGTGTTTGATGCATCTCAGGCATGTTGAGATTGTTGATTGCGGTGCCGATCTGCTGGCATGGGAACCTGTTCTTTCCCTGCTCAAGTTTCTCCTCCAGAATGCACTTTGGCTGGATAAAATAGTGATCAACAGTACCAATTTCAAATCATCCCAAGCATTTGAACCGTCCCCGTGGCTTGAAGTGGCCCGGATTCTTCGGTCGCACCCAAAGTGTTCTCCAAGCGCCAAGGTCATTCTTAGATGTCCTTTCTAAGGATGTTCGTCTGTGTAAATTCTGATCATTTCGTCATCACTGGTGACTTCTTTTTCTCCGTTTTGTACCCCTGAATTTTAGCTTAACATTTTCAGGAGATGTAATGGAATGTACCTGTCACAAGTTAACCGATTTGTCCTGACGTGTCGTTCTTCTTTTCTTTTGTGGTGGTAGAACTTTCAGTCCTCTTACTGGAGAAAGCATGCTATGTAAAGCCGATATGGCATAGCATGCTTGCGTGGTGTCATCAATGAATTGCATATCCTTATTTAGTTTACTTTCGAAGATAATAAAGGGAAAATTACCAAAAATGTTCTAACTCTATAGAACTTGTGTCAATTTAATAATAAACTTTTTAATTTAGCCAATTTAGTCATAGAACTTTTAAAAATTTCGTTAATGTAGTCCATCCGATCAATTTTGATAATAAATTATTACCAATGATATCACCCGTCGTACGTAGCATGGCATGTACTCACGTGAATAATTTTTTTTTGAATTTTTTTGAATTTTTAATTAATTTTATTATAATTTATAATTATTTTTCTTTTCTTTTTTCTTCTTCCTCGGCCGATCATTGGACTTTGATAATGGCTGGCAATCGGGCACAAGCGATTGGCAAGGGTCACCCTTACTGGTCTCAAGCAACATCGCCCTCGGCTGGACCTAGATGGGTGCTGCTTGGAAGTGACCTGGATTCTTCTGTCACATAGTGTGTTCTCCAAGCATGGTCATTCTTAGGTATCCGTTCCAAGGATGTTCGTCTAACCGTGTGCAAAAATACTGATTTTTTCATCAATCCCTGAGTTTTGGCTTAACATCCACGGGAGATGTCATTAAATGCGTCCTTTTTTAACCCATGCGTTCATTAAATCCACCATTGACCCTCCATCTACCATGCAATGGTCAATTGCGATCCCACTAGTGAAACCTCCATATGGAGTCACCTGTAATTTGTCTTCAAAGTTAATTATGTTTCAATAAAGAATGCAGAACATGTAAACATGTGAAAACATTTTTGCATGGATTGAGTTTATGCACTTTATGTTCATATGTCGTCTTACATTCGGTGGGAGCAAATGGAATCGGAATGAATGTTCTTGATCCATGCCATAATATCTTGACTTTTTGCCTTCAATAAAAAAAAAAAAAAAAAAAAAGATTTGCCTAGACTCATACACTACAGATTTAATGAATCTCAATTGCAAAGCCGTAACCACTGGGATTCGCCCCAGTGGCCACCCTTCCAACATGGAAGGGGGAGGTGAGGGATTCAAACCCCCACCTTCTCAGGGAGGGATGGGATGGGGACGCGCAAGTTTCAGGAGTGGGTTTCGACTCCCACGCCCTGCAAGAGGCAGGACAAAAGCCGTGATTTAAGTGGGGGCTACGGTTTTATCCAACAATATCAAATCACCTCGAGTTAAATGCACTAAAGTTTTTAAATAACGAGTGCAACTAAAAAGGATACATTCATGATATCATTTTCGCTCTCTCTCTGTCTCATTCAAGCTCTCATGGCGATTGAACCTCCATTTGCAAAGCTGCTACGATCGCCGAATCTTGCAAATCTCGTGGTTCGATACTTTTGTCTTGGAGCGAAATTCATCCTCCAGGCCAGACGATGTGGTCGCATGAGATCGAACCGGGTTCGACTGGGTCGGATGGATAGGGACTCCTTGCTGTCCTCGTCCAGCTTGGTTGAGATGGAGAACGAGAGGATGGAGGATTGCATGAGGGTTTACGAGTTCCTTCGTGGGATTGGAATTGTCCTCGACGAGTTGGAGCTTCTAGTCACGGTCTAGGTCATGAAGGAGTGAATTGAATTTCTTCACAAACTGGGGCTGACGATCGAGGACATCAATTCGAGATGATTTCCAAGCTTCAATGATTGATCACCGCTTCACAAGCCACAGACACGCTAGGCTTGTGACCGTGGACGAGACCAAAGCGATAGTAGAAGGGGGTGGGCAACGATAGAGCTAACCGCGAGATCCGTGGAAATAGCTAGGCTTGCGGCCCAATCTGGACAAGCAATGACAGAGCCGATTGCGAGCATTGATGGAGGCGTAGCATGGGCTGACCGCAAGCAATGCCGGAAGGGTTGGAGATGGTGGCTGAATGGGCGGTGCTATGCAAAGGAGGAGGGAGAAGAGAAAAATCAATTTTTTATACTTTTTATTCCACCTCCACAGGAACAAATATGTAAACAATGTAGTTTAGGGACTGTTAATGCTAACTTCTCTATTTTTTTGTTTTTCTGTTCCCCGGAACAGGTTTAAAATAGAAATCCGTTTGGTAATGTAATTTAATTTTTCTATCTCTGGAATAGATTTATATTCTAGAAATTGATTTGAAGAAGAAATTAGAAGCTAAAATTTTTAACTTCCCAATTTCTAGTCAGAAATCAATTTATGTTCCAGAAATTTTGTCATACGCATCTAACTAGCCAAGCTAATGTCAAGTGGGTCGGAAAAATTGATAAAAAAAAAATTCTTACGTTATATTTCTGACTACTTTAATCAGAATTGATATTTAAATAATCTTTTTTTAAATAAATGACACTTAAGTAAATTTGAAAAAAAAAATTTGACATTAAAATGAATATCGTGCACAATTTTTGGCATCTCCTAGTGTCCTTCTCCCTTTTACTTATTTATTTATTTATTTATTTATAGAGAATCATGGCTCATTTGATAGTTATTACTTCCATTGAAGCTTATAAAAGAAGAGGAAAAGAGCCTGCATAGCCAATGGGGCCTTCGTCAATGGCTCGCCGGAGTTCACAGTGGTAAATGGGGGTTAGGGAGGTCACCAGAGATGGAAAAGAGGGGTCAAGAGCCGGAAGAGGGTCAGGAGTTGAGAGTGGGTAGAAAAGGATGAAGGTTCAGAGGAAAAGAGTTGAGAGTGGGTAGAAAAGGATGAAGGTTCAGAAGAAAAGGTTTGCCGGATGGTCACAAAATCCAGTATATAACAGAGCAGAAATTACATATTCCTAACATAGTCAAAAAATCCAATGGATAATAGATAAAAGAATCCAGTGCAACTTGCACATTGTTCAACAAATTATAAATAGCTTTCTCCCAGATGAGAAAGCAAACTGAGAAATGATTCAAAATAACACATACAAGAATTTACAAACCTATAAAATTTTGGCGACCCCTAACCCACACGCATTGACAGCATCTCCTCCTATAACAAGTGGTACAGGTGGAAGTTCAAGCGTTGCACGTCAAGGTTGAAAAATATTAAATTCTCTAGACTGCGGACGATTGATGATTCACGCTTAGGCGTTGGCGTCTCGCATATATTGGAAGATGAGCTTCCTTTAAGCCACAAGTTAGTTGTGGTAATGAGAGACTCCTTTTGGCAAGTGTCAAAAGCATAGGTGATTTGGTTAACGGTGAATGCTCCTATTGGAGTTATCGTGCCTTTGCAACTTATACGTGAAAAGTATTACTTTGACTCGGTCCATCTAGACCAGTACTATTATAGCATGCCCCCCCAAGGAAACTAGTGATCAATAGCTATAACGGTGTTGGTTCATATAGACTAAGTCTATTCTATTACTTTTATAGCATTTGCAATAATTAATTGGCCCAAGTGATTCCATTTATATTATATGACAATTGAGCTTGCCATGAAAGGCATTTGCAAATCTCTCTTTGTATTAAAAAGAATGCGAAGGAGGATTTCAATCTCAAACTTTTACTATTAAATACCAGAAAATATCCTTTGGCAACTTATAATCTCATAATACTAAAGGTGTTATAAAATCCTGACCTATTTTATATAATTAAGACTGGAGATGAAAGAATGCTTGCTCCTATGTTCCCCACGTGGCATCTCACGTTTCCTTTATTAACACCACATGGCAATACACCTACATAGTTTTGCCATATGGCTTGAAATTCAACTGAAATTCGACCAATAAGCTTTTCACTTATTTAATTAGGGAGACATTACTCTACCCCTGAATGACTAAATCGACTCCCATTTACATTAAAGGATAAAATTGCCCCCAATCTTTCAATTGTAGTTTAAAGAGATGACCAGAGATGACCTTACTCCTCCTCTGTTCTATCTTTTCTTTCTCTATTTAGATGATCTCCCAACTTTCACGTCTTGAACATTTTGAAGTTTGTAAGAACTTGTATTTCTCACTAACCATATTTTGCACACTCAAATTTACGTGATAGCATCCTAAAGTCAAGAAATATAAAATGAAAATTACCAAAAAATCATAAATCTATCGCAATTGTATTAATTCAATTTTAAACTCTTTTTTACCAATTGAGTCTTAAGCATTTTATATTTGCGCTAGATCAATCAATCCAACCAATTTTAACTGGAAATTGCCAACATAAATACTGGCCATATTACATGATACTACCGGCATTGACATTAACAATTTGTAATAATATTTTGATATTTTTTAATATTTTTCTATTTCTTTTTTTTTCCTTCCCTTCTTACACTACATCCACTATTGTGCCATTCATCGAACTTTTTGTGATCAACAAAAACCTCAAACTTGTACCAATATGACAAATATACCCTTCATAGTTCCATCCAAAATAGCAGTGAAAACTCTACGAGGAAACTAATGTAGAGATTGGCAGGCAAACAGAGCTGTGTGAATCCAAGATGGCTTTTTTGAAAATATATGGTGGTATCATAGTATCACGTTAGCAAATTGATCAAGCAAACACTTATTTACTTAAATCCACTTACAAATTGACATTTGCCATCGACTTGGAATCAAACAAAAAAATTTTAAAAAGTAATATTTTCCTCTCTTCCTTGTTCATCACATTGCTTTCCTGAAATGACATCTCAATCATTTGGGTTGGGCCGAACCTTAACAAACAACGCTCGGAAGTGTACCCTTTGGGTCCATGCAGGCTAAAGGGCTCAGCCCATCAAACCCATGAGAAGGCACAATATAGTCCACTAAGCTCTTGTTTGGTAACTAGTTAATTCTTGATTATTTTTGTTTTTTTTTTTCATAACAAAAAAAAAAGAAAAAAAGAAATCTATTTAGTAATGTCAGTTAATTTTTCCACTCTTGAGAGTAAATTTGAAACATAATTAAAAAGTAGAAAAAAGTTAATTCTATATTCCCTGAAACAATTCTAGAATCAAGTCATTTTCTTTTCATTTCTTTTCTTTTTTCCCCTCTTTCTTTATCTTTTCTTCCTCTTCCCCTTCTAGCTGGTCATGGGGCTTGGCAATGGCCAGCGAGGTCGCTGACTCTCGTCTAGCCTATTGTCGGCCATGACTGAGGCCAAGCGACTAGCTAGGGGAGGAAGAAGAAAAAAAAAAGAAAATAAAAGAAAATAAAGAAAAATCTCATAAAATTATTTAAAAATTAAAAGAAATTCCACGTTATAAAAAAAAAAAAAAAAATTGTAGGGTTATTCCATATACATTCTTATTCTTTTCCTATTTTGGAAATAAAAGTTTTGCACAGTTACCAAATACGTACGAATGCTCATAAACTTATCTAAGGAATAGAATAAAAAATATATATTTATAAGTAGAAATTGTTTCCAACAATAGAATGATTGTCAAACAGATCATAAGCACAAAAGTGGGACATAAAAGACATTTGGTGTAATAGAAAATTGGTTTTGAATTAGAAAAAGGTTCCTTCCATTTATTTTGCAGACAATCTAGGCCCCGTTTGTTTAATTGTGTTTTTGTTCTCCGGAACAAAAATTTCTGTTCTTTTATTCCGAGGAACAAAACAAGAAGAGAAACGCGTTTATTTACACTTTTGTTTCCAAAAGAATGATTTGGAACATAAATAAGAAGTAGAAAAATTTGTTTCTTGTTCTCGAGAACAATTATGAGAAACACTTTTTTTTCTCCTTTTTCTTCTTCTTTTTTCTTTGGCCAGTTGTCGGCCTCGGCCATGGCCGGCGACAAGCTGTTGAGGGCCGATGACTCTGATGACTTCGCCGGAGGCTCGCCGACCCTCGACGAGGCTCGGCCTAGCCTCGCCTAGGGCCGGCGAGCCTCGTTGTGGCCGGGCGAGGCCACCGGCCCTTGTAGGCTAGTTGTCGGCCATGACCGAGGCCGACGACCGGCCAAAAGGAAGAAAGAAAAAAGAAAATAAAGTTAATAAAAAATTAAAAGAAACAAAAAAATTATACAAATTTACCAAATGTGTTTATGTTATTTTTCTATTCCAAGAACAGAAATTTTGTGTAGTTAGCAAACACATTTTCTGTTAAAAAATTATTCCTCATAACAGAAATAGTTTTTTTTTTTTTATTTCTGTTTCCGGGAACAATTTTTGAATAGAAACGTTACCAAACATGCCTTTGTCTCTCTTCTGCCAATCTCAAAGGCCGAGAACGTTCATGCTAAAACCCTACTCATCCACTTCCATCTATGCAACTATCAGGCCTCAGATCCTGAAACGCAATACCACCACCAAGATCAACTCCTAAATCCTTTACCAGTTGACCTCGTACCGTGTCGAAAAATTGAAACTTTCTGATATCGGAGAGTGGGAATGGCGAAGAAGAAGAGACCGCACGAAGCTGAAGCGGAGACGAGCGGTGTCGAGCCTTGGAGTGAGCTCCTAGGTAGCGGTGGCAGCCCTCGTGACGACAAGCCAAAGAAGAGGAGTGGCAAGAAGAAGAGGAGGGAGGGTGGCGGCGGCCCTCGCGACGACGAGTCGAAGAAGAGGAGCGGCAAGGAAAGAAGGAGGAAGGGCGGCGGCTGTGGCAACGAAGGCGAAGGCAAATCCGATTCCACCATCGACAATGCTCGGTCTTACGAGCTCGCCACACGCGTACTCTCTCTCTCTCTCTCTCTCTCTCTCTCTTTTTTTTGAGTTTTCGCGTGGATTGCTGGCGCTAAAAAGCTAAATTAGTTTGAGTGGATTTGCTGATTTCATTTGTTTGATGGCATTTTTTTCTTTTTTTGGGGCGAACAGTGATAGTGGTATCTTTAAGAGACTTCAATATGACAAATTCATACATTATTGTCTAGTGATTAGCAATAAGAACACTCCTAGGCAGAAAATTGATACCCTTAACTCTGTACTTAACAGTAGAGACGGATTGAATACACTATACTGTTGCACTCTGTGGTGAATCGGAACTCTCTGCTTTCATAAAATGCGGTTCTCATCCCTACACTCCTGTGTGTTCCAACTTAATTTTTGGATAAAAACAGTATTATAGCATTCATGCTTTCATTTTCTGTTGAAATCTTATTAACCCCATAATTGATTAGTGAGTAAATCCCATTTTTCTGATATGCTGGTACTTTCTGGCAAGTGTGGATAATATTAATATCTTCAACCCTAACTGATGCTCACCCATGACCGTGTATCTGTTTTTTAATAAATAATGAGATGGCTGTAATTAGGGATTGGTTTATGATCTTAAGATACTAGTCTAATATGGTGAGAGTTGCATTTGCTTTGATGTAATTTCTTGATTTCATTATTCTAATGAGATCGTCATAAGGGAATGAGTTCTTCACCAGCAACTATTAAGGTTGAGGAAGCAACTAAATGAGTGTTGTGGAATGTCTTTGTCAAATCTATTTTGGTTAAGGTTTGATCATAATTTCTTATCATATAATAAGATAATTAGTCAACCAACAAGCAACATTAGGCGCTTATGTGCAGAGGATATTCAACGTCACATTTCAGGAGAAATTTAATCACCTAAAGAAAGAGTTTAAGACAAATATAGGTTGATAGTGGTTTATCTTCGCACGAAATATTATTTTTGTTTTTCCCAATCAATCTGGAGTGTGGACTAAAACCCATAATTTTGCAATAATTTGAAAATTTCTTCCTTTAGAATGGAGGTGGTTTGACTTCTCTACTATATTTTTTATAAAGTAAGCAAACATATTTTGGTGTTTACTTTAAGGCCCCAGACGGAGCTCGTGCATTTGTCATCAAGGTTCTTTCTACAGTGACTTGAAAAAAAAAAAAAAAAGAGTTTTTGAGAGAAATCATGATCATCATCACTCCATTTTCATAATAAACGTTTTTCAGGTGGGATATCAAGTCCTTGCAAGTCCTTTGAAAATTCAGGAAATGGAGAAGCCAAAGGAACCTTATTATGATGTATGTTGGAGGTTATAAGTTTGAGAGAGAATGAGCGATTGCTTGAAGCATTACACCAAGAGACGTTAAGTTTGAAACGCTTAACAGTATTACCTATTCGGATCAGTTAAAGAGTTTTTCAGTAGTAAAGTATTAAACTCAATCATCATTTGTAATATAAATAAGTGAA
This sequence comes from Eucalyptus erythrocorys, assembly GCA_014182555.1. Classification (NCBI taxonomy): domain Eukaryota; kingdom Viridiplantae; phylum Streptophyta; class Magnoliopsida; order Myrtales; family Myrtaceae; genus Eucalyptus; species Eucalyptus erythrocorys. The sequence goes on from CM024601.1 coordinate 38,156,006, forward strand.
TGATTCTTATCATGAATCTGTTTTGAGATAAGCAAATCAAAATAAGTGTTAGAAGTTTTAGATTAAGTCTAAACTCATTCACATCCCAAAATAAATCTCAGACTCAATTCACAACCAACATATGCATACTAGTCAAGTATAAGTAGGCTAGTAAAGATAGTCCAAGACCTTACAAATATAAGAAACATACATAATAATGTTCATAAAATAGAAATAGCAAAATGCAAGTCTCAAGTAGATGGACTCCACCAAAATAGGCAATAGTAGGTAAACTGTCAAGTCTCTACACGCTTTAAATGATATATATTCATTCATCAAATAGGTCATCCTTATTAGGATCCCACTCATTAAGCTCTCCTCCATCTTTGCCATCCCTTGTAAAATGTCAAATATGAATTTCATATTATCATGAATTTAATCATTTGAATAAAAACTTAGTACATTTCCATCCGGCATAGAAAAACATATATTTATGTCATAAAGCATCATAATATCATGTTCATAAGTATCAATCCAGTTTCATATATTATGAATAAGACCTAAACAATGTGATTTACAAAGAGCCATCAACTTAAGTTTATTTGTAAGAGAATAACTATTGTCTAGTTTCAAAGAACAGAACCAATAGTCAAGTCACTTACGATAACCTAATCTTGTAATATCAAGTTTCAATTAAGAACAAGACAAGTAGGCTTCTTATGTAAACAATTGTTTCTATATTTCAATTTGGAATATCACAGTTACTAATTCCTTAAAGTCAAATAATCTAACATCAAGTTTGGAATGAGATCATCTAACCAAAAAGATAGTCCAACTTAGTTAAATTGTATCATCAAGTTTGAAATGACACAAGTTTCCCCGATAGAACATTTGAAGTAGGTTAAAATCATCTTCATCAAGTTTAGAATGAGACAACTCACCATTTTCAAGTTAGTCAGCAACTGCGAACATCAATGAAACAGATAAATTGTGCTTATCATCGTAGCCAATAAAGGAATTTGATAATTCAAAACACACAATTAGAAGGTAAATAAATGGTAATTTATATAGTCTTTAACCCCATTTCCCCCACTATTTTGAATAATCAATATTTAGGCATACCTTTGGTGAGAGTGTCGGTTATGTTATCCTTTGATCGCACATCCATTAAGGTAATAAGCCCTTGTTCTCTCAAATAATTCAACAACGCATGTCTCAGTTTCACATGTCTTCGCGTTGAATTAAAGAGAGCATTCTTAATGACTTGGACAAGTGCTCAATTATCACAGAATAGGCTTAAAGAATTAACTTTTAGCCGAGTCAAAGGAATATCCATAATCAGATTCTTTATCCACCTTGCCTCTTCATCGGTTAAGGCTAAAGCAAAAAAGTTCCGATTCTATAGACGACAATGCAATACAAGTCTCTCGTTTGGATTTCCAAATAATAGCAGCTCCACCTAAAGTGAATACATATCCACTAGTGAGACTTACTATTTCCAATATTTAAGCACCATGAGGCATCAGAATATCCATCCATAGTTGGAGGATAACCAGAATAATAGAGAGCATACTCTTTAGTACATTTAAGGTATCTCATTAGCCTATTGAGGGCATCCCAATGCTCTTTACTAGGATTACTAGTAACACGACTTAGCATGCCAACTGTAAAGGTTATGTCACATTTAGTGCAACTCATAGCATACATGAAACTACCAAGCAGTTTCAAGTACTTTAACTGATCCACGCTAGTCTTTTCATTAGGACTCAATCTATTATTATAATTACATGGTGTGTTACTCGGTTTACACTTATTGTATCCCCAAGTAGAAAGTAGCTGTTCAATATAATGAGTCCGGCTAAGGGAGATGACTTGCCATTTAAAGCTCACTTTCATACCAAGAATGGTATTAGCAATACCAATATCTTTCATGTCAAATTCTTTAGCTAAAGTAGCTTTCACGTCACTCATTACAAAATGATCGGAACCAAGAATTAACATGTCATCAACATACAAGCAAATGATGACTATCTTATTTGACATAGAACGATGGTAAAGGCATTTATTTGAATAACTAGACTGAAACCCATAACTCTTTACCACTTTGTCAAATTTAAGATACCATATCTTAGGTGCTTGTTTAAGACTATACAAAGATTTATTCAATTTACAAACTTTGTTCTCAAGACCTTTCATAACATATCATTCTAGTTGTTCCATGTAAATTTTCTCATTTAACTCCCCATTTAAGAAAGCTGTTTTTACATCCATTTGATGCACTACAAAGTGTTAAATACATGCCAAAGCAAGAAAAATTCTTATAATTGATAGATGACATACAGGTGAATAGACATCAAAATAGTCTATTCTACTTTGTTGTTTATAGCCTTTAGCTACTAAATGTGCTTTCTATCTGGCTATTGGTCCATCACTATTTAGTTTCTTCTTCAATACCCATTTACAACCTATAGCTTTAGCCCATTTTGGTAAATTTACTAGCTGCCAAGTGTGGTTCTGCAGCAGAGAGCTCATTTCATCATATATGGCTTCTGCCCACAGTAGAGATTCCTAGATCTTGTTGCTTCTTAATAGAAGAATGGATCATCATTAAGATGGTAAGTAACAAAGTCATCATCAAAACTTTTGGGACTTCTCTCTCTTGTAAATACTCTAACTGGAAATTGTTTAACAGCCAGCTATGTGGAATTAGTGTCAGAATGGCCTGCTTCAGATTCTACAGGAGATTTTGAAATCGTATCTATAGATCCAAAAACATTCAAGCATTGATCTCTGAGAAACTTGTTTTCAAATAACACTGCATCTCTAGATTCTATCATTGTGCTAGTAGATAGATCTAAAAACCTATTTGTAGCACTATCTTCTGCATTACCTAGATATACACAAGTAATAGTTCTAGGTTACACCTTAGGTCTCTTAGGATCTCGTATGTTTACATAAGCAATACAGCCTCAAGTCTTAAGATTATCATATCTACAAGGGTGCTTATGCCATATCTCATAAGGTGTCACAGACAACTTAGAGTGCAGCAATCTGTTCAAGATGTGATTACTAGTTAGAACCGCTTCTCCCCAGGAGGAGGAAGGCATGATAGTTGTAAGTAACATAGAATTTAACATTTCAATTAACGTTTTATTCTTACGCTCAGCAACACCATCTGATTGGAGTGAATAAGGAGCAATAGTTTCAAGTATTATATCTTTTGAAGCACAAAATTCCTTGAACATTGTCATTGTGTATTCTCCTTCTCTATCACTCCTAAACCTCTTAATTTTCAAGTCGAGTGGATTTTCTACCCTAGACTTGAAAATCTTAAATTTTTCAAAAGCCTCATCTTTCGATTTCAACAAATAAACATGACAATATCTAGAAAAATCGTCTATAAATGTTATTAGATACTTCTAACCACCTCTAGTAGTGTAATTTCTAAAGTTACAAATATTAGAATATATTAACTCAAGAAGTTGTGTGCTCTTAGAAACCGACTGAAAGGGTTTTCTAGTGATCTTAGCCTATGCACACACTTCACATTTGTTAAATTGAATAGAAGTATCTAATGGAATGTTGTGAGTTTTAGCTAGATGTTGCATTTTTTTATAATTCACATGTCCAAGTCTATTGTGTAGCAACTTTGGATCAATCAAAGTAGAATTCACATGATTTATGCTATCAGTATTTAAACTCAACCTATACATACCATTAACCATAGATGCACAACCGAAATAATATGAGTTAACAGATAAAGTTACTTTACTATTCATAGTTGAAAAAGACATACTAGCTTTATCAGGTAAACTCATAGATATCAAATTCTTTTTAAGTAAATGTACTACTCTATCATGTTTCAGAGTTAGTAATTTACTTGAAGAAAGCACCAAATTTGCAGTTTTAACATGAGTCACCTTCGCCTCACCACCATTACAATTTTCCACATTATCTTTCACTTTTGTGACCTCAGTGAGTAAGTTCTTGTCATTTCTAGCATAATAAGTACCGCCACTGTCCAACCACCACTCAGAAGAGACGTTCGCCTTTCCATTCTTCATTATTCCAACGAAGGCTCAAGACTCAGATTCTCTACCTAGCATATTGGTCTCATTTTGTGGTGTGTCATTCTTTGGCTTCTTTGATAACTTACACTCTACTGCCCAGTGACCCCACTTTCCACAGTTATGGCACTTGCCATTCTTCTTCTTTTTAGAGATAGTCTTTTTGGCCTCTAACTATAAAGAGGATTCACTCTTTTGTGACTTAGACCTTTTTTGAGATTTATTGGAGTATGAAACTAAGTTGGCAACTGACTTTTGTTGTCCAACTTGTTCCAAACTCTTTCTAGTAATGTTTTGATCCTCAATGTGAATATACCTCTTTAATTCATCCAGTCTCATCTGTACCTTCAGTTTGTGCATTTCAGTCTTGCAAGAACTCCATTCAGTGGGCAGCTTGTTCAACACAAGACCGACAAAGAGATTATCAGACATATCAAAGTTATCATCTTTCAATTTGTTCCTCATGTTCTCAAATTCAACTAATTAAGAGATAATACTTGAATTTATAGTGAATTTAAAATCAAAGAATTTTTCCGCTAGGAGAGTTTTAGAGAGCCCCTCTTGTTTTTGGAACTGAGTGTTCAAGCGATTCCATATTTCTTTCGCTATCTTATACTCACTATAAGTCATAGCTAGATTAGGATTTAGAGAATTCAACAAGTAATTTCTACAAAAATCATCATCTTTGTTCCACTGATATTTATCCACATCTTTAATGATATATGCAAAATCACTTAATACAGTATAGAATATATCACGTTCTTTTATGCCAAATTGAACATGTAATTTCCAGCCATGAAATTCAGTAACATCAAATGATTGCAACTTTATAACATCATAGGAACTACGCTTTGCCATTTTGATCAGAGCAAAGTATTAGAAAGAATGTATCTTGGAGTCATCGGAGTCACAAAGTCGAATAACTCCTCTAACCTTGATCAAACCGCTCTGTAGAGATAGAATTTGCCAAAACAAACCCCAAAAATAGATATGGAGTGCCCAAAAACCTTAAGATGGACTGCTATTGTTGCCAAAACTCGCTGAAAATTTCTGTCGCCAAAATTTGCTCGAATTTTGTCGCCAAAATTCACTAGAAATTTAGATGGAAACTTCCGGGTGTCGTAACTTCTCCGTCCGACCTCCGATCGATGCGAGTGACCACTCAAAACGTTCGTATCGACAAGTAGAACAAAGCTCAAGTGGTTTCACCATCTAAAATTGCCTATAATTTTTGGATTTTTGTATCAAAGATTTTGGTCACCCGAATCTTCAAACTCAAATTCCAGCCAATACCACCGTTGAAATCGAAAGCAAATTACACCCGTGAGTTCATCTTGACGAAATCTTCAAGAAGACACCTTACTCACTCAAATCCGACACACAAATCTAATACTTCAAGATTGTTGGAGATTATAGGTTTGAGAAAGAAGGAGCGGTTGCTTGAAGTATTATACCAAGAGACGTTAAGTTTGGAACGCTCAACAATGTCACCTCTAGCATAGGGGAACCCTAGAGTTTTTATATGCAAGTTATTGGGCTCCGGCCCATATGAACCCAAATAATTATGCTTTCACCTATTGGGCTTGTATGTGAACATATTATTTTAGACTATATTAACAATATATCCAACAATGAATTCTTGAGCTTTAGAGGATCAGATACTTGCGATGACATTACCGATTACCTTTACCACAGCCTCACTAATGCCGGAATACAAGCATTTAAATGAAGAGCTTCACGTTAGGGAAGAGATAGGCCAAGAGCTTCTCCATGCGATTAAGCAGTCGAAAATCTCGATTCCTACCTTTTCTAAAGAATATGCTGCCAGTAAATGGTGCCTCATGGAACTGGCCCAGATGGTGGAGTGCAAGGAAAAGTGGGGACAAAAGATCATATTGATTTTCTATGACATTGAACCACGGATGGTTCATAAGCAGATTGCAACCTACGGTGACGCCATCTAGTCACACATAAATAAGCAATGTTACACCGATAAGACTATTCAGAACTGGAAGGCAGCTCTCAATGAGGTTGGAAAATTAAAGGGATGCGAACTTAATAAGATGTACTTGAATTTATTATTGTGCACGATTTGTTCGTACCTTAGATATTATTTTGTTTATCTCGATTTCACAGTTGGTTCTTTTGCTTCAAAACTATTAGAGGCAAAGGCGAGTTCACAAACGAAGTTGTTTCTAAGGTTTTGTTGGAGTTGGAAAAGAGCAACTTGGGAGCACCTGAATGCTTGGTTGAAATGGATGTTCAAGTGGACAAGATCATGGAAGTGATGGGTGAAGACACCTCTGAAACAAAGATTATTGGTATCCTTGGTATGGGTGATGGGGGAAAGACAACTCTTCCCAAAATTGTCTATATTAAATTGTCGGCTAATTTTGATAACTGTTGCTTCCTGTCTGATGTTCGGCATACAAAGGATTTTGAGTTCGTAGGATCAGCTCATCTCTACTCTCTGAAAAGGGAAATGTTTGCCAATCCATAACATTGCAAAAGGGATAACTGAGATCAAGAAGAGTTTATCCTTTAAAAAGGTCTTACTTGTAATTGATGATGTCGACCAAAAGACTGAGCTGGATGCTCTTGTGGGGATGGGTAAATGCTGGTTCTGCAAAGGAAGTAAGGTTATTATCACCACAAGAAATGAGGAAGTTCTCAAACATGTTGATATGAAGCACGAACTTACTCAAATGAATTTTGATAGTTCCCTTATACTGTGTAGCAAACATGCCTTTAAAAGTGATCATCCTCCGGTTGAATACTTCAACCTCTCGAAAAAAGCGGCCAAAATCTGCGGAGGTCTTCCTTTGGTTCTTGAGATCATAGGTTCTTTTTTAGCCGAGGAAGACAAAAAATCTTGGAAGACCACATTAAAGAAGCTATAGACTATTCCCCATGAACAAGTTGAAAAAAAAAAAAATTGAACATTAGTATTAAGGCATTACACCCACTAGCGGGGAAAATATTTCTCGATGTTTGTTGCTTCTTCATTGGGTTTGATGTGAGAATTGCGAGTCACATGTGGGAAAGCTGTAGGTTTCAACCTGACTTTTATCTTCATGTCCTCCAAAAGATGTCATTAATAAAGATTATAGAACATAATTGATTGTGGGGGCATGATATTGTAAGAGACCTTGGACGAGATTTTGTTTGTAAGAATGGTGATTATAAACCAGAGAGCAAAGTCGGGTGTGGGATCATGAGCAAGCAATTAATGTTCTTGGAATAAAGAAGGTAAAGTTTTTGCAATGTTATTCCTATTCAAAAAGACAAGTTATACACATTGACTTTGCTTATTTGCTTTTATCTAAACCGAGTCATTACTTGTGTGCTTAGTATGATCACATGCTGATCTATTAATTATATTGTAAATTAATATTAAATTGTAGATAAGATGTACATTCCTCAAGTATGCTCAACTCGAATACCTTCAACAGGCAATTATGTGATCACTAGCTTTTATTTTATTTTATTTTTGCTTTGGTAGAGAAGAGAAAATGTTGAAGCAATACGTCTCAAATTTGATCATCAATTTCAAGACTTCATTGAGAAGGAAGAATCTCTAAGCCTATCAAATTTAAGATTTATTCAAGTGGATTGTGTAGACTTGGATGAGAACAACGTGCAACGTTTTCCTTCTACCAACTTGTGCATCATGTTTCCGAATTTGAGATGGCTCTCTGGCATAACTTTCCTATCTTTTTCCAATTCACTGCATTTTCCCTTATGAAGCTAGTGATTCTTGATCTATCAAGGAGTAAAATTACAGATAAGTGGGAGGGATGGAACCACCTCAAGGTACAGTATTATTTGAACATGAATTTGTTATATTGACTTTGCTGTCTTGTATCTCAAAATGATTCAAAATTAACCTCCTCTTTGTTACATATGGCAAACAGTTTGAAGGTTCTAAATTTGACTTGGTGCAAAAACTTGCATAGAACTCCCAACTTTTCTGCTCATAAAAATTTAGAGCAACTGATTCTTCAAGAGTGCCGTGAATTGGTTCAAGTTGATAGGTCTATTGGTGAGTTAAAGCATTTAGTGTTATTAAACTCGAACTATTGTCGTAAACTTTGGACATTGCCAGATGAGATGGAGGGATTGAAAGCCTCGACAGAACTTCTTGTTGATTACACAAATATTACCAAAATTCCTGAATGGAAAGGAATGGAGAAATTGGAAACTCTCAGTGCAAATCATTGTAGATTACTAAGTGAATGCAATTTAGCTGGTTGCTCAACATCACCATCATATCTTGACTTGTCCGATACCGGAATTAGTGAACTTCTATTTGGAAATTTTGGATCTCTCGTTGAGTTGAATCTTCGTGAGTCGGAAATATGAGAGTTGTCCAATTCAATAGAGACAATGAAGAATTTGAGAGTACTAAGCATCTCTATGTCCGACTTAGAAAAGCTACCTAGTGCCCTTGGGATGTTGGAGAAGCTTGAAGAGATCAATTTTAGCTATTGTAGATGTTTGTGTGGGAAATTCCTAGTGAGATTGGAGAACTATCATTTCTAAGAATCTTGAGGTTATCGTACACGAAAATTTCCCATATACCTAAGCTTCCTAAAAGTATTACCGAACTATGCCTAACCGGTAATGTATAGATGAGATGTCCAGATCTCTTGAACCCCTTAAAATTTGAGAGTTTTGGTGTTGAGATTGGAGAATCAAAGCCCTTCCCATCCAGCTCCAAGCCTCAATTGGATCAGAGGGTTAAGAAAGCTAGAGTCCTTATGGTTGCATTTTCATAGTTTGGTCACCATACCTTCAGATTTTAATCTCCTTTTGAAGCTCAAGAGGCTTGAACTCTTCGTAAATAATCTAGAATCCCTACCTAAGCTTCCTTAGAATTTGTCATACTTCCATTTTGTTGGGCACGAGTTAATGAAAAAGTCAATAAATCTTTCATATTTGGAGAAGTTATCAATATTAAAAGTCTGTTATTGTAAACAGCTAGTAGAGATTCAAGGCCTCGAACTTTTGAAAAACCTGCAAACGCTTGGCCTTGAGCATCTTCCGTCGCTGGTGAAGTTGCCCGACCTGACCAGCTTGAAGAAGCCCTGGATACTTTGGATAGAAGTTTGTCCTAAATTGGTTGAGGTTCGATGTAAATTTGAATCATTGGAGTCTCTCCATTTAATTTGCTGTGAATTACTTGAACAGCTGCCTGATCCATCAAGCTTTAAGCATATAGGAGAATTGGATATATATGGCTGTTGGAAGCTAGGAGAGATTCAAGGGCTGGAAGTTTTGGAGAATTTGAGGGTCTTATGTGTGGACGATCTTCCGTTGTTAGAGAAGTTGCCTGACCTGACCAACGCCAAGGAGCTTAAGCATATTGAATTAAGGCGTTGCCCTCGTCTGGTTGAGATTTGAGGTAGGCTGAAATCAGTGGTGTTGCTTCTTATTGATGGCTGTGGATCTCTGCAAAATTTTTCTGATCCTTCAAGCTTCAAGAAGCTACAGTATTTGCAAATAAAAGACTGAGAGATTGGAGGTGATTCTGGAATCCGATGAGTACCGAGATTTGAAAAAAGTGCGAAGACCCTTCCGAGGAAGAAGGGGAAGAGTACTGAAATCACGGAGAGAAGATACCGTAGCAGATTGGTGAGGAATATTATGTCGAGATGATGCATAAAGGTGGGACCCACTCTTAAGAAATTTCAACTCGCTTTTTTTTTTTTTTTTTTTTTTTTTTTAATTTTTTTTTTCGTTTTTTCTCCCGTTGCTCTCTCTGTGTCTTCTCACATTCTTTCCTTTGTCTTCCTCCCTCGTTAGTGACGACGCGAGTGAGGAGCTCGCCCAGAACCAGCAGCGACGGCGACCCCGAGCGGAAGAACGAGATGCAATTCGATGCAATTAGTGATGGATTAGGAAAATATTTAATGGATTGAGTTGGTTTTTATTATTTTCAGTCATGACTTATCACGGATACATAATGAAAAGAGCCTTTCAATGAACTCACTCGGCAGCTGACTCGATTGATTTTGTTCCATCTGCATCTAATCTTTAGTAGCTTTAGCCTTAACCAAATCACATTCTATTGAAACACATTGCAACTCCTGTGCGTCAGTTCACTTCTGCACCAATTAGGGGATTGATTTTCGCTCCTTAGGAACTAGTTCAAAACATACATGGGGAATCGGTTGTTCTTCTGAGCTTGTCAAGCTCTAGCTAAAACCAAAATATTGTCCTGGAAGGCATGAAAACTTACAATAATCGATTGGTTCTACAATTTCTTTCTTCTTTGTTTGGTCTGTTGTGGTCCTACTTCTAAAATTTTTAGCAGGTGCAGTTAGTAATTAATCTCGTCATGAGAGAAATTCATTGAGGATTCAAGATGACTTGCTCCAGAATTCATTCGTACAGATTAATGTTCAATGTGTTGCATTCAATGTCGTGAATTTAATTAGATTAGCAACCATATTCACAGGATTGCTGTGGATTTCCCATGAAGATTTTCACATTGAGGAAATGAAGAAGTAGGGGCAAAATATCATGTCTAGCATGAACATGACCCTCCCTAGTTAATGATCATGTGCAATGGTCACAAAGGTCCTTTAGTCTTGGTAACTTAAAACAGATTTCATTACTGTGTTTCTAGTTTCAACAATTGAAATTATCGGTTGGGATTTAAGTTTTTGTTGCAGAGGTAGAGACTTACAAAGCTTTGCAAACTTTTACAGTCCCATGCAGTGGAAAATTGAAGACTTTCTGTGTTGGTAGAATTCCAATCTTACTAGTTATTTTCCAATCTTGCTAGTAAAATGTTATGACTGAAAGCTGATCATTCATAAATTACCAACACCATTAGAGATCTACCAACATTCCAATGAATTAATAAATTACCAATTCTTCTGAACTTTATTGATATTGTAAGTAAATTACCGACACTATGAGGAATTTGTCAACATTCGAATGAAGTTATAAAATATCAACTCCTCTGAAATTTTACTGAGAAAATAAAATAAAAAAAATTTGCCAACATTATCAAGAATTTTACCAACGTTCTAGTAATTAAGCAAATTACCAACTCTTTTGAACTTCTACAAGTATTGTCAACAATATGCCAACACTGTAGTCTATTTTCCTGATTCCTCCTATTCATATGTAAAATGTTATTATTTGTGCAGCTTGATATGACTTGAGTAGTTTGCTACGTAATATTGTAAACTTGAGGTTCAAGATTGAGAAAAAGGATAATATAGTGAGTATGAATATTGATGAGAATGAGTATGGCATAGACAGTTGTACAATGAACATGAATTGGTGGTGGCGGTGCCCATTAGTCAAGATGAGTCATGAGCAGTGACGAATAACGAATATACTCATCTGAATATTTGGATGAGCTACTATGTGGTGGTATATGCGCATATAGTACTTTCATTTTTGTGCATTTGAGTATTAAGCCGAATGTCATCTCATTGAATCTATTTTATTGATTATATATGCATACCCCATGGATTAAATTATCCAACGCGAACTTGAGCTCTTATTTTAGACTTGGTGCTCTCGCTCACTGAGTTTAGACTTAACCCATGAAAAAAAAAAAAAAAAAAAATCACAGATTGGTCGGATTCCCAGTTCAGGGACATTTAGATCAGCGTTTCTGTGTATCTGTTTAAAGACCATATCAGAGGACGCAGCAAAAATAGGATAGATTTGTGGGCTGAGAGTATTGATTATGGTATAGCAATAAAAAAAATGGACATCATTTGAGGTTAAATTAGTTAGATTCAAATTAAATTAGATGAGCCTTATGTTGGGCTCAGGAACACATCCAGCTTCCTTTACGGGATATGCTAGTTTCCCGAGCACTTCGTGTATGTCTCCTCTCTGATAGTGGAATCGGTCCTGTGCTGGAAATTTGTGCGTTTCATTCTTTACCTCAGTCCAACCGTTTGCCACATCTTTCATCAAGTCTTTCTGCTCCATTTGCTTCCATACTTTGCAGGAATCATCCCATCTGTTAGTTGCAGCATATGTGCTCGATGACATGACACACATTGCAGCATTTCGGGGTTCCTCAAGTCTGTTCTTCCTCCCGAGCAGATCAACCAAAATAGCATAGTGTTCGGATCTTTTCGAAGGCCATGTAATCCTTCTTCATTGCATTGAAAATCTGAAGTGCTTCAACATCTAGGACTGTGTGGCTGCAAGCAGATAGAGCACCAAGAAATGTGACATGGTTGGGTCTTACATTTGTCTCTAGTATCGTCTTGAGAAAAACAAGTGACTCATGCCCTAGAACATTTTGTTTAAACCCAGTTATCATCAAATTCCATGATGCAATATCTCTTCCTGGAATCTTAAAGAATAAGATGTCAGCTGATCTCGTGTGGCCATGCTTGCAGTACATATCAATTAGAGCATGCCATATAAATATGCTATCCAAATCTCTATTAAAGCAGGTCCTAACAATGCAACCATGAATCTGATTGCCTCTTTCAGCAAGTGCTCATTCAGCAAAAGCACACAGAACACTGACAAGAGTATGAGGACCTGGCTGTTTTCCTTCCCCATGCATTTGAATAAAAAGGTCCGAAAGCTTCATCACCACGGCCATTTTGTGCAAAGCCTGTGATCAGTGCAGTCCAAGAGACTCTGTCCTTCACTGGCATATTGTTCAATATCGCACAAACATCATCTAAGTTATGAGCTTGCATACAAGCAACAACCATGGAAGTCCACGACACAATATCCTTTTCAGGCATAACGTCGAACAAGGCACGGCATATACTGGCTCCACCACATTTCCCATAAGCATCAAGCAGGGAATTATAAGTAATCTTAGCAAATTCCAAGCCCATTATGATGGCAACTCCATGAAACAGGCGCAAGCAATCAAATGCACTCAAGTCAGCACAGGCACCCACAACACCCGCAAAAGTAAATTCATCCATGAATAGAGAATCATATTCTTTTTGCATCTGCATGAAGATACTCAAGAGACTCCACATAAAACCCATGACGGGACAACCCAGAAATCAATGAATTATAAGAGACAACAGCCCCCTGCGGCATTTCATAGAACAAGTCAAGCGCTTCTTAAAATCGCCTAGCGAGGCATTTGTAGATATGATGGTGTTCCAAGAGTAACCGTTCTTTGTATCAAGATCATCAAAAGCCTTGTGGGAGCTTCGGATGGAAGAGCATTACATACCAATGAGTTGGTCGACGATGAAAGGATCGCCAGCAAGTGCGGTCTTGATGAGGTGAAAGTGCAGGGTCATGCCAAGCTTTAGGTGTTTCTTGGCGACGCACCTTGTGATGAGAGACACAATGATTGATGATTGGGACGATATCTATGGCGACCTTGAGGGCGTGGCTGGGATGGCAAGGGAGGCTGCGCCGGCGGGCGACGCAAGAAGCTTAGCAACACGTCTCCTGTCTCACATCGTTTAGGAGTCCTGAACTAGTTTATAAGGTTGGTTCTCTATTCTGTATAATGCGTTTTAAAGCCGTGAGCCGATGGCTCAAAGTGGACGATATTTGATTATATGAAAAACGGAGTGAGAAATTGAGAATACAATCAAATAAAGACATCGATATCTACTATAAATTTTACAATATGACTATATTTATTTTAACTTATAGATATTTATAGTACAACATCGTCATATTAGAAAATTAAATTAATTTTCAGTCATTGTTTCAAAAATAAGAAAATCATGATGGCATAATTTTTTTATTGATTGATTAGCACCGAAATATCAATCTATTATTTATTTAATATTTATTCATAGCTAATTTTAAATATAAGTTAAGTTGACTTGTATTTTGTAGTTCATCTACTTATCATTTCAAGATGTTTACAACCCAATTCCCCATTATTGGACCATTCAAATCTAAATAAGAGGATAATTAATTTTTTCTTAGAATTTCCTTTGGTCAAAAAAGAAAGAAGAAAATTTCAGGATTCCTTCTAGTGGCGACATGGACAGTCTCATTTCACAACAAATTTTCCAAGTATGTAAAGGTGGAAGAATTATAATTATTTCAATTTAGTTTTAAAACTTCTTTTTAGTCAATTGAGTCCTAAACATTTTATTTGTATCAATTCAATCTATCCGGTCAATTTTGGCTCGTCAACGGTAATGTAACATGGCTGACATTAACATTGATGCCGATGTCACATCTTTTTCAGTCAAAATTGATTAGATAGATTCAATTAATAAAAAGTAAAAATGTTTAAGACTTAATTAGAAAAATTGAAAAGTTAAGATTGAATTGGCAAAATTGTAATAAATTTAGGAATTTTGACAATTTCCTCTTTTAACAATGCAATAAGATCCTAAAACCAATTAAAAAAGGTTGTCAATAACCTTCCACTTGTATTATAACTTTTCTGCAGCTTTATTACTTTCTAGATAGTTTAACCTTTGGACTTTAAGGGTACATATGTTTCAAGGAAAATTGATAATTTTAAAAAAAATTCTAAAATAATTATTTGTACCGCTGACGAAAATGAATAAACAAATATATTTTTATCTTCCGTGAAAATATTCAAACATAAATTGTTATCCATAATAAAAATATTTTTTATTGGCTAATTATTTTACACAATATAAGTAATCATTTTTAAGAATTTTTTTTTTTTCAAATTGTTCATTTTTTTTTGCAAAACAACGAGCATAAAAACCTATGAATAAGAATAATGCAAGTATTATAACTTATGTATAGCGCTTACTTGAATACTATAACTTTTTTTCACTTATTTAAATACCACAAATTTGAAAAATTGACCATTTGAGTGTCATTGACAATTTGCTTGGCCGGAAAATTTGACATGGACACCAATTGTCCTATATGACTTCACCAGTGTTGACATTGATAATTTTTAATTATTTTTAAAATTTTGGAAATTTTCTTTTCTTTTCTTATTTTTTTCAAGGCTAACAAGGTTGCAAAGGTCTCTCCCGTATCTGGTAAGGGTTTTCGCGGCCTCACTCGTGATGGCCTCAAGTAGGGCCTTTTGGTTCACACTTGGCTATAGGTGAGGCGGCCCTCCCTAGTCTGGGCAAGGATTGCTGATGACTCTCACCAACCTTTAAAAAAAAAAAAAGGACTAATAAAAAATAAATCATAAATTAAAAATTAAAAAGAAATTAAAAATTGAAAAAGTGCTTGTTGGATGGAAAATCAATAAAAAAATTCACGTCAAATGATCAATTTTTTTCCGATGTGGCAATTAAATGAGCGAATGAGTGACGTGCAGATGTTACAACACACATGATGTACTTGTCTCATAAAACCTAAATCCTGTTTCATAAGTTTAATGTGAATAATATAATCCATCTCAAAGACTCAAAAATATGGATTCTACATTGCAGGTTCAATTTATGTTAAATTTAAACGAGCCTAGGGTTTCACAGATGACAAAAGAATGGTTCGATCGTCATTAAAACCGTCATTAAAAGAATATCAATCAATATAATTATATGATTTCCAAACTAACAACATACGTAAGAATCTCGCCTATTTGAACTCTGGTGGTTGTGCCAAAAGTCAACGGCCGGCTTTCAGTTTACCTGCAACACGCAAGTCCTCACCTTCCTTCTATTTTCTCTCCTTGAAGAGCATGACACGGGAGGGTGAGCAGACTATCTAATGAAAGTCTTTCTTCAGCTGAGCTCAAAGCCAAGAATTATTCTGGGGATCTTTATCTGCTTCTCAGCGTTTGGTCTGGACTCTTCATCTTCACTCCTCCATCTCCGGTAATTTCCTCTCATTCATTGCCTTTTTTCAATTAATTTGATGAAAACATTAGAGGAACTCTCAGATCAGTATCAGTTCTCTCCATAGTTGACTCCATGATCGATCACTGCAATTTGTATCTAACGCTAACAGTTTTAGCCTAATTCTAGTCACGTGTAAACCATGCTCATCTGCTTCCATCTACGCAACAGTCAGGCCTCAACTCTCGAAAAAGAATTCCACTCCTATGCAGCAGTTGGTTGATAAATCTCAGAGGTTTATGTAATTCGGGACCAAATTTACACTCTTTAGGAACTGGCCAGCGCTCAAACTGAATTAGTTCAAATTGGGATCGATTGATCTCATTTGTATAACAGCAGAGACATATTAGTACATTATTGTCCGGTGATTAGTAGTAAGAACACTCCTAGAGAGAAAATCAATACCTTCAACTCGGTATTTAACAGAAGAGGCAGACTGAAAAGGTTATAATGTTGCACTCTGGTGAACCGGGACTCTCAGCTTTTGTAAAATGCAGGCTCCCGTTCCTGCACTCCTGTGCGTTTGAACTTATTTACCGGTAAAACAGTTATAGAAATTCATGCTTCTTTTTTCTGCTGAAATTTTATTAACTCCATAAGTGATCATTAATCCACTCCTTTTTTTCCTAATATGCTGATACTTTCTGGCAGAAGTGAACAATAAACTCATGCCTAAACAATGCTCGCCCATTTAACCTGTATCTGTTTGTTAATAACCTAAGAGATGGCTGTAATCAGCGATCAGTTTATGCTTTCTAAAACTAGTCCGACATCAGAGGTTGAATTAGTGGCAGCATAAGTTCTTGATTTCATTTTTCGAATGAGATTGTCATAGGGGAATGCGATTCTTTGCCTGTCCCTGTTAAGGTAAAGTGAGCAAATAATTGAGTGTTGTGGAATGTTCTTGTCAAATCGGTTTTGGTAAAACTAAAATAGTACGGTTTCAGCATAACTTCTTATGAGATAATAAGATAATTAGTCAACCTACAGGCTACAACCACAGCAGGCACTTATGTGCAGAGGACAATCAACGTTACCATTTAAGAAAAAATTTATCTCAGTTGAAGACAAAAGTAAGTTGACAGTGATTTATCTTCTCGAAATTTTCCTTTTTACAATCAATATCAAGTACTAAAATCCGTACTTTTGCAATAATTTGGAGATTTCTTCCTTTAGTATCAAGATGAGTCAACTTCTCTACTTTATTGTTAATATAATAATCAGACATATTTTTGTGTCTAGTGCAATGGCAGAAGGAGCTCGCGCATTTGTCATTGAGCTTTCTTTCTAGAATGACTTAAAACAAAAGAGTTCTTGAGAAAATTCATCACTATCCTTTCATAGTAAACGTTTTTTAGGTGGGATATCTTGCAACTCCTTTGAAAATTCAGGAAATGGAGAAGCCATTGGAACCTTATTATGAAGTATTCTTGAGTTTTAGAGGACCGGATACTTGCCACGACATCACTGATATCCTTTACAACAGCCTCATTGATGCTGGAATACGGGCATACAGAGATGATGAAGAGCTTCGCGTTGGAGAAGAGATTGGCCCGGAGATTCTCCAAGCTATTAAGCAGTCTAAAATCTCAATTCCTATCTTTTCTAAAGAATATGCTGCCAGTAAATGGTGCCTTATGGAGTTGGTCCAGATGGTGGAGTGCAAGGAAAATTGGGGACAAAAGATCATGCCAATTTTCTATGACATTGAACCATTTGAGGTTCGTAACCAAATTGCAACTTACGGTGAGGCCATTCAATCACACATAAATAAGCAACTGTACACTAATAAGACTATTCAGAACTGGAAGGCAGCTCTCAACAAGGTTGGAGAATTGAAGGGATGGGAACTCAAGCAGAGGTACTTGAATTTATTATTGTGCATGGTTTGTTTGTACCTTAGATATTATTCCATTCATCTTGATTTAACAGTTTGGTTTTTTGCCTTCAATACTATTAGAGGTAAAGGTGAGTTCACAAGGGAAGTTGTTCAGAAGGTTTT
Organism: Eucalyptus erythrocorys; assembly: GCA_014182555.1. NCBI lineage: Eukaryota > Viridiplantae > Streptophyta > Magnoliopsida > Myrtales > Myrtaceae > Eucalyptus > Eucalyptus erythrocorys. The sequence goes on from CM024601.1 coordinate 38,173,819, forward strand.
GCTCAAATTGAAAAAGAACTACTTGGCAATGCCTGATTTCTTGGTTGAAATGGACGATGATGTGGACAAAATCATGGAATTAATAGGTGAGCAGACCACTGAACCAAAGATTGTCGGTATCCATGGTATGGGCGGTGTCGGAAAGACAACTCTTGCCAAAATTGTCTATAACAAACTATTATCTGATTCCCCTAAATGTTACATCCAATCTAATTCCTCGGATAAAATGGACAATCAAGTGGATAGAATCATGGAAGGGATAGGTAAACAGACCACTGATTTTACTAAATGTTGTTACCTATCCAATATTGGAGATATGAACATTGAGAGTTTGCAGAATCAGCTCATATCTGATGTCCTAAGAAAGCAATGGCCGACCATCAATGACATCAATGAAGGGAAAAAAGTGATCAAGGACTTATTATACTCTAAAAAGGTCATACTACTCCTTGATGATGTTGACCAAAAGACTAAACTGGATGCTCTTGTGGGGATGGGTAGATGCTGGTTCGGTAGAGGAAGTAAAGTTATTGTTACTACAAGAAACAAAGAAGTTCTCAAAGATGTTGAGTTGAAGCATGAGCTAACCGGGATGGATTTTTATCATTCTCTTGAACTCTTTAGCAAACATGCGTTTAGAAGAGATCATCCTCCAGCGGATTACATTGCCCTCTCACAAAAAGCTGTGGAAATCTGCAGTTGTCTTCCTTTGGCTCTTGAGATCATAGGTTCATTTTTAGCTAGAAAAGACAAAAACTTTTGGGAGACCACATTAGAGAAGCTGGGAACGATTCCCCATGAAAATGTTGAAGAAAAGTTAAACATCAGTATCAAGGCATTACAACCTCGAGCGAGGGAAATATTTCTCGATGTCTGTTGCTTCTTCATTGGGTATGATGTGAGAATTGTTAGGCATATGTGGAAAAGCTGTGGGTTTTTCCCTGATTATTATCTTGATGTCCTCCAACGGATGTCATTAATAAAGATTACAGAACGTAACCGACTGTGGATGCATGATCTGCTAAGAGACCTTGGGCGAGATTTCGTCTGTCAAAATGGTAATTCTAAACCAGATAAGCAAAGTCGGGTGTGGAATCATGAGCAAGCAAATGATGTTCTCATGGCAAAGGTAAAGTGTATGCAATGTTATTCCTATTCAAAAGGGAAGAGTTACACACTTTGCTTATTTGCTTCTATTTGAATTGAGTCATTATTTCTCCACTTACCATGATGACATGCTCATCTGTAAATCATATTATAAATCGACTTGAAAGTGAAAATAAAATGTACATTCCTGAAGTATGTTCAACTCGAACCCCTTCAACAAGCAATTAAGTGATCACTAGCTTCCGTTTCCTTTTTTTGCTTTGGTAGGGAACTAAAAACGTTGAAGCAATACGTCTCAAGTTTGATCATCAGTTTCATGACTTCATTGAGAAGGAAGAATCTAAAAGTCTATCAAATTTAAGGTTTCTTCATGTGGATGGTGTAGACTTGGATGAGAACAACGTTCAGCATCTTCCTTCAACCAACCAAAGGAATATGCTAAGCCTTCCGAAGTTGAGATTTCTCTCATGGCATGAGTTTCCCATCTTTTTCAAATTGACCGCATTTTCCCTTATGAAGCTATTAATCCTTGATCTATCATGGAGTGTAATTACAGATGAATGGGAGGGATGGAACCACCTCAAGGTATGGTACTATTTGAAGATGAATTTTCTATATTGTCTTTGCTATCCTGTATCTCAAAATGGATCAGAATTCACATCTTGGCTTTATTACAGATGGTGAAGAATTTGAAGGTTCTAAATCTGAGTAAATGCAGAAACTTGCGTAGAACTCTTGACTTTTCTACTCATGGAAATTTAGAGCAACTGATTTTTGAAGGTTGTGAGGAACTAGTTCAAATTGATAGGTCTATTGGTAATTTAAAGCATTTAGTATTCTTAAACTTGGGAGGATGTAGGAATCTTCAGACATTGCCAGACGAGATGGAGGATTTGGAAGCCTTAACCGAACTTCTTGTTGATTGGACATCTATTACCAAAATTCCTGAATGGAAAGGGATGAAGAAATTGGAAACTCTTAGTGCAGTTGCATGTAAATCACTGAGTATATGCAATTTTGCCGGTTGCTTAAGATCACTGTTGTATCTTAGGTTGGAAGGCACAAAAATTAATGAGCTTCCATTTGGAAATTTTATATCTCTAGTCAAGTTGGATCTTTCTCAGTCAAAAATTCAAGAGTTACCCAATTCAATAGAGAAAATGAAGAATTTGAGAGTACTAAGGATGTCTTACACTGACCTGGAAAAGCTACCTAGCACCCTTGGGATGTTGGAGAAGCTTGAAGAGATTGATGCTCACTGCTGTAGAAATTTGTGTGGGGAAATTCCAAGTGAGATTGGAAGACTATCATTTCTAAGGATCTTGAAATTAATGGACACACGAATTTCCAAAGTACCAAAGCTTCCTGAAAGTATGACCAATCTATACCTTAGAACTTATCCATTGACAAGATATCCAGATCTCTCGAACCTATTAAATTTGAGAGTTTTGGAGTTGGATTTAAGGTCAGAAAGCTTGTTCTTGAGAGCTCCAAGCCTCAACTGGATCAGAGGGTTAAGAAAGCTAGAGTCCTTGCTGTTGTGTTGTCATAGTCTTACCATGCTACCTTCAGATCTTAATCTCCTTTCAAAGCTCAGGAAGCTTGAACTCAACGTAAACAACCTAGAATGCCTACCTAGGCTTCCCCAAAATTTGTCATACTTCAGTATTCATGGGGGCAGGTTAATGGAAAAATTAATAGATCTTTCATATTTGGAAAAGTTATCAGAATTGGTTGTTAGTAGTTGTGAGCAGCTAACAAAGATACATGGCCTCGGACATTTGGTAAATTTGAAATGGCTTCATCTTGATCATCTTCCATCACTAGTGAAGTTGCCTGATCTAACAAACTTGAAGAAGTTGAGGGGACTTTCAATAGCAGTTTGTCCTAATCTGGTTGAGATTAGAGGCCTGCCAGCATCATTGAAGGAGCTTCGTTTAATGTCCTGTAAATCACTTGAAAAGTTGCCTAATCCATTAAGCTTCGAGTATATAGAAACATTAGTTATAGACAAATGTTGGAAGCTAGAGGATATTCAAGGTTTGGAAGATTCAAAGAACTTGAGTTTCTTCTTTATGGGGGATCTTCCACTGCTAGAGAAGTTGCCTAACCTGACCAACTTGAAGAAGCTCTGGCAACTTCGGATATCAGGTTGTCCTAAACTGGTTGAGGTTCGAGGCCAGCTAGCATCATTGAAGGAGCTTCGTTTAATGTCCTGTAAATCACTTGAAAAGTTGCCTGATCCATTAAGCTTCAAGTATATAGAAACATTAGTTATATATGACTGTTGGAAGCTAAAAGAGATTCAAGGCTTGACAGATTCAAAGAACTTGAGTTTCTTCTCTATGGGACATCTTCCATTGTTAGAGAAGTTGCCTGAGCTGACCTACTTGAAGAAGCTTAGGCAACTTTGGATATCGCATTGTCCTATACTAGTTGAGGTTCAAGGTGAGCTAGAATCGTTGAAGGAGCTTCGTTTAATGTCTTGTAAATCACTCAAAAAGTTGCTTGATCCATTAAGCTTCAAGCATATTGGAACATTAGTTATATCTAGCTGTTGGAAATTAAAAGAGATTCAAGGCCTAGAAGATTCGGAGAACTTGAATTTCTTATATGCGGCGGATCTTCCATTGTTAGAGAAGTTGCCCGACCTGACCAACTCCAAGGAGCTCAAGGAACTTATTCTAAAGCTTTGTCCACGTTTGGTAGAGATTCGAGGTAGGCTAGAATCATTGGAGAGGCTTTGTATTGATCGCTGCCGGTCTCTACGGAAGTTATCTGATCCTTCGAGCTTCAAGAAGCTAGAGCTTTTGAAAATAAATGAATGTGAGATGTTTGAGGAGACTCTAGAATCCGACGAGTACATAGATTTGAAAAAAGTGAGAGGGGACATCAGTGCCTGGTAGGATATACTTGACGTCTCGTGTTCAGGTGACACCCACTCTCAAGAAATTTCAACTTTTTCTCTCTGTTTTTTTCCTTTCGTTTTTGGTCCCGTTGTTCTGTCTCTCTTCTCACTTTCTTTCCTTCTCGCTCCTTCATCTTCCTCCCTCATCAGCAACGACCCGAGCAAGAAACTCACCCAGAACCAGCAGCAACGTGCTCCGACCATGAAGCAACACAATGGTGACCCCCAGCGGAAGCACGAGATGTGATTTGACCTGGCGAAGGTCTCCCTACAGCACAGCGACTGCATCTTCCTGCGTAAAGATCTGTTTCCCAAGGGTTTAATAGATTGTCTAAATAGTCATCCTTTTTCATTTTGGTTGCAGCTGATTGAGGCCAAGAGGGGTCCTTTCTTCTCTGCATCTTTAGTTGGTTTTCTGGATTTCATCCTGACTTGGCGGATTTTCACCTATTCCTTTTCTAGTATTTCTTTCTTCACTGAATTAGAATATTTAAATAATAAATTATACTTTCATCTAATAGCTTAAGTTTTTAATATAATTGAACAAAATTTCACAAGTTGTTGCATGAATTGGGTTGGCTTCTGAATTGTGATGCAACTAATGATAGATTAGAAAATGATTTGGAATAGATTGAGTTCTTTTTTTATTATTTCAGTCATGACTTATCATTCATGTGCAATGAAAACAGCCTTTCAATCAACTGCCCCTTGAGCTGACTCAATTGATTTCTTCCATTTGCATCTAATCTGTAATAGTTTTAGCCTTAACCAAGTCACATGCTCTCAGAATTTAATCTCATCACGGAAATTTCTATGAAATTCATCAGAGGATTCAAGCTGACTTGCTCCAAAACTCATTCACAGAGATTAATTCTCGAGTTAGTACCTTGAGAATGCCTTGCATCCAGTGTCGGGAATTCAATCAGGCATTAGCAACCATATTCACAAAATCGTGATTGATTTCCTGTAGAATTTCCACATTGAAATCATAATTGGGATGCGCACGAGATATAATCAGCAGAAAAATAGTCCAGGAGGAGAAAAGAAGGTCCCAAAGGATTTTAAAACGTCAAGTTAATGATCCTGTGCGATGATCATAAAGGTTCTGAAAATTTAAGGTACAATCACACAAATAGTACTTAAACTTTTAACTTGTTTAATGTTATATCTAACTTGAATTAATGAAAAGAAAATATTGAATATTTTTATATAATTCCGGGACTAAATTGAGCATGTACTGAAATGCCAAGGATCGCACTAAAAAAAATTAAAAGTTCAAAAATAATATTACATGTTGAGATAACGTTCAGGGATCATATTAATTAAATTAAATTTTAGAGACAATTCAAGATCACATTTTTTGGTTGATGATTTCTCACTTTACTCGGAACCTAGAAATCGAACTCAAGATCTCCGTTCTTCTCAAGAGTGTTGAGGGATTTTGGAGTGAGAGAAAATGTGGTTCTGAGCAATGGCTTGAGAGAGAGAGCGAGAGAACAAGAGAGATTTGGGTTGTTGGAAAGTGATGGTCATGGGGAATGGGAGGGGTGTGGGTCATGTATTGATGTTATAAGGTTCAATGCAAAGGAAGTCATTGCCTTCTTTGATGAGGGTTTAAGTGACTTGATTCAAATAAGCTCTTTTTTTTTTTTTTTTTTCTTGATTTAAGTATATCACAAGTATCAAAACTTGATACGAGTGGAGATTTTAATATCAAAACTTCCAAAAAAGTACAATTAAATGCCGCTTTTTTTGAAAATTAGAACATTTAAGTGCCAACTCCAGTGATGGTAGTCGGAAATTCAACGTGACTTATTTTAAAAATAAATGTGGCTAACATGACTCGCCAAAATTATCTACTTAGTAATCAATATGCAAAATAACATCATTTTGGGAGAAGCTAGCCATGTCAGTGTCACATGGATAATTTTTTATAAAAAATAATTACCACCTCAACAAAAAAAGTCACTAGAAAATGTGACGCCAACATTATGGTCAGGATTTTTCGCCTTTGGCACTTAAGTATCTATTTCTTATCCAATTTTGATACTTAAGTATATATTTTGAATGTTTTGACACTTAAATGTCTATTCCTACCAAGTATTGGCACTTATGGTGTCCAGCATTCATTTTTTCTCCTTTTGCCCAATTTACACATTTCAACTCAAACTCATGTATCGTTAATCCATATATCACAGCTGCAAAAGCCAAAGCAACCAAAAAAAAAAAAACCGAAGGTGAAGATACCCAAAACTTTATTAATGGTGATTCCACGTGAAAAATTATTACATGATTGAGGAATACCACGTCATCACTTGAGGCGGATGTCTTACCAAATGAAATTACGGAATTTGAACAGTATCAAAAAAGTTATTCTAGAGGAACATTTTTCCCCCTTCTTTGCATGCCCTGATTTCGCGTGAACATCAGAAAAGGAGGACTTCAACCACTTTACTTTTGATTGTTTAGGGAAAAGGACTGCACCATAACACTTTTTTAATGGTTATTTTCTGCCACTAATCAGAGAGCTTTTGGATACATTTTAGGGTTTGGTCAGAGTATGTTGTTGATTACAATCTATGAAGCGAAGGGGGTCATCATCGCGGCATTTGCTTCTTCTAGAAGTTGGAAATTCGTCCCTCCCTCAAAGCGGAATAGGTCTTTTGTTCAAAATAAAAAATAAAAAATAAAAGCGGAACAGGTCTTGACAGGTCCACAAATCTTTCGGACTCTAGAAGCCCGCGGGTTTTTGCTAGGCTTCACCAGCTCAGAAATGACAAGTGTAGGACGAAAAATAATTGAGTACCCATCCTTATCATCATAACCACACTACGAGTAGGAGTATTGGGTTTTTCAAAATGACAATAAATTAAATTTAGGGAGAATTTTCTTCGACGCTCAATTTAACACACCAAGATAGATCATCTACTCTACCCTATGCCCGAAATCAGGTCCCAACAAGTAGCAAACTAAATAAATAAATGTTTGGTGTTAATTTAGTACATTGGTTCAAAGTTGTGGGAACCGCCGGAATATGTCCCTGCATAGAATTAGCTGATGAAATTGTTAGATATGCCTAATTATACCTGCCCATATAGATGTGAAACAATCTAGATATGGCCCATATAGGTGTGAAACACGTTAGATATGTCTAAGTTGTATAGTTTCATGATCACTATCACAATTGATTCAAAATTCACTATTTTGGTATAAAAGTTACTAAAGTTAAATTTACAATGCATAATTATAAAATATACAATGATATTACGAAAAAAAAAAAAATTATTGTGAGATGTCGTGTGCATCTTGTGTGAAACTATAGAAGTATATACATAGATTTCACATTGCAGAGAAAAAAGGACAATAACAAGAACATGCCCTTGATAAAAGGAAATCCTCATTCTTTCTGGCTTCAATCCTTTTTTTTAATCAAATTACCCTCCAAACGTCATTAAATAAAAAGGAGAGGCGAAAACAATGCTAAAATAGTCTCTCTAGAACTTTAATCTATGCTATAACTAGGCTGACCGAGTCCCATCTTCTTCCCTTCTTGTTCTCCTAAATGTCAAATGTCAAATCCAATGGAGGAAAAACATTGACCTACGAGTAGTAAATCAGAAGAAACAGAAATTTGAGGATTGCTACGTTGAGATGAAGAAAACATCTTCAGGACAGAGGGTTTTTCATGGACTTTCATGGATCCCCATAACGGACGTCTTCCAGAAACACATCCCATATTTTCTCTGAGTCTCGTCCAAAGACATTGAATCTTGCACTTTCCTGCGAATTGAATATATATAAGAAAAAAGCCATAAAAAAACCTCCAACTTAACTCAAAGTGACAAATTAACCCCAAATTTTTTTTGCAACATTAAAAACCCCAAATTTTGCTGACTGTTACATATTTATCCCAAACTTTTTTCGTGACACAAAAAACCCTAAACTTGTATCTGTATAACACATTTATTTCGTCTTTTACTTTTTGATTTTTTTTTTCCTTTTTTATCTTCTTCTCTCTTCCCTCTTCCCTCCGCCATGGCCGGCGGAGGGAAGCCGGACTCAAGCGAGGACTGCCTTGGCCGGTGTCGAGCGCTTAGGGCGGCCCTCGGCTGGGTTATAAAGTTTAGGATAAATGTGTCACGGTTATAAAGTTTGGGGTAAATATGTCTCAGTTATCAAAGTTTGGGATTTTTCATCTCACAAAAAAAAAAAAGTTTAGGATAAATTTGTCACTTTGGACAAAATTTAATGTTTTTGGTGGCTTTTTCCATTTTTTTGTCCTTTATCCTTGCCAATATTTGATATGAATTTAATTTTTTAAGAAATTAGAGAATGACATCGATCACATGTCATGGCGTAATTATATTTTTTGATTATGGTAATAGTTACTCACAAGCTACGGCATACTTATTAAGAGCTAAACGAAGTAGGGCACGTTGAAATTATCATTCCTAATCTCAGTGGATATCAGGACTGCCGTTTCACGACTAATGAGCATTGCTGCTCAACATTAACGGTGGTCGTCGCCCCATGCTGGCTTACCGTTGTTGGCCCACCACCTCCGACCCCGCCAGTAACCCACTGCCGGCAAGACAACAAGGCGTCAACCCCCCATGAGCAATCACTAGCCTCGGTGGCGGTCTTGGCAGAGGGAGAAGGAAAAACGTCGTCATTCCTTTATTATTCTACTAACAACCCAAGTAAAATAGTAACTTATAGCATTACTATTAATTATCATATTGCGGGCTCATTTCAAATTTGTAACCAAAGACACCATAAGGGTTATATATTGTACAAATTAGAAGAAAGTACATATAAATAGCAAGATCTAGTGGTTATGGACGGTCATGAAAGATGTACTTGTTTGAATTTTGAAACTAAAACCCAAGATTATTATGGCATCCACAGGATCTTTTAATAAGAAAATTGTCTTGACCACAAACATAAGAAAGAGACATATCACCTATAAAAATTTAGCTCCATTCATGCGAAGACTAATTTAACTTGATAATTTTCTTAGATTTATATACCAAATTCACAGTACTCGAGCGCTCAATCCATCACTTCTTAGAAAATTAAGGATTGACCTTGCAGAGAATGAGTGTTGTCCTGGGATTCTTCCAACCAAAAAGCATTATATACATGTATATATCTTATAGCGAAAAATTCAATAATCCATGAGCTAAAGCCAATGATATTTTATCTTACTTTTGTAGTTTTCCGTTGTCCCAAATGTGCCAGTAAATTCTATTATTTCGCATTGATAGGAGATTACCCTTAAAGAATCGTCGCCTCTACAGCTGTTTGTTTCTTGCATCGGAAAGAGTATACTCAATTGTCAAGACAGAAAAAGTAGTTCAGATGCAAAGGAAGCAATTGAAGCATTGCAAAGGAAGCAACTGAAGCATGGCATAAGTAGGGCCAAAAAAAAAACAAAAAACAAAAAAAAAATTGAGGGATGCTTGATCAACCGCATTAGGGATAGCACTTCCAATTGCCTCAATCGACTGATGCAGTGACGCTTGCACAATGCTTTGCATGCAAAATTATTTTACATCTTCCGTCAATAGATACATCTCTTCCTGGCACGATTCAAAAAATCCACTCCGGTTTCTTGATGTAATTATGTCAAGATATAGAAGAAAATACCACGAGTTGTACGTGTACAGTCAAATCCTGAGGTAATTTCAATTGTTGGGAGCAGACCAACACCACAAATACAGGTGGCTCCTAAGCAATCCCACAGGACAATGATGAAACCATCCGCCACAACTAAAAGAATCACAGGCCACAACCTCTATTTGACCATGCACATACCTTCCTGAATTCCTGAAGAACAATAAACACTCATTGAGAAGAAAACAAAGAATGGAACCCCATCCCACATTTGTACAAGTTAGGCCTTTCATCAAAACTTTGTGGAAAATCGTTACCTCTGAACTGCTTCCTTGCTGAAGCAGTCACCTGACAAGAAATCACGGGAACAATGACAAATATGGAGCTCCAAGCTGTATATAGTTCTAAGAGATGTTCCAGGTCACGCCCTGGTCAGGGACATCATGTTTAACCTGAGGGATGACTTCCGCAATACCTTCTATTCCCTTTAAGGGATATGGACATAACCCAAGAAAAAAATTGATCTGGTCAGGCAGCATCCAAAGAACCAATCATGGCAAGGTAGATGCTTTCCACTGTTCCAGCAGCAATGAGGTCAGAATCTGAAAATATGTACACAGAATGCCATTACCAGATAGCATCTGAGCAATCTCCACCTACCTCACGCAAAACCTGCAGGTACAACGAGAGGCTTTCATGATGCCCCATTTTCTGTGGACCATAAGTCCTTCCTGAACTTTATGGTATCTTTAACTTGAGGTTTTCTAGGAAGGTATGATTTGTTCATTAGTAGAAAAGCTATCACCTTGTAGCTGTAGCCTTCTATTTTTTTCTCCAGCATCTTCCATCTAAACACTTTTTATTCATTACCGACCACCATCATCATCATCTAAGATGAACCTTAAGCTGGGGTCAGGAACATATCCAGCTTCCTTCATATGATATCCTAGTTTCCTGAGCACTTCGTATATGTCTCCTATCTGATAGTGGAATTGGTCCTTTTCTGGAAATTTGTGCAGTTCATTCTTCAACTTAATCCAACTGTTTGCCACATCTTTTGTCAAATCTCTCTCCTCCATTTGCTTCCTTACTTTGCAGGAATCATCCCATCTGTTAGTGGCAGCATATATGCTTGATAACATGACATACCTTGCAGCATTTCAGGGTTCCAAATTCAATAGAGCATCCACAGCTTTTCGGGCAATGACTAGATTATCATGGACTTTGCATGCACCCAAAAGTGCAGCCCACATTCCAACATGGTTTGATTTGTTTGAGACACTCTCTATTAACTCCATGGCTTCCTCAAGTCTGTTTTTCCTCCCAAGCAGATCGACCGAAATAGCGTAGTGATTGAATCTGGGTTGAAGGCTGTAGTCCTTTTCCATTCCATTGAAAATCTGAAGTGCTTCAACATCTAGGCCTGCATGGCTGCAAGCAGATAAAGCACCAAGAAACGTGACATGGTTGGGTCTTACATTTGTATCTAGCATCGTCTTGAGAAAAACAAGTGACTCATGCCCAGACCATTTTGTGCAAACCCAGTTATCATTTGAATTCCATGATAAAATATCCATTTTTGGCATCCTCAAGAATAAGATCTTAGCTGATCTCATGTCACCACACTAGCAATACATGTCAATTAGAGCATTCCATATGAATAGGTTCTCCAAATCTCCATTAAAGCAGGTCCTAACGATGCAACCATGGATCTGTTTGCCTCTTTCAGCAAGTGCTCGGTCAGCACAGGCACATAGAACACTGACGAAAGTATGAGGACTTGGCTGTATTTCTTCCTCATGCATTTGAAACCTTCATCACCACAGCCATTCTGCACAAAGCCTGAGATCAGTGCAGTCCAAGAGACCATGTTCTTCGCTTGCATACTGTTGAATATTGCCCAAGCATCATCTAAGTTATGAGCTCGCGTATAAGCAACAACCATGGAAGTGCATGATACAATATCCTTGTCAGGCATAGCCTCGAACAATGCACTCCATATATCGACTCCACCACTTTTACCATAAGCATCAATCAGGGAATTGTAAGTGATCTTAGTAAATTCCAAGCCCCTTATGATGGCAACTCCATGAACCTGGCGCAAGAACTTAAATGCACCCAAGCGAGCACAAGCACCCACAACGCCCACAAAAGTAAACTCATCCATGAATAGACAATCATATTCTTTTTGCATATGCATGAAGACGCTCAGAGACTCCACATAAAACCCATGACGGGACAACCCAGAAATCAAGGAATTATAAGAGACAAGAGCCCTCTGCGGCATTTCATCGAACAAGACGAGCGCTTTCTTAAAATCGCCTATCTAGGCATATGCAGACATGATGGTGTTCCAAGAGTAACTGTTTTTGTATCAAGATCATCATGGCCGCTTCGGATGGAAGAGCATCTGGAGTACATGCCAATGAGATGGTTGACGAGGAAAGAGTCGCTGGCGAGTGCGGTCTTGATGAGGTGAGAGTGGACGGTCATGCCGAGCTTCAGATGTTTCTTGGCGACGCATCTTGCGATGAGAGGGACATAGTGATCGATGGTTGGGACGATATCGCTGAAGAACATGGCAATGCATCAGTCGTCTCTCCCATGAAAAAGGGGTCCCCTGCATCTTATTACTCTTTCTGCGCATGGCAACCATTCTGGGCTGGGGAACAATTTTTTTTCAGAAATGGTTCTTTTCTATTTCTTGGGAACAATTTCTGAGCAAAAACCCGTTTGGTAGCTGCACAAAATTTCTATTTACTGGAACAAAAAAAAACGAAACACGTTTGGTAATCTGCACAAAATTTCTATTCGGAATAAAAAAGAACGAAGCAAACACGTTTGGTAATCGCTACTTGTGAAATTTCTATTCCAAATTTTATTTTTTAAAAAAATTAAAATAAGAAAAAGGAATAAATTTAATATTTCATAAAATTGACAAGATCAAAATATTATTAGATTAATAATACATTTGCTTAACATAGGTGGTATTGTAATGGAATGTGAGCTATTATTTTATATCTATATGTGAGGATCTTCACTTATGTTTTATAGCGTATTGAATTTATGTAGCGCTTTGTTGGAATCAATATTCACAAACTGATGTTTTAAACTATAATTCTCAATAATATATTTTCTTTTTGTGAATTTTAATGTTTGGTATAGCGAATATTGCGAAAAAAGCACACGTGATATTGTCAGCCAAATTAATTTATGCTCATTTCCTTGGGACTAAGTTTTTACTCTTTAAAAAAAAAATTGTAATTCTAGTGCATGCGTGGCTTGGGGATTTTAGTCTCTTCTAATCTTAACATGGATGTCGGGTTAGGGTTGGAAATTTCAACTGTTGGAATGGTGCATGCATGGCGTGGCTTTGTTGTCATTATGCATTTAGTTCATAGTATGATCCTTAAAGAAAAGTAAGAAACTGAAAAGAAAAATTTTGAGTGAAAACGACTATATATGGCAATTCATATTCCCCCTCAACGGTAAAGAAAAGTTTAGGTGGAAACTTGACTCCACATGAGTACAACACTACTGGGTACCACCATGTTAACGAACATAGTAACTCTTTATGCCTACCGTAAGTTAGGGGTGAGTGAAAGTTCCACTGCTATGTTGGCACAGCTGTGCTCAAGCCATTCAAGCACCTCAACACAATATACCTAGTTGAAAGGTTGAGTTCGCAAGCTTCTAACACGTTGGTACCAAATAAAATTACCTTCTAATTACTCTTTCCTTCGCTTATAATTGTTCTTGTCAAAGGATTTGCAATTTGGAACCTGGAATCCAAGCTAAACCAACTATCTTCCCATGTAAACAGAGTGATCCAGGGGGCATCAATGCAAAAGTGGTATAAACACTGTCAATGACTCGAATCTTCTTCCTCATTGAAAACTATACGTAAATTTGACAAAACGAGAGTTCATACTCCACTAGAGGGAGTGACATATGTACAACTAAATGTTGCTTCGCTATGCAGTTCCACCGTAAAAATGGTTTACAAGAGATTCGGTTGGAGCAAAAGACCCACTTCAATGTCGGATCCGCCTCGAGAAGAGACCTCTGGATATCAGAAAGCATCGGAGTCATCCCACAAGGTCCTGCGTAGAACCAGCCATGCGAATGCTTTGAGCTGCTGTGATGGCACCGCAAACGTAGACATGAGCAGAGTGCAGGATTGTAGCATATGCTTCTCGATGTGCCCTTTCTGAGTAAAAGTGCCCTGTCAAAATGAACAATCTAATCAGGGTGAAAAAAGAAAAAGAAAACCAAAAGAGAAGGGAATGCAATTCTAGGCTATTTGCATTCTCTTAAACTGATTCAACAAGTTCTTAGTTCACTTTGGCAGTAATCATCGCAGGTGTCACGCTGGCAGATATCAAATTCCTACCCCACAAGTAACATTTGCAGGATTGTGTGCAATCATGCTATGAATGTCTATATTGGCCAAATGACTTGATGCCAGGCAGAATCTGGTTTAAGAACCAGCTAGGTGGAATGTGGGAGAAGAAAAGGCTGTTCACTTCACACAAAAATTTTGAGCATAAGGAGATCATAACATGATAAAGAAGAAGCTGACCTTCAGCCTTAAGAGGCACCGCTAGTTCACATGACCCAACAGGAAGACGAGCCTTTTCTCTCAGTCTATTTAGGTCAGGCTCATACAGCCAAACATTCCCTTTGGGAGTGATAAGTTCCTTGCAAGTGAAGAGATTTGGAATTGGAAAGCATTCAGTAACAAAAAGAACGTGCACTGGATGATAACTCTTAGCAGAAGCAGCAAGTCTGGCTGCTGCAAGTTGCAAATGGAGACAAGCCACGTCTCTTGACCACCTCCCTGACTTATTACATGGAAGCTTGACGACAATAAGATCAAGACGTGGTTTTCCAGGAACCTGAAGCTGAGGCAAAAAAGGACAAGTGGGGACCTCAAATTCTTCTTCCTCATCTATCCATTCAGGATAGAGTGACTCCCAGGTTACATTGTAAGCCACATGTTCCAGGTGTAATATGACATGCTCGGGATCAGGGAATAGTTGCTTCCATTTATCAATTTCGTTTTCATTAAAGTTCAACAGACCAACACCTTGATACTCATTCTTATCAGTCAGCTTCTCAACAGCAGTTGAGATCTGATCCCAATTAATGTCCAGCAATGACACATAGCGGAGATCTGCACCAGCAGTCTCTCTTGTCCATCTACCAATGAGACTTGGCCTGCAGGAAATCTAGATTAGTAAAGTAGCACCATATCGAAGTGTGTGCATAACATGTATTTAACTATATATGGTAAAACAATGAAGTCAAACTTGGAAAAACTGTATATCTCTAATCCCTCTAGCCCAACCCACAGGTAAAAAAGAGAGGAAAGTAACAGTTCACACCCAAAAAAGTAACAAAAAAAAGATAAAACTTTCACTCTGATGGAGGATTGGAGCACAGGAATTACCGAGATGAAGAGCTAGTGAGATGATCTGTATTATAAATTGCCGGAGAACAATAGAGCATCAGAAAAGTTCCCAGTAAAATGATAAGCAGAACAACTTTCAAGGTTGATATCTTGCAGTTCAAATTCCTTGCTTGGATGGGTAAATAGAAAGCTTTCTCAACATCTTTGAAATATCTACTCCTTTGGAACCTTCTCTTAATTGTCTCGTCACTGCACCAAGAAGACAACGGTGAACATGTATCCTGGAATGAGTGAAAGACAACACAAATAAATAAACAACAAACACGGGTCAATGTTGATAAACCAACTTAAGCTGGAAGCTTCATAAGAGTTGTCAATCATTCAGAACACAAATTTCAACAAAGGTGAACATCATTCGAGAAGGTGAACTTCCGCACCAAGTCCTCATAATACCACAGGCATTCTCTCCCTATGATAGTGAGAATGCCTGCAAGACACCAATCAGTGACCATTTACTTCTTGCACAAATATTTTCCTCCATTACAATTGTAACGGAATGCATCTCGAATCAGCAAAAGCCTACATCTTGATGAAGGGAGCAATCTCGGCATTCACGGAACAGAATCCACAACCCAAAAAAAAAGAAGAAGGAAAATCTGGGCATAGAAAAGCAGAGGATTCTCAGCTGGGGCAGCAATTTTTCAGCATTTAATCATTTCCAAAGATAGCTTGAAAAGGAAAAGGAAAAGGAAAATGGTGGTGCTTTTCTTCACAACGAAGAAAGAGAAACACAAAGAGAGGGTTTCGGTCAGCAAAAGACAGAAGATTAAAAGGAAAAAAGAACAAAGAAGTGGTCGGCAAAAGAAAAGAAAAATAAGAACAGACAGCAAAAGATGCAGTTTCCGTTTAATCAGTTGAGTAATCAGAGATTGAATTCACACTCAAGGATAGATGAAGACAAGAATTAGAGAGCTAGACTAGATCTTAGATCCACCACTAAATGCAGTACCAGAGTAATCTATAACTCGGATGAACCACAACACCCCGCAAGCTCTACCCCTCTCATAACCATATGCTTCTCCCCTCCCACATTCGTCATGCATTTTCAGCACATCCATCATTTCAAAACCACCAGCCTCCTCGAGCGAGCGAAACAGACAGAAATTAAAAAAGGTTGTAAAAAGAGGCCGCCCCACGCATATTCATACTCATTTTCACATAAGCCACCAACACAGTTCCAAAAATTAAAACTATGCATGTCTGATTGCGGGTGAAAGTTTTCATGATCATACCTACTTTGAGTCAAAAAATGCTACTTTATCTCCTCGTTTTTCGACACCAAAATCCGAACTTCAGGTGCGCTTCTGAAACACAACCGCCCTACAAAAAGAAGCAAAACACCCAAAAAAAAAAAAAAACGACACCAACTTTTATTCATCACATAATAAATGTCAAAGCAAATTTAAAACAATCAAAACATGAAGAGCTTATCATGAAATTGCTAGAACCTAGAGAACTGTGAACCAGATATCACATCCTTAATTTCAATGAATCAAAGAGACAATGACCAAATACAACTATTAAAATCAGGGAGATACAAGTAACAACCACTTTAAAGTTAAATAGGATGTCATATAGTTCTATTATAATTTCTGGAGAAGCCCTCTGGAGGTTAGATCAGAGTTTGAGCAGGGACCACACAGCAGCTGAATAATTTGCAGCTCACTACTAGCCAACATCATTCGCACAGATCACATGGTGGGGAGGCATTGCAAGGCCCCGCCATCACGTCCTTGTCTTACCTTATAATTTTATCAATAAATCTAATCATTCAAACACAATCATCGAGCGAATCGATCCAAAAACTCAAAGATACATCCAATCAAGCCAAACTCACTCATCTTACTTCAATTAATACGAGCTAGTTCTGGCAGATCCTCCACACAAGATCAATACCCGTGAAGCAAAAGCACAAGTAGAAAACCTCACACACCAAGTCCTATCCAATTTTCTTGTACCCCGTATGTTGACTTACGGTCACTGCTGATGCATACCTCATTTAGAAACATTTCATCCTAAATAATTCCTTCCCTCCCCCCACCCCCGCCCCACCATGAAAAAAAGAAAAGAAAAGAAAAGAAACCACCCAACCCAAATCTAAACTGGCACTTCATGTCTGACCACAGTTTACCCAGCTAAGATTCTGAGGAATATCCCATTTAACAGCGCATCGCATAAGGAGAAGCTCCTTTATAGACGCACCAGGCACATGCAACATCCAACCACATACAATCTGAACCATTCAAAGTCCATCCATTTTAGACAGACATCAAGAAGAACAGTCCCACTGCTTTCCTTCCTTGATAATGCAAAGTGGATCCCACCACGGCACACACTCTCTCCTTCACCACATCACGACAGAAGCTAAGACCCAGCAACAAAAACGAAGAGCCAATTCGAAAAAGTCCCATAAAGTCTTCACTCTCTAGACCCAAAAAGAAGGGTTCAAAACTGAGGCAATAATAAATGAAAAAATGACTAAGTAAATGGAAAGAAACCCACGAGGAAAGAAGAATTGCAGGGAACCCCAGATTGCAGGGAACCCCAGATCGCTCAATCGAGAGACAAATCAAAACCCTAATGAAAAAGGCAAAGGGGAGCAATCAAAAACAAAGCGAGAATCGCTAAAGAGAGAGAGCGAGAATTGACAAGGAGAGAGACACCTACCGTTTCTCAAGACTAGTTGCGGCAACAAAGGAGGAGGAAAGGTGTCGCGGCTCTGTCTTCTCCGGCGAAACAAACTTCACGAGAGAGAAGGGAGAGAGACAATCTCTACGAGAAGGAACACAATGCTTCCTCCCTAAACCCCACACAAAGAGAAGAAGAAGAAGAAACGAAACTTCAGCGGGGCACGAAAGCGAGAGAGAAAAGCGCGGCGAGGGAGAGATCGGAAGGGAGAACTTACCTTCTCGTGGCCGGTGACGATAGGACCGGCGGCGACGAGACCAGCGGCGACGAGATCGGCGGCGACGAGATCGGCGAGGGGCGACGGGAGAGTTTCTTCGGACGATGGGGTGATTCGTGAGAATGAAAGGGGGGTAAATTCTAGGGTTAGCCAGTTCCATTCCCCTCTTTTGTTCTCGGGAGATCTTGGCCAAACGAGAAGCAACTTTTTTTTGCTTCTCGTTTACGTTCCAAAACTATTTCTTGGCCGAATTTTTAGTCCTGGGAACAAAAAAAATTTACCCGTTATCATGCAGGTTTCTATTCTTTTTTTATTCCCGGGAACAAAAGAATAGAAATTCTTGTTCCCGGGAACGTTATCATGCACTGCCTTTACATCCGGCACGCGAAGGGACATTGTAAAGAAATGGCGAAAAGTAATTGATTTAATGCTTGTATGGAGTTTAAAAAAAAAAAAAGTAGTTTTTTTTTTTTTTTTTTTACTTTCTTGTTAAAATTTATATTATTGTTCAAATTTCAAAAATTATCAAAAGATTATATGTAAATCTATGTGTTGTGCTTAAGTTTCCAGAGTTTTAGATTTTAAAAAATGGAAAAAAAAAATGACATAAATAAGCCTCAAATTTTTAATTCGTTTAATTTGATGAACTTTGTCCAAATATGTTATTTTTTTAAGCTTTAATTTATATAATGCGGTCATGAATTATTAATAATGTTCAATCTAATTTTTAAATTATATTTGTTTCAACAATTTTTTTAAATTATATGGAAATGGCAAATTTAGTCTAAAGATTAAATTGAATATCTATAAAAAATTTTGAGGTCACATCGAACAAATTAAAAATTTAGAGATAATATTACACACTGAGTCAAGTTCAATGATCATTTGTGTTATTATCTCTTAAGGGGGGATAAACATAAGTCTTAAAGTACGTTGCAAAGGTGCAATTATATTTTATAATTTTTAAAAAGTGCGATTAAATTTTAAAATTTATTAAATTTGTGTAATCAAATCTCGCTATTAACTCCCACCAATTCAACTAATGGGAGAAAATAGCATGACTTTTTTTTTCCCCTGAAGATAGAGGCATTGAAATGGTTGCCATGTCAGCAAAATTTAAGAAAAATTTAAGAAAAAGGGAAAAAAAATTGATTCCAAGATTTCGAGAAATAAAATCCAACTTGGCCCTCTCTACCACCTTCCCATGTTGAGAAAGGAACGAGGTGAGTGAGTGTATGCGCATGTGTGCAACAAGTGAATCAGGCGAGGTGGCAGCCCTCGCCACTTGCCGCTGAGGCCGGCTGTGACCTTGCCACTAACTTCCCTTGCCCATCTCGCCATGATGGCCAATGGCCATGACCCTCGCTTAGATTTGCAAAGATTATCGGAAAGGGTGGCGGTGCTCGACCGCAAGGTAGTGGACGCCAGAAAGCTTGGGGGACTTGGAGAGGCGCATGTCCGTGGTAACATGTTGAAGGAGATCAAAGAACATAGTCTTTGGCTTCTTCAAGAGCTCCGTGAACGAGGTGGGCAAAGAAATTTCACACGAAACTAAAAGCAGAATAAATTTCACGTATTAAAGTTGATCATGGTAGGATGAATTCGTGCAACATCGATGCAATCTCCACCGACATGAACAGTGTTTTGGAGCTTTTTTTTTTTTTCCTTTTCTTTTTAAATAAATGATGTTTCAAGCTACTTGATGGAGACTTTTGCACCTCTTTAGAATGATTTCTTGTCTGATTTTTCTATCCTTTTTTTAGATCTTTTTTTCTCCAGAATTTTCAAACAATTTTTCATATCTTAATTAGAAAATAGAACATTTGGCATTTGCAACCGCATAAGGCCCTGCTTGGTAAAAGGTGTTTTTGTTCACCAGAACAAAAATTTTTATTCTTTTATTCTAGGGAAAAAAAAAAGAACAGAAACATGTTTGGTAAAACCTTTGTTCTCGGGAAAAAAAAATCCTGAGAGTAGATTTGAAATAGAAACAAAAAGTAGAAAAATGTTGCTTCTTGTTTCTGCAAACAATTTTTCTCTTTTCTTTTTTTTCTTCTTTTTCTTTTTTCTTTTTTCTTTTGGCCGGTCGCCGGCCTTGGCCATGGCCGGTGCTAGCAACTAGCCAAACGAGGCCTATCCTTTCAAGTATCTCAAAAGGTCCAACATACCTGGGACTCAATTTACCTTTTACTCCAAATCGAGATACTCCTCTTACAGGGGATACCTTAAGAAATACATGATCTCCTACCTCAAATTTTAGAGGTCTCCTACGCTTATTTGCATAGTCTTTTTGCCTATCTTGAGCTGTCTTAAGTCTTTTCCTAATGATATCAACAGCCTCAGTTGTAATCTGCACTAGCTCAGGTCCTGTCAATTTCTTCTCTCCTATTTCACCCCCAACAAACCGGAGTCCTACACCTCCTTCCATACAATGCTTCATATGGAGCCATGCCAATACTTTTCTGATAACTGTTGTTATAGGCAAATTCTACCAGGTGTAATCTTTCATCCCAGTTTCCTTTGAAATCCACCACACAAGCCCTCAACATATCCTCCAATATCTGAATCACTCTCTCTGTCTGTCCATCTGTCTGAGGGTGAAAAGCGGTGCTAAATTGAAGCTTGGTCCCCAAGGCATCCTGAAGACTCTTCCAAAAATTTGAAGTAAACCTCGGGTCTCTATCAGAAGTAATAGTCACCGGTTAGCACTGCCACCGAAATTGGGAAATTTACATGATGTATTCCATGTATCCATGTTAAAGAAGTATCAACCAAATCCCAGCCATATTCTGGATTATGAGACTATTGAGGTAAATGAAAAGGTGAAATATGTTGAAGAGCCTGTGCGAATACTGGATCGAAAGGAACGAATCCTTAGGACGAAGAGGATTCCATTGGTTAAGGTATTGTGGCAACATCATGGTATGGAAGAAGCCACTTGGGAAAGTGAAGATGAGATGAGGAAAAAGCACCCTCATTTGTTTAAGGAGACATAGACTTTGCCAAATTTCGAGGACGAAATTCCTTAAGGTGGGGAGAGTTGTGGCATCCTCAATTTTATAGCCTATCAAGGTTATGGTCAATTAGATTTGCAATGAATTGTCGAGGTGTAGAAGTTGTGACTAAAATGGATTGTGAGATTTTAAGCATTAATTTAACAAGTCACGATTTAATTTTTATTAGTGGAAATGACGACTATGTGGTGCAATCTTGTTTGGAGGATGGGATAAATATTATTGTGGTGATATGTGTATTCAATTTCGGCCAAGTAAAAAAATTTAATGGCTAGGCTAAGATTTAATTGAATTGTTTTTTTTACGGGAGACTAAAAGGAAAATCAAATGGACAGATTAATTAAACCACTTACCTTGGCTGTGACATCCGCGTGGCCGTGTGAATGAGTGAGGTGTGCGTGTGTAATGAGATGACCAATTGAGAAAATGGTGTGACCGTGTGCGTGTGAGGTGAAGTCGTGGGGGAGAGAGAGTGACCAATTGAGTGAAGTGTGTGAAAGTGGAGAGTGCCGAGCGGGTGAAGTGCCGTGAGAGTGAGTGAGCTGTGAGTGAAGTGATGAGGTGGCACCAGGTGTCACTAAATTAAAAAGCTTAGACTTCTAGGTTTGCTGACTAAGGAGAGAACCGGTGAATAAGTGAGTAAGTCGGCAGGGGTGAAAAGAAAGAGAAAAGAGAGAAGGAGAGAGAGAGAAGCTCGTGCGCGCAAAGAAGAAGGAGGAAGAACAGGGTTTGCCGAAGGAGAATTCTGCTCAACCAAGGGGATCCTTGCTGTTTTTCATCAAATTCAAAAGGCAAGAGCATTCTTAACTCTTCCTATACCCTTCTAGGATCTTAACTTGGCAAGAATTGGTGATTGAAGTGGTTGGATTTGGCTGATTATGGAGTTAGTGTAAATCGGGTAGGAATTTGGGTGGAAAAACAGAGTGAGGCCCGAGTAGGATTTGGTCATTTTCGTGATATTAGAGGTAGAATCAGGACTTGGTGTCTTCTATGAACTTGTTCTGCACATCTTCAATATTAACATAGTCGAAAATGAGCCGATTTGATAGAGATTTGGGGGTCGAACCGAATTTAATTTGAAACTGGGTGAGATTTATGGTGAACCGAGGGACCCCAGAGGATTGTTTGCCCTTGTTCATGCACTTTGAGTGGGAATTTTGATTTGATTTCTTCTGATGAATTGTTAGGGACATCTTGATGCATCTTGTGGCAAAAATTTGAACTGATTCCAGTATGTGTAACCTAGTATTTCGAATTTTCTTGATCTACCTATATCCTGGATTTTACCCGAGAAATAGCCAGTGGCTCGTGGACTTTAAAACCCACCCTTCCCTTGTGAATTTGAGGTCGACTTTAACAGAGAAGTTGTGGGAAATACTCTTGGCTATAACATATCCAAAATTTTTAGAAAAAGAGTGGGTTTTGGTTGGTCAATTTGAATTATTTTGTAAATCGTGTAAACTGTGCGTGCTTGAACGAATGTTGAAAGTTGTCGATTTTTAAACCATGACTTGTGGGCCGAATTTGAGGATGATCTCTTCTGATGAAATGTTTGTTTATCTCTTGGCTATGACATATGAATTTCTGAGAATTTTTTAGGGCAATTTAGTGCCTCAATTTCGTGATTTCTGAAAGTGGTGTAATCTGGAATTTTCTGGGTATGTGCTAAATGTGGCCGAGAATGAGTGTGGTATTGTTTTATGTTCTAAACATTATTTTCTTAAGTGTAACTGGCCACTTCACTTGTTGTTTTCAAGTGTGAACTTAGGCTATTATGTCTAATAGTAGTTTACATGATGTATTAAGAGTATTCTTGATTGATTTATATGCTGATCTTAGGGGAACGCATTGGAAAAGTCTTAATCTGATTGTTGTATTATTCATTTGGGTATGTTATGCATGTCAAGTTCATGATGTACATGCTGTATTGGTTGGATACCCTCTTGATGTGTATGTATACATACCATACGTGATTGAGAGATGGATATTTAGTCTTAAATTCACTGAATTCTCATGATATGCATGCTGTATTGGTGATGGAACAATGGGTTGAGCATGTTGAATGAAGGTTCATGTCATGTAATTGTGATTAAGTGAGTGCAATTGCTGTCATGCTCGTGTGTTCCATGGACATGCTTGTGAATCATGCATGGGAAAGAGATTGTTGCATGTCATGCATTAATTATGCCTCGGGAGTATCGAGATGCCCGGCCGGGGAGTGAAAATGCCGGATGCCCGGTAGCCTGTGTGCGTAAATCTGGATGGCCTCGGAGTTGAGATGCCGGAGCGTTGGGGGTGCCGGAAGCACGGAGTGTGTGTGCCGTGGATGCCTCGTGATGCCGGTTGGGGTGCGAGATGCCCGGCCGGGAGTGTAAATGCCGGAAGCCCGGATGGTGTGTGCCGTGGATTCCTCACGACGCCGGGTTGGGTGTGAGATGCCCGGGAAGTGGGGTTGTCGGAAGCCGGTTGGTTCTTACCGGGATTTGCATTTAAAATTGCAATCATTTGATATATGCGTGAACTTGAGCATTGTTCACATAAGAAAAGAGCATGTAATATTATTGAATTACATGGGCATGAGTGGATTGATCATGTTGGGTGGTGCTCGGAATGCAAATCATGTGCATTTGTGCTTGTTGATATTTTGTGAAGTGCTCATGTTCCCAATTGATGCCAATATGCAAGGACTTTGTATATGTGACCTGGGTATACGAATATGTGCATATACTATGGCTGTTGGGATGGAGATATTTATACTGAGATATGTGATCATAATTTATGTTGATTTATGAGTGCACATGTTTGATAAGAGTATTCGAAAGAGGATAGAGCACGTGGCTGACTTGTTCATTTATTGTGACCATACAATGTTTTTGATGTGATTAAATTGCCATGTATTATTGTGCTATGTTTGATTGTGTTGTATGGGTAGTTTTAAGGATTGCTTTTATGCTGAGTGGTTGTACTCACCCCTTTGGGGACTAACATTTTCAGCTTAGAGGATGTCGGTACCTCCACTTGCACCGGGTAGATTCTATGGGATCCCGTTTGACCTCGAGGTGCGGGTGATTCAGGTTTCCTAGTCCGGCGATCCCCGGACGCACATACTTACGAGTTTTGTTCTGCAGTACGATTCGAGGTGGGCCCGAGTAGCGGCCCGGTTTTCCAGAGTACGTCTCCATCTTTCCCTGTGAGGATGGGGAGATAGGCAGCATGTTACCTCCGCCACCTAGCCCTCCTGGCTGGCGATAGACGAGATTTGTAGCTGGGGAGGTTGGTGGGATTTTTGAGCCAGGCCGGAGCTGACGGAATGGATGGTTTTTGGGTTAGCCGTGTGTATAGGCTATTTTTGTTATCTTGATAAAGGGTAGTGGTTAGAACTCTTTTTGATGTATATCTTGATGTATTCTACCCCTAAGAGATAAAGGAATTGTCCATTCAGTAGTAAATAATATCAGAGCCGGTTTCTTGGTATACTATTGTGTTTAGTATGTGTGCATTGCCCCTCTTATGTTGGGTGAGAAGGTTTTAAATCTTGCTTCCGCTATATGTGCTACGTAGGGAACGTTGAATACTTTTAAAAAAAAAAAAAAAAAAATTGAGAGCTTAAAAGACACGGCTCTCTTAATACGAAAAGTGATGGTTAGCATAACTGTAATCACCTCAAGGGTGTTTGTTTGGTATCAGAGCAATGGTTTATGGGAGTGATAAGGAGCCTCATTTGGAAAATGAGGAATATGAGGACAATGCACACATAGGATACTATACTACTTTAGTTAGTGTTTAACCCTGAAGGATGGGTGGTAGGGATATACTCATAGATCCCAGTTAGATTGACCTTAGGTTGTCAGTAACACGTTGATGTTACTTATATTTGTGGAAATTTGACTATGGAGACAATGAGACTCATATTATTCCTGAGGCAATGCTTGAAAATGCAGGAAAAACATGGTGCGACCAGGAAGTTCCCATCATGCAAGGGCTAGACCTTCCATCCCAAGAGCTGCACCTCAAATGGAAGATATCCTGCAAGCATTAGCCAATATTGGAAATTTGATGGAAATGCAGGCACAGCAACAACCTGGAGCGGAACGCCGTACTCAGGGGTTGGTGGAGCAATTCTTGAGGTTAAAGCCACCTAAGTTCGGTGGAATGGGAAGTCCCGAGGAGGCGGAACACTGGATTGATGGAATGGAGCAAATCTTCAGGTTGTTGGGCTGTACTGATGATGAGAGAATGGTTTTGGCAAAATACCAGCTGGAAGGGAATGCCAAATGCGACCTTACTAGAGGGTCGCCAACTCTCGGAGACGCCACGCCACAGCGAGGCTCAATCTCGCCTGGGTGGGGTGAGCTCGACCTTGCCACATTTAGGCAAGCTCGAGCTCGCGCAGCCTAGACTGGGTCGAGCCTCACTGGCCGACATGAGGTCGACCTCGCGCTTGCCCAGCCCAGGCGAGGCTGAGCCTTGCCAATGGCTACGTGAGCTTTGCCGGCTGTCACGATGTTGGCCTCACACTCACCTGGCCACCGAGGCCATCGACGAGACTTGGCTTCGCCCAGATCTTGCAAGGTTGAGCTTTGCTGGTGGTCAGGCAAGGCTCTAGCAAGCTCATCGGACCTTGCCCAATCGATCGCTGGCGGTCGGCAACCGGCCATAAAAAGAAAGAAGGAAGAAAAAAGAAACAAAAAAAAAGAAAATATAATAAAAATATTAAAAAATTAAAAGAAATAACAAAATTATACAATTCTTACTCAACAGTGGAAATTTTGTGCAGTTATTACCTTACCCTCTTCAGGCAAGGTACCATAGCAATGAAAGGAGACCCACTTCACGGTTCTCCTGCCATAAACTCTTCCGTCTCCTGCCACAGGTGAGGTCGACGCTCTTCTTTCGCCATCCATCGACTGTTCCTTTTGGGTTTTCGATGGGCTCTTGTGGGAACGTGGGAGGATTCGTGGGTTTGGGTTGCTTGAAGTCGGCGTTGATTGTGTTGGTTTATGCCATTCGAATCTGCTTGTGGGTGGGCGTGTGCTGATTGTTTTGTTTCTCTTATTGCTTGGCTAAATCCCCGTGTGGTTGTTGGTTGTTGAGGTTTTTGACTGGTGGGTATGATGGTCAACGCTAACTGGAGGCCCATGCGGCCGGGTGGCGGAGGAGGCGGGGGCACCGAAGCTGCACTTGATGGCCGCTGTTGGAGGGTCCAGTTGCCGCCCCGATCAGGGGAGAGGATCGTCGACAAGATGTGAGTGCTCCTTCCTTTGCTTGGGTTTTTATCGTTTTTCGTAGGGAAAATTGTGGAGTTTTATGATGGATTGTTGCTTAGGTACTATTTCCAAGGGTTTAGCATGTTCATGAAGTAATGGTTTTTTAATATCGTCTTGTTATTAGGTCGAGGGGCAACATGAATTCTGGGTTAGCTTTCGCTGTAGTTTTTTCTGGTTGGATGATTTTTAGTCTTAGTTAATTGTCAATATGGGATCTAGAGGGTATGTAGGACGGTAGCTCTTGTTAAATTGGTGATAACATAGCATAAGAAGATGGTGTTATTTCTTTCTTAATTGAAATGAATTATCTTCTATTTTTGTTTGCAACCAGGAGGGTTTTCCGTAGTATGTAGATGAACATATTGCAGAGGTAAGGCCCTGTGGCTTTCTGGCAGGAAAACAGTTACCGGATGATCGCCTGTTATGCTGGCGACAAAAATTTACTTATCCAAAGCCTGAGGATTCTTAGGCATCTTATTGCTTGTAGGTTGTGTTTTTTCATATTAATCTCAATTTTGTTTTTCCCTGTTCCAACTCAATCGTGTCATTGTAGTTGTTGTAGCGTTGAAGGCCCAAAGGTTTTCCGCAGGAAACTTTTTCTTCGCCTACCTTGAGGTGCAATGCTTGAAGTCCCACCTGTACCACTTGTAATAGGAGGAGATGCTATTAATGCGTGTGGATTAGACGTCACCAAAATTTTTTAGGTTTGTGAATTCTTGTATGTGTTATTTTGAATCATTTCTGAGTTTAGCTTTCTTATTTGGGAGAAAGTTATGCATAATTTGTTGAACAATATGCAACTTCCATCGGATTTTTTTATCTGTTATCCATTGAATTTTATGACTATATTAGGTTTATGTAATTTCAGCTCTGTTATACACTAGATCTTGTGACCTTTCACCAATTCGTTTACGAAAGTAAATGCAAACGTGTGTAAAACATAAATCGCAACGAGAGACTAGATTGTACTTCAGCAGCTTCATGGTAAAAGACCGAAAGTAGATGATATGAAGTTGACCGCCGAAAGCATATATGTAACTATGTCTAGATTCAAAGATAGAATAATACCGTGAATTTATTGGATTTAGGATTGCATATGACTAGCCCTTCCAGAAGCGGAGAACATTGCAGCAAGTATGCCATCCCTAGAAGGTCGGGTTTACAACCTGTGGTATACATTCCATTTACCTCCGCGGCCCATGGAAGCTGAGAACAACTTGAATTGTGAGCCAAGTAGCAGAACAAGATATTACCATTGCTTTACTTTCTATTTCTACCAAGAAAAAAAGCTTTAATACGAAAACCGCTCATTAATTATGGACTTAACTGTTGAGGTCCATATATGTCTGATGCAACAGGGAATATCTTTTTCCACAAACGAGGAAGCAACTCGGTCACTGCTTGACTGCTTTAGCATCATTCGATGCTCGTGGGATGCTCGTGGCACAGAGTGTAACATCGAAAGGCCGAATAAGCTCCAGCCACTCAACTTACTGAGTTAAAAAATCATACATACGATTTACCATCAAGCATAAGCTTTTACGAACATGCAATGTCCATGAAAACTGCAACTGGCCACTTTGCTGATAAAGAAAAAGGGGATTGGACCAATTTTGCTATAAGAAATTACATAATGGATCAGCATCAGCTTACAAGGACAAGAAGGACATAACATACAGCAGCAGCCTTTGCTTTCAAGAGAGAGGGAGATAGGAAATACTCGAGGCTACATCTTTATTCAATAACTGATTTTCCTGTGCCGTATTTACGGGTATTTATAGCTGAACATTATGTAAAGAAAAGGAAGTAATCTGACCAACAAGGAATACTAGCTATCCCAGAAAATAACGAAATATTAAAAAAATATGTCTAATGATATCTTTTAATAGGAAATTCTCTGATATCCATAAATATACTTCAATAACATACTTAACGAAAGGGAAGAAAGACTCGCACCTTAAGGAACCGGCTTCCGACTGTGATTTTCGTGACATTTTGCAGCCGCTCAAGAAGGAACTTCAACCGGTCAGAAAAGTACCCAAGAAAAGCGGTTGGCTTCTTAAAGTTCGACTCTGCCTGTGCTGATGAAGATACTAAGTTTAGCCTAAAGCCTGTGAGGACAAATCCGCCTGACAGACACAATGAAAGCAGATTTGGAGCCGAGATCTATCGGCTTTGATCACCAACTCTCTTAGAGATCTTGAATCGATCCGAAGGTTGTGATTGCCGGGCAAGAACTGCAATGTAAGAGATTCGAGAACGGGTCTCCCGCTCAAGAATTTCATAATCTTCTCCTTACGCAACCGAACGTTGTGAATACATAATCTCTTAAGAGAAGGCCAGTTGATGATAGCATCCCTTGGAAAACGACATCTAGATACTCGCAAGCTCACCAGCGACGCACAATCGCACGAGGTCCGAGGTACGGGGTGATACAAGCGTCCCAAGCCTAACGAAGCGTCTTCCACTTTCCACGCCACGGCAATGCGAAACCACCAATAGAGTGGGATGTATAAACCAGACATCGAAGAAGCATCGAGATGGAACTTCTCTATCTTAGCAGCTGTGCAGAGACTCAGTGCTCTGCCGATCGAAGGAAGGACACCGTCTGACCGGGGAGAGAGATCGATGTATGGAGTGGAGGTCCAAGCGAAACGCCAGTGCCTGGACAACATGCTGGTCTTGACCACGTCTTTGAAGGGCAAGAAGGAGAAGATGCGGTGGATTATGGCGTTGGGCAAGTGGCTGATGTGATCAACCTCCGCCGCTGGCGGCAGTGGAGAAATCAGACGCCGCCGTTTCCCAGCCATTAATGGATTTTGAGGGACTTGGAGGGTTTTAGGAAGGTGTTGGTAGGTTGACCTAGAAGCCAAATCAGATCGCCCGAAATCCACGCAAATTAGGTTTCGAACATTGTTTTCATGAGAATTTTGAACATTATAGCTTGGTCTTAGTAACATAATGGGGGAGACTTTTAATTTTCACTAAATGCTTTTGTTAGCATTAATACACACGATCGAAACAAACAATCCTAGATGGATTATATGCCCCCTCCATAATCCAGCAAAAACCAATAAAAAAGAAGACGACGCATGTTTTTCTATAGGCGTCGGGCAAGTGGGTGATATGATCTACCTCCTCCTCCACCTCTGGTAGAGAAATCGGACGCCGCCGTCTCCCCGCCATGAATGGATTTTTTTGAGGGACTTGGAGGGTTTATCAAGAAGGAGTTGGTGGATTGACGTAGAAGCCAAATCAGATCATGGAAATCCCCACGAATCAGATTTCGAATATTCTTGTCATGAGAGATTCTGAACATTATAGCTCGGTCGTTGTAACATTATGAGGGAGATTTTGACTTTTAGTAAATACTTTTGCTGACCTTACTGGAAACACCAACCAATAAAACACACATAAACATGCATATGAACATTTGATACCAGAAAAAAAGAAGAAGAAGTGATTTGGGTTATTTTAGTAAATGAATCCAATTTATGGTAGTATGAGAAACTTATAAGTAATTTTAAATCTTTGAGAAATTTATGACAAGTGTGTGATAGTTAAAGTGATGGGGTGACTTGCGTTAAGGACTATCTTCAAATTATGTTTTCGTCAATTATTTAGTATAGATTTTTGCTTTCCATCTTATAGTAGGCAAGTATGTTATCGAAGTTCTTGGGTTGAAGTATGAAGTTGAAAACCGCTTTTAATTTCCTTTGTAGTACAGAGAGATTGAAGAATTATTTATTTAATTGAAACTTTTAACTCAAGACTAGTTAGGGTTATTATACACAATCAAAAAAGCAATCTTAAATAGATTATATGCCTCCCCCAAAATCGAGCAAAAACCAATAAAAAGAAAACGATCCATTTATATATATAATATATATATATATATATTTATATAATTGTAGAGGATAGTGTATAATCATTATTTGAATCCAAAGTATAAACATTGTTGATGTGAGGGGAAAAAAACTCAATCTACAGTGCAGAAACATCTATAACCTATAATATATGCATGTCTATATATAGCCCTTTGTTTCTTTAAATAGTTATATTCAATGTATATGATTGCTTTCTAGAAGCCTTTAAAAACTTATTTTCGTTATCGTTTCATAACTTTTCTGTTTCCTTCACCGTAACATAACTAATTAAGAATCCTAATGGATTTTCATATAGTGAAATTTAGTTTTCTTATTGCATATATGCGCAATTTTAGATGAAACTGTCCATTAAGGAATTTATTCTATTTATCTATTGTCACTAGCTAAGGCGCACAAGGTCGGTGTGTGCAAAAGATTGAAATTTAAAAGATTTTACAAAACAACCTTATTATGAAAAACTTGAATTATTAATTAATGGAAAGAACTTATTCACAAAATAATGAAAAAACTCGTCCACAAATACGTGGGAAGAAAGCAGTGTTGTAAAATTTTAATTCTCTTTGTAAGGTTGATTATAAAATAGACAAAATTCAAATTTTGGAATTGAAATAAAGTAACATGCACTTGTCAAGATATATCAAATGATGCATTTGTCCTTGGTAATACTTGAGAGTTCTCCTCCTACAATGTAAGGTAGAAATGAGTCAATAACATGCAACTCCTTTGTGTTTCAACACTTTGCATTCAAAGGAGGAAAAGAGTGATGGACTTCAAATCCTCTGCATTGCGAAACGTCAAAGCAGGAAATATGAGCAGTTGAATCAACAGCAAGAATCAAACCTCCCAATTTTGTTTTGTCAGAAGGAAAATTTTCAATTTGCACAAAAAAAAAATTACGTAACTTCAAGAAAAAAATGCAAATCCACAAAATAAGTAAATGTGCAAGATAAATCAATTTGGTAGGGCTGACAAAAACTTGCTCATTCCACATAGACGAGACTATTGTGGCATCAAAGCACATTTGACAAGCAATCACCGAATGTCATATTATCAGTGATGAGTACACGTCGAGATTTCCCTCTCTAATAGTTATAGCTTTACTAAAAGGCGGTGCATGCCTAGATTCGGCGTCCTTAACACCATCATTATGTAAAGACAACACCATCGACAGGTTGAAAGAATAGAGAACGCATTGTAAATCCCATATCTATAAATAGATCGGAATAAAAGAACACCCAAATTTAGAGCTAGATCTAGCTCTAGACTAGGAGAGAAGACATGCAAAAGAGATATTAGTTGATCACAGAATCACTTTCTGATAAGCCAACTACTCTAAGCATCAGCAGTGGAGCCTTAGAGACTTGAGAAGTACCCGACTAAATGGAGGAAGCACCAGGGCCGGAGCGAGCTAGCGGATCCAGAAGAGCAAATTCTTCCGAGGTGCTGACACTTTGAACTTCTAGGCTCACAGGACAAAACTCTTCACTTCCGTGGAGGATATCGATTCGTCGGCGAAATCAACAAAGTAGTCTTGAAGTCGAGGAAATAGAGAGGTGGCAAGAGGGAGAGGGACAAGGGAGAGGGGAAGGAGACCTTCCTCACGGATGTGCTAGAAGAAGTGGGCGGTGGCTTTGGGAAAAGACAGACCCCAAGCGAGAGGGAGTCGTGAATGTAGGAGCGTTGATCAAAAGCTCCTAGAATAGGGTATTGATCTAAAGCAACGCGTGATGAAATAAGCAACCTGCGAATGTCTAGTACTGATCCTCGAGGCGCTATTCCAACGTAGGTTTTTTCTAGCTATCATTCCGCTATAGATGGGATTCATCTCTGCAATTAGACGTTGGCTGCCAACCAGTTTGATGACTGCCTCTTAGCTGAGAGGAAGAAGCTATGATTTTTTAACTGGTATGTAACGACATGGTTATGCTCTATGGAGAACTCATGGCTCAGAAGATTGCTGTTCGTGTTGAAGCCTGCTGTAGCCGGAGAAGCTCACATTGTGAGCCATTTTACCGATATCAAAAAAGAAAATAATGGAATTCGTTTGTCTTGATGTTTTCGAGTAATAGTTGCCCATGTACAAAGAAAGAATTTTAATCTTTCGTGTTTTCTTAACTTTAGTATCAAGTCAAAGGCCGAGAAAACATCGAATGGATACATGTTAGCCATCACCAAAAGAACACATTGATAGTGGCAAAGCTATTGTTCCACGATGGCTATATTAACTTATCGGCAAGGAAATTCTTTTCTTCCTCCCTGTTATTTTCACTGTTAAATCTCAATTATCTTATGAATTCCATTAGGGTTTATTCAAGAATGATAGACCTACCACAGTAAAATTATCTCGTCCAAAGCCATAATAAACGCGAGTGACAAGAAACCCACAAAACCCACCTAAACCCTATCCTCAATGGAAGTAATAACTATCAAATGAGCCATAATTCTCTATTTAAAAAAAAAAAAAAGAAGGGAAAATAACATTAGGAGATGCCAAAAGTTGTGCACCATACTCACTTTAATGTCAAATATTTTTTTTTCAAATTACTTAAGTGTCATTTTTTTTTTAAAAAAAAAGATTATTCGAACGTTAATTCCGAGAGAAAAGTGCCAAAAAGTCCTAAACCTTTTGCCTTTATGCCGATTTAGTCCTAAACCTTTTTTGGTGCCGATTTAGTCCTAAACCTTTTACGTTGTGCCAATTCAGTCCTTTCCGGCCAATTTGGCCGGATTTTGCTTGAATGGACGCCGGCCGGCCGACATGGCCTTGTCGGCACGCGTGGATAATTTTTAATAATATTTTAATATTTTTAAATATTTTTATTTTTATTTTTGTTTTTCTTTTTCCTCCAGCCGGTCGTCGGTCCGGCGACCGGCCAGAGGCGACGGCCGGCGAGGGCGAGGCCGACCTCGCCGGCCACCTCGCTGATCCGGCGAGGGCGAGCCTCGCCCATGGGCCGGATCTAGCGAGGTCGAGCATCCGGCCATGGGCGAGGCTCGCCCTCGCCGGATCCGGCGAGGTCGAGCCCCACCGGCCATGGGCGAGGCTCGTCCTCGCCCGCCGAGCCTCGCCCATGGCCGGATCCGCGAGGTCGAGCCTCGCCGGCCATGGTCGAGGCTCGTCCTCGCCCGATCCGGCGAGGGCGAGCCTTGCCCATGGCGGCG
This sequence comes from Eucalyptus erythrocorys, assembly GCA_014182555.1. Taxonomy (NCBI): domain Eukaryota; kingdom Viridiplantae; phylum Streptophyta; class Magnoliopsida; order Myrtales; family Myrtaceae; genus Eucalyptus; species Eucalyptus erythrocorys. Next base: position 38,207,158 of record CM024601.1, read on the forward strand.
GGGCTCGACCTCGCCGGATCCGACGAGGGACGGCCATGGCCTCGACGGATCTGGCGAGGTCGAGCCTCGCCGGCCATGGGCGAGGCTCGCCTCGCCGGATCGCGAGGTGGCCGGCGAGGTCGGCCTCACCCTCGCCGGCCGTCGCCTCTGGCCGGTCGCCGGACCGGCTGGAGGAAAAAGAAAAAAAACAAAAATAAAAATAAAAAAATATTTAAAAATATTTAAAAAAATATTAAAATATTATTAAAAATTGTCCACGCGCCCTATAAGGCCACGTCGCCGGCCGGGTCCAAGAAAATCCAGCCAGGGTCGAATTGGCACAACATAAAAGGTTTAGGACTAAATCAGCACCAAAAAAATGTTTAGGACTAAATCGGCACAAAGACAAAAGGTTGTTTAGGACTTTTTTGGCATTTTTCCCTTAATTCCGATGTAAGTAGTTAGAAATATAACTTAATTTTTTTTTTATCAATTTTTCCGATCCACTTGACGCTAGCTTGCCTAGTTAGCACTAATAGTCCCTAAACTACATTGTTTACATATTTGTTCCTGTGGAGGTGGAATAAAAAAAAATAAAAAGTTCGATTTTTCTCTTCTCCCTCCTCCTTCGCATAGCACCGCCCGTTCATCCACCATCTCCAACCCTTCTGGCATTGCTTGCGGTCAGCCCATGCTACACCTCCATCAATGCTCGCAATCGGCCCTGTCATTGCTTGTCCAGATTGGGCCGCAAGCCTAGCCCTTTCCACGGATCTCGCGGTTTGCTCTATCGTTGCTCACGCCTTCTGCTATCGCTTTGGTTTCGTCCACGGCCACAAGCCTAGCTTGTCCGTGGCTTGTGAAGCGGTGATCAATCACCGAAGCTTGGAAATCATCTCAAATTGATGTCCTCGATCGTCAGCCCCAGTTCGTGAAGAAATTCAATTCACTCCTTCATGGCCTAGACCGTGACTAGAAGCTCCAACTCGTCGAGGACAATTCCAACCCCACGAAGGAACTCGTAAACCCTAATGCAATCCTCCATCCTCTCGTTCTCCATCTCAACCAAGATGGACGAGGACAACAAAGGAGTCCCTGTCCATCCGACCCAGTCGAACGCTGTTCGATCTTACCGCGATCACATCGTCTGGCCCGGAGGATGAATTTCGCTCCAAGACAAGGGTATCGAACCACGAGATTTGCAAGATTCGGCGATCGTAGCATCTTTGCAAATGGAGGTTCTATCCCCATGAGAGCTTGAGAAAGAGAGCGAAGGAGAACAAGAGAGAGAGAGAGAACGAGAGAAAACAATAGAGAGAGAGAGAGATTTTCACTAATGCAGCGTTGTTTTGTGATTAAGGCCACTTAATCGTCCATATGGACTTTCCTTTTCTTTTTCTTTTTTTTAATGAAAAAGCCACCTAAGCATTAAGATTTAATAAAAAAATCCATATAATTAGTTTGACTGGAATTTCTCATTAGAAACACTTTAACTAATCTTTTTTTTTTTTTTTTCCTATTTAGCACTCAAGTGAGTCGACGAAAATTTTTTGCACTCAAGTAAATGCCTTATATAGTTTTTAGCATTTATAACATCTTTCTCCCCACTATTAATTAGGAGTGATCAATTCTAAAACTGCGTTTGGTTCAGCATTTGCAATGGGTTTTCAGTCAAATACAAATACTGAAAACCTAAAGCTACTTGGGGAAATGCAATCTTGTTTAATAAAAATTTTTGCAAATGAACTTTGAGTTGAATGTGCGTTTGATAAAGAAAAATTTCACAATGGGCTTTGATGGGTATATTAATATATATATATATATATATATTTCTTTTCTTTTCTTTTTCCTTTTTTCCTTTTGAAAATTGAACTAAACCCTTCGCCGGACCGACGAAGGGCCCGGCGAGCCGATCCGCACCGGCAATCGTTGGAGGTCACCCGAGGTCGGGCGAGGTCGCCCGAGGTTGGGCGACCTCCGGCGAGGGTCGCTTAACCTAGCCGAGGGCCGCGGAGGTTGCTCGAGGGTAGCTCGACCCAGGCGCCATGCAACCCGGGCGGTCCTAGGTTGCGCGGCCCTTGGGTTGAGTGACCCTTGCCGAGGGTTGCCCGAGGTCGGCAACCTCCGGCGACCCTTGGCTAGGTCGCACGACCCTCGCCGGAGGTCGCCCGGCCTCACGCAACCTCGGCCGACCGCCGCTGCACCGGTGATCTGGTTCGCCGGCGACCGTAGCCCTTCATCGATCTAGCGAAGGTCTACCTCCTTTTTCAATTTTAAAATATATATATATAATATAAAAATAGGGGCAAAATCGGTAATATGAAATTAATGAGGGTAGTTTTGGAAGAGAAAAATAATTTTAGCATTCCGCCCAATACTAAAAGCCCAAAGCTAGTCCCCACTAACTTTGGGCTTTCAGCATTTTGAAGGCAAGTTGAAAGCTGAAAGTTAGCAAAAAAATTGAACCAAACGGTCCAGCATTTCTCCAAGGGGCTTTCAGGGCTAAAAGCCCCTTGAAAATGCTGAACCAAATGCAACCTAAGGTGGATAAGTTCAAAACCTAAACTTTATACCTTACCTTGTTATAATCGATTCTTCTTTTTTTAGACCTTGCATCCTATGTTATTTGCACTAAAAACTATTTTGGAACCTACCCCATTTTTCCAATCCGCTTCCGAGGTCTACCCAGCCTGCATTGGAATCTATTTTGCAACCACCAAATATATTATAAGGCTTTTGATTTGACATAAATACGCGAGAAAATAACAACGTAATCCTACTAAGTTGTATTGAAACATTAAGTACATGTAATCAATAAGTACATGAACTTTTTGACTAAACGAAAAACTAAAGATTCACATTGCATAAACATGAGTAGCAAACATGAATCTAATATTAATCTCATTCCCACAACTACTATAATAAGTTGTTCATTTATCTAAAATGGTTAATAAGTCCTTTTTTAACACTAATAAAAACCGGTTCCAAAACCAATCCAATCAATTATATTCCCAGATGGGCCTCTACCTGGAACTGGGAACCTGACCTATTTTAACCGGTTCCCAAAAAATGGAACTAGTCCCCAAATCAGTTAAAAAAGGAACTCGTTCTCAAACCTATTTTCAAAGTGATCCGATTCGGTTCCAAGTAAACCTAGTTACACATCCTACTATTCACTATTTAGTATCCTTTAAAAAATGATTAGAAAAATTATGAAAACAAAAAAAGAAGCCAAGTTGAAGAGAAAGATGGGTTGCATGAGCAATGACAAATTACTATTTTTTAAGAGAGAAGAGCGAAATGGATCATAAGTGGAAAGTGGACTAATTATTTTTGTAATCTTGAGTTCAAATGGTTTTCGTATATTACCGTTAAGCCATTGGCACTTGCTTAATTCAATTATTTAAGGGTCACTGTGGTCATTTTAAGTTGGATACTAAATTTTTTTTTTATATCATATTAATAACCACACGAGGTAAGATTACATTGGATAGGATATCTCACTCTACACGAAAAAAAAAAAAAAAAAAAAATGAGAGAGAAGGAAATTTTTGTCGAAAGTAAGGGGACGATAAGGCGCGCATGATTCTATTTCGGGCGTGGGTTTAAAATAGTTTCGGAACCCATTTTTTATTTCTAGTTTTTGATGAGTTTCTAAGTAAAAATAACGCGATAACCCCATCCCTCCCCGAAAAGTGGGGGTTTAAACCCATAAAATTTCTTTTTTTTTTTTTTTTGGACTCCTTCCATGGTGGCGGAAGGGTGGCCACTCGGGGAGGAATCCCGGTGGTTGTTGGATACTAAATTTAAAAGCTACTTTTTTTTTTATATATCATATTAATAACCACACGAGGTAAGATTACATTGTACGATTTCTAGGATATCTCCTCTACACAAAAAAAAAAAAAAAAAAGTGAGAGAAAAGGAAATGAAGGGAAGTCCTTTGTCAAAAGCAAGGGGACGATAAATCATGTGCGCCTTTGGTAACATTTTGTTTCGAAAATCAATATTTTTCATAAATAATTTTTTTATCTCTATTTATAGAAACAATTTCTAAGTAAAATAACGCGTTTGGTAATTACACAAAATTTCTATTCTCAGAATAGAAAAAAAATAGGAATGTGTTTGATACGAATCACAAATTGTTTTGTAACATAGAATTTTCATTTATTTTTTAATATTTTTGTTTTAGATTTTTCTATTTTCCCTCTCTTTTTCTTGCTCCTCCTTTAGCCTGTGGTGGCGGCGACGATGACGGCTGGTGGCTAGCAAATGGCAACTACAATTGGTGGTAGATGGCTGGCAAATAGTAGTAGGGACCAATGGCGAGAGGCGACAGATGGTGAAGAAGAAAAAAAGATTTCTAAAAATTATTCTATGGAACAATAAGTTATTTTTTTCTACTTGTTATTTTTGTTCTAAATTTATTTTTCGACTATTTTCTATTCTTGAGAATAAAATCTTTAGTTGATGTTTTTTTTTTTTTTTTGGTCAGTTGGTTGATGTTAGTAAGTGGATTTCTACTCTTTTTTTTTTTTTTTTTTTGTTCTGGGAACAAAAGAACATAAATTAGAAAAATATAAACATTACCAAACAAAGCTGAAACCAAAGCCACCATGGTCATATTTTCAAGTTATCACTTTGTAGTGGTCATTGCGTTAATATTAAAATAAAGATTTGATTGTTTCACGAAATACTAATGATGTTTAAAACATTTTCTTCAATATGATCAGTTTGTATTATTTACAAATATGTATGAACAAAAAAAATTTCCATCTTCGACGAAAATATTGAGATATAAATTGCCATCCATAAAAAAAAATTTATTGATTAATTATTTTAAGTGGTTATTTTGAGGGAAATATTTTCTAAGTCGTCCATTTTCTCTTAAATAAACAGAATTTTATATTTCTTTTCGATTAAAGTAGAATCATATGATTAATAACTCAATTAAAGCATGCGTCGCCCAAGTCTAAGCGGCATTCAACTCAGGCTTGTCTATGCTTGTCCAAAAGAACTTACTTTGAGATGTACATGTATCTCGACACATTTGTCTCGGCGGACCAATTGAGCTTTAGCCAAAGGCAAGATTGAAATCACGATCAGAATTATCAAGGTCGAGCTTGTCAAGATACCATGCTCCAATTTACTCAGAAATTTCCAATGTTTTTTTAAAAAGAATCAAGAAAATGATCCAAAAAATCTAAAATCTTTTATATTTTTATAATTCAGTCTTAAACCTTTTAACTTTACCAATTAAGTCATATAACATTTTCATGTTTTACCAATTAAATTTATCTAGACAATTTTGATTAAAAATTATTAACATGGACACCTATTAACATGATAGATGCTAATATGAATAATTTGTATTTGCTTAGTATCATGAAAAATCCAAAATTGGCACACATACGACAAATTTACCTAAGTTAATTTTTTGACCATCAAATCCTTCAAAACTAATACACATGTAATAAATTTAATCAAAACTAATTTTTTGATCATAAAAAATATTTGTAACAAATTTAGTTTTTGTTAAATGGATTATTACCACAAAAAACTATGAACCAATACACTTGTCACAAACAAATTAAATTAGTACATCCATCAATTACTACATGTTATCCAACTTAGTAATTTAATGAAAAAATTTCATGGAATCTAACGAAAAATAAATTTGTCATAGACATACCAATTTTAAGTAAATTTATTATAAATATGCTAATTTAGGATTTTTCATTGTATTAACCATAGTTTTTAATAATATTATAATATGTTTGGAATATTTTCATTATATTTTCAATTCCTTCTTTAATTTTCTTTTTCTTTTTTTTTTTATTTTTATTTTTTTTTTTTTTTCTTTTTCCCTTCTCCTACCATCGCTAAGCTCAATGGATGGTTAGTAGATGTTGTCGGCCTTAGCCGAGTAGTCCTTGCCTAGGCTAGTGAGGGCCACCCTTGTCGGATCCAACAATGGCAGCCATTCACTAAATGGGTGAAGGTTGATTCTTAAGGGTGACCCTCGCCCAAAGCCAATGGCCTCCACCAGCTATTGACAAGGCCTGATAATGGCTAGCGAAGGGATAAAGGAGAAAAAAAGAAAAAGAAAAAAATAATTAATTAAAAAAATCTAAAAATAATAAAATAGTATTAAAAATTATTCACTTCAACGTTGACTATATCGCGATAGGACAGGCGATCGATATCAGAGATTTCTTGCCAAAATTGGTCAGATGTATTTAATTAATAAAATTAATAAATTTATTACTAAATTGATAAAAGTATAATAAACCTACAAACTTTTTCAAACGATTTTTCTAAAAGCTTTGGGCCGAGTTGTTCGGGACCGATCCATCTCGTGACGCCACCCAGACCACGAACGAGCGCACCAAGAGAAGACAAGAGACAAGTGGCCGCCGGCCACATCAGTGGCGACGAATATTCTTCTCCTCCGCTTGTTTTGCTTAGCTTTGCTTCGGACATCGAATCATCGGACCAACGAACCACGTTGTCGTCTCTTGATAATGAACAAAGCAGGAATCCAGTCCACCATCTTCAGGAAAAGCGCAATAGCAATGAAAGGAGACCCATTTCACGTTTCTCTTGCCATAGCCTCTTCCGTCTCCTCCCACAGGTGAGGTCAACGCTCGTCTTTCGCCATCTATCGACTGTTCCTTTTGGGTTTTCGATGGGCTCTCGTGGGAACGCGGGAGGATTCGTGGGTTTGGGTTGCTTGAAGTCGGCGTTGATCGTGTTGGTTTTTGCCATTCGAAGCTGCGTGTGGGTGGGCATGTGCTGATTGTTTTGTATTTTTAATTGCTTGGCTAAGTCCCCGTGCGGTTTCTGGTTGTTGAGGTTTTTGAGTGGTGGGTATGATGGTCAACGCTAACTGGAGGCGCACGCGGCCGGGTGGCGGAGGAGGAGGCGGCGGCACCGGAGCTGCAGTTGATAGGGGCGGTTGGAGGGTTCAGTTGCTGCCTCGATCACGGGAGAGGATTGTCCACAAGATGTGAGTGCTCCTTCCTTTTGCTTGGGTTTTAATCGTTTTGGTAGGGAAAATTGTGGCGTTTTATGATGGATTGTTGCTTAGGGACTATTTCCAAGGGTTTAGCAGGTTAATGAAGTAATGGTTTTACAATATCGTCTTGTTATTAGGTCGAGGGGCAACATGAATTCTGTGGTAGCTTTCGCTGTAGTTTTTTTCTGGTTGGATAGTTTTTAGTCTTAGTTAATTGTCAATATGGGATCTAGAGCGTATGTAGGACAGTAGCTCTTGTTAAATTGGTGATAATATAGCATAAGAAGATGGTTTTATTTCTTTCTTAATTGAAATGAATTATCTTCGATTTTTGTTTGCAACCAGGAGGGTTTTCCATAGTATGTAGATGAACATAATTGCAGAGGTAAGGCCTTGTGGCTTTCTGGCAGGAAAACAGTTACCGGATGATCGCCTGTTATGCTGGCGACAAAAATTTACTTATCCAGAGCCTAAGGATTCTTAGGCTTCTTATTGCTTGTAGGTTGTGTTTTTTCATATTAATCTCAATTTTGTTTTTCCCTTTTCCAACTCAATCGCATCACTGTAGTTGTAGTGGTTGAAGGCCCAAAGGTTTTCCACAGGAAACTTTTTCTTCGCCTACCTTGAGGTGCAATGCTTCCTACCCATACCACTTGTAATAGGAGGAGATGCTATTAATGCGTGTGGATTAGACGTTGCCAAAATTTTTTAGGTTTCTGAATTCTTATGTGTTATTTTGAATCATTTCTGAGTTTTGCTTTCTTATTTGGGAGAAAGCTTTTCATAATTTGTTGAACAATATGCAACTTCCACTGGATTTTTTATCTGTTATCCATTGAATTTTATGACTATATTAGGTTTATGTAATTTCAGCTCTATTATACACTAGAGTTTGTGACCATCTCCGGCAAACCTTTTCTTCTGACCTTTTGCTCTTTTCTTACCCACTCTGAACTCCTGAACCTCTTCCAGCTCTCGACTCTTCTGTTTTCCAGCTCCTGCGACCTCCCTAACCTCCATTGACCACCATGAACTCCGGCTAGCCATTGACAAAGGCCCCCATTGACATCGTAGGCTCTTTTCCTCTTCTTTTATACTGCTGTTTGCTTTCTCTGAGATGTTGAAGACTTTTTCCTCTTATCTTCTTTGCTGTGTGCAATTTTTTAGGCTGGTTGTGTCGGGAGATACCTACAAGGTAAAGGGGTTTTTGTGCAAAGAAAATTCTTTGATTTGTTACAGACCAAAAAGGACTTGTTGAGAGTGATAGCATATGCCGGACGGAGGAGATCGTCGATATACCTCTCCAACAAGGACTTGAAATGGTGGATGGATTACCATGCAGCTGTAGAAACTGGTAAAACAGGCGTATGGGGAATTAGATGTTGTAGTTGGAAGAATTACTGGCATTTCAAACATGTGGTCGCACTATACAGATGTGGAATGAGAAATTAGTCAACTTAGTAGATAGCTTAGTGGGCCAATTTAGTGTCTCATGCCTGTTTTGTGGTGCATACATCTCTCTGCATCCAATTACTTATTATGGAGAGCACAAGTTATCCCGTTTCTCAAGGGACAAAACCTCTATGGCATGTCGATGAAACCAAAATGTGTCCCTCTGATGTAGCCCTTTCAGCTATCTGGCGACAACAAGTTGCTTCCATCATGAGTCTTCTAATTGCGTCTCTCTCAGAATTGGTTTTACCTCTGATTATTGGTAAGCCAATTAGCCTAAGCTTAATGGAAATACATAACAATTTTTGTCCTAATAAACTTGAGAGCATACAAAAAAAGTCCCTCTGAGGAGATTGGGATGACAATCTGAGATTTCATTTAGTTAATGGAGTATTGTAACACGAGTTGCTAATGGGGGCGTTGGGGGTAAAGTTGTTTGTTCTTATATATAAAGCTTTGCTTGGACAATGGTTGTGGAAATTATTGCGGAGAAAACTAGCCCTTGTAGGAGTTTACTCGTTGCAAAATTTGGTCTGGAAGATACAAAGTGGATAACAAAATCTAGTCGAGGAACACATGGAATTGGGCTTCGGAAGGGCATTAGGCAAGGATGGGATGCTTACAAAAACAGACTTTCTATTTGAGTGGGAAATGGTAGGCATACTATGTTGCAGGATGATGTGGTGTGGAAAAACTGCTTTCAAAGACTTATTCTCGGATGTGTGTGCATTAGCAAGAAACAAGAGAGCTAGTCTAGCTGATTGTTGGAAGACTGACAACAGAGAAACAGTGTTGTAAATTAGTAACTCATGTAGGGCTCAAGATTAGAAGCTCAAAGTTTTCTCAATTTTTTTATTTTTTATTTTTTGTATTGAGAGATGTCAGATGTGAGGACAATTAGGCTACAGTAGAATTGTTGTACCTCTGGAACTTCTTCTGTCAAATCCTACTATTCCAATCTCTGTTCTACTCAGATGCAATTACAACAGAGCACACTCTTCCCGTAAAAATCTATTTGGAAAGTTCAGATTCCATTGAAAGTTTTTTTTTTTTTTTTTTTTTTTTTTGGCAAGCTGCTTGGGGATTTATTCTTACCTCGGATAATCATTAGAAGGGAGGAAAAATACTGGCCTATAGGTGCTTTTTGTGCAAGACTGAAGAAGAGATCATGAATCACTAAGTTTTACATTGTAGCTGGACCAGAAAGATTTTGGCTACAGTTTTTATAATTTTAGGAGTAAATTGGTTGACCTTAGGCATAGTATGGCATGAATTTCGGGCTTGGGGAGGGACTTTCAGTTCGTGTGTCTGAAAGAAACAGATTACTAAGATGATTCCTCTCCTTGTTTTTTGGCTCATTTCAAGAAAGAGGAATAAAAAGGCATTTCAAGGAGTTGAATCCTCGTGGGATATATATATATATATATATATTTTTTTTTTTTTTTTTTTTTTGGGATAATTGTTTGTACACTCTTCACTATTGGTATGCAGGAAAGTCCAATTTCATACATCTAGTTTGTTGGAAATGCTACAAAGTCTTTTTGTGCATTATTTTGTAAGGGGGTGGCTTCTGTTTTATCCATTTTGTTGGGGTGGTACCCGCTTGGTACTTAATGAAATCTTACTTATCATTGTGAAAATATATATTGGCTAGAAATAATTTCAGCTGAAGTGCAAAATGCTGTGAGGTTTGAGGAAAATGTTTACACTCTTGCAACGAGCCTGGTATTATATGATGTCCATGTCCGCTATGTGCGTTTCATCCTCTTCAATCTTTTTGTTGATTGCTTTTTACAAAGTTGCCCGGGAGCTAGTGCTTGCTTATTCTGTATCAAGTTTCTACGTGGATAGAGGATGGATAAACAAACTGGATAGGCTTGTGCTTAAAATATTTAGAGAGGCTTTCTTTTATTTGCATAATCTGTTGAGAATTTTTATGATGCATGCATTCGTATAGTAACTGGAACTGTTAATATCTGAATTTAGCTTTGTGCCAGTGAAATCAGGTTTGCTCAGTGCTGTGATGCTGCACCTAAGTTTTAAGTTGTATTTTCAAATTGATATCTGCTTCACTTTCTTTCTAATTTGATTATTTAATTTGTTGGTCAGTTACGAAGTGATTTAGTGATTTCCGCTTCCTTTCCCTTTTAGTCCTATTATTGAAGGAAGATATCTCTGAAGATGTTGTTAATGGAGACAGAGCATCAGAGCACCATACCTAATGCTTTGCCATTTATCTCTGCTGGGAGTAGCAGTGAGGACTTGGGTACGACTTAAGTTCCTGTTATCTGAAACCATTGATGTAGAAATTAGAATTTTTGTGTTGTCATCCGCATATATATTTGTAGATATGTATATTTCTTTAAAAAAGTACTTTTTCAGTAATGTGCTTGCACTTTTTTTTTTTTTATACAGTGTTTCTGGGGACATATAGAGCATTTGAGTCCTAAAGCTACTTTCATTTTGTGCACTTAAGTCCTAAAATTTGACATTCATCCACTTTAGTACTTCTGTTAGCTCCTTAGTGCTTTTAGGTTTTAGAGAATGGAAAATCTATGTGGCATTTTTTTTTTCTTTTTAGCAGCCACGTATAATTAAAAGAAAATGAAAAATTCATACTGCATCTTCCACCTAAAATTTATGGAGTTAATGGAATTTCTCAAGTGCATTCGATTGCAACTAGTATGACTTAAATGCACGAAATAAAGGTTTTAGGACTCAAGTGCATTAGTGTGACAAATTTTAGGACTTGCCCCGGATTGGCCTTTTTTAGGCTTTATATAGTACACATTTATATACCCACTATGAGTGGTGCTGCTCATTGACGGAGTAAATGCTCCATGGGCACATGATTTTTTTGGGGGATTTTTTGTTTTAGTATTCTGAAGTTAAATTCTTTTGCCAATCTTGCTCATTTGTAACCCCAAATGCAAATTTATTCCATGGGCAGTGGCACATTTGAATTTCTTCATTTCATTTGTAACCTATTGATTTAAAAACCAAAAGATCTCGATTTTTTTCTTTTCAGAATTAGATATGCATTTGTGAAGAGCCAAGTTTTTCAAAGAGTGGAAGCAAGCTTCAGTCTAACTAGATAGGGCCAAATTCTTGCATCTTGTGTAACTTCCTCCCATTTCTTTGCCTCAATTTTCTTTTTTTCGGTTAAAAGTGAGTCTCTCTGATGGGGTCAGAAGGTGCATGCTTGCAAAAGATGATTCACACTTCTCTTTTATGTTTTTGTTTTCTTTTAAGATTTCAAGATCAATTCAAGTACATGAACTTCACAAAGATAGTGAGTCATTGTTTGCCTGTTTTTGCATATCCATTATCTATCTAGTTTCACTTGCTCAGAGATTTTAAGTTGGAGTAATCACATAGTGCTCTAAAGGTGGTACTCGTGGGGCATCTATCCCTCATTCCTTTCATCTTTTTGTGCTATATGCAGTTAGTGCTGCTATGCATGCATTGATCCAGTTTCTTGATTAACTTGTATATATTGTGTGTCAACTCAAGTCATGCATCCACAAATTCAAAGCCAAAGCCAACCAATTCCTAATTCCTTAGCTGTGGATCAGCCTCAAGCAAATCAACAGTAGTTGGTTCAGAATACTCAGAATAATTGTTCCTCCTGGAGTTAAGGCTGCAGCCTGGTTTGGCCCACCTATTAATTGAATAAGTCTGCCTCCACTCCTCTAATCCAATCTCTCTCCCTCCCTCTCTCTCCCCTTGCGCCCCCCTCTCCCCCCCGGGGGCGCCCATTCCTCTGCTATTTTCTCCGCAAATTCTCATACTCCAATGGACTTCAGTCGCTCTCTCGCTCTTCCATTCTTCGTCTTGGTCTTCAACCGCCTCTGTTCCCTATGTAGCCTCAAGCTTTCCTCCAGGGTTTTTGATCTCTATCCCTCACAATCTCTCTCGATTCGCTCTTTTATATTTTTATTTATTTATTTTTAAGGAAAGCCAGAAGACTTCTTAGTGTTTAGCTATTTCCCTTTTGTGCTGATCAGATTTTATAGTCTTGTCACGTTTCTTGACAACCTTTATTTTCATCATTGTCAGCAGTCAAACGTGCACGATTACCTTCTTCTAATCAAGATGAAACCCAAAACGCGGTGGATTACATCAGCCAATTGCCCGATGCCATAATCTTTCATATCTTCTCCTTCTTGACCACAAAAGACGCCGTCAAAACCAGTGTCTTGTCCAAGCAATGGCGTTCCACTTGGACCTCTAGTCAGTATATGAGTTTCTCTTTGCCCCCTGGTGGTAGTCGGAAATCCAAGGGCTTCATCGCTTTTGTCAACTCAGTGCTGTCACGCTACACCTCAATTAAGTTGAAAAGATTCCTCTTTGATGCTCCTTGTCTTGCCTTGATGCGGTCAAGTCTTGATAGGTGGCTCCAGTTTGCAGTTGAGCATGAAGTCGAAGAGCTATCGGTAACCCTAAATTATCGGCGCCACAAAATTTATGCATTGCCTCAAATCTTATTTTGCTGCAAAACTCTGGTGAATTTGCGCATATCCCGGTGCCGTTTTCGGGTGTGCGGCACTGTGGATTGGTGTTCATTGAAGATATTACGCATTGAACATGCGGAGTTGAATGATGATGGGCTGATGAGAGTTTTGAGTGGGAGCCCTGTTCTAGAGTTCCTTGAGTTAAAAAGTTGTGTGGGCATCAAGCACATCATGGTTAAATCAAAAAGTTTTAAAGAGTTGGTGATTGATTCTCATGAGTTTCGTGGTCAACCTTCAATGTTGAAAATTTCAGCTCCTCATCTTCTCGAATTGCGCCTATTGGGCAATTCTCGAGGGGGAGAGTTTAGACTAGATGAAGTATCTTCCTTGATTGAGGCCGAGTTAAATTTCAACATGAAAATTTGTGCACTCGATAAGGTTAAGGCTCATGCCGATCTTCTCAAGGGGCTTCTCAAGAGGCTGCATCATGTCACAAAATTAGTGATGGGGAGCTGGTGCATTCAGGTGCAAGCTGATTCTTTTTAGCCCTATAATTCCTGGTTCAAGTTGCAAACATGCATTACACATTCTGCCATTTGATTAGGATAAATTGTGAGATTGTTTATTGGTGCTTGATGATACCATGCTCGTAAATTGTTATTTCAGAGAAACCTTGTCATCTTATCAATGGAATTTTTGCTGGATAAGGCTCTTTTCCTTTTCATAAGGAGAACTTTACACACCTAAGCTGATATCACCTTTATGGGTCCATCATTACATTGACTTCGATAACACTAAAATCTGATGTCCTTGTTTGTTCATTCATTTGGTCTGTTGGCTATTGTGAGAGGTCTTTGGAATTGCAAGCATGTCTTATGTTTAATCTTCTTTAGTGCTTAAAGAAAGTAAAGTGATCAGTTTCTGCTTCTTCCACCACGATGATGTGCTTAGGTGCTGTCACTAATGGAGGCGAGAGACATGTTTCTTCCATCCTTAGAATGTCGGCATCTGACATTACTCGGCGCAGCAGGCCATGAGGGAGTTCCCGAGGCTATAGCGAAAGTACTCGAAAGTACACGGCTCTTGGAGAAGTTATACTTACAAACGACTTGCACCCCCATTTATGCGGTACACGACTGCTAGAGCCCTCTCACTTCACTGGGTTAATTTAACACCAGATTTGCTTGAACATATACAGATTGTGAGTTTTAGCCTTAGGTCGCATATAAACATGTCATTTATTTTCTTCTTGTGATTGAAAATCATTTTTGTACCTGTCTATTTAATTGAAATTTTGGATTCTCAATGGATTTATATTTCTCTTGGTGTAGTAAATGCTATTTTATACTCTCAAAGCTTGATATTTGTCTCATCTAGTTCCAAATGTGTATCTCCTCCTTAGTCATGATCTTGTACATCTGCAGATTGAGTTGAATGCAGAGAGTGCAGGCTGCCACGTCTTTGCTGGAGAAGAATTTTGGAATTTTGTAAAGTGGAGGATCTATCAGTGTTTGATGCATCTCAAGCATGTTGAGATTGTTGATTGCGGTGCCAATCCGCTGGCATGGGAACCTGTTATTTCCCTGCTCAAGTTTCTCCTCCAGAATGCACTCTGGCTGGACAAAATAGTGATCAATAGCCCCAATTCCAAATCGTCCCGAGCATTTGAACCGTCGCCGCTGCTTGAAGTGGCCCGGATTCTTCTGTCGCACCCAAAGTGTTCTCCAAGGGCCAAGGTCATTCTTAGATATCCTTCCCAAGGATGTCCGTCTGTGTAAATCCTGATTGTTTCGTTAACACTGGTGACTTCTTTTTCTCCGTTTTGTACCCTCGGATTTAGCTTAACATGTACAGGAGTTGTGATTGAATACAACACCTGGGGCAGATATTTGAAATAAATTTCCCTTTCTGCATGTTCAACTGGAAACTTTTAGCTCGGCTTAATATGGTTCCATGAAGTTACAAGGTGTGTTTGTCTCAGAAAGTTACAATGTGTATCGGTCTTCTCTTTGCACCAGCAGGCCGAAAGTTTCACAAAGCGCACCATCCTTTGAAATACGGTCTCTCTGTGTAGACTGAACGAGAGGAATCCTTAATCTCACTAGATATTTTAGAGACTTAAGAGGTTTGGAATCATGGATATAGGATTTGCCTGTCATAAAAACCAAGTTTAGAGGTAAACCGTTGTGATTAAATGAACGATTTTTATGTGATTATATCTGAATTTTCCACTTTTGTAATAATTTACCAAAACTTATTTACATATTTTGTAGTTTTGAAGTTATATCTACACCCTCATGTCAAATTACCAATCAATTTGAAAGACTTATCAACCATCCCCAACTGAGTCACCAAATAACTTGAGGTAAATGTACCAGAAAAGTTTTAAATCCATCGCATTAATATCAATTCGGTTATAAATCTTTCAATTGGACCAATTTATTCTTAAACATTTTCACATTGGTACCGATTCGGTCTATCTAGCTAATTTAGGTCGGAAATCGATGACGTGGACATTGGCGATCCTATATGACATCGTCTATGGCCAGTTGTCAGCAATGGCCAATACTGACCACAGTCCAGAGAAAGGAAAAAAAAAAAAAAAAAAGGAAAAAAAGGAAAAAAAAAAAAAAAAATAAAAAAATTAGTGAAAAACTAATAAAAAGTTATTTTACAATGTTCATGTAGCACTGGCAATGCCATATGGGATCACTAGTGTCCATGTCACTAATTTCTGGCCTAAATTGGCCAGATGAACTGAATTGGTACTAACGTAAAAATGTTCAAGATTAAATTGATCCAACTGAAAGTTTAAAATTAAATTAGTACAAATGCAATAAGTTTAAGACTTTTTTGATGCTTTTCCCAATAACTTGAAGATACCAAGTCTTATTGGATGGACTTATCATTATTTTTGTGATTGTTTTCAAATTATGTACTTTATTTTTCGTAGCTTCTTATGCTTTAAAGTTATGTACATCAAATTATAAACCATAATTTCAGGAACTTACAAAGTTAACCCTAATTTGAGTGACATACAATTTTTTTTTTTATTTCCATTTATTTTTCGTAGCTTCTTATGCTTTAAAGTTACGTACATCAAATTATAAACCATAGTTTCAGGAACTTACAAAGTTAACCCTAATTTGAGTGACATACAAACTTATTTTTTTATTGATTTCCATTTATATACCTAGCTTTCACCTTTTATGAAGCCAAATCCACACAATAGTAATCTGGAGGGATGCACAACAAGATCGATTCCAAAGGCCTTCCCTGCTTCACATTGCTTGAATCATTTATAAATCACCTCACCACTGCTATACTGTTTGTAACATCTAAAAAAAAAGACTATTTGGAAGGAGATATAATCTGTAAATCCAATTTCATGAGTCCAATTAGACGAAGCAAAGTTAGAGGCATTGTGCAGAGTCATATAGAGAAATGATTAGCAAGAAAAGCAATTGTGCTCTGCACATGCAGATCTTCGGAGAAAATCGTAGTTTTAGATTAAAGGTATATACCTCATAGAAGGACAGCAAAATGGGAATGTATCTAGTGGATGCTAAAACAAATGTAGGACGGAATTGTGGCAATATTATTTCCCACTAATCTGTAAAAATGAGATATTGTTTTCCCATACACAATTATCATAAGCTAAACAGAAAGCCCAACCTGACAAGATCACCCAACTTAAGTTCCAATTACATTGTCAAGTAATCAACCTGAGATCAAATATGAAACATAGAATATTAGGAAGAGGGTAAGTGAAAAACCATTGTTGACTACAAAATCCAAAAGACAACACCCCACCCCAAAGATTTCTTTTTCTTCTTTTTTTCTCCTTCTCAATAGCCTCAAAGTTCAGGCTACTCAAGCAAGGAAATGAAAAATATTTGTACAATTTCATGGTAATAGGAAAATGGATAGAAATAGCTTCGAACAAACTCAAATAATTGATGAGTTGGGTAACACAAAAGCACAAGCTCTTAAGTAAAGGATTGCAATGTTCATACAAACCAATTTTGAACCCCATTAATCATATTCAATCTCCTATTATGCATACAAAGAGATCAAGAATTTCACATTTGGTACACATATCAGCAATGAGGACCAAACTTGAAAGGGGAAAAAAGCAATTACTTCAAACAATAGATAATAGCAATGATTTGTCCCATAATTCATATTTCTCCCACAAAGGTGGCATGCGTAACAACACCTAAGCATGGAAAACTAGATATAGCATTAATAAGAAGAATCTACAATGAAAGAGCAATTAACGACGCATTCAGGCAAGAACTTCTATGCACTAACAAGATTCTATTACATTTTGCATTTCTAATTCTTTTGCCAATACCTATGTTCCATTTGTTGAAATTCCTCACAAGTGTCCTTTGCAGATATTCACTGTCCCTAATCCTCCAAGTTGCCGTAATTCTCTGGCATAATAATATGTGTAAGACATCTTGTTGACCTAACCTAGCACTATACATCAAAGGCAAAAAAGCACAAGAACTAGAATTGATCTTTCAAAAAGTGAGAACTCCCAATCCAATGAGAAGCAACAATCAACTCGTCAATTTTAAGCCCCATTAACATGTGGATAATCAAAATAGTGCTGGACCAACAAAAACCACGGTTGACGACCACCAAACCACCCTAACTTGAGTCATCCTTGTCTAGTTGAAGTGCTCTAAGTATTTATGGAGACTGTAGCAAGATGACATGATATGAAGAACCAACCTAGAAACCAGGAGTCATTTACAATTGCATATCATCAGTTTAGCAAGTAATTTGGTCACATTGGATTAAAGCATGATTCAATTGCTAGAGCACATGAAAACAATACTAGGCTTGATAGCATATTGTTTTGACCTTTAGCAAATGACCAAGTTCCATTGCACCATGGTATTAGAATTCTCTGGCACACAAATGGATAGCACAACCCAATGAAGACTTGCCAAAATAGCAGCTCGAGTACATGAAGGCAATACTAAGCTGACCATACTTTGTAGTATCCAAGGAATACTAAGCTGACCAACTTTTTCACTTTAAAGCAATTACAAGGACAAACTGTTCACAGCCTCTGCCAATTGAAGTGATGAAGCATCAACTTCGAGTCCTCTGTGACCATCACCAGCCAACACTTCTTTAAATTCCACTCCGTCATCTTCACTTGCCAATCAGAAATCAAGCAAACTTCACAAAATCAAGTCAGAACAATTGAGTCAACTACCCATTAGGTAGCAAAAGAACGCTAGGAGCCAAACCTAAGAAGCTAGTGGCTTTTCAAACTGGAGCTAAATGGAAACATGATGCACAATGGTCCTTTGCCGATCTCCATAGCTCAAGCTCCATGAGTAGCTGAAAACGCAGCATCAATGCTGGAAAAAATTGCAAGAATGCGAACTGAAAGAGGGCTTATGAAGGATAGAGCTTAAAAAAAAAAAAAAAAAAAAAAAACTAGAGGAAACGTGGGATGACAACACGCAAGCAACCTCTTACCATTCCAAGGATGCATTGTCAGGGTTTGGAGAAGCTCAAGAAACATCAAGCTCCTGATCCTTCTATGATGTCGATTCCTTTTAGAAGTGCCTTGCGAAAGCGCCCTTGGATATTTCAGCATTTACGTCAACTAGTGGAATAATAACTGAATCCTGCCAGTGAGTCAGATGAAATCAATCCAGCAACTAACATCAACAAATTATTAATAATACTCCAAAGTTTATGGGAACTCGGTTTGTCAAACTCGATATTCTTTTTGAACTCTTTGGATCCAACTAATGGGGCTTCTAACATCATCCACTACAGAAGCTTTGATTACATTAATATAGTGTATTTAACTCAAGATGGTTGCTTTGTGAGACATAGTATGATACTTTTCCTTATCATTATATGCTATTCATTTATTAATTAATGCAAGACAGTTTTCAAATGGAATATAGGATACTCAGGGGCTGTTTGGTTCAGCATTCCCAAGGGGCTTTCAGCCCCGAAAGCCCCTTGGGAAAAATATTGAAGCGTTTGGTTCAGCATTTGGGGGATACTTGGCCAAATGCTAGCATTCCAAATGCTAGTAGAATGCTTGAAAGCCCAATGCTCCTCCGGACCAGCTTTGAGCATTTGGCATTTCAGAAATGCCAAATCACTGTTCATCTTCTTCGTGTTCTCCGTCCGTCTTCTTCGTCCGTTCGTCTTCTTTGTTTCTTCGTCTTCTCCGTTCGTCTTCTTCACCTTCTTCTCCAGCAGCCGCCACCGCCGTGTGGGGATCGCGCGTCCCGGTGACCACCGCCCGAGGTGGCGCGACCCACGACCCAGGTGGCGTCGCCTGGCGCGCGCGAACCGGGGCGACGACCCGAGCGCCGTCGCTGGCGCGCGCGTGCCGGGCGACGCCGCTGGGTCCGCGCGACCTCAGGCGGTGTCACCTAGCTCGCGCGATCAGGCGACGCCGCCTGAGGCCGCAACCGCCAAATCTGGCCTCCCGACGGCCAGATCTGGCGGCCGGCGGCCAGATTGGCCGTCCGGCAGTTCGCTAGCGGCCGGCCGGCGGTTGGCCGGCCGTCGGATTTTATTTTCAGATTTTTAAAAAAAATAAAAAAGGCAAAAGCTAAATGCAAATGCAAGTTTTGCCAAACGGTGTTTTTGCTAAAGTTATTTTACAATGCTAAATTTACCAAACGGTGTAGCATTTCGAAAAACCCCTTTATCTCAAAGGTATTTGCATTCTCTCAAGAGCATTTCCCCAAAGTCGAACCAAACGGGCCCTGAAAATTTTCCTCAAGAAACTTATGGAAATGCTTCTTGTGTTTTTCTTTTTAGCAAGTAAATGAACTAACAACAGCTTATGCACAATATAAGGAATTATTTCACAATACAGGTGATTATGTCAAAAGACATTCTAGTTAATGTCTTCCCTGGCTCTATAATTCAAGTATACAACATATGGCTTTACCAACTCTACAAACATCAAGATGCATTCTTTGGAAGCCTTGGAGTAGGTATACCCTGGACTCAAACCAAATGAACATGGATCCATAGTCAGAAAAATTCGAATTGTAATATTCTTGATCAATCCAAATAATTCATGATGCTTTTGCTTCCGCCCTGTTTGCTAGTTCACTCACAGCCACACCACTAGGAGAAGAGCTTGTGCTTGCATTTAGCATTTCTAGATTGATACGATTATCCAAATCTACTAATGCAAACAGCTCTGTGAGATAAAATGTATGAAACTCAATGGTTGGACAAATTTTATCCCAACTCAGTAGCACATGCATAGTAAGGGATGCCCTATCAACATACTCCTTTTGCATTGAATTTCACTCTTAAGTGTACCTTAGAAATATGCAGTCATGAATTGCATGATAAGCGTAAAGCAAACTAAAACCTCACATTAGAAGGATCACCATATAGGGTCCTTCATTTAGCATTTTCTTCGACCTATACAACGACCTTTGGCATGCTATAAAAAACTTGTACGCATCAATTTTTTTAGTACTTCTAGCATTGCAAAGTCAATCAAATGTCGAGAATCCCTATTTTTCTACATAGGATGAAGGATCTTACTTGAAAACTAATGACAAATGATGTGCTTTGAAAGCCTTATCATCTATTTCCGCTACTGGCATGACAAGCAGAACCATTTTCCCAGAGCACGCATTAACTTCTATGAACATCTCCCCTAGATTCCTGGAATTCAAGTAAGAAAACAATGGTAACACTATCAACCAAGAAATAATAATGACAAGATCATAATTCTTGAAAAATATCACAAGCAGGAGATACAAATGAAAAATGGGCCTTAGATCTCAAAAGAGCATAGGTTGATTACTTGCCTTGTGTACCTTCGTTAGAAAATGTGGATCATTCCAGTATATTACTCATCCGATTTGTATAGATAGTCTAAGTTAAATGCCATCGTTTTGCCATCTGTAATCTCATAATATCGATAAACCCGCGTTCTAGATAATTCTGGAATTGTTTTGAGCGACTTGCATCCAATGATATTCAGTTGTTTCAAAGACTCCAACCTATCGAGGCCCAGAATTTCGACCAAGTTTTCACAGTCTCTAGCTTCTAATATCTTCAGACTCTAAGATTTTGGAAGGAGTAGCCTTTCAATTGAAGTGCACCTAGAGATATCCAGTTCTTCCAAGGTCTCTAACCTATCGAGGCCTTGAATTTTGACTAATTTCTTGCACGAGTAAGCATATAATATCTTCATACTTCCGAATTTTGGAAGGTCTAGTCTTCCAATCGAAGTGCACCTAAAGATATCTAGACTTTCCAAATACTCCAAACTATCAAGACCTAGAATTTCGGCTAAGTTTTTGCAGCCTCCAACTTCTAATTTCTTCAGCCTCCCAAATTTTGGAAGGTATAGCCTTTCCATTAAAGTGCACCATGAGATAACTAGCCCTTCCAAATACTTCGACCCATCGAGGCCTTGAATTTTGGCTAAGTTTACGCATTCTCCAACTTGTAATTCCTTCAGCCTCCCGGATTTTGGAAGGTTTAGCCTTTCAATTAAAGTGCACCGGTCGATATGTAAACTTTCCAAATACTCCGACCTATCAAGGCCTTCAATTTCAGCTAAGTTTTTGCAACTTATAGCATTTAATTCCTTCAGCCTCCCGGATTTTGGAAGATCTAGCCTTTTAATTGAAGCACAATCTTCGATATCTAGCCTTTCCAAGTACTCCAACCTATCAAGGTCTTGAATTTCGGCTAATTTGTTGCACCAGTGAACATTCAATTTCTTTAGACCCTCAAATTTTAAAAGGTCCAACCGTTTGATTGAATTGCAGAATGTGATAGTCAAGCTTTCCAAATATATCAATTTGTCAAGAACTCGAACTTCGAGTAGATTCTTGCAATCATAGGCATCTAATGTCCTTAGATGGATAAACTGTGAAACATCCAACGTTTCGATAGATCCACAACCCCAGACTTCCAAGAATTCCAACTTGAAGTGTGTGTTTAGGGATTGAGTTGATTTTGATTCTTCAATGTCCATGGGTTGGGAGCATTTTGAACACTTTAATTGCATTGATGGAAGCTCCTGGATGCATTGGAGAAATCCGCAATCCCAAACTCGAAGTTCCTTGAGATAGGCTAGGTGGGAAAGCGAAGGCAATTTGCAACTTCGACAGGTGACGCCCAAATATGTTAAGCCGGAAGGAAGGTCCGGCAACGATTGGAGCTCGTTGCAGTCTCTAAAATCAAGGTGTTGTAGGGAAGAAAGATTACACATGCTTTCTACCATTATCCCTTTCAGATTTATGCAACTATAAGCATGTAACTCTTGGAGCTTTCTCAGACTCCCAATACTGTTGGGCAACTCTTCTATACAACTATAAGAAATATCTAGTATCTCTAGATTCTCCAAAGCCCCTATGCCATTTGGTAATGCAGAAAGGGATGTAGCATGTCGTAGATCGAGTTGCTGCAGTGATTTTAATTTACCTATTTCTACTGGAAGATCCTTGAGGCAGAGACACATGGCTAGCTCCAAGCGAAGGAGGGCCTCCATGTCTCCAATTGAAGCGTCGATTTGCTTCAGTGTATTACATCCATTGAGGGTGAGAACCTCTAACTTCTTAAAAGCTGAGAGGAAGTCCGTATTTTCCAAGGATCGACAACCACGCAGGTTTAGATATTTGAGCTTCTTTGCCATCTGGTTAAAAATAATAATAATGATTGTTGAGGGGTGAGTGTGATTACAATTCAAAAGAAAGCATAAAAGGGGGAAAAAAGAATTTAGTTCTTACCATGAAAAAATTCCATCCTTCCCATTTCTCATTTATCTCACTATCTTCCAGTTCGAGTACAGCTAATTCCTTTACGCCAAAATTGTTTACTTCAAAATTCGCAGGACAATATGGCCATCGAAGCCATCTTAACTCCTCCATTGAGTCCTTAAAATCTCCACTTAAATGTGCCCCATCTAGGTGAAGGAATTTTAGACTCGTCAAATTCTTGAATTGTTTTTCTGCGTAAATTCTGCTATCTCGCCTAGCTATTTTGCCGAGGCCTTCTGAGTTGCCTTCACTAAGATTAATCCCCTCAATCTTGCCCGTCCCCTATAAACAAGAATCAAGAGTCATCACCACTATATCCAACTAAAGTAATCAAATATCGTTTGTGCATTCAAGAGACTAGCAGTATGTAGATATGATTTTTCTTTTTATGCCAATAAAAAAGTATTTATAAAGGCTAATAAAGTGAAGGATGCCAACTTCCATTTTGAAACTTGGCCATACGTAGTCAGATCTTAAAAGGAATTATGAT
The DNA here is from genome assembly GCA_014182555.1 of Eucalyptus erythrocorys. Lineage (NCBI taxonomy): Eukaryota > Viridiplantae > Streptophyta > Magnoliopsida > Myrtales > Myrtaceae > Eucalyptus > Eucalyptus erythrocorys. The sequence continues at coordinate 38,230,351 of CM024601.1, forward strand.
GTAATGGCTTGTATAGAGTAAAAACTTTACAACTTGTAATCTTCTTCTTTCTGGTACTGTAGCTTCATTATTAGTTAAGACATGCGTGCATTTAATCAAATTTCAAAGTGCAAAATCAAAATTTGACTTGTCAATTTTAATAGAATTATACTTTTTCTCTTGAACCTTCACAAATGCAATTACAATCACATACTAAATTATACAAAATAGAATTTGAGTAATTATCTCTGGGGCTTTTTATGAAGAAAAAGTAAAACATTTCTCTTTTTAATAGTCATTGCGTGAAGTACGCTCGATGATATACATATACATGTATACACATGCATATATATTATATTTAAGGAATTTCTGTTCCTATCTTCTTTGGTAAGTTTTAAATCAGTCCTTGTCCTATGAATATTGGTAAAGGAAATTCCTAATGTAATATTACATAAAATTAGTGTCCCTTTCATTCCACACTATGGAATAATGACTAAAATTTCATGAGAAATGCGGGCATCATTAGTCCTATTATCTTAATTTTAACATCTAGAGAATATAATTCTATGATTTATATATCATAACATCAGAATTGCACAATGCACCACTGGAAAAAAGTGGAAAAAAAAAAAACAGATGTTACGACGACAAATTCACCGTCGCCACAGCCCAAAACGCATTTTACACACCTAGAAAAAAGTATCTTCGTTGGAGAACAAGCGAAATCAGCATGGATGAAAGGATAAATAAAAGCAAGAAAAACCTTGGAAGCAGCGAGTCGGCGAGCAAAACTTACCTCACCACAGATTAGGTGTTATTAAGGAGACTTCTAGGCAAAAAAAAAAAAAAAGTTAAAAAGTTAGAAATAAAACTCCTTTTTATTTCGACACATTCATGACGCTTCAAAATGGAAATAACTGTTCCGACTACTCCAAAAGTCGGAACGGAAGGGGGAAAATCAAGAGGCCAGGAGATCCCGGCCGAACTCTTTTTGATGAAAAAAATTAATTTCTTGCAATCGACTCAGATAATTGAAATAACCATCTTTCTAGAAAGACTTGTTTGGAGTAATTTTTACTCTTCATCCTTCGTTTTTTCTCAAGAGCATGCACTTTGGCTATTTATTTGAGAGGTGTATCCCCGAAACTCGTTGACAAGCCCTATCGTACATGAGTTTTTTTCGTAGTTTTCAGGAATTTGAGCAATGTATTATCTTTAAACGAGAGAGCGAGATGTTTACTTTTGGTTTTTTTATTAGTTGAGACGAGCAATCTGTCTCGCCCTCTGCTCCAGCCTGTCTACTACTTGTCAATAATAAAGAAGGACAATCAGACTTTGTCTAAAGGTATCTTGGGAGTACTTGCTAAGTAACCCGGCTGAAAAAATAAATTATAAGAAGTGGTTTTCATTAAAAGTATTGATTTAACATAATATGAGAACATAAAAATCGCGCGTTGAAGTAACCTGGCTGAAAGAAAAACTCCATATGAAGTGGTTTTTATTAAAAGCATTGATTTAATATATCATACGCGAACGTGAAAATCATGATAGTCAACTTAAAAGAAAAACAAAGATTCTTAGCGAAGAGGGTCATTTATCAAGTAAAAAGTTATACGTGAAATACGACATTTTACTAACTAATAAATCAAACGAGATTTAATGTGTGTATTGCAACGTACACTACTTTCATATGATAGGGAATATTAATATATGAGAGAAAAACCATAAAAAGAAATTCTTTCTAAGAGGGAGCAACCTCCCTACTTTCTAATCATGTCAATGAGATATTCGAGAGCAATAATAGTGAAGGTGCTTAGTCTAGAGAAAGCACCAAGTAGTGGACCAATATTACTATTAATCGTAGAACATGGACTAAATCAGAAAAAGAAATGAAATGGTTACCTTACTTTCCTTTAGCACTTTTTGGACTTCCTCATAGTCCCATAACCTGCTACGGCACCAAGGCTTCCATTGATTTTCCTCGCGAACTATTTCCCTACCAAGATCTCTCAATTGGTCATGCATATGGAACGTATGACCACTTCCAACTTTTATTAATGACATGAATATCAATACTTCAATTCCTTCCTCTGGGAAAAAGTCACACGCGTCCCACATGTAGGATGGGACTCTCTTGTCAACGCCAATGAAAAAGCAGGCGATATCCAAAAAAATTTGTTTTTGTCTATAGTCCAATGCTTCATAACTTATTCTTAACTTTTCTTGCACTTTTATAGGAGGGACTTTTTTTAACTTCTTTATCGTATCTTTCCACTGTCTTGGCTCTTTTCAACACAATAATGAACCAAAAACCTCAAGGGATAAGGGAAGCCCTCCGGTGATGGATACAGCTTCATGAGTGAGGTCCTCAAATTCCCTCGGAGGAGAGTCCCTTCGAAATGCATGTTTGCTAAACAGAATCAAAGATTGATTTTCATCCATTTCCTTATGTTCATAGTCGTAATCTACCCCAGCTTCTTCAAGAACCCTCTTGTTTCTGGTGGTAATAATGATCTTGCTTCCTGAAGAAAACCAATCACAATTACCAGCCAAACTCTTCAACTGAACGACATCATCCACATCATCAAGAAGAACGAGGACCTTTTTACTTTTAAACATGGAGGAGATGAACTTAGTCCCTGCATCCGCATTACAAACTATATTTTCTTGATTGAATATATCATCGATTAACTGATTCTGTAAGTAATGTACACCTTTATGCTTCCATGATTCCCTTATATTAGCAATAAAGCTACGATGCTCAAATTGACTGGAAAGCTTGTTGTAGATGGTTTTGGCAAGAGTAGTCTTACCAATGCCTCCCATTCCATGGATGCCAACAAATAGGGTGGCATCGGATTTATTATCCACAAATTCCATAACCTTATTCACATGACTATCAATTCCGACCAAACTCTCAGAAATAATCAACTCAAACCTTTTCTTCAATTCGCTCAACACTTTTCGGACAACTGATTTCACCAACTCGGCTTCATACCTGTCAAACATGACAAGAGCTCAAATGTGGCAACAATAATTTCATATTGTTTATCTATTAATAACACAATAAATTTGGGAATAGATTGAAAATCTTTAAAAATTGTTGTTGTCATACCTCCATATATTATCATACATGCTAAGTTTAAAGTGGGAAATGATGGTGGTTACTTCACATGGCGTGCCCCATTCCACTGTTACTCCAACATAATTAATCAATCTAGGAAAAACTTGAGGGTATCACTTTGAAATCTTTAACATTGTAGATATTATGGATTTGAACCAAATTTTAAACTGGTTGTTTGTTAAAGATATTATGGTTGACGTGAATGTGACTTTGAAAATTCTCTAGAGCACTTGAATAAGCAAAAATCCAATAAGCCAGCCTACTATGAGAGTTAGCCATCAATCAATAAACAATTCATAACATTTGATGCAAGATGATTTCAAGTCCTGCAATACCAATCCGAAAAGTTGTTTGGATTGTGACATTGTGAACTACCTGAATGCAATTGAAGTGATTTCTTCTTGTTTGCGCAGTTATACATGCTTGTGAGTTTCTACTAGTGTTGTGAATTTAGTATTATTCTAGATTGGTGCTCTTATAAGTTTTCATCGCCACTAGGGATGATAACAAGTTGTACTTTATTTTCCTTTTGAGTATCTATGTTCTATGATTATAATGATCTGGTATTGAGTTTATAGGGAAGTAGAGGAATAATTTTTACCCAAAAAACAACATTGCTTCTATATATGCAGGTGCATGAGATGGAAATTACTAGTTGAAGATAGGAAATGCTTTGAAAATTATTTAAACAGACATAATAAAAATAATCATTTTTTACCGTCATCCTATGTAACCAATGAAACATAACATTTGTAAAATAATTTTAATAGCAACTAATTAACGATATCAATGATTTAATTGGGAAGATAAAGAATTTCAGCAAAGGTTGTACGCTATAATGTAATGAGCTTTAAATCAAAATCACCAATAAGTTGTACTATTAATCTCAAATAAATATGTAACTAAAAAAGTGTGTGAAGATTAATGTAACGTACACTGTAAACATGAAAAAAAAAATGGCATAATGTTATAAAATCTTTGGATATAAGAGTAAATATTCATTAAAAAAATCTTATTATTCAAGCTAATGGAATCATAAAAATAAAATATATAATTAGATTGGTCAATATCTGAAAAAAAAAAAAAAAAAAAAAAAAATAACCTATAGAACTCATGCATCTTAGGATCTTACTACCAACAAGATCCTACTGTTTTTTATATATAAGGAAAAAAAAAATAAACGAAAACGAAGTAGATGAGAATTAAAACAACCAGTAAACACCCACACATATTATAAGAAAGTAGAGAATGTTTTGGTGAAAAATTTTACCCATCGGCTTCATATCCTTTCAACTTGCTGATTTCAAGAAGTGCTTGCTTCCATTTCTCCAAAATCGTTGGGTTGAAACGCCTCTTAAGCAAACGCCTCTCGCGCTCACGAAATGCGTCCCCGAAACTCCCAGTCTGATGTCCCACGTCAGCTGGTTTCACTTTATAGAATATAGGCAACACTATCTGCTCCTTATTATTCTTGCAATCCATTATTTGAACTAGTTCATCTAGACACCAACTGCTTGTACCATAAGTCACAGAGAGAATGGGGATTAGGATTTTACTGTTTCTAATGGCTGCCAAAAGCTCTGGTCTAATGTTCTCGCCTTCGCGGAGCTCGTCATCGTCTCTGAAAGCATAAATTCCAGCATCGAGGAGCCCATGATAGAGGTGATCGGTGAAGCCTTTTCGAGTATCTGGGCCTCTGAAACTCAAGAACACCTCGTAGCAGCTTCCGGTCGATGCGGACAACAAATTAGATGCAACAGATTTAGTTTCTGTTGGAGCAATCATCGAACCAGCGGCGCCACTATCAACACCTTCTGCATTTCTACCCAAGCAAGTTTTCATCTTCTTAGTGAGACGATGCATTTCGGCTCTGCTCCGACTCTGCCCTTGATTTTAGCTTTCAAGTCTGATGGAGAAAAAAGCAAGAATGCCTCTCAAGAAAATAGGAAATGCCTTGTTATCTCTTGTGGTTTGATTTAATATAATGGAACCACGTGCTTAGAGTCGCACCAATAAGTCAAGCTTTCTCAACCGTGAGCTTAGAGTCGTTGCCTTCACGTCACTGAAATCTCAATGCGCAAGAATCCAAAGATCTGTGAAGATATCGATGCACCTAAAACCTGGGATTTGTTGGGAAGATGACAAGTGGAGAGAGACCTGGGACGAGTCTTTGTTGAATTGAGTCCATTGCTTGCACCGTTGAACTGTTCTTAATTTATTTTCCATCAATAAATTTTTTTAATTGAATATATTTAAACTCTCAATCCCACTTAGAAATTTAATTCTTATACTTTGAGCCTATTAAATATTGTCAAATCAAATTGATAAACTTCATTTTACTATTGAAATGTTGTATTAGTAATGATTACTTATTCTAAAAAATCATGCTATTATCACGTGCCAAGGATCATAAAAAAAAAATATCGATATTTTGTATATATATTTTGTACCCAAGTACAATGAGAAGAATTTCTTTTTTCTCTGGTGGTGCTTTAATTTCTTCATTTTTTTTCTTTTCACCTCCTCTATTCTTCTTTTCTTTCTTTTCAATTGCAGACCACTCCATCTGTTTTTCTTTGTATAAGTTTTCTCCCTTTCGTTGACCATAACCCCGCCCCCTCTCTTTCTCTATCTCCTTTTCTTGGCCAGGAAGAAAAGCTCCATCTTATCCTTTCTCGAGCTACCTTCGGCAATTATTGCACGTGGAAAAATGCCCCCTCCACTTGGCAGAGAATCCTCCGATTTTTCGTACTCAGATTTTCTTGTCTCCTTTGGCTGTGAATTTCAATCTCTGAATGCCGAGATTGCCCCCTTGTCAAGATGAAATCGTTCTCTCTTGACCTCGTCCTCAAGAATTATTGTCGTTAATTGGAACACACTTTTGAAATTCGATATAAAATTTGAATAAAAATTTTAGACAAAAAAGGATTGAGGGTTGACATAGCATTGAGTTATAAGTAGAGGATTTTTTAAACAAAAAAATTCGAGACAAAATTAAAATCGACCCTAAAATTTGAGATTTTTTAAAGAATTAGGACCGTCTAAAAAGAGGAAAGAAAACGTTGAGGAGCTTCACTAATTTTTATCATCAGGGGACATATTTGTAATTAGATTGCATGTGATGAGTTTATTTCTATTGCTACTTCCAATGGCTCGGCCAGGAGTCCTTCCTTAACCTGAGGCCACTGCTCATCTCTATCGAGTTTTTGTCCACTTCTTATTGCGAAGGAGTGGCTAGCCCACCACTTTCTTCTCTACTTAATTATTAAGTTACTCAAATTTATTTATGTTATAATTTCTTAATCAACCCAAAGCCGAATTAATAAGTTAAAATTTTCGATTTTTTCCAAAAAAAATTTGCTTGGTTTAGTGTAGCAGTTGCAATATTCCTTCAACACCTATAATTTGTAATGCACGATAATTCAAATATTTATATTATTGAACGGAACTATGTGCAATGTTAATTCATTTAGATTAAATTGCACTTTAAATAATACTTTAACATAAATGCATGCGGTTCATATTAAATAATGAGGGTAGCTATTTTAATGAAAACGTAAAATAAACCAACAAAGGGTTAGTCTAGTGGTAGCATGCTGACCCGCACAGTCTTCACCTGCCAACAAGCAAGGGTTCAAATCCTGATAAAAATCCCTTGTTGGCAGGGGAGAAACCCTTGTTGCTCTAATCCCCGAAGTGGTTGCGCACCTTAGCTACCATTTTATTTACCAAAATATACCTAGGCATATAATTCTCATCCAACAATTTATTTTATATAGATCTATTCCCATTAAATAACAAGGGTAACTATATTTAAAAATATGTTAAATAGGTTTTACTAGTCTCTCAAAATATATCTAAGCATATTAATATTGTTATTCAACATGGTTGGTGCAAAATGTAGAGCAATTTGTATGCTCAATAGAAAGAAGCTTTATCTAATATTCACTTGTAACAATGCAAGCTAAAAGAATTATGAATGCTATCTAAATACTAATAATCCAAACTAAACTGTCGATACTTGAAATTGTGAAGTGTAAAAAAAACAAAAAAGAATGAGTGCTTATGCATTTCACAAGCACTCCTGTTTATACTATTGATTTACAATATTTTATAAGGGCTAAATTATCACATTAATTGAAGAGCTTAACTGCATTATTCTCTAAAGCTAATCAACTCTAGTTCGTAAGTTAGAGTTCTTTGTCTAAAATGCATCCAACCTAAGAGGCAATAAACATGAATGTAAATATACCAGCCTCTGCATGTTTACCACTCTAATAGAGGAGTATTAGGTGTATTTACCATGTTAACTGTATGTACAATAGTCCATCATCAGTTTGACGCAATAAAATTGACCTCTGATAACAATAAACATAATTTTATCAAATTTGACTCAATATTTTTACCAAAAGGCAATGCCGATACTTTACATATTTTAAGTTTATCAAATTAGTAATTCATTATATGCATGCTTTTTAGTTCCATAAATGTTGCTTTAAGTTTGTATTTGCGATGTACATTTTTTCACATTTGTTTTTACGACATTGTATTGCGCAAAAGTTCGACAAACATCTTGGCCCTTCAAGTAAATTTTCTTATGAAGTCTAGACAAAGGCTTCTGCAATTGTCCTTCGCTTGGATTATAATTGTGACATTCAGAATTTTCGGTAATTGTTTCAATTGAATTAATCGGGCCGTTTCTATGCAATTGGAGCAGGGGATCGTGAAACTAAGATGCAAGGGGGCTACATTGGTAAGGAAAAATACCAATTTGATTTATGAGGTGTTGAATGAATTAATGGAGGTCAATTTGATTTAATTCAAGAGGAATTAAGGTTCAATTGGAAGGAAAGACCTACCAAAATTCGTATGCCACCCTTGCCCAACACCTTAACCTATCTAATTGCTTCTAGAAGGGGGCTTTATTGTCAAAAATTGAAGGGTGGGAGACAGCTGGTGGTGGCTGATGTGTGATGACCTAAGAGAGAGAGAGAGAGTGAGAGAGGAGAAAGGGAAATTGATTTTTTCTTCTCCCCCTTCTCTCTCCCGTCGCTGCCTCTCCTTCCCCATCTTCTTCTTCGTTTTGTCGAACGCCATGGGAGTTGAAAACCAGTGGAGACTGAGCTGCAGTCGCACGCCGTCGAGGAGCACCGTCGCCGCCCACGCACCACCGCCCGTGCGACCTCCGCTCGTCCTCGTCCCTGTCGCGCCTCCGCCCCCTTTTCTCTCCTTCTAGTTCGGGCAAAGCCCAAACAGCAGGGGCGAAAGCAACGACCAGCGTTGCTTGGAGGAGATGCAGCCACGCCGGAGAAGCCAACCGCGCGCGACGCCACCGCCCTCACCCCCTGCTGTTCGCCGCTGTGCCGCTGCTGGCAGCTGCGCCTCGGCCGCTCGCCCTTCGTTCGTTTGCTCGAGATCACAGATCTGGTGGGATGCCGAGCAGAAGCCACAGCCGCGGACGCTGGGAATCGTCGCATGCCACGCACTGCCCCTCGTTGTCGCCGTGCCACCGCCTACTCACTCTTCGCCCCTCCTCTTTGCTGGTTCGCTGCTGCCGACTCTCCAGGGAAGCGCCAGAATTGACGCCAGCAAAGCCAGCCACGGTTGGGCCCTCCTTCAGCCCACGTGATAGCAGCCCCTTTGGGCCATGTCTTCAACCCAGCTTCTTCTTGGATTAGCCCATGAAGCCAGCAATTTTAGTCCAACAAATTCCAGCAATTTGGCCCAAATCAGCCCAAGTAAAATTCAGTCCATCAAGCCATGAATTTCAGCCTTTGAAGTCTAGCCCATGAGCAAGAAATCTATAGCAAATCAGCCCAAGAATTTAGCAGCCCAAGCTGAAGGCCATATTAAAGCCCACATGAATTACAACAATTCAGTCCATGGGGTTTTATTTAATCAAGCCACGTGGAGTTCGGCCCGAGCTCGCGGTTTATTCTCGCCTTTAATTACTCGGCCTATTGAAGTTGTTTTTCAAGCTCAAGCATCATTTGTATTTCGAGAGAGGCCTGCAAGTTCAGCCCATTTTGAAGACCTAGAAGTTTCGGTAGCTCACCATGATGAAAAGCCTCCCCCAAGTTCTACTGGTCGTCGCATCGTCATCGCGGTTTTGATCTTCGCTTGATGCAAGTGAGTTTTACTCACACGATGCCTTATTAGTTTTCTAATGATGCCTAAGGGTTGGTTAGATTTATTTAATTGCAATTAGGTGGTTAGATTAGATTACAATAATTAAATTAGAGACTTAATGATGCATGTTAATTAAATTGATTGTACACTTAGCAAGTAGACATATCCTATTAATTATTAAATGCATCTAAGGGTTTTTCCCGATCCTTATCGGGTGTCAATTTAATAATTCGGGCCTAAAATGAATTTTTAGGATTAATTATTAATTTTCAAAATTAATTTAATTAATTAATTATTTCCTGGAATTTCAATTGGGATGGCCAGTGACTGGGATTTTATGCTGATGCTCGTGGTGCAGTCCGTTTATTTAATTGAGTTTTATATTGTGCTAAATTGAATTTATCGTATTTATTTATTAATTTTCGAAATTAATTATTTAATTAATTATTTTTCCGGAAATTCAACCGGGATGGCCGGTGACCAAAATTTCGTGCTGATTGTCGTGGTGCAGTTCGTTTATTTATTTGAGCTCTACATTACGTGGAATTGAAATGATTGTGAAATTTTAGGGACTTATCCCGAATTGATTGAAATTGAATGAATGATTGGTTGATGGCCAAGTGTTATTATTTAGCATTGATGATCTTTGTGATGAACAAGAAAAAAGCGAGGGAACTGTGAAAGAGAATTGGGGAAATTCTCACTTTGAAACCAATCGGGAATGATGTAATGAGACATACGTGGTTCGGTGATTAAAGGATATCACTGGTGAAAACGGCGTCTTAAAGAACGCATGAGTGCTGTCTATTACATGTAGCAGTATGGACATACGTGGTTCAGTGATTAAGGATATCACTGGTGAAAACAGCGCCTTAAAGAACGCATGAGTGCTGTCCATTATACACGTCACCTTGGTCAAAACAAAGCCCGAGAGCATTAATGAGGCTCGTGACTAAGTGTACTTCTTGGAGGTTATCATGATCGGTAATTGGTACGTCACCTTGGTGAAAAAGACGCCCGAGAGCATTCATATGTCTCTGTGACTGAGTACCCTAATGGAGATTATAAAATGTGGTGTTGATGTGATCGAGAAGTGGTTCGAATGATACATAATCGACTAGGTCGATTGATCATTATTTTAATCAGATTGTTGTGAATTGATTGATTGAATGGAAATGACCTTGAGTGGTCTTGTTGGCGTGTGATCGACTAAGTCGATTTGATCGATGCTTCAATCAGTGATGTGATTGTTTGGGTGCCTGTTTGATATGTGCTAACATGCAGGTGGAATCTGAGGCCAAGGTAAGTCATCGACTCTGTTGTGCTTAGGCGGCCCTAAGGTGTATTAGTTTACTAATTGGGTCTTAGGGGTAGAACTTGCCGAGACATAGTCTCATCCCTAGGTTGTGGGATTATATTTCAGGCCTCTAGATTTCCCGAAGGTTGGCCGGCATTTGAAGTTGAAGATGAGCGAGAAGAAGGAGATGAAGAGTTTGAAGAAATTGAGTCTAGTGGTGAAAGACTTGAGGAGGACTGGGATGATGATCCCAAGCTTGGTCCTATCCTCTTTGTAAACCCTGCATTTGTGAAGTTGTGAATTTCGATAAATAAAATTGTGGCCTGCTTTTCTATCCCATTGTTTTATTGTCTGGGGAATTTTAAATACTTCCGCATGTGCATATATAAATGAAAGGGTCGGCGATACATAGTCCTGGGATATCGCATTTTAAAATCGACCAAAGGTAAGCGATGTGCGCGTACCTGAGGATCGGGGCGTGACATCCTCTTTTTATGGTATCAGAGCAATGGTTAAGTATTGGACTGATAAGGTGCGATGACCTATGGGATAGTAGTAGGAAAGGCCTTTAAATTCATGATTGGCGCATGTCTTTGATAGTTGATTGATAGAATTGTTTGTCGTGTATGAATCATTTGCTTTTAATCTTGTGGTTTCGGAAGGCTGAGTGTTAACTCTAGCCAGCTCGAGCGTAAAAGTGTCATCGCAGGTTGGTACTAGTGTGGCAGTGTTGAATGATTCTCAGTTTGATATGATCAATTTGATGCAAGTGTTCATTGGAATCTGGATGAGTCAGTGAGATCAGAACTGGTTATTGTTGTTGCTACCTTTATTGAGGTCCAACTTGGAAGGTTGATCAGGGAATAGATTTCAATATCTAAATCAAGATTCAGCGCAGATAGACTTGGGAATTCGGTCAGGAAAAAGACTGATATTGAGGGAAAAATATTCTATTCCACCCAAGAGGAAGGATGGAATATGCAGGTCAGCATTCAGAGAAATGGAACATGTGTTCTAGGAGAGATGGTATGAATCAGTCTCGTGTATTTTGAGGACAGGAATTTGTGGTAAGTGTTGCCAGCACGGACAATGATTTATGAGGTATCTGCATAAGTAGATGGAATCTCGATAACGGTTACTGCTGTCACCGCCGATAGGATAGTTCAGAAGAAGTGCACCATAGAATGCACTATGGAATTTTTGGGATAGGTCTTCGGTACAAGGATAATGTATTCTGGTACTTTGCAAGAGGTAGAAAACTCACCAGATAGGTGTCAAAAATGTGAAAGGAAACATGAATGAATTCAGTGACCGAATATGGTGAGAAAAACGGAAATGGAACCGACTCAGCATTAGTCAAAGAAAGGATATTTTGGGAAAGATTCTATCAGAATATAGTAGCAGAGTTTTGATGAAGTTTGGAGAACTTCAGCTTATTAAAATAAGCGAAACAAAGAGGAATTACTAGTAATAGTCATGCTTGACTAGTTGCTGAGGAGTAACATTGACACTACATGAGTAGGATGGGCTCATGGAGCATCTTGTGGTAATGGATTATGGTTATGGGGCAATGCAACTTAGTCTAATAGCACATGAAAGTGTCGAGTTTATTGGAATCGAAATGAATCTTCGATTTCTTTAATCTCGTCACTTGAGGCAATCCGTTTGTCAGACGGAGGTTGCTCAGGTTACTTGACGATTGTCAAAAATAAGACATATTGAAGAATTGAAAATTGAGGACTTCTCAGTAGTCCAAGAATTCCCGGAAGTGTTGCTAAGAAGGATAGTCGACCGTCGTCAAAGAAAGAGATAGAAATATGATTGAGCTAACATCTCGTAATGTAACCGCTCTTTAAAGTTTCTTATCTACATTGTTGTCTGAATCGATAGAATCAATGGTGCAGACATGAGGACTGATGAGTGAGGAATTCATGCATATCAGTGCATCACTTTAAGGAACATCAGTTTTGTGGAGAGAGAACGAAAGATGGTCCAGTATAATTACGTATCAACTATAGTCGACTCAATCAAGTGACAATCAAGGATAAGTGTTCATCGTCAAAGATCGACGAATTGGGGACTTGTTATAAAGAGTATGGATGCCTTCAAAGATCGACTTGAGGACAAGTTATCGTCAGTTGAGAACCAAGAAGGAAGTTATACTGAAGACAATATTTCACACTTGGTTTAGCCCTTGTGAGAATAATGTAAAGGAATCTCCATGGATCAATCTAAGGTCGAATCAGTTGCTAATGGATCGAGACCGACAACCATGTCAGAGATCAGAAGTCGTGAGAATTAGATAGATTACTACAGAAGGTTCGTGAAAGAAATTTCAGCATCAATATCATCGTGGACTTGACCTCTTAAGAAAGAAGAGAAATGCATCGGCATAGACAAGTACGAAGATAATTTCCAGAGCTTAAAGGACTGGATACGTATTGAGGCAACATGAGAAGATTGTTGCATCCACATCCCACCAGTTGAGATCTCAAGAGTTAATTTACCAACGCATGACTTGGGACTCGTGGCATCAAAATTTGCTTTAAAGATTTAAAGTCATCAATGAGATGAAGAAAGATTCCAGATCCTCATCGACTATTAAAGTCTCAAGTGTTATTCTTTCAGAAAGAGCTGAATATGAGATGGTGTCGTGAATCAGAATTTTGGCAGGACTATAATGGTGTTATCTGGTGTTACCCTAGAAGAACAGAAGAGGCCACTGATGCCTGGAATTGAGAGTCTACAATTGTGCCAGACTAACTAAAGTATAGACTTCACTTAAAAAGGGTCCGAAATTTGGTTTTCAAAATTGAGGTAGGCTACCCTTTGAATTTTATAGCCGCCCTCAAAATTGAACCAGATGCTCAAATTTGAGTCGGCGCCTAATTGTTAGATAGAGATGTTTAGAAGATTTATGAGAGGATACTAGTAAGAAAGAATCTGACTTTAAGATCTATAAGGAGGGAACGTTCAGGTTCCATGAGTGATTGAGTGCACTTGACAGTGTAGCACTCGGGAAAAAGATTTGTGTCAGAAGTTCACTATAGTATTGCAATCTTGACTAGATGGTGCAAGTAAGTCGGAATCAGTGTTAGCTAGATTGGTAGGCTGATATGAAGGTAGATATCGCCGGGCAGTTTGCGAGTGCCAGAGTTGTCAGTAAGTGGAAGTTCAGTAATGCAAACCAGGACTTTTGTCACCACTTAAAAGTCCCCAGTGGGAATGAAATTATATCACAATGGAATATTGTGACGAGCTTACTAAGGATTCAGGGGATTACTGATACCATTTGAGGATAGTGGTCAATTGATAGATGAAGTTGGTCCACTTTGGTACAGTGCGAATAGATCTTGTTTTGAGTGTGTGACATTTAGATTTTTGGATTCAGACTTTGATTGGATAAACTGGGCATTTTATCGGCGTAACTTTAGTGTTTTTCTCTGAGTTGGCCACTCACGAGATAACTAGACTAGCTGGGTGAGTTATTAAGAACTTTAAGGCAAATAGACTTAAGAATTCGATCATGAATCGACTTCTTGACCGTGCTCATCTTCAGAGATCATTACGACACAGTATAAAATCGATTTGAAATCAGAGATAGGTCGGTTCGATTGAGATGAATGACCGGTCGTGCTTGACTCCACTAAATTGGAAAATTCTCATTGACCGGCACTAATTTGATTTTACTATCGTTTTGGCGCCCTGTGTCCGTATTTGAATACTTGAGATTTTCATGACAATCGAGAATCGACAATGTGTCGAGTGAGTTCATTGTGGCTCGAAGAAAATCGACCACGGGTCATTTGTCCTAAAAAGCTCTGAAAACTACCCAGTAACTTAGGTCACACTAAAAGCGCGTCGAAGTGAAATTAACCACCAATCTAAGTTCGATTTTAGAAACTGAAGATTCTGTCATGTCATAGAGTGGATATACCGAAGTGTGGGTACAGTAGATAATTCACCGGCATGGAGTGCCGGGGATGAATTATATTTTGAACCTAATTTAGAAATTATAAGTTTTGCAGAGTTTTCAGAGGGTTCTTTCTTAAGCAGTGCATAGCAAATGGCACAAGTTTTCAGTGGTGAAAAGAAAGTGAAAAGAAGAAAAATCACAGGACAGGGTCAACTCAGTAATCAGGGATTGCAGTGGTCATAACAGTGTCAGAGTGAAGACTGGACAGAATTGTCAGAAATTTTCAGTCATTGAGCTTCGAAGGTTTATTAGGGTATCGAGAAAAAGAGATCAGATGTGAACGAAAGAGTACCACATGTGAGAAGCACAGTTCAGTTGTTGGTTTTGAAAGGACAAATTTTGTATACCGAGGTAGGACTCGATGAGACAGGGTACCCCCACCTATGTAAGGTTTAAATTTCGAGGACGAAATTTTTATAAGAGAGGAAGAATTGTGACATCCAGAATTTTCGGTAATTGTTTCAATTGAATTAATCGGGCCATTTCTATGCAATTGGAGCCGGGGATCATGAAATTAGGATGCAAGGGGGCTACATTGATAAGGAAAAATACCAATTTGATTTATGAGGTGTTGAATGAATTAATGGGGGTCAATTTGATTTAATTCAAGAGGAATTAAGGTTCAATTGGAAGGAAAGACCCACCAAAATTCGTATGCCACCCTTGCCCAACACCTTAACCTATCTAATTGCTTCTAGAAGGGGCTTTATTGTCAAAAATTGAAGGGTGGGAGACAGTGGTGGTGGGCGATGTGTGATGACCTAAGAGAGAGAGAGAGAGAGAGGAGAAAGGGAAATTGATTCTTTCTTCTCCCCCTTCTCTCTCCCGTCGCTGCCTCTCCTTCCCCATCTTCTTCTTCGTTTTGTTGGACGCCATGGGAGTTGAAAACCAGTGGAGACCGAGCTGCGGTTGCACGCCGCCGAGGAGCACCGTCGCCGCCCACGCACCACCGCTCGTGCGGCCTCCGCTTGTCCTCGTCCCCTGTCGCGCCTCCGCCCCCTTTTCTCTCCTTCTAGTTTGGGCAAAGCCCAAACAACAGGCGGCGAAAGCAACGACTAGCGTTGCTTGGAGGAGATGCGGCCACGCCGGAGAAACCAACCGCGCGCGACGCCACCGCCCTCCCCCGCCGTTCGCCGCCATGCTTCTTTGTGCTCTTGCGTCGGCTGGCAAACCTTGGCCGCTCGCCCTTCGTTTGTTTGCTCGAGATCCCAGATCTGGTGGGACGCCGAGTAGAAGCCATAGCCGCGGACATTGGGAACCATCGCACGCCACGCACCGCCCCTCGTTGTCGCCGTGCCGCTGCCTACTCACTCTCCGCCCCTCCTCTTCGCTGGTTCGCTGCTGCCGACTCTCCATGGAAGCGCCAGAATTGACGCCAGCAAAGCTAGCCATGGTTGGGCCCTCCTTCAGCCCACATGATAGCAGCCCCTTTGGGCCATGTCTTCAGCCCAGCTTCTTCTTGGATTAGCCCATGAAGCTAGCAATTTTAGTCCAACAAATTCCAGCAATTTCCAAATCAGCCCAAGTAAAATTCAGTCCATCAAGCCATGAATTTCAGCCTTTGAAGTCCAGCCCATGAGCAAGAAATCTATAGCAAATCAGCCCAAGAATTTAGCAGCCCAAGCTAAAGGCCATATTAAAGCCCACATGAATTACAACAATTCAGTCCATGGGGGTTTTATTTAATTGAAGCCACGTGGAGTTCGGCCCGAGCTCGGCAGTTCATTCTCAATTTAATTACTCGGCCTATTGAAGTTGTTTTTCAAGCTCAGCATCATTTGTATTTCAGAGAGGCCTAACAAGTTCAGCCCATTTTGAAGACCCAGAAGTTTCAGTAGCTCAGCCGTGAAGCAAGCCGGCCCAAGTTCGGCCGTCGTCGCGTCGTCATCGCGGTTTTTGATCTTCGCTTGATGCAAGTGAGTTTTACTCATTGATGCCTTATTAGTTTACTAATGATGCCTAAGGGTTGGTTAGATTTTTTTTAAGTGCAATTAGGTGGTTAGATTAGATTACAATAATTAAATTAGAGACTTAATGATGCATGTTAATTAAATTGATTGTGCACTTAGCAAGTAGGCATATCCTATTAATTATTGAATGCATCTAAGGGTTTTTCCCGACCCTTATCGGGTGTCAATTTAATAATTCGGGCCTAAAATGAATTTTTAGGATTAATTATTAATTTTCAAAATTAATTTAGTTAATTAATTATTTCCCGAAATTTCAACCGGGATGGCCAGTGACTGGGATTTTATGCTGATGAAGAGTTTGAAGAAATTGAGTCTAGTGGTGAAAGACTTGAGGAGAACTGGGATGATGATCCCGAGCTTGGTCCTATCCTCTTTGTAAACCCTGCATTTGTGAAGTTGTGAATTTCGATAAATAAAATTGTGGCCTGCTTTTCTATCCCATTGTTTTATTGTCTCAGGGAATTTTAAATACTTCCGCATGTGCATATATAAATGAAAGGGTCGACGATACATAGTCCTGGGATATCGCATTTTAAAATCGACCAAAGGTAAGGGATGTGCGTGTACCTGAGGATCGGGGCGTGACAATAATTGCTGGAAAGGGGAAGATCTTCATAGGCTCCTCAATCCTCCTAGCATAGGGTAGAAACCCAATAGTCTGGAAAGGAGCAAAAAGTATGCAAGGCAAGCCAACCACAGGTCAAACAACAAAAAGCTTCAAATAAGTGTTCAGTATCGAAGTTGGAGATGTCATCCTGAAGTGACCAATAGAAGTGAAATCTCGCCTAGGAAAAGGCATAAACATCTAGAACTTTTACAAGTATGACCTTGCTTAGGATAGTTGTTTACTTAACCAGCACATTACTTTCCAGGCAATAGTGATTTGCTGTCAGTCTACCATCAAATCCCTTTATTAAGAAAAACTGCTATATGAGAAGCAAGAACAAGTAAAGGATTCATTTACTGAAATGATAGACCATATAGCTAAATATTTGATTGGAACAAATAGGACGCTTACAATATTTTCAATTGGAAAGACACCAAATATACTGAAGCACAAAACTCTATCTTTTTCTCCACTACAAAGGCTATGCAAACATTGCGTTGAAGAATTTGAGAGCTCTACAAATGAATCTTGAACATTGTCAGTTAAACCAGCACCTCCAGGGATAGTCCAGGCGTTCGAGGAACTCTTGGAAACGGAGGGAAGAATTGAGTAGTGTGATCTCAAATGCCAGAGTTATCAAAAGCATTCTATAAAACAAATAAATGATTACTTTCTAATTGGAAAATAGAAAGACGAAAAATAATGAGATTAAACCTAAGGAGCCAAACAATTAACAAGTTACAGATGACACCAAAAATATGCTTTCAAAAAATCTTCCATAAACCCATACTGAAGCTGTTGGACTATGAAATGAGATTCTACATTTGAAAAAGAATTATTTTAGAACACCACACTAAGATAACTACTTAACTACAAACGAAGCATCACGAAAGGTGTGAGCCATAAGATATCTGCTATTGGTAATAAAGATCATGAAGTCATACCAACTTTTAAGTTGAAAGATGCCTTACTCTATTCACTTGGGCATCCTCCTTCCACTCGAGACATACCATAGCTGCCATACGCGACTTCAAGTTTCTTAACAGTTTTCCATTCTACTTAATATTTATACCATGTTAGAATGAGTATAGCATAGTGTGCATAGCTACTACAAGCAGTAGCATATCAAAAGCAGCACCCCACATATCCATAGTTCCATAAAGACAGCTACTTTGGTAAGTAACATTCATTATGTATAAACAAATTCTCTTCTCAACAATTCTTATGTACCCATGGGTGCTATATTGGATTTGAATCATACGTCAGATCCATCTATATTGATTGACTACAATGCATGAAGTAGACGATTATTAATAAACTGGTAGAAATCTCAAAGAAACAGAATTACAGCAGCCTCAGCTATGTGCTTAGCCATTCTACTCATGATCAAGCAGCTATAGCTTGATAAAAACATAACAAGTTATTTACAAACTTTTCCACCCACAAGCATAATTGAGGCACACACAAATCCTATCATTAAAGTGTCACCGAAATTATTAGCTTCTTGATTTGACTGCACTAAACAAATTTTACTAACAATTGAAAGAAGCTATTAATTTTGATGAAAATGAGCATCCCACAGATGAATGCTTTAGTCTGACACCATCCACTTAGACCATAGATTCTCACAATGAGCTGGACCCAGTAAACACCATGCTGTAATTTGTTGTTGACAATTGAAGTAGTTTCAATCATTGATGACAACATTAGCAACGAAGCAAAAATTTTGTCCCGCACGAGATTGCAATTGAGCACATCAATAAGATTCAACTCCTATATTATGTAAATCTATTAAATGAGTATATTAATTCTGTATGATATATGATTAAAGTAATTCACCACTGATTTCACCGATTAGATATGAGTAAATCAATTTCATTGATTCATAATTTAACTCATGCATCAAACAATCTAATGTGAAAAAACATTTCCTGGCTTTGATGTAGGACTGAGTCCCACAATAAAGAATAAATATTTAGCCATCGCACGCGAAATTCCCTAAGCAACACACCTAGGGTTTCTTAAGCATCACACCAAAGATGAATTGCATCACACAATCTGCAAAGCAAGGACTTGCCAAGTTCAATAAATTATCAAGTCTATGGAAAAGTATAAATTACAACTATATTTGTAGACTCTCCAAAAGTTTTACTCCTAGCGAAAATAGGAAACCTCCAAACAAGAAACGTTGTTGAAGTATATGTAAGATCCTACCACTCAAGCTTTAAAAAAAAAAAAAAAAAGAAAGGAAACTTCGTAAATTCCTAATAATACTAAAATCCTACTTCACAATCTTAGTGATTAAACTTCAAGAAGAATGATGATCCTTGTTTGAGTTTCAAACTCAATCTTCACCAAAAACTTGGTAGTCATGTTGCATGATTTTGTCGGCTGCATCAAGCTTATAGGATGATTTGATTGTCTTATACTAAATTTTATGAATGGGAATCCAATTACAATACTATGTACATGATCTGTGTCATTGCAGTCAAACAGGTACTTATTTGACAAAAGAAAAATAATTTGTAGAAATATCTCATGCCCGAAAATAATAACATTGGTCGACTTTTAAATATCTTTATCATTACTTATTACCTAACCATAAAAGTAACACCATACTTTACAATTAATTTACATCTGTTATGGAATACCAATCTCAAACATTATATCAGATTTTATGATTTCATTAGATAAAATTCATGATCCACTATCCATAGAATTAATTTTTTGATTTACGACTCACATTTCCATGTGACAACTAAGGGTGAACCCAAGTGGTTATCATGTCATATCAAAATTGTGGCTACCTACTTAGCAGTTGACAAAATTAATAAACCAATATTGTTCCGGGTTCAAACTTCAAACTACAAAACACAAATTGACTCATGTAATCTATCTATCTAAACAATAATGCCAAATTGATTATCAACCTGGCCTATCATGACCTGTCTATGCTTAGTTCATCAAGTTCTCTAATAAGAATCATACATGAATTTTGTGTTTCCATAGTGGTCACATATTACGATTTGATCACACCATATAAATATAACATTTCATGTAAACCTAGGATTTTGTAAGCTTATGACTAGTTTCTTTTCAAACTAATTTGACATTGACGACAATATGCATATTGTACATCTACTATGTCGGTCATGTTAGGATATGAATGACCCATTCAATTCAATCTAATTAGTTAAACAGGTTATTCATCTCTTGTAATTTGTTGACCTTTTCAATAGAAGGGTCATGTTCAAGTAGAGTTTTCTAATAAAAATTTGTGTTAATCTTATTATGCTCAGATTGACCTATCTAGCAATCCATTGTAAATTTGACATTGATGGACATGACCAATAAACATGGATTGCCATCTCTATTAATAGCTGAATGTTTGCTGAGCAAGTTTGTTATTTGCATTGCATCATGCAGATTTTGCACAATTCAGAATCTTTCCCAAGAGAGATAAGAGAAGAACACATTCTGATGATAAAGGACTGTTGGAAGAGGAATTTCTAGTTGAAAAGTAATGAGGGTAACGTTCAAGTATCATCATAGAAAACTTACTTTGACATCATGCAGTAAAACTTTACAGGCTTCAAGTCCCAAGACAACAACCTTGCCATCAGGACGCCAGAAGAATCATGTTATACTTTTACCTGGAGTAGATTAATATGATTAAGAAGAGCCAAAAGAGTCAGTATTGATGACACGCATTGAAATGTGCAAAGAAAGTGAGTTCATGATAAACAAAAAAGAACAGAGAGAGAGAGAGAGAGAGAGAGAGAGAGAGAGAGAGAGAGAGAGAGTGAGTGAGTGAATAATATATTCCCAATTAAATTAACAGAAGAAGAGGAAAGATAGAGCATACACATTAACCGACAAAATGTTAATCAAAATTTGTGAAGTGAGGCAAAACGTCATATTTGTGCAAAATAACTGAAAGAGATCTTGGTCACTTGATAGAGGACTTCTTTGGGCTAGTAGTTCATCTAAAGTGAGGGAATCTATATCTCGTTTGCAGGCTCCAATCCAATATCTGAATCAAAAAACAAATCTTGTTGATCCACTATGGAAACTCAAGGAGGATTGGATGCATGAAAGCTTTCTCCAGGCGAGGATTGCAAGTGTATTAGTATTTATAACCTAGGAAATTAATAGAAACCATTCATGGGAAGGCTCAAGTACTATAGAGCACTCAAAACGTTCTCCATATCCAGAAGACGATATGACAAGTGAAGCATTCAGATTTTTCTAGGCAAAAAAAAAAACATCTCCTGTTTAAAGTTTTCCAGTGAAAATAGACAGGAAGAACTACCAAAGCTAGGCATTCAATCCTAAGCTCTTACTAATTTGAATTACCAAAAGATTAAGTCATATAGGATTTTAACATACTTGGATGCAGCTCCTTTTCCTTTTAATCTCTTGGCTTTGTCCAATTCCTCCCTATGTCCCTCTCGACTAGATTGTCATACAAGTACGCAGCATAGCTCAAGATATATCGATTCAAAAGTTAAACTCCCCCCAGAGAACTTGAATAATAAAAATGATGTGATGAAATACCCCTCTATAATGTGAAGAAGATAAATGAAACTTCAAGCAATACAAAATGTGAGAAATTTTCCTCCTATAGTCTATATTTCAGTATCCAATAAATCTCTCCATGCAGGGACACTCAGACAATAAAAGGATGCTTAATCAGTAAAAGAAGAGGAGTCAGTAGTAAAATTACACTTTGCGAGTCATCATCAGGAATCTAAGATCTTTTTAGATGGTTGATGACTTTTAGATAGTACTCTGCAGTGGCTAAACCTGCCAACTCCAAGTGGGCATCAAGCATTTCTGCATCTGACAGAACTAGTCTATCTAGAATACATGATGTCCCCTCCAATTCATGTTAATTATTTTCATGGACACTTAACTAGTGTACGAAGAGGGGGAACAAGAACAGAATACAGGAGTATGGTACACTTACGGTTGGGGTAGATGACTGTTCGGCTAAGTTATGGAAAAATTATCGTAAGGCAACAACCTGGTTGAGAAGTAGATAAGAACCTACTGCGCCTATAAATAAAATCCCTTCATTCAACTAATACCAGCTTGGAATTCTATACTCGCAACTAAGTCATCTCTAGATTTCCACTCGCATCACCATCATTCACTCTTCATTTCTGTGTAAAAGACCAACTCCTCAGTTGGACGGCACCTTCTCATTTAGACTTTCAAGCACTTTATCTCTATATTCATCCAATTCTCCATCAAACGCAATTTGAGCTAGATTGGCATCACAGTGGTTCCTATGGCAAAAAAGGAAGCTTAGCACATTTAGGAAAAGCGAAAGAAGTAAAACGAGATAAAGGCCAATAACTCAAAGGACAAGCACAGCAAGCCATCATTGAAGAAGCCAGGCGGTTTGTCGAACTGAAGCTGAAACGGAAGCACACGCTGCGACCCTCTGATGGAGAAGCTGAAGAGCGAGACGAAGAAGGGAAGAGCGGGAGTGAAGTGTCTGAGCATTCGCGGAGAAAGTTGCAAAAGAGGAACATGCGAGAGTCAAAATAAGGAAGGAAGAGAGAGATACGAATTGGGCCGCAAAGGGCCGCCACGGGATCAACTAGGCTGGGCGGACTTTATAGCCCTGCCGAACAACGCCCGAAAGTGGTGGATTAGTTATTGAAACGTAATTTGGAAAAAGCAATGTGATCATCCTCGTTTACTTTTGGATTTAAAAAAAACAAACAAACAAAAGATATGCTAATGAATTATTCAAATCAGCGTCTCACAAGACATAACAAACACTTGCGCCTGCTTAAATGTCGAGAGGACGGGCCAAGCTCGAATTTGACCAAGCCATTTGCCATCACCATCCAAACTCCTATCGCTCAGCCGAATGCTACTACTCAACCAAGCCCCACTTGGTGAGCTCTATGCTAAACTCTTGTTATAAGGTACGCATGCGCGTCAATGATATAGTAGGAAGATTAAATGAGATCGAATGTCTTCTTTTTCTATTTTAACTGGAACTAGACAATTCACCCTATTATAAGGAACAACTTTGCTATATCAGGAAAATGTCATTTCTCCACTCGTGCATGCAGAGTTGGAGACTTGCAATTAGGCAAAGAAAATAGCACATCTTGTACCTCTGCTGCAAGTGATAAAATCTAAGCACATTCAACAATTGAAAGGCAAAAGAATAAGGTCATTTACTCTTCCTTCCAAATACAGTTTAAAAAACCCAGCAAGTATATGCTTTGAGAACATACAAAGTTAACCCTAATTTGAGTGACATAAAAACTTATTTTTTAATTGATTTCCATTTATATTTGAGTAAATATATTTCAGTAACTTACAAAGTTAACCCTACCATATTAATTTGATTATTCTGACAAAAAAATTTATTTTATTGTTTTCAAATTTCAAATCTTATCGTAACTAGTTCACAAAGATTTAGAGGGAGGAACTCTTATATCAAACTACTAACACTAATATCAATTTAATGACATTAATTTGAGCAATTAACCAACTTTTATATTATCACTCTACCATTATTTTATATTTTAAACTCTTTTTTTTTGTAATCTTTACTTGATTGTTTCCAAATTACCAGTTTTTATTTCCAATAGATACCAACATTTAAAGTTAAATTTTTATTGAACTACCCATCTTAATTTAAGTCAGCTACCAGAATTTTTTCGATAAGCTACCAACTAGTTTAAGGTTATTAACCTTTAATCATGTGACTTATCTAAGTCTGTTAGATTGTCTTGAAAATAAATAAGTACTTATTTGATTGTTTCAAAATTCTTTCATAACACTAAATTATCTATCTGCATAACTTACTAACGTTTTAAATTTAACAACCCATAGGCTGCATTTATTTTGTTAAAAATAGATAATTTGGAAAATATTTTCCTATTAACATTGGCTTGAAATAATTAATCAATAAAAAAAATTTCATCATGAACAAATATTTATGCCTAAAAATTTTCGTGAATGATTGAAATATTTTTTGTTAATTCATTTTTATAAGTAAAATAGACAATTATTTTTAAAAAATATTTTCTAAATTATTTATTTTCTACTAAATAGATGGACCGTTATATTAAATTTCCAACCTTAATTTGAGTGGTTTACTGGTTTTTCTTCAATTAATTACTGCTAGATTTATGTTGTCAATTCTTGTATGAGTTACCTATCACCATTTTTATAATGTTCTGGCAAATACAAAAAGGAAAAAAAAGTATATGATTCCGCCACTCGGAATAACTTACCAATTTTTATATTTGGCATAAATAAAATTGAGTCGCACCTTGCGGTATCTATGAAGCCATAATTTCCTGCGAAGAGATAGATGTGCCCGATCATCTCAATCTTTCGTAAATTAGATCATTTTATTTAGCCGAAAGCTATAAGGATTGTTGTACAAAGGGGCTTGATCCTAGCATGAACTTCTGCTTGCGCTAGCGATAAGTATTTCCTCTCAGCATGGCTAATAAGATTTGTGTTAAGGAATCATACATCGATTCCAAAAAAATAATGTTAGCAAACTATTCACCCAGGCAGAATATGATATTAAAAACTGATAAAAAAAAGAATATGATATTAAAAAACAAATTTAGAAGAACGCTCTAGAAAATTTATTATTGAATTTCACCCAATCTTAGGTTACGTCTCCGCATAGAGGTACTCTTATTGCTAATCTAAAGGTGTAGATACAAAGAGATTCAAAACTCACTTTTTTCTTCTCTCTTTTTATTTCCTCTCTATTTTCTTTTTCAACATCTAGATGGTTAACGCCTAATTATTGCTAATATAAAAGTGTAGCTATTAACCTAAAAGTAAAATTAATGAAAAAGACAAAAAAAAAAAAAACCTAAAAAGATTTGGCTTCATCTACTAATAATCTCCCACTTAAAGACAAATATATTCGATGTACTAAGCAACTTTGCACCCATCTCCTTTCTATCGGTTCGGTTTTTATCTGTTAATCAAATCGAACCAAACTAACAAATTGATAAAAAGCTTATTTCTTGGAAATGAATAATATATACAATAGAAAAAAAACGAAAAAAAAAATGTAGAAATCGAAAACTAAAAGCAAAAAACCAAAAATCGAAAAATTGAGCCGAACTGAATGAACCGAACCCAAATTTCGGTTTGGTTCGTCTCATTTGGTTCGGTTCGGAAGATTTTCCTAACGATTCGATTCGGTTCGATTTTTCAAAAAAATCGAACTGAACTAAACTATTGACACCCTTACTCTGTGATACTCCTCATCAATCAACATAGAGTAATACCAATGGTAATGGTGTAGAAAATATGTATTTCTCTATCTATTATCTTGGTAAACATGTCAGGTGAATTCTTCGAGCCATCAATCTTCTATAACTTTAGCTAATTATCTTCCAATGTTGAAATAATATAGTGACAGTGCCTCTTGATATGTCTAGTCTTTGAGTGATAATTCTGACATGATATAGTGATAGCACTTTTTGATATGTCTAATTCTTAATTGATAAGTTGCATTAATTGCTAAGTGCACTACATTTGGACTATCACTCCATGGTGTACTGACTGGTTGCTTTCGATGAAGCTCCTCCATATAATCTTGTAACCTTGGAGACTTTCGTGATCACCATGTATTCTGTTTTTGTCATCTATAAAGTTACTATGTTCTGTAGTTGAGATACCCAACTGACTTTTTTACCTGCAACTATAAAGACATATTCAATGGACACTTACCGCTATATCAGTCACCGGAGTGATTTGCATTTATGTAACCCCGTAATTCTAAAGATGTACCGCCATAACAAAGAGAATAATTTAATGTACCTACTAGATATATCAATATCCATTTTACTGCATTCCAATGCTCTTTACTTGAGTTTGGCATACTCACAACTCTCATTGCCTATACAACGTCCAGTATCTTGCTCATCATGGCATAAATCAAACTACTCATTGTTGATGCATATAAAATTACTGCTATCTCATCTTTCGAAACCTAAGTACTTTGATAGATGTCATTGGAAAGTTTGAAGTGATTTGCTAACAACAAGCAAGTCATCCGCATATAAAAAGAGATAAATGATATCAATATCGTCATACTCGTGAAAATAAACACAATAATCAGCCTCACAATGTGGAAATCTGTTTTCTTCCATGAAACCATCAAACGATATCACTATTGTCATATTCGCAAAAATAAAAACAATAATCAGTCTCATAGTGTGGAAATATGTTTTCTG
This sequence comes from Eucalyptus erythrocorys, assembly GCA_014182555.1. Lineage (NCBI taxonomy): Eukaryota > Viridiplantae > Streptophyta > Magnoliopsida > Myrtales > Myrtaceae > Eucalyptus > Eucalyptus erythrocorys. Next base: position 38,256,678 of record CM024601.1, read on the forward strand.
CTATGAAACCATCAAACTTTAAGTACCATCTCCATGAAGTTTGTTTCAAGCCATAATAAGCTTTTCTTCAAGCGATATATCATGTACTCCTTACCTTTGACTTTGAAACCTTTAAGTTGTGCCATGTATAATTTTTCATCTAGGTTGCCATGTAAAAATGTTGTTTTCATGTTTAACTACTCGAGATGAAGATCCTCCACTACAACTGTACTCAAAAGAACTCCAATTGATATCATTTTCACTACGGATGAAGATATCTCAAAGTACTCAATTCCTTCTCTCTTTTTTGAGAAAAAAAAAAACCTTTGACCACAAGTCTGGCCTTGTATCCGATATTACCATCTATTTCATTTTTATCATGTATATTCACTTGTTTAACAGAACTTTTTTACATTTAGGGAATTTGGTTAACTCCCAAGTTTTCTTCTGAAGTGACGAGTCCATCTTGTCTTTCATAGCATGCTCTTATTGCATGTGAAATGTGTCTTTCTTTGCCTCATCATAAGTCTTCAGTTCTCCCAACTCTGTATATAAGACATGGCTTAGGACAATATTAGCTAATTAATCAAAAATTACTTTTGGCTTTCTCACAAGTGTAGGCCTCCTCAAGACAGGTAATTTAGGGTTGTTAATCTACTCCAAATTGTTGCGCTCCTCTTGTATTGCCTTCTCACTTGTAAGAGGCCCATCTTGAATCTCTTTTTCAAATACACTCTAATCTACTAGAACCATCTTCACAAGCATTATGTTCAGCTCAACATATTCTGAATTCTGCTACCTTCTCATACTCTATTTGACGATCTTATATATCTTTTCTTCATTGAATATCACGTTCCGAATGTTGATGACTTTGTTATTCTCATAATCTCAAAGCCTATAGTCGTACACATCACAACCATATCCAGTAAAGATTCATTTCTAAGACTAAGCACCAAATAAAACCAAATATTTTTAGATGTGATAATTAACTGTTCTATCTTACCACCGCTCTTGTGATATTTCTTTATCTAATGCACTAGATAGACTCATGTTGATAAGATAGATACCTGCACCAACTATGACAACCCATAAATATGGTAGGAGACCTGCATGTAGTCTACAAGCCATTACGAGAAAGAAAAAGAATGCCTCGAATTCAGTCTTTTTTATTTTCCACTAGTCCTAATCGGAGGACACATGTCATTCTTTAAATGGAGCCACCTAAGATCGCACACACCACGTATATGGATGATGTGGCTGTTGCTAAGCATCGAATATTTTCTCAGTCCTTGTTTTGTCTCTAGATTTATTGTTCTTAGTCCTTGTTTTGTCTACAAGCCCGAAGAGGAAAAAAAAAAGCTTCGGATTTAGTCTTTTTTAATTTTTCAGCTAGTCCTAGTCGGCAGACACGTGTCATCCCTTGAATGGAGCCACCTAATATCACGCATGCATTATACAGGGATGATGTGGTGGTTGCCAAGTGTCAAATGTTTTCTCCAAACTTACATATCTGCACTTTAATTTCTAGCATTTGCGTTTTATTTATTCCAGTCTCAAGCCAAGTTCTTTCCAGGGCAAGATCAACCCAAAATCCTTTTTCATAAATTTTAAAAAAAAAAAAAATCAATTATTTGATGAAGGACATTTCACTTGCTGGGTGAAATGCCCTTTTATCGTGAAACAATATAATATTCTTTTTTTCTTATTTTGTCCCCCAAAAAAATGCCCTTATTGTTTTTAATTTTTATATGCAAAAACCACTTTTTCATAGCACTCCTTTTTTTTCCTATTAAATGAGTTCATTTTATCTAACTAAAGTAAATAAGACAATTAGCCTGCTAAAGAATAGTCTACAAACCAAAGAATTAAATTATTGAAAATAGTGTCTGACCAAAAAAATTTATTGAAAGTAGTAACTTTTTAAAACTAAATTAGTTCATCAACTTTGTCCTTGATTCTTTTTTTTTTTTTTTTTTTTTGTTATCGATACAACAATCTCTTTTTATTTGAGTATATCGGTTGAATTCAATTTCAACTTCATTCATTTTAATTGTAATTAACTCCAAATTCACGTAAATCATTGTAGTTTTTGTATCGAATATTATATGAAAATTAATATAAATGGAAGGACTTTAATACTAAAAATAAATGAAAATTTTATTTTTAATTTAAAAAAAGGTTAATATTTTAGTGCAAGGCATCAAATTTCATTTTATTTACAATCTAACACAAACTCACGAGAGATATTTTGTTCTGTTCACTTTGATAGAATTAATAAATACAAATTTCTATAAAAGAATAATAAGTATATTGAACATAAAAGAATTAATTTTTTTTTTTCATCGATTGGTGCCCATTCCAATAATATTAAAAAATTCAATTATGAAATGCTCAATTTCATAATTAGGCTTTGTCAGCTTAATTTTTCATATAATCAATTCAATCCATAATGATCTAACTTATATTTCTTATGAAAATAATTATCATTTTAAAATAAAAATAACCAATATTAATAAGAACTTGGAATGCCATCGATTACGTAAGTTTCATAAATTAGTTTTCATTGATCTTTTAGCAAAAATAAATTAGTCTTACCGAAAAAAAAAAAGTGCGAGAAAATCGTAGGATATAAAACTAATTTACGGGAAAACCCACCAGCCATTGAAGTACCGAAAGACGCCCCCAAGCCTCTCCTTCACTCGCCACCGTCTCCGGCGCCGCCGCCGCCACGATCCCCGGCATCGCTCCGTCGCAGGTAACGGCGGCTGCTTTGCCGTCGCCATACGTGCATGAAGTCGCGTATCTTTGTGTCCCTCCTTAGCACGGATTGATTCGGTTCCGCCGTACAGAGAGGCCGCGGCACCGTCGTCGCCGGCTCGACAGAGCGAGGAGCTCCGGAACGCCGCCGCCGCTGTCCACAGGTAAAGCCGAATCGAGGGGCTTCGACGGCTCCTCTATTTCGATTTGGGTTCATGTCTATTTCGATTTGGGTTCATGTCGCCGGGGTTGCTCCGTTGATGTCTCTGTTCTCCGGCGACCATCTGGTTTTTTTCTGTTCGTTAGACGTGGGTGTCGATTGAAGCAGAAGAATTTTCAATCTTGGTTGATGTTGGAGGGCATGAACTTGCGATGGAGGTGATGCGTGTGATGTGTAGGATTTGATGTTGTAGGTATAATGAAGAATTTGGGCATTTGTTAGAAGCCCAGCTCGTTTATATCGTCTTTCGGATGTCTTGTTTCAATCTTCTTTCGAAGTGCATGTCGAGTAGCTGCTGAAACTTTATTGCACTCCCATTTACTTGTGCTTTGACGGGCTTTTCGATCATGACCAAGTTACTGTTACATACAATGCTCTTCGTATTTCGGTGCATACTAGACCGATAATTGGTCCCGGATTTGCTATACCAACCAGGCTTCGCTGTCCCTTTTTCTAGTTTTAGTTGCTGAGTTGAATTAGAAGTTCTTCCCTGAACTTTGAAGGGGAACGTGTTAATTTCATTGCCGTGCTATGTTTTAGTCTTGACCTTAGTGCGTGTCGATGCGGGACTTGGTTTTTTTTTTTTTTTTTTTTTTTTGTTCCTCCCCTGTCCTTACAACTAAGTGCATTATGCAGAGGGGATAGCAAATGGAGTTTTGCCCGACTTGTGGAAACTTGTTGCAGTACGAGTTGCCTCATAGGGAGCAGCCAGCCAGATTTTTCTGCCCAACTTGTCCCTATGTCTGTAATATCGAGAGCAAGGTAGGAATTTGCTTTGTTCCTGTTGTTGCTTGGCCCTTGGACATGTCTGTGGCATGAATTTCTTTTACGATCACGGCTTTGGTTGTCTGTTTGCAGGTTAAGATAAAGAGGAAGCAACATCTGGTTAGGAAGAAGATGGAACCTGTGTTCTCGGAAGAAGATAGGAGAAATGGACCCCAAACCGATGGCGGTCTGTCTTTCTTTCCCTTTTATTTCCTGAGTTCTTTCTGTGCCTTCCTTGGCTTGAATAAGCTAATGGATAGGAAATAAATTAGGCCTATGAGTCACTAAAGATTCATAGCTGATGTAGAGTGTTTTCTTGTAATCTTATGAAAAGTTCTTTTTCTTTAAGCAGCTCCAAAGTTAAGTAAATAAGAAAGCAAGGGCGGCAGTCTCTCTCTTTTGATAGTGGTGATGAAGCAATGAAACTACAAAGACAAATCTATAGTATTTGTTATCCTTGTAGGATCTCCCTGTGTTCTAACTGCCAATGACTGTACTTGCCACAACCAAAGAATAAAAATAGCAATAAGAAAACGACATTGAGAAACTGGGTTCAACTGTGCAAATCCATGTTTTCATCTTTGTTGAGATGAAGAAAGGCACATACTGCTGTTGTCTAGTTTGCCGATTGTCTTTGGAGTTGGTGTCCTGACATATTCAAGTACTTTACTTTTATACCTTGAGAGATGTTGTTAAAGGAATCAGATGTTATGCTTCATATTTGGTTGACCTGAGAGTTAAGATTCTTGGCTTTGTATAATTCTAAAAGCTATAGGTATCATAGTATAGCTGTCAGTTGCTGTTTAAGTCGGCCTTAAGCACACTCATAACTACGTCATCACTTGTTCTTATTTGTCTGACATACATTGATATTTGTTTGATTATGGTGCGTTATGTTTGGAGTGGTGGGGTTGTTGATTCGTTTTCCATTTGCAGTGACATGCCCACACTGCGGCCATGGAAAGGCTATCTACCATCAAGCCCAGATCCGTTCTGCTGATGAGCCGATGACAACATTCTATTGGTGCCTGAACGAGAAATGTAAAAAGAACTGGCGGGAGGATTGAGCTCTCAGTGGCATGGTCGCAAAACCAATTCAGTACCCCACGTGCCCTAAAGACAGGACTGGAAATCATGTTCAACTGGTATTTGGGCCTTGTAGAAACTGTGATCTCAATGTTTTATCCTTTCCCGGATGTTGCATGCGAACATAATTTCTTCTTCAACGTCTGTCTTCACTTGAAAGAAACAGATTGAATTAGGAGGAGGGAAAAGAAAGCATTCTCTGTGGTGGATTCCTCATCCTGGAACATGAAAAGTGAACCAGACAGGCATGAGAAACAGCACATGTGACGGGGATAGTGGCTTGTCATTTGTTGAGTGCACTTGTGGGGTTGATGTTGCTGAATAGGATTTCCACATTGAATAGCTTTATCTAATTTTTTTCTCCTAACCCAACGTTCTAGGGTTTTATAGAGATTGTATAGATTACCATGTTAATAGGTTCAGATTTGAGTACCCTCGTAAGGATCTCTTCGATACAAGTAGAGGGCTTCCAATCATAGCAGAGCGATCAAAATATGATGCAACCTTATTGAGTACCCTTTTTATATGGGGGGTCTGTTGAGTACCTAGGTTAAATAATTGCCTGTACACATTCGCTCGAGCCATCATCATTTAGAGTGCAAATGGTGGAGTACTTAATGACTCGAACCTCGCAATGAAAGGAGTTAGCTAGAAAGAAGTTATGTATAGTACATATCTGTACCGTCCCAATCGCTAATGACATAGATTTCATTATGAGACGGGACTTGATCGACAGGTAACCTTCCTTGTGTGTGTATTGATTCAGATGATAACCTTTCTAGGTGTTATTCTTGGAACGAATATGTGTGGACCTTATTCATCAAATTCAGAAACTTATAAGAGATCCTAGTTCTTCATGTTCATGATTGTGTTACATCTTGATAATCAAGGACAACTGTATATATTGTATGATGATTATCAAGATAATGCACTTCATCGTCAATCGATATGAGAACTCAAATTTTTGCAATATGCTCTGATTACATGAAACACAATGGCGAGGAATTTGGTTTGGATATCTATCTACTTATTGATTGTCCAAGAAGGATGGTTATCCATGCAATCTTTCCCTGATGAATGATCGTAGTTCTCGCAACAATTAGTTTGAAACAAGACGCACTTTCTAAGTGAATAGATCGGCGTATGGAAACCTAATCTCTATTGCATGGGCAGCAAAATCGAGGGAGACTCTATTCTTAGCATCTTAAAGCAATTAGATCTTCCGGATTCATATAAGTTCAACGAGTTGATGGGATAAATGATCCTCAGAATTTATGTCTAAACGGTCGATTTAGAAAATGGGAAGTATTAAAGGAGATCGTGATGCTGAAGAAAAAACAAGAGAATCGAAGTCTGAAACTTCCAAAGTTCAAGAGAGCTTCGTCCTTACATACTCATCTTTGTGAGATTAAAAATTATAATTATTTAGAGATTATTGTTGAAGTGCGAGATCAGAAGATTTGATCGCGTTTACTCGAGTCAAGAGTACCCGATTGTCGTAACCTCGGATGAATTCACTAGTGAAATCCTACTAATAGACTATTAAATCGGGGAGAGTGGATGTAGGCTTATCCTAAACTAAGCCGAACCACTATAATTGTTATGCGCAATTTCCTCTATCCATTAATCTCTCAATTATTTTGTTGCACCATGCACAATTTAGGGTCTTACTAAGCAAACGACACCATTATTCTCTGAGAATAACAGTGCCTTGTGGACCGTAGATTCCCATTCAATGGGTATGGCAACCAACAAAACAAATTTGGAAAATGAATTATGATAGAAAATTCTCATATATTGAAAAATAATTATTTTTTACATAAAGAAGATGAAAATTCCCATTTAGCCCATTAATACATTGCATAAATACTTAAATATAAAATTCCATTCTTTTGTAGAGTACTTGCGAAAGTATTTTTGCTAATTCTAATTATAATAAAAGTCAATTAGCAACACACACATGCAGTTTAACTTAATTTAATGAGATTTTAAAAAATTATCGAATAAGTGAAAAATTTGAAAGTTGGCTAGCATGGTAACAAAGTGAAGTTGTACAAAAGAAAAAAGCATTGATCATTATACTTAAATTTTTAATATAAAATTCATTTTTAGTTAGTCACAAGATGAACTTGATTTTGATTATTGAGTTAACTTTGCATAACTTAGTCCATGATGGCTTTAAGTTATGTAAATTAGGCATTCAACTCTTTATTTTAATAATTGTATTCATGTTGTTCATTGACGAATATTTTCATATAAGGTTGCGAGTGTGAATGTTTAATGATGGAGGTGTTGTTAATAGAAATACAACATTTATTTTGTCTTATAAAAAAAATATTTAAACCATTCTCTCTAAATTCAGTGTAAAGATATTTCATGTTGATGATATTTCTAATAACTACCTTTTTCTATTTTTTTATTTGATTTATCGTTTATTTATTGAATTCCACGTGGTGGGACCCACCAAATGTGATCCACACTTATCTGGAGGAATTCGGTTTCCTCGAGAAAATTTGTGGCGGAGGCAGCACGGTTTAGGAGCGACGGCGCCGTCCCGTTCTCATTTCCTTGGTCTTTTACATTATTGAAATCTATTTTTTTTAATTTTCGGATATTCGCCTATTCAGGATCGGCGTGCGATGTCTTGACGTGCGATGTTTTAGCCGGCACTTGCCACCAGCACAACCGTTGGATCTGGGGTAACTTGGGCCCCACCCAGCCGCACACGTGTCGTCGCCGCCGACGGACGATCGTGACGACTTTGCTGACGTGTCTTGACGTCTCCGTTATTGACCGCCTCCTCCTCCTCCTATTCGTTCTCCTTCTTGCTTTACTCTCGAGTGATCAGCAGCTCGGCGGAATTCTCGGCGATTTTCCCACCCGCTTTCTCGAGAAAATTCCCCTGCCGGCGAAGCGAGGGAAGGTGCGCAGCGGCCGGCCCCGGCGGAAGGCCGATCTGGCCGCCGTGCTCCGGAAGTCGTGGTACCACCTGCGGCTCTCCGTCAGGCACCCGGCCAGGGTCCCGACCTGGGACACCGTCGTGCTAACCGCCGCCAGCCCTGAGCAGGCCCAGCTCTACGAGTGGCAGCTCGGCCGGGCCAAGCGCATGGGCCGGATCGCGCCGCCGCCGCCGCCGCCACCGTCGCCATTGCCGTGCCTGATCCCGACGACCAGCACATCAGCTTGGGCACCGGGACGCTCAACGCCGTCCACGCACTCGCGGAGCTTTACCAGAAGCTCGGCGTCGGCATTGCTCCAGAGGTAGCTCTTATACTGACAAGTTTTGCATTCGATCAAAATATCTGGAACAGGTGCATGACAAATTCAATTTTATGCACGACAATTTGTTCCTTACAGTCAATCTCATAGACAGATTCTTAGCTCAGCAGTCTCTAGCGAGAATGAAGCTCCAGTTGGTGAGGTTAGTGGGGCCATGCTATCGGCATGCACGAATGAAGAAGTCTCCATTCCCTTTTGTCAGAGACTTGATTCTAGTGTCAACTGTAACTGAAATTCTTCTTTTTTGATTAAGGAAATTTAACAATCCTAGAAAATTGACAAGATGGGCCAGCTTTTTTCCACGAAAGTTTGATGCTTAACTCGTTGCAGTTCGACACGTCACTGCCTACTCCATATGCTTTCATGCGACGGTTTCTCAAGGCTGCAGGGTCTGATAAACAGGTTAGGCAAGTCATCATCTCCCACGATATCGAAAATGAGGAAACTGCGATAAATTCACACGTCTGGAGAAAATTGAACATGTGGTCCCTCTTAATTGAGTGTCCTAAAAACTGTTGTTAAAGCCTTCTTTTAATCAAGTCTTGTGAAATCGGTCAATAATGATTTATATATTTATATTTTAATGAACATGAAGAATTACAGAAGTCGTATCCAAAGAGCACAAAGGAGAAAAATGAGATTTAGGTTAGAGGCAATACGGCACTTGTTCCAACTTCATGATGCGTTCAACTCTAATTTTCGGTTCATAAATTTTCATATTACTTAGTCATATGAGTAGTCAAACAAAGCAAGCGGATTAATATCAAATTAACCAGAGATGTGTCGAAGGTTTTGATAGTACAAATTTGAGAGAAAGAGAGAGAGAGAGAGAGAGGCAATGATTTTCATCACGTAACTATCGAAGGAAAAACCATTCTCCCACAAAAACATAAGATCCCAACTCTCACAATCCAAGATATCAGAGAAGACAGTCGCTCGTTTTTGCTTTTCCGTGGTCCCACCCATTAGGATGTGACACGTCAGCAAAGCGGCAGCGCATCGGATCTTTGCTTGTTGCCGGGCCCCACCACGAACCGGAGCCGTCCCTTTTCTTTTTTCATGATTAAGGCGCGAGCACCCGCCACATATTAATGATTCTGTCCCAAGGGAATCCTCTAACAAAAAGTGATTAATTGAAAAAAATTAAATAAAAAAATTGCCAATTTCGATGCCTAACGAGTGTCTCAATATTCCAAATTTTCTTTGATTAGACATATTCAACGAATACGTCGAAATACTAGTTAACTTGACACAACTCTTTCTATGGATAATGATCTTCATTTTCCTATTATATCAGATTCGTATAGATCTCGCTGAGTCAGGAGTCACAATAATTGAGAGGAAATTTCGTATTAACGCTTTTATTATTGGTAGAAATGGAAAATAAAGCAATGGTCATATCTTGCTTTGCTAGTTAATTTACAATTCAAGTTGTTTTCGGGTTCTATTAGCTCCGGAGGTAATGGTGAAGTCCATAAAAAAAAATCGATCTGATGAGCTTTTGTACATTATTTAAGTAATTTACATATACAAAAAAGAAATCAAAATGCAATATTCAAATTTGTTTATTATTACTGTCTCATTTTCCATTTGTTTTTAATATGGAAAAAGGAAAAAATATTGACCTTTATTACTTTGTATAAATGTGGTATTTTTTCGACCAAAAAAAACCCAATTTAGTATTTTTTTATTTATAAAAAAAAGTTTTGTATTAAAAAAAAAAGGGAAATTATGGACTATATGGAATATTAGATGAAAGTTCATTAATCAAATTAAGCAAATCGAAAGCTTGGGGTTGAAATTGAACATTAGATGAAAGTTCAGGGACCAAATTGAGCAAATTGAAAGCTCAATGATACAATTAAATATTAAATGAAAATTCAAAGATCATTTGTGACATTTTCCTCTTATTTAATGCATGTACATGCATGTATTTTATTGGTTGTTGTGTCAAGTGAGGTCAACAAAAGCATTTAATGTAATTTACAATTTCCCCATTATGTTACTGTGATCAAGCTATAATTTTCAAAATCTCAGGGCAATATCATTCAAAATTGCGAATCTTGTTTGTTTTACATTCTTTTTTTGGTACTTAATGTCACCACTACGTTATTGCTTCTACTAATCAGCTCTGAAAAGCTACTGTTGATGTGTGTTTACAGTTCAACAATGAGGATTTTTCGAAGCCCTGCGACTCCGATGAAAAGCAATTGTGGTGGTCACAGAAGGAGTTCTTTTGTGTGGCAAATCATCTCAAAAGGGTTGAAATTGTCGGGTTCGATTGGACAATGAAAAATCAAAACTTTTCCTTGCCTTGGCTAAGTTTCTTCTCGAGGAGGCAGTTGGATTGGAGAAGATGATACTCGATGCTGGATTAAGGATGCCGCGCCGAGGATTACCCATTGACCCTCATTATCTCTGGGATTTCCATGTAGTAACTCAGATACAAGAAGGCTGTCCGAGAGTTTCCAGAAATGCTGAAGTTATGATCAATTATTGTTTCGATGGACTCCCACATGAGTTATGAAAGCATAAACAAATCATAGATACTCAATAAACCCCTATATTTGCAAGCTGACGTAGGTTTGACTTGGAAATGAAATTACTCGTCTCTTTTTGTGCCACTTTTGACGGTCTCAAATAAGTTGGGTTTAACAAAAGCTTTGATGTTGCTTCATTTTGAGTTCAACTTTCCCTTCTTGGGTAAAGCCGGAGTTCGCATATGAATGTCATGGGGAGGCCTATATAATCAATAGCTATGATGGTGTGGGTTCATAAGATTATGGATTGAGTCTATTTACTTATTTCTTAACATACGTAATATGTGATCAGACCGAGTGTTTCTATTTATATTCCATGACAATTGACCTTGCCATGAAAGGCATATGCAAATCTCTCCATGCAATAAAATGAATGCAAAGAAGGAATTCAACTAAAATGCAAAGGAGGAATTCAATTAAATACCATAGAATATTCTTTGGCACATTATAATCTCATAATACTAATTGAGAGGTAAAATCTTAGCCTATTATATATATGTAAGGCTGGAGTTGAGAAAATACTTGCTCTTGTATTTGTCACGTGACAATTCACTTTTCCTCTACAATCGCCACATAGCAAGACATATGACATAATTTTGCCATGTGGCGTGAATTCGATCAAGAAGCTTTTAGCGTATTCATTTATCGTCTCCTCCCACTTATCTTTAATCTAAATTTCAGAAAGTGGATAAAGCAAAAGGGTATTGAATGTGGACATGTATTAAGTCTTGTTTTCTTACTCTCCAGGACTACTCGCCTCAAAAGCGTGAAGAAGTTCCGCCCAAGCGTGAAGAAGTTCCGCCCAAGCAAGCTTGACATGCACCGCATCAATACTGCAATAACTTTAAAGGGAGCTGATCTGATTATGAGGGCAAGACATTGTTTCATCGCTTAGATTTGAAAAGTAGGGGAAATAAGCGACAGAATAGAAAGCCTTAATAGACAAAACTTCTCTGACTAATCCCAAAGATGAAGGTAATTGTTAAAATTCATATTACAAGACTCCTTTCACCACGTATTTCTAAGAGAGATGGAGTACTGAAAATTGAATGGAGTTCCTGGAGATCCTGCTCTAAGAACTGGAAGAAAAGTCTTTGAATAAATTTATGAATAGAAACTAGTAAATATATCGATCAAAAGGCCGACATCACTTTAAATTATTACTTTCTAAGCACATTTAATGCCCAATTGATTTATTACCGTCATCGTAGACTTTAATACTGATTCTCAAAGATTCAAATGATAAGACAACACTGAGTCATACTTAAACTGAATATGATGCATTCTTCCACTACCCATCTACCTCGTGTTATCTAAGTAAATCAACTCCCAATATCAATTATTTTCCATAACCCAGCATATCTTCTATCCACAGGATCGCTTCTCAACTGTCATTTCTTGGGCACGATATAACAGCAATATCTCAACTATATAATATGTCTATGACCAAAAAAAAATAATAATATCTTATATAATCTGTCAATGCATGTTTCTATGACCTCCATAAAATCAAACATAAAGTGGTCCAGCCAAGGTTTTTCCTTAGAAAAACTTTTTCCAACTAGCAAATCATTACTTATCCAATTGGTGTAATCAAGTTCTTTCATTAATGATTTTGTCTAACTTGACAAACAGAAACAAGTTTTAGAATTCGATTGAGCCCTAAAGTTTGTCATGAAAATGCAATAAGTCTTAAAATTTTTAAAAAGTGCAATTAAATCCTAAAATTTGTCACAAAACTGTAATTGAGTCATAAAACTTTCAAAAACTGTAATCAAGTCTTAAGACTTGTCCAATTAGTGTTATCAAGTCATTCCATCAATGATTTTGTCCAACTTAACAAACAAAAATAAGTTTTAGGACTCGATTGTACAAATTTAATAAGTTTTAAAACTCAATTGCACTTTTTGAAAGTTTTAAGACTCAATTGTACTTTTATGATGAGTTTTAGAATTTGATTTGACTTTTTAAAAATTTTAGGACTCAATTGTACTTTTATAATAAGTTTTAGGAGTTTCAATATAGTTCCTAAATTATGTTAGATATTGAAGTCAAGATTAAGTGGGTTTTGGATTTTTATTTTATTTTATAAATCATGATAATCATGAGTTTGACTTCTTTTTTTCCTTTGCGTTGATTAATCAAATTGTCCTTTTTTGCTAAAAAAGAAAAGTGAAATTATTGTTATTTAAACAAATTGGAATTCATTTATCCCCAAACTTCAAATATTTATTGTCACATATAAGGATAACGGACTTGAACTTGTACCAGATACCACTGTTTAAGCCATAAACTCTTTATAGAGCGCAACTTCAATAATAACTCGTCGAAGGTACGATTCCTTCCTTCCAGGTTTCGATATTTGTCAATCTTATAGGCAACCATTGCCTTTTCACATAGTTTAATACAATATTGTCTCAGTAAAATGAATTTAATTTTGCTAAAAGGTCTCTTTTAAATCTTATCGGTTCTGTTGCATCTATGATAGCAATTCTTTTTTATCGTTCTTCTTCAAGACGACACCTTTCTAACATCCTCTTCAGATGTTTGTAGTGCTCTGAAAGCCTATCAAAGTCAATCCTTGGCATTCTTCACCACACGCCGATATAGTCATATGGATTTGAGATTTTCCCTTTTCTTATCTCTCACGTATTTCAACTTCAAAATTTGAATTTTCTGTATCTTATATTGCAACACTGCTTTCTTTCTTCATATAAGAATTATCTTATTAGGAAATGTATGAATTATTAATCAATGGAAATAAGTTATTCACATGAAGAAACTTGTATACATATAAATCATACTATCCATATACATCACTTAAAATTTTATTTACAGGATGATGGTCATTTTCGAAATTCACTATTTTGGGATAACATCATGCGGGAATCAAGGAGCTTACTTTTTCATGTCAAGCAATTTATTCTGATGTTGCTTCAATTTGACTTCCAAAGTGAAAAGCACTTTAGGAAAAGATGCGTCTTTTTGAAAAAAGTCTCTGAAGCACTTCCGATATTCAAGCGATGACGTAAATTAAATTAAGCCGTCATTATAAAAGTAAGAAAAAGCAAAAAGAGCTTGTCGCTGACCCCTCGCGGTTTTAGCTAACTTTTCTGGAGTTTCAATTAAATTTATATCGTCCACATAAACCGTTACAATAATAAATCTGATTTCTTAATAAACATGTATAGGCAAATAGGATCATGCAGTTGATTTAAATTTAACAGCAATATCTAAACTATATGATATGTCTATGACCAAAAGAAAAAGAAAAAATCTTATATAATCTGTCAATGCATTGGGTCTGAATTATAATCTTTGATCAGCAGAGCACTGAGCACATCTACTAAGATGGAGAAGTTCCATCTTGATGCTATTGGGTCTGAATTATATATCACCACTGAACTCGATCGGTGGTTTTGCTTTGCCGTGGTGCGTAATGTGGAAGACGTTTTGTTGATCTTTAGACACTGCTGTCGCGACGAAAATTGAATTTTGCACGATTCCGCACCACTAGTGAGCTTGCAAGTATCTAGATGTTGTTTTTCAAAGGGAAATTACCATCCACTGGCCTTCACTTAAGAAATTGTGCCTTCGTGATGATTTCTTGGATATCGATGGGATTATGAAAATCTTGAGCGGGTGCCCTGTTCTTGAATATCTTACGTTGCGTTTCTTGTTTATCATCACTTGCGACCTCCGGATTGAATCAAGATCTCTAACAGAGTTGGTGATTGAAGCCTTTAAAATTTTGTCCTTCGATATTTCGGCACTGAATCTGCTTTCACTGCGTTTGTGGGGCAGAAGGCTTTAGACTAAATGGAGTATCTTCATTAGCAGTGGCAGGCTTGAACTGCCAACTACTTTTCTTGGCTACTTTTCTGACCAATTGAAGTTTCCTCTTGAGCAGCGGCCACCTGTCCACTTTTCTGACCAGTTGAATTTCCTTCTTGAGCAGCTGCAACATGTCGCGAAAATCACAGTCGGAAGCTGCTTCCTCGAGGTGCTGAGTCTTTCTTCCTTTTCGACAAGTATGGATAATAGAGAATTCCCTATTAAAAGATATCATCAGACATATTTTTTGCTATTTCGTTATTTTCTGGGATAGCTAGGTCCCTTGTTAGATCAAGATAATTATTTTCGTTATTAGTTAGATTACTTCCTTTTCTTTACATAATGTTCGGCCATAAATACCCGTAATTGCGACATAAGAAATTCAGTTGTTGAATAAAGATGTAGCCTTGAGTATTTTCTATCTCCCTCTCTCTTGAAAGCAAAGGCTGCTGCTGGATGTTCTGTCCTTCTTGTCCATGTAAGCTGGTGCCCATCCGTTTCGCTCTTAAAGCTTTGTATCAGAAGGCAAAAAATAAATTCACAAGGCAGGGCCATAGGGTTTTATGTATTTTCAGTTTGCTCAGCTAAGTTACACCAAATCAATCAAATTCTTAGTATTTGTTGCAGTAAGCAAGGTGATTCCTCAGTTGTGGAAAATGATTTTCCTGTTATATCAGACTCATATAGACCTCGCTGAGTCAGGAGTCACAATAATTGAGAGAAAATTTCGTATTAACGCTTTTATTACTGGTAGAAATAAAAAATAAAGCAATGGTCATATCTTGTTTTGCTAGTTCATTTACAATTCAAGTTGTTTTCAGGTTCTATCAGCTCCGGAGGTAATGGGAATGTCTCACCTATCATCAAGATGGCGTAATATCATAGTGAACACTACCTTTTGTAAAAGCGACCTTCCTTGGATGGCATACTTACTGCAGAGTTCTCCACTCCTGGAAAGGCTAGTCATATGCAATCCAAATTCTTATAACAATACGGTGTTAATCTATCTTTGGTTTTATACACAGTTATATGTATGCTTTTGCAGTCGGCCTCATATCATCTACTTCCAGGCTTTTACTATAAAGCTGTTGAAGAACAATTAAGTCTCCTGTTGTCATTTATGTTTTACACATGTTTGCATTTACTTAACATAAACGAATTGGTGTGTGAAAAGGCTGGGATGCTTAATAGCTACATCGAAAAAGTTGATTATTTCTTAGTAAAGGATGTGATCACTGATTCATTTGGATCCCTTAGAACTTCTGATTTGTAATACCAGATCGGACTATCTGGCTCGTTTCACATTCCTTCTTTTTCTTTTTTATTTTGTACTTAATGTCTTTGCTACTTTATTGCTTCTACTACTCAGCTCTGAAAAACTACCGTTGATGTGTGATTTCAGTTAGAGAACAAGGATTTCTCGGAACTCTGCAACTTCGATGAAAAGCAATTTTGGCGGTCATGGAAGAAATTCTATTGTGTGGCAAATCATCCTAACAGAGTTGAAATTGTCGGGTTCGAATTGGATAATGAAAAATCAAAACTTTTGCTTGCTCTGGCTAAATTGGGAAAAGGAAAAAGATACCTTCTTACTTAACTTACAAGGTGATCTTAAACACCTTCGCTTAAGTTCTCACGTAATGAAAGATCAATTGTTTATGCCAAAAAAATAGCTGATCTACAATTGCAAAAGTCTGTTTCTATTTAAAAAGATTGCCGTTTAGGTTAGCTATTATAGCCCTACTCAATTATGCACCATGTCAAAGTTATTTGTCCTTTTACCAAAAGGATTGTAGTCACAGAATCACTACACCGTTCACTTGCATCTCATATAATTTCGATTTTGCTTTCATCCTTTACTACTTGCGCTTCGATTGGTGCATCTTTTGGCGTTGTTCTGCAACAAATTGGTATCGGAGCAAAGGAGTTTCGGTCTTTTTGTTCGAGATGGCATCTATCAAGTTCGAAGTGGCACCCTTTGATGACCAAAACAATTTTGGTTATGGAGGATCAAGATGAAGGCATTGCTATTTCGGGGAGGTTCAGTTAGAGTCTTGGACAGAAAGTACCTTGACGACATGACTACTGCTGAGATCAAGGAGATAAAAGAGACGGCGCACAACACCATCCAATTGTTGTTGTCCGACAAGGTGCTTCACGAAGTTGTTGATGAAGAAACAACTTCGGGATTGCGGAACAAGCTTGAGAGTCTCTACATAAAGAAATCTCTTACGACGATATTATTCTTGCAACAACATTTTTACATGCTAAAGATGCAAGAAACTACTCCTATCCAAGAACATCTAGATGAATTTAATAAGATTGTTATGGATATGAAAAATCTAGATTTTGAAGATAGATGATGAAGACCAAGCCCTAATTGTGTTATGCTTACTGCTGAGCTCATATGAGAATATTGTGAATTCTATACTGTATGGAACGGAATCCATAACTCTTGAGGATATAAAAGCCTCACTGAATTCCGCGGAGATGCATACAAAATTGAATGCAAGTAGTAGTGGTGATGAAGCTAATGGTTTAGTTGTCGGGAGAAGGTCGAATCATCTTTATAGATACAGAATGGTAAAGGGCGTTCGAGATCTAGATTAGTCAAAACTCAAGTATCGATTGTCTCACGTGAAATCATTTATGCTTAACAGTGTGGTAAACTTGTGCTGTACACCAAATTTGCACATAAATTAGCCATATCTTCCTCGAACACTTGAACCAAGCCCGTGGGTTTCATTTTGGACCATATGATCCGCTATCAATCTGCTTATAATACAAATATAAAGGCAGTAATGATCGCTCGTAGTTAACCTAGAAGACAGGTGCATTACTATGTATATAACTTATTCATTGCTTCTCCCGCTCTATTCCCCATTATAATGGCACACCGCCCGCAAAATGCATCTCAATCGCCCGTCTATTTCATGTGAAGTTCTGCGATAGTCTCACCAGAGAATTCGTTCAAACTTAATCACTTCAAGAGAACTCTCAAGTCTGCCCCATAATACATATGCTCTTTTGAGATATCGTGACTGACCTTGACACTTCTCAGGGCATATAACTTATGTTCATAGCCGGTGTTTACTGCTAACTATTTGTCATATTTCAGATTACTATCGTTTCACCTGCAAGCAAAACCATTTCATTAAACCACTTTTACAGGCTCTCTCTCTCTCTCTCTCTCTCTCTCTCTCTCTCTCTCTCTCTCACTCAAACACCCACAGATCTAGAATAGCGCATAGACTCTTTGATCATACGAGCAAGAGAGAGATAACGGAGGGTTGAGACGTTTGAATAAGAAGAAGAAAAAAGTCGCCCTTTCTGGTTTTGTCAAACGCGAGGAAGAGGTAAAGAAAATCTCTTTCCTCTCCAGCAAACACTTTCAAAATTTGAATCTCTTTCTTCCTCTCAGATTTGGCTACTCCACGCTTGTTGCTTCTCTGACGTTCGTCAAGCAGCCATTCCCCCGCCGTAGCCAACGAAGCACATTATCACGCACCCGAAAAGGAGTGAAGCAGAGGAAGGTTCTCGAAGTTCTTCAATAGCAAGTACAAGCCTGGGGATGAGCTTGGGAAAGGGCATTGAAGAAGAGGCATTTCTTTTAGAAAAGAGAAGTTTGGAGTATTGGCAAGGCAACTCGTTTGGCTTCTTTCGCTGTCCATCGCCGATTGCCACCGCCAGTTCTTTTGCAATTTTACTGCTCAAGAACGGTTAGCTGACGTTTACGAATGGAGATAGTAAAGGGCCAAAATTTGAAATCCACTGTAACCGAAGGCGGCGGCTCCCAAGGAGAAGGTTGTTGCTGCCACCAAGCCCAAAGCAACTGTGAAGCCAAAAGCTGCGGCGGGTGTGAAGCTGAGAAGCCGAAGTTGAAGCCCGCGGCAAAGGCAATGAAGACTTCTGCAAAGGCGATGCCCAAGAAGAAAGCTGTGAAGAAGGTTGCCGCCGCGAGGGTGAAGAAGGAACCAGTGAAGAAGCGGAAGAGCGTGAAGCTGCTGGTGAAGAAGGGCAAGAAGCGGGTCGGTGCTGTGTAGGAGACGGGATTTTAGACGATAATTTGGTTGTGTATAGAAATTGGTTTGGCAACATTTGACATAGCCCTTTTCTTTTTTTTCTTTTTCTCTTGGTTTTTAAATCGTGCTAAATCTATTCTTGTTCGCGCACGGTTCTATGTAAGCTTCTAGGGGAGATTTTATTTGATGGTTTTGTTTGATAATGGGGAATCGAAAAGCTCTAAGTTGTGTGGTGCTCCAATGGCGGTATCTTCTTTTGGGTCTGGCCTTTTTCTCCTTTCTCGCCTCACGCTAACTATACATTTATTCTTGGCGATGTCAAATGAATAAAGTCATCAGTTAATCTCACGTAAGAGATTCCAAGTGAAATGGTGTATTGGTGTCTTGGGGACCAGACGAAACTAGATCCACAGATTGTTCGTCTGTACCGATACTCTTATCTCTTTTTTGCAGCAGTTTCTCCAACCCTAGAAAAAAAAAAATAAAAAGAATTATGCTTTCGCATCTATTTTGCCAGCAGAAGAGAAGTGGGGAGGGGAAGAATAAGAAACTTTTCGCAGCATTCGTTCTAAACTTATTTGGAGGCAGAATGCTTTCTGAATGTTCCATCTCCCTTTGAAGCTGTCGAGGATTTCATTTTCAAATATGTGAAACCTCCAAAAACTCTAAATGGGTCGGAGAAACTGCTGACTTATGATGATTCTGCATTTTTTCGATTCGGGTTCTCTTTGTCAGGAATTATATCGAGCTCATATGATAGAAATAATTGTGTGCAGAGCATGAGAGAGAGAGAGAGAGAGAGAGAGAGAGAGCGTAGGGGGTAGTGTGTGCAGTCTAGTGAGAGAGAAATGAAATTATTTTTGTGCATAAATTGGTTTGCTTGCGAGCCGGCCCCACACCTCCATGTGTCGCTTCCTAAGTGGTCGGAGACCACGCTGACTTGATGGTCTGGGACCCGCCAATATTTTCTCAAGATATCAAGGCCGACATTTTTAATCAGGACAATCATCTTCACTTTTCTTGACCACATAATATTCCATTCTTTTTTTTTTTTGTGGGTTGAAAATACGAGTGATATTCATTACTTCAAAATTCACTAAAAATACATCTAGAACATTGACACATGACATATCGAAAAGAGCATACAAAAACTTTCAATATAGAGTGCATTCTATAACATTAGCAACACCTTAAATCATTATTGACTAATTCCACATAAAGACTCATTATTGACCGATTCCACAATCTTTATATTGAACTTCCAAAGACTTTCAATTATGTATTTTAGAAAGCCATGAAAAGCAAGTTCACACACAGACTCAACAGGAACAACAGAAGACACGACATTTATTATACAACAGAAGACACGACATTTATTATTCACCATATGGAAATGTAGAAGTCGCTTCCTTCATGGCTGGAGGGGTTCCCGCCCTCCACTTAAGCACCCTCTTCATCCCCATTCCCATCATTCACTGGAGCTTTGTTCAGATCCAAATTCTTGTGAATCTCCTTCCTCTGTCTAATATGGACATGTTGGTGCCCATTGACAGCATGCGGACTGTCAAAAGGTTTCTTGCACTCACGGCACTTCCAGCACTTGTTCTTAGGATCTTTCTCCACGTACTTCCACCTTTTTTCAGGAGGACTGCCGATCGGTCCAGTTCCAGCTTGCTGTGGGGCTAAGGGAGACATATCTCCGGCGCGGCTGGCCATATCGTCCTGCTTTGGGCCGGGGGGATTTCTCGCCGGAGACTGGTTTGGAGGATTCTGAGCGGGGAATGATTTGCTTTGTAAAACGACGACTATTACTGCATGAGGTGTTGCTTATAAATACCAGAGCAAAGCGTGCAAAGTTTATCTGATTGGAAATTACGTCAAACACGTATTTGGGTGCATGGATTCTATCTTTTCCACGACCAACCGTTACATCGGCGGGCCCCCACTTCACCCAACGGTGGCAATTAGGAGTTAGGAGAAACAAGCACTGTGTATTGACTATTGATATATTTTTCCAAAGGACGCCGCTTTCTTGAAATTTGGAGTGGCTGTCGACTTGGATCGCGCAAGTCCGCATCTTTTTCCAGCCACCGAAGTTTCCACTCGACAAAATCTTGGGAAGTAAGTGTTAAACAGTCCCCCGCCCCGTAAAACCGCATGTCTACATCAAGTATTGAATAAACTAATCACATGCTAATTTGATGTTTTCGGTACTCAATGTGAGCACCGCACACGACATGCCTCGGAATCTTTCTAGAATTTACTTACAGGCCTTTGAAGATTTCATCATTCCATCTGACCTATCTTTTCCGACAACCACTTTGGACTTTTTGTTTCAAATTTGATGCAACAATTTAAAAATATGAAAATTAATATGGGCATACCAAAAACTATCATCGTGATTGTCTCATGCTCTCATTACTGCTTGCAAGGATAATATTTCGATAAGAAATTACCAAAAAAAATCATAAATTTATTATATTTATACCAAGTTAGTCCTAAAATTTTTAATTACGTCAATTAAATTGTAAATATTATCACACTTTATCACTAATTTTTGCTGTAAATCATTAAGGATGAGTTATATCGAACCCGTCCAGTCTGAACGCAAAGAGAGCTACCAACTCCGGCGGGAAAATTCGGAGAATACGCCCCACATAATTCTCGGAGATTGATTTCTGGATTGTAGGAGTACCTTCTCATACGACGTACGGATCGCACATCCATTCTCCCTGCCCTTAAAAAGTCCATTACAATAACGACGACGACAAAAAGCAAAAGTAGGGAAGGCAATGATCAGGTGCGCCACGCTGCCCGATTGCACAAGCGACCGATGAAAGGACCAAGAAACCAAAACGAAGTCGTCGCGGATCACGCGACGACTTCCCTTCCCTGGACGTCGCGTTTGACAAAACCAGAAAGGGCGACTTTTTTCTTCTTCTTCTTATTTAAACGTCTCAACCCTCCATTATCTCTCTCTTGCTCGTATGATCAAAGAGTCTATGCGCCATTCTAGATCCGTGGGTGTTTGAGTGAGAGAGAGAGAGAGAGAGAGAGAGAGAGAGAGAGAGAGAGAGAGCCTGTAAAAGTGTTTTAACGAAATGGTTTTGCTTGTAGGTGAAACGATAGTAATCTCAAATATGACAAATAGTTAGCAGTAAACACCGACTATGAACATAAGTTATATGCCCTGAGAAGTGTCACGGTCAGTCACGATATCTTCAAAAGAGCATATGTATTATGGGGGCAGACTTGAGAGTTCTCTTGAAGTAATTAAGTTTGAACGAATTCTCTGGTGAGACTATCGCAGAACTTCACATGAAATAGACGGGCGATTGAGATGCATTAATGCACCTGTCTTCCAAGTTAACTACGAGCTGTCATTACCCCCTATATATTTGTATTATAAGCAAATTGATAGCGGTTCATATGGTCGAAAATGAAACCCATGGGCTTGGTTTAAGTGTTTGAGGAAGACATGGCTAATTTATGTGCAAATTTGGTGTACTACACAAGTTTACCACACCATTAAGTATAAATGATTTCACGTGGGACAATCGACACTTGAGTTTTGACTAATCTAGATTTCGAACGCCCTTTACTATATTGTATCTATCAAGATCATTCGACCTTCTCCCGACAACTAAGCCATTAATTTTATCAGCACTATTACTTGCATTCAATTTTGTATGCATCTCCATGGATTTCAATGAGGCTTTTATATCCTCAAGAGTTATGGATTCCGTTCCATACAGTATAGAATTCACAAAATTCTCATATGAGCTCGGCAGTAAGCATAACACAATTAGGGCTTGGTCTTCATCATCTATTTTCAAAATCTAGATTTTTCATATCCATAACAATTTTGATTTTTCATATCCATAACAGTGTTATTAAATTCATCTAATTGTTCTTGGATAGGAGTAGTTTCTTGCATCTTTAGCATGTAAAAACATTGTTGCAAGAATAATATTGTCGTAAGAGATTTCTTTATGTAGAGGCTCTCAAGCTTATTCCACAATCCCAAAGTTGTTTCTTCATCAATTACTTCGTGAAGCACCTTGTCGGACAGCAACAATTGGATGGTGTTGTGCGCCCTCTCTTTTATCTCCTTGATCGTAGCAGTAGTCATGTCGTCGAGCTACTTTCCGTCCAAGACTCTAACTAAACCTCCCCGAAATAGCAACGCCTTCATCTTGATTCTCCATAACCAAAATTGTTTTGGTCATCAAAGGGTGCCACTTCGAACTTGATAGATGCCATCTCGAACAAAAAGACCGAAACTCCTTCACTCCGATACCAATTTGTTGCAGAACAACGCCAAAAGATGCACCAATCGAAGCACAAGTAGTAAAGGATGAAAGCAAAATCGAAATCATATGAGATGCAAGTGAACGGTGTAGTGAGTATGTGACTACAATCTTTTTGGTAAAAGGACAAATAACTTTGACATGGTGCATAATTGAGTAGGGCTATAATAGCTAAGCTAAACGGCAATTTTTTAAATAGAAACAGACTTTTGTAATTGTAGATCAGCTATTTTTTTGGCATAAACAATTGATCTTTCATTACGTGAGAACTTAAGCGAAGGTGTTTAAGATCACCTTGTGAGGTAAGTAAGAAGGTATCTTTTTCCTTTTCCCAATTTAGCCAGAGCAAGCAAAAGTTTTGATTTTTCATTATCCAATTCGAACCCGACAATTTCAACTCTATTAGGATGATTTGCCACACAATAGAACTTCTTCCATGACCGCCAAAATTGCTTTCCATCGAAGTTGCAGAGTTCCGAGAAATCCTTGTTCTCTAACTGAAATCACACATCAACGGTAGTTTTTCAGAGCTAAGTAGTAGAAGCAATAAAGTAGCAGTGACATTAAGTACAAAAAAAAAAAAAAATGTAAAACGAGCAAGATTGTTTGATCTGGTATTGCAAAACATATATTCGCACTTTAATTTCTAGCATTGGCGTTTTATTTAATTTCTCAAGCCAAGTTCCTTCTTGGGTAAGATCAACCCAAAATCTTTTTCCTTAAAAAAAAAAACAATAAATCCAATTTTTGGTAAAGGATATTTCACTTACCGGGTGAAATCCCATTTTTGGCAAAACAATATTATATTCATTTTTTTATTTTGTCCAAATATAAGGATAATGTCCTTATTTTTTTTAAAATTTTTATATGCAAAAACCACTTTTTCATAGCACTCCTTTTTCCTATCAAATGAGTTCATTCTGTCAAACTAAAGTAAAAAGAAAATTAGACTGTTAAAGAATAGTCTACAAAACAAAGAATTAAATTATTGAAAATAGTAACTTTTTTTAACCAAATTAGTTCTTCAACTTTGTCTTGATTCTTTTTTTTTTTTTTTTTTTTTGGTTATTGATGCAATAATCTCTTTTTATTTGAGTATATTGGTTGAATACAATTTCAATTTCATTCATTTTAATTATTATTAACTCCAAAATACATTAATCATTCTAGCTTTTGTATCGAATAGATTATGAAAAATTAGCATAAATGGGAGGACTTTAATACTAAAAATAAATGCAATTTTTTTAATTTTAAAAAGGTTAATATTTTAGTAAGGCATCAAACTTTGTTGATTTACAATCTAACAAAAACACTTGAGAGGAATTTTATTATGTTCTCTTTGACGAATAGAATTTAATTAAGGGAAAATTCCAAATAAGGATCCGAAGTTGACCAATTTTCTCGAATAAGGACTCGCAATTAACTTCATGTCAAATAAAGACCTAAAATGGACCCGTTGTCTCAAATAAGGACCCGAAGTGATTAAATCAATTTCAAATAAGGACTTAAGCTTGCTAGTCAGTCAAATATTCGCTGGCTATCAAGCAAGTGATATTTCCGACGACTGGAGTATAGGCAATTTTGTCCAAAAATATATATAGGGAAAATGAACAAATCCTTTAAAAAAAAAAAAAAACTAGGTTTCTAGGTCTCCCCATTCCTTGTACCCATCCTCCGTAAAGTCAAAGACTGAAGTTCTCCCTATTCCTTGTACCCATCCTCCGCAAAGTCGAAGACCTAAATTCTCCGTCGGTTGAGGTAGGAATTTAAAAACAAGAACAATACCATATGCTTCTTTCTTTGTTTGTGGAGACCCAAATTCTTTGTCGGTCAAGCAAGGTGAGGAGTGACAAGAAACGAGTCGCAACGATAACTGAGGAGCGATTTGGTTGGGGAGCAGTGAGGAAGAAAAAAGAAAAAAATATAAACATCTAAATAAATAATCTAAACTTAATTAATTTAGAATTTTCAATTTTTTTCCAATCACAACTTTCTAACAAAATTGCTTCTGTTTTAATCCCTGGAAAATGTCTACAATGAGCTAAGGTTCTCAATAGAGATTAACTTAATCACTTTGGGTCCTTATTTGACACAAAGTTTACTTCAATCTTTATTTGAAACAATGAGTCTACTTTGGATCCTTATTTGACACAAAGTTCACTTTGGATTCTTATTTGAGAAAATAAGTTCACTTCTGGTTCTTATTTGAAATTTTCCCTTTAATTAATGCAATTTTATGTAAAAGAATAATGAGGATATTGAACATGAAAGAATGAATTTTCTTCTTTATTGATTGGTGCCCGTTCTAATAATATTAAAAAATTCAATTATGAAAAGCTTGATCTTTCGTAATTAAGCTTCGTTGGCTTAATTTTTCAAAATAATCAATTGATCCAAATGATCTAACTTAACTTTCTTATTAAAAATAACTATCATTTTAATAATAAAAATAACCAGTATTTATATGAACTAGGAATACCATCGAGTATGTGAGTTTCATAAATTAGCTTTCATTAATCTTTGGGAAAAAACCACCAAAAACCCCAAACTTTGCCTCGAGTGACATATTTACCCCAAACTTTTTTTTGTGCCGTGAAAAATCCCAAACTTTCCAAATGTGACACATTTACCCCAAAATTAGAGGGCATTTTGGTCTTTTTAGTTTCTATTTTTTATTTTTTATTTTTCTTTTTTTTTTCTTCTTCTTCCCTTCGCCGCCATGGCGGCGCCGGCGAAGGAAGAAGAAGAAGAAAAAAAAAAGAATTTTTTTTTTTTAAAAATGAAAAGACCAAAATGCCTCTAATTTTGGGGTAAATGTATCACACTTGGAAAGTTCGGGGTTTTGGTGTCGCGAAAAAAGTTTGGGGTAAATGTGTCGCGATTTGAAAGTTTGGGATTTTTCAAGGCACATGTGTCGTTCGGAAAGAAAGTTTGGGGTTTTGGTGGTTTTTCCTTAATCTTTTAGGAAAAATAAATTAGTCTTACCGAAAAGGAAAAAAAAAAAAAAAAAAAAAAGGTGCGAGAAAACCATATAATATAAAACTCATTTACAGGAAAACCACCAGCCATTGAAAGGAGCCCCCAAGCCTCTCCTTCACTCACCACCGCCTGCGGCGGCGGCGCCGCGATCTCCGGCATCGCTCCGTCGCAGCTAACGGCGACTGCTCTGCCGTCGTCATACGTGCATGAAGCCGCGTATCTTTGTATTCCTCCTTCGCACGGATTGAATCCGTTCCGCCGTACAGAGAGGCCGCGGCACCGTCGTCTCCGGCTCGACAGCGCGAGGAGCCCCAGAACGCCACCGCCGCCGCCGTCCACAGGTAAAGCCGAATCGAGGGGCTTCGGCGGCTTCTCTATTTCGATTTGGGTTCATGTCGCCGGGGTTGCTCCGTTGATGTCTCTGTTCTCCGGCGACCATCTGGTTTTTTTCTGCTCGTTAGACGTGGGTGTCGATCGAAGCAGAAGAATTTTCAATCTTGGTTGATGTTGGAGGGTATGAACTTGCGATGGAGGTGATGCGTGTGATGTGTAAGGATTGATGTTGTAGGTATAATGAAGAATTTGCGCATTTGTTAGAAGCCGGGCTCGTTTATATCGTCTTTTGGATGTCCTGTTTCAATCTTCTTTCGAAGTGCAGGTCGAGTAGCTGCTGAAACTTTATTGCATTCCCATTTACTTGTGCTTTGATGGGCTTTTGCTCATGACCAAGTTACTGTTACATACAATGCTCTTTGTATTTCGGTGAATACTAGACCAATAATCGGTCCTGGATTTGCTATACCAACCAGGCTACTGTCCATTTTTCTAGTTTTAGTTGCTGAGTTGAATTAGAAGTTCTTCCCTGAACTTTGAAGGGGAATGTGTTAATTTCATTCCCGTGCTATGTTTTAGTATCGACCTTAGTGCGCATTGATACGGGACTTGGTTATTTTTTTCCCCCACTGTCCTTACGACGAACTGCATTGTGCAGAGGGGATAGCAAATGGAGTTTTGCCCGACTTGTGGAAACTTGCTGCAGTATGAGTTGCCTCATAGGGAGCGGCCAGCCAGATTTTTCTGCCCAACTTGTCCCTATGTCTGTAATATCGAGAGCAAGGTAGGACTTTGCTTTGTTCCTGTTGTTGCTTGGCCCTTGGACATGTCTTTGGCATGAATTTCTTTTACGACCACGGCTTTGGTCGTCTGTTTGCAGGTTAAGATAAAGAGGAAGCAACATCTGGTTAGGAAGAAGATGGAACCCGTGTTCTCGGAAGAAGATAGGAGAAATGGACCCCAAACCGATGGCGGTCTGTCTTTCTTTCCCTTTTATTTCCTGAGTTCTTTCTGCACCTTTCTTGGCTTGAATAAGCTAATGGATAGGAAACGATTTAGGCCTATAAGTCATGAAAGAATCATAGCTGATGAAGAGAGTGTTTTCTTGTAATCTTATGAAAAGTTCTTTTTCTTAAAGCAGCTCAAAAGTTAAGTAAATAAGAAAGCAAGGGCAGCAGTCTCTCTCTCTTTTGATAGTGATGACGAAGCAATAAAACTACAAAGACAAATCTATAGTGTGTGTTATCCTTGAAGGATCTCCCTGTGTTCTAACTGCCAATGATTGTACATGCCACAACCGAAGAATAAAAATAGCAATAAGAAAACGACATTGAGAAAGTGGGTTCAACTGTGCAAATCCATGTTTTCATCTTTGTTGAGATGAAGAAAAGCACGTACTGCTGTTGTCTAGTTTGCCGATTTTCTTTTGAGTTGGTGTCCTGATATATTCAGGTATTTTATTTTTAGACTGTGAGAGATGTTGTTAAAGAAATCAGATGTTATGCTTCGTATTTGGTTGACCTGAGAGTTGAGATTCTTGGCATTGTATAATTCTAAAAGCTATAGGTGTCATGGTATAGCTGTCATGTTGCTGTTTAAGTTGGCCTCAAGTGAAATTGTAACTACATCGTCACTTGTTCTTATTTGTCTGATACACACTGATATTTGTTTGATCATGGTGCATTATGTTTGGAGTGGTGGGGTTGTTGATTCATTTTCCATTTGCAGTGACATGCCCACACTGCGGCCATGGAAAGGCTATCTACCATCAAGCCCAGATCCGTTCTGCTGATGAGCCGATGACAACATTCTATTGGTGCCTGAATGAGAAATGTAAAAAGAACTGGCGGGAGGATTGAGCTCTCAGTGCCACAGTCGCAAAGCCAATTCAGTACCCCACGTGGCCGAAAGGCAGGACTGGAAATCATGTTCAACTGGTATTTGGGCCTTGTAGAAACCGTGATCTCAATGTTTTATCCTTTCCCGGATGTTGCACGCGAACGTAATTTGTCTTCTTTGGCGTCTGTCTTCACTTAAAAGAAACAGAATGAATTAGGAGGAGGGAAAAGAAAGCATTCTCTCCGGTGGATTCCTCATCCTGGAACATGAAAAGTGAACCAGACAGGCATGAGAAACGTTCCATGAAAAGTGAACCAGACAGGCATGAGAAACGGCACGTGTGACGGGGATAGTGGCTTGTCATTTGTTGAGTGCACTTGTGGGGTTGATGTTGCTGAATAGGATTTCCACATTGAATAGCTTTATCTGACTTTTTCTCCTGACCCAACATTCTAGGGTTTTATAGAGATCGGATAGATTACCATGTTCATAGGTTCAGATTTGAGTACCCTCATAATAATCTCTTCAATACAAGTACAGGGCTTCCAATCATAGCAGAGCGATTGACATATGATGCGACCTCATTGAGTACCGGTTTTTCTTCTTTTTTTTTTTTTGGTCTGTTGAGTGCCAGGCTAAATAACTGCCTGTACACATTCTCTCAAGTATCATCATTTAGAAAGGCTATCTACCATCAAGCCTAGATCCGTTCTGCTGATGAGCCGATGACGACATTTTGTTGGTGCCTGAACCAGAAATGTGGCAAGAACTGGCGGGAAGATTGAGCTCTCTGTGCCACAGTCACAAAGCCGATTCGTCACCCCGTGTGGCCTAAAAGGCAGGACTGGAAATCATGTTCAACTGGTACTTGGGCCTTGTAGAAACCATGATTTCGATGTTTTATCCTTTCCCGGATGTTGCATGCGCTCCTTCGGCATCTGTCTTCACTTAAAAGAAACAGATTGATTTAGGAGGAGGGAAAAGAAAGCATTCTCTGTGGTGGATTCCTCATCTTGGAACATGAAAAGTGAACTAGACAGACATGAGAAACATTACATGTGACGGGGATAGTGGCTTGTTATTTGTTCAGTGCACTAGTGGGGTTGATGTTCCTAAATAGGAGTTCCCCATTGAATAGCTTGATGTTGGCAAGAGAAGTTAACCATATCTGATTTTCTATCCTTACCCAACATTCTAGGGCTTTATAGAGATCGAATAGATTATATATGTTAATAGGTTCAGATTTGAGTACCCTCATAAAAATCTCTTCGATACAAGTATAGAGCTTCCAATCAGAGCATAGTGATCCACGTATGATGCAACGTCATGGAGTATCCTTTTTTTTTTTTTTTTTTTTGGGTCCGTTTAGTGGCCAGCTTAAATAACTGCCTGTACACATTCTCTCAAATCATCATCATTTAGAGAGGAGAAATCCATTAGTGGAGGACTCAATGAATCGTTATTGACCGCCTCCTCCTTCTATTCGTTCTCCTTCTTGCTTTACTCTCAGTGATCAGCAACTTGGCAGAATTCTCGGCGAATTTCCCATGCGGTTTCTCGAGAAAATTCCCCTGACGGTGCACAGAAATGGAGCCGGCGAAGCGATGGAGGGCGGCGCACGACGGCCAGCTCCAGCGGAAGGCCAATGGGGCCGCCGTGCTCCGGAAGTCATGGTGCCACCTGCGGCTCTCCGTCAGGCGTCTGGCGAGGGTCCCGACCTGGGACGCCATCGTGCTGACCGTGGTCAGCCCCAAGCAGGCCGGGCTCTACGAGTGGCAGCTCGGCCGGGCCAAGCGCATAGGCCAGATCGCCGCTGCCACTGTCGCCATCACCATGCCCGGTCCCGACGGCCAGCACATCGGCTCGGGTGCTGCGACGCTCAACGCCATCCGCGCGCTCACCAAGCATTACCAGAAGCTCGGCATTGGCATTGTTCCGGAGGTAGCTCCGAGTTTCTCGCTAGGGCAGTACTGCGACAGTTCCTTTTTTTTTTTTTGGTATGATTATAAGCCATTCTCATCTGGCCTATTAGAGGTACCATTCAACAAATTTCCCATTGTCTTGATTCATTTTTTTTTTTTTTTTTTTTGGGTTATCGATGCAACAATCTCTTTTTATTTGAGTATATTGGGTGAATACAATTTCAATTTCATTCATTTTAATTTTTATTAACTCCAAATATACATTAATCATTCTAGTTTTCGTATCAAATAGATTATGAAAAATTAGCATAAATGGGAGGACTTTCATACTAAAAATAAATGCATTTTTTTTTTAAAATTTAGAAAAAGTTAATATTTTAGTAAGGCATCAAACTTTGTTGATTTACAATCTAACAAAAACACTTGAGAGGAATTTTGTTCTATTCACTTTAACGGAATTGAATTTAATTAACGTAATTTTATGTAAAAGAATAATGAGGATATTAAACACAAAATAATTAATTTTCTTCTTTATTGATTGATGCCCGTTCTAATAATATTAAAAATAAAATCAATTGTGAAAAGCTTAATCTTTCGTAATTAAGCTTCGTCAGCTTAATTTTTCAAAATAATCAATTGATCCATAATGATCTAACTTAACTTTCTTATTAAAAATAATTATCGTTTTAAAAATAAAAAAACCAATATTAATAAGAACTTGGAATACCATTGAGTATGTAAGTTTCATAAATTAGTTTTCATTAATCTTTTAGGAAAAATAAATTAGTCTTACCGGAAAAAAAAAAATGCGAGAAAACCATATAATAAGACTCATTTACGGGAAAACCACCAGCCATTGAAAGGAGCCCCCAAGCCCCTCCTTCACTCACCACCGTCTGCGGCGGGGGTGCCGCGATCTCCGGCATCGCTCCGTCGCAGCTAACAGCGACTGCTCTGCCGTTGTTATACGTGCATGAAGCCACGTATCTTTGTATTCCTCCTTCGCACGGATTGAATCCGTTCCGCCGTACAGAGACGCCGCGGCACCGTCGTCTCCAGCTCGACAGCGCGAGGAGCTCCGGAACACTGCCGCCACCGCCGCCGTCCACAGGTAAAGCCGAATCAAGCGGCTTCGACAGCTTCTCTATTTCAATTTCGATTCATACCGCCGGGGTTGCTCTGTTGATGTCTCCGTTCTCTGGCGACCGTCTATATTTTTCCTGCTCGTTAGACGTGGGATGTCCATTGAAGCAGAAGAATTTTCGAGCTTGATTGATGTTAGATGGCATGAGCTTGCAGTGGTGGTGATGTGTGTGATGTGTAGGATTGATGTTGTATGTATACCGAAGAATTTGCGCATTTGTTAGAAGCCGAGCTCGTTTGTACATCGCCTCGTAGATGTCTTGTTTCAATCTTCAAAGTGCAGGTTGAGTAGCTGCAGAAACTTGATTGCATTCCCATTTACTCATATTTTGATGGGTTTTTATTTTTTTTCCACTTATGATCGAGTTAGTATTACATACAATGCTCTTCGTATTTCGGTGAATACAAGACCGGCAATCATTCGCAGATTTGCCGTTCCAACAGGGCTTCGCTGTCTTGAATTAGAAGTTCTTCCCTGAACTTTGAAAGGGGATGTGTTAATTTCATTGTTGTGTGACCTTGGCGCACGTCGATGCAGGACTCAGTTTTTTTTTTTTTAATCCTCCACTGTCCTTACGGCGAAGTGCATTATGCAGAGGAGATAGCAAATGGAGTTTTGCCCGACTTGTGGAAACTTGTTGCAGTACAATTGCCTCATAGGGACCGGCCAGCCAGATTTTTCTGCCCAACTTGTCCCTATGTTTGTAATATCGAGAGCAAGGTAGGAATTTGCTTTGTTCCTGTTGTTGCTTGGCCCTTAAACGCATCTTTGGCATGACTTTTCTATGACCATGGCTTTGGTCATCTCTGCAGGTTAAGATAAAGAGGAAGCAACATCTGGTAAGGAAGAAGATGGAACCCGTGTTCTCGGAAGAAGATAGGAGAAATGGACCCCAAACCGATGGCGGTCTGTCTTTCTTTCCCTTTCATTTCCCGACTTCTTTCTGCACCTGTCTTGGCTTGAATAAGCTAATGGATAGGAAATAAATTACGCCTATAAGGTCACTAAAGATTCACGGCTGATGAAGAGAGTATTTTCTTGAATCTTATGAAGAGTTCTTTTTCTTAAAGCAGCTCAGAAGTTAGGTAAATAAGAAAGCAAGGGCAGCAGCCTTTCTCTATTTTGATAGTGCTGATGAAGCAATAAGACTACCAAGACAAATCTGTAGTCTGTTATCCTTGTACGATCTCCCTCTGTTCCAACTGCCAATGATTGTACGTGGACAACCAAAGAGTAAAAATAGCAATGAGAAAAAGACATTGAGAAATTGGGTTCCACTGTGCAAATCCATGTTTTAATCTTTGTTGAGATGAAGAAAAGCACGTACTGCTGTTGTCTAGTTTGCTGATTGTCTTTGGAGTTGGTG
Source organism: Eucalyptus erythrocorys (assembly GCA_014182555.1). Lineage (NCBI taxonomy): Eukaryota > Viridiplantae > Streptophyta > Magnoliopsida > Myrtales > Myrtaceae > Eucalyptus > Eucalyptus erythrocorys. Next base: position 38,289,053 of record CM024601.1, read on the forward strand.
TCCTGATATATTTGGGTACTTTATTTTTAAACCTTGAGAGATGTTGTTAGAGAAATCAGATGTTATGCTTCATATTTGGTTGACCTGAGAGTCAAGATTCTTGGCATTGTATAATTCTAAGAGCTATAGGTGTCATAGTATAGCTGTCATGTTGCTGTTTAAGTTGTCCTTAAGCGCAATCATAACTACATTGTCACTTGTTCTTATTAGTCTGATATACATTGATATTTGTTTGATCATGGTGCATTATGTTTGGAGTGGTGGGGTTGTTGATTCCTTTTCCATTTGCAGTGACATACCCACACTGCGGCCATGGAAAGGCTATCTACCATCAAGCCCAGATCCGTTCTGCTGATGAGCCAATGACAACATTCTATTGGTGCCTGAACGAGAAATGTGGCAAGAACTGGCGGGAAGATTGAGCTCTCTGTGCCACAGCCGCAAAGCCGATTCAGTACCCCCTGTGGCCTAAAAGGCAGGACTGGAAATCATGTTCAACTGGTATTTGGGCCTTGTTGAAACCGTGATCTCGATGTTTTATCCTTTCCTGGATGTTGCACGCAAGCATAATATGTCTTCGTCGGCATCTGTCTTCACTTAAAAGAAACAGATTGATTTAGGTGGAGGGAAAAGAAAGCATTCTCTGTGGTGGATTCCTCATCCTGGAACATGAAAAGTGAACTAGACAGACATGAGAAACATCACATGTTACGGGGATGGTGGCTTGTTATTTGTTCAGTGCACTAGTGGAGTTGATGTTGCTAAATAGGAGTTCCCCATTGAATAGCTTGATGTTGGCAATAGAAGTTAATCATATCTGATTTTCTATCCTTACCTAACATTCTAGGGCTTTATAGAGATCGAATAGATTATCCATGTTAATAGGTTCGGATTTGAGTACCCTCGTAATAATCTTTTGGATACGAGTATAGAGCTTCCGATCAGAGCATAGTGCTCCACGTATGATGCAACCTCATGGAGTACTTTTTTTTTTTTTTTTTTTTGGGTCTGTTGAGTAGCCAACTTAAATAACTGCTTGTAGACATTCTCTCGAATCATCATCATTTAGAGAGGTGAAATCCATTGCGATTAGTGGAGTACTCAATGAATCAAACCTCGCAATGAAAGGAGTTAGCTGGCACGAGGTTATGTACCTTACAGATCTGTACCGTCCGAATCGCTAATGACATAGACTTAATTAAGAGATGGGATTTGATCAACAGGTAACCTTCCTTGTGCGTGTATTGATTCTGATGATAAGCTTTCCAGGTATTATTCTTGGAGCGAATATGTTTGGACCACATTCATCAAATTCAAAAACTTAAAAGAGATTCCATTTCTCCATGTTCATGATTGTGTTACATCTTAATAATCAAGGACAACGGTATAAATTGTACGATGAATATCAAGATAATGCACTTCATCGTCAATTGATATAAGAAGATCTCAAATTCTCGCAATATACTCAAATTACATGAAGCACAACAGCTAGGAATTTGGGTTGGATTTTTTTTCTACTTATTGATTGTCTAGGAAAGATGATTATCCATGCAACCTTTCCCTGTTGAATGATCATAATTCTTACTACAATCAGTTTGAGACAAGATGCACTTTCTAAGCGAATGACTTGACTTATGGAAACCTAATGTCTATTGTATGGACAGCAGAATCAAGGAAGACTCTATTCTTAGCATCTTAGGAGCGATTAGATCTTCTCGATTCATTCAAGTTCAACGAGTTGATTGGATAATTGATCTTCATAATTTGTGTCCAACGATGGGCTTAGAAAATGAGAAGTACTAAGGGAGATCGTGATGCTGAAGAAAAAACAAGAGAATCGAAGTCCAAAACTTCCAAAGTTCGAGAGAGCTTGGTCCATACATACTCATCTTTGTGAGATTAATTTATAATTACTTAGAGGTTGTTGTTGGAGTGTGAGATCAAAAGATGTGATCACACTTACTCAAGTCAAGAGTACTTAGTTGTTGTAACCTCTAATGGATTCACTAGTGCAATCTGGCTAATAGGTTATTAACTTAAGAAAGTGGACGAGGCTTATACTAAGCTAAGCCCAACCACTATAATTGCTAGGTGCAATTTTCTCTATCCATTAATCTCTTATTTACTTTGTGCACCAAGCACAATTTAGGATCTTGCTAGGAGAATGGCACCATTATTTTTAGAGAATAATGGAAAATAATGGTGTCTTGTGGACTATAGATTCCCATTCAATGGGTATGGCAACCAACAAAACAAATTTGGAAAATAAATCATGATAGAAAATTCTAATATAATGAATAATAATTATTTCCATAAAGAAGGTGAAAATTCCTATTTAGCCCATATATACATTGCATAACTACTTCAAAATAACATTCCATTCTTTTGCGGAGTGCATGCGAAAATATTTTCACTAATTCTAAATAAAATAAAAGTCAATTAGCAACCCACACATGCATTTTAACTTAATTTAACAAGATTTTAAAAATTACCGAATAAGTGGAAATTTTGAAAGTTGACTAGCATGGTAAAAAGCGAGGTTGTACAAAAGAAAAAAAGCATTGAGGTAAAAAATTTTTAATCAAACAAATTTAATATACTTAAATTTTTAATATAAAATTTACATTTAGTTAGTCACAAGATGATCCTAATTTTGATTATTGAGTTAACTTTGCATAACTTGGTCCACGATGGCTTTAAGTTATGTAAATTAGACATTCAACTCTTTATTTTGACAATTGCATTCATTTTGTTCATGGACGAATATTTTTATTCAAGATTATGAGTGAAAAATGTTTAATTATAGAGGTGTTGTTAATAGAAATTCAACATTTATTTTGTCCTATAATAAAAATATTGAAACCCTTGTTTGAAGGAATTTGGTTTCCTTGTGAAAATTTGTGGTGTAGGCAACACGGTTAGGAGTGACATTGCCGTGACCTTCTCATTTTCTTGGTCTTCTGCATTATTAACAGGAAAAAAGTCACGAAAAATCCAAACTTTACCCCGAGTGACTTATCCCAAACTTTTTTTTTTTTTTGTGCCGTGAAAAACCCAAAACTTTCCAAACCGTGACACATTTACCCCAAACTTTTTTGCGACACCAAAAATCCCGAACCTTCAAGTGTGACACATTTACCCCAAAATTGGAGGGCATTTTGGTCTTTTCATTTTTAAATTTTTTTTCTTTTTTATCTTTTTTTTTTCTTCTTCTTCCCTCCGCCGACCATGGCGAGCCGACGGAGGGAAGTTGGCGTCGGCGAGGTTCACCCTCGCCGGTGTGGGGCGAGGGCCGCCCGACGCCCGACGTCGGCGAGGGCACCCCTTGCTAGATCCGGCGTCGGGCGACCCTCGCTGGCATTGGGCGAGGGTGCCCTCGCCGACTTTGGGCGAGGGCCTCCCTTGCCGGATCTCGGGCGTCGGGCGGCCCTCGCCCAACGCCAACGAGGGCCGCCCTCGCCCCATGCCGGTGAGGGTCGCCCTCGCCCGTGTCGGGTGAGGGGTGCCCTCGCCGGATCCGGCGAGGGCCGCCCGACGCCCGACGCCGGCGAGCACCCCTCGCCGGATCCGGCGTCGGGCGGTCCTCGCCGGATCCGCGAGGTGCCCTCGCCGACTTTGGGCAAGGGCCTCCCTCGCCAGATCTGGCGTCGGGCGGCCCTCGCCCGATGCCGACGAGGGCTACCCTCGCCCCACGCCAGTGAGGGCGACCCTCGCCGCGCCGGCTTCCCTCCGCCAGCTCCGCATGGCCGGCGGGGGGAAGAAGAAGAAAAAAAAGAAAAAAGAAAAAATAGAAACTAAAAAGATAAAAATGCCCTTATTAGGTAAATGTGTCACGGTTTGGAAAGTTTGGGGTTTTTCACGGCACAAAAAAAAGTTTGGGATAAATGTGTCACTCGAAGCAAAATTAGGGATTTTTCGTGGCTTTTTTCCTTATTAAAATCGATTATTTTTAATTTTGCATATTTGCCTATTCAGGTGATAATTCTAGCCCCGTCAAACGGGCCAGCAAGACCAGTGTGCGATATTTTAGCTGGCACTTGCGGGGTGGCAGTTCCCAGGACAACCGTTGGATCTGGCAGTGACTTGGGCCCCACCTAATCCTCGCCGCACACATGTCGTCGCCACCGACGGACGATCGTGATGACTTTGCTGACGTGTCTTGACGTCTCTATTATTGACCGCCTCCTTCTCCTATTCGTTCTCCTTCTCGCTTTACTCTCAGTGATCACTGATCAGCAACTCGGTGAAATTCTCGGCGATTTTCCCACGCGCTTTCTAGAGAAAATTCCCCTGCCGGCACACGGAAATGGAGCCGGCGAAGCGAGGGAAGGCGGGGCGCGGCGGCCGGCCCCGGTGGAAGGCCGATCTGGCCGCCGTGCTTCGGAAGTCGTGGTACCACCTGCGGCTCTCCGTCAGGCACCCGGCCAGGGTCCCGACCTGGGACGCGGTCATGTTGACCGCCGCCAGCCCTGAGCAGGCCTGGCTCTACGAGTGGCAACTCGGCCAGGCCAAGCGCATGGGCTGGATCGTTGCCCACTGCCACCACTGTCGCCATCACCGTGCCCGATCCCAAAGGCCAGCATGACAGCTGGAGCGCCGCGACGTTCAACGCCGTCCGCGCACTCGCGGAGCTTTACCGGAAGCTCGACGTCGGCATCGCTCCGGAGGTAGCTCTTATATTGACAAGTTTTGCTTCGAAAGTTCGCCTAATTCTAGCCCCATCGGACAGGGCCGGCAAGACCAGCGTGCGCTATTTTGGTCGGCACTTGCTTGGCGGTAACTTGGGCCCCACCCTATCCTCGCCACATCGTCGCGACCAACAAACGATCGTGAGAATGAAGTGGGCCATGCTATTGGCATGCATGTATGAGGAAGTCTCCATTCCCTTTTGTCGGAGACTTGATTCTAGCATCAATTGTAATTGAAATTCTTCTTTTTAAAATTAAAGAAATTTAACAACCCTAGAAAATTGACAAGATGGGCCAGCTTTTTTTCAGAAATGAGGGAACTGCAATAAATTCACCTATCGGGAGAAAATTGAAAAGGGTCCCTCTCAAGTGAGTGTCCTAAAAACTGTTGTTAAAGCCTTCTTTTAACCAAGTCTTGTGGAATCAGTCAATAATGGTTTATGTGTGTGTGTGTACGTTAATGAACATGAAGAATTAGAGAAGTCGTATCCAAAGAGCACGAAGTAGAAAATATCGAAGAGAAGGAAAAAAAATGAGATTTAGGTTAGAGGGAATACGGTACTTGTTCCAACTTCATGATGGGTTCACTTCTAATTTTCGGTTCATACATTTTCATATTACTTAGGGTCCGTTCGTTTCACGGAAAATAACTTCCGGGAAAATATTTTCCGGATTTTCCGGTGTTCGTTTCACGGAAAATGAACTAGTCAAGGAAAATGTTTTCCATCATTGGAAAAAACAACCTTTAAAGTGTGGAAAACGTTTTCCATGGCTTTTTCCCTCTTGGTTCTTTTTATCAATACATTTTTATTTTATTTTCTTACTTTCTTTTTCTCTTTTTTTAAATTGAGTTTTTAATTTCTTTTTTTTTTTTTTTCTTTTCTTTCTTTCCTTTTCATTTTTTTTTTTTTGCAGGGCTGGCCGATCGCCCCGACGGCGTCCGGCGATTGGTCGCAAGCCGACGGCCGGCGAGGCGAAGCTCTCGCCGGCCTAGGCAGAGCTCGCGGCTCGCCCAGGATCTGCGAGCCGGGCGGGGCTCGGGCCTCGCCCGAGTTCGCCGCGAGCCGCCGGGCTTTGGCGAGTCGCGAGCTCGCCGGATCTGGCGGCGGAGCTCGCGGCTCGCTAGATCCGGCGAGTTGGGCGGGGCTCGGGCCTCGCCCGAGCTCGCCGCGAGCTTCGCCGGGCTCGGCGAGTCGCGAGCTCGCCGGATCTAGCGGCGGAGCTCGCGGCTCGCCGGATCCGGCGAGCCGGGCGGGGCTCGGGCCTCGCCCCCGAGCTTCGCCGCAAGCTTTGCCGAGCTCCGCTGCGAGCCTCGAGCTTGGCCGATCTGGCCATGGGGTCTTGGTCGGCCGCCGGGCAGCCGGCCATCGTCAGGCAGGAAGGAGGCGGCGGCGGCGGCGGAAGGAAGAGGAAGAAGGAGGAGGAAGGAGATGGCGGCGGAGGAAGGAGGAGGATGAAGGAGGAGGGAGGAAGGAGAGGAAAAGAAAAATAAAGAAAAATAATAAAAATTTCGATTTTTTAAAAATATAAATAATTAAAAATTCACTTTACCAAAAAAATAATTAAAAATTCATTTTTTAAAAAATATAAAAAATAAAATTAATTCTTTGGTCAATTAAAAATATCAAAATTCAACTTTTGATAATTTTTCCCAAACAATTGAATGAGCTAACGAACGGTGGAAAATATTTTCCACTCAAATTTTAGGTTTTGGCCGAACACCGGAAAATAGAGTTATTTTCCTGGAAAATGACTTCCAGGAAAATGTTTTCCAAAAACATGATATTTTCCGTGAAACGAACGGACCTTAATCATATGAGTAGTCAAACATGAGAGAGAGAGAGAGAGGGAGAGAGGGGCAATGATTTTCATCACGTAACTATGGAAAGAAAAACATGCTCCCACAAAAGCATAAGATCCCAACTGTCACATCCAAGATATCAAAGGCCAACACTTTTAATCGAACAATCATGTCCATTTTTCTTGACCAACACAATATACCATTCATTTGACCTGGATAAGTCTTTAAACTATCCCGTTTATCGGAGTCAACCCCAAACGTAAAATGGGGTAATGATAAACCGCTGGGGGAATTTGTAACCAAATTTGGTATAGATCCCCCGGGCCGGATTCCCAATACAATATACCATTCGCTGAAAATACATCCAGAGCGTCCACACATAACATATCAAAAAGAATGTACAAAGACTCTCAATATAGAGTGCATCCTATGGTGCCGGTAACACAATAAATCATTATTGGCCGACTCCACACAAAGACTCGTTATTGACCGATTCGACGAATCATTATATTGAGCATACAATGACTCTCACACACAAAGAACAGAAGACGCGACAGGAACAACAGGACACGACATTTATTATTCACCGTATGGAAATGTAGAAGTCGCTTCCTTCATGGCTGGGGGGGTTCCCGCCTCCACTTAAGCACTCTCTTCGTTCCCATTCCCATCATCCACTGGAGCTATGTTCAGATCCAAGTTCTTATGAGGGGGAATTTCTCGCCGGAAACTAGTTTGGACGATTATGAACGGAGAAGGATTTGCTTTGTAAATCATTCCGACTGCATGGGGTTGCTGATAAATACTAGAGCATAGCGTGCGAAGCTTGTAAAACTAGTGGAAGCTACGTCAATCTTCGCGTGCCTCCACGCATTTCACATTACATGGGACGAGAAGTTGCTGAAAAAGAATGATGTGAAGAATGGTGAAATTCCCCTCTGCTCTTCTTCCTCCTCTCCTTCGACCACGGCCCGGTAATCTGTCGTGATCGGATGCCATCCTCCGCCACGTATTTGAATAATGCGGTTAGATGCCAATTTGCTGTGAGAACTCTAGTCCCACGTAATGCGTAATGCGTGGAGGCACGCGAAGATTGACGTAGCTTCCACTAGTTTTACAAGCTTCGCACGCTATGCTCTAGTATTTATCAGCAACCCCATGCAGTCGGAATGATTTACAAAGCAAATCCTTCTCCGTTCATAATCGTCCAAACTAGTTTCCGGCGAGAAATTCCCCCGGCCCAAAGCAGGGCGATATGGTGTGGAGGCACGCGAAGTACAATCCTCAGGACAACTGCTGGGAGTGCCACCATTGCAATAAAGCTTTTGCCAGTCCGCACGGCCGTCAACGGGCACCAGCACGTCCATATCAGAGAGAGGAAGGCGATTCATAAGAACTTGGATCTGAACATAGCTCCAGTGGATGATGGGAATGGGGACGAAGAGGGTGCTTAAGTGGAGGCGGAACCCACCCACCCCCCCGCAGGCAGCGACTTCTACATTTCCATGCGGTGAATAATAAATGTCGTGTCCTGTTGTTCCTGTCGCGTCTTCTGTGCTTTGTGTGTGAGAGCCATTGTATGCTCAATATAATGATTTGTTGAGTTGGTCAATAACGAGTCTTTGTGTGGAGTCGGCCAATAATGATTTATGGTGTTACCGGCACCATAGGATGCACTCTATATTGAGAGTCTTTGTACACTCTTTTCGATATGTTATGTGTGGACGTTCTGGATGTATTTTCAGCTAATGGTATATTGTGTTGGGAATCCGGCCCGAGGGATCTATACCAAATTTGGTTACAAATTCCCCCAGCGGTTTATCATTACCCCATTTTACATTTGGGGTTGACTCTGATAAATGGGATAGTTTAAAGACTTATCCAGGTCAAGCGAATGGTATATTGTGTTGGTCAAGAAAAATGGACATGATTGTTCTGATTAAAAGTGTTGGCCTTTGATATCTTGGATGTGACAGTTGGGATCTTATGCTTTTGTGGGAGCATGTTTTTCTTTTCATAGTTACATGACGAAAATCATTGCCCCCCCCCCTCTCTCTCTCTCTCATGTTTGACTACTCATATGATTAAGTAATATGAAAATGTATGAACCGAAAATTAGAAGTGAACACATCATGAAGTTGGAACAAGTGCCATATTCCCTCTAACCTAAATCTCATTTTTTTTTCCTTCTCTTCGATATTTTCTACTTCGTGCTCTTTGGATTTGACTTCTCTAATTCTTCATGTTCATTAACATATATATACACACAGACAAACCATTATTGACCGATTCCACAAGACTTGATTAAAAGAAGGCTTTAACAACAGTTTTTAGGACACTCACTTGAGAGGGACCCATGTTCAATTTTCTCCCGACGTGTGAATTTATTGCAGTTCCCTCATTTCTGGAAAAAAGCTGGCCCATCTTGTCAATTTTCTAGGATTGTTAAATTTCTTTAATTTTAAAAAGAAGAATTTCAGTTACAGTTGATGCTAGAATCAAGTCTTCGACAAAAGGGAACGGAGACTTCCTCACACGTGCATGCCAATAGCATGGCCCACTCGGGTCGGATCCGGGTCGATGACGTCATCATGGCATCATCACCCGCATGCGTCGCACGCGTGATCCGCTGACGTTAGCGGACCCGGTTGCTGACGTCATCATGACGTCAACATCCACGCGTGCATTGCACGCACGTTGTCCCCCGCGTGTGAGTGCATGTGAAGGTGCGTGGGACGCGCCTTCGACGCACAGGCGACGCGTGGCCGCTCGAGGGGGTGCGTGCGGCCTTCCCCGGCAACGCGCCACCGACCCTCTTGCTCGTCTCGTCTCCCCAGATCCAAATTTGTGATTTAATTTAATTTTTATTGAACAAAAAATCTCGAAAATCACAAATTATGGCAAGATCCGTACTAATTAGGGCTTATTTGTACAAATTAGGGTAAATCCGCACAATTTAGGACAAAATCAATTGTGTTCAAGTTCTAGGGTTATGGAGGCTCTGATACCACATGTAAGATGCAAATTGCGCAACCCCAAGATCTCCATAACTAGAATAAGAATATGTATAATTAGATAAAAGATTAACGCACTCGGGATCCATTGTTCTTGAAGCGGAAGCGGAAACACAATATTCCTTGCGCAAATCCTTCTCCTCTATTGCCCTCGGTTTCATTGGCTCAATGAGGCGGCCCCTCACGGTTAGTGTTAGAATAACGCCTCTTAGATGAGGATATGTGAGAATTAGGGTTAGAGGAGAGACTTGAGCACTATTTAAAGAGTTTCCAGCCAGTCTCTCTTATTACGGGCCAGGCTCAACTCGGCTCACACTAGCTAGTCCCATATTAGACTAATTAAGAAACCTTTTATCTCACCTTATTCCAAACCCAGTAAAACGGTAAACGTTAAACAGTAAATTACAATATCAATTAATTTAGTCCACATTAAGGAAAACTCTTACACTCCAGCCATGAAGGAAGCGACTTCTACATTTCCATACGGTGAATAATAAATGCCGTGTCCTGTTGTTCCTGTCGCGTCTTCTGTTCTTTGTGTGTGAGAGTCATTGTATGCTCAATATAATGATTCGTTGAATCGGTCAATAATGAGTCTTTGTGTGGAGTCGGCCAATAATGATTTATGGTGTTACCAGTATCATAGGATGCACTCTATATTGAGAGTCTTTGTACACTCTTTTCGATATGTTATGTGTCGACGTTTTGGATATATTTGCAGCGAATGGAATATTGCGTTGGTCAAGAAAAATGGACATGATTGTTCTGTTTAAAAGTGTTGGCCTTTGATATCTTGGATGTGACAGTTGGGCTCTTATGCTTTTGTGGGAGCATGTTTTTCCTTCGATAGTTACGTGATGAAAATCATTGCCTCTCTCTCTCTCTCTCTCTCTCTCTCTCTCTCTCTCATGTTTGACTACTCATATGATTAAGTAATATGAAAATGTATGAACCAAAAATTAGAAGTGAACGCATCATGAAGTTGGAACAAGTGCCGTATTCCCTCTAACCTAAATCTCATTTTTTTCCTTCTCTTCAATATTTTCTACTTCGTGCTCTTTGGATACGACTTCTCTAATTCTTCATGTTCATTAACATATATATACATATATATACACACACACACACACACACATAAATCATTATTGACCGATTCCACAAGACTTGATTAAAAGAAGGCTTTAACAACAGTTTTTAGGACACTCACTTGAGAGGGACCCATGTTCAATTTTCTCCCAACTTGTGAATTTATTGCAGTTCCCTCATTTCTGGCAAAAAAGCTGGCCCATCTTGTCAATTTTCTAGGATTGTTAAATTTCTTTAATTTTAAAAAAGAAGAATTTTAGTTACAGTTGATGCTAGAATCAAGTCTCCGACAAAAGGGAATGGAGACTTCCTCACACGTGCATGCCAATAGCATGGCCCACTTCATTCTCACGATCGTCCGTCGGTCGCGACGATGTGGCGAGGATAGGGTGGGGCCCAAGTTATCGCCAGGCAAGTGCCGGCTAAAATAGCGCACGTTGGTCTTGCCGGCCCTCTCTGACAGGGCTAGAATTAGGCGAATATGTGAAAATTAAAAATGATCGATTTTAATAATGCAGAAGACCAAGAAAATGAGAAGGTCACGGCACCGTCACTCCTAATCGTGCCGCCTACGCCACAAATTTTCACGAGGAAACCGAATTCCGTCAGACAAGGGTTTAAATATTTTTATTATAAGACAAAATAAATGTTGAATTTCTATTAACAACACCTCTATGATTAAATATTTTTCACACTCATAATCTTCAATAAAAATATTCGTCGATGAACAAAATGAATACAATTGTTAAAATAAAGAGTTGAATGTCTAATTTACATAACTTAAAGCCATCGTGGACCAAGTTATGCAAAGTTAACTCAATAATCAAAATCAGGATCATCTTGTGACTAACTAAATATGAATTTTATATTAAAAATTTAAGTATATCAAATTTGTTTGATTAAGAATTTTTTACCTCAACGCTTTTTTCTTTTGTACAACCTCACTTTTTTACCATGCTAGTCAACTTTCAAATTTTCCACTTATTCAGTAATTTTTCAAAATCTTGTTAAATTAAGTTAAAATGCATGTGTGGGTTGCTAATTGACTTTTATTTTATTTAGAATTAGTGAAAATATTTTCACATGCACTCCGCAAAAGAATGGAATTTTATATTGAAGTAGTTATGCAATGTATTAATGGGCTAAATAGGAATTTTCACCTTCTTTGTGGAAAAATAATTATTATTCATTATATGAGAATTTTCTATCATGATTTATTTTCCAAATTTGTTTTGTTGGTTGCCATACCCATTGAATGGGAATCTATAGTCCACAAGACACCATTATTTTCCATTATTCTAAAAAATTAATGGTGACATTCTCCTAGCAAGACCCTAAATTGTGCATGGTGCAACAAAGTAAATAAGAGATTAATGGATAGAGAAAATTGCACCTAACAATTATAGTGGTCAGGCTTAGCTTAGGATAAGACCACGTCCACTTTCTTAAGTTAATAATCTATTAGCCGGATTGCACTAGTGAATCCATCGAGGTTACAACAACTAAGTACTCTTGACTCTAGTAAGTGTGATCGAATCTTCTGATCTCACGCTCCAACAACAACCTCTAAGTAATTATAAATTAACCTTACAAAGACGAGTGTGCAAGGACGAAGCTCTCTTGAGCTTTGGAAGTTTCGAACTTCGATTCTTTTGGTTTTTTCTTCAGCATCATGATCTCTTTTAATACTTCTCAGTTTCCAAGGTGACCGTTGAACATAAGTTATGAGGATCATTTATCCAATCAACCCCTTGGACTTGAATGAATTTGGAAGATCTAATCACTCCTAAGATGCTAAGAATAGAGTCTTCCTTGATTCTACTGCCCATACGATAGAGATTAGATTTCCATAAGTCGAGTTATTCGGTTAGAAAGTGCTCTCGATATTACAGACATAGGGACAAGTTGGGCAGAAAAATCTGGCTGGCCGGTCCCTATGAGGCAACTCGTACTGCAACAAGTTTCCACAAGTAGGGCAAAACTACATTTGCTATCCCGTCTGCATAATGCACTTTGTAGTAAGGACAGTGGAGGATTAAAAAAAAAAAAAAAAAAAAAACTGAGTCCCACATCGACACTCACTAAGGTCCATACTAACCCATAGCACGGCAAAGAAATTGACACATTCCCCTTCAAAGTTCAGGGGAGAACTCCTAATTCAACTCAGCAACTAAAACTAGAAAAAGGGACAGCAAAGCCCCGTTGGAACGGCAAATCCGGGACTGATTGTTGGTCTAGTATTCACTGAAATACGAAGAGCATTGTATATAATACTAAATCGATCATAGGCGGGGGAAAAAAACCCATCAAAATATGAGTAAATAGGAATGCAATCGAGTTTCTGCAGCTACTGAACCTGCACTTTGAAGATTGAAACAAGACATCTACGAGGAGATGTACAAACGAGCTCGGCTTCTAACAAATGCGCAAATTCTTTGGTATACATACAACATCAATCCTACACATCACACACATCACCTCCATCGCAAGTTCATGCCCTCCAAAATCAATCAAGCTCGAAAATTCTTCTGCTTCAATCGACACCCACGTCTAACGGAGCATAGCCAGCAACATGAACCGAAATCGAAATAGAGAAGCCGTCGAAGCCCCTTGATTTGGCTTTACCTGTGGACGGCAGCAGCGGCGTTCCGGAGCTCCTCACGCTGTCGAGCCAGAGACGGCGGTGCCGCGGCCTCTCTGTACGGCGGAACAGAATCAATCCGTGCTAAGGAGGGATACAAAGATGTGCGACTTCATGCACGTATGGCGACGGCAAAGCAGCCGCCGTTACCTGCGATGGAGCGATGCCGAAGATCGCGGCAGCGGCGGCGCCGGAGTGTGAAGAAATGCAGAAACTAACAACAAGAGAAGATGAAAAGGAAGAAATCCGCAATTCATTGAATCAAGCAAATGAACAAAACGAATGTATCTTTGAGAGCTTTACACTTTCTTCTCTCTATCTGTACTCTGTTTTCTCTGTTTTCTATATCAACAACCTACAGAGAAGTAAAGAACAGAGTATTTATATATGCTACTATAAGTCTTCGATGAAGAAGATGACTTTGAAAACAGAAGAAGAAACATAACAACTTCAGTTACATTTCCAAACAATAAACCAACTGCTCTGCTTTATTTGGAACACGTGGATTTCCTTTTAGATCTTGAGCTTCAATCAGCATGTGTGACTTCAGTTCTTCTTTCTTCAGCCTTCGGTTCTTCTTTCTTCAGCAATATCTTTAGCAGCAGCATCATCAGTAACTAGAACTTCATTTATCTTCTGATGTGTCTTCTCTTCTGTCTTTTGATCTTTAACATCCCCCCGCAAATTGGGAAGGGGGAAAGATCCCAAGCCCAATTTGGTTCGAAGTTTAAAGTGTTGCAACCGAGGTAAAGACTTTGTAAAAATGTCTGCAATTTGTTGAGAGCTTGGGATATAGGTAACAAGTAGAGAGCCAGAAGAAACCTTCTCACGTACAAAATGAAAGTCGACTTGAATATGCTTTGTCTGAGCATGCAGGATAGGGTTAAGTGTGAGAGCAATGGCTGACTTGTTATCGCAAAATAACTTTGTTGGAGCAGGCAAACTAATCCCAATGTCTTGAAGTACGAAACTGATCCATGTAACATCAGCTGTTGCTGAAGCAAGAGCTCGTATTCAGCCTCGCTTGAAGACCGAGAGACTGTAGACTGTCTTTTGGCTGACCAAGAAATTAAGTTCGAGCTAAGGTATGTACAAAAACCTGTAGTAGAGCGCCTAGTAGTGCTGCAGCCTGCCCAATCAGTATCACAAAATTCATATAGATGCATGAAGCTGTTAGAGTGGATGGTCAGTCCAAGAGTAGTAGTTCCTTTGACATATCAAATAACTCTTTTTAATTTGTTAAAATCTCCTAAGGTAGGTTGCTGCATCTTTTGACAAAGGAGATTCATGGCATAAGCAATGTCTGGGTGAGTGAGAGTAAGATACTGAAGGCCACCTACAAGACTTTGATATTCAAATGGAGTGGACAACAAGCTGTCATCATTGTTCATGATTGCAGCCCGTAATGAGAGAGGAGTAGAAACAGGTCTGTAATCTTTCATATTAGCTCGAGTAAGTAAATCAAGAGCATATTTAGTCTGAGAGAGAAAGAGACCTTTTGAATTTTGCTTGGCTTCAATACCCAGAAAGTAATGCAGAAGACCAAGATCCTTCATATGGAATTGAAGGCTCAATATGTGAATAAAGTAAGAAAGCAACTGGGCTGAGCTCCCAGTAAGCACAATGTCATCGACATAAATGAGTAACAATATAGTTTCTGAACCATGATGAAGCACAAACAGTGAGTGATCAATGGTGCTGCAGCAAAAACCATTTTCAAGGTGAAAGTTGCTGAATTTATCAAACCAGGCTCTTGGTGCTTGACGAAGTCCATATAATGACTTCTTAAGGAGGCACACATGGTGAGGTTTCTGAGGGTTTATGAAGCCTGGTGGTTGCTGCATGTACACTGTTTCATTCAAATTTCCATGTAGGAAAGCATTTTTGACATCTAGCTGATGAATAGACCACTGTTTAGTCATTGCCACAGAAAGAACAATTTGAATAGTTGCATGTTTAATAACAGGGCTAAATGTTTATGTAAAATCAACACCTTCTTCTTGATGAAACCCTTTAGCCACTAATCTGGCTCTGAGTCCGTCAAGCTGACCATCTGCAGTAAGTTTGGTTTTAAACACCCACTTGCACCCTATAACATTCATATAATCAGCTCGAGGTACTAATTCCCAAGTCTGATTTGTATGTAATGCATGCATTTCATCTTGCATTGCTTGGTACCATCCTTTATTAGCAAGTGCAGTTTTGACTAATTTTGGTTCAGTGGGAACTTGATATTCAGCCAAGCATGCATATTTAGGATTTGGTTTAATAATTCCAGACTTTGATCTAGTTTGCATAAGATGACTAGACACAGTACCTTGTGTATTGACTGAAGAGCTGATTTGTTCTTGATCTGAATTGGTTTGTGGCAACAAGGAAGATGCCTGGATAGAATAGATTGGTGCTACCGTATCCATCTCGTGATGTTGCAAACAGAACCGGTATGCAAGTATTGTTATTTCTCATCGCCAAGATCCGGTATATGACCTATATGCTCATAGGTCTTGGACTTGACTTGTTCTGTTGTAGTGGATTCCACAAGAGTTACCCCATTTATCCACTGTTTATATAAGTCAATACCTTGTGTATACTCAGCTGGTAGTCGTTTGGTGAAAGGAAATGCCATTTCATCAAACCACATTTCTACTCACATAGACATGTCCATTAGTTGGTAGGAGACATCTATATCCTTTATGTCTGTCACTGTATCCCAAAAATATGCACATGAGAGATCTTGGATCAAGTTTATGCTGCGCATATGGTTCGAGGCGGGGTAGCAAGATGATCCAAAAACTCTTAAGTGTGTATAACTTGGTTTATGCTGATACAGTTTGCTATGAGGTGAGTCCACGTTTAATTTTGCTGTGGGAAGAAGATTGATGATGTAATTCGCTGTCATGAATGCATCTACCCAGTACTTTAATGGTACCTTTGCATGATATAGCATAGCCATTCCTAGCTCAACCACATGTCGATGCTTTCTTTCAGGAATCCCATTTTGCTCTGGTGTGTAGGGATAGGAAATGTTCTGTTTAATGCCACATCTTTGCAGATGATTCTGAAATTTGAGGCTAGTAAATTCACTGCCTCCATCACTCTGAAAGACTTTGATCTTATGATCAAATTGATTCTCCACTTGTTTCTGGAACATAACAAAGATGTCATAAACTTCTGACTTCTATTTTATTGGATACAACCAACTGTATCTAGAGAAGTTATCCACAAAGATGACATAGTAACGAAACTTTTGACAAGCTTGAACTGGTGAGGGTCCCCAAACATCACAATGTATCTTTTCTAGGGGAGTATTAGAAACATAATCTGTCAAAGGAAAAGGTAATGCTGAGCTTTTAGCAATCTGGCAGCTATTACATATGTACTGAGCTATCGAATTGCATTGAATCAAGTGCCGATTCTGTAGGTACTGTACTGTCTTTAAGCTGGTGTGTCCTAGTCTTTGATGCCATACTTCTTCTCCTACTGCCTTTTGTAATTGAGTGAAGAACACTTCTGCAGCTTTAGGATCGACTTGATACAGCCCCTTGGTTTTCTTTCCTAGCCTCACTGTTGTATTGCTGTATGGTCCTTCATGTATACCCCCATATTTGTCAAAAATGAAAGAATAGGGATAATCTTCTATTAATTTTGAACATAAAGTAGATTTTTCTTGATTTCAGGCACTATCAAAACATCATTTAATGGTAAAGAGCTAGTCTTTGTATGTAGCAGACCAGTGCCAACACATGAAATTGATAAATGAGAACCATTCCCTATCATCACGGTATCAGTTCCTCTATACAAAGAGTAGTGTTGGAGCATACCAGGATTTGCAACAATATGGGATGTAGCTCCTGTGTCTGGATACCATTTAGTGCCATGAGAGTCTTTGATGTGTATTGCTGCTAAGGCAATTGGTATGTCATCTGCCTGATATGAAATGTCAAAACGATACCAACATCGAAGAGCTGTGTGCCCTGGTCTTTTGCAAATTTGACACTCCAAGAAACTATTGTTTACTATTTTCTCATTCTAAAGTTTCTTCTCAGTGGCTGCATTCTGTGGTGGATATGACTAAGTGGCTTGATATTTTTGAGAAGGATTCACATAGGGTCTAAACCCTTGTCCATAGTTAGACTAGTTATTTGTCATTTTGTTAATATGATCTTCTTGATTCAGATTTGGATTATTCATCCTATAGTACTCGTTCCTTCCTGTTCCACCATAGTTATTTCCACGACCTCTATTATCCATACGACCTCTACCATTGTTACATCCTCCTCGACTATTCTCTCTTTGGTTTCTGAAATTGAAGTTTTGCAAACCTGTAACAGACTTCCTTTGCCCAACATAGGCTAGATGAGGATTATACTAATTAGCAGAGTAAGTTTGAAGTCTTGTTTCAAATCGTTCAAGCTGTGAAATTACCTCATCATAATTTGGCTGAGGTTTTAGACAATAAATTGTGGTTCTGAAGCTTTCATATTTTGAACCTAACCCTTCGAGTATACCAAACATCTTGGTTATCTCATCAACAGGTTTGCCAATGGCATTAAGCTGATTACAAATGGACTTAAATTCTCGAAGATAAGTACTCAATGTTCTATCTCTCTTCTGGCAAGCTTGCAACTTTCCCCTTAGTTCGATTTTTTTTGCTACTGACTTTTGAGTAAAACGATTAAGGAGAGTCCGCCATACCTCATATGAAGATTCTAATCCGATGATCAAGCTCAAGATATTCTCTGAAACTACTCCACTTATCCAAGATGAAATCAGTTGATCAGTCTTTAGCCAATCTGAATAGTCGTGGATTCACCACTTCGCCACATTTCCTTCAACCTCTACTTGCATCATTGGAGCTGGTGATGATGTTTCACCATTGATGAATCCAAAAAGATCTTGGCTTCGCAGAAACCTGTGGAACTGAGCTTGCCAAAGTAGAAAATTGTCTTCAGCCAACTTTATTGTAACAAAATTGGCTATATTGATATGAATAGGAAAGGGATACTTCTGCACTCTTGCTGTCATTTTGGATTTTACAGAGTTTGGAGAATATACCTTCTTCGACTGTGATTAGCTTTCAATCTTCATCAACTTCAGAACTAGAAGAACATGAAAGTATAAGCTCTTAGGAGAGCTCTGATACCATGTGAAGAAATGCATAAACTAATAACAAGAGAAGATGAAAAGGAAGAAATCCTTTATTCATTGAATCAAGCGAATGAACAAAACGAATGTATCTCTGAGAGCTTTACACTTTCTTCTCTCTATCTCGTACTCGCTTTCTTTGTTTTCTATATCAACAACCTACAGAGAAGTAAAGAACAGTATTTATATATGCTACTACAAGTCTTCGATGAAGAAGATGACTTTGAAAATAGAAGAACAAACATAACAACTTCAGTTACATTTCCAAACAATAAACCAACTGCTCTGCTTTATTTGAAACACGTGGATTTCCTTTTAGATCTTGAGCTTCAATCAGCACGTGTGACTTCAGTTCTTCTTTCTTCAGCAATATCTTTAGCAGCAGCATCATCAGTAACTAGAACTTCATTTATCTTCTGATGTGTCTTCTCTTCTGTCTTTTGATCTTTAACACGGAGACGGTGGCAAGTGAACGAGGGGCTTGGGGGCTCCTTTCAGTACTTCAATGGCTGGTGGGTTTTCCTGTAAATTAGTTTCATATCATATGATTTTCTCGCTCTTTTCTTTTTCGGTAAGACTAATTTAGTTTTACTAAAAGATTAATGAAAACTAATTTATGAAACTTACATACTCGATGGTATTCCAAGTTCTTATTAATATTGGTTATTTTTATTTTTAAAATGATAATTATTTTTAATAAGAAATATAAGTTAGATCATTATGGATTGAATTGATTATATGAAAAATTAAGCCGACGCAGTCTACTTACAAAAGATTAAGCTTTTCATAATTGATTCTTTCAATATTATCATAATGAGCATCAATCGACGATGAAGAAAGTTAATTCTTTTACATTCACTATCCTCATTATTCTTTTATAGAAAATTGTCCATCAAAGTGAATAGAACGAAATTCCTCTCATGTGTTAGTGCTAGATTGTAAATTAGCGAAATTAGCCTTCCTTTTCTAAATTAAATTAAATTTTCATTTATTTTTAGTATAAAGTCCTTCCATTTATATCAATTTTTCATATTATATTTGATACAAAAACTACAATGATTTATGTATGTTTGGAGTTAATTACAATTAAAATGAATGAAATTGAATTTGAATTTGACCGATATACTCAAATAAAAAGAGATTGCTGTATGAATAACCCCCCAAAAAAAAAAATCAAGGAAAAAGTTGATGAATTAATTAATTTGGTTAAAAAAAGTCACTATTTCCAATAACTTTTTTCGGTCAGACACTACTTTCAATAATTTGATTCTTTGTTTTGTAGACTATTCTTTAATAGGCTAATTGTCTTATTTACTTTAGTTTGATAAAATGAACTCATTTAATATGAAAAAGGGAGTGCTATAAAAAAGGTGGTTTTTGCATATAAAAATTAAATATAATATTGTTTCACCATAAAGGGGATTTCAGCTGGGAAGTGAAATATCCTTCATCAAATAATTGATTTTTTTTTTTTTTAATGAGAAAGGCGAGAGAACTTGGCTTTGGACCGAATTAAATAAAATGCAAGTGCTAGAAATTAAAGTGCTGATATGTAAGTTTGGAGAAAATATTTGGTGCTTAGCAACCACCACGTCATCTATATACGTGGTGTGCATGATCTTAAGTAGCATCATTCAAAAGATGACACATGTCGTTTGACTATGATTAGTTGGAAAAAAAAAAAAAAAGACTCAATTAGAAGCTTTCTTTTTGAGATGGAGACCCCTAGAGTGTCATAACTTGACAAAAACGAATACTTAAGTGCCATAACTTGGCAGAAAGGGACACTTAAGTGTTATAACTTGCGAAAATGTACACTCAAGTGCCAAAATCAGAATAAAGTGGATCATTTGAGTGCCAATTCGGCACCAAATTGCATACTTGGCATTTTCCGGCGAAGCAAGTGCAAAACGACGCCGTTTTGCATGCTAACGTGGCCAAATAATGCAAAAACGACGTCATTGTTTTGGGCTGAGGTGATAAAAAAATAATATAAAAATTAATTAAATTAATTTAAAATTAAATTTAGTTAAAATATTTAAAAATAATAATTTTAATATTACCAAAAAAAGGGAGGGGGGAGGCGGCTAAGGGTTGTTGTTGCCGGGAAGAGTCGACGATGGCGGGTAGAGTGTCGGCCGAGGTCGCCAGGCCCTAGCTAGGGGCCACCACTCATTTGGGGGCTGGGCCAAGGGCCACCAACCCTCGCCGGATATGGGCGAGGGCATGGCCTTTGTCGGATCTGGCGAGGGCCGCAACCCGCGCCCCGATCTCGGGCAAGGGCTCGTGAGCCCTCGCCACCGATCGCCGGGGTCGCCGGCCCCCGGCCAGGGCCCGGTGACCTCGGCCAACCCTCCACCCGCCGTCGCTGGCCCTTCCCGGCTACGGTGGGGAGGTGATGGCGGCGGCTTAGGGCTGAGCCCTCAACCACCTCCCTCACTTTTTTTTTTTTTAAAAAAATGTTTTAATATTAAAATTATTATTTTTAAATATTTTAACTAGATTTAAATTTAATGTGTTTAATTTTTTATATTTTTTTTACCACGTCAGCCCAAAACAACGCAACTTTTGCATTATTTGGCCACGTTAGCATGCAAAGTGGTGTCGTTTTGCACTCGCTTCACCGGAAAATTGACACGTCGCGTTTTGGTTGGAGTGGCACTTAAATGATCTGTTTTTTTTCGAATGTGGCATTTAAGTGTACCTTTCGTAAGTTATGTCGCTAAGTGTTATGACACTTGTTGTTTTTTTTTTTTTTTTTTTTTTACCCTTTCTTTTTCTCCCTCTTATGAATTGTAGAATCAAAAAGGAATGAAAATAATAAATGCTCGAACTCTAGATTTAAAAACTTTCTCGTCTTCTCAATTTTTCTTAGAGAAGCACAACCCTGACATATCCTCCCATTCTTTCTTCAATGTCCACTGCTTTCACCTCCCAAAAAAGCCTCGCCGGTTGCAACTGCAATTAAAATTAGGGGTGTGCATGGTCTAGGCGGGTGGTTCCCGACCTAGAATCGGGAACCGCCCGCTAAGGACCGGTTCTGAAAAATTGGAACCAGGATCCACCCATTTGTTACATGGATCCACCCGGCTGTTGACGCCTAATTTTTATTTTTTAAATTTAGGTTTTTAATTAATTTTTTTCTTAGGTTTTATTTTTATTTTATTTTATTTTATTTTGATAAAAACCAGAAAAAAAGAGAAAAAAACGAAAAAAACCAGAAAAAACAAAAAAAACGAGAAAAAAACGAAAAACGAGAAAAACAGAAAAAAACCGGAAAAAAACTAAAAAACCAGCCCAACAGCTCAAAAGGCCTTCGGCCCCAAAACCCGCTGGTCGACCCACGCCCGTGCCCGCGCCCGCTTGACCCGTCTTCCTCGCCCGAATCGCGTGCGAAGCACACGCGCCTGAGGCGCTGTGAAGATCAGGACGACGACGCGACGTACGGCGGCAGCAGGTGGAGCAAATGAACAGCAACGGCGAAGGGGGACGTGGCCGGATAAGGCTGAGGGCCGATGGGATGCCGGTTCGGCCGGTGGAAGCCGCGGCATCCACCCCGGCCAAACCCTCATTGACCGGCCACCCCTCAGCTATAAATAGCCCCCCCGACGTCGATCAAAAACACACAGACGAAGAGAGAGCAAGGGAAGGGAAGCTTGATCGAAGTCGCGGCCTTTGAACACCCTTTGAGAGACTTCAGAAGGGCCGAAGACTCGCGGCCAAGATCCGAGCTTCGCCGGAGTTGTAGAGAGAGAGAGAGAGAGAGAGAGAGAGAGAGAGAGAGAGAGAGAGAGAGGCGGAGCGGAGCCCGCCGTCACAGCCGCAAGACCGCCGGATAGGTAATCGCCGTCGGCCGCTCCTCCTCCCAGCCCATCGCGTCTGCCACCGCCGTAACTGTCTCCGTCGCTGTCGTCGCCGCCCCCTCGCTGCCCCAAATTGGAACCCTAGGGTTCCTGGTTTTTCCGGGTCGCGATCCCAGGTAACCGGATCGGACCCGGGCCAGGAATCGGGTAGGGTTCCACTAGTATTGGGTGTATTGGAGGCCGGGTCGGGTCGTCGGGTCACGGAACGGGTTGGGTCGTCGCGACGTCGTTTTGTAGGGAGATAGAGCCGGGTCGAAGTCGGGTAGTCGAAGCGGGTCGGATCCGAGCCGGTGTCCGTAAAAACGGCGTCGCTCCACACGGTGTAAAGAGCCGGGTCAGACGGCATCGTTTTGAGGAGCCGGGTCGGATACGGTGTCGTTTTCGCTGAAAGGGGGTTCGGGTCATAGTCGGGTCGGATCGGGTTGTCTGTCTCTCAAGACGGCGTCGTTTTGTCGCTTCATAGGAAATCGGGTCGAAAATCGGGTCGGATCTGGGTAGGGTTCCGCCCCAAGACCCGGGTCTCTAGGCCGAGGAGATACGACGCCGTTTGATGAAGGGGCGGGGATGACGTCGTTTTGTAGGACGAGCAGGAGCCGGGTTACGGAGCCGGGTCGTCGGGCTGGGTTGGGCCTTCACACCCGGCACGATGCTGTTTTGGCGCCTTGCCCCAAAACGCGGATTCCTGCCGTGTTTCGGGCTGGCCCGGGCGGATTCGATCCATGTATCCAACCCAGTCATATATATATATATCTATTTATTCCAAAAATAATATTTTATTAAAAATCATTTTAAAATTAAAAAGAAAAAGAAAAATGTTTTAAAAATGTTTTATTTTTCCAAAAACCAAAAATCAAAACAAAAATTATTTATTTCCAAAATGTTTAGAAAAAGTCAAAAAAATTATTATTTTCCAAAAATGTTGAAATGTTTAAATATTTTCCAAAAAAAAATCAAAAAATACCAAAAAATCCCAAAAATTGTCAAATTTCCTAAAAAGTCCAAAATTTTCATAAAATACCAAAAAGACTTGTATTTTTCCAAAAATACCCCAAAAATCCAAAATCCATTTTTATGTCCAAAATGAGGAAAATATCCAAAAATGTGATTTTTCCTAAAATGCATGGAAAATCCTTAAACATCCAAAAAACCTTAGAGTTTAAACAAGATTAGGTACCGAAAGGGCATTAGTGATTAACTAGTGTAATCAAGTCCCCGATCCTAATTTCTCTGGTTGCGCATGAGCAAGTATTTCTCCCAATACTTTGCTTAGGTTTCTAATCAACTTACCCCAAATTGATTAGTGGCGACTCCGTTTTAAAAATCAATTTACAAACCAAATATTTTAAAGTCGTGAATTGTCGGACTTGGGAGAATTCTGGCTTTAATTAAACTCAGCAAAGCCATTAGCCTCCTTAAGGCGCTCGAACCCGATCCGACCGGGCGCTCCCGAAAAAAAGAGGTCGCGACAGCTTGGCTAAATAGGAATTTTCACCTTCTTTATGGAAAAAATAATTATTATTCAATATTTAGAATTTTCTATCATGATTTATTTTCCAAATTTGTTTTGTTGGTTGCCATACCCATTGAATGGGAATCTATAGTCCACAAGACACCATTATTTTCCATTATTCTAAAAAATTAATGGTGACATTCTCCCGGCAAGACCCTAAATTGTGCATGGTGCAACAAAGTAAATAAGAGATTAATGGATAGAGAAAATTGCACCTAACAATTATAGTGGTCGGCTTAGCTTAGGATAAGACCACGTCCACTTTCTTAAGTTAATAATCTATTAGCCGGATTGCACTAGTGAATCCATCAGAGGTTACAACAACTAAGTACTCTTGACTCTAGTAAGTGTGATCGAATCTTCTGATCTCACGCTCCAACAACAACCTCTAAGTAATTATAAATTAACCTTACAAAGACGAGTGTGCAAGGACGAAGCTCTCTTGAGCTTTGGAAGTTTCGAACTTCGATTCTTTTGGTTTTTTCTTCAGCATCATGATCTCTTTTAATACTTCTCGCCCAAGGTGACCGTTGAACATAAATTATGAGGATCATTTATCCAATCAACCCCTTGGACTTGAATGAATTTGGAAGATCTAATCACTCCTAAGATGCTAAGAATAGAGTCTTCCTTGATTCTACTGCCCATACGATAGAGATTAGATTTCCATAAGTCGAGTTATTCGGTTGGAAAGTGCATCTCGTCTCAAACTGATTGTAGCAAGAATTATGATCATTCAATAGGGAAAGGTTGCATGGATAATCATCCTTCCTGGACAATCAATAAGTAGAAAGAAATCCAACCCAATTTCCTAGCCGTTGTGCTTCATGTAATCCGAGTATATTGCGAGAATTTGAGATCTTCTTATATCAATTGACGATGAAGTGCATTATCTTGATATTCATTGTACAATTTATACCGTTGTCCTTGATTATTAAGATGTAACACAATCATGAACATGGAGAACTGGAATCTTTTTTAAGTTTTTGAATCTGATGAACGTGGTCCAAACATATGCACTCCAAGAATAATACCTGGAAAGCTTATCATCAAAATCAATACACGCACAAGGAAGGTTACCTATTGATCAAATCCCATCTCTTAATTAAATCTATGTCATTAGCAATTGGGACAGTACAGATCTGTAAGGTACATAACCTCGTGCCAGTTGACTCCTTTCATTGCGAGGTTCGATTCATTGAGTACTCCACTAATCACAATGGATTTCTCATCTCTAATTGATGATGATTCGAGAGAATGTCTACAGGCAGTTGTTTAAGCTAGCCACTCAACAGACCCAAAAAAAAAAAAGTACTCCATGAGGTTGCATCATACGTGGATCACTATGCTCTGATCGGAAGCTCTAAACTCGTATCCAAGAGATTATTACGAGGGTACTCAAATCCGAACCTATTAACATGGATAATCTATTTGATCTCTATAAAGCCCTAGAATGTTAGGTAAGGATAGAAATCAGATATGATTAACTTTTATTGCCAACACCAAGCTATTCAATGGGGAACTCCTATTTAGCAACAATAACCCCACTAGTGCACTGAACAAATGACAAGCCACTATCCCCATCACATGTGATGTTTCTCATGTCTGTCTAGTTCACTTTTCATGTTCCAGGATGAGAAATCCACCGCAGAGAATGCTTTCTTTTCCCTCCACCTAAATCAATATGTTTCTTTTAAGTGAAGACAGATGCCGACGAAGACATATTATGCTTGCGTGCAACATCTGGGAAAGGATAAAACATCGAGATCACGGTTTCAACAAGGCCCAAATACCAGTTGAACATGATTTCCAGTCCTGCCTTTTAGGCCACAGGGGGTACTAAATCGGCTTTGCGACTGTGGCACAGAGAGCTCAATCTTCCCGCCAGTTCTTGCCACATTTCTCGTTCAGGCACCAATAGAATGTTGTCATCGGCTCATCAGCAGAACGGATCTGGGCTTGATGGTAGATAGCCTTTCCATGGCCGCAGTGTGGGCATGTCACTGAAAGGACCAAGAAACCAAAACGAAGTTGTCGCGGATCAGGATGATCCGACGGCCTCGCTTCCCTAGACGTCGCGTTTGACAAAACCAGAAAGGGCGACTTTCTTCTTCTTCTTCTTCTTCTTCTTCTTCTTATTCAAACGTCTTAACCCTCCATTATCTCTCTCTTGCTTGTATGATCAAAGAGTCTATGCGCCATTCTAGATCTGTGGGTGTTTGAGAGAGAGAGAGAGAGAGAGAGAGAGAGAGAGAGAGAGCCTGTGGAAGTGTTTTAATGAAATGGTTTTGCTTGCAGGTGAAACGATAGTAATCTGAAATATGACAAATAGTTAGCAGTAAACACCGGCTATGAACATAAGTTATATGCCCTGAGAAGTATCAAGGTCAGTCACGATATCTTCTAAAGAGGATATGTATTATTATGGGGCAGACTTGAGAGTTCTCTCGAAATAATTAATTTTGAACGAATTCTCTGGTGAGACTATCGCAGAACTTCACATGAAATAGACGGGCGATTGAGATGCATTTTACGGGTGGTGTGCCATTATAATGGGGAATAGATCGGGAGAAGCAATGAATAAGTTATATAAATATTAATGCACTTGTCTTCTAGGTTAACTACAAGCGATCATTACTCCCTATATATTTGTATTATAAGCATATTGATAGCGGATCGTATGGTCGAAAATGAAACCCGTGGGCTTGGTTCAAGTGTTTGAGGAAGACATGGCTAATTTATGTGCAAATTTGGTGTGCTACAGAAGTTTACGACACCGTTAATTACAAATGATTTCACATGGGACAACCGACGCTGTTTAAGTATGGATTCCCTTCCATGACAGTTGAGAAGCGATCCTGTGGATAGCAGATATGCTGGGTTATGGAAAATAATTGGTATTGGGAGTTGATTTACATAGATACGACAAGGTAGATGGGTAGTGGAAGAATGCATGATATTCAGTTTAAGTATGACTCAGCGTTGTCTTATAATTTGAATCTTTGAGAATCAGTATTAAAGTCTACGATGACAGCAATAAATCAATTGGGCATTAAATGTGCTTAGAAAGTAATAATTTAAAGTGATGTCGGCCCTTCAATCGATTTATTTACTAGTCTATATTCATAAATTTATTCAAAGACTTTTCTTCGAGTTCTTAGAGCAGGATGTCCAGGAACTCCATTCAATTTTCAGTACTCCATCTCTCTTAGAAATGCGTGGTGAAACGAGTCTTGTAATATGAATTTTAACAATTACCACCATCTTTGGGATTAGTAAGAGAAGTTTTGTCTATTAAAGCTTTCTATTCTGTCGCTTATTTCCCCTACTTTTCAAATCTAAGCGATGAAACAATGTCTTGCCCTCATAATCAAATCAGCTCCCTTTAAGGTCATTGCAGTATTGATGCGGTGCATGTCAAGCTTGCTTGGGCGGAACTTCTTCATGCTTTTGAGGCGAGTAGTCCTGGAGAGTAAGAAAATAGGACTTGATACATGTCCACGTTCAATACACTTTTGCTTTATCCACTTTCTGAAAGTTAGATTAAAGATAAACGGAGGAGATAATAAATGAATACGCTAAAAGCTTCTTGATCGAATTCACGCCACATGGCAAAACTATGTCATATGTCTTGCTCTGTGGCGATCGTAGAGGAAAAGTGAAGTGTCACATGACAAATACAAGAGCAAGTACTTTCTCAACTCCAGCCTCAAATATATATAATAGGCTAAGATTTCACCTCTCAATTAGTATTATGAGATTATAATGTGCCAAAGAATACTTTATGGTATTTAATTGAACTCCTTTGCATTGTAGTTGAATTCCTTCTTTGCATTCATTTTATTGCATGGAGAGATTTGCATACGCCTTTCATGACAAGGTCAAATTGTCATATAATATAAATAGAAATACTCGGGCTGATTACATATTACGTATGTTAAGAAGTAAGTAAATAGACTTAATCAATAATCTTATAAACCCACAACATCATAACTATTGATTATATAGGCCTCCCCATGACATTCACATGCGAACTCCGGCTTTTCCCAAGAAGGGAAAGTTGAACTCAAAATGAAGCAACATCGAAGCATTTGTTAAACCCAACTTATTTGCAGACCGTCAAAAGTGGCACAAAAATAGACGAGCAATTTTATTTCCAAGTCAATTCTCTCTCGTCTTGTCGAGTTTTCTCTACCTCAGGGGTAGTTCTTTTCCTTGTTTGGGTATTTCCTATTAGCTTCCGACTTCACTGGTTTCGTCATATATCTCTCTCGATGATGTGAGCTCTCATCTTCTCGACCTCCGTCCTCTGTCTGCATCTCAATCCCTTCCGCAATTTGCCATTCCATGTCCCTTTCGTCCAGCGATCCAGTCTTCCGCCGACCACTACTTCGATCTTTCCACTGAGATTATCGCTCATCGGGTCTTGCATGTCACTGTTAGCTTCGCTCCTGTTTCGTTTTGGTTTGAGTTGAGTTTGTATCCCACAAGATGGCCTGTGAAGGCACTCGAGATGCATCCAGACTTGCTGCGCTCTGTCATAAATTGGGTCGTCTAAGCACCGAGCAGCAAATTGAAGAGTGGGATGTAGAGCCTTCACCTGAAACTGTTGAAGAGTGCAAGTAACTCTCATCGGTAAGGTTTTCTCTAACTCTTCCATCAATCTTCCAGCTTTACAAACAGCTTTGAAAAGGGCTTGGCGCACGGAACAAGTCGATATCTTGCAACGAGAAGGTGGAATATACTTAGCAAAATTTAAGTCGCAATCTGAAAACAGAGAATTTTAGACAGTGGCCCCTGGCATTTCTCAGGTCACCTCATAAATTTCAAGCCTTGGGTGGTCAACACTCCTTTGCATAGTTACGATTTTTCTACCTGTGCCTTCTAGGTGCAAGTAGTTGGGCTCCCGTTGGAATGTTGTACTGACGATATGATATGTCGGGCGGTTAGTACGTTGGGACGGTTTTGCAAGTAAAGTCTGATTTCGTCACAGGGTCCACCCTGCGTGCTGGTCGTGCACGAGTAGAGCTGCTCCTATCTGCACCTTTAAAGGCTGGCCGACTTATCAAATATAAAAATAGAACCATTTGGTTGGATTTCTGATATGAAAGATTACCTCATTACTGTTATTCGTGTGGCTGTTTAGGCCATTATGCTGACTCCTATCCATTAGTACCTTACACGGAGGACATGTTATCTGAGAATGGCAACACACCATATGGACCATGGCTGAAGGCTGAAGTACAACAATTCAGTCCTTATTGGCGGTGCTATTATGATCACTCAGGAGTCGAGGAAAATGTGGAAGAAGTGATACCTGAAACACCTCCCAACAATGCTCAATTTCTTCCTCTGCCACCACCTCCTATACTTGCAGCGCCTGCTCCTTCGCCAATAACTAAATCACATCTTCTCGGTGTCCATCCTGCTACTTCCAGTACTGGTCCTGAGCCTGGCATTGGCAATACTACTGCTCTTATACCAGCTGATTTGAAACTCAAAGGAGTTCAGGAGCCGTCTTATGGCCCTCAGGTTAAGAGGGGAAAAGGACCCCGTCAAGGCATTAAAATTGGTCCCACAAAGAAGCCTAGGAGATACTCACCGTATGATATACCTGGAGGCACATTGACAACCTTCGATGACTCCCTCTTACTCGATACACCTATCTTTGAGGCAGCTCATGACGAAACTTGGGCGATGGTGGCTGGCCCTAAACAGCCACCTGGGCACAAATGAAGCTCATAAGTTGGAACTGTCAGGGTTAGGGCAATCCCCTGACAGTTCAAGCCCTAAAGGCCTTAGTGGCTAAGGAAAAGCCCGATTTGTTGTTTTTGATGGAAACCAAAAATTTTGATGAGGTAGTAACTCGCCTTAAACGTACCTTACACTTTCGGAATGTTTGAATTGTCAGTGCAGCTGGTCTGGCTGGAGGTTTGGCCCTATTCTGGAATGATGAGTTGCTGTTGACTGATTTCAAGTTATCTCCCCATGTTCTTGATTTTATATGCCAGGACTTATCCGAGGATCGCTCAATGAGGATAACATGTCTTCATGCCCCTGCTGTAGTAAATGAGCGTCAACTTTTTTGGCAATTTATAAGGCAGATTAGCCGGGAGAATATCTTACCTTGGTTATGTGCAGGGGATTTTAATGAAATTTTACATAGTTGGGAGAAAGTGGGGGCACGCCCAGCAGATTTTTACCGATTGTCTTTTTTTAGAGCTGTACTCAATGATTGTTGCTTAATGGATTTGCCCACTGTTGGCTGTGCGTTTACCTGGTCAAACAATCGTGAGGGGGAAGCTTTGGTGAAAGAACGCCTTGATCGAGTTGTCTGCAATGTGGATTGGCGTGTGAGTTACCCTGCAGCCCAGGTGTGTGGCCTCCCTGCAATTGCATCGGATCATAGCCCCTTAGTGCTGGAAACAACTCCCTGTATCTGTAAGAGAAAGCAGTATTTTTCCTTTGAAGCTTTCTGGATTGAGGATCCTGAATGTTGAAGTGTCATCGCACAAGCCTGGCATTCCCGCTGGGGGAGGACCTCTACCATTTTAGCCAAGCTCCATCAAGTGGTTGATGCTCTCTCACAGTGGAGCCGTCACAAATTCTCGCATAACAGGGAACGCATAACAGAGTTACAATATCAGCTGCAATCATTGACTAATAGGCACAATACTCAGTCAGAACAAGCTCAGATTAAGGCTTTAAAAGAAGAGATTCAAACGGTTTGGCAAAGGGAAGGAAAGTTTTGGGATCTCGAGTCAACTGGTTAAAATGGGGCAATCGCAATACACGCTTTTTTCATGCGACTACCCTGCAAAGAAGGCAAAGAAACCGTATTGTATTACTTCGGGAGGAAAGTGGCAGCTGGGTTAGAGACCCTGAAGTGTTAAAAAACATAACTACGGATTATTTCTCAAAGCTTTACACGACCTCAGGTCCTCGGCATTATACACCAGTCTTAGAGATGTGCCCTTGGGTGGTCACACCAACAATG
The DNA here is from genome assembly GCA_014182555.1 of Eucalyptus erythrocorys. NCBI lineage: Eukaryota > Viridiplantae > Streptophyta > Magnoliopsida > Myrtales > Myrtaceae > Eucalyptus > Eucalyptus erythrocorys. The sequence goes on from CM024601.1 coordinate 38,319,798, forward strand.
AACGATAGTCTTCTTGCTCAAGTAACAGACGAAGAAGTCAGAGATGCAACTTTTCAATTGGGTGCCACAAAAGCCCCCGACCCCGATGGTTTAAATGGAATATTTTATCAAACCTATTGGGATGTTATTCAAGCAGATCTTGTGAACATAGTTAGGCAGTTTTTTCATACAGGTTTTTTTTCCTCCGAAGCTAAATTGCACTGCCCTCACTCTAGTCCCCAAAATTCCCAATCCAGAGAGTTTAGACAATTACCGTCCCATCAGTTTATGCAACTATGTGTACAAGATCATAGCGAAAGTGCTTGCCAATAGATTAAAGCCTTTGCTGCCATCTTTAATTTTAGAGGAACAAACTGCCTTTTTCACTGGAAGGCAGATTCAAGACAACATTCTCTTAGTACAGGAAGTAATCCACCAGCTAAAGACACGAAAACGAAAGCGCCACTATAAAGCTGTTCTTAAACTAGATATGCGGAAGGCGTGTGATCGTGTGGAGTGGGATTTTCTAAGAGATTATTTGCTTAAATTAGGTTTCCATCATTACTGAGTTCAGCTCACAATGTGGTGTGTTTCATCGACTTCCCTCAAGGTCAAAATGAACGGTGAGTATCAGCAGCAATTTTATCCTACAAGAGGGCTTAGGCAGGGTGATCTGTTATCACCTTATTTGTTTATTCTAATGGCAAACCTGCTATCTTCTCTTATCCAAAATGTACTTAGCATGGGATGCCTTAGAGGCATAAAGGTGAATCGATGGTGTCCTACTCTCTCACATATTTTCTTTGCTGATGATGCTGTGTTTTTTCTGGATGATACTTTGCTGGAATGTCAGTATCTTTCAAATTTGTTAAATCAGTACTGCCTAGCCACAGGACAAGACATCAACCGGAACAAATCCGGAGTCTTCTTCAGCCCTTCATGCCCTATACACCTACAGGAAAGGCTAGCTAGGGAATTGAGGGTTCCTATCCTGCAAAGATGTGGCAAGTATCTGGGGACTCCTACTGATTGGGGTCGTTCAAAGAAGGACATGTTTTCCTGGCTGTTAAGTAGAGTTCAAACTAAATTGGAGGGCTGGAAGGAGAGACTAATGTCGAGGGGTGGGAAGGAAGTTATGCTAAAGGCTGTTATCCAAGCCATTCCACATTATATCATGTCAGTCTTTAAACTTCCTACATCTCTATGTAGATCAATTGAAAAGTAAATGGCTCAATTCTGGTGGCGAAGTGATACTTCTAAGTCTGGTATTCATTGGCAAAAGTGGAAAGTGATGCAACATAGAAAGGATGCCGGAGGCATGGGATTTCGAGACTTAATCAAATTCAACAATGCCATGCTTGGTAAGCAAGCATGGAGGCTTCTGCAGCAACCGCTATCATTATGGGGGAAATTTTTCAAAGGGTTATACTTTCATTCCTCTACTTTTCTAAATGCAGACAAAGGTTCTCGCTCATCTTGGGGCTGGCAGAGCCTGATTTGTGGCAGGGATGCCATTAGAAATGATATTTGTTGGTCTGTAGGCGATGGAAAATTGATTAATATCCGACAAGATCGGTGGCTTCCTATGGGTATCCTGGGTGGACCAGTGGCCCAGGATGAACCCATACCGGTAGCCGATCTTATTGATCGCCTACCAAGACATGGAAAACAGAATTGCTACACCGCTACTTTGATGAGCACATAATTCAGCAGATCACAGACATCCAGATACGGCCAACTTACACCAAGGACAAACTCATTTGGACAGCTACCACAACCGGGATATTCACAGTTAAATCGGCATATAATAAACTCAAGCAAGCATCAGACAACACTCCAACAACAGATCAAGCATCGACATCTCATCAAACCCCTACCTGGTTTTGGCGTCTGCTGTGGAGGATGCCCGCGGCTCCCAAGGTTCACTCTTTTCTCTGGGCTCTGTGCACCAACTCCGTAGCAACCCGAGATAATCTACATCGCAGACATATCATAGACAACCCGTCTTGTTGTATATGCAAAAAACATCTACCAGAGACTGTCGAACATACTTTTCTACTCTACTCGTGGACTAAACAAGTTTGGTCCTATCCACAAATTGAAATTTTCATCTCACCTAATCAAATTCGACGTCTCGACTCGTGGATTATTTCTACTATAGGAAAGCAGAATTCATTACCTAGGCTGGTGCTCCTAGCAAACGTGATGTGGCAGATTTGGCGAGCCAATAACGACTTTCTTTTTCGTGGCACCTCCCTGGACCTGAACAAGGTTGCTGAAGCAGCTCTAGCTCATACCCATGTGGATCTGTTGGTGGCTCCTTCCTGTTTGAATAAGAAAAATCGGATCTTAAACCGTGACTCTCTCTGGAAACCCCCAAATCAAGGTGTTATCAAGGTAAATATCGATGGATTGCACAAACCAGGTAGCAAGGAGGGCTATATTGCGTGTATTTGTAGGGACCATAAAGGCCGACTTACCGATGGGTTCTCCAGTTGTTGCAGATCATCGGCTTCGCAGCTGAGATTCTAGCTCTTACTAGTGCTCTCCGGCATCTCCTGGATCAAGGCTTTCAACAGGCGAAGATTTTGGTGGAATCGGATTGCCTATCTCTGGTGGAAACGCTAAATCACCACTTGATGCCGCCATGGATGGAGCGTCCCCTGTTTGCCGAAGCAGCTTTCCTTCTCTCACTCTTTTCCCAGCTAACCCTAGGATTTTGCTGCAGGGAATCTAAACGGGTGGCGGACTGGGCCTGCAAGGCCCATTCCAGCCTTCCCTTAAGTCGAAATTGGGCAATTTTCCCCCCTTTTCAGCTTGTAGATATGGTGTATGCCGAAGTGTTGGCTGCTGGTTGTAAAGACTTTATTTAGTTTTAATTGAAGACCTTTTCCTGACAAAAAAAAAAAAAAATATTTCCAAGTCAAACCTACCTCGGCATGCGAATGTAGGGGTTTATTGAGTATCTGTGATTTGTTTATGCTTTCATAACTTATGAGGGAGTCCATTGAAACAATAATTGATCATAACTTCAGCATTTCTGGAAACTCTTCGACAGCCTTCTTGTATCTGACTTAGAAATCCCAGAGACCATGAGGGTCAATGGGTAATTCTTGGCGCGACATCCTTAATCCAGCATCAAGTATCATCTTCTCCAATCCAACTACCTACTCGAGAAGAAACTTAGTCAAGGCAAGAAAAAGGGGATAAGTAGATTAGAAGTATCAAAAGTTGTGTACGACGCTCACTTTAGTGTCAAAAGTTTTCGCCGGCTCACTTAAGTGCTAAATCGGAGAAAAAACAATCATTTTAGTATCAACAGCGAGAAATTCCGGCCAAACTGATTACGTGTCATTTATACTTAAAATTTTAATATGACTTGGCAAAATTTTTAAACATCTAGTCCGCGTGGCATTTCCATATGACATGCTTGGCACTGAAGTGATTTTTTTTTTTTTTTGGTTAGAAGTAATAATATATTGAGCTTTGAGCCAAACATTTACACAAGATCCGACACCACAAAACTTGCACTCATGAAGACAATAAGTCTAAACGAGTGGAAGGGAACCGGATGCAAAAGAACTCCCCAAGAGCGGCCAATGCGAATAACAACCTAAACAACAAAACGAGGAGAGATTTGGCACTAAAGTGATTTTTTTTTTTTTTTTTTGTTCTGAAGTGATTGTTTTTTAACAACGACTGGCATTGAAGTGAGCACTTTAAATAAAATTTGGTACTCAAATAATCACTTTTAATAAAATTTGACAATGAAATAATCACTATTTATAACTTTTGGACGATATCGTTTAGGGCTATATGCTGACTAGGCACATTGGTGAGCCATGTAGGATTGAGCGAAATTGACACTTAAATAATCGTTTTTTTTTTAAAGTAGCACTTAAGTGATCCGAAAAAAAAACTTTTGGCACTAAAATGAGCGCCATACACAACTTTTAGCACTTCTAGTGTACTTAACCCCAAGAAAAAGTTTTGATTTTTCATTGTCCAATTCGAACCCGGCAATTTCAACCCTTTTGACATGATTTACCACACAAAAGAACTCCTTCCGTGACCGCCAAAATTGCTTTTCATCGAAGTCGCAAAGCACCGAAAAATCCTCATTGTTGGACTAAAAACACACATCCACAGTAGCTTTTCAGAGCTGATTAGTAGAAGCAATAACGTAGCAGTGACATTAAGTACCAAAAAAAGAATGTAACAAACAAGATTCGCAATTTCAAATGTTATTGCCTTGAGATTTTGAAAATTATAGCTTGATCACAGTAACATAATGGGGAAATTGTAAATTACATTAAATGCTTTTGTTGACCTCACTCGACACAACAACCAATAAAATACACGCGAGCATGCACATGCATTAAATAAATGAAAAGAACATTGGATACATGATATTGGGTTATTTTAGTGAATGAATCCAATTTGTGGTAGTATGAGAAAATTATAAGTAATTTGAAATCTTTAAGAAATTTTTGACGAGGGTATGATAGTTAAAGTGATGGGGGTGACATGTGTTATAAGCTTAATAAAGGACTGTCTTCAATTTATCTTGTTGTCCATTATTAAGTATATACTTTTGCTTTTTGTCTTATGATAGGCAAGTATTGGATCGAAATTCTTGGGCCAAAATATGAAACTTTTAATTTCCTTTGCAGTATAGAGAGATAGAAGAATTATATATTTAATCGAAACTTTTAACTCAAAAGTAGTTAGTACGAGAACACACAATTAAAACAATCTTAAATAGATTATATGCCTCCCCCAAAATCAAGCATAAACCTATAAAATAAAAAAGCAATAATAGATTATATTGCTCAACTGGCGACCAGCAGCAGAGGCTCTTGAAGAAATCGTAGCTGCAAATGGAGCTCCATGAATATCGATGTCGTTATTCTTGCCATAACTTTGGAAAACTTTATAAAAGGCCATGAGCAAACGAACTCTTTCATAGTACACCCTTTACTTTGCAGTCAATTCACTTGTGTTCCACACCCATTTCGAATAAGACAACGAGAACATACAAAACCAAGATCATGAAAATGCAAAATCAGCTCAAATCATGATAGAAACACGGTAAAATAAGAGTCCACACAACTTTTCAGCATCAATGGACACCATTATAGAAGAATCAAACTGAAACCTAGATCAAAGACACATCAAGATCAACCTTACTACATGATCGAGAGAATTAAAGTGGACGAGATCATGGATGGGGATAGGCATGATGACGAGCTCGTCAAAGGGACCCAATCGAACGGAGACCCAAAAGTTGCTTAGGCTAAGAGAGATGGTGCGACCACAGTAGACGTCATTAGGGTTCCTCGAGAGACCAACACGAAACCTTGTGCTCAATGGCGATGTTGGAAACATCTGGAGGTGGAGGCGGAGGGGGCTTGGGAACTAGCAACTATGATTGGCAAGGCTATTAGGGGAAGCGACGTGCCAAAGGCAGATCTGAGCAATAGTTGCGACTCGTAGAGCTTTCTGGAGAGGCAGAGGCAGTGGGACGTTGGAGAAAGAAAGAGAAGATGTGTCGGGGTTGTTCTTCTATAAGAGAGGACTTAAAAAGCCCTCAAAAATTAAAAAGAGGAGAGAGTTTTTATAAGCTGGATTTCAAACGTTTATCGTTCTGAGTCCTCTTCTGTGTCTACAAGCCAGAAGAGAGAAAAAGAAAACCTTTGATTTTAGTCTTTTTAAATTTCCAGCTGGTCTAAGTTAAAGGACACATGTCATCCTTTAGATGGAGCCACTTAAAGTCACACGCTAAGCACTTAACATTTTCTCCACTTATATATTCACACTTTAATTTCTAGCATTTGCGTTTTATTTAATTCAGTCTCAAGCCAAGTTCTTTCTTGGGCAAGATCAACCCAAAATTGTTTTTCCTTTAAAAAGAGAAAATCCAATTTTTGGTAAAGGATATTTCACTTCCCAGGTGAAATCCCATTTTTAGCGAAACAATATTATATTCATTTTTTTATTTTGTTCAAATATAAAGATAATGCCCCTTTTTTTTTATAAGCAAAAACCACTTTTTCATACTGCTCCTTTTTTCCTATCAAATGAGTTCATTTTGTCAAACTAAAGTAAAAAAGAAAATTAGACTGTTAAAGTATAGTCTACAAAACAAAGAATTAAATTATTGAAAATAGTGTCTAACCTAAAAAGAATTATTGAAAATAGTGACTTTGTTTAACCAAACTAGTTCATCAACTTTGTCTTGATTCTTTTTTTTTTTTATTTTGTCATCGATGCAACAATCTCTTTTTATTTGAGTATATTGGGTGAATACACTTTCAATTTCATTCATTTTAATTGTTATTAACTCCAAATATACATTAATCATTCTAGTTTTCGTATCAAATAGATTATGAAAAATTAGCATAAATTGGTGGACTTTAATACTAAAAATAAATGCATTTATTTTTAATTTAGAAAAAGTTAATATTTTAGTAAGGCATCAAACTTTGTTGATTTACAATCCAACAAAAACACTTGAGAGGAATTTTGTTCTATTCACTTCAACGGAATAGAATTTAATTAATGTAATTTTATGTAAAAGAATAATGAGGATATTGAACATAAAAGAATTAATTTTCTTCTTTATTGATTGATGCCCATTCTAATAATATTAAAAAAATCAATTATGAAAAGTTTAATCTTTCGTAATTAAGCTTCGTCAGCTTAATTTTTCAAAATAATCAATTGATCCATAATGATCTCACTTAACTTTCTCATTAAAAATAATTATCGTTTTAAAAATAAAAACAACCAATATTAATAAGAACTTGGAATACCATCGAGTATGTAAGTTTCATATTTGTTTTCATTAATCTTTTAGGAAAAATAAATTAGTCTTACCGGAAAAAAAATGCGAGAAAACCATATAATATAAGACTCATTTACGGGAAAACCACCAGCCATTGAAAGGAGCCCCCAAGCCCCTCCTTCACTCACCACCGTCTGCGGCGGGGGCGCCGTGATCTCCGGCATCGCTCCGTCGCAGCTAACGGCCACTGCTCTGCCATCGTTATACGTGCATGAAGCCACGTATCTTTGTATTCCTCCTTCACACGGATTGAATCCGTTCCGCCGGACAGAGACGCTGTGGCACCGTCGTCTCCAGCTCGACAGCGCGAGGAGCTCCGGAACACTGCCGCCGCCGCCGCCGTCCACAGGTAAAGCCGAATCAAGCGGCTTCGACAGCTTCTCTATTTCAATTTCGATTCATACCGCCGGGTTGCTCCGTTGATGTCTCCGTTCTCTGGCGACCGTCTATATTTTTCCTGCTCGTTAGACGTGGGATGTCCATTGAAGCAGAAGAATTTTCGAGCTTGATTGATGTTAGATGGCATGAGCTTGCAGTGGTGGTGATGTGTGTGATGTGTAGGATTGATGTTGTATGTATACCGAAGAATTTGCGCATTTGTTAGAAGCCGAGCTCGTTTGTACATCGCCTCGTAGATGTCTTGTTTCAATCTCCGAAGTGCAGGTTGAGTAGCTGCAGAAACTAGATTGCATTCCCATTTACTCATATTTTGATGGGTTCTTATTTTTTTTCCACTTCTGATCGAGTTAGTATTACATACAATGCTCTTCGTATTTCGGTGAATACAAGACCGGCAATCAGTCGCAGATTTGCCGTTCCAACAGGGCTTCGCTGTCTTGAATTAGAAGTTCTTCCCTGAACTTTGAAAGGGGATGCGTTAATTTCATTGTTGTGTGACCTTGGCGCACGTCGATGCAGGACTCAGTTTTTTTTTTTTTAATACTCCACTGTCCTTACGGCGAAGTGCATTATGCAGAGGGGATAGCAAGTGGAGTTTTGCCCGACTTGTGGAAACTTGTTGCAGTACAATTGCCTCATGGGGACCGGCCAGCCAGATTTTTCTGCCCAACTTGTCCCTATGTTTGTAATATCGAGAGCAAGGTAGGAATTTGCTTTGTTCCTGTTGTTGCTTGGCCCTTGAACGCATCTTTGGCATGACTTTTCTACGACCACGGCTTTGGTCGTCTCTGCAGGTTAAGATAAAGAGGAAGCAACATCTGGTAAGGAAGAAGATGGAACCCATGTCCTCGGAAGAAGATAGGAGAAATGGACCCCAAACCGATGGCGCTCTGTCTTTCTTTCTCTTTCATTTCCCGAGTTCTTTCTGCACCTGTCTCGGCTTGAATAAGCTAATGAATAGGAAATAAATTACGCCTATAAGGTCACTAAAGATTCACGGCTGATGAAGAGAGTATTTTCTTGAATCTTAAGAAGAGTTCTTTTTCTTAAAGCAGCTCAGAAGTTAGGTAAATAAGAAAGCAAGGGCAGCAGCCTTTCTCTATTTTGATAGTGCTGATGAAGCAATAAGACTACCAAGACAAATCTGTAGTCTGTTATCCTTGTACGATCTCCCTCTGTTCCAACTGCCAATGATTGTACGTGGACAACCAAAGAGTAAAAATAGCAATAAGAAAAAGACATTGAGAAATTGGGTTCCACTGTGCAAATCCATGTTTTAATCTTTGTTGAGATGAAGAAAAGCACGTACTGCTGTTGTCTAGTTTGCTGATTGTCTTTGGAGTTGGTGTCCTGATATATTTAGGTACTTTATTTTTAAACCTTGAGAGATGTTGTTAGAGAAATCAGATGTTATGCTTCATATTTGGTTGACCTGAGAGTCGAGATTCTTGGCATTGTATAATTGTAAAAGCTATAGGTGTCATAGTACAACTGTCATGTTGCTGTTTAAGTTGTCCTTAAGCGCAATCATAACTACGTTGTCACTTGTTCTTATTAGTATGATATACATGATATTTGTTTGATCATGGTGCATTATGTTTGGAGTGGTGGGGTTGTTGATTCCTTTTCCATTTGCAGTGACATGCCCACACTGCGGCCATGGAAAGGCTATCTACCATCAAGCCCAGATCCGTTCTGCTAATGAGCCGATGACAACATTCTATTGGTGCCTGAACGAGAATTGTGGCAAGAACTGGCGGGAAGATTGAGCTCTCTGTGCCACAGTCGCAAAGCCGATTCAGTACCCCCTGTGGCCTAAAAGGCAGGACTGGAAATCATGTTCAACTGGTATTTGGGCCTTGTTGAAACCGTGACCTCGATGTTTATCCTTTCCCGGATGTTGCATGCAAACATAATTTGTCTTCTTCGGCATCTGTCTTCACTTAAAAGAAACAGATTGATTTAGGAGGAGGGAAAATAATGCATTTTCTGTGGTGGATTCCTCATCCTGGAACATGAAAAGTGAACTAGACAGACATGAGAAACATCACATGTGACAGCGATACTGGCTTGTTATTTGTTCCGTGCACTAGTGGGGTTGATGTTGCTAAATAGGAGTTCCCCATTGAATAGCTTGATGTTGGCAATAGAAGTAAATCATATCTGTTTTTCTATCCTTACATAACATTCTAGGACTTTATAGAGATCGAATAGATTATCCATGTTAATAGGTTTGGATTTGAGTACCCTCGTAATAATCTCTTTGATACGAGTATAGAGTTTCCAATCAGAGCATAGTGATCCATGTATGATGCAACCTCATAGAGTACCAATTTTTTTTTTTTTTTTGGTCTTTTCATTAGCCAGCTTAAATAACTGCCTGTACACATTCTCTCGAATCATCATCATTTAGAGAGGAGAAATCCATTGCGATTAGTGGAGTACTCATTGAATCGAACCTCGCAATGATAGGAGACAGCTGGCACAAGGTTATGTACATTACAAATCTGTACCGTCCCAATCCCTAATGACATGGATTTAATTAAGAGATGAGATTTGATCAACAGGTAACCTTCGTTGTGTGTGTATTGATTCTGATGATAAACTTTCCAGGTATTATTCTTGGAGCGAATATGTTTGGACCACATTCATCAGATTCAAAAACTTAAAAGAGATTCTAGTTCTCCATGTTCATGATTGTGTTACATCTTAATAATCAAGGACAACGGGTCTAAATTGTACGATGATTCTCAAGATAATGCACTTCATCGTCAATTGATATGAGAAAATCTCAAATTCTCGCAATATGCTCGGATTACATGAAGCACAATGGCTAGAAATTTGGGTTGGATTTCTTTCTACTTATTAATTGTCCAAGAAGGATGATTATCCATGCAACATTTCCCTATTGAATGATCGTAATTCTCGCAACAATCAGTTTCAGACGAGACGCACTTTCTAAGCGAATGACTTGACTTATGGAAACCTAATCTCTATTGTATGGACAGCAGAATCAAGGAAGACTCTATTCTTAGCATCGTAGGAGCGATTAGATCTTCTAGATTCATTCAAGTTCAACGAGTTGATTGGATAATTGATCCTCATAATTTGTGTCCAACGATGGGCTTAGAAAATGAGAAGTATTAAAGGAGATCGTGATGCTGAAGAAAAAACAAGAGAACCGAAGTTCGAAACTTCCAAAGTTCAAGAGAGCTTCGTCCTTACATACTCATCTTTGTGAGATTAATTTATAATTACTTAGAGGTTGTTGTTGGAGTGTGAGATCAAAAGATTTGACCACACTTACTCAAGTCAAGAGTACTTAGTTGTTGTAACCTCTGATGGATTCACTAGTGCAATCTGGCTAATAGGTTATTTACTTAAGAAAGTGGACGAGGCTTATCCTAAGCTAAGCCTGACCACTATAATTGCTAGGTGCAATTTTCTCTATCCATTAATCTCTTATTACTTTGTGCACCATGCACAATTTAGGGTCTTGCTAGGAGAATGGCGCCATTATTTTTTGAGAATAATGGAAAATAATGGTGTCTTGTGGACTATAGATTCCCATTCAATGGGTATGGCAACCAACAAAACAAATTTGGAAAATAAATCATGATAGAAAATTCTCATATAATGAATAATTATTATTTTTTCCATAAAGAAGGTGAAAATTCCTATTTAGCCCATTAATACATTGCATAACTACTTCAATATAAAATTCCATTCTTTTGTGGAGTGCATGTGAAAATATTTTCAATAATTCTAAATAAAATAAAAGTCAATTAGCAACCCACACATGCATTTTAACTTAATTTAACAAGATTTTAAAAAATTACCGAATAAGTGGAAAATTCGAAAGTTGACTAGCATGGTAAAAAAAGTGAGGTTGTACAAAAGAAAAAAGCATTGAGGTAAAAAAATTTTAATCAAACAAATTTAATATACTTAAATTTTTAATATAAAATTCATATTTAGTTAGTCACAAGATGATCCTAATTTTGATTATTGAGTTAACTTTGCATAACTTGGTCCACGATGGCTTTAAGTTATATAAATTAGACATTCAACTCTTTATTCTGACAATTGTATTCATTTTATTCATTGACGAATATTTTTATTTAAGATTACGAGTGTGAAAAATGTTTAATCATGGAGGTGTTGTTAATAGAAATCCAACATTTATTTTGTCTTATAATAAAAATATTCAAACCCTTGTTTGAAGGAATTCGGTTTCCTCGTGAAAATTTGTGGCGTAGGCAGCACGATTAAGAGTGACGGTGCCGTGACCTTCTCATTTTCTTGGTCTTCTGCATTATTAAAATCGATCATTTTTAATTTTCGCATGTTTGCCTAATTCTAGCCTCGTCGGACAAGGCCGGTAAGACCAACGTGCGCTATTTTAGCCGGCACTTGCCTGGCAATAACTTGGGCCCCACCCTATCCTCGCCACATCGTGGCGACCGACGGACGATTGTGAGAATGAAGTGGGCCATGCTATTGGCATGCACGTGTGAGGAAGTCTCCATTCCCTTTTGTCGGAGACTTGATTCTAGCATCAACTGTAACTGAAATTCTTCTTTTTAAAATTAAAGAAATTTAACAATGCTAGAAAATTGACAAGATGGGCCAGCTTTTTTCCAGAAATGAGGGAACTGCAATAAATTCACAGTCGGGAGAAAATTGAACATGGGTCCCTCTCAAGTGACTGTCCTAAAAACTGTTGTTAAAGCCTTCTTTTAATCAAGTCTTGTGGAATAGATCAATAATGGTTTATGTGTGTGTGTGTGTGTATATATGTGTGTGTGTGTGTATATATGTATATATATGTTAATGAACATGAAGAATTAGAGAAGTCGTATCCAAAGAGCACGAAGTACAAAATATCGAAGAGAAGGAAAAAATTGAGATTTAGGTTAGAGGGAATACGACACTTGTTCCAACTTCATGATGGGTTCACTTCTAATTTTCGGTTCATACATTTTCATATTACTTAATCATATGAGTAGTCAAACATGAGAGAGAGAGAGAGAGAGAGAGAGAGAGAGAGAGAGAGAGAGAGAGAGAGAGAGAGCAATGATTTTCATCACGTAACTATCGAAGGAAAACATGCTCCCACAAAAGCATAAGATCCCAATTGTCACATCCAAGATATCAAAGGCCAACACTTTTAATCAGAACAATCATGTCCATTTTTCTTGACCAACACAATATTCCATTTGCTGAAAATACATCCATAATGTCGACACATAACATATCGAAAAGAGTGTACAAAGACTCTCAATATAGAGTGCATCCTATGGTGCTGGTAACACCATAAATCATTATTGACCGACTCCACACAAAGACTCATTATTGATCGATTCAACGAATCATTATATTGAGCATACAATGACTCTCACACATAAAGAACAGAAGACGTGACAGAACAACAGGACACGACATTTATTATTCATCGTATGGAAATGTAGAAGTCGCTTCCTTCATGGCTAGCTAGTGTGGGCCGAGTTGAGCCTCGCCCGTAATGAGGGGGACTGGCTGGAAACTCTATAAATAGTGCTCAAGTCTCTCCTCTAACCCTAATTCTCACATATCCTCAACTAAGAAGCGTTATTTTAACGCTAATCATGAGGGGCCACCTCATTGAGCTAGTGATACAGAGGGTAATAGAGGAGAAGGATTTGCGCAAGGAACATTGTGTTTCCGCTTCCACTTCAAGAACAATGGATCCTAGGTGCGTTAATCTTACTACCTAATTATGCATGTTCTTGTTCTAGTTATGGAGATCTTGGGGTTGCGCAATTTGCGTCTTACATGTGGTATGAGAGCCTCCATAACCCTAGAACTTGAATGCAATTGATTTTGCCCTAAATTGTATAGATTTACCCTAATTTGTACAAATAAGCCCTTATTAGTACGGATCTTGCTATAATTTGTGATTTTCGAGATTTTTTGTTCAATAAAAATTAAATTAAATCACAAATTTGGATCTGGGGAGACGAGACGAGCAAGAGGGTCGGCAGCACGTCACCGGGGGAGGCCGCATGCGCCCCCACGCGCCGCCTAGCCGTCGAATGCGCATCCCACACGCCTTCATGCGCGGGGGACGACATGCGTGCGATGCACGCGCGGATGCTGACGTCAGCAACCGGGTTCGCTGACGTCAGCAGATCGTGCGGGTGATGACGCCATGATGATGTCATCGACCCGAATCCGACCCGAGTGGGCCATGCTATTGTCATGCACGTGTGAGGAAGTCTCCATTCCCTTTTGTCCGAGACTTGATTCTAGCATCAACTGTAACTGAAATTCTTCTTTTTAAAATTAAAGAAATTTAACAATCCTAGAAAATTGACAAGATGGGCCAGCTTTTTTCCAGAAATGAGGGAACTGCAATAAATTCACACGTCGGGAGAAAATTGAACATGGGTCCCTCTCAAGTGACTGTCCTCAAAACTGTTGTTAAAGCCTTCTTTTAATCAAGTCTTGTGGTCAATAATGGTTTATATATATATGTATGTATCTATGTATATATATATATATATATATATATATATATATATATGTTAATGAACATGAAGAATTAGAGAAGTCGTATCCAAAGAGCACGAAGTAGAAAATATCGAAGAGAAGGAAAAAATTGAGATTTAGGTTAGAGGGAATACGACACTTGTTCCAACTTCATGATGGGTTCACTTCTAATTTTCGGTTCATCCATTTTCATATTACTTAATCATATGAGTAGTCAAACATGAGAGAGAGAGAGAGAGAGAGAGAGAGAGGCAATGATTTTCATCACGTAACTATCGAAGGAAAAACATGCTCCCACAAAAGCATAAGATCCCAATTGTCACATCCAAGATATCAAAGGCCAACACTTTTAATCAGAACAATCATGTCCGTTTTTCGTGACCAACACAATATTCCATTCGTTGAAAATACATCTAGAACGTCGACACATAACATATCGAAAAGAGTGTACAAAGACTCTCAATATAGAGTGCATCCTATGGTGCTAGTAACACCATAAATCATTATTGACCGACTCCACACAAAGACTCGTTATTGACCGATTCAACGAATCATTATATTGAGCATACAATGACTCTCACACACAAAGAACAAAGACGTGACAGGAACAACAGGACACGACATTTATTATTCACCGTATGGAAATGTAGAAGTCGCTTCCTTCATGGCTAGAGTGTAAGAGTTTTCCTTAATGTGGACTAAATTAATTGACATTGTAATTTATTATTTAAAGTTTACAGTTTTACGGGGTTTGGTATAAAGTGAGATAGAAGGTTTCTTAATTAATCTAATATGGGGCTAGCTAGTGTGGGCCGAGTTGAGCCCGGCCCGTAATGAGGGGGACTGGTTGGAAACTCTATAAATAGTGCTCAAGTCTCCTCTCTAACCCTAATTCTCACATATCCTCAACTAAGGGGCGTTATTCTAACGCTAATCGTGAGGAGCCACCTCATTGAGCCAGCGATACGGAGGGTAATAGAGGAGAAGGATTTGCGCGAGGAACATTATGTTTCCGCTTCCTCTTCAAGAACAATGGATCCTAGGTGCGTTAATCTTTCTACCTAATTATGCATGTTCTTGTTATAATTATGAAGATCTTGGGGTTGCGCAATTTGCGTCTTACATGTGGTATCAGAGCCTCCATAACCCTAGAACTTGAACGCAATTGATTTTGCCCTAAATTGTATAGATTTAGCCTAATTTGTACAAATAAGCTCTTATTAGCACGAATCTTGCCATAATTTGTGATTTTCGAGATTTTTTGTTCAATAAAAATTAAATTAAATCACAAATTTTGATATGGGGAGATGAGACGAGCAAGAGGGTCGGTGGCGCGTCACCGAGGGAGGCCACACGTGCCCCCACGTGCCACCTAGGCGTCGAATGCGCGTCCCACATGCCTTCACGTGCGGGGGACGACGTGCGTGCGATGCACGTGCGGATGCTGACGTCATCATGACGTCAGCAACCGGGTCTGCTGACGTCAGCAAATCGCACGGGTGATGACGCCATGATGACGTCATCAACCTGGATCCGACCCGAGTGGGCCATGCTATTGGCATGCACGTGTGAGGAAGTCTCCATTCCCTTTTGTTGGAGACTTGATTCTAGCATCAACTGTAACTGAAATTCTTCTTTTTAAAATTAAAGAAATTTAACAATCCTAGAAAATTGACAAGATGGGCCAACTTTTTTCCAGAAGTGAGGGAACTGCAATAAATTCACACGTCGGGAGAAAATTGAACGTGGGTCCCTCTCAAGAACCGGAAGTTAAGATGGAGAAAGGCATGTGCGCCTTTGATCGAACCAAGAAATTTCCTCGAGATGATGTGGACTGCGTTGCAAATGCAAGTGTTTACGCCGACCAGTGTTGTTTCTGCTTCAAAACCAACAGCAACCGTTCTGGGATTACCTCCAGCTCCTTTGTAATTTGAAGGAAGTCTTGGTTGGAAAAACTCTCCTAGGAGTGCATTTCGTCCAGCATCACCTCACGTAAATCATTGCCGAAAAAACTGTTCCCGGATTTTTCGACAACAAGATTTCGCGAGGTGATGCTGGACGAATTGCACTCCTAGGAGAGTTTTTCCAACCAAGACTTCCTTCAAATTGCAAGGGAGCTGGAGGTAGTCCAAGAACGGTTGCTGTTGGTTTTGAAGCAAAACAACAGAGATCGGCGTAGACACCGCATTTGCAGCCGCAGTCCACATCATCTCGAGGAAACTTCTTGGTTCGATCAAAGGCGCACATGCCTTTCTCCATCTTATCTTCCGATTCTTGCGTTGCTTCGTTACTTGAGAGGACTCCATTTCATGCGTAGAACCATCCTAATAAACAAAAATGAATCTGCCTTTGTGGTTTGTTCTTTCTAAGATAACTTCCCTTCGCTTTTAACAGTTTGCCGGCCTTTTGTTTTCCTTTTTCTTGAATCTTTTGATTTTTGAGAGAGAGAGAGAGAGAGGGAGAGGGGAGATGACTGGAGGAGGAGAAGAAGGGACAACGTTGCAGTTCACTCCGACGTGGGTGGTTGCTGCTGCTTGCACGGTAATCGTCGCCATCTCCCTCGAGGTCGACCGGTTCCTCCACGACATTGGCAAGTACCTCAAGAAAAAGGACCTGAAGCCTCTCTTCGAAGCCCTCCAGAAAGTTAAAGAAGGTCCTCTCTCTCCTATCTCTGTGTCTCTGTGTGTGAGTGTGCTATCCTTGACAGCAAGTGTATTTGGGTTGAATTTAAATATGAACGTCTACCATACTACTGTTATTCATGTGGTAGAATAAGGCATTATGCAAAGGAATGTGCTGAAATACCTTACATGGAATCAAGGCTGGAAGAAAACTTACCTGCCCGTTGTGGCAATTGGCTGAGAGCTGAAGTGCGAGAATTGAGCCCATATGGTAAAATTTTTTATGGGAAAGCGGAAATTCCTCCTGAAGAAGTAGAGGTGGTGCCTGAAACTCCACTATCCCCTGCACTTACCACAGAACAACATCTTCCAACGTTACCAACAATACAGAACTATAATGACCAGCTACGGGCATAAACAACTTACCAGCCATCCTCCTCAATGGAAATCATTTTAGTTAAAGAAAAAGGTCCCTTAAAAGGGGTAGCTGCTGCATTGAAGAAGACACAGCCTTGATTATTCCGGAGGACCCGAAGGAAGCCGCAATGAGAAAGGACGAGTCTCCCTTGCAAAAATGAAAGGCAAATCTGAAGATGTCTACTTCAAAAAAGGCAAGAGATTCTGCCCATATGGAGCTCAATCCTCCGGACAATACACTGTGGAAAGCACTCAATTAGTGGAAACACCCATTCGGGTGGCTGAAGAGTCAGATCAATGGGCTTTGGTGGCTAGCCCTAATGAGCCACCAATTAACCCATGAAACTTATCAGCTGGAATTGTCAGGGGCCGGGCAACCCCCTGACAATCCAAGCTTTACAAGTCATTGTGACTCAATAAAGGATTATTATTCATTATATGAGAATTTTCTATCATGATTTATTTTCCAAATTTGTTTTGTTGGTTGCCATACCCATTGAATGGGAATCTATAGTCCACTAGACACCATTATTTTCCATTATTCTCAAAAATAATGGTGCCATTCTCCTAGCAAGACCCTAAATTGTGCATGGTGCACAAAGTAAATAAGAGATTAATGGATAGAGAAAATTGCACCTAGCAATTATAGTGTTCGGGCTTAGCTTAGGATAAGCCTCGTCCAATTTCTTAAGTTAATAACCTATTAGCCAGATTGCACTAGTGAATCCATCAGAGGTTACAACAACTAAGTACTCTTGACTCAAGTAAGTGTGATCAAATCTTTTGATCTCACACTCCAACAACAACCTCTAAGTAATTATAAATTAATCTCACAAAGATGAGTATGTAAGGATGAAGCTCTCTTGAACTTTGGAAGTTTCGGACTTCGATTCTCTTGTTTTTTCTTCAGCATCACGATCTCCTTTAGTACTTCTCATTTTCTAAGCCCATCCTTGGACACAAATTATGAGGATCAATTATCCAATCAACTCGTTGAACTTGAATGAATCTAGAAGATTTAATCGCTCCTAAGATGCTAAGAATAGAGTCTTCCTTGATTCTATTGTCCATACAATAGAGATTAGGTTTCCATAAGTTAAGTCATTCGCTTAGAAAGTGTGCCTCGTCTCAAACTAATTGTTGCGAGAATTACGATCATTCAACAGGGAAATGTTGCACGGATAATCATCCTTCTTGGACAATTAATAAGTAGAAAGAAATCCAACCCAAATTTCTAGCCATTGTGCTTCATGTAATCCGAGCATATTGTGAGAATTTGTGATTTTCTCATATCAATTGGCGATAAAGTGCATTATCTTGATAATCATCGTACAATTTAGACCGTTGTCCTTGATTATTAAGATGTAACACAATCATGAACATGGAGAACTAGAATCTCTTTTAAGTTCTTGAATCTGATGAATGTGGTCCAAACATATTCGCTCCAAGAATAATACCTGGAAAGTTTATCATCAGAATCAATACACACACAATGAAGGTTACCTGTTGATCAATCCAGAAGGTTTAGCAGGGGGCTTAGCTCTTTTAGGGGATGATCAATTCCACCTATCTATTCACTCATCATCGGAAGCAGCCATCTTCACCCAATGCCACCTGAAAAACAAAGGATCGAGGAGGATGAACATCATTTTTTTTCATGCCCCGAATGAATTCAGGAGAGAGTCATGCTATGGGAACAAATTCATTTAGTAAGTGAGCACTATAGAATACCCTGGCTCTGTTTGGGTGATTTCAATGAAATTTTATTTCACTGGGAAAAAGTGGGCAGGAAAAGAGCAGAAACTTACAGGCTAAATGCTTTCCGAGATTTTGTGAACAAGTGCTCCCTGATGGATCTTGAATGCAAGGGTTGCTCCTTCACCTGGTCAAATAATCGTGAGGGAGACAACCTGATAAAAAAGAGGCTTGATCGAGTATTTTGCTCACTTGGGTGGCGACTCACTTACCCGGAAGCTGAATGTGTAGCTCTCCCAGCAATAGGGTCAGATCACACCCCTCTGTTGAGTTCCCTAACCAAACCTAAGCATAAATATCGCAAACAGTTTAAGTATGAAGCTTTCTGGGCTGATGAGGGGGAATGCAAAACCATTGTCAGTGATACCTGGAACAAACCTGCTCTACAAAATCTCAAAGTGACAGAAAAACTAAAGCATGTGCAGCAGCAATTGACAAAGTGGAGCAGGATACGATTTGGCCACGCACAGAAGAGGATCACCTGGCTGAGATCGAGGATAAACTGGTTACGGTGGGGGGACAAGAATACTCGTTTTTTTCATGCGTCAACAATCCACAGAAGATGTCGTAATCAGATCACGATGTTGAAAAATGAGAATGACGAATGGATAAGAGAGGATCAGCAGCTAAAAACAATGACAACCGAATACTTCCAAAACTTATATACTATAGTCGGACCTCGCAATTGGCAACCCATCTTACAACTCATCCCTACCTTAGTGGATAACAGAATGAACAACTCCCTGATTGCTCAAATAACAGAGGAAGAAATTACTAGAGCAATGAAGCAGCTCGGAGCTCTCAAGGCACCTGGCCCCGATGGATTTCATGGAAAATTTTACAAGGACCACTGGATAGCCATCTCCCAAGATATCTACCAAGCTACGCAACTGTTTTTGAGCTCGAGCCATCTGGAACCTGCACTTAACAGCACACTTATTACTCTTATACCCAAAGTCCCACACCCAGAAAAACTAGAGCAATTTCGACCCATTAGCCTCTGCAATTTCCTATACAAAATCATATCCAAAGTGTTGACTAATATGCTGAAACCCATACTACCCCAAATCATTGCAGAGGAACAGAGTGCTTTCGTGGGAGGAAGGCAAATTCAAGATAACATAATGATCGTCCAGGAGGTGTTATACAGACTACGCACCAGCAACAGGAAAAGGAAATTTCGTGCAGTTTTAAAATTGGACATGTAGAAGGCGTATGATCGCATTGAGTGGGATGTTCTTAAAGCATGCTTAAGCAAAATGGGTTTTTGTGACTTGTGGGTGCAATGGATTATGCTGTGTGTAACCACAGTAACCTTCAGTATCAACCACAATGGGGAGCCCTTACCTTTCTTAAACCTACCCGCGGATTACGACAAGGCAACCCACTCTCACCTTATCTCTTTATCGTCGTGGCAAATGTTTTATCTACAATGATGCAGAAAGCAGTTCAGGAAGGTACACTACAGGTATCAAATTAAACAGCAAATGCCCCACTTTATCTCACCAGCTATTTGCTGATGACTCAATTTTTTTCCTACATGGCACACTTGTTGAGAGTGAAAACCTGGCTGAGATCTTAAATCAATATTGCTTTGCCTCGGGTCAGGCCATCAACCTAAACAAATTAGGGATATACTTCAGCAAAGGTTGCCCTCCTGCTCTTAGAAATAATATGGCTTCAATTCTCAGAGTTCCCGAAATTACTAAAACAGGTAAATACCTGGGCATACCTTCCGACTGGGGCAACTCTAAAAAAGACATGTTCGCATGGATTTTGGCTCAGGTTAACTCCAAACTGGATAGCTGGAAGGAAAGCCTGTTATCAAAGGCAGGTAAGGAAATTTTAATCAAAGCAATCATACAAGCCATCCCTCAATATACTATGTCTATTTTTAAAATACCCCTATCAATATGCAAAGCTATTGAGAGGAAAGTTGCATCCTTTTGGTGGAAAAACAACGAAAAAAAGGCAGGCATTCATTGGAAAAAGTGGGAGTTGCTAAAAACCACGAAGAGTGAAGGGGGATTGGGTTTTAAAGACTTGCATCACTTCAACACAGGAATGATAGCCAAACAAATGTGGCGAATTGAACAACATCCAAATTCCCTGCTCTCCAAACTTCTGAAAGGGTTATACTACTCACATTGTGATCTGTGGAAGGCTGGAAGAGGGTCCTGCCCCTCTTGGGGCTGACAAAGCATCATCAAGGCTAGGGACGCCATTGCTCCTCATGCAATGTATAAGATCAGAAATGGAAGAAAAATATCCATTAGAGAGGATTGCTGGTTGAAAAGTGGTAAGATCGAAGGCCAGGCAACTACAAACGAGCCAACCACGAGCCGATCTCATCAACCAAGAAGCAGTACGTGGAACAAAAACATTATAGATTCAATATTTACTGAAAACAGAGCAAAAGAAATCTATGCAACTTCATTCGGAGGGCCTGATGAGGAAGATAAACTAGTTTGGAAGGACACAAAATCAGGGGAATACTTAGTAAAAAGTGGCTACTTCATATTCAGAGAAGCCTCAACCAAACCACAGCAAATACAAGCCACATCCTCATACACAGTAAACCCAAATCTATGTAAGTACATATGGCGAGCCACAATCACCCCCCCAAAATCCAATTTTTTCTGTAGAATACATGCAACAATGCCCTAGCCACATCGGAAAATTTACACAAACGCAAAGTTATACCTTCCCCTCTCTGCCCTATCTGCAACCAGGAAACCGAAACCCCCGAGCACCTCCTTTTACTTTGTCCATGGACAAAAGGTGTCTGGACATCGGCCCCTCATCAACTCCAGATCTCACGGCTCGGCCTCAAACGGGTAGAAGACTAGCTCTACAATGTTTATGAAAACCCAATCACAAAAGGTACATTTGAAGAAGTAGCGGTGACACTATGGAGCATTTGGAAGGAAAGAAATCACTCGATCTTCAACCATCGGCTCCCAAAATCGGAACACGTAATACACAGAGCTGCAGAGTTTACAGAGAGTTATCGCGCTGCTCAAAGGAACAAACTTAACCAGAAACAGACAAATCACTTATCTGAGACATGGCAGCCTCCTCCTCCTGGTTGCATTCGAATTAACCTTGATGCCTCTTTCCTCCCAGATCTGGCCGAAACATCCACCGCGGCGACAAATCCTTCAACGCACACAGCAGCTATAGCGTGCATATGTCGGGATCACCGAGGGATTTTGGTAGATGGTTTCGCCAAGCACGTCAACGCCGCATCGGCTCTTCAGGCGGAGGCTCTCGCACTCGAGGAAACCCTAACCCTCATCGAAACAAGACGGATTCTCTCTCCTTAAGTACATACCGACCGCCTATCTCTACTACTCGGAGTTAAAGTCTTCAACTAAACACACGTGGGAGTTAGAAGCCATAGTGGGCCGGATCAAAGCAAAAATCTCAAGTCTTCCGGGCCTTGACTTAGCCCATTGCAGCCGCAGCACCAACCGGGTCGCCGACTGGGTCTCAAAGATGTGTCGAACAAACTCCCTTCCTTTAAACCGGTTGTCAAACCACCCCTACACTTGTTGACTTACTATGCACCGATGTTCTTGGTGCTAACTTCAATTATCAGCAATAGTCATATGAAAAGTGCCCTTTCTGCTAAAAAAAAGAATCCATCAGAGGTTACAACAACTAAGTACTCTTGACTCCAGTAAGTGTGATCGAATCTTCTGATCTCACGCTCCAACAACAACCTCTAAGTAATTATAAATTAACCTTACATAGATGAGTGTGCAAGGACGAAGCTCTCTTGAGCTTTGGAAGTTTCGGACTTCGATTCTCTTGGTTTTTTCTTCAGCATCATGATCTCTTTTAGTACTTCTCAGTTTCGAAGGTGACCGTTGAACATAAATTATGAGGACCATTTATCCAATCAACCCCTTGGACTTGAATGAATTTGGAAGATCTAATCACTCCTAAGATGCTAAGAATAGAGTCTTCCTTGATTCTACTGCCCATACGATAGAGATTAGATTTCCATAAGTCGAGTTATTCGGTTGGAAAGTGCATCTTGTCTCAAGCTGATTGTAGCAAGAGTTATGATCATTCAATAGGGAAAGGTTGCATGGATAATCATCCTTCCTGGATGATCAATAAGTAGAAAGAAATCCAACCCAAATTCCTAGCCATTGCGCTTCATGTAATCCGAGTATATTGTGAGAATTTGAGATCTTCTTATATCAATTGACGATGAAGTGCATTATCTTGATATTCATCATGCAATTTATACCGTTGTCCTTGATTATTAAGATGTAACACAATCATGAACATGGAGAACTGGAATCTCTTTTAAGTTTTTGAATATGATGAATGTGGTCCAAACATATTCGCTCCAAGAATAATACCTGGAAAGCTTATCATCAGAATCAATACACGCACAAGGAAGGTTACCTGTTGATCAAATCCCATCTCTTAATTAAGTCTATGTCATTAGCGATTGGGATGGTACAGATCTGTAAGGTACATAACCTCGTGCCAGCTGACTTCTTTCATTGCGAGGTTCGATTCATTGAGTACTCCACTAATCGTAATGGATAATCACAATGGATTTCTCCTCTCTAAATGATGATGATTCGAGAGAATGTCTACAGGCAGTTATTTAAGCTGGCTACTCAACAGACCCTAAAAAAAAAAAGGGTACTCCATGTGGTTGCATCATACGTGGATCACTATGCTCTGATCAGAAGCTCTATACTCGTATCCAAGAGATTATTACGAGGGTACTCAAATTCGAACCTATTAACATGGATAATCTATTCAATCTCTATAAAGCCCTAGAATGTTAGGTAAGGATAGAAAATCAGATATGATTAACTTCTATTGCCAACATCAAGCTATTCAATGGGGAACTCCTATTTAGCAACATCAACCCCACTAGTGCACTAAACAAATAACAAGCCACTATCCCCGTCGCGTGTGATGTTTCTCATGTCTATCTAGTTCACTTTTCATGTTCCAGGATGAGGAATCCACCATAGAGAACGCTTTCTTTTCCCTCCACCTAAATCAATCTGTTTCTTTTAAGTGAAGACAGATGCCGACGAAGACATATTATGCTTGCGTGCAACATCTGGGAAAGGATAAAACATCGAGATCACGGTTTCAACAAGGCCCAAATACAAGTTGAACATGATTTCCAATCCTGCCTTTTAGGCCACAGGGGGTACTGAATCGGCTTTGCGAATGTGGCACATAGAGCTCAATCTTCCCGCCAGTTCTTGCCACATTTCTCGTTCAGGCACCAATAGAATGTTGTCACCGGCTCATCAGCAGAACGGATCTGGGCTTGATGGTAGATAGCCTTTCCATGGCCGCAATGTGGGCATGTCACTGAAAGAACCAAGAAACCAAAACGAAGTCATCGCGGATCAGGATGATCCGACGGCCTCGCTTCCCTAGACGTCGCGTTTGACAAAACCAGAAAGGGCGACTTTCTTCTTCTTCTTCTTCTTCTTATTCAAACATCTTAACCCTCCATTGTCTCTCTCTTGCTTGTATGATCAAAGAGTCTATGCGCCATTCTAGATCTGTGGGTGTTTGAGAGAGAGAGAGAGAGAGAGAGAGAGAGAGAGAGAGAGAGAGAGAGAGCCTGTGGAAGTGTTTTAATGAAATGGTTTTGCTTGCAGGTGAAACGATAGTAATCTGAAATATGACAAATAGTTAGCAGTAAACACCGGCTATGAACATAAGTTATATGCCCTGAGAAGTATCAAGGTCAGTCACGATATCTTCTAAAGAGGATATGTATTATTATGGGGCAGACTTGAGAGTTCTCTCGAAATAATTAAGTTTGAACGAATTCTCTGGTGAGACTATCGCAGAACTTCACATGAAATAGACGGGCGATTGAGATGCATTTTATGGGTGGTGTGCCATTATAATGGGGAATAGATCGGGAGAAGCAATGAATAAGTTATATAAATATTAATGCACCTGTCTTCTAGGTTAACTACAAGCGATCATTACTCCCTATATATTTGTATTATAAGCATATTGATAGCGGATCATATGGTCGAAAATGAAACCCGTGGGCTTGGTTCAAGTGTTTGAGGAAGACATGGCTAATTTATGTGCAAATTTGGTGTACTACAGAAGTTTACCACACCGTTAAGTACAAATGATTTCACATGGGACAACCGACGCTGTTTAAGTATGGATTCCCTTCCATGACAGTTGAGAAGCGATCCTGTGGATAGCATATATGCTGGGTTATGGAAAATAATTGGTATTGGGAGTTGATTTACACAGATACGACAAGGTAGATGGGTAGTGGAAGAATGCATGATATTCAGTTTAAGTATGACTCAGCGTTGTCTTATAATTTGAATCTTTGAGAATCAGTATTAAAGTCTACGATGACAGCAATAAATCAATTGGGCATTAAATGTGCTTAGAAAGTAATAATTTAAAGTGATGTCGGCCCTTCAATCGATATATTTACTAGTATATATTCATAAATTTATTCAAAGACTTTTCTTCTAGTTCTTAGAGCAGGATGTCCAGGAACTCCATTCAATTTTCAGTACTCCATCTCTCTTAGAAATGCGTGGTGAAACGAGTCTTGTAATATGAATTTTAACAATTACCACCATCTTTGGGATTAGTAAGAGAAGTTTTGTCTATTAAAGCTTTCTATTCTGTCGCTTATTTCCCCTACTTTTCAAATCTAAGCGATGAAACAATGTCTTGCCCTCATAATCAGATCAGCTCCCTTTAAAGTTATTGCAGTATTGATGCGGTGCATGTCAAGCTTGCTTGGGCGGAACTTCTTCATGCTTTTGAGGCGAGTAGTCCTGGAGAGTAAGAAAACAGGACTTGATACATGTCCACGTTCAATACACTTTTGCTTTATCCACTTTCTGAAAGTTAGATTAAAGATAAACGGGAGGAGATAATAAATGAATACGCTAAAAGCTTCTTGATCGAATTCACGCCACATGGCAAAACTATGTCATATGTCTTGCTATGTGGCGATCATAGAGGAAAAGTGAAGTGTCACATGACAAATACAAGAGCAAGTATTTTCTCAGCTCCAGCCTCAAATATATATAATAGGCTAAGATTTCACCTCTCAATTAGTATTATGAGATTATAATGTGCCAAAGAATACTTTATGGTATTTAATTGAACTCCTTTGCATTGTAGTTGAATTCCTTCTTTGCATTCATTTTATTGCATGGAGAGATTTGCATACGCCTTTCATGACAAGGTCAAATTGTCATATAATATAAATAGAAATACTCGGGCTGATTACATATTACGTATGTTAAGAAGTAAGTAAATAGACTTAATCAATAATCTTATAAACCCACAACATCATAACTATTGATTATATAGGCCTCCCCATGACATTCACATGCGAACTCCGGCTTTTCCCAAGAAGGGAAAGTTGAACTCAAAATGAAGCAACATCGAAGCATTTGTTAAACCCAACTTATTTGCAGACCGTCAAAAGTGGCACAAAAATAGACGAGCAATTTTATTTCCAAGTCAATTCTCTCTCGTCTTGTCGAGTTTTCTCTACCTCAGGGGTAGTTCTTTTCCTTGTTTGGGTATTTCCTATTAGCTTCCGACTTCACTGGTTTCGTCATATATCTCTCTCGATGATGTGAGCTCTCATCTTCTCGACCTCCGTCCTCTGTCTGCATCTCAATCCCTTCCGCAATTTGCCATTCCATGTCCCTTTCGTCCAGCGATCCAGTCTTCCGCCGACCACTACTTCGATCTTTCCACTGAGATTATCGCTCATCGGGTCTTGCATGTCACTGTTAGCTTCGCTCCTGTTTCGTTTTGGTTTGAGTTGAGTTTGTATCCCACAAGATGGCCTGTGAAGGGAATCTAGATGCATCCAGACTTGCTGCTCTCTGTCATAAATTGGGTCGTCTAAGCACCGAGCAGCAAATTGAAGAGTGGGATGTAGAACCTTCACCTGAAACTGTTGAAGAGTGCAAGCTAACTCTCATCGGTAAGGCTTTCTCTAACTCTTCCATCAATCTTCCAGCTTTACAAACAGCTTTGAAAAGGGCTTGGTGCACGGAACAAGTCGATATCCTGCAACGAGAAGGTGGAATATACTTAGCAAAATTTAAGTCGCAATCTGAAAAACAGAGAATTTTAGACAGTGGCCCCTGGCAGTTCTCAGGTCACCTCATAAATTTCAAGCCCTGGGTGGTCAACACTCCTTTGCATAGTTACGATTTTTCTACCTGTGCCTTCTGGGTGCAAGTAGTTGGGCTCCCGTTGGAATGTTGTATTGACGATATGATACGTCGGGCGATTAGTACGGTTGGGACGGTTTTGCAAGTAAAGTCTAATTTCATCACCGGGTGCACCCTGCATGCTGGTCGTGCACGAGTGAAGTTGCTCCTATCTGCACCTTTAAAGGCTGGCCGACTTATCAAATATAAAAATAGAACCATTTCGCTGGATTTCCGATATGAAAGATTGCCTCATTACTGTTATTCGTGTGGCCGTTTAAGCCATTATGCTGACTCCTGTCCATCAGTGCCTTACATGGAGGACATGTTATCTGAGAATGGCAACACACCATATGGACAATGGCTGAAGGCTGAAGTACAACAATTCAGTCCTTATTGGCGGTGCTATTATGATCACTCAGGAGTGGAGGAAAATGTGGAAGAAGTGATACCTGAAACACCTCCTAACAATGCTCAATTTCTTCCTCTGCCACCACCTCCTATACCTGCAGCGCCTGCTCCTTCGCTAGCAACTAAATCACATCTTCTCGGTGTCCATCCTGCTACTTCCAATACTGGTCCTGAGCCTGGCAATGGCAATACTACTGCTCTTATACCAGCTAATTTGAAACTCAAAGGAGTTCAGGAGCCGTCTTATGGCCCTCAAGTTAAGAGGGGAAAAGGACCCCGTCAAGGCTTTAAAATTGGTCCTACAAAGAAGCCTAGGAGATACTCATCGTATGATATACCTGGAGGCACATTGACAACCTTCGATGACTCCCTCTTACTCGATACACCTATCTTGGAGGCAGCTCATGACGAAACTTGGGCGACGGTGGCTGGCCCTAAACAGCCACCTGGGCACAAATGAAGCTCATAAGTTGGAACTGTCAGGGTTAGGGCAATCCCCTGATAGTTCAAGCCCTAAAGGCCTTAGTGGCCAAGGAAAAGCCCGATTTGTTGTTTTTGATGGAAACCAAAAATTCTGATGAGGTAGTAACTCGCCTTAAACGTACCTTACACTTTCGGAATGTTCGAATTGTCAATGCAGCTGGTCTGGCTGGAGGTTTGGCCCTATTCTAGAATGATGAGTTGCTGTTGACTGATTTCAAGTTATCTCCCCATATTCTTGATTTTATATGCCAGGACTTATCCGAGGATCGCTCAATGAGGATAACATGTCTTCATGCCCCTGCTGTGGTAAATGAGCGTCAACTTTTTTGGCAATTTATAAGGCAGATTAGCCGGGAGAATATCTTACCTTGGTTATGTGCAGGGGATTTTAATGAAATTTTACATAGTTGGGAGAAAGTGGGGGCACGCCCAGCAGATTTTTACCGATTGTCTTCTTTTAGAGCTGTACTCAATGATTGTTGCTTAATGGATTTGCCCACTGTTGGCTATGCGTTTACCTGGTCAAACAATCGTGAGGGGGAAGCTTTGGTGAAAGAACGCCTTGATCGAGTTGTCTGCAATGTGGATTGGCGTGTGAGTTACCCTGTAGCCCAGGTGTGTGCCTTCCCTGCAATTGCATCGGATCATAGCCCCTTAGTGCTGGAAACAACTCCTTGTATCTGTAAAAGAAAGCGGTATTTTACCTTTGAAGCTTTCTGGATTGAGGATCCTGAATGTTGAAGTGTCATCGCACAAGCCTGGCATTCCCGGTGGGGGAGGACCTCTACCATTTTAGCCAAGCTCCATCAAGTGGTTGATGCTCTCACACAGTGGAGCCGTCACAAATTCTCGCATAACAGGGAATGCATAACAGAGTTACAATATCAGCTGCAATCATTGACTAATAGGCACAATACTCAGTCAGAACAAGCTCAGATTAAGGCTTTAAAAGAAGAGATTCAAACAGTTTGGCAAAGGGAAGAAAAGTTTTGGGCAATGCGATCTCGAGTCAACTGGTTAAAATGGGGCAATCGCAATACACGCTTTTTTCATGCGACTACCCTGCAAAGAAGGCAAAGAAACCGTATTGTATTACTTTGGGAGGAAAGTG
Source organism: Eucalyptus erythrocorys (assembly GCA_014182555.1). Classification (NCBI taxonomy): domain Eukaryota; kingdom Viridiplantae; phylum Streptophyta; class Magnoliopsida; order Myrtales; family Myrtaceae; genus Eucalyptus; species Eucalyptus erythrocorys. Next base: position 38,348,580 of record CM024601.1, read on the forward strand.
GCAGCTGGGTTAGAGACCCTGAAGTGTTAAAAAACATAACTACGGATTATTTCTCAAAGCTCTACACGACCTCAGGTCCTCGGCATTATACACCAGTCTTAGAGATGTGCCCTCGGGTGGTCACACCAACAATGAACGATAGTCTTCTTGCTCAAGTAACAGACGAAGAAGTCAGAGATGCAACTTTTCAATTGGGTGCCACAAAAGCCCCTGACCCCGATGGTTTAAATGGAATATTTTATCAAACCTATTGGGATGTTATTCAAGCAGATGTTGTGAACATAGTTAGGCAGTTTTTTCATACAGGTTTTTTTCCTCCGGAGCTAAACTGCACTGCCCTCACTCTAGTCCCCAAAATTCCCAATCCAGAGAGTTTAGACAATTACCGTCCCATCAGTTTATGCAACTATGTGTACAAGATCATAGCGAAAGTGCTTGCCAATAGATTAAAGCCTTTGCTGCCATCTTTAATTTCAGAGGAACAAACTGCCTTTGTCACTGGAAGGCAGATTCAAGACAACATTCTCTTAGTACAGGAAGTAATCCACCAGCTAAAGACACGAAAACGAAAGCGCCACTATCAAGCTATTCTTAAACTAGATATGCGGAAGGCGTATGATCGTGTGGAGTGGGATTTTCTAAGAGATTATTTGCTTAAATTAGGTTTCCATCATCACTAAGTTCAGCTCACAATGTGGTGTGTTTCATCGACTTCCCTCAAGGTCAAAATGAACGGTGAGTATCTGCAGCAATTTTATCCTACGAGAGGGCTTAGGTAGGGTGATCCGTTATCACCTTATTTGTTTATTCTAATGGCAAACCTGCTATCTTCTCTTATCCAAAATGCACTTAACATGGGATGCCTTAGAGGCATAAAGGTGAATCGATGGTGTCCTACTCTCTCACATATTTTCTTTGCTGATGATGCTATGTTTTTTTTTTTTTTTTGGATGGTACTTTGCTGGAATGTCAGTATCTTTCAAATTTGTTAAATCAGTACTGCCTAGCCACAGGACAAGACATCAACCGGAACAAATCTAGAGTCTTCATCAGCCGTTCATGCCCTATACACCTACAAGAAAGGCTAGTTAGGGAATTGAGGGTTCCTATCCTGCAAAGATGTGGCAAGTATCTAGGGACTCCTATTGATTGGGGTCGTTCAAAGAAGGACATGTTTTCCTGGCTGTTAAGTAGAGTCCAAACTAAATTGGAGGGCTGGAAGGAGAGACTAATGTCGAGGGGTGGGAAGGAAGTTATGCTAAAGGCTGTTATCCAAGCCATTCCACATTATATCATGTCAGTCTTTAAACTTCCTACATCTCTATGTAGATCAATTGAAAAGCAAATGGCTCAATTCTAGTGGTGAAGTGATACTTCTAAGTCTGGTATTCATTGGCAAAAGTGGAAAGTGATGCAACATAGAAAGGATGCCGGAGGCATGGGATTTCGAGACTTAATCAAATTCAACAATGCCATGCTTGGTAAGCAAGCATGGAGGCTTCTGCAGCAACCACTATCATTATGGGGGAAATTTTTCAAAGGGTTATACTTTGATTCCTCTACTTTTCTAAATGCAGACAAAGGCTCTCGTCCATCTTGGGGCTGGCAGAGTCTGATTTGTGGCAGGGATGCCATTAGAAATGATATATGTTGGTCTGTAGGCGATGGAAAATTGATTAATATCCGACAAGATCGGTGGCTTCCTATGGGTATCCTGGGTGGACCAGTGGCCGAGGATGAACCCATACTAGTAGCTGATCTTATTGATCAGTCTACCAGTACATGGAAAACAGAATTGCTACACCGCTACTTTGATGAGCACATAATTCAGCAGATCACAGACATCCAGATACGGCCAACTTACACCAAGGACAAACTCATTTGGACAGCTACCACAACCGGGATGTTCACAGTTAAATCGGCATATAATAAACTCAAGCAAGCATCAGACAACACTCCAACAACAGATCAAGCATCGACATCTCATCAAACCCCTACCTGGTTTTGGCGTCTGCTGTGGAGGATGCCGGCGGCTCCCAAGGTTCGCTCTTTTCTCTGTGCTCTATGCACCAACTCTGTAGCAACCCGAGATAATCTACATCGCAGACATATCATAGACAACTTGTCTTGTTGTATATGCAAAAAACATCTAACAGAGATCGTCGAACATACTTTTCTACTCTGCTCGTGGACTAAACAGGTTTGGTCCTATCCACAAATTGAAATTTTCATCTCACCTAATCAAATTCGACGTCTCGACTCGTGGATTATTTCTACTATAGGAAAGCAGAATTGATTACCTAGGCTGGTGCTCCTAGCAAACGTGATGTGGTAGATCTGGCGAGCCAGGAACGACTTTCTTTTTCGTGGCACCTCCCTAGACCCGAACAAGGTTGCTGAAGCAGCTCTAGCTCATACCCATGTGGATCTGTTGGTGGCTCCTTCCTGTTTGAATAAGAAAAATCGGATCTTAAACCGTGACTCTCTCTGGAAACCCCCAAATCAAGGTGTTATCAAGGTAAATATCGATGGATCGCACAAACCAGGTAGCAAGGAGGGCTATATTGCGTGTATTTGTAGGGACCATAAAGGCTGACTTACCGATGGGTTCTCCAGAGTTGTTGCAGCATCATCGGCTCTGCATGCTGAGATTCTAGCTCTTACTAGTGCTCTCCGGCATCTCCTGGATCAAGGCTTTCGACAGGCGAAGATTTTGGTGGAATCGGATTGCCTATCTCTGGTGGAAACGCTAAATCACCACTTGATGCCGCCATGGATGGAGCGTCCCCTGTTTGCTGAAGCAGCGTTCCTTCTCTCACTCTTTTCCCAGCTAACCTTAGGATTTTGCTGCAGGGAATCTAATTGGGTGGCCGACTGGGCCTGCAAGGCCCATTCCAGCCTTCTCTTAAGTCAAAATTGGGCAATTTTCCCCACTTTTCAGCTTGTAGATATGGTGTATGCCGAAGCGTTGGCTGCTGGTTGTAAAGACTTTATTTAGTTTTAATTGAAGACCTTTTCCTGACCAAAAAAAAAAAAATATATTTCCAAGTCAAACCTACCTCGGCATGCGAATGTAGGGGTTTATTGAGTATCTGTGATTTGTTTATGCTTTCATAACTCATGAGGGAGTCCATTGAAACAATAATTGATCAAAACTTCAGCATTTCTGGAAACTCTCCGACAACCTTCTTGTATATGAGTTAGAAATCCCAGAGACCATGAGGGTCAATGGGTAATTCTTGGCGCGACATCCTTAATCCAGCATCAAGTATCATCTTCTCCAATCCAACTACCTACTCGAGAAGAAACTTAGTCAAGGCAAGAAAAAGGGGATAAGTAGATTAGAAGTACAAAAAGTTGTGTACGGCACTCACTTTAGTGTCAAAAGTTTTCTTCAGCTCACTTAAGTGCTAAATCGGAGAAAAAACAATCATTTTAGTATCAACAGCAAGAAATTCCGGCCAAACTAATTACGTGTCATTTATACTTAAAATTTTAATATGACTTGGCAAAATTTTTAAACATCTAGTCCGCGTGGCATTTCCATATGACATGCTTGGCACTGAAGTGATTTTTTTTTTTTTTTTGGTTAGAAGTAATAATTTATCGAGCTTTGAGCCAAACATTTACACAAGATCCGACACCACAAAACTTGCACTCATGAAGACAATAAGTCTAAACGAGTGGAAGGGAACCGGATGCAAAAGAACTCCCCAAGAGCGGCCAATGCGAATAACAACCTAAACAACAGGCAAACGAGGAGAGATTTGGCACTAAAGTGATTTTTTTTTTTTGTTCTAAAGTGATTGTTTTTTAACAACGACCGGCATTGAAGTGAGCACTTTAAATAAAATTTGGTACTCAAATAATCACTTTTAATAAAATTTGACAATTAAATAATCACTATTTATAACTTTTGGACGATATCGTTTAGGGGCTATATGCTGACTAGGCACACTGGTGAGCCACGTAGGCTTGAGCGAAATTGACACTTAAATAATCTTTTTTTTTTTTTAAAGTAGCACTTAAGTGATCCAAAAAAAAACTTTTGGCACTAAAATGAGTGCCATACACAACTTTTAGCACTTCTAGTGTATTTAACCCCAAGAAAAAGTTTTGATTTTTCATTGTCCAATTCGAACCCGACAATTTCAACCCTTTTGACATGATTTACCACACAAAAGAACTCCTTCCGTGACCGCCAAAATTGCTTTTCATCGAAGTCGCAAAGCACCGAAAAATCCTCATTGTTGGACTAAAAACACACATCCACAGTAGCTTTTCAGAGCTGATTAGTAGAAGCAATAACGTAGCAGTGACATTAAGTACCAAAAAAAGAATGTAACAAACAAGATTCGTAATTTCAAATGTTATTGCCTTGAGATTTTGAAAATTATAGCTTGATCACAATAACATAATGGGGAAATTGTAAATTACATTAAATGCTTTTGTTGACCTCACTCGACACAACAACCAATAAAATACACACGAGCATGCACATGCATTAAATAAATGAAAAGAAGATTTGATACATGAAATTTCAAATAAATGAAAAGAACATTGGATACATGATATTGGGTTATTTTAGTGAATGAATCCAATTTGTGGTAGTATGAGAAAATTATAAGTAATTTGAAATCTTTAAGAAATTTTTGACGAGGGTATGATAGTTAAAGTGATGGGGGTGACATGTGTTATAAGCTTAATAAAGGACTGTCTTCAATTTATCCTGTTGTCCATTATTAAGTATATACTTTTGCTTTTTGTCTTATGATAGGCAAGTATTTGATCGAAATTCTTGGGCCGAAATATGAAACTTTTAATTTCCTTTGCAGTATAGAGAGATAGAAGAATTATATATTTAATCGAAACTTTTAACTCAAAAGTAGTTAGTACGAGAACACACAATTAAAACAATCTTAAATAGATTATATGCCTCCCCCAAAATCAAGCATAAACCTATAAAATAAAAAAGCAATAATAGATTATATCGCTCAACTGGCGACTAGCAGTAGAGGCTCTTGAAGAAATCGTAGCTGCAAATGGAGCTCCATGAATATCGATGTCGTTATTCTTGCCATAACTTTGGAAAACTTTATAAAGGGCCATGAGCAAACGAACTCTTTCAGAGTACACCCTTTACTTTGCAGTCAATTCACTTGTGTTCCACACCCATTTCGAATAAGACAGCGAGAACATACAAAACCAAGATCATGAAAATGCAAAATCAGCTCAAATCATGATAGAAACTCGGTAAAATAAGAGTCCACACAACTTTTCAGCATCAATGGACACCATTATAGAAGAATCAAACTGAAACCTAGATCAAAGACACATCAAGATGAACCTTACTATATGATCGAGAGAATTAAAGTGGACGAGATCATGGATGGGGCTAGGCATGATGACGAGCTCGTCAAAGGGACCCAATCGAACGGAGGCCCAAAAGTTGCTTAGGCTAAGAGAGATGGTGCGACCACAGTAGACGTCATTAGGGTTCCTCAAGAGACCAACACGAAACCTTGTGCTCAATCGCGATGTTGGAAACATCTGGAGGTGGAGGCGGAGGGGGCTTGGGAACTAGCGACTATGATTGGCAAGGCTATTAGGGGAAGCGACGTGCCAAAGGCAGATTTGAGCAATAGTTGCGACTGGTAGAGCTTTTTGGAGAGGCAGAGGCAGTAGGACTTTGGAGAAAGAAAGAGAAGATGTGTCGGGGTTGTTCTTCTATAAGAGAGGACTTAAAAAGCCCTTAAAAATTAAAAAGAGGAGAGAGTTTTTATAAGCTGGATTTCAAACGTTTATCGTTCTGAGTCCTCTTCTCTGTCTACAAGCCAGAAGAGAGAAAAAGAAAACCTTTGATTTTAGTCTTTTTAAATTTCCAGCAGGTCTAAGTTAAAGGACACATGTCATCCTCTAGATGGAGCCACTTCAAGTCACACGCTAAGCACTTAATATTTTCTCCACTTATATATTCACACTTTAATTTCTAGCATTTGCGTTTTATTTAATTCAGTCTCAAGCCAAGTTCTTTCTTGGGCAAGATCAACCCAAAATTGTTTTTCCTTTAAAAAGAGAAAAATCCAATATACTTCCCAGGTGAAATCCCATTTTTTGCGAAACAATATTATATTCATTTTTTTATTTTGTCCAAATATAAAGATAATGCCCCTTTATTTTATAAGCAACAACCACTTTTTCATGCCGCTCCTTTTTTCCTATCAAATGAGTTCATTTTGTCAAACTAAAGTAAAAAAGAAAATTAGACTGTTAAAGTATAGTCTACAAAACAAAGAATTAAATTATTGAAAATAGTGTCTAACCTAAAAAGAATTATTGAAAATAGTGACTTTTTTTAACCAAATTAGTTCATCAACTTTGTCTTGATTCTTTTTTTTTTTTTTTTTTTTTTCGTTATCGATGCAACAATCTCTTTTTATTTGAGTATATTGGGTGAATACAATTTCAATTTCATTCATTTTAATTGTTATTAACTCCAAATATACATTAATCATTTTAGTTTTCGTATCAAATAGATTATGAAAAATTAGCATAAATGGGAGGACTTTAATACTAAAAATAAATGCATTTATTTTTAATTTAGAAAAAGTTAATATTTTAGTAAGGCATCAAACTTTGTTGATTTACAATCTAACAAAAACACTTGAGAGGAATTTTGTTCTATTCACTTTAACGGAATAGAATTTAATCAACGTAATTTTATGTAAAAGAATAATGAGGATATTGAACATAAAAGAATTAATTTTCTTCTTTATTGATTGATGCCCGTTCTAATAATATTAAAAAAATCAATTATGAAAAGCTTAATCTTTCGTAATTAAGCTTCGTCAGCTTAATTTTTCAAAATAATCAATTGATCCATAATGATCTAACTTAACTTTCTTATTAAAAATAATTATCGTTTTAAAAATAAAAACAACCAATATTAATAAGAACTTGGAATACCATGGAGTGTGTAAGTTTCATATTTGTTTTCATTAATCTTTTAGGAAAAAAAATTAGTCTTACCGGAAAAAAAAATGCGAGAAAACCATATAATATAAGAGTCATTTACGGGAAAACCACCAGCCATTTACGGGAAAACCATATAATATAGGAGCCCCCAAGCCCCTCCTTCACTCACCACCGTCTGCGGCGGGGGCACCGCGATCTCCGGCATCGCTCCGTCACAGCTAACGGCGACTGCTCTGCCGTTGTTATGCGTGCATGAAGCCACGTATCTTTGTATTCCTCCTTCACACGGATTGAATCCATTCCGCCATACAGAGACGCCGCGGCACCGTCGTCTCCAGCTCAACAGCGCGAGGAGCTCCGGAACACTGCCGCCACCGCCGTCCACAGGTAAAGCCAAATCAAGCGGCTTCGACAGCTTCTCTATTTCAATTTCGATTCATACCGCTGGGGTCGCTCCGTTGATGTCTCCGTTCTCTGGCGACCGTCTATATTTTTCCTGCTCGTTAGACGTGGGATGTCCATTGAAGCAGAAGAATTTTCGAGCTTGATTGATGTTAGATGGCATGAGCTTGCAGTGGTGGTGATGTGTGTGATGTGTAGGATTGATGTTGTATGTATACCGAAGAATTTGCGCATTTGTTAGAAGCCGAGCTCATTTGTACATCGCCTCGTAGATGTCTTGTTTCAATCTTCAAAGTGCAGGTTCAGTAGCTGCAGAAACTTGATTGCATTCCCATTTACTCATATTTTGATGGGTTTTTATTTTTTTTCCACTTATGATCGAGTTAGTATTGCATACAATGCTCTTCGTATTTCGGTGAATACAAGACCGGCAATCAGTCGCAGATTTGCCGTTCCAACAGGGCTTCGTTGTCTTGAATTAGAAGTTCTTCCCTGAACTTTGAAAGGGGATGTGTTAATTTCATTGTTGTGTGACCTTGGCGCACGTCGATGCAGGACTCAGTTTTTTTTTTTAATCCTCCACTGTCCTTACGGCGAAGTGCATTATGCAGAGGGGATAGCAAATGGAGTTTTGCCCGACTGTGGAAACTTGTTGCAGTACAATTGCCTCATAGGGACCGGCCAGCCAGATTTTTCTGCCCAACTTGTCCCTATGTTTGTAATATCGAGAGCAAGGTAGGAATTTGCTTTGTTCCTGTTGTTGCTTGGCCCTTGAACGCATCTTTGGCATGACTTTTCTACGACCACGGCTTTGGTCGTCTCTGCAGGTTAAGATAAAGAGGAAGCAACATCTGGTAAGGAAGAAGATGGAACCCGTGTTCTCGGAAGAAGATAGGAGAAATGGACCCCAAACCGATGGCGGTCTGTCTTTCTTTCCCTTTCATTTCCCGAATTCTTTCTGCACCTGTCTTGACTTGAATAAGCTAATGGATGGGAAATAAATTACGCCTATAAGGTCACTAAAGATTCACGGCTGATGAAGAGAGTATTTTCTTGAATCTTATGAAGAGTTCTTTTTCTTAAAGCAGCTCAGAAGTTAGGTAAATAAGAAAGCAAGGGCAGCAGCCTTTCTCTATTTTGATAGTGCTGATGAAGCAATAAGACTACCAAGACAAATCTGTAGTCTGTTATCCTTGTGCGATCTCCCTCTGTTTCAACTGCCAATGATTGTACGTGGACATCCAAAGAGTAAAAATAGCAATAAGAAAAAGACATTGAGAAATTGGGTTCCACTGTGCAAATCCATGTTTTAATCTTTGTTGAGATGAAGAAAAGCACGTACTGCTGTTGTCTAGTTTGCTGATTGTCTTTGGAGTTGGTGTCCTGATATATTTGGGTACTTTATTTTTAAATCTTGAGAGATGTTGTTAGAGAAATCAGATGTTATGCTTCATATTTGGTTGACCTGAGAGTCGAGATTCTTGGCATTGTATAATTCTAAGAGCTATAGGTGTCATAGTATAGCTGTCATGTTGCTGTTTAAGTTGTCCTTAAGCGCAATCATAACTACATTGTCACTTGTTCTTATTAGTCTGATATACATTGATATGTGTTTGATCATGGTACATTATGTTTGGAGTGGTGGGGTTGTTGATTCCTTTTCCATTTGCAGTGACATGCCCACACTGCGGCCATGGAAAGGCTATCTACCATCAAGCCCAGATCCGTTCTGCTGATGAGCCAATGACAACATTCTATTGGTGCCTGAACGAGAAATGTGGCAAGAACTGCCGGGAAGATTGAGCTCTCTATGCCACAGTCGCAAAGCCGATTCAGTACCCCCTATGGCCTAAAAGGCAGGACTGGAAATCATGTTCAACTGGTATTTGGGCCTTGTTGAAACCGTGATCTCGATGTTTTATCCTTTCCCGGATGTTGCACGCAAGCATAATATGTCTTCGTCGGCATCTGTCTTCACTTAAAAGAAACAGATTGATTTAGGTGGAGGGAAAAGAAAGCATTCTCTGTGGTGGATTCCTCATCCTGGAACATGAAAAGTGAACTAGACAGACATGAGAAACATCACATGTTACGGGGATAGTGGCTTGTTATTTGTTCAGTGCACTAGTGGAATTGATGTTGCTAAATAGGAGTTCCCCATTGAATAGCTTGGTGTTGGCAATAGAAGTTAATCATATTTGATTTTCTATCCTTGCCTAACATTCTAGGGCTTTATAGAGATCGAATAGATTATCCATGTTAATAGGTTCGGAATTGAGTACCCTCGTAATAATCTTTTGGATACGAGTATAGAGCTTCCGATCAGAGCATAGTGATCCACGTATGATGCAACCTCATGGAGTACTTTTTTTTTTTTTTTTTTTTTGGTCTGTTGAGTAGCCAGCTTAAATAACTGCTTGTAGACATTCTCTCGAATCATCATCATTTAGAGAGGTGAAATCCATTGCGATTAGTGGAGTACTCAATGAATCGAACCTCGCAATGAAAGGAGTCAGCTGGCACGAGGTTATGTACCTTACAGATCTGTACCGTCCCAATCGCTAATGACATAGACTTAATTAAGAGATAGGATTTGATCAACAGGTAACCTTCCTTGTGCGTGTATTGATTCCGATGATATGTTTGGACCACATTCATCAAATTCAAAAACTTAAAAGAGATTCCAGTCCTCCATGTTCATGATTGTGTTACATCTTAATAATCAAGGACAACGGTATAAATTGTACGATGAATATCAAGATAATGCACTTCATCGTCAATTGATATAAGAAGATCTCAAATTCTCGCAATACTCAAATTACATGAAGCACAACGGCTAGGAATTTGGGTTGGATTTCTTTCTACTTATTGATTGTCCAGGAAAGATGATTATCCATGCAACCTTTCCCTGTTGAATGATCGTAATTCTTGCTACAATCAGTTTGAGACAAGATGCACTTTCTAAGCGAATGACTTGACTTATGGAAACCTAATCTCTATTGTATGGACACCATAATCAAGGAAGACTCTATTCTTAGCATCTTAGGAGCGATTAGATCTTCTCGATTCATTCAAGTTCAACGAGTTGATTGGATAATTGATCCTCATAATTTGTGTCCAACGATGGGCTTAGAAAATGAGAAGTACTAAAGGAGATCGTGATGCTGAAGAAAAAACAAGAGAATCGAAGTCCAAAACTTCCAAAGTTCGAGAGAGCTTGGTCCTTACATACTCATCTTTGTGAGATTAATTTATAATTACTTAGAGGTTGTTGTTGGAGTGTGAGATCAAAAGATTTGATCACACTTACTCAAGTCAAGAGTACTTAGTTGTTGTAACCTCTAATGGATTCACTAGTGCAATCTGGCTAATAGGTTATTAACTTAAGAAAGTGGACGAGGCTTATCCTAAGCTAAGCCCGACCACTATAATTGCTAGGTGCAATTTTCTCTATCCATTAATCTCTTATTTACTTTGTGCACCAAGCACAATTTAGGGTCTTGCTAGGAGAATGGCACCATTATTTTTTGAGAACAATGGAAAATAATGGTGTCTTGTGGACTATAGATTCCCATTCAATGGGTATGGCAACCAACAAAACAAATTTGGAAAATAAATCATGATAGAAAATTCTAATATAATGAATAATAATTATTTCCATAAAGAAGGTGAAAATTCCTATTTAGCCCATATATACATTGCATAACTACTTCAATATAAAATTCCATTCTTTTGTGGAGTGCATGCGAAAATATTTTCACTAATTCTAAATAAAATAAAAGTCAATTAGCAACCCACACATGCATTTTAACTTAATTTAACAAGATTTTAAAAAATTACCGAATAAGTGGAAATTTTGAAAGTTGACTAGCATGGTAAAAAAGCGAGGTTGTACAAAAGAAAAAGCATTGAGGTAAAAAAATTTTAATCAAACAAATTTAATATATTTTAATTTTTAATATAAAATTTATATTTAGTTAGTCACAAGATGATCCTAATTTTGATTATTGAGTTAACTTTGCATAACTTGGTCCACGATGGCTTTAAGTTATGTAAATTAGACATTCAACTCTTTATTTTGACAATTGTATTCATTTTGTTCATTGACGAATATTTTTATTCAAGATTATGAGTGTGAAAATGTTTAATCATAGAGGTGTTGTTAATAGAAATTCAACATTTATTTTGTCTTATAATAAAAATATTTAAACCCTTGTTTGAAGGAATTTGGTTTCCTTGTGAAAATTTGTGGTGTAGGCAACACGGTTAGGAGCGACATTGTTGTGACCTTCTCATTTTCTTGGTCTTCTGCATTATTAAAAGGGAAAAAGCCATGAAAAATCCAAACTTTACCCCAAGTGACACATTTATCCCAAACTTTTTTTTGTGTCGTGAAAAATCCAAAACTTTCCAAACCGCGACACATTTACCCCAAAATTTTTTTTGCGACACCAAAAACCCTAAACTTTCAAGTGTGACACATTTACCTCAAAATTGGAGGGCATTTTGGTCTTTTCATTTTTAAAATTTTTTTTCTTTTTTTTTTCTTCTTCTTCCCTCCGCCGACCATGGCGGAGCCGGCGGAGGGAAGTCGGCATTGGCGAGGCTCACCCTCGCCGGTGTGGGGCGAGTGCGGCCCTTGCCTGACGCCGGCGAGGCCACCCCTTGCCGATCTGGTGAGCGCCGCCCTTGCCCGACGCCAGATCTGGCGAGGGGTGCCCTCGCTGACGTCGAGTGTGAAATGAGCTAGTGAATCAACCTAGAGGGGGGTGAATAGGTTGTTGCGGAATTCTTTTGGAATCTTTTACGATGCAATACGTTGATATCAAAGATATATCAATAATAAACAGATTACGTATTCACAAAGTAAATAGAGTAGGGTAAGAGAGAATTGACACAAGGATTATAGTGGTTCGGCTTAGACCAAGCCTACGTCCACTCTCCACGCCGGCAGCCAACCGGCTGTAATCACTATGTAGCAAAGAGTGTCTTTACAGTTGACGGATTAGACTTCTTCAATTGACAAGAGTCTCTCCTACAAACCTTCTTCTGCTTTCGTACTATATCTCACTCTCTTTGATAGACAATTTGAATATGAAAGAATTTAGAGAACAAGTGATTTTGGAGATTCTAACATCAAGATATTTCTACCAGTCTCTTCTTGTTTCCAAGCAACGTCGATCCACCTTAAATAGTCTCCGTGCCATCATACCCGTTGGCACTTACCAAAACATTCATCCAATCAACCCGTTGGGTTTGAATCAATTTAAGTGATCTCCTTTGTCTCGAAAACGTAAGTAGACAGTAGCTCATCAATCCTGTTCGCCCATACAATCAGGATCTTGAGTTCCCAAAATTAGATTCTTCCAAAAATAATCTTGATCTTCAACGGATAAAATCCGAAGAATCAAATCTTCCAAGCTCTTGATCACAAATGAGATATTCCATGGTTAAGATTAGGAAAAAACGAAATCCAATATCTATCATTCCGTAGCCATAAGAATAACTCGTCGCCATCCCGTAAAAAATCGCGAACCGTCTTTCGACTTAGATTTGGGTCTTGAGGGTCATCGACTGAAACCGAGTCTTGAAGGTCTTCGACGGAAACCGAGTCTTGACCGACTTCGGACGGAAAAACTTCGGACCGAAATTCTGGGTTTGACTGTCTTTGAAAACCTTTAGACCTTGACAACTTCGGACGTAGCCGACGAGTCTTGGAATCCTTAGACCACACAGTTGAGGCTGTTTTGTCAACTTCAAAACTCCAAGGGATTTTTCTTCAACAATCTCCCCCTTTTTGATGGTGACAAAACCCTCGACATTTTGTGAATTAAAAACCTGCAAGGAAAAACTCATATATATTTTGAGGATTATATCTACAAAACAGTGTTAGTCCAATAACAATTATCCTCACAAAATATAGTAATCCTGCAATCAAATTCACAAGTCTAAATCCAAATCATCACATCAGCATAAGGTCATGGAAGTCCAAACAACCCAATCGAAATCCAAAATAAAAACAGTCTAAAATAAAATAAAATCAAACTTCAAAATAGATAAAAATAAAAACTCTCCAAGCTTCCTCAGCTTCAAAAACTTCAATCAAATCTTCAAAACCTGCAATCAAATCTGCGCAACTCTCCCCCTTTTTGTCCCATCAAAGAGGTAGAGTGAAATTGAGATAAAGTTTTGAAAATTTTTAGGGGCTGCGCAGGGAAACGAACAAGCTGAAACTTGCTAAGCTCCCGGACTGACTTGTCAAGTTTGGCAAGATTTTCCTTCACCGAAGCCAATTATGCACCGGTCCGATTTGACTCCACTTGTGCTCTCGGTGCATTGATCTGTTCTTGCATGTTCACCGAAGTACTCAAGCGGTGCCTTCTTCAAGTCTCTCATTTCAAAGTCCATCCCAAAACCTGCCTTTTAAGTCCAAAGATAACATCCAACAGCTGTGAAAATGCTGTGGAATTGGCATTGCTTCCACTTGGACCAGCAGAATGGGTTTGAAAACTCGGAGCTTCCCTTTCAACCCTTTCCTTCTCAACAGGTGAGGATTCTTCATGCTCTGGGAAGTGTGATGCATAAACCTCCTCAAGGTCAGCACCAGACCTACTCACATCACTAAAATGTAGTGGCGATATTGTTCCTTGTTCTGCAGCAACTCCCCGAATGAATGCCGGTGGGTGGAGTGGAAAATTCATCGCCAACATCCACATCAGCACGAGGATGTTTCTCGGTCTCTTCCCCAGCAAAAGATGGCTCAAATGCAGCAGCCATATCCTCCTGCATTTTGCTTTCTTCCTCGGCCTTCCTTCTTCTTTCTTCTTCTTCAGCTTTCCTCTGTCTCTCTTCTTCTCTTCTTCTTTCTTCTTCTCTTTTTCTCTCTTCTTCTTCTCTTCTTCTTCTTTCCTCTTCTCTTCTTTGCTTTTCCTCTTCTCTTCTCTGCCTCTCCTCTTCTTTTCTCTTTCTCTCCTCTTCTCTTCTCCTTTCTTTCTCTTCCTTCTCTTTCCTCTCGTTTCTCTGTTTCCTTCTCCTCTCGCTTCTTTTCTCGCTCTCTCTTCAGCCTCTCGTTCTCGGGATTACGGGGCTCCTCAACCTAGAGAGAGTGGACAAAGTCATGGCATCTTCTTCATCCTCCTCGTCTTGCGGGATGATCTTTCTTCTTTTCTTTTCAGCCATGGGCTCTTTGCCCTTCCTTTTCGAAGAAGCAAAGGGGGATCTCCCTTGAAGGTGTTTCCTTCCTCAACCTTTCCAAAGGTCTTTGCGCCGGTTCTGGAAATTTCATCTTCATCACCATCTTCTCACCAACGAGCATCGAATTCAACTTTGTTAGGCACAAAGATGCAGGGGACTTGAATATCAAAATGCCTAAACAATTTGGTGATGATTAATGAATAAGGCAGCTGACCCTTATCCTTCACCACCGTCCTATACATATGGAAAAGTATGACATGTGGAAGTGAGAAAGGTCTGCCCGGTTGATGGCAAACATCAGCTTTGCCTCGTTTTGGAAACATCGGTCTTCGAGGTCGATTTTGGCCGGATGCGCTTGATGACAACTTTATGCAACAAAACATTGGTGGCATTCATCCTAGTGTAGGATATCTTGCCTTCAACAGATCTGTCTCGTACAATATCCAATGTTGTATAGGCTGTTGAGACTTTGATTGGCTGCAAACTCCTTCTTTCCACACCAATGATGTCAGCCAGCAAGTCAACATTAACAACATAATATTTGTCCATGAAAGAAAAGGACAAATGATTTGCATCCAAAAAGGATAGATTCGAGTAAAAGTAAGCTGCCAACTCAGAGTGGGCCACAGTCATATCCGTGCAGAAATTTTTCAATTGCAACCTAGCAAACTTCCCTCTTAAATTAATCCTTATTGAATCTAGGAAGTCAAAATCTACACTCATTGGATTGACCACTCCCCTTTTTTAACAGCTTCGCATAAACTCGTTCATGCTCCCTCGATCGAAATAAACTCCCCGGAGGACAAACAGTGTTGGCAACCACACCAAAACGAGGCTCAAAATGAGAGAAAAGTCTCTCATCATCATCTAAAGTTTCAGCAGGAGCATTCTCAAATGGATCACTCGAGATATTTTCCAGCGTCCTCTCAGGCAAAGGCCTTCACCAACAACCTTCAGCTTTTCCATCTCCTTTAGAAACACATACTCACTCCTATATCCCCTCTTCTTCAAATACTCATCGATCGTCTTAAGGCTAACCTTCCCTTCTTTGAGCCTTTTATAGAGATCGTAAGCAACATTTTGCTTAAGAGTTCTTACTGGTTCTGCTTCGGTAACAACTTCCTCAGAATGTTGACTCTCTACTTCTCGTTGAGGCGAATCTTCCTCTGTTAGGTCCACCCTTGTAAGATCCTCTTGCTGTCTCTGTGGTCCCCTGCTTGCAATTCTGGAGGACTTGTGAGACGACATTCTTGTAGAGCAAGCAAAGTTTCAACTTGTACGTGAGGAAAAATGGAAACTTTGAGGCGAAAAAGGGACGAAATGGAAATGGCAAAAGGAGATTTTTAGGGTTTTGAGAGTGAAAGAGTATGAAGATGAATCGCAATGGAGTAGCTGAGAGTAAAAGTGACGGTTCGAGAGTATAAATAGTGAGAGAAAAATCACCGGAATACGAATCGTCGCCAAAAAGTGAAAGAAAAGAACTGCAAAAAATAAACCGTAAAAAGAAAACTGCCCTTTTTGAAAATGTAAACTGCCATTAATGCATGTCAGAAAAAGAGCGAAAAGAGATTTTGAAATACTGAAAAATAATTACCAAAAATATGTTAAAGATAGAATACGAAAAAGAAATTCGTAAAAAGAGAAAATAGTACAGAGTTTGACGGATGTTCAGACTTTACCTTTGATTCTGAACCCTTTTCAGACCTTACCTTTGCGTCTAAGCACAATCAGACTTTACGTAGAGTTTGAAACGCTTTCAGACCTTGCTTTGAGTCCGAGCCGTCTTCGACCTAGCATTGAGTCCGAACCACCTCCGTACTTAGCGATGAGTTCGAACCACCTTCGACTTTAGTGATGAGTCTCGAATATCTTCAAAATTCACAATTCCTAGTCTTGAACAAATTGATTCAAAGTGAGCCTTCTCTAGGGGTTTTGTGAATATATCCGCCAATTGATTCTTTGAATCTACATGCTGAATTACAACATCTCCACTTTGAACATGATCTCGAATGAAATGGTGCTTGATTTCAATATGCTTTGCTGTTGAATGAAGTATTGGATTCTTTGTGAGGTTGATTGCGCTGGTATTGTCACATTTGATCTCCGTATATGTTTCATCAACTCCAAAGTCTCTCAATTGCTGTTGCATCCATAGAATTTGAGAAAAGCAACTTCCAAGAGCAATGTACTCTGCTTCAGCGGTTGAAAGAGCCACGGTACCCTGTTTTCTTGAGAACCAAGACACCATCTTGTTTCCCAATAATTGACATGTACCGTAGTGCTTTTTCTATCCACTCTACAACTAGCAAGGTCAGCATCGAATATCCAAGAAGAGTAAAATCTCCTTTCTTAGAATACCATAGACCTAGCTTAGATGTAGTTGCAACATATTTAATGATACGTTTAACAGACATATGAGATTCTTTAGGATCGATTGAAATCTAGCACAAATGCAGACACTAAACAAGATGTCAGGTTTAGAAGCTGTAAGGTAAAGAAGTGACCCGATTATACTTCGTATAGCTTTTGGTCTACACTCTTCCCTTGTTCGTGTTTATCCAAACTTTGATGAGCTTGACATAGGAGTTTCTGTTTTCTTGCAATTCTCCATTCCAAACTTCTTGATAAGGTCTTTTGCATACTTCTCTTGATGGATAAAAGTTCCTTCACTTGATTGATTGACTTGAAGTCCCAAAAGAAGTTTAGTTCTCCCATCATGCTCATCTCAAATTCGTTCTGCATACACTTTGAAAAATTCTTGCAAAGTTTCTCATTAGACGACCCAAAAATGATGTCATCAACATAAATTTGAACAAGTATAAAATCCTTGCCTTCTCTCTTTATAAATAAGGTAGTATCTACTTTACCTTTAGAGAAGCCATTTTGAATTAAAAAATTGCTTAACCTTTCATACCATGCTCGGGGTGCTTATTTTAAACCATATAAGGCTTTCTTCAGCTTGAAAACAAGGTTTGGTCTTTTAGGATCTTCAAATCCTGGTGGTTGTTCCACATAGACTTCTTCTTGAATGACTCCATTTAAGAATGCGCTTTTCACGTCCATTTGGAATAACCTGAAATTTTTAAAGCAAGCAAAAGCAAGAAGTAATCTTATAGCTTCTAACCTTGCCACAGGAGCATAGGTTTCGTCATAATCGATGCCTTCTTCTTGTGTGTAGCCTTTTGCTACAAGTCTTGCTTTATTCCTTACCACTTTTCCTTGTTGATCAAGTTTGTTCCTGAAAACCCATTGGTGCCAATGATTGATTTTCCTTTTGGTTTAGGAACTGGCTCCCAAACGTTGTTGATTTTGAATTGGTTTAGTTCTTCTTGCATTGCTTCGATTCAGCTTTCATCTTTCAATGCATCTTCTATATCTTTTGGTTCAATCTCAAAAATTAGTGCAAGAGCACTAGAAGCTTCTCGTCTCTTAGATCTAGCACGAACTCCTTCATCAATATTGCCAATGATGAGGTCTGGGGGATGACTTGACTTCTGCTTCCAATTTGTAGTTGATTTGTCAATTTGGTGATGCTCTTCTTCAGTTGAAATTTCTGAATTTGTTTGAGGCTCAGCGTCTGAGGCTTGATTTTCTTTATGAAAATTTGTAGACACTTGCGCAGACTCTAAATCTTCAGGTTGAGTCTGATTTTGTAATGAATCTTCAAACTTTACATTCATGGATTCTTCCACAGTTTGAGTGCGTTTGTTGAAGACTCTGAAAGCTTTGCTTGTCATGGAGTAGCCAAGGAAAATTCCTTTATCTGATTTTTCTTCAAACTTACCAACTCAATCACTTGAATTCTTTAGGATAAAACATTTGCAACCAAATACATGAAAGTATGAAACAATTGGTTTCTTACCTTTGAGTAGCTCATAAGGTGTCTTTTCCAATATAGGTCTTAGAAAAATTTTATTTATAATATAACAAGCAAGAGAAGTGGCTTCAGCCCAAAAATGAGGTGATATATTACTTTCGATTAAGAGAGTTCTTGCCATTTCTTGCAAAGAATGATTTTTCCTTTCTACAACTCCATTTTGTTGTGGAGTGTATGGGGATGAAAAATTATGTTGAATACCATTGTTATCACAATATTTGGCAAAATTATGATTTTCAAATTCTCCACCATGATCAGTTTTAATACTAGAAATTGCATATCCTTTTCAATTTGAATCTTCTTTGCAAACTTAGTAAAATGAATCAATGCATCAGATTTATTTGCAAGAAAGAAAACCCAAGTAAAACGAGAATAATCATCAACTATAACCAAGCAATATCTTTTACCTCCAATACTTTGTCCTCTTGTAGGCCGAATAAATCCATGTGTAATAGCTGCAAAACACGATTAGTGGATACTTGATTTATAGATTTAAAGGAATTTCTAACCTGTTTACCAAGTACACAGGGAGTGCATAATTCATGCTTTTGATACTTGAGGTTAGGAAGTCCTCGAACAAGCTTTTTGGATGAGACTTTTGCAATTTGCTTCAGATTGACATGTCCAAGCTTCCTATGCCAGAGGATGACTTCATCTTGAATTGATATCAAACATTGAGGACTGTCAGACCTTATATCTAGCAAATAGATATTCTCATGTCTTCGACCAGTAAAGGACTGTTATAGATCTTTGCTTGTTCTAGAACATGTATCCTCTTGAAAATTGATTTTGTATCTAGAATCGCATAATTGACTAATACTCATTAGATTGTAGTTCAATCCTTCAACAAGAGAGACATTGTTGATTGTGAGATTTCCAATCATCACAGGTTCCTTGACCAACAATCTTACCCTTGTTGTTACCACCAAAAGAGACATTTCCTCCTTTTATATGAGAAAATTTTGTAAAACAACTTGAGTCTCCTATCATGTGTCTTGAACATCCACTGTCCAAATACCACTTGACTTTCTTCTTGAAAGTAACCTGTAATTAAAAGAAAGACTCATGTTTTCTTTGGTACCCAGATCTTCTTGGGTCCATCATTGTTAGTAGTATAAACAGTCTTTGCCCACTCTTCTTAACAGTCTCCAAACTTTGGGACATTCCTTTTCAAAATGATCTACACTTTTACATCTTGAACAAGTAAGAGCATGTCTACCAACAGCTTTATAAAAACCTTTTGGAAATGATTTTTATAAAAAGTTTTTGTTGGCCTATTCCTAATTCTTTCCTTTACTTTTGGGAAATCGATCAAAGGAACGGTTTCTTGTGTCATTCCTAAACCGGATTTATTAAAGTAAGGTCTTTGGATAGAGAGAATCGTATCCAACTTTTCAGAAACTATTGAAAATTTCTTTGAGACTTTCAATAAGTCTTCTTTCAAGCAAGCATTCTCTTTTAAAAGATCATTCTCATTTTCTTTCGAAACAGCAAGGGACTTGTCTAGACTTTCAACTTTTTCATGTAAGATTTTTTTCTTGTTGTTTCGGTTTGGAATTCTCCTTTTCGGTTCAGAAATCCTTTTAAGAGAGCCTTTAAGACTCGAGACAAAGTTCATCAATATATTTTGATACTTTGGTAGGAATTTTTAGATTTCTAACCTTGATACCATTGTTTGAGTCTCGAGTCTGAATCTAAGTCTCGAGTTTGAGTCTCGACAGATCTGCGTCGAGTCGAATCCGAGTCCGAGTCCGCCATAAGACATATATTTGCATATTCTTCATCACTCTCCTCACATTCAGTGTCACTCCACGTTTCAGCTTTGAGTGCTTTCTTGAACATTTCAGGTTTTCCTTTCTTTTTCTTTAATAAGGAACAGTTGGGTCTGATGTGTCCCTTTTTCTTGCATTCAAAGCAAACAACTTCTTTGCTGGTATCTTCTTCTTCATTTGATCTCCTTTGAAATCTTTGATTGTTTTGTTTCTTACCATTGAATCTTCTACCTTTTCTATTCAACCTTCTGAACTTTCTAATCAGAAGTGCCAATTCTTCATCATCTAAGTCTTCTTCTGAATTTGTAACATCAGAATCATCATTAGATTTTAAAGCAATTGACTTCTTACCTTTTGTGTCAAATTCCTCATTGAATTGCTCGACTTCATAGGATTGAAGTGTGCCGACCAATTCATCCACTGAAAGAGGCATGATCCTCTCGTGTTTCTCTTATAGATGTTTTGATATGATTCCAATCTTTGGAGAGCCCTCTCAACAATTTATTGACCTTCATAGGTCCTGAGATTGGCTGTCCTTGGTATGCCAAGCCGTTTACAATTTCTGTAAATCGACTGAACATATCCGTAAAGGTTTCTCCTAGCTTCATTTTGAAGGCTTCATATTGACCAAGAAGGATGTTGATCTTGGTTTCTTTAACTCGATCTGTTCCTTCATAGGTAACGTGCAATCTGTCCCAAACTTCTTTGGCTGTATCACAAGATGAAATTCTATTATACTCAGTAGGAGATAATGCACAATAGAGAGAGTAAATAGCCTTTGCGTCGAGAGCATGTCTCTTAGAGATTTCTGCTTGTGATAATCCTGCTCCATCAGCTATTTCTTTTCCTGTGCTTGATGTAGCTTTAGGAATAATCCCGTTCTCCACTACATCCCATTCCATAGGATCTTTAGATCTTAGGAAGGCCTTCATCTTGTTTTTCCATACGTTGTAATCCTTGCCATCGAAGTAGGGAGGTCTGGTATTACTCTGACCTTCAATTAACCCTGGAGCCAAAACACTAGCCATAGATCTTTAGCTTCAGAAGTAATAACACTTCTAACAAATAAGCAACCTGCTCTGATACCAATTGAAATGAGCTAATGAATCAACCTAGAGGGGGGTGAATAGGTTGTTGCGGAATTCTTTTGGAATCTTTTGCGATGCAATACGTTGATATCAAAGATATATCAATAATAAATAGATTACGTATTCACAAAGTAAATAGAGTAGGGTAAGAGAGAATTGACACAAGGATTATAGTGGTTCGACTTAGACCAAGCCTACGTCCACTCTCCACGCTGGCAGCCAACTGGCTGTAATCACTATGTAGCAAAGAGTGTCTTTACAGTTGACGGATTAGACTTCTTCAATTGACAAGTCTCTCCTACAGCCTTCTATCGCTTTCGCACTATATCTCACTCTCTTTGATACACAATTTGAATATGAAAGACTTTAGAGAACAAGTGATTTTGGAGATTCTAACATCAAGATATTTCTACCGCCTCTCCTTGTTTCCAAGCAACGTCGATCCACCTTAAATAGTCTCCGTGCCATCATACCCGTTGGCACTTACCAAAACATTCATCCAATCAACCCGTTGGATTGAATCAATTTAAGTGATCTCCTTTGTCTCGAAAACGTAAGTAGACAGCAGATCATCAATCCTGTTCGCCCATACAATCAAGATCTTGTGTTCCCAAAATTAGATTCTTCCAAAAATAATCTTGATCTTCAACGGAAAAAATCCGAAGAATCAAATCTTCCAAGCTCTTGATCACAGCCAGAGATATTCCATGGTTAAGATTAGGAAAACGAAATCCAATATCTATCTTTCCGTCGCTATAAGAATAACTCCGCCCGCCCCAAAAAATCGCGAACTGTCTTCGACTTAAATTTGGGTCTTGAGGGTCATCGGGCGAAACGAGTCTTGAAGGTCTTCGGACGGAAACGAGTCTTGACTGATTTCGGACCGAAAACTTCAAACCGAAATTCTGGGTCCGACTGTCTTTGAAAACCTTTAGATCTTGACAACTTCGGACGTAGCCGACGAGTCTTGGAGTCCTTAGACCACACAGTTGAGGCTGTTTTGTCAACTTCAAAACTCCAAGGGATTTTTCTTCAACAGAGCGAGGGCGGCTCTCGGTGGCGTGGGGCGAAGGCCGCCCGACGCCCGATGCCGGCGAGGGCACCCTCGCTAGATCCGGCGTCGGGCGGCCCTCGTCGGCATTGGGCGGGGCGGCCCTCGCCAAATCTGGCGAGGGGTGCCCTCGCCAACTTTGGGTGAGGGCCTCCCTTGCCGATCCGGTGTCCGGCGGACCTTGCCCGATGCCGACGAGGGCTGCCCTCGCCCCACGTCGGCAAGGGTTGCCCTCGCCGCGTCGGGCGAGGGGTGCCCTCGTTAGATCTGGCGAGGGCCGCCCGACGCCGGCGAGGGCCACCCAACGCCGGATCGGCGAGGGCGGCCCTCGCCGGCGTCGGGCGAGGGTGTTCCTCGCCGGATCCGCGAGGGTGCCCTCGCCGACTTTGGGCAAGGGCCTCCCTCGCCGGATCGGCGTCGGGCGGCCCGCGCCCGATGCCTACGAGGGCCGCCCTCGCCCCACGCCGCTTTTTAGCGACCCTCGCCGGTGCCGACTTCCCTCCACCGGCTTCGCCATGGCCGGCGGGGGGAAGCAGAAGAAAAAAAAAAGAAAAAAGAAAAAATAGAAACTAAAAAGACAAAAATGCCCTTATGGGGTCAATGTGTCACGGTTTGGAAAGTTTGGGGTTTTTCACGGTACAAAAAAAAGTTTGGGGTAAATGTGTCACTCGGGGCAAAGTTGGGAGTTTTTCGTGGCTTTTTTCCTTATTAAAATCGATTATTTTTAATTTTTGCATATTCGCCTATTCAGGTGATAATTCTAGCCCTGTCAAACGGGCCATCAAGACCAGCGTGCGATATTTTAGCCGGCACTTGCGGGGTGGCGCCCCGGGACAACCGTTGGATCTCGCAAGAACTTGGGCCCCACCTAATCCTCGCCGCACACATGTCGTCGCCACCGACGGACGATCGTGATGACTTTGCTGACGTGTCTTGACGTCTCTATTATTGACCGCCTCCTTCTCCTATTCGTTCTCGTTCTCGCTTTACTCTCAGTGATCACTGATCAGCAACTCGGTGATATTCTCGGCGATTTTCCCACGCGCTTTCTCGAGAAAATTCCCCTGCCGGCACACGGAAATGGAGCCGGCGAAGCGAGGGAAGGCGGGGCGCGGCGGCCGGCCCCGGTGGAAGGCCGATCTAGCCGCCGTGCTCTGGAAGTCGTGGTACCACCTGCGGCTCTCCGTCAGCCACCCGGCCAGGGTCCCGACCTGGGACGCGGTCGTGCTGACCGCCGTCAGCCCTGAGCAGGCCTGGCTCTACGAGTGGCAACTCGGCCAAGCCAAGCGCATGGGCTGGATTGTCGCCCACTGCCACCACTGTCGCCATCGCCGTGCCCGATCCCAAAGGCCAGCACGACGGCTCGAGCGCTGCGACGTTCAACGCCATCTGCGCACTCGCGGAGCTTTATCGGAAGCTCGGCGTCGGCATCGCTTCGAAGGTAGCTCTTATACTGACAAGTTTTGCTTCGAAAGTTCACCTAATTCTAGCCCCATCGGACAGGGCCAGCAAGACCAGCGTGCGCTATTTTGGTCGGCACTTGTCTGGCGGTAACTTGGGCCCCACCCTATCCTCGCCACATCGTCGCGACCAACAGACGATCGTGAGAATGAAGTGGGCCATGCTATTGGCATACACGTATGAGGAAGTCTCCATTCCCTTTTGTCGAAGACTTGATTCTAGCATCAATTGTAATTGAAATTCTTCATTTTAAAATTAAAGAAATTTAACAATTCTAGAAAATTGACAAGATGGGCCAGCTTTTTTCCAGAAATGAGGGAACTACAATAAATTCACACGTCGGGAGAAAATTGAGAATGGGTCCCTCTCAAGTGAGTGTCCTAAAAACTGTTGTTAAAGCCTTCTTTTAATCAAGTCTTGTGGAATCAGTCAATAATGGTTTATGTGTGTGTGTGTGTGTCTATATATATATGTTAATGAACATGAAGAATTAGAGAAGTCGTATCCAAAGAGCACGAAGTAGAAAATATCGAAGAGAAGGAAAAAAAATGAGATTTAGGTTAGAGGGAATACGGCACTTGTTCCAACTTCATGATGGGTTCACTTCTAATTTTCGGTTCATACATTTTCATATTACTTAATAGTAGTCAAACATGAGAGAGAGAGAGAGAGAGAGAGAGAGAGAGAGAGAGAGAGGGGGGGGGGCAATGATTTTCATCACGTAACTATGGAAAGAAAAACATGCTCCCACAAAAGCATAAGATCCCAACTGTCACATCCAAGATATCAAAGGCCAACACTTTTAATCAGAACAATCATGTCCATTTTTCTTGACCAACACAATATACCATTCGCTTGACCTGGATAAGTCTTTAAACTATCCTGTTTATCAGAGTCAACCCCAAACGTAAAATGGAGTAATGATAAACCGTTGGGGGAATTTTTAACCAAATTTGGTATAGATCCCCCGGGCCGGATTCCCAATACAATATACCATTCGCTGAAAATACATCCAGAGCGTCCACACATAACATATCCAAAAGAATGTACAAAGACTCTCAATATAGAGTGCATCCTATGGTGCCGGTAACACCATAAATCATTATTGGCCGACTCCACACAAAGACTCGTTATTGACCGATTCGACGAATCATTATATTGAGCATACAATGACTCTCACACACAAAGAACAGAAGACGCGACAGAACAACGGGACACGACCTTTATTATTCACCGTATGGAAATGTAGAAGTCGCTTCCTTCATGGCTGGGGGGGTTCCCGCCTCCACTTAAGCACCCTCTTCGTTCCCATTCCCATCATCCACTGGAGCTATGTTCAGATCCAAGTTCTTATGAATCGCCTTCCTCTCTCTGATATGGACGTGCTGGTGCCCGTTGACGGCCGTGCGGACGGCAAAAGCTTTATTGCAATGGCGGCACTCCCGCGTTGTCCCGAGGATTGTACTTCGCGTGCCTCCACACCATATTGCCCTGCTTTGGGCCGGGGGAATTTCTCGCCGGAAACTAGTTTGGACGATTATGAACGGGGAAGGATTTGCTTTGTAAATCATTCCGACTGCATGGGGTTACTGATAAATACTAGAGCATAGCGTGCGAAGCTTGTAAAACTAGAGGAAGCTACATCAATCTTCGCGTGCCTCCACGCATTACACATTACATGGGACGAGAAGTTGCTGAAAAAGAATGATGTGAAGAATGGTGAAATTCCCCTCTGCTCTTCTTCCTCCTCTCCTTCGACCACCGCCCGGTAATCTGTCGTGATCGGATGCCATACCTCCGCCACGTATTTGAATAATGATATGTTATGTGTGAACGTTCTGGATGTATTTTCAGCGAATGGTATATTGTGTTGGGAGTCCAGCCCGGGGGATCTATACCAAATTTGGTTACAAATTCCCCCAGCAGTTTATCATTACCCCATTTTACGTTTGGGGTTGACTTTGATAAACGGGATAGTTTAAAGACTTATCCAAGTAAAGCGAATGGTATATTGTGTTGGTCAAGAAAAATGGACATGATTGTTCTGATTAAAAGTGTTGGCCTTTGATATCTTGGATGTGACAGTTGGGATCTTATGCTTTTGTGGGAGCATGTTTTTCTTTCCATAATTACATGATGAAAATCATTGCCCCTCTCTCTCTCTCTCTCTCTCTCTCTCTCTCTCTCTCTCTCTCATGTTTGACTACTCATATGATTAAGTAATATGAAAATGTATTAATCGAAAATTAGAAGTGAACGCATCATGAAGTTGGAACAAGTGCCGTATTCCCTCTAACCTAAATCTCATTTTTTTCCTTCTCTTCGATATTTTCTACTTTGTGCTCTTTGGATACGACTTCTCTAATTCTTCATGTTCATTAACATATACACACACACACACACATAAACCATTATTGACTGATTCCACAAAACTTGATTAAAAGAAGGCTTTAACAACAGTTTTTAGGACACTCACTTGAGAGGGACCCATGTTCAATTTTCTCCCAACTTGTGAATTTATTGCAGTTCCCTCATTTCTGGAAAAAAGCTTGCCCATCTTGTCAATTTTCTAGGATTGTTAAATTTCTTTAATTTTAAAAAGAAGAATTTCAGTTACAGTTGATGCTAGAATCAAGTCTCCGACAAAAGGGAATGGAGACTCCCTCACACGTGCATGCCAATAGCATGGCCCACTCAGGTCGGATCCGGGTCAATGACGTAATCAGGGCGTCATCACCCGCATGCGTCGCATGCGTGATCCGCTGTCGTCAGCGGACCCGGTTGCTGACGTTAGCATCCGCGCGTGCATCGCATGCACGTTGTCCCCCACGCGTGAGTGCGTGTGAAGGTGCGTGGGACGCGCCTTTGACGCCCAGGTGACGTGTGGCCGCTCGTGGGGGTGCGTGCAGCCTCCCCTGACAACGCGCCACCAATCCTCTTGCTCGTCTCGTCTCCCCAGATCCAAATTTGTGATTTAATTTAATTTTTATTGAACAAAAAATCTCGAAAATCACAAATTATGGCAAGATCCGTACTAATTAGGGCTTATTTGTACAAATTAGGGTAAATCCGTACAATTTAGGGCAAAATCAATTGTGTTCAAGTTCTAGGGTTATGGAGGCTCTGATACCACATGTAAGATGCAAACTGCGCAACCCCAAGATCTCCATAACTAGAACAAGAACATGTATAATTAGATAGAAAGATTAACGCACTTGGGATCCATTGTTCTTGAAGTGGAAGCGGAAACACAATGTTCCTTGCGCAAATCCTTCTCCTCTATTGCCCTCTGTTTCATTGGCTCAATGAGGCGGCCCCTTACGGTTAGTGTTAGAATAACGCCCCTTAGGTGAGGATATGTGAGAATTAGGGTTAGAGGAGAGACTTGAGCACTATTTAAAGAGTTTCCAGCCAGTCCCCCTTATTACGGGCCAGGCTCAACTCAGCTCACACTAGCTAGTCCCATATTAGACTAATTAAGAAACCTTCTATCTCACCTTATACCAAACCCAGTAAAACGGTAAACGTTAAACAGTAAATTACAATGTCAATTAATTTAGTCCACATTAAGGAAAACTCTTACACTCCAGCCATGAAGGAAGCAACTTCTACATTTCCATACGGTGAATAATAAATGTCGTGTCCTGTTGTTCCTGTCGTGTCTTCTATTCTTTGTGTGTGAGAGTCATTGTATGCTCAATATAATGATTCGTTGAATCGGTCAATAATGAGTCTTTGTGTGGAGTCGGCCAATAATGATTTATGGTGTTACCAGCACCATAGGATGCACTCTATATTGAGAGTCTTTGTACACTCTTTTTGATATGTTATGTGTCGACGTTTTGGATGTATTTTCAGTGAATGGAATATTGTGTTGGTCAAGAAAAATGGACATGATTGTTCTGATTAAAAGTGTTGGCCTTTGATATCTTGGATGTGACACTTGGGATCTTATGCTTTTGTGGGAGCATGTTTTTCCTTCGATAGTTACGTGATGAAAATCATTGCCTCTCTCTCTCTCTCTCTCTCTCTCTCTCTCTCTCTCTCTCTCTCTCTCATGTTTGACTACTCATATGATTAAGTAATATGAAAATGTATGAACCAAAAATTAGAAGTGAACGCATCATGAAGTTGGAACAAGTGCCGTATTCCCTCTAACCTAAATCTCATTTTTTTCCTTCTCTTCAATATTTTCTACTTCGTGCTCTTTGGATACGACTTCTCTAATTCTTCATGTTCATTAACATATATATACATATATATATATACACACACACACACACATAAATCATTATTGACCGATTCCACAAGACTTTATTAAAAGAAGGCTTTAACAACAGTTTTTAGGACACTCACTTGAGAGGGACCCATGTTCAATTTTCTCCCAACTTGTGAATTTATTGCAGTTCCCTCATTTCTGGAAAAAAGCTAGCCCATCTTGTCAATTTTCTAGGATTGTTAAATTTCTTTAATTTTAAAAAAGAAGAATTTCAATTATAGTTGATGTTAGAATCAAGTCTCCGACAAAAGGGAATGGAGACTTCCTCACACGTGCATGCCAATAGCATGGCCCACTTCATTCTCACGATTGTCCGTCGGTCGCGACGATGTGGCGAGGATAAGGTGGGGCCCAAGTTACAGCCAGGCAAGTGCCGGCTAAAATAGCACACATTGGTCTTGCCGGCCCTATCTGACGGGGCTATAATTAGGCGAATATGCGAAAACTAAAAATGATCGATTTTAATAATGCAGAAGACCAAGAAAATGAGAAGGTCACGGCACCGTCACTCCTAATCGTGCTGCCTACGCCACAAATTTTCACGAGGAAACCGAATTCCTTCAGACAAGGGTTTAAATATTTTTATTATAAGACAAAATAAATGTTGAATTTCTATTAACAACACCTCTATGATTAAACATTTTTTACACTCATAATCTTGAATAAAAATATTCGTCGATGAACAAAATGAATACAATTGTTAAAATAAAGAGTTGAATGTCTAATTTACATAACTTAAAGCCATCGTGGACCAAGTTATGCAAAGTTAACTCAACAATCAAAATCAGGATCATCTTGTGACTAACTAAATATGAATTTTATATTAAAAATTTAAGTATATCAAATTTGTTTGATTAAGAATTTTTTACCTCAATGCTTTTTTCTTTTGTACAACCTCACTTTTTTACCATGCTAGTCAACTTTCAAATTTTCCACTTATTCGGTAATTTTTTAAAATCTTGTTAAATTAAGTTAAAATGCATGTGTGGGTTGCTAATTGACTTTTATTTTATTTAGAATTAGTGAAAATATTTTCACATGCACTCCGCAAAAGAATGGAATTTTATATTGAAGTAGTTATGCAATGTATTAATGGGCTAAATAGGAATTTTCACCTTCTTTGTGGAAAAAATAATTATTATTCATTATATGAGAATTTTCTATCATGATTTATTTTCCAAATTTGTTTTGTTGGTTGCCATACCCATTGAATGGGAATCTATAGTCCACAAGACACCATTATTTTCCATTATTCTAAAAAATTAATGGTGACCTTCTCCTGGCAAGACCCTAAATTGTGCATGGTGCAACAAAGTAAATAAGAGATTAATGGATAGAGAAAATTGCACCTAACAATTATAGTGGTCAGGCTTAGCTTAGGATAAGACCACGTCCACTTTCTTAAGTTAATAATCTATTAGCCGGATTGCACTAGTGAATCCATCGAGGTTACAACAACTAAGTACTCTTGACTCCGGTAAGTGTGATCGAATCTTCTGATCTCACGCTCCAACAACAACCTCTAAGTAATTATAAATTAACCTTACAAAGATGAGTGTGCAAGGACGAAGCTCTCTTCAGCTTTGGAAGTTTCGAACTTTGATTCTTTTGGTTTTTTCTTCAGCATCATGATCTCTTTTAATACTTCTCAGTTTCCAAGGTGACCGTTGAACATAAATTATGAGGATCATTTATCCAATCAACCCCTTGGACTTGAATGAATTTGGAAGATCTAATCACTCCTAAGATGCTAAGAATAGAGTCTTCCTTGATTCTCCTGCCCATATGATAGAGATTAGATTTCCATAAGTCGAGTTATTCGGTTGGAAAGTGCTCTCGATATTACAGACATAGGGACAAGTTGGGCAGAAAAATCTGGCTGGCCGGTCCCTATGAGGCAACTCGTACTGCAACAAGTTTCCACAAGTTGGGCAAAACTACATTTGCTATCCCCTTTGCATAATGCACTTTGTAGTAAGGACAGTGGAGGATTAAAAAAAAAAAAAAAAAAAAAAAAACTGAGTCCCACATCGACACTCACTAAGGTCCATACTAACCCATAGCACGGCAAAGAAATTGACACATTCCCCTTCAAAGTTCAGGGGAGAACTCCTAATTCAACTCAGCAACTAAAACTAGAAAAAGGGACAGCAAAGCCCTGTTGGAACGGCAAATCCAGGACTGATTGTTGGTCTAGTATTCACTGAAATACGAAGAGCATTGTATGTGATACTAAATCGATCATAGGCGTGGGAAAAAACCCATCAAAATGTGAGTAAATAGGAATGCAATCGAGTTTCTATAGCTACTCAACCTGCACTTTGAAGATTGAAACAAGACATCTACGAGGAGATGTACAAACGAGCTCGGCTTCTAACAAATGCGCAAATTCTTTGGTATACATACAACATCAATCTTACACATCACACGCATCACCTCCATCGCAAGTTCATGCCCTCCAAAATCAATCAAGCTCGAAAATTCTTCTGCTTCAATCGACACCCACGTCTAACGAGCAGAAAAAAACTAGATGGTCACTGGAGAACAGAGACATCAACGGAGCATAGCCAGCAACATGAACCGAAATCGAAATAGAGAAGCCGTCGAAGCCCCTTGATTTGGCTTTACCTGTGGACGGCGGCAGCGGCATTCCGGAGCTCCTCACGCTGTCGAGCCGGAGACGGCGGTGCCGCGGCCTCTCTATACGGCGGAACAGAATCAATCCGTGCTAAGGAGGGATACAAAGATGCGCGACTTCATGCACGTATGGCGACGGCAAAGCAGCCGCCGTTACTCCGATGGAGCGATGCCGAAGATCGCGACAGCGCGGTGCCGGAGTGTGAAGAAATGCAGAAACTAATAACAAGAGAAGATGAAAAGGAAGAAATCCTCAATTCATTGAATCAAGCAAATGAACAAAACAAATGTATCTCTGAGAGCTTTACACTTTCTTCTCTCTATCTGTACTCTGTTTTCTTTGTTTTCTATATCAACAACCTATAGAGAAGTAAAGAACAGAGTATTATATATGCTACTATAAGTCTTCGATGAAGAAGATGACTTTGAAAACATAAGAAGAAACATAACAACTTCAGTTACATTTCCAAACAATAAACCAACTGCTTTGCTTTATTTGGAACACGTGGATTTCCTTTTAGATCTTGAGCTTCAATCAGCACGTGTGACTTCAGTTCTTCTTTCTTCAGCCTTCGGTTCTTCTTTCTTCAGCAATATCTTTAGCAGCAGCATCATCAGTAACTAGAACTTCATTTATCTTCGATGTGTCTTCTCTTCGTCTTTTGATCTTTAACATCCCCCCGCAAATTGGGAAGGGGGAAAGATCCCAAGCCTAATTTGGTTCGAAGTTTAAAGTGTTGCAACCGAGGTAAAGACTTTGTAAAAATGTCTGCAATTTGTCGAGAGCTTGGGATATAGGTAACAAGTAGAGAGCCAGAAGAAACCTTCTCACGTACAAAATGAAAGTCGACTTGAATATGCTTTGTCTGAGCATGTAGGATAAGGGTAAGTGTGAGAGCAATGGCTGACTTGTTATCGCAAAATAACTTTGTTGGAGTAGGCAAACTAATCCCAATGTCTTGAAGTACGAAACTGATCCATGTAACATCAGCTATTGCTGAAGCAAGAGCTCTGTATTCAGCCTCAGTTGAAGACCGAGAGACTGTAGACTATCTTTTGGTTGACCAAGAAATTAAGTTCGAGCCAAGGTATGTACAAAAACCTGTAGTAGAGCGCCTAGTAGTGCTGCAGCCTGCCCAATCAGCATCACAAAATCCATATAGATGCATGAAGCTGTTAGAGTGAATGGTCAGTCCAAGAGTAGTAGTTCCTTTGACATATCGAAGAACTCTTTTTAATTTGTTAAAATCTCCTAAGGTAGGTTGCTGCATCTTTTGACAAAGGAGATTCATGGCATAAGCAATGTCTGGGTGAGTGAGGGTAAGATACTGAAGGCCACCTACAAGACTTCGATATTCAAATGGAGTGGACAACAAGCTGTCATCATTGTTCATGACTGCAGCCCGTAATGAGAGAGGAGTAGAAACAGGTCTATAATCTTTCATATTAGCTCGAGTAAGTAAATCAAGAGCATATTTAGTCTGAGAGAGAAAGAGACCTTTTGAATTTTGCTTGGCTTCAATACCTAGAAAGTAATGCAGAAGACCAAGATCCTTCATATGGAATTGAAGGCTCAATATGTGAATAAAGTAAGAAAGCAAATGGGCTGAGCTCCCAGTAAGCACAATGTCATCGACATAAAGGAGTAACAATATAGTTTCGAACCATGATGAAGCACAAACAAAGAGTGATCGGTGGTGCTGCAGCAAAAACCATTTTCAAGGAGAAAGTTGCTGAATTTATCAAACCAGGCTCTTGGTGCTTGACGAAGTCCATATAATGACTTCTTAAGGAGGCACACATGGTGAGGCTTCTGAGGGTTTATGAAGCCTGGTGGTTGCTGCATGTATACTGTTTCATTCAAATTTCCATGTAGGAAAGCATTTTTGACATCTAGCTGATGAACAGGCCACTGTTTAGTCATTGCCACAGAAAGAACAATTCGAATAGTTGCATGTTTAATAACAGGGCTAAATGTTTCTGTAAAATCAACACCTTCTTCTTGATGAAACCCTTTAGCCACTAATCTGGCTCTAAGTCTGTCAAGCTGACCATCTGCATTAAGTTTGGTTTTAAACACCCACTTGCACCCTATAACATTCATATAATCAGCTCGAGGTACTAATTCCCAAATCTGATTTGTATGTAATGCATGCATTTCATCTTGCATTGCTTGGTACCATCCTTTATCAGCAAGTGCAGTTTTGACTGATTTTGGTTCAGTGGGAACTTGATATTCAGCCAAGCATGCATATTTAGGATTTGGTTTAATAATTCCAGACTTTGATCTAGTTTGCATAGGATGACTAGACACAGTACCTTGTGTATTGACTGAAGAGCTGATTTGTTCTTGATCTGAATTGGTTTGTGGCAACAAAGAAGATGCCTGGATAGAATAGATTGGTGCTACTGTATCCATCTGTGATGTTGTAGCAGGAATTGGTATGCAAGTATTGTTATTTCTCATCAGTTTAGTATCTGGTATATGACCTATATGCTCATAGGTCTTGGACTTGACTTGTTCTGTTGTAGTGGATTCCACAAGAGTTACCCCATTTATCCACTGTTTATATAAGTCAATACCTTGTGTATACTCAGCCGGTAGTCGTTTGGTGAAAGGAAATGCTGTTTCATTAAACCACAATTCTACTCACATAGACATGTCCATTAGTTGGTAGGAGACATCTATATCCTTTATGTCTGTCACTGTATCCCAAAAATATGCACATGAGAGATCTTGGATCAAGTTTATGCTGCGCATATGGTCTGAGGCAAGGGTAGCAAGATGATCCAAAAACTCTTAAGTGTGTATAACTTGGTTTATGCTGATACAGTTTGCTATGAGGTGAGTCCACATTTAATTTTGCTGTGGGAAGAAGATTGATGATGTAATTCGCTGTCATGAATGCATCTACCCAGTACTTTAATGGTACCTTTGCATGATATAGCATAGCCATTCCTAGCTCAACCACATGTCAATGCTTTCTTTCAGGAATCCCATGTTGCTCTAGTGTGTAGGGACAATAAATGTTCTGTTTAATGCCACATCTTTGCAGATGATTCTGAAATTTGAGGCTAGTAAATTCACTGCCTCCATCACTCTGAAAGATTTTGATCTTATGATCAAATTGATTCTCCACTTGTTTCGGAACATAACAAAGATGTCATAAACTTCGACTTCTATTTTATTGGATACAACCAACGTATCTAGAGAAGTTATCCACAAAGATGACATAGTAACGAAACTTTTGACAAGATTGAACTGGTGAGGGTCCCCAAACATCACAATGTATCTTTTCTAGGGGAGTATTAGAAACATAATCTATCAAAGGAAAAAGGTAATGCTTAGCTTTTAGCAATCTGGCAGCTATTACATATGTACTGAGCTTTCGAATTGCATTGAATCAAGTGCCGATTCTGTAGGTACTGTACTGTCTTTAAGCTGGTGTGTTCTAGTCTTTGATGCCATACTTCTTCTCCTACTGCCTTTTGTAATTGAGTGAAGAACACTTCTGGAGCTTTAGGATCGACTGGATACAGCCCCTTGGTTTTCTTTCCTAGCCTCACTATTGTATTGCTGTATGGTCCTTCATGTATACCCCCATATTTGTCAAAAATGAAAGAACAGGGATAATCTTCTATTAATTTTGAAACAGAAAGTAGATTTTTCTTGATTTCAGGCACTATTAAAACATCATTTAATGGTAAAGAGCTAGTCTTTGTATGTAGCAAACCAGTGCCAACACATGAAATTGATAAATGAGAACCATTCCCTATCATCACGGTATCAATTCCTCTATACAAAGAGTAGTGTTGGAGCATACCAGGATCTGCAATAATATGGGATGTAGCTCCTGTGTCTGGATACCATTCAGTGCCATGAGAGTCTTCAATGTGTATTGCTGCTAAGGCAGTTGGTATGTCATCTGCCTGATATGAATTGTCAAAACGATACCAACATCGTTGAGCTGTGTGCCCTGGTCTTTTGCAAATTTGACACTCCAAGAAACTATTGTTTGGTATTTTCTCATTTTGAAGTTTCTTCTCAGTGGCTGCATTCTGTGGTGGACATGACTGAGTGGCTTGATATTTTTGAGAAGGATTCACATAGGGTCTAAACCCTTGTCCATAGTTAGACCAGTTATTTGTCATTTTGTTAATATGATCTTCTTGATTCAGATTTGGATTATTCATCCTATAGTACTGGTTCCTTCCTGTTCCACCATAGTTATTTCCACGACCTCTATTATCCATACAGCCTCTACCATTGTTACATCCTCCTCGACTATTCTCTCTTTGGTTTTTGAAATTGAAGTTTTGCAAACCTGTAACAGACTTCCTTTGCCCAACATAGGCTAGATGAGGATTATACTGATTAGCAGAGTAAGTTTGAAGTCTTGTTTCAAATCATTCAAGCTGTGAAATTACCTCATCATAATCTGGCTGAGGTTTTAGACAATACATTGTGGTTCTGAAGCTTTCATATTTTGAACCTAACCCTTCGAGTATACCAAACATCTTGGTTATCTCATCAACAGGTTTGCCAATGGCATTAAGCTGATTACAAATGGACTTAAATTCTCGAAGATAAGTACTCAATGTTCTATCTCTCTTCTGGCAAGCTTGCAATTTTCCCCTTAGTTCGATTTTTTTTGCTACTGACTTTTGAGTAAAACGATTAAGGAGAGTCCGCCATACCTCATATGAAGATTCTAATCCGATGATCAAGCTCAAGATATTCTCTGAAACTACTCCACTTATCCAAGATGAAATCAGTTGATCAGTCTTTAGCCAATTTGAATAGTCAGGATTCACCACTTCAGTTACATTTCCTTCAACCTCTACTTGCATCATTGGAGTTGGTGATGATGTTTCACCATTGATGAATCCAAAAAGATCTTGGCTTCGCGAAACCCGTGGGCCGAGCTTGCCAAAGTAGAAAATTGTCTTCAGCCAACTTTATTGTAACAAAATTGGCTATATTGACATGAATAGGAAAGGGATACTTCTGCACTCTTGCTGTCATACTGGATTTTACAGAGTTTGGAGAATATACCTTCTTCGACTGTGATTAGCTTTCAATCTTCATCAACTTTAGAACTAGAAGAACATGAAAGTATAAGCTCTCAGGAGAGCTCTGATACCATGTGAAGAAATGCAGAAACTAATAACAAGAGAAGATGAAAAGGAAGAAATCCTTTATTCATTGAATCAAGCGAATGAACAAAACGAATGTATCTTTGAGAGCTTTACACTTTCTTCTCTCTATCTGTACTCTGTTTTCTTTGTTTTCTATATCAACAACCTACAAAGAAGTAAAGAACAGAGTATTTATATATGCTACTACAAGTCTTCGATGAAGAAGATGACTTTGAAAATAGAAGAACAAACATAACAACTTCAGTTACATTTCCAAACAATAAACCAACTGCTCTGCTTTATTTGGAACACGTGGATTTCCTTTTAGATCTTGAGCTTCAATCAGCACGTGTGACTTCAGTTCTTCTTTCTTCAGCAATATCTTTAGCAACAGCATCATCAGTAACTAGAACTTCATTTATCTTCTGATGTGTCTTCTCTTCTGTCTTTTGATCTTTAACACGGAGATGGTGGCAAGTAAAGGAGGGGCTTGGGGGGCTCCTTTCAGTACTTCAATGGCTAGTGGGTTTTCCTGTAAATTAGTTCCATATCATATGATTTTCTCGCTCTTTTCTTTTTGGTAAGACTAATTTATTTTTACTAAAAGATTAATGAAAACTAATTTATGAAACTTACATACTCGATGGTATTCCAAGTTCTTATTAATATTGGTTATTTTTATTTTTAAAATGATAATTATTTTTAATAAGAAATATTGTCGCGACCAAATTTTTCGGGGTGCGAATCACCTAGGGTTTGGCTAATGGATTGTTAAGCCTAGACTTAACTCGGGCTCTCCCAAGCCCATACCAATTCGCGACTTTAGGTTTGGATTCTTAACATGCAAATGATTTTTATTTAGGAGTCGCCACTATTGAAGAAAAATCCCTTGGAGTTTTGAAGTTGAGAAAACAGCCTCAACAGTGTGGTCTAAGGATTCCAAGACTCAGTTGGCTACGTCTGAAGTTGTCAAGGTCTAAAGGTTTTCAAAGACAGTCAGACCCAGAATTTCGATCTGAAGTTTTTCCGTCTGAAGTCAGTCAAGACTCAGTTTCCGTCTGAAGACCTTCAAGACTCAATTTCAGTCTGACGACCCTCGAGACCCAAATCTAAGTCTGAAGATAGTTCGCGATTTTTTACAGGCTGGCTACAGGTTATTCTTATGGCTACAGATATTGGATTTCGTATTTCCTAATCCAAACCATGGAATATCTCTGGCTGTGATCAAGAGCTTGGAAGATTTGATTCTTCGGATTGAAGATCAAGTTTATTTTTGGAAGAATCTAATTTTGGGAACTCAAGATCCTGATTGTATGGGCGACCAGGATTGACGAGCTACTGTCTACTTACGTTTTCGGGACAAGGAGATCACTTAAATTGATTCAGTCCAATGGGTTAATTGGATGAATTTTTGGAATGTGCCAACGGGTATGATGGCACGGAGATTATTTAAGTTGGATCGACATTGCTTGGAAACAAGGAGAGACCGGTAGAGAAATCTTGATGTTAGAATCTCCAAAATCACTTGTTTTCTAAAATCTTTCATGTTTATACTGTGTAACAAAGAGAGTGAGATATAGAGCAAAGATAGCAGAAGGCTATAGGAGAGACTGTCAATTGAAGAAGTCTAATTCGTCTACTGTAAAGGCACTCTTTTGCTACATAGTGATTACAGCCGTTTGGCTGCCAGCGTGGAGAGTGGACGTAGGCTTGGTCTAAGCCGAACCACTATAATCCTTGTGTCAATTTTCTCTCTTTACTCTATTTACTTTGTGAATACGTAATCTGTTTATTATTGATATATCCTTGATATTAACGTATTGCATTGAAAAAGATTCCAAAAGAATTCCGCAACAACCTATTCACCCCCTCTAGGTTGATTCACTAGCCCATTTCAATTGGTATCGAGCCGGGTTGCTTATTTGTTAGAAGTGTTATTACTTCTGAAGCTAAAGATCTATGGCTAGTGTTTTGGCTCCAGGGTTAATTGAAGGTCAGAGCAATACCAGACCTCCCTACTTCGATGGCAAGGATTACAACGTATGGAAAAACAAGATGAAGGCGTTCCTAAGATCTAAAGATCCTATGGAATGGGATGTAGTGGAGAACGGGATTATTCCTAAAGCTACATCAAGCACAGGAAAAGAAATAGCTGATGGAGCAGGGTTACCACAAGCAAAAATCTCTAAGAGACATGCTCTTGATGCAAAGGCTATTTACTCTCTCTATTGTGCATTATCTCCTACTGAGTAAAATAGAATTTCATCTTGTGATACAGGCAAAGAAGTTTGGGACAGATTACACGTTACTTATGAAGGAACAGATTGAGTCAAAGAAACCAAGATCAACATCCTTCTTGGTCAATATGAAGCCTTCAAAATGAAGCCAGGAGAAACCATCTCGGATATGTTCAGTCGATTTATAGAAATTGTAAACGGCTTGGCATACCAAGGACAACCAATCTCAGGACTTATGAAGGTCAATAAATTGTTGAGAGGGCTCTCCAAAGATTGGAATTACGTCAAGACATCTATCAGAGAAACACAGAGAATCATGCCACTTTCAGTTGACGAATTGGTCGGCACACTTCAATCCTATGAAGTCGAGCAATTCAATGAGGAATTTGACACAAAAGGTAAGAAGTCAATTGCTTTAAAATCTAATGATGATTCTGATGTTACGATTCGAAGAAGACTTGGATGATGAAGAATTGGCACTTCGATTAGAAAGTTCGAAGGTTCAATAGAAAAGGTAGAAGATTCAATGGTAAGAAACAAAACAATCAAAGATTTCAAAGGAGATCAAATGAAGAAGAAGATACCAGCAAAGAAGTTGTTTGCTTTGAATGCAAGAAAAAGGGACACATCAGACCCAACTGTCCCTTATTGAAGAAAAAGAAAGGAAAACCTGAAAAGTTCAAGAAAGCACTCAAAGCTAAAACATGGAGTGATACTGAATGTGAGGAGAGTGATGAAGAATTTGCAAATATATGTTTTATGGCGGACTCGGACTCGGATTCGACTCGGACGCGATCGAGACTCAAACTCAGACTCAAATTCAGACTCAGACTCAAACAATGGTATCAAGGTTAGAAATTTAGAAATTCCTGTCAAAGTATCAAAATACATTGATCAACTTTGTCTCGATCTTAAAGGCTCTCTTAAAAGGATCGCTGAATTAAAAAGGGAGAATTC
This sequence comes from Eucalyptus erythrocorys, assembly GCA_014182555.1. NCBI lineage: Eukaryota > Viridiplantae > Streptophyta > Magnoliopsida > Myrtales > Myrtaceae > Eucalyptus > Eucalyptus erythrocorys. Next base: position 38,387,649 of record CM024601.1, read on the forward strand.
CAAAATGAAACAACAAAAAAAGATTTTACTTGAAAAAGTTGAAAGTTTAGACAAGTCTCTTGCTACTTCAAAAGAAATTGGAAATGAACTTTCAAAAGAGAATGCTTGCTTGAAAGAGGATTTATTGAAAGTCTCAAAGAAATTTTCAATAGGTTACGAAAAGTTGGACAAAATTCTTTCTATCCGAAAACCTTACTTTAATAAATCCGGTCTAGGAATGACACAAGAAACTATTCCTTTGATTGATTTCCCAAAAGTAAAGGAAAGAATAAGGAATAGGCCAACAAAAACTTTTTATAAAAATCATTTCCAAAAGGTTTTTGTAAAGCTGTTGGTAGACATGCTCTTACTTGTTCAAGATGTAAAAGTGTAGATCATTTTGAAAAGGAATGTCCCAAAGTTTGGAGACCTGTTAAGAAGAGCTAGGCAAAGACTGTTTATACTACTAACAATGATGGACCCAAGAAGATCTGGGTACCAAAGAAGACATGAGTCTTTCTCTTAATTGCAGGTTACCCTCAAGAAGAAAGTCAAGTGGTATTTGGACAGTGGATGTTCAAGACACATGACAAGAGACTCAAGTTGTTTTACAAAATTTTCTCATATAAAAGGAGGAAATGTCTCCTTTGGTGGTAACAACAAAGGTAAGATTGTTGGACAAGGAACTATGATGATTGGAAATCTCACAATCAACAACGTCTCTCTTGTTGAGGGATTGAACTACAATCTACCGAGTATTAGTCAATTATGCGATTCTGATACAAAATAAATTTCCAAGAAGACACATGTTCGGAACAAGCAAGGATCTTTCACGAGTCCTTCACTGGTCGAAGACATGGGAATATCTATTTGCTAGATATAAAGTCTCGAGTCCTCAATGCTTGATATCAATTCAAGATGAAGTCATCCTTTGGCATAGGAAGCTTGGACATGTCAATCTGAAGCAAATTGCAAAAGTATCATTCAAAAAGCTTGTTCGAGGACTTCCTAACCTCAAGTATCAAAAGCATGAATTATGCACTCCTTGTGTACTTGGTAAATAGGTTAGAAGTTTTTTTAAATTTATAAATCAAGTATCCACTAATCGTGTCTTGCAGCTATTACACATGGATTTATTTGGACCAACTAGAGTTCAAAGCATTGGAGGTAAAAGGTATTGCTTGGTTATAGTTGATGATTATTCTCGTTTTACTTGGGTACTCTTCCTTGCAAATAAATCTGATGCATTGATTCATTTTACTAAGTTTGCAAAGAAAATTCAAATTGAAAAAGGATATGCAATTTCCAGTATTAAAACTGACCATGGTGGAGGATTTGAAAATCATGATTTTGCCAAATATTGTGATGACAATGGTATTCAACATAATTTTTCATCTCCATACACTCCACAACAAAATGGAGTTGTAGAAAGGAAAAATCGTTCTTTGCAAGAAATGGCAAGAACTCTTTTAATCGAAAGCAATATTTCACCTCATTTTTGGGCTGAAGCTACTTCTACTTGCTTGTTATATTATAAATAGAATCTTTCTAAGACCTATATTAGAAAAGACCCCTTATGAATTATTCAAAGGTAAGAAGCCAATTGTTTCATATTTTCATGTATTCGGTTGCAAATGTTTTATTCTAAAGAATTCCAATGATCGAAGTGGTAAGTTTGAAGAAAAATCAGATGAGGGAATTTTCCTTGGCTACTCCATGACAAGCAAAGCTTACAGAGTTTTCAACAAAAGTACTCAAACTGTGGAAGAATCCATGAATGTGAAGTTTGAAGATTCGTTACAAAATCGACTCAACCCGAAGATTTAGAGTCTCGAGCAAGTGTCTACAAATTCTCATGAAGAAAATCAAGCCTCGAACACGAGTCTCAAATAAATTCAGAAATTCCAACTGAAGAAGAGCTTCACCAAATTGACAAATCAACTACAAATTGGAAGCAAAAGTCAAGTCATCCCCTGACCTCATCATTGGCAATATTGATGAAGGAGTTCATACTAGATCTAAAAGACGAGAAGCTTCCGGTGCTCTTGCACTAATTTCTGAGATTGAACCAAAAAATATAGAAGATGCATTGAAAGATGAAAGCTGGATCGAAGCAATGCAAGAAGAACTAAACCAATTCAAAATCAACAACGTTTGGGAGCTAGTTCCTAAACCAAAAGGAAAATCAATTATTGGTACCAAATGGGTTTTCAGGAACAAGCTTGATCAACAAGGAAAAGTGGTAAGGAATAAAGCAAGACTTGTAGCAAAAGGCTACACACAAGAAGAAGGCATCGACTATGACGAAACCTATGCTCCCGTGGCAAGGTTAGAAGCTATAAGATTACTTCTTGCTTTTGCTTGCTTTAAAAATTTCAGGTTATTCCAAATGGACGTGAAAAGCGCATTCCTAAATGGAGTCATTCAAGAAGAAGTCTATGTGGAACAACCACCAGGATTTGAAGATCCTAAAAGACCAAACTTTGTTTTCAAGCTAAAGAAAGCCTTATATGGTTTAAAACAAGCACCTCGAGCATGGTATGAAAGGTTAAGCAATTTTTTAATTCAAAATGGCTTCTCTAAAGGTAAAGTAGATATTACACTATTTATAAAAAGAGAAGGCAAGGATTTCATACTTGTTCAGATTTATGTTGACATTATTTTTGGTTCTTCTAATGAGAGACTTTGCAAGAATTTTTCAAAGTGTATGCAGAACGAATTTGAAATGAGCATGATGGCAGAACTAAACTTCTTTTTGGGACTTCAAGTCAATCAATCAAGTGAAGGAACATTCATCCATCAAGAGAAGTATGCAAAAGATCTTATCAAGAAGTTTGGAATGGAGAATTGCAAGAAAACAGAAACTCCTATGTCAAGCTCATCAAAGTTGGATAAAGACGAACAAGGGAAGAGTGTAGACCAAAAGCTATACAGAAGTATAATCGGGTCACTTCTTTACCTTACAGCTTCTAGACCTCGACATCTTGTTTAGTGTTTGCATCTGTGCTAGATTTCAATCGATCCTAAAGAATCTCATATGACTGCTGTAAAACGTATCATTAAATATGTTGCAACTACATCTAAGCTAGGTCTATGGTATTCTAAGAAAGAAGATTTTACTCTTCTTGGATATTCGATGCTTGACCTCGCTGGTTGTAGAGTGGATAGAAAAAAGCACTACGGGTACATGTCAATTATTGGGAAACAGGATGGTGTCTTGGTTCTCAAGAAAACAGGGTCGTGGCTCTTTCAACCGTTGAAGCAGAGTACATTGCTCTTCGAAGTTGCTGCTCTCAAATTCTATGGATGCAACAACAATTAAGATACTTTGGAGTTGATGAAAGACAGACGGAAATCAAATGTGGCAATACCAGCGCAATCAACCTCACAAAGAATCCAATTCTTCATTCAAGAGCAAAGCACATTGAAATCAAACATCATTTCATTCGAGATCATGTTCAAAGTGGAGATGTTGTGATTCAGCATGTAGATTCAAAGAATCAATTGGCGGATATTTTCACAAAACCCCTAGAGAAGGCTCACTTTGAATTAATTCGTTCAAGATTGGGAATTGTAAACTTTGAAGATAATCAGACTCAAGATTAAAGTCTGAAGGTGGTTCAGACTCATCGTTAGGTCTGAAGACGGCTCAAATTCAAAGCAAGGTCTGAAAGCGCTACAGACTCTACGTAAAGTCCGATTGTACTCGGACGCAAAGGTAAGGTCCGAAAAGGGTTCGGACTCAAAGGTAAAGTCCGAATATCCGTCGACTCTATTTTATCCTATCTCTTTACGAATTTCTTTTTCGTATTCTTTCTTTAACACATTTTTTGGTAATTACTTTTCAATATTTCAAAATCTCTTTTCGCTCTTTTCGACATGCATTAATGGCAGTTTATATTTTCAAAAAGGCAGTTTTCTTTTTACAGTTTATTTTACGGTTCAAAAAGGCAGTATTTCAAAATCTCCTTTCACTTTTTGGCGACGTTTCGTATTCCGGTGATTTTTCTCTCACTATTTATACTCTCGAACCGTCACTTTTACTCTCAGCTATTCCATTACGATTCATTTTCATACTCCTTCACTCTCAAAACCCTAAAAATCTCCCTTTGCCATTTCCATTTCGTCCCTTTTTCGCCTTAAAGTTTCCATTTTTCCTCTCGTTCAAGTTGAAATCTTGCTTGATCTCGCGAAAATGTCGTCTCGCAAGTCCTCCCGACTGCAAGCGGGGGACCACAACGACAGCAAGAGGGTCCTACAAGGGTGGACCTAACAGAGGAAGATTCGCCTCAACGAGAAGCAGAGCGTCAACATTCTGAGGAAGTTGTTACCGAAGTAGAACCGGTAAGAACTCTTAAGCCACATACTGCTTACGATCTCTATAAAAGGCTCAAGGATGGGAAGGTCGGCCTTAAGACGATCGAGGAGTATTTGAGGGAGAGAGGATATAAGAGCGAATATTTATTTTTGATGGAGATGGAAAAACTGAAGGTTGTTGATGAAGGCATTTGCCGAGGACGCTGGAAAATATCTCGAGTGATCCACTTGAGAATGCTCCCGCTGAAACTTTAGATGATGATGAGAGACTTTTCTCTCATTTTGAACCTCGTTTTGGTGTGGCTGCTAATACTGTTTGTCCTCCTGGAAGTCTATTTCGGTCAAGGGAGCATGAACGAGTTTATACAAAACTGTTGAAGAGGGGTGTGGTCAATCCAAGGAGTGTAGATTTTGACTTCCTTGATTCGATAAAGATAAATTTGAGAGGGAAGTTTGCTAAGTTACAATTGGAAAATTTCTGCATAGATATGACTGTGGCCCACTCTGAGTTGGCGGCTTATTTTTACTCAAATCTTTCCTTTTTGGATGCAAATCGATTGTTCTTTTCTTTCATGGACAAAGATTATGTTGTTGATGTTGACTTGCTGGCTGACATCATTGGTGTGGAAAGAAGGAGTTTCCAGCCAATTAAAGTCTCAACAACCTATGCAACACTGGATATTGTACGAGACAAATCTGTTGAATGCAAGATATCCTACACTAGGATGAATGCCACCAATGTTTTGTTGCATAAAATTGTCATCAACTGCATCCGGCCAAAAACGACCTCGAAGACCAATGTTTCCAAAATAGAGGCAAAGCTGATGTTTGCCATCAACCAGGGCAGACCTTTCTCACTTCCACATGTCATACTTTTCCATATGTATAGGACAAAGGTGGTGAAGGATAAGGGTCAGTGCCTTATTCATCAATCATCACCAAATTGTTTAGGCATTTTGATATTCAAGTCCCCGCATCTTTGTGCCTAACAAAGTTGAATTTGATGCTCGTTGGAGAGAAGATGGTGATGAAGATGAAATTTCCGAACCGATCAAAGACTTTGGAAAGGTTGAGGAGGGAAACACCTTCAAGAGAGATCCCCACTGCTTCATCAAAAAGGAAGGGCAAAGAGCCCATGGCTGAAAAGAAAAGAAGAAAGATCATCCTGCAAGACGAGGAGGATGAAGAAGATGCCATGACTTTGTCCACTCTCTCTAGGATGAGGAGCCTTGTAATCCTGAGAACAGAGGCTGAAGAGAGAGCGAGAAAAGAAGCAGAGGAGAAGGAAGCAGAGAAACAGAAGAAGGAAAAGGAAGAGGAAAGGAGAAGAAGAGAAGAAGAAAGGAAGAGAAAAGAAGAAGAAAGGAAGAGAAGAGAAGAAGAAGAGAGAAGGGAAAAAGAGAAAAGAAGAAAAGAAGATGAGAGAAGAGAAGATGAAAGAAGAAGAGAAGAAGAGAGACAGAGGAAGGAAGAAGAAGAAAGAAAGAAGAAGGAAGGCTGAGGAAGAAAGCAAAATGCAGGAGGATATGGATGCTGCATTTGAGCCATCTTTTGCTAGGGAAGAGACCGAGAAACATCCTTGTGCTAATATGGATGTTGGCGATGAATTTTCCACTCCACCCACTGGCATTCATTCAGGGGGAGTTGCTGCAGAACAAGGGACAATTTCGCCACTACATTTTAGTGATGTGAGTAGGTCTCGTGCTGACCCCGAGGAGGTTTATGCATCACACTTCCCGAGCATGAAGAATCCTCACCGCCGAGAAAGAAAGGGCTGAGAGGGAAGCTCCTAGCTTTCAAACCTATTCTATTTGGTCTAAGTGGAAGCAATACTAATTCCACAAAGATTCTCACAGCTGTTGGATGTTATGCTGGACTTGAAGAAACAGGTTTTTGGGATAGACTTCGAGATGAGAGATCTGAAAAAGGCGCTGCTGAGTACTTCAGTGAACATGCAAGAACAGATCAATGCACTGCAAGCTCAAGTGGAGTCAAATCAAACCGGTGCAGAATTGGTTTCAATGAAGGAAAACCTTGCCAAACTTGACAAGTCACCCGGGAGCTTAGCAAGTTTCAGCTTGTTCGTTTCCCTGCGCAGGCCCCTAAAATTTTCAAAACTTTATCTCAATTTTACTCTACCTCTTTGATGGGACAAAAAGGGGGAGAGTTGCGCAGATTTGTTTACAGGTTTTGAAGATTTGAAGTTTTTGAAGCTGAGGAAGCTTGGAGATTTTTTTTTTTTTATTTTACTTGATTTTGATTTTATTTAGACTATTTTATTTTGGATTTCGATTGGGTTGTTTGAACTTTTATGACCTTATGCTGATGTGATGATCTGGATTTAGACTTGTGAATTTGATTGCAGGATTACTATATCTTGTGAGGATAATTGTTATTGGACTAACACTCTGTTTTGCAGATATAGTATATATGAGTTTTCCCTGCAGGTTTTTAATTTACAAATCTGTCGAGGGTTTTGTCACCATCAAAAAGGGGGAGATTGTTGAAGAAAAATCCCTTGGAGTTTTGAAGTTGACAAAACAGCCTCAACAAAGGTGGGTCTAAGGATTCCAATACTCGCTTGGCTACGTCTGAAGTTGTCAAGGTCTAAAGGTTTTCAAAGATAGTCAGACCCAGAATTTTGGTCTGAAGTTTTTCCGTCTGAAGTAAGTCAAGACTCAGTTTCCGTCTGAAGACCTTCAAGACTCAGTTTCAGTCTGACGACCCTCGAGACCCAAATCTAAGTTTGAAGATAGTTCGTGATTTTTTACAAGCTGGCTACAGGTTATTCTTATGGCTACAGATATTGGATTTCGTATTTCCTAATCCTAACCATGGAATATCTCTCGCTATGATCAAGAGCTTGGAAGATTTGATTCTTCGGATTGAAGATCAAGTTTATTTTTGGAAGAATCTAATTTTGGGAACTCAAGATCCTGATTGTATGGGCGAACAGGATTGATGAGCTACTGTCTACTTACGTTTTCGGGACAAGGAGATCACTTAAATTGATTCAGTCCAACGGGTTGATTGGATGAATTTTGGAATGTGCCAACGGGTATGATGGCACGGAGATTATTTAAGTTGGATCGACATTGCTTGGAAACAAGGAGAGACCGGTAGAGAAATCTTGATGTTAGAATCTCCAAAATCACTTGTTCTCTAAAATCTTTCATGTTTACACTTTGTGTAACAAAGAGAGTGAGATATAGAGCAAAGACAGCAGAAGGCTGTAGGAGAGACTGTCAATTGAAGAAGTCTAATCCGTCTACTGTAAAGGCACTCTTTTGCTATATAATGATTACAGCCGTTTGGTTGCCAGCGTGGAGAGTGGACGTAGGCTTGGTCTAAGCCGAACCACTATAATCCTTGTGTCAATTTTCTCTCTTTACTCTATTTACTTTGTGAATACGTAATCTGTTTCTTATTGATATATCATTGATATTAACGTATTGCATTGAAAAAGATTCCAAAAAAATTCCGCAACAACCTATTCACCCCCTCTAGGTTGATTCACTAGCCCATTTCAGCCACTAATCAGTTTTTTTGGTGGTCGATTAGAAACCCAAGTAAAGTAATGGGAGACTTACTTTACTCCTGCGAACCAGAGATTCTAGATACGGGGACTTGGTTACGCTAGATTCCTCTAACGCCCTTTCGGTACCATTCTTTTATTTTGAAAAAAAATGTTTAGCAGGCAGCTTGAATTGATTTTAATTTATCTCCCTAACATGTGAGGTGATCATGCGGGTGCGCAAACCACCAATTTAACACCTAGATAAAATAGTGAATAAGTTGCTAAAACTTACCTTGTAGTAACGAAAGCATCTGCGTTGTTAGATCAGAATTCACATCATCAACCCTAGATATGATTTCTAATCAACACGCAATTTCTCTTTTCTTTTTTCGTTTTCACTTGATTTAATGAGAACTTATTCTATATGCAATGCATGCTAATAATCTAATATGACATGGCAACATGAGTTAAATTACATGACATGGAAACATGATTTAAACTGTATGACATGAGTAAAATAAATCTTAAAGAAATGCAATAATTAAATGCAATCTAAATGGCCTAATTCTATTGACAGGCAATTTCTAATTAAATGGACCTAAAAAGCTAAATGACGTGCATCTCAATGAATCTAATCCTAATGACGTGCATATGATTTTTCTTTTTCCTAAAAGAATGCATTTTATTCCTATGACATTTTTGTATTTTTATAAAATTAGAAATTAGGTAAATGCGAAAATTATCTAACTAGGTTAAGATCCCATTTAATTTATATTAGGAATTAGGTTGAGCCAAATCCTAACTTAAACTAAAATATTATCTTAACCTAAATAAACCTAAAATGCAATCTATCTAAAAAAAATCTATCTGAACTTAAAATTAGTTGGAAAGTAAAATTAAACATGCAATCTTACCCTAATATGCAATTACATGCAAAAGATACCCTAATTCTATATGACATATGCATGATGATTTTTTGTATTTATTTATGAAAATTTGTAATTAAAATCACTAAAAATAAAAATCTAACTAAAGTGACATGTTATCTATTCTAAATGCCTTCTAAACATGCGTTTTAAAAAAATTAACCTATCATGCAATCAATTCTGATCTACATGGAATGCAAGTGCAATTTTTTTGTATTTTCGAGATAAGTTAAACAATTAAAAGATAAACACCAAATCACCCATGGTCATCAAAAATGTTATCCATATCCGAATTGAAATCCAAATTTGATTATTTCGCTAATAAAATCGATAGATTGATCTTAAGCCTTAAAGATCAAAATATCAATTTCATTTCCGCGTGGTTAATTATTCCATCTAAAGCCTTATAGATGGAATAAAAAATCGTGTGCGGTTGCGAATTAGGAAATAAATCCTAATTGAAAGTTATGTCTATCACTCATGGATATGAAACTAGATATAAATAGACATATATTAGGCAATAAAATATCCAAATATACTAAAGATGTGCATCTTACCTAATTTGATGATATTCTTCCCAAATTTGGACCAAGTGCAATCAGACCAAGATTGCAGTTGGCTTCTCGACAATGAGCGACAACGATGGCTGGGCGGTGGTGAGCAACATGGTTCGTGGCGAACCACGATGGATTACTTTGCAATGGTTTGCAGTTCTCGACCAACGTCTCAACTCACAACAGCGTGGCTACCTGTGGTTGTTTGGGAACAACGATACCAATGATTCTTCAGTAGACCTGCAAAAGCAAAAATTTCGTTGAGGTGCAACAGATTTGTCGGCGTCAAGGCTACAGCATGGATCTCGTCTGGTTGTTGGATCGAAGAGCAAATCGGCTGGCTTGCTGAAACTTGGAGACAACAAGGACGTCGGGGTCGGCTTGCTATGTCACAGGTGCAGATTTGAATAGCTCGTCCTTAGGAAATTGCAGCTTGTCACGAGACTCGTTGGTCGTCAAAGGAGTAACAGTAGCGAACGGAAGTCGCAACAACGAAGAGGATTCCAAGCGGTGGTCAGCAGCGGCGACAAAACTGGAGACAAACGTCAGGAAATCTTCGAAAAATTGATGAGCTTCGATTGGTCCGAGAATTTGCTGCGTTCACCGAAAATCAAAAATCAAGGATTGCATGCATGAGAAGAGACGTGGCAAGGGATAGTCTTCTTTTTAGTGCATGTCCTCCGTATATATTGCACCCTTGGAGAAGTAGATGGGAAGTGAAGGTCTTCCAGAATGCTCCCTGGTTGTCCCTATATTGGCTCCCTTCTCTGTGTATCACTCCCAATATTGCCGACTTTCAAAACTTTGACCAGGCCATTAAATAATCCCCAAAAATCACCTCTTGGAGTCCACTGGATGATTTGACTCGGTCTGTTAATGATGCTCAGTGTTGCGCATAAGCCAGATGTCGATGGAGATCGCAGATGAAGGTTGCTCTTGAAGTGATGCCGTGGATGTTTTTAAAAAAAAAATAATAATAAGGGAGAGAGGGTCGTTGATGAGCGACTCTCGAGTGGTCGTCGTTGGAAATTCAGCAATGTAGCAGCAACGTCGTCGCTCCAGGATGGCGGGGGCACGAGATTGAGCAGCAACTCATCAGCGTCGTGGGCTGGTCGATGGTGAATCAATAGGACCGTGAGATTCACGGCCAACAACTCGCCACGGGCAACAAACAGAGACGAATCAACAGCACATCATCAATTTAGGACATGGGGGCGAGGACTTCATGATGGTGAGAAACAGCGGCCGATCGTCATTGAGGGGCAGCAGGCGCGGTGCGGCGGCTTGTCGAGATGATGGGAAGTAGCGGCGTCGGGAATTGGGGTACTCAGTCAAAGACGACTAAAGAAGATGACCAACCATGCTCCTTCTCACTCTCTCATCTGATTTCTTTCTTTTAGTGTATCAGACTTACAAGGGAGGAAAAGAAAAAAGCCTTGACCTCACGTTCTCTCCTTTTCTCTCGGAATTTTGGCCGTGTCTCTCAATATGGGTGCCCCCCTCTGTTTTAATCGTGTGTGGCCCTTTTTATACAAACGAAGGACTTAATTTTTTGGCAAATGTTCTTTATTTTTCCTTTCCTTTTCGGCTCACGCACGAAATCCACTTTGATTATGTAATATTTCTTATTTTGAGTCGAAGAACATATTACTCAATATATGCCCCCACATGCAATATTCTCTTTATCTTTTTCTAATATTCCACTTGAAACTTTCCTTTCAGCCAAAAAAATATATCCATCGGTGTATATTTCCTGAATATGTGAAAAATCTCGCACCGTATCGTTTAATATTGGAAAAATTAAAGCTCATCTATCATCAGTCGGTCCAATGCAAATGTGACTAAAATAAAATAAATGCTCCTAAAACTATATGATATACAAATTGATATTTTTTTTCAGGGATAAAATTAACCCCTAATTTTCTAATACGATAAATGAATAAACGGATCACCAAAATTTAGGTGTCAACAAATATAAGTTAGATCATTATGGATTGAATTGATTATATGAAAAATTAAGCCGATGCAGTCTACTTACAAAAGATTAAGCTTTTCATAATTGATTTTTTCAATATTATCATAATGGGCATCAATCGACGATGAAGAAAGTTAATTCTTTTACATTCACTATCCTCATTATTCTTCTATAGAAAATTGTCCATCAAAGTGAATAGAACGAAATTCCTCTCATGTGTTAGTGCTAGACTGTAAATTAGCGAAATTCGCCTTCCTTTTCTAAATTAAAATTAAATTTTCATTTATTTTTAGTATAAAGTCCTTCCATTTATATCAATTTTTCATATTATATTCGATACAAAAACTACAATGATTTATGTATGTTTGGAGTTAATTACAATTAAAATGAATGAAATTGAATTTGAATTTGACTGATATACTCAAATAAAAAGAGATTGTTGTATCAATAACCCCCCAAAAAAAAAAAAAAAAATCAAGGAAAAAGTTGATGAATTAATTAATTTGGTTAAAAAAAGTCACTATTTCCAATAACTTTTTCGGTCGACACTACTTTCAATAATTTGATTCTTTGTTTTGTAGACTATTCTTTAATAGGGTAATTGTCTTATTTACTTTAGTTTGATAAAATGAACTCATTTAATATGAAAAAGGGAGTGCTATAAAAAATGTGGTTTTTGCATATAAAAATTAAATATAATATTGTTTCACCATAAAGGGGATTTCAGCCAGGAAGTGAAATATCCTTCATCAAATAATTGATTTTTTTTAATGAGAAAGGCGAGAGAACTTGGCTTTGGACCGAATTAAATAAAATGCAAGTGCTAGAAATTAAAGTGCTGATATGTAAGTTTGGAGAAAATATTTGGTGCTTAGCAACCACCACGTCATCTGTATACGTGGTGTGCATGATCTTAAGTAGCATCATTCAAAAGATGACACGTCGTTTGACTATGATTAGTTGGAAAAAAGAAAAGACTCAATTAGAAGCTTTCTTTTTGAGGTGGAGACCCCTAGAATGTCATAACTTGACAAAAACGAATACTTAAGTGCCATAACTTGGTAGAAAGGGACACTTAAGTGTTATAACTTGCGAAAATGTACACTCAAGTGCCAAAATCAGAGTAAAGTGGATCATTTAAGTGCCAATTCAGCGCCAAATTGCATACATGGCATTTTTCGGCGAAGCGAGTGCAAAACGACGCTGTTTTGCATGCTAACGTGGCCAAATAATGCAAAAACAACGTCATTGTTTTGGGCTAAGGTGATAAAAAAAATAATATAAAAATTAATTAAATTAATTTAAAATTAAATTTAGTTAAAATATTTAAAAATAATAATTTTAATATTACCAAAAAAGGGAGGGGGAGGCGGCTAAGGGTTGTTGTTGCCGAGAAGAGTCGACGATGGTGGGTAGAGTGTCGGCCGAGGTCGCCAGGCCTAGCTAGGGGCCGCCACTCATTTGGGGGCTAGGCCAAGGGCCACCAACCCTCGCCGGATATGGGCGAGGGCACGACCCTTGTCGGATCTCGGCGAGGGCCGCAACCCTCGCCCGATCCGGGGGCAGGGCTCGTGAGCCCGCCACCGATCAACCGGGGTCGCCGGCCCCTGGCTAGGGCCCGGTGACCCCGGCCGACCCTCCACCTGCCGTCGCCGGCCCTTCCCGGCTACGGTGGGGAGGCGATGGCGGCGGCTCGGGGCTAAGCCCTCAAACACCTCCCTCACTTTTTTTTTTAATTTTTAATATTAAAATTATTATTTTTAAATATTTTAACTAGATTTAAATTTAATGTATTTAATTTTTATATTTTTTTTACCACGTTAGCCCAAAACAATGCAGCTTTTGAATTATTTGGCCACGTTAGCGTGCAAAATGGCGTCGTTTTGCACTCGCTTCACCGGAAAATTGACACGTCAGCGTTTTGGTCGGAGTGGCACTTAATGTAACGACCCGGGCCCCACTGTATAATATTGTCCGCTTTGGATGGGATTGCACGAAGCCATTTCCCTCCCTCACGGCTTTAAAACGCGTTATACAGATTAAAGGGACCCAAGCCATTATAAACTAGCCCAGAACTCCCTCCCTAGGCGATGTGGGACGAGACCCCTTCCTTGCCCACGTCCGAGAGATTGAGGTGCGGACGCACCGCCATCCCTCCTCCCCGCGCACCGCCGCTCGAGCTGTCACACTCTCCCCTCCTTGGGAGCACAACGCCCTCGCTGTGGCCCCACACGCGGTCAGGAGTCGGTTCTGATACCATTTGTAACGACCCGGGCCCCACTGTATAATATTGTCCGCTTTGGATGGGATTGCACGAAGCTATTTCCCTCCCTCACGGTTTTAAAACGCGTCATACAGGTTAAGAGGGGCCCAAGCCATTATATACTGGCCCAAGACTTCCTCCCTAGGCGATGTGGGACAAGAACCCCTTCCTTGCGCACGTCCGGGGACTGAGGCGCGGACGCACCGCCATCCCTCCTCCCCGCGCACCGCCGCTCGGGCCGTCACACTTAAATGATCTGTTTTTTTCGAATGTGGCATTTAAGTGTACCTTTCGTAAGTTATGTCAGTTAAGTGTTATGACACTTGTTGTTTTTTTTTTTTTTTTTTTTTTACCCTTTCTTTTTCTCCCTCTTATGAATTGTAGAATCAAAAAGGAATGAAAATAATAAATGCTCGAACTCTAGATTTTAAAAAACTTTCTTGTCTTCTCAATTTTTCTTAGGGAAGCACAACCCTGACATATCCTCCCATTCTTTCTTCAACGTCCACTGCTTTCGCCTCCCAAAAAAGCCTCGCCGGTTGCAACTGCAATTAAAATTAGGGGTGTGCATGGTCCAGGCGGGCGGTTCCCGACCAGTTCTAAAAAATTGGAACCGGGATCCACCCATTTGTTGCATGGATCCACCCGGCTAAATAGGAATTTTCACCTTCTTTATGGAAAAAATAATTATTATTCAATATCTAGAATTTTCTATCATGATTTATTTTCCAAATTTGTTTTGTTGGTTGCCATACCCATTGAATGGGAATCTATAGTCCACGAGACACCATTATTTTCCATTATTCTAAAAAAATAATGGTGACATTCTCCTGGCAAGACCCTAAATTGTGCATGGTGCAACAAAGTAAATAAGAGATTAATGGATAGAGAAAATTGCACCTAACAATTATAGTGGTCAGGCTTAGCTTAGGATAAGACCACGTCCACTTTCTTAAGTTAATAATCTATTAGCCGGATTGCACTAGTGAATCCATCAGAGGTTACAACAACTAAGTACTCTTGACTCTAGTAAGTGTGATCGAATCTTCTGATCTCACGCTCCAACAACAACCTCTAAGTAATTATAAATTAACCTTACAAAGATGAGTGTGCAAGGAAGAAGCTCTCTTGAGCTTTGGAAGTTTCGGACTTCAATTCTCTTGGTTTTTTCTTCAGCATCATGATCTCTTTTAATACTTCTCAGTTTCCAAGGTGACCGTTGAACATAAATTATGAGGATCATTTATCCAATCAACCCCTTGGACTTGAATGAATTTGGAAGATCTAATCACTCCTAAGATGCTAAGAATAGAGTCTTCCTTGATTCTACTGCCCATACGATAGAGATTAGATTTCCATAAGTCGAGTTATTCGGTTGGAAAGTGCATCTCGTCTCAAACTGATTGTAGCAAGAATTATGATCATTCAATAGGGAAAGGTTGCATGGATAATCATCCTTCCTGGACAATCAATAAGTAGAAAGAAATCCAACCCAAATTCCTAGCCGTTATGCTTCATGTAATCCGAGTATATTGCGAGAATTTGAGATCTTCTTATATCAATTGACGATGAAGTGCATTATCTTGATATTCATTGTACAATTTATACCGTTGTCCTTGATTATTAAGATGTAACACAATCATGAACATGGAGAACTAGAATCTCTTTTAAGTTTTTGAATCTAATGAATGTGGTCCAAACATATTCGCTCCAGAATAATACCTGGAAAGCTTATCATCAGAATCAATACACGCACAAGGAAGGTTACCTGTTGATCAAATCCCATCTCTTAATTAAATCTATGTCATTAGCGATTGGGACGGTACATATCTGTAAGGTACATAACCTCGTGCCAGCTGACTCCTTTCATTGCGAGGTTCGATTCATTGAGTACTCCACTAATCACAATGGATTTCTCATCTCTAAATGATGATGATTCGAGAGAATGTCTATGTGACGTCCCAGGGCGTCACGTACTAAGCGCAAGCGGAATTAAATATTTTTATAATTTAAAAATATATCCAACTAGTCAATCACACTTCATGCTAATTATCATATAACATTTAACATTGACGATTAGCATGTATAACATGGATTATTTAAAAATCCCTAAATATGAAACATGAGAATTAACCTGTAATTCACCTTTTAAACATTCACACATATAAGAAATTAAACTTGAGCATGAAAGGCTTCCTTTTATTTACCATCACCGGGCTTAACAAAATCTATCCACCTGAACTTTTCTTTGATATGTTCCTCGCCTAACTATTTACATTATATACAATACAAAAGTTAAGGCGTAACAAAGTCAGGGATAGGGGTAAGGGTGGCTACTCCACGTACATCCCAAACCAGCCCACATCAAAAGAAAACAACAAAAGTCTATTCTCAAGCCTTCCATGAACCCTGGCGTCTAAGCGCCATCCATCCCGCCTCCTGGTCCACCGGCCTCAAAAGGTAACGGACCATAGATATCATCCTCGTGCTTGACAAACCATGCCATGAACTTCATCGGAATCAGACTAGCTCTACCATCATCCATCCATAATATCGCTTCATACTTGGTAAACACCATATCTATATCAGGGTCATACACGTCCAGGAAAGAAACATCAATGTTGGCTATCACTCCATACCGAGCAACGGCGGCACATCCATACTTTCAATCTGAAAATGTAAGGTATGAGCAAACATCCTTGCCCAGTAAAGAATAACAAAACTCTACTCTGAAATAATCCATAGCTATCAAAGTCACAAGCAAACTATCCAACAATCAGGACGCTAAGAAAACATATAACAAGCATAACAGTAATGATGCATTGTATAAAAATCACCTGACATGTATCCAACCTATGCTTATCCTTCACAAGTTCAACTACAATGCAAATATGATAAATGAACTCACTCACCATATATAATTAACTTATAGTGTGCATAAAAATCCACCCTTGAATCAGTCACAACCGGGAAGCTACCGGCCTGATCGAGTCACTTCCAAAAGGTACGTTATCTGGACTTCCACAATACCTCTAATTGTGGGCATCTCACTCCGAGGCATCCCGGTATCAACCAAACCGAGGTCCTCCCTTATCACACACAGGGGCATCTCACTCCGAGGCATCTCCGACATCACACAGCCGAGGCATCCTTGATCACACACAAGGGCATCTCACTCCGAGGCATCTCCGGCATCACAGCCGAGGCATCCTTGATCACACACAAGGGCATCCCAAACTTCCAGGGGGCATCACCGGTAACTCGGTACCGATGGATCCGTTCACCTCATTAAGCACACATTTCACACCACACCTTTGATTTAATGTGCATATCGTATGCAAAAGAAAAGACACCTAAGTATCTATCTAAGTCTCATGATCCTAGCACACATGCGTGTCCGTATTATAAGATAAAATCCATCACGGACATGTCCCATACCATGCCGGACAAATATTTATCCCATAACCAAGCACTATGCACCGCACTCATTGTATACACATGAATCTAAGTGCAATTAAACCTCTATTGATGTATGAGACTCACTCAATCTTAACTAACATCTAATATGGGGTTCATTAGATTCCATGTTCAGCATACAAGTCCATATTATAAGTTATTACATCTAATATACATTCTCGGGTACAAGCAGAATTTTAGGCTAAATGGGCAGTTCGGTTTTAAGCATGAAAGACCTACCAAATATTATCGAAATGCTACCAAATTTTAGTATGTTGTACTTAAGACATAGCTTAACATCTTTCATGAAGGAACTTAAGTCTAATTCTCACTGTATTAATAGTAACAATCAACATCCTCTTCGTTGAAATTCGGTTATCAGTCCAGATTTTCTATTAACGAAGAAAAATCATTTCACCAATCAATTCTCATTCATTTAATCTCAAATTTTGACACGTTATTCCTTAAGACGTGTTTTACAACTTTCATTAAGGATTCTAAGTTCAATTCTCAACAGAAAATTTCAGAATTCTCACACAATCAGCAAAGGTCATACAATTTTCACAAAAACAGCTTACTAAACTTACTAGTTTCACTTCTTTTTCCATGTTATGAGTCCATTTGGCTACAATTCCTTATACAACTCAATCCTATGGTTGATCTATCATGTAGAAAAGCTTCTTTCCTATTCCCATTAATGAACATGAATGAATTTACACACAAACAAAGCATTACTTGCACGATTTCATCAAAACCGAATGATATGACACGTTCGCCTCACTTTCAATTCATTTAAACCACTTTTCTTACTCAATCCTCACATCTAGAGGCTTCGGCACTTCCCTACAGCACCTCACAATTTCACCATCAAGTCCTTTTTCCAACATTTAGTCCAATTCAAGGCTCGACTCAAAGCGTTAACACACCCGTGAACCGTATAGCAACATTATAAGCAAATCAGCACACTCGGCTTCCATCTAGGCGTCTCGCTCAACTAAACGACACTCCATGAACATAATTTCACATAAACACAGCACAATATTAACATGCAAACAATTCTACACACAATCTAACACTCCTCAAGCTCAATCCAAGCATAAAACATCAACTAGAAACTAAATCCATCCTTGTATGGCTAGATTCGCATGATTCTTTGATAAATCAACGAATTTGTTTCAAACTAGAGTTAGATTATTCCTTACCTCGCTTCGGCTACAAATAGACACTTGGATTCTTCAAAATCAACTCAAAAATCTAGCATGCAAGATGAAGAAATTTTTGAATCCTCCTTGAGCAAGCTTCGGCCGAGAGAAATAAGGGAGAGAGAGTTTGTGTTTTTCGGTTTCTTTGTGTGTGGAGAGAAAGAGAATTTCGGTATTTATATGAGAGAAATAACCTATAAGCTAGTCTAGATTAGGGAGTAACGATTGGCAATGTAATGATGAGATTTTCTTGGGTGTTAGTGTCGGTTTTGAAGAAAAACCGTGGGTATGTGCGTGCGTGAGATCCAAGAGAGAAAAGAAAAATAGGTGTCGTGGCTTCGTGTGAGAAAAATCTCCGCCATCTGTCGCTCGTCGATCATTAACAGTTAATCAGTGTCATTAGTTAGCTCATTAGCTTAAGATATTTTCATCTAATGGCATGTTGTTTCTACTTAATCTCAATCACACAAAAATCATAACACATTAACTAATTAAAGTTAGTCTAGAAAGAAATCAATCATAAAAGAATGTTAGAATTATAAGTAATCCACTAATTAACTCACTTAACTATAATTGATAAGTCTTAACTAAAAATTATAATCACTTGGGCCTAATTGTCTATTCCCGGCCCAACGGGCTCAATCTAAAATTATAAGGCCCACTAAACCTTATAAATCTTGAAATCCCGAACCTTGGCCCATCTCCAGCCAAATCCAAGCCCAGCTTTCTTGGCCCAATTCATAAGTTCGGTTCTAAAATAAATATACAGCCCACCAAAATCCTTAGCCCACACGCTCCATAAGATCCAATGGGTTCACTTTCCGGCCCATTCTAAATAAATTAGATTTCTAAAAATCTAATTATGCTAACAACTATCGATCGGATTTTCGGGATGTCACAGTCTACAGGCAGTTATTTAAGCTGGCTACTCAACAGACCCAAAAAAAAAAAAAAAAGTACTCCATGAGGTTGCATCATACGTGGATCACTATGCTCTAATCGGAAGCTCTAAACTCGTATCCAAGAGATTATTACGAGGGTACTCAAATCCGAACCAATTAACATGGATCATCTATTCGATCTCTATAAAGCCCTAGAATGTTAGGTAAGGATAGAAATCAGATATGATTAACTTCTATTGCCAATATCAAGCTATTCAATGGGGAACTCCTATTTAGCAACATCAACCCCACTAGTGCACTAAACAAATAACAAGCCACTATCCCCATCACATGTGATGTTTCTCATGTCTATCTAGTTCACTTTTCATGTTCCAGGATGAGGAATCCACCATAGAGAATGCTTTCTTTTCCCTCCACCTAAATCAATCTGTTTCTTTTAAGTGAAGACAGATGCCGACGAAGACATATTATGCTTGCGTGCAACATCTAGGAAAGGATAAAACATCGAGATCACGGTTTCAACAAGGCCCAAATACCGCTTGAACATGATTTCCAGTCCCGCCTTTTAGGCCACGGGGGGTACTTGAATCGGCTTTGCGACGTGGCACGAGAGCTCAATCTTCTCGCCGCTTCTTGCCACATTTCTCGTTTAGGCACCAATAGAATGTTGTCATCGGCTCATCAGCGAACAGTGTCAGGCTTGATGGTAGATAGCCTTTCCATGGCCGCAGTGTGGGCATGTCACTGAAAGGACCAAGAAACCAAAACAAGTCGTCGCGGATCAAGATGATCCGATGGCCTCGCTTCCCTAGACGTCGCGTTTGACAAAACCAGAAAGGGCAACTTTTTTCTTCTTCTTCTTCTTCTTCTTCTTCTTCTTATTCAAACGTCTTAACCCTCCATTATCTCTCTCTTGCTTGTATGATCAAAGAGTCTATGCGCCATTCTAGATCTGTGGGTGTTTGTGAGAGAGAGAGAGAGAGAGAGAGAGAGAGAGAGAGAGAGAGAGAGAGAGAGAGAGAGAGAGAGAGAGCTGTGGAAGTGTTTTAATGAAATGGTTTTGCTTGCAGGTGAAACGATAGTAATCTAAAATATGACAAATAGTTAGCAGTAAACACCGGCTATGAACATAAGTTATATGCCCTGAGAAGTATCAAGGTCAGTCACTATATCTTCTAAAGAGGATATGTGTTATTATGGGGCAGACTTGAGAGTTCTCTCAAAATAATTAAGTTTGAACGAATTCTCTAGTGAGACTATCGCAGAACTTCACATGAAATAGACGGGTGATTGAGATGCATTTTACGAGTGGTGTCCCATTAAATGATGCATCACTGAAGATCTCACACCCTCTGGGACTAGACGGAATGGCCCACACAGGTGCAGTAGTCAGCCTCTTCTTAGGCTCTTGAAAACTACACCCACACTCATCTATCCACACGAACTTTTCTTCCTTCATCAGTAGTCTTGTCAACGGCGATGCTAACACTGAAAGAAAACCCATATACGTACTGTCTGTAACACTTTGCCAAACCCAGAAACTTCTGATCTCTGCCACTATAGTCAATCTCGGCCAACTGTTTACTGCTTTAATCTTGATGGGTTCCATGAAGATTTCCTCGCTTGAAATCATGTGACTTACAAGCGATACACACGTCATCCAAAACTTGCACTAACTAAACTTAGCATGAAATTCAAGAGCCCTCAAGGTCTGAAGTATCATCTTTAACTGTCTCTTATGCCCCTTGGTATTCTTTGAACACACCACGATAACTTCACTGAACACAATTACAGCTGATTTAAGTACCCTTACACATTCAGCTCATAAGACCCCAAACAAATAGCTAAGGTATCTGTCAAACCACACAACATAACAGTGAACTCATAACTGCCGTATTGAGTGAGAGATGCTAACTTCGGTATGCCTTTCTTCCTGATCCTCAGCTGATGACACCCTGATCTCCAGTCAGTCTCTTGAGGGATATCAATGTATAAACATGACGAACCAACTTTCTTCTTCACGAATAAAACAGGTGCTCCCTAAGGTGATGCACTGGAACGCATGAATCCCCTATCCAAAAATTCCTGCATCTGCACCTTCAGTCCTTCTAGCTCAGGTAACACCATCCGGTAAGGAGCCTTAGGGGCTGGCTCTGTTCCGGGTACTAATTCAATCACGACTCTATTTCTCTTCCTAGCAACAAACTTGACAACAAACCTGGCAACAAACCTAACAACTTTCCATAACATACTTTCAGAAAACTTCTGTACCATGATTGCTTTCTCCTTATTCGACCCCTCAACTGACGCGTCCATTACAGTTGCCACGTAGATTTGATAACCAGCAGACTGAACCAGGTCATCTTCCAAGACAAATAACAATGATTGAAGTTCCTCTTTGACTTTTAGTAACCCAAAACTTTTGTACGCTAATTGAACAAGTTGAATTACATTACTGTCACGATTCAAACTAACAGAAGGCTCCTTGAGCCAAACATTTTTATAAATGACTTCCAAGTCATACTTAAGCAAACCCTTGAAGCACAACTGTCGTCAGAGATTCATCTTTCCATCACTTTATTACCACGACGAAGATCCTACAACCTTCACTGAAAATTCTGCTGCACTACTCTGATAAAAGCATCTCAAAAGTATTCTTCCCTTGATTGATGCATGGTCAATCCCTTCATGCTCCTCTAGCCATTGTAGTGGCGTCATATCTGCAATAACGGCGCTTACGCTCTCCTGAGCTTACACGGACAATTCCAATCCCGAGGGCCTTGTTGGCCATGTTCAAACTATGTTCCCTTTTTATTCTGACCCTGGGTTAACTCATGCCTCCTTTTTACAAACTCGGCACACAATCAGTGAGTCATCTACCTCCCATCAAGGAATACAACGCACCCTTCTTTGCACTGAGATCTGTTCCAAGCACCCCACTAAATGTCCCGAAGCATGTTTCCTCTGCTCTATCTTATCAACGGCAGTGACAGAAACAACTGTGACTCCATCTGCCTATACGGACAATCTTTGATCAAATGGCCTTACTGGCGACATCTGTAACAAGTTCTTCCCTCTTACAGCACGGGACAGATCCATGTCTTTTCTTATGGACACGACACACAACTATCGAGTTGAGCACTGACTGTCCAGTTCTACTCTTCCAGCTGGGTGAAACATGTCACCTTTCTTCTGACATCGGCTTTTTCTCCAATCGATTCACATTTCTGTCTAAACTAAACCTCGACTCAGATACGATGCTTGATCCTTGATCACAATTCCAAATTGGGCCTCAACGGCATGGCCACAACAATGGTCATAACACTGGCAACGGTAGAAACAACGACAACAACGGCGGTTACGGCCTTAGCGACAGCGGCAACAGCGACTAAAGCAACAGCCTACTGACCCATTCTGTCTCCCAACCTCTCAAGCATCCTCAAAAACCGAGCAAACTTTGAACCTTCAGGGGCTACTACCCCAGCATTGACTGGAGACAATGCTTCACCACTCACACTGGCCCCAACTTGCACTCTACCTGGGGCACCACGGGCACCAACTTTCAACAGCGGCCCGCCCCCAAACACAGGGCCTACTACCCTCACTTAGCGGTCCTCGACACTCAGTCGCTCATGCAACAAGCTCAACACAGACGCCCACTTCCAAAACCAACACTGAGCGACCACACAAGCAAGCTATCAAGCAACTATCAATCACATGCATCAGAATATTAACAGCATTTCCTACTAACTATCCCATGGCTCATCGCACCTTGTCACTCCATACACAGACCATGCTCTGATACCACTTAAACGGGGTTGTCACGCCCCGAACTTCGGGACACGTGAAACAACCCACCATGGTCGTGCAAATGCGACATTCCCAGGTAGTGTCGCCGACCCAAATTAATTTATTAAGCGCATGCGGAACGTATTAAGAAACCCCTGACAATTTAAAAGTGGGATAGAACAGCAAGAACCAAAAATCAATTTAATACAAGCCAACATACTGCCATAAAATCAAACAAGGTTTACATGCAGCCAAAATGGGTCGGAGTCTACACACTAGGGATCGGTCCACTAAAAGATAGAACAGTCCTAAGACTACTAATCGGATTCGATCATCAATCCTTCATCTTCTTGGCTCTGTGACTCCTTGCCCCACTGCACCGGCAGTCCACCTTACTCCGCTAGAATCGTCATCTACGGCCCTGAAATATTTTTCCCACAACGGGGTGAGACATTGTCTCAGCAAGTTCACCCCTCCTAAGCTCCTATTAGAAAGTAAATACACCCCAGAATGACCTAGCCACACATCGAGAAGACTTACCTCGCAACAGTCCGCGCCTGCAGGTTAGTACAGTTCATATCATTCAATCACATGCAATTGTGACAATTAATTAATCAAGGCACAATCACATCATCAACCAATCAACCACTTGGATCGTCTCAGTGATCAATCGGCTCGGCTGATTACATGTCATTCTAGCAAATCAATCAATGCTCCCAACCACGACTCTAAAAGTAAGCTTAACAATCGGTGGCAATCCCGGCCTCACTCAGCACGACCTTCAATAAGGTGGTTTAACGCCGCCTCGATAGGCACGACCTCTAATAGGTGGTCATCCCGGGCCCCAAGGCACGACCTCTAATAGGTGGTTCATCACGGCCTCACTAGGCACGGCCTCTAATGGGCGGTCAATCGTGGCCAAATTCCCAACAATCCCTACACTTGGAATCTCTACACGTAACCCTTAATTAAAGCAATCACACTCAATTCGCCACAAATCATGCATCAAATTTAAATTCTAACAGCACAGCAGCGATCAGCACGAAATTCTGAGCAACCGGGGCTAAAAATAAATTTTTCCGTTTTTTATAATATTTAATTAATTTCGGAATATTTTAATGTTATTTTATCAGCCGAATTTCGAACCATTTAAATAAATCGAAATTAAAATCTAATTATGTCACATCACTACTTAACATTAATTAAACCATTCTTAACCTTAATTAAACACAATTAAACTTAAACCAATTCCTTAATCCAACTTATAATAAAATAATATAATCTATCCACCTAAATATACTTAATTTAAACTAAACATACTTAGGGCATAATTAACCCTCAAGGATTAGTGAGATAAACTCACGGATTTGGACGCCGCTTAGCTCAAATCAAAGAGGGCGACGCCGGGATCGACTTTCCCCAAAGGCGATCTCGCATCCGGGGCCGGGAAGGCGGCCAAAACGGGCCTCGAACTTGCTGTCAAACCCATTTTTCTTGCTGCTATGCACGGCCGGAAGAGGACGCGACGGAGAGGACCTACGGCGGCGGTTCGAACACGGAGACGATGAGGGAGGGGCGGCGGCGACGATGGCGGCTCTCGGCGGCCAGAGGTGGGCTGAATCGCGGCCTGAGGTGGCCGAATCGGGCTGAACAGAGGGGGCTGGAGCTTTACGACAGCTCGACGAGACGGGGGTGGATGGAGGCGGTGCGACGGGCGCGGGGGAGATGGCGGCACGGCGGAGGGGCGGCGGACGGCGCGTACGGGGCTGGCGAGCGGTGGCGGAGCGGCGCGGCCGGCGTGCTGGGTTGGCGTCGACGGCAAGGGGGCTCGACGGGCTGCTCTCTTCCTTCTCCCCTCCTTTTCTCTCTTCCTCTTTTGGTTCCAAGGTTGAAGAACACATGTGGGGCCCACTTCCCTCTCTCTATCCCCTTTTCTTTTCCTTTTTCTCTTTTTCTTTTAATCCCTCAAAGGTGGCCCACCATGACATCACCGATGATGTCATGGTCCACTATCTCCTACAACTTCTCCAATGGGTGCAATTTCCTTCTCCGCCGGGGTCCAGCTCTTTGCGCAACAATTTCTTCAATTCCACTCAATTTTCTTCGAATCGAATTAAATTGAAGTCCATAAAAATAATCCAATCTCACCACACTTTAATTTACACCCTCGCTTGCCCATAGAACCTTCCTTAGTCTCAATTACGTGATCAAACGCGGACCTTAATCCCTCTTGATTCAAATTAAATTGACTCCCATAAAATCAATTGATGTCTCACTTATCAAATTGATTAATTCCTTTATCCAAAAATCCCTCATATTCCTCAATTTCACAATCCCCGACTTCAATTGAACGAAAATGGCCCTATTCATCCAGTCGAAATTAGGACCCGGAAATCTGGATGTCACAAAACCATATAATATAAGACTCATTTACGGGAAAACCACCAGCCATTGAAAGGAGCCCCCAAGCCCCTCCTTCACTCACCACCGTCTGTGGCGGGAGCGCCGCGATCTCCGGCATCGCTCCGTCGCAGCTAACGGCGACTGCTCTGCCGTCGTTATACGTGCATGAAGCCACGTATCTTTGTATTCCTCCTTCACACGGATTGAATCCGTTCCGCCGTACAAAGACGCCACGGCACCGTCGTCTCCAGCTCGACAGCGCGAGGAGCTCTGGAACACTACTATCGCCGCCGCCGTCCACTGGTAAAGCTAAATCAAGCGGCTTCGACCGCTTCTCTATTTCAATTTCGATTCATACCGTCGGGGTTGCTCCGTTGATGTCTCCGTTCTCTGGCGACTGTCTATATTTTTCCTGCTCGTTAGACATGGGAAGTCCATTGAAGCAGAAGAATTTTCGAGCTTGATTGATGTTAGATGGCATGAGCTTGCAGTGGTGGTGATGTGTGTGATGTGTAAGATTGATGTTGTATGTATACCGAAGAATCTGCGCACTTGTTACAAGCCGACCTCTTTGTACATCGCCTCGTAGATGTCTTGTTTCAATATTCAAACCCTTGTCTGAAGGAATTCGGTTTCCTCGTGAAAATTTGTGGCGTAGGCAGCACGATTAGGAGTGATGATGCTGTGACCTTCTCATTTTCTTGGTCTTCTGTTAAAATCGATCATTTTTAATTTTCGCATATTCGCCTAATTCTAGCCCCGTCGGACAGGGCTGGCAAGACCAATGTGCGCTATTTTAGTCGGCACTTGCCTGGCGATAACTTGGGCCCCACCCTATACTCGCCACATCGTCGTGACCGACGGACGATCGTGAGAATGAAGTGGGCCATGCTATTGTCATGCACGTCTGAGGAAGTCTCCATTCCCTTTTGTCGGAGACTTGATTCTAGCATCAACTGTAACTGAAATTCTTCTTTTTAAAATTAAAGAAATTTAACAATCCTAGAAAATTGACAAGATGGGCCAGCTTTTTTCCAGAAATGAGGGAACTGCAATAAATTCACACGTCGGGAGAAAATTGAACATGGGTCCCTCTCAAGTGACTGTCCTCAAAACTGTTGTTAAAGCCTTCTTTTAATCAAGTCTTGTGGTCAATAATGGTTTATATATATATATATATATATATATATGTATGTATCTATGTATATATATATATATATATATGTTAATGAACATGAAGAATTAGAGAAGTCGTATCCAAAGAGCACGAAGTAGAAAATATCAAAGAGAAGGAAAAAATTGAGATTTAGGTTAGAGGGGATACGACACTTGTTCCAACTTCATGATGGGTTCACTTCTAATTTTCAGTTCATACATTTTCATATTACTTAATCATATGAGTAGTCAAACATGAGAGAGAGAGAGAGAGAGAGAGAGAGAGAGAGAGAGAGAGAGAGAGAGAGAGAGGCAATGATTTTCATCACGTAACTATCGAAGGAAAAACATGCTCCCACAAAAGCATAAGATCCCAATTGTCACATCCAAGATATCAAAGGCCAACACTTTTAATCAGAACAATCATGTCCGTTTTTCGTGACTAACACAATATTCCATTCGTTGAAAATACATCTAGAACGTCGACACATAACATATCGAAAAGAGTGTACAAAGACTCTCAATATAGAGTGCATCCTATGGTGCTAATAACACCATAAATCATTATTGACCGACTCCACACAAAGACTCGTTATTGACCGATTCAACGAATCATTATATTGAGCATACAATGACTCTCACACACAAAGAACAGAAGACGTGACAGGAACAACAGGACACGACATTTATTATTCACCGTATGGAAATGTAGAAGTCGCTTCCTTCATGGCTAGAGTGTAAGAGTTTTCCTTAATGTGGACTAAATTAATTGACATTGTAATTTATTATTTAAAGTTTACCGTTTTACGGGGTTTGGTATAAAGTGAGATAGAAGGTTTCTTAATTAATCTAATATGGGGCTAGCTAGTGTGGGCCGAGTTGAGCCTGGCCCGTAATGAGGGGGACTGGTTGGAAACTCTATAAATAGTGCTCAAGTCTCCTCTCTAACCCTAATTCTCACATATCCTCAACTAAGGGGCGTTATTCTAACGCTAATCGTGAGCAGCCACCTCATTGAGCCAGCGATATGGAGGGTAATAGAGGAGAAGGATTTGCGCGAGGAACATTGTGTTTCCGCTTCCTCTTCAAGAACAATGGATCCTAGGTGCGTTAATCTTTCTACCTAATTATGCATGTTCTTGTTATAATTATGAAGATCTTGGGGTTGCGCAATTTGCATCTTACATGTGGTATCAGAGCCTCCATAACCCTAGAACTTGAACGCAATTGATTTTGCCCTAAATTGTATAGATTTACCCTAATTTGTACAAATAAGCCCTTATTAGTACGGATCTTGCCATAATTTGTGATTTTCGAGATTTTTTGTTCAATAAAAATTAAATTAAATCACAAATTTTGATAAGGGGAGACGAGACGAGCAAGAGGGTCGGCGGCGCGTCACCGGGGGAGGCCGCACGTGCCCCCACGCGCCACCTAGGCGTCGAATGCGCGTCCCACACGCCTTCACGTGCGGGGGACGACGTGCGTGCGATGCACGCGCGGATGCTGACGTCATCATCATGACGTCAGCAACCGGGTCTGCTGACGTCAGCAAATCGCACGGGTGATGACGCCATGATGACGTCATCAACCCGGATCCAACCCGAGTGGGCCATGCTATTGGCATGCACGTGTGAGGAAGTCTCCATTCCCTTTTGTTGGAGACTTGATTCTAGCATCAACTGTAACTGAAATTCTTCTTTTTAAAATTAAAGAAATTTAACAATCCTAGAAAATTGACAAGATGGGCCAGCTTTTTTCCAGAAGTGAAGGAACTGCAATAAATTCACACGTCGGGAGAAAATTGAACGTGGGTCCCTCTCAAGAACCGGAAGTTAAGATGGAGAAAGGCATGTGCGCCTTTGATCTGAACCAAGAAATTTCCTCAGATGATGTGGAATGCGCTGCAAATGCAGTGTTTACGCCAGTCTGTGTTGTTTCTGCTTCCAAACCAACAGCAACCGTTGCTGGATTACCTCCAGCTCCTTTGCAATTTGAAGGAAGTCTTGGTTGGAAAAACTCTCCTAGGAGTGCATTTCGTCCAGCATCACCTCGCAGAAGTACTGTTGCCGAAAAAACTGTTCCCGGATTTTTCGACAACGGTTTCGCGAGGTGATGCTGGACGAATTGCACTCCTAGGAGAGTTTTTCCAACCAAGACTTCCTTCAAATTGCAAGGGAGCTGGAGGTAGTCCAGCAACGGTTGCTGTTGGTTTTGAAGCAAAAACAACAGAGACTGGCGTAGACACTGCATTTGCAGCGCAGTCCACATCATCTGAGGAAACTTCTTGGTTCAGATCAAAGGCGCACATGCCTTTCTCCATCTTATCTTCCGATTCTTGCGTTGCTTCTGTTACTTGAGAGGACTCCATTTCATGCGTAGAACCATCCTAATAAACAAAAATGAATCTGCCTTTGTGGTTTGTTCTTTCTAAAATAACTTCCCTTCGCTTTTAACAGTTTGCCGGCCTTTTGTTTTCCTTTTTCTTGAATCTTTTGATTTTTGAGAGAGAGAGAGAGAGGGAGAGGGGAGATGACTGGAGGAGGAGAAGAAGGGACAACGTTGCAGTTCACTCCGACGTGGGTGGTCGCTACTGTTTGCACGGTAATCGTCGCCATCTCCCTCGAGGTCGAGCGGTTCCTCCACGACACTGGCAAGTACCTCAAGAAAAAGGACCTAAAGCCTCTCTTCGAAGCCCTCCAGAAAGTTAAAGAAGGTCCTCTCTCTCCTATCTCTGTGTCTCTGTGTGTGAGTGTGCTATCCTTGACAGCAAGTGTATTTGGGTTGAATTTAAATATGAACGTCTACCATACTACTGTTATTCATGTGGTAGAATAAGGCATTATGTAAAGGAATGTGCTGAAATACCTTACATGGAATCAAGGCTGGAAGACAACTTACCTGCCCGTTGTGGCAATTGGCTGAGAGCTGAAGTGCGAGAATTGAGCCCATATGGTAAAATTTTTTATGGGAAAGCGGAAATTCCTCCTGAAGAAGTAGAGGTGGTGCCTGAAACTCCACTATCCCCTGCACTTACCACAGAACAACATCTTCCAACGTTACCAACAATACAGAACTATAATGACCAGCTACGGGCAGAAGCAACTTACCAGCCATCCTCCTCAATGGAAATCATTTTAGTTAAAGAAAAAGGTCCCCAGAAAAGGGGTAGCTGCTGCATTGAAGAAGACACAGCCTTGATTATTCCAGAGGACCTGCTGAAGGAAGCCGCAATGAGAAAGGACGAGTCTCCCCCTGCAAAAATGAAAGGCAAATCTGTGAAGATGTCTACTTCAAAAAAAGGCAAGAGATTCTGCCCATATGGAGCTCAATCCTCCAGACAATACACTGTGGAAAGCACTCAATTAGTGGAAACACCCATTCGGGTGGCTGAAGAGTCAGATCAATGGGCTTTGGTGGCTAGCCCTAATGAGCCACCAATCAACCCATGAAACTTATCAGCTGGAATTGTCAGGGGCCGGGCAACCCCCTGACAATCCAAGCTTTACAAGTCATTGTGACTCAAGAAAGGCTTATTATTCATTATATGAGAATTTTCTATCATGATTTATTTTCCAAATTTGTTTTGTTGGTTGCCATACCCATTGAATGGGAATCTATAGTCCACTAGACACCATTATTTTCCATTATTCTCAAAAAATAATGGTGCCATTCTCCTAGCAAGACCCTAAATTGTGCATGGTGCACAAAGTAAATAAGAGATTAATGGATAGAGAAAATTGCACCTAGCAATTATAGTGTTCGGCTTAGCTTAGGATAAGCCTCGTCCAATTTCTTAAGTTAATAACCTATTAGCCAGATTGCACTAGTGAATCCATCAGAGGTTACAACAACTAAGTACTCTTGACTCAAGTAAGTGTGATCAAATCTTTTGATCTCACACTCCAACAACAACCTCTAAGTAATTATAAATTAATCTCACAAAGATGAGTATGTAAGGATGAAGCTCTCTTGAACTTTGGAAGTTTCGGACTTCGATTCTCTTGTTTTTTCTTCAGCATCACGATCTCCTTTAGTACTTCTCATTTTCTAAGCCCATCCTTGGACACAAATTATGAGGATCAATTATCCAATCAACTCGTTGAACTTGAATGAATCTAGAAGATTTAATCTCTCCTAAGATGCTAAGAATAGAGTCTTCCTTGATTCTATTGTCCATACAATAGAGATTAGGTTTCCATAAGTTAAGTCATTCGCTTAGAAAGTGTGTCTCGTCTCAAACTAATTGTTGCGAGAATTACGATCATTCAACAGGGAAATGTTGCACGGATAATCATCCTTCTTGGACAATTAATAAGTAGAAAGAAATCCAACCCAAATTTCTAGCCATTGTGCTTCATGTAATCCGAGCATATTGCGAGAATTTGAGATTTTCTCATATCAATTGGCGATAAAGTGCATTATCTTGATAATCATCGTACAATTTAGACCGTTGTCCTTGATTATTAAGATGTAACACAATCATGAACATGGAGAACTAGAATCTCTTTTAAGTTCTTGAATCGATGAATGTGGTCCAAACATATTCGCTCCAAGAATAATACCTGGAAAGTTTATCATCAGAATCAATACACACACAATGAAGGTTACCTGTTGATCAATCCAAAAGGTTTAGCAGGGGGCTTAGCTCTTTTCTGGGATGATCAATTCCACCAATCTATTCACTCATCATCGGAAGCAGCCATCTTCACCCAATGCCACCTGAAAAACAGTGATCAGAGGATGAACATCATTTTTCTTCATGCCCCGAATGAATTCAGGGAGAGAGTCATGCTATGGGAACAAATTCATTCAGTAAGTGAGCACTATAGAATACCCTGGCTCTGTTTGGGTGATTTCAATGAAATTTTATTTCACTGGGAAAAAGTGGGCAGGAAAAGAGCAGAAACTTACAGGCTAATGAATCTTGAATGCAAGGGTTGCTCCTTCACCTGGTCAAATAATCGTGAGGGAGACAACCTGATAAAAAAGAGGCTTGATCGAGTATTTTGCTCACTTGGGTGGCGACTCACTTACCCGGAAGCTGAATGTGTAGCTCTCCCAAAGAATAGGGTCGATCACACCCCTCTCGTTGAGTTCCCTAACCAAACCTAAGCATAAATATCGCAAACAGCTTTAAGTATGAAGCTTTCGGGCTGATGAGGGGGAATGCAAAACCATTGTCAGTGATACCTGGAACAAACCTGCTCTACAAAATCTCAAAGTGACAGAAAAACTAAAGCATGTGCAGCAGCAGTTGACAAAGTGGAGCAGGATACAATTGGCCACGCACAGAAGAGGATCACCCGGGCAAGGGCAAACTCCAACAACGATGAACAGCACGCACCCGAATGAAGAGGCACTGCAGGTGAAAAAATTAACACAAGAAATAGATCACTTATGGAACCAGGAGGAAAAGTACTGGGGGATGAGATCGAGGATAAACTGGTTACAGTGGGGAGACAAGAATACTCGCTTTTTTCATGCGACAACAATCCAGAGAAGATGTCGTAATCAGATCACGATGTTGGAAAATGGGAATAACGAGTGGATAAGAGAGGATCAGCAACTGAAAACAATGACAACCTAATACTTCCAAAACTTATATACTACAGTTGGACCTCGCAATTGGCAACCCATCTTACAACTCATCCCTACCTTAGTGGATAACAGAATGAACAACTCCCTGATTGCTCAAATAACAGAGGAAGAAATTACCGGAGCAATGAAGCAGCTCGGAGCTCTCAAGGCACCTGGCCCTAATGGATTTCATGGAAAATTTTACAGGGACCACTGGACAGCCATCTCCCAAGATATCTACCAAGCTACGCAACTGTTTTTCAGCTCGGGCCATCTGGATCCTGCACTTAACAGCACACTTATTACTCTTATACCCAAAGTCCCACACCCAAAAAAACTAGAGCAATTTCGACCCATTAGCCTCTGCAATTTCCTATACAAAATGATATCCAAAGTGTTGACTAATAGGCTGAAACCCATACTACCCCAAATCATTGCAGAGGAACAAAGTGCTTTCGTGGGAGGAAGGCAAATTCAAGATAACATAATGATCGTCCAGGAGGTGTTACACAGACTACGCACCAGCAACAAGAAAAAGAAATTTCGTGCAGTTTTAAAATTGGACATGCAGAAGGCGTATGATCGCATTGAGTGGGATTTTCTTAAAGCATGCTTAAGCAAAATGGGTTCTTGTGACTTGTGGGCGCAATGGATTGTGCAGTGTGTAACCACAGTAACCTTCAATATCAACCACAATGGGGAGCCCTTACCTTTCTTTAAACCTACCCATGGATTACGACAAGGCGACCCACTCTCACCTTATCTCTTTATCATCGTGGCAAATGTTTTATCTACAATGATGCAGAATGCAGTTCAGGAAGGTACACTCACAGGTATCAAATTAAACAGCAAATGCCCCACTTTATCTCACTTGCTGTTTGCTGATAACTCAATTTTTTTCCTACATGGCACACTTGTTGAGCGTCAAAACCTGGCTGAGATCTTAAATCAATATTGCTTTGCCTTGGGTCAGGCCATCAACCTAAACAAATCAGGGATATACTTCAGCAAGGGTTGCCCTCCCCGCTCTCGAAATAATATGGCTTCAATTCTCGAGTTCCGAAATTACTAAAACAGGTAAATACCTGGGCATACCTTCCAACCGGGGCAACTCTAAAAAGACATGTTCGCATGGATTTTGACTCGGGTTAACTCCAAACCGGACAGCTGGAAGGAAAGCCTCATTATCAAAGGCAGGTAAGGAAATTTTAATCAAAGCAATCATACAAGCCATCCCTCAATATACTATGTCTATTTTTAAAATACCCCTATCAATATGCAAAGCTATTGAGAGGAAAGTTGCATCCTTTTGGTGGAAAAACAACGAAAAAAAAGGCAGGCATTCATTGGAAAAAGTGGGAGTTGCTAAAAACCACGAAGAGTGAAGGGGGATTGGGTTTTAAAGATTTGTAACACTTCAACACAGCAATGATAGCCAAACAAATGTGGTGAATTGAACAACATCCAAATTCCCTGCTCTCCAAACTTCTGAAAGGGTTATATTACTCACATTGTGATCTGTGGAAGGCTGGAAGAGGGTCCCACCCCTCTTGGGGCTGGCAAAGCATCATCAAGGCCAGGGATGCCATTGCTCCTCATGCAATGTATAAGATCAGAAATGGAAGAAAAATATCCATTAGAGAGGATTGCTGGTTAAAAAGTGGTAAGATCAAAGGCCAGGCAACTACAAACGAGCCAACCACAGTAGCCGATCTCATCAACCAAGAAGCAGGTACGTGGAACAAAAACATTATAGATTCAATATTTTCTAAAAACAAAGCAAAAGAAATCTATGCAACTTCATTCGGAGGGCCTGATGAGGAAGACAAACTAGTTTGGAAGCACACAAAATCAGGGGAATACTCGGTAAAAAGTGGCTACTTCATATTCAGAGAAGCCTCGACCAAACCACAGCAAATACAAGCCACATCCTCATACACAGTAAACCCAAATCTATGGAAGTACATATGGCGAGCCATAATCCCCCCCAAAATCCATTTTTTTTTCTGGAATACATGCAACAATGCCCCAGCCACATCGGAAAATTTACACAAACGCAAAGTTATACTTTCCCCTCTCTGCCCTATCTGTAACCAGGAAACCGAAACCCCCGAGCACCTCCTTTTACTTTGTCCATGGACAAAAGGCGTCTGGACATCAGCCCCTCATCAACTCTAGATCTCACGGCTCGGCCTCAAACGGGTAGAAGACTGGCTCTGCAATGTTTATGAAAACCCAATCACAAAAGGTACATTTGAAGAAGTAGCGGTGACACTATGGAGCTTTTGGAAGGAAAGAAATCACTCGATCTTCAACCATCGGCTCCCAAAATCGGAACACGTAATACACAGAGCCACAAAGTTTACAAAGAGTTATCGCGCTACTCAAAGGAACAAACTTAACCAGAAACAGACAAATCACTTATCTGAGACATGGCAGCCTCCTCCTCCTGGTTACATTCGAATTAACCTTGATGCCTCTTTCCTCCCAGATCTGGCCGAAGCTTCAACATCCACCATGGCGACAAATCCTTTAACGCACATAGCAGCTATAGCGTGCATATGCCGGGATCACCGAGGGATTTTGGTAGATGGTTTCGCCAAGCACGTCAACGCCGCATCGGCTCTTCAGGCGGAGGCTCTCGCACTCGAGGAAACCCTAACCCTCATCGAAATAAGACGAATTCTCTTTCCTCAAGTACATATCGACCGCCTATCTCTACTACTGGAGTTAAAGTCTTCAACTAAACACACGTGGGAGTTAGAAGCCATAGTGGACCGGATCAAAGCAAAAATCTCAAGTCTTCCGGGCCTTGACTTAGCCCATTGCAGCCGCAGCACCAACCGGGTCGCCGACTAGGTCTCAAAGATGTGTCGAACAAACTCCCTTCCTTTAAACTGGTTGTCAAACCCCCCTGCACTTGTTGACTTACTATGCACCGATGTACTTGGTGCTAACTTCTATTATCAGCAATAGTTATATGAAAAGCGCCCTTTCTGCTAAAAAAAAAAAAAAAAAAAAAAATCCATCAGAGGTTACAACAACTAAGTACTCTTGACTCCAATAAGTGTGATCGAATCTTCTGATCTCACGCTCCAACAACAACCTCTAAGTAATTATAAATTAACCTTACAAAGATGAGTGTGCAAGGACGAAGCTCTCTTGAGCTTTGGAAGTTTTGGACTTCGATTCTCTTGGTTTTTTCTTCAGCATCATGATCTCTTTTAATACTTCTCAATTTCCAAGGTGACCGTTGAACATAAATTATGAGGATCATTTATCCAATCAACCCCTTGGACTTGAATGAATTTGGAAGATCTAATCAC
Organism: Eucalyptus erythrocorys; assembly: GCA_014182555.1. Taxonomy (NCBI): domain Eukaryota; kingdom Viridiplantae; phylum Streptophyta; class Magnoliopsida; order Myrtales; family Myrtaceae; genus Eucalyptus; species Eucalyptus erythrocorys. The sequence goes on from CM024601.1 coordinate 38,422,993, forward strand.
CCCTAAGATGCTAAGAATAGAGTCTTCCTTGATTCTACTGCCCATACGATAGAGATTAGATTTCCATAAGTCGAGTTATTCGGTTGAAAAGTGCATCTCGTCTCAAACTGATTGTAGCAAGAATTATGATCATTCAATAAGGAAAGGTTGCATGGATAATCATCCTTCTTGGACAATCAATAAGTAGAAAGAAATCCAACCCAAATTCCTAGCCGTTGTGCTTCATGTAATCCGAGTATATTGCAAGAATTTGAGATCTTCTTATATCAATTGATGATGAAGTGCATTATCTTGATATTCATCGTGCAATTTATACCGTTGTCCTTGATTATTAAGATGTAACACAATCATGAACATGGAGAACTGGAATGTCTTTTAAGTTTTTGAATTTGATGAATGTGGTCCAAACATATTCACTCCAAGAATAATACCTGGAAAGCTTATCATCAGAATCAATACACGCACAAGGAAGGTTACCTGTTGATCAAATCCCATCTCTTAATTAAATCTATGTCATTAGCGATTGAAACGGTACAGATCTGTAAGGTACATAACCTCGTGCCAGCTGACTTCTTTCATTGCGAGGTTTGATTCATTGAGTACTCCACTAATCACAATGGATTTCTCCTCTCTAAATGATGATGATTCGAGACAATGTCTACAGGCAGTTATTTAAGCTGGCTACTCAACAGACCCAAAAAAAAAAAAAAAAAAAAGTAGTCCATGAGGTTGCATCGTACGTGGATCACTATGCTCTGATCGGAAGCTCTATACTTGTATCCAAGAGATTATTACGAGGATAAATCCGAACCTATTAAAATAGATAATCTATTCAATCTCTATAAAGCCCTAGAATGTTAGGTAAGGATAGAAAATCATATACGATTAACTTCTATTGCCAACATCAAGCTATTCAATGGGGAACTCCTATTTAGCAACATCAACCCCACTAGTGCACTGAACAAATAACAAGCCACTATCCCGTCATGTGTGATGTTTCTCATGTCTGTCTAGTTCACTTTTCATGTTCCAGGATGAGGAATCCACCACAGAGAATGCTTTCTTTTCCCTCCACCTAAATCAATTTGTTTCTTTTAAGTGAAGACAGATGCCGACGAAGACATATTATGCTTGCGTGCAACATCTGGGAAAGGATAAAACATCGAGATCACGGTTTCAACAAGGCCCAAATACCAGTTGAACATGATTTCCAATCCTGCCTTTTAGGCTACAGGGGATACTGAATCGGCTTTGCGACTATGGCACAGAGAGCTCAATCTTCCCGCCAATTCTTGCCACATTTCTCGTTTAGGCACCAATAGAATGTTGTCATCGGCTCATCAGCAGAACGGGTCTGGGCTTGATGGTAGATAGCCTTTCCATGGCCGCAGTGTGGGCATGTCACTGAAAGGACCAAGAAACCAAAACGAAGTTGTCGCAGATCAAGATGATCCGACGGCCTCGCTTCCCTAGACGTCGCGTTTGACAAAACCAGAAAGGGCGACTTTTTTCTTCTTCTTATTCAAACGTCTTAACCCTCCATTATCTCTCTCTTGCTTGTATGATCAAAGAGTCTATGAGCCATTCTAGATCTGTGGGTGTTTGAGAGAGAGAGAGAGAGAGAGAGAGAGAGAGAGAGAGTGAGAGAGAGAGAGAGCCTGTGGAAGTGTTTTAATGAAATGGTTTTGCTTGCAGGTGAAACGATAGTAATCTGAAATATGACAAATAGTTAGCAGTAAACACCGGCTATGAACATAAGTTATATGCCCTGAGAAGTATCAAGGTCAGTCATGATATCTTCTAAAGAGGATATGTGTTATTATGGGGCAGACTTGAGAGTTCTCTCGAAATAATTAAGTTTGAACGAATTCTCTGGTGAGACTATCACAGAACTTCACATGAAATAGACGGGCGATTGAGATGCATTTTACGGGTGGTGTCCCATTATAATGGGGAATAGATCGGGAGAAGCAATGAATAAGTTATATAAATATTAATGCACCTGTCTTCTAGGTTAACTACAAGCGATCATTACTCCCTATATATTTGTATTATAAGCAAATTGATAGCGGATCGTATGGTCGAAAATGAAACCCGTGGGCTTGGTTCAAGTGTTTGAGGAAGACATGGCTAATTTATGTGCAAATTTGGTGTACTACAGAAGTTTACCACACCGTTAAGTACAAATGATTTCACATGGGACAACCGACGCTGTTTAAGTATGGATTCCCTTCCATGACAGTTGAGAAGTGATCCTGTGGATAGCAGATATGCTGGGTTATGGAAAATAATTGGTATTGGGAGTTGATTTACACAGATACGACAAGGTAGATGGGTAGTGGAAGAATGCATGATATTCAGTTTAAGTATGACTCAGCGTTGTCTTATAATTTGAATGTTTGAGAATCAGTATTAAAGTCTACGATGACAGCAATAAATCAATTGGGCATTAAATGTGCTTAGAAAGTAATAATTTAAAGTGATGTCGGCCCTTCAATCGATATATTTACTAGTCTATATTCATAAATTTATTCAAAGACTTTTCTTCCAGTTCTTAGAGCAGGATCTCCAGGAACTCCATTCAATTTTCAGTACTCCATCTCTCTTAGAAATGCGTGGTGAAACGAGTCTTGTAAAATGAATTTTAACAATTACCACCATCTTTGGGATTAGTAAGAGAAGTTTTGTCTATTAAAGCTTTCTATTCTGTCGCTTATTTCCCCTACTTTTCAAATCTAAGCGATGAAACAATGTCTTGCCCTCATAATCAGATCAGCTCCCTTTAAAGTTATTGCAGTATTGATGCGGTGCATGTCAAGCTTGCTTGGGCGGAACTTCTTCATGCTTTTGAGGCGAGTAGTCCTGGAGAGTAAGAAAACAGGACTTGATACATGTCCACGTTCAATACACTTTTGCTTTATCGACTTTCTGAAAGTTAGATTAAAGATAAATGGGAGGAGATAATAAATGAATACGCTAAAAGCTTCTTGATCGAATTCACGCCACATGGCAAAACTATGTCATATGTCTTGCTATGTGGCAATCGTAGAGGAAAAGTGAAGTGTCACCTGACAAATACAAGAGCAAGTATTTTCTCAGCTCCAGCCTCAAATATATATAATAGGCTAAGATTTCACCTCTCAATTAGTATTATGAGATTATAATGTGCCAAAGAATACTTTATGGTATTTAATTGAACTCCTTTGCATTGTAGTTGAATTCCTTCTTTGCATTCATTTTATTGCATGGAGAGATTTGCATACGCCTTTCATGACAAGGTCAAATTGTCATATAATATAAATAGAAATACTCGGGCTGATTACATATTACGTATGTTAAGAAGTAAGTAAATAGACTCAATCAATAATCTTATAAACCCACAACATCATAACTATTGATTATATAGGCCTCCCCATGACATTCACATGCGAACTCCGGCTTTTCCCAAGAAGGGAAAGTTGAACTCAAAATGAAGCAACATCGAAGCATTTGTTAAACCCAACTTATTTGCAGACCGTCAAAAGTGGCACAAAAATAGACGAGCAATTTTATTTCCAAGTCAAACCTACCTCGGCATGCGAATGTAGGGGTTTATTGAGTATCTGTGATTTGTTTATGCTTTCATAACTCATGAGGGAGTCCATTGAAACAATAATTGATCATAACTTCAGCATTTCTGGAAACTCTCCGACAGCCTTCTTGTATCTGAGTTAGAAATCCCAGAGGTCAAGAGGGTCAATGGGTAATTCTTGGCGCAGCATCCTTAATCCAGCGTCAAGTATCATCTTCTCCAATCCAACTACCTACTCGAGAAGAAACTTAGTCAAGGCAAGAAAAAGGGGATAAGTACATTAGAAGTACCAAAAGTTGTGTACGGCGCTCACTTTAATGTCAAAAGTTTTCGCCGGTTCACTTAAGTGCTAAATTAGAGAAAAAAACAATCACTTTAGTATCAACAGCGAGAAATTCCGGCCAAACTGATTACGTGTCATTTATACTTAAAATTTTAATATGACTTGGCAAAATTTTTAAACATCTAGTCCATGTGGCATTTCCACATGACATGTTTGACAATGAAGTGATTTTTTTTTTTTTTTTTGGTTAGAAGTAATAATATATTGAGCTTTGAGCCAAACATTTACAGAAGATCCGGCACCACAAAACTTGCACTTATGAAGACAATAAGTCTAAACGAGTGGAAGGGAACCGAATGCAAAAGAACTCTGCAAGAGCGGCCAAAGTGAATAACAGCCTCAACAACAGGCAAACGAGGACAGATTTGGCACTAAAGTTCTTCTTTTTTTTTTTTTTTTTTTGTCTGAAGTGATTGTTTTTTAACAACGACTAGCATTGAAGTGAGCACTTTAAATAAAATTTGGAACTCAAATAATCACTTTTAATAAAATTTGACACTTGAATAATCACTATTTATGACTTTTGGACGACATCGTTTAGGGGCTATATGCTGACTAGGCACGCTGGTGAGCCACGTAGGATTGAGCGAAATTGACACTTAAATAATCTTTTTTTTTTTTTTAGTAGCACTTAAGTGATCCAAAAAAAACTTTTGGCACTAAAATGACCGCCATACACAACTTTTAGCCTAGTGTACTTAACCCCAAGAAAAAGTTTTGATTTTTCATTGTCCAATTCGAACCTGACAATTTCAACCCTTTTGACATGATTTACCACACGAAAGAACTCCTTCCGTGACCGCCAAAATTGCTTTTCATCGAAGTCGCAAAGCAACGAAAAATCCTCATTGTTGGACTAAAAACACACACCAACAGTAGCTTTTCAGAGCTTATTAGTAGAAGCAATAACGTAGCAGTGACATTAAGTACCAAAAAAAGAATGTAAGAAACAAGATTCGCAATTTCAAATGTTATTGCCTTGACATTTTGAAAATTATAGCTTTTTTTTTTTGGTCAGTCCTACTCTATACCTAGTCTACACTCACTCTCAGACTTTTTGCTCTGCCTCTTGCAGGGCATGGGCGTCGAAACCCACTCATAAAACTTGCGCGTCCCCACCCCATCCCTCCCTGAGAAGGTGGGGGTTTGAACTCCTCACCTCTCCCTTCCATGTTGGAAGGGTGGCCACTGGGGCAAATCCCAGTGGTTTGATCACAGTAACATAATGGGAAAATTGTAAATTACATTAAATGCTTTTGTTGACCTCACTTGACACAACAACCAATAAAATACACGTGAGCATGCACATGCATTAAATAAATGAAAAGAAGATTTGATACATGAAATTTCAAATAAATGAAAAGAACATTTGATACATGATATTGGGTTATTTTAGTGAATGAATCCAATTTGTGGTAGTATGAGAAAATTATAAGTAATTTGAAATCTTTAAGAAATTTTTGAGGAGGGTATGATAGTTAAAGTGATGGGGGTGACATGTGTTATAAGCTTAATAAAGGACTGTCTTCAATTTATCGTGTTGTCCATTATTAAGTATATACTTTTGCTTTTTGTCTTATGATAGGCAAGTATTTGATCGAAATTCTTGGGCCAAAATATGAAACTTTTAATTTCCTTTGCAGTATAGAGAGATAGAAGAATTATATATTTAATCGAAACTTTTAACTCAAAAGTAGTTAGTACGAGAACACACAATTAAAACAATCTTAAATAGATTATACGCCTCCCCCAAAATCAAGCATAAACCTATAAAATAAAAAAGCAATAATAGATTATATCGCTCAACTGGGGACCAGCAGCAGAGGCTCCTGAAGAAATCGTAGCTTTGCCATAACTTTGGAAAACTTTATAAAGGGCCATGAGCAAACGAACTCTTTCATAGTATACCATTTACTTTGCAGTCAATTCACTTGTGTTCCACACCCATTTCGAATAAGACAGCGAGAACATACAAAACCAAGATCATGAAAATGCAAAATCAGCTCAAATCATGATAGAAACACGGCAAAATAAGAGTCGACACAACTTTTCAGCATCAATGGACACCATTATAGAAGAATCAAACTGAAACCTAGATCAAAGACACATCAAGATGAACCTTACTACATGATCGAGAGAATTAAAGTGGATGAGATCATGGATGGGGCTAGGCATGATGTCGAGCTCGTCAAAGGGACCCAATCGAACGGAGGCCCAAAAGTTGCTTAGGCTAAGAGAGATGGTCCGACCACAGTAGACGTCATTAGGGTTCCTCGAGAGACCAACACAAAGCCTTGTGCTCAATCGCGATGTTGGAAACATCTTGAGGTGGAGGCGGAGGGGGCTTGGGAACTAGCAACTATGATTGGCAAGGCTATTAGGGGAAGCGACGTGCCAAAGGCAGATCTGAGCAATAGTTGCGACTGGTAGAGCTTTTTGGAGAGGCAGAGGCAGTGGGACGTTGGAGAAAGAAAGAGAAGATGTGTCGGGGTTGTTCTTCTATAAGAGAGGACTTAAAAAGCCCTTAAAAATTAAAAAGAGGAGAGAGTTTTTTTAAGCTGGATTTCAAACGTTTATCGTTCTGAGTCCTCTTCTTTGTCTACAAGCCAGAAGAGAGAAAAAGAAAACCTTTGATTTTAGTCTTTTTAAATTTCCAGCTGGTCTAAGTTAAAGGACACATGTCATCCTTTAGATGGAGCCACTTAAAGTCACATGCTAAGCACTTAATATTTTCTCCACTTATATATTCACACTTTAATTTCTAGCATTTGCGTTTTATTTAATTCAGTCTCAAGCCAAGTTCTTTCTTGGGCAAGATCAACCCAAAATTGTTTTTCCTTTAAAAAGAGAAAAATCCAATTTTTGGTAAAGGATATTTCACTTCCCAGGTGAAATCCCATTTTTAGCGAAACAATATTATATTCATTTTTTTATTTTGTCCAAATATAAAGATAATGGCCCTTTTTTTTTATAAGCAAAAACCACTTTTTCATACCGCTCCTTTTTTCCTATCAAATGAGTTCATTTTGTCAAACTAAAGTAAAAAAGAAAATTAGACTGTTAAAGTATAGTCTACAAAACAAAGAATTAAATTATTGAAATTAGTGTCTAACCTAAAAAAAAAATTATTGAAAATAGTGACTTTTTTTAACCAAATTAGTTCATCAACTTTGTCTTGATTCATTTTTTCTTTTTTTGTTATCGATGCAACAATCTCTTTTTATTTGAGTATATTGGGTGAATACAATTTCAATTTCATTCATTTTAATTGTTATTAACTCCAAATATACATTAATCATTCTAGTTTTCGTATCAAATAGATTATGAAAAATTAGCATAAATGGGAGGACTTTAATACGAAAAATAAATGCATTTATTTTTAATTTAGAAAAAGTTAATATTTTAGTGAGGCATCAAACTTTGTTGATTTACAATCTAACAAAAACACTTGAGAGGAATTTTGTTCTATTCACTTTAACGGAATAGAATTTAATTAACGTAATTTTATGTAAAAGAATAATGAGGATATTGAACATAAAAGAATTAATTTTCCTCTTTATTGATTGATGCCCGTTCTAATAATATTAAAAAAATCAATTATGAAAAGATTAATCTTTCGTAATTAAGCTTCGTCAGCTTAATTTTTCAAAATAATCAATTGATCCATAATGATCTAACTTAACTTTCTTATTAAAAATAATTATCGTTTTAAAAATAAAAACAACCAATATTAATAAGAACTTGGAATACCATGGAGTATGTAAGTTTCATATTTGTTTTCATTAATCTTTTAGGAAAAGTAAATCAGTCTTACCGGAAAAAAAAATGCGAGAAAACCATATAATAGAATACTCATTTACGGGAAAACCACCAGCCATTGAAAGGAGCCCCCAAGCCCCTCCTTCACTCACCACCGTCTGCGGCGGGGGCGCCGCGATCTCCGGCATCGCTCCGTCGCAGCTAACGGCGACTGCTCTGCCGGCGTTATACGTGCATGAAGCCACGTATCTTTGTATTCCTCATTCGCACGGATTGAATCCGTTCCGCCGTACAGAGACGCCGCGGCACCGTCGTCTCCAGCTCGACAGCGCGAGGAGCTCCGGAACACTGCCGCCGCCCCCGCCGTCCACAGGTAAAGCCGAATCAAGCGGCTTCGACAGCTTCTCTATTTCAATTTCGATTCATACCGCCGGGGTTGCTCCGTTGATGCCTCCGTTCTCTGGCGACCGTCTATATTTTTCCTGCTCGTTAGACGTGGGATGTCCATTGAAGCAGAAGAATTTTCGAGCTTGATTGATGTTAGATGGCATGAGCTTGCAGTGGTGGTGATATATGTGATGTGTAGGATTGATGTTGTATGTATACCGAAGAATTTGCGCATTTGTTAGAAGCCGAGCTCGTTTGTACATCGCCTCGTAGATGTCTTGTTTCAATCTTCAAAGTGCAGGTTGAGTAGCTGCAGAAACTTGATTGCATTCCCATTTACTCATATTTTGATGGGTTTTTATTTTTTTTCCACTTATGATCGAGTTAGTATTACGTACAATGCTCTTCGTATTTCAGTGAATACAAGACCGGCAATCAGTCGCAGATTTGCCGTTCCAACAGGGCTTCGCTGTCTTGAATTAGAAGTTCTTCCCCGAACTTTGAAAGGGGATGCGTTAATTTCATTGTTGTGTGACCTTGGCGCACGTCGATGCAGGACTCAGTTTTTTTTTTTTTAATCCTCCACTGTCCTTACGGCGAAGTGCATTATGCAGAGGGGATAGCAAGTGGAGTTTCGCCCGACTTGTGGAAACTTGTTGCAGTACAATTGCCTCATAGGGACCGGCCAGCCAGATTTTTCTGCCCAACTTGTCCCTATGTTTGTAATATCGAGAGCAAGGTAGGAATTTGCTTTGTTCCTGTTGTTGCTTGGCCCTTGAACGCATCTTTGGCATGACTTTTCTACGACCACGGCTTTGGTCGTCTCTGCAGGTTAAGATAAAGAGGAAGCAACATCTGGTAAGGAAGAAGATGGAACCCATGTTCTCGGAAAAAGATAGGAGAAATGGACCCCAAACCGATGGCGGTCTGTCTTTCTTTCCCTTTCATTTCCCGAGTTCTTTCTGCACCTGTCTTGGCTTGAATAAGCTAATGGATAGGAAATAAATTACGCCTATAAGGTCACTAAAGATTCACGGCTGATGAAGAGAGTATTTTCTTGAATCTTATGAAGAGTTATTTTTCTTAAAGCAGCTCAGAAGTTAGGTAAATAAGAAAGCAAGGGCAGCAGCCTTTCTCTATTTTGATAGTGCTGATGAAGCAATAAGACTACCAAGACAAATCTGTAGTCTGTTATCCTTGTACGATCTCCCTCTGTTCCAACTGCCAATGATTGTGCGTGGACAACCAAAGAGTAAAAATAGCAATAAGAAAAAGACATTGAGAAATTGGGTTCCACTGTGCAAATCCATGTTTTAATCTTTGTTGAGATGAAGAAAAGCACGTACTGCTGTTGTCTAGTTTGCTGATTGTCTTTGGAGTTGGTGTCCTGATATATTTAGGTACTTTATTTTTAAACCTTGAGAGATGTTGGTAGAGAAATCCAATGCTATGCTTCATATTTGGTTGACCTGAGAGTCGAGATTCTTGGCATTGTATAATTCTAAAAGCTATAGGCGTCATAGTATAGCTGTCATGTTGCTGTTTAAGTTGTCCTTAAGCGCAATCATAACTACGTTGTCACTTGTTCTTATTAGTCTGATATACATTGATATTTGTTTGATCATGGTGCATTATGTTTGGAGTGGTGGGGTTGTTGATTCCTTTTCCATTTGCAGTGACATGCCCACACTGCGGCCATGGAAAGGCTATCTTGTAAGAGTTTTCCTGATTTGTGGACTAAATTAATTGACATTGTTATTGTAATTTACCGTTTAACGTTTACCGTTTTACGGGGTTTGGTCTTAGATGAGATAGAAGGTTTCTTAATTAGTCTAATATGGGACTGGCTAGTGTGGGCCGAGTTGAGCCTGGCCCGTAATGAGGAGGACTGGCTGAAAACTCTATAAATAGTGCTCAAGTCTCTCCTCTAGCCCTAATCTCACACATCCTCACCTAAGGGGCGTTACTCTAACGCCAATCGTGAGGGGCCGCCTCATTGAGCTAGTGTTTCGGAGGGTAATAGAGGAGAAGGATTTGCGCGAGGAACATTGTGTTCCTGCTTCCGCTTCAAGAAAGACGATGGATCCTAAAACAGGTGCGTTCATCCTTCAATTTTCAATTGCATGTTTATGTTCTGGTTGTGGAGTTCTTGGGTTGCGCATAATCTGCGCGCTACATATCTACCATCAAGCCCAGATCCGTTCTGCTGATGAGCCGATGATAACATTCTATTGGTGCCTGAACGAGAATTGTGGCAAGAACTGGCGGGAAGATTGAGCTCTCTGTGCCACAGTCGCAAAGCCGATTCAGTACCCCTGTGGCCTAAAAGGCAGGACTGGAAATCATGTTCAACTGGTATTTGGGCCTTGTTGAAACCGTGACCTCGATGTTTATCCTTTCCCGGATGTTGCATGCAAACATAATTTGTCTTCTTCGGCATCTGTCTTCACTTAAAAGAAACAGATTGATTTAGGAGGAGGGAAAATAATGCATTTTCTGTGGTGGATTCCTCATCCTAGAACATGAAAAGTGAACTAGACAGACATGAGAAACATCACATGTGACGGCGATAGTGGCTTGTTATTTGTTCAGTGCACTAGTGGGGTTGATGTTGCTAAATAGGAGTTCCCCATTGAATAGCTTGATGTTGGCAATAGAAGTAAATCATATCTGTTTTTCCATCCTTACGTAACATTCTAGGACTTTATAGAGAACGAATAGATTATCCATGTTAATAGGTTTGGATTTGAGTACCCTCGTAATAATCTCTTGATACGAGTATAGAGTTTCCAATCAGAGCATAGTGATCCACGTATGATGCAACCTCATAGAGTACCCATTTTTTTATTTTTTCGGGTCTTTTCAGTAGCTAGCTTAAATAACTGCCTGTACACATTCTCTCGAATCATCATCATTTAGAGAGGAGAAATCCATTGCGATTAGTGGAGTACTCATTGAATCGAACCTCGCAATGATAGGAGACAGCTGGCACAAGGTTATGTACATTACAGATCTGTGCCGTCCCAATCACTAATGACATGGATTTAATTAAGAGATGGGATTTGATCAACAGGTAACCTTCATTGTGTGTGTATTGATTCTGATGATAAACTTTTTAGGTATTATTCTTGGAGCGAATATGTTTGGACCACATTCATCAAATTCAAAAACTTAAAAGAGATTCCAGTTCTCCATGTTCATGATTGTGTTACATCTTAATAATCAAGGACAACGGTCTAAATTGTACGATGATTATCGAGATAATGCCCTTCATCGTCAATTGATATGAGAAAATCTCAAATTCTCGCAATATGCTTGGATTACATGAAGCACAATGGCTAGAAATTTGGGTTGGATTTCTTTCTACTTATTAATTGTCCAAGAAGGATGATTATCCATGCAACATTTCCCTGTTGAATGATCGTAATTCTCGCAACAATTAGTTTGAGACGAGACGCACTTTCTAAGCAAATGACTTGACTTATGGAAACCTAATCTCTATTGTATGGACAGCAGAATCAAGGAAGACTCTATTCTTAGCATCTTAGGAGCGATTAGATCTTCTAGATTCATTATAGTTCAACGAGTTGATTGGATAATTGATCCTCATAATTTGTCTCCAAGGATGGGCTTAGAAAATGAGAAGTACTAAAGGAGATCGTGATGCTGAAGAAAAAACAAGAGAACCGAAGTCCGAAACTTCCAAAGTTCAAGAGAGCTTCGTCCTTACATACTCATCTTTGTGAGATTAATTTATAATTACTTAGAGGTTGTTGTTGGAGTGTGAGATCAAAAGATTTGATCACACTTACTCCAGTCAAGAGTACTTAGTTGTTGTAACCTCTGATGGATTCACTAGTGCAATCTGGCTGATAGGTTATTAACTTAAGAAAGTGGACGAGGCTTATCCTAAGCTATGCCCGACCACTATAATTGCTAGGTGCAATTTTCTCTATCCATTAATCTCTTATTACTTTGTGCACCATGCACAATTTAGGGTCTTGCTAGGAGAATGGCGCCATTATTTTTTGAGAATAATGGAAAATAATGGTGTCTTGTGGACTATAGATTCCCATTCAATGGGTATGGCAACCAACAAAACAAATTTGGAAAATAAATCATGATAGAAAATTCTCATATAATGAATAATAATTATTTTTTCCATAAAGAAGGTGAAAATTCCTATTTAGCCCATTAATACATTGCATAACTACTTCAATATAAACTTCCATTCTTTTGCGGAGTGCATGTGAAAATATTTTCACTAATTCTAAATAAAATAAAAGTCAATTAGCAACCCACACATGCATTTTAACTTAATTTAACAAGATTTTAAAAAATTACCGAATAAGTGGAAAATTCGAAAGTTGACTAGCATGGTAAAAAAGTGAGGTTGTACAAAAGAAAAAAGCATTGAGGTAAAAAAATTTTAATCAAACAAATTTAATATACTTAAATTTTTAATATAAAATTCATATTTAGTTAGTCACAAGATGATCCTAATTTTGATTATTGAGTTAACTTTGCATAACTTGGTCCACGATGGCTTTAAGTTATGTAAATTAGACATTCAACTCTTTATTTTGACAATTGTATTCATTTTATTCATTGACGGATATTTTTATTTAAGATTACGAGTGTGAAAAATATTTAATCATGGAGGTGTTGTTAATAGAAATCCAACATTTATTTTGTCTTATAATAAAAATATCCAAACCCTTGTCTGAAGGAATTCGGTTTCCTCGTGAAAATTTGTGGCGTAGGTAGCACGATTAGGAGTGACGGTGCCGTGACCTTCTCATTTTCTTGGTCTTCTGCATTATTAAAATCGATCATTTTTAATTTTTGTATATTCACCTAATTCTAGCCCCGTCGGACAGGGCCGGCAAGACCAACGTGCGCTATTTTAGCCGGCACTTGCCTGGCGATAACTTGGGCCCCACCCTATCCTCGCCACATCGTCGCGACCGACGGACGATCGTGAGAATGAAGTGGGCCATGCTATTGGCATGCACGTGTGAGGAAGTCTCCATTCCCTTTTGTCGGATAGCATCAACTGTAACTGAAATTCTTCTTTTTAAAATTAAAGAAATTTAACAATCCTAGAAAATTGACAAGATGGGCCAGCTTTTTTCCAGAAATGAGGGAACTGCAATAAATTCACACGTCAGGAGAAAATTGAACATGGGTCCCTTTCAAGTGACTGTCCTAAAAACTATTGTTAAAGCCTTCTTTTAATCAAGTCTTGTGGAATCGGTCAATAATGGTTTATGTGTGTGTGTGTGTGTGTGTATATATATATATATGTATATATATGTTAATGAACATGAAGAATTAGAGAAGTCGTATCCAAAGAGCACGAAGTAGAAAATATCGAAGAGAAGGAAAAAATTGAGATTTAGGTTAGAGGGAATACGACACTTGTTCCAACTTCATGATGGGTTCACTTTTAATTTTCGGTTCATACATTTTCATATTACTTAATCATATGAGTAGTCAAACATGAGAGAGAGAGAGAGAGAGAGAGAGAGAGAGAGAGAGAGAGAGAGAGAGAGAGAGAGAGAGAGAGAGAGCAATGATTTTCATCACCTAACTATTCAAGGAAAAACATGCTCCCACAAAAGCATAAGATCCCAATTGTCACATCCAAGATATCAAAGGCCAACACTTTTAATTAGAACAATCATGTCCATTTTTCTTGACCAACACAATATTCCATTCGCTGAAAATACATCCAGAACGTCGACACATAACATATCCAAAAGAGTGTACAAAGACTCTCAATATAGAGTGCATCCTATGGTGCTGGTAACACCATAAATCATTATTGATCGACTCCACACAAAGACTCGTTATTGACCGATTCAACGAATCATTATATTGAGCATACAATGACTCTCACACACAAAGAACAGAAGACGTGACAGGAACAACAGGACACGACATTTATTATTCACCGTATGGAAATGTAGAAGTCGCTTCCTTCATGGCTAGAGTGTAAGAGTTTTCCTTAATGTGGACTAAATTAATTGACATTATAATTTATTATTTAACGTTTACCATTTTAGGGGGTTTGGTATAAAGTGAGATAGAAGGTTTCTTAATTAATCTAATATGGGGCTAGCTAGTGTGGGCTGAGTTGAGCCTGGCCCGTAATGAGGGGGACTGGCTGGAAACTCTATAAATAGTGCTCAAGTCTCTCCTCTAACCCTAATTCTCACATATCCTCAACTAAGGGGCGTTATTCTAACGCTAATCGTGAGGGGCCACCTCATTGAGCCAGTAATACGAAGGGTAATAGAGGAGAATGATTTGCGCAAGGAACATTGTGTTTCCGCTTCCACTTCAAGAACAATGGATCCTAGGTGCGTTAATCTTTCTACCTAATTATGCATGTTCTTATTCTAGTTATGGAGATCTTGGGGTTGCGCAATTTGCGTCTTACATGTGGTATCAGAGCCTCCATAACCCTAGAACTTGAACGCAATTGATTTTGCCCTAAATTGTATAGATTTACCCTAATTTGTACAAATAAGCCCTTATTAGTACGGATCTTGCCATAATTTGTGATTTTCGAGATTTTTTGTTCAATAAAAATTAAATTAAATCACAAATTTGGTTCTAGGGAGACGAGACGAGCAAGAGGGTCGGCGGCGTGTTGCCGGGGGAGGCCGCACGCGCCCTCACGCGCCGCCTAGGCGTCGAATGCGCATCCCACACACCTTTACGCACAGGGGACGACGTGCGTGCAATGCACGGGCGGATGCTGACGTCATGATGACATCAGCAACCGGGTCCGTTGACGTCAGCAGATCGCGCATGCGACGCACGCGGGTGATGACGCCATGATGACGTCATCGACCCGGATCCGACTCGAGTGGGCCATGCTATTGGCATGCACGTGTGAGGAAGTCTCCATTCCCTTTTGTCGGAGACTTGATTCTAGCATCAACTGTAAATGAAATTCTTCTTTTTAAAATTAAAGAAATTTAACAATCCTAGAAAATTGACAAGATGGGCCAGCTTTTTTCCAGAAATGAGGGAACTGCAATAAATTCACACGTCGGGAGAAAATTGAACATGGGTCCCTCTCAAGTGAGTGTCCTAAAAACTGTTGTTATAGCCTTCTTTTAATCAAGTCTTGTGGAATCGGTCAATAATGGTTTATATATATTATATATATCTATATATAATATATATATATATATATATATATATGTTAATGAACATGAAGAATTAGAAAAGTCGTATCCAAAGAGCACGAAGTAGAAAATATCGAAGAGAAGAAAAAAAATGAGATTTAGGTTAGAGGGAATACGGCACTTGTTCCAACTTCATGGTGCGTTCACTTCTAATTTTCAGGTTCATACATTTTCATATTACTTAATCATATGAGTAGTCAAACAAAGCAAGCAGATGAATATCAAATTAACTAGAGATGTGTCGAAGCTTCTGATCGTACGAATTTGAGAGAGAGAGAGAGAGGCAAGGATACATGCTCCCGCAAAAACGTAAGATCCCAGCTGTCACATCCAAGATATCCGACACATAACATATCGAAAAGAGTGTACAAAGACTCTCAATATAGAGTGCATCCAATGGGTTGGTAACACCATAAATCATTATTGGCCGACTCCACACAAAGACTCGTTATTGACCGGTTCAACAAATCATTATATTGAGCATACAATGACTCTCACGCACAAAAGAACTAGAGTTCCCAAGGCAAAATGGCATCTAACCGCATTATTCAAATACGTGGCGGAGGTATGGCATCCGATCACGACAGATTACCAAGAAATTGAGACCACGGATAGAAATTGAGACCCATTTCACCAAGAACAGAAAAACTTGATAGCACACTCACACACAGAGACATAGAGATAGGAGAGAGAGGACCTTCTTTAACTTTCTGGAGGGCTTCGAAGAGAGGCTTCTGGTCCTTTTTCTTGAGGTACTTGCCAGTGTAATGGAGGAACCACTCGACCCCGAGCGAGATGGCAACGATCACCGTGCAAACGGTAGCGACCACACACGTCGGAGTGAACTCCAACGTTGTCCCTTCTTCTCCTCCTCCAGTCATCTCCCCTCTCCCTCTCTCTCTCTCTCAAAAATCAAAAGATTCAAGAAAAAAGAAAACAAAAGGCCGGCAAACTAGTAAAAGCGAAGGGAAGTTATTTTAGAAAGAACAAACCACAAAGGCATATTCATTTTTGTTTATTAGGATGGTTCTATGCATGAAATGGAGTCCTCTCAAGTAACAGAAGCAACACAAGAACCGGAAGATAAGATGGAGAAAGGCATGTGCGCCTTTGATCTGAACCAAGAAGTTTCCTCAGATGATGTGGACTGCGCTGCAAATGCAGTGTCTACGCCGCCTCTCGTTGTTTCGCTTCAAAACCAACAAGAACCATTGCTAAGGTTAAGTAGCTGACGCTCCCCCTAAAATCTGATATTGATGGTTCACCATCATCACCAACGTGATTCAAATCTAGTTTGAACCTCTCTGATCTCTTAGAACTAACCTCAATTGAGGATTCTCCAGATCGGAGGCTTGACGAGACCGGGATTTGTATCCCCAGCATGAGATCAGCAGCTTTGTCATCTCCACCTTCTGCCACATTAAGATCAATATCTAAACATGTATACCTCTGCTTGGAATCATGGGATTCCTCACCGGGAACAGTTTTTTCGGCAACAGTACTTCTACGAGGTGATGCTGGACGAAATGCACCCCTAGGAGAGTTTTTCCAACCAAGACTTCCTTCAAATTGCAAAGGAGCTAGAGGTAATCCAGCAACGGTTGCTGTTGGTTTTGAAGCAGAAACAACAGAGACTGGCGTAGACACTGCATTTGCAGCGCAGTCCACATCATCTGAGGAAACTTCTTGGTTCAGATCAAAGGTGCACATGCCTTTCTCCATCTTATCTTCCGGTTCTTGTGTTGCTTCTGTTACTTGAGAGGACTCCATTTCATGCATAGAACCATCCTAATAAACAAAAAATGAATTTGCCTTTGTGGTTTGTTCTTTCTAAAATAACTTCCCTTCGCTTTTAACAGTTTGCCAGCCTTTTGTTTTCCTTTTTCTTGAAACTTTTAATTTTTGAGAGAGAGAGAGAGGGAGAGGGGAGATGACTGGAGGAGGAGAGGAAGGCAGATTCATTTTTGTTTATTAGGATGGTTCTATGCATGAAATGGAGTCCTCTCAAGCAAATGTAAAAACGCAAGAACCGGAAGATAAGATGGAGAAAGGCATGTGCGCCTTTGATCTGAACCAAGAAGTTTCCTCAGATGATGTGGACTGCGCTGCAAATGCAGTGTCTACGCTAGTCTCTGTTGTTTTTGCTTCAAAACCAACAGCAACAGTTGCTGGATTACCTCCAGCTCCTTTGCAATTTGAAGAAAGTCTTGGTTGGAAAAACTCTCCTAGGAGTGCATTTCGTCCAGCATCACCTCGCGAGAAGTACCGTTGCCGAAAAACTGTTCCCGGTGAGGAATCCCATGATTCCAAGCAGAGGCATACATGTTTAGATATTGATCTTAATGTGGCGAAGGTGGAGATGACAAAGCTGCTGATCTCATGCCGGGATACAAATCCCGGTCTCGTCAAGCCTCCGATCTAGAGAATCCTCAGTGGAGGTTAGTTCTAAGAGATCAGAGAGGTTCAAACTAGATTTGAATCGCCTTGGTGATGATGGTGAACCATCAATATCAGATTTTAGGGTGAAGCATCAGCTACTTAACCTTAGCAACGGTTGCTGTTGGTTTTGAAGCCGAAACAACAGAGACTGGCGTAGACACTGCATTTGCAGCGCAGTCCACATCATCTAAGGAAACTTCTTGGTTCATATCAAAGGCGCACATGCCTTTCTCCATCTTATCTTCCGGTTCTTGTGTTGCTTCTGTTACTTGAGAGGACTCCATTTCATGCATAGAACCATCCTAATAAACAAAAATGAATATGCCTTTGTGGTTTGTTCTTTCTAAAATAACGTCCCTTCGCTTTTAATAGTTTGCCGGCCTTTTGTTTTCTTTTTTCTTGCTAAGGTTAAGTAGCCGACGCTCCCCCTAAAATCTGATATTGATGGTTCACCATCATCACCAACGCGATTCAAATCTAGTTTGAACCTCTCGATCTCTTAGAACTAACCTCCATTGAGGATTCTCCGATCGGAGGCTTGACGAGACCGGGATTTGTATCCCCAAAGATGAGATCAGCAGCTTTGTCATCTCCACCTTCCGCCACATTAAGATCAATATCTAAACATGTATGCCCCTACTTGGAATCATGGGATTCCTCACCGGGAACAGTTTTTTCGGCAACAATGTATTTCTGCGAGGTGATGCTGGACGAAATGCACTCCTAGGAGAGTTTTTCCAACCAAGACTTTCTTCAAATTGCAAAGGAGCTGGAGGTAATCCAGCAACGGTTGCTGTTGGTTTTGAAGCAAAAACAATAGAGACTAGCGTAGACACTGCATTTGCAGCGTAGTCCACATCATCTGAGGAAACTTCTTGGTTCAGATCAAAGGCGCACATGCCTTTCTCCATCTTATCTTCCGGTTCTTGTGTTGCTTCTGTTACTTGAGAGGACTCCATTTCATGCATAGAACCATCCTAATAAACAAAAATGAATTTGCCTTTGTGGTTTGTTCTTTCTAAAATAACTTCCCTTCGCTTTTAACAATTTGCCAGCCTTTTGTTTTCCTTTTTTTGAAACTTTTGATTTTTGAGAGAGAGAGAGAGAGAGGGAGAGAGGGGAGATGACTGGAGGAGGAGAGGAAGGCAGATTCATTTTTGTTTATTAGGATGGTTCTATGCATGAAATGGAGTCCTCTCAAGTAACAGAACCAACGCAAGAACCGGAAGATAAGATGGAGAAAGGCATGTGCGCCTTTGATCCGAACCAAGAAGTTTCCTCGATGATGTGGCTGCGCTGCAAATGCAAAGGTGTCTACGCTAGTCTCGTTGTTTTTGCTTCAAAACCAACAGCAACCGTTGCTGGATTACCTCCAGCTCCTTTGCAATTTGAAGAAAGTCTTGGTTGGAAAAACTCTCCTAGGAGTGCATTTCGTCCAGCATCACCTCGCGTAATACCGTTGCCGAAAAAATGTTCCCGGTGAGGAATCCCATGATTCCAAGCGAGGCATACATGTTTAGATATTGATCTTAATGTGGCGAAGGTGGAGATGACAAAGCTGCGATCTCATGCCGGGGATACAAATCCCGGTCTCGTCAAGCCTCCGATCTAGAGAATCCTCAGTGGAGGTTAGTTCTAAGAGATCAGAGAGGTTCAAACTAGATTTGAATCGCCTTGGTGATGATGGTGAACCATCAATATCAGATTTTAGGGGGAAGCATCAGCTACTTAACCTTAGCAACGGTTGCTGTTGGTTTTGAAGCAGAAACAACAGAGACTGGCGTAGACACTGCATTTGCAGTGCAGTCCACATCATCTAAGGAAACTTCTTGGTTCATATCAAAGGTGCACATGCCTTTCTCCATCTTATCTTCCGGTTCTTGTGTTGCTTCATTACTTGAGAGGACTCCATTTCATGCATAGAACCATCCTAATAAACAAAAATGAATATGCCTTTGTGGTTTGTTCTTTCTAAAATAACTTCCCTTCGCTTTTAATAGTTTGCCGGCCTTTTGTTTTCTTTTTTCTTGCTAAGGTTAAGTAGGCGACGCTCCCCCTAAAATCTGATATTGATGGTTCACCATCATCACCAAGGCGATTCAAATCTAGTTTGAACCTCTCGATCTCTTAGAACTAACCTCCATTGAGGATTCTCCAGATCGGAGGCTTGACGAGACCGGGATTTGTATCCCCAGCATGAGATCAGCAGCTTTGTCATCTCCACCTTCTGCCACATTAAGATCAATATCTAAACATGTATGCCTCTACTTGGAATCATGGGATTCCTCACCGGGAACAGTTTTTTCGGCAACAGTACTTCTGCGAGGTGATGCTGGACGAAATGCACTCCTAGGAGAGTTTTTCCAACCAAGACTTTCTTCAAATTGCAAAGGAGCTGGAGGTAATCCAGCAACGGTTGCTGTTGGTTTTGAAGCAAAAACAACAAAGACTAGCGTAGACACTGCACTTGCAGCGCAGTCCACATCATCTGAGGAAACTTCTTGGTGCAGATCAAAGGCGCACATGCCTTTCTCCATCTTATCTTCCGGTTCTTGCGTTGCTTCTGTTACTTGAGAGGACTCCATTTCATGCATAGAACCATCCTAATAAACAAAAATGAATCTGCCTTCCTCTCCTCCTCCAGTCATCTCCCCTCTCCCTCTCTCTCTCTCTCTCTCAAAAATCAAAAGATTCAAGAAAAAGGAAAACAAAAGGCTGGCAAACTGTTAAAAGCGAAGGGAAGTTATTTTAGAAAGAACAAACCACAAAGGCAAATTCATTTTTGTTTATTAGGATGGTTCTATGCATGAAATGGAGTCCTCTCAAGTAACAATGAAGCAACACAAGAACCGGAAGATAAGATGGAGAAAGGCATGTGCGCCTTTGATCCGAACCAAGAAGTTTCCTCGATGATGTGGACTGCGCTACAAATGCAAAGTGTCTACGCCGCCTCTCGTTGTTTCGCTTCAAAACCAACAGCAACTGTTGTTGGATTACCTCTAGCTCCTTTGCAATTTGAAGGAAGTCTTGGTTGGAAAAACTCTCCTAGGAGTGCATTTCGTCCAGCATCACCTCGCAGAAGTACTTGTTGCCGAAAAACTGTTCCCGGTGAGGAATCCCATGATTCCAAGCAGAGGCATACATGTTTAGATATTGATCTTAATGTGGCAGAAGATGGAGATGACAAAGCTGCTGATCTCATGCTGGGGACACAAATCCCGGTCTCGTCAAGCCTCCGATCTGGAGAATCCTCAATGGAGGTTAGTTCTAAGAGATCAGAGAGGTTCAAACTAGATTTGAATCGCCTTGGTGATGATGGTGAACCATCAATATCAGATTTTAGGGGGGGGGAGCGTCAGCTACTTAACCTTAGCAATGGTTACTGTTGGTTTTGAAGCAGAAACAACAGAGACTAGCGTAGACACTGCATTTGCAGCGCAGTCCACATCATCTGAGGAAACTTCTTGGTTCAGATCAAAGGCGCACATGCCTTTCTCCATCTTATCTTCCGGTTCTTGCATTGCTTCTGTTACTTGAGAGGACTCCATTACATGCATAGAACCATCCTAATAAACAAAAATGGGATAAGTACACTAATGGTGCCAAAAGTTGTGTACGGCGCTCACTTTGGTGCCAAAAGTTTCTGCCGATTCACTTAAGTGCCAAAAATTTTGAAAAACGCTCACTTTGGTGCCAACTCCGGTCTGGGTGGCCGGAAATCCAACATGGCATTTTTTTTATTAATATTTGAAGCCAACGTGGATCACCGGACAATACAATCAGCATGCAAACAATAAAACGACGCCGTTTAGCGTCTTTTCCCCCGAATAAGAAACCCTAAATCCCCAAATTCGAGTAGAATCGGAAATTGAAAACCCTAAACCCCCAATTCGACCAATTCGAGTGCATACTTCGATTTTCTCTCAAAGTTATCAGCTCGCTCTTGCGAATGGAGGGCGGAAGCTTTAGCAAATGGCTCACATTCGTATAAAAAAGCGAATTAGATGGTGAGTGTTACTTTGTTATTGTGGGTTACCGAGTCCGAGAAGAACATCTTGGACTCGGTTGAATCCTCGGGAGAAGATTCCATGGGTGCGGCGAGATATAGAGAAGGCTCAAAGTGCAAATATTTCAAATGGGTTGATAGGAAATTCTCGATCGAGCGACGAGGTGATCCCGGAGTTACTTGAAGGCCGAAATCAACATCCACCTGCGTTAATGGACGAGTTGGAGGATGTCGACTCAATGCAAGCTCAAATGAAGGGTTTAACATCTCTGGTCAACCATTTGAAGAGGGAGGTTTCAAGGCTAAAAATTGAAAGAAACTTTTATCGAGCGTTGATTATGTTCTTATTCTCTTGTGTAGTTTATTCAAATGTGAAGTTAAGTAATGAGAAGAAGTTTGTATGTCTACCATAGTCGAAGTTTGTATGTCTACCATTTTTGTATGAAGCGAAGGTTTTGTTGTAATCCATAGTAGAAATGCAAGGTTGGAGTTTGAATGCATTAATTGTAAGCACTTCGAAATGCAATGTTTGCTTGCTGCATTTTTATTTACCCTCCTGATTTGTGTTAAGAGAACTATAAAAAGTACTAGTGATGTCAAGAACAGAGCAAGGAAAGAAAGTGTCGAGAATACACTTTTTCTCTCTGCATCGTTTTTCATTTTCTGTTCTGTTCTATTCATCAAATCTCTTCAAGCTAGTTTGTTGGTTTGCTGCAACTGCAAACTATGCCGAAATGGAAGGTTGGAGTTGGAATGCATTAGTTCTGAGCACTTTTTATTGTTTAGTTGTGTATTGGCAATGTTTGTTTTGGTTAGTTTTTGCTTCAAATAGAATAGTTGCTACATTTTTATCGTTGTAATGGTTTGCTGGTTTGCTGGTTTGCTGCAACTGCAAACCATGGCAAAATTAAGGGATGGTGGCAAATTAACGATCGACTATTTCAATGCCAAAAGTTGTAAATAGTGATCGCTTGAGTATTAAGTTTTTATAAAAGTGATCATTTAAGTGCCGGTCGCGATTGCAAAGTGATCACTTCTGTTGCACAAGTTGTAAATAGTGATCGCTTGAGTGCCAATTTCAAACTTGCACCGCGTGGTGCATCCTACATCTTGTTCTTGCACCGCTTGGTTTGCTGGTGCATTTTCTTGCAACACAACAGCCCCGCAACGAGATGTACCAGCACCCAAAACGCATCTTATTCTAGCACATCCAACCAGAACCCCACAGATAGCATCAACGCATCAACGACTTCAGCCAGCAACATTATATTCACGCATTTAAATCTAAAAATAATAGCAATAATAGCAATCCCATAAGAACATTGCACCAACAGCAAAATATACGAAACAAATATTGTCATTGATATTGATTGATTGTTTACAAAAGAAAAGAAAAACATGAACTTCACTCCCCAATCACTGAAGGTTCAGCACCCTCTTAAAAAAAAAAAAAAAAAAACCAATAGCAATATGGAGGCAGCAACTACCATCAGTGATATAATATCCACACCCTCCTAAAAAAAGAAAACATAAAAAGATGCGACCATGTCCAGCACCACATAAAAATAAACATAAACTATATCCAGCACCCTCCCATCAGAAGCACCACATAAAAATAGACCAAGTCCAGCACCCTCCCATCAGTCAATACGGACAACACTCTGATCTCCTGTTCGTCTTGGGGCTTTGAATTGATTCATAATCCGAGCACTCTTTCGAACTGGATGTGCAAGTTCTTTAACTGGGCGTTCTGTCACTTCCTTTTCCTTGTTTTTGACGGTGGCTATTCTTGTTCTAGCACGTGTCATGTGTTGGTCCATATCATCACTATCGCGCCTAATCGTTGGTTGAGATGGAACTGGTGCTGTGTTCTGTTTGGATGGCTGTTTTGCAGCTATTCCCACTATCTTCTTCTTTGGAGCACTCTTCTTTGGCTGCGTCCTTGATTCTTGAGTTGGCCGACCTTGAAAGAGAAGTACCTCCGAAGTTCTTCCAGGCTCCAAGAACATAGCGATATTGTCAACCAAATGAATTGAAGTATAACAAATTAAATGCATGAGGCCTACAAATCTTACATTCAAAATAGTCATTCCAGTTCGTTCATCTGTGTAAATCCCATAACCATATTGCCTTAATTTTTTTTCTAATAGCCCCTCTTGTTCACCGTGGTGCATCATTTTCAACAAAGAATGATGGGGAGCAGCCTCGCAACTTGTGCGCTGCTCGTCTTCTCACCCGAGAAACACATAACAGATTTTAAATTCAGCCCATAAAAGACAAACACAACGATGTACAACTTACATGATTTTTTTTTCTTCGCGTTTGCTCAACGGTGGACTCAGTTGTTGTTGCTGTCCTGCCTATTCCAGTCGATGTCCCTACACTTGAGCCTACAACAGGGCCTTTTTCTAGCCCTTTAGAAGGCCTTACAACAATGTACTATATCAGGATCATGACCAACTACAATGAATAATTAGACATCTACTCATTTTCATGGTGGAAACAAATGGAGAAAACTTATCAAATTACAAATGCATGATAGAGGAAAAGCACAAGAGAAACCAGTGCACATAGTCAACTATCAAACTTTATCGAATAGGAAATGTAAAGTTACTAAGGTAAAGAGGATACTTACCTTACAAAGGGCTTTTTGTTTGCCCTTCGCAGGCACTACCGCAGGGCCTTCTGTCCTACCTTCGCTAGGCCCAACAAGAAGCTCTTCAGTAGAGCCTTCTGTCCTACCTTTAGCCATTACATCTTGCTGTTGATGCTGCCTTTTCAGCTCACAACCTTTCTTATTGTGCCCTTCCTTGCGGCAATATGAGCATTTCATCTTTGAGCCAGTCCTACTCATCCTGTGACTTGATGCCTCTTCCTGTTGAATTCTTCTTTTCTTTTTTGGCCTTCCAATTTGCTTCTTCAGTGGCAAAGGTAGAGGGCTTTCATGATTTGTTGGCTCCCAAAATTTGCTGCTTCTGATAGGCTGCATCATGAATTGGTATGCAGCAAGGTATGAGCTTTTTTTGTAGCAATCATGTAGGTAATCATCTGGGTTTTCTTGCTTCGTCTGAATAGCACAAATTGCATGGGCACAGGGAATTCCATTCAGTTGCCGTGCTCGACATGAACACTTTCTTCTATCCAAAGTTGACAACATACTTATCTTGATTTTGAATAATCTCATATCCATTATCTCCATTCCAAACTGGATGGCGTAACCTACTAGCAGCCATGTTTGCATCCAATCTCTTCATAATCCTAGGGCCACAGTCTCTAGTCCATTTCGTAGCCTCATCTCTTTGCCTGTGCAGTCTAGTCATCACCATCACTCGAATATCATCAAGCATGCTGATGATTAGTTTGCACCTGGCCTCTAAAATTCTACCATTGAAAGCTTCGCTGAGGTTGTTGTCAATGATATCGCATTTGAACTCTTCGCTGAAGAAGGCCCGACACCAGTGCTTAGCTTTTGTCTGGAAGAGTGCATCAAAACCTTCCTTTGTCAGCTGCAACAATCCTTGTTTGGCTAATCTGAAATCAGCCATGTTAGTACTCTTTGCTATTTGCCAGAACTGCTTCTAGAGCCTATTTCCTTTGAAGTTCCTTGACTAGTTTGCATATATGTGCCTCGCGCACATTCTATGCTCAGCATGTGGCATCAACTCTGCCAGTGCAGGAATAAGTCCCTACAAAAATTCAAACCAATAAATACAAGTTAGGAAAAATATGTAAATGATTAATATTAAAAAGGAGTGAATTAATTGACAATGAAATTACCTTCTGTTGGTCGCTCATGAATGCCCATCCTCCCCCATCGATTATCTCAAGGTCAGCCATTAAATTTTTGAGAAACCAGGACCAAATATCCTTATTCTCTATCTTCACCACCGCCCAAGCTATCGGAAACATTTGATTATTGGCATCTCTCCCCACAGCAGCCAACAACTCCCCCTTACACAAACCCTTTAGAAAACATCCATCCAATCCTATAACTCTTCTACAACCAGCCAAGAAGCCTCATTTGCATGCATCAAAACAGACATAAAATCTATCAAATCTAGGCCCAAGATCAGGGAGTGGCCTCTCCACAACCTCTACATACACCCTACTAGATGGGTTTTGAAACATGCATTTGCCAAAGATAGTCCCATACCTGCGCATATTCTTCCTTATACCCACCCATCGCATTTTCATCACCCTCATCTTAGCTCTCTTGCATTGATTCCTTGACACATTAACCCCTACTTGCTCCTTCACTAATTGTTGAAATTGAGGACTCTTGATCCCGAGCATTGCTTTGACAAAGTGTTGAAAAAATGCTTCGATAACCACACACTCGTTATTCTTTTATTCTTAAAAATAATTGGACAAGTATGTTCCTCCTGCAATGACCTAATCTGGAATGACCCATTCTTACTCAGCGCGCCATAGAGCTTTCATGGACAATTGAGTTGTGAGTACTTAGCTCTCACAAATTCCTTCGTGTTTCTAATGAATGTAACACTCCTCTATTCACCAATGGAGTTCTTCACAACAGCTTCCTTCAACCGTTTGGCATCATCAAATCTCATGCCCACAGACAAAATAGGTTTATCAACAATGGATCATAGCAAGGGTACTTACTTTTTCTTGGACGAGCGGTTTCTTCATCATCATTGTCAAGCTCATTCTCTCGAACCAGCAACTTCATCGCCACAAACTTTCTTCATCTTCACTTCTATTACCTTCAGCTGGAACTCCATCCCCATTTACTGGCTTGAGCCTCTTTACTGAAGGTGCAAGTTTTTTTCTTAGAAATTCCCTTTGCTTTTGTCTTGATTGTGCGAGTTCATCATCATCTTCGTCACTTAGGGGAAAATTTACTGGAGCAAAATATTCATCTTCCGATTCACTGGATACAGCAATTTCCCATTCTAATCCAATGAAGTCCTCATCGCCCAAATCTTCACCCAAGCTTTCAGGACATGTCACTGTTTGTTCATCTCTATCAATGGGAGTTCTCTCCCTTTCATCCCCAACCTGATTACTCACTTGAATAGGATCCCTCACTTCTCCTCTTTCGGTGGTGGTCCGCTCATCCCCATCCTCATCCTCACCATCCTCATCATCATCCTCACCATCACTATAATACTCAACATATACCTTAGCTTCTTCACCGTGAAGATAATAGTAAATGATATCCTTAATACCATTATCATCATGAAAAAATCTCAACCCATCCTTCAATTCCTTCCCAGAACACAAGAATGTAGTTTTTGCACTTTGCATCGTAAAAAATACACCAAATCCCTCAAAAATCAATATATGATGGCTTCCGAACATTGACATAAATTGCACCTTCATTTCCACCAGTATATTCCCAATCATCAGTGCCAATAAGAAACTTTCCACCATAGCAAACAATGATGCCTACCTGATTCGCGTCCATGTCGATGCTGCACCCAATGAAAAAAAAAACAAATGTCATTACTTGTTGGGACCACATGACAGAATCAGCAACTTCACATGGAGGTCTTTGTCATTTTGTTCTCAAGAAACAAATGCAACTAATCTTTCAAAGTGCTTTTACGAAATAAAAGAAACCGAGTTGAACTTTACCAAAAAAAAAAAAAAGAAACTGAGTTGAATAAACAAAGTGAGGTCCCACCACCCATTTTTCAATTCAATCACATTCGGCCCCCTGTTTTCCCCACGTAGCAGTCCAATTAATTAAAAAATTCGGTCCCACCACTTTGTTTCCCCCAAGTCGAGCCCTATTTTCCCCTCCGCGCCTTATTTTTCTATTCGGTCCCCACAAATGAAAGGGAACGAACAATGAAACTCTCAAATTTTCTATTCGGTCCCCACCACTTTCCCCACCACTTTCCCCCTGAGCCGAGCCCTCAATTTGCCCTCCACGCCCTAACTTGCCCGTCAGAACCCTAAATTGCAAAGTAAATTGACAAACCTGAGTGAGCGACAGTTGAGGACGCAGCCAATGAACGATCGTGAACGACGGCGCAACTACAACGTTGGCCGACCGACGGCGGCCGAGTGAACGACGGTGGGTCAGCGAGCTACGGCCGGCAGCATCGAGCGAGAACCCTATACGAACACTGTTTTTCGCCCACGTCCTCTTTTACCGCAACTATACGACGATCGTTTTGTAGGTAATCCACGTGAATGGTAAAACCACGTCGTTTCTTATGAAGAGAAGGAAACAGTATCGTTTTATGCCATCCACCGTGGACAATAATAAGAGTTGTCGACTTTTTTTTTAAATATAAATGCCATGTAATATTTTGGTCGGAATTTGTCGCCAGTGGCACCAAAGTGAGCGTTTTTTCTTCGATTTGGCACTTAAGTTATCCGGCGGAAACTTTTGGCACCAAAGTGAGCGCCGTACACAACTTTTGGCACCATTAGTGTCCTTTTCCCAAACAAAAATGAATCTGCCTTTGTGGTTTGTTCTTTCTAAAATAACTTCCCTTCGCTTTTAACAGTTTGCCGGCCTTTTGTTTTCTTTTTTCTTGAATCTTTTGATTTTTGAGAGAGAGAGGGAGAGGAGAGATGACTGGAGGAGGAGAAGAAGGGACAACGTTGGAGTTCACTCCGACGTGGTGGTCGCTGCCGTTTGCACGGTGATCGTCGCCATCTCCCTCGGGTCCGGCGGTTCCTCCACTACACCGGCAAGTACCTCAAGAAAAAGGACCGACGCCTCTCTTCGAAGCCCTCCAGAAAGTTAAAGAAGGTCCTCTCTCTCCTATCTCTGTGTCTCTGTGTGTGAGTGTGCTATCCTTAACAGCAAGTGTATTTGGGTTGAATTTAAATATGAATGTCTACCATACTACTGTTATTCATGTGGTAGAATAGGGCATTATGCAAAGGAATGTGCTAAAATACCTTATAAGGAATCAGGGCTGGAAGACAACTTACCTGCCCGTTGTGGCAATTGGCTGAGAGCTGAAGTGCGAGAATTGAGCCCATATGGTAAATTTTTTTATGGGAAAGCGGAAATTCCTCCTGAAGAAGTAGAGGTGGTGCCTGAAACTCCACTATCCCTTGCACCTACCACAAAACAACATCTTCCAACATTACCAACAATACAGAACTACAATGACCAGCTACGGGCAGAAGCAACTTACCAGCCATCCTCCTCAACGGAAATCATTTTAGTTAAAGAAAAAAGTCCCCAGAAAAGGGGTAGCTACTGCATTGAAGAAGACATAGCCTTGATTATCCCAGAGGACCTGCTGAAGGAAGCCGCAGTGAGAAAGGACGAGTCTCCCCGCAAAAATGAAAGGCAAATCGTGAAGATGTCGACTTCAAAAAAGGCAAGAGATTCTGCCCATATGGAGCTCAATCCTCCGGACAATACACTGTGGAAAGCACTCAATTAGTGGAAACACCCATTCGGGTGGCTGAAAAGTCAGATCAATGGGCTTTGGTGGCTAGCCCTAATGATCCACCAATTAACCCATGAAACTTATCAGCTGGAATTGTCAGGGGCTGGGCAACCCCCTGATAATCCAGGCTTTACAAGTCACTGTGACTCAAGAAAGGCTTATTATTCATTATATGAGAATTTTCTATCATGATTTATTTTCCAAATTTTTTTTGTTGGTTGCCATACCCATTGAATGGGAATCTATAGTCCACAAGACACCATTATTTTCCATTATTCTCAAAAAATAATGGTGCCATTCTCCTAGCAAGACCCTAAATTGTGCACGGTGCACAAAGTAAATAAGAGATTAATGGATAGAGAAAATTGCACCTAGCAATTATAGTGGTCGGGCTTACCTTAGGATAAGCCTCGTCCACTTTCTTAAGTTAATAACCTATTAGCCAAATTGCGCTAGTGAATCCATCAGAGGTTACAACAACTAAGTACTCTTGACTCAAGTAAGTGTGATCAAATCTTTTGATCTCACACTCCAACAACAACCTCTAAGTAATTATAAATTAATCTCACAAAGATGAGTATGTAAGGACGAAGCTCTCTTGAACTTTGGAAGTTTCGGACTTCGATTCTCTTGTTTTTTCTTCAGCATCACGATCTCCTTTAGTACTTCTCATTTTCTAAGCCCATCCTCGGAAACAAATTATGAGGATCAATTATCCAATCAACTCGTTGAACTTGAATGAATCTAGAAGATTTAATCGCTCCTAAGATGCTAAGAATAGAGTCTTCCTTGATTCTGCTATCCATTCAATAGAGATTAGGTTTCCATAAGTCAAGCCATTCGCTTAGAAAGTGTGTCTCGTCTCAAACTGATTGTTGCGAGAATTACGATCATTCAACAGGGAAATGTTGCATGGATAATCATCCTTCTTGGACAATTAATAAGTAGAAAGAAATCCAACCCAAATTTCTAGCCATTGTGCTTCATGTAATCCGAGCATATTGCGAGAATTTGAGATTTTCTCATATCAATTGACGATGAAGTGCATTATCTCGATAATCATCGTACAATTTAGACCGTTGTCCTTGATTATTAAGATGTAACACAATCATGAACATGGAGAACTGGAATCTCTTTTAAGTTTTTGAATTTGATGAATGTGGTCCAAACATATTCGCTCCAAGAATAATACCTGGAAAGTTTATCATCAGAATCAATACACACACAATGAAGGTTACCTGTTGATCAAATCCCATCGCTTAATTAAATCCATGTCATTAGTGATTGGGACGGTACAGATCTGTAATGTACATAACCTTGTGCCAGCTGTCTCCTATCATTGCGAGGTTCGATTCAATGAGTACTCCACTAATTGCAATGGATTTCTCCTCTCTAAATGATGATGATTCGAGAGAATGTGCTTAGTCTAAAAAGGCGGTTAAAATTTACCAACAGCTTTATAGTCAATCCAGAAGGTTTAGCAGGGGGCTTAGCTCTTTTCTGGGATGATCAATTGCACCTATATATTCACTCATCATCGGAAGCATCCATCTTCACCCAATGCCACTTGAAAAACAGTGATCAGAGGATGAACATCATTTTTCTTCATGCCCCGAATGAATTCAGGGAGAGAGTCATGCTATGGGAACAAATTCATTCAATAAGTGAGCACTATAGAATACCCCGGCTCGTTTGGGTGATTTCAATGAAATTTTATTTCACCGGGAAAAAGTGGGCGGAAAAGAGCGAAACTTACAAAGCTAAATGCTTTCCGAGATTTTGTGAACCAAAGTGCTCCCTGATGGATCTTGAATGCAAGGGTTGCTCCTTCACCTGGTCAAATAGTCGTGAGGGAGACAACCTGGTAAAAAAGAGGCTTGATCGAGTATTTTGCTCACTTGAGTGGCTGCTCACTTACCCCGAAGCTGAATGTGTAGCTCTCCTAGCAATAGGGTCAAATCACACCCCTCTGTTGATTTCCCTGACCAAACCTAAGCATAAATATCGCAAACAGTTTAAGTATGAAGCTTTCTGGGCTGATGAGGGGGAATGCAAAACCATTGTCAGTGATACTTGGAACAAACCTGCTCTACAGAATCTCAAAGTGACAGAAAAACTAAAGCATGTGCAGCAGCAGTTGACAAAGTGGAGCAGGATATGATTTGGCCACGCACAAAAGAGGATCACCTGGCTGAAGGGCAAACTCCAACAACTGATGAACAGCACGCACCTGAATGAAGAGGCACTGCAGGTGAAAAAATTAACACAAGAAATAGATCACTTATGGAACCAGGAGGAAAAGTACTGGGGGATGAGATCGAGGATAAACTGGTTACAGTGGGGGGACAAGAATACTCGTTTTTTTCATGCGACAACAATCCAAAGAAGATGTCGTAATCAGATCACGATGTTGAAAAATGGGAATGACGAGTGGATAAGAGAGGATTAGCAGCTGAAAACAATGACAACCAAATACTTCCAAAACTTATATACTACAGACGGACTTCGCAATTGGCAACCCATCTTACAACTCATCCCTACCTTAGTGGATGACAAAATGAACAACTCCCTGATTGCTCAAATAACAAAGGAAGAAATTACCAGAGCAATGAAGCAACTCGGAGCTCTCAAGGCACCTGGCCCCGATGGATTTCATGGAAAATTTTACAGGGACCACTGGACAGCCATCTCCCAAGATATCTACCAAGCTACGCAACTGTTTTTCAGCTCGGGCCATCTGGATCATGCACTTAACAGCACACTTATTACTTTTATACCCCACCCAGAAAAACTAGAGCAATTTCGACCCATTAGCCTCTGCAATTTCCTATACAAAATCATATCCAAAGTGTTGACTAATAGGCTGAAACCCATACTACCCCAAATCATTGCAGAGGAACAGAGTGCTTTCGTGGGAGGAAGGCAAATTCAAGATAACATAGTGATCGTCCAGGAGGTGTTACACAGACTACACACCAACAACAGGAAAAAGAAATTTCGTGCAGTTTTAAAACTGGACATGTAGAAGGCGCATGATCGCATTGAGTGGGATTTTCTTAAAGCATGCTTAAGCAAAATGGGTTTTTGTGACTTGTGGGTGCAATGGATTATGCAGTGTGTAACCACAGTAACCTTCAGTATCAACCACAATGGGGAGCCCTTACCTTTCTTTAAACCTACCTGCGGATTACGACATGGCGACCCACTCTCACCTTATCTCTTTATCATCGTGGCAAATGTTTTATCTACAATGATGCAAAAAGCAGTTCAGGAAGGTACACTCACAGGTATCAAATTAAACAGCAAATGCCCCACTTTATCTCACCAGCTGTTTGCTGATGACTCAATTTTTTTCCTACATGGCACACTTGTTGAGTGTCAAAACCTGGCTAAGATCTTAAATCAATATTGCTTTGCCTCAGGTCAGGCCATCAACCTAAACAAATCGGGGATATACTTCAGCAAGGGTTGCCCTCCTGCTCTCAGAAATAATATGGCTTCAATTCTCAGAGTTCCAGA
This sequence comes from Eucalyptus erythrocorys, assembly GCA_014182555.1. NCBI lineage: Eukaryota > Viridiplantae > Streptophyta > Magnoliopsida > Myrtales > Myrtaceae > Eucalyptus > Eucalyptus erythrocorys. The sequence goes on from CM024601.1 coordinate 38,455,604, forward strand.
AATTACTAAAACAGGTAAATACCTGGGCATACCTTCCGACTGGGGCAACTCTAAAAAAGACATGTTCGCATGGATTTTGGCTCAGTTAACTCCAAACCGGACAGCTGGAAGGAAAGCCCGTTATCAAAGGCAGGTAAGGAAATTTTAAGCAAAGCAATCATACAAGCCATCCCTCAATATACTATGTCTATTTTTAAAATACCCCTATCAATATGCAAAGCTATTGAGAGGAAAGTTGCATCCTTTTGGTGGAAAAACAATGAGAAAAATGCAGGCATTCATTGGAAAAAGTGGGAGTTGCTAAAAACCACGAAGAGTGAAGGGGGATTGGGTTTTAAAGACTTGCAACACTTCAACATAGCAATGATAGCCAAACAAATGTGGCGAATTGAACAACATCCAAATTCCCTGCTCTCCAAACTTCTGAAAGGGTTATACTACTCACATTGTGATCTGTGGAAGGTTGGAAGAGGGTCCCGCCCCTCTTGGGGCTGGCAAAGCATCATCAAGGCCAGGAACGCCATTGCTCCTCATGCAATGTATAAGATCGGAAATGGAAGAAAAATATCCATTAAAGAGAATTGCTGGTTAAGAAGTGGTAAGATCGAAGGCCAGGCAACTACAAACGAGCCAACCACAGTAGCCGATCTCATCAACCAAGAAGCAGGTACGTGGAACAAAAACATTATAGATTCAATATTTACTGAAAACAGAGCAAAAGAAATCTATGCAACTTCATTCGGAGGGCCTGATGAGAAAGACAAACTAGTTTGGAAGCACACAAAATCAGGGGAATACTCAGTAAAAAGTGGCTACTTCATATTCGAGAAGCCTCGACCAAACCACAGAAATACAAGCCACATCCTCATACACAGTAAACCCAAATCTATGGAAGTACATATGGCGAGCCACAATCCCCCCCAAAATCCAATTTTTTCTCTGGAATACATGCAACAATGCCCTAGCCACATCGGAAAATTTACACAAACGCAAAGTTATACCTTCCCCTCTCTGCCCTATCTACAACCAGGAAACCAAAACCCCCGAGCACCTCCTTTTACTTTGTCCATGGACAAAAGGCGTCTGGACATCAGCCCCTCATCAACTCCAGATCTCACGGCTCGGCCTCAAATGGGTAGAAGACTAGCTCTGCAATGTTTATGAAAACCCAATCACAAAAGGTACATTTGAAGAAGTAGCGGTGACACTATGGAGCATTTGGAAGGAAAGAAATCACTCGATCTTCAACCATCGGCTCCCAAAATCGGAACACGTAATACACAGAGCCACAGAGTTTACAGAGAGTTATCGCGCTGCTCAAAGGAACAAACTTAACCAGAAACAGACAAATCACTTATCTAAGACATGGCAGCCTCCTCCTCGTGGTTGCATTCGAATTAACCTTGATGCCTCTTTCCTCCCAGATCTGGCCGAAGCTTCAACATCCACCGCGGCGACAAATCCTTCAACGCACACAGCAGCTATAGCGTGCATATGCCGGGATCACCGAGGGATTTTGGTAGATGGTTTCGCCAAGCACGTCAACACTGCATCGGCTCTTCAGGCAAAGGCTCTCGCACTCGAGGAAACCCTAACCCTCATCGCAACAAGACGGATTCGCTCTCCTCAAGTACATACCGACCGCCTATCTCTACTACTGGAGTTAAAGTCTTCAACTAAACACACGTGGGAGTTAGAAGCCATAGTGGGCCGGATCAAAGCAAAAATCTCAAGTCTTCCGGGCCTTGACTTAGCCCATTGCAGCCGCAGCACCAACCGGGTCGCCGACTGGGTCTCAAAGATGTGTCGAACAAACTCCCTTCCTTTAAACTGGTTGTCAAACCCCCCTGCACTTGTTGACTTACTATGCACCGATGTTCTTGATGCTAACTTCTATTATCAGCAATAGTTATATGAAAAGCACCCTTTCTGCTAAAAAAAAAAAAAAAAATTCATCAGAGGTTACAACAACTAAGTACTCTTGACTCTAGTAAGTGTGATTGAATCTTCTAATCTCACGCTCCAACAACAACCTCTAAGTAATTATAAATTAACCTTACAAAGATGAGTGTGCAAGGACGAAGCTCTCTTGAGCTTTGGAAGTTTTGGACTTCGATTCTCATGGTTTTTTCTTCAGCATCATGATCTCTTTTAATACTTCTCGCCTTTCCAAGGTGACCGATGAACATAAATTATGAGGATCATTTATCCAATCAACCCCTTGGACTTGAATGAATTTGGAAGATCTAATCACTCCTAAGATGCTAAGAATAGAGTCTTCCTTGATTCTACTACCCATACGATAGAGATTAGATTTCCATAAGTCGAGTTATTTGGTTGGAAAGTGCATCTCATCTCAAACTGATTGTAGCAAGAATTATGATCATTCAATAGGGAAAGGTTGCATGGATAATCATCCTTCTTGGACAATCAATAAGTAGAAAGAAATCCAACCCAAATTCCTAGCCGTTGTGCTTCATGTAATCCGAGTATATTGCGAGAATTTGCGATCTTCTTATATCAATTGACGATGAAGTGCATTATCTTGATATTCATCGTGCAATTTATACCCTTGTCCTTGATTATTAAGATGTAACACAATCATGAACATGGAGAACTGGAATCTCTTTTAAGTTTTTGAATTTGATGAATGCGGTCCAAATATATTCGCTCCAAGAATAATACCTGGAAAGCTTATCATCAGAATCAATACACGCACAAGGAAGGTTACCTATTGATCAAATCCCATCTCTTAATTAAACCTATGTCATTAGCAATTGGGATGGTACAGATCTGTAAGGTACATAACCTCGTGCCAGCTGACTTCTTTCATTGCGAGGTTCGATTCATTGAGTACTCCACTAATTGCAATGGATTTCTCCTCTCTAAATGATGATGATTCGAGAGAATGTCTACATGCAGTTATCTAAGCTGGCTACTCAACAAACCCAAAAAAAAAAAAAAAAAAAAGTTCTCCATGAGGTTGCATCATACGTGGATCACTATGCTCTGATCGGAAGCTCTATACTCGTATCCAAGAGATTATTACGAGGGTACTCAAATCCGAACCTATTAACATGGATAATCTATTCAATCTCTATAAAGCCCTAGAATGTTAGGTAAGGATAGAAAATCAGATATGATTAACTTCTATTGCCAACATCAAGCTATTCAATGGGGAACTCCTATTTAGCAACATCAACCCCACTAGTGCACTGAACAAATAACAAGCCACTATCCACGTCACGTGTGATGTTTCTCATGTCTGTCTAGTTCACTTTTCATGTTCCAGGATGAGGAATCCACCACAGAGAATGCTTTCTTTTTCCTCCACCTAAATCAATCTGTTTCTTTTAAGTGAAGACAGATGCCAACGAAGACATATTATGCTTGCGTGCAACATCTGGGAAAGGATAAAACATCGAGATCACGGTTTCAACAAGGCCCAAATACCAGTTGAACATGATTTCTAGTCCCGCCTTTTAGGCCACGGGGGTACTAAATCGGCTTTGCGACGTGGCACAAAGAGCTCAATCTTCCCGCCGCTTCTTGCCACATTTCTCGTTTAGGCACCAATAGAATGTTGTCATCGACTCATCGCGAACGGGTCTGGGCTTGATGGTAGATAGCCTTTCCATGGCCGCAGTGTGGCATGTCACTGAAAGGACCAAGAAACCAAAACGAAGTCGTCGCGGATCAAGATGATCCGACGGCCTCGCTTCCCTAGACGTCACGTTTGACAAAACCAGAAAGGGCGACTTTTTTCTTCTTCTTCTTCTTCTTATTCAAACGTCTTAACCCTCCATTATCTCTCTCTTGCTTGTATGATCAAAGAGTCTATGCGCCATTCTAGATCTGTGGGTGTTTGTGAGAGAGAGAGAGAGAGAGAGAGAGAGAGAGAGAGAGAGAGAGAGAGAGCCTGTGGAAGTTTTTTAATGAAATGGTTTTGCTTGCAGGTGAAACGATAGTAATCTGAAATATGACAAATAGTTAGCAGTAAACACCAGCTATGAACATAAGTTATATGCCCTGAGAAGTATCAAGGTCAATCACGATATCTTCTAAAGAGGATATGTGTTATTATGGGGCAGACTTGAGACTTCTCTCGAAATAATTAAGTTTGAACGAATTCTCTGGTGAGACTATCGCAGAACTTCACATGAAATAGACGGGCGATTGAGATGCATTTTACGGGTGGTGTCCCATTATAATGGGGAATAGATCGGGAGAAGCAATGAATAAGTTATATAAATATTAATGCACCTGTCTTCTAGGTTAACTACAAGCGATCATTACTCCCTATATATTTGTATTATAAGCAAATTGATAGCGGATCGTATGGTCGAAAATGAAACCCGTGGGCTTGGTTCAAGTGTTTGAGGAAGACATGGCTAATTTATGTGCAAATTTGGTGTACTACAGAAGTATACCACACCGTTAAGTACAAATGATTTCACATGGGACAACTGACACTGTTTAAGTATGGATTCCCTTCCATGACAGTTGAGAAGCGATCCTGTGTGTCGCGACCCCTTTTTACGGGGGCGCTCGGCCGGATCGGGTACGAGCGCCTAAAGGAGGCTAATGGCTCGGCTGGATTTAATTAAAGCCCGGACTCTCCCAAGTCCGCCAATTCACGACTTTAAAATATTTAGTTTGTAAATCAATTTTTAAAATGGAGTCGCCACTAATCAATTTTGGGCAAAGTTGATTAGAAACCCGAGCAAAGTATTGGGAGAAATACTTGCTTCGCGCAAAACCGCAGAAATTAGGATCGGGGACTTGATTACACTAGTTAATCACAAATGCCCTTTCGGTACCTAATCTTGTTTAAACTCTAAGGTTTTTTGGATGTTTGGGTATTTTCCATGCATTTTAGGAAAAATCACATTTTTAGGTGTTTTCCTCATTTTGGACATAAAAGGGATTTTTTGGATTTTTGGGGGATTTTTGGGAAAATACAAGTCTTTTGGCATTTTATGAAAATTTTGGGCCTTTTATGGAAATTTGGCAATTTTTGGGATTTCTTGACATTTTTTGGATTTTTGGAAAATATTTAAAATATTTTTGATTTTTTTGGAAAATAAAAATATATTTTTTGTATTTTATGTATTTTCAAAAATAATACTATTTTTATTTTGATTTTTGATTTTTTGGAGAAGTAAAACATTTTTTTGATTTTTTGGAATTTTTTGAAATTTAAAATGATTTTTAAAATCATTTTTGGAAATAAAATATTATTTTTTGATTTTTTTGAAAATAAAAATATTAAATAAAACGACCTGGGTCGGATCCATGGGTCGGATCCGCCCGGGCCAGCCCGAAACGCAGCCGAGACCCGTTTCGGGCGTGCCGCCACAACGGCATCGCGGCCGAGTGGGGATACCCGACCCGGCCCGACAACCGGCTTCGACGACCCGCCCCTTTCTTCACGAAACGACGTCGTGTTCGAGTCTCGCGAAACGACGCCATTTCGCTATTCGCAAAAACATCGTCGTGTCCGGGTGACACGAAACGACGTCGTTTCGCTCGATAGGCGACCCGGCTCCAACCCTATAAAACGACATCGTGGCCGACCCTTCAGGAACCCGGCCCGATCCGCGACCCGCTTGACCACTTGACAACCCGACTTCGACCCGACTCCCAGCCGTCCTAATCTTGCAAAACGACGCCGTTCCATCGGCTGCTCGACCCGAATCCGACCCGCTCACGACCCGACTCCAAGTCACCCTTTAAAACACGAAACCCTACCCAGTTCCCGACCCGGTAACCCGGAATCGCGACCCGAAATCGGAACCCTAGGGTTTCGATTTTGGGGATGGCCGAAGGCGGCTCGCGGCGGCGACAGCCACTGGAACGACGGCGACGGCGGCGATACTAGACCGAGGGGGCAAAAGATCACCATAGGGTCACCTCGCTCACGGCGGTGGTGCTTTGGGCTACGACGGCGAGGACGGCGGCGACGGCAGGGTTTCTACTGCTTCCCTCTCTCTCTCTCTCTCTCTCTCTAGATCTCCCTCTCGATTTTCTTCTCTCTCTCCGGCCGACCTCAGATCAAGCGCTGCTCGTCCTCGGCCCCCCTATCCGAAGTCTCTCAGCTGGGAGGATTCGAGGATCTGCAGTCCAAGACCTTCGCCGCGCCTCTCTGTGCTCAAACCGAAGGGGGGGAGGGGGGTATTTATAGGCCGCGGGAGGCCGGCCAACGAGGGCTCGACCGGGGGATGGTCTGCTCCCTCGCTGGGGCCGGGACCGGCGTCCCATCCGACGCGTCCCGTCGGCCGGCTACTCCCCGCTCTCCCACGTGCCCCCGCCGTACGCCGTCTCGCGCCGCGCGCTCCGCGGCGCGCTCGCTCGCGCGTGGCACGCACGCGTTCCGGGTGAAGGAGATGACCGGCGGGTCGGGCGCGGCGTGGCTGACCCGCGGGTTGTCTCCCTCCCTTTTTCTTTTTTTCTTTTTTTTGGTTTTTCCGCTTTTCTGTTTTTTCCTGGTTTTTTCGTTTTTCTGTTTTTCTTCTTTTTTTGCCGTTTTTTCGATTTTCTATTTTTTGTTTTTTCGATTTTAATCAAAATAAAATAAAATGCAATAAAAACCAAAAATTAATTAGAAACCCATAAATAACATTAAAAATCAAAAATTAGGCGTCAACAGCTGCCCCTCTTTGAAGGTGAGCTCGCAGAGGTTGCATTCAAAGACAAACCGATGCCTAATTTTTACCCAGCGTGGGCAGCAAATTATATCTTATTTAGGACATACTATCCTATGCGAAAAGAGGAATGTAACATTATACTAAGACAGATAAGAAGATACCTGGAGTTACTTACCGGGAATGAGTGAGATAGGGTGTGAACCCCGGGTTTTGGTAAGTATCAAGGCGTCGTCTTACCTGGTGATATGAGGAGGCTGCTTTTCCAGGACTCAAATCATTCTTCGATCGCCTATCAAAACAATAGATAAATTCTCTAGGACCCGAACCTTTCTTTTGTTGCCTTGACGAGCAATTACTTCTCCAGGACCCGAACCATTCTTCGGTCGCCTGTCGGAGCAATCAGGGGGTTGTCTCAGACCCGAACCATTCTTCGGTCGCCGTGACGGGAAATTACTTCTCCAGGACCCGAACCATTCTTCGGTCGCCTGTCGGAGCAATCAGGGGGTTGTCTCGGACCCGAACCATTCTTTGGTCGCCGTGACGGGAAATTACTTCTCCAAGACCCGAACCATTCTTCGGTCGCCTGTTGGAGCAATCAGGGGATGTCTCGGACCCGAACCATTCTTCGGTCGCCTTGACGGGAGATGCGCCGACCTTTCTCAAGGCATCTCATTTGGGGGTGTCTGATTTGTATCAAGAACACCAATTGGTACCTGACCATTCTCAGGAGATGCGCCGACCTTTCTCAGGGCATCTGTTTTGGGGGTGTTTGACTTCTGTCAGAGACACCAGGCGAAACCCGACCTTTCTCAGGGGATGCGCCGACCTTTCTCAAGGCATCTGATTTGAGGGGTGTTTGACCTCTGTCAGGGACACCAGTTGAAACCCGACCTTTCTTGGGGGATGCGCCGATCTTTCTCAGGGCATCTACTCTGGGGGATACCTGGACATTCACAGAGATATTAAAGAGTACATGGATATTCACAAGTACTAACCTGATGGATATTTGGGCCTTGGCAGGCATCATAAGCATTGAAGGGGTACTTGGATGATCACAAGTACGAGTTCTTAGGGATACTCGAGCATTCACAAGTATTGAAAGGGATAATTGAAAACATAGAGAGCATACCTTAGGTATTTGCGAAGGTTTCTTTCTTTCTAGGAATAGGGAATATCGAGGACGTACCTGAGATATTCATGAAGGTCTCTCATCTCCTGGTTATTGAGAATATTGAGGGCATGCCTCGCATATTCATGAAGGTCTCTCACCTCCTGGTAAATGAGAATATCGAGGACATGCCTCGCATATTCATGAAGGTCTCTCACCTCCTGGTAATTGAGAATATCGAGGGCATGCCTCACATATTCATGAAGGTCTCTCACCTCTTGGTAAAGGGGAATATCGAGGACGTACCTTAGATATTCATGAAGGTCTCTCACCTCCTGGTAAAAGGGAATATCGAGGACATGCCTCGCATATTCATGAAGGTCTCTCACCTCCTGGTAAAAGGGAATGTCGGGGACGTACCTTGGACATTCATGAAGGTCTCTCACCTTCTAGTAATTGGGAATACCGAGGACATGCCTCGTGCACTCGTGAAGGTCTCTCACCTCTTGGTAATGGGAATGTCGAGGACATACCTTGGACATTCATGAAGGTCTTTCACCTCCTGGTAATTGGAAATACCGAGGACATGCCTCGTGTATTCATGAAGGTCTCTCACCTCCTGGTAATTGGGAATGTCGAGGACGTACCTTGGACATTCATGAAGGTCTCTCACCTCCTGGTAATTGGAAATACCGAGGACATGCCTCGTGTATTCATGAAGGTCTCTCACCTCCTGGTAATGGGAATGTCGAAGATGTACCTTGGACATTCATGAAAGTCTCTCACCTCCTGGTAATGGGAATGTCGAGGACGTACCTGGGACATTCATGAAGGTCTCTCACCTTCTGGTAATTGGGAATACCGAGGACATGCCTCGTGCACTCGTGAAGGTCTCTCACCTCCGGTAATGGGAATGTCGAGGACATACCTTGGACATTCATGAAGGTCTCTCACCTCCTAGTAATTGGAAATACCGAGGACATGCCTCGTGTATTCATGAAGGTCTCTCACCTCCCGGTAATTGGGAATGTCGAGGACGTACCTTGGACATTCATGAAGGCCTCTCACCTCCTGGTAATTGGAAATACCGAGGACATGCCTCGTGTATTCATGAAGGTCTCTCACCTCCTGGTAATGGGAATGTCGAGGACGTACCTTGGACATTCATGAAGGTCTCTCACCTCCTGGTAATGGGAATGTCGAGGACGTACCTAGGACATTCATGAAGGTCTCTCACCTCCTGGTAATGAGGGGAACATCGAGGACGTACCTAGGATGCTCATGAAGGCCTCCCGCCTCCTAGAAGTTGGGAACATCGAGGACATACCTGAGATGTTCATGAAGGCCTCCCGCCTCCTGGAATTTTAGAATGCCGAGGACGTACCTCGGATATTGGTGAAGGCCTCCCGCTTCTGGAAATTGGGAACACCGAGGGCGTACCTGAGATGTTCATGAAGGCCTCCCTCCTCCTGGGTTTTTAGGAATGCCGAGGACGAACCTCGGATATTTGTGAAGGCCTCCCGCCTTCTGGAAGTTGGGAATACCTAGGACGTACCTTGATATTCGTGAAGGCCTCCCGCCTTCGGAAATTGGGGAACATCGAGGATGTACTCGAGATGTTCATGAAGGCCTCCCGCCTCCTCGGGACTTGGGAACATCGAGGACGTTCCCGAGATGTTCACGAAGGTTGCTACTTTCCGGCAATTTTGGATGCAACGCGAGGCTTACCCGGATGGCCGTGGGTACGCAGTGTACACGTAGAGGGATATTTGGATGAACACAAATATTTATCAATATGATCGGGGACCATCCGACTGGTCCAAGTGTGAGAAAGCATACCCGGGTAATCGCAGTGCATAGTGTGGTGGAATGCTTGAGTGGCATTCAATGACATGATTTTTGAGGACAACTCGCGGTCGAGTGTCACGAAATGGGGTACTCGAACAAAGGGTCGATACTTTGAGATGAGAGGATACTTGGATAGTCACAAGCATCTAAATTTTAATGACAAAGCATGAATAGGTGGAATGTTTAACAAAGAGGGCACTTGAGTAGTGGCCAACACTCGGAAACGAGGGAGATGCTTTGGGCAATTGCGTATATCAATATTTGAATGACAAATCAAACTAAGCATGGGTACCTAGACAAAGGGTAGGTACTTAAAGATAGAGGGATACTTGGCCGTCACAAATATCAATGCTCTGGGACAACTCGCACAAAATGAGTGTCAATAAAAGGAGTACTCGGTGACTGGAGGGTACTCGAAGATTATCAAACATAAGGCTCTGGGAACAGGAATGGGGATATGCTTCTTTTTGGTGACATTTTTCATATTTATGAGCATGCTTGTCATTTGTACAATGTGCACATGTGTATGCAATGATTGTATGTTCTGTAAATTTGTAAATAAAGATGTGATTCATGCATGATGACCTTGTTAGTTTTGCATCATTTGAATTCCACAGGGGAAGATTTTGAAAGACAACCTTTGTTTAAAATGAAGATGTCTTGAGCATGCCAGATGAGGGATTTTCAGTCGGAAAGGACTTTCCACTCACTCTCATGGGAAAGGCTGTTTTATCCTGACCATTGATGCAGGGTTTATAAGGACCACACTATCTCACTGTCATCATGTCAGCAGGGGTCCGAATATTCTTGCAAATGATACGACTTTACCAATGTGAGAGGTCTTTTTTGGAGTTGTGATGAAGGCTCGGATAATGGCTTTTCAAAGGGGACCAATAAGGTCAAGGCTTTGTAGGGAGGATGTTGCATGGTTATCTCCGGGTGTTTGCAAGTCGAGGATCCTGCGAAAAGAGATAGGATAATCTTGCTCGTACTTCTTCGAGCGATGTTTACGACATATGAAATCCTACGTTAATTGAAGTGCCCCTAGTTTGAAGAGACTTTTTACAATAGGACGCTGCGTAGGCTTGACTCTTGTGACAAAGGTGATCATCTAGGCGTTTGTCACCGATCTCTCTTCTTACAGCCCGGCAAAGGTTCCATGGATCTCAATGGTAACTCCTCTTGGGGATACAAATGACTCGCCTTTTTGTTCGAGGCATCGGCCTTGCTTTTACCAGGCACACTGCTTTTTTATGCCCCCATTCCTTTTTCAATTTTTTATTCACGGGCATTGACCTTGCTTTTACCAGGTACACTGCTTGTTATGCCCCAGGTTTTTGTTTTTGTTGCTTGAGGAACTGGTCTTGACGAGTTCGAGTGCATGCCTTCACTAGACTTTGTTAAGTCTTCATCTTTTGCTGGCTCTTCTGATTATGTTGCTTGGATGACAGCTTCCGCTTTGCCTCTTTGTGAGGGTGATTTTACAGACTCAATTGAGTTGTACATTGGTTACAAGTGCGTAAAGAAAGAATTGCTCTTCATGACTCTAGGGCACTTAAATTAACGCGAGTGTTCATATACAAATAAAGACACTCAAAGATTGATGCAAGTGCAAGCAAGAGAATCTCTATCCCTTTCCTCATCTCGTGATGCTGACTTGCCTTTGGCTTGCCCCAATGTGGGGTGATTCTTTGACGAGGGGTGAGATGGAAATTTGGCCAGTGTATGGGGCTCAAAGCGAGCGATGGAACGCCTCCCACTATTTTGGTTATCGTACCATTCACGAGAGAGCTCTTTACCCTGTAGTCATGGAATTTTCTGCACCTATCTCACAAGTGTATAGATGGGGGGACTGTGTATGGGATACGGCTTGCCTGTCATCATTCTGACGTGCCTCATCCAACATGCTCAATTAGTCTTGTATTCTTTACTTGGCTGCCTATTCTAATAATCCTTTGATAGAATCAAAGATTTAGACAGACGAAATCATCATGCACAATTTACAAAAAAAGAGGCATGCAAAAGATATGATGTGAAAGAGTTTATGTTTTCCAAAAATAAATGAACGGCTTTTTACTCAAGAAACAACTTCAAAAGAGTTTACTTGGTGAAATGGTATTTACAAACGTATTGAAAATTTGAACATCAAAGAGGTTATTTACAAAGGGTTATTTACAAGTGGGTGTCAATAAAATACTCCTATTGGTTAGGGACATGACACATGCGTGATCAGCCGGGGATTGGGGATCTGATCAGGAGTTTTTACTCTTGCTTTTTGCAGAAGAGACGCTGTGGAAATGATTCAACTGGTAGGGCCAAGATTGCAAGCGACTTGGGGCTTGAGAGCTCTCTATCATCTGTTTTGGTGACATTTGAGATGCCATTTCGTTTGGAAAGTTTATCGAGTCCGACAAAACTTTCATTGATCTATTTTCCGTATCTTAGACGGTTAGGTGATCCCGTAAAAGACAAGAGGGGGTATGTTAGTCACGAACTCTTTTTTAAAAAAAAAAAAAAAGTCGGACGATTGGAAGCAATACAACATTACTCTTCACTGGTTTTACAGATGATCGGGTGGATGAGGGGGACATGAAGTCTCGTGCTTCCCACTTTGTCCGGTCGATTATCGACTTGTGGATAACACATTCCTTTACACAAAGTCGAGTGTATTTAATGCAAGTCATTTCCGTACATTAGCTTAGCTAGTCTTGATTTATCTAACCTTTGAGTTTGGTTCTTGAGTTGTGAAGTTTCCTGTCAAATAGGGAAAACATGTCAAAACGGGATTCAAATAGTAGGGGTATTGGAAACGATACCAGATTACCCTTCACCAGAGCTTGTCCGTGCTAGCTCTTAAGGATACTTGAATGTTGATGCCGGCCTATTTATCTCGGCACGCTTCAATGCTTCCTCCCGTTGGCCTTCCTCATTTGTGGTCACGTATGTGCGATTGCTGGTCATCCTTGACGCCTTCCTTCTGTGGAATTTCTCCTTTTGTCTTTGGCTATAGCATTATTGAGCAAAAGTCATGTACCTCAAGCTTCTATGGAATTTGAGATGGACGAATCAAAAACCTCCAATTCTGGTGGCAACTACTCTTTGGAAGAGATTGCATCCGGAGTGAAGCTTCGGATTTCGAGTCATTGTCTAACGTGTGGGGTCATAAATTGCCTTAACCGGCTCTGGATTTTCTCCCGTTGACAAGAATCACTTTTAAAGGTAGAGAAGGAATTTCTTCCTCATGCTCCTGAGTCTGTCGAAGCCGTGGCACCTGACTGTGTCGCGTGACAAGATAGTCCTTTCGCTTAGGGGGGAGTGAGGTACATCATGGATGCTTTGATTTCAACTCTATGCCTGTACCTATTACGTTTCATTTTCCGTATGTTGCGGTTGAGGATTCTTTTCATTGTTTCCTTTTTGAAAACTTTTCCTTCGTCTTGGATTGTAGCAAAGAATCAAGCAAAGCCATGCTCCTCAAGCTTTTACGGAACTTGAGATGGGTAATCAAAAATCTCAAGCTATCTGATGGCAACTCCTCCTTGGGGAAAATATGCATCTAGGGTGCAGCTTCTAGATTTTAGGGTCATTGTCCAGGGCGTGGGCTACGACGCCTTGACTCGCCTAGATTCTTTCTCGGTTGACGAGCCGCTTTAAAGGAGTTTCTTCCTCATGCTTCTGGATTTGTCAAAGCTGTGACGTCCGGCTAATTGGACATGCCATGTGGCAAAATAGTCCTTCAGTTTAGGAGGGAACTGGGCAGGAGCGAGACATGTTACGGATGCCTGGATTTCAACTCCATGCCTGTACCTATTATGCTTCATTCTTTGTATCTGTTTGCCCCCATTTTCTTGGAACAATGTCTTCGTGTTTTGACCTGTCCACATGATGTGCTGATTTCAGATGCTTTCTATCACATGATATTTTGAGACATAAAGTGGGAGACAACATGCTTTGTTATCTCATTTTGACAAAAGCTTTTGGTAATGAAATACTTTTTATTTTCAAAACATTTTTTGGGGAGAAAAAGCATGAGGAAGCCCTACCCTCAGTATTCTCCTTGGACGTCATTTTCTTTTCGTGGCTGGATAACATCGCTGAGCAAGTTTGGAATACTTCCTCATGTTTTTCAAAACAAAGTACTGGAACTTATACATCAGAGTTTTTGGAATGAGAAAATACAATGCTAGCACACTAGAACATGACATAAAAACAAGTAAAACCCATGACAACTCCTGTGTAAGGGAATGCTTTGGTATGGCCAGTCTTGGAGCTAAGCATCCTTGGATTCCTCGTCTTCAGCAGATTCGAAGTACTCGCATGCGATGACTACTTCGTTGAAGCTGCGGAAGTGCAACCCGTGCAGCCAGCAGCGACAGTCACAGGGCAGGGCTTCTATAAACTGTTTTATCAATTCTTCCTCAGCCAGCTCAGGGTGGATTTGCATTATGGGAGTCCTCCATCTCTTGGCATATGTTTGGAAATTCTCCATCAGTCTTCTTTCAAAGTGGGCCGAGTTCTCGCACGGTAGCTCGGTTTCAATCTGGCTTTGGTACTGATGCAGAAATGCGGAAGTCAGCTCACTCCAATCTTCTATGAGATGAATATTTGCTGTGAAGAACCATTGTAATGCAGACCCTATAAGGGTTTCTTGAAATGCCTGAGTTGTGAGGATCATTGGGCCATAATACCGGCTCATTTCTTCATAGAGATATTGCAAGTGAGTCACGGGGCAAGTCATGCCATTATACTTGTGGAGGTTGGGTATCCACATCTCCATGGGGGTCAAGATCCTATGAGAGTGAGACGGGCCTGATAGGTCTTGGTTGGGCCACTGATTTTCCCACTGCATACCCATTGGGGTGTCGAATTCTTCTTCTTCTTCAGGGATGTCGAACTCTACTGAAATTACTCCATTACTTTCTTTAGAACCAAAATTACTGGATGAGATATTTAAGCTATCCTCACGGTCGGGTGGCGGGTCTAGCACTTCGTCGGGATCGTAGTGGATAAGGATGTATTCCTCTTCTCCTGACGGGCCTTCATCCTCGGATGAGAGTAGGAAACAGTTACATGATGAACTGTCAGTCTCACCGTTGAAATAGCGCTGATAGTCCTTGGGATGGTATTCGAGGGGCGGGAAATCTTCAGGATTATACTCCTGGGGATGGCTGCCTTCTGAGTTGTATTCCTGGGAATGCACGGAGCTCCGGTACTGTAGCTCATTGTCGGACGATGTATTAATCTGGCTAGGCTTTCTTTTCTTGGTCCTTGGTCCGACTCTTTTGAGTAAGGCTTTATGTTTGGGTATTTCTGCTTTGTTAAGGGAAGTGAGAGATACTGAGGTTTCGCTGTCTGAGTCACTTTCCAGATTGATAGGGGTTGGTATCCTTTGGACCCTGGCTCTTGGAGTAAGCTTGGGGAGTTGTTTTGTCATGCCCCAGTCTTGAATAGGCTCCAAACCTGTGATCTCATACAAAGGTTCCTTGCCTTTCCTAGTGGTGAACTTTTCGGTAGCCGGCTGCTGTTCAACTGTCCATTCATTATGCAAGGCTTCATCGTTACACTTCTTTCCCCGTCTCGGCAATTAGTGGCCTCTCTTGTTCCAGGGTCATTAATTCTTTGTAGGGCAGGGCTATGTCAGGGCCGATGTCATATTCTTGGTAAAAGACATGGATTAGTTCCTTCCAGGTTTTGAAAGGATTAATTTTTCTGATGATGTACCATTGCAAAGCAGGACTGGTTAGGCTCAACTGGTATGATTGAATCATCTTTCGGACTAGGTAGGCTTGTAGGTAGGTTTCTGGGCGGGGGGTATCAGCATATCCTTCGCACTCAGGCGCTTTGAATTTTTCAGGGATCTCGAAGTTGGAGTAGTCAGATAAGTCGACGGAATTCTGCCCCTGTAGCTGGCCTAACTTTTTCATGATCTTTTCGAATTGATCATAGTATTGGCTAGTTCTTAGCACATTTGCAGGGGTTACGACGGTGCTAATTACAAAGTTGGGTTCATCTTGAGTGGACTTCATCTGTCTCGAGAGCTGTTGAAGGACGATGGACATTTGCCCTACGCCATCTTCAATGTGGGCGAGGCGATTTCGCACTTCCTTCTGATCGGACCCTATCATGAGGGGCCAATCGCGGGTGGCTAACGGTTGATGATTCATGATTACCTGTCGCGGTGAAAACAGTGAATAAACATAGAGTAAACAAAGATTGACCCATGGCAATGGTCTATTTTTCATTCATCAAAAGAGGGCTTTACAGACTCTTAACGTTTAGGAATTGAAATGACAGAACGAAGTGCTAGACATTTAAAGAAAAAGTCCCGAGACAATGGGACAAGGTTTTCTCAAAACTAAAGGGACACGACTACATATGCGACAGGGGGTCTTGTGACAACTGTTTGCTTCCTTGGACTGTCTCTGAGCCGGGTATCTGGCCTACTTCTCTCCGTAAAAGCTCTGTCCGTGCGGGCTGCTCTCTTTGATTGAGCGATTGACCGATGGCTTCCACTTTGCAGGGATATGATATTTGTGGATGCAGAATGCAGAGGCGTGGTAGGCTTCTTCTTCTCCTCCAAGCCTTTTAGGTATCATGATCTGTTTGTGGTGGCACTCGTCCCAGATTTCCTTGGCAGTAGAAGTTTCAAGTTCGTAGTCATGGCTTGTGTTGAAAATGATCGGAGGGGTTCTCCTTCTGGTAGGCGGTGGGATCTCCTGTAGGACTCCGAACTGTCGTGCTACCTGGTACGGATGATAGGGAATGGCTCCGGTGCAATCGAGTAGTGGAATTGGGTGGTAGTGCTTGAAGCGAGCCCTCTTTTCATGGAATCGATCGGCATACCACTGGAATGTCTCAGGAGCCGGATTCCTTAGGAAGTTAACCCAATGCAAAGGGGTTTGATTAGGAACATGAGGTCCTAAAACCATGAATTTTTGTAATGGATGCTCAGAAGTGTTTGTTTTAAACGACCGCATGATGCCCCGGTATTCGCTCAAGTGGGAAAAGAACCGAACTTGTAAAATTTCGGGAGGAGCCCGCATGATTTTTTCTGTGTTGTTTTTAAAACGATCAAGGGACAAGAATGTTTCGGCTAAAATCAAGTTGACATAGTTTGCCCCCCACAAGATCTAATCAACAATCCAGACCACTCTAGGACTTATAGCGTTTCTTTGGTGGGGGAAAATGATAAGTCCAAAAAAGGCCAGGAGGAAAATCTCACTTTTTTGGGTCATAGGCTGATTTTGAAAACATGCATTCAAAAACTCTAGCAGGCAGGTATAATCGTTGTTTTCAAGAATTCGTTTCATAACATGAATTTCAGCTCCTAAAAACTGTGCCAACTCACGCCATGGGAGGGGGCCTGTTAATAGTCTGACCAGCTCTTTCCCAAGGGGCATTCCAGTGATGATGCTGTACTCTTCCAGGGTCGGGGTTAGCTCAAACCTACCGAACATAAAGGTGAGCGTCCTCGGGTGCCAGAAATGTGCAATGGCTTGTATGACTTTTGGGCGAATAGTAATTCGGATTAATGAGAGGAGATGGCCGAGCTTGGCCTTCACAAACTCCTGGGCAGGCCGATCCAACTGACCCCACCATCTGAAGAGTTCTGTCTTGGGAGTAGGAATGAACTGGATGTCGTCTTCCCCCATCGCATATGACTCGAGATTTTGAAAAGTTTATCCTAAATTTCCAAGGGCCAATAAAAAGACTGAGTGAAAAGTAAATAAATTACTTTTTCTTTTAAGTAAAATGACAAGCACAAAGACATGCACATGAGACGTGCGGCTCGATTTCTAACTCAGAAGGTTTGTTGAAATTAAAAGGGCATCTGCCGGTCGCAGTCTCGCGTTAGCAGCGTACCCTCTTAACCTCGGCTAAGAAATTCGGGGAAAAGAAGGGCAACCTCTACATGGTCTCGCTTTCGAGGCCATATCCTTCTTAACACCATCCTAAAAATCCTATGGCGGCCCAGGTCCGGCGGCCGGGTTGTGTGTGCCATGTGTAGTGTTTAAAACAGTAAAGCATGCATAACAGTTTATAATCACAAGATAATTTAATTTAAGCAAGATTAAAATAAACTTCTTAAATTAAAGACCTGTAAAAAGAAAAAAAAAAAAAAAAAAGTCAAGAAAGAATTTAAACAAAATAAATATGGACTAAGTCCTCAAAGTCCCCAGTGGAGTCGCCAAGCTGTCGCGACCTCTTTTTTTCGAGGGCGCCGGGCCGGATCGGGTACGAGCGCCTAAAGGGGGTTAATGGCTTGGCTGGTTTTAATTAAAGCCCGGACTCCCCAAGTCCACCAATTCATGACTTTAAAATATTTAGTTTGTAAATCAATTTTTAAAATGGAGTCGCCACTAATCAATTTTGGGCGGTTGATTAGAAAACCGAGCAAAGTATTGGGAGAAATACTTGCTTCTCGCAAGAACTGAGAGAAATTAGGATCGAGGACTTGATTACACTAGTTAATCACAAATGCCCTTTCGGTACCTAATCTTGTTTAAACTCTAAGGTTTTTTGGATGTTTGGGGATTTTCCATGCATTTTAGGAAAAATCACATTTTTAGGTGTTTTCCTCATTTTGGACATAAAAGGGATTTTTTGGATTTTTGGGGGATTTTTGGGAAATACAAGTCTTTTGGCATTTTATGAAAATTTTGGGCCTTTTATGGAAATTTGGCAATTTTTGGGATTTCTTGACATTTTTTGATTTTTGGAAAATATTTAAAATATTTTTGATTTTTTCTTGATTTTTTTGGAAAATAAAAATATATTTTTTTTTGTATTTTAGGTATTTTCAAAAATAATACTATTTTATTTTGATTTTTGATTTTTTTGGAGAAGTAAAACATTTTTTTATTTTTTGGAATTTTTGAAATTTAAAATGATTTTTAAAATCATTTTGGAAATAAAATATTATTTTTTGATTTTTTTGAAAATAAAAATATTAAATAAAACGACCCGGGTCGAATCCATGGGTCGGATCCGCCCGGGCCAGCCCGAAACGCGCCGAGACCCGCGTTTCGGGCGTGCTGCCACAACGGCGTCGCGGCCGGGTGGGGATACCCAACCTGGCCCGACAACCGGCTTCGACGACCCGCCCCTTTCTTCACGAAACGACGTCGTGTTCGAGTCTCGCAAAACGACGCCGTTTCGCTATTCGCAAAAACGTCGTCGTGTCCAAGTGACACGAAACGACACCGTTTCGCTCGATAGGCGACCCGGCTCCAACCCTACAAAACGACGTCGTGGCCGACCCTTCGGGAACCCGGCCCGATCCGCGACCCGCTTGACGACCCGACTTCGAATCGACTCCCAGCCGTCCTAATCTTGCAAAACGACGCCGTTCCATCGGCTGACCAACCCGAATTCGACCCGCTCACGACCCGACTCCAAGTCACCCTTTAAAACACAAAACCCTACCCGGTTCCCGACCCGGTAACTCGGAATCGCAACCCGAAATCGGAACCCTAGGGTTTCGATTTTGGGGATGGCCGAAGGCGGCTCGCGGCGGCGACAGCCACTGGAACGACGACGGCGGAGGCGATACTGGACCGAGGGGGGGCAGTGTCACCATAGGGTCACCTGCTCACGGCGGTGGTGCTGGGCTGCGACGTCGAGGACGGCGGCGACGGCAGGGTTTCTGCTACTTCCCTCTCTCTCTCTCTCTCTCTCTCTCTCTCTCTAGATCTCCCTCTCGATTTCCTTCTCTCTCCGGCCGACCTCAGATCAAGCGCTGCTCGTCCTTGGCCCCCCTATCCGAAGTCTCTCAGCTTGGAGGATTCGAGGATCTGCAGCCCAAGACCTTCGCCGCGCCTCTCTGTGCTCAAACCGAAGGGGGAGGGGGTATTTATAGGCCGCGGGAGGCCGGCCGACCAGGGGGGATGGTTGCGGCTCCAGCCGGCCGGACCGGCGTCCCATCTGACGCGTCCTGTCGGCCGGCTACTCCCCCTACTCTCCTATGTGCCCCTGCTCGCCGTACGCCGTCTGCGCTGCGCGCTCTGCGGCGCGCCTGCTCGCACGTGGCACGCACGCGTTCCGAGTGAAGGAGATGACCCAGCGGGTCAGGCGCGGGCATGGGCTGACCCACGCGAGTTGTCTCCCTCCCTTTTTCCTTTTTTCTTTTTTTTGGTTTTTCCGCTTTTCTGTTTTTCTTCTTTTTTTGCCGTTTTTTCGGTTTTCTATTTTTTGTTTTTTCGGTTTTAATCAAAATAAAATAAAATGCAATAAAAACCAAAAATTAATTAGAAACCCATAAATAACATTAAAAATCAAAAATTAGGCGTCAACACTGTGGATAGCAGATAAGCTGGGTTATGGAAAATAATTGGTATTGGGAGTTGATTTACATAGATACGACAAGGTAGATGGGTAGTGGAAGAATGCATGATATTCAGTTTAAGTATGACTCAGCATTGTCTTATAATTTGAATCTTTGAGAATCAGTATTAAAGTCTACGATGACAGCAATAAATCAATTGGGCATTAAATGTGCTTAGAAAGTAATAATTTAAAGTGATGTCGGCCCTTCAATCGATATATTTACTAGTCTATATTCATAAATTTATTCAAAGACTTTTCTTCCAGTTCATAGAGCAGGATCTCCAGGAACTCCATTCAATTTTCAGTACTCCATCTCTCTTAGAAATGCGTGGTGAAACGAGTCTTGTAATATGAATTTTAACAATTACCACCATCTTTGGGATTAGTAAGAGAAGTTTTGTCTATTAAAGCTTTCTATTCTGTCGCTTATTTCCCCTACTTTTCAAATCTAAGCGATGAAACAATGTCTTGCCCTCATAATCAGATCAGCTCCCTTTAAAGTTATTGCAGTATTGATGCGGTGCATGTCAAGCTTGCTTGGGCGGAACTTCTTCATGCTTTTGAGGCGAGTAGTCCTGGAGAGTAAGAAAACAGGACTTGATACATGTCCACGTTCAATACACTTTTGCTTTATCCACTTTCTGAAAGTTAGATTAAAGATAAACAGGAGGAGATAATAAATGAATACGCTAAAAGCTTCTTGATCGAATTCACGCCACATGGCAAAACTATGTCATATGTCTTGCTATGTGGCGATCGTAGAGGAAAAGTGAAGTGTCACATGACAAATACAAGAGCAAGTATTTTCTCAGCTCCAGCCTCAAATATATATAATAGGCTAAGATTTCACCTCTCAATTAGTATTATGAGATTATAATGTGCCAAAGAATACTTTATGGTATTTAATTGAACTCCTTTGTATTGTAGTTGAATTCCTTCTTTGCATTCATTTTATTGCATGGAGAGATTTGCATACGCCTTTCATGACAAGGTCAAATTGTCATATAATATAAATAGAAATACTCGGGCTGATTACATATTACGTATGTTAAGAAGTAAGTAAATAGACTCAATCAATAACCTTATAAACCCACAACATCATAACTATTGATTATATAGGCCTCCCCATGACATTCACATGCGAACTCCGGCTTTTCCCAAGAAGGGAAAGTTGAACTCAAAATGAAGCAACATCGAAGCATTTGTTAAACCCAACTTATTTGCAGACCTCAAAAGTGGCACAAAAATAGACGAGCAATTTTATTTCCAAGTCAAACCTACCTCGGCATGCGAATGTAGGTGTTTATTGAGTATATGTGATTTGTTTATGCTTTCATAACTCATGAGGGAGTCCATTGAAACAATAATTGATCATAACTTCAGCATTTCTGGAAACTCTCCGACAGCCTTCTTGTATCTGAGTTAGAAATCCCATAGGTCATGAGGGTCATGGGTAATTCTTGGCGCAGCATCCTTAATCCAGCATCAAGTATCATCTTCTCCAATCCAACTACCTACTCAAGAAGAAACTTAGTCAAGGCAAGAAAAAGGGGATAAGTACATTAGAAGTACCAAAAGTTGTGTACGGCGCTCACTTTAGTGTCAAAAGTTTTCGCCGGCTCACTTAAGTGCTAAATTGGAGAAAAAACAATCACTTTAGTATCAACAGCAAGAAATTCCGGCCAAACTGATTACGTGCCATTTATACTTAAAATTTTAATATGACTTGGCAAAATTTTTAAACATCTAGTCCACGTGGCATTTCCACATGACATGCTTGACAATGAAGTGATTTTTTTTTTTTTGGTTAGAAGTAATAATATATTGAGCTTTGAGCCAAACATTTACGCAAGATCCGGCACCACAAAACTTGCACTCATGAAGACAATAAGTCTAAACAAGTGGAAGGGAACCGGATGCAAAAGAACTCCGCAAGAGCGGCCAAAGCGAATAACAGCCTAAACAACAGGCAAACAAGGAGAGATTTGGCACTAAAGTTTTTTTTTTTTTTTGGTCTAAAGTGATTGTTTTTTAACAACGACTAGCATTGAAGTGAGCACTTTAAATAAAATTTGGCACTCAAATAATCACTTTTAATAAAATTTGACACTTAAATAATCACTATTTACGACTTTTGGACGACATCGTTTAGGGGCTATATGTTGACTAGGCACGCTAGTGAGCCACGTAGGATTGAGCGAAATTGACACTTAAATAATCATTTTTTTTTTAAGTAGCACTTAAGTGATCCGAAAAAAATTTTTGACACTAAAATGAGCGCCATACACAACTTTTAGCACTTCTAGTGTACTTAACCCCAAGAAAAAATTTTGATTTTTCATTGTCCAATTCGAACCCGACAATTTCAACCCTTTTGACATGATTTACCACACAAAAGAACTCCTTCCGTGACCGCCAAAATTGCTTTTCATCGAAGTCACAAAGCAACGAAAAATCCTCATTGTTGGACTAAAAACACACATCAAAAGTAGCTTTTCAGAGCTGATTAGTAGAAGCAATAACGTAGCAGTGACATTAAGTACCAAAAAAAGAATGTAACAAACAAGATTCGCAATTTCAAATGTTATTGCCTTGAGATTTTGAAAATTATAGCTTGATCACAGTAACATAATGGGAAAATTGTAAATTACATTAAATGCTTTTGTTGACCTCACTTGACACAACAACCAATAAAATACACGCAAACATGCACATGCATTAAATAAATGAAAAGAAGATTTGATACATGAAATTTCAAATAAATGAAAAGAACATTTGATACATGATATTGGGTTATTTTAGTGAATGAATCCAATTTGTGGTAGTATGAGAAAATTATAAATAATTTGAAATCTTTAAGAAATTTTTGACAAGGGTATGATAGTTAAAGTGATGGGGGTGACGTGTTATAAGCTTAATAAAGGACTGTTTTCAATTTATCTTGTTGTCCATTATTAAGTATATAGTTTTGCTTTTTGTCTTATAGTAGGCAAGTATTTGATCGAAATTCTTGGGCCGAAATATGAAACTTTTAATTTCCTTTGCAGTATAGAGAGATAGAAGAATTATATATTTAATCGAAACTTTTAACTCAAAAATAGTTAGTATGAGAACACACAATTAAAATAAACAATCTTAAATAGATTATATGCCTCCCCCAAAATCAAGCATAAACCTATAAAATAAAAAAGCAATAATAGATTATATCGCTCAACTGGCGACCAGCAGCAGAGGCTCTTGAAGAAATCGTAGCTGCAAATGGAGCTCCATGAATATCGATGTCGTTATTCTTGCCATAACTTTGGGAAACTTTATAAAGGGCCATGAGCAAACGAACTCCTTCATGGTACACCCTTTACTTTGTAGTCAATTCACTTGTGTTCCACACCCATTTCGAATAAGACAGCGAGAACATACAAAACCAAGATCATGAAAATGCAAAATCAGCTCAAATCATGATAGAAACACGGTAAAATAAGAGTCCACACAACTTTTCAGCATCAATGGACACCATTATAGAAGAATCAAACTGAAACCTAGATCAAAGGCACATCAAGATGAACCTTACTACATGATCGAGAGAATTAAAATGGCCGAGATCATGGATGGGGCTAGGCATGATGACGAGCTCGTCACAAAGACCCAATCAAACGGAGGCCCAAAAGTTGCTTAGGCTAAGAGAGATGGTGCAACCATAGTAGACGTCATTAGGGTTCCTCGAGAGACCAACATGAAACCTTGTGCTCAATCGCCATGTTGGAAAAAACTGGAGGTGGAGGCGGAGGGGGCTTGGGAACTAGCGACTATGATTGGCAAGGCTATTAGGGGAAGCGACGTGCCAAAGGCAGATTTAAGCAATAATTGCGATTGGTAGAGCTTTTTGGAGAGGCAGAGGCGGTGGGACGTTGGAGAAAGAAAGAGAAGATGTGTCGGGGTTGTTCTTCTATAAGAGAGGACTTAAAAAGCCCTTAAAAATTAAAAGGGATATGTGCATTAGAAGTCCTAAAACTTATCATGAAAATACAATTGAGTCCTTAAACTTTCAAAAAGTGCAATTAAGTCCTAAAACTTATCATGAAAGTTCAATCAAGTTCTAAAACTTTCAAAAGGTTCGATAAAGTCCTAAAACTTGTCTTGAAAGTGCAACCAAGTCCGAAGATTTTCAAAAAGTGCATTCCATGGAAGGACTTTGATTAAACTATCTTGATAAATTTTAGGACTTGATTACACTTTTTGAAAGTTTTAGGACTTAGTTGCACTTTGTGACAAGTTTTAAGACTTAATTGCACTTTTTGAAAATTTTAGAACTTGATTGCATTTTCATAACAAATTTTAGGACTTCCAATACACTTATCCCAAATTAAAAAGAGGAGAGAGTTTTTTTAAGCTGGATTTCAAACGTTTATCGTTCTTAGTCCTCTTCTTTGTCTACAAACTAGAACAGTGAAAAACAAAACCTTTGATTTTAGTCCTTTTAAATTTCCAGCTAGTCTAAGTCAAAGGACACATGTCATCCTTTGGATGGAGCCACTAAAGGTCACACGCATCACCTATTCTGATGATGTGGTGATTGCTAAGCACTAAATATTTTCTCCACTGCACTTTAATTTCTAGCATTTGCGTTTTATTTAATTTCTCAAGCCAAGTTCAACCCAAAATCATTTTTCCTTAAAAAAAAAAATAATAAATCCAATTTTTGGTAAAGGATATTTCACTTCCCGGGTGAAATCCCATTTTATATTATATTCATTTTTTTTATTTTGTCCAAATATAAAGATAATGCCCTTATTTTTTAAAATTTTTTATATGCAAAAACCACTTTTCATAGCACTCCTTTTTTTCCTATTAAATGAGTTTCTGTCAAACTAAAGTAAAAAAGAAAATTAGACTGTTAAAGTATAGTCTACAAAACCAAGAATTAAATTATTGAAAATAGTATCTAACCTAAAAAAAATTATTGAAAATAGTGACTTTTTTTAACAAATTAGTTCATCAACTTTGTCTTGATTCATTTTTTTTTGTTATCGAAGCAACAATCTCTTTTTATTTGAGTATATCGGTTGAATACAATTTCAATTTCATTCATTTTAATTGTTATTAACTCCAAATATACATTAATCATTATAGCTTTTGTATCAAATAGATTATGAAAAATTAGCATAAGGAAGTGCTTGGGAACCACTTTGCAAGGGACTTTGGGGGAATGCCAACATTTGCAAGGCTGAAAGTCCAAGGCAAGTCTTAGGCTACCTTGAGCTTTTAGCATTTTCAAAATGCCTTGGCCACGGGTACTATTCATTCATGTTAGTGTTCATCTTCCTTCTCCGGCCACGCCACCAATTAGAGAGCTCACCGGCGAGGTCACGGTTGAGGTCGACGAGGTCATGGCGACCGTCACCGGCCAATCGCGTGACCCCGATGAGTTACAGCGACCGCCCGCGAGTAGCATCGCCGCGACCCCAAGCACGACCCAGATCTGGGTCACGTCGGTCGCCGCGAGGTCTAGGTCGCCGGAGGTCACATGACCTCATGGCAACTGGCGCAACCCAAATCTGGGTAGCCGGAGGTTGCGCGACCTCGCAGCCGACCGGATCCGATCGCACGACCTCACGGCGACCAGATCTGGGTCGCTGGAGGTCACAAGACCTCCCAACGACCAACGCGAGGTCGTGCGATCTCCAACGACCAGATCTGGTTGCGGCGAGGTCGCGCGACCTCCGTGAAGGGCCGCCGAGGGTCGCCTACCTCGCCGGTGACCAGCTGCCTGAGGCCACCAACAGCCAGCTACCTCGCTAGCGATTGCCTACCCTTGCCGGTCAATTTTTTTTATTTTTCTTTTGATAATTTTTTTTTATCACTAAAGCCTTTTGGACCCTAAACACCATTTTGCTCAAAAATACTTCAAAAGGACTTTCAAAGTACAATTTACCAAAAAGAGTTGTATTTTCGAAAACATCTTTAACTTAAAAGTCTTTATATTTTTCTAAAGACTTTTTCGAAAAGAAAAGTGATTCCCAAATGCAACAATGGAAGGACTTTAATACTAAAAATATTGGCAATTTTTTTTTAATTTAGAAAAGGTTAATATTTTAGTAAGGCATCAAACTTTATTGATTTACAATCTAACAAAAACACTTGAGAGGAATTTTATTCTATTCGCTTTGATGGAATAGAATTTAATTAATGCAATTTTATGTAAAAGAATAATGAGGATATTGAAGATCAACGAATTAATTTTCTTCTTTATTGATTGGTGCCCATTCTAATAATATTTAAAAAATTCAATTAATGAAAAGCTTAATCTTTCGTAATTGAGCTTCGTCAGCTTAATTTCTCAAAATAATCAATTGATCCATAATGATCTAACTTAACTTTCTTATTAAAAATAATTATCATTTTAAAAATAAAAATAACCAATATTAATAAGAACTTAGAATACCATCGAGTATGTAAGTTTCATAAATTAGTTTTCACTAATCTTTTAGGAAAAATAAATTAGTCTTACCGGAAAAAAAAAAAAAAAAAAAAAAAAAAAAAAAAAAAGTGCGAGAAAACCATATAATATAAAACTCATTTACAGGAAAACCACCAGCCAATGAAAGGAGTCCCCAAGCCTCTCCTTCGCTCGACACCGTCTGCGGCGGCGCCGCAGCGATCTCCGGCATCGCTCCGTCGCAGCTAACGGCGACTGCTCCGCCGTCGTCATACGTGCATGAAGCCGCGTATCTTTGTATTCCTCCTTCGCACGGATTGAATACGTTCCCCGTACAGAGAGGCTGCGGCACCGTCGTTTCTGGCTCGACAGCGCGAGGAGCTCCGGAACACTGCCGCCACCGCCGTCCACAGGTAAAGCCGAATCGAGCGGCTTCGACGGCTTCTCTATTTCAATTTCGATTCATATCGCCGGGGTTGCTCCGTTGATGTCTCCGTTCTCCGGCGACCGTCTATATTTTTCCTGCTCGTTAGACGCGGGATGTCCATTGAAGCAGAAGAATTTTCGAGCTTGATTGATGTTAGATGGCATGAGCTTGCAGTGGTGGTGATGTGTGTGATGTGTAGGATTGATGTTGTATGTATACCGAAGAATTTGCGCATTTGTTAGAAGCCGAGCTCGATTGTGCATCGCCTCGTAGATGTCTTGTTTCAATCTTCAAAGTGCAGGTTGAGTAGCTGCAGAAACTTGATTGCATTCCCATTTACTCATATCTTGATGGGTTTTTTTTTTTTTTTTCCCGCTTATGATCATGTTGGTATTACATACAATGCTCTTCTTATTTCGGTGAATACTAGACTGATAATCAGTCCCAGATTTGCTGTTCCAACCGGGCTTTGCTGTCCCTTTTTCTAGTTTTAGTTGCTGAGTTGAATTAGAAGTTCTTCCCTGAACTTTGAAGGGGAATGTTTTTATTTCATTCCCGTGCTATGTTTTAGTATTGACCTTAGTGCGCGTTGATACGGGACTTGGTTTTTTTTTTTTTTTTTTTTTTTTTTTCCTCCGCTGTCCTTACGACGAAGTGCATTATGCAGAGGGGATAGCAAATGGAGTTTTGCCCGACTTGTGGAAACTTGTTGCAGTATGAGTTGCCTCATAGGGAGCGCCCAGCCAGATTTTTCTGCCCAACTTGTCCCTATGTCTGTAATATTGAGAGCAAGGTAGGAATTTGCTTTGTTCCTGTTGTTGCTTGGCCCTTGGACATGTCTTTGGCATGAATTTCTTTTACGACCATGGCTTTGGTCGTCTGTTTGCAGGTTAAGATAAAGAGGAAGCAACATCTGGTTAGGAAGAAGATGGAACCCGTGTTCTCGGAAGAAGATAGGAGAAATGGACCCCAAACCGATGGCGGTCTGTCTTTCTTTCCCTTTTATTTCCTGAGTTCTATCTGCACCTTTGTTGGCTTGAATAAGCTAATGTATAGGAAATAAATTTGGCCTATAAATCACTCATGATTCATAGCTGATGAAGAGTGTTTTCTTATAATATTATGAAAAGTTCTCTTTCTTAAAGCAGCTCAAAAGTTAAGTAAATAAGAAAGCAAGGGCGGCAGTCTCTCTCTTTTGATAGTGGTGATGAACAAATAAAACTACAAAGACAAATCTATAGTATGTGTTATCCTTGTAGGATCTCCCTGTGTTCTAACTGCCAAGATTGAGCTTGCCACAACCGAAGAATAAAAATAGCAATAAGAAAACAACATTGAGAAACTGGGTTCAACTGTGCAAATCCATGTTTCATCTTTGTTGAGATGAAGAAAAGCACGTACTGCTGTTGTCTAGTTTGCCGATTCTTTGGAGTTGGTGTCCTGATATGATATATTCAGGTATTTTATTTTTAGACCTTGAGAGATGTTGTTAAAGAAATCAGATGTTATGCTTCGTATTTGGTTGACCTGAGAGTTGAGATTCTTGGCATTGTATAATTCTAAAAGCTGTAGGTGTCATGGTATAGCTGTCATGTTGCTGTTTAAGTTGGCCTCAAGCGCAATCGTAACTACATTGTCACTTGTTCTTATTTGTCTGATATACATTGATATTTGTTTGATCATGGTGCATTATGTTTGGAGTGGTGGGGTTGTTGATTCATTTTCCATTTGCAGTGACATGCCCACACTGCGGCCATGGAAAGGCTATCTACCATCAAGCCCAGATCCGTTCTGCTGATGAGCCGATGACAACATTCTATTGGTGCCTGAATGAGAAATGTAAAAAGAACTGGCGGGAGGATTGAGCTCTCGGTGGCACAGTCGCAAAGCCAATTCAGTACCCCGCATGGCCTAAAGGCAGGACTGGGAATCATGTTCAACTGGTATTTGGGCCTTGTAGAAACCGTGATCTCAATGTTTTATCCTTTCCCGGATGTTGCATGCGAACATAATTTGTCTTCTTCGGCGTCTGTCTTCACTTGAAAGAAACAGATTGAATTAGGAGGAGGGAAAAGAAAGCATTCTCTCCGGTGGACTCCTCATGTTGGAACATGAAAAGTGAACCAATCAAGCATGAGAAACAGCACATGTGACGGGGATAGTGGTTTGTCATTTGTTGAGTGCACTTGTGGGGTTGATGTTGCTGAATAGGATTCCACATTGAACAGCTTTATCTGATTTTTTTCTCCTGACCCAACATTCTAGGTTTTATAGAGATCGGATAGATTACCATGCTAATAGGTTCAGATTTGAGTACCCTCGTAAGAATCTGTTCGATACAAGTACAGGGCTTCCAATCATAGCAGAGTGATCGACATATGATTCGACCTCATCGAGTACTGGTTTTTGTTTTTATTTTTATTTTATTTTTTTTTTTTTGGTCTGTTGAGTGCCCAGGTTAAATAACTGCCTGTACACATTCTCTCGAGGCATAATCATTTAGAGAGGAGAAATCCATTGCGGTTAGTGGAGTACTCAATGACTCGAACCTCGCAATGAAAGGAGTCAGCTGGCAAGAAGTTATGTACAGTACAGATCTGCACCGTCCCAATCGCTAATGACATAGATTTCATTAAGAGACGGGATTTGATCAACAGGTAACCTTCTGTGTGTGTATTGATTCTGATGATAAGCTTTCTAGGTGTTATTCTTGGAGCAATTATATTTGGACCATATTCATCGGATTCAGAAACTTATAAGAGATTCTAGTTCTCCATGTTCATGATTGTGTTATGTCTTGGACAACGGTATAAATTGTATGATGATTATCAAGATAATGCACTTCATCATCAATCGATATGAGAAGATCTCAAATTTTTGCAATATGCTCGGATTACATGAAGCACGACGGCTAGGAATTTGGCTTGGATTTCTTTCTACCTACTGATTGTCCAAGAAGGATGATTATCACGCAATCTTTCCCTGCTGGATGATCGTAATTCTTGCAACAATCAGCTTGAGATGAGATGCACTTTTCAAGCCAATAACTTGACTTATGGAAACCTACCCTCTATTGTATGGGCCTTAGAATCAAGGGAGATTCTGTTCTTAGCATCTTGGGAGTGATTAGATTTTCTACATTCATTCAAGTCCAGCGGGTTAATGAAATTAATGATCCTCAAAATTTATGTCCAATAGTCGGCTTGAAAAATGAGAAGTATTAAAGGAGATCGTGATGCTGAAGAAAAAACAAGAGAATTGAAGTCCAAAACTTCCAAAGTTCAAGAGAGCTTTGTCCTTACACACTCATCTTTGTGAGATTAATTTATAATTACTTAAAGGTTGTTGTTGGAGTGTGAGATCAGAAGATTCGATTGTATTTACTCGAGTCAAGAGTACTCACTTGTTGTAAACTCTGATGGATTCACTAATGCAATCCACCTAATAGGCTATTAACTTGGAAGAGTGGACGTAAGTTTGTCCTTAGCTAAGTTGAACCACTATAATTTTTATGTGTAATTTTCTCTATCTATTAATCTCTTATTTACTTTGTTGCACCATACACAGTTTAGGGTGTTGCTAAGAGAACGACAGTGTTATTCTCCTAGAATAATGGTGCCTTGTGGACCATAGATTCCCATTCAATGGGTATGGCAACCGACAAAACAAATTTGGAAAATAAATCATTATAGAAAATTCTCATATATGGAATAATAATTATTTTTTGGGAAAATGTCACAAATGGTTCCTATATTTTTAATCAATGTGTAATTTCATCCCCGAACTTTCAATTTACTCAATTTGGTCCCTGAACTATTGATAAATATTCGATTTAGTCCTTGAAATATTGATAAATGTCCAATTTAGTCCCTGAACTTTCGATTGCCTCAATTTGGTCCGAACTATTGATAAAATGTTCGATCTAGTCCTTCGTTTTATCAAAGAGGCAAGAACTATTGATAAAATGTTCGATCTAGTCCTTCGTTTTATCAAAGAGGGAAAAAGAGGAAAAAGTAAAAATAATAAAATGAAGGACTAGATCGAACATTTTATTAATAGTTCAGGGACTAAATTGAGCCAATTGAAAGTTCATGGACTAAATCGGACATTTATCAATAGTTCAGGAACCAAATTGAGCGAATTGAAAGTTTAGGGACGAAATTGCACATTGACTAAAAATATAGGGACCATTTGTGACATTTTCCCTTATTTTTTCAATAACGAAGATGAAAATTCCTATTTAACCCATTAATACATTGCATAACTACTTAAATATAAAATTCCATTATTTTGCGAAGTACTTGTGAAAATATTTTCACTAAGTCTAAATATAATAAAAGTCAAATTAGCAATCCATGCATTTTAACTTAATTTAATGAGATTTTAAAAAATTACTGAATAAGTGGAAAATTTGAAAGTTGACCAGCATGGTAAAAAGATGAGGTTGTACAAAAGAAAAAGTATTGAGGTAAAAAATTTTAATCAAACAAATTTAATATACATAAATTTTTAATATAAAATTCATTTTTAGTTAGTCACAAGATGATCCTGATTTTGATTACTGAGTTGACTGTGCATAACTTGGTCCGCGATGACTTTAAATTATGTAAATTACGTATATGGCTCTTTATTTTGACAATTGTATTCATTTTGTTCATTGACTAGTATTTTCATTCAAGATGACAAGGGTAAAAAATGTTGTTAATAGAGGTGTTGTTAATAGAAATCTAACATTTATTTTGTCTTATAATAAGAATATTTAAACCCTTCTCTCTAAATTCTGCGTAAAGATATTTCATGTTGATGATGTTTTTGATAACCACCTTTTTCTTTTTTTATTTGATTTGATTATTTTTAATTTCCGCATATTCGCCTGAATTTCATGTGATAATTCTAACCCCGTCAGACACGGCCGGCGAGATCAGCGTGCGCTATTTTAGCCGGCACATGCCTGGGGGCCAGTTCCCAGCAAAACCGTTGGATCTGGCGTTAACTTGGGCCCCACCCAATCCTCGCCGCACACGTGTCGTCGCCACCGACAGACAATCGCCACGACGTTGCTGACCTGTCCTGACGTCCCCATTATTGACCGCCTCCTCCTCCTCCTCCTCCTCCTATTCGTTCTCCTCCCTGCTTTACTCTCGAGTGATCAGCAGCCCGGCCGAATTCTCGGCGATTTTCCCACGCGCTTTCTCGAGAAAATTCCACTGCCGGCGAACGGAAATGGAGCCGGCGAAGCGAGGGAAGGCGGCGGCGTGCGGCGGCGGCGGCCGGCCCCGGCGGAAGGCCGATCTGGCCGCCGTGCTCCGGAAGTCGTGGTACCACCTGCGGCTCTCCGTGAGGCACCCGGCCAGGGTCCCGACCTGGGACGCCGTCGTGCTGACCGCGGCCAGCCCCGAGCAGGCCCGGCTCTACGAGTGGCAGCTCGGCCGGGCCAAGCGCATGGGCCGGATCGCCGCCGCCACCGTCGCCATCGCCGTGCCCGATCCCGACGGCCAGCGCATCGGCTCGGGCGCCGCGACGCTCAACGCCATCCGCGCGCTCGCTGAGCATTACCGGAAGCTCGGCGTCGGCATTGCTTCGGAGGTAGCTCCTAGTTTCTCACCAGGGCAGTACTGCGACAGTTCCTTTTTTTCTTTTTGTATGATTATAATTGCAAGCGGAGGTGATGTAAGATAACGTTCATAGAATTCTCTACTGAAGCTACATGAATGTGTCTAATCTGCTCTGTCTGAAGTGGCTTGTCTGTTTTTTTGTTGGATCTCTGGACATGATTGTGGTCTTGCAGTTGTTCTTATCCCATTGAGCATCTACCCTAATGAATGGCCAGCCTGAGAAGATTTTAGGAGGCGTTTATTCTTTTTGTCGGTATTCAGATGATGCGCCCTACAACTTAAAAGAACTGTTATCCCTGTTCGGATAATATTGATATGTCGACCCCAAGCAACGGCCGCCAGGGCCGTGCAACCTCAGGCCTCATCGCCTGGGGTCACACGGCCTTGGCTGATGGCCAGCGGTGCCAGATTTGGCTTGTCTAATAGAAAAAATAGAAAAATTGCAGCCCAAGCCCTTAGCAATTTTTTTTTTTTTTTTAAGCAAACGCAATTTGCATTTCCCGAAAGAGTTTTGGCTTTCAGCATTTGCATTGCACCCAAAGCCTATTTCCAAAGTTGAACCAAACCCACCCTAAATCTATGAGATGCTTAGGTGGTAAGAAGGCTTAGGTTGTACTGAGTTGCTGATGTTTCAGTTAACCAGCCACGGTGCTAGTGTTCTTTACTTCATGATTAAGAGTGTGCTGTGCAAGGAAGTGTGACTTCTCATTACCAATTTGTCTTTTGTTAAGCATGAGCATGGCCTTCATGGCTGTTTATTGTGCTGAGCACTCCTCCTAACTTGTGTAGTCTATACTCTTTAGCGTGCGGGCTTTAATGAGGGAAAATGAATAGGTGGAAGCTACAAATGGAAACAGTAATGGATCCACTGTCCCAATGGGAAGGTCCGAGGAAGAATTTCCTCACTTGCAAATGGTAGACTTCATATCCAAGAAGCATATACTACTTCTTCATGCTGGAGGTGACTCTAAAAGGGTCCCATGGGCCAACCCTATGGGAAAGGTATTTCTACCGCTTCCATATTTGGCAGATGATGACCCTGACGGTCCTGTTCCACTACTTTTCGACCATATACTTGCAATTGCTTCTTGTGCAAGACAAGCTTTTAAAGATCAAGGTTATTTTTCCTTCTTCTGGCTTGTACTATTTTTTAATACTTAGTGAAGCGGGGCAGGGTGGTTTTAGTTCATTCATCCTGTCTGGTTAAGTAATAGTGTAGGCAGACTAAAGTATAGTTTCTGCTTTAATTTCCTGATAGTATGTCAACTTGTGCAGTTATTTTGAAAGTGAATGGTGGCCGTTGGAGTAAGTTTGTTTTTAGAGTTAATGGGCACTTCACTGTATTAATGACATCCTGACAATACTTCTTATTGTTAGTATCAAACACAACCCTTACTGCACTCTTGATGCTTTTACTTTCCTCCAATTTTACACAGGTGGCTTATTCACTATGACTGGGGATGTTCTTCCTTGCTTCGATGCGTCCACCATGGTTCTTCCGGAAGACTCATCCTCGATTGTGACTGTTCCCATCACCCTTGACATTGCCTCTAATCATGGTGTAATTGTGGCTTCCAAAAGTCATGCTAAAGATGAGGCTGTTCATTTGGTTGACAATCTCCTGCAGAAACCTAGTGTTAAGGAGCTAGTTAATCATGAAGCAATTCTAGATGATGGAAGGACTTTGCTTGACACAGGACTTATAGCAGTCAGAGGTAAAGCTTGGCGGGAGCTTGTTGTGCTTTCTTGCTCTTGCCAGCCGATGATATCGGAACTTCTGAAGTCTAAAAAGGAGGTTAGCTTTTATTTTGGTTATATGTCATTTCTTCCTGTGAAATATAGTAGTCCCATCCATGAGATTTTAGCTACTGGTTTTGCTGAGGCACCATATGTATAACGTGAATAAACCATTACATCTAACCACTCTCTTTCCTTTCTGAACAATTGAAATTTGTCAAGATGTGGTTTTCTTTTTTATCTGTTTTTTATTTATTGTGAGAGCTTGGAGAGTTATGCGTAGACTTTTTAATATTTATAATAATTTCTGTAAATTAAGAAATTTAAACACTTCTCTGATGTGTGCTTATCAGTTACTCACACCCTCTATCCATGATAACTTGTTTTCGAGACTCTTCCTTAACTATTTGGTATTATGTTATATTTCACTCTTCCCTTAACGTGATATATGTGTTGGAGATCTTTGTTCTGAGACATTTTATATGTAAACCTATAAATTAAGCTGCTTCAAAGTTCTCCAAAAGATTTTGGAGATGTTGCAAAATTTGGGCTATATTTATGGGTGTCTAAGGCTCTATGAGACCCAACTAATCCCTATTGATTGTAACAATGCCCCTCCCTACATCCACCAGGTGATCAACAAAGTACAAATATATGTGCTATTGTGAATGGCCCAAGAGAATACTGTCTTGTGGTGATTAAAAGCCAGTTTTTAAGCAAGATAGGCAAGCATGCTTGCTACCCTTTGCATTCAGATCCAACTGTATCTTATCATTCCTCTTTATATGAAAAGTTGCAATGGGTGTTGCCTTCAGATCGCTATATAGATTAAGATGTTAATCAATTTACTAAGATTTTTGTCAAATTTCGTGTTTGTTAACTTGGTTGTTTGTCCATACTTCTTTGTTGGCTTCCCTTTGTTACAGTTACAGCCATGTCCAATTACTTGTTCTTGTTCACTACATCTTTATCACCTGTCACTGTTCATTATATCAGGGCTTTATCTTTGCTGAAAGCCTGGAATTCCACAATTTTGGCCTATCTCCTTTTATTTTTTACTGATGCATTATCTTCTCCTATATTGTTCTCCTACATTGAAACTGTCTAATTTTGTTTTAATTGCATGTTTCTGGACTCATTTCAATAACGTGCTTTATTTAATTTGTCTATAATTGATGTCTAGTGATGTCCGGCAATGTATATGCTTTCCTAATTGGTATATGGGGTCTTATCTTTGTGAATATTTGACCATCATGATTGGATATTATGTCTACTTTCCTTGCAATGCCCTATTCTTGCTCTCTTCTTTCTGCTCTCATTAGTGTAGTCTAAACTGTCTGAACATTTGGTACTGAGCATCTTCTTTGAAATGTAAAATCAACTAAACAATTGATGATCAACCACCATCATGCAAGTTAAGCATGATATTGCTTTTTGCTTTATGGAAAAGAAAACATAAAAAAAATCATGCCCGAAAGCTTGCTTCTTGAATTTCATTTCTGTCAAAATGATGGAAAATGTGAAACTAGTGTGTTATAATCTCATGCAGTTGAGCTTATATGAGGACTTGGTGGCAGCTTGGGTACCAGCAAAACATGATTGGCTGCAACAACGACCCTTGGGTAAAGAATTAGTTAGCAGATTGGGAAAAAACAGAATGTTCAGCTATTGTGCTTGTATGTCACATCTCATTTCCAGTTTCAGCGACTACTTCATTTTGAATGATTTCTATAGGCATTGTTTACAGCATCATGAACTATTATTCTGCAGATGAATTGTCATTCTTGCATTTCGGAACATCTGGTGAAGTCCTAGATCACCTAAGTGGGATTGGTTCGGGACTGGTCGGTCGAAGACACTTATGTTCAATTCCAGCAACAACTGTGTCTGACATTGCAGCATCTGCTGTTGTGCTTTCAAGTAAAATTGAACCAGGTGTATCAATTGGAGAGGACTCTCTTTTATATGGTTCCTCAATTTCAAGTGGAATACAGATCGGCTCACAATGCATAGTTGTTGGTATGAATATGCCCAGAGAAAACAATGAGCCATCAGAACCATTTAGGTTCATGCTACCAGATCGCCATTGTCTTTGGGAAGTTCCTTTAGTTGGATGTACTGACAGCGTCATAGTTTATTGTGGCCTCCATGATAATCCAAAGAGTTCCCTTTCCAGGTCTGGGACATTCTGTGGGAAACCTTGGAAGAGTGTCTTGCATGATTTGGGCATTGGTGAAGGGGACCTGTGGAGCAATACAGGCAAGCAGGATAAATGCTTATGGAATGCGAGACTTTTTCCTGTCCTATCTTATTTTGAGATGCTTAACTTAGCTACATGGCTGATGGGTTTAAGTGATCAGAAAACTGAATTATTGCTTCCCTTATGGAGAGGTTCGCAACGCCTTAGCTTGGAGGAACTACATAGATCAATAGACTTCTCTAAAATGTGTATGGGTTCAAGTGATCACCAAGCTCATCTTGCAGCTGGAATTGCTAAAGCCTGCATTGAATATGGCTTGGTTGGGCGTGACTTGTCTCAACTATGTGGAGAAGTTTTGCAATTGGAAGTTTCAGGAGCAGAAATATGTAAAAATTTCTTAGGGATGTGTTCTCATCTTCAGGAACAAAACTCAAGGATACTTCCAAAAAGCCGGGCATACCAGGTACAAGTGGATCTTCTAAGAGCATGTGGAGATGAAACAACAGCCCAAGAATTAGAACATAAGGTTTGGGATGCTGTTGCTAAGGAGACTGCTTCAGCAGTGAGATACGGTTTTCAAGGTACAGTCGTGTATCAGCTTTTCAACAATTTTGCTGGGATATAGAATAATAAATGTACAGAAGAACAATGCCCTATAACAAAATGAGCTTATCTTGTTTAATTGGATTATAAATTTAGTCTGTGTAAATGCCAATTTTTCAATTTTTTTGCTTACATTAGGCTGTCCATCATATTAACGATTCATCTGTTATTATCAGCATAATATCATTTCCTTGGGATTTATATAAACTTCTCTCTTTTCATCATTCATGTCTTGCCAAATTTGACCATAGATCTCCTTGCCTTCAGAAAATCTGATGGAGTACCCTCAGAAGTTAGGAATCCTGGACAATCATCTCAGTGGATCTCTGGATGAGACGTTCCATCCTAAAACCATAAAAGTCGAGTTACCAGTTCGTGTTGATTTTGTTGGAGGTTGGAGTGACACTCCCCCATGGAGCTTAGAGCGTGCTGGTTGTGTTCTGAACATGGCAATTAGTTTGGAAGGTTCCCTTCCGATTGGCACTATCATAGAAACAACAAAAGAAGCTGGTGTATCCTTTAACGATGATTCTGGAAACCATTTATATGTGCAAGATCTTGCCTCCATTGCTACACCATTTGATAGTGGCGATCCTTTTCGGCTAGTTAAATCTGCATTGCTTGTGACTGGAGTGCTTAATCAAAAGGTGCTCTCGTCTATGGGGTTGCAGATCAAAACTTGGGCCAATGTTCCTCGCGGTAGTGGCTTGGGTACTTCCAGCATACTTGCAGCTGCCGTTGTTAAAGGACTTCTGCAGATAACTGATGGAGATGAAAGCAATGAAAATGTTGCCAGGCTTGTTCTGCTATTAGAACAAATCATGGGAACAGGAGGTGGCTGGCAGGATCAAATTGGAGGTTTGTATCCTGGGATTAAATTTACAGCTAGTTTTCCTGGAGTTCCATTACAGCTTCAAGTTGTTCCCCTCTTGGCTTCATCTCAATTGATATCAGAGTTGCAGCAGAGGTTACTGGTCGTTTTCACTGGTCAAGTATGTATTCCTGCCTCTTTCTCCATTTTATGTACGATATTGTTCGTAACTGGAACAAAACAATTATGTTGTCAAATGATTATAATCATTTGCTTCCAAGTGTATTTTCTTGTCTTGATATATGGATGCAAATCTTTTTTCCTTTTGTTGCCTTAGTAATCAGAGATGAGTAGCTGTCAACTATGGCTTGTTATTTGTTCTGAGCTCATTTGCCCAACCTTTTGGGGAATTGGTGCATGATTGAGTTCAATATGTGGAGGATTGTGATTAGAACTGCAATTATGGAATGTCTGTGCAGGTTCGTCTAGCACACCAAGTATTGCAAAAGATTGTGGCCCGATATCTTAGACGTGATAACCTCCTTGTTACCAGCATCAAGCGCCTTACTGAATTAGCGAAAAGAGGGAGGGAAGCTTTAATGAACTGTGACGTTGATAAGCTTGGGGAAATAATGTCAGAGACATGGAGGCTGCACCAGGAGTTGGATCCCTATTGTAGCAATGAATTTGTTGATGGTCTATTTACGCTTGCTGATCCATACTGCTGTGGTTACAAGCTTGTAGGAGCAGGTGGTGGGGGCTTCGGATTGCTACTTGCCAGAGATGAAGCTTGTGCCAGGGAATTAAGAGAAATTCTTCGAAGTGACTCCAAGTTCAATGTGAAAGTATACAACTGGGAGATTTTTTCGGATAGCAAGCTGTAAAGAAGTAGTCAGGATGTATCTTCTTATTCTCAATTATATTCTTAGCATTCATGTAATCATTCATGTAAATTTGAGCACATTATGGAATCATGATATCAAAAAGACAATGGTGTAAGGGAAGAAGAGTACACGGGAAGCATATGAGATGCTGCTTTTGTATCTTCTCAAAGCATTTGCAATAATCTTGATTATATCCCTACTATTATTCATACTTTTGACATGTTTTTGCATACACCAACATTTCATCCTGGCTTTGCTATCGCAACTGGGTGTTGGTGGATGCTTTCTCTAACTAGCAGTTGTGCTTTCGACCAAAAAAAAAAAAAATCTAGCAGTTGTGCTTCCTGTTTGAAACCAGAGTGTTTTTTTAAGTTCAGTTCTGTTGCTGAATTGAATTTGAAGTTCTTACCATGGGAGTTCAGTTTTTCCACTGTCCTTGGGATGATGAGTATCGTGCAGAGGAACGGCAGATGGTATGTTTTCCCAACTCGTGGAAAGGTGTTGCAGGTTGCCTCCTAGGAACTGTCCATCGAGATATTTCTGCCCTTCATGTCCACGGTGGGGACATCAAGAGCAAAGGTATGAATTTGCTCTGTTTCTTTTGTTGCTTGCCCTCACATATGTCTCTGCATGACTTTCTATAGCAGGTTGAATGAAGAGGAAATAAAATTTGGTCAGGAAAAAGATAAAACCTGTCATTTCCAAAGAAAACGCAAGATAGGTGAAATGGCCTGCCGATACTGGTTTTTCTTTCCCTTTTGACTTTTGAGTTTTTCTTCATAAATAAGATTCATGATTTATGATGTCACTGCACAGGAGGGCAGCACTCTATGTTTCTTCTGGTTACAATGACAAAATGATAAAGACTTAGGTGTAGTTGGGACATTAGTTGGGACCTTCGCGTGTTTTTCATGCTTACATCACTATGTCGAATATAAAAAACAGATGTTTCGATCTTGGACACAGATTGAACAACAGCTTGTGCCGTCTCTCTTTAGCTTGCCAATTGTCTCTTGGATCTGGTGTTCTGATGGATTGAGGTATTTTTACTTGCTAAACCTTAGTGATCTTGGTAAAGAAATCAGTGGAATGGTATTGCTCGTATTCTGTGGCCTTGAGATTCTTCTTGTGTCGGTTGGAAAGCTTTTGTTGTCGCCGGATTAGAGGGTTGGCCAATCCATTTCCGTTCGCACACACGGAAAGGCCGTCCCTCTACCATCAATCTCTACTACCGTCTGCTAATAAACCAATGACGGCATTTCCTGGCCCCCTGAATGAGACATTCGAGCAGTTTGAGGCGTTTCATCGCTTAGCCGAAGAGCCAGGACCAAATTTCAGGTGTGCATCATTGTAG
Source organism: Eucalyptus erythrocorys (assembly GCA_014182555.1). NCBI lineage: Eukaryota > Viridiplantae > Streptophyta > Magnoliopsida > Myrtales > Myrtaceae > Eucalyptus > Eucalyptus erythrocorys. The sequence goes on from CM024601.1 coordinate 38,495,597, forward strand.
CTGTGAAGGACTTCGTAGTTGATATCTTTCGGGATTTCGGTCCATTGCTTTAATCCTAGAACTTTCTTTTCGTTCATTCAAGCTCTATTCTGTGGACAGAGAATCGCACGGGCCATTCTTTTTTCATCAATTTTCCAATCCTCAATGACTGATGGCGTGATAATGATGACTTCTTCAAGCACAAAATGATGTCGTCTTATTATTGCCGCAGCAGAAATTATTGGAGACTTAAGCTAAGACAAACAAATTTAAAATTGATAATTTCAAAAAGGGAAAAATTAAATATCAAGCGCTAGACTCGGGCTGCATGGATCCGGTGCTGTCGCCCTAAACGCCGGCGTGGGCTAGGACAAGGTAACCAGGCAAAGGGCTGCTTGCCCTTGTCCTAACGAGAGCTGGTCACCTTGTCGAGGGCTGGCTTTCCAACCATCGACAACGCCACCCTCTGCGCAGCCTCTAAAGCCTTTAGCGTCTCAATCTATCTCTGTCGTCTTCTTCTTCTCTTTTTGTTAATTTCTTAAAATTTTCCTGATGCTAAAGAAGATAAACTTGACTTAAAAGAAAAAAATTCTACGTAGACTTCTCCATTGGAAGACTTCCTCGCCACTTGAAACATCCCTAGTAGCGAAATAACTCATAGTGACAAATCAAAGAAAGTTTTAAGATTTAAGTGACAAAAAAAAATTACAACTAAATGACTAATCAACGGAAGTATTACGACTTACATCGTCATCTCATTATCCCATCTCTTCATCAATTTGAGAAGTTGGGTATCAGATCCTGCCTCTCTTTTTCCTTCTTTTCTTTTCTTCTGTATTTGGCTTTTGAAATCGATCAATTTTGTCCCATTCCGCAATGTTCAAGTAATGCATTACGGAAGGCATTCGTAGTTCTAGTGGCATGCTACGTGTGTGAATAATCCCCTTGCAATTTGAATTTGTTTTCGAGATATTCGTCGACTATTACAAGAACCTCTCATCTTTTCCAATTTTTTCTCAACAAAAATCAATATCGAATACCTAATCCAAAGAAAAAAAAAAAGAGAATTTCCCCTCGGGGCACCGTAGGGAACAAGCAGCAAGCAATGCGCGAACGAGGGGAGATTCCGTGTCACGTGAGGAAGTACGTGACCTGAATATTCGAAATATCCAAGAAAGAAAGACCATCGCGGCTCTAGGGTGGGGCAGCAACGGTCATAAAAATGACCGTTGCGGTTCCTCGCAGGGACCAACGAGGACAGGCGTATCGACATTCCCCACCGACCTTTGCTAGCCGCTCCGACAAAAGCGGCTTCCTAATTTTATTTTATTTTATTTTTTTGGAAAGCAGCTTCCTAATTACTCGGCATAAATTCTACTTAGGCTAACTAAATTAATTAACAATAAAAAAATGCTCGCTTCCTTTTCCTAAACTCACCAGAGAAAAAATGAATTTACCGTATTTAAAAACAATAAAATTTGCAATCGTTTTCGTTTAATTTTATTGATCAAGGTCTTTGTAGGGGGTTATAAATGAATCCATAATGAATATCGGTTGGGGTTGATCGATTGTTGAGCTTAGGCTTACACGCATGCCGTCAAAAATGATAAGACATGCATGTACCCCAAGAAATGAAAATCAACGGGACAAGATGGCCCGATTCCAAACCCTCCTTCCAAACCCTCCTCTTTCCCCTTTAATCTTAGATTGAATATTGATTTCTTTTAATTTTAAATGTATTTGTTTTTTTTTTTTCAATAACAACAAGAGCTAGTCACCTTATCATCACCGCGCCTCACATGATCATTACTTGTTCCTTCCATAAAGGTTTGCCATTCTCTTGGCCACCTGGAAAGCGGGGTACTTTAATGTCCTTAGGAATATAACTACGCAATTTATTCAAGATTAACCATGCTTTTTTTTATTGAAAAGTTTTGTGCTATTTGAAAATGAGGAAAAGCGTAGTAAATTTGCGTGGAAAAAAATAGAAACATACAAATTCAATCTTTTGAAATGTTAAATTACAATAAAACGAGACGTGTAATGTACCTTGCGAGACGTTAGACACCTTGACAAAATACATAGTCCGACGAAAATAACATATCGTCAAAAAGAATAAAATTGCAAAAAATGAAAAAGAAAAAAGAAAAGAAGAGGAAATTTCGGTTTTTTAATTTTGGAGGCACACTTATTAATGCAACTCAACATTCACCGAAAAAGAAAATCCAAAATTCATTTCGTAACCTTTCCCGAGATTTCATCATCCACCGTCCAACCGCTGCATCCAACGGCCGGCAACCACTCAAAGCCTCGCGCATTAAAAACCAAACGACTTTACTTACGATGCGACTCCGAGCACCACTTTGACGCATTTCCATCTCCGCTCTCTTTCTCTCTCTTCTCTCTCTCTCTCCCTCTCTCTCTAGAGCTTCGACTCAGCAACCAGCAATGGCGGCGTCTTGCAGCGCCTGGGCGCTATCGGCCAGAGTCGCCGCCGCGTCGGCCGTCGTGCTGGCGGCGGCGCTGGCCCTGAGGCTCGCCGGCCCCTCCGTCGCCGAGCTCGCGAGCGTCCAGATCCCTCTCCTGTGGCTCTCGCTCCTCTCGTGGCTCGAGCCTCCCTACATCTACCTCGTCATCAACGGCATCATCGTCACCATCGCCGCTTCCTCCAGGCTCCACGGCAACCTCCACGAGGCGGAGGAGGCGCGGGTGATCTCGGCGGCGGCGAAGTCGTCCGGCGGCTGCGGCGGTTGCGGCGGGGACGTTTTCGTTTTGCCTCCCGATGGAATGGTCTGCCTCTCGCCGCGGGAGGACGTCGCTTACGAGGAGAGCGGGGCGGCCGGGGTTCCCGAGGCGGAGCTTGCGGAGCGCTTGGTGGATGAAGGCGGAGATGGACGTGGAGACCGCGTGGAGGCGGAGGAAGAGGAGGAGGAGGAGTTTACGATTTCGAGGTCCGCCTGGACGCCGGCGGCGAAGGGGACGAGCTCGGCGGAGCGCCTCCCTACGCCGGAGAAACCGCTGGTTTCTTCGAGGTTCGTCCAGCGGAGACCGTCCAAAGCCAGCCCCGAAGGTACGCTTTTTTTTGCTCAGTTCAGATTAAATCCGAAATCGAAAAACATTGATTACTGAACGCCGATTGATCGCCGATGGAATTTTCGTTCGATCGAGAAGCTCTGGGAGTGATCAAGCCGAAACGGCAAGAGACGCTGGAGAACACGTGGAAGGCGATCACCGACGGCCGGCCGGTGCCGCTGGCGGCGAGGCGCCGCCTGAGGAAGTCCGACACGTGGGGGGAGAACAAGCAGCGGGACCCGCTGGATCAGGCGCCGCCGCCGGCGATGAGGAAGTCGGAGACGTTCAGGGACCGGACGAACGAGCTGGCCTCGCCGTCGCCGGGGAAGGGGTCGCCGAGCCAGGACGAGCTGAACCGGCGGGTGGAGGCGTTCATAAGGAAGTTCAATCAGGAGATGAGGCTGCAGAGGCAGGAGTCTTTCGAGCAGTACAACGCCATGATGAATCGCGGCTTGTAGACTGTGCAGAGCTCGATTTCAAAAAGGGCATTAACTTTTTTTTTTAAATATTTTTTGCTCTTTTATTTTATTTTATTTTATTTTATTTATTTATTTTGTTTAATCGGTTTGTGACGGTTTGAGATTGAGAAAGAGTTTTGTGAATTATAATTCCACGTCCGACTTTTCGACTCGCTTCTTTTGTGGCGGTGGGGGCGGCGGCAACGGCGGCGGCGACGGTGGTGCCGGGAGAAGGCTGTAGAAGCCACCACCTCTCAAGGGCGGCCGTCTCATTTATATCGAGAACGCGAAAAAATAGTTTGTCATGAAAGTTTTGTTTAGGAATGAGCATTAGAATGTAGGTGGTACCGATGAAGTGTGTCGAGTGTAAGAGGAAGTGTCAATGGATATAAATTTATTGAATTTTTGATATTTTAATAATAAAAAAGTCCATCTCGAGGAAGTAAATCGCAATTAGAAATGTGTAATGGAGCTGGCCGAGATGAGAACCACCCAGATTGAGTAATGGAAGTCAATTCTAGGTTTCGATTTCTGATTTTTATTGTTGGAATCAGTGGCTAGTCAATCTGATTGCCTGGAATTGGAACTAAATTGGTTATATCTATTTATTTCAATTTAAGAATAAATCTTAATTTTCCCAATTCCCCTTCCCCTCCTGTTTCGACGCGCTCTTATGTCTTTGTTTCTTGTGTGCGACTCTTTTTGGTTCCTTTTACAATGTGCTTGGTGACACAGAAGCGAAAAGAGTCAGGGAGGAGTTTCATAAATTTTTTCTTTTTTGTCATATTTGTGATTTGCTACGAAAGTCAAATAAAAACTAGTTCCGTTGAACTGGACCAAATCGATTGGTTAATCTAATTTCCGATTTTAGGATTTGCAAAATCACTCCTCTGTCTCAAAAATTTAGAACGGGATCAGATTAAGAATCAATCATCCCTATAATTCATGAAATGCTTTATCAATTTCATGGACTTAACAAGATGATTATTGACAATCGTCCCATATCTCTTATCAGATTAAAATACAATCCATGACGAGAATAATCCAATATATTTGTTTTGCACATAAAAGCTGCCCTCTTTAAGTTTTATGATAGTGATATATTCTAAAATTGTTGATTGAATGTTATCAATATTATGTTTGTGCAATTTGCCCTCCACCATTTGAAGATGGATTAGTGTAATATCACCTGAAAAGACCTTCAAAAACAGTACTTCGTTACATCTACGAAGAAGTGAGTAAGGGTTGAAAACAAAAATCCGTCTCTTTTGGTGGCCTAAACATTGAATTATTATTGAATTATGGAATGAAATATCGAAAACCGTATCCAATGTCTAAACCCCACCATCTCTCTTCGATGGACAACTAAAACAGAATTATCATGGGGTCGTTACATTTCCTTCTTCGAGCTCCCGGCCATGGCTGCTCCAGCTTCCAGACTTGATCAAGCTTTACAGTCGTGGCCAATCGAGCTCCGTCGAGATCGCTCATGGCCGCTTCAGCTTCCAAGCTTCTTCGAGCTCGTGGTTGTGGCCAATCGAGTTTTGTCAAGCTTGGTCATAGCCGTTCGAGCTCCTTCTGACTAGCTCCTATTGATGGATATGAACTGGTCCCAGAAACAGAGAGCATTGAACTGGTCCGATGGATATCTTTCATTCATAGCCAAAAAAAAAAAAAAAGAAATATCACGTCAATACTTCGTTTTTGCTGTGTCCATTGGAGGTGAATAAGACAAACAGACTGAAGCGGGAAACGGTCGGTTCAATTCGATTCGCTTCCTAGGAATGCCGATTCAATTTTCATTTCTTAAAAGTGAAATCAATATCAACAATTTAATTTTCGGTCATGCATTTTAAAAAAGTAATAAAAACTTATGTCCACATTTTTTGTTAACCAAATTAATGAGGGATAATGAAGCAACTTAGACTTCACTAATCTGACAAATTTTGAGATATATTAATTATACTTTTCAAAAATTTTCAAGACGTAATTATGATCTTGGAATAAGTTCTGGGTGCATTTTACCGACCGCTCAGGCGCATACTGCCCCATTCGGAACCCTCGCACGTTGTAAAACCCTCTCTCTCTCTCTCTCTCTCTCTCTCTCACTAAAACCTCGTACTGCGAAGGCGAAGCAGTTCTTGCGGACTGTACGGCGTACCCACGACCCGATTCCATCCGTAGAGACCCGCCCCCGGAGAATGGTGGCGATCGGCGAGTGCTCCACTTCCACCGCGTCTCGCTTCTTCCCCGCGAGCCTCCGCAAGGACGCCTCCGCCACCGCCGCCGCCGTCTTGGTCCGCCGGCTGTCGCTGCCCCGCCGTCCTTGCGCCTCGTCAAAGGTCCCGTCTTTCGGGACCCTCGCCGTTCGCGCTTCGGCCCCACTTCCGGGTCGGTCGCTGTTTCCATCCTCTTCGTGTCTTTTTCCTCTTTTATTCGCCTTGTCTGCTTGATCTTGCGGTGGAGCTTTAGTTCGAGCTCAGCAACGCTTTTCTTGGATGGCCGTGAAGTTCATTTCGGTTGTGGATTTCAAGAAAATTTACTATGTTTTATGGATGTAGAAATCACGAAAAGTAAAAGTGTATGAAACGTAGCAAGATGATGGGATTTCCTGACGTAGAATTTGCTGACATATTCGGAAAAAATTTTCATCACCCATCAAGATTAACGAACATGGTTCACGAATCTGTGAGATTTTGCGTGAATTTTCAGCATAATGGAAGCTGGAGAACTTTTCTTGGACTGAATGAATAAAAGAATTATGCTTTCCATGCATATAGATTGAAAATTTGAGCCAATCTTTTATGTGTGTGGAAGATGCAACTTTGGAGCGTGTATTAATTAATCGCGTGTGTGATGCTGCAGTAGCGAATGAGGCCAGTGCCAAAGTGATTGATGGGAAATATGTTTCGAAGCTTATTAGAGACGAGGTATCAGCTGAAGTATCAAGAATGAAGGAGGCGATTGGGGTTGTACCAGGGTTGGCGGTGGTTCTTGTTGGCGACAGGAAGGATTCCGCTACTTATGTACGCAACAAGAAGAAGGCTTGTGAGTCTGTGGGAATTAACTCCTTTGAAGTGCATTTGCCCGTGGACTCAAAAGAAGAAGAAGTGCTCAAGTTTATCTCTGGATTCAATGATGATCCTTCGGTTCATGGCATTCTTGTTCAGTTACCATTGCCTTCGGTATGTCCCAATGCTAACTCCTTTTGCTTTCTTCCCAATCAATCCATGTAGAGTGAACAAACTCAAGTTTTTGCTTAAATCGTTGGTTGGCCAGTGGATGGTTCATTAGAAAAGGTGAATTTTGATGTCATTGTTGGAGGAGTTACAATGACCCCTACACGTGAATGTGACTTTCTATAGTTATTTTTATTACAACCAACTGCATTTACGATGGACATTTTATGCTCTGCTTCATGGAGAATGTGACATTCTATGCTTCAACTTTGATGTTCTTAGTCTGAGATTTATTTAGCACTGTTTCTAGATATTTTCCTGTCTTTTTACATGACACTTTCATTTTGGTGGCCATGGACACTGGGGCGATCAGAACTTTTAGATCCTCATCATAACCTAACATGGCTTTATTGAGTGGTGTATTGGCCATTGTTTTTGATTCAACACATACCAGGAGTTTGTTGGACTATGGAATAAGGCTCTAGGGCCCTGTCTGCCCGTATTTAAATTAAATGGCATCTTCTTGTTCTGCATAGAGTTTTATCAGCTAAGTCGTCGTTTTTCCAGCATATGAATGAGCAGAGTATCCTAAATGCAGTAAGTATTGAGAAAGATGTGGACGGTTTTCACCCACTCAACATTGGTCGACTTGCTATGAGAGGAAGAGAGCCCCCGTTTGTGCCTTGCACTCCTAAAGGTTGCATAGAGCTATTGCATAGATACGGTATTGGTATCAAGGGAAAGAGAGCTGTTGTGATTGGCCGAAGCAATATTGTTGGGATGCCCGCTGCTTTGCTGCTTCAGGTATACTACTTTCTTGTCGAACAATGTCATCTTAAGAAATTTATCTTTCTTCAGCTTGCTATATATCTTTATTCCTCTTTTTCTAGAGGGAAGATGCAACCATCAGCATTGTCCATTCCAGGACACAAAATCCTGAGGAGATCACAAGAGAGGCAGATATCATAATTGCAGCTGTTGGGCAAGCCAACATGGTGAGAGGGAGCTGGATCAAACCTGGTGCAGTAATTATTGATGTCGGGATCAACCCAGTTGAGGTAATTGTATTTTCATCATGAAATTATGCCACGTTTACTATTTACAAGATCACTATTGATGTTTACTGCTGTCAATTATACGAAGAGGATTTGCATGGAAGCTGTTGTTGGCTTGATCAGTCTGTATGGATGCATGTGGTAGTAAATGTCAATTTGCATAGACAATAGATATTATGAGTATTATGACTGGGTTATCATTTTGAAAGCCAACTTGCCACAGGACTTTGTACTGTAATGGGTGCATATTTCCAGCTAATATTGGACACACTATCGAGTTTTGATGTTTGCTGACCTATGTATTTGGTGCTTGTAACAGGATTCAAAAAGCTCTAGGGGTTACAAGCTAGTTGGAGATGTTTGCTATGAGGAGGCCTGTAAAGTAGCATCAGCTATCACTCCTGTTCCAGGGGGAGTTGGTCCAATGACAATAGCAATGCTTCTCTCTAATACTCTCACATCAGCAAAGAGGGCGCACAACTTCCAATGAGTGTACGATGTTTCAGAAGCTACCTTACAATCGCAAGACAATTTTTGATATCTTGCAAGAGAATTTGCTATTGACGAGGGCGGCATTTACCAGCAGATGTACTGACTCCATCTGTCTTATCAGTTAATCACATAAATAATGAACTCATTTTTCACAAGCTGGATTGAAAGCTTTGCAAAGACACGGATCCATAACAGGCAAGTTATAGAAATCGTAGAATTCGCGATTTTGTGGTGATCTTGCATTCGCATTTGGTGAATATATCCTCAGAAAAAAATGGGAATGTGTGGTGTGGTGTCTGTCTACCTTTTGCGCTTTGTATCACTTACAAGGAGGATTTGTTGAGGTCTCTGTATTTGGTTCTGTTATGTTGTAAGCTCCTTTGATATATTTTATGGAGCCTTACAATGTCAAATGTCAGATTAGACCTTGAGGTCTTGTGCATGAGGACTATTTGCAATTACTCCTTTTCCTCTCCGCGTAAGACTTAGTGCTTAAAGTAGGCCGTTTTCGCGGCTTGTGTTGATGACAATGTACTCGATTTGGGTGATCAACAGAGAAGAAGAGACATGTTGAAATTCTTCCGACATTCTTGCGTAGCATGCAAGTTGGGTCAAATGAATTGTCATTATGAGCTGCGGGTTGGACCAACACACTTGTTGCACAAACGGTGTCGTTGCCATCAAAATTGGGGTTGCCATCAAAATTGGGGTGTCCATAGGCTCAAGCTGCCAAATCAAGTATAGTCAGGGAATATCAAATTGGGAAAAAACCACGAAAAATCCCAAACTTTACCTCGAGTGACATATTTACTCCAAACTTTTTTTTGTGCCGTGAAAAACCCCAAACTTTCCAAATTGTGACACATTTACCTCAAACTTTTTTTGCGACACCAAAAATCCTGAACTTTCAAGTTGTGACACATTTACCCCAAAATTGGAGGGCATTTTGGTCTTTTTATTTTTAAAAATTTTTTTATTTTTTTCTTCTTCTTCTTCCCTCCGCCGGCCATGGCGGAGCTGGCGGAGGGAAGCCGATGCGCCGGCGAGGGTCGCCCTCGCCGGCATGGGGCGAGGGCGGCCCTCGCCGGTGTCGGGCGACACTCACCGGCGTCGAGCGACCCTCACCGGCGTCGGGCGAGGGTCGCCCGACACCGGATCTAGCGAGGAAGCCCACGGCGACGGGGCGCCCGACGCTAGATTTGGCGAGGGTGCCCTCGCCGACGCCGGAGAGGCCGCCCTCGCCCCACGTCGGCGAGGGCCGCCCTCGCCCCACGCCGGGCGAGGGCGACCCTTGCGGCGGCGGCTTCCCTCCGCCGGCTCCGCCATGGTCAGCGGAGGGAAGAAGAAGGAAAAAAAGATAAAAAATAGAAACTAAAAGATAAAAATGCCCTTATGGGGTAAATGTGTCACAACTTGAAAGTTTGGGATTTTTCACGGACAAAAAAAGTTTGGGATAAATGTGTCACTCGAGGCAAAGTTTGGGATTTTTCGTGATTTTTCCCTATCAAATTTCACTTTTTCATATTGTTCGCAAATGCGTCTTTAATGTATCTTATATTAAGAAGAGAATGCATCTCATATTAGCAGTCTACCTTTGATATTGGAAAATCTTATTATCGAAATTAGAATCCCCCACGAAATTTTACTAATTTTTCTGAACTTTATTTTTTTTTAACTGAGAAATTCTATTAATAAGTTAAATTAGATAAAAGGATAAAAAGACAGAAACTGGGCCCGGCATACCGCACTTGACATGGCCGTTGGCGATCGCTTAGCGATTAGTCTAGTCAGCATCGACAACGTGCCGCATGTCGGTCCACATCGCATTTTCGTTTTACGTTTCGGAATACAAAAACCAATATGAACCGTAGGCGCGCATGATTGTATTTACCTTCAGAAATAGTTTCTGAACGAAATAGATTTTTCTATTTCTATTTCTGACGAGTTTCTAAGCAAAATAATCGTTTGATAACGATACAAAATTTCTATTCTAAAAATAGAAATTCGTTTGATAACGATACAAAATTTCTTTCTTTCGGACGGACGGCGGCGTCCGCCCCGGCGTCCGACATCCGGCATGGCGGGGCGACGTCCGGCGGCGGTGGCGGCCGGCGGCGGCGGCGGCGATGGGCGGCGGTCGGCGATCAACGGCGGCGGCGGCACAACCGACGGCGGCGACGATAAACGATGAAAATTTTTTTTATTTTTCATTTCTGTTTCAAAAATAGAAAAATAGCTTTTTTCTATTTCGATTTCTTGTCCGGATCTATTTCTAATCAAAATCTATTTCGAAATGAAAAGTGGAATAATTTTACCAAACAGTTTTCTATTCCGGAATTGTTTCGAAATAAAAAATAATTTCTGAATCGAAATAACACGCAATCATGCGCGCCCTAACCAAAGTGGATTTTTCAAGCCCCCATTGGAGTCAAAAACTTCTCATGGAAAAGAACCAACACTTCAACCCAATTTCGTCTGAAAACCTGAACCTGTCAAAGTCAGACCTGTAAAGTGATTGATTAAAGAAGCGCATTCAAAGCACAACACATTGAACTTGTTTCCACATCCTGTAAGTGTAAAATAGCTGATTAACACTAGATGAAATTTCAAGGAGATTCCAATTCAAAATTTGTGATGCAAATAATGGAGGCATTTTGTCCTCACAAGCTATATCCTAGAAGCATTTCAATACTGGGGTATACAACTGTGAAACCAGAAAAATATGCAAGGATTTGACACAGCAAAGCTCTAGAATTACATCATCTGAAAATTTCAGTACAAGGAGCAAACTCTGGTACACATTCTACCTTTTGACTACAGAAGTTGATCAAAAATTTTATCTAAGATACTGACATGCTTGAATCAATCGCTACATCAGCCGGAAGCTTTTTTAAGTCTTTTAATTCTCTCTAGGGCGCCGAGACGGCTCTCACCATCCTTGTCTTCCCCTTCCTTTTCGGCATCTTCCCTCTTCCGAACCAACCCTCCGAAAACTGCTGACGGCACTTCCTTTTGTGCGATTTCAACTTTATCCTCTTCTTCCGAGTCACTTTCGTCTGGCAGTTCAATGTCCTCGTTGTTCACGTTACTTCTGAGACCTCCATCTGCCTGAGATTCCACTCCAGCACTCACAAAACCAACTTTTCGGCTCACTTCTTTCGTTGCAACGTCATTGGCTGAAGGCGCAAACTGCCTCTCGAGAGCGGCCATCTCATCCTCCGAAACGCCGGCCTGCTTCAATTTGTCTCTTGCGTCATCGAGATCCATCTTCTGGTCTTTTTGCATTACATACTCAGGCAGAATGAAGTGCGTCTGAAGAGTACAGCGAAAAGGCAGAAATTAATGTTAGAAAAGCACGACCTTCCATTAACAAAACGATGTTGTACACAGAGCCAGCAGGAGAATCGAGAGGGCTAACCCTAAAAATGTAAAAGAAAGCGAGATTTGCTCATTTAGTTATATTGTAAATCATTTCCGAGTCCCATATTAATCTATTTGGACTTAAATCATGCCTTTGACACTTTTTTCCCCTCCTTACCATTTATTTCAGACAAAGTTTTTTTTTTTTTTTTTTTTTTTTGTCGGTTTGTGGGTTTGGGTGTTTTTTTTTTTTTTTTTTTGGGGGGGCGGTGGTGGTGTTGGCAACATTGATAAGTTTCGATGCTAGATGACTTTCTTGCTGCAGAAAACAGCCCAAAATGTTTCAGCCGCTTGGCATGACAAGTACTTTATTTATTTCCCCCAGGAACAACAACTACACTACTCAGTTTATCACAGACTGAAGTCACCTTCTTGGAAAAAATCATCTTTCTTCTGATAATCATAATTTAAAGAAAAACAGAAGCAAGCATCATAATGGCCAATAGAGCAAAAGAACAGTACGTTATGCTCTCAAGAAGAAAATGTTCATCTATAAAGAATAGAAAACACAAGAAAGAGATTATGAGCACATACCTGGCTATAGCTTGCAGAAACACTGCGCTTAATTCGAAGCATTTCTCGGAAGGTATCTTCATTCCCATGCTGCACCTCGAATTCATGCCACTTGTTCCAAAAATCAACATCAGATCTTGGGTCAGCAAATTGGGATGCATACACGTAAATTCCACGAGCACGATCTATTTCACCCAGGCTTTTCTCGAGCTCGGCATATTTCAAGCACATAGCCTTCCCATCTTTGTCAGGAAGACCCCCATTTTCTATCGCTTGCTCATAGATCTCTCTTGTTTTTGGGACACCAAATATCTCAGCTGCTCGTGCTATGTAAATTTCGTACATTGCCAACTTCTCATTGCTTGGCACGGCCTTAGTAGCTTGATCATACACCTTCATTGCCCTCTTTGCAAGACCATACTCCTCTTCCAATTTCGCATATTGAAGGTACAAAGGCTTCACTTGATCAGAAGGGGTCTAACAGGCAGAAGTAAAATGACATATAATCAGATATCAGGATTAGTTCAATGACCATTTGCCAAATTCACTTCTAGATTGACAAACAGTTAAAACTATCAAGAGAAATGAGTAAGATTCACATGCTACAAATTCATTTGCTATAGAAAACAAACACATCAAGAAACAATGACTCGGGCAATCATAGTGTAAGGTGTAACGTTAACAGAATTCTTCCAACGAGTGAACCTAAAACCAAACCATATGGAATTACATTACTTGAGAGTTTAAGACTATTAATCATCTCAGTTTGTGGAGATCTTTCATCTTTGTCTTAATAATTCAATCACTTGCACATTGATGAGAATATGCTGGGGCAGTGATTCAAATTACAAGTCAAAACCAACACAATCAGGACAAACAAGTCTCTTTTATGAAGAAGTTCTATGAACTAACTGTCCTACTGAATCATCACTATATCATCACAGACTCATAGCCCCGCCAAGTTAAGACTAAATTTCTTCATCTATTTAAAATTAGTCAATAGCAAAAAGACTAAAGTATCTACACCCAAGATATGAGCTTGCTAGGTAAAACTCCCTAAGAATATCATCTACCATACGACATCTTTTCAGCAGTATTTCCTTAAACCAAAAAAAAAAAAAAAAATCCCTCAACACGTAACTCAAGGAAGACGAAAGAAAGAAAATGCTGGAAAAAAGAAAACCCGTTCTGCACCACCACATTTCTCAATAATATAAACAGCAGTGCAGCGCAGCTACATCTCAATAACACAAAAATATGGACCAACTGCACTAATCTGAAAAATTAATTCACATACCGTTTCAATAGCATGCTCAAACAACTCTCTTGCCCGCTCCAGTTTCGTCTTTCCATATCTTCTTACAAACTTGGAGAGATAGGTGACCCATATATCTTTCACATGAGGATACTTAAATATCTTGACACCTCTTTCATATACCTTAAATGCATCTTCAAAATATCTATTGTCCTGCACATCAAAAAATACATTAGAACGATGTCTCCGGAGATAAGAGCTAGGAGAGACAAAGCAAGTCGTCAAAATGAATTCATACTTCCAAGAGAACTGCATAATTGATAATTATCTGTGGAGTGGCTATTCTCAAGTCTAAAATTCTCTCATAGACTGCACGCGTCGACTCCAAGGTACCCAGGCTCTCCTCCAAATCCACATAAAATGTCCACAGTCTCAATGATTTGTGCAGCTTCATCTGAACTGGTTCATTCCCATCAGCAGCCACTGCAAGAAAAACAAACCAAACCAATTAGATTCATTTTGCCGATCTTGAGCCCCTACATGGCATTGATGGAATTCATTTTCCTTTCTAACACCACCACCAATAATTGTCCCTGACAATGGCTGCTCAGAAATGAAAAGCTAAATGTTCTTTAAAGAGCAAACAGGCCATGATTTATTTTAACAGTAGAAATAATGAGAAAGAATGACATTGTGCTTCAGAATGTTTCAGTTTGCCATCTGGAGAGGTTAACCAAAAATAAAGAGAGAAATTAAAATTTTTCTTTAAAAAAGGAAGGAAAAAAAAAACCACATTTATGCTTGTCATTGTAAGCCATATTACCTATCAATCAGTAGAACTTTGTCTTGCTGACACATCACAGGATCCAAAAAGACTTGTTTAAAGTAAACTAGTTTTTAAAAGCAGGACATAGATGACCCAGTAGTGTGCCTATGACATGATCCCTCAGATGACAGGTGCTAATAATTTTCTCAGAATGGTTTCAATATTTAACCATATGCATGGGACAGTCTCTTCTCAACTTTCATATGATTGCACAATTAAAAGCATTTCATTCGACTGGAGCAAATGATAAACTAGATTGTGGATAGCAAGCAACATGTACATGAGCCATTTTCTTAAGAGTTATAATGACCATCGAAACATCCTAAATTAACAAAAGGAGAATTGAATAAAACAAAACATACAGCACCACTGCAATGCACTTGGAAAGGATACCAGTACACAAGAAAACAAAGAGAGTACCTCTTCTTTTGACCTCAACTGACGGCTCCGCAGTAGCCCTTCTCATCAACTCAAGGGCCTTTTTGAAGTTGTTATGCCTCAACTCCATCTCAGCCCACTCACACCAAATACTGGCCAAATGATCAACGGCCTTGTAGTTGACCTGCACTGCTTTGTCAAATATCACTCTCGCATTAGCAATATCATTGTGGCTCTCGTATAATTTAGCAAAGGCTACCCAAAGTGTATGAGGTTTTCCAACAGCTTTCATTGGATCTACAGTCCTCACTGCTTCCGTGTATGTAAGAATCTGCTTCGTGGGATTACCCTCAAACAGCCTTACCCTCCTGTGCCATTGCTCCACGTTATGGGGATTTTGTCGCAAGAGAACACTATTTGCTAATTCTGGCCTGCGCACCATCAAATTATCCAGTCGAGCTAACCTCAAATCCACATCCTTATCATCGTATAACCAGAATCCATCAAGGATCTTCTTCTTAAACAGCCCCTTAACCTCCAACAAATCCACATCCAACCTGATATCTTCATCCTCTTCAAACCCATTTTCCTGTACCCCATTCTCTCCCTCCTCTCCCTCTTCCTCATCCTCATCACTCAGACCCATTTTTTCCATCTTGGCACCAAGCATGCTCTCCTCAAACTGCGCGTAAGCATCGAATATCACGCTGAAATCTCTCACGGTAATCACTGTCTTCATGCCCTCCTCAAATACGTCCCTCGCCTTCTCAAATAATTCCCTCCTGATATAGTATTCAGCAAGGGACGTCCACAACCTCCCGACCTCATCAGTGAACTTCCTAATCCCACCCCTTATAATCGCATCGACATTAAGACCAGAAACCTTTTTGGCATGCGTCGTGAGCAAATCGCACAACTCGAGCCACAACCTATGCTTGGTCTTACCCTTAATCGAGAAAAACTGATCGTCATTCAGCACTGACGCCAGCCTCTCCGCCGCCTCTTGCCACAGACTCGAATTAACCAAGAACTCAATGAAATCCTCAATGTGGGTGGGGTCATACTTCAAGTACCTTCTATAAACTCTGAGAGGAGTCTCGATGGGCATGCCCCTCTGGCTGACGAACACGAGGTAGGGCTCCCAGATACGGTCGTGCTGCGTGACTGGGAGCGCGCAGAGCGCCCGGTCGAAGGTCCGCCGGGTGCGGGTGACCAGCTTCTGCTCTGTGAGGGTCTGGAGGTACATGATCCAAATCCGGGGCATCTTGTGCATCGTCACCAGGGCACGCTCGAACGTGTTGTTCAGGGTCTCGTACTGGGAGTGGGTTATGGGGAGGCTCCGGACGATCTCGAGGCGCTCCCGGAGGTAGGCGTGCCAGAGCTTGTAGCTGCCGGGGAGGGCCTTGAGGGCGCGCTCGTAGATGACGAAGCGCTTCTTGAAAGGGGAGTCGGCCCGGGCGATGAGGTAGCGCCACCACAGCTTGAGGCTGAAGGGGTTGCGCAGGAGCTCCTCCTCGTAGAGCAGGTCGTCCTGCGACGGGTACAGCTCCTTGGGTATCGACATCGCCGAAACCCGGAAAACCCAGAAAAACCCTCGAGCGCCCGGAGAGGGAGGAGGCGGAAAGCGACAATCTTGCGGCGCCGCGGCGGCGGCGGTGCCTGGAGAGAGAGAATTCGATCGGGACTTCCGGAGTCCGGCGAGCGGGGTGGAGGGAGGTCGGTCGTCGCTCTCTCTCTCGCCGGAAAATCAACGGCGGCAGCGCGCCATGAGCGAGAGGAGGCCGCGGCGGGGGAAAAGCCCTAGTCTTTCCAGCGAGAAGGATGGTGAATTTGGGGATCTTCGCAGCAATGGCGTCTCTCTCTCTCTCTCCTCTCTCTATCTCTGTGATCTCGCAGAGGTCGAATTGCGGGAGGAAGAAGAGGGATTTGGTGTTTTGCTCTCAGTATTCTTCAGCGCAATTACTTCTGAGTTCATTATCTTCTTATAAATCCATAAACATGTGACAAATTATGGTGAACATGGCCCTAATAGGCGAGAATCACCCGTTAAAAGACCGGCTCCAAAAAATTGAAACCAATACCTTCCAATACCTTCCTATTGGTTGGACCATCGGTCACCCCCATTTTCGAGTAAGTCCATGAAACCGGTCCTTATTTCCTACAAAGCTTATTTGACCTTATATTCGGGTTAAATTGCAAGCCATTAAATTTGATTAAGAATTAAAAACTGTAAGGCAAAACGAACAGATACTACTCACTAGCTAAAAACTTAATCTCTTCGAAAGTTGTGGTATGGTCATCTTAAGGTTTCCTGATACCGGATATATGTGAAGAATTAGACTCAACGTCAAATATCCAAATTTCCATGAAAGTTAAAACATTGATCACTTGATTCATCTTTTTTAACATCGATCTAATTCAGTCATGGAATGGTCAAGGAGAGATCTAATTATACTCTTAAAATAGGCTGTTGGCTTTTATGGACACCTTCACTCCTTCCTCTGCCTTTGTTCATTTTATTTTGATTGAGGAAGCAAATAAATGGACTATTAGGGTGCCGAATTCTTGTTCATTTTTTCAAAGCTTAATATATATCCTTACCTTTTACCCAAAAAAAAATAAATGGATTATTAGAATAGGAAAAAAAAAAAAAAAGCAATAGGGGTTAATTCTATTACATACCCAAAAGACAAAATTAGTCAATAATTTTTAATAATTACAAATGTATATGTACATATATATTTGGTAGAAAATTATAAAATAATGAAGTGACTGAGATGGAATTTCTTTTTTTAAACATATATATACTAGTCTGATTTGGCGGGGTAAATGGGAGATTTCATGCCAAGAATCCAAACTGGTTCTGGCTAGTTCGATTTTTCTACACACTCCTAGTTTTTAAGGACGTGTTTGATAACCGGTCAATTTTTAACTATTTCTAAAAACAAAATTAGAATATAAATCAATTTGGTAAAGTCAACTAATTTTTTTTCGCGTTCCCAAGAACGGATCGGTGGTAAGGAATAAATTCAGAACATAATTCGAAAATAGAAAAATGTTACTTTTTTATTTTCGAGAACGGTTCTACAATCAATCCATTTTTTTTTTTTATTCTTTTCTTCTTCCTCCTCTTTTAATCGGTTGCCGAGCTCGGCAATGGTTTGGTGACCTCATTAAAGCCTCATTGACCCTCGGCAGTTGCCAGCCATTGTCGAGGGGCAACCAACTATAGGAAGAAGAAGAAAAATAGGAAAAATAGGAAAGAAAAGAAAAAAGAAAAATCTCAAAAAAAATTAAAAGAAATTTTACATCATACAAAAAATTGAGGGGCTGGACTAAACGCCTTTCTATTCTTTTTCTATTTCAGGGAATAAAAACTTTGTGCATTTATCAAATACGTTTAAATACTCAAAAATTTGTTCAATAATGGCATCCGAAAAAACTATTTGTGATCAAAAATTGTTTTCAAAAACAACATGGTTATCAAACGTATCATAAGACCCGTTTGGTCAAAGAAAAACTATTTTTAGAAAATTATATTTCAACTTTTCAATATTTGGGTGATCGAAAATAAGTAAAAATGTTTTCCATTAATTGAAAAAAACAACCTTAGATTGGGAGAAATTGAAGGAAAATCACTTTTCCAAGGTTCCTAGGCTACCAAACAAATAAAAACCAATCCATGGAAATTTTTTTCTTTTATGATCAAGTTTTCAATGAAAAAAATGCACTCTTATCATATTATTGTAAAATTTAATATATTGAACTCGCAATACCTTCTTAGTTGATTTTTTTGGGAAAAGTGTCAATTCTTTAACTTTTAATTATATCAATTTAGACATAAACCATTTTAATCTAATATCAATTCAATTATTCTAGCTAATTTTGGCTAAATGTTGTTACCATGGATAATTTTTAAAAATATATTTTTTAATTTTTTAAATATTTTTATGATTTTTGTTTTTTCTTCCTTTCTTTTTCCTTCTTCACCTAGGCAAGAGTCGTTGTTGCCTGCTAGAGTCAAGGCCCGATCGGGCAAGGGCAAAGTGAGGGATCCCCTCACCCAATCCATGGCAACCTTGTCGGGTGTCACCTTTGCTTAGGTGACGCTTGGCGAGGGTTGGCCTTGCCAGATCTAGCAAAAGAAGCCCTCGGTTGATTGAGCATCACCTTTGGTGAGCGATGGTAACCCTTGCCCAAGTGAGGCCAACTCACCCGGCTATGGCCAGTGGCCAATCAACAACAAAAGGAAGAAGAAAGGAAGAAAAAAAGAAAAATATATTATTAAAAATTATACATGTCAACAATATCCGGTTAAAATTAGTTAAATTGACACTAAATCAAAAAGTTTATAATTAAATTGACACAATTGAAAAATTTAAAACTAAATTAGCATAAATATAATAAATTTATGACTTTTCTGACACTTTTCTCTTGATTTTTTTTTTGTATTATTACTAAACTTTTATGTCTAATGTGCATACCAAATCACAATTGTTTTGGGGTTTTTTAAATTTACAATGTAAAGGTTTTTATGAAATGGTTATTCAAACCTTCCTGTATTTAGTTTGTTGATAGTACGGTAAAACGAAATGCTTTCATGTTTTCGGATTGCCAAAAAAACTCTCTATTGGTATTCCCTCCTCTTTGTTTATTTACCGTGGTATCACTCTTCGATTTCTTTTTTGGAATGGAGAACCATTCTCATGTGAAGTTTTATGAGAATTGAAAGATTAAGTTTGCAATTTATTACATTTATCTTGTTTTGGCATATTTTTTAGGTTGTTTTATTTCAATAAAAAAAAAAGTAATATTCGTAACTAAAATATCAGTAATATAATCTTAGTAATTTATATTAAGAACGAAATATAATTATCATAAAAATGATAATTTTTAAAAATAAGATTTAAACATCAAAAGCCAATTCAAGCGAGAGTTTCTCTAGTCGGGGTCGTGGTCCAGTCAACATCCCTCCATCAAGAAGGCTATTTCTATGGTCGCTCAATAGTACACATCAATTGACTCGAGAACATAGTGTCAAGAAGAAATGCACCCTAATATATTTGAACATAGATCTCTGTTCATCAGCTAATATCTAAGTGGATCTACTCATGTATCAAATTAACTATGAGGGTAGCAACGCACTAGGTCAAGGCTTGGGTAGGAAGCGGAGGGTGCAAAGGGCTTTGCAAGCTAAGCCTAGAGAGATTTTTCGGCGAGCCCAAATAGATCAAGACTAAATTTTATGGGCTCAATAAGTGGCCTAAACCTAAATCACAAATTATTTGGGTGAATCAGTTCGGTGGGGCTATTTCAGGTTAAAGCCCGACTTTTCCAAGAATGAAGTTTGTTTATTTATTGTCAAATTTGAAAACTTCAACAAGCAATGAACTAATTAATGTGAAGTTATTTATAATTATAAAAATTTCACCTAAATAAATGAAATCTACTCACCTCGATTTCGACGGGACATAAGCTTAGATTAGGGTAGAGTTAATTGTCCCGCAAGCACAATCAAAATAAGACACTGTCAGAACTTGTTTAAGGGTCAATTGGGTTCACTGGAGTGAGTGCTCTTCCTCTCACAAAAGGTCGAGTGTTCAAACCCAGGCGTAGTTGAAGCCTTGCCCGGGGGCACATGGTGGTGGTTTCCATGTGTCCTCCCCAAGGTTTACCCGCCGCTAATGATGTACGGGGTTTCCTAGGTCACAAAAAAAAAAAAAAAAAAAAAATCAAATATAACTCATCTACCTAAATGGCTTAGTGAATTCATCTCAAGGTTTGGTTTGATACAAATTCAAAGTAATTAAAAGTATAGGGACAATATTACACATTGAACATACAATTAATAATGATAGTACTAATAAAAGGCCATTGCTTCTGGTGGGAAGAAGTGTTTAGAGTTCACGTATAATGACTTGAAAGTGGTGCTTAGACCAGAAAAGATACTAAAGATTTGGTGTTTCCTCAACACGGCTGAGTTTACGTATGGAATCTTCACCCGTGTTCTCTCGCCAACCCAAATCACACAACCTTAAATCATTTGATTGCACCACACTTGGACTTTGTTCGATGTCTCGGACAACACGTGAGGAATCTGAATTTGTGAACAGAAATGTGCAACTGTGACCTAAGTAGCACGGACACACAACATGATACGCCGACACGTCATTTCTCAAAATAAAAATTCCGACATGTTGAGACATGACTTTATTGAATAAATATTTTTAGTTTTAATTAATTTGATTCAAGTTCGCAAATAAATAAATAAATAACAGGAACTTATAATGAATTCGCACTAATAATATTCATAAATATATTCATAGAAAATTTAAAAGATATATTCATAATTAATGCTTTCCATATCTGAGAACATATTTTTAATTTTAACAAAAATTATGGATAAAACTAATTACTAACAAAAATATATAATCAACTTTATTTAAGTAAATCTATGATCTTTTATAATTATCAAAATTTATCATTATTTAACATTCAATATTTTTAATTTTTGAAATCAGTTTTTAATTCATTTATTTAGTTTTATAACAAAAATAACTTTACTACTTAAAAGTTAAGGTTAATAGCCTAAGAAATCCCAAATTGGTATACTTGTGACAAATTTACCTCAAACTATTTTTTTGACAACAAAAAACTCCAAACTGATATATATGTGACAGATCTACCCTCCATTAGCTTCCGTTCGATTTTGTCGTTAACCTTGTTGACGTAGTTGCTGACGTGGCAAGCCATGTGGAAATTCATAAGTTTAATACCATTAAAACCCCAAACTGGTACATTTATGACAAATTTACCCCAAACTGGTATATTTATGACAAATTTACTCCAAAGTGATATATTTATGACAAATTTACTCCAAGCAAGTATATTTACAACAAATTTACTCTAAATTAATTTTTTCGATCATAAAAAACCTAAATTGGTACACGTGCGGCACATTTACCCTCTTTTAGTTTTCCCAAATTTGATCGAATTGTGATTACCAATCAATTTTATTTTCCGGATTACTCTAACATTGCCTCCATATCATCAATACTTGATTTTTTTTTTTTTTTATTGGAATCATTATTATAAAACTATTCAAAGACTATCAAATGGCACTTCATTCTTATGCTGAAAGGATGCCCATTAATTAAAAGATGGACAGATCGCTTGCGCACATATACAAAAGAAGAGCACATGTCGTGGTTGCTTCGCTCGTCTTTGATTTGTGATAAACTTGGCTTTATGTTTATATGTCTTAGTCCCACATGGTTTACTGCTTGTCCGTAATTTGTTTGTATGCTTACATATTTCTCTTGCTTTGCTAGTCATTTGTGTTAGTCCATGTCTTTATTAGCGTTACGTAGTCTTTCATACCTTGAATCGTAAGTGTGTCAACATTTTAACATGGAACTTGCATGTGAATGGTATGACTGACTTGTATATTACATGCTTGAAATAGCAGAACCAAAATCACTTATGTTTGTCATTGATTTCAGGTGTACTTTGAGTGTGATTCTTTTGTATATGTGCACAAGCAATCTATCGATCTTTTAGTTAATGGGCATCCTCTCAGCACAATAATGAAGTGCACATGTAGTAGTCTTTGAATAGTTTTCTAATAATAATTCCAATAAAAAGAAAAAAAATCAAATATTAATGATACGGAGGCAATGTTGAGTAATCCAAAAAATAAATTTGATTGGACATAACAACTTGGTCAAATTTGAGAAAATTGAAAGATGGTAAGTGTGTTGCACGTGTACCAATTTAGGTTTTTATGATCGAAAAAACTAATTCAAAGTAAATTTATCGTAAATATACCAGCTTGGGGTAAATTTATTATAAATATACTAGTTTGGGGTAAATTTATCATAAATATATCAGTTTGGGTTTTTAATGATATTAAATTTGTGAATTTCTACATGGCTTGCCATGTCAGCAACCATGTCAACAAGGTTAACGGCAAAATTGGACGGAAGCTAACGGAGGGTAAATATATGTACCAATTTGAGATTTTTGATGGTCAAAAAAATAGTTTAAGATAAATTTATCATATATGTATTAATTTGAGATTTTTTAAGATATTAACTCTAGAAGTTATTCCCCTAAAAACTCTTTTAAAATTTTTTCCTCTCTTTTTCTCACTATACGCTCATCCCAAAAAATCATTTGTCCCCCCCAATCTCTCTCTCCAATCCGCTACGGCACTCCCAAAATCCGAGAAAAGAGAATCCGGGCACCCAATATTTTCTTCAGCTTTTCGGTTTCTTCCCCACTTTCTCTCTCTCTCCTCTTCCCCATCCCCGAGAAAATATTAGGTGCGCCCGGCGCTCCACGTCACCGTGCGCCCGGACCAATCGTGGAGCGCCACGTTAGTCCACGTGGCACTGTGGGGTCGGCTCGCCGGGGTTGAATTTCTGCAGGTAAAATAATCTTTTTTCTCTCCCTTCTAGCGCCTGCACGCTAGTCTGCACTCTCTCTCTCTCCTCTGCAGAGTCTGCACACATTTATTATGTTCTCTCTCCTCTTCCCTCGTTCTTTCCTCCCGAGAAGAAGAAAAGCGATTCAAAGCGAGCGCAGCTTTCAAATTTTGAATCTCTGATTTCGCTCTCGTTTGCTACTCCGCGCTCGTTGTTGCTGCTCCGGCATTGCGTTTGTCAAGCGGCCGTTCCCCGCCGCCGTCGCCCGGCGCTCGCTCGCTCGCTGGTCCCGTCGCTTCCTCCATCTCTCGCTTTGGCGCTCGCTCTTTGCTCCGTTGCTCGCTCCATCTCTGCTCCGGCGCCGCTTTCCTTCGCGCATTAATCTGCTTGGGCGGCCGAGATTTGGGGATCCCATATCTGCAACCACTCGGCGTCGACGCCCTCCAATCCGGTTATGAGATTTGTGGGATGTGTACACGCGAGAGAAAGAGCGATGGGTTGCCCAAGTTCTCGGGATGCCTTCCGGGCCGGTTACGAGTTCTTGACGAGTGACGTGCCGGGCGTTCGCGATGGCGGATAAGGCGGAGAGGCTGCTAGCCGAGGCGGCTTCTAACGGGTCTCAGCTGGTCGTCTTCCCCGAAGCCTTTGTCGGCGGTTACGCCCGCGGCTCCACCTTCGGCGTCATCATCGGCAATCGCACGGCGAAGGGCCGGGAGTAGTTCCGCAAGTATCATGCCTCCGCCATCGATGTTCCAGGCACTAGCGCTACCGCCATGTTTTTATGGTCAGTGGTCGTTGGTTCTCTTTTGGGTTTTTTAAGGTAATTCGTTCTCACCCAGATGCGATGATTCGTAGTTTCCGATGTTGGCCCTCTCTTTGAGCTCACGTAGCTAAGTGCGGAAAGTGGGTCGACTTCCAAGATTCGCAGTGTTGAAGCGAGACTCTCTTGTTTTATTTGTAGGGTGATGAGCTTGGAGCAACTGGATACTCATACTCCGTGTTTAGAAAGATTTTCTGTTTCTGAGCTTCTTCAAATGGCTACTTTGTATATCATGCGATTGTTCAATATGTCGCTCTCGTTTGTGCCATCCTACCACACGGCTCTTCTCATGCCTTCCTCATATGTTCCATGATTGATGCTTATGCAGGCCCTGTAGTTGATCGGTTAGCAGCTATGGCTGGAAAATATAAAGTTTTCCTAGTGATGGGGGTGATAGAGAGAGATGGATATACATTGTATTGCACAATCCTGTTTTTTTTTATCCTCATGGTCGTTACCTTGGGAAGCACCGTAAAGTCATGCCCACGGCTCTGGAGCGTGTCATCTGGGGATTTGGTGATGGGTCGACCATTCCGGTGTTTGATACGCCGATTGGGAAAATCGGTGCGGCCATTTGCTGGGAAAATAGAATGCCACTTCTGAGGACAGCAATGTATGCTAAAGGTTAGCGATTCTGCATGTTTGCAGCTTGTTTTTTGCTTGATCGGGTCAAACTAGAATTCATCTCCCGGTCTCTTTCATCTCCATTGAATGGCATATATCTGCTCTTCGTGACCATGTGGACTTGAAGGAAAGTATAGAATTAAAAAATAGACGCCCACGCCAACAATTGCACACATTCTTCTGAAACTTTGCTGCATGACGCGGCTGGTGATCTGATTTTGCCTAGTAACCATGTTCATATTTACGTTCTTACTTTAGCATAGATTTCATGTCACAGTTGGATATGATAATGATATTTCTCCCACCCTAGAATTCTTGGTTATAAGTTTTACAGCCTGCATTAGGCTGTCAAATTGGTGTCCAATCTATCTGATCAGGCTAACTTTCGTTACCTGCATTGATGTCGTTGGAACCAGTGTTGGGGTAATGTTCGGAAGTTTAACCATCACAATCCATATTAGAATGTGATTCCATGGATTGTTGTCTGTCAATGCCTTGTTGGATTGCAAAACCTTCGTACCTCTGTTGAGGCCGGGCTTCCATGAGCCATAATTTTGATATAGAAACTGCAATTAGCACAGAACGATGTTAGCTAAACTTTATGCGGGAAGGATTGAGAAAATCCAGTCTTCTTTTTTTGGCAGGTGCTGAAATGTATTGTGCACCGACAGCTGATGCGAGGACATTTGGCAAGCATCTATGACACATATTGCTCTTGAGGGTGGATGCTTTGTTTTATCAGCCAACCAATTTTGTCGTCAGAAAGACTACCCGCCTCCACCAGAGTATGTTTTTGCAAGAACAGATGACCATCTTAACCCAGATTCTGTTGTATGTGCTGGAGGCAGTGTAATTTCATCTCCATCAGGAAATGTTTTGGACGGACCCAATTATGATGGTGAGGCACTCATCTCAGCTGACCTTGGTATGTTCCTTGCACTTGCGGCTTGCGTGCACTTTGAATCTCTGGAAGTTAGCTAACCAAGGAGATTATGATCTCATTTTAGTTGTGAGGGCTTCAGGTTTTTCCTCATGAGCTTGATTTACTTATGGCGTAATGATGTGCAGACCTTGGAGAAATAGTGCGGGCCATGTTTGATTTTGATGTGGTTGGGCATTATTCGAGGCCTGAGGTGCTTAGCCCGATCGTGAGGGACCATCCGAGTAACCCATTTACCTTTGCATCGACATCCAGGAAGCCTGAAGGCCCTTACAAATAGGTTATGTTTTCTTTCACGGAGCCAGGTCCGAATCATGGCAAGTAACGCCTAGCAAATGTTGGTCCCAGTGGAACCTTCTGATTGTTTGTTTCAACTTTTTGGACTCCTGATTGTTTGTTCAACTTTTTCGACTTCAGGGGCTAATTGTAAATTCTGATTGCAAGCAACATAGTTCATAAATACTTCCTACTTGATAGTTGAGAAAGCAATGTTATATTTCAGTCGCACAGTAAACATGTCTGTATCCTGTGCAGTAGGACTCTCGTAACAAGTCTGTATCTTGGCAATGAAATAAGAACATTAATGACTTTTCTCATGAATTAATTCGATCTTTTCTTTCGGTAGCTCAGTGACGAGTTTTTTCCTTTTTTTTTTTTTTTTTTTTTGGGGGGGAGGTGTTTGGGTTTGGGTTTCGCCGTTTCAATATTTTCCAGTTCCATGCACCTGGTCTTATTTCGACAGGCGATTTGTCTTATAACAAATGCTGGCCCTCATGCCAGAGAATCTGTTCGGCCAGTTGACGACGAAATGAGTTGTTAAGGAGCACATGGAATGATGAAGAGCATAGGTGGAATTATTCTCTCATGTTGATCATAACTCTCGTGAAAAGTTTATTTTTAGTTCTTTCAGGCGGATGACACCGGTCTTGCAAACTGGGACATGGTACTTAACAACAAGAACTAAAATTTGCGAATTGGGATGGTTTTTAACATCAGCACTAGACCAGCAACACATATACAATTATAGTAGCAAAATTCTCGAATAGGACTAACGCGAGGACATTGTTCACTAGCAATTTCTAGTATTCCCTGCCTAACATGGAGATGAGCGCAAAAGGAAGAAGGAAAAAAACTCTTTAATCCTGACTTGCTTCAATTTCGCATTGATTACTCTCTCCCACAGTCCAACTCTTCATGCCGTGATCTTGCAGAGGCAAGGACTGGCTCCATGGCCTGATCGGATTGGCGAAATTCGACAGTTGATGGTCCTTCAGGCCTGCGAGCGCTCTGTTTCTTCTAGTTTCATCTTCCTTGTTGCTGTCCATTTTAGCTGGTGAGAAGAACTCTATTAGTCTCCCTGCGTCAAACCCATTCAGGTTGTCATGAGTTCTGGCACTGTCGTGAAGATTCGCCCCTTTAGAGTTTCCTCTTCTTAAGGAGATGCTCTCCCATTGAATTTTGTCGGATGAAGATCTCCTCCCATTGAAGTTGAACTCATTATCTACCGAGACCCATTTCAAGTTCTCTTGATTAGTATCGTCGTGTACATAACTCCACTTGTAGCTCCTGGTGTTGTTGTCCATGTTCATTTCGATCGAATGAAGATCGCTTTCTGCGGATTCATTTCCTTAATTAATCAATTGGAATAGAATTCTAGGCAGAGAATTCCAGCTAAAGTCCTCTCATTAATTTTACCTTCTTGACATACTCTGCAACATTTGCCATGCATCACTAATTGACAAATAGTCATATGCTTTTTTGCTACATCTAGCAATTTCATCTCTGTTGTACAAAGGAAAAGAACAGAGTAAGCACGCAAAAAAGAATCTTTAAGTATGACAATCTCACTACTTGACTAAAACCTTAAAATCTAGATGGGTCACACTTCCTGCTTCTATTGGCATATCGCAATGGTTGATAGCAATTAGTACAGGCCAGGTACTCTTGTATTCTAATTCAAAAGCAACAAAAAGCCACAGAAGCATATGACTCAGTCATCCCATCAAAAAAGTCATACATTTCCAAAAATACCTTCTGTTGCAAATATAGGAAGAGACACATATCTAATTTTATTGATTACTAATCCAATCGTATCTAGTTGAAGCTAACTTCAAATCTTTTGACCGATTTAGCATCTTAACAACAAAGGCATAGTAATTACCTGACTGTCTTGGCCAGGAGGTCCATAAAATAAACATAAGTCTCATGAGGCACCATCTGCCTAGCACTCAAAACACGATTATAGGCCCCTTCCATGAAAGATTGCTCCAACTCAACAGCATTTGATGCAAGGATTCTCTAGGGTGGCATATGAAAGCAATTCAAGTTTGGTATGGAACTCAGCTATTCCATTCTGCAAAAGGAGTCTCAACAGGTTGAGACCTAAAATAGGGTACTCTTGAGGAGATGGTGGAATACAGCCACTGCTCAACCAGAAGAATTCTCAAGTAAGTTTACATAAAAATGATGAGTGCAATATGGTCAATAAAGCCATAAGGATGGGAACTCTTTCTCATAATCTAGCAATTCAGGTCTAATGCCTTATAGCATCTGCAATTGCACGTGCCCGTGAGTATGAACAAACAATTTTAAGCAACGCCAGGACAAAAGTTACCGTGCATTTGTATGATAAGGCTTCAGTTGAAAAAAATCTTGCTCAAAGGCATCTTGATCTTCCATCTTCACACTCATAATAACAGCACGCTCATTAAGTACTGAAGAGTTCTTTAGGAAGTCAGGTGATGTGAGGCTTCCACATTCAATTCAGCAACTGAATGACATTTAATCTTTCTCACCAAAACCAACTCTAACTTATGTCGTGCATCTTCTGCATAAGTCTCAAGCATTCGCCGTGGTCCACTGTGCATGCAAATCCAATGAAAGTACGGTTTTGCAAAAGATCCTATGAACCCAATGAAAAGTGAGGTGGCAAAGTCTTTGCACTTGTCAGCTTTTTATTAGTATCGTCATCTTGAAGATCAAGTAATACTACATTGTAAAGATGGAAACAAGACATGCATTGTGGAGCAGAAGGGCCTACGGAAAAGAACCAAGAAAAGCCAACGATAATTTTTTTTTTTTTTTTTTTAAAGGAGGAGGAATAAACAAGAAAATAAGTATTAAGAAATTGGAAACATTTGGGTGGTTGGGAATTCCTCAAATGTTCAGTATTACATCATCATAAGATATGACGAGATCCATCAATGATGGTCACATCCTAACAACAAGGACTTCATTCATCATAATGCCATCATTCAGAAGAGGCGAACCATTGTTGCATACACCCCATTAAATTCTTCCTCTTGCTCTTTCCCAATCCGTCAAAAGTATCGATTAAGCAAACTAATGATGACTTTCATTGTTCTTTCGCAACAGGAGAAACATCATTTATCAGAGAGGGGCAACAGCATTTAGCAATGATTTTACCATGCAAAGGCTACATCATGGATCACTCAAGACTCCACGAAATCGCAAATCCCAGGTTCATTGATTCTGCTCAGTCTTGAGATTTTTATGCAGCAAATGTAGAAAGCGAAATCACATGTTCACAGAGCTCAATCCAGAGTCTAGGAAAAAATAAGGGGAAAAGAAATTTCTTACGTGATTGTCCTATGCCGTCTCTTCGAAATACCATCAATCAAGAGCAAGCACAAGCCCACAGCCGGTGACTGTCTGAACCTACTGAACTGAAAATTGATAAGCTGCAGGGAAGGAATTTCCTTCGAAGATACAAAGAAATCAATTGCACAAGCCGAAAGCAACACGCCCATTTCAGATAAATGTACCCCAGTTCCTACTCCACATTCGCATTTCGTCAAACACACTGACCAGCACTATGGAAATGATCGGATCTCCTCTCCTTTCCTCCCCTCTCCAAGGCAGCAGCTTCCAAGGATGACTGTCTTCCAACGCCACGACAAGCGACGACTCTTATTTCTTCAGATGCCTCCCCCCATCCACCGTCTTTTAGAGAAGCAACGAATTCACTCCTCCTCCTCCTCCTCCTCCTCCTCGTGGCGCTCGCGAGAACTTTGCTGTCTTGCATGAGCAAAGTCGGTGGGTTCTCTCGACAGCAAGTGTGAAACAGCAGATTCCACCCGCATCCCCCCACTATTTGGGAAGTCCTCAGGGATAGGGATGAAAGGGAAAACGAAAGGAATGACGATTTATAGAAGAAGGGGATTTTGAAGGGCGAGGATGGGTTACCGCAGGACGAGAATGAGCAGCGAAAGGGTCGGAGAAGGTGAAGGAGCAAAGGGACATCTTCGCGATCTCCGAAACGGCGAAAGGGTCGGAGATGGTCATCTGTTCCTGTAAAAACATGCTCTGGTGGAGGCGGGTAGTCTTTCTGACGACAAAATTGGTTGGCTGATAAAACAAAGCATCCACCCTCAAGAGCAATATGTGTCATAGATGCTTGCCAAATGTCCCTCGCATCAGCTGTCGGTGCACAATACATTTCAGCACCTGCCAAAAAAAGAAGACTGGATTTTCTCAATCCTTCCTGCATAAAGTTTAGCTAACATCGTTCCTGTGCTAATTGCAGTTTCTATATCAAAATTATGGCTCATGGAAGCCCAGCCTCAACAGGAGGTACGAAGGTTTTGCAATCCAACAAGGCATTGACAGACAATAATCTATGGAATCACATTCTAATATGGATTGTGATGGTTAAACTTCCGAACATTACCCCAACACTGGTTCCAACGACATCAATGCAGGTAACGAAAGTTAGCCTGATCAGATAGATTGGACACCAATTTGACACCTAATGCAAAGCTGTAAAACTTATAACCAAGAATTCCAGGGTGGGAGAAATATCATTATCATATCCAACTGTGACATGAAATCTATGCTAAAGTAAGAACGTAAATATGAACATGGTTACTAGGCAAAATCAGATCACCAGCCGCGTCATGCAGCAAAGTTTCAGAAGAATGTGTGCAATTGTTGGCGTGGGCGTCTATTTTTTAATTCTATACTTTCCTTCAAGTCCACATGGTCACGAAGAGCAGATATATGCCATTCAATGGAGATGAAAGAGACCGGGAGATGAATTCTAGTTTGACCCGATCAAGCAAAAAACAAGCTGCAAACATGCGGGAATCGCTAACCTTTAGCATACATTGCTGTCCTCGAAGTGGCATTCTATTTTCCCAAAAAATGGCCGCACCGATTTTCCCAATCGGCGTATCAAACACCGGAATGGTCGACCCATCACCAAATCCCCGATGACACGCTCCGAGCCGTGGGCATGACTTTACGGTGCTTCCCAAGGTAACGACCATGAGGATAAAAAAAAAACAGATTGTGCAATACAATGTATATCCATCTCTCTCTATCACCCCCATCACTAGGAAAACTTTATATTTTCCAGCCATAGCTGCTAACCGATCAACTACAGGGCCTGCATAAGCATCAATCATGGAACATATGAGGAAGGCATGAGAAGAGCCGTGTGGTAGGATGGCACAAACGAGAGCGACATATTGAACAATCGCATGATATACAAAGTAGCCATTTGAAGAAGCTCAGAAACAGAAAATCTTTCTAAACACGGAGTATGAGTATCCAGGTTGCTCCAAGCTCATCACCCTACAAATAAAACAAGAGAGTCTGCTTCAACACTGCGAATCTTGGAAGTCGACCCACTTTCTGCACTTAGCTACAGAGCTCAAAGAGAGGGCCAACATCGGAAACTACGAATCATCGCATCTGGGTGAGAACGAATTACCTTAAAAAACCCAAAAGAGAACCAACGCCCACTGACCATAAAAACATGGCGGTAGCGCTAGTGCCTGGAACATCGATGGCGGAGGCGTGATACTTGCGGAACTACTCCCGGCCCTTCGCCGTGCAATTGCCGATGATGACGCCGAAGGTGGAGCCGCGGGCGTAACCGCCGACAAAGGCTTCGGGAAGACGACCAGGCCGAGACCCGTGCGAAGCCGCCTCGGCCAGCAGCCTCTCCGCCTTATCTCGCCATCGCGAACGCCCGGCACGTCACTCGTCAAGAACTCGTAACCGGCTCGGAAGGCGTCCCGCCGAACTTGGGCAATCTCCACGCTCTTTCTCTGCGTGTACACATCCCACAAATCTCGTAACCGGATTGGAGGGCGTCGACGCCGAGTGGTTGAAGATATGGGATCCCCAAATCTCGGCCGCCCAAGCAAATTAATGCGCGAAGGAAAGCGGCGCGGAGCGTAGATGGAGCGAGCAACGGAGCAAAGAGCGAGCGCCGAAGTAGAGATGGAGGAAGCGACAGACCCGAGCCGAGCGAGCGAGCGCCGGGCGACGGTGGGGAACGGCCGCTTGACAAACGCAATGCCGGAGCAGCAACAACGAGCGCGGAGTAGCAAACGAGAGCGAAATCGGAGATTCAAAATTTGAAAGCCGTGCTCGCTTTGAATCGCTTTTCTTCTTCTCGGGAGGAAAGAACGAGGGAAGAGGAGAGAGAACATAATAAATGTGTGCGGACTCTGCGAGAGGAGAGAGAGAGTGCGGACTAGCGTGCGGGCGCTAGAAGGGAGAGAAAAATATTATTTTACCTACGAAATTCAACCCCGGCGAGCCGACCCCACAGCGCCACGTGGACTAACGTGGCGCTCCACGATTGGTTCGGGCGCACGGTGACGTGGAGCGCCGGGCGCACCTAATATTTTCTCCCCATCCCCCTCCCCCACCGCACCGACACCACCTCGCTCCCCGCTCCGCCCCCATCAATCACCCCGCCCCATCGATCAACCCCCGAAGCTTTCTTCTTCTCCCTTCGCACGCTCTCACGTTGGGGGAGAAGGGCGACGATACCTCCGGCCCCGACTCCGTCTCCGGCGTGCAAGAGCTTGACCTCGGTCAGCGATCTCCAGGTCCGCGCAATCCAACAAGCCGCGGATGAAGTGGGACGAGGAGTACCAGAATCTTCTGAGCAGATCAATGAAACTCGGAACATCTTTGAAGCCTCGCCGTCAGCCCTCCATCGCGGTCCCCTGGATCGCCTGCTCTTCCTCTAGCGCCCTCCCTCGCCGTCGCGGCGTTGCCTCCGCTCCCCGGTCTCGCCTCCACCCTCCATCGTCTTCTTCAACGATTCTCTCCCTCGGACGCAGGGCGTCGGAACATGTCGAGAAAAGTTGACCAAAGTAGACCACGTGTTGAAAAATCCGACACGCCGTCAACGCGTGTCAGAGCGCGTCGTGTGTGCTTCATACACTGTGACGCTGAGCGAAATTTGAACAGCGGCGAGGAATAGCCCCCCGTTGAACACTCAATGGAGTCTTCTGAAAACCCTCGTGTGTCAGCCACCTTTGAGCACAGAGGCCTCTTGGCTCACAGGAAATCTCGTTCATCAATCCTTAAATCTGCAGAAAGTGCAGAATCAACCGACCTACCGAACTCACTGGGTTCATTCAGTCATTCTTATCATGCGGCTCATGATTTCTTGGTGCTCTTGCTTGGTCATCTTCTGCCTACTTCAGGCAAGTCATAGGGCCAACGGTGTAGCTTATAATATTACTCCATCGGAGCCGCTCTTTCCGAACCAAACTCTTGTCTCCTCTGGCAATAGGTTTGAGCTTGGGTTCTTCACGCCGAGCGGGTCAGAAAATCAGTATATTGGTATACGGTACAAAACCTTGACGCCTTCTAAGATCGTGTGGGTGGCCAATAGGGAACGGCCGCTTGCATACACGGATCGGTCTGCAAAATTAACGATAAGCAGTGATGGGAATTTGAAGCTCATGGATGGACAAGAAAATATAGTTTGGTCTACCAATGTCCATAGTCAGTCCAATTATACGTCGGCGGTGCTATTAGATAGTGGGAATTTTGTTCTGCAAGATGGCAATTATAGCGAAATATGGGGAAGCTTCGAGGATCCGACAGACACTCTTCTTCCAACAATGAAGATAGGAGTAAATGTCAGGACTGGAGTGAAAAAGTTTTTAACTTCCTGGAGAAGCGACAGTGATCCATTCCCTGGAAGTTTCTCGACGGGAGTGACATCCGAGATGCCACCTCAAGCTTTCACTTGGAATGGTTCAACCCCTTACCGGAGAAGCGGGCAATGGGACAAATCGAAATTTATGGGCCTACCAACCATGGACCAATCATACAGGAGTGGCTGCATTGTCGAGCAGGATGCTCAGTAGGGAACCACTTACTTTTCGATAAATAGATACGATATCTTTGTATACATGTTCATTTCTCCCGGAGGATCTCTCACGATAATGTATTGGGATGATGGAGCTAAGGCATGGTTGACGGAATGGGCAGCAGCAAACGATACTTGTGTGATTTATGGAACTTGTGGTCCATTTGGAGTTTGTAACTCATTGAATTCGCCTATTTGCAGATGCATAGATGGGTTTGTGCCAAAGTCAAATGAAGAATGGAACAGTGGAAACTGGACCAGAGGATGTGTAAGAGAGATGGAATTGAATTGCTAGAAAAACACAAGCACATCGACTTCTACAATTGTAAAGGAAGATGCATTTTGGCAAATGAGCCAGATGAAACTACCCGACTCTGGGGACTATGTATCAGAGGTTGAAGATGAAGAAGGATGTGAAAGCTGGTGCCGGAGCAATTGTTCTTGCTTGGCTTATTCTTATGTCAGCAACATTAGGTGTATGGTTTGGAATAAAGACCTAATTGATCTAGTGGAATTTCCCAGAGATGGGGAAGATCTTTCTGTTCGAGTTGCACATGTAAAAGCAGGTTAGAAATTGTTTCATTAAGATGAGTTTGAGTCGACGCCAATCATCTTTTACATAACTCTCTTTCCCATTTTAGGGGGATTGCGACACAAAGCAGTTATCATCAGCCCGAGTACTATTGCAGGGATTATGTTCTTTGCAGTATTTGTTTTTGTTCTTCGCAAATGGAGAGCTAACAAAATAGGTACTATTGAAAAGTTATATCAGTGTTGTCAGAGGATTGTGCACGCTATTAAAAAAGTAAGCTAATTCTTCATCAATGATAAACACAGGAAATGCATGGCAAGAGCAGTTGAAGCAAGATGATTCACTGGAATTGACCCTTTATAGTTTTGATAGCATACTACTTGCTACAAACAAGTTCAGCATGACGAGTAAACTTGGGCAAGGAGGGTTTGGCTCTGTTTATAAAGTAAGACCATTTTGCAGGACATTGTTAAAGAAAATATTTCAAGGTCTAAAAGCTATGTGAATTGTGAAACAGGGGAAGCTGAAAGATGGGAAAGAGGTAGCTGTGAAAAGACTTTCCAGTACCTCAGCCCAAGGCGTTGAAGAGTTCAAGAATGAGATCATCCTTATATCGAAATTCCAGCATTGAAATCTTGTTAAACTCATGGGTTACTGCATTGAAGGAGAAGAAAAGATTTTGGTATACGAGTACTTATCGAATAAGAGCTTGGACACCTTTCTTTTTGGTTGGTTGTTTTTTTCTCGGAATAACTGTTTTTCTATAATGTATTTTCTGCCATAGCATTAAAACTTGAAAACTATTCTTGTCTGTCATGTTTGCTAGATTCAAGAAAGAAGGCAGAACTTGACTGGGGCAAACGATTTCAAATAATTCAGGGGATTGCAAGGGGGCTGCTCTACCTCCATCGAGATTCTTGTCGTAGGGTCATACATCGAGACTTGAAAGTAAGCAACATTCTCTTGGATGAAAAGATGAACCCGAAAATTTCAGATTTTGGGCTAGCACGAATGTTTGAGGGCACTCAAGTTTTGGTGAACACACGAAAAATTGTTGGAACGCTGTAAGCTCTCTAGGCCTATTTGAATTATCAATTCATTGAGTCAATCTCTTCAAGCAGACAGAAATGATTGATTTACCACAACGAACATCTCTGTTCATGCATGTTTTATCCCCATTGTCTATCGATACAATCAAAGAGTACATAACATGTTTAACTTAACTGCAGTGGCTATATGTCTCCTGAGTACGCCATGGGTGGAATATTTTCCGAGAGGTCCGATGTCTATAGCTTCGGAGTGTTGCTACTGGAGATAGTAAGTGGCAAAAAGAACACGTCCCTGTATGACCAGGGATATTTGAGTCTCCTTTCCTACGTAAGTCCCAAATTGCAAACTTAATCAATATTGTAAGTTTTCTGCAATATTTTGACAGTGTTCTCACTTACAGGCATGGCAATTGTGGAGTGATGGCAAAGCATTGGACCTAACGGATGTAGCAATGGCTGTTAGCTCTCCTTTGGAGATAACAAGATGCATCCATGTTGGGCTTCTCTGTGTTCAGGACCATGCCATGGATAGACCAAACATGTCGAATGTGGTTCTGATGTTAAGTGGTGAGTCAGATCTTCCTCAGCCGAGGCAGCCTATATTCACTTTCCAAGCCGAAATGCCAAATCGTTCTATTCCATCACAACAAGAAAGCATCCGGTCTGTTAACACTATCATCAATACAGTGGTCGAAGGAAGATTACGATTATTTATTTTCATTTTTATTTTCCTTTTTTTGGAGATGATTTTCTTGTTATTTTTTAAGATTTTAGTGTTAATTCAATTCAAGGATGGCTTTAGTCCACTTTGAGCAAAAGGTCAAATGGGCTGCTCCACTTTATACATGGATTTTAGGCTGCAAAGTAGGGGTTTAAAATGTGTACTTTTTTGACAGAATGTAATCGATGCAGCAATTTGTTCTATTTTACAGTAGCCAGAAACTGTTATTATAATTAAGGTGAACTACCAAGTAATTGCCATTACTCTCTCATCACCAGTTGCATTTTGAAGATTCAATTTACTGGGTTTTGGGGCGAAAGATATCACTACCAAAGATAGACTAAAGTCCCCCCCCCAAAAGAGAAGCATGAGCATTGGCACAGGACAGAGTATTTCAAACTTCAGTATGATCCCTCAGATTTGATAAGAAGTCATCTATGCCTGCGGCAATTAAAAGTCAGCTAGTGATCAATTCATTGACTGAACAATTCAATTCGAAAAAGTTTCACATGAAAATGGATGGCTAATGTTAGCTAGTGATCAAAATCGGAGCCATGTGATCCTTAAACTGAAGAGCTGAAGAGTTCCTGGTAACAGATTTGGGGTAGAATTAAGAATAAAAAAAATTCGATTCTTGTTCTGGGAACAAAAAAAAGGAATAAAAAAAGTGGAACTCTTCTCTCCTTTGCTCGACGTCCTCTTCTCTCCTCTGCTCAAATCCTTTCTTTTTCTTCTTACATCACAAAAGTCATTCTCTCCTCAAGAACGGGTTCATTCTCTCCTCAAAAACTGCGACGGTGACTGCTGCTTCTTCATCATTGAACTTGCTTGTTCAAGGTGAGTTCCCTTCACTCGTAGCTATGGGTGGTTGTTGGCTGATCTAGGTGACATTGTTCGTCGTCTGTGACGGCTGGTGGGAGTGCCGCCGAGTGAAAGAGATAAAGAGAGAGAGATAAGTGTGCAACAAACTTTAAATGAAAGAGATAAAGAGAGAAAAACACAAATTTTAGAGTGGTTACTAGTTCAGCTTAAATCGAGCATTCTACTCTCTCACGTGGATAGCCTACTGGCTGGATTCCACTGTATGATCAATTAAGAAATTACAACTTGGTGAGCAAACACTCAATGGTAGAAATTTTCTAACTCACTAAAGACACTTTTTTTTTTCTTTCTAGATCACACTTTTTAAAGCTCACAGATGAAAACTAGTGAAATGAGAGTAGCCTCAGATTTTGGAATCTCAAATTCACGTTCCCACACACTTCTAGACCGAATCAATTAAAGGAATCTTGTGGCCGTTGAAGTTAGGAATAAAATTTCCACTTGATTTTAGTCGTCCATATAATTAGAATTTTGGTTTCTATAAGTAGATATATCCCAAAAAGGGTTTTGTCTTCAAGATTGATTTCATCAATTTGTTATTGATTCCATCAACAAATTTATATAAGATAAGTGAAATCCTTCGCTAGAAAGCTAGACAATGTAGAATAATTTTCTAATAAGTTCATTTTGGATCTATGTCGCAAAATCAATAAATCTGAATCTGTACTCTTCCTCATTCTGGACACAATCTTGTTATGGATTTTGTCCGAGTGAGAAGTGCTTTTTGGGAATGAATAGACTTTAGCAAAAGTCTTCAATAAATCCTCAAAAACAACTTTAAATGCAA
Organism: Eucalyptus erythrocorys; assembly: GCA_014182555.1. NCBI lineage: Eukaryota > Viridiplantae > Streptophyta > Magnoliopsida > Myrtales > Myrtaceae > Eucalyptus > Eucalyptus erythrocorys. Next base: position 38,533,151 of record CM024601.1, read on the forward strand.
TATGTTCTTAAGATAAGAGTAACAACCAGAAAGTTTTGTCAACTTCAAAACTTGGTAGGAGTTTTCTCAATAATTTTCCCATTTTTATGGTGACAACTTTCATGTAGATTTAAGCACAATATCCATATGATCTTGCAAAACAGCACTTAAACAACACGACTTATGGAATAAACAATCATTAGAGGATAAGCAAACAAGGTAGATAAAGATATAATATTTCTTAAAAGCAAACAACCACTTAAAAGTCTGCAAAAGTCTGCAAAATCAGAAAAAACTATTTATGAGTAGAAATTGTTTTAAAAAACAACATAGTTACCAAACGTATCCTAAGACCCGTTTGTTCAAAGAAAAACTATTTTCAGAAAATTATATTTCAACTTTTCAATATTTGGGCCATTGAAAATAAATAAAAAAGTTTTCCATTAATTAAAAACAACAACCTTCGATCGGGAGAAATTGGAGGAAAATCACTTTTTCAAGGCTCCTAGGCTACCAAACAAATAAAAACCAATCCATGGAATTTTTTTCTTTTATGATTAGGTTTTCAGCAAAACAAATGCACCCTTATCATATTGTTGTAAAATCTAATGTATTGAACTCGAGATACCTTCTTAATTGATTTTTTGGGAAAAGTGTCAATTTAGTCTTTAACTTTTTAATTGTATCAATTTAGTCATAAAACCTTTTAATATAATGTCAATTCAATTCTTCTAACTAATTTTGGTTAAATATTGTTAATGTGGATAATTTTTAAGAAAAAAATAGTTTTTATTTTTTGAATATATATATATATATATATATTATCTTTTCTTTCCCCGCCTTCTTCTTCTTCTCCTTCTTCTCCTTCTGCTTCTTCTCCTACTTCTTCTTCTCTTGTTTCTTTTGCTTCTCCTGTTTCTTCTTCTCCTTCTGCTTCTTCTTATTCTCCTTCTGCTTCTTCTTATTCTTCTCCTTCTGCTTCTTCTTCTTCTTCTCCTTCTCCTCTTGCTTCTTCTTCTTCTTCTCCTCCTTCTTCTTCGCCCAAGCCATGGCAACCATGGCAACCTTGTTGGGTGTCACCTTTGCTTCTTCTTCGCCCAAGCCATCTCTTCTTCTTCTTCTTCTTCTTCTTCTCCTACTTCTTCTTCTTCTTCTTCTTCTTCTTCTTCTTCTTCTTCTTCTTCTTCTTCTCTCCCCTTCTTCTTCTTCTCCTCCTCCTCCTTCTCCTTCTCCCGCTCCTCCTCCTCCTCCTCCTCCTCCTCCGCCCAAGCCATGGCAACCTTGTTGGGTGTGTGAGGGCTGGCTTTGGCAGATCTAGCAAAAGGAGCCCTTGCCTAATTGAGCGTCGCCTTTGGTGAGTGACAATAACCCTCGCCCAAGTGAGGCCAACTCACCCGGCTATGGCCAGTGGTCGATCATCGAGAAAAGGAAGAAGAAAGGAAGAAAAAAATTACTAAAAATTATTCATGTCAGTAATTTCCGGTTAAAATTAGTTAAATTGACACTAAATCAAAAAGTTTATAACTAAATTAACATACTTGAAATGTTTAAAGCTAAATTGACACACATGTAATAAGTTTATGACTTTTCTGACACTTTTCCCTTGATTTTTTTGTATCATTACTAAACTCTTATGTCTAACGTGCATACCAAATCACATTTTTTTTTTGGGTGTAGTTAATTTACAATGTAAAGATTTTTATGAAATGGTTTTTCAAACTTTCTTGTATTTAGTTTGTTGAGAGTACGGTAAAAAGAAACGCTTTCATATTTTTGGATTGCCAAAAAACTCTCTATTGGTATTCCCTCCTCTTTGTTTATTTATTGTGGTATCACCTTCGATTGGCATGAAGAACCATTCTCATGTGAAGTTTTATGAGAATTGAAAGATTAAGTTCGTAAATTATTACATTTATCTTTTTTGGCATCTTTTTTAGGTTGCTTTATTTCAATTAAAAAGTAATATTCCTAACTAAAATATTAGTAACATCATCTTAGTATCTTATATTAAGAACAAAATATAATTATCATAAAAATGATAATTTTTAAAATAAGATATGAACACCAAAACCCGATTCAAGCGAGAGTTTCTCTAGTCGGTGTCATGGTCTAGTCAATGCCCCTCTATCAAGAAGGCTGTTTCTATGGTCGCTCAATATTACTCATCAATTGACTTGAGAACACAGTGTCAAGAAGAAACGCACCCTAGTTATTAGCTAGTGAACATAGAACTATGTTCATTAGCTAATATATAAGTAGATCTACTAATGTATCGAATCAACTATGAGAGTAGCAATGCACTAGGTCAAGGCTCAGGTAGGAAGCGGAGGGTGCAAAGGGCTTTGCAGGCTCAGCCTAAAGCGATTTTTCGATGAGCCCAAACAGATCGAGACTAAATTTTATGGGCTCAATAAGTGACCTAGACCTAAATCACAAATTCGGCTGAGTCAATTCAGTTCGGTGGGGCTACTTCAAGTCAAAGCCCGACTTTTCCAAGAATGAAGTTTGTTTGTCAAATTTGAAAACTTCGACAAGCACAATCAAAATAAGCCTTTAAGGTACTATGAGAACTTGTTTAAGGTTCAATAATGAAATATAACTCATCTACTTAAATTGCTTAGTGAACTCATCTCAAAGTTTGGTTTAATATAAATTCAAAGTAATTAAAAGTATAAGGGTAATATTGCACACCGAACGTATAATTAATAATGATAGTAATAATGAAAGGCCATTGCTTTTGGTTGGAAGAAGTATTCAGAGTTCACATACAATCACTTAAAGGTAGTGCTTAGACCAAAATAGATACTTACGATTTGACCTTTTCCTCAGCACTATTGTGTTTACATACGGAACCTTCACTCGCGTTCTCTCTATTGGAATATAATACGCGGAAACGACAAAATCTTACAATTTACATCAATGCAAAATTACCAGAGAAATAAATGAGAAATAATAATGACACCAGAAATTTACGTGGTTCGGTTCGAATATCGGTACCTATGTTTATAGGGAGAGTCAGCAGTAAATAATCCACTATAATCGAAGAATTGGAGTTTACAATCGCTCACACGCTCGAGTGTTTCCCACACCTACATTTAACTACAAATTCAAAATGTTTATAAATAAATAAATCATTTATATATAAATTCACTGCACAAAATTATCATGCATTCAAACTTAAATGAAATGCTATACGTACGCTGAAAAACAAGAACTCCAACATCTTTTTTTTTTTTTTTTTTTTTACGTACGTACTGCTTCGCTTCTCTAGAAGTGCTTCTCCTTCTTCTTGATAGGGTTTCACATAACTTTTTTAAGGCCCAGGTCAACAATTTTGACCTGCGCCGCCCACCTTTTGACTCCACGTGCAGAGGGACTACAATGGGAGGTGGGATGCTCCACGTAAATGTGAGGAAAACTTTCATTTTTCTTCCTTTTTCTTTTATCTCCTTAAAAGATAAATAGATAATAAAATATATAGTGTACCCTTTTTTTTTGTCTTCTAGTGACAAAACATATCCTCCTTATTTTGTTGCTTATTTTGCACGTCCGAAAGTATGTCCAATAAGAACAAAGATTTCTTCATCTGATTTATAATCTGCTCGGGAAAATCTTCTTCAACAAAATTTGGTTTAACAAATCATTATTCGAATTCAAACTCGAGACATTAATTTAAACGCTCGCCAACCCAAATTGCATGGCCTTTTAAGTCATTTGGTTGCACCACAGTTGGACTTCCTTCAATGTCTTGGTTAACAAGTAAGCAATCCGAATTTGTGAACTGAAATGTGAACTGTGACGCAGTCAAATTTGAACAACGGCGGGGAACAACCCCCACTTTGAACAGTCAATGAAGATGTGGTCTTCTGAAAACCATCGTGTTTCAGCCCGCTTTGAGCACAAAGGCCTCTTGGTTCACAGGAAATCTCGTTCATCTTTCCTTAAATCTGCGAAAGGGCGAATCAACCGATCCAGCAAACTCACTAGGTTCATTCAGTCATTCTTACCATGCGGCTCTTGATTTCTTGGTGCTCTTGCTCGGTCATCTTCGCCTACTTCGGGCAAGTTATAGGGCCAGCGGTGTAGCTTACAATATTACTCCATCGGAGCCGCTCTTTCCGAACCAAACTCTCCTCTCCTCTGGCAATATATTCGAGCTTGGGTTCTTCACGCCGTGTGGGTCAGAAAATCAGTATGTTGGCATATGGTACAAGAACTTGACGCCTTCTAAGATCATGTGGGTGGCCAATAGGGAGCGGCCGCTTGTGTACACGATTGGTCTCGCAAAACTAACGATAGGCAGTGATGGGAATTTGAAGCTCATGGATGGACAAGAAAATATAGTTTGGTCTACCAATGTCTCTAGTCAGTCCAGTTATACGTTGGCGGCGCTATTAGATAGTGGGAATTTTGTTTTGCAAGATGGATATTACAACGAAATATGGGGAAGCTTCGAGGATCCGACAGACACTCTTCTTCCAACAATGAAGATAGGAGTAAATGCCAGGACTGGAGTGAAAAAGTCTTTAATTTCCTGGAGAACCGACAGTGATCCATTCCCTGGAAGTTTCTCGACTGGGGTGACATCCGAGACACCACCTCAAGCATTCACTTGGAATGGTTCGACCCCTTACTGGAGAAGTGGGCAATGGGACAAATCGAAATTTATCGGCATATCAACCATGGACCAATCATACTCAAGTGGCTTCACTGTCCAGCAGGATACTCAACAGGGAACCGCTTACTTTTTGATGAATAGATACAATTTCTTTGGATACATATTCATTTCTCCCGGAGGATCTCTCAAGATAATGTATTGGGATGATGGAGCTGAGGTATGGTTGATGGATTGGGCAGCACCGAACAACACTTGTGAGATTTATGGAACTTGTGGTCCATTTGGAGTTTCTAACTCATTGAATTCGTCTATTTGCAGATGCATAGATGGGTTTGTGCCAAAGTCAAATGAAGAATGGAACAGTGGAAACTGGACCAGAGGATGTGTAAGAGAGATGGAATTGAATTGCCGAAAAACACAAGCACATCGACTTCTACAAATGTAAAGAAAGATGCATTTTGGCAAATGAGCCGATGAAACTACCCGACTCTGGGGACTATATATCAGACATTGGAGATGAAGAAGGTTGTGAAAGCTAGTGCCGGAGCAATTGTTCTTGCTTGGCTTATTCTTACGTCAGCACCATTGGATGTATGGTTTGGAGTAAAGACCTCATTGATCTTCAGGAATTTCCCACAGCTGGGGAAGATCTATTTGTTCGAGTTGCACATGTAAAAACAGGTTAGAAATTGTTTCATTAAGATGAGTTTGAGTCGACACCAATCATCTTTTACATAACTCTCTTTCCCATTTCGGGAGGATTGCGACACAAAGCAGTTATCATCAGCCTAAGTACTATTGCAGGGATTATGTTCTTTGCAGTATTTGTTTTTGTTGTTTGCAAATGGAGAGCTAACAAAACAGGTACTATTGAAAAGCTATATTAGTGTTGTCAAAGGATTGTGCACGCTATGAAAAAAGTAAGCTAATTCTTCATCAATGATAAACACAGGAAACTTGAACAAAATTCGAGGCTCCTTGACTCAGTAGATACACCTGAAAAATCGATCGAGCTGACACAAGGAAATGCATGGCAAGAGCAGTTGAAGCAAGGTGATTCGCTAGAATTGACCCTTTATAGTTTTGATAGCATACTACTTGCTACAAACAAGTTCAGCACGACAAGTAAACTTGGGCAAGGAGGGTTTGGCTCTGTTTATAAGGTAAGACCATTTTGCATGACATTGTTAATGAAAATATTTCAAGGTCTAAAAGCTATGTGAATTGCGAAATAGGGGAAGTTGAAAGATGGGAAAGAGGTAGCTGTGAAAAGACTTTCCAGTACCTCAGCCCAAGGCGTTGAAGAGTTCAAGAATGAGATCATCCTTATATCGAAACTCCAGCATCGAAATCTTGTTAAATTCATGGGTTACTGCATTGAAGGAGAGGAAAAGATTTTGTTATATGAGTACCTGTCGAATAAAAGCTTGGACACCTTTACTTTTGGTTGGTTTTTTTTTTTTTTTTTTTTAATCTTGGAATAACTATTTTTCTATAATGTATTTTCTGCCATAGCATTAAAACTTGAAAACTATTCTTGTCTGTCATGTTTGCTAGATTCAAGAAAAAAGGCAGAACTTGATTGGGCAAACGATTTCAAATAATTCAAGGGATTGCAAGGGGGCTGCTCTACCTCCATCGAGATTCTTGCCGTAGGGTCATACATCGAGACTTGAAAGTAAGCAACATTCTCTTGGATGAAAAGATGAACCCGAAAATTTCAGATTTTGGGCTAGCACGAATGTTTGAGGGCACTCAAGTTTTGGTGAACACTCAAAAAATTGTCGGAACACTGTAAGCTCTCTAGGCCTATTTGAATTATCAATTCATTGAGTCAATCTCTTCAAGCAGACAGAAATGATTGATTTACCACAACGAACATCTCTGTGCACGCATGTTTTATCCCCATTGTCTATCAATAAAATCAAAGAGTACATAACATGTTTAACTTAACTGCAGTGGCTATATGTCTCCTGAGTACGTCATGGGTGGAATATTTTCCGAGAGGTTCGATGTCTATAGCTTTGGAGTGTTGCTATTGGAAATAGTAAAAGGCAAAAAGAACACGGCCCTGTATGACCGGGGTCATCTGAATCTCCTTTCCTATGTAAGTCCCAAATTCCAAACTTAATCAATATCGTAAGTTTGCAGCAATTTTAAGACACTGTTCTCACTTACAGGCATGGCAACTGTGGAGTGATGGCAAAGCATTGGACCTAACGGATGTGGCAATCGGTGTTAGTTCTCCTTTGGAGGTAACAAGATGCATCCATGTTGGGCTTCTCTGTGGTCAAGACCATGCCACGGTAGACCAAACATGTCAAATGTGGTTCTGATGTTAAGTGGCGAGTTAGATCTTCCTCAGCCGAGACAGCCTATATTCACTTTCCAAGCCGAAATGCCAAATCGTTCTATTCCATCACAGCAAGAAAGCATTTGGTCTGTTAACACTATCACTAATACAGCGGTCGAGGGAAGATGACGACTATTTATTTTCATTTTTATTTTCCCTTTCTTGGAGATGACTTTGTTGTTATTTTTTAAGATTTTAGTGTTAATTCAATTCAAGGATGGCTTTAGTCCACTCTGACCAAAAGGTCGAATGGGCTGCTCCACTTTATATATGGATTTTAGGCTGCGAAGTAGGGGTTTAGAATGTATACTTTTTTGACAGAACATAATCAACGCAGCAATTTGTTCTAAATTACAGTAGCCAGAACTGTTGTTATAATTAAGGAGAACTACCAAGTAATTGCCATCACTCTCTCACCAGTTGCATTTTTAAGATTCGATTTCCTGGGTTTTTGGACGAAAGATATCATTACCAAAGATAGACTAAAGTCCCCCCCAAGAGAAGCATGAGCATTGGCACTGGACAAGGTATTTCCAGCTTCAGTATGATTCCCACATATGATTTACCTTCTTCAGATTTGATAAGAAGTCATCTATGCCTGCGGCAATTAAATGTCAGCTAGTGATCAATTCAATGACTGAACAATTCAATTCGGATGAGCTTCGCTTGAAAATGGAATGCTAATGTCAGCTAGTGATCAAAATTGGAACCATGTGATCCTTAAACTGAAGAGCTGAAGAGTTCCTAGTTTGCTTGGAACCCATATAGTAACTTGCTTCGTTGAATATTAAACTTGTGGGGAAAATTACCTTATTAATCCTAAACCTATTGTAGAAATGCAAATTCAATCATAAAATTTTCAATTTTGCAAATTTAGTCCCTGCGCAAAATTCCAATGTAGTCATTCTAGACAATTTTTTATGGAAATCACTGGTGTGCCATCTAGGATAGCCATGACTGGATTACTACGTTAGTGATTTCTAGCAAAAATTAGCTGGAAAGACAACGTATTTTTCGTAAAGGTTAAATTGGCAAAATTGAAAAGTTTGGGACGGAATTGACATATATATAACAGATTTAGGATTAATTGGACTATTTTCGCGAAACTTGTGTTATTGCATTGACAAAACATTTGGCCAACAAGTTTCATCTGAAGCTGCTTTGACCCCTCTTATTATTATTTGTATATTTTAATGTATAGTCAACTTTGAATAACGGTCAAGAGAAGAACGCCGATTTTATTGGTTTCCCATCCAAAGAAGACAGTTTTAAAAGCCAACATTTGACTAACAATGAAGCTTCTATTGCATAATCCAGATTGAGTTGTCAAAATACAATGACATCCTAATCTCTTGGCATTCTGGAAATGCATATGAACTGGCATAGGCATCATCAGCTTCCGATATAAAGCTAATTTTGTACGATAACAAGACGTATGAAGCTATCTCTAAGTGGATATATAGCCTCACGCCTTTGGCAAAGCGAATTGATTCGCAGAAATCTCGCCTTCCTGTAAGATCTGCAGGCAAAACCGAAGGGCGAAGGATCGGGAGCCTCTTAACATCCTGAAGTAAGCAACAACCAAACACAGTAGGCTCCTATTACAATGTTGCTTAAGATGTGTCTCTACGCTTCCTTGGTCATGGTCTTCCTTCTTCAAGCATTTATAACATTACTGCAATACCTCAAGACCTACTTTGAACTAAGGGCCCTAGAGTACATTTGGTTTAGCATTTTGAAAGCTACTTGGATCCTAAAGCCCCTTGAGGAAAATTTAGGGTGTTTGGCAACTATTTCCAAAGAGCTTTCAAGTGAAAGCTTAGCCTTGGAAAGGCTAAAAGCTCGCAAGTAGAGACTTGCTTTGAGCTTTGCTTGCTTTGAGCATTTTCGGAACGCCGAATGACTCAATTAATGAAAATTAGTCAGTTGCCCATTTTGGCCACAAGAACTTACTAAAAATCCTATTTTGCCCTTTTAAAATTTAGAACCCTAGATCTAATGCAGCATTCGCTCCTTCTCTTCACTGCCCTTCGCCTCCACCTCTTCTTTGCTTTCTTTGCTCGACTTTGCGCATTCGCTTCACTCTCTTTTTAAGTTTGCTCATCCTTCGGCACTTCAGTGTTCTCTTCGTCTCCAAGAAGAATTACATGTGGGTATCTGGTTCTCCATCTCAATTGTAGTTTCGATTTGTTCTCAATCATTCTCATTCCTCGTCAATTTACTTGCCCTTTGCAAGAATTTTCCCTCTTCAATTTGCTCGTCCTCTGGCACTTCGATCTTCTCTTCATCTCCAAGAATCGCAGGTGCGTATTTGGTTCTCCATCTCGATTTCAGCTCTAAATTGTCCTCAATCGTTCTCAATCCTTGTCGTTGTTGTGCGTCTTGTCCGCTCACGTTCGTGTTCACTTTTCTTCAATCTAATCATGCCTCCTATGCATTCATGTTCAATTTTCTTTGAGCTAATCGCGATATGGTCATCAAGTTATTTTTTTAATCTCCCGTGGTTGTTGTCTAAGTTGCTGAGGACTTTGCTCGATTTATCTCGATAATTTTGCAGAAGATGTGAATTTGCGGATTCCAATGTTGTGATGCTCCTTTTAGTGCTTTTATTGGTAATCCCTTTGATTGAAAGTATATAGGCTGAGCTTGCGCGATCTTGCTTGTCATGCTTAGCTTGAGTTGTTCTCATTTTTGAGTCATTGATTGCTGACTTACACATTTCAGCACAGATTCATTTGTGCCAAACATTGTGAACGTGGGAGAGGTTTACGCAGATTGAATTGTGAATCAGGAAAAGTCCCATTTGTAACTTTCAAATAGGTTCTGTGTGTTTAATGGGGATTATGTAGATAGAGGGGCTTGCGGTTTGGAGACTCTCTGGCTCTTTTTGGCTTGGAAGATGAGTTGTGATGCTGCAAATGCGCATATCTCTTGATTTACATGTGCACTGTGTTATAGGCATGGAAGCTGCACAAGAAAGAGGAGCTAATGAGCTTAGTGGACAGATCTCTGGATGGGGAACATCATGGGTAAGAGGCATGCCTATTCATGACAATTGGTCTTGTTGGAGAAAACTCTTTTATTATTTTGAAGTTAACAAAACGTCTCCGTCAATCTAGTCTGAAGACTTCCAGACTCAAGTGTTAAAGTCTGAAGACATTCAGACTTTGTCGTCAAAGTCTGAAGACAGCCAGACTCAAGATTTAGAGTCTACCCAAGTTGACAGTCACCAAACCGAAGGAAGAAGACTTATCCAGATAGGAACTTATCTTTGATGATTCTTTCCATATGGTTTTTGGAAAATCTTATGGCTGGATATAGCTTCAAGATGTTTAGTTATTCTTATTGGAATCTACTCCGATTTGAATATCTTTTTGAAGGGCGAGCAAACTTGGAAGGTTCTACTTATGAAACTTAAGATCCTGATTGTATGGGCGAACATGATTGACGGGTTCTCGTCTACATTTAATCAACAACCCAAGATCAACTTAATTGACTCCTACTAACGGGTAGATTGAAAAAACTCCTTTGGAAAGTGCCAACGGCTATGGAGGCATAAAGGAGTATATAAGGCGGGCTTTTTCATTGTTTGACGTGTGGGTGAAAGAAGAATTTTAAAGTCTGAATCTCTGTAGTTCCTTACTTTCTCATTCTTCGAGCTACAATTGTCTAAAAAAGAGAGAAGTGTACAGTGAGAATTTGTAAAGAGAATAACTGAGACTCTCCACTAAGGAAGTCGAGAGTACGAGCTGTATCATCTTTTTTGATTAATAGTGAAATCTAGTCAGTGGGCTGTCAACGCGGAAAAGTGGATGTAGGCTTGGATTAAGCCAAACCACTATAAACCTTTGTATTCAATTTCTCTTACCCTAATCTCCTTATCTTAATTGCTGCTTTATTTAATTGCTTCATAGATTTATTTAAAAGTCTTTTACATCCTGAGTTATAATTCAAAGGCTATTAAATTTCTTAAAGTTTTTCAAAGAAATTTTATATACACCTATTCACCCCTCTCTAGGTATGACATCCGGATTTTTGGATTCAAATTTCGACTGGAAAAATAGGGCCGTTTTCGTTCAGTTGAAGGCAAGAATTAAATTGAATGCAAAATTGAGATGCAAGGTGGGTTATTGGATGGGAAAAATAGCAATTGAGGCATTGGAGCATTGATTGATTTTATGAGATCCGATTGAGAATAAATTAAGAGAGAATTGATGTGCAATTGAAGATTAGAAGAAATTAAAAGGGAAAGAGAAATGAAAAATAATAGTAATTTTAAGAATAAGGTAAATTTCTTATTCTTGTACTATTTCCTTTTTTCTATATCTTTTCTCTCTTTTTCTCTCTCTTCCTTTCTTTTTCTCTCTTTTCTCTCTCCTTCCCTCTTTTCCCTCGTGTGAATTGCCCCCTCCCCACGCCGACACTCTCTCCCTTTTCCCTTGCCGTTTCCTACTTTGCTTTCTCTTCCCCATTTGACTAGTCAACCCTCTTATCTCTTCTTCTCTCTCCTCTCTCTTCTCCCCCACTTCCCCACTTGACCGATTTCTTCTCCTTCCCTTCTTGTTCGTGAAAACCAGAAGTGGATCGAAGCAGAAGCAGCAGCCGGCCGCTCATCCTGCCGCCCGCACCGCACGCTCGCGCGTCCACCACTCGCCGCCGTGCACCGCCTGCCCTCTCCACCGCCCAGGCGTCCTCCCTTGTGCGACCTCACCTCTGTCCATCCCGTCCAGCCACCTCCAGTCACCGCCTAGCTCCCTTCGACCACCGTTCGGCCTCACCGGAGCTCCTCCTGCTCTCCTGACCCCTTGCTGCCCCCAACCATCTCCTTTTCCCCTCTATTTTGCAGCAACTCCGCAAGTTGCCGAGTGGGTTTCCAACGGCTTCGGGCCCGCTTTTGGGCCGTTTCGGGGCCCCGAACCCGAGCCATGCTTTGGGAAGAATCGTTCCTCGCGTCGACCTCGTCGGATTGATACATTTTGCGCGCGATTTTGGTGAGTAACCTCACTAATCCCTGCTTAGTTTGCTAATTATGCTTAGGGGTTGGTTATGTTTAATTAAATGCAATTAGGGGGTTAGATTAGTATAGATTAGTGGTTATTAGACAATTGTGATGCATGTTAGACATTTTGATTGCTCAATTAGCAAGTGGACGTAGTCTACTATTTATTGAAAGCATCTCGGGATTTTTCCCGACCCTTAGCGGGCTTCAATTAGGCTTTTCGGGCCTAAATTGGATTTTTAGTAATTAATTATTAATTTTCGAAATTAATTAATTAATTAATTAATTATTTTATTTATTTATTTCCTGAAAATGCAACTTGGATGACTAGCGACCGGAATTTTATGCTGATGATTGTGGCACAGACCGTTCATTTAATTGAGCTTTATATTGTGCTAAATTGAATTTATTGTGTTTATTTATTTAATGCTAGAAATTAATTAATTAATTATTTATTTTCTGAAATTTAACTGGGATGGCTAGTGACTGGAATATTATGCTGATGACCGTGGTGAAGTCCGTTTAATTGATCGGGCTTTATTTTGAGTTAAATTGAATTTTAATATTAATTATTTAATTTTCGAAATTAATTAATTAATTAATTATTTTTTGGAAATTAAGGTTGAGATGGCCGACGCCTGAAATCTCGTGCTGATTTTCGTGGCGCAGTCCATTTATTTGTTTGAGCTTTAATTCGTGTCGAATTTATTTAATGGTGCATTTTAAAGTTATATTCTTAAATAAAGGAATTTTGGTTATGTGTTTGAGAATTGATTGGATATCGGTTGTCAGTATTAAAAGAGAGTTGGTAAATCACCTAGAGGATGCACGTGACCCGGTGAATTGGAGTGTCACCTGGGAAGGACACATGGCTCGGTGATTGGATATGTCACCTTGGCGAAAAGGTAGCCTTAGAGAATGCACGTGGCTCGGTGATTGAAAGGGTCGGGTGGGACCGTAAAGCCACTAAGTGTTGAAATTGGTCGGGTGGGACCGTAAAGCCACTAAGTATTGAAATTGGTCGGGTGAGACCATAAAGCCATTGAATCTTGGAAAAGTCGGATGGGACCATAAAGCCATTGCATCTGATAAAGGTCGGGTGAGACCATAAAGCCATTGAATCTGAGAAAGGTCGGATGGGACCATAAAGCCATTGCATCTGATAAAGGTTGGGTGAGACCATAAAACCATTGAATCTGAGAAAGGTCGGGTGGGACCATAAAGCCATTGAATCTTGGAAAGGTCGGGTGGGACCATAAAGCCATTTGAGTATTGAAAGGGTCGAGTGGGACCGTAAAGCCATTGTATATTTGAAAGTTGCTTGATGGAGTCGTGATTACCACCTTTACTTAAGTTGCGTCCTCAGGATCGTGACTCATATTTACGAATTGATTGATTGATTGGGAACGACCGTGAGTGGTCTGGTTGGCGTGTGATCGACTAAGTCGATTCGATCGATGCTTCGATCTGAGATGTGATTGCTTGGGTGCCTGTTTGATCTGTGCTAATTTGCAGGTGGGATCTGAGGCTAAGGTAAGTCCCCTGACTCATGTTGTGCATAGGCAGCCCCAAGGTGTATTAGTTTACTAATCGAGTCTTAGGGAGGTAGAACTTGCTGAGATATAGTCTCATCCCGGTTGTGGGATTATATTTCAGGCCCCTAGATTTCCCAAAGATTGGCCGGCATTTGAAGTCAAAGTTGAGCAAGAAGAAGGTGATGAAAAGTTTGAAGAAATTGAGCCTAGTGGTGAAAGACCTAAGGAGGACTGGGATGATGATCCCGAGCATGGTCCTATCATCTTTTGTGAACCCTGTACATGTGTAGTTGTGAATTTCAATAAATAAAATTATGGCCTGCTTTTCTATCCCATTGTTTTATTGTCTGGGGATTTTTAACTACTTCTGCATGTACATATAATTAATGAAAGGGTCGGCGATACTTAGTCTTGGGATATCGCATTTTAAAATCGACCAAAGATAAGGGATGTGCGCGTGCCTGAGGATCGGGGCGTGACAGGAAATCTCGTTCATCTATCCTTAAATCTGCAGAACGTGCAGACTCAACCAACCCATCGAACTCACTAGGTTCATTCAGTCATTCTTATCATGCGGCTCATGATTTCTTGGTGCTCTTGCTTGGTCATCTTCTGCCTACTTCAGGCAAGTCATAAGGCCAGCGGTGTAGCTTACAATATTACTCCATCGGAGCCGCTCTTTCCGAACCAAACTCTCGTCTCTTCTGGCTATATATTCGAGCTTGGGTTCTTCACGCCGAGTGGGTCAGAAAATCAGTATATTGGCATACAGTACAAGAACTTGACGCCTTCTAAGATTGTGTGGGTGGCCAATAGGGAACGGCCACTTGCGTACACGGATCGGTCTGCAAAACTAACGATAGGCAGTGATGGGAATTTGAAGCTCATGGATGGACAAGAAAATATAGTTTGGTCTACCAATGTCTCTAGTCAGTCTAGTTATACGTTGGCGGCGCTATTAGATAGTGGGAATTTTGTTCTGCAAGATGGAAATTATAGCGAACTATGGGGAAGCTTCGAGGATCCGACAGACACTCTTCTTCCAACAATGAAGATAGGAGTAAATGCCAGGACTGGAGTGAAGAAGTCTTTAATTTCCTGGAGAACCGACAGCGATCCATTCCCTGGAAGTTTCAGGACTGGGGTGACATCCGAGACGCCACCTCAAGTTTTCACTTGGAATGGTTCGACCCCTTACCGGAGAAGTGGGCAATGGGACAAATCAAAATTTATCGGCCTACCAACCATGGACCGATCATACAGGAGTGGCATCACTGTTCAGCAGGATACTAAGCAGGGAACCACTTACTATATGATAAATAGATACGATATCTTTGTATACATGTTCATTTCTCCCGGAGGATCTCTCACGATAATGCGCTGGGATGATGGAGCTAAGGCATGGTTGATGGAATGGGCAGCACCGAACAATACTTGTGCGATTTATGGAACTTGTGGTCCATTTGGAGTTTGTAACTCATTGAATTCGCCTATTTGCAGATGCATAGATGGGTTTGTGCCAAAGTCAAATGAAGAATGGAATAGTGGAAATTGGACGAGAGGATGTGTAAGAGAGATGGAATTGAATTGCCAGAAAAACACAAGCACATCGACTTCTACAAATGTAAAGGAAGATGCATTTTGGCAAATGAGCCAGATGAAACTACCCGACTCTGGGGACTATGTATCAGACGTAGAAGATGAAGAAGGATGTGAAAGCTGGTGCCGGAGCAATTGTTCTTGCTTGGCTTATTCTTATGTCAGCAATATTGGGTGTATGGTTTGGAATAAAGACCTAATTGATCTACAGGAATTTCCCAGAGCTGAGGAAGATCTTTCTGTTCGAGTTGCACATGTAAAAGCAGGTTAGAAATTGTTTCATTAAGATGAGTTTGAGTTGACGCCAATCATCTTTTACATAACTCTCTTTCCCATTTCAGGAGGATTGCGACACAAAGCAGTTATCATCAGCTTGAGCACTATTGCGGGGATTATGTTCTTTGCAGTATTTGTTTTTGTTCTTTGCAAATGGAGAGCTAACAAAATAGGTACTATTGAAAAGTTATATCAGTGTTGTCAGAGGATTGTGCACGCTATAAAAAAGTAAGCTAATTCTTCATCAATGATAAACACAGGAAATGCATGGCAAGAGCAGTTGAAGCAAGATGATTCATTGGAATTGACCCTTTATAGTTTTGATAGCATACTACTTGCTACAAACAAGTTCAGTACGACAAGTAAACTTGGGCAAGGAGGGTTTGGCTCTATTTATAAGGTAAGACCATTCTACAGGACATTGTTACTGAAAATATTTCAAGGTCTAAAAGCTATGTAAATTGCGAAACAGGGGAAGCTGAAAGATGGGAAAGAGGTAGCTGTGAAAAGACTTTCCAGTACCTCAGCCCAAGGCTTTGAAGAGTTCAAGAATGAGATCATCCTTATATCGAAACTCCAGCATCGAAATCTGGTTAAACTCATGGGTTACTGCATTGAAGGAGAAGAAAAGATTTTGGTATACGAGTACTTATCGAATAAGAGCTTGGACACCTTTCTTTTTGGTTGGTTGTTTTTATCTTGG
The DNA here is from genome assembly GCA_014182555.1 of Eucalyptus erythrocorys. Lineage (NCBI taxonomy): Eukaryota > Viridiplantae > Streptophyta > Magnoliopsida > Myrtales > Myrtaceae > Eucalyptus > Eucalyptus erythrocorys. The sequence continues at coordinate 38,549,213 of CM024601.1, forward strand.
AATAACTATTTTTCTATAATGTATTTTTTGCCATAGCATTAAAACTTGAAAACTATTCTTGTCTGTCATGTTTGCTAGATTCAAGAATGAAGGCAGAACTTGACTGGGGCAAACGATTTCAAATAATTCAGGGGATTGCGTGGGGGCTGCTCTACCTCCATCGAGATTCTTGCCGTAGGGTCATACATCGAGACTTGAAAGTAAGCAACATTCTCTTGGATGAAAAGATGAACCCGAAAATTTCAGATTTTGGGCTAGCACGAATATTTGAGGGCACTCAAGTTTTGGTGAACACACGAAAAATTGTTGGAACACTGTAAGCTCTCTAGGCCGATTTGAATTATCAATTCATTGAGTCAATCTCTTCAAGTAGACAGAAATGATTGATTTACCACAATGAACATCTCTGTTCATGCATGTTTTATCCCCATTGTCTATCGATACAATCAAAGAGTACATAACATGTTTAACTTAACTGCAGTGGCTATATGTCTCCTGAGTACGCCATGGGTGGAATATTTTCCGAGAGGTTCGATGTCTATAGCTTCGGAGTGTTGCTACTGGAGATTGTAAGTGGCAAAAAGAACACGTGCCTGTATGACCAGGGATATCTGAATCTCCTTTCCTACGTAAGTCCCAAATTGCAAACTTAATCAATATTGTAAGTTTGCTGCAATATTCTGACAGTGTTCTCACTTACAGGCATGGCAATTGTGGAGTGATGGCAAAACATTGGACCTAACGGATGTAGCAATGGCTGTCAGCTCTCCTTTGGAGATAACAAGATGCATCCATGTTGGGCTTCTCTGTGTTCAGGACCATGCCACGGATAGACCAAACATGTCGAATGTGGTTCTGATGTTAAGTGGCGAGTCAGATCTTCCTCAGCCGAGACAGCCTATATTCACTTTCCAAGCCGAAAGGCCAAATCGTTCTATTCCATCACAGCAAGAAAGCATCCATTCTGTTAACACTATCACCAATACAATGGTCGAAGGAAGATGATGACTATTTATTGTGGCATCCTCAAACTTTGGAAGATCAGTGAAGATGTGAGGACTATGGAGGATCAAATGGTGGAAATTAAACTCTTTGGCTATTTGATAGAGCAATTTTAATTGAGATAGCATTTCTAAGTTGGACATTGTTTTTATTTGTAATGTGACAATTGTGGCTAATAAGATTTAGAAGATTTTGGTCATTGAGTTTCGAACTACGAATGGCAAAATTGGATGGACATGGTGACCATATCATATGGCTAAGTTGGTGTTTGGAATTGTGTGGATTTGCGGGTGCATTGTGATATAAAAATATGCACGAGACTTTGAGGGATTTAAAGCATAGTAAATTGAGTTATTTAGACTTAGTGAGGAGGATTATTATGGGCCGGCCAAATCAAGTTAGCCAAGTAGCCCATAAATCACCAATTTTTGGACGCCGAAGGAGGAGGAGAAGGGTGACCGGATGGGGCGCCATGCTGTCCACTCCCATCTCCACGTGTCATCACGCATGGAGCCTAGGTGGTAGTCTTGTTTTGTGGCCGTGTGAGAGAGAGAGGAAGAGAGGGAGTGCCGTCGAGTGAAGTGAGTGAACCGGCCAAGTGAAGAGAGAGAGAAATTGAGAGAGACGGAGAAGAAGAGGCTCGGGCGAAGGGGAAGAAGAACCGAGAGCTTTTGCGCCGTGGACCACCGTTTTCTTCACCGATTTCTCCAATTCAAAAGGCAAGATAATCTTTCTAGTCCTCTCATGCTTCTTTTGTTGTAATTTAGAGGTAGAAATCGTGAGCTTACCGACTGAAATGACGAAATTTTGAGGAAGATCAAAACCGGGTAGGTTCGGGTTTTCAAGAACCAGTGTGTGCGGTTCGCTTGCATGCTTCGGTAGAGTGTTTTAGAGGGAGAATTGAGTCTCGACTTCTTCAAGGAACTTGTTGTACACTTCCTGAGCTGCAACATAGTCAAAAATGGGAATTTTTGAAGGTGATATAAGGGGTGAAAATCGAGTTCTTCGGAGATGGAGTGTTCTCGGGCGTACCAGTGGACCCGTCTGAATTGTTGTTAGTTGTTCATATAGTTACAGGGGGAATTTCAAGTTGACTTCTTCTGATGTAATGTTAGAGACATCCTGGGAAATCACATACTAAAATTTGAGCTTATTTCGTTTAGGTTAGTTAGGTGAAATTTCTGAATTTTGCTGTCGTGGCAATCTGAAAGTTGATGTATAGAATGCCAGTGAACCCTGTTGGCTTGATGCTGGTTGTTCGTGTGGTTCTGTGGGGTATCTCAATTTGATGTCTTCTAATGAATTATTAGGGAATTTATGATGTATCTTGTGGTAAAATTTGAACTTATTCCAGTATGTGTAGCCGACTGTTTCAAATTTTCTTTTCTTGTATATATGCTGGGAAGTTACCCGAGGAAGAGTCAGTAACTTGTGGGCTTTTAAACCATATTTTCTCTTCTGAATTTGATGTCGACTTTCAAAGAGAAGTTGTAGGAAATGAACCTGGCTGCAACATATCCAAAAATGAGATAAAAATAGTGAATGTAAGTGGGTGATATCGAATTATCTTGTTAGCCGTGTAAACTGTGCATAACTGAATAACAGTTGGAAGTTGTCAATTTTTAAACTATGATTTATAAGTCGAATTTGAGAATGATTTATTCTGATGAAATGTTTGTTTAACTCTTGGTTATGACATGTGAATTTCTGGGAATTTTTAAAGGCAAGTTATTGTCTCAATTTCATGATATCTTACAGTAGTGTAATCTGGAATTTCCTGGACATGTGCTGAGTGTGGCCGAAAATGAATGCGGCAACATTATATACTCTAATATTATTTTCCTAAGTATAAATGACCACTTTATTTGCTGTATTAAAGGTGAATTTTAGGCTATTGCATCTAATAGGAGTTTACATGATGAATTAAGAATATCTTAATTGGATTATATGCTGGATTTATGGATATTTCTTTTAATTACTCTATGCCGATGGTAATATGAACTATATTTGATGAGTAATGCATGCTGAATCTTCAAAGTGCATGCGGAATTGATGGAGTGTCTTCTTGAGATGTATGTACACATGCCATGTAGGGTTGATACATGGGCATTCATTGTTAAATTCACTTGATACATGTGCTGTGCATGCTGTATTTATGATGAGATCGTTGGCTGAGCATATAGACCTTTGGCACGTGAATGTGATAAATGTATGCATTGTTGTCACGCTTGTGTTCCATGGATATGTTTGTGAATCATGCATGGAAAAAGAGATGGTTGCATGACATGCATTGATTTTTACCTCGGGAGTTATCGGGATGCCCGGCTAGGGAGTGAAAATGCTGGATGCCCAGTGGCCTAATGGCGTAATTTTGGATGTCCTCGGGAGTTTCGAGATGCCCGGTGGTATACGGTACGTAATTCCGGGGGGATGCCTGGTGGTATGTCGGTACATAATTCCGGAAGCCCGGATGGTGTGTGTCGGGGAATTCCTCGTGATGCTAGGTGGGATGTGAGATGCCCGGCCAGGGAGTGTAAATGCCGGAAGCACGGAGTGTGTGTGCCGTGATGCCTCACGATGCTAGTGTTGGGTGTGAGATGCCCGGAATGTGGGGGGCCGGAAGCCGGTTGGTTCTTACCGGGATTTGCATGTGAATTTTACATGAGCTTGGTATATATGTGCATGAGCATGGTGACATGGAGATATGGTGGAAACTGTACACGACATTACTGATATGCATGCTTGAGCATAAGCCGAATTGGTCATGTGAGTTTTGCATATGGCTTGAGACGTTGATATGTGCATATCTACCCATTAGGTTACTTTGTCATGTGCGTGGGTGCTGTATTGAATAAGCATCATGAATGAATTGCATTCTGATTACCAAGTTGAATATGTATATGCTACACTTGAGTGCGGGACTTTTGAGCATGAGGATTTCATGACTTGGTGATTTAGTGCATGTCTATATTGTTCGTGTGATGTTGTGGTTTAATTGCAGTGCAAGGTATGGGTAGTCTAGAAATTTTATCTCTGCTGAGTGGTTGTACTCACCCCTTTGGGGACTAACATTTCAGATTAGTAGATGGTTTGTGTGGTTGGATATGACCACAAGGAGGAGGATAGCAAAGAAGGGAACCTTTGGACGCTGGCACTGGTCGATGGACTTTAAGTATACAACTGCTAGAAGAGATGTCGGTTATCTTTTGAAGTATAGCCAAGTATAGAAGACTACGGCATTTTGATGTACCGACTAATGATGTCCATCTTCTATGTAAAGTGTTCAGTCTTGACTTTCTACTCGATAAAATAGTTGGTGTGTATTGTACTTGTGATTGTCGGGGAAAGGAATGAAGATGTCAAATTTTACTTCCGCTGTAAGATTTTGCGCTGGGACCGATGAATGTTATGAAAAAAAAAAAAAAAGTGAAAATGAAATGAGAGCCCAAGAATTTCGGGCTCAATATGTAAAGCGAAGTTAGATAGATAACTGTGGCAGCCTCGGTGGGTTCAGGGGTGCTACATTTATATTCATTTTTATTTTCCTTTTCTTGGAGATGATTTTCTTGTTATTTTTTAAGATTTTAGCGTTAATTCAATTCAAGGATGGCTTTAGTCCACTTTGAACAAAAGGTCGAATGGGCTGCTCCACTTTATACATGGATTTTAGGCTGCAAAGTAGGGGTTTAAAATGTATACTTTTTTGACAAAACATAATCGACATAGCAATTTGTTCTAATTTACAGTAGCTGGAACAATTGTTATAATTAAGGAGAACTACCAAGTAATTGCCACCACTCTCCTCACCAGTTGCATTTTGAAGATTCGATTTCCTGGGTTTTTGGACGAAAGATATCATTACCAAAGACAAAAGTCCCCCCAAGAGAAGCATGAGCATTGGCACAGGACAAAGTATTTCCAGCTTCAGTATGATTCCCAAATATGATTTACCTTCTTCAGATTTGATAAGAAGTCATCTATGCCTACGGCAATTAATTGTCAGCTAGTCATCAATTCAATGACTGAACAATTCAATTCGGATAAGCTTCACATGAAAATGGAAGGCTAATGTCAGCTAGTGATCAAAATTGGAGCCATGTGATCCTTAAACTGAAGAGCTGAAGAGTTCCTAGTTTGCTTGGAACCCGTATAATATCTAGCTTAATTGAACATTAAACTTGCGGGGAGAATTACCTTATTAATCCTAAACCTATTGTAGAAATGCAAATTCAATCCTAAAATTTTCAATTTTGCAAATTTATTCTTGTGCAAAATTATAATATAGTCATTCTGGACAATTTTTGTTGGAAATCGCTGGCATGCCACGTAGGACGACGATGGCTGGATTGCTACATTAGTGATTTCTAGCAAAAATTAGCCGGAAAGACAATGTATTTTGCACAAAGGTTAAATTGGCAAAATGGAAAAGTTTTGGATGGAATCGCATTTGTATAATAAATTTAGGATTAGTTGGACTATTTTCGGGAAAGTTGTGTTGTTGCGTTGACAAAACATTTGGCCCACAAGTTTCATCAGAAGCTGCTTTCACCCCTCTTAATGTTTGTACATTTTAAAGTACAATCAATTGTGAACAACGGTCAAGAGAAGAACGCCGATTTTATTGGCTTCTCATAAAAAAAAAAAAAGTTTTTAAAAGCCAACATTTGACTCACGATGAAGCTTCTATTGCATAATCCATACTGAGTTGTCAAACTACAATGACATCCTGATCTCTTGGCATTCTGGAAGTGCATATGAACTGGCATAGGCATCATCAGCTTCCGATATAAAGCTAATTTTGTACGATAGCAAGATGGCTAAAGCTATCTCTAAGAGGATTTATGGCCTCACACCTTTGGCAAAGTGCATTGGTTTGCAGAAATCTTGCCTTCCTATCAGATCTGCAGGCAAAACCGAAAGGCGAAGAATCGGGAGCCTCTTAACATCCTGAAGTAAGCAACAACCAAACACAGTTGGCTCCTATTGCAATGTTGCTTAAGATGTGTCTCTCCGCTTCCTTGGTCACGGTCTTCCTTCTTCTGGCACATTATAGCACTGCAGTTTATAAAATTACTGCAGCCGAACCACTCTTTCAGAACCAAACACTTTTTACCTCTGGTCAAACCTCTGAGCTCGGTTTCTTCACCGCCAACCAATCAGCCAATCGATGTTGGGGCATATGGTTCAAGAATGCGTCTCCTTCCAAGATCATTTGGGTCGCCAGTAGATCTATGCTGCTTGCATATTTAGATCACTCGGCAAAATTAAAAATAGGCAGGGATGGGAATCTGAAGCTTGTGGATGAGCAACAGAAGGTAGTTTGGTCCACCAATGTTTCTGTTCAGTCAAACTATATTACAACAATGCTTTAGATGTAGGAAACTTGGTTCTACAAGACAGGAATTCCATTGAAATATGGGCAAGCTTTGATGATCCAACTGATACTTGATAAAATTAGTACTAACACCTAGAGAGGGATGAATAGGTATTTGAAAGAAATCTTAACAAATAAAATAAATTGCTTGCAAAGTCTAGAAGAAGATCAGAGTCACGAGATTCCAGACTTCTCCAATATTCGGAAAGTGTGCAATGAACTTTAAATGAAGGGGATAAAGAGAGAAAAGTGCACGCAAATTTTTTATAGTGGTTCGGCTTAAATCAAGCCTACGTCCACTCTCCTACGCTGACAACCTACTCGTTGGATTCCACTATATGATCAATCAAGAAATTACAACTTGGTGAGCAAACAGTCAATGGTAGAAAATTGTTAGTTTGTTTTCTCTCTAGATCACACTTTTTAAAGCTCATAGATGAAAACTAATAACATGAGAATAACCTTAGACTTTGGAATCTCAAATTCACGTTCCCACACCGAATAAACTCCTCTAAAGACTCCTTCACCCCATACTAGCCATTGATAATCTTTGGATAAACTTTCTTCTAATCAAGTCGTCGGACATAATCAATTAAAGGAATCTTGTGGCCGTTGAAGTTAGGAATATAATTTTCACTTCATTCTATTCACCCATATAATCAGAATCTCGATTTCCATAAATAGATACTTCCCAAAAATAAAGTCGTCTTCAAGATTGATTTCATCAATTTGTGATTGAATTTATCAACGAATTTATATAAGGTAAGTGAAATCCTTCGCTAGAAAGCTATACGATGTAGAATAATTTCCTAATAAGTTCATTCTGGATTTGTGTCGCAAAATCGATAAGTTTGAATATGCCTCTTCCTCATTCTGGACTTCTTTAGAATGGGAAGAGTTTCTAAAAGAGTCTTCAATAGTTCCTCGGAATTAACTTTAAATGCAATATGGGCCGAACACAATCGGACCGGGATCGCAATCGGCACCTCGGGCAGAGGGCAGCGATGGCAACAACGAGGGCGCTCAGGCTGCCAGTGTTGGCCGCAGTGGCTGCAAGTGCTGCAGGTCGCGTTCGAGTTGGGATCGGGCTGCTTTGGCGTCGTGGTTTGTTGTAGCAAGAGGCGTGGGGACCGGCGGAGCGATGGTGTCGGCGCGGTAGCGGCTGGTGCTGTAGCGGGGCGGAGACCGGTTCGGCGAGGGGGATCAAGAGTTGCAAGTGCTGCAGTAGGGCGCGGAGGGGCGGCAACCGCCGTGGCGAGGGTGATTGGGCTACTGGCACGGTGATCGTCGCGGCTGCGTGTGCTTTGCAGCGCGTCGGGGCTCGGACTACAAAGCAAGGGTGGAGGTGAGGTGGAGCTTCGGCCGCTGGCGTCGGCAGCAGCGGCAGCGAGTGCAGGGGGCGGCGTTCGGTGCGGCAGAGCGGGGCTACGTGGTGATGTTGCGGGTGGAGACGGTGGGTAGCGGCGGTGTCGCAGCTTCGGGCAGAGATGGTGATGCGAGCTCGCGGGTGAGGGGGGAGCTCCGGCGGCAGACGGAACGGCGGCCAACTCGGGCGGGCTGGCGAAGCGACGGTGTTGCTCGGAGACCGGCTGAGGATGGCTCGGAGCGGCGGCACAGGGGATCGGCCACGGCAGGGGAGGAGCTCGCGAAGAAGAACAGTGCATTTTATTTTTTCTGTTTTGTCTTTTTTTCTTCTTTTTTTTTCTTTTTCTCTCCCTCCCGTCACTCTTACGTCCCTTGTTACACCCACTCTATGCAGACTTTTAGAATTTCAAAACCCCACTTTGGTATTGACTTTGACCCAAAAAGCAAAGAAAACCCCAAAAAACGAAAGTAGAACCCCCCTATGAAGTGATAAAAAGAGAAGAACCCCCTTGTCCGCACGCGAGTCGGCTTTTATAAGCGAGAGACTTAATTTTTGTGGAATATTTTATTTCATTTTTCAATACACATGAAAGTCAATTTTGCTCGTGCGTGTGTGTAGCCTCTTGAATATATTGTTCGAAATATGTGTACTCATGTGCAATATTCTCTTTTATCTTTTTTTTAATATTCCATCCGAAACCTTTTTTTTGTCAAAAAATATATCCATCGGTGTATATTATCTAAATATATGAAAAATCTCTTGTCATATCATTGAATATTAGAAAAATTAACGTTTATCTATCGTAGGTCCAATGCAAATGGAATAAAGTAAAATAAAATAAAATAAATACTCCTAAAATTTAATTCTAATATTTTTGTTTAGGAATTAAAAATTAATCCCTAATTTTTAATACGATAAATAAATGACTGGATCGCTAAAAATTTACATGTCAACACGAACCTTCTCCCGTGTTCTCTTGCTGATATAGGCTAGTGAAACAACCTAGAGGGGGGTGAATAGGTTGTTACGAAATTCTTTCGGAATCTTTTACTGTAGAATATTTTAATATAGAGAATATATCAATAACAAGTAGATCATGCATTCATAAAATAAAATAGAGTAGGGTAAGAGAATTGACACAAAGATTATAGTGGTTTGGCTTGTTTCAAGCCTACGTCCACTCTCCATGCTGGCAGCCAACTGGCTGTTATCACTATGTAGCAAATGAGAGCTGTTACAAATCATGAACTAGACTTCTTCAGCAGACAGTCTCTTCTACAGTTTCTTGTTGTATCGCACTATATTTAACTCTCTTTGATACACAATTTGAACACAAGAGATTTTAGAGAACAAGAGATTTCGGAGGTTCTAACATCGAGATTTTTCTATCTGTTCTCTCTCTTATTTTCAAGCAACACCGATCCATCTTAAATAGCCTCCGTGCCACCATACCCGTTGGCACTTTCCAAGAATTCATCCAATCAACCCGTTGGACTGAATCAATTTAAGTGATCTTCACGTCGCCGAAAATATAAGTAGAAAATAGCTCATCAATCCTGCTCGTCCATACAATCAGGATCTTGAGTTTCTAAAATTAGATCATTCCAAAAATTCACTTGATCTTCAATGGATAAAATCCGAAGAATAAATCTTCCATGCTCACGATCACAGCCAGAGATATTCCATGGATAAATTAGGAAATATAATATCCAAATCTTACTTTCCTTAACCATAAAAATAACCTGCTGTTAGCTTGTCAAAATCGCAAACTGTCTTTAGACTTAGATTTTGGGTTTGGAGGTCTTCAGACGGAAACTGGGTCTTGACTGTCTTCAGACTGAAAAACTTCAGATCGAACTTTGGGTCTAACTGTCTTTAGACGGAAAACCTTTGGGTCTTGAACTCTTCAGACTTAATCGACTGAGTCTTGAATTCTTCAGACTTTGCCGACAAGGTTGTATTGTCAACTTCAAAACTTCAAGGGATTTTTCTTCAACAATCTCCCCCTTTTTTATGGTGACAAAACCCTCGGCAGATTTGCGAATTTAAAACCTGCAAAGAGAACTCATATTCCAATAACAATTATCCTCACAAATATAATGATCCTGCAATGTAAATTCACAAGTCTAAAAATCCAAACATCAAATCAGCATAAGGTTATAGAGATTCAAATAACAACCCAATCCAAATCCAAATCAAAAATAGTCTAAGAGAACGAAATAAAAAAAAAAAACTTCAAAATCTTCAAAAGCTTAAAACTTTCAAATCTGCAAACTCTCCCCCTTTTTGTCCCATCAAAGAGGTAGAGTGAATAAATGATGGTTTTGAAAATGATTTAAGGCTCTCTAGGAATGCGAACAAGCTGAAATTTGCTGAGCGTCTGTACTGTCTTCTCAAGATTAGCAAGAGCCTCCTTCACTGAAATCAACTCTGCACTGTTCTGATTTGATTCCACTTGAGCTCTAAGTGCGTTGATCTGATCTTGCATATTCACAAAAGTACTCAGCATTGCCTTCTTTAAATCCCTCAGCTCAAAGTCCATTCCAAACACCTGCTTCTTTAGGTCCAACATAACATCCAATAGTTGTGTAAAAGCTGTCGAGTTATAATTACCTCCACTAGGACCGGTAGATTCAGTTCTAGGGGTTTGGAAACTTGAAGCATTCTTCTCAGCCCTTTCCTTCTCTAATGGAGAGGATTCTTTATGCTCTGGGAAATGAGATGCATAGACCTCCTCAGGGTCAGCACCTGACCTACTCATATCACTAAAATGTAAAGGCGAAATCGTTCCTTGATCCACAGCAACTCCCCCTGTGTTGATGCCAGTGGGTGGAGTTGAATAATCCTCGCTAACTTCCATATCAGCACTGTGATGTTTCTCGGTCTCTTCCCCAGATTGAGCAAGTGATGGCTCAAATCCTATAGCCATATCCTCCTGCATTTTGCTCTCCTCTTCATCATTCTTCCGTCTTTCTTCTTCTTCTCTTCTCATCTCTTCTTCTTCTGCTCTCCTCTGTCTTTCCTCTTCTTCTCTCTGTTCTTCTTCTCTTCTTCTCTGTTCCTCTTCTTTCCTTTTTCTTTCTTCTTCTCCTCTTCCTTTCCTCTTCTCTCTTCCTCTATTTCTCTTCCTCTTCCCTCTGCTTCTCAGCTTCCTTCTCCTCTGCTTCTTTTCGTGTCCTCTCTCCAGCCTCTGTTCTCAGGCTAACTAGACTCCTCAATCTTGAGAGAGTAGACAAAGTCATGGCATCTTCAAGTTCTTCCTCATCCTCTTCGTCCTGCAGGATGATTTTTCGACGCTTTTTCTCAGCCATGGGCTCTTTGCCCTTTCTCTTTGAAGAAGCAGTAGGGATCTCCTTTGAAGATGTCTTTTCCCTCAACTTTTCCACAGCAGCATTTAGCTCCGGAAACTTCATCTTCATCACCATCTTGTAACCAACAAGCATCAGACTTAAATTTGTCAGGCATAAAGGTGCAGGAATTTGAATTTCAAAGTGCCTGAACAACTTGGTGATGATTGATGAATAAGGCAATTGACCCTTATCCTTAACCACTGTTCTGTACATGTGGAAAAGAATAACATGTGGGAGAGAAAAGGGTCTGCCTTTGTTGATGGCAAACATCAGTTTGGCTTCTGTCTTGGAGACATCGGTCTTCGAGGTTTTCTTTGGCCTGATACAGTTGATGATGATTTTGTGCAACAATACGTTTGTGGCATTCATCCTTGTATAGGATATTTTTCCCTCTACTGTTCTGTCACGCACAATCTCCAAAGTTGCATAGGCTGTAAAAATTTTTATTGGTTGGAAATTCCTTCTCTCCACCCCAATAACATCAGCCAAAGTGTCAACGTTAACTATATAATCTTTGTCCATAAAAGAAAAGGACAACCGATTCGCATCCAGAAATGACAAATTTGAGTAAAAATATACCGTAAGTTCAGAATGTGCATTTGTCGTATCCGTGCAGAATTTCTCCAATTGCAACCTAGCAAACTTCTCTCTAAGATTTATCTTCAACGAATCAAGGAAGTCGAAGTCCACACTTATTGGATTTACTACACCCCTCTTCAACAACTTGGTGTAAACTCGCTCATGCTCTTTAGACCGAAACAAACTTCCCAAAGGACAAACAGAGTTCACAGCCACACCCAATCGCGGCTGAAACTGAGAGAAAAGTCTCTCATCATCGTCTAGGGTCCGACTTGCGGAACGCCAAAGCGGATCACTCGTAATGTTTTCAAGTGTCCTTTGTGCAGTCCCTTCCTCAAAAACTTTCATATTCTCCATCTCCATCAAGAAAATATACTCGCTTTTAAACCCCCTTTCTTTCAAAAAATCCTCAATCGTCTTTAAACTCATTCCTCCAGCCTTTAATCTACTGTAAAGATCAAAAGCATTTTGTGGTTTAAGGGTTCTTATCGGCTCTACTTCAGTGACCCCTTCCTCAAAATGTTGACTTTTGGTTTCCCTTCGAGGAGAATCTTCTCCTGTGAGGTCCACCCTTGTAGGACCCTCTGTTTGTCTTTGCGGTGCCCTACTGGCGATCCTGGAAGACTTTCGGGACGACATTCTTGGAATGCAAGCGAAAGTTCAACTTGTTCGCAAAAAAGATGGAATTTTTGTCGAGAAAGGTAATGAAACAAGAACGGCAAATGGAGGTTTTAGGGTTTCGAAAGTGAAAGAGAATGGAGATGAATTTCAAAAAGTAGTAGCGGATGAAAGTGACGATTCGAGAGTATAAATAGTAGGAGAAAATAAGAATGAAACCGGGATACTGAATCATCGCGTAAAAGGAAAATAAAAACTACTAAAAATAAATTCAAATTTGGAAAAAGTAAACTACCTTTTCAAAAATGTAAACTGCCATAATTGCATGTCAGAAATTGAGTAAAAAAGAGATTTTGAAAATTCGAAAAGTAATTAACAAAAATAAGATAATGCAGAGAATACCAAAAAAAATACGATACGTGAAAAGACTAAAAGACAGAGTCTGAAAGTGTTCAGACTTTACCTCAGAGTCTAAACTCTTTTCAGACTTTACCTTTGAGTCTGAACGCCACCAGACCTTACGTTGAGTCTGAACTCTTTTCAGACTTTAATTTTGAGTCTGAACATCTTCAAAACTTACGATACTCAGTCTTGAGCGAATTGATTCAAAGTGAGCCTTTTCTAGGGGCTTTGTGAATATATCTACTAATTGATTCTTTGAATCAACATGCTGAATCACCACTTCACCACTTTGAACATGATCTCGAATGAAATGATGCTTGATTTCAATGTGCTTCACTCTTGAATGAAGTTTAGATTCTTTGTGAGGTTGATTGCGCTTGTGTTGTCACATTTGATTTCTGTATTTGTTTCCTCAATTCCAAAGTCTCTCAATTGTTGTTGCATCCATAGGATTTGAGAGCAGCAACTTCCAAGAGCTATGTACTTTGCTTCAGCGGTTGAAAGAGCCATGGTACCCTGTTTTCTTGAGAACCAAGATATCATCCTGTTTCCCAATAGTTGACAAGTATCTGTAGTGCTTTTTCTATTCACTCTACAACCAGCAAGGTCAGCATCAGAATATCCAAGGAGAGTAAAATCTCCTTGTTTGGGATATCACAGACCTAGCTTAGATGTAGTTGCAACATATTTAATAATGCGCTTCACAGCAGTCATATGAGATTCTTTAGAATCAGATTGAAATCTAGCACATATGCAAACACTAAATAGAATATCAGGTCTAGATGCTGTAAGGTAAAGAAGTGACCCGATTATACTCCTGTATAGCTTTTGGTCTACATTCTTTCCTTCTTCATCTTTATCCAACTTTGATGAGCTTGACATAGGAATTTCTGTTTTCTTGCAATTCTCCATTCCAAACTTCTTTATAAGGTCTTTTGCATACTTTTCTTGATGGATAAAAGTTCATTCTTTTGATTGCTTGACTTGAAGTCCCAAAAAGAAATTTAGTTCACCCATCATGCTCATCTCAAATTTATTCTGCATACAACTCGAAAAATTCTTGCAAAGCTTTTCATTAGAAGAACCAAATATTATATCATCAACATAAATTTGAACAAGTATGAAATCCTTGCCTTCTCTTTTAATAAATAAAGTAGTATCTACTTTACCTTTAGAGAAACCATTTTGAATTAATAAATTACTTAACCTTTCGTACCAAGCTCGAGGTGCTTGTTTTAAGCCATATAAAGCTTTCTTCAGTTTGAAAACAAGGTTTGGTTTTCTAAGATCTTCAAATCCTGGTGGTTGTTCCACATAGACTTCTTCTTGGATGATTCCATTTAGGAACGCACTTTTCACGTCCATTTGGAATAAACTGAAATTTTTAAAATAAGCAAAAGTAAGAAGTAATCTTATAGCTTCTAACCTTGCCACGGGAGCATAGGTTTCATCATAGTCGATGCCTTCTTCTTGTGTGTAACCTTTTGCCACAAGTCTTGCTTTTTTCCTTATCACTTTTCCTTGTTGATCAAGCTTGTTCCTGAAAACCCATTTGGTACCGATAATTGATTTACCTTTTGGTTTAGGAACTAGCTCCCAAACATTGTTAATTTTGAATTGATTCAATTCCTCTTGCATTGCTTCAATCCAGCTTTCATCTTTCAATGCATCTTCTATGTTTTTAGGTTCGATCTCAGAAATGAGTGCAAGAGCGCTAGATTCTTCACGCCTTTTAGATCTTGTTCGAACTCCTTTATCAATATTGCCAATGATGAGATATGCAGGGTGACTTGATTTGTGCTTCCAATTTGTAGTTGGTTTGTCACTTTGATGAGGCTCTTCTTCAGTTAGAGCTGCTGAATTGGTTTGCGGCTGAGTGTTTGAGATTTGATTTTCTTCAAGAGAATTTGTAGACACTTGGCCAGACTCAAAATCTTCAGGTTGAGTCTGATTTTGTATTGAGTCTTCAAACTTCACATTCATAGATTCTTCCACAGTCTGAGTTCGTTTGTTGAAAACTCTGAAGGTTTTGCTTGTCATAGAGTAGCCAAGGAAAATTCCTTCATCTGATTTTTCTTCAAACTTACCAATTCGATTACTAGAATTCTTTAGGATAAAACATTTACAACCAAATACATGAAAATAAGAAACAATAGGTTTCTTACCTTTGAACAGTTCATAAGGTGTTTTCTCTAAAATAGGTCTTAGAAAAATTCTATTTATAATATAGCAAGCAGTTGAAGTAGCTTCAGCCCAAAAATGAGGTGAAATATTATTTTCAATCAAAAGAGTTCTCGCCATTTCTTGCAAAGAACGATTTTTTCTCTCTACAACTCCATTTTGTTGTGGAGTGTATGGGGATGAAAAATTATGTTGAATACCATAGTCATTACAATATTTAGCAAAATCATGATTCTCAAATTCTCCACCATGGTCAGTTCGAATACTTGAAATTGCGTATCTTTCTCAATTTGGATTTTCTTTGCAAACTTAGTAAAATAAGTTAATGCTTCAGATTTATTTGCAAGAAATAATACCTAAGTAAAACGAGAATAATCATCAACTATTACCAAACAATATCTTTTACCTCCAATGCTTTGAGTTCTTGTTGGACCGAACAAATCCATGTGTAATAGCTGCAAAACACGATTAGTGGATACCTTATTTATAGATTTATAAGAATTTCTAACATGTTTTCCAAGAATACAAGGAGTGCATAAATTATGCTTTTGATACTTGAGTTTAGGAAGTCCCCAAACAAGCTTTTTGAATGAAACTTTTGCAATTTGCTTTAGGTTGACATGTCCAAGCTTCCTATACCAAAGAATGGCTTCATCTTGAATTGATATCAAGCATTGAGGACTATCAGACTTTACATCCAGTAAATAAATGTTTCCATGTCTTCGTCGAATAAAGGATTGTGAGAGATCTTTGCTTGTTCCAGAACAAGTATCTTCTTGAAAGTTGATCTCGTATCCAGTGTCGCATAGTTGACTAATACTCAATAGATTATAGTTCAATCCTTCAACCAAAGAAATATTGTTGATTGTGAGGTTTTCTATTTTCACGGTTCCTAGACCAACAATTTTTCCTTTGTTGTTACCACCAAAAGAAACGTTTCCTCCTTTTACATGAGAGAGGTTTGTGAAACAATTTGAGTCTTCCGTCATGTGTCTTGAGCAGCCACTATCCAAATACCATTTGATTTTCTTCTTGGTAGTGACCTGCATTTAAGTGAAAAACTCAAGTCTTCTTTGGTACCCAAACTTTCTTGGGTCCATCATTGTTAGTACCATAAACAGTCTTTGCCCAATGTTCTACACTTCTACATTTTGAACATGTAAGAGCATTTCTACCAACAGGCTTTACAAAAACCTTTCGAAAATGATCCTTATAAAAAGATTTTTTTGGCCTATTCTTGATTCTTTCTTTTACCTTTGGAAAGTCAATCAAAGGAATGGTTTCATGTGACATTCCTAGACCAGATTTATTAAAATAAGGTCTTTGAATGGAAAGAATTTTATCCAACTTTTCAGAACCCATTGAAAATTTCTTTGTAACTTTCAACAAATCTTCTTTCACACAAGCATTTTCTTTTGAAAGTACAATCTCATTTTCTTTTGAAACAGCAAGACATTTGTCTAGATTTTCAGCTTTTTCAACTAAAATCTTTTCTTGTTGTTTCAATTTGAAATTCTCCATTTTTAGTTCAGAAATCCTTTTAAGAGATCCTTTAAGACTGAGACAAAGTTAATCCATGTATTTTGATACTTTGGTAGGAATTTTTAAATTTCTAACCTTGATACCGCTATTTGAGTCTGAGTCTAAGTCTAAGTTAGCCATAAGACAGATATTGGCATACTCGTCATCACTTTCTTCACATTCAGTGTCACTCCACGTTTCAGCTTTGAGTGCTTTCTTGAACCTTTTAGGTTTCCCTTTCTTTTTCTTTAATAAGGGACAGTTGGGTCTAATGTGTCCCTTTTTCTTTCATTCAAAACAAACAACCTCCTTGCTGGTATCTTCTTCTTCAATTGATTTCTTTTGAAATCTTTGATTGTTTTGTCTCTTTCCATTGAACCTTCTGCCTTTTCTATTTAGCCTTCGGAACTTTCTAATCAGAAGTGCCAACTCCTCATCATCCAAGTCTTCTTCTGAATCTGTAGCATCAAAATCATCATTAGATTTTAAAGCAATTGACTTCTTACCTTTGGTGTCAAATTCTTCATTGAATTGCTCGACTTCATATGATTGAAGTGTGCCAACCAACTCATCTATCGAAAGAGGCATATGATCTTTTGTGTTTCTCTTATGGATGTCTTGACATGATTCTAATCTTTGGAGAGTCCTCTCAACAGTTTATTGACCTTCATAGGTCCTGAGATTGGCTGTCCTTGGTATGCCAAGCCATTTACTATTTCAGTAAATCGACTGAACATATCCGTGATGGATTCTCCTGGTTTCATTTTGAAGGCTTCATATTGACCAAGAAGGATATTGATTTTGGTTTCTTTGACTCAATCTGTTCCTTCATAGGTAACGTGCAATCTATCCCAAACTTCTTTGGCTGTTTCACAAAATGAAATTCTATTATATTCAGTAGGAGATAATGCACAATATAGAGAGTAAATAGCCTTTGCATCAAGGGCTTGTCTCTTTGAAGTATCGGTGTGCGATGCTCCCCCTCCATCAGGTAATTCTTTCCCTGTGATTGATGCAGCTTTAGGAATAATTCCATTCTCCACTACATCTCATTCCGGAGGATCTTTGGATCTTATGAATGCCTTCATCTTGTTTTTCCATACGTTGTACTCCTTTCCATCGAAGTAGGGAGGTCTGGTATTGCTTTGCCCCTTAATTAAACCAGGAGCCAATATACTAGCCATAGATCTTTTGCTTTAGAAATAATAAACACTTCCAATAAATAAGCAACCTGCTCTGATACCAATTGATATAGGCTAGTGAAACAACCTAGAGGGGGGTGAATAGGTTGTTACAAATTCTTTCGGAATCTTTTACCGTAGAATATTTTAATATGGAGAATATATCAATAACAAGTAGATCATGCATTCATAAAATAAAATAGAGGGTAAGAGAATTGACACAAAGATTATAGTGGTTCGGCTTGTTCTAAGCCTACGTCCACTCTCCATGCTGGCAGCCAACTGGCTGTTATCACTATGTAGCAAATGAGAGCTGTTACAAATCACGAACTAGACTTCTCCAGCAGACAGTCTCTTCTACAGCTTCTTGCTGTATCGCACTATATTTAACTCTCTTTGCTACACAATTTGAACACGAGAGATTTTAGGGAACAAGAGATTTCAGAGGTTCTAACATCGAGATTTTTCTATCAGTTCTCTCTCTTATTTTCAAGCAACACCGATCCACCTTAAATAGCCTCCGTGCCACCATACCCGTTGGCACTTTCCAAGAATTCATCCAATCAACCCGTTGGACTAAATCAATTTAAGTGATTTTCACGTCGCCGAAAATATAAGTAGAAAATAGCTCGTCAATCCTGCTCGCTCATACAATCAGGATCTTAAGTTCCCAAAATTAGATCCTTCCAAAAATTCACTTGATCTTCAATGGATAAAATCCGAAGAATAAATCTTCCATGCTTACGATCACAGCCAGAGATATTCCATAGATAAGTTAGGGAATATAATATCCAAATCTTACTTTTCTTAACCATAAAAATAACCTGCTGTCAGCCTGTCAAAATCGCAAACTGTCTTTAGACTTAGATTTTGGGTTTGGAGGTCTTCAGATGGAAACTGGGTCTTGACTGTCTTCAGACTGAAAAACTTCAGACCGAACTTTGGGTCTGACTGTCTTTAGACGGAAAACCTTTGGGTCTTGAACTCTTCAGACTTAACCGACTAAGTCTTGGATTCTTCAGACTTTGCTGACGAGGCTGTTTTGTCAACTTCAAAACTTCAAGGGATTTTTCTTCAACACTTGCCAATCCAAATCACACGGCCTTAAGTCATTTGATTGCACCACACTTAAACTTCGTTCGATGTCTTGGATAACACGTGAGGAATCCGAATTTGTGCACGGAAATGTGCAACTGTGACACTGAGTCAAATTCGAACAGCGACGAGGAATAACCCCCCACGTTGAACTGTCAACGAAGATGTGGCCTTTGAGGACCAAGGCCTCTTGGCTCACCGTAAATCTCGTTCATCTATCCTTAAATCTGCAGAAAGTGCAGAATCAACCGATCCACCGAACTCGCTAGGTTCATTCAGTCATATCCACCGAATTCACTAGGTTCATTCAGTCATTCTTATCATGCGGCTCATGATTTCTTAGTGCTCTTGCTTGGTCATCTTTCGCCTACTGCAGGCAAGTAATGGGGCCAGCGGTGTAGCTTACAATATTACTCCATTAGAGCCGCTCTTTCCGAACCAAATTCTCGTCTCCTCTGGCAATATATTCGAGCTTGGGTGCTTGGGTTCTTCACGCCGAGCGGGTCAGAAAATCAGTATATTGGCATACGTTACAAGAACATGACGCCTTCTAAGATCATGTGGGTGGCCAATGGGGAACGGCCGCTTGCGTACACAGATCGGTTTGCAAAATTAACGATAGGCAGTGATGGGAATTTGAAGCTCATGGATGGACTATAAAATATAGTTTGGTCTACCAATGTCTCTAGTCGGTCCAATTGTACGTTGGCGGTTCTATTAGATAGTGGGAATTTTGTTCTGCAAGATGGACATTATGGCGAAATATGGGGAAGCTTCGAGGATCCGACAGACACTCTTCTTCCAACAATGAAGGTAGAAGTAAATGTCAGGACTAGAGTGAAAAAGTTTTTAACATCCTGGAGAAGCGACAGTGATCCATTCCCTAGAAGTTTCTCGACGGGACTGACATCCGAGACGCCACCTCAAGCTTTCACTTGGAATGGTTCGACCCCTTACCAGAGAAGCGGGCAATGGGACAAATCAAAATTTATCGGCCTACCAAACATGGACCGATCATACAGGAGTGGCTTCACTGTCCAGCAGGATACTAAGCAGGGAACCACTTACTATACGATAAATAGATTCGATATCTTTTTATACATGTTCATTTCTCCCGGAGGATCTCTCAAGATAATGCACTGGGATTAGGGGTGAGCATCGGTCTAGGGTTGACCCTGGACCGACCTTGGACCAGCCTAACCCTGCCGGTCCTAGTCCGGTTCCCAGGGAGACTGGGTCGATCCTTGGTCCTAGAATTCCAAGACTAGTACTGTGCGGGTCAGTCCTTGGTCCTGAGAGTTCCGGGTCGGTCCAATCCTGACCAACCCTAACTATATATATATATAAATTATTTATAATTTTTATAATTTTTTTATAGAGAAAAACCTTAAAATAAACGGTGTCAACAACATTAAACAGCTCTTTAGTGAGAAGTTCAAGTAATTTTACATTATTAGTTAATAACTTAGGTTTTTAATGTCTTTTACAGTGTAAATAGTTATAATTTACAAAGGAGAAAAATATTTTTGTGAAGAGTCCTCATATCGTCCAAAAAGGCATCTTATGGCATTCTCCTCTGGTATTTGGTCTCTTCTGTCTTATTTGTCCTCTTAGTCTTCAATTTGCTATAATCGAAAAAAAAACAACTTTTCCGCTCACCACTCAACATTTGCCTCGCTCGCTTTGATCACTCGTGCTGCTCGCTGCTCGATGCTTGCTTGGCTTGTTCCTCTCTACTTGATATTCGATGCTCATTCTGTTTGACGCTCACCTCACTTAACCCTCACCATTTGCCTTTCTTAATTGACCTTGCTCATCATCGAACTTATTTGGTCGGTACGGTCCTCGGTTGCCTTTTCAAAGAGTACAAAAAATGAAATAAAAAATTATTAGTTAGTTCTTGGTTGACCTTGAAATCGGACCGAACCCATTGGGTCAATCCAGTCCTCAATCACTTTTTTAAAAAGTACAAAAAATGAAATAAAAAATTATTAGTTGGTCCCAGGTTGATCCTGGGACCGGACTGAACCCATTCGGTCCGGTCCTCGGTCCCAAGCTCAATAGGGTCGGTCTTCGGTCCTAAAAATTGAGGACCAACATTGTGTGGGTTGGTCTAGGGTTAGGGGGTGGATCGGCCCAACCCGGACCATGCTTACCCCTAGCTGGGATGATGGAGCTAAGGCATGGTTGATGGAATGGGCAGCACCGAACGATACTTGTGTGATTTATGGAACTTGTGGTCCATTTGGATTTTATAACTCATTGAATTCGCCTATTTGCAAATGCATAGATGGGTTTGTGCCAAAGTCAAATGAAGAATGGAACAGTGGAAACTGGACTAGAGGATGTGTAAGAGAGATGGAGTTGAATTGCCAGAAAAACATAAGCACATCGACTTCTACAAATGTAAAGGAAGATGCATTTTAGCAAATGAGCCAAATGAAACTACCCGACTCTGGGGACTATGTATCAGACGTTGAAGATGAAGAAGGATGTGAAAGCTGGTGCTAGAGTAATTGTTCTTTCTTGGCTTATTCTTATGTCAGCAACATTGGGTGTATGGTTTGGAACAAAGACCTAATTGATCTACAGGAATTTCCCAGAGTTGGGGAAGATCTTTCTGTTCGAGTTGCACATGCAAAAGCATGTTAGAAATTGTTTCATTAAGATGAGTTTGAGTCGACACCAATCATCTTCGACATAACTCTCTTTCCCATTTCAGGAGGATTGCGACACAAAGTAGTTATCATCAGCCTGAGTACTATTGTAGGGATTATGTTCTTTGCAGTATTTGTTTTTGTTCTTTGCAAATGGAGAGCTAACTAAACAAGTACTATTGAAAAGCTATATCAGTGTTGTTAGAGGATTGTGCATGCTATGAAAAAAGTAAGCTAATTCTTCATCAATGATAAACACAGGAAACTTGAACAAAATTGGAAGGCTCGTTGACCTAGTAGATACACCTGAAAAATCGACCAAGCTGACACAAGGAAATGCATGGCAAGAGCAGTTGAAGCAAGATGATTCACTGGAATTGACACTTTATAGTTTTGATAGCATACTACTTGCTACAAACAAGTTCAGCACGACAAGTAAACTTGGGCAAGGAGGGTTTGGCTCTGTTTATAAGGTAAGACCATTCTGTAGGACATTGTTAATGAAAATATTTCAAGGTCTAAAAGCTATGTAAATTGCAAAGTAGGGGCCTGAAAGATAGGAAAGAGGTAGCTGTGAAAAGACTTTCTAGTACCTCAGCCTAAGGCATTGAAGAGTTCAAGAATGAGATTATCCTTATATCGAAACTCCAGCATCGAAATCTTGTTAAACTCATGGGTTACTTCATTGAAGGAGAAGAAAAGATTTTGGTATATGAGTATTTGTTGAATAAAAGCTTGGACACCTTTCTTTTTGGTTGGTTGTTTTTATCTCGAAATAACTATTTTTCTATAATGTATTTTCTGCCATAGCATTAAAACTTGAAAACTATTCTTGTTTGTCATGTTTGCTAGATTCAAGAAAGAAGGCAGAGCTTGACTGGGGCAAACGATATCAAATAATTCTGGGGATTGCAAGGTGGCTGCTCTACCTCCATCGAAGATTCTTGCCGTAGGGTCATACATTGAGACTTGAAAGTAAGCAACATTCTCTTGGATGAAAAGATGAACCCGAAAATTTCAGATTTTGGGCTAGCACGAATGTTTGAGGGCACTCAAGTTTTGGTGAACACTCAAAAAATTGTTGGAACACGCGTAAGCTCTCTAGGCCTATTTGAATTATCAATTCATTGAGTCAATCTCTTCAAGCAGACAGAAATGATTGATTTGCCACAACGAACATCTCTGTTCATGCATGTTTTATCCCCATTGTCTATCAATACAATCAAAGAGTACATAACATGTTTGACTTAACTGCAGTGGCTATATGTCTCCTAAGTACGCCATAGGTGGAATATTTTCCGAGAGGTCCGATGTTTATAGCTTTGGAGTGTTGCTACTAGAGATAGTAAGTGGCAAAAAGAACACGGCCTATATGACCAGGGACATCTGAATCTCCATTCCTACGTTAGTCCCAAATTCCAAACTTAATCAATATCGTAAGTTTGCTGCAATATTATGAAAGTGTTCTCACTTACAGGCATGGCAATTGTGGGGTGATGGCAAATCATTGGACCTAACGGATGTAGTGATAGCTGTTAGCTCTGCATTGGAAGTAACAAGATGCTTCCATGTTGGGCTTCTCTGTGTTCAGGACCATGCCACGGATAGACCAAACATGTCGAATGTGGTTCTGCTGTTAAGTGGCGAGTCAGATCTTCCTCAGTCAAGGCAGCCTATATTCACTTTCCAAGCCGAAATGCCAAATCGTTCTATTCCATCACAGCAAGAAAGCATCGGGTCTGTTAACACTATCACTAGTACAGTGGTCGAAGGAAGATGACGACTATTTATTTTCATTTTCATTTTCCTTTTCCTTTTTTTGGAGATGATTTTCTTGTTATTTTTTAAGATTTTAGTGTTAATTCAATTCAAGGATGGCTTTAGTCCACTCTGAACAAAAGGTCGAATGGGCTGCTCCACTTTATACATGGATTTTAGGCTGCAAAGAAGGGGTTTAAAATGTTCACTTTTTTGACGGAACATAATCGACGCAGCAATTTGTTCTAATTAAGGAGAACTACCAAGTAATTGCCATCACTCTCATCACCAGTTGCATTTTGAAGATTTGATTTCCTGGGTTTTTGGACGAAAGATATCATTACCAAAGATAGACTAAAGTCCCCCCAAGAGAAGCATGAGCGTTGGCATAGGATAAAGTATTTCCAACTTCAGTTTGATTCCCAGATATGATTTACCTTCTTCAGATTTGAAAAGAAGTCATTTGTGCCTGCAGCAATTAAATGTTAGCTATCAATTCAATGACTGAACAATCAATTCAATGACTGAACAATTCAATTCGGATAAGCTTCGCATGAAAATGGAAGGCTAATGTCAGCTAGTGATCAAAATCAAAGCCATGTGATCCTTAAATTGAAGAGCTGAAGAGTTCCCGGGAACAGATTTGGAGTAGAATTAAGAATAAAAAAAATTTGATTCTTATTCCGGGAACAAAAAAAAAGAAGAATAAAAAAAGTGGAACTCTTCTCTCCTCTGCTCGACGTTCTCTCCCATACGTCCTCTTCTCTCCTCTGCTCAAATTCTTTCTTTTTCTTCGACGTGCGGACCCCTGGAGTGCCTTAACTTTACACGAAGGAACACTTAAGTGCTATAACTTATGAAAGGTACACTTAAGTGCCACATTCAAAAAAACGGATCACTTAAGTGCCAATCCGGCGAAAGTCTGGCCAAAATGCTGACGTGGCATTTTTCCGGCAAACGGAACCCAAAATGACGCTGTTTTGCATGCCGACATGGCCAAATAATGCAAAAACGGCGTTGTTTTGGGCCGACGTGGTAAAAAAAAAATAAAAATTAAATAAATTAAATTTAAATTTAAATTTAGTTAAAATATATAAAAATAATAATTTTAAAATTAATTTAGTTAAAATATTAAAAAATAATAATTTTTAAATTAAAAATTTTTAAAAACTAAAAAAAAGAAAGGGGCGAGGGGAGGCGGCTAAGGGATCAGCCCTTAGCCGTCACCCCGTCGCCCTGGGAAGGGCCGGTGATGGCGAGGGGAGGGTTAGGGGCCGGCGACGTCAATGTGCAAAACGGCATCGTTTTGGGCTCGGTTTGCCGGAAAAATGCCACGTGAGCGTTTTAGCCAAACTTTCGCCAGATTGGCACTTAAGTGATCCCCCTTTTTTTTCGAATGTGGCACTTAAGTGTACATTTTGTAAGTTATGGCACTGAAGTGTCTTTTCGTGTAAGGTTATGGCACTTGAAGCATTCTTATGTCCTTTTTCTTCTTACATTACAAAAGTCATTCTCTCCTCAAGAACGGGTTCATTCTCTTCTCAAAAAATGTGACGGCGACTGCTGCTTCTTCATCGTTGAACCTACTTGTTCAAGGTGAGTTCCCTTTACTCGTAGCTATGGGTGGTTGTCGGCTGATCTAGGTGACATCGTTCGTCGTCTACGACAGCTGGTGGGAGTGCCGCCAAGTGACCCCTAGGCCCGAATCAGCGGGCACCTGCGTTGATTTGACCGACTATCAGGTGCTGCTGTAAGACCTCTCTCTCTCTCTCTCTCTCTCTCTCTCTCTCTCTCACGCGCTCACACACACTCTTCTATGATCTAAAGGATAATTCTTGCATTGGATTTATAATTTTGGCAGGGTGCTTGGGAGACAATTGTTCGTTCATTCGAGAAAGATCATATATTTTTAGGCGAAGCTGCTCAGATAATGATCCAAAATGTCAATTATGAAATGTAAGTCTATTCCTCGATATGTTTTGCCGAGAGGATAGGATGTGTAGAGTTCATTGCAATATGTTTTCCTGTGATAGGCATAATCAAATCATTGATAAGTAATACCATGTGAAGCCCCTATCAGAGGAAACAAGTTCAGAAGATTCAGCAGAAACTAGTAGAGCTAGAGTGTAGAGAAGTTGATATCAAAAGAAATGCAGTTCTGTCAGCAGCTAAATATGTGGAGGCTTGTCAAGAGCTTGGTTTGCCGGTTAAACTTTTGAATGTAGTCTATTAAGATATTGGGTGTGTGCTTCTACCAAGCTAAAGAATAGCAACCTTTCCTTTAGATAGGATTAAAGGGCATCCATGTTTGCTTTTCAGGGAACAAATGTGAGGTTTGAACTTTTGGAAACTGCAAAATCACTTCCGAGCACATTTAGCAGAATTCTGGAAGTGATCAACAGCTATTCAGTGTCTCAAGCTATTGAGTATTACTCAAATTTTGTGAAAGATGCTCACACAGAGAAGGATGTAAGGTAGTAAATTAGAAATTATTTAAGATCCATTTATTGGTTGTCAGTCTGATTGTAAAGATTAATGTCTTGAAACATGTTGGCAGATATGTCCTAAGAGTGTTGTACCAAACTTGATAGACATTCGTGAAAATCCACCATCTTTGAATGTTTCTACTGTCTCTGATATCACAAACTCTGCAAATACTCAATCAGGCTTCAATGAGATAGGAGGTGATGCGGATGCTGCTGCAGATAATATTGACTGGGATATCTCGATAGACAATGCTGCAATTGATTGGGATATTGGGACTGTGGAAGAAACTGATGATGGCAGTAATGGCTTTGGTACTTATGAAATTGTCACGGCAAGTGAGGTCAATGAAGCTGTTGAGCCTAATCAAAATCAACCGAGCAATGCTGGACCGGACGTATCCGTGTCAAAGATATCTTGGGATGTTAGTGTTGAAACACCTCAAGTTGATGTCATTGATGACGTTAGCTTGCCCAATGTAGGTGCAGTTAATTCACCAACTATTGCACAAGCTGCAGAAACAAAGGAAGGTCGAAGCCAACTTCTAGATACAGAGCATAGAAATAAGATTCTCGATGATCTCTAAGAGATAGTGTTTAGTTTGTTGCTCATTCAATTGTTCTTTCCCAATTTATGGTTCATCTCATGGTCACCTCCCAGATTTATTGTATTTTGTAAAGGTTGTACTGACATTGTTTTGGACAACATCTCCTGTTCTTGCCTAATTTGGTACTTTCATCAGAACAAAGCCTTTCTCCATCAGCGATTAGCAGAGTTGAGGAATCAAGATACATTATCTTTGCTGCATCAAGTCCAGTCAGTTGCTCCCTTTGTTCTACAGCAGTTTGCGGTTGATGCCATCGAGACAATGGTTTCAGACGTTTCACTGGCCATTTCTCTTCTGACAAACAGGAAAACTCGAGACTTAATCATAATATTGAACTGGAAAAGGTGCTTTCAGATATTCTTTCAGATTGATGGTCTGGTCATTGCAATTTCTATTCAGTTTTTCAAAGTGTATGAAATTCATCACTTTCACTATAGGAAGTTGGAGAGTTGCCAGTCTACTTTCTATTTCCTATATACAAAGGGAAGCATACTTTAAGAACTCCTTTGTTTCTCCGAATTGTAGATTTTTGGACAAATTGGTGAGTTCGCTTGAGGAGAAAAAGCACCGCGAAGTTAAGTTGAAAGAGGGGTTAAAGGACGTTGCTGCTAGACACATGGAGCTGCAGAACTCATTGTCTTCATCCTGGCCAAAGCAAGTAAGTACCTTTTTTTTTTGATGACTCAGGGTGTTGAAGAAAAATCCCTTGGAGTTTTGAAGTTGACAAAACAGCCTCAACAGTACGGTCTGAAGACTCCAAGACTCAATCAGTTGTGTCTGAAGTTTTTAAAAGTCTAAAGGTTTTCAAAGACAGTCAGACCCAGAAGTTCGGTCTGAAGTTTTTCCGTCTGAAGTCAGTCAAGACTCAGTTTCCGTCTGAAGACCTTCAAGACTCAGTTTCAGTCTGATGACTCTCAAGACCCAAATCTAAGTCTGAAGACAGTTCGCGATTTTTACAGGCTGGCCACAGGTTATTCCTATGGCTAAGGAAAGTAAAATATTGGATTTCATATTTCCTAATCTTAACCATGGAATATCTCTGGCTGTGATCGAGAGCTTGGAAGATTTGTTCTTCGGATTTTATCCGTTGAAGATCAAGTTTATTTTTGGAAGAATATAATTTTGGGAACTCAAGATCCTGATTGTATGGGTGAACAGGATTGACGAGCTACTGTCTACTTACGTTTTCGGTGACAAGGAGATCACTTAAATTGATTCAGTCCAACGGGTTGATTGGATGAATTTTTGGAATGTGCCAACGGGTATGGAGGCACGGAGACTATTTAAGGAGGATCGACGGTGTCCGGAGACAAGGAGAGACTGGGTAGAAAAATCTCGATGTTAGAATCTCCAAAATCACTTGTTCTCTAAAAATCTTTCATGTTCAAATTGTGTATCGAAGAGAGTGAGATATAGTGCGAAAGCAGTAGGAAGCTGTAGGAGAGACTGTCTATTGAAGAAGTCTAGTCCGTATACCGTAATGTGACTCTCGTTTGCTACATAGTGATTACAGCCAGTTGGCTGCCAGCGTGGAGAGTGGACGTAGGCTTGGGCTAAGCCGAACCACTATAATCCTTGTGTCAATTCTCTCTTTCTCTACTCTATTTACTCTATGAATACGTGCTTTATTTATTATTGATATATCTTTGATATCAACGTATTCCACCGCAAAAGATTCGAAAAGAATTCCGCAACAACCTATTCACCCCCCTCTAGGTTGATTCACTAGCCTATTTCACAGGGAACCTGCACGGCCGGCAGCCGGATGTCCTAAATTGTCTCCAAGAGCAGAGATCTAATGTATCCTCTATATATATATGGAATCTCTCACCCTCGTTGAAAACCTCTTGTTTTCTCAAAATTAGGTTTCCCCAGTAATTCTGTGTCGTTTTGGTGTTGGCTACAGGAAGCTGCTCTTCGGAAAACCAGGGAGCTCAAGAAGCTTTGCGAGACCACACTTTCATCCATGTTCGATGGAAGACCGGTCAACATCAATGGAGAGATCGATACCTTGTTGAATATCGGAATTGGCACATAGGCTTTCGACATCGCTCGAGTGAAAAAAGACAGAAAGAGAGAAGGAAGGAAAGTGGGGAGTGGGAGAGAATTCCTGGAATGATCCCAATTAAGTCTACCCTGTGGTGATAGAGAACTGTTCAGTTAGGTTTTAGGAAGCTCTTTCTTTTAGAACGCAGCATTCTTTGTGGTACCTTTTCACGGACGTTCTACTACATGCTACACCATTGACCTTTGCAACCGACGCATTTTCTCCCTTTGCTCGTGTGTCTATATGCTCGACTGGTTGCTCAAAAGGAAGAAGCTTGCCCCTTTCTACTCGTTAAAGATTCCTTTGTGCGATGGCTGTCTTAACCTGCGAAAGATTTCTCGAGTCGGGATTCTCTCGACACACGGTGGAAGCGACGATCGTTCTCACATGGATCTTGTGTGGATTGGTTGCAAAACAATTCTGTTCAAGCGGCACATGAAAGAAAGCATAGAGTATGGCTTTCCATCCGCGGGCATTGGTGGCCGTAGCCGAGTGGTGGTGCTGCTTCAATCCTACTCACAAGTGCAAGTCCGGATAGTTTATAATTAGTATAGTTTATACTATGGTTTATTATTTACTATTTAATAAAAAATTGATTAGTTAATACTTTTATTACTTAGTATAAATATAATTAATCAATACAATTTCTATGATTTGTTAGAATTTTAAAATATAATAGAATTCTAAATTCAGATTATTTTGAAATTCAAAATATAATATGATTTTTTCACTCATAAAAGAAGACAATTATATTAGTGAGTGGTTTATAAGAATTCAATATCAAATTTACACTCATCTAAAAAGGTAATTAAAAAAGAATTGGAATAGAAATTTTATGCAGTTACTAAATGTATTTCTGTTCTTTTTCTATTTCAGAATTAAAAATTTTGTACCGTTACTAAATGTGTTCTTTTGCTCATAATTTGTTCCCAGAAATAGAATAAAAAATAATCATTTCTGCTCAAAATTTGTTGCCGGGAACAAAATCGTTACCAAAAGCGTCCTTAACATTCTGAAGTAAGCAACAACCAAACACAGTAGGCTCCTATCACAATGTTGCTTAAGATGTGTCTTTACTCTTCCTTGGTCATGGTCTTCCTTCTTCAGGCACATCATAGCACTGCAATTTATAACAATACTGTAGCCAAACCACTCTTTCAGAACCAAACTCGTCTCCTCTGGTCAAACCTTTGAGCTCAGTTTCTTCAACCCTAACGGATCAGCTAATCAATATGTGGGCATATGGTACGAGAATGCGACTCCTTCCAAGATCATCTGGGTCGCCAATAGGGATATGCCGCTTGCATATTCAGATCAATCAGCAAAACTAACAATAGGCAGGGACGGGAATCTGGAGCTCGGGGACGTGCAATAGAAGGTAGTTTGGTCCACCAATGTTTCTGTCCAGTCAAACTATACTACAGCAATGCTTTCAGATGTAGGAAACTTTGTTCTACAAGACGGGAATTCCATTGAAATATGGGCAAGCTTTGATGATCCAACTAATACTTGATAAAGCTAGTATTAACATTTAGAGGGGAGGTGAATAGGTGTTTGAAATAAATCTTAACAAATAAAATAAATTGCTTTCTAAGTCTGGATTAATATCAGAATCATGGGATTCCAGACTTCCACGATATTTAGAAAGTGTGCAACAAACTTTAAATGAAAGAGATAAAGAGAGAAAAGTGCACACAAATTTTAGAGTGGTTACTGGTTCAGCTTAAATCAAGCATTCTACTCTCTCACGTTGATAGCCTACTGGCTGGATTCCACTGTATGATCAATTAAGAAATTACAACTTGGTGAGTAAACACTCAATGGTAGAAATTTTCTAACTTACTAAAGACACTTTTTTTTTTTTTCTCTCTAGATCACACTTTTTAAAGCTCACAGATGAAAACTAGTAAAATGAGAGTAGCCTTATATTTTGGAATCTCAAATTCACGTTCCCACACACTTCTAGACCGAATCAATTAAAGGAATCTTGTGGCCGTTGAAGTTAGGAATAAAATTTCCACTTGATTCTAGTCGCCCATATAATTAGAATTTTAGTTTCTATAAGTAGATATATCCCAAAAAGGATTTTCTCTTCAAGATTGATTTCATCAATTTGTTATTGATTCCATCAACAAATTTATATAAGATAAGTGAAATCCTTCGCTAGAAAGCTAGACAATGTAGAATAATTTTCTAATAAGTTCATTTTTGATCTATGTCGCAAAATCAATAAATCTGAATCTGTACTCTTCCTCATTCTGGACACAATCTTGTTATGGATTTTGTCCGAGTGAGAAGTGCTTTTGGGAATGAATAGACTTTAGCAAAAGTCTTCAATAAATCCTCAAAAACAACTTTAAATGCAATATGTTCTTAAGATAAGAGTAACAACGAGAAAGTTTTGTCAACTTCAAAACTTGGTAGGAGTTTTCTCAATAATTTCCCCATTTTTATGGTGACAAAACTTTCATGTAGATTTAAGCACAATATCCATATGATCCTGCAAAACAGCACTTAAACAACATGACTTATGGAATAAAGAGTCATTAGAGGATAACCAAACAAGGTAGATATAGATATAATATTTCTTAAAAGCAAACAACCACTTAAAAGTCTGCAAAATTCTGCAAAATCAGAAAAAAAACTATTTATGAATAGAAATTGTTTTATAAAACAACATAGTTACCAAACGTATCCTAAGACCCTTTTTTTTTTTGGTGACCAATCCTAAGACCCGTTTGTTCAAAGAAAAACTATTTTCAGAAAATTATATTTCAACTTTTCGATATTTAGGCCATTGAAAATAAATAAAAACGTTTTCCATTAATTAAAAACAACAACCTTATATTGGGAGAAATTGAAGGAAAATCACTTTTTCAAGGCTCCTAGGCTACCAAACAAATAAAAACCAATCCATGGAATTTTTTTCTTTTATGATCAGGTTTTCAGCAAAACAAATGCACCCTTATCATATTGTTGTAAAATCTAATGTATTGAACTCGAGATACCTTCTTAATTGATTTTTTGGGAAAAGTGTCAATTTAGTCTTTAACTTTTTAATTGTATCAATTTAGTCATAAAACCTTTTAATATAATGTTAATTCAATTCTTCTAACTAATTTTCGTTAAATATTGTTAATGTGGATAGTTTTTAAGAAAAAATATATTTCATTTTTTGAATATATATATTTTATCTTTTCTTTCCTGCCTTCTTCTCCTTCTCCGCTTCTTCTCCTTCTTCTCCTTATGCTTCTTCTCCCGTTTCTTCTTCTCCTCCCGTTTCTTCCGCTTCTCCTTCTTCTCCTTCTTCTTCTGCTTCTTCTTCTTCTCCTGCTTCTCCTTCTTCTCCTTCTCCTTCTTCTTCTTCTTCTTCTTCTTCTTCGCCCAAGCCATGGCAACCATGGCAACCTTGTTGGGTGTCACCTTTGCTTCTTCTTCACCCAAGCCATCTCTTCTTCTTCTTCTCCTGCTTCTTCTTCTTCTTCTTCTTCTTCCTCCTCCTCTCCTTCTCCCGCTTCTTCTTCTCCTCCTTCTCCTTCTACTTCTTCTTCTCCTTCTTCTCCTTCTACTTCTTCTCCCGCTTCTTCTCCTTCTCCTCCTTTCTTCTTCTTCTGCTCCTCCTCCTCCTTCTCCTTCTCCCGCTTCTTCTTCTCCTCCTTCTCCTTCTACTTCTTCTCCTTCTCCTTCTTCTTCTGCTTCTCCTCCTTCTCCTTCTCCTCCTCCTCCTCCTCCTCCTCCTCCTCCTCCTCCTTCTTCGCCCAAGCCATGGCAACCTTGAGCAAAAGGAGCCCTCGCCTAATTGAGCGTTGCCTTTGGTGAGTGACAATAACCCTCGCCCAAGTGAGGCCAAATCACCCGGCTATGGCCAGTGGCCGATCACCGAGAAAAGGAAGTAGAAAGGAAGAAAAAAATTACTAAAAATTATTCATGTCAGTAATTTCCGGTTAAAATTAGTTAAATTGACACTAAATCAAAAAGTTTATAACTAAATTAACATACTTGAAATGTTTAAAGCTAAATTGACACAAATGTAATAAATTTATGACTTTTCTGACACTTTTCCCTTGATTTTTTTGTATCATTACTAAACTCTTATGTCTAACGTGCATACCAAATCACAATTTTTTTTTTTGGGGTGTAGTTAATTTACAATGTAAAGATTTTTATGAAATGGTTTTTCAAACTTTCTTGTATTTAGTTTGTTGAGAGTACGGTAAAAAGAAACGCTTTCATATTTTTGGATTGCCAAAAGACTCTCCATTGGTATTCCCTCCTCTTTGTTTATTTACCGTGGTATCACTCTTCGATTTCTTTTTGGGCATGAAGAACCATTCTCATGTGAAGTTTTATGAGAATTGAAAGATTAAGTTCGTAAATTATTACATTTATCTTTTTTTGGCATCTTTTTTAGGTTGCTTTATTTCAATTAAAAAAGTAATATTCCTAACTAAAATATTAGTAACATCATCTTAGTATCTTATATTAAGAACAAAATATAATTATCATAAAAATGATAATTTTTTAAAATAAGATATGAACACCAAAACCCGATTCAAGCGAGAGTTTCTCTAGTCGGTGTCATGGTCTAGTCAATGCCCCTCTATCAAGAAGGCTGTTTCTATGGTCGCTCAATAGTACTCATCAATTGACTTGAGAACACAGTGTCAAGAAGAAACGCACCCTTGTTATTAGCTAGTGAACATAGAACTATGTTCATTAGCTAATATATAAGTAGATCTACTCATGTATCGAATCAACTATGAGAGTAGCAATGCACTAGGTCAAGGCTCAGGTAGGAAGCGGAGGGTGCAAAGGGCTTTGCAGGCTCAGCCTAAAGCGATTTTTCGATGAGCCCAAACAGATCGAGACTAAATTTTATGGGCTCAATGAGTGACCTAGACCTAAATCACAAATTCGGCTGAGTCAATTCAGTTCGGTGGGGCTACTTCAAGTCAAATCCCGACTTTTCCAAGAATGAAGTTTGTTTATTTATTGTCAAATTTGAAAACTTTGACAAGCACAATCAAAATAAGCCTTTAAGGTACTATGAGAACTTGTTTAAGGTTCAATAATGAAATATAACTCATCTACTTAAATTGCTTAGTGAACTCATCTCAAAGTTTGGTTTAATATAAATTCAAAGTAATTAAAAGTATAAGGGCAATATTGCACACCGAACGTACAATTAATAATGATAGTAATAATGAAAGGCCATTGCTTTTGGTTGGAAGAAGTATTCAGAGTTCACGTACAATCACTTAAAGGTAGTGCTTAGACCAAAATAGATACTTACGATTTGACCTTTCCTCAGCACTATTGTGTTTACATACGGAACCTTCACTCGCATCCTCTTTATTGGAATATAATACGCGAAAACGACAAAATCTTACAATTTACATCAATACAAAATTACCAGAGAAAGAAATGAGAAATAATAAGGACACTGGAAATTTACGTGGTTCTGTTTGAATATCGGTACCTATATCTATAGGGAAAGCCAGCAGTAAAGAATCCACTATAATCGAAGAATCGGAGTTTACAATCGCTCATACGCTCGAGTGTTTCCCACACCTAGATTTAACCACAAATTCAAAATGTTTATCAATAAATAAATCACTTGTATATAAATTCACTGCACAAAATTATCATGCATTCAAACTTAAACGAAACGCTATACGTATGCCGAAAAATAAGAACTCCAGCATCTTTTTTTTTTTTTTTTTTCTTTACGTACGTATTGCTTCGCTTCTCTAGACGTGCTTCTCCTTCTTCTTGATAGGGTTTCACATAACTTTTTTAAGGAAAAAGTAATATATGTGTGTGCGCGCCCAAGGTCAACAATTTTGACTTGGGCCGCCCACCTTTTGACTCCACGTGCAGAGGACTACAATGGGAGGTGGGATGCTGCACGTAAATGTGAGCAAAACTTTCATTTTTCTTCCTTTTTCTTTTATCTCCTTCAAGATAAATAGATAATAACATATATAGTGTGCCCTTTTTTTTGTCTTCTAGTGACAAAACATATCCTCCTTATTTTGTTGCTTATTTTGCACGTCAGAAAGTATGTCCAATAAGAAAGAAAAATTTCTTCATCAGATTTATAATCTGCTCGGGAAAATCTTCTTCGACAAAATTTGGTTTAACAAATCGTTATCCGAATTCAAACTCGAGACATTAATTTAACACTTTCGCCAACCCAAATCGCATGGCCTTAAGTCATTTGGTTGCACCACAGTTGGACTTCCTTCAATGTCTTGGTTAACAAGTAAGCAATCCGAATTTGTGAACTGAAATGTGAACTGTGACGCAGTCAAATTTGAACAACAGCGGGGAACAACCCCCACGTTGAACAGTCAATGAAGATGTGGTCTTCTGAAAACCCTCGTGTTTCAGCCCGCTTTGAGCACAGAGGCCTCTTGGCTCACAGGAAATCTCGTTCATCTATCCTTAAATCTGCAGAAAGTGCAGAATCAACCGATCCAGCGAACTCACTAGGTTCATTCAGTCATTCTTACCATGCGGCTCTTGATTTCTTGGTGCTCTTGCTCGGTCATCTTCTGCCTACTTCAGGCAAGTTATAGGGCCAGCGGTGTAGCTTACAATATTACTCCATCGGAGCCGCTCTTTCCGAACCAAACTCTCCTCTCCTCTCCTCTGGCAATATATTCGAGCTTGGGTTCTTCACGCTGCGCGGGTCAGAAAATCAGTATGTTGGCATATGGTACAAGAACTTGACGCCTTCTAAGATCGTGTGGGTGGCCAATAGGGAGCGGCCGCTTGTGTACACAGATTGGTCTGCAAAACTAACGATAGGCAGTGATGGGAATTTGAAGCTCATGGATGGACAAGAAAATATAGTTTGGTTTACCAATGTCTCTAGTCAGTCCAGTTATACGTTGGCGGCGCTATTAGATAGTGGGAATTTTGTTCTGCAAGATGGAAATTACAGAGAAATATGGGGAAGCTTCGAGGATCCGACAGACACTCTTCTTCCAATAATGAAGATATGAGTAAATGCCAAGACTGGAGTGAAAAGGTCTTTAATTTCCTGGAGAAGCGACAGTGATCCATTCCCTGGAAGTTTCTCGACTGGAGTGACATCCGAGACGCCACCTCAAGCTTTCACTTGGAATGGTTCGACCCTTTACTGGAGATGATGGAGCTGAGGTATGGTTGATGGATTGGGCAGCACCGAACAACACTTGTGAGATTTATGGAACTTGTGGTCCATTTGGAGTTTGTAACTCATTGAATTCGCCTATTTGCAGATGCATAGATGGGTTTGTGCCAAAGTCAAATGAAGAATGGAACAGTGGAAACTGGACCAGAGGATGTGTAAGAGAGATGGAATTGAATTGCCAGCAAAACACAAGCACATCGACTTCTACAAATGTAAAGAAAGATGCATTTTGGCAAATGAGCCAGATGAAACTACCCGACTCTGGGGACTATATATCAGACATTGGAGATGAAGAAGGTTGTGAAAGCTGGTGCCCGAGCAATTGTTCTTGCTTGGCTTATTCTTACGTCAGCACCATTGGATGTATGGTTTGGAGTAAAGATCTCATTGATCTTAAGGAATTTCCCTCAGCTGGGGAAGATCTATTTGTTCGAGTTGCACATGTAAAAGCAGGTTAGAAATTGTTCCATTAAGATGAGTTTGGGTCGACACCAATCATCTTTTACATAACTCTCTTTCCCATTTCAGGAGGATCGCGACACAAAGCAGTTATCATCAGCCTAAGTACTATTGCAGGGATTATGTTCTTTGCAGTATTTGTTTTTGTTGTTTGCAAATGGAGAGCTAACAAAACAGGTACTATCAAAAAGCTATATCAGTGTAGTCAGAGGATTGTGCACGCTATGAAAAAAGTAAGCTAATTCTTCATCAATGATAAACACAGGAAACTTGAACAAAATTCGAAGGCTCCTTGACTCAGTAGATACACCTGAAATATCGACCGAGCTAACACAAGGAAATGCATGGCAAGAGCAATTGAAGCAAGGTGATTCGCTGGAATTGACCCTTTATAGTTTTGATAGCATACTACTTGCTACAAACAAGTTCAGCATGACAAGCAAACTTGGGCAAGGAGGGTTTGGCTCTATTTATAACGTAAGACCATTCTGCAGGACATTGTTAATGAAAATATTTCAAGGTCTAAAAGCAATGTGAATTGCGAAATAGGGGAAGCTGAAAGATGGGAAAGAGGTAGCTGTGAAAAGACTTTCCAGTACCTCAGCCCAAGGCGTTGAAGAGTTCAAGAATGAGATCATCCTTATATCGAAACTCCAGCATCGAAATCTTGTTAAACTCGTGGGTTACTGCATTGAAGGAGAAGAAAAGATTTTGTTATATGAGTACCTGTCGAATAAAAGCTTGGACACCTTTATTTTTGGTTGGTTTTTTTTTTTTTTTTAAATCTTGGAATAACTATTTTTCTATCATGTATTTTCTGCCATAGCATTAAAACTTGAAAACTATTCTTGTCTATCGTGTTTGCTAGATTCAAGAAAGAAGGCAGAACTTGACTGGGGCAAACGATTTCAAATAATTCAAGGGATTGCAAGGGGGCTGCTCTACCTCCATCGAGATTCTTGCCTTCGAGTCATACATCGAGACTTGAAAGTAAGCAACATTCTCTTGGATAAAAAGATGAACCCAAAAATTTCAGATTTTGGGCTAGCACGAATGTTTGAGGGCACTCAAGTTTTGGTGAACACTCAAAAAATTGTTGGAACACTGTAAGCTCTCTAGGCTTATTTGAATTATCAATTCATTGAGTCAATCTCTTCAAGCAAACAGAAATGATTGATTTACCACAATGAACATCTCTGTTCACGCATGTTTTATCCCCATTGTCTATCAATACAATCAAAGAGGACATAACATGTTTAACTTAACTGCAGTGGCTATATGTCTCCTGAGTACGCCATGGGTGGAATATTTTCCGAGAGGTCTGATGTCTATAGCTTTGGAGTGTTGCTACTGGAAATAGTAAGCGGCAAAAAGAACACGGCCCTATATGACCAGGGACACCTGAATCTCCTTTCCTACGTAAGTCCCAAATTCCAAACTTAATCAATATCGTAAGTTTGCAGCAATATTATGACACTGTTCTCACTTACAGGCATGGCAACTGTGGAGTAATGGCAAAGCATTGGACCTAACGGATGTAGCAATCGGTGTTAGCTCTCCTTTGGAGGTAACAAGATGCATCCATGTTGGGCTTCTCTATGGTCAAGACCATGCCACAGATAGACCAAACATGTCAAATGTGGTTCTGATGTTAAGTGGCGAGTCAGATCTTCCTCAGCCGAGACAGCCTATATTCACTTTCCAAGCCGAAATGCCAAATCATTCTATTCCATCATAGCAAGAAAGCATCTGGTCTGTTAACACTATCACTAATACAGCGGTTGAGGGAAGATGACGACTATTTATTTTCATTTTTATTTTCCCTTTCTTGGAGATGACTTTGTTGTTATTTTTTAAGATTTTAGTGTTAATTTAATTCAAGGATGGGTTTAGTCCACTCTGAACAAAAGGTCGAATGGGCTGCTCCACTTTATACATGGATTTTAGGCTGCGAAGTAGGGGTTTAGAATGTATACTTTTTTGACAGAACATAATCAATGCAGCAATTTGCTCTAATTTACAGTAGCCAGAACTGTTGTTATAATTGAGGAGAACTACCAAGTAATTTCCATCACTCTCTCACCAGTTGCATTTTGAAGATTCGATTTCCTGGGTTTTTGGACGAAAGATATCATTACCAAAGATAGACTAAAGTCCCCCCAAAGAGAAGCATGAGCATTGGCACTGGACAAGGTATTTCCAGCTGCAGTATGATTCCCAGATATGATTTACCTTCTTCAGATTTGATAAGAAGTCATCTATGCCTGCAGCAATTAAATGTCAGCTAGTGATCAATTCAATGACTGAACAATTCAATTCGGATGAGCTTCGCTTGAAAATGGAATGCTAATGTCAGCTAGTGATCAAAATCGGAGCCATGTGATCCTTAAACTGAATAGCTGAAGAGTTCCTAGTTTGCTTGGAACCCATATAGTATCTAGCTTGATTGAACATTAAACTTGCAGGGAAAATTACCTTATTAATCCTAAACCTATTGTAGAAATGCAAATTCAATCATAAAATTTTCAATTTTGCAAATTTAGTCCCTGCGCAAAATTCCAATGTAGTCATTCTAGACAATTTTTTATGGAAATCACTGTTGTGTCATGTAGGATAGCCATGACTGGATTACCACGTTAGTGATTTCTAGCAAAAATTAGCTGGAAAGACAACGTATTTTTTGTAAAGGTTGAATTGGCAAAATTGAAAAGTTTGGGACGGAATTGACATATGTATAACAGATTTAGGATTAATTGGACTATTTTCGTGAAACTTGTGTTATTGCATTGACAAAACATTTGGCCAACAAGTTTCATCCGAAGCCGCTTTGACCCCTCTTATTATTATTTGTATATTTTAAAGTACAGTCAACTTTGAATAACGGTCAAGAGAAGAACGCCGATTTTATTGGTTTCCCATCCAAAGAAAACAGTTTTTAAAAGCCAACATTTGACTCACAATGAAGCTTCTATTGCATAATCCAGATTGACTTGTCAAACTACAATGACATCCTAATTTCTTGGCATTCTGGAAATGCATATGAACTGGCATAGGCATCATCAGCTTTTGATATAAAGCTAATTTTGTACGATAACAAGACGTATGAAGCTATCTCTAAGTGGATATATGGCCTCACGCCTTTGGCAAAACGAATTGGTTTGCAGAAATCTCGCCTTCCTGTAAGATCTGTAGGCAAAACCGAAGGGCGAAGGATCGGGAGCCTCTTAACATCCTAAAGTAAGCAACAACCAAACACAATAGGCTCCTATTACAATGTTGCTTAAGATGTGTCTCTACGTTTCCTTGGTCATGGTCTTCCTTCTTCAGGCATTTATAACATTACTGCAACACCTCAAGACCTACTTTGAACTAAAGGCCCTAGAGTGCATTTGGTTTAGCATTTTGAAAGCTACTTGGTCCTAAAGCCCCTTGAGAAAAATTTAGGGTGTTTGGCAACTATTTCCAAAGAGCTTTCAAGTGAAAGCTTAGCCTTGGAAAGGCTAAAAGCTCACAAGTAGACTTGCTTTGAGCTTTGCTTGCTTTGAGCATTTTCGAAATGCCGAATGACTCAATTAATGAAAATTAGTTAGTTGCCCATTTTGGCCACAAAAACTTACTAAAAATCCTATTTTGCCCTTTTAAAATTTAGAACCCTAGATCTAATGCAGCCTTCGCTCCTTCTCTTCACTGCCCTTCGCCTCCACCCCTTCTTTGCTTTCTTCGCTCGGCTTTGTGCATTCGCTTCACTCTCTTTTTAAGTTTGCTCATCCTCCGGCACTTCAATTTTCTCTTCGTCTCCAAGAAGAATTACATGTGGGTATCTGGTTCTCCATCTCAATTGTACTTTCAATTTGTTCTCAATCGTTCTCATTCCTCATCAATTTACTCACCCTTTGCAAGAATTTTCCCTCTTCAATTTGCTCGCCCTCTGGCACTTCGATCTTCTCTTCATCTCCAAGAATCACAGGTGCGTATCTGGTTCTTGTTGGAGATATGCACAAATCGAGCTGAAGATTGTAACCAATCAATCCAAAATTATAGGAGATTGTGATTATTTAATTATGTCAATCTGTGACTGGATTTGATTTGATGAATATTTTTCTTCTTTAGTTAGACATTTAATGTACTATAAATAGGACATCATACAATGTAAATCAAACACACAGACATACAGAAATACAAGAAAACCTTGAGTCTTCTCTCGTGTTTGGCCTCTTCCCTCTTTTCTGATATGGTATCAGAGCCACACTTTTCAACCTAGCTTCCGCCAAATTCTCCGAATTGCCTCTGCTCCTTTCTCACAAATCAGTTTCCACAAAGAATCAGAGGAATTCATCATGGCCAAGAATACTCAAGGAGAAATCTCAATTGAGGAAAGTCCAAGCTCACCTCAAAGCAGGAATCCAGCATTGGTCGACCCTTCTGAAGATGATCACTCGACGGCTCAACATACTGCCAACCCGACACTTGCTCTAGCCAATGTTTCTAGCCCAACTCAATGGCCGTCAGTCCCATGGTTTCCCTTTCAGGGTCCGTGGGGAATTGGACCGGCTCAGTCATGGGTTCCATATGGAACATCTGGAGAAGGTTTCTCGAGCACTGGCACAGGCCCGACGGGAACAGGTCCGACAGGCACGAGCCAGAGACCTGAAGCACCTTCAACGGGTCAGGGAGGGAGTCCCTACCTGAATGCAGGACCCAGCTACCCGAACGCAGGACCTGGGTACCTACCGTTCATCTTCCCAACCAGTGGCGGCCGCTTGGAACCAGGCGACCCGTTCTACACGTCGCCGGGCGACGAACCCGAGCTACGGCTCATTTCTTTGCAGCTTACTGGACCTGAAAATTACACTACCTGGGCTCGAGATCTCCGGCGGGCGCTGGTGACCAAGGAGAAGGAAGGCTTCATTGACGGCAGCATACCTTTCCCGACCGACGAACGCTCACAGCGGCATTGGCGCAGGTGCAATCAACTCATGTGGACGTGGATCGGCAACTATTTGGCTCCTGAGGTGGCTGCCGGACTTCCACCAACTGAAGACTCAAGGGCGATTTGGGAGACGATCCGAGAGATGTATGGCAAGCTTGATCGAGCCAAGCTTTTCTCGCTCACCCAAGCCGTATCTGACCTGAAACAAGGAAATCAAACCGTCACGACATGTTTCAACCGGCTCTCTGCCCTCTGGAACGAACTTGAGGCTGCCGAGGAGAGACTCGAGGGACCTGAGGAAACCCTAAATCAGTATAGGGCTATTCGAGAGAGAGAAAAATCAACTTGATTCTTGCTGATTTTAAATGAAAGTTACTCACATTTCAGGTCCCAAGTGCTCGCAATGGAACCGCCGCCATCGCTTTGGCGGATCTACCAGTTGGCGGTCCAAGAAGAAAGCCAGAGGATGGCGGCGACTGGACTCGTGCGAACCGGAGAAGGAGCAGCGTTCGCGGCTCTCGGATCTGGCCGGGAACCTCTCACCGGCGTTCGCCGTTGCCGGATCTAGCCTCACTCCGGCTGGTGGCTCCTCGTATGCCCTCTCCCCGACGGAACAGCCCTTCGGGTTCCATGGAGAAAGCCTCTATCGCGCGAATGGGAGAAGAAGGGAGGAAGGGAACCCTAATCTCAAGATGGACGGCTCAGACTAGATCTTCAAATCTGACGGTCATTATTGTTGAAGAAAAATCCCTTGGAGTTTTGAAGTTGACAAAACAGCCTCAACAGTACGGTCTGAAGACTCCAAGACTCAATCAGTTGTGTCTGAAGTTTTTAAAAGTTTAAAGGTTTTCAAAGACAGTCGACCCGAAGTTCGGTCTGAAGTTTTTCCGTCCGAAGTCGGTCAATACTCAGTTTCCGTCTGAAGACCTTCAAGACTCAGTTTCAGTCTGATGACTCTCAAGACCCAAATCTAAGTCTGAAGACAGTTCGCGATTTTTACAGGCTGGTCACAGGTTATTCTTATGGCTAAGGAAAGTAAAATATTGGATTTCATATTTCCTAATCTTAACCATGGAATATCTCTGGCTGTGATCGTGAACTTGGGAGATTTATTCTTCGGATTTTATCCGTTGAAGATCAAGTTTATTTTTAGAAGAATCTAATTTTGGGAACTCAAGATCCTGATTGTATGGGCGAACAGGATTGATGAGCTACTGTCTACTTACGTTTTCGGCGACAAGGAGATCACTTAAATTGATTCAGTCCAACGGGTTGATCGGATGAATTTTTGGTAAGTGCCAACGGGTATGAAGGCTCGGAGGCTATTTAAGGTGGATCGATGTTGCTTGGAAATAAGGAGAGACTGGATAGAAAAATCTCGATGTTAGAATCTCCAAAATCACTTGTTCTCTAAAATCTTTCATGTTCGAATTGTGTATCGAAGAGAGTTACATATAGTGCGAAAACAAAAGGAAGCTGTAGGAGAGACTGTCTATTGAAGAAGTCTAGTTCGTGTACTGTAATAGCTCTCGTTTGCTATATAGTGATTACAGCCAGTTGGCTGCCAGCGTGGAGAGTGGACGTAGGCTTGGACTAAGCCGAACCACTATAATCCTTGTGTCAATTCTCTTTTACCCTACTCTATTTACTTTATGAATATGTGCTTTATTTATTATTGATATATCCTTGATATCAACATATTCTACCGCAAAAGATTTCAAAAGAATTCCACTACAACCTATTCACCCCCCTCTAGGTTGATGCACTAGCCTATTTCAATTATTTAGCTAATGCCCTAGCTAAATCCAACGGCTCTGGTTCTCTTAGGGCATCCTACGGTCCAAGAAATTTCGCGCCAAAAGAAAATAGAGGAAAAGGCAAATTATATTGCAGTTATTGCAAACGACCTCATCACACGGTGGAAACCTGTTAGAAATTACACGGTAAACCCGAGGATAAAGGTAAGAAGGAATCTTCAGTTAATAAAGTCACTGGGCACAATATCAACCAGCCCATTACACAAAATCAGTATCAGGAAATAATGAAGGCCCTAAAACAGCTGGAAATTTCTGAGAAAAGAGCAGGCTTCTCAGGTACCTCATTTTGCCTAAACTCTATCTCTCATGATGCATGGATCATTGACTCAGGTGCTAGTGACCACATTATCTGTGACGAGAGTTTCTTTTCTCATACTCATGCATATATTTTCCCAATCATTATAAAACTTCCAAATGGGAATATATAAATGTCACAAAAATAGGGACAGTACATCTTAGCTCTTCCATTACCCTTAAAAATGTGCTTTATATTCCTCAATTTGAATTCAATCTTATCTCAGTGTCAAAAGCCTGTGAGGATAATTCATGTCGAATCCTCTTCAATCCTGACACATGTCTTTTTCAGGCCCTTTCAACTGGCAAACTGATGGGCTTGGGTAGTCTCTCACAAGGGTTGTATTTTTGGACAAGTTTTCCCAAAAATGTTGATTTGCCAATTTTTCCTTTGAATAAAGAATCATTGTGTAACGTTGCTACCAATGATAAAGCTATCATTTCTCATTGACGTTTTGGTCACAGTGCTTTCTTTCCACATCCTAAATGTGATATCTGTCCTCTTGCAAAACAAGCACGTGCCCCTTTTTCCACAAGCAAATCCCAGACTACAGAGAATTTCTCTCTAATTCATGTAGACATTTGGGGACCCTATCATACACCACATCGTGATGGGTCTCGTTTTTTTCTCACTATTGTTGACGATCATTCTCGTGCTACATGGGTCTTCCTTATGCAGTCAAAGAGTCAAGCTCTTTCTCATTTGAGAGAATTTTTCACTCTAACCAAAAATCAATTTGGAAAATCTGTTCAACGCATTCGAACAGATAATGGGAAAGAATTCTCTAGTCATGATTGTCAATCCTTATTTTCCATACATGGAATTCTACATGAAAGTACGTGCACTTATACATCTTAACAAAATGGGGTTGTTGAGCGGAAACACCGCCATCTTCTAGAAGTAGCACGTGCACTTAAATTTCAAGCTTTCATTCTTGAAGCTTTCTGGGGAGATTGTGTGGTCACAGCAGCCTACCTGATCAATCGCATGAAAACTAGGGTTCTCAATGGACGTACCCCATTTGAGATTTTATTTGGAAAGAAGCCTG
This sequence comes from Eucalyptus erythrocorys, assembly GCA_014182555.1. Classification (NCBI taxonomy): domain Eukaryota; kingdom Viridiplantae; phylum Streptophyta; class Magnoliopsida; order Myrtales; family Myrtaceae; genus Eucalyptus; species Eucalyptus erythrocorys. Next base: position 38,593,164 of record CM024601.1, read on the forward strand.
AAGTAGATCATTTGAGAGTTTTTGGGTGCTTGTGTTATGCTGCTACTCTGGGTCCTCGTGACAAGATGAGTCCCCGAGCTAGACGATGCATTTTTATGGGTTATCCAACCTTTCAGAAAGGATACCGTGTTTTTGAGCCATCGACAGGTGATTTCTTCGTAAGTAAAGACGTGGTTTTCCATGAGGATGTGTTCCCTTTTCAGGATGAAGTATCTTCCAATGAATCTTCAAGCTCAAATCAGCAAAACAAAAATTTTCTATTTGAGGAAGATTTATCTCTCAATCCAAACTATATATATGTTCCGACTTCTTCTCCCGTGATCGAAACAAATGCAGCATCTTTACCTGCCTCAGAATACTCAGCTCCGGACTCCACAGTATTGATTGAAGAGACATCTAATTCAGAACAATTATCTCCTCAATCTATTTCTGAAGAATCATCTTCTGCACCTGATCATATTCCTCCAAGACGGTCAGGACAAACCACTCGTCCCCCAACTTGGACAAAGGATTATGTGTGTGCGTCACTCAACTCAGCAAGGTACTCCATACCCTATCTCATCTTATGTCTCATTTGATTGTCTATCTACGGAACATATGTGCTGCATTAGTCGTATCTCTGAAGAAATGGAACCGCCGTCTTATGATGTGGCCGTTCGTGATCCACGTTGGCAAAAAGCTATGGAAGCTGAGTTACATGCCTTGGAAGAGAATCACACATGGGATATAGTACCACTACCCAATGATCGTAAACCAATTGGCTACAAGTGGGTATACAAGATCAAATATAAGACTGATGGTTCAGTGGAGCGCTATAAGGCTCGCTTAGTGGCAAAGGGCTTTACGCAACGTGAAGGTTTTGACTACCACGAAACATTCTCTCCAGTTGCTAAAGATGTCACTGTTCATTCCTTCCTTTCCGTTGCTGCTTTTCGGAACTAGAAACTACATCAAATGGATGTCCACAATACTTTTCTTCATGGAGATCTTGATGAAGAAATATATATGGATCTTCCACCAGGATTACGGCGACAGGGGGAGTTTAGAGTGTGTCGTCTCCGTCAAACCCTTTATGGACTCAAGCAAGCTTCTCGTCAGTGGTATGCAAAATTCACCTCAGCCCTTATAGCCATTGGTTTCAAAAATCCAAGCATGATTATGCCCTATTCTCTTGGACTAAAGGTATGTATTCAATCTACCTGATGATATATGTTGATGACATACTTATTATGGGAAATGATGAACTGGGTATCAAGAGACTCAAGGAGCATTTGCATTCTAACTTTCGTATTAAAGATTTGGGATCACCCAAGTATTTCCTTGGCATTGAGATTACTCGATCAGAGCTAGGAATTGCCCTTAGCCAACGGAAATTCGTACTAGAGATTATATCAGAAGCAGGCTTATCAGGATGTAAACCGGCTGTCATTCCTATTGATCAGAACATCAAGCTAACTACTGTTGACTATGATATTGGATTATCGTCTAAGATTGATGATCCTCCACTTAAAGATCCATCCCGCTATCAAAGGCTTGTAGGGAAACTTATATATCTCACCATGACTAGACCAGATATATGTTATGCAGTTCAGACACTTAGTCAATTCATGCATAGTCCGAAGGTGTAGCACCCCTGAACCAAATGAGGCTGTCACAGTTACCTATCCAACTTCGCTTTACATATTGAGATGTAAAGTCTTGAGGTTTTTTTTTTTTTTTTTTTTTGATCGGTCCCTGCGCAATTTATATGGCGGAAGCATATCCAACATCTCCCTTTCCTATAATCAACAAATAGTGCACACCAACTAAACACTTTGTAGAAGTTAAAACTGTACACTCTAATTTACATAACTTGATGGACACCTTTAATCGGTACATCAAAATGCCGTAGTCATCTATACTCGGCTATATTTCAAAAGATGACCGATATCTCTTCCAGCAGTCGTATACTTAAAGTCCATCGACCCGTGTCAGCGTCCAAAGGTTCCCTTCTTTGCTATCCTCCTCCTTGCAGTCATATCCAGCCACTCGATCTATCTACTGGTGGCCGTGTCGGTAGAGGTATCTTGTCTAGTCTGAAATGTTAGTCCCCAAAAGGGATGAGTACAACCACTCAGCAGAGATAAAATTTCTAGACTACCCATACCTTGCCATCAAGCACGTCACAACAACATGTAAGCATCATAGACAAGCATTTCAATCATCAAATTGCAGTCATATCATACTTTCACCAACCAGCATCTTAACTATGTATACACATCTCATCATGCAAGCCTTTCATAATTTCACAAGACAATCGAAAACTTTAGAATATCAAAATCATGATCGCAGTGAACAATTCAACCACATGCCTTGACATTAACCTCAAAGCTTACATCCATCAAACATGTGTGCTCATAATGCAAGCATTTCTCATGTTCACCTGGTTCATCACTCATACACTTGCACATGAACATCTTTTATACATATGAACATGTCACATCACTCAGCAAATACATATGCCAATATTTCACCTCTTGTGCATGACTTACATGATCAGCTCAATTCATGCTCATGCATATCAACAACGTCATGTGCGCCTTTCAAAGTTTCGCAATACTCATGCATATGACCAACTTTATGTGTACCTTTCAAAGTTTCATAATGCTCATGCATTCACATCAAGTTCTTGCAATTTCAAATGCAAATCCCGGTAAGAACCAACCGGCTTCCGGCCCCCCACATTCCGGGCATCTCACACCCAAAACTGGCATCGTGAGGCATCACGGCACACACACTCCGTGCTTCCGGCATTTACACTCCCTGGCCGGGCATCTCGCATCCCACCTAGCATCACGAGGAATTTCCCCGGCACACACCATCCGGGCTTCCGGAATTATGTACCGACATACCACCAGGCATCTCCCCCTGGAATTACGTACCGTATACCACCGGGCATCTCGAAACTCCCGAGGACATCCAGAATTACGCCATTAGGCCACTGGGCATCCGGCATTTTCACTCCCTAGCCGGGCATCCCGACACTCCCGAGGTAAAACAATGCATGTCATGCAACCATCTCTTTTTCCATGCATGATTCACAAACATATCCATGGAACACAAGCGTGACAACAATGCATACATTTATCACATTCACGTGCCAAAGGTCTATATGCTCAGCCAACGATCTCATCATAAATACAGCATGCACAGCACATGTATCAAGTGAATTTAACAATGAATGCCCATGTATCAACCCTACATGGCATGTGTACATACATCTCAAGAAGACACTCCATCAATTCCGCATGCACTTTGAAGATTCAGCATGCATTACTCATCAAATATAGTTCATATTACCATCGGCATAGAGTAATTAAAAGAAATATCCATAAATCCAGCATATAATCCAATTAAGATATTCTTAATTCATCATGTAAACTCCTATTAGATGCAATAGCCTAAAATTCACCCTTAATACAGCAAATAAAGTGGTCATTTATACTTAGGAAAATAATATTAGAGTATATAATGTTGCCGCATTCATTTTCGGCCACACTCAGCACATGTCCAGGAAATTCCAGATTACACTACTGTAAGATATCATGAAATTGAGACACTAAATTGCCTTTAAAAATTCCCAGAAATTCACATGTCATAACCAAGAGTTAAAAAAACATTTCATCAGAAGAAATCATTCTCAAATTCGACCTATAAATCATAGTTTAAAAATTGACAACTTCCAACTGTTATTCAGTTATGCACAGTTTACACGGCTAACAAGATAATTCGATATCACCCACTTACATTCACTCTTTTTATCTCATTTTTGGATATGTTGCAGCCAGGTTCATTTCCTACAACTTCTCTTTGAAAGTAGACATCAAATTCACAAGAGAAAATATGGTTTAAAAGCCCACAAGTTACTGACTCTTCCTCGGGTAACTTCCCAGCATATATACAAGCAAAGAAAATTCAAAAAAGTCGGCTACACATATTGGAATAAGCTCAAATTTTACCACAAGATGAATCATAAAGTCCCTAACTATTCATTAGAAGACATCGAATTGAGATACTCCACAGAACCACACGAACAACCAGCATCAAGCCAACAGGGTTCACTGGCACTCTATCCAGCAACTTCCAGATTGTAACGACAGAAAGATTCAGAAATTTCACCTAGCTACCCTAGACGAAATAAGCTCAAATTTTAGTATGTGATTACCCATAATGTCTCCAACATTTCATCAGAAGAGGTCGACCTGAAATTCTCCCTACTATACGAACAACTAACAGCAATTCAAACAGGTCTACTGGCACGCCCGAGAACGCTCCGTCTCTGAAGGACTCGATTTTCACCCCTCATATCACCTTCAAAAATTCCCATTTTCGACTATGTTGCAGCTCAGGAAGTGCACAACAACTTCCATGAAGAACTCGAGACTCAATTCTCCCTCTAAAACCATTTTCCGATGCATGTAAATAAACTGTGCAACCTGGTTCTTGAAGATCCGAATGTACCCGGTTTTGCTCTCCCTCAGAATTTCATCAATCCAACCGGTAAACTCATGATTTCTACCTCTAAATCACAACACAAGAGCATGAGAAGACTAGAAAAATTATCTTGCCTTTGATTTTGCAGAAATCGGTGAAGAAATGGCAAAGATTTCCCCCCTGGTGAGCTGAATTTCCTCTCGGCAGCAACTCCGTTCCTTCTCCTCCTTGCACGCACGATTTCTTCTCTCTCTCTCCTTCTCTCTCTTTTCTCTTAACCGACCTACTCCACTAAAAGACCGGTTCCTTCACTCTCTTACACCTCTCTTCTTAGTCATCAAGACTAAACGCATAGGCCTCCCCCCTTGAAGACACATGGCGCCACATCACCATCACACAACACACACACTCACTTACACGCACACACCTCACTCGGCACTCTCCTTGGCCTAAGTCTTCTCTACATGGTTTAATTAGCCCATCTAATCTAATTAAATTAAATGTTAATCTATCAAAGTAACACTTGGCCATAAATTGAATATACAATATAATCACAATAGTATTTATCCCATCATCCAAATAAGATTGCACCACATAGCCGTCATTCCACTAGTTTAATTAAATCATGACTTATATATTAATGCTCAAAGTCTCAAAATCCATTTTAGTCACAACTTCTACACCTCGACAATTCATTGTAAATCTAATTGAACATAACCTTGATAAGCTATAAAATTGAGGATGCCACAGAAGGAGTCTCACATGAATGCAGCCTTGAAGGTTATAAGGTATTTGAAGAAATGTCCAGGCCTTGGATTACTCCTTTCACGAGATTGCAATCTTGAAATGGCAGCTTATTGTGACACAGATTATGCCACATGTCCCATGAGTCGAAGATCAGTCACTGGTTTTTGCATCAAGCTGGGAGAGTCGTTACTTGCATGGAAAACGAAGAAGCAATCCACTGTATCTCTTTCATCTGCTGAAGCCGAGTATAGAGCTATGGCTAAGACAGTTTGTGAAAGAGTTTGGATACGAGGCTTACTTTCAGATCTTGGGATACAAGTCAAAGGGCCAACAAACATATATTGCGACAATGACGCAGCACTCAAACTTGCAGCAAATCCCGTTTTTCATTAAAGAACGAAACACATTGAAGTTGACTGTCATTATACTCGAGACAAAATCCAAGAAGGGATAATAAAGACAAATGGAATTGGAACTGCGGAACAGCCTGCTGATATCTTCACCAAACCATTATGTCAAAGACAACATGCATATCTACTGAGCAAGCTTGGCGTCTTGGACATATACCAGCCGTCAGCTTGAGGGGGAGTGTTGGAGATATGCACAAATCGAGCTGAAGATTGTAATCAATCAATCCAAAATTACAGGAGATTGTGATTATTTAATTATGTCAATCTGTGATTGGATTTGATTTGATGAATATTTTTCTTCTTTAGTTAGACATTTAATGTACTATAAATAGGACATCATACAATGTAAATCAAACACACAGACATACAGAAATACAAGAAAACCTTGAGTCTTCTCTCGTGTTTGGCCTCTTCCCTCTTTTCTAATAGTTCTCCATCTCGATTTCAGCTCTAAATTGTCCTCAATCGTTCTTAATCCTCGTCGTTGTTGTGCGTCTTGTCCGCTCACGTTCGTGTTCACTTTTCTTCAATCTAATCGTGCATCCTGTGCATTTATGTTCAATTTTCTTCGAGCTAATCGCGATATGGTCATTGAGTTATTTTTTTAATCTCCCGTGGTTGTTGTCTAAGTTGCTGAGGACTTCGCTTGATTTATCTCGATAATTTTGCAGAAGATGTGAATTTGCGTATTCCAATGTTGTGGTGCTCCTTTTAGTGCTTTTATTGGTAATCCCTTTGATTGAAAGTATATAGGCTGAGCTTGCGCGATCTTGCTTGTCATGCTTAGCTTGAGTTGTTCTCATTTTTGAGTCATTGATTGCTGACTTACACATTTCAGCACTGATTCATTTGTGCCGAACATTGTGAATGTGGGAGAGGTTTACGCAGATTGAATTGTGAATCAGGAAAAGTCCCATTTGTAACTTTCAAATAGGTTATGTGTGTTTAATGGGGATTATGTAGATAGAGGGGCTTGCGGTCTGGAGACTCTCTGGCTCTTTTTGGCTTGGAAGATGAGTTGTGATGCTGCAAATGCGCATATCTCTTGATTTACATGTGCACTGTGTTATAGGCATGGAAGCTGCACAAGAAAGAGGAGCTAATGAGCTTAGTGGACAGATCTCTGGATGGGGAACATCATGGGTAAGAGGCATGCCTATTCATGATGATTGGTCTTGTTGGAGAAAACTCCTTTATTATTTTGAAGTTAACAAAACGTCTCCGTTAGTCTAGTCTGAAGACTTCCAGACTCAAATGTTAAAGTTTGAAGACATTCAGACTTCGTTGTCAAAGTCTGAAGACAGCCAGACTCAAGTTTAGAGTCTACCCAAGTTGATAGTCACTAGAAGGAAGAAGACTTATTTAGATAGGAACTTATCTTTGATGATTCTTTCCATAAGATGTTTAGTTATTCTTATTGGAATCTACTCCGATTTGAATATCTTTTTGAAGGGTGAGCAAACTTGGAAGGTTCTACTTATGGAAACTTAAGATCCTGATTGTATGGGCGAACATAATTGATGGGTTCTCGTCTACATTTAATCAACAACCCAAGATCACCTTAATTGACTCCTTCCAACGGGCAGATTGAAAAAACTCCTTTGGAAAGTGCCAACGGCTATAGAGGCATAAAGGAGTATATAAGGCAGGCTTTTTCATTGTCTGATGTGTGGGTGAAAGAAGAATTTCAAAGTCTGGATCTCTGTAGTTCCTTACATTCTCATTCTTCGAGCTACAATTGTGTATAAAAGAGAGAAGTGTGTTGAAGAAAAATCCCTTGGAGTTTTGAAGTTGACAAAACAGCCTCAATAGTGTGGTCTAAGGACTCCAAGACTCAGTCGGCTACGTCTGAAGTTGTCAAGGTCTAAAGGTTTTCAAAGACAGTCGGACCCAGAATTTCGGTCCGAAGTTTTTCCGTCGAAGTCGGTCAAGACTCGGTTTCCGTCGAAGACCTTCAAGACTCGGTTTCGATCGACGACCCTCGAGACCCAAATCTAAGTCTGAAGATAGTTCGCGATTTATTTACGGGCTGACTACGGGTTATTCTTATGGCTACGAGATATTGGATTTCGTATTTCCTAATCCTAACCATGGGATATCTATGGCTGTGATCAAGAGCTTGGAAGATTTGATTCTTCGGATTCTATCCGTTGAAGATCAAGTTTATTTTTGGAAGAATCTAATTTTGGGAACTTAAGATCCTGATTGTATGGGCGAACGGGATTGACGAGCTCTTTTCTACTTACGTTTTCGGGACAAGGAGATCACTTAAATTGATTAAGTCCAATGGGTTGATTGGATGAATTTTTGGAATGTGCCAACGGGTATGATGGCACGGAGGTTATTTAAGTTGGATCGACGTTGCTTGGAAACAAGGAGAGACCCGTAGAGAAATCTTGATGTTAGAATCTCCAAAATCACTTGTTCTCTAAAATCCTTCATGTTTATACTGTGTAACAAAGAGAGTGAGATATAGAGCAAAGACAGCAGAAGGCTGTAGGAGAGACTGTCAATTGAAGAAGTCTAATCCGTCTACTGTAAATGCACTCTTTTGCTACATAGTGATTACAGCCGTTTGGCTGCCAGCGTGGAGAGTGGACGTAAGCTTGGTCTAAGCCGAACCACTATAATCCTTGTGTCAATTCTCTCCTACCCTACTCTATTTACTTTGTGAATACGTAATCTGTTTATTATTGATATATCTTTGATATCAACGTATTGCATCGCAAAAGATTCCAAAAGAATTCCGCAACAACCTATTCACCCCCCTTAGGTTGATTCACTAGCCCATTTCAATTGGTATCAGAGAAGGTTGCTTATTTGTTAGAAGTGTTAGTACTTCTGAAGCTAAAGATTTATGGCTAGTATTTTGGCTCCAAGGTTAATTGAAGGTCGGAGCAATACCAGACCTCCCTACTTTGATGGCAAGGATTATAACGTATGGAAAAACAAGATGAAGGCATTCCTAAGATCTAAAGATCCTATGGAATGGGATGTAGTGGATAACGGGATTAGTCCTAAAGCTACATCAAGCATAGGAAAAGAAATAGCTGATGGAGCAGGGTTACCACAAGCAGAAATCTCTAAGAGACATGCTCTTGATGCAAAGGCTATTTACTCTCTCTATTGTGCATTATCTCCTACTAAGTATAATAGAATTTCATCTTGTGATACAACCAAAGAAGTTTGGGACATATTACATGTTACTTATGAAGGAACAGATCGAGTCAAAGAAACCAAGATCAACATCCTTCTTGGTCAATATGAAGCCTTCAAAATGAAGCCGGGAGAAACCATCTCGGATATGTTCGGTTGATTTACGAAATTGTAAACGGCTTGGCATACCAAGGACAGCCAATCTCAGGACCTATGAAGGTCAATAAACTGTTGAGAGGGCTCTCCAAAGATTGGAATCACGTCAAGACATCTATCAGAGAAACACAGAGGATCATGCCTCTTTCAGTTGACGAATTGGTCGGCGCACTTCAACCTATGAAGTCAAGCAATTCAATGAGGAATTTGACACAAAAGGTAAGAAGTCAATTGCTTTAAAATCTAATGATGATTCTGATGTTACAGATTCAGAAGAAGACCTGGATGATGAAGAATTGGCACTTCTGATTAGAAAGTTTAGAAGGTTGAATAGAAAAAGTAGAAGATTCAACGGTAAGAAACAAAACAATCAAAGATTTCAGAGGAGATCAAATGAAGAAGAAGATACCAACAAAGAAGTTGTTTGATTTGAATGCAAGAAAAAGGGGCACATCAGACACAACTGTCCCTTATTGAAGAAAAAGAAAGGAAAACCTAAAAAGTTTAAGAAAGCACTCAAAGATGAAACATGGAGTGATACTGAATGTGAGGAGAGTGATGAAGAATATGCAAATATATGTCTTATGGCGGACTCGGACTCGGATTCGACTCGAGACGCAAACTCGAGACTCGGACTCGGACTCGATTCGGACTCGAGACTCAAACAATGGTATCAAGGTTAGAAATTTAAAAATTCCTGTCAAAGTATCAAAATACATTGATGAACTTTGTCTCGATCTTAAAGGCTCTCTTAAAAGGATCGCTGAATTAAAAAGGGAGAATTCCAAAATGAAACAACAAGAAAAGACTTTACTTGAAAAAGTTGAAAGTTTAGACAAGTCTCTTGCTACTTCAAAAGAAAATGGAAATGAACTTTCAAAAGAGAATGCTTGCTTGAAAGAGGATTTATTGAAAGTCTCAAAGAAATTTTCAATAGGTTCTGAAAAGTTGGACAAAATTCTTTCTATCCGAAACCTTACTTTAATAAATCTGGTCTAGGAATGACACAAGAAACTGTTCCTTTGATCGATTTCCCAAAAGTAAAGGAAAGAATAAGGAATAGGCCAACAATAACTTTTTATAAAAATCATTTCCAAAAGGTTTTTGTAAAGCCTGTTGGTAGACCTTCTCTTACTTGTTCAAGATGTAAAAGTGTAGATCATTTTGAAAAGGAATGTTCCAAAGTTTGGAGACCTGTTAAGAAGAGCTGGGCAAAGACTGTTTATACTACTAACAATGATGGACCCAAGAAGATCTGGGTACCAAAGAAGACATGAGTTTCTTTCTTAATTGTAGGTTACCCTCAAGAAAAAAGTCAAGTGGTATTTAGACAGTGGATGTTCAAGACATATGACAGGAGACTCAAGTTGTTTTACAAAATTTTCTCATATAAAAGGAGGAAATGTCTCCTTTGGTGGTAACAACAAAGGTAAGATTGTTGGACAAGGAACTATGTGATGATTGGAAATCTCACAATCAACAACGTCTCTCTTGTTGAGGGATTGAACTACAATCTACGAGTATTAGTCAATTATGCGATTCTGGATACAAAATAAATTTCCAAGAAGACACATGTTCGGAACAAGCAAGGATCTTTCATAGTCCTTCACCGGTCGAAGACATGGGAATATCTATTTGCTAGAAATAAAGTCGACAGTCCTCAATGCTTTATATCAATTCAAGATGAAGTCATCCTTTGGCATAGGAAGCTCGGACATGTCAATCTGAAGCAAATTGCAAAAGTATCATCCAAAAAGCTTGTTCGAGGACTTCCTAACCTCAAGTATCAAAAGCATGAATTATGCACTCCCTATGTACTTGGTAAACAGGTTAGAAGTTCTTTTAAATCTATAAATCAAGTATCCACTAATCGTGTTTTGCAGCTATTACACATGGATTTATTTGGACCAACTAGAGTTCAAAGCATTGGAGGTAAAAGATATTGCTCGGTTATAGTTGATGATTATTCTCATTTTACGTGGGTTTTCTTTCTTGCAAATAAATCTGATGCATTGATTCATTTTACTAAGTTTGCAAAGAAAATTCAAATTGAAAAAGGATATGCAATTTCGAGTATTAAAACTGACCATGGTGGAGAATTTAAAAATCATGATTTTGCCAAATATTGTGATGACAATGGTATTCAACATAATTTTTCATCTCCATACACTCCACAACAAAATGGAGTTGTAGAAAGGAAAAATCGTTCTTTGCAAGAAATGACAAGAACTCTTTTAATCGAAAGCAATATTTCACCTCATTTTTGGGCTGAAGCCACTTCTACCGCTTGTTATATTATAAATAGAATTTTTCTAAGACCTATAGTGGAAAAGACACCGTATGAATTACTCAAAGGTAAGAAACCAATTGTTTCATATTTTTATGTATTCGGTTGCAAATGTTTTATTCTAAAGAATTCCAGTGACCGAATTGGTAAGTTTGAAGAAAAATCAGATGAGAGAATTTTCCTTGGCTACTCCATGACAAGCAAAACTTACAGAGTCTTCAACAAAAGCACTCAAACGTGGAAGAATCCATAAATGTGAAGTTTGAAGATTCATTACAAAATCGACTCAACCTGAAGATTTAGAGTCCGGGCAAGTGTCTACAAATTCTCATGAAGAAAATCAAGCCTCGACGCCGAGCCTCAAACAAATTCAGAAATTCCAACGAAGAAGAGCTTCACCAAATTGACAAATCAACTACAAATTGGAAGCAAAAGTCAAGTCATCCCCGGACCTCATCATTGGCAATATTGATGAAGGAGTTCGTACTAGATCTAAAAGACGAGAAGCTTCCGGTGCTCTTGCACTAATTTCGAGATTGAACCAAAAATGTAGAAGATGCATTGAAAGATGAAAGCTGGATCGAAGCAATGCAAGAAGAACTAAACCAATTCAAAATCAACAACGTTTGGGAGCTAGTTCCTAAACCAAAAGGAAAATCAATCATTGGTACCAAATGGGTTTTCAGGAACAAGCTTGATCAACAAAGAAAAGTGGTAAGGAACAAAGCTAGACTTGTAACAAAAGGCTACACACAAGAAGAAGGCATCGACTATGACGAAACCTATGCTCCTGTGGCAAGGTTAGAAGCTATAAGATTACTCCTTGCTTTTACTTGCTTTAAAAATTTCAGGTTATTCCAAATGGACGTAAAAAGCGCATTCCTAAATGGAGTCATTCAAGAAGAAGTTTATGTGGAACAACCACCAGGATTTGAAGATCCTAAAAGACCAAATTTTGTTTTCAAGCTGAAGAAAGCCTTATATGGTTTAAAACAAGCACCTTGAGCATGGTATGAAAGATTAAGCAATTTTTTAATTCAAAATGGCTTCTCTAAAGGTAAAGTAGATACTACATTATTTATAAAAAGAGAAGGCAAGGATTTCATACTTATTCAGATTTATGTTGATGACATTATTTTTGGTTCTTCTAATGAGAGACTTTGCAAGAATTTTTCAAAGTGTATGCAGAACGAATTTGAAATGAGCATGATGGGAGAACTAAACTTCTTTTGGGACTTCAAGTCAATCAATCAAATGAAGGAACATTCATCCATCAAGAGAAGTATGCAAAAGATCTTATCAAGAAGTTTGGAATGGAGAATTGCAAGAAAACAGAAACTCCTATGTCAAGCTCATCAAAGCTGGATAAAGACGAACAAGGGAAGAGTGTAGATCAAAAGCTATACGGAAGTATAATCGGGTCACTTCTTTACCTTACAGCTTCTAGACCTGACAATGAACAATATCGCCACTACATTTTAGTGATGTGAGTAGGTCTGGTGCTGACCCTGAGGAGGTTTATGCATCACACTTCCCAGAGCATGAAGAATCCTCGCCTGCTGAAAAGAAAGGGCCGAGAGGGAAGCTCCTAGCTTTCAAACCTATTCTGCTGGTCCAAGTGGAAGCAATACTAATTCCACAAAGATTCTCACAACCGTTGGATGTTATCTTTGGACTGAAGAAACAGGTTTTGGGATGGACTTTGAAATGAGAGACTTGAAGAAGGCGCTGCCGAGTACTTTAGTGAACATGAAAGAACAGATCAATGCACCGAGAGCACAAGTGGAGTCAAACCGGACCGGTGCGAGAATTGGCTTCAGTGAAGGAAAATCTTGCCAAACTTGACAAATCAGTCCGGGAGCTTAGCAAGTTTCAGCTTGTTCGTTTCCCCTGCAGACCCCTAAAAATTTTCAAAACTTTATCTCAATTTTACTCTACCTCTTTGATGTGACAAAAAGGGTGAGAGTTGCGCGATTTGATTGCGGGTTTTGAAGATTTGAAGTTTTTTTTTTTTAAGCTGAGGAAGCTTGGAGATTTTTTTATTTTACTTGATTTTGATTTTTATTTAGACTGTTTTTATTTCGGATTTCGATTGGGTTGTTTTAACTTCTATGAGCTTATGCTGATGTGATGATTTGGATTTAGACTTGTGAATTTGATTGCGGGATTACTATCTTTTGTGAGGATAATTGTTATTGGACTAACACTCTTTTTTGCGATATAAATCCTCAAAATATATATGAGTTTTTCCTTCCAGGTTTTAATTCACAAATCTGTCGAGGGTTTTGTCACCATCAAAAAGGGGGAGATTGTTGAAGAAAAATCTCTTGGAGTTTTGAAGTTGACAAAACAGCCTCAACAAAGTGGTCTAAGGACTCCAAGACTCGCCGGCTACGTTTGAAGTTGTCAAGGTCTAAAGGTTTTCAAAGACAATCGGACCTAGAATTTCGGTCTAAAGTTTTTCCGTCTGAAGTCAGTCAAGACTCAGTTTCCGTCTGAAGACCTTCAAGACTCAGTTTCAGTTTGACGACCCTCGAGACCCAAATCTAAGTCTGAAGATAGTTCGCGATTTATTTACAGGCGGGCTACAGGTTATTCTTATGGCTATAGATATTGGATTTCGTATTTCCTAATCCTAACCATGGGATATCTATGGCTGTGATCAAGAGCTTGGAAGATTTGATTCTTCGGATTCTATCTGTTGAAGATCAAGTTTATTTTTGGAAGAATCTAATTTTGGGAACTCAAGATCTGTTTACTAGCCCTTTTCAATTAGTATCAAAGCTTGTGTGCTTACTTGTTGAAGTGTTTATATTTCTTAAGTTAAAGATCTATGGCTAGTATTTTGGGTCCAGGTTTGGTTGAAGGACAAAGCAACACCAGACCACCCTACTTTGATGGAAAGAAATATAATGTATGGAAAAACAAGATGAAGGCATTTCTAAGATCAAAAGATCATCTGGAATGAGATGTGGTAGAAAAATGAATCATTTCTAAAGCTACATCGACCGAAGGAAAGAAATAGCAGATACTGGAGAACTGTCACAAGCAGAAATAACCAAGAGACAAGCTCTTGATGCTAAAGCCATTTATTTATTATATTGTGCTTTATCTCCTACTGAGTATAACAGAATTTCATCTTATAAAACAGCCAAAGAAGTCTAAGATAGGTTGCATGTCACTTATGAAGGAACTGATCGAGTTAAAGAAACAAAAATCAACATCTTACTCGGACAGTATGAAGCCTTCAAGATGAAGCTAGGAGAATCCATTACTAACACGTTTAGTCGTTTTACAAAAATTGTAAACGGTCTAGCATATTAGGGACAACCAATCTCAGGACCAATGAAGGTCAATAAGTTGCTGAGAGAACTCTCCAAAGACTAGAACCATGTAAAGACTTCTATAAGAGAAACACAAAGGATCATGTCCCTTTCTGTAGACGAATTGGTTGGCACGCTTCAATCATATGAAGTCGAGCAAATCAATGAGGAAATAGATCCCAAAGGCAAGAAGTCAATTGCCTTAAAATCTAATGATGATTATGATGATACAGACTCTGAAGATGACATGGATGATAAAAAGCTAGCACTCTTAATAAGGAAGTTCAAAAAGTTGAACAAGAAAGGTAAAAGGTTTAACTAGAAGGGCAATTAAAGATTTCAGAAGAAATTAAATGAGGAAGATGAAACCAACAAAGATGTGGTCTACTTTGAATGCAAGAAAATGGACACATCAGACCCAACTGTGCTTTACTAAAGAAAAAGAGAGGAAAAATAGAAAAATTCAAGAAAGCTCTCAAAGATGAGACACGGAGCGACACAAAATGTGAAGAAAGTGATGAAGATTATGCCAATATCTGTCTAATGACAAAATCAGACTTAGACTCAAACTCAGATTCAGACTCAGACACGGATCCAGACTTACATAGTGAAGTCAAGGTCACTATCAAGAAGAAGATCAAATGGTACTTAAATAGTGGGTGCTCAAGACATATGACAGGAGACTCATCTTGCTTTATAAATCTCTAACAAGTGAAAGGAGGAAAAGTGTCTTTTGGTGGAAATAGCAAAGGAAAAATTGTTGGATGTGGAACTATGAAGATAGGAAGTCTCACAATCAACAATGTTTCCTTGGTCGAAGGTTTGAATTACAATCTTCTAAGCATCAGTCAACTGTGTGACACTTTGGATTCAAAATCAATTTCCAAGAAGACATATGTTCTGGAACCAGCAAGGATCACTCACAATCTTTTGCTGGACGAAGATATGGAAATATCTATCTCTTGGATATAAAATCTGAAAGTTCCCAATGTCTGATATCTTGTCAAGATGAAGCAAATCTCTAGCACAGAAAGCTTGATCATATCAACATGAAGCAAATTGCAAAGATATTCTCCAAGAAGCTTGTTCGAGAACTACCCAACCTAAAGTATCAAAAATCTAATCTATGCACACCTTATGTGTTGGGAAAATAGGTTAGAAGTTCTTATAAATTAATAAATCAGGTTTCTACTAACCGTGTCTTGCAGCTTTTACACATGGATCTTTTTGGACCAACTAGAACTCAAAGCATTGTTGGAAAGAAGTACTGCCTGGTAAGAGTAGATGACTACTCTCGTTTTACTTAGGTATTCTTCCTTTCAAGTAAGTTTGAAGCATTCTCTTACTTCTCTAGATTTGCCAAGAAAATTCAAAATGAAAAAGGTTACACTATTTCAAGTATTCGTACAAACCATGGAGGTGAGTTTGAAAATTAAGACTTTGCTAAATTTTGTGATGACTTGGGTTTTTAGCATGATTTTTCAAAATGGGGTTGCGGAAAGAAAGAATAGCTCTTTGCAGGAAATGACTAGAACTCTTTTAATTAAAAGTAATATTTCTCCTCGTTTTTGGGCTGAAGCAGTATCAACTGCTTGTTATAGTATTAACATAATATTTAAGGCCTATTCTAGAGAAAACTCCTTATGAGTTGTTCAAAGGAAAGAAGCCAATTGTTTCTTACTTTCATGTATTAGGTTATAAGTGTTTTATTTTAAATAATACAAATGATTGAACTGGTAAGTTTGAAGAGAAGTTAGACGAAGGAATTTTCTTTGGTTACTCAATTTCAAGCAAAGCTTACAGAGTATTCAACAAGAAGACTCAATCAGTGGAAGAACCCATGAATGTAAAATTTCAAGACTCAATGCAGAATCAACCTGATCAGACTCAATTTGAAGAATCTAAACCTGCTCAAGATGTTACAAAATCTATTTCCCCCAAGAGGTTTAGACTTCAGAAGTTTAACAGCAAACTAAACCAGAAGCTTCAATTGAAATAGGGGATTAGCAAGATTTCAAACCTACTAGCAACTGGAAGCATAAGTCTAGTCATCTCATGGACCTTATCATTGGCAACATTGATGAAGGGATTCGCACAAGATCCAAAAGGCGTGAAGAGTGATATTGACTAGTGAATAGGTTATTGCGGAATTCTTTTGGAATCTTTAATTGAAGAATACTTTAATATAACGAATACATCAACAATAAATAGATCATGCATTCACAAAGTAAATAAAGTAGGGTAAAAGAGAATTGACACAAGGATTATAGTGGTTCGGCTTGTTCCAAGCTTACGTCCACTCTCCACGCTGGCAGCCAACTGGCTGTAATCACTATGTAGCAAATGAGAGCTGTTACAATTCACGAACTAGACTTCTTCAAGAGGCCTCTCCCTACAGCTTCTTCTTTGTATTCGCACTATAAGTGACTCTCTTTGATACACAAATTGAACATGAGAGATTTTAGAGACCAAGTGATTTCAGAGGTTCTAACATCGAGATTTTTCTATCAAGTCTCTCTATTTTTTCGAGCAACACCGATCCACCTTAAATAGTCTCCGTGCCTCCATACCCGTTGGCACTTTCCAATAATTCATCCAATCAACCCGTTGGACTGAATCAATTTAAGTGATCTTCACGTCGCCGAAAATGTAAGTAGACAATAGCTCGTCAATCTTGCTCGCCCATACAATCAGAATCTTGAGTTCCCAAAATTAGATCCTTCCAAAAATTCGCTTGATCTTCAACGAATAAAATCCGAAGAATTAATCTTCCGAGCTCATGATCACAGCCAGAAATATTCCATGGATAAGTTAGGAAATATAATATCCAAATCTTACTTTCATTCACCATAAAAATAACCTGTTGCCAGCCTGTCAAAATCGCAAACTGTCTTCAGACTTAAATTTGGGTCTTGAAGGTTTTCAGACTGAAACTGAGTCTTGACTATCTTCAGACGGAAAAACTTCAGACCGAACTTTGGGTCTGACTGTCTTCAGATGGAAAACCTTTGGGACTTGAATTCTTTAGACTTAACCGACGAGTCTTGGATTCTTCGGACCTTACTCTCGAGGCTGTTTTGTCAACTTCAAAACTCTAAGGGATTTTTCTTCAACAATCTCCCCTTTTTGATGGTGACAAAACCCTCGGCGGATTTGCGAATTAAAAACCTGCAAGGAAGGCTCATATATACTTTGAGGATTATTTCGCAAAAAAGTGTTAGTCCAATAACAATTATCCTCACAAATATAATGATCCTGCAATGCAAATTCACAAGTCTAGAAATCCAAACATCAAATCATCAGGATTAAGTCATAGAGATTCAAATAAACAGTCCAATCAGTCCAATCCAAAACCAAATCAACAAATGAAAACAGTTCAAGCAAACAAATGAAATAAAAGTTCAAAATAAAAACAAGCTTCAAAAAGCTTCAAATCTGCAAACTCTTCCCCTTTTTGTCCCATCAAAGGAGGTAGAGTGAATAAGAGAAGGTTTTGAAAAAGATTTAGGGCTCTCCAGGGAAACGAACAAGCTGAAATTTGTTGAGCTCCTGTACTGTCTTTTCGAGATTTGCAAGAGCTTCCTTCACTGAAACCAACTCTACACTGTTCTGATTTGATTCCACTTGAGCTCTCAGTGAGTTGATTTGATCTTGCATATTCACAGAAGTACTCAGCAGCGCCTTCTTTAGATCCCTTAGCTCGAAGTCCTTTCCAAACACCTACTTCTTAAGGTCCAACATAACATCCAACAGTTGTGTAAAAGCTGTCGAATTAGCGTTACCTCCACTAGGACTAGTAGAATCAATTCTAGGAGTTTGGAAATTCAGAGCATCCTTCTCAGCCCTTTCCTTCTTTATTGGTGAGGATTCTTCATGTTCTGGGAAATGAGATGCATAGACCTTCTCAGGGTCAGCACCTGACCTACTCACATCACTAAAATGTAAAGGCGAAATTGTTCCTTGCTCTGCAGTAACTCCCCCTGTGTTAATGCCAGTGGGTGGAGTAGAATATTCCTCACTTACATCTATATCAGCACTGTGATGTTTCTCGGTCTCTTCCCAGTTGAGCAAATGATGGCTCTAATCCCGCAGCCAAATCCTCCCGCATTCTGCTCTCCTCTTCATCCTTCATCCTTCTTTCTTCTTCTTCTGTTCTCATTTCTTCCTCTTCTTCTTTCCTTCTTCTTTCTTCTTCTTATGCTTTCCTCTGTCTTTCCTCTTGTTCTCTCTGTTCTTCTTCTCTTCTTCTCTGCTCCTCTTCTCTTCTTTTTCTTTCTTCCTCTCTTCTCTTCCTTTCCTCTTCTCTCTTCCTTTGTTTCTCTTCCTCTTTCCTCTGCTTCTCAGCTTCCTTTTCCTCTGCTTCTTTTTTTGCCCTCTCTCCAGCCTCTGTTCTCAAACTAACAGGGCTCCTCAATTTTGAGAGAGCAGACAAAGTCATGGCATCATCCTCATCCTCTTCGTCTTGCATGATGATTTTTCGAGGTTTTTTCTTAGCCATGGGCTATTTGCCCTTTCTCTTTGAAGAAGCAGTGGGGATCTCCTTGGAAGGCGTCTCTTTCCTCAAACTTTCAAGTGCAACATTCAACTCTGGAAACTTCATCTTCATCACCATCTTGTGACCAACAAGCATCAGACTTAAATTGGTCAGGCATAGAGGTGCAAGAATTTGAATATCGAAATGCCTGAACAGCTTGGTGATGATCGATGAATAAGGCAATTGACCCTTATCCTTAACCACAGTTCTGTACATATGGAAAAGAATAACATGTGGGAGAGATACCATGGTTGATGGCAAACATCAGCTTGGCTTCGGTATTGGAGACACCGGTCTTCGAGGTTGTCTTGGGCCGGATACAGTTGATGACGATTTTGTGAAGCAATACATTTGCGGCATTCATCCTAGTATAGGATATTTTGCCCTCTACTGTTCTGTCTCGCACAATTTCCAAAGTTGCATATGCTGTAGAGACTTTTATTGGTTGGAAACTCCTTCTCTCCACCACAATAATATCAGCCAACGTATCAACATCAACTATATAATCCTTGTCCATAAAAGAAAAGGATAATCAATTTGCATCCAAAAACGACAAATTCGAATAGAAATATGCCGTAAGTTCAAAATAGGCATTTGTTGTATCCGTGCAAAATCTCTCCAATTGTAGCCTAGCAAACTTCCCTCTAAGATTTATCTTCAACGAATCAAGGAAGTCGAAGTCCACACTTCTTGGGTTTACTACACCCCTCTTCAACAACTTCGTGTATACTCGCTCATGCTCTTTAGACCGAAACAAACTTCCCGAAGGACAAACAGAGTTAGCAGCCACACCAAATCGCGACTGGAAGTGAGAGAAAAGTCTCTCATCATCATCTAGGGTCTCGGTTAGAGTATTGTCAAGTGGATTACTCAAAATGTTTTCAAGCGCCCTTTGTGCAGTTCCTTCACCAACAACTTTCATCTTCTCCATTTCACGCAAGAAGATATACTCGCTTTTAAATCTTCTTTCTTTCAAAAAATCCTCAATCGTCTTTAAGCTTACTCCTCCATCTTTAAGCCTTTTGTAAAGATCAAAAGCAGTATTCGGTTTAAGAGTTCTTACCGGCTCTGCTTTAGTGATCCCTTCCTCAAAATGCTGACTTTCGGCTTCCCTTTGAGGAGACTCTTCTCCTGTGAGGTCCACCCTTGTAGGACCCTCTGGATGTCTCTATGGTCCCCTGCTTGCGATTCTGGAAGACTTTCGAGACGACATTTTTGGAACACAGGCGAAAGTTCAACTTGTTCGCTAAAAAGATGAGATTTTTATCGAGAAAGATGATGAAACAGGAACGGCAAATGGAGCTTTTAGGGTTTGGAAAGCGAATGAGTATGGAGATGAATTTCAAAAGAGTAGTAGCGGATGAAAGTGACGATTCGAGTGTATAAATAGTAAGAGAAAATAAAAATAAAATCGGGATACTGAATCGTCGCCAAAAAGTAAAGATAAAAACTGCTAAAAATAAACCGTAATTTCAAAAAGAAGAAAACTGCCTTTTTGAGAATGTAAACTGCCATAATTGCATGTCAGAAGTTGAGTAAAAAGAGATTTTTGAAAATTCGAAAAGTAATTATAAAAAATAATATAATGCTGAGAATACAAAGAAATACGTAAAAGGATTTTAAAATAGAGTCTGATAGTTGTTCAGACTTTACCTCGAGTCTGAACTCTTTTCGGACTTTACCTTTGAGTCTGAGTGCCATCAGACTTTACGTTGAGTCTGAACACCTTCAAACCTTGCGTTGAGTTTGAACTTTTCAAGACTTTAATTTTGAGTCTGAACATCTTCAAATCTTACGATACTCAGTCTAGAGCGAATTGATTCAAAGTGAGCCTTTTCTAGGGGCTTTGTGAATATATCTGCTAAGTGATTCTTTGAATTAACATGCTGAGTCACCACTTCACCACTTTGAACATGATCTCGAATGAAATGATGCTTGATTTCAATGTGCTTTGCTCTTGAATGTAGTATTGGATTCTTTGTGAGGTTGATTGCGCTTGTGTTGTCACATTTGATTTCTATACTTGTTTCCTCAACTCCAAAGTCTCTCAATTGTTGTTGCATCCATAGGATTTGAGAGCAGCAACTTCCAAGAGCTATGTACTCTGCTTCAGCGGTTGAAAGAGCCACGGTACCCTGTTTTCTTGAGAACCAAGACATCATCCTGTTTCCCAATAGTTGACATGTACCTGTAGTGCTTTTTCTATCAACTCTACAACCAGCAAGGTCAGCATCAGAATATCCAAGGAGAGTAAAATCTCCTTGTTTGGAATACCACAAACCTAAATTAGATGTATTTGCAACATATTTAATAATGCGCTTCACAACAGTCATATGAGATTCTTTAGGGTCAAATTGAAATCTAGCACATATGCAAACACTAAATAGAATATCAAGTCTAGATGCTGTAAGGTAAAGAAGTGACCCGATTATACTTCTGTATAGCTTTTGGTCTACACTCTTTCCTTCTCCATCTTTATCCAGCTTTGATGAGCTTGACATAGGAGTTTCTGTTTTCTTGCAATTCTCCATTCCAAACTTCTTGATAAGGTCTTTTGCATACTTCTCTTGGTGGATAAAAGTTCCTTCACTTGATTGTTTAACTTGAAGTCCCAAAAAGAAGTTCAATTCACCCATCATGCTCATCTCAAATTCATTCTGCATACACTTTGAAAAATTCTTGCAAAGCTTTTCATTAGAAGAACCAAATATTATATCATCAACATAAATTTGAACAAGTATGAAATCCTTGCATTCTCTTTTTATAAATAAAGTAGTATCAACTTTACCTTTAGAGAAACGTTTACCAAAAAAAAAAAAAAAACTTTACCTTTAGAGAAACCATTTTGAATTAAGAAATTACTTAACCTTTCATACCATGCTCGAGGTGCCTGTTTTAAGCCATATAAAGCTTTCTTCAGCTTGAAAACAAGGTTTGGTCTTCTAGGATCTTCAAATCCTGGTGGTTGTTCCACATAGACTTCTTCTTGGATAATTCCATTTAGGAATGCACTTTTCACATCCATTTGAAATTACCTGAAATTTTTAAAACAAGCAAAAACAAGAAGTAATGTTATAGCTTCTAACCTTGCCACCGGAGCATAGGTTTTATCATAGTCGATGCTTTCTTCTTGTGTGTAACCTTTTGCCACAAGTCTTGCTTTGTTCCTTACCACTTTTCCTTGTTGATCAAGCTTGTTCCTGAAAACCCATTTGATACCAATAATTGATTTACCTTTTGGTTTAGGAACTAGCTCCCAAACATTGTTGATTTTAAATTGATTCAATTCTTCTTGCATTGCTTTAATCTAGCTTTCATCTTTCAATGCATCTTCTATGTTTTTAGGTTCGATATCAGAAATGAGTGCAAGAGCACTAGATTCTTAGATCTTGTACGAACTCTTTCATCAATATTGCCTATAATGAGATCTGTAGGGTGACTTGTTTTGTGCTTCCAATTTGTAGTTGGTTTGTCATTTTGATGAAGCTCTTCTTCAGTTGGAACTACTGAATTGGTTTGTGGCTGAGTGTCTGAGATTTGATTTTCTTCAAGAGAATTTGTAGACACTTGGCCAGACTCATAATCTTCAGGTTGAGTTTGATTTTATACTGAGTCTTCAAACTTCACATTCATGGATTCTTCCACAGTTTGAGTTCATTTGTTGAAAACTCTGAAAGCTTTGTTTGTCATAGAGTAGCCAAGGAAGATTCATTCATCTGATTTTTCTTCAAACTTACCAATTCGATCACTAGAATTCTTTAGGATAAAACATTTATAACCAAATACATGAAAATAAGAAACAATAGGTTTCTTACCTTTAAGCAGTTCGTAAGGTGTTTTCTTTAAAATAGGTCTTAGAAAAATTCTATTTATAATATAGCAAGCAATTGAAGTAGCTTCAGCCCAAAAATGAGGAGAAATATTACTTTCAATCAAAAGAGTTCTTGCCATTTCTTGCAAAGAACGATTTTTCCTTTCTACAACTCCATTTTGTTGTGGAGTGTATGGGGATGAAAAATTATGTTGAATACCATAGTTATCACAATATTTAGCAAAATCATGATTCTCAAATTCTCCACCATGGTTAGTTCTAATACTTGAAATTGCATACCCTTTCTCAATTTGGATTTTCTTTGCAAACTTAGTAAAATAAGTCAATGCATCAGATTTATTTGCAAGAAAGAATACCCAAGTAAAACGAGAATAATCATCAACTATAACCAAACAATATCTTTTACCTCCAATACTTTGAATTCTTGTTGACCCGAACAAATTCATGTGTAATAGCTGCAAAACACGATTAGTGGATACCTGATTTATAGATTTATAGGAATTTCTAACATGTTTTCCAAGTATACAGGGAGTGCACAATTCATGCTTCTGAAACTTGAGGTTAGGAAGTCCCCGAACAAGCTTTTTGGAAGAAACTTTTGCAATTTGCTTCAAATTGACATGTCCAAGCTTCCTATGCCAAAGAATGACTTCATCTTGAATTGATATCAAGCATTGTGGACTGTCTGACATTACATCCAACAAATAAATGTTTCCATGTCTTCGTCCAATAAAGGATTGTGAGAGATCTTTGCTTGTTCCAGAACATGTATCTTCTTGAAAGTTGATTTTGTATCCAGTATCGCATAGTTGACTAATACTCAATAGATTGTAGTTCAATCCTTCAACAAGAGAAACATTGTTGGTTGTGAGGTTTCTTATCTTCACGGTTCATTGACCAACAATTTTTCCTTTGTTGTTGCCACCGAAAGAAACATTTCCTCCTTTTACATGAGAGAGTTTTGTAAAACAATTTGAGTCTCCCGTCATGTGTCTTGAACAGCCACTATCCAAATACCACTTGATTTTCTTCTTGACAGTGACCTGCATTTAAATGAAAGACTCAAGTCTTTTTTGGTACCCAAACTTTCTTGGGTCCATCATTGTTAGTAGCATAAACAGTCTTCGCCCAGCTCTTCTTAACGGGTCTCCAAACTTTGGGACACTCATTTTCAAAATGTTCTATACTTTTGCATTTTGAACATGTAAGAGCATTTCTCCCAACAGGCTTTACAAAAACCTTTTGGAAATGATTCTTATAAAACGATTTTGTTTG
Organism: Eucalyptus erythrocorys; assembly: GCA_014182555.1. NCBI lineage: Eukaryota > Viridiplantae > Streptophyta > Magnoliopsida > Myrtales > Myrtaceae > Eucalyptus > Eucalyptus erythrocorys. The sequence goes on from CM024601.1 coordinate 38,617,357, forward strand.
CCTATTTTTGATTCTTTCCTTTACCTTTGGGAAATCAATCAAAGGAACGGTTTCATGTGTCATTCCTAGACCAGATTTATTAAAATAAGGTCTTTGAATAGAAAGAATTTTATCCAACTTTTCAGAATCCATTGAAAATTTCTTTGTAACTTTCAAAATCTTCTTTCAAGCAAGCATTTTCTTTTGAAAGTTCATTCTCATTTTCTTTTGAAACAGCAAGACACTTATTTAGACTTTCAGCTTTTTTGACTAAAATCTTTTCTTGTTGTTTCAATTTGGAATTCTCCTCTTTTAGTTCAGAAATCCTTTTAAGAGAGCCTTTAAGACTGAGACAAAGTTCATCAATATATTTTGATACCTTGGTAGGAATTTTTAAATTTCTAACCTTGATACCGCTGTTTGAGTCTGAGTTTGAGTCTGAGTCTGAGTCTGAGTCTGAGTCTGAGTCTAAGTTAGCCATAAGACAGATATTGGCATACTCTTCTTCACTCTCTTCACATTCAGTGTCACTCCACGTTTCAGCTTTGAGTGCTTTCTTGAACCTTTCAGGTTTTCCTTTCTTTTTCTTCAATAAGGGACAGGTGGGTCTAATGTGTCCCTTATTCTTGCATTCAAAGCAAACAACCTCTTTGCTGGTATCTTCTTCTTCATTTGATTACTTTTGAAATCTCTAATTGTTTTGTCTCTTTCCATTGAACCTTCTGCCTTTTCTATTTAGTCTTCTGAACTTTCTAATCAGAAGTGCCAACTCTTCATCATCCAAGTCTTCTTCTGAATTGTAGCATCAGAATCATCATTAGATTTTAAAGCAATTGACTTCTTACCTTTGGTATCAAATTCCTCATTAAATTGCTTGACTTCATATGATTGAAGTGTGCCGACCAACTCATCTACTGAATGTGGCATGATCCTTTGTGTTTCTCTTATAGATGTCTTCACGTGATTCCAATCTTTGGAAAGTCCTCTCAACATTTTATTGACCTTCATAGATCCTGAGATTGGCTGTCCTTGGTATGCCAAGCTATTTACAATTTCTATAAATCGACTGAACATATCCGTGATGGATTCTCCTGGCTTCATTTGAAGGCTTCATATTGTCCAAGAAGGATATTGATCTTGGTTTCTTTGACTTGATATGTTCCTTCATAGGTGACATGCAATCTATCTCAAACTTCTTTGGCTGTTTCACAAGATGAAATTCTATTATACTCAATAGGAGATAATGCACAATATAGAGAGTAGATAGCCTTTGCATGAAGGGCTTGTCTCTTTGGAATATCAGTTCGTGACATTCCCACTCCATCAGGTAATTCTTTCCCTGTAATTGATGCATCATTAGGAGCAATTCCATTCTCCACTACATCCCATTCCATAGGATCTTTGGATCTTAGGAATGCCTTCATCTTGTTTTTCCATACGTTGTACTCCTTTCCATCGAAGTAGAGAGGTCTGGTATTGCTTTGCCCTTCAATTAAACCTGGAGCCAAAACACTAGCCATAGATCTTTTGCTTTAGAAATAATAAACACTTCCAATAAATAAGCAACCAAGCTCTGATACCAACTGATATTGACTAGTGAATTCACCTAGAGGGGGGTGAATAGGTTATTGCAGAATTCTTTTGGAATCTTTAATTGAAGAATAATATAACAAATACATCAACAATAAATAGATCATGCATTCACAAAGTAAATAGAGTATGGTAAAAGAGAATTGACACAAGGATTATAGTGGTTCGGCTTGTTCCAAGCCTACGTCCACTCTCCACGCTGGCAGCCAACTGGCTGTAATCACTATGTAGCAAATGAGAGCTATTACAATTCACGAACTAGACTTCTTCAGTAAACAGTCTCTCCTACAGCTTCTTGCTGTATTCGCACTATAAGTGACTCTCTTTGATACACAAATTGAACACGAGAGATTTTAGAGACCAAGTGATTTCAGAGGTTCTAACATCGAGATTTTTCTATCAAGTCTCTCTATTTTTTCGAGCAACACCGATCCATCTTAAATAGTTTCCGTGCCTCAATACCCGTTGGCACTTTCCAAGAATTCATCCAATCAACCCGTTGGACTGAATCAATTTAAGTGATCTTTACGTCACCGAAAATGTAAGTAGACAATAGCTCGTTAATCCTGCTCGCCCATACAATCAGGATCTTGAGTTCCCAAAATTAGATCCTTCCAAAAATTCGCTTGATCTTCAACGGATAAAATCCGAAGAATTAATCTTCCGAGCTCATGATCACAGCCAGAAATATTCCATGGATAAGTTAGGAAATATAATATCCAAATCTTACTTTCCTTCATCATAAAAATAACCTGTTGCCAGCCTGTCAAAATCACAAACTGTCTTCAAACTTAGATTTGGGTCTTGAAGGTCTTTAGACTGAAACTGAGTCTTGACTATCTTCAGACGGAAAAACTTCAGACCGAACTTTGGATTTGACTGTCTTCAGACGGAAAACCTTTGGGACTTGAATTCTTCAGACTTAACCGACTGAGTCTTGGATTCTTCAAACCTTACTCTCGAGGCTGTTTTGTCAACTTCAAAACTCCAAGGGATTTTTCTTTAACAAAGAGTCTATTGCTTTGGCACTTATTTCAGAAATTGAACCCAAAACAATAGATGAAGCCTTGACAGATGAAAGCTAGATCGAAACTATGCAAGAAGAGCTTAGACAGTTCAGCATTAATGATGTTTGGGAACTTATTCCTAAACCTAGAGGTAAATCAATTATTGGAACTAAATGGGTTTTCAAGAACAAGTTGGATGAACAAGGAAAAGTTGTCAAAAACAAAGCAAGACTCGTGGCCAAAGGTTACACACAACAAGAATGGATTGATTACGATGAGACCTATGCACCGGTAGCAAGGTTAGAAGCAATTAGATTATTATTTGCTTTTGCTTGCTTCAAAAATTTCAGGTTATTTCAAATGAACGTGAAGAGTGCCTTTCTAAATGGATTTATCCAAGAAGAAGTCTATGTGGAACAACCACCTGGATTTGAAGATTCAAGGAAACCAAACTTTGTCTACAAGCTAAAAAAGGCCTTATATGGATTGAAGCAGGCACCTCGAGCATGGTATGAAAGGTTAAGTAATTTTTTAAGTCAAAATGATTTTGCTAAAGGTAAAGTAGATACTACTTTGTTTATAAAAAAGGAAGGAAAAGATTTTCTACTTGTTCAAATTTATGTTGATGATATCATATTTGGCTCTCCTAATTAAAATCTTTACAAGAAATTTTCAAGATGCATGCAGGATGAATTTGAGATGAGTATTATGGGTGAGTTAAACTTTTTTCTGGGATTACAAATCAAACAATCCAAGGAAGGAATTTTCATTCCCCAAGAAAAGTATGCAAGGGATCTCATTGAGAAGTTTGGATTGGAAAATTGTAAAAAGACAGAGACGCCTATGTCAAGTTCTTCGAAGTTGGACAAAGATGAAGAAGGAAAGAGTATAGACCAGAAGCTATGCAGAAGTTATAATTGGTTTACTTCTTTACTTTTCTACATCTAGACCTCACATTTTTGGTTAGTGTTTGTATTTGTGCTAGATTCCAATCAAATCCCAAATAATCTCACTTAACTGCTGCAAAGCGCATTATCAAATATGTTGCAATGACCTCTAAGCTAGGTCTATGATATTCCAAAGAAGGAGACTTCACTCTCCTTGAATATTTAGACGCAGACTTAGCAGGCTGTAAAGTGGACAGGAAGAGTACTTCGGGTACATGTCAACTACTTGGAAACAGGTTAATATCTTAATTTTCAAGAAAACAGAGTACCGTAATTCTTTCAACAGTTGAAACGGGATATGTAACACTTGGAAGTTACTGTTCTCAAATCTTGTGGATGCAACGACAACTAAGAGACTTTGGAGTTGAAGACTCTTGCACTGAGATCAAATGTGACAACACTAGCGCCATTAACCTTACAAAGAATCCTATTCTTCACTCAAGAGCAAAGCATATTGAAATTAAACATCATTTTATTAGAGATCATGTTCAAAATAGAGAGGTGGTGATTCAGTTCATTGACTCAAAAAATCAACCGGCGGATATATTTATAAAGCCACTGGAGAAAAGTCTATTCGAGTCTATACGCACCATACTGAACATCATAAAGTCTAAAAGTGTTCAGACTCAAAGGTAAAGTCTGAAAGAGTTCAGACTCAGACATAGAGTCTGAAGGGCTTTCGACTCAATTTGACTGAAAGTTACAACTGTAAGTTTTTAAATATATAAGATTTTAATTTTGGATATTATTTCACTTTGGTATATTTTTATTTCAAATCGTCACTTGCCTTTTTACTTATTAAAATATTCTCTCCTGACATTTGAATTTGTGGCAGTTTTTCTCTTTCAAAAAGGCAGTTTATTATTTTTCCTTTACGACGTTTCGTTTACCTCTCTTCACTTACTATTTATACCATTGTTTTTCTGAAAAAGGCTAGTAAACACACCTAGAGGGGGTGAATAGGTGTTTAAAATTTTCTTTTAAAACTTTAAGAAGATTTAATCAACTTTGAAATATAAATCGGAGTATAAGGACTTGAAGTAAAACAATTAAACAATTAAATCGTGCAGCAATATAAGTAAAGAGATTAAGGTAAGAAGAATTGAACACAAAGGTTTATAGTGGTTCGGCTTAATCCAAGCTTACGTCCACTCTCCACACTGACAGCCCACCGGCTGGATTTCACTATGAATCAAAAGAGATTTGTACAACTTGTAATATGGACTTTTTCAGTAAAGAGTCTTAGCTATTAGACACACAAATCCTCACTGTATGTTTCTCCTTTTTGTACACAGTTCTAGCTCAAAGAAATGAGAGAATAAGGAACTTCAGAGATTCAGACTTTGAAAAGCGCACCCCTCGAACAACAATGACTCCACCTTTAAATACTCCCTTGTGCCTTCATAGCCGTTGGCACCTTCCAAAGGAGTTCATCTAATCTATCCATTGGAATGAATCAATTAAGGTGATCTTCGAGCTGTCGAATGAATGTGGAAGATAACTCGTCAATCCTGCTCTCCCATACAATCAGGATCTTGAGTTTCCATAAGTAGAACCTTACAAGTTTTGCTTGTTCTTCAAAGGATATTCAAATCGAGATAGATCTTAATGAGAATAACCAAATAATTTCAAGCTATGTCTAGCCAAAGATCTTCCATAATAAAATAGAACGAATCATTGAAGATATTATCCAATTTGTAAAATCGTAATCCATGAGTCTGGAAAGCTATCAACTTGGGCAGACTCTGAAATTTGAGTCTAACTATCTTCAGAATTTGATGATAGAGTCTAGAGATCTTCAGACTTAAACATTTGGGTCTTGATATCTTCAGACTAGACTGACGAAGATGTTTTGTTAGCTTCAAAACACCAATGGAGTTTTCTCCAACAATCTCCCCTTTTATGATGGTGACAAAACATTTCGACAAATTTGAAAACTTTTGACCTGCAAAGAAAAGCTTATACATAATTTGAGGAATAATTTGTATTACTTTTGCAATCACAGAAAACATGTTAATCCTGCAAAATAATTATCCTCAAAAGTACGACATAAACCTGCAAGTTCAAAAGTCCAACTAAACCAAATAATCAAAACATTAGTAAACGGTACTAGAATAATAAAAGTCCAAACAAGCCAGTCAAAGTCTTAAAGTCAAAATGAAAATCAAATCAAATCTGCAATATTCTCCCCCTTTTTGTCACAACAAAAAGGTAGAGGATAACAGAAAATTGATGAAATAAATGATCAAAAACAGGGCTGCTTTGGGATTCGAACAAGCTGAAATTTCCCCAAGGAGTTAACAGTCTTCTTAAGGCTAGCAAAGGCTTCTTTCAAAGATTCTAAGTCTGCACCCTTCACATTTGACTGTACTTAATTTTTGAGGGTGTCGATTTGATCTCGCATCGATACTGAAGTAGCCAAGAGAGCTTTCTTTAGATCCCGCATGTCATATTCCATCCCATACATCTGCTTCTTGAGATCCAGCATTATATCCAGCAACTTTGAAAATTTTGCTGAATGATCATTACCAACACTTTGAAATGGGCTAGTGAATCAACCTAGAGGGGGGTGAATAGGTTGTTGCGGAATTCTTTTGGAATCTTTTTCAATGCAATACATTAATATCAAGGATATATCAATAATAAACAGATTACGTATTCACAAAGTAAATAGAGTAGAGAGAGAAAATTGACACAAGGATTATAGTGGTTTGGCTTAGACCAAGCCTACGTCCACTCTCCACGCTGGCAGCCAAACGGCTATAATCACTATGTAGCAAAAGAGTGCCTTTACAGTAGACGGATTAGACTTCTTCAATTGACAGTCTCTCCTACAGCCTTCTCGCTGTCTTTGCTCTATATCTCACTCTCTTTGTTACACAAAGTGTAAACATGAAAGATTTTAAAGAACAAGTGATTTTGGAGATTCTAACATCAAGATTTCTCTACCGGTCTCTCCTTGTTTCCAAGCAACGTCGATCCAACTTAAATAATCTCCGTGCCATCATACCCGTTGGCACATTCCAAAAATTCATCCAATCAACCCGTTGGACTGAATCAATTTAAGTGATCTCCTTGTCCCGAAACGTAAGTAGACAAAAAAGAGCTCGTCAATCTGTTCGCCCATACAATCAAGATCTTGAGTTCCCAAAATTAGATTCTTCCAAAAATAAACTTGATCTTCAATGGATAGAATCCGAAGAATCAAATCTTCGAAGCTCTTGATCACAGCCAGAGATATTCCATGGTTAGGATTAGGAAATACGAAATCCAATATCTGTAGCCATAAGAATAACTTGTAGCCAGCTTGTAAAAAAATCGCGGACTATCTTCAGACTTAGATTTGGGTCTCGAGGGTCGTCAGACTGAAACTGAGTCTTGAAGGTCTTTAGACGGAAACTGAGTCTTGACTGACTTCAGACGGAAAAACTTCAGACCGAAATTCTGGGTCTGATTGTCTTTGAAAACCTTTAGACCTTGACAACTTCAAACGTAGCCGACTGAGTCTTGGAATCCTTAGACCACACTGTTGAGGCTGTTTTGTCAACTTCAAAACTCCAAGGGATTTTTCTTCAACACACTTGGACCTGCAGACTCTGTTCTTTTAGTCTTAAAGCTTGAAGGTTCATTTCCAACCCTTTCACCTTCACTCGGAGAGGATCCCTTAACTTCTGGAAAATGTGAGGCGTACACATCCTCTGGGTCTGCACCTGACCAACTAACATCACTTGCAAAGAAGGGTAATAAAGCACCTTTAGCTTCAGCAACTCCCCATGTTTTAGTGCCAATAGGTGGAGTATAAAATTCTTCGCCATGCTTTTCTTCTTCTTCTACAGAAGCAGAATGATGTTTTCCAGCATCTTCTCCTGATGGTGGAACTGCAAAAGATGGCTCTAGGGAATCTTCGTGTTCCTCTTGTACCCTACTCTCCTTCTCCTTTTCACTTTCTTCTTTTCTCATCCTCTCCTCTTCTTCTTTTTCTTGTCCTTTTTCTTCTTCTTCTGTTGCTTTCTCTTCTCTTCTTCTCTCAGCTCCTCTCTATCCCTCCTTCTCTCCTTTCATGCTCTTCTCTTCTGTCACGAAAACTAACAAAGTTCTTCAAATCTCTTAAGGTTGCAAAGGTCATTGCATCCTCATCATCTTCATCTTCTTCGTCTTGCAAGATGATTTTTCTTCTTTTCTTTTCAGGAGCAATCATGGGCTCCTTTCCTTTCCTTTTTGTAGTAGCGGCAGATTCTTTAACAATCTTTGAAGGAGATTTCTCCTTTAGTTCTTCAAGAGCCTTGTTGAGCTCTCTCAACTTCATCTTCATGACCATTTTATAACCAACGAGCATAAGAGCAGAGTTAGTCAGACACAGGGGAGCAGGGATTTGAATCCTAAAATATCTAAATAGGCGAGTGACAAGAGCAGAGTAAGGGAGTTGACCATTATCCTTAACCACAATCCTATACATATGAAACATGATTGTGTGTGGGAGAGAGAATCTAACTCTTGCATTGATAGCAAATATCAATTTTGCCTCTGTCTTGGAAACATTTGTTTTTGACGTCGATTTAGGCTTGAGAAAGTTAATCACAATCTTGTGGACCAAAAAGTTAGAGGCGTTCATCCTCGTATGGGAGATCTTGCCCTCTAAGCTTCTATCATGAACTAGCTTCAATGTAGCATGAGCAATGGACACTTTAATCAGTTAGAAACTCAATCTTTCCACCCTGATTATGTCAGCCAAAGTGTCAACATCTACCACATACTCCCTATCCTTAAATGTAAAAGAAAATCTATTCGCATCCAGAAAAGATAGATTTGAATAAAAGTATGCATTGAGTTCGGGATAGGCAATTGTAGAGTCAGTACAAAAGGCCTCAAGCTGTAATTGAGACAATTTTCCTCGCAAATTGACTTTAATCGAATCAAGGAAATCAAAATCTACGCTCCTAGGGTTCATGACCCCTCTTTTTAGCAATTTCGAGTAGATTCTTTCTTGTTCTTTGGAGCAAAAGATATTTCCCTCAGAGCAAACAGAGTTGACAGCCACACTCATTCTCAGTTGAAATTGAGAAAACAACCTTTCATCATCATCCAAAGGCTGATTTGCAGTACCAAACCGCGGATCACTTGGTATGTTCTCAAAAGCTTTCTTCGCTTCTCCTTTCTCAGCCACACCCAACTCTTCCATTTCACACAAAAAGATAGTCTCATTTCTATAACCCATTTCTTTTAAAAATCCGTCAATCAAATTCAATTTTGCTCCTCCCTCTTTTAGTTTAATATAAAGAGAATAGGTAAGTTTCAGTCTTAGGGTTCTTACTGGTTCAACATCCTTGATGACTTCTTCTTCTTCTTGTCGCTGTTGATTGGGTTAATCCCTTTGAGGAGAATCTTCTTCCTCAATGAGATCAAAATGAGTAGGTCCCTCATACCTCTTCCGTGGTCCCTTGCCAACAAGCCTTGAAGACTTTTTTGAAGACATGTTAACTTTTAGGGAGAAAGAGACAGAATGTCCACAAAAAGAAGAGATTTTTGTGGAGTAAACAAGGGTAAACAAGATCGCAAGTGGAAGTTTTTAATTCTAGGGTTTCAAAAGAGAGTGTGAAAAGCGAAGACGACGAACCAGAAGTATATATAGTAGGAAAAAAAGAGGAGACCGAAGCGTCGTAAGGAAAGAGAAAACTGCCTTTTTGAAAAAAGAAAACTGCCATATTTTGAAAAAGAAAACTGCCATAAATAAAAATGTTAGAAAATAAATAAAAGGCAGGAATCGATATACCAAAAATAAATGTAAACCTATTATGGCATATTTAAAAACTTACAGATGTATCTCTGAATCAAAACTCCTTCAGACTTTATGTCTGAGTCTGAACACTTCAAGACTTTACCTTAGAGTCTGAACACTCTTAGACTTTATGATGTTTAGTCTTGAGCGAATAGATTCAAAATGACTTTTCTCTAGTGGCTTTGTAAATATATCCGCCAGTTGGTTTTTTGAGTCGACGAACTGAATCACCACTTCTCCATTTTGAACATGATCTCTAATAAAATGATATTTAATTTCAATGTGCTTTGCCTTTGAGTGAAGTATTGGATTCTTTGTAAGATTGATGGCACTTGTATTGTCGCATTTGATTTCTTTGCATGAATCTTCAACTCCAAAATCATTCAGTTGTTGTTGCATCCACAATATTTGAGAACAGCAACTTCCAAGTGTTATATATTCTGCTTTAGCTGTTGAAAGAGCTACGGTACTTTGTTTTCTTGAAAACCAAGATACAAACTTGTTTCCCAGCAATTGACATGTACATGAAGTACTCTTTCTGTCCACTTTATAGCCAGCTAAGTCGGCATCTAAGTATCCAAGGAGAGTGAAGTCTCCTTCTTTGGAATACCATAGACCTAGTTTAGAAGTAGTTGCAACATATTTGATAATACGCTTCACAGCAGTCATGTGAGATTCTTTGGGATTTGATTGAAATCTAAGCACAAATACAAACACTAAACAAAATATCAAGCCTAGATGCAGTAAGGTAAAAAAGTGAACCAATTATACTCCTGTATAGCTTCTGGTCTACACTTTTTCCTTCTTCATCTTTGTCCAGCTTTGAGGAACTTGACATTGGAGTTTCTGTCTTCTTGCAATTTTCTAGTCCATATTTTTTGATAAGATCTCTTGCATACTTTTCTTGGTGAATGAAAATTCCTTCTTTGGATTGTTTGACTTATAGTCCTAGAAAGAAGTTTAACTCACCCATCATCTCATCTCAAATTCATCCTGCATGCATCTTGAGAATTTCTTGCAAAGATTTTCATTAGAAGAGCCAACTATTATGCCATCAACATAAATTTGAATAAGTATAAAATCTTTTCATTATCTTTTAATGAATAAAGTAGTATCTATTTTACCTTTAGCAAAACCATTTTGAATTAGAAAGTTACTTAGCCTTTCATACCATGCTCGAGGTGCTTGCTTTAATCCATATAATGTCTTCTTTAGCTTGAAGACAAAATTTGGTTTCCTTGGATCTTCAAAACCAGGTGGTTGTTCCACATAAGACTTCCTCTTGGATAAATACAATTAAAAATGCAGTCTTCACGTCCATTTGAAATAGACTGAAATCTTTGAAACATGCAAAAACAAGAAGTAATCTGACCGCTTCTAACCTTACTATTGGAGCGTAGGTTTCATCATAGTTGATTCCTTCATTTTGTGTATAACCTTTTGCCACGAGTCTTGCTTTGTTTCTCACCACCTTTCCTTGTTGATCTAGCTTGTTCCTGAAAACCCATTTAGTTCCAATGATTGACTTACCTTTTGGTTTAGGAACAAGTTCCCAAACATTGTTGATTCTGAATTATATCAATTCTTCTTGCATAACTTCAATCCAGCTTTCATCAATCAAGGCTTCATCTATTGTCTTGGGTTCGATTTCTGAAACAAGTGCTAGAGTACTAGACTTTTCATGCCTTTTGGATCTTATATGAATCCCTTTATCAATGTTGCCAATGATGAGATCTGTAGGGTGACTAGACTTATTCTTCCAGTTGCTGATTGGTTTGTCATTTTACTGAGTCTCTATTTCAGTTGGAGCTTTTGATTCAATTTGCCGTTGAACTTCTAAAATTTGGTTTTCTTCGGGGGATTTTGAATTTGTAAGAACTTGCACAGGTTCAGATTCTTCAGGTTGAGTCTAATTAGTATGATTCTGTATTGAGTCTTCAAACTTCACATTCAAAGATTCTTCCACAGTTTGAGTCTTCTTGTTGAATACTCTGTAAGCCTTGCTTGACATTGAGTAACTAAGGAAAATCTCTTCATCTGATTTTTCTTCAAACTTACCAGTTCGATCATTTGCATTCTATAAAATAAAACATTTGCAACCAAATACATGAAAGTAAAAGACAATTGGCTTCTTTCCTTTGAACAATTCATAAGGAGTTTTCTCCAGAATTGAGCTTAGAAAAATTCTATTAATGATATAACAAGCAGTTGATGTTGCTTCAACCCAAAAATGAGGAGAACTATTACTTTCAATTAAAAGAGTTCTTGCCATTTTTTGTAGTGATCGATTCTTTCTTTCCACCACTCCATTTGCTGTGGAGTATATGGAGATGAAAAGCTATGCTGAAAACTAGAGTCATCATAGAAATTAGCAAAGTCTTAATTTTCAAATTCACCTCCATGAGTAGTACGAATACTTGTTATAGCATAATCTTTTTCATTTTGAACTTTCCTAGCAAACTTAGTAAAGTAAGACAATACTTCAAACTTACTTGAAAGAAATAATACCTAAGTAAAACGAGAGTAGTCGTCTACCATTACCAAACAATATCTTTTTCCACCAATGCTTTGAGTTCTTGTTGGTCCGAACAAATCCATGTGCAGAAGCTACAAAACACGTTTAGTAGATACCTGATTTATTGATTTGAAGGAATTTCTAACCTGTTTTCCTAGCACGCAGGGTGTGCATAGATCATGTTTTTGATATTTCAGGTTGGGTAGTCCTCAAACTAGCTTCTTGGAGGATACTTTTGCAATTTGCTTCATGTTGATGTGTCCAAGTTTTCGGTGCCGAAGATTAGCTTCATCTTGAATCGATATCAAGCTAGATATTTCCATGTCTTCGTCCAGTGAATGATTGAGAGAAATCCTTGCTAATTCCAGAACACGTATCTTCTTAAAAATTGATCTTGCATCCAGTGTCACACAACTGACTGATACTGAAAAGATTATAATTTAAACCTTCAATAAAGAGACATTGTTGATTGTAAGACTTCTTATCTTCATGATTCCATATCCAACAATTTTTCCTCTGTTGTTGCCACCAAAAAATACATTTCCTCCTTTCACTTGTAAGAGATTTGTGAAACAAGTTGAATCTCCTATCATGTGTCTTGAGCAGCCACTATCTAGGTACCATTTGATCTTCTTCTTGATAGTAACTTGCAGTTATATAAAGAACTCTAGCTTTCTTTAGCACCCACACTTTCTTGGGTCCAAGATTGTTAGTACCAAACACAGTTTTTGCCCACTCTCTCTTAATAGGTTTCCAAACTTTAGGACATTCCTTCTCAAAGTGTTCTAAGCTGTTACACTTTAAGCACTTGAGAACACTTCGCCCAACAGGTTTTACAAAGGCCTTTTGAAAATGATTCTTATAAAATGACTGTGGGTCTATTTTCGATTCTTTCCTTTACCTTTGAAAAATCAATCAAGGGAATGGTTTCCGATGTCATTCCCAAACCAAATTTATTATAGTAAGGTCTTTGGATTGAAAGAATTTTATCTAACTTTTCAGATCCCATTGAAAACTTTTTAGTAACTTTCAAAATGTCTTCTTTCAAGGAAATATTTTCTTTTGAAAGAGTACTTTCATTTTCTTTTAATTTAGCAAAACATTTGTTTAAGTTTTCGACTTTTTCAATCAAAGCCGTAACCTATTGTCTTAGTTTTGAATTCTCTTTCTTTAGTTCAGAAATTTTTTTAAGAGAGGCTTTAAGGCTAAGACAAAGTTCATCTATATATTTTGAGTCTGAATCTAACCTTGACCTCACTATTTGAGTCTGAATCTAAATCTGATTATGAATCTGAGTCTGAATCTGAGTCTGATTTTGCCATAAGGCAGATGTTGGCATAATCTTCATCACTGCCTTCACATTCTGTGTCGCTCCATGTTTCATCTTTGAGTACTTTCTTGAATTTTTATGTTTTTCCTTTCTTTTTCTTTAGCAAATGACAGTTGGGTCTGATGTGTCCCTTTCTCTTACATTCGAAGCAAACAACATCCTTGTTGGTTTCATCTTCTTCATTTGATTTCTTTTGAAATCTTGGATTGCCCTGTTTCTTCCAATTGAACATTTTTCCTTTCCTGGTCAACTCCTTGAACTTTCTTATCAAAAGTGCTAGCTCTTCATCATTCAAGTCATCTTCTGAATCTGTATCATCAGAATCATCATTAGATTTTAAAGCAATTGATTTCTTACCTTTGTTATCAATTTCCTCATTGATTTGCTCGATTTCATATGACTGAAGTATGCCAACCAATTCGCATACAGAGAGAGGCATGATTCTTTGTGTTTCCCTTATAGAGGTCTTTACGTGATTTCAGTCATTGGAGAGTCCTCTCAGCAACTTATTGACCTTCATTGGTCTTAAAATTGGCTGACCCTGATATGCTAAGCCATTTACAATATCTGTAAAAAGACTAAGCATGTCAGTAATAGATTCTCCTGCCTTCATCTTGACGGCTTCATACTGTCCAAGAAGGATATTGACCTTAGTTTCTTTAACTCAATTAGTTCCTTCATAGTGACATGCAACCTGTCCCAGACTTTTTTAGCTGTTTCACAAGATGAAATCATGTTATACTCAGTAGGAGATAAAGAACAATATAGAGAATAAATAGCTTTAGCATCAAGAGCTTGTCTCTTTGTTATTTCAGTTTGTGACAGTTTTCCTGCATCTACTATTTCTTTCTCTGTGGATGATGTAGCTTTAGGAATGATTCCTTTTTCTACTACATCCCATTCTAGAGGATTTTTTGATCTTAGGAATGCCTTTATCTTGTTCTTCCATACGTTATATTCCTTCCCATCAAAGTAGGGTGGTGTGGTGTTGCTTTGGCCTTCAACCAAACCTGGATCCAAAATACTAGCCATAGATCTTTAGCTTAAGAAGTATAAACACTTCCAACAATCAAGCACACAAGCTCTGATACCAATTGAAAAAGGCTAGTCAACATACCTAGAGGGGGGTGAATAGGTGTTTAAAATTTTCTTTTAAAAACTTTAAGAAGATTCAATCAACTTTGAAATATAAATCAGAGTATAAAGACTTGAAGTAAAACAATTAAACAATTAAATTGTGGAGCAATATAAGTAAAGAGATTAAGGTAAGAAGAATTGAACACAAAGGTTTATAGTGGTTCGGCTTAATCCAAGCCTACATCCACTCTCCACGCTGACAGCCCACCGGCTGGATTTCACTATGAATCAAAAGAGATTTGTACAGCTTGTAATGTGGACTTCTTCAGTAGAGAGTTTTAGCTATTACACACACAAATCCTCACTATATGTTTCTCCCTTTTGTACATAGCTCTAGCTCAAAGAAATGAGAGAATAAGGAACTTCAGAGATTTAGACTTTGAAATTTTTCTATCAGTGCACCCCTTGAACAATAATGACTCCACCTTTAAATACTCCCTTGTGCCTTCATAGCCGTTGGCACCTTCCAAAGGAGTTCATCTAATCTATCCGTTGGAATGAATCAATTAAGGTGATCTTCGAGCTGTCGAATGAATGTGGAAGATAGCTCGTCAATCCTGCTCACCCATACAATCAGGATCTTGAGTTTCCATAAGTAGAACCTTACAAGTTTTGCTTGTTCTTCAAAGGATATTCAAATCGAGATAGATCTTAATGAGAATAACCAAATAATTTCAAGCTATGTCCAGCTAGAGATCTTCCATAATAAAATAGAACAAATCATTGAAGATAGTATATAATCTGTAAAATCATAATCCATGAGTCTGGAAAGCTGTCAACTTGGGCAGACTCTGAAATTTGAGTCTAACTATCTTTAGACTTTGATGATAGAGTTTGGAGATCTTCAGACTTAAACATTTGGGTCTTGATATCTTCAGATTAGACTGACGAAGATGTTTTGTTAACTTCAAAACACCAAGGGAGTTTTCTCCAACATTTTCATCGTCTTCGTTTTCACCCCCAGACGCTGTTTAAACCTTAGAATTGAAAAACTCCCACTTGCTTTCACCTTTATTCTTGTTTATTCCAAATATTCCTCTTTTTTGCAAACAAACTATGACTTTCTCCCAAAAGCAACTATGTCTTCAAGAAAGTCATCAAGGATTGCAAGCAGGGGACCACACCGCAAGTATGAGGGTCCTAACCATTTTGACCTTACTGAAGAAGACGGCAATCCTCATCAGCATCAATCGAGTCAGCAACAACCTTCTCAATAGTGTCAGTCTCCTCCACTACCTCAAGAAGAAGATGTAGTAGAAGACATTCAACCTGTAAGAACGTTGAGACCAAATCTTGCTTGCTCTCTTTACTTAAGGTTGAAAAAGGGAGGATCTCTTATGACGTTGATAGATGAGTTTTTGAGATAAAGAGGATTTAAGAATGAAACTCTATTTATGCGTGAGATGGAGAAGCTAGGCATGGCATCTGAAGGTTCGGCTAAGGAAGCCTTTGAAAACTTTCCAAGTGATTCGCGGTTTGGCACCGAAAATCAACCTCAAGGACAGGATGATGATGAAAGATTATTTTCGCACCTTCAGCTAAGGATGGGAGTGGCCGTGTATGCTGTTTGCGAAGAAGGGAACATCTTTTGCTCTAAGGAGCACAAAAGAGTTTACTTGAAGTTACTGAAAAAAAGGGGTTATAAACCCTAGGAGCGTTGATTTTGACTTTCTCGACTCTATGAAAGTTAATCTTCGAGAAAAACTGGCACAACTTCAGTTTGAGAGATTCTATTCTGATTCTACGAATGCATATCCTAAACTTACTGCGTACTTCTGTTCAAATCTATCTTTTCTAGATGCGAATAGGTTTTCATTCACTTTCAGGGATGCAGAATTTGTGGTGGATGTGGACACTCTAGCTGATCTAATTGGGGTGGAAAGATCGAGTTTCCAACCAATTAAGGTGTCTATTGCTCACGCTACTTTGGAGTTGGTTCAAGACAGGAGTGGAGAGGGAAAAATTGCCTACACCAGGATAAACGCCTCTAATGTCTTGCTCCATAAAGTTGTGATCAATTGTATCCGACCAAAATCGACCTCAATAGATGTCTCTCATTCAGAAGCCAAATTGATGTATGCCATCAATGTTGGTATCATATTTTCTTTGCCTCACACAATCCTGTTCCACATGTACAGGATTGTGGTAAAAGATAAGGGACAACTCCCTTACTCTGCTCTTGTTACTCGCTTGTTTATGCACTTTAACATACACATCCATGCACCCTTCCATTTAACAACTTCTGCTCCTTTGGTGATTGGTTACAAGATGGTCACGGAGATGCGTTTAAAAGAGCTCAATAAGATGTTAGAAAGGATGAAGGAGAAATCTCCTGCCAAGCCTAAACAAGACTCTGCTGCTGCAAAGAGAAAAGGAAAGGAGCCCATGGTTGCTCCTGTGTAGAAGAAAAGAAAACTCATCTTGCAAGATGAAGATGATGATGATGAAAATGAGATGACTCTTGCAGCTTTGAGAAATTTGAGGAGCTTTGTCAGCTTTCAAGAGAGGTGAGAAGAGCAAGAGAGGAGAGAAGAGATAGAGAAAAGAGATGAAGGAAGAAGGAATGAGGAAGAGATGAGAAGATAGGAAGAAAAAGAGGAAGAAGTGAGAAGAGAATAAGGAGAGAATGAGAAAGAAGGAGAGGCACAAGAGGAATAAGAGGATTCCCTTGAGCCAACTTTTGTTGTTCACCTGTCAAGTGAATCTAACAAGACAGGAAGTGGAGATGCTGGAGCAACTAGAAAACATCACTCTACTGCTGATGAAGATGAACAGGGCGAAGAGTATACTGCTCCACCTAAGGGCACACAAACAAGGGGAGTTGCTGAAAAGAGAGGTACTTCTTCACCCTTATTCACTAGTGATGTTAGTAGATTTGCAGCAAATCCAGAGGATGTATATGCCTCACACTTTCCAAAAACTGAGTTTGAGGTGTCCTCTCCAAGTCATGGTGGACAAACTGCTGAAAATCCATCAAGTCTCAAAACTCCAGGTACAGAATCAACTGGACCTAGTGCTGCAGATGCTCAATCAGTAGACTTTTCGAGACTGCTGTATATCATGTTGGATCTAAGGAAGCAGCTTTATGGAATGGAGTATGAGATGAAGGATCTCAAGAAGGCTCTTTTGGCTACCTCAGTGTCTTTGCAAGACTAGATCAACGCCCTGAAGAATCAAGTTCAGACCAATGTGAAGGGTGAAGATTTACAACCACTGAAGGAGTCCATTGCAAGCCTTGAGAAGATAGTGAACTCTTTGGGAGAATTCCAGCTTGTCCGCATTCCTAAACAGCCATGACTTTGAGCCCAACTTTTTCTTAAACTCAACTTTTTATTGATTGTCCACTTTTTGCTGTGACAAAAAGGGGGAGAAGTGCGGATTTGTTTTTTGATCTTTTATGTTTGGATTTGGACTTGGACTTGTCTTTTGTTTCGCTTGTCTTTTGTTTGGTTGTGATGCTATTTGACTACTTAAACTTGATTTGATCTTTTGGTACTTGCAACTTAGGTCATGATATTAAGGATAATTATTTTGCAGGACTAACATGTTTTTCTGTGATTGTAGAATTGATACTATTCTTGTCCTAATTTATTTATCCTTCATAAGATATTATGCATAAGTATTTTTGCAAGTCAAAAAATTTTCAAATTTGTAAGGAAGTTTTGTCACCATAAAAATGGGAGAGATTGTTGGAGAAAACTCCTTTTTTTTTTTTTTGAAGTTGACAAAACGTCTCCGTTAGTCTAGTCTGAAGACTTACAGACTCAAGTGTTAAAGTCTGAAGACCTTCAGATTTTGTCGTCAAAGTTTGAAGACAACCAAACTCAAGATTCAAAGTCTACCCGAATTGACAGTCACTAGACCGAAGAAAGAAGACTTATGCAGATGGGAACTTATCTTTGATGATTCTTTCCTTATGGTTTTTGGAAGATCTTATGGCTGGATATAGCTTCAAGATATTTGGTTATTCTTATTGGAATCTACTCCGATTTGAATATCTTTTTGAAAGGCGAGTAAACTTGGAAGTTTCTATTTATGGAAACTTAAGATTTTGATTGTATGGGCGAATAGGATTGACAGGCTCTCATCTACATTTAAGCAACAACTCAAGATCACCTTAATTAACTCTTTCAAACGAGTAGATTGGAAGAACTCCTTTGCAAAATGCCAACGGCTATGGAGGCATAAAGGAGTATATAAGGCGGCCTTTTTCGTTGTTTGATGTGTGGGTGAAAGAAGAATTTCAAAGTCTGAATCTCTGTAATTCCTTGTTTTCTCATTCTTCGAGCTATAATTGTGTACAAAAGAGAGAAGCATACAGTAAGAATTTGTGAAGAGAATAGCTGAGACTCTCCACTAAGGAAGTCGATACTACAAGCTGTATCATCTCTTTTGATTCATAATGAAATCTAGCTAGTGGACTCTCAGCGTGGGAGAGTGGACGTAGACTTGGATTAAGCCAAACTACTATAAACCTTTGTGTTCAATTTCTCTTACCCTAATCTTCTTATCTTAATCGCTGCTTTATTTAATTGCTTCATAGATTTATTTAAAAGTCTTTTACATCCTGAGTTATAATTCAAAGGTGATTAAATTTCTTAAAGTTTTTCAAAGAAATTTTCTATACACATATTCACCCCCTCTAGTTGTGTTTACTTAGCCCTTTTTAGGTCTTCTTTGCTCTTCTTTGCAAAGGGTATACCAAGGCTTCAACCATCCATGTTGACTATCATGAAGATGCCAATGGACTTAGCTAAGGTTAATAACAGTGAAATATCAAGACCCTAATCACTTTCAGAATTCATGAATCTAATTACTGAGGTAGGCCTGAATGGTCACTCAAATGATTCATCTTCCACTTCATTTGGGGAGTCAAGCAGGCTAGACAAATCATCTTTATGGTTGAAAGATGATGTGCTATAATGACCTTCAATTCTATCTATGATAGGAACATTTAAACTTTTATGTAGGTTTTACATGTATAGAGAGAGTAGATATATGAGAAATTGTGTTGTATCAAGTTCGTTTTACATAGTATTTTGGCTTAATCAAATAGCTATAAGAGATATTTAAGGATGTTTATACTTTTTTGAGGATGATGAATTTCTTTCCTCTAGGCATATGTTACTCCATTTATTGTAATGAAGGTATTCATTTTTTAATTAAGAAAGAGACAATTTTGATTTGAATTTTTTCCATTTGAATTTTTTAGCATTGTTGTCAAAACTTATATTAAAAAAATTGCATTCATTATTTTTTTCAATTTTAAACAAATAAAAATTGAAAAGCTAATATTAATCAGCGAAATGGGCTTTTCAAATGTGTTTTTAACCAAACGGCATTTCTCTCAAAGTTGATTTTCAAAGTGTAATTTAGCAAACGGTCTTTGTATTTGCTCAAAGTCCTTTACACTAAACTGCTTTGCATTTTTCCAATGGAATTTTCAAAATACTGAACCAAACTCCATTGGAGATGCAATTGTATTTTCCCAAAGTTGAGCAAACATACGAACCAAACACGTTTGCATTTGGTCGGGGACTTTAGAGTCCCAAAACTTATTGCAAATGCCAAACCATATGAGGCCTAAGTTTGTAAATTATTACATTTATCTTTTATTTGGCATCTTTTTTAGGTTGCTTTATTTCAATAAAAAAAAGAAGTAATTTTTGTAACTAAAATATTAGTAATATCATCTTAGTATCTTATATTAAGAACAAAATATGATTATCATAAAAATGATAATTTTTTAAAATAAGAACTGAACATCGAAACCCGATTCAAGCGAGAGTTTCTCTAGTTGGGGTCATGGTCCATTCAACGTCCCTCTATCAAGAAGGCTGTTTCTATGGTTGCTCAATAATACACATCAACTGACTTGAGAACACGGTGTCAAGAAGAAATGCACCCAAATATATTAGCGAGTGAACATGGATCTATGTTCATCAGCTAATATATAAGTAGATCCACTCATGTATCAAATCAACTATGAGAGTAGCAATGCACTAGGTGAAGGCTTGAGTAGGAAGAGAAGGGTGCAAAGGGCCTTGCAGGTTAAGCCTAGAGCGATTTTTCGGCGAGCCCAAACAAATTGAGACTAAATTTTATGGGCTTAATCAGTGGGCTAGACCTAAATCACAAATTATTTGGATGAGTCAGTTCAATTTGGTGGGGCTATTTCAGGTCAAAGCCTCACTTTTCCAAGAATGAAGTTTGTTTATTTATTGTCAAATTTGAAAACTTCGACAAGCAATGAACTAATTTATGTGAAGTTATTTATAACTATATAAATGTCACCTAAAGAAATGATATCTGTGCACCTCGATTTCGATGGGACATAAGCTTAGATTAGGGTAGAGTTAATTGTCCTGCAAGCACAATCAAAATAAGACACTGTTAAAACTTGTTTAAGGTTTGATAATCAAATATAACTCATCTACTCAAATGGCTTAGTGAACTTATCTCAAAGTTTGGTTTGATATAAATTCGAAGTAATTAAAAATATAGAGCAATATTGCACATTGAACATACAATTAATGATGACAGTACTAATAAAAGGCCATTGCCTTTGGTTGGAAAAGTATTCAGAGTTCATGTACAATCACATGAAAGTGATGTAGACCAAAAAAGATACTAAAGATTTGGGCTTTCCTCAACATGGCTGAGTTTACATATGGAACTATCACGACCTAACCTTGGATAAAATACTTAGATTTGGCTAATGGATTATTTAAACCGCCAAAGAAGAATAATCTTGAAGAAGCCACAAACTTATCAAAAGAATGGACACATATTAAAATATTGTTATAATTGCTACTGGAGCCTTCAAGAGCACGAAAGAAGGTGAAACTTGTGGCTGGCAATTTTTTTATTCACACTGAAGACGGTAACAAGAAGAAAAGTAATTATTACCTTTACCAAAAAAATAACAAGAAGAAAAGTCGCAGCCCACAATCGTCGACTCCTTAGCCAAAAAGAAAAGTTCAACTTCAGCTCTTGCATGTCGAAGCCAATGGCTGTGACGTTCAGGCGGTGAAAGATGCTTATAAATATAAGGTTACGTTAGTTTATTTAGAGAGAGAGAGTGAGATAGCTTTAGAAGCACTTAGAAAGAGAGAGAGAGTTTTAAGCTTAGCAAAGTCTTTGCAAGGCATATTGAGTAATATATTCTTTTTTGTTTGTTTAGACTCTCTCCCTACCAAATCCTTCTGGTTTCAACAGGGGCTGCGTGGCGATACTGCGGTTGGAACCAGTGGGCAGCAGCGGTTTCACAACTTCGGACAGAAACGTTGACGTGAGCTCGCGGGTGAGGGGGGAGCTCCGGTGGCAGACGGAACGGCGGCCGACTTGGGCGGGCTGGCAGAGTGGCGGTGTTGCTCGGAGACCGGCTGAGGATGGCTCGGAGCGGCGGCACAAGGGATCGGCCACGGCGGCGGAGGAGCTCGCGAAGAAGAACGGTGCTTTTTATTTTTTCTGTTTTGTCTTTTTTTCTTCTTTTTTTTTCTCTCCCTCACGTCACCCTCACGTCACTCTCACGTCCCTTGTTGCACCCACTCTCTGCACACTTTCAGAATTTCGAAACCCCACTTTGGTGTTGACTTTGACCCAAAAACCAAAGAAAACCCCAGAAACCGAAAATGGAACCCCCTACGAAGTGATAGAAAGAGAAGACCCCCTTATCCGTATGCGATCCGGCTTGGGAGACTTAATTTCTGTGGAATATTTTATTTCCTTTTTCAATATGCATGAAAATCAATTTTGCTCGTGCATAGCCTCCTGAATATATCGTCGAAATATATACACTCACGCGTAATATTCTCTTTTATCTTTTTTCTAATATTCCATCTGAAATTTTCTTTTCTATCAAAGAATATGTCCATCGGTATATCTTACCTGAATATATGAAAAATCTCTCGTCATATCATTGAATATTAAAAAAATTAACATTCATCTATCGTAGGTCCAATGCAAATGGAATAAAGTAAAATAAAATAAAATAAATACTCCTAAAACTTAATTCTAATATTTTTGTTTAGGAATTAAAAATTAATCCCTAATTCTTAATATGATAAATAAATGATTGGGTCACTAAAAATTTAGGTGTCAACACGAACCTTCACCCGTGTTCTCTCGCCAATCCAAATCACATGGCCTTAAGTCATTTGATTGCACCACACTTAAACTTCGTTCCATGTCTTGGATAACACCTGAGGAATCTGAATTTGTGCACTGAAATGTGCAATTGTGACGCTGAGTCAAATTCGAACAGCGGCGAGGAATAAACCCCCACGTTGAACTGTCAACGAAGATGTGGCCTTTGAGGACCAAGGCCTCTTGGCTCACCGTAAATCTCGTTCATCTATCCTTAAATCTGCAGAAAGTGCAGAATCAACCGATCCACCGAATTGACTAGGTTCATTCAGTCATATCCACCGAATTCACTAGGTTCATTCACTCATTCTTATCATGCGGCTCATGATTTCTTGGTGCTCTTGCTTGGTCATCTTCCGCCTACTGCAGGCAAGTCATGGGGCCAGCGGTGTAGCTTACAATAGTACTCCATCAAGGCCGCTCTTTCTGAACCAAACTCTCGTCTCCTCTGGCAATATATTCGAACTTGGGTTCTTCACGCCGAGCGGGTCAGAAAATCAGTATGTTGGCATACGGTACAAGAACATGACGCCTTCTAAGATCGTGTGGGTGGCCAATAGGGAGCCGCTTGCGTACATGGATCGATCTGCAAAATTAACGATAGGCAGTGATGGGAATTTGAAGCTCATGGATGGACAAGAAAATATAGTTTGGTCTACCAATGTCTCTAGTCGGTCCAATTATACGTTGGCAGTGGTATTAGATAGTGGGAATTTTGTTCTGCAAGATGGACATTATGGCGAAATATGGGGAAGCTTCGAGGATCCGACAGACACTCTTCTTCCAACAATGAAGATAGGAGTAAATATCAGGACTGGAGTGAAAAAGTTTTTAATTTCCTGGAGAAGCGACAGTGATCCATTCCCTGGAAGTTTCTCGACGGGAGTGACATCCGAGACGCCACCTCAAGCTTTCACTTGGAATGGTTCGACCCCTTACCAGAGAAGCGGGCAATGGGACAAATTGAAGTTTATCGGCCTACCAACCATGGACCGATCATACAGGAGTGGCTTCACTGTCCAACAGGATACTCAGCAGGGAACCACTTACTATACGATAAATAGATTCGATATCTTTTTATACATGTTCATTTCTCCGGAGGATCTCTCAAGATAATGCGCTGGGATGATGGAGCCAAGGCATGGTTGATGGAATGGGCAGCACCGAACGATACTTGTGTGAATTATGGAACTTGTGGTCCATATGGAGTTTGTAACTCATTGAATTCGCCTATTTGCAGATGCATAGATGGGTTTGTGCCAAAGTCAAATGAAGAATGGAACAGTGGAAACTGGACCAGAGGATGTGTAAGAGAGACGGAATTGAATTGCCAGAAAAACACAAGCACATCGACTTCTACAAATGTAAAGGAAGATGCATTTAGGCAAATGAGCCAGATGAAACTACCCAACTCTGCGGACTATGTATCAGACGTTAAAGATGAAGAAGGATGTGAAAGCTGGTGCCGGAGCAATTGTTCTTGCTTGGCTTATTCTTATGTCAGCAACATTGGGTGTATGGTTTGGAATAAAGACCTAATTGATCTACAGGAATTTCCCAGAGTTGGGGAAGATCTTTCTATTCGAGTTGCACAAGTAAAAGCAGGTTAGAAATTGTTTTATTAAGATGAGTTTGAGTCGGACACCAATCATCTTTTACATAACTCTCTTTCCCATTTCAGGAGGATGGCGACACAAAGCAGTTATCATCAGCCTGAGTCCTACTACAGGGATTATGTTCTTTGCAGTATTTGTTTTTGTTCTTTGCAAATGGAGAGCTAACAAAACAGGTACTATTGAAAAGCTATATCAGTGTTGTCAGAGGATTGTGCATGCTATGAAAAAAGTAAGCTAATTCTTCATCAATCATAAACACAGGAAATGCATGGCAAGAGCAGTTGAAGCAAGATGATTCACTGGAATCGACCCTTTACAATTTTGATAGCATACTACTTGCTACAAACAAGTTCAGCACGACAAGTAAACTTGGGCAAGGAGGGTTTGGCTCGGTTTATAAGGTAAGACCATTTTGCAGGACATTGTTAATGAAAATATTTCAAGGTCTAAAAGCTATGTGAATTGTGAAACAGGGGAAGCTGAAAGATGGGAAAGAGGTAGCTATGAAAAGACTTTCTAGTACCTCAGCCCAAGGCATTGAAGAGTTCAAGAATGAGATCATCCTTCTATCGAAACTCCAACATCGAAATCTTGTTAAACTGATGGGCTACTGCATTGAAGGAGAAGAAAAGATTTTGGTATACGAGTACTTGTCGAATAAGAGCTTGGACACCTTTCTTTTTGGTTGGTTGTTTTTATCTCGGAATGACTATTTTTCTATAATGTATTTTCTACCATAGCATTAAAACTTGAAAACTATTCTTGTCTGTCATGTTTGTTAGATTCAAGAAAGAAGGCAGAACTTGACTGGGGCAAACGATTTCAAATAATTCACGAGATTGCAAGGGGGCTGCTCTACCTCCATCAAGATTCTTGCCTTAGGGTCATACATCGAGACTTGAAAGTAAGCAATATTCTCTTAGATGAAAAGATGAACCCAAAAATTTCAGATTTTGGGCTAGCACGAATGTTTGAGGGCACTCAAGTTTTGGTGAACACTCAAAAAATTGTTGGAACACGGTAAGCTCTCTAGGCCTATTCGAATTATCAATTCATTGAGTCAATCTCTTCAAGCAGACAAATTATTGATTTACCACAATGAACATGTCTGTTCATGCATGTTTTATCCTCATTGTCTATCATTACAATCAAAGAGTACATAACATGTTTAACTTAACTGCAGTGGCTATATGTCTCCTGAGTACGCCATGGGTGGAATATTTTCCAAGAAGTCCGATGTCTATAGCTTCGGAGTGTTACTACTAGAGATAGTAAGCGGCAAAAAGAACATGGCCCTGTATGACCAGGGACATCTGAATCTCCAATCCTACGTAAGTTCCAAATTCCAAACTTTATCAATATCGTAAGTTTGCTGCAATATTATGACAGTGTTCTCACTTACAGGCATGGCAATTGTGGAGTGATGGCAAAGCATTGGACCTAACGGATGTAGCAATGGCTGTTAGCTCTCCATTGGAAGTAACAAGATGCATCCATGTTGGGCTTCTCTGTGTTCAGGACCATGCCACAGATAGACCGAACATGTCAAATGTGGTTTTGATGTTAAGTGGCGAGTCAGATCTTCCTCAACCGAGGCAGCCTATGTTCACTTTCCAAGCTGAAATGCCAAATTGTTCTATTCCATCACAGCAAGAAAGCATCCGGTCTGTTAACACCATCACTAATACAGTGGTCGAAGGAAGATGACCACTATTTATTTTCATTTTTATTTTCCTCTTTCTGGAGATGACTTTGTTGTTTATTTTTTAAGATTTTAGTGTTAATTCAATTCAAGGAGGGCTTTAGTCCAGTCTGAACAAAAGGTCGAATGGGCTGCTCCACTTTATACATGGATTTTAGGCTGCAAAATAGGGGTTTAAAATGTGTACTTTTTTGACAGAACATGAGCGATGCAGCAATTTGTTCTAACTTACAGTAGCCAGAACTATTGTTGTAATTAAGGTGAACTACCAAGTAATTGCCATCACTCTCATCACCAGTTGCATTTGAAGGTTCAATTTCCTGGGTTTTTGGACGAAAGATATCATTACCAAAGATAGACTAAACTCGCCCCAAGAGAAGCATGAGCATTGGCACAAGACAAAGTATTTCCAGCTTTAGTATGATTCCCAGATATGATTTACCTTCTTCAGATTTAATAAGAAGTCATCTATGCTGGTGGCAATTACATGTCTGCTAGTCATCAATTGAATGACTGAACAACTTAATTCGGATAAGCTTCGCATGAAAATGGAAGGCTAATGTCGGCTAGTGATCAAAATCAGAGCCATGTGATCCTTAAACTGAAGAGCTGAAGAGTTCCTGGTTTGCTTGGAACCCATATAATATATAGCTTCATTGAACATTAAACTTGTGGGGAAAATTACCTTATTAATCCTAAACCTATTGTAGAAATGCGAATTCAATTCTAAAATTTTCAATTTTGCAAAGTCAATCTTGCGCAAAATTATAATATAGTCATTATGGACAATTTCTGTTGGAAATCACTGGCATGCCATGTAGGACGGCGATGGTTGGATTGCTACATTAGTGATTTCTAGCAAAAATTAGCCGGAAAGACAATGTATTTTGCGCAAAGGTTAAACTGGCAAAATTGAAAAGTTTTAGGCGGAATTGACATATGTATAATAAATTTAGGATTAATTGGACTATTTTTGTGAAACTTGTGTTATTGTGTTGACAAAGCATTTAGCCAACAAGTTTCATCAGAAGCCGCTTTGACCCCTCTTAATGTTTGTACTAGGCCACAAAGGCCCACGACCGTGCTTCTTCTGTTCAGAATTAGGTTGTCTTTCCTCCTTTTTACTTAATTGATCTTATCTGTGCGGATGCTTTAGCTGCCGGTTGTAATGGTTTTACTTCTCCAATATAGTTTTCTTTTCCGACCCAAAAAAAATAAAAGTACAGTCAACTTTGAACAACGGTCAAGAGAAGAACGCCGATTTTACTGGCTTCTCATCCAAAAAAACAGTTTTTAAATGCCAACATTTGATTCACGATGAAGCTTCTATTGCATAATCTAGACTGACTTGTCAAACTACAATGACATCCTGATCTCTTGGCATTCTGGAAATGCGTATGAACTGGCACGGGCATCATCAGCTTCCGATATAAAGCTAATTTTGTACGATAACAAGACGTCTGAAGCTATCTATAAGAGGATTTATGGCCTCACACCTTTGGCAAAGCGGATTGATTTGTAGAAATCTCGCCTTTTTGTCAAATCTGCAAGCAAAACCGAAAGGCGAAGAATCGGGAGCCTCTTAACATTCTGAAGTAAGCAACAACCAAACACAGTAGGCTCCTATCACAATGTTGCTTAAGATGTGTCTCTACTCTTCCTTGGTCATGGTCTTCCTTCTTCAGGCACATCACAACACTGCAGTTTATAACATTATTGTAGCCGAACCACTCTTTCAGAACCAAACTCTTGTCTTCTCTAGTCAAACCTTTGAGCTCAGTTTCTTCACCCCTAACGGATCAGCTAATCAATATGTGGGCATATGGTACAAGAATGCGACTCCTTCCAAGATCATCTGGGTCGCCAATCGGGATACGCCGCTTGCAACAGAAGGTAGTTTGGTCCGCCAATGTTTCTGTTCAGTCACACTATACTACAGCAATGCTTTCAGATGTAGGAAACTTTGTTCTACAAGACAGGAATTCCATTGAAATATGGGCAAGCTTTGATGATCCAACTAATACTTGATAAAGCTAGTACTAACACTTAGAGGGGAGGTGAATAGGTGTTTGAAATAAATCTTAACAAATAAAATAAGTTGCTTGCAAAGTCTGGATGAAGATCGTGGGATTCCAGACTTCTACAATATTTAGAAAGTGTGCAACAAACTTTAAATGAAAGAGATAAAGAGAGAAAAGCGCACACAAATTTTAGAGTGGTTATTGGTTCGACTTAAATCAAGCATTCTACTATCTCTCGCTGATAGCCTACTAGCTAGATTCCACTGTATGATCAATCAAGAAATTACAACTTGGTGAGCATACACTCAATGGTAGAAATTTTCTAACTCACTAAAGACACTCTTTTTTCTGTTTTATCTCTAGATCACACTTTTTAAAGCTCACAGATGAAAACTAGTAAAATGAGAGTAGCCTCAAATTTTGGAATCTCAAATTCACGTTCCCACACACTTCTAGACTGAATCAATTAAAGGAATCTTGTGGCCGTTGAAGTTAGGAATAAAATTTCCACTTGATTCCAGTCGCCCATATTATCAATATCTTGGTTTCTATGATATTTCCCAAAAAGGATTTTGTCTTCAAGATTGATTCCATCAATTTATTATTGATTCCATCAACGAATTTATATAAGATAAGTGAAATCCTTTGTTAGAAAGCTAGACGATGTCGAATAATTTTCTAATAAGTTCATTTCGGATCTATGTCGCAAAATTGATAAATCTGAATATGTACTCTTCCTCATTCTGGACACGATCTTGTTCTGGATTTTGTGGGAAGTGCTTTTGGGAATGAATAGACTTTGGCAAAAGTCTTCAATAAATCCTCAAAAACAACTTTAAATGCAATATGTTCTTAAGATAAGAGTAAGAACCAGAAAGTTTGGTCAACTTCAAAACTTGGTAGGAGTTTTCTCAACAATTTCCCTATTTTTATGGTGACAAAACTTTCATGTAGATTTAAGCACAATATCCATATGATCCTACAAAACAGCACTTAAAAACATGACTTATGGAATAAACAGTCAATAGAGGATGAGAAAACAAGATAGATATAGATATAATATTTCCTAAAAGCAAACAACCACTTAAAAGTCTGCAAAAGTATGCAAAATCAGAAAAAACTATTTATGAGTAGAAATTGTTTTCAAAAACAACATGGTTACCAAACGTATCCTAAGATCCGTTTGTTCAAAGAAAAGCTATTTTCAGAAAATTATATTCCAACTTTTCAATATTTGGGCCATCAAAAATAAATAAAAACATTTTCCATTAATTGAAAACAACAACCTTAGATCGGGAGAAATTGAAGGAAAATCCCTTTTCCGGGGCTCCTAGGCTACCAAACAAATAAAAACCAATCCATGGAAATTTTTTTCTTTTATGATCAGGTTTTCAACGAAACAAATGCACCCTTATCATATTGTTGTAAAATTTAATGTATTGAACTTGCACTGACCAAAAAAAAAAAAAAAAAAAAAAAAAAAGGAACTCGCAATACCTTCTTAATTGATTTTTTGGAAAAAGTGCCAATTCAGTCTTTAACTTTTTAATGGTATCAATTTAGTCATAAAACATTTTAATATAATGTCAATTGAATTTTTCTAACTAATTTTTGTTAAATATTGTTAACGTGGATAATTTTTAAGAAAAAGTATTTTTATTTTTTGAATATATATATATTATCTTTTCTTTCCTCCCTCCTCCTCCTCATCCTTCTTCTTCTTAAATATTGTTAAAGTGGATAATTTTTAAGAAAATATGTATTTTTATTTTTAAATATATTTTTTTATCTTTTATTTTTTGAATTTTTTTATCTCTTCTTCCTGCCTCCTCCTCCTTCTTCCTCTTAAATATTGTTAACATGGATAATTTTTAAGAAAATATATATTTTTATATTTTTATATTTTCTTTTTGAATATATTTTTTTTATTTCTTGCA
The DNA here is from genome assembly GCA_014182555.1 of Eucalyptus erythrocorys. Lineage (NCBI taxonomy): Eukaryota > Viridiplantae > Streptophyta > Magnoliopsida > Myrtales > Myrtaceae > Eucalyptus > Eucalyptus erythrocorys. Next base: position 38,647,062 of record CM024601.1, read on the forward strand.
TCCTCCTTCTTCTCCTTCTTCTTCTCCTTAAATATTGTTAACGTGGATAATTTTTAAGAAAATACATATTTTTTTATTTTTGGAATATTTATTTTTATTTTTATATGTTCTCTCCTCCTCCTCCCTCGCCCAAGTGAGGCCAATTCACGTAGCTATGGCCTTCTTCTCCCTCGCCCAAGTGAGGCCAATTCACCTAGCTCGGCCGGTGGCCGATCACTAACAAAAGCAAGAAGAAAGGAAAAAAAATATTATTAAAAATTATTCATGTCAATAATATCCAATTAAAATTAGTTCAATTGACACTAAATCAAAAAGTTTATAACTAAATTAACATAATTGAAATGTTTAAAACTAAATTGGCACAAATGTACTAAGTTTATGACTTTTCGACACTTTGTATCATTACTAAACTCCTATGTCTAATGTGCATACCAAATCACAATTTTTTTTTTTTTTTTTTTTGGGTATCGTTAATTTACAATGTAAAGATTTTTATGAAATGGTTTTTCAAACTCTCCTGTATTTAGTTTGTTGAGAGTACGGTAAAAAGAAATGCTTTCTTGTTTTTGGATTGCCAAAAACTCTCTATTGGTATTCCCTCCTCTTTGTTTATTTACTGTGGTATCACTCCCTTGGGAATGGAGAACCATTCTCATGTGAAGTTTTATGAGAATTGAAAGATTAAGTTTGCAAATTATTACATTTATCACTCCCTCCCTCCCTCCCTCCTCTCTCTCTCTCTCTCTCTCTCTCTCTCTCTGTTTGACTACTCATATGATTAAGTAATATGAAAATGTAACCACCCGCCGTGGTGGCTCATGTTTGACTACTCATATGATTAAGTAATATGAAAATGTATGAACCGCCCCAGTGGTTTAAAATTAGAAAATGTGAACCCATCATGAAGTTGGAACAAGTGTCATATTCCCTCTAACCTAAATCTCAATTTTTTCCTTCTCTTCGATATTTTCTACTTCGTGCTCTTTGGATACGACTTCTCTAATTCTTCCTGTTCATTAACATATATATATATATACATAAACCATTATTGACCGATTCCACAAGACTTGATTAAAAGAAGGCTTTAACAACAGTTTTTAGGACACTCACTTGAGAGGGACCCATGTTCAATTTTCTCCCGACGTGTGAATTTATTGCAGTTCCCTCATTTCTGGAAAAAAGCTGGCCCATCTTGTCAATTTTCTAGGATTGTTAAATTTCTTTAATTTTAAAAAGAAGAATTTCAGTTACAGTTGATGCTAGAATCAAGTCTCCGACAAAAGCGAATGGAGACTTCCTCACACGTGCATGCCAATAGCATGGCCCACTTCATTCTCACGATCGTCCGTCGGTCACGACGATGTGGTGAGGATAGGGTGGGGCCGAAGTTATCGCCAGGCAAGTGCCGGCTAAAATAGCGCACGCTGGTCTTATCGGCCCTGTCCGAATAGAGGTTAGCAACGGTCCAGGGTCGACCCTAGACCGACCTTGGACCGGCCCAACCCTGCCGATCCTAGTCCAGTTCCCAAGGGGACTAGGTTGGTCCTTGGTCCTAAAATTCCATGACCAACACTGTACGGGTTGGTCATCGGTCCTAAGAGTTTTGGGTCGGTCCAAACCTGGACCAATCCTGTATATTATATTATATTATATATAATTTTTTTTATATATTCAAACCTAAGTAAAATGTCTATTATATTATATTATATTGAGATGTTCTATCAATAGCACTAATAGTAATTTCAATTTAAAACTTTTGTTGAGTATTAATTATGTGTCGTTTGTTTTGTTTTCAGGTGTTTAGAAGTTCAAGTGAATTAACAAGATGTGAAGTTATATATTCATGGTTTATATTAAATATTTTGAACATTTTATGGTTTAATTGTATTTTACTAATGAATTTCAGCTGCATTTTTCTTTTCAATTTGTGTCAAATGGTAGAAGTTTTTGAAGAGTAGAGTAGTACTACAGTTGCTATGGTGATTTGCTAGTTAAGTGGTGTGAAGCTCATTTTTTGGTTGAGTGGAGTCTACATGATCAAATGCTAGTCAAGTGGTGTGAAGCTCATTTTTTAGTTGAGTGGAGTCTACATGATCAAATGCTAGTCAAGTGGTGTGAAGCTCATTTTTTAGTTGAGTGGACTCTACATGATCAAATGCAGGAAAACGCTTTTGCATATGGTGTTATGAATATTAAAGATAGATGATTACAAGAACTTTCCATCTTGTCCCATATCTCGATAAGCAGTTAGCAGGTATAAAATTTCGATTATTGTGTCATCTTAAATTTGCTAAATATGTATTGGTACTTATAGTTTAGTTGCACAATACCCCATTGTCGATGGATGTGTAATTTGAATTTGTAGGTTTACTATTTTAGGGAGTATAAAAAATAAGACGAAAAAAATTATCGATCGGTCCCGAGTTGACCCTGGAACCGAACCGAACCCATTTGGTCGGTCCGGTCCTTGGTCCCAAGCTCAATAGGGTTGGTCCTCGGTCCTAAAAATTGAGGACCGACACTGTACGGGTTGCTCCTAGGGTTAGGGGGTGGCCCGGACCAACCCGGACCATGCTCACCCCTATGTCCGACGGGGCTAGAATTAGGCGAATATGCGAAAATTAAAAATAATCGATTTTAATAATGCAGAAGACCAAGAAAATGAGAAGGTCATGGCACCGTCACTCCTAATCGTGCTGCCTACACCACAAATTTTCACAAGGAAACCAAATTCCTTCAGAGAAGGGTTTGAATATTTTTATTATAAGACAAAATAAATGTTGGATTTCTATTAACAACACCTCCATGATTAAACATTTTTCACACTCGTAATCTTAAATAAAAATATTCGTCAATGAATAAAATGAATACAATTGTCAAAATAAAGAGTTGAATGTCTAATTTACATAACTTAAAGCCATCGTGGACCAAGTTATGCAAAGTTAACTCAATAATCAAAATCAGGATCATCTTGTGACTAACTAAATATGAATTTTATATTAAAAATTTAAGTATATCAAATTTGTTTGATTAAAATTTTTGTAGCTCAATGCTTTTTTCTTTTGTACAACCTCACTTTTTACCATGCTAGTCAACTTTCAAATTTTCCACTTATTGGGTAATTTTTTAAAATCTTGTTAAATTAAGTTAAAATGCATGTGTGGGTTGCTAATTGACTTTTATTTTATTTAGAATTAGTGAAAATATTTTCACATGCACTCCATAAAAGAATGGAATTTTATATTGAAGTAGTTATGCAATGTATTAATGGGCTAAATAGGAATTTTCACCTTCTTTATGGAAAAAATAATTATTATTCATTCTATGAGAATTTTCTATCATGATTTATTTTCCAAATTTGTTTTGTTGGTTGCCATACCCATTGAATGGAAATCTATAGTCCACAAGACACCATTATTTTCCATTATTCTCAAAAAATAATGGTGCCATTCTCCTAGCAAGACCCTAAATTGTGCATGGTGCACAAAGTAAATAAGAGATTAATGGATAGAGAAAATTGCACCTAGCAATTATAGTGGTCGGGCTTAGCTTAGGATAAGCCTCGTCCACTTTCTTAAGTTAATAACCTATTAGCCGATTGCACTAGTGAATCCATCGAGGTTACAACAACGAGTACTCTTGACTTGAGTAAGTGTGATCAAATCTTTTGATCTCACACTCCAACAACAACCTCTAAGTAATTATAAATTAATCTCACAAAGATGAGTATGTAAGGACGAAGCTCTCTTGAACTTTGGAAGTTTCGGACTTCGATTCTCTTGTTTTTTCTTCAGCATCACGATCTCCTTTAGTACTTCTCATTTTCTAAGCCCATCCTTAGACACAAATTATGAGGATTAATTATCCAATCAACTCGTTGAACTTGAATGAATCTAGAAGATCTAATCCCTCCTAAGATGCTAAGAATAGAGTCTTCCTTGATTCTGCTGTCCATACAATAGAGATTAGGTTTTCATAAGTCAAGTCATTCGGTTAGAAAGTGTGTCTCGTCTCAAAGTAATTGTTGCGAGAATTACGATCATTCAACAGGGAAATGTTGCATGGATAATCATCCTTCTTGGGCAATTAATAAGTAGAAAGAAATCCAACCCAAATTTCTAGCCATTGTGCTTCATGTAATCCAAGCATATTGCGAGAATTTGAGATTTTCTCATATCAAATGACGATGAAGTGCATTATCTTGATAATCATCATACAATTTAGACCGTTGTCATTGATTATTAAGATGTAAGACAATCATGAACATGGAGAACTAGAATCTCTTTTAAGTTTTTGAATCTGATGAATGTGGTCCAAACATATTCGCTCCAAGAATAATACCTGGAAAGTTTATCATCAGAATCAATACACACACAATGAAGGTTACCTGTTGATCAAATCCCATCTCTTAATTAAATCCATGTCATTAGTGATTGGGACGGTACAGATTTGTAATGTACATAACCTTGTGCCAACTGTCTCCTATCATTGCGAGGTTCGATTCAATGAGTACTCCACTAATCGCAATGGATTTCTCCTCTCTACATGATGATGATTCAAGAGAATGTGTACATGCAGTAATTTAAGCTGGCTACTGAAAAGACACGAAAAAAAAAAAAAAAAAAAAAAAAAAAAACTCTATGAGGTTGCATCATACGTGGTTCACTATGCTCTAATCGGAAGCTCTATACTCGTATCAAAGAGATTATTACGAGGGTACTCAAATCCGAACGTATTAACATGGATAATCTATTCGATCTCTATAAAGCCCTAGAATGTTACGTAAGGATAGAAAAACAGATATGATTTACTTCTATTGCCAACATCAAGCTATTCAATGGGGAACTCCTATTTAGCAACATCAACCCCACTAGTGCACTGAACAAATAACAAGCCACTATCGCCCGTCACATGTGATGTTTCTCATGTTTGTCTAGTTCACATTTCATGTTCCAGGATGAGGAATCCACCACAGAAAATGCATTATTTTCCCTCCTCCTAAATCAATCTGTTTCTTTTAAGTGAAGACAGATGCCGAAGAAGACAAATTATGTTTGCATGCAACATCCAGGAAAGGATAAACATGGAGATCACGGTTTCAACAAGGCCCAAATACCAGTTGAACATGATTTCCAGTCCTGCATTTTAGGCCACAGGGGGTACTGAATCGGCTTTGCGACTGTGGCACAGAGAGCTCAATCTTCCCGCCAGTTCTTGCCACAATTCTCGTTCAGGCACCAATAGAATGTTGTCATCGGCTCATCAGCAGAACGGATCTGGGCTTGATGGTAGATAGGCTTTCCATGGCCGCAGTGTGGGCATGTCACTGCAAATGGAAAAGGAATCAACAACCCCACCACTCCAAACATAATGCACCATGATCAAACAAATATCAATGTATATCAGACTAATAAGAACAAGTGACAACGTAGTTATGATTGCGCTTAAGGACAACTTAAACAGCAACATGACAACTATACTATGACACCTATAGCTTTTAGAATTATACAATGCCAAGAATCTCGACTCTCAGGTCAACCAAATATGAAGCATAACATCTGATTTCTCTAACAACATCTCTCAAGGTTTAAAAATAAAGTACCTAAATATATCAGGACACCAACTCCAAAGACAATCAGCAAACTAGACAACAGCAGTACGTGCTTTTCTTCATCTCAACAAAGATTAAAACATGGATTTGCACAGTGGAACCCAATTTCTCAATGTCTTTTTCTTATTGCTATTTTTACTCTTTGGTTGTCCACGTACAATTATTGGCAGTTGGAACACAGGGAGATCGTACAAGGATAACAGACTACAGATTTGTCTTGGTAGTCTTATTGCTTCATCAGCACTATCAAAATAGAGAAAGGCTGCTGCCCTTGCTTTCTTATTTACCTAACTTCTGAGCTGCTTTAAGAAAAAGAACTCTTCATAAGATTCAAGAAAATACTCTCTTCATCAGCCGTGAATCTTTAGTGACCTTATAGGCGTAATTTATTTCCTATCCATTAGCTTATTCAAGCCAAGACAGGTGCAGAAAGAACTCGGGAAATGAAAGGGAAAGAAAGACAGACCGCCATCAGTTTGGGGTCCATTTCTCCTATCTTCTTCCGAGAACACCGGTTCCATCTTCTTCCTTACCAGATGTTGCTTCCTCTTTATCTTAACCTGCAGAGACTACCAAAGCCGTGGTCATAGAAAAATCATGCCAAAGATGCGTTCAAGGGCCAAGCAACAACAGGAACAAAGCAAATTCCTACCTTGCTCTCGATATTACAAACATAGGGACAAGTTGGGCAGAAAAATCTGGCTGGCCGGTCCCTATGAGGCAATTGTACTGCAACAAGTTTCCACAAGTCGGGCAAAACTCCATTTGCTATCCCCTCTGCATAATGCACTTCGCCGTAAGGACAGTGGAGGATTAAAAAAAACTGAGTCCTGCATCGACGTGCGCCAAGGTCACACAACAATGAAATTAACACATCCCCTTTCAAAGTTCAGGGAAGAACTTCTAATTCAAGACAGTGAAACCCTGTTGGCACGGCAAATCTGCGACTGATTGCCGGTCTTGTATTCACCGAAATACGAAGAGCATTGTATGTAATACTAACTCGATCATAAGTGGAAAAAAAAATAAAAACCCATCAAAATATGAGTAAATGGGAATGCAATCAAGTTTCTGCAGCTACTCAACCTGCACTTTGAAGATTGAAACAAGAAATCTACGAGGCGATGTACAAACGAGCTCAGCTTCTAACAAATGCGCAAATTCTTCAGTATACATACAACATCAATCCTACACATCACACACATCACCACCACTGCAAGCTCATGCCATCTAACATCAATCAAGCTCGAAAATTCTTCTGCTTCAATGGACATCCCACGTCTAACGAGCAGGAAAAATATAGACGGTCACCAGAGAACGGAGACATCAACAGAGCAACCCCGGCGGTATGAATCGAAATTGAAATAGAGAAGCTGTCGAAGCAGCTTGATTCGGCTTTACCTGTGGACGGCAGCGGCAGCAGTGTTCCGGAGCACCCGTGCTGTCGAGCTGGAGACGACGGTGCCGCGGTGTCTCTGTACGGCGGAATGGATTCAATCCGTGCGAAGGAGGAATACAAAGATACGTGGCTTCATGCACGTATAACGACGGCAGAGCAGTCGCTGTTAGCTGCGACGGAGCGATGCCAGAGATCGCGGTGCCCCCACCGCAGACGGTGGTGAGTGAAGGAGGGGCTTGGTGGCTCCTTTCAATGGCTGGTGGTTTTCCCGTAAATGAGTCTTATATTATATGGTTTTCTCGCTTTTTTTTTTTTTCCCGGTAAGACTAATTTATTTTTCCTAAAAGATTAATGAAAACAAATATGAAACTTACATACTTGATGGTATTCCAAGTTCTTATTAATATTGATTGTTTTTATTTTTAAAACGATAACTATTTTTAATAGAAAGTTAAGTAAGATCATTATGGATCAATTGATTATTTTGAAAAATTAAGCTGACGAAGCTTAATTACGAAAGATTAAGCTTTTCATAATTGATTTTTTTTTAATATTATTAGAACGGGCATCAATCAATAAAGAAGAAAATTAATTATTTGATCTTCAATATCCTCATTATTCTTTTACATAAAATTACATTAATTAAATTCTATTCCGTTAAAGTGAATAGAACAAAATTCCTCTCAAGTGTTTTTCGTAGATTGTAAATCAACAAAGTTTGATGCCTTACTAAAATATTAACTTTTTCTAAATTAAAAAAAATGCATTTATTTTTAGTATTAAAGTCCTCCCATTTATGCTAATTTTTCATAATCTATTTGATACGAAAACTAGAATGATTAATGTATATTTGGAGTTAATAACAATTAAAATGAATGAAATTGAAATTGCATTCACCCAACATACTCAAATAAAAAGAGATTGTTGCATCGATACCAAAAAAAAAAAAAAAAAAAAAAAAATGAATCAAGACAATGGGAAATTTGTTGAATGGTACCTCTAATAGGCCAGATGAGAATGGCTTATAATCATACAAAAAAAAAAAAAAAAAAAAAAAAAAGGAACTGTCGCAGTACTGCCCTAGCGAGAAACTCGGAGCTAACTCCGGAACAATGCCAATGCTGAGCTTCTGGCAATGCTTGATGAGCGCGCGGATGGCGTTGAGCGTCGCAGTACCCGAGCCGATGTGCTGGCCGTCGGGATCGGGCATGGTGATGGCAACAGTGGCAACGGCGATCTGGCCTATGCGCTTGGCCCGGCCGAGCTGCCACTCGTAGAGCCCGGCCTGCTTGGGGCTGGCCGCAGTCAGCACGATGGCGTCCCAGGTCGGGACCCTCGCCAGATGCCTGACGGAGAGCCGCAGGTGGCACCATGACTTCCGGAGCACGGCGGCCCCATTGGCCTTCCGCTGGGGCTGGCCGTCGTGCACCGCCTTCCCTCGCTCCGCCGGCTCCATTTCCGTGCACCATCAGGGGAATTTTCTCGAGAAACCGTGTGGAAAATTCGCCGAGAATTCTGCCGAGTTGCTGATCACTGAGAGTAAAGCAAGAAGGAGAACGAATAGGAGGAGGAGGAGGCGGTCAATAACGATTCATTGAGTCCTCCACTGATCGCAATAGATTTCTCCTCTCTAAATGATGATGATTCGAGAGAATGTGTACAGGCAGTTATTTAAGCTGGCTACTCAACGGACCCAAAAATAGAAAAAAGGGTACTCCATGACTCGTCCCTGTGTGGGGCTCCCACCAGCCCCCACCGGACATGTCAATATCGTTAATTCCTTTTGGATATATCTTTTCACCCTTCATCTTTGATGCCCGGCTCCCCATATTCCCAGAGCTCCCACCTTCAGTGACTTGTAGTGAATCTCCATGCCTATGGTTTAATATCTAACGCTTCACTGAACCAGAAAAATTCAAGACCTTACGCTCAAAAGTACTCCTACACCACCGTCACTCATTCTCACTCTTCACCGGACCATCATCTCTGACCATCAACTAACCATTGCGCCGGCCATTACTCCACAAAACATAGGGAACAAAAACGGGGATACCATCGGATAAACCAACCAGGACACTCAAGCTTAAAAGCTAACCCACGGACCATCAAGTTTTGAGTGGCTCCTGGTTGATGACCGTTGTTGAAGGCAGCAGGAAGGCCTAGTTGATCAGTTGTGTAACTAGGCTACGACGGGCACTCACAACCAGCGACTGGAACCTTTACGACTGTCTACAAACAGAACAAAGACCAGCGAGGGAGTCTCTGGATAGGATCTGGGCCCTTCGGTTTTCGTGGGGGGGAAGGCAGGGAGCAATAAATAGAGCAGGAAAGGCCGGCTCGACAACAGCGAGGGCAAGCGGCTATGGCAACTAATGGCGTCAAGGGGAATGATGGAGAGGCTCATTGACCATCTATCTCGTGGCCCCTCCCATCTTGAACGTAAAAAGATGGGAAAAGATTAAGTTTTATTATCCCAGTGGATTTTGGGTGGTTGCGCCTAAATTGAAAGTCTAAAAAAAGATTAAGACTAGTAAAACAATAATTTCTTTTTCCGTTCAAAGGTCGACTCTTTGGTTTGACTAACAAAGTGACACTAATCAAATTCTTTTAGTCAGGAATTGACTCTCACCACCATCGGAAATTTTGAGTCTCTAATTTTTCTAGTTTTAACTATTAGGAAAATTCAGATGTCAACAATAATATATAATAAAAAAATTCTGATAACTATTGTTGTTTTCTTGAAAATTCTGGTAACTTACCAAAATGTTAATGACTGAATAAGTTATTGGTCATATTTTGTTATCAAACGGTTTGAATATTTACCTATGTTATTGGCATATTACATACATAGAACAATCCTTGAATGTTTACACAATAGAATCTTCCTCTTCTGAAGCCAAGTTAATACCACTGTTCAGTTTGGTTGGATTTGATTTCACTTTCAAAAAGTTATGATTAACACCCCTACTTTTTTTTTTTTTATATGGAGGATGAATCAATCTATTCCACACAAACTAAGAAAATTCATCATCTTCATAAAATCCAAATTTCCAACTTTTGCAATGGAGAACATATTCAATTAGCATATTTTGTTTCGCATAGGAAACAAAATATCTGATAATGATTATGCTAGTTATTTGGGCGTCCGAAGGGATTGCCCAAGGGCTTGGACAATACGCAGTGCTATTATTCGGCCAGTAGCGTGGCAGGGCTCAACCACCCGGTCCTCTCCACATAGCTTTGCGATAGGCGCATAATGCCTCTTAACACGTCTTTGACTTATTTTAATCTTCAGGCTTCGACCCAAATTCGAGTTGACTAGAACTTGAGCATAAGTTCAACAACCTTAATTAATAGAATCATGGAGTTGGCCGGTAGTCTTGCATTTGGAATGGTGGTGAGGCGAGAAAAGTCTTCTCCAGTTAAATTCTTGTCAGCCAGTTTGAAAATAAGAGAACATGTCCATCCTAGACCGGCGAACTTCATGAATTGCTTGGTTTATCATTCCTTGCGTTTAAGCCACTGTAATTCAAGACGTTGAAGGATTCGTCTGCTATTTTTCAAGCTCATGAGATATTATACTTTGATCATGAATGTAATTTAAGCTAAAGAATTATTTCATAAAAGTTATTTATGATTAATTTTCATTTTATCTTTTTTTTTTTCATAGATGTTTGCAAAGTTTCAATAATTATATATGTTTATCACTACATAAGTGGAGCGCTCGAGCATGATATCACAAATCAAGCGAGCTCGAGCAAACATACGGGCTCAAGCTCGCTTATATATGCCTCCTTGATCTTGTTCAGACTCGACTATTACATGAAAGATGATTTTTATATGTCGGACAAGCTTGGATAAAAGAATTTAGAGTTCGATACTCGGCAATTCAAGACGTGCAAGGCCCATCATCATGGGCTCGTAGATGTATTAAAAGGGGCAGGAAAGTGGTTGCCTCTCCAACGAGCAACACGTGTCGCTCCACCGGAAGCTAGAAACTTAAGTCCGAGCAATATCAACCTTGAAATCGGAGGAGGCTCCCCTTCCAGTTCCTCCGTTCAATCGTGGATCCCCACTTGGCGAAGAAGAAGCGATCGCCGACCTCCTCCTCCTCTCGTCGGTGCCAAGCCCTAGGCGACGATGCCGATCGCGTCAGCCACCTTGCCCCCGAATCGGTGATCCACCACATCTTCTCCTTCCTCAACATCGCACACATAGTCCGAACCTGCGTTTTTGTCGAAGCGGTGGCGATCCGTCTGTACCGCCGCCCCGGACCTCTTCTTTTCCTTCCCCTGGCGGAACGCCTTCCCGTCTGTGGACAGCGTCTTGATGCCCTAGGCATCGCCTAAGGCGAGGAAGTTCCACATCGACATCGATTTTCTCGACCGTTGCGCACCTAAGCTCAGTCCGTGGCTTCACTTTGCTGTTGACTGCCGTGTTAAGGACCTCTCAGTCGATGTGACTAAGAGGTCGTGCGAGATGGCCGGCCATTTCGGGGTACCGCTGCTCCTTTTATGGATGCTCTTCGTTGGCGAAGCTGCATTTAAGGCTCTGTAGCTTCTCGTTTATGGATGCTCTTCGTTGGCGAAGCTGCATTAATCTCAAGTTCCATTCCACATGTAGCTTAGAGATCACGGATACGGTGATGCATGACATGTTGAAGGGCAAGTCCTGTTCTTGAGTACCTTGGTTGGAGGAATACCGCAATTTGAAGCGAAAGTTCATGCTTTGTTCAAGAAGCTTGAGGGAAATTGTGGTCAATCGCTGCTTGTGGTATGCACTTGATGAGGGTTTCCCCTTGGAGATTTCGAGTCCTCTCTTGCTAATCTAGGTTAAAAAAAGCAGACGATCCTCACCCCATTGGGGTGGGCGATTTTTACGCATGCAATCATTACCGAGAGTGCTCAAAAAAGAGACGGACTAAGCTTTTCTTCACGGCGAAGAAAGAGAGATACAGAGAGAGGGTTATGTTCAGTAAAAGAGAGAAAGCTTTTATAAAAATTAAAAAAAAAAAAAAAAAAAAAAAATCTGAGAAAGTGGTCCGCAAAAGAAAAGAAAGAAAAGAAGAACAAAGGAGGTGAAAAAGGAAAAAATGAAGAGAGAGAGAAATTGCCCGGGCACACGTGAGGAAACGACAGAGAGCAAAAGGTGCAATTTCACCGAAAGTTTGTTTAATCTAGTTTTGTAATATCTACGTTTCCTTAAAGTTTACTTTTCCTGTGCAATGAAACTTCCACCCGTTGAGGGCGACGACCATAAATGCATGTTTAGTGGTCCTGTCAATGAATGAGCAAAAGGTTGCAATTTCACCGAAAATTTGTTTAATCTAGTTTTGTAATATCTACGTTTCCTTAAAGTTCACTTTTCCTGTGCAATGAAACTTCCACCAGTTGAAGGCGACGACCATAAATGCATGTTTAGTGGTCCTGTCAATGAATTACTATTTTATATCTAGTTCAGCAAGTTTGAATTATTGGCGCATACTTTGGATTAGATAAATCAAACCAATAAATAAATATATATAATAAAGCAAAAAGGCATTTTTACTTATTTATGAAATTTGAGGGGGAAAGTAAAACAGGAGCAAAAAAATAAATTTTTCTCATTGTGTTACGGTACTGAAAGAATATATACACACACATTTATGCATGTTTATAATTTTTTATGATCCTCGACACATGTTGATAATAAGTTATCGTTAATAACACAACATTTCAATACTAAAATGAAGTTTATCGGTTTGACTATATAATATATATCAGGTCAAAGTAAGAGGGGTAAATTTCTTAGTGTACTTAAGAGCTTAAATATATTTAACGGAAAACACATTTTTCTGATGGAAAATAAATTAACAAAAGAAAGAGGAAAGTTCAATGGTGCAGATGGTGGACTCAGTGTGCCCTCTTCATAAGCCTGACGCCTTATATGTTTTCATTTTCCTCTACAAATCCATGTCACAAGCACGTGAGGCAAGCAATGACAACAAGGGAAAGATCAAGGATTTGGAGCAAGGAAGAAAGACTGTGCAAAGGAACTAGAAAGAGTTGTTGCGGAGTTGAAAATTCTAACTTGAAAAATAAATTAGACAAAAGGAAAGACAAAATAAACGAGACATTGGTGTGTTCAAAGTGATCTCCACCTTAAAAGACATGGAGTGAGGGTTAGAGAACTATCTACCTCCGTACTGATTCTTATTTGTTGACACCTAAATTTTGGCGATCCAATCATTTATTTATAAAAAAATTAGACATTAATTTTTAAACCATAAAAAAAAATAATAATTACATAGCACATAATTTTAGACGCATCATTATTTTCTACTAAGGAATTGCGATTTGATATATTCAGTAAATCTTTCACGTATTCAAGCGATATACACACTGAGAGATATATTTCGTAAAAAATTGGAAGATCTAGCAATGGGCATGGAAAGGAAATAAAATAAAATTGTGGAGATCGCGTCTTGGCTGTGCGAGATGCGATGGAAAAAGAATAAGGGAAAATGTCACAAATAATCTCTATATTTTTAGTCAATGTGCAATTTCGTCCCTGAACTTTTAATTCGCTCAATTTGGTCCATGAACTATTGATAAATGTCCGATTTAGTCCCTAAACTATTGATAGATGTCCGATTTAGTTCATGAACTTTCGATCGGCTCAATTTGGTCCTTAAACTATCGATAAAATGTCCAATCTAGTCCTTCATTTTATTAAAGAGGAAAAAAGAGGAAAAAATGAAAAATAATAATGAAGGACTACATCAGACATTTTATCGATAGTTCAGGGACTAAATCGGACCTTTATCAATAGTTCAGGGACCAAATTGAGCGAATTGAAAGTTCAGGGACGAAATTGCACATTGACTAAAAATATAGGGACCATTTGTGACATTTTCCCAAAGAAGAAAGAAATTTTGCTTCTTCCATGACCCTATTTCGTTGCATATAAAAGGGGTTGATCCGCACGGATGAAGGGGGTACAATTCGTGAAAAGAGAGGAAAGCATGAGAGGAGACAATTCGCCAAAAAAAAAAAAAAAGAAGAAATCTCTCTCTCATTCACTAAAGGGGGGAAGAAGCCAAAAAAATTAGTCACTTTCTTTTCTTCTGACAAGCTTCAGAAGAAAAGAAAGGACAGGGCAGCAAGACAAAAAAATTAAAGGAGGTCATCTTCTTTAGAGACTTCGCCCACGACCATTTGCCACACTCCGCCTGCCTGCTGCCACCCCTCTGCCCATCGCCAGAGCTCCAAGCCTCTATCGCCGTGCCCTGCCCATCACCGACGCCTGCTGCCGTTGACTCCCTCCTTCCGGCGACCTGCAACTCCACCTCTGCAGCTGCCTGTTGCTGGACGAGATCACCTCGAACTAAAATGGAAACAGAGCAGTCCACGGTACGACTTAATCAAACATCTCTACACAATAAGCTAGGGGCATTCGGTATCACCATGATTGACTGAAGTCGTCCACATTATAATGTGCCTTCCATGGTCACAATTTAGCAATCCCAAATTAGTAGTTCATGGAGGGATACATGATGGTGTGGTGGAGGAGTGACTGATCCTAGTGGTTCATACGCCCAAAGGTGATGAATTCGCGAAGATTGGTATATATTCTCATAACCGCTATCATGTGGGGAGTGTACAACTGCATGTCATCTATTCTGCCCAAAGGTGATTATATGATTATGCGTGTAGTTCTCTGGATGTGTACTTGTACGTCAAGTTACACGGTGCTCACATGATGCTAATTATATGCATTGCTTGTTTTTCAGTCACCATTTCTATAATTAATAACTCCACTATTATTGAGGTTTTTACTGCTTCAAATTTTAAGTTGTGGACATATGATTTGTTGCTTGCGAAAAGATTTGTTATTGAAGTTAATGCAATATCCACTACATGATTGATTTAGAGACATAAATAAATATTGTTTCTTATCCTCAATTAAGTATGTGATTAGATGCCATAAAAGGCAATATACAATGTATGAAACATGTTTGGAAACTTACTGACTTGTCTAAAGATCACAAGTTCTTTAGTTGCAAATTGGCGTACAAAACTAAAAGGATATCATATCCTCACCTAAGGGGCATTATTCTGACGCTAATCGTGAAGGGCCGCCTCATTGAGCCAGTGATACGGAGGGCAATAGAGGAGAAGGATTTGCGCAATTTCCAGAACATATAGATGGCTATCGTTGCATATATACCAAGGTCAGTGGGAGGGAATATATTTTTCTCATACTTTATGTGGATGATATCTTGGTTGCAAGTAGTGACATTGGTTTATTGCATGAGACAAAGCGGATGTTATCGAAAATTTTGATATGAAAAACCTTGATGAGGCATCTTTTGTTCTTGGCATTGAGATTCATAGGGATCGCTCATTAGTCTTGATAATCCCAAAATCAGGAGGAAGAGTGTTTAAAGCTTGATGCACAATGCAGGTAGTGGGAATAGACACATTGAGAGCCAGAAGTTTGGTCTGCAAATCAACCATCCTCAGAATATAATCTCTTACTCCACCAGAACCATCATACTTCATGGTAAACAGTGTATGAATGTGTGTCCCTATCTCAGCATTAGACGACACACGATACGTAGCCACCAAAGCTTCCATCATTTGCCTAGCAGTGCAGTCCGCAGGCAAAATCACTTTTCAAGTGTTCTTGAATTGAACGCTTCATAAACAGCAAACAAATTCTATTGCTCTTTTCCCAAGCAATAAAAAACAAATCAAACGTTGAGAATCTTTATTTTTCTGCATAGGATGAAGGATCTTACCTGAAGACTAATGACAAATGATGCGCTTAGAAAGCCTGTTCATCTATCTGCTACTGGCATGATAAGCAGAACCATTTTGCCAAAGCACAATCAACTTCCATGGACATCTCCCCTAGATTTCTTGAATTCAAGTAAGAAAACAACGATGACACTATCAACCAAGAAATAATAATGATAAGATCATAAATATTGAAAGATATTGCAAGCAAGAAATACCAATGAAAATTGGGCAATAGATCTCAAAAGAACAAAGGTAACTTACTTATTCTATGTACCTTTGATAGTAATAGGGATCATTTCCATTATATTGACTCATCTGAGTCGTCCAAATAGTCCCACCATCTACATGGTAACTGTCCAAATTCTATCATTTTGCTATCTACAATCTCATAATATCGATAAATCCGAGTTCCAGATAATTCTGGAATTGCTTCGAGTGACTTGCATCCAATGATATCTAGTACTTTCAAAAACTCTAAATTATCAAGGCCTTGAATTTCAACCAAGTTTTCACAATCTCTAGCAGTTAATGTCCCTAGACTCCCAGATTTTGGAAGGAGCAGCTTTTCAATTGAAGTGCACTTAGAGATATCCAGTACTTTCAAAAACTCTAAACTACTAAGGCCTTCAATTTCAACCAAGTTTTCACAGTCTCTAGCAATTAATGTCCCTAGACTCCCAAATTTTGGAAGGAGCAACTTTTCAATTGAAGTGCACTTAGAGATATCCAGTACTTTCAAAAACTCTAAACTACTGAGGCCTTGAATTTTGACCAAGTTTTCGCAGCCTCTAGCAAACAATATCTTTAGACTCCCAGATTTTGGAAGGAGTAGCTTTTCAATTGAAGTGCACTCAAAGATATCCAGTGTTTCTAAGAACTTCGACCTATCGAGGCCTAGAACCTCAGCTAATTTCTTGCATGAATTAGCATGCAATTTCTCAAGACTCCCGAATTTTGGGAGGAGCAACCTTTCAATTGAAGTGCACCTAGAGATATACAGACTTTTCAAATACTCCGACCTATCGAGGTCTTGAATTTCGGCTAAGTTTTTGCAGCCGGTAACATGTAATTCCTTCAGTCTTTTGGATTTTGGAAGGTATAGCCTTTCCATTGAAGTGCACCCTCCGATATATAGACTTTCCAAATACTCCAACTTATCAAGGCCTTGAATTTCGGCTAAGTTTTTACACCGTCTAATATCTAATTTCTTCAGCCTCTCGGATTTTGGAAGGTCTAACCTTTCAACTGAAGTGCGCCACAATAGAGCTAGACTTTCCAAATACTCCAACCCATCAAGGCTTTGAATTTCGACTAAGTTGTTGCAACCTTGAACATCTAATTTCTTCAGCCTCCCGGATCTTAGAAGGTCTAGCATTTCAATTGAAAAGCACCAATGGATATCTAGACTCTCCAAATACTCCAACCTATTAATCAGAAATGGTATTCTTATTGAATATTTTTAAGCTCTTGATCCATTTAGAAATTTAATTCCTCACACTTTAAGCATGTTAAATATTATATTGTTAGACTAATAAATTTCATTTCAATACTTATAAGGTTAATGGGTTAACACGTGTCAAGGATAATAAAAAATTATCAACATGCTATATATATTTATTTTGTATCTGAGCACAATGAGAATAATTTCCTTTTTGCTTGAGAAAAGAGCAATAGAATTTGCTTACTGTCCATAAAGCGTTCCATTTTGGAACACTTGAAAAGTGGTTTGCCTACTAACTGCACTGCTAAGAGATGATGAAAGCTTTAGTAACTTGAAATTATGTCTTGTCTAATACCGAAATTAGGACAAATCTGTAAAGATTACGTTTAAGTCCTAATGACATATACACATCTGGTATATGGTTAAAAACTTGTTTCCAAAAGTTTTCTATTTAAAGAAAATGACCGAGATAAAGAATAAATAATTACAATTAGTCTTAAAAAGGTTGTCAGGCTTTATAATGGCCGTGAGTATTTTGGCAAATATGACAATGCAAAATAGCTTAAAGAGTCATTTGTCAAATACTTGGTAGATTCTGGGATGGTAACTTAATTACTATACCTAAAAATCCTGATAAAAAGATTTGGCCGAAAGGCATAAATGCACCATTACATGGTGATGAGTATGATTAGTAAGACTAATTTATTCAGTCTTTTATGGGATGATATTTTGAAAAACAACCTTTTCACACATAAATATTGTTTCTTATCCTCAATTAAGTATGTGATTAGATGCCACAAAAGGCGATATACAATCTATGAAACATGTTTGGAAACTTACTGACTTGTCTAAAGATCACAAGTTTATTAGTTGCAAATTGGTGTACAAAACTAAAAGGATATCATAGAAAGATTATGGAGTTTAAAGCAAAACTTGTAATTAAAGTTTTCACTCTGAAAGAGGGGTGGATTGTTAATGGTGAAGAAATAATTATTTCTTTAAAAGATTCTTTCATAGTGAATGTGGCATTAATTATTGTCTAAAGATCACAAGTTCTTTAGTTGCAAATTGTCAACATTTATTTTACCTGTTGACCGACCCTTTAATTTAATTTTAAGTTGTATTTTCAAAATAACAAATCATATTCCATTTATTTTGGGTAATGCATGTTAGTAAAGTTATTGCATATTGTACCTTAACTCATATGGTTACTGGTTAATGTCCATCAAATTGAATATTTTTATGATTAAGGAATATGATAATATTTATGCAAAGCATTAGTATTTACTGTTATAGTTCAGATATGTGGTTCTGTAGTTTGACTCAATTTATAGGCCACTGGTTGAAGTAATGATATTTATTACTTAAAATTGGCTAATAAATCAGCTGTTGGTCTTGAAGTCATATTTTGCTTTATGAATCACATGAGCTATAATGGATCAGCTGTCAAACTTCTTGATCTGGTGTACCATGTATTGCTATTGATGTTAATTTGTGATAGATCCTCTAAATCAACAGCAATGATTTATGTTGTTCTGGTAATCAGTATTTTGGGTGCGATCATACCTACACTAGTGCACCGGATCCCATTAGAACTCTGAAGTTAAACGTGCTTGGGCGAGAGTAATACTAGGATGGGTGACCTCTTGGGAAGTCCTTGTGTTGCACCCCTCCTTCTCGTTTTCATATAAGATGAAAATTGCGCAACCCCAAGATCTTCATAACCAAATAAAAAACCTATCAATGAACGAATGCCGAAAATGATGGTGCCCAAGAAAGGTTTTTTATCAATGGCCAATGTCGGTGAGGAATGGGGACAACAAGCAAATTTATCCAACAAGGCTAATTTGCCCAAGAGAAGCGTTCGAATTGACAAGAGAAGCAAATTTATCCAACTGCGATTAATCTACTGAAGAACCCAATTACCCCCAGAAACAATCGATTCCACGACCAACCAACCCTAAACGAACCAGAGAAACAAACCCTAAGAATCGCCCCCAAAAAAAAAACCAGAGGGACCAAGAACTGCCCCCAATAAAAAAAAGCTAGGGTTTGCACTCCGCGCAGAGAGGGTAGGAGAGTGAAAGCAACCAAGGAAAGAACTTATCAAAAGCCCAAGATGAAGGGATTGAGGAAGAAGCGACCCTGAACCCGAACGAACGAATTGGGAAACGAGGCGGGTGGACGAAGACCGAGCCCGAGAAAACACCGCCGCCGACCGCCGCCGCCCACCACCGCCAACCAACGATGACACCCGAAATTGGCGCGGTGGCTATCTCATTCCCTCATAGCGGCGGAGCGAGTTTCCGGCGCAGAACAGTCCACAATCGCCAATGGCGGAACCCCAAGAAACGCCCACCAAGATTCAAACCCAGAAGAGATAGAGAGAGAAAGGGCGAGGGAGAGAGGGAGAGGGAGGCTTCTGTGTGGCGAGTGCTTTTGGGAAGTCTAGAGAGAGAAAGGGGGAAGGGGGGAGGATTTTGATAGCTGGGCGAATAAGAGAGGGAAGAGAAGCAGGGAGAGAGGGGTCGCTTCTTCCTCAATCTCTTCTTCTTGGGCTTTCGACAAGTTATTTCCTTTATTGCTTTCGCTCTCCCGCCCTCTCTGTGCGGAGTGCAAACCCTAGCTTTTTTTTATCCGGGGCAGTTCTTGGTCCCTTTGGTTTTTTTGGGGGCGATTTTTAGGGTTTGTTTCTCTGGTTCGCTTCGAGTTGGTTGGTCGTGGAATCGATTGTTTCTGGGGGTAATTGGGTTCTTCGGTGGATTAATCGCAGTTGGATAAATTTGCTTCTCTTGTCAATTCGAACGCTTCTCTTGGGCAAATTAGCCTTGTTGGATAAATTTGCTTCTTGTCCCCGTTCCTCACCGACATTGGCCATTGATAAAAAACCTTTCTTGGGCACCATCGTTTTCGGCATTCGTTCATTGATAGGTTTTTTCTCTGGTTATGGAGATATTGGGGTTGCGCAATTTGCGTCTTACATGTGTTATCAAAGCCTCCATAACCAGAACAAGAACATGCATAATTAGGTAGAAAGATTAACACACTTGGGATCCATTATTCTTGAAGCGGAAGCGGAAACACAATGTTCCTTGCACAAATCCTTCTCCTCTATTGCCCTCCATATCACTAGCTCAATGAGGCAGCCCCTCACGATTAACGTTAGAATAACGCCCCTTAGGTGAGGATATGTGAGAATTAGGGTTAGAGGAGAGACTTGAGCACTATTTATAGAGTTTCCAGCCAGTCCCCCTCATTATGGGCCAGGCTCAACTCGGCCCACACTAGCCAGCCCCATATTAGACTAATTAAGAAACCTTCTATCTCACCTTAGACCAAACCCCTTAAAATGGTAAACGTTAAATGTCAATTAATTTAGTCCACATAAAAGGAAAACTCTTACATTCTCCTACTTGGACTATATTAATTGAAATTGTATTGTATGTGCGCACATTGGTCCATAGATAATTTTTAATAGTTAATCCTATCCCATAAAGTCTCCAACACCGAATCATGGCGATAACTGCATGTATACACACAAAGCCTTCTATGGTCACAAGTGCTTTCAACTTTATTGATATGGACCCAATATGATAGTGTGGCAAATGGCTAACATCTCTCATAGAAAGATCCATTTGTCAGCCACAATTCTCTTACTTAGGCAACACAAAAGTTTGTGCCACAAGAGAATGACATTATGGTTCCAATGAACCCACATATGTCTTGTCCTTATGGTTAACCTTTCTTTATGTATCACAAGAACATATGCAGAAGGCTAATAACCGAATGCCCCTAGCCTTCACTCAAAGTTTAAGCAATACCTTGAGACTTTATCAATATGTATTCAACATGATAACAACACATTCAAAAATATTTTATTGAATGCAAAAGTTGATATATATCAAACCATTACTAAATGTAACGAACCACAGATGTGAACTTTATCAGAATATAGCTCCCACTAAACAACAGTATCCAAAGATACTCCTAAGCCCATGCTAATGACATGTCACTCAAATACACATGGGCATAGGCTTTTAGTTAGTGGATCTACAACCACATCATCTATGAAAATATGTTATATTATAAGTCACCTTTCCGTACCGTTTCTTTATGATAAAAAAAATTTGACTGCCATTTATTTAGACCCCTTGAGACATTTGTTATTAATAAAAATACAATAAATTTATTATCTCAACTTAACCGTATGGGTCTATTCATAAAGTCAAAACAATCAACTCCTTCATAAAGTTCCGAAGCATAACAACTCAAGCAACAGCCTAAAAGAAAGTTACAAACTCTACTTACATTGTAGACATAGAACTTTATTTACTGCACTGCACTTCCTGCTAACATAAATATGTATGATATACATAGAATATGAGAAAAGTAAATTTCCTCCACTGATCTTGCAGTATATTAAATTACTTTGTTCCCAATTGAACAAAATAACAACACTATAAAACTTTATTAATATTGTCTGGAAACTTACATAAAACTATTAATAAGACTTTTCAGTCTACACACAAGTTTACTTAAATCTGTTGTAAAATCCTCTGGTTGCATTTATAGATTTTGTATCCATTTGGCGTAACTCCATATAAAATAAATAAACTATTAATTCACTCTGAAAGAATCTTTTAAAGAAATAATTATTTCTTCACTATTAACTATATCCACTACATGATTGATTTAGCGACATAAATAAATGTTATTTCTTATCCTCAATTAAGTATGTGATTAGATGCCATAAAAGGCGATATACAATCTATGAAACATGTTTGGAAACTTACTGACTTGTCTAAAGATCATAAGTTCTTTAGCTGCAAATTGGCGTACAAAACTAAAAGGATATCATAGAAAGATTGTGGAGTTTAAAGCTAAACTTATAGTTAAAGTTTTCATTTTGAAAGAGGGGTGGATTGTTAATGGTGAAGAAATAATTATTTCTTTAAAAGATTCTTTCAGAGTGAATATGGCATTTATTTTGGTGTTACGTTTTTTTTTTTTTTTTTTTTTTTTGGTCGGTCCTACTCTATACCTACTCTACACTCACTTTCAGACTTTTTGCCCTGCCTCTTGCAGGGCGTGGGAGTCGAAACCCACTCCTGAAACTTGCACGTCCCCACCCCATCCCTCCCTGAGAAGGTGGGTGTTACGTTAAATAGATACAAAATCTATATAGTGCAACTGGAAGATTTTGCAATAGATTTAAGTAAACTTGTGTGTAGACTGAAAAGTCTTATTAATAGTTTTATGTAAATTTCCAGACAATATTATTAAAGTTTCATAGTGTTGTTATTTTGTTCAATTAGGAACAAAGTAATTCAATATATTGCAAGGTCAATGGGAGGAAATTTATTTTTTCTCATACTCTATGTACATGTTTTTTGTTTACAAGTAGTGACCTTGAGGCATCTTTTGTCCTTCACACTAAGGTCCGTAAGGATTGTTCTTGTCACATATATTGGATTTTATATTAGATTTTCTTGGAGGATATTTGCTGATCGTATTTTGAAAATATTAAATATACGTCATTGCAAGTTAGGAATTACTCCTGTTGTTAAGGGTGATGGAGCTAATCCATTACATTGTCCTTATTTAAATATTGAGAAAATTTAATTAAATGGTGTACCTTGTGTTAGTGCACTTAAAAGTACAATATATGCTTTGATTTTGCACTAGATTAAATATCGCCTTTGCGACGGGACTTCTAGGCAGATATAAATTGAATTCAGGACGCGATCACTAGGTTATTGCCAAGATGGTTTTAAGGTACTTCAAAAGGACAAGAGATTATATGTTAATTTACATACAAGTTTAATTTTTGCAATTAGTAGGAATAAATAAAAATAAAAACTTTTCCAACATCTATAAAAAAATTAACCATAAATAAATTTTATGAGATAATAATTTAGCTTAAATTACATTCATGATCAAAATATGATATCTTATGCACTCAAAAAATAGCAGACGAATGCTTGGACATCTTGAATTACCTTGGCTTGAACTCAATGAATGATAATCCAAGCAATTCATGGAAGTTCGTTGGTCTACGATGGACATGTTCTCTTATTTTCAAATTACCCGACAAGAATGCAACCAGATAAAACTTTCCTCGCCTCACCGCTATGATTCGGTGTTGGAGGCTTTATGGGATAGGATTGACTATTAAGAATTATCTCTGGACCAATGTGCACACATACAATACAATTTCAATTAATATAGTTCAAGTGGGATTGAAGTTCTCTCTATTGCCGGCCATAGCCTGCTCTCTGTATTTCTCTTTCTTTTCTTTTCTTTTTTTTTTTTAACTTTTGGAAAATGTATTTCTCTTTCTTAGCCGTGAAGAAAAATCCCCATCCCACTTGGCCGAGAATCCGCTGCTATTTTTTTTTCTGCCTAGATTTTCTCCTCTTCTTTGGCCATAAATTCCGGTCCCGACTGCCGAGATTTCTCTCGTGTCGAGATTCCTCGTCCTTGAGGTTCTTGCCTTTGAAACTAAATATAAAGTTTGAAATTTTTTAAGACGAAAAAATCAGGGACTGATTTACCATTGAGTCTAAAATTAAGGGTTTTATGAGATAAAAAAAAAAAGTTTGGGATAAAATTAAGATGGAACCTAAAATTTGAGGGTTTTAAAGAGATAAAGGGAAAAGGGAGAGCATGCACCAAGAGAGAAATGAAAAGAAAGGGAAAAGAAGAAAAAAATGAGATGAAAAGAGAGTGGGTTTTGCGTGTAGATCTCCCCTGATTTACTTCTATTCGTAGTGCCCGGTAAAAGTTTAAGCTATTTGTTCGTCTAATTGGGATAATTTTCAAAATTAGAGTACAAATTAAAAAATTATATGAAATTTATATTGTGAAATTCGATTTTGAAGTTGTTAAACCATGAAAGTAAGGTATTGTGAAGCTATGGCGTTAAATATGAGTTGATTTGATGTAACATTTTAATAGAAAAGGTCCGGTAAAATTTTGATACCCATATAACAGTGGATTTGTTAGGAAGATGTAAAGTGGAGAGAGACTTGGGATGAGTCTTCCTTAAACCTAGGCCATTGATTGCATGGTTGAACTTTCATTTTCCTTCCCTTTTGTGTTGAGCTATAAGAAAAGAGCAGTCCACAATAAGCTAGGGGCATTATGTTTCCCATAATAAGCTGGGGGCATTCGGTATCACCCCTTGAAATCTCCAATTACTCTTTGCTGGACGAGATCACCTCCAAAGGTGGGTGAGCCTTTTTCTTCTTGCTCTTCACTTGCTTCCAATCTTGCTCTGGAGCTACGGGAGCCTTCAAAGCCTGGCCGAGGGGTCGAGCAACATCCAAAGGAGCAAGAGCAAAATGGTCTTCTATCGAGGACACAAGAGGCCGAGTAGGGGTAAGGGCAGCATCACATTTATGACCAAAGACCCCACTCTTGGAGCATTCAACGAGCCTCCATTCATAATCCACAGCAATGGACCTAGAGACCCCATCAACATTCACTTCATCCGTCGAAACTCTTGATTGATTAGCTTGGATCTCCACTCACACTCTGGCAAAGGAAATAATCCTCGTGCCCTTGTTTCTTTGATCCACATGAAGGGGTTTGCCAATGGAACTGGCTATTGCACTAATCGCTAGTGCGAACCCAATGTCGAGGGGAAGGTTCTTGAGTCTTATCCACACCGGAACGGAGGATTGCTTAGCCTTCTTCTACTCCAAAAAGGGGTTTCTATTGCTGCAAAATAAGGGGGACCCGAGCAACAGTAAGCGGTCCGTTCTCTAGGATCTTCCTCTGAAACACCGGATCCTGGATATGGAAATAGAAGAACCCTTAGTCATCGACCAGCATATCAACTAGCTTCGTGCCCTAAGTATTCCTCAAAGCCTGTTCAATCATCTGAAAAGGGAGCCTTTTCCCAACAAAATACCTTACCAAGAACTCATTCCATTTGGGATCCGCAGCCTGTAACACCTCTCCCGTTAGATTAACCACCTCTTTCTCCCCCACAACAACAGGATAAACATAGGATAGCTCGTAGCCTTTTGCAGCCAACCACACCACATTGGCCAATAACTAGGCTTGAGGAGGCTTGGAAGAGCTTGCTGGCTTACTTGGGGCCCTCTTACTAGGAGCCCATACTTGACTCCATCTCTTGGAGAGGCCTTCCCGAAGAGGCCGAGAGAATGGCCCATAACTAGAGCCATCCTCTATTGAAGAAGACCCTCCTACAAGACGAGATTGCTGGCCCGACTTACCAGCTTGCTGGTCTACAAATTTGTGAGGAGGGGAGTTTGGCCCCTTCGCCCTACCAACACCTAGTTGAGGCTCAGCCAAAGAAGACACCATCAAGCCCAGTAGAAACCACAAAACAACCCCCAACAACTCTCTACAATACAGCCGAAGTAAGGAGATCCATACCATGGCCAAGCTGCAAAGAGGAGGGATGCTCGGGGACCACCACAGCCTCCTTGAAGCCCAGGCTCAGCTCCCGGGCCAGCACGAGCAACTCCTGTGAACAGGACCTTCAATGACAAGACGGGAGAACCAAGGCCAGGTAGGGCAGCAGAGATCTCATCTTGGGGAAAAAATGGGAGGATCCGCTCGGTGAGAAGATAGAGGAAGGTGAGAGGAAGAAAACCTCCAAAAATTGGAGCAAATGGATGGCTAAAGTGTCCAGGCCGAGCAAGGAATAGTCGGCGTGAATAGGGCTCAAATCGCCTGCCTTTGAAAGGAAACGCAGAGCAATGGAAAAAATACTTTTCTGTGTATTCTCAATATCACACAATGTACAAGGAGTGTCAATATTTGTAGTACAAGAGAAGAGAATCAAAAAGAATATATGCACAATTTTGCTTTTCCTAAAATATTTTATGTCTATGATATGCTATATCAATTTGTAATCTCAATGGATAGGAATAAATTATCCTTCTAACACTCCCCCTCAAGCTAGCGGTCTATGGATGTCAAGAGCACCAAGCTTGCTCAACAAATATCCATGTTGTCTTCGGCATAATGGCTTAATGAAGATGTCTGTTGACTACTCTTCAGTTCCAATTCCTCGAGTTGTAACGACACCCTCTTGAATTTTTTCTTGAGTAAAATGACAATCAACTTCAATATGCTTTGTTCTCTCATGGAACATTGGGTTTGCTGCTAGTTTTAGCATACCATCATTATCGCAAAACAATTCACTTGCTCCATTGACTTGCACTCCAAGATCTGAAAGTAGTCCTCGTATCCAAACTATCTCGCAAACAGTCTTTGCCATGGCTCGATATTATGATTTTGCTGATGACAATGAAACAATTGACTGTTTCTTCGTTTTCCATGAGATCAAAGATTTTCCTAGCTTGATGCAAAAACCAGTAATGGATCTTCTTGTCATAGGACAAGTTGCATAATCTGTGTTACAGTATGCTGTCATCTTCATGTTGCAATCACGAGATAGTAGAATTCCAAGTCCTGGACATCCCTTCAAATACTTTACAACCTTCAGCGCTGCATTCATATGCGACTGCTTTGGGTTGTGCATAAATTGACTAAGTATTTGTACTATATAACATATATCAGGCCTGGTCATGGTGGGATAGATTAGTTTGCCAACAAGTCGTTGATATCCTGATGGATTCTTGAGCAGTGGATCTTCATTTTGAGAAGAGGAATTCACATCATATTCATATGTTGTCAACTTGATATTCTGCTCAATAGGTACAGCAGCTGGTTTGCATCCCAATAATCCAGCGTCTGATATGATTTCCAAAACGAATTTTCGCTGACTGAAACAGATTCCCTCACCGGATCGAGCTATTTCGATACTAAGAAAATATTTTGGAGGACCCAAATCTTTAATATGGAAGGCCAAATGCAAGTATCTTCTGAACTTTTGGACTGTGAAATCATCATTTCCCATGATAGGTATATCGTCAACATAAATCAATAGGTAGATCGATGAAGTACCTTTGGTCCACGTGAACAATGCATGATCATGCTTCGAGTGTTGAAAACCTGCGTTTGTAAGTGCTGCAGTGAACTTTCCATACCACTGTCGAGAGGCTTGTTTAAGCCCGTACAGCGATTTGCGAAGACGGCACACTCAAGACTCCCTCTGTCTACGTAATGCCTGTGGAACCTCCATGTAAATTTCTTCATCAAGGTCTCCATGAAGAAAAGCATTGTTGACATCCATTTGATGTAAGTCCCAACTACGTAATGCAGCAATCGCCAGAAAAGAGCGAACAGTTACCTCTTTAGCAACTGGGAAAATTTCTCATGATAGTCAAATCCTTCATGCTGCGTGAATCCCTTTGCAACAAGTCGTGCTTTGTATTGCTCAATTGTACCATCTGCTTTATATTTTATCTTATAAACCCATTTGTAGCCAATGGGCCTTCTGTGTGGAGGTAGAGGGACAATGTCCCAAGTGTCGTTCTCTTGGAGAGCAGCAATCTCTTCTTTCATGGCCCTTTGCCAATGGATATTACTTGATGCTTCCTCATAAGAAGACGGTTCTTGGTTTTCGGATATTCGACTGATGCAACACATGTGTTCCAACGATAATCGATTGAAAGAAACATAGGAGGATGTCGGATATTACGTACCTGAAGTTCTCAAGGTAGAGCATATATGGTCCTTTGTCCATGTCGGAGGACGAACTGGTCGTCCTGAGCATCTAGGCATGTCAACTGCTGGGGATGATGGTTCAATATGTTGTTGCTGTGACAAAGGAAGCTCATTACATGTTGCTAGAGATTCATCACTAAATTGTCTTGTTGGAGAATCAGAAGACCCAGTAGTGAGGGCAAAAGATCCATGGCATGTCGTCGTAAAACATGGGTCGAGGAACGACTGATCTGGTCCAATCAAGATGTATTGTGGCTCCACAAAATTATCCTCCACCGATAAAAATTGTCAATGACTTGATTCTCTCATGGACACCTCATTTGAAGATGCCACTTCTTGAAAAGGAAATATATCCTCGTGAAATATAACATCACAACTAACAAAGAAACAACCTGTAGATATCTCCATAACTCGATAACCTTTTTGCAAAGTGGTGTATCCCATAAAGACACATCGAAGAGCACGAGGGTCCAACTTATGTTGATACCTAGTAAGCAAAAAATTATTTTCCTTTCTATTCTTTGTTAGTGGGCTTACCATGTAATTTCCAGCACGTCTCAATAGTATGGTGAGGACGCCAACAATATTCACTAAATTTACCTTTAAATTTGTAATTTTGGCCTCGTCCCCTCTATGATGACGTGGCATTCTAATAGCCACGGGATTCGGCCCCTTGTACGATGAAACCAAAGCCATCAGATCCGCGGCCGCACCTGTGATCTTTGTCGTCTAATCGAACAACATTTGGACCGTCAGATCCACGCCCTTGCTTATCTCGTCCGTCGGTTCTACCGAAAGAATAGGGGCCGTCAGATCCAAGCTTTTGATCTTGGCCGTCCATTCGATAAGCCCTAAAATTTGGGTTTTGTTCGCCACTTTCATATGCGGCCGAGCGGCGGGACGGTCTCCATGGCAAGGATCTACGAACGGAAAGGTATGTAGCTCTCATTTAGGGCTAACAGGAACCAGGTCACCTTCTCGCGGTCTCGAATTTCTTTGTACTGCTTGAGTGTGGACAATGGTCCTTCAAGTTGCCCCTTGGCCCCTTCAAGCTCGTTCTAGAGCACTGAAAGCCGGTTGAAACAAGCGATAACCGAGAGGTTCCCCTGTTTCAATACAATGAGGGCTTGAGTGAGCGAGAAAACCTTCACCTTATCGAGCTTTCCGTACATCTCCTTTATGTTGTTCCACATTATTCTCACGTTTTCAGTCGAAGGAAGCCCAGCAGCGACTTATGACGACACACAATTTCCAATCCATGTATGCACTAATTGATTGCATTTACGCCAATGGCATTGCAGGCGTTCATCGATCAGGAAAGGCACGGATCCATCAAGAAATCTGTCCTTATCCTTGGTAACAAGAGCTCGCCGGAAATCCCTCGCCCAAACTGAATAGTGATCCGGTCTGGTGAGTTGAAGGATGATTAGTCGCAACTCTGGGCCGTCGACCGACGACGTGTACAATGCATCCCTGAATTCCGGACGGCCGATGAAGGGTGGAAGAACCAGCGGCGCAAACCCAAGTAGGAAACTTGGGTAGGGATTCGTTCCCAACCCACCCGGATTGAATTCAAGTCCATGACCCAAACTTGGGACAAGTACGGATTCTCCGGTTGGGCCATAGTTGGGCCACTGTTGATTTGTCCCAATCCCCATGGTCCTTGAACTGGAACCCATGGTACATACGGCCATGTCGATGTAGGAAATTGTCCAGTGACTGGAGTAGATGCAGATGTAGGCAAATGTCCGGTGACTGGAGTAGATGTAGATCGATCGGACGATTCCTCTATTGTGTTTCTGGGTTGGTCTGGATTTTGGATTTATGAGTTGTTGGGGCTCTACATATTCAAAGTGTTGTCTTTGTTCTACAGGTAGTGATTTGCAGCAACAAGAAAAACATAAAACAATTGGAGGCAATCCGAAAAAAAAAAAAAAAAAAAAAAAAAAAAAAAAAAAAAAAAAAAAAAAAATTGCAAAGGGTGGGTCAGAAAAGTGGCTGTGATATCATGAAAGGAAACACAGAGCAATGGGAAAATACTTTTCTGTGTATTCTCAGTATCACACAATGTACAGGGAGTGTCAATATTTGTAGTACAAAAGAAAAGAATCAAAAAGAATATATGCACAATTTTGCTTTTCCTAAAATATTTTATGTCTATGATATGCTATATCAATTTGTAATCTCAATGGATAGGAATAAATTATCCTTCCAACAAACTTGAGAGAAGGAGATGAATAGTATACCAAGAAAGACCAAATGACCAGCACTTCGCTCGATTTATCTTGATAATTTTGCAGAAGATGTGAATTTGCGGATTCCAATGTTGTGGTGCTCCTTTTTAGTGCTTTTATTGGTAATCCCTTTGATTGAAAGTATATGGGCTGAGCTTGCGCAATCTTGCTTGTCATGCTTAGCTTGAGTTGTTCTCATTCTGAGTCATTGATTGCTGACTTACACATTTTGGCATTGATTCATTTGTGCCGAACATTGTGAATGTGGGAGAGGTTTACGCAGATTGAATTGTGAATCAGGAAAAGTCCCATTTGTAACTTTTAAATAGGTTATGTGTGTTTAATGGGGATTATGTAGATAGAGGGGCTTGGGGTTTGGAGACTCTCTGGCTCTTTTTGGCTTGGAAGATGAGTTGTGATGCTGCAAATGTGCATATCTCTTCATTTACATGTACACTGTGTTATAGGCATGAAAGCTGCACAAGAAAGAGGAGCTAATAAGCTTAGTGGACACATCTCTGGATGGGGAACATCATGGGTAAGAGGCATGCCTATTCATGATGATTGGTCTTCTTTGCAAAGGGTATACCAAGGCTTCAACCATCCATGTTGACTATCATGAAGATGCCGATGGACTTAGCTAAGGTTAATGACAGTGAAATATCGCGACCCCAATCACTTTCAGATTTCATGAATCTGGGGAGTCAAGTGGGCTACACGAATCATCTTTATGGTTGAAAGATGATGTGCTATAATGACCTTCAATTCTATCTATGATAGGAGCATTTGAACTTTTATGTAGGTTTTACATGTATAGAGAGAGTAGATATATGAGAAAATGTGTTGTATCAAGTTTGTTGTACATAGTATTTTGGCTTGATCAAATAGCTATAGGAGATATTTAAGGATGTTTATACTTTTTTGAGGATGATGAATTTCTTTCCTCGAGGTATATGTTACTCCGTTTATTGTAATGAAGGTATTCATTTTTTTAATTAAGAAAGAGACCATTTTGATTTGAATTTTTTCCATTTGAATTTTTTAGCGTTGTTGTCAAAATTTATATTTAAAAAATTGCATACATTATTTTTTTCAATTTTAAACAAATAAAATTGAAAAGCTAATATTAATCACCAAAATGGGCTTTTCAAATGTGTTTTTTACCAAACGGCATTTCTCTTAGAGTTGGTTTTCAAAGTGTAATTTAGCAAATGGTCTTTCTATTTGCTCAAAGTCCTTTACACTAAACTGCTTTGCATTTTCCCAATGGATTTTCAAAATACTGAACCAAACGCCAATTGGAGATACAATTGTATTTTCCCAAAATTGAGCAAACATATGAACCGAACACATTTGCATTTGGCCAAGGGACTTTAGAGTCCCAAAACCCATTGCAAATGCCAAACCATACGAGGCCTAAGTTTGTAAATTATTACATTTATCTTTTTTTGGCATCTTTTTTAGGTTGCTTTATTTCAATAAAAACAAAAGTAATATTCGTAACTAAAATGTTAGTAATATCATCTTAGTATCTTATATTAAGAACAAAATATAATTATCATAAAAATGATAATTTTTTAAAATAAGAACTAAACACCGAAACCCGATTCAAGCGAGAGTTTCTCTAGTTGGTGTCATGGTCCAATCAACGTCCCTCTGTCAAGAAGGCTGTTTCTATGGTCACTCAATAATACACATCAACTAACTTGAGAACACAATGTCAAGAAGAAACGTGCCCTAATATATTAGCTAGTGAACATAGATCTATGTTCATCAGCTAATATATAAGTAGATCTACTCATGTATCGAGTCAACTAAGAGCAGCAATGCACTAGGTGAAGGCTCGGGCAGGAAGTGAAGGGTGCAAAGGGCTTTGCAGGCTAAGCCTAGAGCGATTTTTCGATGAGCCCAAACAGATCAAGACTAAATTTTATGGGCTCAATCAGTGGCCTAGACCTAAATCACAAATTATTTGGATGAATCAGTTCAATTTGGTTGGGCTATTTCAGGTCAAAGCCTCACTTTTCCAAGGATGAAGTTTCTTTATTTATTGTCAAATTTGAAAACTTCAACAAGCAACGAACTAATTAATGTGAAGTTATTTATAACTATATAAATGTCACCTAAAGAAATGATATCTACGCACCTCGATTTCAATAGGACATAAGCTTAGATTAGGGTAGAGTTAATTGTCCCGTAAGCACAATCAAAATAAGACACTGTCAGAAGTTGTTTACGGTTCAATAATCAAATATAACCCATCTACTTAATTGGCTTAGTGAACTCATCTCAAAGTTTGGTTTGATATAAATTCAAAGTAATTAAAAGTATAGGGGCAATATTGCACATTGAACATACAATTAATAATGATAGTACTAATAAAAGGCCATTGCTTTTGGTTGTGTTGTGACCAAAATTTTCAGGTGTACCACCTAAAATTAGGTTAATGGACTATTAAGTCTAACTTAGCTCGAGCTCTCCCAAACCCATACTAATTCGCGACTTAAGTTTAAATATGTAACATGCAAAAGGGAGTTGCCACTAATTAGTTTACGGTAGGTCGATTAGATACCTAAGTAAAATAATGAGAGAATTATTTTACTTCTACGAATCAGAGACTTTAGGTACGGGGACTTGGGGACTTGGTTACATTAGACTTTTCTAATGCCCTTTTGGTACCTTTCTTTTTTTATTTTCAAAAAATGTTTTGCAAACAGTTTAAATTAATTTTAATTCACTTCCCTAATAAGTGAGGTGATTCTACGGGTGCGCAAACCACCAATTTAACAATCAAGAAAGCAAATAAAAAATGCGAAACTAACCTCATAGCAACGAAAGTATCTGCATTGTTAGATCATAATTCACATCAATAGCCTTATATATGATTTCTAATTAACACACAATTTTTCAATTTTTGTTTTCACTTTATTTAATGAGAACATAATCCATATGCAATGCAATGCTTCTAATCTAACATGAAATGATATGACATGGCAGTATAACCTAAATTATATAACATGAGTAAAAAAAATGCAATAATTAAATGTGCAATCTAAATTAATCTAATGACTTAATTCTAATGATGAGCAATTTCTAATTAAATAGTCCTAGCAACAATCACTAAATGACATGCATTTCATGAATCTACTTCTATATATGACATGCGCATGATTTTTTTTATTTTCCTAACAAAAACATGCAATCTATCTAGGAGAAATTATTTAAACCTATAATTAATAAACATGCAATCCTAACATGCAATGACTTGCAAAGAATGCCCTAATTCTACATGACATACAACATGCAACTTAATATGCGGATTATATATCACGTGATATTTAGTAAATGACATAACCTAATGACGGGAAAAGATTAATGTCACTATGTTAACATGTCATGCGTTACCCTAAATGTGCACTTTACTAATGACATATAATGAATGAACTAATCTTGCGTAATACAAGCATGATTTTTTTAATTAAAATTCGAAATTAAAATTGACACATAATTAAACGCAATTTATATTTAAAAAAACTAACATCCTAAATGAATGCATTTTTTTGGATTTTTATTTAAAAATCCAAAATAAGATTACTATTCTAAATATGCAAGATAACAAGAAATATTCTAAAACAAACCTAATCCTCATTCAACTATTTTTCGATTTTTTCTTTTACGAAAATAAAATTGTTTCAACCAACACAATGACAAATCAGACAAGATATGATTGATATCCATAAATTAATATCCATAAATTGGCTAACCATATCTCGCGCATGAGATCAGGTTAGCCAATTTTAAACTAAATCACGAATCGAATCGAATTTCGGGTGTGAGATTGGATTGTCGATTTTGCAAGAGATTGTGAGTCGGATTTCAGGTGCGAAAATCATACTATCAATCCCTAATTTGAGATGCTATTTCATGTCGAATCTCAATCATACATCTAAGGAATAATTCCACTAAAGAACAAAACAAATGATAAAAATAAAATAAAATAAAATAAACAAAAACACTATTTTAATTTTCCTTTTTTTTTATGTTTTTTACTTTTTCTTCCCAAGCACGGCTTGTGCTCGTGTGGTGGCTGCTCACCGTCGGGCATCGGTCACAGTTGTCGGATCTCCGACGTGGGGACTCACGGGTCGCTGCCGGTCACAACCAGGAGGTGCTGTGCAAGGGGTTCGGCTCCAAGCGGCGTCAAGGCGAAAGAGGAGGCATGGGTGGTCAGTGCTCATAGGCGCTCAGGCAGCAACACGACGATGTCTAACGCTTAGGTGGAGACTCAGATCGGCACAACAGCAGCTTCATCGGGCTGGTGGGAGCGACCCAGCAGAAACGGCAGAGGATCGGCGTCAGCCTGCGACGGAGGAGCAGTTCGTCGGGCAAAGAGCGGAGTGGCTTGACTCGGGTTCGGGCAAAGGGTGTTGCGGTCGGCGCGGGCTGAGTAGCGGTGGGTTAGGCGCAAATCAACACGCGATGGCACAGCAAGGTGATAGCAAGCAACAGGGGAGGTGAGGCTTCAATAGGCGTCGGCTGAGCGGGCGCAGAGATGGCTTTGCGGGCTTCATGGACGACGACCAGCGGGGCGAAGCTTCAATTGACTGGCGAAATGGCAATGGTGGTGTGAGCGGGGGGCGGGGGGGAAGGCCGGCGGAGGCGATGGCTGGCTACCGACGCGCCGATGAGGAGATCGGGCAGCAGGGGGGAGGCGTCGAGAGGAAAAAGACGCTTCTTCTCCTCTTTTGCTCTTTTTTTTTTTTTTTTCTCTCTCCCTCTCTTCAAGTCTCTCTCACGTCACTTTCTCTCACCTGTCTTCTCTGCACACTTCTCTCTGCACATCCCCTCTTCCCCTTTGCTGACTTTTCTTTCCCCAAAGAACCGAAACCCTCTTCCCTTTTTTTCTCTCTTTTGACTTTTTGCCTTCTATGTTCTTTTTTTCTCCTCGACAAAGAGAAGCCCCCCCTCTAATCGACCTCCATACACACCCTTTCATAGGCAAAGCAAATGCAATCTTTTTTTTGAATATTTCATCTCAGGAAAATTGCCTATAACCTCCCGATCACAAAATCATTTTATTTTTCTCATTTCTTAATATTCTCCGCTGATTTTATCGCTTATTGCTAAAGATAAGATTGCAATGCGATTTTCTCAAATTTCAAAAATCCACAGTAATATCCTATCAAATTTGAATTTCTCACAAGATAATAGATTAAAAAAAAAATTGGCTTGGGCTAATTTGCTCCCTTCATGAGCTTAGTCCAACTCGTCAAATTAAAGTTTAGAACTATCAATTCAAACCCATCTGTCATCAACCCAATGTAAATGCAAATTAAAAATAAATGCACCTAAAACTATATACTATTTATTTATCTAATATTTTTTCAAGGATAAAATTAATCCCTAATTTTTATGTAATAAATAAATAACCGAGTCGCCAAAATTTAGGTGTCAATAGATTGGAAGAAGTATTTAGAGTTCATGTACAATCACGAGAAAGTGATGTAGACCGGAAAAGATACTAAAGATTTGGCTTTTCCTCAGCACGACTAAGTTTACATATGGAACTATCGCGACCTAACCTTGGATTAGCTCGAGCCCTCCTAAGCCCATATCAATTTAACACCAAAAAAAAAAAAAAAAAAAACTAAATAAATTATGAGACTTACCTCATAGCAACATAATGTATCTGCTCCCTCACGAAGGGGGGGGGGTTCGAAACCCCAGCGCGTCGCAGGGTGACTTACCTGGTGGCACGTGTGTGGTGGCTAGCACGTGTCGCCCCCAGTGGTTTACTCCCGGCATCCGGCCGTGCGGGATTTCCTGGGTCACCAAAAAAAAAAAAAAAAACAGAATGTATCTGCAATGTTATATCAGAATTCACATCAACAACCTTAGATATGATTTCTAATTAACACGCAATCATTTATTTTTTTTAAGATTTTATCTTATTTAAATGAAGTCTAGAAACTTCATGCAATGCAATGTAATGATGTACAAACTTTTTGGCTAAAATGAGATGCAACACGCAACCAACTTGCAAACTATATGTCACGCGACGTTTATTAAATGACCTAATCTAATGATATGAAGAGATTAATGCAGCTATTCTCATATATATACATTTAGGTGATGTGCAATGAATGCCCTAATTCTACATGACATGTGCATGATAATTTTTATGTTTTCATTTATTTTTTATTAAATTTTGAAATTAAAATTACCCAATAATTACACATGCAATCTAAGTTTATGAAAGGAAAAACTAACATCCTAAATTAATATTGTTTTGGGGGATTTTTATTTATAAAAATTTGTAATTAAAAATTTCTTATTCTAAACATGCAAAACTATCCTAAAATAGATAATGTCCTAGCATGAACCTAATCTAACTCAAATATATTTTTTTGGGGATAAATGAGGCAATTAAAGCGAGATGAGCAAGTCATTCACGGCCATCAAAGATAGTATCCATTGTTCGAATTTGGAAACAACAAATAA
The DNA here is from genome assembly GCA_014182555.1 of Eucalyptus erythrocorys. Taxonomy (NCBI): domain Eukaryota; kingdom Viridiplantae; phylum Streptophyta; class Magnoliopsida; order Myrtales; family Myrtaceae; genus Eucalyptus; species Eucalyptus erythrocorys. The sequence goes on from CM024601.1 coordinate 38,683,639, forward strand.
TCAGCTTGATTATTTCGCTAATAAAATCGATAAATTAATCTTAAGCCTTAAATATCAAAATATCAATTTTATTCCTGCGTGATTAATTTTCCATCTAAAACCTTATAAATGAAATAAAAAATTGACGTGTGGTTGCAGATTAGGCAATAAATCCTAATTGGGAAATATATCAATTATAAATGTACACATTAGTTACTAATGGACATACATTTGGCAGCAAATACATTAGGCATGCGTATCTTACCTAAATTTGAAGATAATCTTTCTAAATGTTGGCCAAACGCAATCGGACTGGGATCACAATCAGCTCCTTAGGCGGAGGGCAGCGATGGCAACGACGAGGGGGCTTAGGCCGCCAGTGTCAACAAGTCCTACAGGGCGCATTCGGAGCTGGGATTGGGCTGCTGGCATCATGGTTTGCTACAGCAAGAGGCGCGAGGACTGACAAAGCGGTGGAGTTTTGGCAGCTGCTGGGGCTGGTGCTATAGTAAGGGGCAAAGACCGGTGAGGCAAAAGGGGATCGGGAGTCGCAGGTGCTGCAGTAGGCCGCGGAGGGGCGGCAACCGGCGCGACGAGAGGGATTGGGCTGCTAGCACGGTGATCGTCACGGCTGCAGGTGCTGTAGCAAAATTGGGGGCCTCAGACTACAAAGCAAGGGCGGAGGTGAGGCGAAGCTTTAGCCGTCGGCGTCGACAACAGGATAGCGAGTGCAACGGCGGCATTCTGGCGCAGCAGAATGGGGCGATTAGAAAATAGTAAAATTGATTTTGTTTTTGCTTAGCTTATTTGTGTTTTAATTGTTTTTTGGCTAAGTGTGTGAAAGCAAGAGTTTGACGGTTTGCAAACCGCCAAAGAAAAGTGTCCTGCAGCGCAACACTTGAACCGCCAAAGAAGAATAATCTTGAAGAAGCCACAAGCTAATCAAAAGAATGGGCACATATTAAAATATTATTATAATTGCTGCTAGACTCTTCAAGAGCACGAAGGAAGGTGAAACTCGCGGCTGGCAATTTTTTTATTCACACTGAAGACAGCAACAAGAAGAAAAGTCGTGGCCCACAATTGTTGACTCCTTAGCCAAGAAGAAAAGTTCAACTTCAGCTCTTGCATGTTAAAGCCAATGACTGTGGAGTTCAGGCAGTAAAAGATGCTTATAAATATAGGGTTACATTAGTTTATTTAGAGATAGAGAGTTAGATAGCTTTAGAAACATTTAGAAAGAAAGAAAGAGTTTTAAGCTTAACAAAGCCTGTGTGTACTCCAAATTCTTTACAATGTATATTGAGTAATATATTCTTTTTTATTTGTTTACACTCTCTCCCTACCAAATCTTTTTTATTCCAACAGGGGCTGCGTGGCGATTCTGCGGGTGGAGATGGTGGGCAGCGGCGGTGTCACAGCTCGCGGGTGAGGGGGGAGCTCCGGCGGCAAACGGAACAGCAGCCGACTTGGGCAGGCTGGCAGAGCGGCGGTGTTGCTCGGAGACCGGCTGAGGATGGCTCGGAACGGCGACTCAGGGGATCAACCACGACAACAGAGGAGCTCGCGAAGACTTTCAGAATTTCAAAACGCCACTTCGGTGTTGACTTTGACCCAAAAAGCAAAGAAAACCCCAAAAAACCGAAAATAGAACCCCCATGAAGTGATAAAAAGAGAAGACCCCCTTGTCCGTACGCAAGTAGGCTTTTATAAGCGAGAAACTTAATTTTTGTGAAATATTTTATTTCCTCTTTGAATACACATGAAAATCAATTTTGATCGTGCATAGCCTCCTCAATATATCATCGAAATATATGCACTCACATGCAATATTCTCTTCTTTTTTTTTTTCAATATTCCATCCGAAACCTTCTTTTCTACCAAAAAAATATATCAATCGGTGTATATTGCTTGAATATATGAAAAATCCCCTATCATATCATTGAATATTAGAAAAATTAACCTTCATCTATCGTCGGTCCAATGCAAATGGAATAAGTAAAATAAAATAGAATAAATACTCCTTAAACTATATGCTACGCAATTTAATTCTAATATTTTTTTTAGGCGTTAAAAATTACGCAATTTAATTCTAATTTTTTTTAGGAGTTAAAAATTAATCCCTAATTTTTAATATGATAAATAAATGACCGAGTCGCCAAAAATTTAGGTGTCAACACGAACCATCCCGGGAACGAGAAGCAACTTTTTTTTGCTTCTCGTTTCTGCTCCAAATCTATTCCCAGGCTAACTTTCTATTCCGGGGAGTAGAAAAACAACTTGGCGTTAACAAACGGATTTCTGTACTTTTTTTGTTCCGAGAAACAAAAGAGCAGAAATTTTCAGAAACAGAAGCGTTCTCATGCGCTCTCTTAAAATTTAGGCGTCAACACGAACCTTCACCAGTGTTTTCTCGCCAACCCAAATCACACGGCCTTAAGTCATTTGATTGCACCACACTTGCACGTCGTTCGATGTCTTGGATAACACGTGAGGAATCCGAACTTGTGCACTGAAATATGCAACTGTGAAGCTGAGCCAAATTTGAACTACGGCGAGAAATAACCCCCACGTTGAACAGCCAATGAAGATGTGGTCTGCTGAAAACCCACTTGTTTCAGCCCCCTTTGAGAACCAAGGCCTCTTGACTCACCGGAAATCTCATTCATCTATCCTTAAATCTGCAGAAAGTGCAGAATCAACCGATCCACCGAATTCACTAGGTTCATTCAGTCATTCTTATCATGCGGCTCATGATTTCTCGATGCTCTTGCTTGGTCATCTTCCGCCTACTACAGGCAAGTCATGGGGCCAGCGGTGTAGCTTACAATATTACTCCATCGGAGCCGCTCTTTCTGAACCAAACTCTCGTATCCTCTGGCAATATATTCGAGCTTGGGTCTTCACACTGAGCCGGTCAGAAAATCAGTATATTGGCATACGGTACAAGAACATGACACCTTCTAAGATCGTGTGGGTGGCCAATAGGGAACGGCCGCTTGCGTACACGGATCAGTCTGCAAAATTAACGAGAGCCAGTGATGGGAATTTGAAGCTCATGGATGGACAAGAAAATATCGTTTGGTCAACCAATGTCTCTAGTCGGTCCAATTATACGTTGGCGGTGCTATTAGATAGTGGGAATTTTGTTCTGCAAGATGGACATTATGGAGAAATATGGGGAAGCTTCGAGGATCCGACAAACACTCTTCTTCCACCAATGAAGGTAGGAGTAAATGTCAGGACTGGAGTGAATAAGTTTTTAATTTCCTGGAGAAGTGACAGTGATCCATTCCCTGGAAGTTTCTCGATGGGAGTGACATCCGAGATGCCACCTCAAGCTTTCACTTGGAATGGTTCGACCCCTTACCGGAGAAGCGGGCAATGGGACAAATCGAAATTTATCGGCTACCAACCATGGACCGATCATACAGGAGTGGCGTCACTGTCCAGCAGGATACTCAACAGGGAACCACTTACTATTCGATAAATAGATATGATATCTTTGTATACATGTTCATTTCTCCCGGAGGATCTGTCACGATAATGCGCTGGGATGATGGAGCTAAGGCATGGTTGATGGAATGGGCAGCATCAAACAATACTTGTGCGATTTATGGAACTTGTGGTCTATTTGGAATTTGTAACTCTTTGAATTCGCCTATTTGCAGATGCATAGATGGGTTTGTGCCAAAGTCAAATGAAGAATGGAACAGTGGAAACTGGACCAGAGGATGCGTAAGAGAGATGGAATTGAATTGCAAGAAAAACACAAGCACATCGACTTCTACAAATGTAAAGGAAGACGCATTTGGGCGAATGAGCCAGATGAAACTACCCGACTCTGGGGACTATGTATCAGACGTTGAAGATGAAAAAGGATGTGAAAGCTGGTGCCGGAGCAATTGTTCTTGCTTGGCTTATTCTTATGTCAGCAACATTGGGTGTATGGTTTGGAATAAAGACCTAATTGATCTACAGAAATTTCCCAGAGCTAGGGAAGATCTTTCTGTTCGAGTTGCACATGTAAAAGCAGGTTAGAAATTATTTCATTAAGATGAGTTTGAGTCGATGCCAATCATCTTTTACATAACTCTCTTTCCCATTTCAGGAGGATTGCGACACAAAGCAGTTATCATCAGCCCGAGTACTATTGCAAGGATTATGTTCTTTGCAGTATTTCTTTTTGTTCTTTGCAAATGGAGAGCTAACAAAACAGGTACTATTGAAAAGCTATATCAGTGTTGTCAGAGGATTGTGCACGCTATGAAAAAAGTAAGCTAGTTCTTTATCAATGATAAACACAGGAAACGCATGGCAAGAGCAGTTCAAGCAAGACGATTCACTGGAATTGACCCTTTATAGTTTTGATATCATACTACTTGCTACAAACAAGTCCAGCACGACAAGTAAACTTGGGCAAGGAGGGTTTGGCTCTGTTTATAAAGTAAGACCATTCTGCAGGACATTGTTAATGAAAATATTTCAAGGTCTAAAAGCTATGTCAATTGCGAAACAGGGAAAGCTGAAAGATGGGAAAGAGGTAGCTGTGAAAAGACTTTCTAGTACCTCAGCCCAAGGTGTTGAAGAGTTCAAGAATGAAATCATCCTTATATCGAAACTCCAACATCGAAATCTTTTGAAACTAATGGGTTACTGCATTGAAGGAGAAGGAAAGATTTTGGTATACGAGTACTTGTCGAATAAGAGTTTGGACACCTTTCTTTTTGGTTGGTTGTTTTTATCTCGGAATAACTATTTTTCTATAACGTATTTTCTGCCATAGCATTAAAACTTGAAAACTATTCTTGTTTGTCATGTTTGTTAGATTCAAGAAAGAAGGTAGAACTTGACTGGGGCAAACGATTTCAAATAATTCAAGGGATTGCAAGGGGGCTGCTCTACCTCCATCGAGATTCTTGCCTTAGGGTCATACATCGAGACTTGAAAGTAAGCAACATTCTCTTGGATGAAAGATGAACCCTAAAATTTCAGATTTTGGGCTAGCAGGAATATTTGAGGGCACTCAAGTTTTTGGTGAACACTCAAAAAATTGTTGGAACACTGTAAGCTCTCTAGGCCTATTTGAATTATCAATTCATTGAGTCAATCTCTTCAAGCAGACATAAATGATTGATTTACCACAACGAACATCTCTATTCATACAACCACCTACCGCGGTGGCTCAGATGGATAGGCATTCCCTCTTTGTCGGAGAGGTCGAGCGTTGCAGGGAGGCTGGCTGAGAAACTAGGTGACTTACCCGGTGGCACATGTGTGGTGGCTAACACGTGTCGCCCAAGGGGTTTACGGCGGCTACCAGCCAAGCCGGTTCCTCCTATCAAAAAAAGAAAATCTCTATTCATACATGTTTTATCCACATTGTCTATCAATACAATCAAAGAGTACATAACATGTTTAACTTAACTGCGGTGGCTATATGTCTCCTGAGTACGCCATGGGTAGAATATTTTCCGAGAGGTCCGATGTCTATAGCTTCGGAGTGTTGCTACTGGAGATAGTAAGTGGCAAAAAGAACACGGCCATGTATGACCAGGGACATCTGAATCTCCAATCCTACGTAAGTCCCAAATTCCAAACTTTATCAATATTGTAAGTTTGCTGCAATATTATGACAGTGTTCTCACTTACAGGCATGGCAATTGTGGAGTGATGGCAAAGCATTGGACCTAACGGATGTAGCAATGGTTGTTAGCTGTCCATTAGAGGTAACAAGATGCATCCATGTTGGGCTTCTCTGTGTTCAGGACCATGCCACGGATAGACCGAACATGTTGAATGTGGTTCTAATGTTAAGTGGCAAGTCGGATCTTCCTCAGCCGAGGAAAACTATGTTCAATTTCCAAGCTAAAATGCCAAATCATTCTATTCCATCACAGCAAGAAAGCATCCGGTCTGTTAACACCATCACTAATACAGTGGTCGAAGGAAGATGACGACTATTTATTTTCATTTTTATTTTCCTCTTTTTGGAGATGACTTTGTTGTTATTTTTTAAGATTTTAGTGTTAATTCAATTCAAGGAAGGCTTTAGTCCACTCTAAACAAAAGGTCGAATGGGCTGCTCCACTTTATAAATGGATTTTGCGCTGCAAAATAGGGGTTTAAAATGTATACTTTTTTGACAGAACATGATCAATGCAGCAATTTGTTCTAATTTACAATAGCCACTTTTGTTATAATTAAGGTGAACTACCAAGTAATTGCCATCGCTCTCATCACCAGTTGCATTTTGAAGATTCGATTTCCTGGGTTTTGGACAAAAGATATCATTACCAAAGTGTTCATAAGATATTTAACACAAGTGAACGTGTTTAATAAAAAATATAATGATAAGAAAGAATATCGTCCCACAGAGATCGATGATAAATAAACTAATTAAATACTAAAATAGATTGATTATAAAATTTATCTAACAAATCAAAATATAATTGAGAATAAATTAGAAACAAAATATAGAGACTAAATGCAGTAAATCAATCAAATAAATATGTTAGAGCATCTGATTTCACCATAACCACTGGATATGAATTTTAGATTGTAGTGGATACAAAAACGATATCAAACATGTGATGGCGGAATTTCCTAATCTATTTACTATCATATCTCTAGGTATAGCAAACCTACTTAGCTCATTAATCCACTATATCTCTATGTGAATTAAAATAAACATGAGTGCATTGAAAACTATGAATATTCCCGGCTTACAATGAGTCTTTTGGATCACCTTATCACCAAAAGCTACACAAATAACGCGGTATATCTCTATCCAAGTTTAATTCATAGTTATGTATTATAATAAGCAATTATATATTATCACTTCTCAATCTCAAACATGTGCATCAAATCATTCAAGTGGTGGCCAATCACTCAAAAGTATTAAGCACAATAATATATAACTCACATGAATGAAATCAAATTGTAAAACCTAAAAATCATGAAATTCACATCATCATGGTTAGGCTACATCGTAGCCCTAACAAAAGAAAATTAGAACATCGTAGAAGAAGAGATAAAAATGTATATCAAACCCTGCATCTTGAATCAAAGAACAAGAATTCTATCACCACTTTTATCTTCTCTTCAAAATACTTGAAAAACTCTCAAAACAATGAAAAACGATATAACAAAAACCAATCTGCTCTCTCTGGCTCTCAATGTTCTCCCATTTAGAGGATATATCCAAGCTCCAAGCAATTACACATAAAATCAGGTAGTAAATCAAAGGATTTTGATTTGATATCTATCTTCCAGTGCTTCTTGATTTGAATTCCAGATTTTTTTTGTCACTCTTTTCCTTATCTTCTCTATATCTCATTATTCTGCATAAACAAGGAAAATTTAAATAATTAGAAGGAAATCCAAATCTTTTCTCATAGATATTGCATTAATTATTGCCTAAAATAGGTAAAATAAGTCTATTTTTATAGAGTTATCAAACCCTAAACTTAACATTTTGCTAGTCCTCTAGAAAAATCAATTCATAACACATACTCAAGCTAAAAACCTCCTTCATGACATCATTCCATAATTGCTCAAATTCACAATTAAAAAAAAACACTAATTTCATCCAAACATTGAAATTGATTTATAAGTTAAAACCAATTCTAAGTATGTGATCCAAGTGTGTGTGTGTGTGTGTGTGAGTCCTTATCTTTTTCGAATTATATGCAATCCAAATAAATTCACATTAATATGAAACCTCTCAAAAATTCTCCATAATTATAACAAAATCTCATAGGTTTGCTTTTCATTCCTCTCTCCACTAATGTAAGCTAATTATCCAACAAAAAATCAATAGGACTTTTCTCGGTTTGTAATGTAATGCTAGGTTAAAGGTGAGATAACGGTAATTTTAAGCTCAAATCATCCATCAACGCATCGATTTCTAGGATCTAATTAGAGCCAATGTTACTATCCAATTTCACTCCTTCAAGATAATTTTTTGCCACCATATATCATCATTCCTTTTTTTTTCTCTCTTTTTTTTCTTTGTACTTTTTTTGAATTGCTTTATGGTGGAATTTCTCCCAAAGTCTCTCCTAATATAACATAAAAATTTCCAACCCATTGAGTATCTAAGAGGCTCACTCAATTGAAAGTTGGATAGGGAACCATAAAAGCATTTTTTTTAATACACTCCAAACAACCATAGCAATCACTTCTTCTTTTTTTCTTCTTTTTTTCATACTCCATCGTTCCTCCCAAATTTCTATTAAGCTCAAATAATTTTTTATCCCAAAAAAAAAAAATCAACGTGTTCATAGGGCATGGGACAATGATATAATTTGATAATAGCTAGGCTAAACATATATGGGTGCCAATGAAAAATTGGGTAATAATTAAGGCTCAACGGGGTGACTAAGGATAAATAAACAGGGTTAGCTTGAAAGGCTCAATCGATCCAAAAATTGTCTAAATCATTTTCTCAGTTAGATTTAGCTTAGGATTTCGCCTCAAGAGAAAACCAAACAAATTCAAAGATTTAGGTAAAATTTAAGAAAATCACATACTTCACATGAATGTTTTCTAGATTACACACAATTTAAAAATGAAGGACTTTTAGTGCTCAGTAAGTGGATCAACATAATCAAAATTAAAATTAACTCACACATCAATTGGAAGTTTAAATAAAATTTAAATTTTCCTAAGAATCGTAAAAATTCACAACCAATAATGCAATCATGATTAAAAAAAAAAATAGATTTAGCCAAAAATTTTGTCTCCCCCTCCCCCCAAATTTGAATGAAGCAGTGTCCTCAATGCGAAAAATAGAAATAGGAAGAAGAAAACTCTCCAAGTTGTAGGATAACTTCATAGATGACCTTGAAGATGAAACTCTTAAAAGGTGATCCCTAAAAAATTAATCTGGATAAAACAGAGAAAAGTTAATCTTTTTTTTTTTTTTTTGCAAAACATAAACTTAACAATAAATAAATAAATAACAAAATTAAAATGCTTGGGTTGTGAAGTGCTTGTTTTATAATTTTTAGCCAAACTATCTTAGATGTCGCTATTCTAGAGGATGAAGTTCAATGGTGGTCTTCAAAATAGAGCTTCAAACGTTGACCGTTCACCTTGAATGTGCTCTCAGTGTCATGTGCAACTTTAACTGTTCTGTATGGGAATACCTGTGTAACTGTGAAAGGACCAGACCATTGAGACCGCAACTTTCCTAGAAAAAGTTTAAGATGGGAGTTATAAAGTAAGACCTTTTGACCAATTTTGAACTCTCTTTTGAATATGTGCTTGTCATGCCATCTTTTTTTACGCTCCTTGTACAACTTAGAATTTTCATAGGCCTCATTGCAAAATTCCTCTAATTCATTCAGTTGCAATTATATTTCTTCACCTGCAGACTTCATATTAGAATTCAAAAATTTGAATGCCCAATATGTTTTATGCTCTAATTCCACTAGTAAGTGACAAGCCTTCCCAAACACTAGCTTAAAATGAGACATCCTAATTGGAGTTCTGAACGCTGTCCTATAGGCCCAAAGTGCATCATCAAGTTTTATTGATCAATCTTTCCTAGAGGCATTCACTATTTTTTCTAAAATTCTCTTGATTTCCCTATTTGAAATCTCTACTTGACCACTAGTTTGAGGATGATAAGAGGTTGCAACCTTATGCGTTACTACGTACTTATTCAAAAGTGCTTCAAATTATTTGTTGTAAAAATGTGTCCCCTTATCACTTATGGTTACCTTAGGAGTGCCGAATCAAGTAAAAATATTTTCTTCAAAAATTTGACCACAATCTTAGCATTATTTGTTGGCAATACTAAGCTTCTACCCACTTAGACATATACTCCACAGTTATTAAAATGTATAAATTTCCATAAGAAGGTGTAAAGGGTCCCATGAAATCAATCCCTCAAACATCAAATAATTCACACACAATAATATTGTTTAAAGGCATCTCATTTTTTCTTGAAATATTTCCAGTTCTCTGACACCTATCACATAAAGCTACATAGGAGTATGTATCTTTAAAAAGTGTGGGCCAATAAAATTCAGATTGTAAAATCTTAACTACAGTTTTGGTGGCACCAAAATAGTCACCTGCTTCTCCATTATGTTAATGATGTAGAATCTTTGCCTTCTCTTTATCTGGAACACATCTCCTTATGACTTGGTCTGCACATACTTTAAACAAGAAAGATTCTTCACAAAAATAATTTTTAACATCAGAAAAGGATTTTTTTTTCTTCTATTGATATGATAATTCAGAAGGAAGAACATTACTTATCAAATAATTTACAAAGTCAGCATACCAGAGAATTTTTGTGGACTTAATAAAAAAAAATTCTCATCAAGGAACTCTTCCAAAATTGGTCTTACATCTTCCTTTAGATTTTCAGTGCCCTTCTTATCTTTGATTTCTAAATCAAATTCTTGCAGCAATAGAATCCACTTGATCAACCGAGGTTTTGATTCTTTCTTTTCAAGCAAATACTTAAGAGCAAAGTGGTCAGAATAAACTATAACTTTTGAACCAATTAAATAAGAACGAAATTTATCAAAAGCAAAAGCTACCGTTAGAAGTTCCTTTTCTATTGTTGAATAATTCAATTGTGCACCTGACAAGGTTCGCTAGCATCACACATCAGTTCAAAAGGTAAATCCCAATTTGGTGCTACCATAATTGGTGTTGATATTAACTTCTCCTTTAAAGTGTTAAAAGCCTGCATGCATTCAACTGAAAAATTAAAAGAAGCATCTTTTTCCAAAATATTACAAAGAGATTTAGTAATTTTTGAAAAATCTTTTATAAATCACCTGTAAAATCCTGGATGCCCCAAAAATCTTATGACAAGTTTCACAGATGTTGGCAAAGGCAATTTTGCAATGTCCTCCACTTTGGCTCAATCGACTTCTATTCCATTTCGAGAAATTTTATGCCCAAACACTATTTCTTCCTGCAACATAAAGTGACACTTCTCCCTATTCAAAATAAGGTTAGTCTCCTCACATCTTTGTAAGACCAAAGCAAATTCTTTAAACAATAATCAAATAATAAACCAAAAACGGAAAAATCATCCATGAAAATCTCAATGTATTTTTCAATCATATCAGAAAAAATAGCTATCATACATCTCTGAAAAGTAGCTTGTGCATTACAAAGACCAAAGGGCATTCTTCTAAAAGCAAAAGTACCATAGGGACAAGTGAAAGTAGTTTTTTCTTGATCTTCTAGTGCAATAGGAATCTGATTATACCCTAAATATCCATCAAAAAAGCGATAAAACTCATGCCTTACAAGTCTAACATCTCATTAATAAATGGTAAAGGAAAGTGATCTTTTCTAGTGGCATCATCCAATTTTCTGTAATATACACACACACGCCACCCAGTAACTGTTCTAGTTGGAATCAATTCATTGTTGTCGTTTTTCTAAACAGTCATATCGCCTTTTTTTGGCACAACTTGTACAAGACTTACCCAAGAACTATCAGAGATAGGATAGATGAGACCTGCATCAAGTAGCTTAATTACCTCAGCTTTCACTACTTCTTGCATCTTTGGGTTCAAGCGCCTCTGAGGTTGGATAGTAGTTTATATTGTTCCTCCATCAAAATTTTGCATGCAAATTGAAGGACTAATTCCCTTGATATCATCTATTTTATATCCAATTGCACCTTTATATTCTCTTAATACTCTAAGCAATTTCTCATCCATCAAATCTGTCAAAGAAGAAGATATAATTATCGGTAAAGAAGAAACTCCATCTAAATAAGCATATTTCAAATGAGAATATAAGGGTTTGAGTTCAAGAATTGAAGGCTATTGATGGTTTAGGCTTTGTAATGCGTTGTTCCAACTCCTTAAATTTAATTGCCTTGTGACTTGAATATGGTGGAATTGCCTCCATGAAATTTGTGTACTCCTTTATCTTTTCATTCTGAATATTTTTGTCCCTTAGTTGAATCAGACATGCTTCAAGTGGATCTTTAAAAATATTTTCCTAAAAAACCTTATTCACCAATTTGTCAAGTGTCTTAATTCTAAAACAAGAATTATCATCAGATGGATAATTCATTACTTTAAAAACATTAAATGAAACATGATCATCTTGAACTCTAAGAATCAACTTATAAGAGCTCTTCCTGTTGCTAGAAAAGGTCGACCTAAGATAAGTGGTACCTCAAAATCTTCCTCCATGTCGAGAACTATGAAATTTACAGGAAAGATAAATTTGTCAACTTTTACCAAAACATCTTCCACAACACCTCTCGCATATTTAATTGATCGGTCAGCTAGTTGAAGTGACACTATGTTTGCTTTTACCTCGCCCAATCCTAATTTCTTGAAAACTGAATAAGGCATTAGATTAATACTTGCACCTAAATCACATAATGCTTTTTCAAAGTAAGAATCCACAATAGTGCAAAGAATAGTAAAACTCCCTAGATCTTTTAATTTCGGAGGCAATTTGTTTTGTCGGATGGCTAAACACTCCTCGTTTAACTTCACAGGTTCATAATCCTCCAGTTTCCTTTTATTTGCCAAAATCTCCTTCAAATATTTTGCATAACTGGGCATTTGCGCTAAGGCATCTGCAAAAGGATTGATAATGTGCAATTTTTTAAATACATTAAGAAATTAAGAAAATTGCTTATCTATTTTGTGCTACTAGAGTTATTGAGGGAATGGAATTGGTGGCACATATGACTTGGGATTATCTAGAAAAAGTTTACTCTTGTTTGTCTCCTTTGATTGTTTATTGATCACCTCTTCATTGTCTCTGAAAATCTCTTATTTGACATCTTTTTCCCCCACTTGTTTACCACTTCTGAGGGTTATAGCGTTTATGTTTTCAATTGGATTTTTCTCTGTGTTGCTCAACAAAGAACCTTATTGTCTCCCTGACATCATGCTTGCTAACTGACCCACTTATATCTCCAGATTTCTTATTAAAGCCTCTTGGTTTTGAAATCTCACATCTGTGCTTTTGATGAAGTCATGAGTCGTATTAGTAAGTTTGGTGACTATATCTTCTAAATTTGACTTTGTCTCTTCTAATTGTTTGAATCCCAGTGGTCTCGTCACATTCTGATTATTCCATGAAAAATTTGGATGATTGTGCCATCCTGGATTGTGCGGTCGGAATAGGGATTATTTTGTGACCTGTTAAAATTTCCAACAAAGTTAGAATTTTCACTAGACTAATTAAAAGTATTACTTACCTGACACTATGTGCTAACATATCCTCCACCACAAAAATCACATATCAAATTTTGAATTTTCATGACTGAAACACTCATATTATTCAGTTTTTTGTTGAGTGCTTCAAATTGTGCAGCAATTGCAGCAAAAGCATCCACTTCGTAGACTCCACTGACTTTTCGCATTGGTAGTCTCTCAGTAGGTCACTGATAACTATTGGACACCATATCCTCTAATAGATTGTAGGCTTCTTCTGATGTTTTATTATTTAGAGTTCCTCTTGCAACTACATCAATCATAGAACGGAAATTTGTAATAGAGCCATTATAAAAAATTTGTACCTGCATCCATACGGGTAGTCCGTGATGTGGGCATCTCCTAAGAAATTCTTTGAATCTTTCCCATGCTTCATATAATGATTCATTATCCATCTGCATAAAATTAGTAATATCGTTATGCATCTTCACAGACTTTGCAGGTGGAAAGAACTTACCAAGAAATTTCTGAGCCATATCATTCCATGTAATGATTGATCCTGCAGAAAGAGAAGAAAGCCAACTCTTAGCTTAATCTCTAAGAGAGAATGGAAATAATCTCAATATAATAGCATCATCTGTAACTCCATTATATTTAATGGTGTCACAGATCTCAAGAAAAGCATCAATCTATCTAGGAGAAATTATTTAAACCTATAATTAATAAACATGCAATCCTAACATGCAATGACTTGCAAAGAATGTCCTAATTCTACATGACATACAACATGCAACTTAATATGCGGTTTATATATCACGCAATATTTAGTAAATGACATAACCTAATGACGGGAAAAGATTAATGTCACTATGCTAACATGTCATGCGTTACCCTAAATGTGCACTTTACTAATGACATATAATGAATGAACTAATCTTGCGTGATACGAGCATGATTGTTTTTTTTTATTAAAATTTGAAATTAAAATTGACAAATAATTAAATGCAATTTATATTTAAAAAAAAAAAAAAAAAAACTAACATCCTAAATGAATGCATTTTTTGGATATTTTATTTAAAAATTCAAAATAAGATTACTATTCTAAATATGCAAGATAACAAGAAATATTCTAAAACAAACATAATCCTAATTCAAATATTTTTGGATTTTTTTCTTTTACGAAAATAAAATTGATTTAACTAACACGACGGCAAATTAGACGAGATCTGATCGATATCCATAAATTGGCGAATCATATCTCGCACATGAGATCGGGTTGGCCAATTTTAATCTAAATCGCGAATCGAATATCGGGTGTGAGATTGGATTGTCGATTTTGCAAGAGATTGTGAGTCGGATTTTAGGCACGAAAATCGGACTATCAATCCCTAAATTGAGGGGCTATTTCATGTCAGAATCTCAATCATACATTTAAGGAATAATTCCACTAAATGATTAAAAAAAACAAAAACACTACTTATTTTAATTTTCCTTTTTTTTTATTATTTTCCTTTTTCTTCCCCAGCACGGCTTGTGCTTGTGTGGTGGCTAGTCATCGTCGAGCACCGGTCACAATCGTCGAATCTTCGGCGTGGGGACTCACGGGTCGTTGCCGATCGTGAACAGGAGGTGCCGTGCAAGGGGTTCAACTCCGGGTGGCGTCGAGGCGGAAGAGGATGTGCGGGTGGTCAATGCTCGTAGGCGCTCGGGCAGCAACGCAGTGGTGTCTAGCGCTCAAGTGGAGACCCATATCAGCACAACAACAGCTTCATCGGGCTAGTAGGAGCGACTCAGCAGCAATGGCAGAGGATCGGCGTCAGGCTGCGATGGAGGAGCAGTTCGTCAGGCAGAGAGTGGAGTGGCTTGACTCGGGCTCGGGCAGAAGGTGTTGTAGGTCAACGCGGGCTAAGCAGGGGCGGCGTTAGGTGCGAGTCACCAGCAACTCGCAGATCAGCACGCGGTGGCACAACAAGGCGGTAGCAAGCAACAAGGGGGTAAGGCTTCAGCAGGCGTCGGTTGAGCGAGAGTAGAGACGGCTTCGCAGGCTTCACGAACGGCGACCAATGGGGTGAACTTCGGTTGACTAGTGAAACAGAAACAATTGGGGGGGGAGGCCGGCGGAGGCGGTGGCCTGGCTACTGATGCGCTGACGAGGAGATCGAGCAATAGGGGGAGGCGTTTGCTCTTTTTTTTCTTTTTTTTTTTTTTTTTTTGCTCTCTCTCCCTCTCTTCAAGTCTCTCTCATGTCACTTTCTCTCACCCGTCTTCTCTGCACACTTCTCTCTGCACATCCCCTCTTCCCCTTTGCTAACTTTTCTTTTCCCAAAGAACCGAAATCCCTCTTCCCTTTTTTCTCTCTTTTGACTTTTTGCTTTTTGTGTTCTTTTTTTCTCCTCGACGAAGAGAAGCCCCCCGTCTAATCGGCCTTCATACACACCCTTTTATAGGCAAAGTAAATGCAATCTTTTTTTGAATATTTCATCTCATGAAGATTGCCTATAACCTCCCAATCACAAAATCCTTTTATTTTTATCATTTCCTAATATTTTCCGCTGATTTTATCACCTATTGCTAAAGATAAGATTGCAATGCGATTTTCTCAAATTCCAAAAATCCACCGTAATGTCCTATCAAATTTGAATTTCTCACAAATTAATAGATTAAAAAAAAATGGGCTTGGGCTAATTTGCTCCCTTTGAGGGCTTAGTCCAACTCGTCAAATTAAAGTTCAGAACTACCAATTCAAACCCATATGTCACCAACCCAATGTAAATGCAAATTAAAAATAAATGCACCTAAAACTATATGCTATGCAATCTAATATTTTTTCAGGGATAAAATTAATCCATAATTTTTATGTAATAAATAAATAACCGAGTCGCCAAAATTTAGGTGTCAACAGATTGGAAGAAGTATTCGGAGTTCATGTACAATCACGAGAAAGTGATGTAGACCAGAAAAGATACTAAAGACTTGGCCTTTCCTTAGCACTGCTAAGTTTACGTATGGAACTGTCGCGACCTAACCTCGGATAAACCACTTAGAGTTTGACTAATGGATTACTAAGTCTAAACTTAGCTCAAGCCATTCCAGGCCCATATCAATTTAACACCGAAAAAAAAAACTAAATAAATTATGAGACTTATCTCATAGCAACAGAAAGTATCTACAATGTTATATCAAAATTCACATCAACAATCTTATATATGATTTCTAATTAACAAGCAATCATTTATTTTTATTTTTAAGATTTTCTCTTATTTAAATGAAGTCTAGAAACTTCGTGCAATGCAATGTAATAATGTACAAACTTTTTAGCTAAAATGAGATGCAACACGCAACCAACTTGCAAACTATATGTCATGTGACGTTTATTAAATGACCTAATCTAATGATAGAAAAATATTAATGCAGCTATTCTGACATATATACATTCAAGTGACGTGCAATGAATGGCCTAATTCTACACGACATGAGCATGATAATTTTTGTGTTTTCATTTATTTTTAATTAAATTTCGAAATTAAAATTACCCAATAATTAGACATGCAATCTAAGTTTATGAAAGGAAAAACTAACATCCTAAATTAATATTTTTTTTGGATTTTTATTTATAAAAATTCGTAATTAAAAATTTCCTATTCTAAACAAGCAAAACTATCCTAAAATAGGTAATGTCCTAGCTTGACCCCTAATCTAACTCAAATATATCTTTTTGGGGATAAATGAGACAATTAAAGGGAGATGAGCAAGTCATTCACGGTCATCAAAGATATTATCCATTGTTCGAATTTGGAAACGATATCTAATCGGCTTGATTTGCTAATAAAATCGATAAATTAATCTTAAGTCTTAAAGATCAAAATATCAATTTTATTCCCACGTGATTAATTATTCCATCTAAAGCTTTATAAATGGAATAAAAAATTGACGTGTGGTTGCAGATTAGGCAATAAATCCTAAATTGAGAAATATGTCTATCAGTTATAAATGTGCACATTAGATACTAATGGACATACATTAGGCAGTAAATATATTAGGCACGCGTATTTTACCTAAATTTGAAAATAATCTTTCTAAATTTGGGCCAAACGCAATCGGACCGGGATCACAATTAGCTCCTTGGGCGGAGGGCAGCGATGGCAACGATGAGGGGCCTCGGGCTGCTGGTGTTGGCAGCAGCGACGGCAGGTGCTATAGATCGCGTTCGAAGCTGTGATCGGGCTACTGGCGTCATGGTTTGCTGCAGCAAGAGGTTCGGGGACCAGTGAAGCGATGGTGTCGGCAGCAGCAGTGGCTAGTGCTGTAGCAAGGGGGCGGAGACCAGCTCGGCAGAGGGGGATCAGGAGTCGTAGGTGTTGCAGTATGGCGTGGAGGGGTGGCAACCGGCGCGGCGAGGGGGATTGGGCTGCTGGCGCAGCAATCGTTGCGGCTGCAGGTGCAGCAACGGCGTCGAGGGGCTCGGACTGCAAAGCAAGGGCAAAGGTGAGGCGGAGCTTCAGCTGCTGGCATTGGCAACAGCGGCGGCAAGTGCAGGGGGCGACATCCCGGCGCAGCAGAGCAAGGCTACATGGCGATACTGCAGGCAGAGACGGTGGGTAGCGGCGGTGTCGCAGCTTCAGGCAGAGACGGTGACGCGAGCTCGCAGGTGAGGGGGAAGCTCCGACGGCAGACGGAACGGCGGTCGACTTGAGCGGGCTGGCGGAGCGGCGGTGTTGCTCAGTGACTGGCTGAGGATGGCTCAGAACGGCGGCACAGGGGATCGGCCACGGTGGCGGAGGAGCTCACGAAGAAGAACAATGCTTTTTATTTTTTCTGTTTTGTCTTTTTTTGTTCTTTTTTGTCTCTCCCTCACGTCACTCTCACGTCCCTTGTTGCACCCACTCTCTGCACACCTTCAGAATTTCAAAACCCCACTTTGGTGTTGACTTTGATCCAAAAAGCAAAGAAAACCCCGAAAAACGAAAATAGAACCCCCTATGAAGTGATAAAAAGAGAAGACCCCCTTGTCCGTACACGAGTCGGCTTTTATAAGCGGGAGACTTAATTTTTATGGAATGTTTTATTTTCTTTTTCAATACACATGAAAATCAATTTTGTTCGTGCATAGCCTCCTGAATATATCGTCAAAATATATGCACTCACGTGCAATATTCTCTTTTATCTTTTTTCTAATATTCCATCTGGAACCTTCTTTTCCGCCCAAAAATATGTTCATCGGTGTATATTGTCTGGATATATGAAAAATCTCCCGCCATATCATTGAATATTAGAAAAATTAACGTTCATCTATCGTCAATCCAATGCAAATGGAATAAAGTAAAATAAAATAAAATAAATGCTCCTAAAACTATATGTTACGCAACACTAGTGTGTTTACATATGGAATCTTCACTCGTGTTCTCTCGTTAACCCAAATCGCACGGCCTTTGATTGCACCAAAGTTGGACTTCGTTCGATGTCTTGGTTAACATGTAAGTGATCCGAATTTGTGAACTGAAATGTGAACTGTGGAGAGAACACGGGTGAAGGTTCCATACGTAAACACAGTAGTGCTGAGGAAAGGTCAAATCGTAAGTGTCGTTTTTTGTCTAAGCACTAACTTCAAGTACATAAACACAGTAGTGAAGCAAACAGATGAAGGCATATTTGTTTAACAACAAAAATATGCTAATGATATTTTGAAGTGATTCAATATGGAATCGCTCAAATCAATTCGAACTCCTGTAGCAAAACAGTTGGAGTTGAAGAAAGAAGGAGCCAGTGAACTAGTAAATCCCACTTATTTTAAAAGTATTGTTAGCAGTTTAAGATATTTGGCTACCACTAGGCCAAATATAACTTATGGCATGGGAATTATTAGTCGGTTCATGGAGAAACCATATCAATCACATTTGCAAGCAGCAAAAAGAATTTTACGATATGTCAGTGGAACTCATGATCATGGAATTTTATATTCTTACACTAACAATTTCAATTTAGTGGGGTATACGGACAGTGATTGGGCAGGTGATACTGAAACGCGGAAGAGTACTTCCGGATATGCGTTCTTTCTTGGATCAGGAGTAATTTCTTGGTCCTCAAAGAAACAACAAGTTATTGCAATCTCAATAGCTGAAGCAGAATACATTGCAATATCTTCAGTAGCGTGTCAAGCGATATGGCTTCGTAGGATGCTTTTTGAGCTTATGCATGAACAAAAAGGTCTTATTAAATTGATGTGTGATAACAAGTCAGCAATTGCATTAGTCAAGAATCATGTATTTCATGGCAGGAGCAAACATATCGACATCAAGTATTATTATATTCGTGAGCTAATTAAAGAAGGTGAGATTGAACTTGATTTTTGTAAATCCGAAGATCAAATTGCAGATATTTTGACAAAACCATTGAAGGCAGATTTGTCCGAGAAATTGAAGACAATGCTTGGTGTCGTTGTTTTTCAAAATCAATTTTAAGGGAGACTGTTAGAAAATAGTAAAACTGATTTTGTTTTTGCTTAGTTTATTTGTCTTTTAATTGTTTTTTTGGCTAAGTGTGTGAAAGCAAGAGTTTGACGGTTGGCAAACCGCCAAAGAAGAATAATCTTGAAAAAGCCACAAGCTAATCAAAAGAATGGACACATATTAAAATATTATTATAATTGCTGCTGGAGTCTTCAAGAGCACGAAGGAAGGCGAAACTTGTGGCTGGCAATTTTTTTATTCACACTAAAGAAGGCAACAAGAAGAAAAGTCACAGCCCACAGTCGTTGACTCCTTAGCCAAGGAGAAAAGTTCAACTTCAGCTCTTGCATGTTGAAGTCAATGGCTGTGGAGTTCAGGCGGTGGAAGATGCTCATAAATATAGGATTACATTAGTTTATTTAGAGAGAGAGTGTGAGATAACTTTAGAAGCATTTAGAAAGAAAGAGAGAGTTTTAAACTTAACAAAGCTTGTGTATACTCCAAAGTCTTTGCAAGGCATATTGAGTAATATATTCTCTTTTGTTTATTTACACTCTCTCCCTACCAAATCGTTTTAGTTCAAAACAGGGGCTGCATGGCAGTGCTGCGGGTGGAAATGGTGGGCAGCGGCGGTTTAGAAGCATTTAGAAAGAAAGAGAGAGTTTTAAACTTAACAAAACTTGTGTATACTCCAAAGTCTTTGCAAGGCATATTGAGTAATATATTCTCTTTTATTTATTTACACTCCCTCCCTACCAAATCCTTTTGGTTCAAAAAAGGGGCTGCATGGTGGTGTTGCGGATGGAAACGGTGGGCAGCAGCGGTTTCACAGCTTCGGGCAGAGACGATGACGCGAGCTCGCGGGTGAGGGGGGAGCTCCGGCAGCAGACAGAATGGTGGCCAACTCGGGCGGGCTGGCAAAGCAACGGTGTTGCTTGGAGACCGGCTGAGGATGGCTCGGAGCGGCGGCACAGGGGATCGGCCACCGAGGTGGAGGAGCTCGCGAAGAAAAACGGTGCTTTTTATTTTTTCTGTTTTGTCTTTTTTTCTTCTATTTCTCTTCTCTCCCTCACGTCACTCTCACGTCCCTTGTTGCACCCACTCTCTGCAGACTTTCAGAATGTCAAAACCCCACTTTGGTGTTGACTTTGACCCAGAAAGCAAAGAAAACCCCAAAAAACGAAAGTAGAACCCCCCTATGAAGTGATAAAAAGAGAAGACCCCCCTTGTCCGTACGCGAGTCGGCTTTTATAAGAGAGAGAGATTTAATTTTTGTGGAATATTTTACTATTTTTCAATACACATGAAAATCAATTTTGCTTATGCATAGCCTCCTGAATATATCATCAAAATATATGCACTCGCGCAATATCTCTTTTATTTTTTTTAATATTCTATCTGAAACCTGAATATATAAAAAATCTCCTGTCATATAATTAAATATTAGAAAAATTAACGTTCATCTATCGTCGGTCCAATGCAAATGGAGTAAAGTGAAATAAAATAAAATAAGTACTCCTAAAACTATATGCAACGTAATTTAATTTTAATATTTTTGTTTAGGAATTAAAAATTAATCCCTAATTTTTAATGCAATAATTAAATAACTGGGTCACTAAAAATTTAGGTATCAACACAAATCTTCGCCCGTGTTCTCTCGCAAATCCAAATCACATGGCCTTAAGTCATTTGATTGCACCACACTCCAACTTCGTTCGATGTCTTGGATAACACGTGAGGATTCCGAATTTGTGCACTGAAATGTTCAACTGTGACACTGAGTCAGATTTGAACAGCGGCCAGGAATAACCCCCCACGTTGAACAGTAAACGAAGATGTGGTCTTCTGAAAACCCTCTTGTTTCAGCCCCCTTTGAGGACCAAGGCCTCTTGGCTCACCGGAAATCTCGTTCATCTATCCTTAAATCTGCAGAAAGTGCAGAATCAACCAATCCACCGAACTCACTAGGTTCATTCAGTCATATTAACCGAATTCACTAGGTTCATTCACTCATTCTTATCATGCGGCTCATGATTTCTTGGTGCTCTTGCTTGGTCATCTTCCGCCTACTGCAAGCAAGTCATGGGGCCACCGGTGTAGCTTACAATATTACTCCATCGGAGCCGCTCTTTCCGAACCAAACTCTCGTCTCCTCTGGCAATATATTCGAGCTTGGGTTCTTCACGCCGAGCGGGTCAGAAAATCGGTATATCGGCATACGGTACAAGAACATGACGCCTTCAAAGATCGTGTGGGTGGCTAATAGGGAACGGCCACTCGCGTACACGGATCGGTCCGCAAAATTAACGATAGGCAGTGATGGGAATTTGAAGCTCATGGATGGACAAGAAAATATAGTTTAGTCTACCAATGTCTCTAGTCGGTCCAATTATACGTTGGCGGTGCTATTAGATAGTGGGAATTTTGTTCTGCAAGATGGACATTATGGCGACATATGGGGAAGCTTCGAGGATCCGACCGACACTCTTCTTCCAACAATGAAGGTAGAAGTAAATGTCAGGACTGGAGTGAAAAAGTTTTTAATTTCCTGGAGAAGCGACAGTGATCCATTCCCTGGAAGTTTCTCGACGGGAGTGACATCCGAGACGCCACCTCAAGCTTTCACTTGGAATGGTTCGACCCCTTACCATAGAAGCGGGCAATGGGACAAATCGAATTTGTCGGCATACCAACCATGGACCGATCATACAAGAGTGGCTTCACTGTCCAGCAAGATACTCAGCAGGGAACCACTTACTATACGATATATAGATACGATATCTTTGTATACATGTTCATTTCTCCCGGAGGAACTCTCACGATAATGCGCTGGGATGATGGAGCTAAGGCATGGTTGATGGAATGGGCAGCATCGAACAATACTTGTGCGATATATGGAACTTGTGGTCCATTTGGAGTTTGTAACTCATTGAATTCGCCTATTTGCAGATGCATAGATGGGTTTGTGCCAAAGTCAAATGAAGAATGGAACAGTGGAAACTGGACCAGAGGATGTGTAAGAGAGATGGAATTGAATTGCCAGAAAAACACAAGCGCATCGACTTTTACAAATGTAAAGGAAGATGCATTTTTGCAAATGAGCCAGATGAAACTACCCGACTCTGCGGACTATGTATCGGACGTTGAAGATGAAGAAGGATGTGAAAGCTGGTGCCGGAGCAATTGTTCTTGCTTGGCTTATTCTTATGTCAGCAACATTGGGTGTATGGTTTGGAATAAAGACCTAATTGATCTACACGAATTTCCCAGAGCTGGGGAAGATCTTTCTATTCGAGTTGCACATGTAAAAGCAGGTTAGAAATTGTTTCATTAAGATGAGTTTGAGTCGACACCAATCATCTTTTACATAACTCTCTTTCCCATTTCAGGAGGATTGCGACACAAAGCAGTTATCATCAGCCCGAGTACTATTGCAGGGATTATGTTCTTTGCAGTATTTCTTTTTGTTCTTTGCAGATGGAGAGCTAACAAAACAGGTACTATTGAAAAGCTATATCAGTGTTGTCAGAGGATTATGCACGCTATGAAAAAAGTAAGCTAATTCTTCATCAATGATAAACACAGGAAATGCATGGCAAGAGGAGTTGAAGCTAGATGATTCACTGGAATTGACCCTTTACAGTTTTGATAGCATACTACTTGCTACAAACAAGTTCAACAAAACAAGTAAACTTGGGCAAGGAGGGTTTGGCTCTGTTTATAAGGTAAGATCATTCTGCAGGACATTGTTAATGAAAATATTTCAAGGTCTAAAAGCTATGTGAATTGCGAAACAGGGGAAGCTGAAAGATGGGAAAGAGGTAGCTGTGAAAAGACTTTCCAGTACCTCAGCCCAAGGCGTTGAAGAGTTCAAGAATGAGATCATCCTTATATCGAAACTCCAACATCGAAATCTTGTTAAACTAATGGGTTACTGCATTGAAGGAGAAGAAAAGATTTTGGTATACGAGTACCTGTCGAAAAAGAGCTTGGACACCTTTCTTTTTGGTTGGTTGTTTTTATCTCGGAATAACTATTTTTCTATAATGTATTTTCTGCCATAACATTAAAACTTGAAAACTATTCTTGTCTGTCATGTTTGCTAGATTCAAGAAAGAAGGCAGAACTTGACTGGGGCAAACGATTTCAAATAATTCTGGGGATTGCAAGGGGGCTGCTCTACCTCCATCGAGATTCTTGTCTTAGGGTCATACATCGAGACTTGAAAGTAAGCAACATTCTCTTGGATGAAAAGATGAACCCGAAAATTTCAGATTTTGGGCTAGCACGAATGTTTGAGGGCACTCAAGTTTTGGTGAACACTCAAAAAATTGTTGGAACATTGTAAGCTCTCTAGGCCTATTTGAATTATCAATTCATTGAGTCAATCTCTTCAAGCAGACAGAAATGATTGATTTACCACAACAAACATCTCTGTTCATGCATGTTTTATCCCCATTATCTATCAATACAATCAAAGAGTACATAACATGTTTAACTTAACTGCAGTGGCTATATGTCTCCTGAGTATGCCATGGGTGGAATATTTTCCGAGAGGTCCGATGTCTATAGCTTCAGAGTGTTGCTACTAGAGATAGTAAGCGGGAAAAAGAACACAGCCATGTATGACCAGGGACATCTGAATCTCCAATCCTACGTAAGTCCCAAATTCCAAACATTATCAATATCGTAAGTTTGCTGCAATATTATGACAGTGTTCTCACTTACAGGCATGGCAATTGTGGAGTGATGACAAAGCAGTGGACCTAACGGATGTAGCAATGGTTGTTAGCTGTCCATTGGAGGTAACAAGATGCATCCATGTTGGGCTTCTCTGTGTTCAGGACCATGTCACGGATAGACCGAACATGTCGAATGTGGTTTTGATGTTAAGTGGCGAGTCAGATCTTCCTCGGCCGAGGCAGCCTATGTTCACTTTCCAAACTGAAATGCCAAATCGTTCTATTCCATCACAGCAAGAAAGCATCCGGTCTGTTAACACCATCACTAATACAGTGGTCGAAGGAAGATGACGACTATTTATTTTCATTTTTATTTTCCTCTTTTTGGAGATGACTTTGTTGTTATTTTTTAAGATTTTAGTGTTAATTCAATTCAAGGAAGGCTTTAGTCCACTCTGAACAAAAGGTCGAATGGGCTGCTCCACTTTATACATGGATTTTAGGTTGCAAAATAGGGGTTTAATGTGCTTTTTTGACAGAACATGATCAATGCAGCAATTTGTTCTAATTTACAGTAGCCAGAACTGTTGTTATAATTAAAGTGAACTACCAAGTAATTGCCATCACTCTCATCACCAGTTGCATTTTGAAGGTTCAATTTCGTGGGTTTTTGGAAGAAAGATATTATTACCAAAGATAGACTAACGGTGCATTTGGAAAGACTTTTGGGGAAAGTCTTTGGGAAAATGCAAAGACCATTAAGTGAAATGTGTTTTTCAAAATGCAAATTGTGTTTGGTAAATTGTATTGTAAAAGTTCATTATGAAGTACCTTTGAGTAAAATAGTGTTTGGAAAAAATAAGAGTTGGCCAACCAAGAACAAATAGTTGCCGACGAGCAGTAAGTGATCCAGCGAAGGGCGGGCGGGCAGTCCGATGCAGGCCATTCGACAAAGGTAAGCGGTACGACAAGGGGCGCGCAACCCTCCGATGAGGGTCGCGACGACTGGATCTACAACCAGATGGGTCACGCAAAGGTCGCCTGAAGGTCACAACCGGCAACCCATCTGGTCGCAACGCAAAGGTCACAGCTGGCGACCACATTTGGTCGCAACCAAATCTACATCTAGATGGGTCACGTGAAGGTCCCGACCTCCGTGACCAAATCTAGTAGACCAGATCTGCATTGCGACCTCCACGAAGGTCACCTGAAGTTGGCGGCCAGCAACCGATCTAGTCGTAGTGCGAAGGTCGCGAGCAAATCTGCAATCGGATGGGTCGCACAAAGGTCGCGAACTCCACGGAGGTAGCCTGAAGGTGGCGATTGACGACCTATCTGGTCACAACGCAAAGGTCGCGACCAAATCTGCGACCTTCGCGACCTCCACGGAGGTCGCCTAAAGGTCGCGGCCAGCGACCACATCTAGCTGCGAGTCGCGCGAAGGTCACGACCTTAGCGGAGGTCGCTTAAAGGTCACACCCTCAGCAGCGACCTCTCGATCTGGGTCATGCGACCCTCGCCGAAGGGTCGTGCGGCCATGGCGGAGGTCATGGCGCGACGAGTCGCCTGAGGGTTGCGGCGTGGTGGGGCAACAATCGCCAGCGACTATCTGCCCTTCGCCAGCCACTGCTCACGAGAAGAAGAAGATGAATAGTAAACTCCCTTGGGCATGCCGAGAAGGCTGAAAGCCCAAGGCAGCCCCTCACCTTCCTTGGACTTTCAGCCTTGTGAAGGCTGGCATTTGGGGAATGTAAACCCAAAAACAAATGCCAAACACACTTGCATTTTCCCAAGGGCCTTTAGAGGCCTAAAGGGTTTTGTAAAGTGGTTCCCAAATGGAGCCTAAACTCCCCCCAAGAGAAGCATGAGCATTGGCATAGGACAAAGTATTTCCAGCTTCAGTATGATTCCTAGATATGATTTACCTTCTTCGGATTTAATAAGAAGTCATCTATGCCTGCGGCAATTAAATTTATGCTAGTCATCAATTCAATGACTGAACAATTCAATTCGGATAAGCTTCGCATGAAAATGGAAGGCTAATGTCAGCTAGTGATCAAAATCGAAGCCATGTGATCCTTAAATTGAAGAGCTGAAGAGTTCCCGGTTTGCTTAGAACCCATATAATATCTAGCTTCATTGAACATTAAACTTGTGGGGAAAATTACCTTATTAATCCTAAACCTATTGTAGAAATGCGAATTCAATCCTAAAATTTTCAATTTTGCACATTCAATCTTGTGCAAAATTATAATATAGTCATTCTGGGCAATTTTTGTTGGACATCGCTGGCATGCCATTTAGGACGGCGATGGTAGGATTGCTACATTAGTGATTTTTAGCAAAAATTAGCAGGAAAGACAATGTATTTTGTACAAAAGTTAAATTGGCAAAATTGAAAAGTTTTAGACGGAATTGACATCTGTATAATAAATTTAGGATGGTCTATTTTTGCGAAATGTGTTATTGCGTAGACAAAACATTTGGCCAACAAGTTTCATCAGAAGCCGCTTTGACCCCTCTTAATATTTGTACATTTTAAAGTACAGTCAACTTTGAACAACGGTCAAGGGAAGAACGCCGATTTTACTGGCTTCTCATCCAAAAAAACACTTTTTAAAAGCCAACATTTGATTCACGATGAAGCTTCTATTGCATAATCCAGACTGACTTGTCAAACTACAATGACATCCTGATCTCTTCGCATTCTGGAAATGCATATGAACCGGCATAGGCATCATCATCTTCCCATATAAAGCTAATTTTGTACGATAACAAGACGTCTGAAGCTATCTCTACGAGGATTTATGGCCTCACACCTTTGGCAAAGCGGATTGGTTTGTAGAAATCTCGCCTTCTTGTCAGATCTGCAGGCAAAACCGAAAGGCGAAGAATTGGGAGCCTCTTAACATTCTGAAGTAAGCAACAACCAAACACAGTAGGCTCGTATTACAGTGTTGCTTAAGATGTGTCTACTCTTCCTTGGTCATGGTCTTCCTTCTTCAGGCACATCATAGCACGGCAGTTTATAACATTACCGCAGCCGAACCACTCTTTCAGAACCAAAATCTTGTCTCCTCTGGTCAAACCTTTGAGCTCGGTTTCTTCACCCCAAATGGATCAGCTAATCAATATGTGGGCATATGGTACAAGAATGCGACTCCTTCCTAGATCACCTAGGTTGCCAATAGGGATACGCTTGCATATTCAGATCAACTGGCAAAATTAACAATAGGTAGGGACGGGAATCTGAAGCTCGTGGACGAGCAACAAAAGGTAGTTTGGTCCACCAATGTTTCTGTCCCGTCGAACTATACTACAGTAATGCTTTCAAATGTAGGAAACTTTGTTCTACAAGACAGGAATTCCATTGAAATATGGGCAAGCTTTGATGATCCAACTGATACTTGATAAAGCTAGTACTACACCCTAGAAGGGGGTGGATTGGTGTTTGAAAGGAATCTTAACAAATAAAATAAATTGCTTGCAAAATATTTTCTAACTCACTAAAACACTATTTTTTTCTCTCTCTCTAGATTACACTTTTTAAAGCTCACATATGAAAATTAGTAAAATGAAAGTAGCTTCAAACTTTGGAATCTCAAATTCGCATTCCCACACTCTTCTAAACTCAATGAACTCTTTAAAATACTCCTCCACCCCATACTAGCCATTGACAATCTTCGGAGAAACTTTCTTCCAATCAAGTTGTTGGACAAAATCAATTAAAGGAATCTTGTGACTATTGAAGTTAGGAATATAATTTCTACTTGATTCTGGTCACCCATACAATCAGAATCTTGATTTCCATAAATAGATGTTTTCTAAAAAGGAAGTTGTCTTCAAGATTGATTTCATCAATCTGTGATCGATTTCATCAACGAATTTATATAAAATAAGTGAAATCCTTCGCTAGAAAGCTAGATGATGTAGAATAATTTCATAATAAGTTCATTATGGATCTGTATCGTAAAATCAATAAGTTTGAATTTGTACTCTTTCTCATTATGGACACTATCTCATTTTGGATTTCGTCAAAATGGGAAGTGCCTCTGGGAATGAATAGACTTTGGCAAAGCCCTTCGATAGATCCTCAGAAACAACTTTAAATGCAATCTATTCTTAAGATAAGAGTAAGAACCAGAAAATTTTGTCAACTTCAAAACTTGATAGGAGTTTTTTTGATAATTTCTCCATTTTTTATGGTGACAAAACTTTCATGTAGATTTAAGCACAAATATATTGTTATCCTGCCAAAAAAAACACAAATTATGGAGCAAACAATCATTAGAGAATAAGCAAACAAGATACATTAGATATAATATTTCTTAAAAGCAAACAACCACTTAAAAGTTTGCAAAAGTCTACAAAAAAAACTCACAATCACGTCATCACACCAAGTAATTAAAATCTGCACGAAATCTCTCCCTTTTTGTCAATAGCAAGAGGATCCAAAAAGTCTACAGATTTCAAAAGGCTCAAAAGACACAAAGATCAAAGGCAGGTTCCAAAAATCAGGTGTTTCTGGGAAGTCAGACAAGACAGAAATCTTCCAAGTTTTGTATAGTTTCCTCGAGCTTGGTCATGCATTGACCAAAGGTAGTTTCAATCTTAGCCAAATCCTGGATAGCTTGCTGCTTGTTGTTCAGAACATTTTCCGCAAGAGACTGAACTTGTCTACTCAAAGAGTGAGTTGTGGTAGCAAGAGAAGCATTCAACTTTTGTAGTTCGACCTCGATGCCATACTACTGTGTTTTGATCTCCAAGAGAAGTTCAACTATGCGAGGATAATTTGGATCTAGTTCAGTCTGAGCACTACCCTCCACAAAGTGAACCGGAGGAATATCCAAACTTGAAGGCAAATCAATGTGTACCTTGGAAGTATCATCCTCCCCTTGAACATTAGCGCGCCATTCCTTGCTGCCAAAGGAATCCTTGGTAGAGAATGACTGATGCTATCACTAAGAATTGGTTCTGCATGCTTCTCCTGAGGAGTTTTCTCAACAACTCCCCATGTTTCTATGCCATCTTTCTGAGCAACCAGATCACCTCCTGCCATATCACGATTCTTTCTAGATTCTTGCTGTCGCGGTTCTTCACCATCTTATTGTGGATTCTACGTACACCAGCAATTGAAAATCAACGATTTTTTAATGATTTTCAAGAAAAAAGTTATTCTCCATTAAAAAGCTTTCAATCAAGCAAACATACTCTTTCAACCAAAAAAAAAAAAAAATACTCAATAAGATGTTTTTTTTTTTTTTTGTCATTCCTACTCTATACCTATTCTACACTGCACGTCCCCACCCCATCCCTCCCTGAGAAGTGGGGGTTTTGAACCCGCACCTCCCATTTCCATGTTGGAAGAGTGACCACTGAGGCGAATCCCAATAGTTAATAAGATGTTTACTGCACTTAATAATTATGGTGTAGGTTGATTCCCTATTAATTTTTGTATCGAATTTTTTCTTTTATATTAATCATAAATCTTTTTTATTATCAACATTGTTGAGAGACTAGATAGTCCCCGTAACTTGTACTTTTGCACCATGTCTCATATAGTTACACTATGCTTCACTGATAGTAAAAGGAGATTTACATATTGACCAAATTTACCTCCCTCCATTTCTCACACACTCAAGTTTTCAGTTCGAGCAGTGGCGGATTGTGACCGCATCACCCCAAGATGTCGATTGGAGGGTTCGAAATAATGCACGTGCTTCAACTACGATACGCCTCGCTTCCATAATTGTCAGCAGTAAATGCGCGAGCCATCAGTCCGCAAAAAGGGAAAGAGGAGAATGGATTCGCATTCGATCCAAGTAGGGTTCTAAGATCTTCAATCTAACTTCTTATCGAAAGGGATTGTTATTGATAAGATAAGGTCGAGTCCAATGTAGTCAAGCAATTAAAGGCGCATTTGATAACCATTATTTCTCGGGAATAATTTCTGTTGAGAAACAATTTTTTCTGATTCTCTTCCTTGGATGAGTTTTTGAGCATTCAAAGGTGTTTAGTAACTGCATAAAATTTCAATTTTCAGAACCTTAAAATTTTATGACTTCAAATTTATTTCAACATTTTAATAATCTCATTACATTTTTTTCATTTTTTTATTTTTTTTTTCATTTTTTTTCTTTTCAAGTCGGGCTACCTCATTGAGATGCTGGCCGATGGAACATCTCTTAATTCAATCCATTTCACACATTTCACCATATCACAATCTTACATTAAGGTACACTTGTATCATCACCAGCACACATATACTTTTCCACATAGCATACTCACATGCCAATCACAATACCACGCCATGTACGTGACAGAAATACCCTACATAGTCATCCTCACTAATTACACACTATTCCACATACACAGCAAGCATCACTCGTGCACAGCCATCAAACAAAGGTCCACAGCATACTAGGCTCACAACAATCACATCATACGAGTGTTTCAGCAAGAGGAACGTCAAAGATACCAACTAGGCCACCAAAAGCACTTGCTATTGTGCGGCTTTATAATTAATTCCAAAAACTTAACCAAACGTGTCCGAAATATTCTCAAATTTTAATATGTTGTATTCATCACTTAAATCAATGTTTTTCATGAAGAAAGCTGAACCTAGTTCCTTCTAGAATAAGAGCAGTAAATTGCACAAAACAGCCACAAAACTATCTCAGCGACCATATTATACATCCTTAAAAAAATAATTACCATACCATTTTGATGCCCAAAACTTGTTCATTTGTTCTGAAATTTAACTATGTTGTACTTTAAGATGTGCTGAACAACTTTTATGAATAAATGATTTTAAAAGTCGAATCACAAGATTTTATAAAAACTCGACAAACTTTAAATATCACCAGTTCCAGCCCTAAACAGTATATTGACTTACACGAAACAAGGCTTATAAGTTGGCTCTCTAAATCCAGAAAACTCCAAGTAAAAGGTATGTTTTAGATGAGGATGTTCAAAACATTTTTTGTGAAAAAAGCTCTAGTTGATTCTATTGTCCGAAATTTCAGGATGTCTTAGGCTGAACTTCTAAGCAATTGAGAGCAAGCCCACTTCTCTGCTTTGCTGAGTAGCTTTAGGTGCTCCACTCTCGTCAGCAAGGCAAGATTGACCTCGCCGTGCCATTACGAGGTCGACGTTGCCTGGCCATGGCCAAGGTCGACAACCAACTAAAGGAATAAGAAGAAAAGGAAAATTTTGATTCTAAAATTATTCTTAAAAACAAAGAAATAGAATTTTTTTTTTATTTTTCAATATTGTTCTAAATCTATTTTCAAGAACAACAAAGTTTTTAGATGTATTTTTTTCTTTTTTATGGGAAATAAAAGAATAAAATTATGTATTATTTAACACGTTACCAAATATACCCTAAATAAGATGGTCATCTTTTTGGGCCGGGCCCACACCGGGGTCCCCAACGGAAGACACAAACGTAATTTCCGCCCCAACCGCAACGCCGTGCGCGGCCCCAAAAGTGGCGTCGGCGGCGGCGTTATTAATCGCCTCAGTTAATCCACACGCAATCTCTCTCTCTCTCTCTCTCTCTCCGTGCAGTTCCCACGACGGCGATCTTCACGACGGCCCTGCCGCGTCCTCTCTTCCCTCTCCGTAAGCTCTCTCTCTCTGTCTCTCTCTCGGTGGTGCGAAAGATGTGATCTTTTGGGCACCTGGGCTTTTGATTTTTCTTGTGGGCGGTGATGATGTGAGCTGAATCGCCAGTTACGGATGAGTCTTGATCTGGGTTATGATAGCTCCGATGACTTGTGACGATGGTGGTGATGAACGTTGATGGTCGTGAGTTTTTGGGGTGCATAGGACGTGGGTTGAGATCGAAAGGCATCTCTTTTGGGTTTTTTTTTTTTTCTTGTCTCGTGCTTCTTATTGAAATCAATATCCTTGCACTTTGCTACGTTTAGCTAGAGGGTTCGCGCTGATGGTGTTTCCGAGTGGCGATGGGGGTCGGCCTTGCTTGCTTGAGATCGCATTTCGAGGTTCTTGAGGTTCTTGTTTTAGGCATTCGACCCTCGGTTCTGTTTTGCGTTTGCCCTGGTTTGTGTGCTTTTCCCTGAAGCGATGAAGCTTTGTGAGTTGTTGCCGTCGGGTTTGCTCGATCATGTGGATGACCATGTCGGTTATCGTATTTGTGTTTGTCGAGCGTGTCGATTTTTGGTGTTTCTAGTGAGATAGTAATTTGTTTTCTTGGCATTTGTTTTATCGGTGAAGGCTTGGTTTTTGTGCGTGTCCTGTTATCTTCTCCAGTCCTCCGCCCCTGCCAGGGATTCCCACTTGCTCTATTGATCCCCTTGCATAACGAGTAAATCTGCGTGACAAATTTATCCACCTGAAATGGAGGTGAAGCTGTGGAATGACAAGCGCGAAAGGGATATGTATGAGAACTTTGCTGAGCTCTACGCTATAATTCGAGCCACCGAGAAGTTAGAGAAGGCATATATTCGTGACATAATACCCCCATCCGAGTACGAGATCGAGTGTCAGAAGCTCATTACGCATTTCAAAACCCTGGCTTCCACATTGAGAGACATAATTCCCAGCATTGAACGGTTTGCTGACACTTACAAGATGGATTGTCCTGCGGCCATAAACCGCCTGGTGGTGTCGGGCGTCCCCGCCACAGTGGAGCATCAGGCCGCAGCAGCTACATCTGCAACCACCTCAGCTGCCATCGTTGCGGAATGCGTGCAGAACTTCATCACAGCAATGGATTCGCTTAAATTGAATATGGTGGCTGTGGATCAGGTGCATCCACTGCTTTCAGATCTCTCTGCTTCTCTCAATAAGCTGACCATACTGCCTCCCGATTTCGAGGGGAAGACAAAGATGAGGGAGTGGATCTCAAGGCTCTCCAAAATGGGGGCAGCAGATGAGCTGACAGAGCAGCAGGCCCGGCAACTCCACTTTGATTTGGAGTCCTCGTACAATTCATTTATGGCAGCTTTGCCCAATTCCGGTACCTGATATCTTTTGGCTTGGAAAGACAGGCGGGGTGGTTTTCTCCTTCTTGTGGATAATAATTACACACTTGGACTACTCTCAGATGTACAAAATGATCGCTCCTCTTGTATCATAACATTAGAAAGTGATCACCTGGATGGCTTTAATTTTGTAAAAATGTGCTGTGAAATGATGGTATTATTGATCTAGAAGCACTTCGAGATAGTTTCCTTTCTTCTGATGCTTGCATGATTATTATTATGGGAGATGACCAGTGGACTTTCTATATGGATAAAATCCTTGTCTAAGTGCCGAAACTTGTGGTACTTGTTTTTCAGGAGAATCTTGGCTTCAGTTGAAGTCATTATACCAAAAGAAAATTAAATTCGTAATCGGTCGTTCAACAAATCCTTGAGCCCGGTAGTTATCCTTACTTCATAGGTTGCAGGGGTGTTGACATGCTGCTTATTTTGAGTCTTCAAATGTCTGTGAGTGTTGCACTTGAGGTCTACCAGAGCTCATAGACGTTTTCATCAAAATCACAAAGGATTAGTTTGCTTATCTTGCTTTAAACTGGCTTTGGATGATAGTTGACAGGTTATTATTATACGTTGCAATCATAGGAAGCATTGGTCTATTACCTACAAGATATAAGGCCATCTTTTACTTGATGCTTCGGCTTTACATTTATTGATAAGGGAGGCTATAATTCTGCATCTTGCGGTAATTTGTCTTGTCAAGGGCAAGAAAAACTATCGACTGACTAAAACAGCAGAGGAAATGCTCTGCATTTATATTCTGATCGACTTGTATCCATTTGTTTCTCTCCGCCATGGCAATAGCATTGATAACGATTTACTATCACCCAATATAGCACTAGGCACTTTGCTTTACTAGGGTGGTTACTGCAATTTGATCAGTAGACTGATCTTTTATTCAGTTAAAACATGTCATTTTTGTTGATATCTCAGTCGTTGGCTTCGGTGACTTCTCTTCTGGTTTTACCAGATAAAAGTTCAACCTGGTAAAGAGAGAGGAGATGTGATTGAATGCCAAATGTCAAACTTCCATATTTGCAATTGCAGGATAATACAGAAATTCAGATGCTCGGTCCATTTTTAGTTGGCAAAGAATTGTACAAATCAGGTTATCTAGGGAATTGCTGAAGGATAAGGGACAAAACAAATAAAATTAGACAGAAAAGAGAAATGGAGGAAGAAATGAAGAGCAGACTATAATGGACCTTCCATGTGTGAGAAAATCCTTAGCTGATTTTCTCCCCTTGGATTCTGCAAAACTCCAACGCACGGCTTAACTGGGTCTTTGCACTCACATTCCCTTTCTTCTTGTTTCTGTTAGTGACTAATTGACGTTAAGATTGGTATTACCAGGAAGCAGACTATAACAGCACCAAGAATAATGGCAATGCACGTCCACTTCCTAGAGCTTTTCTGATATTCCTTGGTTACTTGAAGGTGATCTGCTCCTCGCCTCACGAACGAGCTGGCCTGAAGAACCTGAGACTCAATATCATTGAGTTGGTGACCTTGTGCCTCCACCAGTACAGCCATATCCAAGAATATCTGGTGCAACTCTATCAGGTTCTTCTCTATCTCCTTAATTGCATCACGCCTTTCTTGAATCTCTGATATCGTGTCCAAGATTTGACCACTCCCTTGTTCCTGAATTGCTTTTTGAACTATGCTCTCACTTTCTCCACTTGATATGAGGTTATCAATGGTCTCTTCATCTGCCTTCTGTCCCGTGATTGTAAAGTACCTTCTTCCCACAGTTTCCTTATACTCCGCATTCATTTTTGCCCTTAGCTCCTGAAAATCATCCATCATATCTTTGAGCTTTTTCCCTAGCCCAATAACCACTGAGGTCCGGGTCCGGTCTGCTGATGAACCAGGGCCACACCCTGGAAGATTCCTGTGGGCTGCATTGGAACGTTCAAGGGCTTCAAGCTTGCCTTTGATGATTTTGACTTGTTTCAAGACCTGTTGCACGTCCGAGTCCATACAAGCCCGGACCTGCTTGATTGTCTTGCCGTGATGGATGGCTTTGCTCTCCTCATTCGATTCCTGCAATCTCTTGTAGAGCGTCTTGACCTGAGCCATGTCCTCCTTCACTCTTTCAACATCTTCGAAGAAATTGTCAAGGTTGACAGTTTCCTTCCTGGAATCGGTGTCATCTAGGTACACCTGCTCCTTCAGGTCACTGTATCGCTTGAACGAATTGGAGAATAAATCATTCATCTTCACCAAGCCTTTTCTTCACCCTCTCGCGCCCTTTCTTGCGATGGAGTTGATCTGAGTGTATTCTCAACAATGCAGAAATTTCAGAGTAACTAACTGTGCACAGCTGGGGGGACCGTAGGAAATGATCCTACTCCCCACATTCTGTATTTATGCTGCTTTAGGAAGAAGAATGAAAGAACAGAACTATCACCAGGCAATGCAAAATGGGAGAACGTTAAGCTGCTTGTTCGTTTCAGTTTGACCAACTTAAGGGATCTGAAGTCTGGTTAAGGAGGTTATGTGGGTGACTTGTGAATGCGTGGGCATACACCCTTTGGAGATTGCAAGAAATTGATGGGGAAGCAGCTAGGATTGACCTGGTTGACCCCCTAATGCTAGCTCATAGCAATACAAGTTCACACGTATAATGTCAACTCTCTGAGAAGAAAAGCTTCAAGGTGGGTCGTGTAGGGCATTAACAGTTCCTGGTCAGACCACCGAAACCTTAGTGGGGCTTATGTTTCTCTGCTGACGGCATGTCTTAAAGATGCGGTACCAAAACTTCGTGAAATCTGGGCTTTGATACGTCAAGAAATTCGAAAAAAAAAAAAAAAATCTTATGCTGCAGCTGGCTAGGGAGATGGTAATTGCCTTCTGATCTTCAAAACAACTTTGAAAGTACTTGGGTAAATTATAGCGTCCCTCCACTGAGACTGGTTTGGGTTCGTGCTGACTTACAGGACGCAAAATTCGGACGTTAGGTCCTGTTGAAGGAAAGCGACTTTGCGACTAGTTGGATCGTGAAATTTGGCCGCTAATGTGCATTGTCTATGCTTATTGAATTGGAATGGGTGTGACAATTCACTTTCCGAAGTGGTCAGATCCTGATTTTGATCATCATGAATGAGAACGTAAAGATGCGCGTACTAAGTTTTGGAAAATGTAAAGGCTGAAAAAGGGTCAATAGGCTGATCAAGAATCACTTTGAGAGGGTGATATGCAGATCGCATTTTATGTGAATTTGAATTTTGGGATGCTTTGCTTGGGATCACTCTCACTTAGTACCCGTTATTTCTCTACACCATTGACGTCACCAATCAATCTCGCGTCTTTAGAGCATGCGAAGGATGGGCAAACAACCAGCTATAATGAGAAAAGAATAGATAAATCTTCAGTGGCTATACTCATCGTATTCACTGTAACAATCTTCAGTGGTTATACTCATCGTATCCACTGTAACTTGGTCACGGCATTATCACTGCAAACGCCCGGTTTTCTCCCTTAAAATCTACAATGATACAGGATCGCTCCTCCGAGACTTGATCCAGAAGTATGATTTTATCTGAGCCAATGCATAAAAACACATCGCTCACGCCTGCCGCACTAATTTCTACTCTTGGAAAGGTCAGAACAATGGGCTGGTTAGGTCCCCTTTGCTTCGAGCAAGCAGCGCAACCACCACTCAAGAAGGAAGAAAAAATTGTAAGCGTATCAGTTTCGCTCTTAAAAACTCCGGAAATCGGCTGATATTACAGCGACAGGGGCAACAATATCGTGTATTAATTAGCAAAATTAATGGCTTAACCTTCGGTCTAATTCCTACTCTCCTCCTATGTAAAGGAACTAAAATAGCCCAATCTCAAAATGGAGGGAAAATTACCAAAAAAATCCTAAACCTATTATAATTTTTCCAATTCAGTCCTAAACTTATTTTTTTGACCAATTAAGTCTTAAACTTTTTACAATTATTCCAGATCAGTTCATCTGGCCAAAATTGGCCGACCGGCGCGACGTGGCGGCCTAGTCGATCGTCGGACCGAGGTGATCCGGCGGGGAGGCCTTGCCGACGCGACGGCAAACCCTCCCCCCCGGCGAATCCCCTTGCCGATCCGACGGGGTTTCAACAAGCCCCCTCGCCGGCGGTTAGAGCTCTTTCGGGGTGATTTTGCGGCGGGCGGTCCGAAATCCGGCGGCGGTGGGTGGGTTGGCTTTTTGCTTAGGGTTTTGGGGGTTGATGTTCCCGAGGCCGATCCAGCCCCACGAGGGGCTCATCGGCCCGACCACTTCGACAATGCGCGCGGCAGGGGGGGACTCGTGCCTCGTGCCGACCCCCAATCCCAAGCCGCGGCTCCATTGGATGACCAATCTCCACGAGCACTTCGTTGACGCCGTCACTCGGCTCGGCGGAGCGAGCGGTGAGTCCCCGCCGGATCTAGCGAGGGCTCGCTTCGTGCGGCGACCGCGAGGTGAGCCCTCGCCGGATCCGGCGAGGGGGCTCGCCGTCGGTCACCCGTAGGGCAAGCCCTCGTCAAATCCGGCAAGGAGGCCTCGCCCGTCGAATCCCCTCGGTCCGGCGACCGCCAGGGCGGCGGGCCGCGGAGCCAAAGGAAGGAAAAGGGAGGAGGGAGGAAGAGGAAGGAGGGGAAAAAAAGGAAAAAAAAAAAAAAAAATTAATAAAAAATTAATAAAAAAATAAAAAAATAAAAATAAAAAATACTCACCGGCGCCGGCCGGCCAATTTTAGCCGTAGACTGATCTAGAATAATTGTAAAAGGTTTAGGACTCAATTGGTTAAAAAAATAAGTTTATGACTAAATTGGAAAAGTTACAATAGGTTTAGGACTTTTTTGATAATTTTCCCCAAAATGGATGAATGTACAACTACAAATACCTGTCCCGGGCCGGCCTTGGAGGAAACACAGCAAAAACCCTACATCAGGATCAATACAGCAACGCGTATTAGGTACACAATGTTTCATTTATGCACCGGAGATGCCAAAGCTTTAGGTCGTTCCTCGTTGACCTCTTGCTGACCACTCTCTACCGTGTCACTGACAAGCCTCTCGCCTCCATCTAGATCCAGCTCAGCAGGATCACCTGTGGAATTCCTGAAGCCGTCTGGGGTCAAAACCTTCTGCCTGAGATATTTCTGGGTGGCATCATGTAGCAACTTCATCATACCACCAGAATCTGACCCAGGCGAGAGCTCCTCCTCCCGCTCTGGCTGAATATTAAGATCGATCTGACCTTTAAAAGGTGAACCCGAGCTTTTAACCCTGTTCATTTCGTCGTTAGAACCATCGTTGCCCACCTTGTTCTGGCTTGGGCTGCTATTTGCAACGTTGTTATTGCACTGTGAAGGGTCGTCTTCCGGTGATTTTTCCGCAAGCGATAGGTTCTGATGTTGTGGCTTCTTGCGCGAACCTTCTGCTTCTTTCTCTGACTGTTTCCTTTCGCGCCTCAGCATCAAGGTGCGGAAACGGCGCTTTACGGTCTGACAGACATTACATGTGCATGTTTGCTTGTGTTTTGGACCCTTTCCACTGGGGGGTTGTATACATAAAATACACGAACACCCCTGTCGGTGTCGAGGATGCTTTGTTGTGGCTTGAGATGATGAAGAAGATGCTGGGAGCACCTCGATCTGACCTTTAAAAGGTGAACCCAAGCTTTTAACCCTGTTCATTTCGTTGTCATAACCATCATTGCCAACCTTTTTCTGGCTTGGGCTGCTATTTGCAACGTTGTATTTGCACTTAGGGGTGTGCATGGTCCAAACGGGCGGTTCCCGACCTAGAACCGGGAACCGCCCACTAAGGACCGGTTCCGAAAAATTGGAATCGGGATCCACCTATTTGTTGGGTGGTTCCACCCGAGAATCGGACCGCCAGTCCGATCCGATTCCCGAGTGGATCGATGGAACCGGTTCATCTTCGTATCGACAAACCGCTTTCACTTGTTTGGCGGAACAAATTCAGCATTAAGAAGCAACAAACCCCGTGAATTTAGCAAGGAAAGAAAACGCATTCCGCACCCATGAATCGGAAACATAAAGTCGACGTTGCGGGCACATACACTAACTCATAAAATTACACCCAGCTAAAACTTCTATCCATCAAACAGATTAGCTGCATAAAAAATCCCCGACCATATCTCACATGGTACAAAGATACCTTCTTAACTCACAAACTTACAATTACACAACTTCCCAAACTCAAACGAAGAACTTGGCAAAAAACCCAGCTAAATACCACGTTCAAAGATCACCAAAATAGACAAATCAATAGCCTAATTAGGATTTGTTATTAGTAATTTTTTTTAATATTAAAAATTAATCGGTCCGGTCCAGGTGGGCGGGTGGACGGATCCGCCCATGGAACCGGGAACCGGACCGATACCCACCGGCTCCCATAAATTGGAACCGGGAGCCAGACCGGTTCCCTCAAGAACCGCTGGTTCCGGGCAGTTCCGTTCCGGTTTCGGGTGGTCCGGGCGAATCCCGGTCACCCCTAATTGCACTGGAAGGGTCGTCTTCCGGTGATTTTTCCACAAGCAATAGGTTCTGATGTTGCGGCTTCTTGCGCGAACCTTCTGCTTCTTTCTCCGACTGTTTCCTTTCACGCCTCAGCATCAAGGTGCGGAAACGGCGCTTTACGGTCTGACAGACATTACATGTGCATGTTTGCTTGGGTTTTGAGCCCTTTCCACTAAAAAGTTGTATACAAACAATACACGAACACCCCGGTCGGTGTCGAGGGTGCTTTGTTGTGGCTTGAGATGATGAAGAAGATGATGGGAGCACCTCGCCTTCTCCTAAGATTGCTACGTTGGCGAGAGTATCCAGCCCCTCCAGTGCTTCCATATTCTCTTGTTTAGGAGCCTTGGCTTTCTTAGAAGGTGCTGCACAACCATAATGATGGATTGATTACAAGGAATCAGATCGAAGTCAAAAAGACCACCAAACTAAGGTACGAGTAATTCAATATACCAAACTTAAGTCAATTTCCTACACATGAACAAAATTAAACATACCAGCCCGTCCTTAGGGAAAAAATCTCAGTTCAATATGGTGAACTAGAATAAAGAAAAGTTAGGCTTGATGTCCGTCACTTTGGATTTGGACCTTGTACTATAACTCAAGCCCTTCAACAGAATTCCAGGCAGGTTCTCTAATGAACCATATAGAAGTTTCCATCAATTTAGACAAATCAGGGTCAAAGGTCCCATGGCACCTTGCTTTGACCTGAGCTATGCAACAACCAAATACCCCTGATCTGCGCTTTGATGGTCCCCACTACACCGTTCACTTCGGAGTTCTTACTCCATATTACCAAACTAAAGGAAGTGAGTGGGCTACTGTCAGGGAATTTTGTCGGGCATTTCATAAAAGATCCTAGAAATAGCACCCATCCATGAAGATCCCCACTATGCAATGGTTATTCATTGTTTGCAACTCTCCTTGCTATTGTCCAAAAAGGCTTCTACGTCTCAAGTCTGCAAGTTTTCCAGTCACAGGAGGATAACTCGCTGCTAGGCCAAGGTCCATATACTGAGATCATTTCTTGCAAGAAAAGCCTCATTTATTTGTTAATCTAGTCACTCAAGACAGGCTATCCCCAGATGACTCATGGGTACATTAAAATTTATGGATGATCATTCAGACTTAAGGCATGACAGCAGTATAACCCGGATCAAGCGAGCCCCCCTCATGACCCCTCGCGCGGACAAAAAGATTCTGAGGCAACACGAAAATTCCCCCCAGCAACTGCGAACAACAACAGGAAAACACGCAATCCGCAAAGCGGCGACGGGAACCATAACGCCTCTCTTCCTCCCTCCACCCCCCGTTCCCGCGACTCCTTTCTGCGCAGCCGGGGAACGACGAATCGCGAGGATCCGTACCGGCTCCTCCCGCGACGAAACCGCGAGATCGCAACGGAATTCGCTGAATCCATCGATCACCACCCCCGAGATCAACTCGACCGCGCCCAAAAAAAAAAAAAAAAAAAAATGCAGAAAAGGAAACGGATTGCGACCGTACTCCGATGCGCACGAGGCAGGCGAGAGAGATCCCCGTATCGCGTTCCCTCTGCAAATCCGTGCGGCCGCAGATCGGCGACGAATCCCGCCGGCGAGATAGAGAGAGAGAGAGAGAGAGAGAGAGAGGGAATTCGATATTTGCAGAGTCGCGATAGGGTTCCCTCGTCAAAAAGACAAGGTTCGATCGAGCGCTTGGCTCCCTCAGTCGCGGTAATCGCACTGGCGGTCACGGACGGGATCGGTGAAGGGCCAATCCGGAGGC
Source organism: Eucalyptus erythrocorys (assembly GCA_014182555.1). NCBI lineage: Eukaryota > Viridiplantae > Streptophyta > Magnoliopsida > Myrtales > Myrtaceae > Eucalyptus > Eucalyptus erythrocorys. The sequence continues at coordinate 38,725,201 of CM024601.1, forward strand.
CGGACCGCTCGCGGCCGCGACGCTATTGGGCCGTCACGTGACGGGCGGGCGGTCGAGCGCGCCGGAAGCGATGGCGATGGCCTTCGAGGGATCCCCGTCCTCGGGCCAATAGCGCCTCGCCACGTCGGATTGGGGAAAACATCCGCTCGCCTCGCCTCGCCGTCTATCCTTCCATGCGTTTTATTTATTTTTAGCGCGCCCCCTTTTTGGGTTAATTGCGAGAAACCCCGCTCGGCTTTACATATTTCGTAAATGTGCCCCAGAAAGCGGCGGATTTTTAACCATTTACTCCCTTTCTCTCTTACGAATTTACCCTCCATTTCGAAAATTATCGAGAGGTAAAAGCAAATCGGAGTCGATATTCCTTTGTATTATTTGGAAGGGCAGAAAGCTGATGTGGAGAAATGCAAGGAATTTGATTCTGCTTTATTCAGAAAGGGAGGAAATATGAGCAAAAATGGTAACTCTTTCCCCTTCTATAGATTTTGACTCGTGTGTAATAAATTTGGAACAAAAAGGAAGGGATTTCTTAGCATTTAAGTTGCTCGAATCCATACCGCATTCCGCTCGCTTGCAACTAGGATCAAGTTTAGAATCGAATTGATTATCAGATTTATGACTCTTCGTCTGCCTTCTATCCCGTGATTGTAAAGTACCTTCTTCCCACAGTTTCCTTATATTCCGCATTCATTTTTGCCCTTAGCTCCTGAAAATCATCCATCATATCTTTGAGCTTTTTCCCCAGCCCAATAACCACCGAGGTCCAGGTCCCGTCCGCTGACGAACCAGGGCCACACCCTGGAAGGTTCCTGTGGGCTGCATTGGAACGTTCAAGGGCTTCCAGCTTGCCTTTGATGATTTTGACTTGTTTCAAGACCTGCTTCACGTCTGAGTCCATACAAGCCCGGACCTGCTTGATTGCTTTGCCGTGATGGATGGCTTTGCTCTCCTCATTCAATTCCTGCAATCTCTTGTAGAGTTTCTCGACCTGAGCCATGTCCTCCTTCACTCTTTCGACATCTTCGAAGAAATTGTCAAGGTTGACAGTTTCCTTCTGGAATCGGTGTCATCTAGGTACACCTGCTCCTTCAGGTCGCTGTATCGCTTGAACGAATTGGAGAACAAATCATTCATCTTCACCAAGCCTTTTGTTCACCCTCTGGCACCCTTTCTTGCGATGTAGTTGATCTGAGTGTATTCTCAACAATGCAGAAATTTCAGAGTAACTAACTGTGCACCGCTGGGGGGACCGTAGGAAATGATCCTACTCTCCACATTCTGTATTTATGCCGCTCTAGGAAGAAGGATGAAAGAACAGAACTGTCACCAGGCAATGCAAAACGGGAGAACGTTAAGCTGCCTATTCTTTTCAGTTTGACCAACTTAAGGGATCTGAAGTCTGGTTAAGGAGGTTTTGTGGGTGACTTGTGAATCCGTGGGCATACACCCTTTGGAGATTGCAAGAAATAGATGGGGAAGCAGCTAGGATTGACCTGGTTGACCCCCTAATGCTAGCTCATAGCAATACAAGTTCACACGTATAATGTCAACTCTCTGAGAAGAAAAGCTTCAATGTGGGTCGTGTAGGGCATTAACAGTCCCTGGTCAGACCACCGAAACCTTAGTGGGGCTTATGTTTCTCTGCTGACGGCATGTCTTAAAGATGCAGTACCGAAACTTCGTGAAATCTAGGCTTTGATTCGTCAAGAATTCCAAAAAAAATCTTATGCTGCAGCTGGCTAGGGAGATGGTAATTGCCTTCTGATCTTCAAAACAACTTGGAAGTAACTTGGTAAATTATAGCGTCCCTCCCCTGAGACCGGTTTGGGTTCGTGCTGACTTACAGGATGCAAAATTCAGACGTGAGGTTCTGTTGAAGGAAAGCGACTTCACAACCAGTTGGATCGCGAAATTTGGATGCTAATGCGCATTGTCTATGCTTATTGAATTGGAATGGGTATGACAATCCACTTTCCGAAGTGGTCAGATCCCGACTTTGATCATCATGAACGAGAGCATAAAGATGCACGTACTAAGTTTCGGAAAAATGTAAAGGGTGAAAAAGGGTTGATAGGCTGATCAAGAATCATTTTGAGAGGGTGATGTGCGGATGGCATTTTATGTGAATTTGAATTTTGGGATGCTTCGCTTGGGATCACTCTCACTTAGTACCCGTTATTTTACTACGCCATTGACGTCATCGATGAATCTCCCGTCTTTAGAGCATGCGAAGCATGGGCAAACAACCAGCTATAATGAGAAAAGAATAGATAAATCTTCAGTGGCTATACTCATCGTATCCACTGTAACTTGGTCACGGCATTATCACTGCAAACGCCCGGTTCTCTCTTAAAAACTACAGTGATACAGGATCGCTCCTCCGAGACTTGATCCAGAAGTCTGATTTTATCAGAGCCAATGCATAAAAACATATCGCTCACGCCTCCAGCAACATGTATTAATTCCTACTCTTGAAAGGTCAGCACAAAGGGCTGGTTACGTCCCCGTTGCTTCGAGCAAGCAGCGCAACCACCACTCAAGAAGGAAGAAAAAATTGTACGCATATCGGTTTTGCTCTTAAAAACTTCGGAAATCGGCTGATATTACAGCGACTGGGGCAACAATATCGTGTATAAATTAGCAAAATGAACGGCATTCAACCATTCGGTCTAATTCCTACTCTCTTCCTATGTACAGGAACTAAAATAGCCCAATCTCAAAATGGATGAATGTACAACTACAAATACTTGTCCCAGGCCTGCCTTGAAACGCAGCAAAAACCCTACATCCGGATCAAGACAGCAATGCGTATTTAGGTACACAATGTTTCATTTATGCACCGTAGATGCCAAAGCTTTAGCTCGTTCGTCGTTGACCTCTTGCTGACCACTCTCTACCGTGTCACTGACAAGCCTCTCGCCTCCATCTAGATCCAGCTCAGCAGGATCACCTGTGGAATTCCTGAAGCCGTCTGGGGTCAAAACCTTCTGCCTGAGATATTTCTGGGTGGCATCATGTAGCAACTTCATCATACCACCAGAATCTGACCCAGGTGAGAGATCCTCCTCCCGCTCTGGCTGAATATTAAGATCGATCTGACCTTTAAAAGGTGAACCCGAGCTTTTAACCCTGTTCATTTCGTCGTCAGAACCATCATTGCCCACCTTTTTCTGGCTTGGGCTGCTATTTGCAACGTTATTATTGCACTGTGAAGGGTCGTCTTCCGGTGATTTTTCCGCAAGTGATAGGCTCTGATGTTGCAGCTTCTTGCGTGAACCTTCCGCTTCTTTCTCTGACTGTTTCCTTTCGCGCCTCAGCATCAAGGTGCGGAAACGGCGCTTTACAGTCTGACAGACATTACATGTGCATGTTTGCTTGTGTTTTGGGCCCTTTCCACTGGGGGGTTGTATACAAACAATACACGAACACCCTGGTCGGTGTCGAGGGTGCTTTGTTGTGGCTTGAGATGATGAAGAAGATGATGGGAGCGCCTCGCCTTCTCCTAAGATTGCTAGGTTGGCAAGAGTATCCAGCCCCTCCAGTGCTTCCACATTCTCTTGTTTAGGAGCCTTGGCTTTCTTAGAAGGTGCTGCACAACCATAATGATGGATTGATTACAAGGAATCAGATCAAAGTCAAAAAAACCACCAAACTAAGGTACGAGTAATTCAATATACCAAACTTAAGTCAATTTCCTACACATGAACAAAATTAAACATACCAGCCCGTCCTTAGGGGAAAAATCTCAGTTGAAAATGGTGAACTAGAATAAAGAAAAGTTAGGCTTGATGTCCGTCACTTTGGATTTGGACCTTGTACTATTACTCAAGCCCTTCAACAGAATCCCAGGCAGGTTCTCTAATGAACCATATAAAGTTTCCATCAATTTAGCTAAATCAGGGTCAAAGGTCCATTAACACCTTGCTTTGACCTGAGCTATGCAACAACCAGATACCCCTGATCTGTGCTTTGATGGTCCCCACTACACCGTTCACTCGGGAGTTCTTACTCCATATTACCAAACTAAAGGAAGCGAGTGGGCTACTGTCAGGGAATTTTGTCGGGCATTTCATAAAAGATCCTAGAAATAGCACCCATCCATGAGGATCCCCACTATGCAATGGTTATTCATTGTTTGCAACTCTCCTTGCTATTCTCCAAAAAGGCTTCTACGTCTCAAGTCTGCAAGCTTCACAGGAGGATAACTCGCTGCTAGGCCAAGGTCCATATACTGAGATCATTTCTTGCAAGAAAATCCTCATTTATTTGTTAATCTACTCACTCAAGACAGGTTATCCCCAGATGACTCAACAATAGTACTATGTTCACCTGTACTATTGTTGAGTCATCTGGGGATAGTACTATGTTCAGCACCCTTCAACTGCCATTAGGTTGATGGTAAAACGAATCCTGGGTTGCAAACAGTGATTAATCTGCATGAACCGTATTGCGTGTACTTATGCTAACAGGACATTTAATATTCAATATAGAAGATTCTGGTCTTCTTTAAGCAAAAATTTTTGTCTTTGCTCTCTCAGGCTCCGAATAATATCATGAAACAAACAATAATTTTTATGCCTTGTATTATCTTTTAGACAAATGTGCAGTGTACTAGCATATAGCTATCAATATGGCAAAAAAACATTCATTTGTGTTTAAATACCGGTTTGTGGCAAATCAATTTGCTTCTGTGCATATTTGGCTAAGCCATGGAAAACTTCTCAAACATATCCAAACTTCCCCTCCTTGAAGGATCTCTCATTTTTGTTTGCACATTGCAATATCAGTCCATTTCCCAGATTAAAATGGGGCACCATTCAAAGACAACATGACAAAGTCATAGGCCACAACAGAGGCAATCTGTAACCTTCATTTACTAAGGGTGTAGGCAGTCGTATTACAATAATTTTTTGTCTACGAAGTCTATCCATCTATCAGTGTCCCAAGCAAACCATACCTGGATTATTACTAGATAGCATATCTTCAAGCTCTTCTGCTGTCAAGTCTTGATCCGTCAAACAAGATGATCTGATGAAACATAATACTTAGAGCTATGGATTAAATAAGGAAGATAATACACATATTTTTCTATCAATGTAAAGGTTAAATGGCCAAATGACCAACTTTAAAAAGAGGGAAGACATTCTCTAATGAGTATGGCATAACAGAACCAGAGGCTCCAAAAACAATACCAGGAAAAAAGCTATAGATCAGCAATCAGAGAAGCATCATACCACTCAAAGCTCCCAATTAGTAAATAGAGTTGCAAATAGCTTACCAGTCCCCACCACAGAGAGAAAAGGAATACTGTAAATCTACAAGTCTAATGTATCCTACAACTTGTAAATAAGAATGGATTTCAAACAGCTCATGGGTACATTAAAATTTATGTATGAACATTAAGACTAAGGCATGGCAGCTGTATAACCCATTTCAAGGAAAGAGTGGAATCTACAGTACCTTTCTGGATCCCAACTGTTATCAGCACAAGTCCATTTTGAGGGAAGAAGGGCATCAGCTGGCAATTTCCTCCATTTCAAGCAGTCTTCACATTGAACCCATTGAATCTTTTTACTGATACACATGAAATACAAAAACATGCCTCAGAATATATTTGACCAAAACAAAGACAAACTGAAAACACTTAAACCATTTCGATATTACTTTAATATATAGAGCAATAGGGATTCCCTCTCAGCAGAGATAGCAGCATCCCAAAAAGAAATTCATGATGATGAAGGGCCTAAACGAATCTCTCATTTAAGATAGTGAGTCCTTAAAAAATGCCATTACCGTTTCAGGTTTACGAGCTTTTATGCTAACTAGTATTTGATGCTAACTAGTTTCCATGCATCATATATATACATCCATAATCTCTAAACTACGTGTTCAGAACACCAACTCCATTTACTCATGTAACAAGATTCAGACATGAACAATATAAAGAGCAATATTTAGAGAACTTAACAAAGTAGTTTACTCATGTAACAAGATTCTGACATTAACATAAACATAAGCAATGGTTGAAGCTTTAAACAGAGTACTTTACCCCACAGTATCCGTCCTAAAAACTGTTGGCTTCCCAAGTACTGGAGCATCCTGCCATAACAAACGTGTCAATCTCCAAACAAGGATGAAGCCTTTCCATGCAGCATAATTTATCCTGTGTCATATCTCAGAGCTAAAAAGAACCACCGCATACAACCCAATACTCGCATACCAAAAACTTCATTCGATTCTAGGTCCCTTTCAGTTCACCCAAACCACAACAGACAGTGCAGGGTATGGGGGTGCCTTTGGGAAGACGTGTTTGGTAAATTTATTTGTAAAAATTCATTGTGAAATATCTTGTGTAAAATAGTGTTTGGGTAGATTAAATTTGCAAAAGACTTTAGTTATTTAAAAAAAAAAAAAAAAGAAGAAGAGTTGGCCGGCCAAGGGCTTCGCTCGTTACCGCCGGCAAAGGGTAGGCGGTCCGGCGAGGGGAGGCAGCTTGGCGAAGGGCAGCGTTCGGCTAGGGTCCCCGTGCGGAGAACACGGCGACCCTCGCCGCTCTGTCGCGCGACCTAGATCTGGGTCGCAGCGAGGTCGTCGTGGGTCGCCGCGACCTCCGCGACGGCGACCTCCGCGACCTAGGCGAACTCCGTGACCCAGATCTGGGTGGTCGCGGGTGGCCTGGGTCGCGCGACCTCCGGGTCGCCCGCGACCCGCATCTTGGTCGCGGCTAGGTCGGGTGGCCTGGGTCGCCGCGACCTCTGGCGACCTCCGCGACCCAGGCGACCTCCGTGACCCAGATCTGGGTCGCGGCGACGTTGTGGGTGGCCTGGGTCGCCGCGACCTCCGGCGACCTCCGCGACCCAGATCTGGGTCACGCGACTGGTCGGCGATGGTCGCCGGGGTGCCGCGACCACGCCGGCCTCTCTCCAGCCCGTCACCGACCCATCACAACCTCGCCGGCCGACATCAGAGTCTGACGAAGAGGAAGATGAACAGTGCGACCGAGCCTTCCGAAAATGCTGAAATCCCGACCTTGGGCTTGCAGCCTTTGGAAGGTGGCAACATTTCTTCAAGGCAGCTTTCAAAGGTACTTGGCAAAGCTGGTGCCAAACGCACCCCAGCCGAGGTAATTAGACTCCCGATAGTTCTGGCTTTCCAATAGAACTATTATCAGGTAGAGGTGGACTCCATCCTTTTTGGTAAAGGGGAAAGCATTCGTGTACATAGCCGATGTGTAGAATTGTTAACAGTTCATTTCGTATGAAAGAACATGAATAAATATTTTACCTCATACTCCTCAAACTCAAAGCCCTCAATTACCACTACACTAGGAATGTGATTAGGAGGAGGAGGTGGACGAAGCAGTCCTTGAGCTTCTTCCCATGTTAGTTTCAGCTCTATAACGTCCTCATTTTCAATTCTCAGTCGCTTACTTTTTGAACCCAAGGTACTACTCTTCCGTTTTCTGGGCAAGGCAGATTTAGTCCCAAGAACTTCTTTTGCGATGTATCCAGATTTATCAACTTTAGACCATGAACTAGGATCTGCCAATTCAGCCTGCCAGAATGGGGGAAAAGGCTTAAAATTCACGGACTGCTTTTGGAACAAAAGATCCCAAATTTAAAACCTCAACCATTGAATTGTACTCACGTCTTGCACAGTAATTCCATTGCTACTCTTAGCCGTTTCATTCTCCTGCAGCAAGAGAAAAAAGTAATTTACATTATAATTTAATCTTGAGCATATTGAAACAGACATGCTATATAAAGCTTTTATTGCTTCTAGAACATCCAAAAAAAATTATCAGCATAGGATTCAGATAATCAATAGCATAACTAAGCAGCATAAACAACACATCCCATTTACATTGCAGGAAGCCGACAAATGATATCTCTGAGGTCTAGCATGTACACAAATAAGGCGGGGAAAAGTCAATTATTGTGTGAGTCCTGACCTGATCAGATGGGGGAGCAGTTGAAGCCTTTCTGAATCCCATGACCAATTTTCCCTCTGGTTCTAACCGACTAAATGTCACTGAGAGGGAACAAAATCAAATCTCAGTCCTAGAGCCAGAAGGATATAGAACTCAGAGTAATAAGGCAACGACATTTTGTCAGTAGCAGTAACCCTGGACAAAAGGTTTTGTCAACAGAAACATTGCTCCTACTCATTATGCCAGACAAGTCTTAATAAGCGTTGTATCGCACTATCCAATCATGTAAAATTCCAAGAGAGTAAAATATCGAGTTTGTTGCATCCTATTCCACAAGTTTTAAGTATTTTACCTATGTCTCCTGCTTGCAACTGCATGGACTGTATACATGGTGTGACTCCTTCCAGAACATACATTCTACTGTTATTATTGGGCCAGAATCGAAATTGAAATATCCACTCCGAGCCTTTGGCATCCTGAACTTTGAGTGGCAATCCTTCAGGCTGAGAAATAGGCGGAAAATAGGCCTGTACAGTTCCAAAATTTCACTTGTAAACTTTTTTTGCAATAAGTAAAAACAAAAAATTTCAGAAGAGGTTCTAAAGGATAAGCGACCCATTTACAACTTCAGGAAAATGGAAAAACTGTAGAAAGTTCAAAAAATAAAAATAAAAATAAAAATAAAAGCTGAAATGGGAGTGCAATGGCAACACCGAAGAACCTTGATGAAGATATCCTTCAAGATTCAAATCATAAACAAGAGATGATCCAAGTTTTTGAAATGCAAGAGACATTCCAAAGTTCTCAAAAGCCCTTATTTATTTAAAATTGAAAGAAGCACAAATAAATAAATAAATAAATTGTATTCTCATAACTTAAGTTTAGGGCCTGTTTGTTTGTGTTCTTTTTTTGCTCCCCGGAACACAATTTCTGTTCTTTTGTTCTAGGGAACAAAAAAAGAATAGAAACATATTTGTTTACACTTTTGTTCCGGGGAACAAAAGATCTATTTTTTTTTGTTCCCGAGAACAAATTTGGAACAGAGAAAAAAAAAAAAAAAAAAACTTGTTTCTTGTTCCCGAAACACTTCCGAGAAACAATTCTTCTCTCCCCTATTTTTTCCTTCTCTTTATTTTCTTCTTTTTACTTTAAACCGAGGACCAGCCAAAAGGAAGAAAAATGAAAAAGAAAAAAAGTAAAAAGAAAAATAAAAAGGAAAAAGAAAATTAAAATTAAAATTAAAAAATTAAAAAAATTAAAAGAAACAAAAAAATTATACAAGTTTACTAAACGTGTTTCTGTTCTTTTTTATTCCAAACATAAATTTTGTACAGTTACCAAACACCTTCTTCTATTCAAAAGTTGTTCTCCGAAACATAAATAATTTTTTCTATTTTTGTTCCCTAAAATAATTTTTTAACGAAAAGTTACCAAAAGCACCTTCGGTATTGTCGAGACCAGTTCTTTATCGCATGGCCCAAGAATGGTTAAACCCTGCTGATTTTTCACATTGGTGTTTATCATGCTATCTGTTTGCAGCTTTAGCAATTTTGACATCCTTTTATAGGACAAATTAACAAAAACGACCCACATAGAATTACAAAACTCTGACGGTGTATGAGAGCCTTTTCCAAAATGGCAAGTTTTCAAATCATCAAACAAACTTCCATTGTGTGAGTACAAATCCCCACCTTAATTCTTCATGATCAGACCTCATTGTAGCTTTTTTTTACAACTTGAATTCCATTGCCGGGGGAAAAATGCAAAACCACCCTATCCAATTTTGGATCAATTGCTATTTTGCCCCCTGTTCTTTTAATTTTTCAGTTATCCATTGTTAAAATTTACTGCAAATAGGCACCCAAATCATTAAGTGTCAAGAGTACCCTTAAAGTCATTGCAAACTCCCTCTTGGACTATTAATTAGATGGAATCACCTCATGCCCCCTTCCTTAACCAAAATATCTCCATAATTTCCACTAATCTCATACATCTTTAGATCTGTGGACCTTAATACCTTGGTCGATTAATATAGAAACTAATGACACACCTTGGGCTGCCGTCTTTGGCAAACCAAAATAAAGCAAAATTGAAGATAAGCGTTGGCCAACAGGTACTTCATTTGACAAAAAAGAGGAAGAAACTGCAATGTGTCTTCTAAACTTTCCATGGACGAGAACCTTTTGAGCTTTGACATATGCTTCCATAGGTCCAAGCTGGGTCATTGTGGGGTCTATTCAGCAAGAGCTATGAGCATGGAAGGGTATTCAGATCACTTGTCACAAGATGAAATGGCTTGCCTCAATTCCCATTTCTGTTTGCCCAGTGGCCTAGAAAGACCGAAACAGGAGGCCCTTTGAAGGGGAAAAACCCTACTATCCAAACACTGATTGAAAATGGCTTTGAAACCATATACTTCTGGAATTGTGGGGAATAGGTTGATTTGAATTAGAGGTATAGTGGGGATCTACTCTTGATACAAATGCTATAAATTATGCCGAATTTTTATTGTCTTGTATAAGAGCTCTCATTTGGCTTTGATCTTTTCTCATAAGGGTTAGCATCTTCTTGATGCAGTTAATTTTTCTTGACTTACAGGGGAAAAAAAATGTAATCCTATGATTCTTCAAATGGCATAGAGGTTGCATCGTAGCACATTCCTTCTAGAAGTAAAACAACTTTGAGAAGTTCAACTAAGTTAAATATTAGGATCAGCTTTTCTAATTCTTAAACGATTTAAAGACAAGAGGGATTAGTTGCAACAGAATAGGAGGCAGTTTGCAATTGACCACAGTTGAGAGAGGTTATGTACAATTTTCCCCAATAATGGAAAATAAAACGATTTCAAGAGGAAAATGTTAAATATAGAACTACAGGTCTTTCTCTTTTGGCAGGGCTTCAGAAATACCAATCTTTCAAAGACTATTTGAAATGCCATAATTTTTCTTTGCTCGATTTTTTTCCCTCCTTATGTTCAACTTTATTCTTATCAGTCAATGGGCGCAAACAAGTCCAAAGTTCCTACTGCAGATATGTCATATCAAAAACCAGCAGTTCGCCTACTTAATCCTCTAGGGCCCAAATAACTGAATTTCCTTCCCACTTATTGATCAATTCAATCTAAAACTTGTAATGATGAGTGAAATCTCAGAAAAAGTTCATAAGCGATTATTAGACCCATTAAACGGGTGGGTCGGGTCGGGTTGGGTTTGGGTCGGTTCATAAATGGTCCGACCCAAATCGACCCATTTAACCAGTTTATGACCCATTTATTGCAATGTAAAATTTTTGACTCGTACCCGACCCGACCCGACCCATGCCCGACCCATTTAATTAAATTTAAGAAAGTTTATTTTATATATATATATATATATATATTATGATATTGCTAAAATAGTTTTATACAACACAAATTTAATGGACAATTCTTATAATTTTTAAAATAATTATTTAAAAAAATCGAATTTTAATTACTTTTTATTTTTTAAATTATTTTTATTTTTATTTTTTAAATACATTTCTTTTTTTTTTTTTTTTCTTTTTTCTTTTTTGGGCTTCTTCTTCTTTGGCCAGCCGCCGGCCACGACGACGGCCGGCGTCGGCAAGCAAGCCCAAGTCTCACCGGATTGGCGAGGCTCGAGCTCGCCGCTCGCCGATCCGGCGAGGCTCGTTGGCAAGGCCTCCGCCTCACCCGTCCCGGCGAGCTCGAGGCTCACCAGTGTCGGGAGCCTCACCAGATCTAGCGAGCTCGAGGCTCGCCGATGTTGGGCGAGCTCAAGCCCAACGCCGGCGAGCGTCGGCGAGGCCTCCGGCAAGCGTCGACGAGGCCTCCACCTCGCCAGCTAGCGAGCTCGACGCTCGCCACTCGCCGGATCTGGCAAACATTGGGAAGGCCTCGACCTCGCCGGATCTGGCGAGGCTCAAATGATGAACAGGAAGTAGGGAAACATATCAGACTGAAAGTCATACAGAAATCTGAACATCAAAAAGACATACAAAGGACTTCAATTCCAAAATGTTTCTCCCAGGTAAAATGAGGACAACAAAAGCTCTATTAAGAATTTAGACAGAAGGTCTTACCTCGGCACATTTTTTTGGCAGCACTAAACGTCCAATTTTACCTGCATCACTAGCGCTCAACATTTTCTCAAACAGAGGAGTGATTACAGAGTTTGGGCTTATAAAAGTTAAGGAATAGGATGATGAATGCTAATTATTAGCAAAGGTGAAATTGAACCTTCCACCCTGCTGATATTGTACTGAACAGGTAATAGAAGTAAAATACATGATGAGCAAAAGAGTTGGATTTTGAATGATGAACAGTCGCCAAAAGTCATTTTCATCCTATCTATTGAAATCGTAACCCTGTTCTATTGACGCATGATAATTACTTTCTTGGGGAAAACACCAAAAACAATAACATAGAGAATGGAATAAAATTCACCTTTCTAGGAGTTGCTATAAATCAATCAAAGCACATAGAACAAAAGGATACTCTCCAGAGATTTGTTGTAGCTCTTGATCTGTTATCCTGGGCCAGTAACGAGGAAGTAATTGATTCCTTCCCCTGGCATCTCCTCGTGGCCTTCCATTACGTGTGTGACTTTCACCAGATGAGTTAGTATCATTGAGCATACTTCCAAAGTAATGCTTCGCAGGGGGTGGAGCTGGCCGAAAATGTGGCCCCACAAGTCCTATGTGACCATTTGGTTCATTGCCTGAAGCATGCGGCACAGCCAATCCATATGGTGGAGTAGATGGGTCCTCTTTCACATAGGTCGGCTGTTGAGGATTGATCTTGCATGGATTTAGGTGCTCATCGCTGTTAGGTCCTGTAAGAAAATGTCGAATGTGGAGTTTATCTCAAGAACCCTCTAGATTGTCCTCGCATTGTCATCAGATTATGAGAATTAATACCTGCAATGCCATTTTCAAGTTTCTCGACTGGACCAAGCTTCATATTCCCATTCATAAATCTGTTGGAGAAATTGTCCATGGAAGAAATAGGATACCGTTCACCAACTCCAAATCGATCATTGCTTGTGGATGCATCATGTGGCGGCCTAGGCAGCACATCAGGACGGGAAATAGACGTATTGAACAGAGCAGTTGCCTGCCTCCAAGGTACAGGACCTGATCCAGCCAATTGATTCCAATTTTTCCCAGGAAGTTCCTTAAATCTATCAGAAAAAGGTGGATGGAAAAGCAAAGGTGGCCATGCTGGATTTGGAGGAGTCTGAAAAGGTAAACATGAATTGAAACTTCAGTTAAAGGAGGCATCATCATCTCCGTGTCATGTCACACGAGTGAAGGATGGTGAATAGGACGAATTATATCATGCACATATGCTGGTCAAATGGTACAAAAAAATGATCATATACCAATCTCATGCCAGAAAAAAAGCTCCACTAAGGTTGGATGATCTATGGCAATAATACTTCTAGCTTTACCAGAGGACTGTGAAGAGGGGGAGTGGGAGAGAGGTAGTCAAGTCCAAGCAGGAACAATAGCTTGGTAGTTTTTTTTTCTCATCACCAAAGAATAAGGACCTTATTAATTGTTACGTAAAGCTAAAATAATTATTGCAAAGAACAATGTGTCCAAAATTAGCTGTAGGCGGGTGAACTCATAGATAACAGAATTTTGGCTTCATCCTTAGTCATATAGCAAGAAACATGTTTATAAATGACATCTTGTGATGGCAAGATAATCACTGTACAACAAATCACAATATTGGAAAAGCTTCACATGTTAAGCTACAAATAGACATTCATAATATAATCAACAAATTAATCAAACTGTAACCGACGCTCATGGTTTATCTTGCTAAACTCTTCTTTTCTTTTGCAACTGTAATCAGCTTCATTTTGTGTACTTTGTGACGCTCAATGGAACTGCTAGTTATATATACCAACATCACATATGATCCGACCTCCAAGACCAGGCATATCCCACCAATTTGAAGAATTTCAGTCTCTGTAGTTTCACCTATCATGCTTTATTTGGGAACTCGAGAGGTGGGGAAATTTAAGGATTAATGAAAATTGGCAAATATCAAAAAAATTTCCCTCCGCATCTCTCTCACAAAAATTTTGAAAACATGCATATTTTCCTCATCCACTTTCATTCCGTCCCCTTCCCTTAGTTTACTAAACGCAGTCTTTGTGCATCAATAATGTTCAATTCAGCTCTCTCACAGATACATCTCAAAAGGAAATTGGTGACCAAAAAACAACTTATCTCAACATCTGCACTCAGCAAAACACTAACAAAGAAAGTATACACCAATCATAACAACCACACAACATGATCAAAACTTGAGTACTTTTCCATTTTTAGGTGGATAGATGAGAAGACGAAGGTTCATAAGTTAGACTTGCCCAAGATACCCAATAATAGTGAGATTCATAATTACCAAGACTAAGTTTTTCCGAGCACATGACATGCACTCAATTCCTCCAGGATCCAACAGGGCAAATGCAAGAGCTGAGACGATACATCCACAATGTACCTTCTGCAAAAGAATTTTAGCGATTATGGTGACATCTAACACAACAGAATGAAACCATGATTTGACATAACTTGTATCAACTAAATAGCATACATCATTGGGTTTAGTTTTCTCCTCACCTTCCCACATAATTCACATTCTCTCCAACCAGAAGCACTTTGGTGAAATTCTTCACAAAATCTGCCTTCCTCATAAAAGTTCCTGAAGCAGAGAGAGTAAGATCTTCAACAAAGCCATTATTTGAGATATCTAAATTGCTGAAATAAAGACAACCTTAACTATAAAGTGCCCCCAAATATTAGAAAGGAACTTCAATTAGAAAAGTTCTTTCAAGATACCTTAATTCGGGATCAAGATTACACATTTACCATTAGGCTTTTGTGTTTCTTCATCCCGAATGAACTAAAAAGTCAAGGTGGTATTGTGACTAAATCTTACATAGATCATGGTAGAACTTGTTCACTCGCAATTCACACCCTCCAGTCAATTTTTTTCATATAGCAACCAATCAAATCATACAGGTAAAAGTTATGAAGTTCGAGTTTACAACACGAAAAATTTCACAATTAATCAAGACAAACATCATAAATCTAAAGGGAAAAATCTATTTTTAGTCCTCCAGCTGAATAGAAGAAAGAAGTTAAGGAAAGAGAAAATTCTCATAGCAAGACTATGCATGATTAAGATATCGAGTACACAAACTGAATAGCAGAAAGAAATTAAGGAAACAGAGAACTGCTTTAATCAAGAAAGTGATTTAAGGTAAGTTTGGCAAAACATTTTAAAAGGAGCTTTGAGCCCACTAAGCTCTTTGGGACAACAATGAGGTGTTGCGCATATCCTTGAAAGATAACAATGAGTTGTTGGAAACACCATGTGAAAGACCATGAGCCTCAAGAGACACTTTGATAATGCCCTAAGTGCAAGCAGGTCTCCCCATGTCTTGGCTTTAACGCATTCTAGGGAAGGCCACTCCAATTGGCAATGAAGTTTCAATATTCCCATTTCACCCATAGTGAAAGGTGATTATTCCAAATGTGCCCCTTCAACCAGTTTCTTCTCTTCCACAGCCGTTACAGTACCAAAATGTGGCAAGCATGGAGTGGCCACGGGAAACGGTGAACAGGATGATGGTTGAACAGTGAACGGAGAAAAAAGAACAGCAAACTGCAATTAGTGATGTTTGATGAGGTGATACTTATGTTTGCAACCTCTGATGGAAGTACCAAGATTCAATTAAAGAAAAAATTCTAGCCAGTAATTTTCAAATAGTTTGCGAAGCCAGGCACTAAGTACATCCTTCGACTGACATCAAGTGAAATGCAAACTCTCTGCACAGTGCAAACTTTCAGATGGAAGTAGTCAAAAGGCTAAAGGAACTGAACAAGGCCATGGAAAGTAACATGCAAATATTTCCCATTAGCCACAACTGTTTCTCGCCTCTAAACACACTTCCACATCCTCAATCCGGACTTACTAGGTACCACTCCGAAATGGATTGTATTAACCCGTGCAGATGACTACGCAGAAAGTTCACTCAAACAGCAAAAGGAGCAATTTTGATCTCTTCCCAGATTAAAAGTTAATCTTTTGAGGGGAACGAGGCCTAGTCTCGAGTGTATGACTTGCCCGCCTCCCAGCAAACCACACACTCTCCACAAGTGACGAAGCCCTCCGAAGTCTGAGAGAGCAATTCAAGCTGTTTCCCGCTTCTACTACTCAGCTCCAAGAGTGGAGGCCAATTTACCAAAAGGGTACATACAACACGCTAGAGCTCCCCTTCAATGACCCTCTTTCCATATTAGACTCCATTGCCACAGAAGGCACTGAATCTCCCACAATCCTTTTGCGAAAATCAACATCACGCGTGACCAGACCAGCGCGCACGAAAGCGCCCCCGCAGCAATAACTCCAACCCGAGTCAACGAACGTAGTAAAACCAAGAACCCCCGTCACTCCGCAGCTCAACCGCCGTACACACACTGACCCAAAAACCGAACTAACAGAAAACGCCCCGACCGCAAGACGACAGTCAACGACACCGAAACGGGTCAACACTGGCGTTAAGGTAGGGTATGGAAAAGGAAGGAGAGAGAAGCGCCCGGGGCTTACGCGCATCGATCACAGAGCTCGGCGAAGTCGCCGGCGCGGAGCCGCCAGCCCTTCCGGGGCCTCTCCGGCTTGGCCTCCGAGCACCCCGGGTTGAAGCAGGTCTTCGCCGGGGCCGAGCTCGGCGCGGGAGCGGGGGCCGGCGCCGCCATCGCCGCGGCGGCGGAGGATGCGGTCTTCTACGACGGCCGGGCGCAATGCATAAGCCCCCCCGCCGAATTCGCGCGACGGGACAGTGGCCGCGTGGAGAGAGGAGGTCGAAGATGCGCGGATGGAGTGGCTCGAGAGCCTGATCTGCAATCACAGAAGAGAGAGAAAGAGAGAGAAAGGGTTTTCGAAGAGAGAATAAGCGCTTCAAAGCGAGCGTGGTGCGTTGTGCGTATGCGAGAGGCTTAAAAAGCACGTCCCCCAGTCGTGCCTTAGTTTTGGCGTTTCTCTCTCCATCTCTACTTTCTCTCTCTACTTTCTCTCTCTATCTCTACTTTCTCTCTCTTCTTTCTCTCTCTATCTCTGTCTCTATCTCTACTTTCTCTCTCTCTCTCTTCGATGCTTTTCTTGTTTCCGTTTTTTCTTCTCTCACCCTTTCTCTCTCTAGGCGACGACGCCGTCCGCGTTTAACGTAGTAGCGAAATTCATTATTATCCGCACCCACCAATAAAATAGGACTCGCCTCGCTGTGCGCTTTGCCCTTGGCAGTTTTATTTTAAATGAATATCAAAAAAATTCTTCAGCTAACATCTCCCAATACATTTACCCCGAACTAATTTTTACCTCACGAAAAATCCCGATGCACCCATTTCACGCATGTTAGACGTGGTCGGTGTTTTAGTAGCTCCTGTTGTGTTAAGGTTTCGTGGTAATCTCCAGTTTGATCCCATGTCCCTCACCATGGATGCATCGATTGCTCCAACCTAGTTCTTCCCAAACCAGCCCGAATCTGAAGATGGACCCTCTTTAAAGACCATTTGTGATCTCTAAACCTTTCACAAATGATCTCTTATGATGATTTCTGAAAGTATCTTTCGATCATAGTTCGATCTCTAGCTGACTGAACCACCATTTGCAAGGCAATAAGCCATTTCAGGGGTCTATTGAGGTCATATTGAGGTGGGGAATGGTGAGGCAAAAATTATTTGAGGCACTGAGAGAACTCTTCTAATACATGCATAGTGATAGTGGCAGTCGAGTAACCAATTTGGGTTCAGGTTACTACCTGGATTTTTTTTGTCAAACAAATATTAATTTTAGGTAAATATGTCATGGAAGGACTGTGTTTACAATTTTTTACGCAGGAAAAATTAATTTGAGATAAATATATTATGGTATACTAATGTGAAATTTTTAATTGTATTACATAATACTTGCCAATTACAAAAATATTTAACTCAATTGTTTAAGCAACCATTACACTAATGTGAGAAACATTGATATTTAAAAAAATTATTAATTTTTCTTAACTGGTTACTTAAAACACTCTATGGGAATCTCTTTCTAATTTGGCTAATTAATAAGTACCATAACCTATTCATTTTTCACATAGAGGATGTTTGTTTTCGCTAAAATCTTTTTTATCATAACAAGGTATATGTAGATTAATTGTCACTCTTTTGTTCAATTTGAAATTTGTGGCGTACGCATTTTTATTTTTTAGTTAAAAAACATGCAAAGTATTCATACGTGAATCTCGACCTATTGATTTGCATGTAATCTTTTCATAATTTTGTTGAAATTTTGGACAATATTAAAAAATTTTTGTGGGAAGTCAAAGAGATAGTTTTTGCTTGAATTTAATTGAAACGAGCGGGCAAAACGATCTTGTAAAAATATATATGGATATATGTATTATTATTTTTAAAAATATGTATAAATTTATGTGTCGACATTAACGTAATATGGAAATATTTGGCATTTTACACTTAAAAAAGGCATGAGCATGAGCTGGAGATTAAGGGGAAAAAATGATAAAAAAGATATATATCACTCGACAAGACTTATTTACAGAAAAAGGAAGTATCATTTCTTAAAAGCATTAATTAAGTACATTTAATTAATTCAAAACATTGATTAACCAAAATAATAATAATAAAAAAAATCTATCCGCGGAAATTCGAGCAGTTTTTTATGCTGTTGCTCGTCCGCATTTTTCCAACCATAAACATCCAACGAAAAAACCGATCCAAGGGCTTTCTCGTAATGCGTTGATCGGCTATTTACCGAAAATGCCCCCTCAACCAAAACTCCCATCCACGTGGTGCAGCGACGCGCGCGGCGAGACAAACGAAGGGACGGCGAGTGGGCGGAGGGCCACGCGCTTGCGAATGTAGTTGCGGGCGTTAACTGCGTGGGGCCGCCCCCCGAATCACACGTAAGCGGCTACGCTTCGCTTCCGCAGGTGGGAACGCGCACGCGCTTGCCGCTCGCGCGGCGGCGGGCGTCGACGTACGTCCCCGTCTTCCCACGCTTTGCTTTCAGACCGGCGAAACGACAAACGACGAGTCGTTTCGTGGCTTCTGCGCCTTACGTGAGATCGGGGTTTCGCCTCCTTTGGACGGACGTAAAAAGGGGTAGAGAGCACGAGTCTGGCTTTCGTACTTTAAACGTGGGAACATAGTCTCCTCGTAATTGTGGGCCATGAATGCTTCCGATTTGATTGGTTTTCCTGAGGCGACGTCGATGTGCCGTCCGCGAAGAAAAGCGGTTCCCGTTCCATGCGCCGAATGCAGCTCGTGGGACGGTAGTGCTTCACGAGCGACTCAATGTGATTGCGTTCCGGTGAGACTTGCTTGATATGACATGACGGAATCAATAATGAATCAAGAGAAAATTTTAAATAAAATGCGAAGTAAAGGCGGCTTTCTAAAAGGAAGACTTGGATTCGATCTTGTCTTGTAGAAGAGTTTGAATTTAACGAATTTGTCTCAAATAAGAATATGAAATGAAGTCATTTCCATGAAAAGATGGCTCGGAATTGACTTCTCTTCAAATGAGGACCTGAGTTGCAAACTTAATATCAAGATCTTTATTTGAGGGAAAGTCTATTATTGACTTTCTTATAAAGAAAACAGTTCCACCTTAGGTCATTCTTCCGTTAAATGGAGGATAAGATGAAGCAACCTCAAGGTTGTCAAATTTTGCAGCCAAAGATCATAAGTTCAAATCCCATCGATTAGTAAAAAGGTCTAGACTTAATTGGTCCAAAGAATTTCAAAGGGTGTCCAACAAGCTCCTACGTACTCGGACCTATGCGCTCATGCTCTTGGACTATACAAACGAGAACATAGAGATACAAGTTCCCGGAGGCGTGGCAATCCCCACGATAGTAGTTGAGGACGACCGCGACGACCACCTAACAAGGACAAAATAAGAGCAAGGGCAGCGGAGGAGATGTCGCCGTCTTGATGGCGCGAAAGGCGTAAATTACTTGAGCAAAACGCCCTTGACTCGTCCGGCGCACGCAAGCAATCGTGTTCGAGGAGCAAAACGCCTTCCATTTTGCCAGGTATCGTCCAAAGATTCATGCAAGACTAATCCTCCCCACCCAAGGAAATTGTGATGGTGACTGATTTCTTTATTGAGAGGTAGTCTGGTTTTGCATATGGGAATAGGGATGACAACTTGAACCGGATTTTGGACCCATGTCGGTTCCATAAGATTGTAATTGTATTTGGTATAGCGAGATGAGTTTAAGGTCCCGTCTCAAATGGGAAAGTTGTCCAAAAAATTCTACTCTTATTACACTTTTGTTAAATTCAATTATAAACATCTTAATTTTGATAATTGAGTCATAAACATTTTTACAATTTTGTTAATTGAGTTCATATGATCAATTTTAATCAAAAGTTACTAACATAGATACTAGCCATCCTACATGGCATGGTCAAAGCCAATGTGGAGAAATTTTAATAATATTTTGATATTTTTCAATTTTTTATTTTTTTCCCTCCCTTCCTCTTCCAGTCGTCAGGCTTGGGCAATGGCCAGTGATTGGCAAAAGGAAACAATCGGCGATGTCGCCCTCGTCGAGATTTGGCAGGGGCAACCTTGTTGATTTTGGGTAAGGGGTTGCCAGCACTAGAGGCCAATGAGCACTAACCTTGTTGGCCTTCAGCGATGTCGCCCCTTGTTAGTGGTTGCCTTTGGCCAGTCGCCAACCATTGCCCATGCTTGGCGATCGGTTGGAGGAAATAGAAGTGAGGAAAAAAAAAAAAAAAAAAAATAAAGAAAAGGAAAAATAAAAGAAAAATAAAAAATCAAAAAAATATTAAAATGTTATTGAAATTTTTCCTATGGCCATGTCACATAAGATGATCGTATCTACATTAGTGATTTTCTACCAAAATTGACCAAGTAGACTTAATTGGAAAATTTTAAAAATTAGCAAAAATGCAATAAATTTACAAATTTTTAAACAAATTTCTAGTTCTGATTGTCCTATGGACTGTAGAGTTAGAAGTTGATTTAGATTATAGTTGGCCAGTAACTTAGACATCCAACAAATTATAATCCTAAAATATGTCCAATTCATAAAATTAAGCCAACAGGTAGAAGGAGAACAAGAGTAGATAAACCTCAATAGACAGGCAACGCGGGATACTTTTTTAACGTCCTAACATCCACTCTCACACACAAGCCAGATTTAAAACTCCATGTGCAATTCAAGGAACATAGGATGGGATAGGTTCCCATATGGATAAGATCGATCGTGTCGACAATGGTAGAAGGTTGCCACCAAGAGCCGCATTTGTAAAATCATATCCTCAAATCATGTTCTTTCCTTTCACCTTGTGAAAACCGTGAGTCAACATAGAAGGCATCAGCTACTCGAAAAAACCACGTGTTTTATTCACTTGAAGACGACAACATCAACCGAGCGTGTTCGTGCACGACACGCCAACATTCTTGTCGACTGAAGAAATCGAAGTAGAGAGGCCTAGGGAAGAACTTCGAGGACCCAAGAAAGGATTGAAGATCGAGAGCATGCGACATGATGACCCGTTAAGACCTAGCGCGATCAGTTTTGTTGCTTCCGCAACTCATCGGAAAAGACTAGATTAGGGTTTGGACAAGGCAAGACAAAGATCAAGAGCTGCCATGCAAGTTTTGTAGTTACTAGTAACTGCTAAACTCGAACGTGTCTAGGCCACACCATGAATATCGAGAGCATATGATGTGATGACTCGTTAAGATCTAGCGCGATCAATTTGTTGCTTCATGCAATTCATCGGGAAAGACTTGATTAGGGTTTAGACAAAGCTAAGACAAGACCAAGAACAGCCATGCAAGTTTTGTAGTTACTGATAACTGCTAGACTTGAGCGTGTCTAGGCCACGCCATGACGATTGAGCATGTGATGTGATGATCCGTTAAGATCTAGCGCGATCAACTTTGTTGCTTCTACAATCCATCGGGAAAGACTAGATTATGGTTTGGACATGCATCGTGCATAGGACAAAAAGCAAGGCAAGACAAACGGAGAATCGATGAAGAAGTGCTATGAACGTCTCAAAGTTACTGGTAACTACTGAACTCGAACGGGTCTAGGTTGTTATTTATTTTTGTGATCCCACATTTTCGGACTCACACTTTCTCTTTATCGTGGCGGTTATTCGACATGAAGTTTTCCATATTTCGTACATTTTCATGACAACCGCTCATTTGATAACCGTCTTGATGGAAGACAGATTATAAAAGGAACGATCATTCATTTCTGACCGGTAATCACAAAGTTTAACACAAACCCTCTCATTTGGAATACACCATCAATACGTGAGAGAATTGGGTTAGTAGAATGTGCCCAATATTTTCCTGTATTTTCAAAATTTTCAGACGAATGTGAATACAAACAATGGCTAGAGAATACAAACAACGGCTGGAGGTTTGTCTATATTTTATCCTGGTTCCGCTTTTGATTTTTAAATCTAAAATTTGGTATCAGAGGTTGTTTAGTGCCTTTGCCTAGTTTTTGTTGAATTTTTGGTGTATTTTCTGGCATTTTTGAAGATTAATAGCAACTCGAAGTTTTGAGGCCAAGAGAGAAACTCCCTGATTCGGGGCAAAATCCGGCGACCCACAACTCGATTTCGGACCCGTTTGGTCGCATTGCCATGAGGAAAATTAGCCATGAGTTATTTCGGCATATCGGTGTTCACCGGAGGCTAATCGGGCGGCGGAAGTCATGGTGCTTGAGGGTTTGCGTTTTTGAAAATTTTCTTTTGATTTGGGGCCAATTCCTTCATCATTTTTGCTGAAACTTGAACCCATGTGGTTGTGCCGGCATGGTCTCCAAAGCCCATCATTTATTGCGGTCTTAGATGGCTGTCAGAGAAGAAACGGCCGGTGAAATCACAGCGTAATGGCCAAAAACGCGAAGAAAAGCTTTTGCGGGCGAGGAAGAAGGCATGTGGGCTTCACGCGCATGCTGCAATTGCAGGCGCGTGGAACCCACATGCCACGCGTTGTCGCGCGCGCACAACCGCTGGCACGTGGGGCCCATCTGCGCGAAACTGCTCGCGGCAGTTGGTAGGCCACGCGCCTGCATGTTGGACACGCACATGCAAGGCACGCGCCTGCGACAGATGCTAGCATGTGCTCGGCACGCGCCTAACGTACCGCGGCGCTATTTTTATTCTTTTGCCCCTATGCCATTTTTAAAATTCCCGCTTTGCCCTTCCGGCAAATTTACAATCCTACCCTTGGCTAATTTATTTATTGATGTTAGTACATTTATTTATTATTTTGTCCTTTCATGCATTTTATGAATATTTTGTACATGAAATTAAATGTCCAATGATCCATACATTTAATTGATTGGAGAGTGACCACAGCATCTTTAATTAATTAAATTATATATTAAGAACCTTTGGATCATATTTAGAAATTGACATTGATTGTAAATAATTATCTTAGGGAAAAAACCACGAAAAATCCTGAACTTTGTCCAAAGTGACATATTTATCCCAAACTTTTTTGGGACATGAAAAATCCTGAACTTTTCAAACCGTGACACATTTACCCTATCAAGGGCATTTTTGTCTTTTTCTTTCTATTTTTACCTTTTTCTTTTTTTCTTTTTTTTTTTTTCTTATTCTTCCCTTCGCCGGCCATGGCGAGGCCGGCAGGGAAGCCAGCGTCCAGTGAGGGTTGCCCTCGCCGACATTAGGTGAGGGCAGGGATACCCTCGCCCGACGTAGGCGAGGGTGGCCCTCGCTGGCGTCAGGCGAGGGCGAGCGAGGGCACAAGGAAGGCCCTCGCCCAACCTAGTCGAGGGCGGCCCTTGCTGGATGCCAGCTTCCCTCCACCAGCCAGCCGGCGAAAGGAAGAGAGAAGGAAAAAAAATGAAAAAAATTTTAAAAAATGAAAAGACCAAAATGCCCTATAATTTTGGGATAAATGTGTCACACGACAAAGTTCAAGATTTTTTGTGTCACAAAAAAAAGTTTGGGATAAATAGATTACGGTTGGCAAAGTTTAGGATTTTTCACGTCGCAAAAAAAAAAAGTTTGGGGTAAATGTGTCACTTTAAGCAAAGTTCAGGGTTTTTCATGACTTTTTCCCATTATATTAATATGATGAATTTTATCCCACAGGAATTTTCACTGTATTAATATGATTAATTAGAATGAAATATCATATTATTTTTCTTAATTTACCCACATGGATTAAGAAAATTTATATAATATGATAGTTTCTTCATGATGTAATTATGAATCTATTTAAATTAAAAACTTAGCTCACAGGCAGTTTTTATGTTATGTGATTCATATTTGTGACATTTTTACATTGGTAAAACATGATTTATGTATCTTTTGTCTCAAATTTTGTGACATAAGCATGATTATGTGATATGCAGTTTTGCAAACTATGAATTTCTTTGAATTTAAGTTTGATGTTCCTATACTGAATGGTGAGAGTTATAAAGTTTAGAATGAGTCAGTTCTTCTTCAATTGGGGTGGATAGACATTGACCATATGCTATAAGGAAAGATGAACTACCTGCTCCTACTGATTCGAGCACTGTAGCTGAGATAGTCCTTTATAATCAATGGGAGCGGTCCAACCATGTTTATGTGATGTTTATAAGGGCTAAAATATCTCCTAGTATTCGTGGTTTGGTTGCTCAGCATAACAATGTTAAGGCTTTATTGGAGGCCATAGATGCGCACTTTGAGACTTCTGAGAAGGCATATGTCATGACTCTGATTATGAAATTTTCATCGTTGAAGCTCACTGGTGTTAGAGGTGTGCATGAGCACATCATGCAAATGAGAGATATTGCAGCTCAGCTTAAGAACCTTGAGGTTGAGATATTTGAATTATTTCTTGTGTATTATATTTTGAACACTTTCCCGCAACAGTATGCACCTTTCAAGATCTCTTATAACACACATAAGAATATTTGGTCAATTAATGAACCCATGACCATATGTGTTCAAGAGGAGGAAAGACTGATTATGGAATTGGGAGAAAGTGCTCATTTGGCAAAACAAGGAAGGAATAAGGGCCATGGCAAGTGTAAGGAAAAATGTAAGATACCTCCCCAAGCTGACATTAAGAAAGAATCTAAATATTTCTTTTGTAAAAGGAAAGGGCATATAAAGAAGGATTGTGTCAGATTTAAGGCTTGGCTCAAAAAGAAAAATAATCCAATCTCTTTTGCTTGTTATGAATTTAATATGGCTGATGTGAGTCACAATACTTAGTGGATTGATTCTGGATTTACAATCACATTTCAAATTCCTTGCAAGGTTTTCAAAATAACAGAAAGCCAATAGGAAGTGAGCAAAACATCTATTCAAGAAACAAGATGCATTCGCATGTGGAAGCTATCGGGACATGCAGACTAGTTCTTACTAGTGGCTTTGTTTTGAATTTGGAAATGACATTTTATGTTCCTAGTTTCTCTAAAAACTTAATTTCAGTTTCAAGATTGGTACCTTTAGGTTACTCTTTTAACTTTTTAGATTCAAACATCTTTTTATCGTTTAAATGTGAAATTGTTGAGAGTAATACTTTGTATGATGGTCTTTTTCGAATTAATTTACAAGACAATGCCTATTGTAATGTGATGCATGTTCATGATAACGCTGGTATGAAACAATGTGCTGTGAAATAACATTCCTCTATGCTATGGCACTGGAGATTAGAACATATCTCCATGATAACTCAGTACCTTTAGATTTTACTGGTTGTGATACTTGTGTGGAATGTATAAAGAGAAAGTAGACCAACAAGATGAAGAGATGTGACAAGAGGAAAATCATACATATAGATATTTGCAGTCCAGATATGGACTCGTGTGGTTGGAAATACTTCATCTCTTTTATAGATTTACTCACATTACATGTATCTTTACTTGATTCATAATAAGCATGAAGTATTAGATGCCTTTAAGGTATTTAAGGTAGAAGTAGAGAAACAATGCGGCAAACAAATTAAGATCGTGATATCGGATAGAAGTGGAGAATTCTATGGTAGATACACTGAAAATGGATAAGCACCTAGTCTATTTGCAAAGTTTCTTAAGGAGCATGGCATAATTGCCCAATATACTATGCCTGGTTCTTTGGACCAAAATGGTGTAACGGAAAAAAGAAACCGAACTTTATTGGACATGGTGTGGAGTATGCTTAGCAGCTTCAAACTTCCTAAGTCATTATAGACTGAAGCACTTAAGATGACAGTGTACATATTTGTAAGAAACCAAAAAAGAGGAAAGAAAATATAAGATGGACGGTTTCAATAGAGGAGAATGACGTCCAGAGAGAAGACTTTGAGAGAATTTTGATCGTATTGTATTGTCTTCGATATACAATTTTGATGTACAACTTCAAAGTTATAATACAATAAGAATGAATAAAAGGAAGTTAATGATCCTATCAATCAATCTAATTTCAGATCTGATTTTAATTTGATCTGTACAAAATATAATCGGATCATAATTGATCCTAAATCCTCTGTCAATCCGCATATCTCTCAACAATATTAAACTGAGTTTCGACCAAAGTTATCACAAAGACACCTTTTGAGTTATTTAAAGATTGGAAACCGAGTTTGCAACATGTATGCGTTTAGGGATGCCGTCTGAAATGAGAGTTTACAATTGACAAGAAAAGAAGTTGGACCCAAGAATCATAAGTGGGTATTTCATTAGATATGCCGAAAGGTCTAAGGGATACAGGTTTTATTGTCCATCTCACACCACTAGGATTGTGGAATCAAGAAACGCAAAATTTCTTGAAAATGACTTGATTAATAGGAGTGATCGATCGAATGACCTTATTCCTAAGAAAGATCATATATACACTTAACCTTCCACCTCAAGTTTAAGGTTGGTTGTTGCCCATAATACCCATTTAGTTCAATCGGCTATTGAACAACCAATCATTAAGGTTTCACAACCTACTGATATTGATCTAGTAAATCCAGTTGTTCAGCAATTACCAAAAACTATTGAACAACCAGTTGAGCAACACGCTCGTCAAGAGAATATTGATGCAACATTGAGAAGATCTACTAGAATAAAGAAATCAACTATTCATAGTGATTATATTGTGTATTTACAAGAATCTGACTACAATATTAGAGCTGAAAATGATCCTGAAACATTTTCACAAGTCATGGACAGTGATAAATCTAATTTGTGGTACAATATCATGAAGGAAGAGATGAGTTCTATAGCATCTAATGAAATCTGGGATTTGGTTGAATTTCCTGATGGTGTGAAGATAATTGGTTGTAATTGAGTCTTCAAAACTAAAAAAAGATCCATTGGGTAACATTGAAAGATATAAAACTAAATTCGTTGCCAAACAAAAGGAATGAATCGATTACACGGAGACTTTTTCTCCTATGTCTAAGAAAGATTCTCTTCGAATTGTTTTGGCATTGGTTGCCCATTTTGATATGAAATTATAGCAAAAAGATGTGAAAACGGCGTTCCTCAATGGAGAACTAGAGGAGGATGTTTATATGAAACAACCTGAAGGATTCTCCTCTAGTAAAGGTGAGCATTTGGTATGCAAGCTTAAGAAATTTATTTGTGGCTTGAAACAAGCATCCTGCCAATGGTACTTAAGGTTCCATAATGTCATCTCTTCATTCAGTTTTGTAGAAAATATTATGGATCAATGTATATACCAAAAGGTCAGTGGTAGCAAAATCTGTTCCCTTGTGCTATATGTAGATGATATTCCACTTGCAACTAATGATAAGGGGTTGCTACATGACGTGAAACAATTTCTCACTAATAGTTTTGACATGAAGGATATGGGTGAGACATCTTATGTCCATGGTATTAAGATCCATAGAAATAGAACTCAAGAAATTTAGAACTATCTCATGTTGACACCTAAATTTTGGCGATCTGGTCATTTATTTATTGCATAAAATTAGGGATTAAATTTTAACCCCTAAAAAAAATTTAATTACTTGCACATCATATAATTTTAGGTGCATTTATTTTTAATTTACATTTTTTGCATTTATTCATTAAACCGGCGACGAACGAATTCAAATTAGTAGTTTTGAGCTTTAATTTGGCAGGCCAGACTAAAGCCACAAAACGAGCAAATTGGCCCAAGCCCATTTTTTTTAATAATCGAAAATTATCTCATGAAAAATAGAAATTTAAAATTTTCAGGGATATGATGGGAATTTTTTTAAATAGGGCAGGTGTGACAAAAAAATATTGCGAGCTTGACTTTGCAGGATTTAAAATTTCAGAAAAATCCTCTTGTAATCCCGAATCATATCAAAAACAAATATTGCGTTTGGAAAAAAAATCTTCGTGGATATTGATTTGGAAAAACTAAAACCCTAATCCATGGCCTATAAATAGGTTAAGCGTGTAGGGTTTTAGGGGCTTTTCACTTGACTTTCGAAATAAAAAAAATTCACCAAAAGGAAATAGAGTTTTCGTGCTTTAAAGGGATGAAAAGTCAACAAAGGTTTTTTTTTTTTTTTTTTTTTTTTCAATTCTGCTGGAAAGCAGAAGACAAGAGAGAGAGAGAGTTCGAAGACAAAGAAGAACGCACGACTGTAGAGAGGAAAAGACTGCTACTATTCTTCTTCTTCTTCACCGCTGGATTTTCCACCAATTTTTGCTACACTGCCCACATTTGTGACACTGCGCTCGCCAGTTCACCAGCAGCCAGGCCACCGCATCGCCGACCGCCCCTATGCGAGCACCACCTATGAGCTCGCGCCGTTGCTCGTCACCCCTGCTGTGGTCGCGACGACTCGACAACTCCGACCGCCTAAAGCTCCGTTGCCTTCGTCCTTGCCTTATGCCCGCTGGAAGCCGCGTCATTGACCACCACCATTCCGTTAGCCTCGCAATACCTACTTGCCGTGTCCTCTCAGTTGTGCAACAACCCGCCCCCTGCTACCCGACACTAGTCACCTCGCCGCACCACCGCGACTTTGCCCTACTGCCTCAGCTCCACCGCTTGCCCCCCTGCGACGCTACTGAGCCCCTGCTGCCAAGATTCCCCTTACTCAAGCCCTAGCAAAGCCGCTCGTTGCTGCCCCCTTCGCTGCGCCATCAGCTACTGCCCGAGCCTCCTCGCCAGAACTCCGACAACCAACTCCCCACTTCGAACGATGATCCATTGCCCCTGGTGAACTACCATCATAGCCACCGTCCTTAGCCGTGCGAAGTCTCCATCGTGGTTCACTTGAGCCTTGCGGATTTTGGAAAAAATTCAAATTTAGGTAGAGATTTTATTTTACTATGTAGATTTATTTTATCTTATCTTATTTTTTATATTTTGTAATATTTATTTATATTTCTCGATGCATGGTTGAAATTCCCGACGTACCACCTAATTCGCAACCGCGCACGAATTTTTTACTCCATCTAATAAGGCTTTAGATTGAATAATTAATCACGCGGGAATAAAATTAATATCTTGATCTTTAAGGCTTAAGATCAATTTATTGATTTTATTAGCGAAACAATAAGGTCTGATTATATATCGTTTCTAAATTTGAGCAATGGATAATATCTTTGATGACCATGAATGATTTGGTATTTATCTTTTAATTACTTTATTTATTTCAAAAATATAAAAAGATTGCATTTGCATACCATGTAGATTAAAATTGATTGCATGATAGGATAGTTAGATTTTTCTTTAAAAAATGCATGTTTTGAAGGCATCTAAGATAGATAATATCTTTTGAATTAAATTGCACGATGAGATAATTTTCTAAGTTAAGATAGGATTTAAACCAGTCTATTCCTAACTTAAAATAGATAATATCTCACTTTAGTTAGATTTTTATTTTTTAGTAATTTTAAGTACGAATTTTTATTTTAAAAAATACAAAAAAAATCATGCGCATGTCATATAGAATTAGGTTCATGAAATGCACATCATTTAGTGATTGTTGCTAAAGTTCATTTAATTAGAAATTGCCCATCATTAGAATTAGGTCATTTGGTTAATTTAGATATTGCGTTTTACTTTACTCATGTCATATAGTTTAAGCTATATTGCTATGTCATATCACTTCATGTTAGATCAGTAACATTGCATTGCATTGCATATAGATTAGATTCTCATTAAATAAGTGAAAACAAGTGATTGCGTGTTAATTAGAAATCATATCTAAGACTGTTGATGTGAATTCTGATCTAACAACGCAAATGCTTTCGTTGCTATGAGGTGAGTTCTGCATTTTTTTATTATTTCTTTTCTTGAGTGTTAAATTGATGGTTTGCGTACCCGCATGATCACCTTACATGTCAGGAAAGTGAATTAAAATTAATTCAACCTGCTTGCAAAATATTTTTTTCGTAATAAAAAGAGAAAGGTACTGAAAGAACATTAGAAAAATCTAGTGTAACCAAATTCCTGTACCCAAAGTCTCTGATTCATAGAAATAAAATAATTTTCCCATCATTTTACTTAGGTATCTAATCGACCTACTATAAACTGATTAGTGTGACGACTCCCTTTTGTATGCTAAATATTTGAACCTAAGTCACAAATTGGTATGGACTTGGGACAGCCCAAGCTAAGTTAGATTTAGTAGTCCATTAACCTAATTTTAGATGGTGTACCCGAAAATTTGGTTGCGACATCTCAAGAAACCTATATCAATAAGGTCCTAGAGGGATTTCAAATAAAAGATTGTTCACCAAGTATAGCACTCATTGTAAAGGGTGACAGGTTCAATTTGAACCAATGCCTGAAGAACGATCTAGAAATGGAACAAATGAATAACATTCATTCCATATGCTTTTACTGTTAGAAGCTTGATGTATGCTCAGATTTGCATTCTACCTGGCATGGCTTTTATTGTGAGAATGTTGGGAAAATATCAGAGTAATCCAGTATAGACCCCTAGAGAGCTATAAAGAAACTGATGAGATACCTTCAAAGTACCAAAAACTACATACTTATATATGGACGGACTGACAACTTGCAAGTAGTCGGTTATTCGGATGCGGACTTCGCGGGCTGCGTTGATTCATGAAAATCAACATCTAGATACATTGATAACTCTATAAAAATAGAGTTATTTTACCTATTTTAGGTAACAATTAATGCAATATCTTAGAGAAAATATTTGGATTTCCTTCTGATTATTTGAATTTTCCTTATTTATGCAGAATAATGAGATATTGAGGAGATAAGGAAAATAATGGCAACTATCAGGAATTCAAATAAAAGCAGCAGTGGAAAATGGATATCAAATCAGGAAATTCTTGATTTTGTTCCCTAATGTTATCTGCAAGCGTTGGAGATAAATATTTTGAATCTCCTATAAATAGGAAAGAGAGAGCAGCTAGGTTTTGGAGAGGGGTTAGATCGTTTTTCATTCTTCTGAGAGCTTTTCAAGTATTTTGAAGAGAAGACCAAAGTGGTGATAGAATTCTTGTTCTTTGATTCAAGATACTGGGTTTGATTTATATTTTTATTTCTTATTCTACCATGTTCTAATTTTCATTTGTTAGGGCTACGATGTAGCCTAACCATGATGATGTGAATTTCATGATTTTTATATTTTATAATTGACTTCATTCATGTGAGTTATATATTATTGCGTTTAATGCTTTTGAGTGACTGGCCACCACTTGAATGATCCGATGTGCATGTTTGAGACTGAGAAGTGATAATATGCAATTGCTCATTATAATGTATAACCATGAATTAAACATGGATAGAAATATACCGCGTTATTTGTGTAGCTTTCGGTGATAAAGTGATCCAAAAGACTCATTGTAAGCCGGGAATATTCATAGTTTTTAATGCACTCATGTTTATTTTAATTCACATAGAGATATAGTGGATTAATAAGCTGAGTAAGTTTGCTATACCTAGAGATAGGATAGTAAATAGGTTAGGAAATTCCGCTATCATATGTTTGATATCGTTCTTGTATTCATAATAATCTGAAATTCATATCTAGCGGTTATGGTGAAATCGGATGTTCTAACATATTTATCTGATCAATTTACTTCATTTAGTCTACAATTGTCGTTTTTAATTTATTCTTAATTATATTTTGATTTGTTAGATAAATTTTAGAATTAGTCTATTTTAGTATTTAATTGGTTTATTAATCATCGATCTCCGTGGGACGAAACTTTTTCTCATCATTATATTACTTGTTCGACACGTGCACTTGCGTTTAGAATTTCACGAACAAGTTTTTGGCGCCGTTGCCGGGGATCGTTTGTTTAATACTAATTAATATCGATACCAGATAATTCTAAGTTTAATCTAGCTTTCGTTTTGTTTTATTTTTCAAGGTGTACATCGGTTTATGACACGTAGCCAACAAGGGAAACTTGTTGAGCTTGATCCAGAAATCGAGCGTACATTCAAAAGGCGACTGAGAAAACAAAGAAATCACGCTAAGAAGATGGCAGACGGTGAGAATGAAAATCCACGTAGACTCTTAAGAGATTATGCTGCGCCAACAATTCAAGGAACCACATCGAGTATCAGAAGACCTGCAATTCAAGCAAACAACTTTAAGATCAAGCCATCACTCATTCAGATGCTTCAACAATCACTGCAATTTAGTGGACTACCAAGCGATGATCCAAACGCTCACATCGATGTTTTTCTTGAAATCTGTGACACCATTAAATATAATGGAGTTACAGATGATGCTATTAGATTGAGATTATTTCCATTCTCTCTTAGAGACAAAGTTAAGAGTTGGCTTTCTTCTCTTCCTGCAGGATCAATTACTACATGGAATGATATGGCTCAGAAATTTCTTGGTAAGTTCTTTCCACCTGCAAAATCTGCGAAGATGCATAACGATATTACTAATTTTATGCAGATGGATAATGAATCATCACATGAAGCATGGGAAAGATTCAAAGAATTTCTTAGGAGATGCCCACATCACGGACTACCCGTATGGATGCAGGTACAAACTTTTTATAATGGCTCTAGTACAAATCTTTGTTCTATGATTGATGCAGCTGCAGGATGAACTCTAAATAATAAAACACCAGAAGAAGCCTACAACTTATTAGAGGAGATGGCGTCCAATAGTTATCAGTGGCCTACTGAGAGACTACCAATGCGAAAAGTTAACGGAGTTCATGAAGTGGATGTTTTTGCTGCAATTGCGGCACAATTTGAAGCACTCAACAAAAAGCTAGATAATATGAGTGTTTCAACCATGAAAATTCAAACTCTGACATGTGATTTTTGTGGTGAAGGACATGCTAGCACAGAATGTCAGGTAGGTAATACTTTTAAACAATCTAGTGAAAATTCTAACTTTGTTGGAAATTTTAACAGGTCACAAAATAATCCTTATTCCAACACATACAATCCGGGCTGGCGCAATCATCCAAATTTTTCATGGAATAATCAGAATGTGACAAGACCACCGAGATTCAAACAATTAGAGGAGACAAAGTCAAATTTTGAAGATATAGTCACCAAACTTGCTAATACGACTCATGACTTCATCAAAAGCACGGATGTGAGATTTCAAAATCAAGAGGCTTCAATCAGAAACTGAGATGCAAGTTGGTCGGTTAGCAAGCATGATGTCGTGGAGACAACATGGTTCTTTGCCGAGCAACACGGAGAAAAATCCAATTGAAAACATAAAGGCTATTACCCCGAGAAGTGGTAAACAAGTTGGAGAAGAAGAGATTTTTAAAGACAAGGAAGAGATGATCAATAAACAAGCAAAGGAGACAAGCAAGAGTAAACTTTTTCTAGATAATCCCAAGCCATATGTGCCGCCAATACCATTCCCTCAGCGACTCCAGCAGCACAAAATAGATAAGCAATTTTCTAAATTTCTTGATGTATTTGAAAAATTGCACATTAACATTCCTTTTGCAGATGCTTTAGCGCAAATGCCTAGTTATGCAAAATTTTTGAAGGAAATTTTAGCAAACAAAAGGAAACTTGAGGATTATGAAATTGTGAAGTTAAATGAGGAGTGTTCAGCCATCCTACAAAACAAATTGCCTCCGAAATTAAAAGATCCAGGGAGTTTTACTATTCCTTGCACTATTGGAGATTCTTACTTTGAAAAAGCATTATGTGATTTAGGTGCAAGTATTAATCTGATGCCTTATTCTATTTTCAAGAAATTAGGATTGGGCGAGGTAAAAGCAACCACAGTGTTACTTCAACTAGCCGATCGATCAATTAAATATCCGAGAGGTATTGTGGAAGATGTTTTGGTAAAAGTTGACAAATTCATCTTTCCTGCATATTTCATAGTTCTTGACATGGAGGAAGATTTTGAGGCACCACTTATCTTAGGTCGACCTTTTCTAGCAACAGGAAGAGCTCTTATTGATGTACAACAAGGGAAGTTGATCCTTAGAGTTCAAGATGATCTTGTTTCATTTAATGTTTTTAAAGCAATGAAATATCCATCTGATGATAATTCTTGTTTTAGAGTTGAGACAGTGGACAAGTTGGTGAATAAGGTTTTTCAAGAAAATATTTTTAAAGATCCACTTGAAGCATGTCTGACTCAACCAAGGGACAAAGATATTCAAAATGAGGAGATAAAGGAGTATGCAAATTTCATGGAGGCAATTCCATCATATTCAAGGCAAAAGGCAATTAAATTCGAAGAGTTGGGACAACACATTACAAAGCCTAAACCATCAATTGAAGAGCCTCCAATTCTTGAACTCAAACCCTTACCTTCTCATTTGAAATATGCTTATTTAGATGGAGTTTCTCCTTTACCGGTAATTATATCTTCTTCTTTGACAGATTTGATGGAGGAAAAATTGCTCAGAGTATTAAGAGAGCATAAAGGTGCAATTGGATGGAAAATAGCTGATATCAAGGGTATTAGTCCTTCAATTTGCATGCACAAAATTTTGATGGAAGAACAATATAAACCCGTTATCCAACCTCAGAGGCGTTTGAACCCGAAGATGCAAGAAGTAGTAAAAGCTGATGTAATTAAGCTACTTGATGCAGGTATCATCTATCCCATCTCTGATAGTTCTTGGGTAAGTCCTGTACAAGTTGTGCCAAAGAAAGGTGGTATGACTGTTCGAAAAAACGACAACAATGAATTGATTCCAACTAGAACGATTCTTGGGTGGCGTGTGTGTATGGATTACAGAAAATTGAATGATGCCACTAGAAAAGATCACTTTCCTTTACCATTTATTGATCAAATGTTAGAAAGACTTGCAGGACATGAGTTTTATT
Organism: Eucalyptus erythrocorys; assembly: GCA_014182555.1. Lineage (NCBI taxonomy): Eukaryota > Viridiplantae > Streptophyta > Magnoliopsida > Myrtales > Myrtaceae > Eucalyptus > Eucalyptus erythrocorys. The sequence continues at coordinate 38,760,425 of CM024601.1, forward strand.
GCTTTCTTGATGGATATTCAGGGTATAATCAGATTCCTATTGCACCAGAAGATCAAGAGAAAACTACTTTCACTTGTCCATATGGTACTTTTGCTTTTAGAAGAATGCCCTTTGGTCTTTGTAATGCACTAGCTACTTTTCAAAGATGCATGATGGCTATTTTTTCTGATATGATTGAAAAATATATTGAGATTTTCATGGATGATTTTTCCGTTTTTGGCTTATCATTTGATTCTTGTTTAAATAATTTGGCTCTAATCTTATAAAGATGTGAGGAGACTAACTTTGTTTTGAATTTGGAGAAGTGTCACTTTATGGTGCAAGAAGGAATAGTGCTGGGGCATAAAATTTCTCAAAACGTAATAGAAGTTGATCGAGCCAAAGTAGAGGTCATTGCAAAATTGCCTCCGCCAACATCTGTGAAACTTGTCAGAGGATTTTTGGGACATGCAGGATTTTACAGGCGATTTATAAAAGATTTTTCAAAAATTGCTAAACCTCTTTCTAATCTTTTGGAAAAAGATGCTCCTTTTAATTTTTCTATTGAATGCATGCAGGCTTTTAACACTTTAAAGGAGAAGTTAATATCAGCACCAATTATGGCGGCACCAAATTAGGACTTACCTTTTGAGCTAATGTGTGATGCTAGCAATTCTGCAGTAGGAGCTGTTTTGGGACAAAGGAAGAATAAAATTTTTCAAACCATATACTATGCCAGTCGAACCTTATCAAGTGCACAATTAAATTATTCAACAACAGAAAAGGAACTTTTGGCGGTAGTATTTGCTTTTGATAAATTTCGTTCTTATTTAATTGGCTCAAAAGTTATAGTTTATTCTGACCACTCTGCTCTTAAGTATCTGCTTGAAAAGAAAGAATCAAAACTCAGGTTGATCAGGTGGATTCTATGCTACAAGAATTTGATTTGGAAATCAAAGATAAGAAGGGGAGTGGAAATCTAATTGCAGACCACTTATCAAGAATTCCAAATTCAAAGAAAGAGGTAAAACCAATTTTGGAAGAGTTCCCTGATGAGAAAATATTTTCCATTAAGTCCACAAAAATTCCCTGGTACGCAGACTTTGTAAATTATTTGGTAAGTAATGTTCTTCCTCTTGAATTATCATATCAACAGAAGAAAAGATTCTTTTCTGATGTTAAAAATTATTTTTGGGAAGAACCTTTCTTGTTTAAAGTATGTGCAGACCAAGTCATAAGGAGATGTGTTCCAGAGGAAGAGAAGGCAAATATTTTACATCATTGTCATGATGGAGAGACAGGTGGCCATTTTGATAAAGTTGCGGTCTCGATGGTCTGGTCCTTTTACAGTTACATAAGTATTCCCATATGGAACAATTGAAGTTGCGCATGACACTGAGGGCACATTCAAAGTGAACGGTCAACGTTTGAAGCCCTACTTTGAAGGTGGTTATAACAGGCAGAAGACCACCATTGAACTTCATCCTCCAGAATAGCGACATCTAAGATAGTTTGGCTGAAAACTATAAAGCAAGCGCTTCTTGGGAGGCAACCCAAGCATTTTAATTATGCTTTTATTTATTTTTATGTTTATGTTTTCCAAAAAAAAAAAAGATTAAGCTTCTCTGTTTTATCCAGGTTAACTTTTTAGGGAGCACCTTTCAAGAGTCAAGGTCATCCATGGACTTATCCTACAACCAGGGAAGTTTTCTTCTTCCTATTCTATTTTTCGCATTGAGGACACTGCTTCATTCAAGTTTGGGGGGGAGATAAAAAAATTTTGGCTAAATCTATTTTTTTATCATGATTGCTTTCCTGGTCGTGAATTTTTACAATTCTTAGGAAAACTTAAATTTTATTTAAACTTGCAATTGATGTGTGAGTTAATCTTAATTCTGATTATGTTGATCCACTTACCGAGCACTAAAAATCCTTAATTTTTGAATTGTGTGTAAATTTAGAGAACATTCATGTGAAGTATGTGATTTTCTTAAATTTCACCCAAATCTTAGAATTTGTTTGATTTTCTCTTGAGGCGAAATCCTAAGCTAAATCTAACGAGAAAATGATTTAGGCAATTTTTGGATCGATTGAGCCTTTCAAGCTAACCCTGTTTATTTATCCCTGTCACCCCGTTGAGCCTTAATTATTACCCAATTTTTCATTGGCACCCATATATATTTAGCCTAGCCATTATCAAAATTATATCCTTATCCCATGTCCTATGAACACGTTGATTTTCTTTTGGGCTTAAAAAAAAAAAATTATTTGAGCTTGATAGAAATTTGGGAGGAATGATGGAGTATGAAAAAAAAAAAAAAAAAAAAAAGTGATTGCTATGGTTGTTTGGGGTGTATAAAAAAAATTGCTTTTATGATTCCCTATCCAATTTTCAATTGAGTGAGCCTTTTGGATACTCAATGGGTTGGAAATTTTCATGTTATATTAGGAGGGACTTTGGGAGAAACTCCACCATAAAGCAATTCAAAAAAAAAAAAAAAAAAAAGAGAGAAAGAAAAAAGAAGAAAAAAAAGAATGGTGATATATGGTGGCAGAAAAATTATCTTGAATGAGTGAAATTGGATAGTGTTATTGGCTCTAAATAAATCCTAGAAATCAACGTGTTGATGGGTGATTTGAGCTTAAAATTCTCGTTATCTCACCTTTAGCCCAGCCTTACATTACAACCCGAGAAAAATCCTATTGATTTTTGGTTGGATAATTAGCTTACATTAGTGGAGAGATGAATGAAAAGTAAACCTATGAGATTTGGTCATAATTATTGAGAATTTTTGAGAGATTACATGTTAATGTGAATTTATCTGGATTGCATATAATTCGAAAAAGATGAGGACTCACACACACACACACTTTGATCATATAGTTAGAATTGGTCTTAACTTATAAATCGATTTCAATGTTTGGATAAAATTTGTGTTTTTCTTTGAATTGTAAATTTGAGCAATTATGGAAATATGTCATGAAGGAGGTTGCTAGCTTGATTATGTGTTATGTCTTGATTTTGCTCGAGGACTAGCAAAATGTTAAGTTTGGGGGTTTGATAACTCTATAAAAATAGAGTTATTTTACTTATTTTAGGTAACAATTAAAGCAATATCTTAGAGAAAATATTTGGATTTCCTTATGATTATTTGAATTTTCCTTATTTATGCAGAATAATGAGATATTGAGGAGATAAGGAAAATAATGGCAACTATCAGGAATTCAAATAAAAGCAGCAGTGGAAGATGGATATCAAATCAGGAAATTCTTGATTTTGTTTCCTAATGTTATCTGCAAGCGTTGGGAGATAGATATTTTGGATCTCCTATAAATAGGAAAGAGAGAGCAGCTAGGTTTTGGAGAGGGGTTAGATCGTTTTTCATTCTTCTGAGAGCTTTTCAAGTATTTTGAAGAGAAGACCAAAGTGGTGATAGAATTTTTGTTCTTTGATTCAAGATGCTGGGTTTGATTTATATTTTTATTTCTTATTATACCATGTTCTAATTTTCATTTGTTAGGGCTACGATGTAGCTTAACCATGATGATGTGAATTTCATGATTTTTATATTTTATAATTGATTTCATTCATGTGAGTTATATATTATTGTGTTTAATGCTTTTGAGTGACTGGCCACCACTTGAATGATCCGATGTGCATGTTTGAGACTGAGAAGTGATAATATGCAATTGTTCATTATAATGTATAACCATGAATTAAACATGGATAGAAATATACCGCGTTATTTGTGTAGCTTTCGGTGATAAAGTGATCCAAAAGACTCATTATAAGCCGGGAATATTTATAGTTTTTAATGCACTCATGTTTATTTTAATTCACATAGAGATATAGTGGATTAATAAGCTGAGTAGGTTTGCTATACTTAGAGATAGGATAGTAAATAGGTTAGGAAATTCCGCTATCACATATTTGATATCGTTCTTGTATTCATAATAATCTGAAATTCATATCTAATGGTTATGGTGAAATCGGATGTTCTAACATATTTATCTGATCGATTTACTTCATTTAGTCTACAATTGTCGTTTTTAATTTATTCTTAATTATATTTTGATTTGTTAGATAAATTTTAGAATTAGTCTATTTTAGTATTTAATTGGTTTATTAATCATCGATCTCCGTGGGACGATACTTTTTCTCATCATTATATTACTTGTTCGACACGTGCACTTACGTTTAGAATTTCACGAACATACATTTTTATGTTAGCTGGCGAAGCCGTGTCATAGAGAAGTGTGAAGCAGACTTTGACTACTACTTCCACTATGGAGGCTGAGTTCGTTTCTTGTTTTGAGGTTACCTTGCATGGTGTATGGTTGAAAAGTTTCATTATTGGGCTTAAAATTGTTGATTCTATTTCTAGGCCATTAAGAATATATTGTGACAATTCAGTTGCGGTTTTTATGGCTAAAAATGCCAAAAGTGGCAATTAAAGTAAGCTTATCGATATCAAGTATTTAGTCATAAAGGAACGTGTTAAGTAGAACAAAATGGTTATAAAACACATTAGCACTGAATTGATGATAGCTGATCCTTTAACAAAAAGCATGTCACTGATGAAGTATAAGGATCATGTAACTAGTATGAGAATAGGTCCCATCATGTGATTTGTCGTCATATAGACGATTTTTGTTGTATGAAACTCGTATTCTATTGTAATGTTGATTCTCAATTTTGGTGTACATATTTTGTTGTTCATTTATGAGAATAACATTTATCCTTGGTTCTGGAATAAGCATAGAGTTCATTCATTAAGATATGTTGTCACATATAGGCTGACATTAAAGAAATAAGATGTATTGTGATACATGGAAGATATTACTCACTCTTAGAGGACATGTCGCCATGATCCATGTGTTTTGTTTATTTTCTTTAAGCATAAAGTTTTTCGTGAAATTAGTTGGATAATTCATATGATGAAAATGATGGGATCACAACGGACCAAGTGGAAGAATGTTATTTATTTTTGTGATCCCACATTTTCGAACCAATATTTTGTCTTTATGGTGGTGATTATTCGACATGAATTTTTTTTTAATGTCGTACCTTTTCGTGACAACCGCCCATTTGGTAACCGTCTTGATGGGAGACGTTTATAAAATGAATGATCGTTTATTTGAGATACAAACTCTTTTATTTGAAATACACCGTCAATACGTGAGGGAATTGGGTTAGTAGAGTGTGCCCAATATTTTATTGTATTTTCAGGATTTTCATATGAACGTGAATACGAACAATGGTTGAAGAATACGAATAATGGCCGGAGGTTTGTCTATGATCAATCCTGGCTTCCGCTTTTGATTTTTAAATCTAACGTAGGCCACGCCAAACGATGCTTTTGGGTTTTCTTGGTTTTCCCCAAATGAGGAGAGTCGAACAAGGGCGAGCAACGAGCTCTCGTCAATGACGGACGCCTCCGCAATGATTGCAAGCATCAACGGTTCCTCTCATCTTCCGTTTCTTGCTTCTTTTGTCTTCTGGGACAAGACACGACAGGGGACAGTTAGATGCAGTTGTTGAATATATCTAGATGCTTGTGCAAAGCTATTGGTGACAATGCCGAGACGGATCTCCGAATTCTAAGCCGATGCTCGACTTACTTGTCTGAATATTTATCTCAGCCGACTTGGTCCTAGCTTGGACGCGGCCATTCAAACCGACTTGGTCGTTCAAGATGACTTGGTCGCATGACCATCATTTGCGGACGTGACTACTAACATGTACACGGCCACCTCAGCAAAAAGGTAGAGCGGTCCTCATTGGTTAGAGAGTATTGTCGATTCCAACTCCCAAACGATAAGCTTTTCAACATTAATCGTTTACTTTATAAACATCATATATGAGAAAGATGGGGAGAGAATGCTACAAGTACTATAATTCATATACGACACTTACTTTAATATCATAATCTTTTAATTATTAACTTGAAATTCACAACTTTTTTGTCGATTACTTAAATTTAAGAAAACGGATTACAAGTGCTATAAATTTTAAAATACATCGAATTCTTCAGCTAGGGAAATTGCTGACCTAGCTCCAGTGAACACTTATTAACCGTTAAGACTCCCAAGTAATTGATTGAAAAATTAGAGCACTACAATGAGCACCGTATGACAGTATCCTTTTCTCGAGAAAAATGTTTGAGTGGTCTTGAGAAGTACTTGAAAATATGAATTTGGGTGGGATTGTTTTATAGGAGATGACTAATTTGAGAAATATATTCTTCAAAATAATCGCATGTACCATTTAAAATAATTTGTCAATAAAAAATGTTTGTATTAATGACGACAACTTATATATAATTATTTTCGTGAACGATGAAAATATATCTTGATCATTCACTTTTGCAAGCGATATCAATGACCATTTTTAAGAAAATGTTTTCGGCGTTATCTATTTTTATCAAACACGGCCAAAATTCAAAATTGTGTTATATCTATGGAACAACGAGTCTCTCAATATCTATCCTAAATATTTTAATCGTCCCATCACCCGTGGAATCACACACGCTGTACGCGTGGGCGTGAAATCATAAGTCTAAAGTTTAGAAATGGTAATAAGAAAAACTTTTGGATGATGCTTCGGAGAGTCCGAAAGAGATAGGAAGAAGGCATGGGCGCATGCACGATGGCGTCTACGGGCTTCTAGTTTGACAAGACCTATAAATCTTGTGTAAATCTCCGGTGATTTGATCTTTGTGAATTTAACCATCGATGACTTCGTTGACTTTTGAACAGGGTTAAACTGAATGATGTCACTCTTTGGTTTTTTTCCACTACTGTCTATCGAGAATTCCACCCACAAAAGTCATGGAAAGTATCTTGCTTCGAATTAGACATCAAAATACTAAAAATAAAGTTGAGAAAAAAAAAAAAGAAAAGAGAAAAAATAACTTCGAACTTCATAATTATAATTTATGCGAATATGGATATATGCCACTACATCTACCGTGGTTAACTTTCTCTAACTAGAGATGGAAAATAACGCAATCCTTTAAATTTTATGCAAGGTCTAAATGGTTAACAAATGAATTGCAAGATTTAGATTAAGTAAAGAAAATAAATAATAAGAGTTTTTTTTTATAAAATAAATAATAAGAGTTGATATCACGAAAACACTTAAACCGGTATGTTTGCGGTAAATTTGTCCATCACTAATTTTTGGATAATCAAAAACCTACACTAGTATGCTTATAACGAATTTACCTCAAATTAATTTTGGGGTTTCCAAAAAATCTAAATTAGTACACATGTGACACATTTACCTTCATTAGTTTTTGTCAAATTTTATCGTGTAATTGCTAAAAATGGAAGACGCATGACAATAACTCAATTTATGTATAAGTCAATGTGGAAATCCATAATTCTCTCTCTCTTTGATCCTTCAATTATTCATAATTCGAAAACAAATAGGACTCATTCATTATCTCACTCAAAACATGAAAAACCCTAGATCATCTTTTGAACTTTGTTGATGGAGCTGAACAATGACGCACTTCTCTTCGAACCACTTCCAATTAAAGCCATTGAACATCCTAATTTGTTGATTCGGATAAGTTAGCCCAACAAACTCAACAAAAAAAAAAAAAAAAAAAAATCATAGGCAAGAAGATTATTAGAGATAAAAGTGTGCTCGAACAAGTTCCAATGCCTAATTAGGGAGATAAAAATGACGATGTAGTGTGCTCAATGAAAAGGAAGATAAAGAAGAATTAGAATGCTCAGAGGGAGAAAGAGAATGAGCCATATTTATTTTCAAATTGGAGGGAGAGAGAGAGAGATGAATTTTCACATCAAGTAGGTTATTGCCATGTGCCTGAAAGTTTGTAACTTCACAGTAAAATTTGATGAAAGTTAATGGAGGATAAATACTTCACACGTGTACTAGTTTAGGTTTTTTAGTGAACCAAAAATTAGTTTGAGCCAAATATGTCACACATGTTCCAACTTAAAATTTTTTGTGATGCAAAAATTAGTTTATGATAAATTTATCTCGAGTGTACCAAGTTCGAGTTTTCATGGTATCAACCTAGAAAATAAAAAGTGAAAGTCAATTTAGAAGATCGTAGTGGAAAGAAAAATGAAAAATGCTTCCAATTTCATGGCGATTCTATTAAGGCCATATATTTTTTAACCATTTTTCAATTAATAGATTACAAATATGGATATAAATCACATTTGGCCGTGTTTGTTTCACTGAAAACTAAATGATAAAGAAAAATATTTTCTACGAAAATTATTTTAAAGAAAATTAGTTATTTTTCATTCGTTGAGTATCTCGGGGAAAGTGATTTATTTCTTAGTAGAATGGAAAGCCATTTTCCCCTATCTATGCTCTATGTTCATTGCTTTTAGTCAACAGAAACTTTTCCATAAATTGTTCAGTTTTCTTTTTTTTTTTTTGGTAAAGATAAATTGTTTAGTTTTCTATCATTCAAACATCAAAAAAAAAAAAAAAAAAGAGCTTGAAAACAGTTTTTCTTTAAATTAACGGATCGTTAATTTCAATATTAACAAGTTTCATTAGTCTGCTTGTGTCAATGTAATGTGCTTGCGCCATCGGAGGTCGACCCAATCTATTGGTGAATTCACATGACTCGACTTCATGTTACAAGTTTTTGCACAACTAGGATTTACACTCCTTGGTTCATTAATGACTTTGCTTTTAGTTTTTTCGAAAAAAATTATTTATTATAGATAATACAATTGCAAAGTAATTAATTTCCGTCCGTTCGAATTAAGCTAATCCTAACTTTTCCTCGAGTCTCGAATACATATTTCATCATGAGAAAATCCGTGTAACTATTTTGAAAGGTTTTTAGTATTTTCTGGTAAGCAAGAGCTAAATTGCGCGAGCACAAAAGTTACAAGTAAATCGGGAAAAATCTTACCCATAGTCAACGGAGAACTTTCCGAAAAGTCAAGATGCGACAAAAAGAGCACTAAACGACGTGGAGCAAAAGTCGAGTAATCGGATGGAGATGTTCGAAGGTGCAGAGGAATGGATTGGGTCATCTTCCATTGCGCGCTGTTTCGATCAATATATGTTGATCAATTCTCCGCCGTTGATATTTCGATAAATATGCATCAACGATTGAATTAGATTGAGATGGTTGTGAGAGTAGGTTGGAGAGTCCACGGCCGCACAAGGGATGGGACCCGTTAATCTTCGCATGCATAGAAAAGAATGCATGTATGATAAAGATATGTGAAAACGATAGACGGCATGATGCCAAGGCAATTATTGAAGAAATTTGCTTATCTAACCTCGTACCGCATGATATTAGAGTACATCGATTCTCAAATTATGCGGTATTACAAGCAAAATTCACATTACTTGACGGTTAAAATTGATATGCTCATATATGCCAAATCGGCGCAATAAATTTCCCATGAAAAGATGAGCTAAAGTTATAATATGACCCGTTCCTAGATGATGCTGCAAGTTAGAATATTCAAATACTCTAATATTTTTCCTAACTTGTGAATTGATAGCATATAATTACGGTGGGAAAACTACAAAAAGTGGAGAAACTAATCACCGAATTCTAAAAGAACTGAACACATACATCCTATTGGAATATTATATAAATTTAGCGAGATCATTGTCAATTGATTCAATTAAAATGTTTAATAGTTAGATGAATGCAAGATTTTTAAAGGCTTTAAGGGAATGTGATTCATTTAAGTCCCGTCGATCCTCACTCAAAGTTGACTATGCTTAGAGCTTGATGCTCGATTTAAACTCGTTGTAACTTGTTTTTTCTAGAGCGTTTAGTGTGATGAAGAAGTTCATTACAGTTCAAGCTTAAGTTTAGTTTCGAAAGCTCAAGCTCATTTTTTTTCTTTTGAAAGTATGAATCAAACTTGTCTTTGCAATGGAAGTACAACAAAGCAAGTTAAAGCAGCTGGGCCGATCGATCGATGCATGATATCGAAATTTAACCGACACTCAATCGATACAGACGAGCCATCATGGGACGTGCCGAGAGTGATTAAGATTTCCCGATATCTGCTACTTCTAGCCTGATCGCAGAGCTTGGTGAAGTCACCGGCGCGGAGCCGCCAGCCCTCCCGGGCCCTCTCCGGCTTGGCCTCCGGGCACTCCGGGTTGAAGCAGGCCTTTGCCGGGGCCGAGCTTGGCGCCAGAGCGGGGGCTGGCGCCGCCATCGCCGTGGCGGCGGAGGATGCGGTCTCCTACGACGGCGGGGCGCAATGCATAAGCCTTCGTGAATTCGCGCGACGGGACAGTGGCCGCGTGGAGAGCGGAGGTCGGAGGTCCGAGATTCGCGAATGGGGTGGCGTGGAAGCCTGATCTGCAATCCCAGAGGATAGAGAGAGAGAGAGAGAGAGAGAGAAAAATTCGAGCTTGCGTGGTGCGTTGTGTGTATGCAAGAGGCTTAAAAAGCACGTCGAGTCGTGCATAAGTTTTCCGCGTTTCTCTCTCCTCCTCTTTCTCTCTCTATCTCTACTTTCTCTCTCTTCTTTCTCTCTCTATCTCTCTCTATCTCTACTTTCTCTCTCTTCTGGATCTTTTCTTGTTTCGGTTTTTCTTCTCCCTCTTTCCCGCGTTTTTTTTTTTTTTTTTTTTTTTTTTTTTTTTTTTATTTTCAAACTCACTCTCTCACTCTCTCTCTCTAGGCGACGACGCCGTCTGCCCTTGACATCCGAGTGAAATTCAGTATTATCCACACCCACCAATAAAATAGGACTCGCCTCGCTGTGCGTTTTGCCCTGAGCAGTTTTATTTTAAATGAATATTAAAAAAGTTCTTTTATTATTATCTCAGGACGCATTTATCCTGGATTAATTCTTACTTCACGAAAATTCCCGATGCACCCATTTCACGCACGTTAGGTATGACCGAAGTATTTTGCGGCTCCCGTTGTGTTAGGTTTATTAGTAACCTCATACCCAACACAACAAACTCGCCGATTGCTCCAACCTAATTCTCCCCAAACCAATAACCTCGGCCCACATCTGAAGATGAACCCTCCTCAAAGACCATTCGTGATCTCTAAACCTTCCGCGGATGGTTTCTTATGATGTTTTTCGAAAGTATCTTCCCATCATAGTTCAATCTCTAGCTAACTGAACCACCATTTGCATGGGGATGAGTCGTTTTGGGGGATTTGTAAAGGCCATGTTGAAATTTGGGATTGGTGAAGCAAACACTGTTTGGGATATTGAGAGTAGTTTAGGCTCTTCCAATACATGCATAAAGGTAGTGAAGTAACTAGTCTGGGTTCAAGATGCTAGTTGGATGTTTTTCGTCAAATGAAAATTAGTTTTAGATAAATATCGTGGAATGACTGTGTTTATAATTTTTTATGAAATGAAAATTAATTTAAGATAAATGTATTATGGTATACTGATGTGAAATTTATAATTATATTACCTCATGTTTAGAATACTTACCAATTATAAAAGTATTTAACTCAACTGTTTAAGCATCCGTTACGCTAACAAGAGAAACGCCGATATATAAAAAGAATGTTGAATTTTCTTAATTAGTTACTTAAAACACTCTAGGAGAATCTCTCTCTAATTTGACTAATTAATAAGTACCATATCCTCTTCATTTTTCACATAAAGCATGTTTGTTTTCACTTAATTCAAAGCTGAAGACAACTTCTTTTTTATCGTGACAAGGTGCATGTGGATTAACATTTACTTTTATTTTTAGTAAAAAAAATGCGAAGTATTCATATCATGTGAATGTCGAGCTATTGATTTGCATGTAATCTTTTTCATAATTTTGTCAAAATTTTGGACAATATTTAAACTTTTGGTGGAAAGTCAAAGAGATAGCTTTTGCTTGAATTTAATTGAAAACAAGCAGAAACATCGATATTGTAAAAATATATATTGATATATATTATTATTTTAAAAAATATGCATAAATTTATGTGTATACATTAATATGATATGAAAATATTTGGCGTTTCAGACTTAAAAAAGGCATAGTGCATGAGCCGGAGATTAAAGGAAAAAAAGAAAAAAAAAAAGTTAGGATCAATTTGCGGAAAAGATATACGTCACTCTCGACAAGACTTATTAGTACATTAATTAATTCAAAACATCGATTAACCAAATCAATAAATAAAAAACAAAAATCAATCCGCGGAAATTCGAGCAGTTTTTATTCGGTTGCTCGTTCGCATTTTTCCAACTATAAGGCTGGGCATGGTAAAATTTCTGTTTCTCAATTTCTCAATTTCTCTGTTCCCAAGAGGGTTTGGAATAAAACCGTTTGGTAACGCAAAATGATTTATCTATTTCTGAAACAAATTTCTTCTTCGAAATTGTTTTGGAGGAGAAATCGGAAGTAGAAATTGTAGCTTTTCTATTTCTGTTTGAGAAATAGAAATTGTTTTCTTCCCACACCCACTCCTTCAAGAAACAAATCCTAGTCGACCCTCTCTCCCTCACCTTTCCCATTTCTCCCCTCCTCAAACTCCGAGTCTATTTTTTATATTATTTTATTATAATTAATATTTTAATAAATAAAAATAAATAAATAAATTTTTTTCAAAAAATCAAAAAATGATTTGTTTTAGAAAAATAATTAAAAATAATAAAAAATATTTTATTTTCCAAAAAAGAAAATAAAAATATTTATATTTTCCAAAAAAATTCATAAATTCATAAAAAGCCAAAAAGACTTGTATTTTCTTAAAAATACCAAAAAATCCAAAAAAAGTCCCTTTTGTGTTCAAAAAATAGAAAAAAAAAACCCAAAATATGTTTTTTTTTTTCCTCAAAATGCATGGAAAATCCCTCAAACATCCAAAAAGCCTTAGGGTTTAAACAAGATTAGATACCGAAAGGGCATTAGTGATTAACTAAGTGTAATCAAGTCCCCGATCCTAATTTCTCTAGTTGCGTAGGAGCGAGTATTTCTCTCAATTCTTCGCATGGGTTTCTAATCAACCCACCCCAAATTGGTTAATGGCGACTCCATTTTAAAAATTAACTTACAGGTTAAAAACTTAGACTATTAAAGTCGTGAATTGATGGACTTGGGAGAGTCCGGGCCTAATAAATTTAGTCGAACCATTAGTCTCCGCCGACGCCCGTACCTAACTGCGGCGCCGAAAAAGAGGTCGCGACAATTTGTAAATCAAAAGTCTATTTGGAGAAATTGTCTAATCAATTTTAAATCTAGATGCCAAAGTTCAAAATTTTACCAATTTAGTTCAAAATTGACACCCGAACTCCTAGAGTGCCAAAAGTTGGCACAAAGGGATACTTAAGAGTCAAAAGTTGCAAAAGTAACAAATCTTGAATAAGGAAAATAAATACATTCACTATTTGCATATTAGCATTTGAAAATACCAAATCTTTTGTAGTTTGCATATTAGCATTTTTTATACTAATTACTAGCTTTTATTTACATAAATTGCTAATGTTTTGAAGTTCCTAACTACTTTATCGAATTACCAATCTAAATTAAAGTGATTTACCAACTTTTATCAAATTAAATTACCATGACAAACATCAAGAAGAGTGAGGTAAAAGGATGGGGACAACATGATTCATAAAAATAGAATTTTTTTTTTCTGTTATCAAACGGATTTCCGTTTCAGAAATAAAAATTTTGAGTTGTTATCAAACGGGTTTTTTGTTCGAAATTTGTCCTAATAGAAATTGATTTCTTGATTTCTGACGAGAAATCAATTTCTTCAACAGAAATTTTGTCATGCGCAGCCTAAAACGTCCGTGAAACCGATCCAAGGTCTTTCTCGTAATTTCGCCCAGAGCCGGACACGCGTTGATCGGCTATTTACCGAAAATGCCCCCTCACCCGCCAACTTTCACTCCACGTGGTGGTGCAGCGGCACGCGCGGCGAGACCAAAGAAGGGACGGCGAGCGTGCGCACGGGCGCGAGTGGGCGGAGGGCCACGCGCTCGCGAATGTAGGTGCGGGCGTTAACTGCGTGGGGCCCGCGAGGAGGAGGAAAGACAGAGGCGGGGCCGTCCCGCGAATCACACGTCAGCGGCGACGCTTTGCTGCCGCAGGTGGGAACGCGCACGCGCACGCGCCCGCACGGCGGCGGGTGTCGACGTCGGTCCCCGACTTCCCACGCTTTGGTTTCAGACCGGCGAAACGACAAACGACGAGTAGTTTCGCGGCTTTTGCGCCTTACGTGAGATTTGGGATTAATGCCTCGTTTGGACGGACGTAAAAAGGAGTAGAGAGCACGGGTCTGGCTTTCGTACTTTAAACGTGGGAACATTAGTCTCCTCGCAATTGGAGGCCATGAATGCTTCCGATTTGATTGGCTTTCCTGAGGTGACGTCGATGTGCCGTCCATGAAGAAAAGCGGTTCCCGTTCCATGCGCTGAATGCGGCTTGTGAGACGGCAGTGCTTCACGGGCGACTCGACGTGAGTAGATTCCGATGAGACTTATTTGATATGACATGACGGAATTAATAATAAGGGTTAATACCCTGAAAAATTTCAAACTGGTACACCTGTGACAAATCTATTTCAAACTATTTTTTTGACCACCAAAAACTCCAAATTTGTATACATTTGACAAATTTATCCTAATCTGGTGCATTTGTGACAAATTTACCCTATGTAAGTTTTAGTTAAATTTTCTTGTTAAATTATAAAGTTAAATGACACGTGACAATCGACCGGTATACCAATTTGGGATTTTACATTCTATTTGTCACAGTTTACAATTTTTGTGATTTTTTTGTGGTATTAATCTAATTTAGCGGAGGGTATATTAGTCACAAATTTACCAGTTTTGGATTTTTTGTGGTCGAATAAATTAGTTTGGGGTAAATTTGTCATAAATGTACCAGTTTAGGGTTTTTTATAGTTAGTCGGAGTAAATTTGTCACAAGTGTACCAGTTTGGGGTTTTTCATGGTCAAAAAAATAGTTTGGGGTAAATTTGTCACAAGTGTACCAGTTTGGGGTTTTTCAAGGTATTAACCCTAATAATAAATTAAGGGAAAATTTCAGATAAAAATGTGAGGTAAAAGGTGACTTTGTAAAAAGAAGACTTAGAGGGGATCTTAGCTTGTAGAAAGATTAAAATTTGTTAAATTTGTCTCAAATAAATATCTGAAATGAAATTGTCTTCATGAAAAAAGAGCTTGGAATTGACTTCATCTCAAACGAGGGCCTGAGTTAACAACTTAATCTTAAGATTTTTATTCAAGATAAGTTACGTTATTGATTTTCTTATGAAAAAAAAGGGTTCACTCTAAGCCATTCTTTAATATTTTCCGTTAAATTGAGGATACGGTGAACCAACCTCAAGGTTGTCGAATTTTGCAGCCACAGGTCACAAGTTCAAATCCCATCGATTAGTAAAAGGTCTAGACTTAATCAGTCCAAAGAATTTCAAAGGGTTCCAACGAGCTCATATATACTTGGATCTCTGCGCTCATGGTCTTGGACTATACAAACGAGAACATAGAGATACAAGCTCCTGGAGGCGTGGCAATTCCCACGATAGTGGTTGAAGACGACCGCGATGACCACCTAACAAGGACAAAATAAGAGCAAGGGCAGGAGAGGAGATGTCCCCGTCTTGATGGCGCGAAAGGCGTAAATTACTTGAGCAAAACGCCCTTGACTCGTCCGGCGCACGCAAGCAATCGTGTTCGAGGAGCAAAACGCCTTCCATTTTGCCAGGTATCGTCCAAAGATTCATGCAAGACTAATCCTCCCCACCCAAAGTAATTGTGATGGTGACTCATTTCTTTATTGAGTGGTAGTCTGGTTTTGCATATGGGAATAGGGATGACAACTTGAACCGGATTTTGGACCCATGTCGGTTCCATAAGATGGTAACCATGCTTGGTATAGTGAGACGAGTTTAAGGTCCTGTCTCAAATGGGGAAAGTTGTCCGAAAAATTCTTATTACACTTTTGTTAATTCAATCATAAACATTTTAATTTTGACAATTGAGTCATAAACATTTTTACAGTTTTGCTAATTGAGTTCATTTAATCAATTTTGATCGGAAGTTACTAACATAAATACTAACCATCCTACGTGGCATGGTCAAAGCCAATGTGGAGAAATTTTAATAATATTTTGATATTTTTCTTTTTTTCCCTCCCTTTCTCTTCCGGTCGTCAAGCTTGGGCAATGGCCAATGATTGGCAAAAGGAAACAATTGGCGATGTTGCCCTCATTGAGATTTGGCAGGGGCAACCTTCTTGATTTTGGGCAAGGGGTTGCAAGCACTAGAGGCCAATGAGTGCCAGCCTTGTTGGCCTTCAGCGATGTTGCCCCTTGTTAGTGGTTGCCTTTGGCCAGTCACCAATCATTGCCCATGCTTGGTGACCGGTTGGAGGAAATAGAAGCAAGGGAAAAACAAAAAACAAAAAATAAAGGAAAAATAAGGAAAAATAAAAGAAAAATCAAAAATCAAAAAAATTATTAAAATGTTATTGAAATTTTTCTTACGGCTATGTCACGTAAGATGGTCGATATCCACGTTAGTGATTTTCGATCAAAATTGACCGAGTAGACTTAATTGGCAAATTTAAAAAATTAGCAAAAATGCAATAAGTTTACAAACTTTTAAACAAATTTCTCATTCAGATTACTCTATGGATATAGAGTTAGAAGTTGATTTAGATTATAGTTGGCCAATAACTTAGACACCCAACAAATTATAATCTTGAAATATGTCCAATTCATAAAATTAAGCCAACAGGTGGAGGGAGAACAAGAGTATATAAACCCCAATAGACAAGCAACACGGGATACTTTTTTAACATCCACTCTCAAACACAAGCCAAATTTAAAACTACATGTGCAATTCAAGGAACATAGGATGGGATAGGTTCCCATATGGATAAGATCGATCGTGTCGACGATGGTGGAACGTCGTCACCCAAGAGCCGCATTTATAAAATCATATCCTAAAATCATGTTCTTTCCTTTCACCTTTTGAAAACCGTGAGTCAACAGAGAAGGCATCAGCTACTCGAAAAAACCACGTGTTTTATTCACTTGAAGACGACAACATCAACCGAGCGTGTTCATGCACGACACGCCAACATTCTTGTCCGCAAAGACTGACGGAATCGAAGTAGAGAGGCCTAGGGAAGAACTTCGAGGACTCAAGAAAGGATCGAAGATGGAGAGCATGCGACGTGATGACCCGTTAAGACCCTGCGCGATCAGTTTTTTTGCTTCCGCAACTCATCGGCAAAACTAGATTAGCGTTTGGACAAAGCAAGACAAAAATCAAGAACTGCCATGCAAGTTTTGTAGTTACTGGTAACTGCTAAACTCGAACGTCTCTAGGCCACACCATGAATCTCGAGAGCACGCGATGTGATGACCCGTTGAGATCTAGCACGATCAATTTGTTGCTTCCGCAATCCATCGGGCAAGACTTGATTAGGGTTTAGACAAAGCAAGACAAGACCAAGAACAGCCATGCAAGTTTTGTAGTTACTGATAACTGCTAGACTCGAGCGTGTCTAGGCCACGCCATGATGACTGAGCATGCGATGTGATGATCCGTTAAGATCTAGCGCGATCAGCTTTGTTGCTTCTGCAATCCATCGGGAAAGACTAGATTAGGGTTTGGACATGCATCGTGCATAGGACAAGAAACGAGGCAAGACAGACGTGGAATCGATGAAGAAGTGCTGTGAACGTTTCGGAGTTACTAGTAATTGCTGAACTCGAACGGGTTTAGGCCACGCCGAATGAGGCTTTTGGGTTTTCTTGGTTTTCCCCAAATGAGGAGAGTCGAACAAGGGCGAGCAGCGAGCTCTCTTCGATGACGGACGCTTCCGCAATGCTTGCAAGCATCGATGGTTCCTATCATCTTCCGTTTCTTGCTTCTTTTGTCTCCTGGGACAAGACATGACAGGTGACTATAACAAAGTGAAATGAAGAAGAGAAGGTCTTCTGGAATCGAAAGGAAATGGGATGTGGAAATTTTGTATCACTCTATTGATAGTAATTCCTTGTACAAGACTGTATATTTAATTATAGAGAATGAATCAATAAAAGGAAAACAAGTATCCTCCTATCTTTCTAATCCTAAAACAAACATGATTCTATATCAATTTACAATTAATATGATCTGCTAAATCATATCTTCCAACACTCCCCCTCAAGCTGGTGGCCTGTATATGTTCAAGACGCCAAGCTTGTTTAGAAGATATGGATGATGTCGTTGACAAAGCGGTTTAGTGAATATGTCCGCAGGTTGCTCCGAGGTTCTAATCCCTCTTGTCTTGATAACTCCTTCTTGAATCTTTTCTCGAATAAAGTGGTAATCGACCACTATATGTTTTGTCCTCTCATGTGGTATAGGATTTGCTACAAGTTTGAGTGCTGAATCATTGTCACAAAATAGTGTAGTCGATCCTTTAACTTGTGCCACGAGATCCAAAAGTAGACCCCTTAACCAAACTATTTCACAAACAGTCTTGGCCATAGATCGATATTCAGCTTCAGCTGAAGATAAGGACACGGTAGACTGCTTCTTTATCTTCCATGAAAGCAATGATTCCCCAAATTTGATACGGAAGCTAGTGATAGATCTCCTGCTCATAGGGCATGTGGCATAATCCGCATCACAATAGGCTATCATTTCCGTGTTGCACTCTCAAGAAAGAAGTATCCCTAAGCCTAGACATGTCTTCAAGAATCTCACAATCTTCAAGGCTGCATTCATGTGAGATTGTTTTGGATTGTGCATAAACTGACTAAGAGTATATATTGCATAACAGATGTCTGGCCTAGTCATTGTGAGACATATAAGTTTTCCCACGAGTCTCTGATATCTCGACGGATCTTTTAATAACGGATTATCAAAAGAAGAAGATATACCGGCATCATAGTCGATAGAAGTCAGCTTGGCATTTTACTCGACAGGGATAATGGTCGGTCTACAGCCTAACAGTCCTGCTTCTGATATAATCTTCAGTACGAATTTCCATTGACTGAGAGAGATTCCCTGATATGAATGAGCTATCTCAATTCCAAGAAAATACTTACGCGGCCCTAAATCTTTGATATGGAAGGTGGAATGTAGATACTCTTTAAGTTTCTTCACATCAGAATCATCATTTCCCATGATAAGTATGTCATCAACATAAATCATCAAGTAAATAGATGACATACCTCTTGTCCAAGTGAATAGAGCATAGTCATATTTGGACTGTTTGAATCCAGTGGCCATAAGTGCATTAGTGAACTTGGCGTACCATTGTCAAGAGGCCTGCTTTAGTCTATAGAGAGATTTGCGGAGACGATATATCTTAGACTCCTCCCATCTCCGTAATCCTGGTAGAAGATCCATGTAGATTTCTTCATCCAGATCACCATGTAAAAACGCATTGTGGACATCCGTTTGGTGCAATGGATAGTCATGAAAAGCAGCAACCGATAGAAAAGAATGAATTGTGACATCCTTTGCGACGGACGACAAAGTTTCTTGGTAGTCAAAATATTCTCGTTGTGTAAAGCCTTTGGCCACCAATCGGGCCTTATACCTTTCTACTGAACCATCTGCTATGTATTTAATCTTATATACCAATTTACACCCAATTGGTTTGCGATTAACAAGCAATGATACGATGTCCCAAGTGATTCTCTATCAAGGCATGTAATTCAACCTCCATGGCCTTTTGCCATTGAGGATCATCTCTTGCCTCCTTATAACTAGAAGGTTCTTGTTCTTCAGAAATACGGCTTATGCAACACAAACGTTTTGGTGATAGCCTATCAAATGAAATATAAGACGAGAGAGGGTAACGAGTACCTGACGATCTTAAAGAACCACATATGTAATCCTTGGTCCAAGTTGGTGGACAAGTAATGCGACCCGTGGTGGCTCATGTTGTATTGGAGACGATTCTTCAATAGGTCTTGCTTCTGAAGTGTTAGTCAACTGAGCTAGCTCTTCTATGGAATGGCCTATTAACTCTACTGGCTCTTCAGGAGGTTCTTTAATGGAATGACCCGTAGGGATCTCAATAGGTATTAAAGGTGATACACCAGTTGGTCTTGGAGGGGAAGTAATAATAAATGTTCCCCTAGAAGATAAATCCTCTTCCAATAAGAATCGCTTATTAGTTGTCTTCTCATCTTCAGATGAAGAAGTGAGGTTTTGGAAAGGAAAAATATCCTCATGAAAGACAACATCCTTGCTTACAAGAAATTCTCCTGTGGATGGTGTGTAAATCCGATACCCCTTTTTTAAGGCTGGGTAACCCATAAATATGCATTGATGAGCACGAGGGGCCATTTTATCCCTATGCCCCACTGTAGTCATATAACATAGACACCCAAAAGCTCTGAGATGACTCAGATCTGGTTTCCTTCCATATAATAACTCAAAAGGTGTCTTCCCTCTCAAAATGCGAGATGGCATGCGATTGATCAGATATGCTGCCATGACCACACAATCTCCTCAAAAGTTCTCAAGAATAGATGCTTGAAACTTAAGGGTACGTGCTACTTCTAAGAGGTGACGATGTTTTCTCTCAACAACTCCATTTTGCCGAGGTGTATAAGTACAGGAACTCTCATGTAAGATTCCATTTAGGGAAAAAAGAGAAGCACATTCACCATTGAAGAATTCTCTACCATTATCAGTTCGAATTTGACGGATTGTTTTTCCAAATTGAATTTTTGACAACGATGGGAAAGTTCTCAAATGCGAAAGAACTTGGTTTTTAGACTGCATGCGAAATATCCATGTCGCACTGGAGAAATCATCTACGATTGTGAGGAAAAAACAGGACCCATCATGATTCAAAGTATGATAGGGCCCCCAAACATCGGCATGGATTAGAGAAAAAAATATCATTTGCTCGGGAAGTACTGCTTTGGAAAGGAGCACGAGTTTGTTTTGCCATAGGACAGGTAGGGCGTTGAGCACAGGGAAATGATACACTGTGACCCAATCTTTGATGATTAAGAAAATTCATATCATTGGTAGTAGCATTACACAATGATTTATTGAGTTTAACAGGAGGTAATTTCAAAAATTGTGGAAAATCCATCAAAAAATACAGCCCTTAATCGACTCTACCCAAGCCCATCAGTTTGCCAATCGAAAGGGCCCGAAAGAAACAATTATTAGAATGGAATAGGATGCAACATGAATTTTCTTCACAAACTCGAGAAACTGACATGAGGTTGAAATGGAAATCAGGGACATAAAGTACACCTTGAAGTGTAATAAGAGAACTAAGATTCACAATGCCAAATATGGTGACTTTAGTGGTGTTTCCATTTGGAAGTTGTACTAATATGGGGTAAGACAACTTCTTAACGTCGAAAAAATAAGCTTTATTGCAGACTATATGGTCACTAGCACATGAATCAATAATCCATGCATTCTGTGAAATTGAATTCATCAAACAATAGGATGTACCTGTGAAGCTTCCAGTTTTATTAGAAGCATCCAATTTCCTCAATGCTTCCATCAGCTCCTGATATTGATCATGGGTAATTGATTTTCCCATTTGTTGGCCTGATGCCTGAAAAAGTGTCGAAAACTTTCCTTTTTCTTTTTCTCCTAGTTTTCCATGCAATTTCCAGCAATATTCAATTGTATGGTGTGGGCACTTATAATAATCACAATACAATTTACATTTCCCTTTTGGGCCACTATTTTTTGCAGCTGAGGAAGGCTTGTTCGTGGGCTGAAAAACCTGGGCCAAAGTTGGGCCATACCAGCTGCTGTTTGGCCCACCGAAGAAAATGTCACATGGGCCATTCGGCCCATGGAAGTTCACTCCACATGAATTGTCCGATCCACCGAGATTGAAGTTTCGCGGGCCCTCGGATCCAATTGCTCCTAGTAGTAAGCATGAGCCGTCCGATTGCTGAATGGAATCTGGGCTATTGGTGGTTCTCCTGATATTTCTACGGTTCTTGTCGAAGAACCCTAGATCTGCCTCTTTTCCTCTGCCTGTGCTCCTCTGTGAGGAGTGGAGATGGCTCCTTGCCGCAAGGACCATTCCGTCTCCTCCCTTCCCATGGTCCGCCGTCCTTAACTAACTTTCTTCCTAAACGGCGAGTTAGTAGATGCGGCCGAGGCTTGGCATGGGCTCCTTGGTTAAGATTTGGGAGTGAAACGTCTGGTAAGTTTCATTGAGGATGAGCAGGAACCTCGTCGCCTTCTCCCTTTCTCGCATATTCTTGTACTGCTGTTGTATGTGTTCAGGCCAGTCGAATTTCTCTTCGGCTACTTCTAATTCATTCCATAGAGCTTAAAGCTTATTATAAACCCCCGCGACCGTCATGTTCCCCCGTTTCAGATCTGAGATCTGTTGTGTGAGATAAAAGATTTTCACTTGGTTGAGTTTTCCCTACATCTCCTTTATTTTTTACCACATCTTTTTTGGGTCTTCCATCGGGGGAAGTCTGGCTGCGACTTCGGGTGAGATGTAATTCCCAATCCATGTCCAGACTTACTGGTTACATCTCTTCCAAAGCCATGTCATTCTCTCATTGGATGGGATCGAAAAAATCCTATCAATGAAAACCTCTTTGTCCTTTGTTACCAGTGCTCGCCGGAACTCACGCAACCAGCTCGAGTAATTGTCGACACTGGTTAACTGTTGGCTGATGATTTTCAGTTTCGGTCCATCATTGTTTGTTGTGTAAAGGGGGTTGCCGGATTCCGGTCAGCCATTGGCAGCGATGAATTTGTACGGAAAAAACTGGGCGCGTAGCTCGAGTAGGGATTTGCGTCCTAACCCAAGCCGCTCGACCCGATTGCAGGCCCCGCATTTTGAAAACCTGGATAAGGATTCGTTCTCATACCCGGTCCAATCGATCCGCCCGTCTGCTCCGGGTTGATGGTTGGGTTTGCCCCGTTATTGATTAACGGGCCTCCATCAGCTCGCACGTTGCTCTAGTAGCCTAGCAATGATGCATTTGGGCCCAGCCCATGATACCATGGATAAGGTATCCACTGGTAAGATGGCCCGAGAATGTCAGCCCCAAATTAGACTAAGCCTGGAATTGCTGCCATTTCACGTGTTGGGCTTGGGTTTGAATCTAGCCCTGTTGCTGCCCAGATTCAGAGATCAAGACAGACAAGTCTTGGTTGCCCAGAGTTTGTGGCATTGCTTCTGTGACAAATTGGTCGACTGGAGTTGAGGTAAGGTCTTCTGGCTTGGTCATGATAAATAAAAAAATTGATTCCTTTGGCAACTCATTTGTAGATGGAGTTCCTCTTGAGGCAATTGAAGCTTTGATTCCTATGGCAACTCTTTTGGAGATTGAAATTCCTTATGAGGCAATCAGAGCGGAAACAGAAAAAATCAGAACCGGAGGCTTTGATACCATGTAACAAAGTTAAATGAAGAAGAGGAGGTCTTTTGGAATCGAAAGGAAATGGGATGTGGAAATTTTGTATCACTCTATTGATAGTAATTCCTTGTACAAGACCGTATATTTAATTATAGAGAATGAATCAATAAAAGGAAAATAAGTATTCTCCAATCTTTCTAATCCTAAAATAGACACGATTTTATATCAATTTACAATTGATATGATCTGCTAAATCATATCTTCCAACAGTGACGGTTGATGCAGTTTTTGAATATGTCTAGATGCTTGTGCAAAGCTATTGGTGACAATGCCGAGATGGGCCTCCAAATTCTAAGCCGATGCTCGATTCAATTGTCTGAATATTCATCTCGGCCGACTTGGTCCTAGCTTGGACCCGGCCATTCGAACCGACTTGGTCGTTCGAGATGACTTGGTCGCATGACCATCATTTGCGGACGTGACTACTAACATGTACACGGCCACCTCAGCAAAAAGGTTGAGCGATCCTCATTGGTTTGAGAGTATTGTCGATTCCAACTCCTGAATGATAAGCTTTTCAACATTAATCGTTTACTTTATAAACATCATTTATGAGAAAGATGGGGAGAGAATGTTCCAAGTACTATAATATTTATACTCGTAACTTTTTAATTAAACACTTGAAATTTACAACTTTTTAATCGATTACTTAAATGTCATAATTTTGAGAAAACGGATCACAAGTGCTATAAATTTTAAAATACATAGAATTTTTCAGCTAGAGAAATTGCCAACCTAGTTCTAGTGAACACTTATTAACCAATAAGATGTCCAAGTGATTGATTGAAAAATTAGAGCACTACAATGAGCACCGAATGATAGTGTCCTTTTCTTGAGAAAAATGTTTGAGTGGTCTTGAGAAGTACTTGAAACTATGAATTTGGGTGCGATGGTTTTACGAGAGATGACTAATTTAATAAACATATTCCTAAAAATAATCGCATGCAGTCAATAAAAAATATTTCGATTATTGACGACAATTTATATATAATTATTTTTGTGAACGATGAAAATATATTTTGATCATTTACTTTCGCAAGCAATATAAGTGATCATTTTTAAGAAAATGTTTTCCGCATTATCTATTTTTATGAAACAAACACAGCCAAAATTTAAAAATTGTGTTATATCTATGGAACAACGAGTCTCTCAATGTCTATCCTAAATATTTTCATCGTCCCATCACCCGTGGAATCACACACGTTGTACGCGTGGGCATAAAATCATAAGTCTAAAGTTTAGAAATGGTAATAAGAAAAACTTTTGGGTGATGCTTTGGAGAGTCCGAAAGAGATAGGAAGAAGGGATGAGCGCATGCGCGATGGCGTCTACGGCCTTCTAGTTTGACAAGACCTATAAATCTTGTGTAAATCTCAGGCGATTTGATCTTTGTGGATTTAACCATCGATGACTTGGTTGACTTTGAACTGGGTTGCACTGAATGATGTCACTCTTTGGTTTTTTTCCACTTCTGTCTATCGAGAATTCCACCCGCAAAAGTCATGGAAAGTATCTTGCTTCGAATTAGACATCAAATACTTAAAATAAACTCGAGAAAAAAGAAAGAAGAGAGAAAAAATCACTTCAAACTTCATAATTATAATATATGCGTTAAATATATGGATATATGCCGCTTCATCTATCGTGGTTAACTTTCTCTAACCAGAGATGTAAAATAATGCAATCCTTTATTTTTTATTCAAGGTCTAAATGGTCAATGAATGAATTGCAAGATTTAGATTAAGTTAAAAGAAAAAATTGATATCACGAAAAATCATAAACTGGTATGCACGCAATAAATTTGTCTAGAACTAATTTTTGGATAAACAAAAATCCTACATTAGTATATTTATAACCAATTTATTTCGAACTAATTTTTGGGTTTCCAAAAACTCTAAATTAGTATACACGTAATACATTTTATCTTTGTTAGTTTTCGTCAAATTTTACTGTGTAATTGCTAAAAATGGAAGATGAATGACAATAACTCAATTTATGTATAAGTCAATGTGGAAATCTATAATTCTCTCTCTTTGATTCTTCAATTATTCATAATTTGAAAACAAATAGGGCTCACTCTTTGTCTCCCTCGAAACATGAAAAACCCTAGATCATCTTTCGAACTTTGTTGATGGAGATTAAAAATGATGCTATTCTCTTCGAACCACTTCCAATTAAAGCCATCAAACATGCTAATTTGTTGACTAAGATAAGTTAGCCAAACAAGCTCAGAAAAAAAAAATTCCAAAGGCGAAAAGATTATAGAAGATAAAAGTGTGCTCAATGAAAAGGAAGATGAAGAAGAATTAGAATGCTTGAGGGAGAAAGAGAACGAGCCATATTTGTTTTCAAATTGGAGAGAGAGAGAGAGAGAGAGAGAGAGAGAGAGGAGTTTTCACATCAAGTAGGTTATTGCCATGTGCCCTAAAACTTTGTAACTTCACGGTAAAATTCGACAAAAGTTAATGAAGAGTAAATGCTTCCTACATGCACTGGTTTGGGTCTTTTAGTGAACCAAAAATTAGTTTGAGCCAAATATGTCACATATGTTCTAGTTTAAGATTTTTTGGTGATGCAAAAATTAGTTTAGGATAAATTTGTCTCAAGTGTACCAATTTTGAGTTTTTTTTTTTTTGGTAACGATACCAATTTTGAGTTTTCATCATATTAACCCAAAAAATAAAAGTGAAAATCAATTTAGAAGATTGAAGTGAAAAGAAAAATGAAAAGCGCTTCCAATTCTATTAATTAAGGCCATATCTTTTTTAACCATTTTTTAGTTAATAGATTACTAATATGGATATAAATCATATTTGGCTGCATTTGTTTCGTTGAAAACTAAATGATAAAGGAAAATATTTTCTATGAAAATCATTTTAAAAAATAGTTATTTTTCATTCATTTAGTATTTTAGGGAAAGGGATTTATTTCTTACTTCAATGGAAAGCCATTTTCCCCGATCTATGCTCTATCCTCGTTGCTTTTAGTCAACAGAAACTTTTCCATAAATTGATTAGTTTTCTATCATTCAAACATCGAAAAATTGAAAAAAAAAAAAATAACTTGAAAACGGTTGTTCTTTAAATTAACAGACCCTTAACTTCAATATTAACAAGTCTCATTAGTCTGCTTTTGTCAATGTGATGCCCTTGCGCCATCGGAGGTCAACCCGATCTAATGGTGAATTCACATGACTCGACTTCATGTTACAAGTTTTTGCACAACCAGGATTTACGCTTCTTGGTTCATCAATGTCCCTTGCTTTTAATTTTTTCAAAAAAAAAATATATATTATAGATAATATAATTGCAAAGTAATTAATTTCTGTCCATTCAATTAAGCTACTCCTAATTTACATATTTCATCAGGTATGATAGAAAACCCGTGTAACTATTTTGAAAGGTTTCCGGTATTTTCTGTTAACCAAGAGCCAAATTGCGCGAGCACAAAAGTTAAAAGTAGATGGGGAAAAATCTTAACCCGTAGTCAACGGAGAACTTTTCGAAAAGTCAAGATGCGACAAAAAGAGCACTCAACGGCGTGGAGCAAAAGTCAAAAGAGTAATCTGATGGAGACGTTCGAAGGTGCAGTGCAGAGGGATGGATTGGGTCATTTTCCATTGCGGGCTATTTCGGTTACTATATCTTGATCAATTCTCCGCCATTAATATTTCGATAGATATGTATCGAGGATTGAGATAGATTAAGATGTTTACGAGAGTACGTCGAGCGATGGAGAGTCCACGGCCGCACAAGGGACGGGACAAATTAATCTTCACATGCCTAGGAAGAAATGCATGTACGATAAAGATAGTTGAAAATGATAGACGACATGATGCCAAGATAATTATTGAAGAAATTCACCTACCTAACCTCGTACTGCATGATATTAGAGTACAGCAATTGTTAAATTATGTGGTATTACAAGCAAAACTCACATAACTCGACAATTAAAATTGATATGCTCATATATGCCAAATTGGGGCAATAATTTTCCTATGGAAAGATGAGCTAAAGTCATGAAATAACCCGTTCCTAGACGATACGACAAGTTAAAATATTCAAATACTAATGTTTTTCTTTACCTGTGAATTGATGGCCTATAATTACGGCGTGAAAACTATGAAAAATGGAGAAACTAATCACCGAATTCTGAAAGAGCTGAACACATACATCCTATTGGAATATTATATAGATTTAGCGAGATCATTGTCAATTGATTTAATTAAAATGTTTAAATAATTAGATAATGCAAGATTTTTAAAGACTTTAATGGGATGTGATTCATTTAAGTCCGGTTGAACCTCATTCAAAGTCGACTCAATGCGAACGCTCAACAGCTTGATGCTCGATTTGAACTTATCGTAACTTGGATTTTCTAGAGCTCTTAGCGTGATGAAGAAGTTCATTACAGTTCAAACTTAAGTTTAGTTTCAAGAGCTCAAGCTCATTTTTTTTCTTTTGAAGGCATGAATCAAACTTGTCTTTGCAATGGAAGTACAACAAAGCAAGTTAAAGCAGCTGGGCCGATCGATCGATGCATGAGATCGAAATTTAACCGACACTCAATCGATACAGACGAGCTATCACGGGACGTGCCGAGAGTGATTGAGATTTCCCGATATCTAATATTGCTAGCCTGATCGCAGAGCTCGGCGAAGTCGCCGGCCCTTCCGGGGCCGAGCTCGGCGCCGGAGCAGGGGCCGGTGCCGCCATCGCCGCGGCAGCGGAGGATGCGGTCTCCTACGACGGCGGGGCGCAATGCATAAGCCCCTGCGAATTCGCGCGACGGGACAGTGGCCGCGTGGAGAGCGGAGGTCGGAGATGCGCGAATGGAGTGGCGCGGGAGCCTGATCTGCAATCGCAGAGGATAGAGAGAGAGAGAGAGAGATCGAAGAGAGAGAAAGGGTTTTCGAAGAGAGAGAAGAAGGAATTCGAGCGTGCGTGGCGCGTGGTGCGCATGCGAGAGGCTTAAAAAGCACGTCGAGTCGCGCATAAGTTTTGGCCTCTTTCTCTCTCCTCCCCTTACTCTCTCTTCTTTCTCTCCCTATCTCTACCTCTCTCCCTCTATCTCTACTTTCTCTCTCTTCTGGTTCTTTTCTTGTTTCGGTTTTTCCTTCTCTCTCTCTTTCCTACGTTTTTTTTTTTTCAAACTCACTCTCTCTCTCTCTCTCTCTCTAGGCGACGACGCCGTCTGCGCTTGACGTTGGAGCGAAATTCATTATTATCCGCACCCACCAATAAAATAGGACTAGCCTCGATGCGCAATTTGACCTGAGTAGTTTTATTTTAAATAAATATTTAAAAAATTCTTCGATTAATATCCCAACACACATTTATCTCAAACTAATTCTTATCTCACGAAAAATCCCGATGCACCCATTTCACGCATGTTAGGCGTGGCCGGTGTATTTGACGGCTCCTGTTGTATTAGATTTCTTAGTAACCATACCCCCATGATAAATTCGCCGATTGGTCCAACGTAATTCTTCCCAAACCTATATCCTTGGCCCAAATTTGAAGATGAAACCCTCCTCAAAGACCATCCATGATCTCTAAACCTTCTATGGATGGTCTCTTATGATGATTTTTAAGAATATCCTTCAGTTATAGTTCGATCTCTAGCCGAGTGAATCACCATTTGCAATTCGATGAGCCGTTTTTGGGGATTCGTCGAGGCCATGCTGAAATTTGGGAATGGTGAGGCAAACATTGTTTGGGACATTGAAAGCAGTTTAGACTCTTCCAATGCAGGCATAGCGATAGTAGCAGTCAAGTAACCAATTTGGGTTCAAGATGCCAGTTGGATATTTTTCGTGAAACAAAAATTAGTTTTAGATAAATGTGTCATGGAATGACTGTGTTTAGAATTGTTTATGAAATGAAAATTAATTTAAGATAAATATATTTTGGTATACTAATGTGAAATTTCTAATTGTATTACCCTATGCTATAGAATACTTACCAATTACAAAAATATTTAACTCAATTGTTTAAGCATCAATTATGCTAATGAGAGAAACGCTGATATATAAAACATATTAAATTTTCTTAATTGGTTACTAAAACACTCTATAAGAATCTCTTTCTAATTTGATTAATTAATAAGTACCATATTTTATTCATTTTCACATAAAGCATGTTTGTTTTCGCTTAATTCAAAGCTGAAGACAACTTCTTTTATTTATTTATTGTGACAAGGTGCATGTGGATTAACATTCACTTTTTTGTTCAATTTGAAATTTGTGGCATACACATTTTTATTTTTTTAGTCATAAAAACATGCAAAGTATTCATATCATGTGAATGTCGACATATTGATTCGCATGTAATCTTTTTCATAATTTTGTCGAAATTTTGGACAACATTTAAACTTTTTGGTGGGAAGTCAAAGAGATAGTTTTTGCTTGAATTTAACTAAAAACAAGCAGGCATATGGATCTTGTAAAAATATATATGGATATATATTATTTTGAAAAATATGCATAAATTTATGTTTCAACGTTAACGTTAGATGGAAATATTTGGCATTTCAGACTTATACATCACTCGACAAGGCTTATTTACAGAAAAGGGGAGTATCATTTCGGATGTCTTAAAAGCATTTATTAAATACATTTAGTTAACCTAAAAAAACAAAAAACAAAAATTCGAGCAATTTTTTATTCGGTTGCCCGTACGCATTTTTCCAACCATAAACATTCAAACCAAAAAACCGATCCAAGGGTTTTCTCGTAAGTCCATCCAGAGCAGGACTGGCGTTGATCGGCTATTTACCGAAAATGCCCCCCTCCACTCAAAACTCCCATTCCACGCGGTGCAGCGACACGCGCGGCGAGACCAGAGAAGGGACGGCGAGCGTGCGCACGGACGCGAGTGGGCGGAGGGCCACGCGCTTCCGAATGTAGCTGCGGGCGTTAACTGCGGAGAAAATATTGGTTTTTGCAGCTCTTATTCCACCGTGTCATCATACTAGTCCACTCCTCGCGCGACACGTGTCGTCCGGGGCCCCCACCGTGCAGAGCCCTCTCACACACCCTCTCTCCTCTCGTCTCTCTCTCTCGTCCATCTGATCAATTTTGACACGTGTCGGCGCCGTCGTCGTCTTCCTCCGCGAAACCGGAGTCCATTCTCTCCTACGTGTTTCTCCTCTCCTCCAAATCGAGACCCCCATCTTTCTCACCAACCCCGACTCCCATCTCCCTCCCTCTCTCTCCTTCAAAGATTGTTCCTTAATTGATTTTACTCGTCTGGGTCGTGCTTCTCTCTCCTCGCCTTTGTCCGGAAGAGGGAGGGAGAAAGAGATTTGGCACGCAAAGTTCATATTCAGACCGAGGAGAGAGACGGGACAGAGGGAAGAAGGAGGAGGAACATGGGGCGGGCGGAGGCATAGACGAGGTGACGTGCCGGAGGCAGGGTTGAGGTCGGAGAAGGAACGTGACGCAGGTGGAGGAGAGAAAAGAAAAATTAGGAAACCGCGAGCAGAGGGAAGAAGAAAAAGAAATGAAGGAAAGAAGAACAGAGGGAAGAGAGAGACGAGGGGAGAGAGGGTGTGTCGGAGGGCTCTGCACGAGCGAACTAGCATGATGACACGGTGGAATAAGAGCTGCAAGCTGCAATCAATATTTTCTCGTTAGGCCGGCGAGGAGGTGGGGAGGAAAGACAGGCGGGGCCGTCCCGCGAATCACGCGTCAGCAGCGACGCTTTGCTGCCGCAGGTGGGAACGCGCACGCGCTCGCGCTCGCGCTCGCGCTGGGGCCGGCGTCGAGGTCGGTCCCCGACTTCCCACGCTCTAGATAAGACTGACACGCGACACGACACGAGTGTCCGACACGACACGACACGTCCACACGTCATTTCTAAAAAATAGAAAATTCCGACACGTTGCGGCACGTTGTATATTAAACAAATATTTTTATTTTTAATTAATTTGATTCAAATTCATAAATAATTAATTAATTAAAAAAGAGCCTATAATAAATTTACACTAATAATATTAACAAATCAATTCATTTGAAATTTGAAAGATATATTCATAATTAATGCGAAACATTTTTTTAATTTTAAAAAAAGTTATCGATGAAACTAATAATTAATAAGAAATTAAAATTAATTTATTTAAATAAATTCATGATTTTTTACAATAACCAAAATTTATCATTATTCAAAATTTAGTATTTTTATTTTTTAATTTCATTTATTTAATTTTCTGATTAAAAAAATCCCCAAAATTCACCCCTTCTTTCGTTCCTTTTTTCCCTCCACCCCAAGTTCGTTTTACCTTTTTTCCCTCCCCCACTTGACAGTGACAGGTGAGCTGTCACTTCCGCCCCCCCTTCCTTCTCTCTCACGCCATCAGACCTCCTTTCTCTTATTTTTTTGGATTTCTTTACGAAAAACCCTAGCAAGCCGCCGCCCTCCTTTTCCTATCCTCCTTGCCGCTCGCCGCACGACCCCTTTCCTCCTCTCCTCTTCCTCTCGTCGCCGATCCATCGCAACAGTGGCGGCCCTCACCGCTGGCCGTCTCTCGTCGTCGCGGTGGTCCATTCGTGGCTTCGTCTCGCCGGCGGGAGTTTGCCTTCTCTCTTCTTTCTCTTTGTTTGGCTCTTTCTCTAGCCGTCTGAGTCCTCTTGCCGTGGCAGTGATCCGTTTGTGGCTTCGTCTCGCCGGCGCTCGCAGCCTTTGCTCCCTCGCCCTCCCTCGCTTCCATCCTCCATCAGTTTTCCGGACACGCGTCGACACGCGTGTCGATAAAAGTTGACCGCGTGTCGGAAAATCCGACACGCGTTGACCGCGTGTCCGACCGTGTCCGAACGTGTCGACGTGTCCGACACGTTCTGACACGTGTCGGACACGACACGGAAGCACGGACAACGTGTCCGTGCTTCCTAGCCCACGCTTTGGTTTCAGACCGGCGAAACGACAAACGACGAGTAGTTTCGCGGCTTTTGCGCCTTACGTGAGATTTGGGATTAATGCCTCGTTTGGACGGACGTAAAAAGGAGTAGAGAGCACGGGCCTGGCTTTCGTACCTTAAACGTGGGAACATTAGTCTCCTCGTAATTGGAGGCCATGAATGCTTCCGATTTGATTGGTTTTCCTGAGGCGACGTCGATGTGCTGTCCACGAAGAAAAGCGGTTCCCGTTCCATGCGCCGAATGCGGCTTGTGGGACGGTAGTGCCTCACGGGCGACTCGACGTGATTAGATTTCAATGAGACTTGCTTGATATGACATGACAGAATTAATAATAAATTAAGGGAAAGTTTCAGATAAAAGTGTGAGATAAAAGGTGATTTTGTAAAAAGAAAAAAACCTTCTCAAAAAGGTTTGAATGGATCGAATTTGTCTCACATAAAAATCTGAAATAAAGTCGTCTTCGTGAAAAGAGAATTTGAAATTAACTTCATCTCAAACGAGAGCCTCAATTGACAACTTACTCTTAAAATCTTTATTCGAGGTAAGATTTATTATTGACTTTCTTATGAAAAAAAAGGTTCACTCTAGGCCATTCTTTAATATTTTCTGTTAAATTGAGGTTGAGGTGAACCAACCTCAGGGTTGTCAAATTTTGCAGCCAAAGATCACAAGTTCAAATCCCATCTATTAGTTAGAAGTCCGGATTTGATTGGTCCAAAAAATTTCGAAGGGTGTCCAACGAGCTCATACATATTCGGATCTCTGCTCTCATGGTCTTGGACTATACAAACGAGAACATAGAGATACAAGTTCCCGGAGGCGTGGCAATTCCCACGATAGTGGTTGAAGACGACCGCGACGGCCACCTAACAAGGACAAAATAACAGCAAGGGCAGGAGAGGAGATGTCGCCGTCTTGATGGGGCGAAAGGCGTAAATTACTTGAGCAAAACGCCCTTGACTCGTCCGGCGCACGCAAGCAATCGTGTTCGAGGAGCAAAACGCCTTCCATTTTGCCAGGTATAGTCCAAAGATTCATGCAAGACTAATCCTCCCCAACCAAAGAAATTGTGATGGTGACTGATTTCTTTTTGAGTGGTAAGTCTGGTTTTGCATATGGAATAGGGATGACAACTTGAGCTGGATTTTGGACCCATTTCGGCTCCATAAGATGGTAATCGTGTTTGGTAAAGTGAGACGAGTTTAAAGTCCCATCTCAAATGGGGAAAGTTGTCCAAAAAATTCTACTCTTATTACACTTTTTGTTAATTTAGTTATAAATGTTTATAAACATTTTAATTTTGACAATTGGTAGTTATAAACATTTTTAACAATTTTTTTCTAATTAAGTTCATCCGATCAATTTTGACGGGAAGTTATCGACATGTAGCTAACCATCCTACGTGGCATGGTCAGAGTCAATGTGGAGAAATTTTAATAATATTTTTCAATTTTTCAATTTTTTATTTTTATATTCTTTTTTTCTTGTTTTTCCCCCTCCCTTCCTCTTCATGCAATCTGTCATCAACCTTGAGCAATGGCCAACAATCGGCCAAAGGAAACAACCAGTGAGGTTGCTCTCGTCGAGATCGAACAAGGGGCAACCTTGTCAGTTTTGGGTGAGGGGTTGCCGTCATCATAGGCTAATGAGGGCCAACCTTCCTAGCCTTCAACGAGGTCACCCCTTGCTGACGATTGCCTTTGGCTAGTCGCTGACCATTGCCCAGGCTTGGCGACCAATTGGAGGGAAAAGAAGTGAGGAAAAAAAAAAAAAAAAGAAAAAAAAAAAAAAGAATAAAAATAAAAAATTAAAAAAAAATAAAATATCATTAAAATATTATTGAAATTTGTTCTATAGCCATGTCATGTAGGACGGCTAAAAAGTTGCAAAAATATAACAAGTTTCGATTTTTTAAATAAATTTCTCGTTCATATTGCCTTATGGACTATAGAGTTAGACGTTGATTTAGATTATAGTTGGCTAGTAACTTAGACACCCAACAATTTATAATTCCGAAACTACTCTTGTAGTATGTCCAATTCATAAAATTGAGCCAATGGGTGGAGGGAGACCAAGAATACATAAACCCAAAAGATAGGCAATGCAGGATATTATTTTTTAACATTCACTCACACACAAGCCAGATTAAAAACTACACGTGCAATTTGAGGAATAGGATGGGTTAGGTTCCCATATGGATAAGACCAATCGTGTTGAAGATGGTAGAACGTGGCCACCCAAGAGCTGCACTTGTAAAATCATATCCTAAAATGATGTTCTTTCCTTTCACCTTGTGAAGGCCGCGAGTCAACATAGAAGGCATCAGCTACTCGAAAAAACCACGTGTTTTATTCACTTGAAGACGACGACATCAACCGAGCGTGTTCATGCACGACACGCCAACATTCTTGTCGACTGAAGAAATCGAAGTAGAGAGGCCTAGGGAAGAACTTCGAGGACCCAAGAAAGGATTAAAGATCGAGAGCATGCGATGTGATGACCCCTAAAGACCTAGCGCGATCAGGTCTGTTGCTTCCGCAACTCGTCGGGAAAGACTAGATTCGGGTTTGGACAAAGCAAGACAAAGATCAAGAACTACCATGCAAGTTTTGTAGTTATTGGTAACTGCTAAACCCGAACGTGTCTAGGCCACGCCATGAAGATCGAGAGCATGCGATGTGATGACCTGTTAAGGTCTAGCGTGATCAGTTTCTTGCTTCCACAATCCATCGGGAAAGACTAGATTAGGGTTTAGACAAAGTAAGACAAGATCAAGAACAGCCATGCAAGTTTTGTAGTTACTGATAGTGATAACTGCTAGATTCGAGCGTGTCTAGGCCACGCCATGACGATCGAGCATGCGATGTGATGATCCGTTAAGATCTAGCGCAATCAACTTTGTTGCTTCTGCAATCCATCGGGAAAGACTAGATTAGGGTTTGGACATGCATCGTGCATAGGACAAAAAGCGAGGCAAGACAGACGTGGAATCGATGAAGAAGTGCTATGAACGTTTCGGAGCTACTGGTAACTGATGAACTCGAACGGGTCTAGGCCCCGCCAAACGATGCTTTTGGGTTTTCTTGGTTTTCCCCAAATGAGGAGAGTCGAACAAGGGCGGGCAGCGAGCTCTCTTCGATGACGGACGCCTCCGCAATGATTGCAAGCATCGACGATTCCTATCATCTTCCGTTTCTTGCTTCTTTTGTCTTCTGGAACAAGACACGACAGGTGAGGGTTGATGCAGTTGTTGAATATGTCTAGATGCTTGTGCAAAGCTATTGGTGACAGTGCCAAGACGGGCCTCCAAAGTCTGAGCCGATGCTTGATTCAATTGTCTGAATATTCATCTCGGCCGACTTGGTCCTAGCTTGGACTCGGCCATTCGAACGGACTTGGTCGTTGAAGATGACTTGGTCGCATGACCATCATTTGCGGACGTGACTACTAACATGTATACGGCCACCTCAGCAAAAAGGTGGAGCGATCCTCATTGGTTTGAGAGTATTGTCGACTCCAACTCCCAAATGATAAGCTTTTTAACATTAATTGTTTGCTTTATAAACATCATATATGAGAAATATGGGAAGAGAATGCTACAAGTACTATAATTTTTATATGACGCTTACTTTAATATCGTAACTTTTTAATTAATTACTTGAAATTCGTAACTTTTTAGTTGATTACTTAAATGTCATAATTTTAAGAAAATGGATCACAAGTGTTATAAATTTTAAAATACATAGAATTTTTCAGCTAGAGAAATTGTCGACCTAGTTCCAGTGAACACTTATTAACCGTTAAGACGCCCAAGTAATTGATTGAAAAATTAGAGCACTACAATGAGCACTGAATGATAGTGGCCTTTTCTCGAGAAAAATGTTTGAGTGGTCTTGAGAAGTATTTGAAACTATGAATTTAGGTGCGATTGTTTTACAAGAGATGACTAATTTGAGAAACATATTCCTAAAGATAATCGCATGTACCATTTGAAATAATTAGTCAATAAAAAATATTTCTATTATTGACAACAATTTATATATAATTATTTTTGTGAATGATGAATATATATTTTGATCATTCACTTTTGCAAGCAATATAAGTGATTATTTTAAAGAAAATGTTTTCCACATTATTTATTTTTATGAAACAAACATGGTCAAAATTCAAAAATTGTGTTATATCTATGGAATATTGAGTCTCTCAATATCTATCCTAAATATTTTCATAGTCCCATCACCCGTGGAATCACACACTTTGTACGCTTGGGCATAAAATCATAAGCCTAAAGTTTAGAAATGGTAATAAGAAAAACTTTTGGGTGATGCTTTGGAGAGTCCGAAAGAGATAGGAAGAAGGCATGAGTGCATGCACGATGGCGTCTACGGCCTTCTAGTTTGACAAGACCTATAAATCTTGTGTAAATCTCAGGCGATTTGATCTTTGTGGATTTAACCATCGATGACTTCGTCGACTTTTGAACAGGGTTGGACTGAATGATGTCACTCTTTGGTTTTTTTTCCACTTCTGTCTATCGAGAATTCCATCCACAAAAGTCATGGAAAGTATCTTGCTTCGAATTAGACATCAAATACTTAAAATAAACCTGAGAAAAAAAGAGGAGCAAAAAATCACTTCGAACTTCATAATTATAATTTATGCTTTACAAATATGGATATATGCCGCTACATCTATGGTCGTTAACTTTCTCTAACCAGAGATGGAAAATAACGCAATCCTTTATTTTTATCCAAGGTCTAAATGGTCAACGAATGAATTGCAAGATTTAGATTAAGTTAAAAAAAAAAAATTTGATACCACGAAAAACCATAAACTAGTATGCATGTGGTAAATTTGTCTAGAACTAATTTTTGGATAAACAAAAACCCTACATTAGTATATTTATAACCAATTTACCTCGAACTAATTTTTGGATTTCCAAAAACTCTAAATTAGTACACACGTAATACATTTTATCTTTGTTAGTTTTCGTCAAATTTTACTGTGTAATTGCTAAAAATGGAAGACGCATGACAATAACTCAATTTATGTATAAGTCAATGTGGAAATCCATAATTCTCTCTCTTTGATTCTTCAATTATTCATAATTTGAAAACAAATAGGGCTCATTCTTTGTCTCCCTCAAAACATGAAAAACCCTAGATCATCTTTCGAACTTTGTAGATGGAGATTAACAATGATCCTATTCTCTTCGGACTACTTCCAATTAAAGCCATAGAACATCCTAATTTGTTGATTCGGATAAGTTAGCCAAACAAGCTCAAAAAAAAAAAAAAAATCAAAGGCGAGAAGATTATTAGAGATAAAAGTGTGCTCCATGAAAGGGAAGATGAAGAAGAATTAGAATGTTCTAAGGGAGAAAGAGAATGAGCCATATTTGTTTTCAAATTGGAGAGAGAGAGAGAGAGAGAGAGAGAGAGGAGTTTTCACATCAAGTAGGTTATTGCCATGTGCCCTGAAACTTTGTAACTTCATAGTAAAATTCGACGAAAGTTAATGAAGGGTATGCTTCCTACATGTACTGGTTTGGGTCTTTTAGTAAACCAAAAATTAGTTTGAGTCAAATATGTCACACATGTTCCAATTTAAGATTTTTTGTTATGCAAAAATTAGTTTAGGGTAAATTTATCACAAGTGTACCGGTTTCGAGTTTTCATGATATTAACCCAAAAAATAAAAAGTGAAAATCAATTTAGAAGATCGAAGTGAAAAGAAAAATGAAACACGCTTCCAATTTCATGGTGGTTCTATTAATTAAGGCCATATCTTTTTTAACCATTTTTTAATTAATAGATTACAAATATGGATATAAATCATATTTGGCTGTGTTTGTTTCATTTAAAACTAAATGATAAAGGAAAATATTTTCTACGAAAATCATTTAAAAAAAAGAGTTATTTTTCATTCATTTAGTATTTTAGGGAAAGTGATTTACTTCTTACTACAATGGAAAGGCATTTTCCCCCCAATCTATGCTCTATGCTCGTTGCTTTTAGTCAACATAAACTTTTCCATAAATTGATTAGTTTTCTATCATTCAAACATCGAAATGTAGAGTTTTCCACAAATCATTTAAGCATGTTTCGGGGGGTATACTTTATCTCTCGAAATGTAGAGTTTTTTCTACCTTCTATGGTAGTTTCCTTCAGGTTTTCTTCATCTCAGCGCTAATTCCCATCAATCTCACCCTTGTTCGACTTGCGATTTCGTCCATCTTCACCTCTTCACATCTTCAATCCGCTTCTCTCAGGCGTCTCGAGAATTCGCCAGCTTCTCTCCACCATCAATCCCTGTCCTCTTGTTTGCTTGCATGTCACGGCTTCTTCCATTTTGGGTTCATCGGAGCTTCAATTCACCAATTATCCAAGTTTTTCACCTTCCCTTGTTTATCTTCCACCTTGCCATGGTTTACTTTGCTGGATGAAGTGATGCGAGAGTTCGGTTCTCGTGCCTCTCTGCCTTGTCTCTGGTTCTAGTCTTCCTCCCGTTCCTAGTTGTTTCGTGTGCTCTTCGGTTCGGTTGGTTTACATGGCTTCCAATGATCAGGAAGGTTCCTCGCGCCTAGCTACCCTGTGTCAACGCCCAGGTCAACTATGTTCTAATCAGGAATTGGAAGTCTAGGATGAAGAACCCTCACCTGAGAGGTTGCAGGAGTGTCGACTGATTTTAGTGGGCAATGTCTTCACGGACCCTTCTATTAATCTCCCAACTTTCCAAATTGCCATGAAGCGGGCGTGGCGGACAGACCAAGTAGAGATTTCCCAACGCGATGCTGGCCTGTTCATTGCAAAATTTAGGTCAGAGGCTGATAAACAGAGAGTACTTGTAGGAGGCCCTTGGCTGTTTTCAGGTCACTTAGTTAATTTTAGGCCATGGCAACCCAACACGCCCTTACATTGTTATGATTTTACCCACTGCGCTTTTTGGATGCATGTTTTTAGCCTACCTTTGGAATGGAGTACTAATCAACTCATTCAAAAGGCTGTTCAGCAGGTTGGTAGGGTCCTTGAAGTTAAATATGATGCTAATGAGGGCTCGGCCTTAAGGGCTAGGAGAGTAAGGGTCGAGCTCAACTTGCAGGAACCCTTACGGATTGGGAAACTCATTTGCCTAGAGGGGAAAATGTTGTGGTTAGATTTTAGATATGAGCGCCTTTTGCATTTCTGCTATTCTTGTGGGAAACTAGGGCACTATGCTATGGCTTGCAAAGACTACCCTTATGAAGAAGCACAACGGATAGAATGACCTATGGTAAAGATAGAATGACCTATGGTCACTTAAGTGCCATAACTTTTTTTCGGGCTTTTTTTTCAAATGGAACACTTAAGTGTCAATATCGGAGTAAAATGGAACACTTAAGTGCCACTCCGGTGAAAATCCGGCCAAACGGGCCGACGTGGCAATTTTCCGGCGATGGAGGTCCAAAACGGCGTCGTTTTTGGTTAGATAGCATAGTCCTTATTGGGAAACTTTCTTTACAACCCTCGGGACAACAAGCATTAAAAAATAATAAACACGTGCCACATAGATGGAAGAAAGTGTACCTTTGAAAACCCCTTAAGTATACCGAAAAAAGTTATGGCACTTAAGCCCCCATTGCTCTTGTCACTTATTGGGCTCCCACATCGAACCCCGCCATTCCCCCCTTGCTCTTGTCAAGCTCCCACATCGAACCCCGCCATTTCCCCGCTCCTCAGTTGTATAGAGAGCTCATTTGACTACTGATTTGGTACCTACAACAGCAAAGTTAAAGGATGTTCAGTCTCATTCCATGGACATTCAACAACAAAAGAAGCCAAAGACCTTGCGCACTATTATTGCTCTGGGCACGGCCAAGAAACAGAAGCCGTTTTCGCCCTATGAGATGTGCCCTTTATCATCTTCAGACTTTGATGATACTCAACTCCTAAACACCCCAATATATGCTGCAGAAGAGGTGGCACAGTGGGCTTTGGTGGCTGGCCCTAAACAGCCACCCCCATCCAAATGAAGTTAATATATTGGAACTGTCAAGGTTTGGGCAATCCCCTGACAATTCAAGCTCTTAAGGCCTTATCGGCCAAGAAAAAGCCCGACTTGGTTTTCCTGATGGAAACTAAGAATTCTGAACCAGTGGTCCTTCGTTTGCAGCGCTGTCTACATTTTTAATGAGCATTTATTCGAAATCCAATTGGGTTGAAAGGGGGTCTGGCTATTCTCTGGAATGACAGCTTAATATTGGATATAGTTCACTCTACGGATGACTATTTTGACATACTCTGTCGAGATTTAACTAACGATCGCACAATGCGACTTACCTGTGTCCATGCTCCTTCTTCCTACCACCATAGACAGTAGTTATGGGACGATCTCGGATTGATAAGCCACTCCAACAGTTTGCCTTGGCTATGTGTAGGAGACTTCAATGAAGTTGTCTACCCATGGGAAAAGGTTGGCAAGCGTCCATCCACTCTAGCCCATCTTTCCTCCTTTTGAGATGTTATTTGTGATTGCGCTCTCATGGATTTAGAGAGCAAAGGATGTGCCTTTACTTGGTCGAATAACAAAGCAGAGAAAGAATTAGTCAAGGAACATTTAGATAGAGTCCTGTGTACGCTCGAATGGCACCTCTTATACCCTACAGCGGAAGTATTTGTTTTGCCCAGTGTGGGCTCTGATCATAGCCCCCTACTTCTCTCGACCACAGCAACTACTCGAACTTTCAACAGACCTTTCACCTTTGAGGCCTTTTGGATTCAAGATCCACAATGCCAAGAAGTGATCAGAACGGCTTTGAACTCAGTTCAGGTACGCACTCTTACAATAGCTTTACAAGGCTGGAGTCGCTCCAAATTTCGCAATGGCCACTTGAGGTTGAATACATTACACCGGCAATTCCAGTTGATCATCAATAGACCGCATGTAAATAGCAATGATAAAGAGGTAGCTTTTGTTATCTGTGATGAAATAAAACGAATATGGCAGCAGGAAGAGCAGTTTTGGGCTATGAGGTCTCGAATCAATTGGTTGCATTGGGGTGACAAGAATACTAAATTTTTCCACGCAACTACCATCCAACGCAGACAACGAAACAGGATTAGTATATTATAGGATGTTAATCAGGATTGGATTCAGGATCTTGCCACACTCAGGGACATAACGATTGACTTTTTCTCAACTTTATATACTTCCGGGGGATCTAGAGACTACTGCCCTATCTTAGATCAATGTACTCCACGGGTATCATCTGAAATGAATGATCATTTAACTGTTGTTGCAGTATTGAAGAGGTGCGTAGGGCAACTTTCCAGTTGGGGGCTTAGAAAGCCCTCGGCCCGAATGGTTTAAATGGACTATTTTATTAGTCACAATGGGATATTATTAAGGATGACCTTCTGAAATTGGCGAGCGATTTCTTTTCATTAGGAGTGATGCCTAGCCATCTAAATCGAACCGTTACAGCTTTGGTTCCCAAAACCAAACACCCTGAAAGACTGGATCAATTTAGGCCCATCAGCCTTTGCAACTATGCATATAAAATTATTTCAAAGGTGATTGCTAATCGTCTTAAGCCTTGGCTTTCTGATCTTATATCTAAGGAACAAGCTACTTTTGTGAGTGGATGACAAATCCAAGATAATATTCTGCTTGTTTAGGAGGTTCTCTATCAATTCAAAACTTGAAAGTGGAAGCGCAAGTACAAGGTACTTATTAAGATAGACATGCAGAAGGCATATGATAAAGTCGAGTGGGATTTTCTTAGACATTATTTACTTAAATTGGGTTTCCACCCAAGTTGGGTTCTTTGGGTGATGCAATGCATCACTACCCCTACTTTCAGCGTTCGTTTCAATGGTGAACAGCTCCCTTACTTCCAGCCATCAAGGAGGCTCCGTCAAGGTGACCTGCTATCCCCTTACATCTTTATCTTACTAGCGAACCTTCTCTCAACCCTTATCAATAGAGCAATTGCAGTAGGCCATTTTAAAGGGATCAAGCTCACCAAATCATGTCCTATTCTATCCCATCGTTTCTTTGCTGATGACTCGATTTTTTTCTTAGAGGGTACTATTACTGAATGTTAGAATCTTGTTGATATCTTAAACCAGTATTGCATGGCTACTGG
The DNA here is from genome assembly GCA_014182555.1 of Eucalyptus erythrocorys. Classification (NCBI taxonomy): domain Eukaryota; kingdom Viridiplantae; phylum Streptophyta; class Magnoliopsida; order Myrtales; family Myrtaceae; genus Eucalyptus; species Eucalyptus erythrocorys. Next base: position 38,802,807 of record CM024601.1, read on the forward strand.
ACAGGTCATTAATAAGAACAAATCTAGTATGTTTTTTTTAGTAAATACTACCCTTTGAGACTGCAGCAAAATTTAGCAAGTGAATTTAGAGTACCAATTTTAGAACACTATGGCAAATACTTGGGAATCCCTTCGGATTGGGGCAGATCTAAAAGAGACATGTTCTCTTGGATATTAGGGCGAGTCAATGCTAAACTTGAGGGTTGGACAAAATGCTTACTTTCTAAAGGGGGAAAAGAAATCATACTCAAATCTGTTGTACAAGCTCTTCCTCAATATGCAATGTCCATTTTCAAGCTTCCCCTTTCCATATGTAAGATTATTGAACAGAGAATATCCAGTTTTTGGTAGAAGAACAGCAAGAGCAGCAGAGGCGTGCATTGGCAAAAATGGGCTATTCCGAAAACTAGCAAGGACAGTGGAGGTCTCGGCTTTTGAGACCTAATAGCTTTTAACAAGGCCATGCTTGGTAAGCAAGCGTGGCGATTAATTAATCAACCTCTATCTTTGTGGAGTCAGGTTTTTAAGGGGCTTTATTTTCCTTCTCAAGACTTTAGAACAGCTAGATAAAGGGTTTTGCCCATCATGGGGCTGGCAGAGCCTTCTTATTGGTCAGGATGCCATCATACCTAATGTATGCTGGTCAGTTGGTGATGGCAAGATCATTATGATACGTGAAGACAGGTGGTTGCCTATAGGAACTATAGGCGGACCTGTAGCACGTGAGGAACCAGTCTCGGTGGCTGATCTTATTGACCCTCACCACCAATCCTGGAACATTCCTCTTACTAATCAGCCGTTTGATGATCAGATCACCAATGCAATAACTCAAATTCCTATCAAGCCACAGTATGCATCTGATAAGGTAATATGGACAGCAACAAAGCAGGGACATCACACAGTCAAAAGTAATTACAATGCTATCATCACTACAGCAAGCAACTACAACCATCATCCCGCATCATCCTCATTCCAGCCTCCCAGAATATTATGGCGACGAATCTGGAATACGCAAACTGCTCCGAAAATTCGTATGTTCTTATGGTCAGCTTGCCATAATTCACTTCCAACCAAAGAAAACTTATTTACTCGACACATCGTTCCTGATCCTATATGTCATCTATGCACTCAACAGGTACCAGAAACCCTTGAACACCTATTTTTCTTTTGCTATTGGACCAGGGGAATCTGGACTCATCCTAATCTCAATATACTGATCACACCGCATTTAGTAAATTGCCTTAACGCATGGATAACGGAAAGAATAGTAGTACAAAACCTCTTACCTGGACTCGAGTTTGTCGCACATGTCTTATGGCAGATCTGGTGTGGCCGAAATAATTTCATCTTTGGAAATCAGAAGCCAGATTCAACGAGCACCATTGCAGACGTCATCTCACAGAGCCGGATCTCCCATCTTTCTACACCCGGACGCCAACGACCGGCTTCTTCTGCTATACCCAACGCACACTTATGGAGGCCCCTTGATTGTGGCATCCTGAAATGCAACATCGATGGGACTTACAAGCCAGGTAGCACTACAGGATCTATGTCCTGCATCAGTCGTAATTACAGGGGAATACTTACTGATGTTTATACTCGAGGATTCCCAGCCGTCTCTGCACTTCAATCGGAGGTGCAAGCTCTTAGCTTTACACTCCATCATCGGCTGCACCAGGGCCTCAATAATGAACATTTGGTGATTGAGTCGGACTGCTTGTTCTTGATCGAGACGCTCAACGCCAGAAGCTTGCCGCCATGGGAAGATTGGGTGTTGTTTGCAGAGGTCGACGCTTTGCTTTCCTCTTACCCTAACCTGCAACTTCGATACTGCAAAAGGGAGGCGAATGGACTAGCTAACTGGGCCGCTAAGGCCCATGGAAGATCGGACTTGGCCCGTAACTGGAATATCTTCCCCCCCTTTTCTCTTCTGGACCTTGCGTATGCGAACGCATTTTATGCTAGTTGTGGACTTTTGTTATCTTAATATATCCTTTCTTTTCGTCCAAAAAAAAAAAAAAAAAACATCGAAAAATCGAAAAAAAAATAGCTTGAAAATAGTTGTTCTTTAATTTCAATATTAACAAGTTTCATTAGTCTGCTTGTGTCAATGTAATGTGCTTGCGCCATCGGAGGTCGACCCGATCTAATGGTGAATTCACATGACTCGACTTCATGTTACAAGTTTTTGCACAATTAGGATTTACGCTCCTTAGTTCATCAATGTCCCTTGCTTTTAATTTTTTTCAAAAAAAATTATATATTATAGATAATACAATTGCAAAGTAATTAATTTATGTCCATTCAATTAAGCTAATCCTAATTTTTTCTTGAGTCTCGAATACATATTTCATCAGGTATGAGAAAACCCGTGCAACTATTTTGAAAGGTTTTCGGTATTTTCTGTTAACTAAGAGCCAAATTGTGCGAGCACAAAAGTTAAAACTTAAAAGTAGATGGGGAAAAATCTTAACCCGTAGTCAACGGAGAACTTTTCGAAAAGTCAAGATGCGACAAAAAGAGCACTCAACGGCGTGGAGCAAAAGTCAAAAGAGTAATCGGATGGAGACGTTCGAAGGTGCGGTGCAGAGGGATGGATTGGGTCATTTTCCATTGCGGGCTGTTTCGGTTACTATATCTCGATCAATTCTCTGCCGTTGATATTTCGATAGACATGTATCGACGGTTGAGATAGATTTAGATGTTTACGAGAGTACGTCGAGCAATGGAACGTCCACGGCCGCACAAGGGATGGGACAAATTAATCTTCACATGCCTAGGAAGAAATGCATGTACGATGAAGATAGTTGAAAACGATTGACGACATGATGCCAAGATAATTATTAAAGAAATCCGTTCACCTAACCTCGTACTGCATGATATTGGAGTACATCAATTGTCAAATTATGCGGGATTACAAGCCAAATTCACATAACTCGACGGTTGAAATTGATGTGCTCATATATGTCAAATTGGCACAATAAATTTCCCATCGAAAGATGAGCTAAAGTCATGAAATGATCCATTCCTAGACGATATACTAAGTTGGAATATTCAAATAATATGATGTTTTTCCTACCCTGCGAATTGATGGCCTATAATTATGACGTGAAAGCTACAAAACGTGGAGAGACTAATCATCGAATTGTGACAAAATTAATCACATACGTTGAATTGGAATATCGTATAAATTTAGTTAGATCATCGTCAATTGATTTAATTAAAATGTTTAAACAGTTGGATGAATGCAAGATTTCTAAAGGCTTCAATAGGATGTGATTCATTTAAACCACATCGAACTCCACTCAAAGTTGACTTGACTCGAATGCTCAGAGTTTGATGCTTGATTTGAACTCGTTGTAACTTGATTTTTATTAAGTTTTTAGCGTAATGACGAAATTCATTACAGTTCAAGCTTAAATTTAGTTTCAAGAGCTCAGCTCAAGCTCGGTTTTAACTTTCGAAAGCATAAATGATACTTGTTTCTGCAATAAAGCTAGCCTGATCAAGCAATGTGCAATCGAAAGCGATCGAAATTTAACCGACACTCAATCGATGCAGAGGAGCTATCATGGGATGCGCCGAGGGGGATCGAGATTTCCCGATATCTGATGCTGATCAAAGCTATAAAAGCTAGCCTGATCAAGCAATGTACAATCGAAAGCAACTGCCGGTGGCCAGGAAGGCTCTTCCACAGCCTTCCTTATGGCTAAAGAGTAGAAGCAGAAAGTTTCAAACTAGCTCGGCCTGTAAATTCCCCATTCGTGATTCCAGTTTTGGGTCCTTCAGGAAGGAGAAGGACGCTCTTGTTCAGCAAATGGGATGATAGTTAACTGAACTTGTGACAGCCAAAATCTGCTGCAAAAGACGTTCAAACCAAAAGCAACCGATAAACTGGGAACGCTTACATTGAGGATACTCGATATGCCTATGAAGCCTGTTCAACAAAAGACTAGCACGAATATCATTCCGCCGCATTTCTTTTGCATAATGCCCCATCGGGGTTAGGTGAATTAATCAATACAGCCCGTGTGGTAAGACCATTAATAAAAGGAAATTATTTTTTCGTGATAATGAATAATGACTGATTGAAACTATCAAAATGTGAACCCAAAAGTTTTCAGATGGGGGAAAAGACAGTAGCTAAACCTTGGTCCACAGTAATTAAAAGCCTATCATATGCCATTATTGTCTTGTGCTCGGACTTAAATGTTCCTTTCCCTTTAGCCAAAACTTCGCCTTCCGTATCTATGATGCCTTCCTTGGTAGGGTCGTCAACATGCGGGCCAGGTTCCAAGACAAAGGCTTTGACCTGCAGCATAGGAAGAACAAATATGCTTGCTTACATATGAAGCCATTTCACAGTATGAGACAATTACTCAGAGTGATTATATAGAACTCGAGTCTTTGTGAATGGACAAAGAGAAATCAACTCATGGGAGTTTCTATATTCTTCGGAAGCATAGGATACCTTGATATAAATAACATGAGGCGATTTGACATGACCTCCATTATTTAGCTCGGTCATCAATGATAGCAAAGAAAACTTTGGGCAATCCCGGATAGCAATTAAGTCCAAGCAACCATCACAAAACTGTGGGAGTCCAAAGAAGAGGATTGTCATCTTTTGTCCTCAAGACGTGTGAATCTTATGAGAAGATTTAACCAAAAAAAAAAAGGAGATGCTAAGTTGTTTAACTTGCAGCTTAAAAGATCACGGAATGGGGGTAAAAACTTCATTCACCTCAAACACTCAAATTAGTCATGCATGTTATGATTGACTTGAACATACCATACATCATGCGCATTCAACTTACATCTCAACTGCCTTATGAAGTATCTACACTTCTAGAAAACCATAAGATGAACTTCAAAGTTTAAACTGATCCTATGCATTGCAGATTGAACATATACTTCCTGCTGACACATGAACCAGATTAGAAAAACAACTTGGGTCATCTAGAGAAGTATGCCAGATATGAACTAGTCAATGTACAATGTGGTATCGTGTTCGGTGAACTTCATGCATACATGTTTTGTGTTTTACTTAAAATAATGCAAATAAAAGCTAGACCATTCATAAAGCACTGTGAAAATGTTTTGATCAAGCCGCGAGATCCATCAATCATCACTTTGGTGCCGTAATATATGCATGTGTGCAGACTTTAAAGGTTTCCCTTCACCTTAATTGTGCTTCCCTTATGCTATCTTCATAATATGTGATGATGCTGCTTATATGAATAAGAACTTGTGAAGATGTGCACTTTGCACACTGATTGGGAAATTACTTTGTTTCCTATGGAAGACCAAACTAAAGAGTCACCACATGGGAGCCAGGGAAGCTAATAAGAACTTTTATATCCCAACCTTTGCATCAGGTGCTGCCATAATGTCTTCGGCACCCCAAGGAACATTATGGAGCCAGATTGAAACAAATGGGCCATCAATACTTCTCCAGCTTAATTCCTCCAACTTAACATCAGGTCCTTGGTAGCCTTGTCCTTCAACCTTAGCAGAGCTTCCTTCACTTTTCTCAAAGATAATGTCCTTCCCACCAAAGTTGCCACTATAACTAGTAGGCTCCCCATGAGTTTCATATCCAGGAGCAGGCACAAAGGAAATGTGCCCGCTATATCTTCTCAGATGAAGTATGCGTTGAAGTGCCTACACAAAAATCCATCAATATCAAATACTCCAGCACTTAAGGTAACGCAAAGAACCATGCTAATTTAATGGTGGTGTGGATTCAAATCAGGGAAACAAACTAATAAACTTGGGGAAATATATTGGGCATTTATATGTGAGATATATACCACAAAGGTTTACCTCCCACTAAGTTCTATAGCAATAAAACATTGAGACCAGAGGTTTCAGAGATAACAGGTAGATGCAATGGTACATTTACCTCCCACTAAGTTCTATAGCAATAAAACATCGAGACAAGAGGTTTCAGGGATAGCAGGTAGATGCAATTTAGCTATTGACTATGAACTATATCGCAGGCCCACTTTTACCATCTGTAAGTGTAACTCTTTGACGATCATATAATAAAAGCTCAGAATAATGGAATTGAAGGACTCTCCATTAGATATGCTTCCGAGGGAAAGTGTTTCACGAGGAAGTAGCACATGCAAACACTGCAACTAACTTCATAAACGAAAGTCCTCTATGATCAAGTAGCATAGCAAGTTAAACATGAGCTAGAGCACTGAAGTTCAAACTTTGGGTTGAGAGAGAGAGAGAGAGAGAGAGAGAGAGAGAGTTTGGTAGCATCATGCCAAAACTTACATAAAAATCTAGATGAGCACTTCTCATCCATCTATTCTTCTCAGATTCAATATCAATGTCTGCAACAAGACCTGGAACGAAACAAATACATTCATAAAAGAGATCATAAGCTGCCAATATAACATCCTTTCTGCCTCTTCTATTCCAAAAAGTGATGAGCTCAAAACAGGGACCACAATGCATGCTAGGCCAACTATACAAACATTTCACAGCACCGACATAATCAAGAAGTCAAGCTCCTTTGGAGGAGTGAATGGAGCTTAAGACAGCTCTATCTAGATTTCCTGTTATTCAATGTCAGGACTGAGTATTTGCACTGTGAGAAATACTTTGGAGAGAAAAGGTAAAAAAAAATAAAAATTGTACCAAGTCAGATAACCTAAACCTAGTACATGATCACATGAATTTGGCATACCCCAGGAGAGCATCAAAATGCTGAAAAATTTGGCATCGCCTTGCTTTATGGTGGCCACATCCAGTGATTTCTTGTGTCCTATAAATAGTCAAACCACAGAGTGAAGAATCGAGCAAAGCTACAACACTGAAATGCAAAGAAAACAAAAACATTAACCTCTAATAATGGCAAGAGTAGCATAAGATGCTGTTCATGGTTCGCCGACAGAATCCAAAAGGGATTTTACCATGCCATTTCCAGTACCTATATAATGCCACATGTTAAATGCAGGAACAACACATCCAAGATCCATGTCAACCAAAGAAAGAGCAGAAATCATGTATTTAGTTACTTCCTATGGTGCCCCTCTAAGATGTTACTGATTAAATGGGAAATTCCACCACTGAAAGCCCTGGAACAGAAAGACTACTATTTTAACTTAAGCATAATCTGTACTATCCATATAGGAAGGATGCTAAGAAACCGAAGTCCTCTCTTCAATTACTATACTCGACGATAGGGGCAAAGAGCAAACCTGCAGGAACCATTCCGATAGGAACTTTTATTGCTGCCTTCCAGTCCTCTCGTTCAAGCAATCCATTTACTACCTACTAAAAGTCTGAGAACTTTGTCACTGAAGAGAATAATAGGACAACTAACTAAGATCGATCCACGATACTGTTAACTACCATATAAGACACATAAAGTTAAAATCATTGTGGCTCCTAAACAGTTTAAAGGCTGTGAACAACCTTCAAAGAAAAGTTGACAAAATGCAGCCATTTCATACAAGGTCTCCACCTATACCAAGAGTATATAATGACATGTAGTATCTGCACCTAAATAACTAACCTCAACTAAGATTCCATCTCCACTTACACAGACAATGCCATCGTACTTTGATAGATCCAGAGAACGAGCGACTTCCTTCGCATGGAACTGGTGTTGAGTCTCTGAAATTGCAGTAGAAGACTTTGCATGAGAAATCAGCAAACATGAGGTAAAGCTGTAAGAGCAGTATTCATTTGCATTGATGACCTCAAACCTTGTATGTCAAATTGAATGCCGGCATCCTCAAGAAGAGGTTTTATGACATTGGCCAAAGTCTTGGGAGCCAATTTCTTTCCTCCAAAAGGATTTAATAGTATGAACAACTTTTTGGGACGGTCTGTCAAAAGGAGCAGATGTGAATAGAAGCAACTGTAGAAAAATTAGTACCATTAACTTCTGAAACAGAGTGCATCTTAAAGGACTCTGGGGCATTAAACCCCCTAACACCATACAGCTCCTCTTTGATTGCCTAAAATCGAAACTTTTTCAAGCAACACAAAAGCAACTAAAGAAAAACCAGTGCTATTAATTTCTGAAACAGAGTGCATCTTAAAGGACACTAGAATTAAACCCCCTCACACAATACTACTCTTCTTGGATTGCCCAAAATCAAAACTTTTTCAAGCAACACAGAGTAAAAGCTACTGTTGTAGTATGACTTTTTCCACTCAATTGCCCGTTTCTCTTTTGGGGTCATGTGCCATCTTATTTGGAGGAAAAGGACCAGCATTACTTTCCGGGGCGAAGTGCTTGAAGTTGTGGCCTTGAAGAATCATCTCATAAAAGTCGTAAGGACAAAGTACTAACCTACAGCAAGGTGCCTGACAACCCGAGAAATAGAGGCTTCAACGAGGGTGGGGATTTGACCCTTCAGTCTTCATTGCTGGCCCCACTGAGCTATAATAGGCTGCTGGGTTTGTTCTTGGCTAGCTCGATTAGTGCTGGGGTTTTGCTCCTGTCCTTCGTCTGGACGTTGCTGCGCCTGTTGCGCTTGTGCTGCTTTTGGATGTGTTCCCTTTTGCTTCCTTCGAACTTGGGGGTGTTTGCTCTCGTTGTTGCCGATTGTCTCGACTGTTTTTTCGGTTATTTTACGTCGGCTCCTTTCCACTCAGTTTGTTCGTGTGCTTTGTGAGTGAAAGTTCTTGGCGTCGGTCTTTTGTATAGTTGGCTTTTTCTCTTATTATTATTATCTTTACCAAAAAAAAAAAAAAAAAAAAAGGAGAGAGCGCTACTGTTGCAGTACCCCACTTCTTCCTCAAATCACTCCTGTTCGTCGGGCACCCACCGAACTACAAACTTAAATGTCCTCTCTCCACTGCCCCCCGCCGAAAACCCTAATCCCCTCCTCGGCTCCTTCCTTCCTTCTCCTTCGCTTCTGCGGAATCTCAATGGGGTGAGCTCGCCGCCGTCCGGTCGCCTCGATCGTCTTCCGTTTCTTTCCTCTGGATTCGGCTTTATCCGAGACCTCGATTCTCGCGCGCTTGCTTTCGGTTTTGCTTATCTGCGGAGCTCGTGTTTGCGGTTTTTTTCAGGAGGCGTTGAGGGGTTCCCGTGGCAGTCGAGCTGAGCAGCGATGTCGGACGACGGGAGAGATCCCTTGGCAAGGTTTAGGAATCCGTTACTTCCTCGTTACTATCCCAGGGGGACAGATCAAGAGCTACAACAAAACTCTGGAGAGTATCCTTTTGTTCTATGTGCTTTAATTGATTTTTGGTGTTTCCCCCAAGAAAGTAATTATCATGTGTCAATAGAACGAGGGGGTTACGATTTCAATAGATAGGATGAAAATGACTTTTAGCAACTGTTCGTCATTCAAAATAAATCCAACTCTTTAGCTCATCATGTATTTTACTTCTATTACCTGTTCAGTACAATATCGGCAGGGTGGAAGGTTCAGTTTCACCTCTGCTAATAATTAGCATTCATGATCCTATTCCTTAACTTTTATAAGCCCAAACTCTGTAATCACTCTTCTGTCCGAGCAAACGTTGAGTGCTAGTGATGCAGGTAATATTGGACGTTTAGTGGTGCCAACAGAATGTGCCGAGGTAAGACCTTCTGTCTAAATTCTTATAGAGCTTTTGTTGTCCTCATTTTACCCGGGAGAAACATTTTGGAATTGAAGTCCTTTGTATGTCTTTTTGATGTTCAGATTTCTGTATGACTTTCAGTCTAATATGTTTCCCTACTTTCTGTGGACTTGTCTTAAGACAAATGACACGAAAAACTTAAGCTTGCTGGAATATGTTATTTTTGTGTTTACCTTTCTTGCATTTTGGTTTAAGTAGTGGCCCAGGTCTAGGAATCTTTTGTTTGAATGATTAATGAGATTTCATTATGTAGCTACCAAGGGGGTGCCACCCCTATGCAGTAGGATTGTCCACCATTTGACAAGAGAGTAAAATATGATGAGAAGGATGTAACAAGTCCTTTTTCTTTCACTTCCCTCGCAGGCTCTTACATAGTTTCAATTTACTCCAGGTTGGCTCTCGTTTGTTTAATAAAGGTGATTAGAGGAGGAACTATACATGGAGCAATTAGGTATAAATCTATGTTGACCTGTCAGAATTTGGTTGTTTCAATTTTATTAATAATCGCTTATGAACTTTTTTTGAGATTACACTCATCATTACGAGTTTTATATCGAACTGATCAATAAGTGGGAAGGAAATTCAGTTATTTGGGCCCTAGAGGATTAAGTAGGCGAACTGCTGGTTTTTTATATGACATATCTGCAGTAGTAACTCTGGACTTGTTTGCGCACAATGACTGATAAGAATAAAGTCGAACTAAAGAAGGGAAAAAAATCAAGCAAAGAAAAATCATGGCATTTCAAATAGTCTTTGAAAGATTGGTATTTCTGAAGCCCTGCCAAAAGAAAAGACCAGTAGTTCTATATTTAACATTTTCCTTTCAAAATCGTTTTATTTTCCATAATTGGGGAAAATTGTACGTAACCTCTATCAACTGTGGTCAATTGCAAACTGCCTCCTATCTTGCTGCAACTAATCCTCGTGTCTTTGAATCGTTTAAGAAATAGAAAAGCTGATCCTAATATTTAACTTTAATTGAACTTCTCAAAGTTGTTTTACTTCTAGAAGGAATGTGCTACAATGCAACCTCTATGCCATTTGAAGAATCACAGGATTACATTTTTTTCCCCTGTAAGTCAAGAAAAATTAACTGCATCAAGAAGATGCTAACCCTTATGAGAAAAGATCAAAGCCAAATGAGGGCTCTTATACAAGACAATAAATATACGGCATAATTTCTAGCATTTGTATCAAGAGTAGATCCCCACTATACCTCTAATTCAAATCAACCTATTCCCCACAATGCCAGAAGTATATGGTTTCAAAGCAATTTTCAATCAGTGTTTGGGTAGTAGGGTTATTCCCCTTCAAAGGGCCTCTTGTTTTGGTCTTTCTAGGCCACTGGGCAAACAGAAATGGGAATCGAGGCAAGCCATTTTATCTTGTGACAAGTGATCTGAATACCCTTCCATGCTCATAGCTCTTGCTTAATAGACCCCACAATGACCCAGCTTGGACCTATGGAAGCATATGTCAAAGCTCGAAAGGTTCTCGTCCATGGAAAGTTTAGAAGACACATTGCTGTTTCTTCTCTTTTTTGTCAAATGAAGTACCTGTTGGCCAACGCTTTATCTTCAAATTTGCTTTATTTTGGGTTGCCAAAGACGGCAGCCTAAGGTGTGTCATTAGTTTGTATATTAATTGACCAAGGTATTAAGGTCCACAGATCTAAAGATGTATGAGATTACTGGAAATTATGGAGATATTTGGGTTAAGGAAGGGGGCATGAGGTGATTCCATCTAGTTGATAGTCCAAGAGGGAGTTTGCAATGACTTTAAGGGTACTTTTGACACTTAATGATCTGGGTGCCTATTTGCAGTAAATTTTAACAATAAATAACTGAAAAAATAAAAGAACAGGGGGCAAAATAGCAATTGATCCAAAATTGGATAGGGTGGTCTGGCATTTTTCCCCCTAGCAATGGAATTCAAGTTGTAGAGAAAAAGCTACAATGAGGTCTGACCATAAAGAATTAAGGTGGGGATTTGTGCTCACACAATGGAAGTTTGATGATTTGGAAACCTGCCATTTTGGAAAAGGCTCTCATACACTGTTAGAGAGTTTTGTAATTCTATCCGGGTTGTTTTTGTTAATTCGTCCATTCAAAGGATGTCGAAATTGCTAAAGCTGCCAACAGATAGCCTGATAAACACCAATACTAAAAATCGGCAGGGTTTAGCCATTCTTGGGCCATGTGATAAAGAACTGGTTTAGACAATACTAAACTTGAGTTATGAGAATAAAATTTTTTTATTTATTTGTTTGTGCTTGTTTCAAATTTAAATAAATAAGGGCTTTTGAGAACTTTGGAATGTCTCTTGCATTTCAAAAACTTGGATCATCTCTTGTTTATGATTTGAATCTTGAAGGATATCTTCATCAAGGTTCTTGGGTGTTGGCATTGCACTCCAATTTCAGATTTTTTATTTATTTTTTTTTTTAAATTTCTACAGTTTTTTCATTTTCCTGAAGTTGTAAAATGGGTCGTGTCTCCTTTAGAACCTCTTCTGATTTTCTTGTTTTTTTTGGTAAGGCCTCTTCTGAAATTTTTTGTTTTTAATTATTGCAAAAAAAGTTTACAAGTGAAATTTTGGAACTGTACAGGCCCATTTCCCGCCTATTTCTCAGCCTGAAGGATTGCCGCTCAAAGTTCAGGATGCCAAAGGCTCGGAGTGGGAATTTCAATTTCAATTCAATGGTGATAACAGTAAAACGTATTTTCTGGAAGTCATGCAGCGCAAAACGATCCAGGCAGTTGCAAGAAGGAGACATAGAGCTGCAAGAAGGAGACATAGAGCTGCAAGTAGGAGACATAGGTAAAATACTTAAACTTGCGGAATAGGATGCAACAAACTCGATATTTTACTCCCTACGAATTTTACATGATTGGATAGTGTGACACTACACTTATTAAGACTTGTCTGGCATAATGAGTAAGAGCAATGTCGCTGTCGACAAAACCTTTTGTCCAGGGTTACCGCTACTGACAAAATGTCATTGCCTTATTACTCTGAGTTTCATATCCTTCTGGCTCTAGGACTGAGATTTGATTTTGTTCCCTCTCAGTGACATTAACTCGGTTAGAACCAGAGGGAAAATTGGTCATGGAATTCAGAAAGGCTTCAACTGCTCCCATCTGATCAGGTCAGGACTCACGCAATAAGTGACTTTTCCCTGCTTTATTTGTGTACATGCTAGACCTCTGAGATATTATTTATCGGCTACCTGCAATGTAAATGGCACTTCTCATTCTATGCATGGTAATTTCTACTGCAGTCTTGCTGAAAGCTGGGTGACAGAGACTGGGGATCTTCACTTCATACTGTGTCATGTGCATGCATTTGAGATTTTAATAAAATATTGATTGAAGATTTGTTTGGGTTTTGATGCACTCTGCTAAACTGGGATAATTCATCTTTGTTGGTTTTTCCCGCTTCTATCTCTACTTTCTCTCTCTATCTCTGTCTCTATCTGTCTATCTCTACTTTCTCTCTCTTCTGATGCTTTTCTTGTTTCGGTTTTTTCTTCTCTCTCTCTTTCCTACTCACTCTTTCTCTCTCTAGGCGACGACGCCGTCTGCGCTTTGACGTTGCAGCAAAATTCATTATTATCCGCACCCACCAATAAAATAGGACTCGCCTCAATGTGCGTTTTGCCCTGAGCAATTTTATTTTAAATGAATATTAAAAAATTTCTTCAGTGAGCTCTCACGATACATTTATCGCGAATTAATTTTTGCCTCATGAAAAATCCCGATGCACCCATTTCATGCATGTTAGACGTGGTTGGTGTATTTAGTGGCTCATGTTGTGTTAGGTTTCATGGTAATCTCTAGTTTGATCACATACCCCTCATCACAGACTTGCCAATTGCTCCAATTTAATTTTCCCCAAACCAACATTCTCAACCCGGATCTAAAGATGAACCCTCTTCAAAGACCATCCGTGATCTCTAAACCTTCCACAACTGGTCTCTTATGATGATTTTTGAAAGTATCTTCCAGTCATAATTCGATCTCTAGTTGACTGAACCACCATTTGTAGGGCGATGAGCCCTTTTTGGGGATCTGTCGAGGCCATGTTGAAATTGCGGAATGGTGAGGCAAACAGTGTCTGGGGCACTGAGAGTAGTTTAGACTCTTCCAATACATGCGGAGCGATAGTGGTGGTGGAGTAACCAATTTGGGTTTAGGTGCCGGTTGTACTTTTTTTTTTTGTCAAACGAAAATTAGTTTTAGGTAAATATGTCATGAAACGACTATGTTAAGAATTTTTTGTTAAATGAAAATTAATTTGAGATAAATATATTATATTATACTAATGTGAAATTTCTAATTGTATTACCCTATTTAATAGAATACTTACCAATTACAAAAATATATAACTCAATTGTTTAAGCAATTTTACACAATTGAGAGAAACGATGATATATGAAAAAAAAAAAAAGTAAATTTTTTTAATTGGTTACTTAAAACACTCTATGAAAGTCTCTTTCTAATTTGACTAATTCATAAGTACCATATCCTATTCATTTTTCACAAAAAGCACGTTTGTTGTCGCTTAATAGGAAGCTAAAGGAAACTTTTTTTTTTTTTTTAATCGTGGCGAGGTACGTGTGGATTAACATTCACTTTTTTGTTCAAAAAACATGTGAAGTATTCATATCATGTGAATGTCGACCTATTGATTTGCATGTAAACTTTTATGTAATTTTGTTGAATTTCAGACAATATTTGAACTTTTTGGTGGGAAGTCAGAGATAGTTTTTGCTTGAATTTAATTGAAAACAAGCAGGCATATCGATCTTGTAAAAATATGTATGGATATATATTATTCTGAAAAATATGCATAAATTTATTTGTCAACATTAACATGATATGGAAATATTTGACATTTCAGACTTAAAAAAGGCATAGCTCATGAGCTGGAGATTAAGGAAAAAAACAAGATAAAAAAGTTAAAATTAATCTACAGAAAAGATATATATCCCTCGACAAGGCTTATTTACAGAGAAAGGAAGTATCATTTTGGATGTCTTGAATGCATTTATTAAGTACGTTTAATTAATTCAAAACATTGATTAACCAAAATAATAATAATAATAAAATCTATCCGCGGAAATTCGAGCAGTTTTTGTTCGGTTGCTCGTTCGAATTTTTCCAACCAAAAAACTGATCCAAGGGCTTTCTCGTAGTTTCGCCAGAGCCGGACACGCGTTAATCGGCTATTCACCGAAAATGCGCCCCTCCACCCAAAATTCCCACTCCACGTGGTGCAGCGACACGCGCGGCGCGGCGAGACCAAAGAAGGGACGGCGAGCGTGCGCACGGACGCGAGTGGGCGGAGGGCCACGCGCTGCGGATGTCGTTGCGGGCGTTAACTGCGCGGGGCCCGCGAGGAGGAGGAAAGAGAGCGTGGGGCCCGTCGCGCGGATCACACGTAAGCGGCGACGCTTTGCTTGCGCAGGTAGGAACGCGCACGCGCTCGCGCTCGCGCGGCGGCGGGCGTCGACGTCCGTCCCCGACTTCCCACGCTTTGGTTTCAGACCGGCGAAACGACGAACGACGAGTCGTTTCGCGGCTTCTGCACCTTACGTGAGATCGGGGTTTCGCCTCGTTTGGACAGACGTAAAAAGGGGTAGAGAGCACGAGTCTGGGTTTCGTACTTTAAACGTGGGAACATATAGTCTCCTCCTAATTGGAGGCCATGAATGCTTCCGATTTGATTGGCTTTCCTGAGGCGACGTCGATGTGCCCTCCACGAAGAAAAGCGGTTCCAATCCATGTGCGGAATGCGGCTCGTGAGACAGTAGTGCTTCACGGGCGACTCAACGTGATTACGTTTCAGTGAGACTTGCTTAATATGATATGACGGGGATTAATAATGAATTAAGTGAAAATTTTAGATAAAATGTGAAGTAAAGGTGGCTTTCTAAAAAGAAGACTCAGATTCAATCTTATCTTGTAGAATGGTTTGAATTTGTCAAATTTGTCTTAAATAAATGAAATCGTTTCCATGAAAAGATGGCTTGTTGCCAACTTAATCTTATGATCTTTATTTGAGGTAAGGTTCATTATTGATTTTCTTATGAAAAAACGGGGTTCACTCTAAGCCATTCTTTAATATTTTCTGTTAAATTGAGGATAACGTGAACCAACCTCAGGGTTGTCGAATTTTGCGGCCAAAAATCACAAGTTCAAATCCCATTGATTAGAAAAAGGTCTGGACTTAATCGGTCCAAAGAATTTCAAAGGGCGTCCAACGGGCTCCTCCATGCTCGGACCTCCACGCTCATGCTCTTGCACTATACAAACGAGAACATAGAGATACAAGTTCCCGGAGGCGTGGCGATCCCCACGATAGTGGCTGAGGACGACCGCGACGACCACCTAACAAGGACAAAATAAGAGCAAGGGCAGGAGAGGAGAGGTCGCCGTCTTGATGGCGCGAAAGGCGTAAATTACTTGAGCAAAACGCCCTCGACTCGTCCGGCGCACGCAAGCAATCGTGTTCGAGGAGCAAAACGCCTTCCATTTTGCCAGGTATAGTCCAAAGATTCATGCAAGACTAATCCTCCCCACCCAAAGAAATTGTGATGGTGACTGATTTCTTTATTGAGAGGAAGTCTGGTTTTGCATATGGAATAGGGATGGCAACTTGAACTGGATTTTGGACCCATTTCGGTTCCATAAGATGGTAATCGTGTTTGGTATAGTGAGACGAGTTTAAAGTCCCGTCTCAAATGGGGAAAGTTGTCCAAAAAATTCTACTCTTATTACACTTTTGTTAATTCGGTTATAAACATTTTAATTTTGACAATTGAGTTATAAACATTTTCACAATTTTGCTAATTAAGTTCATCTGATCAATTTTGACAGGAAGTTACTCACATAGATGCTAGCCATCCTACGTGGCATGGTCAGAGCCAATGTGGAGAAATTTTAATAATATTTTTCAATTTTTTATTTTTATATTCTTTTCTTCTATTTTTTTTTTCCCTCCTTCCTCTTCGTGCAATCTGTCATCAACCTTGGGCAATGGCCAACGATCAGCCAGAGGAAACAACCAGTGAGGTTGCTCTCGTCGAGATCTAACAAGGGGCAACCTTGTCAATTTTGGGTGAGAGGTCGCCGTCATCATACGCTAATGAGGGCCAACCTTCCTAGCCTTCGATGAGGTTGCCCCTCGGTGACGATTGCCTTTCGCCGTCGCTGACCATTGCCCAGGCTTGGCGACCGATAGGAGGGAAAAGAATCGAGGAAAAAAAAAACAAAAAAGAAAGAAAAGAAAAGAATAAAAAATAAAAGAAAAATAAAAATAAAATATCATTAAAATATTATTGAAATTTGTCCTATAGCCATGTCATGTAGGACGGCTAATATCTACGTTAGCGATTTTCGATCAAGGTTGATCAAATGGACTTAATTGACATACTTAAGAAGTTGCAAAAAATACAACAAGTTTCAATTTTTTAAATAAATTTCTCGTTCATATTGCCTTATGGACTATAGAGTTAGACGCTGATTTAGATTATAGTTGGCTAGTAACTTAGACACCCAACAATTTATAATCCCGAAACTACTCTTGTAGTATATCCAATTTATAAAATTGAGCCAATGGGTGGAGGGAGACCAAGAGTATATAAACCCAAAAGATAGGCAATGCAGTGTAAGAGGGTGATGCGATGGAAGAAGCAAGACAGAGCAGGAAAGAAGGCTTAGAGAATTTCTTGTTTTTCTCTGTATATTGATGTATCTACTTTGATGTATAATTATAATACAATCTGTACACTCAAAAAGGAATGAAAGAATTACAGATCAATTAATTCTCAATCTATTTCTAAGATTGATTGCATGAGATTAGGATCGAATCAATCTGATCCCAATTATCTCCTGCATATCCTCTAACACTCCCCCTCAAGCTGGTGGCTTATAGATGTCCAAGACACCCAGCTTGCTTAGGAGATATGCATGCTGTCTTTGACAAAGAGCTTTGGTGAACACATTTACAGGCTATTCAATGGTTCCAATTCCCATTGTTTCAATTACACCTTCCTGGATTTTTTCCCAAGTGAAATGACAGTCCACTTCTATATGCTTGGTTCTCTCGTGCATCACAGGATTCGCTGCAAGCTTTAGAGCAGATTCGTTGTCGCAATATAATTTCGTAGGTCCTCTCAATCGTACTCCAAGATCACTGAGTAAACCTCGTATTCAGACAACTTCACATGTAGTTTTTGCCATAGCCCTATACTCGCCAGTGAGGACGGAGACTGTTGCTTGCTTCTTGGTTTTCCATGAGAGAAGCGAGTCACCAAGCTTTATGCGGGAATCCGATTCACGGACCTTCGACTCATGGGGCATGTCGCATAGTCCGCATCACAAAAGGCTGTCATCTCCATATTGCACTTCCCGGATAAGAGTATTCCAAGTCCCGGCACCCCTTCAAATACTTGACGACTTTCGATCTGCATTCATGTGGGATTCTTTTGGCTTGTGCATGAATTGGCTCAAGTTCTGCACTGTATATGATATGTCAGGTCTGGTCATGGTCAGATATATAAGCTTCCCTATTAGTTTCTGGTAGCTTGTCGGGTCTTCTAATACAGGATCATCTTGAGATGCTCCCCCGGAATGATTTGCTGTAGTCAGCCTGATATTTTGTTCAATTGGAATGACAACTGGCTTGCATCCTGATAAACCAGCTTCTGATATGATTTCCAATACGAACTTCCTCTGACTGAGAGAAATTCCTTGATGGGATCGTGCAATTTCAATTCCAAGGAAATATTTAGGTGCTCCTAAATCCTTTATGTGAAAAGTGGCATGCAAGTATTTTTTAAGACTCTCTATTGCAGCTTCATCATTTCCCATGATAAGGATGTCATCTACATAAATCATTAAGTAAATAGATGACGTACCTTTAGCCCATGTAAACAAGGCATAGTCATACTTTGATTGTTTGAAGTTTGCGTTGATGAGAGCATTGGCAAATTTTGCATACCATTGTCACGGAAGCCTGTTTTAGTCCATAAAGGGATTTGTGGAGACAACACACTTTGTCCTCCCCCCCGTCTCCGTAAACCCCGAGGAATGTCCATATAAATTTCTTCATTCGGATCACCATGAAGGAAGGCATTGTTGACATCCATTTGATGGAGCGACCAGTCATGAATTGCTGCTACGAGAAAAAGACGACAATGACATCTTTAGCTACCGGAGAAAAGGTCTCGTTGTAATCAAAGCCTTCTCGTTGTGTATACCCTTTCGCCACCAATCGAGCTTTATATCTTTCAATAGACCCATCTGATCTATATTTTATTTTATGTACCCATTTGCATCATATACTTTTCTTGCCTTAGGAAGATCGACTATCTGCCAGGTGTGATTATCTTCTAGCGCCTGTAGTTCTGCTGCCATCGCTTGTTGCCAGCGTGGATCTTGGGATGCTTCTTCGTAGGTGGATGGTTCTTTCTCATCGGATATACGACTAATGCAACATTTATGTTCCGATGAAAGTCTTTCAAAGGAAACATAGAAAGATGTCGGATAGTTGATACATGGTCCATTGAGGGAAGCACAGACATAATCTTTTGTCCATGTTGGTGGTCTCGTGGCTCTTCCCGACCGACGAGGACGATCGATTGATGGGGAAGGAGACATCTCCGGAGGAATGGTTGCTTCTCGAGTATCTGATGATTCCTCAAGATTGGATTGAGCAGGATGTGTGCTTTCCAATCTCTCTTCAGGATGGTCAATTGTTTGAGGAATTATTCGCCTTGGGGATGCGGCAAGGAAGTACTCAGGAGATTGATTGTCTTCAATTATGAGTGGATGGGAGCTAGTGGAGACGTTTGAATCCCCAGTGGCTTCCTGAAATGGGAAAATTGTTTCATGAAATATAACGTCCCTGCTCACAAAAAATTCTCCTGTTGATGCATCCAAGAGATAGTACCCCTTCTGTAAGTTGGGATAGCCCATAAAAGTGCATTTCCTTGCTTGTGGTCCCATTTTGTCTCGGTGTCCCATGGTCGTAGCATAACACAGACAGCTAAAGACTCGCAAATGATCTATTGCTGGTTTCTTCCCATAAAGTAGTTCAAAGGGTGACTTACCAGCCAATACTCGAGTGGGCATCCGGTTAATGAGGTAAGTTGCAGTGAGAACACAATCTCCCCAATAGGCTACTGGTATAGAAGCCTGAAACTTAAGGGCGCGTGCAACTTCCAGCAAGTGACGATGTTTACGTTCCACCACCCCATTCTCCTGTGGAGTGTAAGTGCAGGAGCTTTCATGTAGAATTCCATGGGTTGAGAAGAGTGACCTGCATTCATGATTGAAAAACTCTTTCCCATTGTCAGTCCTTATTCGCTGAATCGATTTTCCAAACTGGTTCTTTACCAGAACAATGAATGTCTTCAAGTGAGCTGGAACTTGTGCTTTTGATTGCATCAAGAATACCCACGTTGCTCTAGAATGATCATCAACAATCATGAGGAAATAACGGGAACCATCACGATATGTTGTGTGGTATGGACCCCAAGCATCCACATGAATTAAGGATAAGACATGATTTGAATGTTTCGAATTGGAAGGGAATGCCAAACGAGACTGTTTTGCTAGGGGGCAAACATGACATTTTGAATAAGGAAAAAAAAAACATTGTGTCCCATTCGTGAACGAAAAAGAAAAGCTTTATCATTGGCAATAGCATTACACAATGATGATTTATTGAAGGAAATAGTTTCATCCGGACTTGGAGTGCCGGCCCGAAATATAAACCTCCGTAAACATTACCCAAGCCCATCGGTTTCCCGAAAAAGGGCCTGAAAAAAAACACTTGTCAGCATCAAAGAGTATTTTGCAGGAATTTTCTTTGCTGACTCTGGACACAGAAATGAGATTGAACTGGAATTGTTGGACATATAAGACATTTTTCAAAAGAATTTCAGGAGTCAATTGAACTGTTCCTGTCGATGTGACGTGAGTAATATTTCCATTTGGAAGTTCCACAGAAACAGGTGTCTCCAATTTCCTATTTCTTGTTGAGAAAAAACTCACATCACATATGATGTGATCACTCGCCCCTGAGTCTACTATCCATGCCCTTTTTGAAATGGAATTTATTAGGCAATGGGATATACCTGAATAGCTTCCCCTTTTTTCTCCAATATCTGCCTTTTGCAGTGCCTGCATCAATTGCTGGTATTCTCCGTGGGTAATTGGCCGGTCACTGCTGGTCCCAGTTGGTCCAATCACTTGATAAGCTTTTATTTTTGAATTTTGGCTGAAATTCCTTATGGAAAAAATCTAGCCGTCAGATCCTTTGATCGAGGAATAATCTCCACCGTCCGATCCAGATAGATCGGTTCTTTGTGAGCCATCGATCTTCGGGGAAAAAATGGGCCGTCGGATCGCCTCATCAAATCCGAGCCGTCGAATCGCCTGAACATATCCGAGCCGTCAGATTGCCTCGGGAAATCCTGACCGAAGAGCCGATCCTTTTTAAAGGGCCGATCCACCATTTCTTGACCTAACCCTCGCCCCTCGCCCCCAAATCTCTCTCGAGCTAGGGTTTTCGCTCCCAATTCTGCTCCACGACGATCTCCTCAGAGGGCGAGGGCTATGGTGTCTCCTCGTGCTTGCTCCGGGGCCGTGAGCCTCTGGCTTTCCTCTTGGACAGCCAGCTGGAAGATCCGGCCGAGGGGTGGCACGAGATCCATCGCCAGGATCTGAAATCTGAACGTCAGGTAACTCTCGTTCAATATCAGGAGAAATCGAGTCGATTTCTCTCTATCTTTGATGGATTTATACTGTCGGAGTGTCTCTCGGGATCCCTCGAGTTTTCCTCTCGCAGCCTCAAGCTCGTTCCGGAGCGATGAGAGTTTATTGTATACGGCCGTGATCGACATATTTCCTTGCTTCGGATCTGTGAGTTCTTGTGTGAGGCAGAAAATCTTCGCTCGATCTAACTTCCCGTACATTTCTCGATGTTGTCCCACATGGTTTTGGAATCCTCTGTTGGTGGGAGCCCTGCTGCGACGTCTGGAGAGACGCAGTTACCGATCCAGGTGCGGATCAGGCGATTGCACTTCCTCCAGTGCCTTGCAAGCCTCTCATATGACGGGATCGGTAACGTCCCATCCAAGAAAGCGTCCTTGTCTTTGGTCGCGAGAGCCCTCCGGAAATCCTGTGACCACTTGCTGTAATTTTCTGGCCCGGTCAGTTGAAAGCTGGTAAGTCGAACCTCTGGACCGTCGGCGGTGGTTACATGCAAGGGATCTCCTGGTTCAGGTCGGCCGGTGACCGCCTCGATCGGAAATGTAAAAAAACCGGGTGGAAAATTAGGGTTCGGGTAGGGATTTATCCTTGTACCCGACCCATCGAACCCGGATCCGCCCCCCGCATTAAACTGATTCGGGTGAGGACTCGCTCCGGATCCTGTTTCTCCAGACCCGCTCCTCGGTTCTCCCTCGGTGGCTGGATTTGCCCCGCTTGCGGCTGGTGGATTCCCATCGAGGTGAACACTTGCTCCGGTAAGTCATTACCCCGGCGATGATGGATTCGGATTTTGCCCGACGTACCATGGATATGGTACCCATTGGTAAGGCTGACCCAGAATGGGTTGCCCCATATTCGCCTGAGCTGGGAACCCTCCCCATTGTATCTGTGTTTGTTGTTGCATTGTGGGATTTGCAGGGTTTGCTCCGGCGCTTGGTCCTCGCATCTCTGTGCTTGAGGTAACTTCTCCTGTGGATGGAGTCTCGATCCCCGCAGGAGGATGGCTTTCTAGGTTCATGGTAAGGAAATCATGCTGACTTCTTCTTCCTTTGAATCAAAAAATGATTCTTTCGTTACAATCTGCAATTCTTGCTTTTGTAGGTTGAATCCGAAAGTAATCTAGTGCGGAATTTGAAAAAAAGAGCCTCGGCTCTGATACCATGTAAGAAGGTGATGCGATGGAAGAAGCAAGACAGAGCAGGAAAGAAGGCTTAGAGAATTTCTTGTTTTTCTCGTATATTGATGTATCTACTTTGATGTATAATTATAATACAATCTGTACACTCAAAAGGAATGAAAGAATTACAGATCAATTAATTCTCAATCTATTTTCTAAGATTGATTGCATGAGATTAGGATCGAATCAATCTGATCCCAATTATCTCCTGCATATCCTCTAACATGCAGGATATTATTTTTTAACATTCACTCACACACAAGCCAGATTAAAAACTACACGTCCAATTTGAGGAATAGGATGGGATAGGTTCCCATATGGATAAGACCAATCGTGTTGAAGATGGGAGAACGTGGCCAGCCAAGAGCCGCACTTGTAAAATCATATCCTAAAATGATGATCTTTCCTTTCACCTTGTGAAAGCCGCGAGACAACATAGAAGGGCATCAGCTACTCGAAAAAACCACGTGTTTTATTCACTTGAAGACGACGACATCAACCGAGCGTGTTCATGCACGACACGCCAACATTCTTGTCGACTGAAGAAATCGAAGTAGAGAGGCCTAGGGAAGAACTTCGAGGACCCAAGAAAGGATTAAAGATCGAGAGCATGCGATGTGATGACCCCTAAAGACCTAGCGCGATCAGGTCTGTTGCTTCCGCAACTCGTCGGGAAAGACTAGATTAGGGTTTGGACAAAGCAAGACAAAGATCAAGAACTACCATGCAAGTTTTGTAGTTACTGGTAACTGCTAAACCCGAACGTGTCTAGGCTACGCCATGAAGATCGAGAGCATGCGACGTGATGACCCGTTAAGGTCTAGCGTGATCAGTTTCTTGCTTCCACAATCCATCAGGAAAGACTAGATTAGGGTTTAGACAAAGCAAGACAAGATCAAGAACAGCCATGCAAGTTTTGTAGTTACTGATAGTGATAACTGCTAGATTCCAGCGTGTCTAGGCCACGCCATGACGATCGAGCATGCGATGTGATGATCCGTTAAGATCTAGCGCAATCAACT
The DNA here is from genome assembly GCA_014182555.1 of Eucalyptus erythrocorys. NCBI lineage: Eukaryota > Viridiplantae > Streptophyta > Magnoliopsida > Myrtales > Myrtaceae > Eucalyptus > Eucalyptus erythrocorys. The sequence continues at coordinate 38,826,392 of CM024601.1, forward strand.
TTGTTGCTTCTGCAATCCATCGGGAAAGACTAGATTAGGGTTTGGACATGCATCGTGCATAGGACAAAAAGCGAGGCAAGACAGACGTGGAATCGATGAAGAAGTGCTATGAACGTTTCGGAGTTACTGGTAACTGCTGAACTCGAACGGGACTAGGCCACGCCGAATGAGGCTTTTGGGTTTTCTTGGTTTTCCCCAAATGAGGAGAGTCGAACAAGGGCGAGCAGCGAGCTCTCTTCGATGACGGACGCCTCCGCAATGATTGCAAGCATCGACGGTTCCTATCATCTTCCGTTTCTTGCTTCTTTTGTCTTCTGGGACAAGACACGACAGGTGACGGTTGATGCAGTCGTTGAATATGTCTAGATGCTTGTGCAAAGCTATTGGTGACAATGCCAGGACGGGCCTCCAAATTCTAAGCCGATGCTCGATTCAATTGTCTGAATATTCATCTCGGCCGACTTGGTCCTAGCGTGGACTCGGCCATTCGAACCGACTTGGTCGTTCAAGATGACTTGGTCGCATGACCATCATTTGCGGTCGTGACTACTAACATGTACATGGCCACCTCAGCAAAAAGGTGGAGCGATCCTCATTGGTTTGAGAGTATTGTCGATTCCAACTCCCGAATGATAAGCTTTTCAACATTAATCGTTTACTTTATAAACATCATTTATGAGAAAGATGGGGAGAGAATACTACAAGTACTATAATTTTTATACTCGTAACTTTTTAATTAATCACTTGAAATTCGCAACTTTTTAGTCGATTACTTAAATGTCATAATTTCAAGAAAACGGATCACAAGTGCTATAAATTTTTAAATACATAGAATTTTTCAGCTAGAGAAATTGTCGACCTAGTTCTAGTGAACACTTATTAACCGTTAAGACGCCCAAGTAATTGATTGAAAAATTAGAGCACTGCAATGAGCACCGAATGATAGTGTCCCTTTCTTGAGAAAAATGTTTGAGTGGTCTTGAGAAGTACTTGAAACTATGAATTTGGGTGCGATTGTTTTACGAGAGATGACTAATTTGATAAATATATTCCTAAAAATAATCGGATGCAGTCAATAAAAAAATATTTCTATTATTGACGACAATTTATATATAATTATTTTCGTGAACGATGAAAATATATTTTGATCGTTCACTTTTGCAAGCAATATAAGTGATCATTTTTAAGAAACACAGCCGAAATTCAAAAATTGTGTTATATCTATGGAATAACGAGTCTCTCAATATATATCCTAAATATTTTCATCATCCCATCACCCGTGGAATCACACACGTTGTACGCGTGGGCAAAAAATCATAAGTCTAAAGTTTAGAAATGGTAATAAGAAGAAGTTTTGGGTGATGCTTTGGAGAGTCCGAAAGAGATAGGAAGAAGGCATGGGCGCATGCACGATGGCGTCTACGGCCTTCTAGTTTGACAAGACCTATAAATCTTGTGTAAATCTCAGGCGATTTGATCTTTGTGGATTTAACCATCGATAACTTCGTTGACGTTTGAACAGGGTTGGACTGAATGATGTCACTCTTTGGTTTTTTCCACTTCTGTCTATCGAGAATTCCACCCACAAAAGTCACGGAAAGTATCTTGCTTCGAATTAGACATCAAATACTTAAAATAAAGCTGAGAAAATAGAGGAGACAAAAAATCACTTCGAATTTCGTAATAATAATTTATGCTTTACAAATATGGATATATGCTGCTACATCTATCATCGTTAACTTTCTCTAACCAGAGATGGAAAATAACGCAATCCTTTATTTTTATCAAAGGTCTAAATGGTCAACGAATGAATTGCAAGATTTAGATTAAGTTAAAAAAAATTGATATCACGAAAAACCATAAACTAGTATGCATGCGGTAAATTTGTCTAAAACTAATTTTTGGATAAACAAAAACCTAGTATATTTATAACCAATTTACCTCGAACTAATTTTTGGATTTCCAAAAACTCTAAATTAGTACACATGTAATACATTTTATTTTTGTTAGTTTTCGTCAAATTTTACCGTGCAATTGCTAAAAATGGAAGACGCATGACAATAACTCAATTTATGTATAAGTCAATGTGGAAATCCATAATTCTCTCTCTTTGATTCTTCAATTATTCATAATTTGAAAACAAATAGGGCTCATTCTTTGTCTCCCTCAAAACATGAAAAACCCTAGATCATCTTTCGAACTTTGTAGATGGAGATTAACAATGATCCTATTCTCTTCGAACTACTTCCAATTAAAGCCATAGAACATCCTAATTTGTTGATTCGGATAAGTTAGCCAAACAAGCTCAAAAAAAAAAAAAAATCAAAGGCGAGAAGATTATTAGAGATAAAAGTGTGCTCCATGAAAGGGAGGATGAAGAAGAATTAGAATGTTCTGAGGGAAAAAGAGAATGAGCCATATTTGTTTTCAAATTGGAGAGAGAGAGAGAGAGAGAGAGAGAGAGAGAGAGAGAGAGTTTTCACATCAAGTAGGTTATTGCCATGTGCCCTGAAACTTTGTAACTTCATAGTAAAATTCGACGAACGTTAATGAAGGGTAAATGCTTCCTACATGTACTGGTTTGAGTCTTTTAGTAAACCAAAAATTAGTTTGAGCCAAATATGTCACACATGTTCCAATTTAAGATTTTTTGTTATGCAAAAATTAGTTAAGGATAAATTTATCACAAGTGTACCGGTTTCGAGTTTTCATGATATTAACCCAAAAAATAAAAAGTGAAAATCAATTTAGAAGATCGAAGTGAAAAGAAAAATGAAACGCGGGGTTCTATTAATTAAGGCCATATCTTTTTTAACCATTTTTTAGTTAATAGATTATAAATATGGATATAAATCATATTTGGCTGTGTTTGTTTCATTGAAAACTAAATGATAAAGGAAAATATTTTCTACGAAAATCATTTAAAAAAAGATTTATTTTTCATTCATTTAGTATTTTAGGGAAAGTGATTTACTTCTTACTACAATGGAAAGGCATTTTCCCCCAATATATGCTCTATGCTCGTTGCTTTTAGTCAACAGAAACTTTTCCATAAATTGATTAGTTTTCTATCATTCAAACATCGAAATGTAGAGTTTTCCACAAATCATTTAAGCATGTTTCGGGGGGTATACTTTCTTTCTCGAAATGTAGAGTTTTTTCTACCTTCTATGGTAGTTTCCTTCGGGTTTTCTTCATCTCAGCCCTAATTCCCATCAATCTCATCCTCGTTCGACTTGCGATTTCGTCCATCTTCACCTCTTCGCATCTTCAATCCGCTTCTCTCAGGTGTCTCGAGAATTCACCAGCTTGTCTCCACCATCAATCCCTGTCCTCTTGTTTGCTTGCATGTCACGGCTTCTTCCATTTTGGGTTCATCAGAGCTTCAATTCACCAATTATCCAGGTTTTTCACCTTCCCCTGTTTACCTTCCACCTTGCCATGGTTTACTTTGTTGGATGAAGTGATGCGAGAGTTCGGTTCTCGCGCCTCTCTACCCTGTCTCTGGTTCTAGTCTTCCTCCCATCCCTAGTTGTTTCGTGTGCTCTTTGGTTCGGCTGGTTTACACGGCTTCCGACGATCAGGAAGGTTCCTCGCGCCTAGCTGCCCTGTGTCAACGCCTAGGTCAACTATGTTCTGAACAGGAATTGGAAGTCTAGGATGAAGAACCCCCACCTGAGAGGTTGCAAGAGTGTCAACTGATTTTAGTGGGCAATGTCTTCACGAACCCTTCTATTAATCTCCTAGCTTTCCAAATTGCCATGAAGCGAGCGTGGCAAACAGACCAAGTAGAGATTTCCCAACGCGATGCTGGCCTGTTCATTGCAAAATTTAGGTCAGAGGCTGATAAACAGAGAGTACTTGCAAGAGGCCCTTGGCTGTTTTCAGGTCACTTAGTAAATTTTAGGCCATGGCAACCCAACACGCCCTTACATTGTTATGATTTTACCCACTGCGCTTTTTGGATGCATTTTTTTAGCCTACCTTTGGAATGGAGTACTAATCAACTCATTTGAAAGGCTGTTTAGCAGGTTGGTAGGGTCCTTGAAGTTAAATATGATGCTAATGAGAACTTAGCCTTAAGGGCTAGGAGAGGGCTCGGCCGTAGGGCTAGGAGAGTAAGGGTCGAGCTCAACTTGCAGGAACCCTTACGGATTGGGAAACTCATTCGCCTAGAAGGGAAAACGTTGTGGTTAGATTTTAGATATGAGCACCTTTCGCATTTCTGCTATTCTTGTGGGAAACTGGGGCACTATGCTATGGCTTGCAAAGACTACCCTTATGAAGAAGCACAACGGGACGGTAAAGATAGAATGACCTATGGTTAGTTGCTACGTGCTGAGGTTAGATAGCATAGTCCTTATTGGGAAACTTTCTACAACCCTTAGGACAACACAGAACATATGGAAGAAAGTGTACCTGAAACCCCCTGCCCTGCCCCACATTGCTCTTGTCACAGTAGCTCCCACATCAAACCCTGCCATTCCCCCCAGCTCCTCGAATCTGCTTGAAGTTGTACAAAGAACTCCTTTGACTACTGATTTGGTACCTACAACAGCAAAGTTAAAGGATGTTCGGTCTCATTCCATGGACATTCAACGACAAAAGAAGCCAAAGACCTCGTGCACTATTACTGCTCTAGGCACGGCCAAGAAACAGAAGCAGTTTTCGCCCTATGATATGTGCCCTTTATCATCTTCAGACTTTGATGATACTCAACTCCTAGACACCCCAATACATGCTGCGAAAGAGGTGGCACAGTGGGCTTTGGTGGCTGGCCCTAAACAGCCACCCCCATCCAAATGAAGTTAATATATTGGAACTGTCAGGGTTTGGGCAATCCCTTGACAGTTCAAGCTCTTAAGGCCTTATCGACCAAGGAAAAGCCCGACTTGGTTTTCCTGATGGAAACTAAGAATTCTAAACCAGTGGTCCTTCGTTTGCAGCGTTGTCTACATTTTCAACGAGCATTTATTCGAAATCCAGTTGGGTTGAAAGGGGGTCTGGCTGTTCTCTGGAATGATAGCTTAATACTGGATATAGTTCACTCTACGGATGACTATTTTGACATACTCTGTCGAGATTTAACTAACGATCGCACAATGCGACTTACCTGTGTCCATGCCCCTTCTTCCTACCACCATAGACAGTATTTATGGGACGATCTCAGATTAATCAGCCAATCCAACAGTTTGCCTTGGCTATGTGTAGGAGACTTCAATGAAGTTATCTACCCATGGGAAAAGGTTGGCAAGCGTCCATCCACTCCAGCCCATCTTTCCTCCTTTCGAGATGTTATTTGTGATTGCGCTCTCATGGATTTAGAGAGCAAAGGCTGTGCATTTATTTGGTCGAATAACAGAGCAGGGGAAGAATTAGTCAAGGAACATATAGATAGAGTCCTGTGTACGCTCGAATGGCACCTCTTTTACCCTACAGCTGAAGTATTTGCTTTGCCCAATGTGGGCTCTAATCATAGCCCCCTACTTCTCTCGACCACAGCAACTACTCGAACTTTCAACAGACCTTTCACCTTTGAGGCCTTTTGGATTCAAGATCCACAATGCCAAGAAGTGATCAGAACGACTTTGAACTCAGTTCAGGTACGCACTCTTACAATAGCTTTACAAGGCTGGAGTCGCTCCAAATTTCGCAATGGCCACTTGAGGTTGAATACATTACACCGGCAACTCCAGTTGATCATCAATAGACCGCATGTAAATAGCAATGATAAAGAGGCAGCTTCTATTATCTGTGATGAAATAAAACGAATTTGGCAGCAGGAAGAGCAGTTTTGGGCTATGAGGTCTCGAATCAATTGGTTGCGTTGGGGCGACAAGAATACTAAATTTTTCCACGCAATTACCATCCAACGCAAACAACGAAACAGGATTAGTATGTTACAGGATGTTAATCAGGATTGGATTTGGGATCCTGCCACACTCAAGGAGATAATGACTGACTTTTTCTCAACTTTATATACTTCTGGGGGATCTAGAGACTACTGCCATATCTTAAATAAATGTACTCCACTGGTATCATCTGAAATGAATGATCATTTAACTGCCGTTGTCAGTATTGAAGAGGTGCATAGGGCGACTTTCCAGATGGGGGCTTAGAAAGCCCCTGGCCCGGATGATTTAAATGGACTATTTTATTAGTCACATTGGGATATTATTAAGGATGACCTTCTGAAATTGGTGAGCAATTTCTTTTCGTCAAGAGTGATGCCTCGCCATCTAAATCAAACTGTTACAGCTTTGGTTCCCAAAACCAAACACCCTGAAAGACTGGATCAATTCAGGCCCATCGGCCTTTGCAACTATGCATATAAAATTATTTCAAAGGTGATTGCTAATCGTCTTAAGCCTTGGCTTTCTGATCTTATATCTAAGGAACAAGCTGCTTTTGTGAGTGGACGACAAATCCAAGATAATATTCTACTCGTTCAGGAGGTTCTCCATCAATTCAAAACTCGAAAGTGGAAGTGCAGGTACAAGGTACTTATTAAGACAGATATGCAGAAGGCGTATGATAGAGTTAAGTGGGATTTTCTTAGACATTATTTACTTAAATTGGGTTTCCACCCAAGTTGGGTTCTTTGGGTGATGCAATGCATCACTACCCCTACTTTCAGCGTTCATTTCAATGGTGAATAGCTCCCTTACTTCTAGCCGTCAAGGTGACCCGCTATCTCCTTACATCTTTATCTTACTGGCGAACCTTCTCTCAACCCTTATCAACAGAGCAATTGCAGTAGGCCATCTTAAAGGGATCAAGCTCACCAAGTCATGTCCAATTCTATCCCATCTTTTCTTTGATGATGACTCGATTCTTTTCTTAGAAGGTACTATTACTGAATGTCAGAATCTTGCTGATATCTTAAACTAGTATTGCATGGCTACTAGACAGGTCATTAATAAGAATAAATATGGTATGTTTTTTAGTAAATACTGCCCTTTGAGACTGCAGCAAAATTTAGCAAGTGAATTTAGAGTACCAATTTTAGAACGCTATGGCAAATACTTGCGAATCCCTTCGAATTGGGGCAGATCTAAAAGAGACATGTTCTCTTGGATATTAGGGCGAGTCAATGCTAAACTTGAGGGTTGGAAAGAACACTTACTTTCTAAAGGGGGAAAAGAAATCATACTCAAATCTGTTGTACAAGCTCTTCCTCAATATGCAATGTCTATTTTCAAGCTTCCCCTTTCCATATGTAAGATTATTGAACAGAGAATATCCAGTTTTTGGTAGAAGAACAGCAAGAGCAGCAGAGGCGTGCATTGGCATAAATGGGCTATTCTGAAAACTAGCAAGGACAGTGGAGGTCTCGGCTTCTGAGACCTAATAGCTTTTAACAAGGCCATGCTTGGTAAGCAAGCGTGGCGATTAATTAATCAACCTCTATCTTTGTGGAGTCAGGTTTTTAAGGGGCTTTATTTTCCTTCTCAAGACTTTAGGACAACGAAGAACGAGTTTTGCCCATCATGGGGCTGGCAGAGCCTTCTTATTGGTCGGGATGCCATCATACCTAATGTATGCTGGTCAGTTGGTGATGGCAAGATCATTAAGATACGTGAAGACAGGTGGCTGCCTATAGGAACTATAGGCGGACCTGTAGCACGTGAGGAACCAGTCTTGGTGGCTGATGTTATTGACCCTCACCACCAATCTTGGAACCTTCCTCTTATTAATCAGCTGTTTGATGGTCAGATCACCAATGCAATAACTCAAATTCCTATCAGACCATAGTATGCATCTGATAAGGTAATCTGGATAGCAACAAAGCAGGGACATCACACGGTCAAAAGTAATTACAATGCTATCATCACTACAGCAAGCAACTACAACCATCATCCCGCATCATCCTCGTTCCAGCCTCCCAGAATATTATGGCGCCGAATCTGGAATATGCAAACTGCTCCGAAAATTCATATGTTCTTATGGTCAGCCTGCCATAATTCACTTCCAACCAAAGAAAACTTATTCACTCGACACATCGTTCCTGATCCTATATGTCATCTTTGCACTCAACAGGTACCAGAAACCCTTGAACACCTATTTTTCTTTTGCTCTTGGACCAGGGGAATTCGGACTCATCCTAATCTCAATATACTGATCACACCACATTTAGTAAATTGCCTTGGCGCATGGATAACAGAAAGAATAGTAGTACAAAACCTCTTACCTGGACTCGAGTTTGTCGCACATGTCTTATGGCAGATCTGGTGTGGCCGAAATAATTTCATCTTCAGAAATCAGAAGCCAAATCCAATGAGCACCGTCGCAGACGTCATCTCATAGAGCCGGATCTCCCATCTTTCTACACCTAGACGCCAATGACCAGCTTCTTTTGCTATACCCAACACACACTTATGGAGGCCCCTTGATCGTGGCACCCTGAAATGCAACATCAACGGGACTTACAAGCCAGGTAGCACTACAAGATCTATGTCCTGCATCAGTCTTAATTACAGGGGAATACTTACTGATGTTTATACTCGAGGATTCCCAGCCGTCTATGCGCTTCAATCGGAGGTGCAAGCTCTTAGCTTTACACTCCATCATCTGCTGCACCAGGGCCTCAATAATGAACATCTGGTGATTGAGTTGGACTGCTTGTTCTTGATCGAGACGCTCAATGCCGAAGCTTGCCGCCATGGGAAGATTGGGTGCTGTTTGCAGAGGTTGACGCTTTGCTTTCCTCTTACCCTAACTTGCAACTTCGATACTGCAGAAGGGAGGCGAATGGACTGGCTGACTGGGCTGCTAAGGCCCATGGAAGATCGGACTTGGCTCGAATCGGAATATCTTCCCCCCCCTTTCTCTTATGGACCTTGCATATGCGGACGCATTTTATGCTGGTTGTGGACTCTTGTTATCTTAATATATCCTTTCTTTTCGTCCAAAAAAAAAATCGAAAAATCGAAAAAAGAATAGCTTGTAAACAGTTGTTCTTTAAATTAACGGACCCTTAATTTCAATATTAACAAGTTTCATTAGTATGCTTGCGTCAATGTAATGCGCTTGTGCCATCGGAGGTCGACTCGATCTAATGGTGAATTCACATGACTCGACTTCATGTTACAAGTTTTTGCACAACTAGGATTTAGCTCCTTGGTTCATCAATGTCCCTTGCTTTTAATTTTTTCAAAACAATTATATATTATAGATAATACAATTGCAAAGCAATTAGTTTCTGTCCATTCAATTAAGCTAATCCTCATTTTTTCTTGAGTCTCGAATACATATTTCATCAGGTATGAGAAAACCCGTGTAACTATTTTGAAAGGTTTTCGGTATTCTCTGTTAACTAAGAGCCAAATTGCGAGAGCGCAAAAGTTAAAAGTAGATGGGGAAAAATCTTAACCCGTAGTCAACGGAGAACTTTTCGAAAAGTCAAGAAGCGACAAAAAGAGCACTCAACGGCGTGGAGCAAAAGTCAAAATAGTAATCAGATGTAGACGTTCGAAGGTGCGGAGGGATGGATTGGGTCATTTTCCATGGCGGGCTGTTTCGGTTACTATATCTCGATCAATTCTCCGCCATTGATATTTCGATAGACATGTATCGACGGTTGAGATAGATTCAGATGTTTATGAAAGTACGTCGAGCGATGGAGAGTCCACGGCCGCACAAGGGACGGGACAAATTAATCTTCACATGCCTAGGAAGAAATGCATGTACGATAAAGATAGTTGAAAATGATTGACGACATGATGCCAAGACAATTATTAAAGAAATTCGTTCACCTAACATCGTACCGCATTGGAGTACATCAATTGTCAAATTATGCGGGATTACAAGCCAAATTCACATAACTCGACGGTTGAAATTGACGCGCTCATATACGTCAAATTGGCACAATAATTTTCCCATCGAAAGATGAGCTAAAGTCATGAAATGACCCATTCCTAGACGATATACCAAGTTGGAATATTCAAATAATATGATGTTTTTCCTACCCTACGAATTGATGGCCCATAATTATGATGTGAAAGCTACAAAGCGTGGAGAGACTAATCATCGAATTGTGACAAAATTAATCACATACGTTGAATTGGAATATCGTATAAATTTAATTAGATCATCATCAATTGATTTAATTAAAATGTTTAAACAGTTGGATGTATGTGAGATTTCTAAAGGCTTCAATAGGATGTGATTCATTTAAATCACGTCGAACTCCACTCAAAGTTGACCTGACGTGAATGCTGGGAGTTTGATAGGAGGCAGTTTGCAATTGACCACAGTTGAGCGAGGTTACGTACAATTTTCCCCAATTATGGAAAATAAAACGATTTCGAAAGGAAAATGTTAAATATAGAACTACGGGTCTTTTTCTTTTGGCATGGCTTCAGAAATACCAATCTTTCAAAGACTATTTGAAATGCCATGATTTTTCTTTGCTTGATTTTTTTCCCTTCTTATGTTCGACTTTATTCTTATCAGTCATTGTGCGCAAGCAAGTCCAAAGTTACCACTGTAGATATGTCATATCAAAAACCAGCAGTTCGCCTACTTAATCCTCTAGGGCCCAAATAACTGAATTTCCTTCCCACTTATTGATCAGGTCGATCTAAAACTCGTAACGACGAGTGTAATCTCACAAAAAGTTCATAAGCGATTATTAATAGAGTTGAAACAACCAAATTCTGACAGGTCAACATAAATTTATACCTAATAATCACCTTTATTAAACAAACTAGAGCCAACCTGGAGTAAATTGAAACTATCTAAGAGCCTGCGAGGGAAGTGAAAGAAAAAGGACTTGTTACATTCTTCTCATCATATTTTACTCTGTTAAAATGGTGGACAATCCTACTGCTTATGGGACTCTCTGATCGAATCTGCTCTATAACGTCCTCATTTTCAATTCTCAGTCGCTTACTTTTTGAACCCAAGGTACTACTCTTCCGTTTTCTGGGCAAGGCAGATTTAGCCCCAAGAACTTCTTTTGCGATGTATCCAGATTTATCAAGTTTAGATCATGAACTAGGATCTGCCAATTCAACCTGCCAGAATGGGGAAAAAGGCTTAAAATTCACAAACTGCTTTTGGAACAAAAGATCCCAAATTTAAAATCTCAACCATTGAATTGTACTCACGTCTTGCACAGTAATTCCATTGCTACTCTTAGCCGTTTCATTCTCCTGCAGCAAGACGAAAATAATAATTTACATTTCAATTTAATCTTGAGCATATTGAAACAGACATGCTATATAAAGCTTTTATTCCTTCTAGAATATCCCAAAAAAATTATCAGCATAGGATTCAGATAATCAATAGCATAATTAAGCAACATAAACAACACATTCCATTTACATTGCAGGAAGCCGATAAATGATATATCCGAGGTCTAGCATGTACACAAATAAAGCCGGGAAAAGTCAATTATTGTGTGAGTCCTGACCTGATCAGATGGGGGAGCAGTTGAAGCCTTTCTGAATCCCATGACCAATTTTCCCTCTGGTTCTAACCGACTAAATGTCACTGAGAGTGAACAAAATCAAATCTCAGTCCTAGAGCCAGAAGGATATAAAACTCAGAGTAATAAGGCAACGACATTTTGTCAGTAGCAGTAACCCTGGACAAAAGGTTTTGTCAACAGCAACATTGCTCCTACTCATTATGCCAGACAAGTCTTAATAAGTGTTGTATCGCACTATCCAATCATGTAAAATTCCAAGAGAGTAAAATATCGAGTTCGTTGCATCCTATTCCGCAAGTGTAAGTATTTTACCTATGTCTCCTGCTTGCAACTTCCTGGACCGTATGCATGGCGCGACTCCTTCTAGAACATACATTCTACTGTTATTATTGGGCCGGAATCGAAATTGAAATATCCACTCCGAGCCTTTGGCATCCTGAACTTTGAGTGGCAATCCTTCAGGCTGAGAAATAGGTGGAAAATAGGCCTGTACAGTTCCAAAATTTCACTTGTAAACTTTTTTTGCAATAAGTAAAAACAAAAAATTTCAGAAGAGGTTCTAAAGGATAAAAGACCCATTTTACAACTTCAGGAAAATGGAAAAACTGTAGAAAGTTCAAAAATAAAAATAAAAAAAGGGAGTGCAATGCCAACACCCAAGAATCTTGATGAAGATATCCTTCAAGTTTCAAATCATAAACAAGAGATGATCCAAGTTTTTGAAATGCAAGAGACATTCCAAAGTTCTCAAAAGCCCTTATTTATTTAAAATTGAAACAAGCACAAATAAATAAATAAATAAATTGTATTCTCATAACTTAAGTTTATCACATGGCCCAAGAATGGCTAAATCCTGCTGATTTCACATTGGTGTTTACCATGCTATCTGTTGGCAGCTTTAGCAATTTTGACATCCTTTGATAGGACAAATTAACAAAAACGACCCAGATAGAATTACAAAACTCTCTAACAGTGTACGAGAGCCCTTTCCAAAATGGCAGGTTTTCAAATCATCAAACAAACTTCCATTGTGTGAGTACAGATCCCCACCTTAATTCTTTATGGTCAGAACTGATTGTAGCTTTTTTTACAACTTGAATCCCATTGCCAGGGGGAAAAAGGCAAAACAACCCTATGCAATTTTGGATCAATTGCTATTTTGCCCCCTGTTCTTTTAGTTTTTCAGTTATCCATTGTTAAAATTTACTGCAAATAGGCACCAAGATCATTAAGTGTCAAGAGTACCCTTAAAGTCATTGCAAACTCCCTCTTGGACTATTAATTAGATGGAATCACCTCATGCCCCCCCTCCTTAACCCAAATATCTCCAAAATTTCCAGTAATCTCATACATCTTTAGATCTGTGGACCTTAATACCTTGGTCAATTAATATATAAACTAATGACACATCTTGGGCTGCCGTCTTTGGCAACGCAAAATAAAGCAAATTTGAAGATAAGTGTTGGCTAACAGGTACTTCATTTGACAAAAAGAGGAAGAAACTGCAATGTGTCTTCTAAACTTTTTCTAAGCTTTGACATATGCTTCCATAGGTCCAAGCTGGGTCATTGTGGGGTCTATTAAGCAAGAGCTATGAGCATGGAAGGGTATTCAGATCACTTGTCACAAGATAAAATAGCTTGCCTCAATTCCCATTTCTGTTTGCCCAGTGACCTAGAAAGACCAAAACAAGAGGCCCTTTGAAGGGGAAAAACCCTACTATCCAAACACTGATTGAAAATTGCTTTGAAACCATATACTTCTGGTATCGTGGGGAATGGGTTGATTTGAATTAGAGGTATAGTGGGGATCTACACTTGATACAAATGCTACAAATTATGCCGTATATTTATTGTCTTGTATAAGTGCTCTCATTTGGCTTTGATCTTTTCTCGTAAGGGTTAGCATCTTCTTGATGCAGTTAATTTTTCTTGACTTACAGGGAAAAAAAAAAAAATCCTATGATTCTTCAAATGGCATAGAGGTTGCATCGTAGCACATTCCATCTAGAAGTAAAACAGCTTTGAGAAGTTCAACTAAGTTAACTATTAGGATCAGCTTTTCTAATTCTTAAACGATTCAAAGACACGAGGGATTAGTTGCAACAAGATAGGAGGCAGTTTGCAATTGACCACAGTTGAGAGAGGTTACGTACAATTTTCCCCAATAATGGAAAATAAAACGATTTCGAGAGGAAAATGTTAAATATAGAACTACAGGTCTTTCTCTTTTGGCAGGGCTTCAGAAATACCAATCTTTCAAAGACCATTTGAAATGCCATAATTTTTCTTTGCTCGATTTTTTTCCCTCCTTATGTTCGACTTTATTCTTATCAGTCATTGTGCGCAAACAAGTCCAAAGTTACTACTGTAGATATGTCATATCAAAAACCAGCAGTTTGCCTACTTAATCCTCTAGGGCCCAAATAACTGAATTTCCTTCCCACTTATTGATCAATTCGATCTAAAACTTGTAATGATGAGTGAAATCTCAGAAAAAGTTCATAAGCGATTATTAATAGAGTTGAAACAACCAAATTCTGACAGGTCAACATAAATCTATACCTAATTGCTCCATGTATAGTTCCTCTAATCACCTTTATTAAACAAACTAGAGCCAACCTGGAGTAAAATGAAACTATCTAAGAGCCTGCGAGGGAAGTGAAAGAAAAAGGACTTGTTACATCCTTCTCATCATATTTTACTCTCTTGTCAAATGGTGGACAATCCTACTGCTTATGGGACCGTGATCGAATCCGCTACAATTGTAATTTTGAAAAATCATGTACGAAAAATCCCAGATGATAATTTTTTCATGTTTTGCAGCATTAATGTTGAATAAAGGTCAAAGTCCAAATGCTCAATAAAAGCCAAAGACTAAAGACATGCCAACCACCTCACCTCTAAATTTGGTTCAATAAGCAAGCTCAACCACCAGTCTAAAGCAATAGAGGAACTGCTTAAATGATGCCTACGTCCATCACAATGGAAAAATTCCCAATCTCTCTTCACTTCTTGTAAAGCAGGAAGTTCAATTTTATAGTTCTAGTTTAATGGAAATGTTAGAAACGGTCCTTTGTGCATAACTTTGTATACGGGTGGCTTCTACTCAAAGCCATTTTGTATAGGGGTGGCACCCCCTTGGTACCTACATAAGGGAATCTCATTAATCATTCAAACAAAAGATTCCTAGACCTGGGCCACTATTTAAACCAAAATGCAAGAAAAGTAAACACAAAAATAACATATTCCGGCAAGCTTAACTTTTTCGTGTCATTTGTCTAAACACAAGCCCACAGAAAGTAGGGAAACATATCAGACTGAAATTCATACAGAAATCTGAACATCAAAAAGACATACAAAGGACTTCAATTCCAAAATGTTTCTCCCAGGTAAAATGAGGACAACAAAAGCTCTATTAAGAATTTAGACAGAAGGTCTTACCTCGGCACATTTTTTTGGCAGCACTAAACATCCAATTTCACCTGCATCATTAGCACTCAACATTTTCTAGAACAGAGGAGTGCTTGCAGAGTTTGAGCTTATAAAAGTTAAGGAATAGGATCATGAATGCTAATTATTAGCAGAGGTGAAACTGAACCTTCCACCCTGCTGATATTGTACTGAACAGGTAATAGAAGTAAAATACATGATGAGCCAAAGAGTTGGATTTTGAATGATGAACAGTCGCCAAAAGTCATTTTCATCCTATCTATTGAAATCGTAACCCTGTTCTATTGACGCATGATAATTACTTTCTTGGGGAAAACACCAAAACAATAACATAGAGAATGGAATAAAATACACCTTTCTACAAGTTGCTATAAATCAATCAAAGCACATAGAACAAAAGGATACTCTCCAGAGATTTGTTGTAGCTCTTGATCTGTTATCCTGGGCCAGTAACGAGGAAGCAATTGATTCCTTCTCCTGGCATATCTGAATCCCATGACCAATTTTCCCTCTGGTTCTAACCGACTAAATGTCACTGAAAAGGAACAAAATCAAATCTCAGTCCTAGAGCCAGAAGGATATAAAACTCAGAGTAATAAGGCAACGACATTTTGTCAGTAGCAGTAACCCTGGACAAAAGGTTTTGTCAACAGCAACATTGCTCCTACTCATTATGCCAGACAAGTCTTAATAAGTGTTGTATCGCACTATCCAATCATGTAAAATTCCAAGAGAGTAAAATATCGAGTTCGTTGCATCCTATTCCGCAAGTGTAAGTATTTTACCTATGTCTCCTGCTTGCAACTTCCTGGACCGTATGCATGGCGCGACTCCTTCTAGAACATACATTCTACTGTTATTATTGGGCCGGAATCGAAATTGAAATATCCACTCCGAGCCTTTGGCATCCTGAACTTTGAGTGGCAATCCTTCAGGCTGAGAAATAGGCGGAAAATAGGCCTGTACAGTTCCAAAATTTCACTTGTAAACTTTTTTTGCAATAAGTAAAAACAAAAAATTTCAAAAGGTTCTAAAGGATAAACGACCCATTTTACAACTTCAGGAAAATGGAAAAACTGTAGAAAGTTCAAAAAATAAAAATAAAAAAAAGGGAGTGCAATGCCAACACCCAAGAACCTTGATGAAGATATCCTTCAAGTTTCAAATCATAAACAAGAGATGATCCAAGTTTTTGAAATGCAAGAGACATTCCAAAGTTCTCAAAAGCCCTTATTTATTTAAAATTGAAACAAGCACAAATAAATAAATAAATAAATTGTATTCTCATAACTTAAGTTTAGTATTGTCTAGACCAGTTCTTTATCACATGGCCCAAGAATGGCTAAACCCTGCTCATTTCACATTGGTGTTTACCATGCTATCTGTCGGCAGCTTTAGCAATTTTGACATCCTTTGATAGGACAAATTAACAAAAACGACCCAGATAGAATTACAAAACTCTCTAACAGTGTACGAGAGCCCTTTCCAAAATGGCAGGTTTTCAAATCATCAAACAAACTTCCATTGTGTGAGTACAAATCCCCACCTTAATTCTTTATGGTCAGAACTGATTGTAGCTTTTTTTACAACTTGAATCCCATTGCCAGCGGGAAAAATGCAAAAGAACCCTATCCAATTTTGGATCGATTGCTATTTTGCCCCCTGTTCTTTTAATTTTTCAGTTATCCATTGTTAAAATTTACTGCAAATAGGCACCACGATCATTAAGTGTCAAGAGTACCCTTAAAGTCATTGCAAACTCCCTCTTGGACTATTAATTAGATGGAATCACCTCATGCCCCCTTCCTTAACTCAAATATCTCCAAAATTTCCACTAATCTCATACATCTTTAGATCTATGGACCTTAATACCTTGGTCAATTAATATATAAACTAATGACACATCTTGGGCTGCCGTCTTTGGCAACCCAAAATAGAGCAAATTTGAAGATAAGTGTTGGCTAACAGGTACTTCATTTGACAAAAAAGAGGAAGAAACTGCAATGTGTCTTCTAAACTTTTTCTAAGCTTTGACATATGCTTCCATAGGTCCAAGCTGGGTCATTGTGGGGTCTATTAAGCAAGAAATCTGAACATATGTCTACATCAAAAAGACAAGTCCACAGAAAGTAGGGAAACATATCAGACTGAAATTCATACAGAAATCTGAACATCAAAAAGACATACAAAGGACTTCAATTCCAAAATGTTTCTCCAAGGTAAAATGAGGACAACAAAAGCTCTATAAGAATTTAGACAGAATGTCTTACCTCGGCACATTTTTTTGGCAGCTCTAAATGTCCACTTTTACCTGCATCATTAGGACTCAACTCTTTCTCGAACAGAGGAGTGATTACAGAGATTGAGCTTATAAAAGTTAAGGAATAGGATCATGAATGCTAATTATTAGCACAGGTGTAACTGAACCTTCCACCCTGCTGATATTGTACTGAACAGGTAATAGAAGTGATATACATGATGAGCAAAAGAGTTGGATTTTGAATGATGAACAGTCGCCAAAAGTCATTTTCATCCTATCTATTGAAATCGTAACCCTGTTCTATTGACGCACGATAATTACTTTCTTGGGGAAAACACCAAAAACAATAACATAGAGAATGGAATAAAATCCACCTTTCTAGGAGTTGCTATAAATCAATCAAAGCACATAGAACAAAAGGATACTCTCCAGAGATTTGTTGTATCTCTTGATCTGTTACCCTGGGCCAGTAACGAGGAAGTAATTGATTCCTTCCCCTGGCATCTCCTCGTGGCCTTTTGTTACGTGTGTGACTTTCACCAGATGAGTTAGTATCATTGAGCATACTTCCAAAGTAATGCTTCGTAGGGGGTGGAGCTGGCCGAAAATGCGGCCCCACAAGTCCTATGTTTAGGTGCTCCTCGCTGTTAGGCCCTGTAAGAAAATGTCGAATGTGGGAGTTTATCTCAAGAACCCTCTAGATTGTCTTCGCATGGTCATCAGAGTATGAGAAGCAATACCTGCGATGCCACTTTCAGGTTTCTCGACTGGACCAAGCTTCATATTGTTGGAGAAATTGTCCATGGAAGAAATAGGATACTGCCAGCCCTTCCTGGGCCTCTCCGGCTTGGCCTCCGACCACTCCGGGTTGAAGCAGGCCTTCGCCGGGGCCGAGCTCAGGCGGCGGAGGATGCGGTCTCCTACGACGGCGGGGGCGAATTCGCGCGACGGGACAGTGGCCGCGTGGAGAGAGGAGGTCGAAGATGCGCGGATGCGGATGGAGTGGCTTGAGAGCCTGATCTGCAATCACAGAAGAGAGAGAAAGAGAGCGAGAGAGATCGAAGAGAGAGAAAGGGTTTTCGAAGAGAGAGAATAAGCGCTTCAAAGCAAGCGTGGTGCGTTGTGCGTATGCGGGAGGCTTAAAAAAGCCACGTCCCCAGTCGTGCCTTAGTTTTGGCGTTTCTCTCTCTTCTTTCTCTCTCTATCTCTCTCTATCTCTACTTTCTCTCTCTTCTGATGCTTTTCTTGTTTCGGTTTTTCTTCTCTCTCTCTCTCTCCCATTTTTTTTTTTTTCAAACTCACTCTTTCTCTCTCTAGGCGACGACGCCGTCTGCGCTTGACGTTCGAGTGAAATTCATCATTATCCGTACCCACTAATAAAATAGTAGGACTCGCCTCCACGTGCGTTTTGCCCTTAGCGGTTTTATATTAAGTGAATATTAAAAAATTTCTTCACTTAGCCTCTCCGATACATTTATCCACAACTAATTTTTGCCTCACCAAAAATCCCGATGCACCCATTTCACGCATATTAGATGTGGTTGGTGTATTTAGCGGCTCCTATTGTGTTAGGTTTCATGGTAATCTTTATACCCCTCACCACAGACTCATCAATTGCTCCAACCTAATTTTCCCCGAACCAACCCGAATTTGAAGACGATCCGTGATCTCTAAACCTTCCATAGATGGTCTCTTGTGATGATTTTCGAAAGTATCTTTTAGTCGTAGTTCGATCTCTAGCTGACTAAACCACCATTTGCAAGGCGATGAGCCATTTTTGGGGATCTGTCGAGGCCATGTTGAAATTGTGGAATGCCGAGGCAAACACTGTCTCGGGCACCCAGAGTAGTTTAGACTTTTCCAATACATGCGTAGCAATAGTGCGGGTGGAGTAACCAATTTGGGTTCAAATGCCAACTGGACTCTTTTTGTCAAATGAAAACTAGTTTTAGGTAACTATGTCATGAAACGACTGTGTTTAGAATTTTTTATGAAACAAAAATTAATTTGAGATAAATATATTATGGTATACTAAAGTGAAATTTCTAATTATATTACCCTATTCTATAGAATACTTAACAATTACAAAAATATTTAACTCAATTGTTTAAGCATCCATTACATTAATGAGAGAAACGCTGATATATGAACAAAAAAATATTAAATTTTCTTAATTGGTTACTCAAAACACTCTATGAGATTCTCTTTCTAATTTGATTCTAATTTGACTAATTAATAAGTACCATATCCTATTCATTTTCACAAAAAGCACGTTGGTTCTCGCTTAATTCAAAGCTAAAGGCAACTCTCTCTCTCTCTCTCTCTCTCTCTCTTTTTATCGTGACAAGGTACGTATAGATTAACATTCACTTCTTTTGTTCAATTTAAAATTTGCGGCGTACTTATTTTGATTTTTTTAGTCAAAAAACATGTGGAGTATTCATATCATGTGAATGTCGACCTATTGATTTGCATGTAAACTTTTACGTAATGTTGTTGAATTTTGGACCATATTTAAACTTTTTGGTGGGAAGTCAAAGAGATAATTTTTTCTTAAATTTAATTGAAAACGAGCGGGCAAAACGATCTTGTAAAAATATATGTGGATATATATATTATTATTTTTAAAAATATGCATACGTGTCAACATTAACATGATATGGAAATATTTGACTTTCAGACTTAAAAACGACATAGCGCATGAGCCAAAGATTAAGGTAAAAAAAAAGAAGATAAAAAAGTTAAAATCAATCTACAGAAAAGATATATATCCCTCGACAAGACTTATTTACAGAAAAATGAAGTATCATTTCGGATGTCTTGAATGCATTTATTAAGTACATTTAATTAATTCAAAACATTGGTTAACCAAAAAAAAACAAAAACAAAAATCTATCCGCGGAAATTCGAGCAGTTTTTTATTCGATTGCCCGTACGCATTTTTCCAACCATAAACATCCAACCCAGAAAACCGATCCAAGGGCTTTCTCGTAGAGCCGGACTCGCGTTGCTATTTACCGAAAATGCCCCCCCACCCAAAGCTCCCACTCCACGTGGTGCAGCGACACGCGCGGCGAGACCAGAGAAGGGACGGCGAGCTTGCGCGCGGACGCGAGTGGGCGGAGGCCCACGCGCTTGCGAATGTCGTTGCGGGCGTCAACTGCGTGGGACCCGCGAGGAGGAGGAAAAGAGAGAGGCGGGGCCGTCGCGCGAATCACACGTCAGCGGCGACGATTTGCTTCCGCAGGTGGGAACGCGCACGCGCCCGCGCTCGCGCGGCGGCGGGCGTCGACGTCCGTCCCCGACTTCCCACGCTTTGCTTTCAGATCGGCGGAACGACGAACGACGAGTCGTTTCACGGCTTCTTCGTCTGGAAGGACTTGAAAAGGGACGAGAGCCCGAGTCTGCCTTTCGTACTTCAAACGTGAGAATGCGAAAATCACATTTTGATTGTGTTTGTTTCATTGAAAATTAAATGATAAAGGAAAATAATTTCTATGAAAATCATTTTAAAAAAATTAATTATTTTTCACTCGTTTAATATTTCAGGGAAAGTGATTTACTTCTTGCTACAATTGAAAGCCACTTCCCCTCAACCTGTGCTCTATGCTCATTGTTTTATCAATGGAAACTTTTCCACAAATTGATTAGTTTTCTATCATTCAAGCATCGAAAAATCGAAAAAGAATAGCTTGAAAACAGTTTTTCTTTAAAGTAACGGACCCTTAATTTCAATATCAACAAGTTTCATAAGTCTGCTTATGTCAATGTAATGCGCTTGCGCCATCGGAGGTCAACCCGATCTAATGGTGAATTCACATGACTCGACTTCATATTACAAGTTTTTGCGCAACTAGGATTTACACTCATTGGTTCATCAATGTCCCTTGCTTTTAATTTTTTCAAAAAAAGTTATATATTATAGATAATACAATTACAAAGTAATTAGTTTCTGTCCATTCGATTAAGCTAATCCTAACTTTTTCTCAAATCTCGAATACATATTTCATCGAGTTTAAGAAAACCCGTGTAACTATTTTGAAAGGTTTTCGTATTTTACGTAAAGTAATAGCTAAATTGCGCGAGCACAAAAGTTAAAAGTAAATCGGGAAAAATCTTACCCGTAGTCAACGGAGAACTTTCCGAAAAGTCAAGATGCGACAAAAAGAGCACTCAACGGCATGGAGCAAAAGTCAAGAGTAATAATTTGGATATGTTCGAAGGTGCAGAGGGATGGGTTGGGTCATTTTCCATTACGCGCTGTTTCGGTTACTATATCTCGATCAATTCTCCGCGGTTGATATTTCAATAAATATGTATCGACGATTGAGATAGATTCAGATATTTTTTAGAGTACATCGAGCGACGGAGAGTCCGCAGCCGCACAAGGGATGGGACCCATTAATCTTCGCATGCATAGAAAGGAACGCATGTACGATAAAGATATGTGAAAACGACATGATGCCCAGACAATTATTGAAGAAATTCACTTCCCTAATCTCGTACCACATGACATTGGAGTACATCAATTGTCAAATTATGCAGGATTACAAGCGAAATTCACATAACTCAATGGTTAAAATTGATATGCTCATATACGCCAAATTGGCGCAATAATTTCCCCATGGAAAGATGAGCTAAAGTCATGAAATGACCCATTCCTAGACGATATGGCAAGTTAGAATATTCAAATACTCTGATGTTTTTCTTAACCTGTGAATTGATGGCCTATAATTATGGCGTGAAAGCTATGAAAAATGGAGAGACTAATCATCGAACTGCGACAAAACTAATCACATACATCCTATTGGAATGTCATATAGATTTAGTGAGATCATCGTCAATTGATTTAATTAAAATGTTTAAACGGTTGGATGAATGCAAGATTTCTAAAGGCTTTTAATAGGGTGTGATTCATTTAAACCACATTGAACTCCACTCAAAGTTGACTTGACATGAATGCTCAGAGTTTGACGCTTGATTTGAACTCGTTGTAACTTCATTTTATTAAGTTTTTAGCGTGATGACGAAATTCATTACAGTTCAAGCTTAAATTTAGTTTCAAGAGCTCAGCTCAAGCTTGGTTTTAACTTTCGAAAGCATAAATGATACTTGTTTTTGCAATGAAGTACAACAAAGCAAGTTAAGAAAAGCTAGCCTGATCAAGCAATGTGCAGTCGAAAGCGATCGAAATTTAACCGACAATCAATCGATGCAGAGGAGCTATCATGGGATGCGCCGAGGGTGATCGAGATTTCCTGATATCTGATGCTGATCAAAGCTATAAAAGCTAGCCTGATCAAGCAATGTACAATCGAAAGCAACTGCCTGTGGCCAGGAAGGCTCTTCCACAGCCTTCCTTATGGCTAAAGAGTAGAAGCAGAAAGTTTCAAACTAGCTCAGCCTGTAAATTCTCCATTCGTGATTCCAGTTTAGGGTCCTTCAGGAAGGAGAAGGACGCTCTTGTTCAGCAAATAGGATGATAGTTAACTGAACTTGTGACAGCCAAAATCTGCTGCAAAAGACGTTCAAACCGAAAGCAACCGATAAACTGCGAACGCTTACATTGAGGATACTCAATGTGCCCATGAAGCCTGTTCAACAAAAGACTAGCACGAATATCATTCCGCCGCATTTCTTTTGCATAATGCCCCATCGGGGTTATGTGAATTAATCAATACAGCCCAAGTGGTAAGACCATCAATAAAGGGAAATTATTTTTTTTGTGATAATGAATAATGACTGATTGAAACTATCAAAATGTGAACCCAAAAGTTTTCAGATGGGGGAAAAGACAGTAGCTAAACCTTGGTCTACAGTAATTAAAAGCCTATCATATGCCATTATTGTCTTGTGCTCGGACTTAAATGTTCCTTTCCCTTTAGCCAAAACTTCACCATCCGTATCTATGATGCCTTCCTTGGTTGGGTCGTCAACATGCGGGCCAGGTTCCAAGACAAAGGCTTTGACCTGCAGCATAGGAAGAACATATATGCTTGCTTACATATTAAGCCATTTCACAGTATGAGACAGTTACTTAGAGTGATTATATAGAACTCGAGTCTTTGTGAATGGACAAAGAGAAATCAACTCATGGGAGTTTCTATTTTCTTTGGAAGCATAGGATACCTTGATATATATAACATGAGGCGATTTGACATGACCTCCTTTATTTAGCTCGGTCATCAATGATAGCAAAGACAACTTTGGGCAATCCCGGATAGCAATTAAGTCCAAGCAACCATCAGAAAACTGTGGGAGTCCAAAGAAGAGGATTGTCATCCTTTGTCCTCAAAACATGTGAATCTTATGAGAAGATTTAACCAAAAAAAGAAAAAAAAAAAAAAAAAGAAGGAGATGCTAAGTTGTTTAACTTGCAGCTTAAAAGATCACGGAATGGTGGTAAAAACTTCATTCACCTCAAACACTCAAATTAGTCATGCATGTTATGATTGACTTGAACATACCATACATCATGCGCATTCAACTTACATCTCAACTGCTTTATGAAGTATCTACACTTCTAGAAAACCATAAGATGAACTTCAAAGTTTAAACCGATCCTATGCATTGCAGATTGAACATATACCTCCTTCTGACACAGGAACCAGATTAGAAAAACAACTTGGGTCATCTAGAGAAGTATGCCAGATATGAACTACTCGATGTACAATGTGGTATCGTGTTTGGTGAACTTCATGCATACATGTTTTGTGTTTTACTTAAAATAATGCAAATAAAAGCTAGACCATTCATAAAGCACTGTGAGCATGTTTTGATCAAGCCGCGAGATCCATCAATCATCACATTGGTGCCGTAATATGCATGTGTGCAGACTTTAAAGGTTTCCCTTCACCTTAATTGTGCTTCCCTTATGCTATGTTCATAATATGTGATGATGCTGCTTATATGAATAAGAACTTGTGAAGATGTGCACTTTGCACACTGATTGGGAAATTATTTTGTTTTCCTATGGAAGACCAAACTAAAGAGTCACCACATGGGAGCCAAGGAAGCTAATAAGAACTTTTATATCCCAACCTTTGCATCAGGTGCTGGCATAACGTCTTCGGCACCCCAAGGAACATTATGGAGCCAGATTGAAACAAATGGGCCATCAATACTTCTCCAGCTTAATTCCTCCAACTTAACATCAGGTCCTTGGTAGCCTTGTCCTTCAACCTTAGCAGATCTTCCTTCACTTTTCTCAAAGATAATGTCCTTCCCACCAAAGTTGCCACTATAACTAGTAGGCTCCCCATGAGTTTCATATCCAGGAGCAGGCACAAAGGAAATGCGCCCGCTATATCTTCTCAGATGAAGTATGCGTTGAAGTGCCTACACAAAAATCCATCAATATCAAATACTCCAGCACTTAAGGTAATGCAAAGAACCATGCTAATTTAATGGTGGTGTGGATTCAAATCAGGGAAACAAACTGTTGGAAAATCTCCTATAATCTCTCCCAAATCATTTAGGATATTGTAGGATATTATTTGATTTGATTTGATTTGATTATGTGATTTGATTTGATTCCGTTAGCTGTAAATTAGCTACTGATTGAGATTAGGTCCTCCATTCTTGATTTTCTGACCTAATTTAGATCTTCTACTCTTGTATATAAATACCATGTAATCACTTGATAAATGTATGAGAAAATACAGATTCTCTTCTTTTCTACATGGTATCAGAGCCTAGTTTTCTGATCTGTCTTTCCTGCCTCTGTTTCTTTTCTTTTACCGCTGCTTGATTGCAGCCTTTTTCTTCAGCCTTATCGCTGCTGTTCTGTTTCAGCCTTATTGCTGACCTAACCAGCCTTATTGCTGGCCCTTCAATTGTGTGATAACCACCCTTGTCTCTCGATCCCTTCTTAGTCTCCTCCTATAATCTGTCCTTAAAGTTGCTGGAATGGAAGATTTAGGGAAGGCTATCTCTAGCCAAACTGGCTCCTCTGTTCAAAATCAATCCAACTCATCGGTTGGAGATTTTCCCAACATGAAGGAGTATCGATTGGATGGAAAAATTATCTTCAGTGGGCACAGATTGTGAGGACATTTCTTAAAGGAAAAGGGAAGCTCAGTCACCTAGAAGGCACTGGTCCAAGACAAGGTGATCCCAAGTTTCAGACATGGGATGAAGAAGATTCCTCAATTATGTCATGGTTGTGGAGCTCAATGCAACCTGAAATCAGCAAAAACTACATGTTTCTCCCTACTGCCAATGAGATATGGGAAGCTGTTCGTCAATCTTATTCGAAAGTCCAAGATGCAACAGTAATATATGAACTCAAGACAAAGGCTTCAACAACAAAACAAGGTAATCGTTCCATTACAGAATACTACAATCTGATGAGAGGTCTTTGGCTTGAAATAGATCACAATCTGAATATCTAGATGAGGTGTCCTGAAGACACTAATACTCTCCAAAACTATATGGAGAGAGATAGGATCTTTGAGTTTTTGGCAGGTCTAAATGCAAACTTTGACCAGATTCGAGTTCAGATTCTCGGAAAGAAGCGGCTGCCATCCTTAAATGAAGTTTTTTCTACTGTAAGGGGAGAAGAAAGCCGAAGAACTGTAATGCTTGAAGACCAACACAGCGAAGGATCCGCCATGAAAGCAAGTAAGGAGGAAACAAATCCTTACAAAAACAAGAGACTGGATCCAATTAAGACGACAAGCAATGAAGGTTTATGGTGTAGTTTTTGCAAGAAACCACGCCATACAAGAGAAAATTGCTTCAAGCTTCATGGAAGAACGCAGGTGCTCAACGAGCTAAAAGACAGCCGCAAGCACACATGACCGGTGAAGGTGAAGCTGCTCCGATGGTCCAATACAAACCTGTTAATGAGGAGATATTTAACAGAGAAGAAGTCGGTAAAATCGGGGCTCTCCTTGACTCCCTATCTAAGTCTTCGATATGTGTTCATTGGTTCGATCGGTGCGTGTCTAATTTCCGAAAACTCAACAGCTTCTCGGTACCTAATTCATGGATTCTTGATTCAGGAGCAACCAATCATATGACACATGATCCCACTAAATTTGAAACTTATAAACCATTACCGGGAAATAGGAGTATTACCATAGCGGATGGATCTCCATTCTCGTAGCTGGCCAAGGAACCATAATTCTAAATCCCTCACTCAAACTTAATAATGTCCTTCATGTTCCTAAGCTGTCCACCAATCTCCTTTCCATTCATCAACTTACCAAAAATCTGAATTGTAAGGTTCTTTTCTCTCTACTGATCATTGCATTTTGCAGGACCTGAAAACGGGGAGGATGATTGGATTTGCTAAGGAACGGAATGGGCTTTACCACCTTGAGGATTCGAGCAAAAGTGGTTGGTCTCTTGTGGGATATAAGACCCCTTACAACTCTTGTAATTCTATCCACTTATCTCAGATTTGGCTTCACCATTTTCGATTAGGACATCCACCTTTTAGTCTTCTTAAGACTATGTTTCCTTCTATCTTTAAAGACGTTGCTGTTGAAAATTTTCATTGTGAAGTTTGTGAACTTGCAAAACATCATCGTGTTTCATTTCCTTTGAATAACAATGCTAGAGTTTCAACACCATTCTCTCTTATTCATATTGATGTATGGGGTCCATCTAGAACTGCTAATTTGACAGGAGCTAAGTGGTTTGTCTCTTTTATTGATGATTGTACTCGAACTACATGGCTATATCTTATGAAAGACAAATCTAATGTTCAATCTATATTTCAAAACTTTCATAAGATGATAGTTAATCAATTTGGGGTGTCAATTAAGAGACTTAGATCTGATAATGGGAAAGAATATTTCAATAAGTATCTTGATCATTTTTCCAAACTCAAGGTATTATTCATGAGTCTTCTTGTGTTGATACTCCTCAACAAAATGGAGTAGCCGAAAGGAAAAACAAGCACCTCCTAAATGTTACTCGGGCTCTCCTCTTTCAAATGTCTGTTCCAAAACATTTTTGGGGGGAAGCTGTTTTAACTTCAACATATCTTATTAATTGGGTTCCTTCCAAAACCTTAGGAAATAAAAGTCCCTTACAGCTCCTGTCTACATTTTATCCCGATGTCTCCCATAAATATCACATTTCTCCTCGAGTCTTTGGCTGTGTTGCATTTGTCCATATTCATAATCACAACAAAACAAACTCGACCCTCGTGCTCTAAAGTGTGTCTTTATCGGGTATTCTAATACTCAAAAGGGTTATAAATGTTATGACCCTTTAACACGTCGAGTTCTTATCTCCATGGATGTCACTTTTAATGAAAATCAATCATTTTTTACTTCCCACCACTATCTTCGGGGGAGACTCCTAATGAAGATAGTGGATTTGATGAAGATAGTGGATTTGAACCATTGCCTTCACTACCTAGTTTGCCTTCACTACCTAGTGCGTCACTCAATCCATCTTCGTCTCCTTCACCATTTTTATCAAGTCCTAATCCTCTTAGTCCATCTAGTCCTTCATCAAGTCCATTGAATCCTTTGGTCGCTTCTAGTTCCCCATCAAGTCCTCTACTTAGTTCATCATCATCTTCATCTAGTCCTCCCAAGAATGAACCAACCAAACTGCAAGTTTACTCAAGAAGGACAAAGCTCAATCCGGAACTAAATCAAGTCCCGTTATCCGAACCGTTATCAGGTAATGAAATCACTCACCCTTATTCTTCTTCTAATGAACTTGAGTCAAATGATTTAGATTTACCTATTGCCTTGAGAAAAGCTACCGGAAATGTACCCAACACCCTATCTCTCAATTTGTGTCATACCATAGACTATCTACTCAACACAAAGCCTTTATTACTGCTCTTGATTCAATTATGTTCCTAACTCGGTACATGAAGCTTTTGAGGATAAGAATTGGATACAAGCTATGACAGAGGAAATGAATGCATTGAAGAAGAATGATACATGGGAAGTTGTGACTTTACCCAAAGGCAAGCAACCGAGTGGGATGTAAATGGGTTTATACCCTTAAATACAAGGCTGATGGCACCTTGGAGAGGTATAAAGCAAGGCTGGTTGCAAAGGGATATACCCAAACCTATGGGGTGGACTATCGGGAGACCTTTGCACCAATAGCAAAGATGAACACAAGTACGGATACTACTTTCTCTTGCAGCTAATTTTGGTTGGTCTTTGCAGCAATTTGATGTGAAGAACGCGTTTCTACATGGAGACTTGGAGGAGGAAGTCTTTATGGAGCCTCCGCCGAGGCTTTGATAAAGATTTTGGAAACAATCGGGTGTGTCGACTTAAAAAGGCTCTATATGGTCTCAAACAGTCCCCAAGAGCTTGGTTTGGAAGGTTCACGAAGGCAATGCTTGAGATGGGTTACAAGCAGAGTAGAGGGGATCACACCCTCTTCATCAAACATTCGAGAGAAGGTATGGTCACAACTCTACTTGTTTATGTAGATGATATAGTTGTGACTTTGGTAATGATGAAGCTGAACAAAATTCTCTTAAGAGTAATCTTGCTCAATAGTTCGAGATCAAGGACCTTGGAAAGTTGAAATACTTCCTTGGTATTGAGGTGGCCTATTCTAATAAAGGTATTTTTATATCCCAAAGGAAGTATGTTCTTGATCTTCTCAAGGAAACAGGATGTCTCAATAGCAAGGCGGTGAGCACTCCTATTGATGCAAATCATAAAATGGATGGACATGGAGAGAGTGGCATTGTTGATAGAGGGAGATATCAAAGGTTAGTAGGAAGACTTATTTATCTATCTCATACTAGGCCGGACATAGCCTATGTTGTGGGAGTTGCAAGTCGGTTCATGCATGATCCTAAAGAAGAACATATGCAAGCTGTCTACCGGATTCTTCACTACCTCAAAGCTACTCCCGGAAAAGGTATTCTATTTAAACGAGGTGACAAGTTGAATCTTGAAGTCTATACTTGATGCAGATTATGCTGGGTCACCAATAGATAGAAGGTCCACATCTGGCTATTGCACTTTTCTAGGGGGAAATCTTGTCACTTGGAGGAGTAAAAAACAAAATGTGGTTGCTAAATCAAGTGCTGAAGCTGAATTCAGGGCGATGGCGAATGGGATATGCGAACTTTTGTGGCTCAGGATTGTCATTGAAGACCTCAAAGTGAAACATGAAGGAACTATGAGACTTTATTGTGATAATAAATCAGCAATCAACATTGCTCACAATCCAGTTCAGCATGATCGAACCAAGCATATTGAGATAGACAGGCATTTTATAAAGGAGAAGCTTGAATCTGGTTTGATTAGCACTCCCTACACTCCTAGCAAAGATCAGCTAGCAGATGTACTGACCAAAGGTCTACCGGTGTCGAGATTTCAAGAGATTATCAGCAAGTTGGGCATGGAAGATATTCACTCACCAACTTGAGGGGGAGTGTTGGAAAATCTCCTATAATCTCTCCCAAATCATTTAGGATATTGTAGGATATTATTTGATTTGATTTGATTTGATTATGTGATTTGATTTGATTCCGTTAGCTGTAAATTAGCTACGATTGAGATTAGGTCCTCCATTCTTGATTTTCTGACCTAATTTAGATCTTCTACTCTTGTATATAAATACCATGTAATCACTTGATAAATGTATGAGAAAATACAGATTCTCTTCTTTTCTACACAAACTAATAAACTTGAGGAAATATATTGGGCATTTATATGTGAGATATATACCACAAATAAAAATTGGTAGGTTTACCTCCCACTAAGTTCTATAGCAATAAAACATTGAGACCAGAGGTTTCAGGGATAACAGGTAGATGCAATGGTACATTTACCTCCCACTAAGTTCTATAGCAATAAAACATCGAGACAAGAGGTTTCAGGGATAGCAGGTAGATGCAATTTAGCTATTGACTACGAACTATATCGCAGGCCCACTTTTACCATCTGTAAGTGTAACTCTTTGAAGATCATATAATTAAAACTCAGAATAATGGAATTGAAGGACTCTCCATTAGATATGCTTCCGAGGGAAAGTGTTTCACGAGGAAGTAGCACATGCAACCACTGCAACTAACTTCATAAATAAAAGTCCTCTATGATCAAGTAGCATAGCAAGTTAAACATGAGCTAGAGCACTGAAGTTCAAACTTTGGGTTGAGAGAGAGAGAGAGAGAGAGAGAGAGAGAGAGAGAGAGAGAGAGTTTGGTAGCATCATGCCAAAACTTACATAAAAATCTAGACGAGCACTTCCCATCCATCTATACTTCTCAGATTCAATATCAATGTCTGCAATAAGACCTGGAACGAAACAAATACATTCATAAAAGAGATCATAAGCCGCCAATATAACATCCTTTCTGCCACTTCTATTCCAAAAAATGATGAGCTCAAAACAGGTACCACAATGCATGCTAGGCCAACTATACAAACATTTCACAGCACCAACATAATCAAGAAGTCAAGCTCTTTTGGAGGAGTGAATGGAGCTTAAGACAGCTCTATCTAGATGTCCTGTTATTCAATGTCAGGACTGAGTATTTGCACTGTGAGCAATACTTTGGAGAGAAAAGGTTAAAAAAAATTGTACCAAGTCAGATAACCTAAACCTAGTACATGATCACATGAATTTGGCATACCCCAGGAGAGCATCAAAATGCTGAAAAATTTGGCATCGCCTTGCTTTATGGTGGCCACATCCAGTGATTTCTTGTGTCCTATAAATAGTCAAACCACAGGTACCATTTAAAAAGAAAGATCAAATAGTTAAGACAAAGAACAAAAAAAAAAAAGGAAGAGAGGGTGAAGAATCGAGCAAAGCTACAACACTGAAATGCAAAGAAAACGAAAACATTGACCTCTAATAATGGCAAGAGTAGCATAAGATGCTGTACATGGTTCGCCGACAGAATCCAAAAGGGATTTTACCATGCCATTTCCAGTACCTATATAATGCCACGTGTTAAATGCAGGAACAACACATCCAAGATCCATGTCAACCAAAGAAAGAGCAGAAATCATGTATTTAGTTACTTCCAATGGTGCCCCTCTAAGATGTTACTGATTAAATGGGAAATTCCACCACTGAAAGCCCTGGAACAGAAAGACTACTATTTTAACTTAAGCATAATCTGTACTATCCATATAGGAAGGATGCTATGAAACCGAAGTCCTCTCTTCAATTACTATACTCGATGATAGGGGCAAAGAGCAAACCTGCAGGAACCATTCCAATAGGAACTTTTATTGCTGCCTCCCAGTCCTCTCGTTCAAGCAATCCATTTACTACCTACTAAAAGTTTGAGAACTTTGTCACTGAAGA
This sequence comes from Eucalyptus erythrocorys, assembly GCA_014182555.1. Lineage (NCBI taxonomy): Eukaryota > Viridiplantae > Streptophyta > Magnoliopsida > Myrtales > Myrtaceae > Eucalyptus > Eucalyptus erythrocorys. The sequence continues at coordinate 38,857,803 of CM024601.1, forward strand.
GAATAATAGGACAACTAACTAAGATTGATCCATGATACTGTTAACTACCATATAAGACACATAAAGTTAAAATCATTGTGGCTCCTAAACAGTTTAAAGGCTGTGAACAACCTTCAAAGAAAAGTTGACAAATTGCAGCCATTTCATACAAGGTCTCCAACTATACCAAGAGTATATTAAGACGTGTAGTATCTGCACCTAAATAACCAACCTCAACTAAGATTCCATCTCCGCTTACACAGACAATGCCATCGTACTTTGATAGATCCAGAGAACGAGCGACTTCCTTCGCATGGAACTGGTGTTGAGTCTCTGAAATTGCAGTAGAAGACTTCGCATGAGCAATCAGCAAACATGAGGTAAAGCTGTAAGAGCAGTATTCATTTGCATTGATGACCTCAAACCTTGTATGTCAAATTGAATGCCAGCATCCTCAAGAAGAGGTTTTACGACATTGGCCAAAGTCTTGGGAGCCAATTTCTTTCCTCCAAAAGGATTTAATAGTATGAACAACTTTTTGGGGCGGTCTGTCAAAAGGAGCAGATGTGAATAGAAGCAACTAAAGAAAAATTAGTACCATTAACTTCTGAAACAGAGTGCATCTTAAAGGACTCTGGGGCATTAAACCCCCTAACACCATACAGCTCCTCTTTGATTGCCTAAAATCGAAACTTTTTCAAGCAACACAAAAGCAACTAAAGAAAAATTAGTGCTATTAACTTCTGAAACAGAGTGCATCTTAAAGGACACTAGAATTAAACCCCCCCATACCATACTACTCCTCTTGGATTGCCCAAAATCAAAACTTTTTCAAGCAACACAGAGTAAAAGCTACTGTTGCATACTCCCACTTCTTCCTCGAATCACTCCTGTTTGTTGGGCACGCACCCAACTACAAACTTAATGTCCTCTTATAGTTTATACCAACAAACCATATGATGGGGTGTTGTAATTTACTTCCTTCGATGATCAATGAAGTACCATGTTGGTCAAAAACAGAAAGCCACAAAAGCAAACAACATTCGCAAATCAAGCAACCTAAGACATCCATTTGCAACTCCAAGTGAGCCTACCAAAACAATTCAACAAGCTCTCTCAACAGGACTCAGATATATTCTAAATTGACGAAGCACACTGACGCGCAAATGCAATGGCGCAATCAAATCGGATAACAGCATAATCCTTCCGGATTGACACAATTCAAGTGAGGCATCAACGTCAACTTGGCGACAACATCAGAGAAACACAAATTCACAGGTTTCTACCACATTCCTACGTTCCCAACATCAAGCAAACGGAAGCGAAATTCGAAACCCGCGGCGAAAACGTCGACCACTCACCCAGAGAATCCAGGCAGCCCCGGAGCTTGTCGCACCAGATCCTCCTCGACTCCTCCGACAGCGGCTCGAACACGACGTCCTTCCTCACCAGGCGGCCGCCGCCCCCGCCCTTGCTCCCGAACCAGCAGGCCCGGTCGCCGGCGCCGTCGTCGACGAGGGCCTTGATCCTGATCCGGGGCCCCTCCGCGTCGACGCCGAGCACCTCCCTCTCGACGCTGAGGCTCCGGTGGTGCCCCCGGACCAGACCAGCCTGCCGTCGGCGGTCAGGGTCACCGGGGCCACGGTGCCGCCGATGAGGACGCGGTCGGAGATTGGCGGGGACGGCGGCGGGTTGTCGTCGCCGGGCGGGTCCATTTTTCGCGGGTCGGGTTGGTGGCGGACTTTTCCGGGTTGGTGGATTCGTTTCGGGTGTTGTTAGGAGAGAGAGAGAGATGGAGAATGAGATTCTCTCAATTTGACTTTTGCGCGTCTTGGACGGATTGCGTTGACAGGTCCGATGGTTGGCCCCGCGCGTGGGGGTTAGATTGACAGTTGACATTCTACCTCAATCGATTCGATATTTGGACTGATGATATGATTGTAAATTTTATGATTAAAAAAAAAAAAAGGAGAAACCGGTTTTTGTTTTTAAAATTAAGAAATTGATTATAGGTTAATACTATGGAAAGTCTCACATTGATATATTTGTGATAAATTTACTTCATATTAATTAATTTTTTTTTATAACCAAGGAACCCCGTATGCCCAAGGCCAAATGAAGAAACTTGAACAACACTAAATGCGGACCCACCACCTCAACATCACACTTAAGAAACCGAGTAACTCCACTAGCTTTCTTGTGTTGCAAGAGCTTCAAATTCCTCACCTCTCTCGCAAAGGATGATCACGAAGTCCCTAGGGCTAGTGGAACCACCATGGCTTGGTGATTACTTCAAATTAATTTTTTGATTAACAAGAACCTCAAATTAATATACACAAATTTACTCTAAATTGATATATTTTTGATAAATTTATTATCTATTAATTTTCGTTAAATTTTATAATTAGATTGTTGAGTTGGATGGCACGTGATTATTGACCAGTGTGTCAGTTTAGAATTTGATTCTCATTTGTCATGGTTGTACTAGTTTTGTTATTTTTCGCGGTATTAATCCAATTTAACTAAGAGTATCAATATTGGATTTTTGGCCATTAAAAAATTAGTTTGAAAATAAATTTATTATAAGTGTATCAATCTAAAGTTTTTCATGATCATTTGAGGTAAATTTATCATAATTTACTAATTTAGGATTTTCGTGGTATTATTCTTATGTTTAATCATATATGTACATTTTTTTTAATTGTAACTAATTTTCCATTGACGGATTACTATTAGAAATTAAACAGAAGAAAGCCCAAAAACTAATTCATGAAAAATTATTTTAATTAAACAAGCATACCAATCTAATGAATTCTTTGGTACTATTCATAAGTTAGTGTATTACTGTATTGTCCGTTTTTTTGGAAAGTCTTTTCTTTTCAACTCATTTCCTTAGTCAACATGTAATAATGCTGTCTTTTTTTATTATCTTTTTATATTTTTTGTCAAATAAACATTGTGATAATTTCATTTAAATATATATTAACTTATGATATATATAATTGTAAAAGTAGCCTCATTTAGAGCTGTATTTAACTTCCTAATCTACAGATCTAACTAAATTTAATTGTAAATACACAAAATAGAAAAGCTTAACAATTTTATGTATCTAAAAAATTAGGAACAACGTTAAGATTTATATAAGTATGATTATGTATAGATAAATTGATATTATTTTTAGATATCCTTATGAAATCACTTAGTGTATTTATCCTCATTTTTATTTGGCAAAAGTCAAAAAAAAGAAAAGAAAAAAGAAATTACACGTGCAGCTTAAGGGGCCAAATTGCTTAAGGGGCTAAGGGGGTGTTTGGTTGAGCATTCCAAAGGAGCTTTGGAGGTCCAAAGCTCCTTTGGGGAAGTTTTTGGTGTTCGGCAATGAATTTGAAATGCTATTTGGCCAAATTTTAGCATCCCCAATCTTTGAAAGCCCAATGCTTGGGGGATCAGCATTGGGCATTTGGCATTTGGGAAATGTCTCTTCACTGTTCGCTTCTCCTCTCCCCATTCGTCTCCTCTCGTCTCCTCCCGGTCTTCTCCGATCGTCTTTTTCATCTTCTTCTCCGGTAGCCGCCACCGCCGCATGGGGGTCCCGCGTCCCGGTGACCACCGCCCGGGGTGGCGGGACCTGCGACCCAGGCGGCGTCGCCTAGCGGGTGTCGACGCGAGCCAAGTGACGCCGCCCGGGTTCGCGCGACCCCGGGCGGCGTCGCCCGGCTCCGCTTGGGGTCCGGCGACCCAGGTGGCGTCGCCGGCTCCGCTTGGGGTTCGGGCGACCCAGGGGACGCCGTCGCCCGGCGCGCGTGAGCTGGCGACGCCGCCCGAGGCCTTAGCCATCGAGATTTGGCCGTCGGGAGGCCAAATCGGCGGTCCGCGAACAGATTTAGCGGCCGCGACGAGATCCCAGCGGCCGGCGAATCAGATCGGGGCCGACGGCCGATTGGCCGTCCGAAACGGTTCAGCCGGCGGGGCGGCCGGATTTTATTTTCAGATTTAAAAAAAAAATGGTAAAAGCTAATTGTAAATGCAAGTTTTGCCAAACAAGTGTTTTTGCTAAAATTATTTTGCAATGCTAAATTTACCAAACGGCGTAGCATTTCGGAAAACCCCTTTACCTCAAGTGTATTTGCATTCTCTCAAGGGCATTTCCTAAAGCCGAACCAAATGAGCCCTAAGGCTGTAAGCCCCATCTTGGTTCCTCCTCCTCCTTCTTCTTGTATTTTTTTTTTTTTTTTCAATTTAAATATTTAAATATTTATTTAATGTATAAATATTATATCATAAAATTAAATTAATTTCAAATATTTTAATAAAAATTCTATCAAAATCTAATTTGAACCAAAATGTTATTGTTTTAATCACATCAGCAGCACGTAAAAGACTGAAAAAGAAATTGCGCGTGCAGCTTCACACGCGTAAGTGGCCAAATGTCTCAAGGGGCGAGGGCTGTCAGCCTTCTCTTGATTTCCATTTTTTTTTTTTAATCAACTTAATTTTTAACATAATTTAAAATTCTATCATAAATTCTAATTTGAACCACAACGGTATGGTTTTAATCATGTAAAAGATAGAAAATAGTAAAGTAAGCTATGTCAACATTTTTTGTTAGCTAAATTGGACGGAGTTAACGGAAGAATTTGATTGCACTAATTTAATAAGTTTTAAAATTTGATTGTATTTTTTATAAGTTTGAGGATTATTTCACTCTCATGATAAGTTTAGGACTTTTAATGTATTTATCCTTATTTTTAGCAGGAGGAAAAAAGCAAGAAAAAACAAACATGGCACTGGAATTCACACCTCTCTCGTTTGCTCCAAGATCCTGCGGGATAGACCGTTCTAAGAGGAAGCATTTGGATCCAGTGGACGAGTAATCTCTTCGTTTTCCCTCTGTTTTTTTGCTGTTGGGATTTCTATTTCCATGGGTTGTTTGCATCCTTAGTTTTTGGTTCTTTGTTGGTGCTTTTGATGTTTCTTTGATCTCCCTTTTTTATTTCTTTATCTCCACATTGCTGACTTCTGTTTAACATTGGATGACCACCCTTACTTCTGGTTATTTGGTCCGTCTATTTCGCAATGGCTGGGGCCTTTCGTGTATTTTGTTTTGGACCCTCCTTTTGGTTCCATGACAATGTTTTCACAGTGACTCTTCTTCAGAACGTTTTCTCAGTGACTCCTTGTTGGAAAATTTTGTCCGAAGAGCTAAGATCAGTGTCAAAACTAGATGTGCAGAGTCATGGTTTGTCGTTATGTATAGATTTTGGTCCATCTTCTCCAACTGTATGTATATATATATTTAAAATCTTCTCCAACCGTACATATTGTGAAGAGTGATGTTTTCGTTTCCATTTGGCTACTATTTCGTGTGACTTTTGTTCCTAAAAGACTGATTATGGTCTGCAGTGAGACATCAAGCAGACTCAAAAATGATGATGTGCCGAATGAAATCCACTAAAATGAGTAGAAATTGCAATGGTATCTGTTATGCAAACTATCTATTTCCTTGTCATTTGCTGATTTCGATGACGAGGGATCAAATGATCCATTTCATTATCATCTGGTCTTTTTTTTAATCCGATGTAGGACATTAAAACTACCCTAGTACTCGACTGTTCATTTTTCTTAGAAGGAGTGCTGCCACATGTGGCACATTTTTTAGGCTGGTCATGTAATATTCATCTCAGTTGTAAAATAATGCTGCTTTGTTTAGATATGCTGTGCGTCAACTCTAAAATTATTGAAATGTTGCACCTGACAAGTTGAGGGAACAAGATTTAGAGATAAGAAGGCGGATTCCTAGTGTGATAGATCATGCTCGAGAATTCACAGTATTGTCTCAAGGAAGAACTGAATTTTGTAAAATCTGACTTGCAAAATGGTTTGGAAAGAACGGGAGTTTTCAATTTTCACTTGGCTGATCTTGTCAGGAGGTACTAATACTTTTCACTTGGAGGAACAATAACCGTCTTGTGTTTATCGTGGCTACTCTGTGAAATGCTCCTGGATGAGTAGATTGGGTTCTTCGGTTCCTATATTAGAAGGAAAAAGGTAGAGTTGAAAAGCTAATACAGAATAGAGGTTCTGAAAGCTGTTTGTTTGACACCATAACAGCAGTTGAACGCGGCAAAATAACGTTGTTTTGTACTAGACTCACCGGAAAATCATTATGTCAGCGTTTTAGCCGGATTTTCTTGCCGTTGGCATTTAACCGATCCATTTGGCTCTTTTGCTTTTTTTTTTTCCTTCTAAGTTGGCAAGGGTTCTAGCTGACCCTCACCAGTCGTAGGTGAGGGCTGGCTGTCCCTTGTTAGCCATAGCCGAGGGCTAGTGAAGCCCATTAACTTCCTCTTAGCTGCAATGACAAGCGCCTCATCATCCCAAGCAAACTAACCTATTTCATTTGTTTTACGAAAAATAAACCTCATTTTTTTATGCCTTTGCATTCTATATTATAGTTTGTACTCTTGATGTTCATTTTAGACCTCTGATTATCCTAATCACCTGCTGCAAAGTCACAAAAATCGAACTGCGTTCCATCCGAAATGCATACAAGCGACATGAATTAGCGAGAATTCTTCCAAATCAGTCTAAAACTTGATTGCATTCATGGCATCATATATTTCATAAAACTGAAGAAGTCTGTAACAATGAATACGATTTAAAATATGATGTTAGGGTTATAATTATTCATATTCTTATTTTCACCATGACAAATCCATTGGATTCCAATTACTGAGCAAATTTTCTTCATGCAGTTGCATCCATGATACTGTCTAAGAGGAAGTTGTGCTAGTTATTTGCTCATCGTTGGAGGATACTAGTCAGAGAGTGGTAAGATGATTGAAAAATTTAGATTACTGCTCTGTAGAATTTGTACATTTTTTTGTAGTTCCAGTGCACCTATTGGCCATGAAGGGGTAAGAGTTGCATTACCAACTAGTCAGTTGCCAATGAAAATGCTGCAATGTATGGAAAGCTATTGTCATGAATCTTCGGCTTGGACAAATGGCAATGTTGAGAACCGGATTCTAGTATCTGATCGGCATCTTTTAAGAGGACGTACACGTATCACCTTAAACATTTTGAAAACCTTGTGCACATAGAAAACAACATGCTTGAAAGCATGAACTGTATCACTTCAAGTTGCCTAAAAGTGCTCCTAGGCATTCGATCTCAAATGTCGACTTGAGCCATGAACATCTAGAGAGAAGAAAACCTCAATTTTCATCCACTCTCAAAGCAGTGGATCTCGATGATTAAAAGGGATTCGAGGGTTCTATGGCATTAGAGTAACACATGGCATACTCCTGAATAAGCTCAAATGACCTTTCCATAAAAAGTTATCGGAACAGATATAATTATGTATGTAGAGGATACCTAGTGACGCGAGATAACTCTTTGTTGCAATTGTGTAACTGTTTGTTCATTGTTCTTCAATGAACCTACGCAATTTTGGCAAGGTGTCGTGTTTTTTTACTTGCTAGTTGAAAATTTGGCAACGTCAAATAAGGATTCCTCCCCTCTTCTCCCCAAAGAAAAGGAAGTTATTTGAAGCTTTGCGGCATGTGGTTGCGCATGCTCATCATTGATGAATTTTCATAAGAGTTGAAGCACAAGTTCTCAATCTGCTTAACTTAGAAGGTTAGTGTATACTTCAATTGCTTTGTCGGCATTGATATACTGTTTGATGTTTCCTATCTATCGAGCCATCAAGCTGGTTTCTCTATGACATTCACACAAAATACCATACATTTGAAATCCCCTATGCATATAACATTGAAAGAATTGCACATGGTAGTACACTGTGACGCTTTTACACGGTCAAACATGGATAGAAAATATTAAAGAAAATTTATTGCAATTAGTTTTAGGTAAATGATCCTGCAGTTGGGCTCATGTAAGGTGCACATTTGATTTGGCCTGTGACTAGTGCAAACATTGCTATCTCAAGACTCAGTTAAAAAATACCGTAACGTTATTTGAAAAAGTTAACACTCGAATGCAAAAGGTTAATTGGGCAGTAGCAGTATGACATAGGTGTTGTAGTTTTGGCTCAAGCACTTTGAAAATTGATCTTGTTAAAATGGAATATCAAACTAAATTGATTAATGTCCATGTTTGAACACCATCCAGTTCGAACCGAGGTCACTTAAAATTAAAAGGGAAAATACCACCAAAAACCCTAAACTATGCACAAAGTGACAAAAATACTCCAAACTTTTTTTTTGCACCACCAAAAACCTCAAACTTTGCAAACTGTGACACATTTACCTCAAATTATTTTTTGTGACACAAAAACCCCGAACTTTCATTTGTGTGACACATTTACCCTAAATCTTAGGGGCATTTTGGTCATTTTGCTTTTAAAAACATTTTTCTTTTCTTTTCTCTTCCCTCCACTAGAGCCGGCGGAGGGAAGCTGCGTGCCCTCGCCCGAGGGCCGCCCTAGCCGGCGTCGGGTTGCCCTCGTCGGACGCCGGCTTCCCTCCGACGGAGCCGGCGAAGGGAAAAGAAAAGAAAAGAAAAATAGAAAAAGACAAAAATGCCCTTAATGGGGTAAATGTGTCACGGTTTGCAAAGTTTGGGGTTTTTGGTGGTGCAAAAAAAAGTTTGGGGTATTTTTGTCACTTTGTGCATAGTTTAGGGTTTTTGGTGGCATTGTTCCAAATTAAAATTCAAAGGATAACTTTCACTTGTCACATACCTTTACCAAGTTTTTGATCACTTTCTTATTTCCGATAGCACATTTTCTTGGTTGAGCTTGGGTATTTCAATGCCTTATGCTCATTGATGAGGCAATACAAACCTTCAGGCAAATTACAAGAGAAGACGACCATGCTGACTGGACCATTGAGAAATACATAGAGCAAAGTGAAGAGACCTCTGCTTACTGGACACCTTGAAGTGATTCTGGAGAGAGGCATGGGTGTTGGGTGAGGTCGAATTTACTGACAATTCAAGCTGGACTCGAATAAAGAAGTTCAAGATAGGATTGTTTTGAGAATATTTGCATTCACAAAGCGACAATGGAGTCGTTCACTGTGAATGAGCTTAGAGTAGAGCATAAGTTCATGGTGGTCTTTATTTTTAGCTCTAAGAAATAAGTATGCTTATAGAAGAAGCCTGGCTTCTTTGGGATTGATCACTCACTCACTTGCTCAGTCAGATCTTAGCCCAAGCTTCTTGGCATCGATCACTCACTTGCTTGCTCACTCGGATCTTAAAGAGTGAGAGTTTACAAAGAGAGAAGGACTTTGATTATGAAATAGTTGAATAGATAAAATGAGGAGGAGGGCACCCTTTTTATACTAGTAGCCCTCAAATTACAACCATTGATTGTTCTTCGATCCCGCGGACAAAATCGTGCCTTCTCACCTACCACCTATTGGTATTTATGTCGAGAGAATTCTAGATCCTTGACACAATTACTGTCTTGTCCACCCTTGGAAACATTACAAAAGCTCTAGAGGAAACTTTGGGCGATTTTGAGAGGTCTTCTTCAATTATGCATAATTCTTTGATCATGAGAATCTCATGACCGTGACACTATCATACAACGAAAAGAAGACTGCAAAGACTAAGAAAAGTGTCATGATAGAAAATGTTAGCAAAATCAATGGTAAAAAAGAAAATTGCAAATCAAATAATTCACTATTTTATCTAGTCAATAATTTACCAAGAAACGATATGCAAGAAATCAAATTAAGGTAATCAAGGAGATATAGAGGTGTAGCCGCTTTTTTAGAGGATTTATTGAGCTGAATTTGGGATTTTTCTTTTGCTTACAAAGAAACCAAAGAGACCTCTTTGATTTAAATATCAAGTTCTTATGCGTGATATAGATTATAGACACAAATAATTACCGTAGAATACTGTTTAGGAAACATTCTTTCCTTGTCATTGTCGTGTACCTTTCAAACTCTTGATATGGGTTTCGAGAGAAGACTCTCAAAGCCTTTAGGGTACAATAAAGCTTTGTGAACTCGGTGCTGTTAAAATAATGATTAATATTCTCCTCCTCAATCAGATTTACTACCTACTACCAAAAAAAAAATCAGATTTACTACCGTTCAGGAAAAAAAAAAAAAAAATTCAATGACGGTTATGTGGAGTAGAAAATTTGCTCTTGCAATCCCACTGAGTTGCCCCCAGAAAATTCTGCAAACTAGGCAAAATGTATACTATTATGACAATATACATGATCGAATGGTTAGTAATGCCACATAAGGGAGGGAGCCACCCCTCCCATGTGTTCTGTTTTTTACCCCCGGTTTGTAAAGAAAAATAGAAAAAGGTTTGTAAAGAAAAATAAAACAAGGAAAAAACTTAAAAGATAGAAATTGTCCTTTACCAAATAATGAGTTCAAACCCTTATTTAAAATTGATATGACAATTTCAAGCTCTTATTTGATAAAATGAGAGTAATTCGAATCCTAATTTAAAACAATGTCCATTTTTAGATCTTTATTTGATAAAATGAGAGTATTTCAAGCTTTTATTTGAAATTTTTCCTAAGTCAAATTAGATAAATCAATAATTTATGAATTAGATTCAATATTTTATAATGGTTCACAGATTACATTGAGTAAACTAATTTTTTGGATATTTTATAATAGTTCACAGATTACATTAAATAAACTAAATTTTTGGGAATGGCATTACAAATTAGGTTGAAAATTTGTAACCAAATCTATGGACTATAATGTCATTTTCCTAGAAAAAGAAAAAAGAAGACAAAAATGAAAGAGATGAGGACATAGATAGTCCAACAGCATAGTGTGTAATGTGGTTTTTAAAATTTTAATTTATTTAATATAATCTTTTAATTTTAGCTAAATATTCAATGTGATTAGTGAGTTATTAATTTGTCCACTCTGATCCTTAGATTTCTTATATATATTCAATTTAGTCCCCGAATTATATTAAAATGTTTAAAGTGGTCTTTCCATATATACATCAGGCTAAATTTTAAGAATCATGATGAATAAATTTAAAGTTTAGGGATCATATTGTACATTAAACTAAAATTCGGGATCATTTGTGTTATATTCCCATAATAATGAAAAGGGCAATTAACTCGGTTCGAACCGGTCCGGTTCAATCCATCCATGGCGACGTCTCTGCACTTTTCCGAACTCCCCACCAAGCACCGAAGCTAGAGCGACTAAAAAAACTCCGATCGGCGGCTTCGGGAAATCCTCTCTCCGCAACCGCCGTCGCCGCCACCTCGAGATCGCCAGGTACTACGTCCGCTCCGAAACCTCGACCTCCTCGTCTCCGATTCCGGCCGCTCTCGCGATTCCCGAGGATCGTCGCCGGCCGGCGGGCGGGCGCTCGATCGGCGGCGATCCGAGGAGGAAGGAGAGGCCGCATTTGGATCGGATTGGCCATCGGGCGCCGCTCCATTAGCTCGCTTCGCGCGCTTTCCCTCGCGAAAAGCCGATGGGGGAAGGCGGGGTGGGAGATTGGGATCGGTGATGGCGGAGTGTCTTTTTCTGCCGGATTTCTAGGGGGAGCGTTTCGATTGTAATCGGCGATGGCGACTGTTCCGTTCGGTCGCCGGTGTTCATTTCGGAGTGCTTCTGCTTTTTTTTTTTTTTTACTTCTTTTTTCGTTCTTATTGCTGAATCGCGTATGTTTCGCTGGGTTGCCTTGCTATTCGATTGAGTTTCGAAGACTTCCGCGTCTGTAGTTGCGCAAGATGTCCTCGAGGTTTCGTCGGCTGATGTGTTGGTGGAATTGAGAGACTTGTGCTGTGGGTTTTGCTCACTGGGGGTGTTAGATGTGCTTGTAGATCGAATGGCCCGTGCTGCGGGGTGTTAGATTTTGGAATGTAATGTGTTCTGGCTCTCTAATGTCCCCTATTTGCAGGTCGAAAAGATAGTCGATAATTCGTCGCTATGGCGACGACGGCTTGTTTCATCATCGTCAGCAGAAACGATATCCCTATATATGAAGCTGAAGTTGGATCTGCTGTTAAAGTATGTCTTTCTTAAGACTATGATGTGGGCCTTTGTTTTCCTTTCAGTTCCTTTTTTGTCTGGAAATTGTAATGATACTTCAGATTGTGATATGATCTGGACGCACATTTGTCCGAACTCTTGCTTGATTTGTTTGCGAACATTTAATGTGTAAGGGCATACTTAGTAACTCATCTTACATGATTAGCGTGACGGTTTCATGCTATCCCTGGGGAAAGGAAAAAGTTTACTTTTCTCTTGTTATCCTGGACATTTCGAGTTAAACCTGGCCGAAAGGGATATTGTTTTTGAGTTTCTGTTTATTTATATCTGTTTTTTTAATTTGTTTATAAATTAGCTGTTTGTTAAATCCAATGAACTTCTTTTTCCCCAATCAGAGAGAAGATGCAGCACATTTGCATCAATTCATCCTGCATGCAGCCCAAGATATCGTTCAGGACCTCGCATGGACAACTAGTGCCATGTGAGTTTGTTTACTTTCAAATGGTTGCGCTATGTTATCTCTTCACTTCCGTGAGCTTCAGTTTCTGCTATATTAGATCCCTTTTATAATTGTGTACTAGAAGTTTTGCTAAAAATTGGTTTTTATTCATCGTGCAGGTTTCTGAAAGCAATAGACAGATTTAATGATCTTGTGGTTTCGGTGTATGTCACAGCTGGTCATATCCTTTGATAGCAACAACATATTTTCTTATCTGCCATTTATGCTTTTATTGCTGGCAGTTTGTTCTTCCTTCCCACCAAGAAAGAAAAATTCTGCTACTAAAGCAGAGTAAATTTATGCAGCTTTAAACTCCTTGAATTTACTCCTCATTCTTTTGTCTCGACTCACGATATTTCTCTTGGTCATTCTTTTGCATTATTGACTGTATATGAATACCCTTGACTCCTGTATCTTACATACACGATTTATGCTACTTCATGACTCACGTAACGATGATGGAATTAAGAGCTTTTTCCAAGAGGTTCATGAGCTTTATATCAAGGTAATATGCTGTTCTTTTTTCCACTGAACTTTTTCCTTACATTGATGGTTTCTTGTTATTTTGCATTTTCATTACTCGTAGATTACCGAGGAATTTTCTTTCTCATGTTTGGATTATTGCAGTTTGATGTTAATTTATATGGTTCTTTTTTTTTTTTTTTTGAGTTCATTACTACTGCTGACAGTGTTTCTGCATAGAGGAGATCGACATTTCTTTATTTACTTTTGTCATCGTTTATTAAATGCTCAAATAGTTAGACAGTTGAACCTGGGTCTCAGTATATGTATATCCGAATTATACATGAGGGTGTATCGACAAGTTGTTGGAGTTTGCAGAACCATAATTACTTCCAACTTTTGACACCTTACATGCATTCTTTCATCCCTAGGTTTTGTCCAATAATCTGCGACTTTTCTCTTGCCCAAGTCCTTGAACTTTCGTGGTCCATTTGAGTACCCGTGGTTTTAAACTATTAGAGGTTGTCCTTGAGTCTTTGACTGTCAATGACCTTCTAATGACAGCTACTGTCAACTCCTTTCGGTTCATATCAACACTCGTAATATGGAACTTAACATTATACAGGATGAATCAGTTCAAATAGCGAATCTCTGGCTCCTAGTTACATATCCAGATTTTTCCCCATTTGCTGTTTTTCTTCTTCATTCTATAGTGCATCCTATACTTTTCTAATAATTTTGCTCACAATGGTGACCTTTAAACCATCTAAGTGTACTAAATCAAGGTTTTAACAACTCGTCTTCCCATGAGAGCTTCTGAGGTAAAGCCCATATAGAATTAAGATTCACTTGAATCTCCCATCGGCTGCTTCTAGCAGCTTGATCACCCTTAACTATGATTATTCATGCCTTTGAGGTTTTATATTAAGTGACACAATGCCCTCTACTAATTGAAGGTCTGCAAGGAATCAAATTTCTGTGTGAGAGTTGATTGGTGAGGAGGCCAATTGATGATATGGAACGTTAGTTTGGATATATTACCTATTTGCATAATGTTTTGGTCTTTCAAATTGTATTTGGTGCAATTGGGCGTTTGAAGACTTTATTGGTGTTCAAATGTAGGATGTCCCTATCCCCATCTCAGAGAGAGAGAGAGAGATGGCATTTGAATGCCTTACCTAAAGATGATGAATAAATTCAATATTCCCGCACTCCACTAAAATGTTCAGTTTCTTATGGCATCACTGTTGCAGGTAGTCAGTTAGTGCACTAATACAGTAGAAATGATCTTATTAGACCGACGTTACTGGACTCACAATATCGAATTAATAGCAATTTTTGCTATTTGATAGTTTGATTTAATTGAATTACCAAACTAATATAGGGTCTTGTTTGCATTTTGTCCATTCTCTTATCATTAGCATTGAATGTCATGATTACATGCTTTGAAAAGGAGATCATGGATGTTACTGCCATCATCATCGTGATGAATGGGTGATTCTGTGAGTTATTCTTCACTTCTCAGAGTTTTTATTCCTGATTTTGCAGATAATTCTGAACCCGCTCTACTTACCTGGTTCCCGCATTGCATCTTCACATTTTGACACAAAGGTCCGCGCTCTTGCAAGAAAATACTTATAAAAGCCAATTTTTGGGAACAAGCCAGTGATGGAACAGTGATGAGCTTGCAAGATTTGACCACTAAGGACTAGCGGACTCCTAATAGCCTGTCATCAATCATGCGCTTGCTGATTTACTGGTGGAAGCAAGTGCGTTGCAGTTATGTGCTCATGTTGTTGCATGAGAATTAAAGCACTTGATTCATTTTCCTGATTGGTGATGCCATGTTGGCCTGATTATCAGCAACGTGACCTGCTGTTTCTCTCTTTTTCTTTCTTAGAAGGTTGCCCTGTCTTTTGTTCAAGGAATCGAATGTGGTTTATATTTCTTATTGCTGATAATCTGTGATTTGTAGATTGGATAATCTGTGACTCGTAAATTGGACGGCTTGTAGAAAAAAGGAGCCGGGTGGCATTCGAGTAACGATTGAATTCAGTGTAGTTTCCGATGAAAGCTCCCGTGTTGCTTTGGTTTCTTTCTTGCACGTTAATCTGGACCCATTAGACATTACCAGCTTTTGGTATGATTTGTTATGTTGTGACCGTGGTTATGACAAGCATTTTGAGGGGGTAGAGATGGCTATAATTCTGGGAGCAAACTCCAGGCAAGGGGATTTCGGCAGTGTTGTAGTAATTAGAAGGTACTTTCTTGGGAATTCGATATGCTGCACTAGCTTGTTCATAAGTTAAATACAACGCAAGAAATATTCAGAAGACTTCTACATATTCGTGACAAGCTATGGCATTATTCTTCTCTTCTCAAATCTTTTTTTTCCTCTGGGCTTCGATGTGAGATGTAGGAGCCGATGGTCAGTTTGGTGGTTGTGTTTCAAATGAACCCTATCTTTTTCTCCTATATTGGGCCTTTTCTGTGTTCCTGTTGTTTAAATCTGAGCCCCATCCTTAACCCAAATAAGACTGTTGGATTCGATCTTCAAAAGGAAAAAGGCCTTTTATTAATACGAGAGAAATCGATGATATGGACAGAGTCATGAATGCAAACTGAACGAGCCCCTCACTTACCAGAATTTATTGCCGCGCAGGCCTGTTTTTGTAGAACTAGACAAGGAAACTTGCAAACCACATTTGTCGCGAAAATTCTGGGGCCTCATATGAAGGGACAAAATAATTACGACCCGATGCTGGAGAAGATTGTAAAGTAATTAATGATTTTTGTAATGAACTTAGAAAACAAGATGGTGAGATGATGATTCTGACACGAGAGAGAGAGAGAGAGAAAGAGAGAGAAATATATGAAAGGACAAAAAGGATATTCAATGGGGTGAGAGAGGCTCGAACTCTCGACCTCAGGATAACTCGCAAAGCTATGAGACCTACGCGCTAGCCAACTGCGCCACCACCCCATTTGTGGCTATCTGATCGTAACTATATTTTATATTGTAAGTCCTGCCCGTGCCATTAACACGACGAGTTGATTGAATTTTTTTTTTTTTTTTTTAAAGGTGAGAATTATATTGACAAGGCTGTAAGAAGCTATACAGCAAGAACTCAACACTAAAAACTTTGCACTCACAAAAACAAAAGTCAAAGTGAGTGGAAGGATGCCAAGGTGAAATTAGGTTGCATTTAGTCGTCTAGATTTATATTGTTATAAGATAAGATAATGTGGGGATTGAAAATTATCCAAATTGTAGAAAATTTCATTACAAGTTGAGTGCTACTTAAGATACGATTAAAAAGTTTTAAGAATTTTCAAAAATAACACTTGCCCTGCATATTCTCCCGCGTAATCTCCAGATCTCGTCTTTAAGGTCCCCCTCGTTGGGCCCACTCTCTCCCTCTCTCTTGGACGTCTCCTTCACCGCCAACTTCACCAAATCCATGAATTTCCACCTGCAGCACTCACTCAACTTCATCGCGTTGGAGGCGATCCGGACACCAACAAAGATGAATTCGGATTGCCGAGGGCGTTGCAGAGTGATTTGGGAGGTAGCAGGCGCGACCAATCCATAGATGAGGCAATAGTTGCCGATGCAAGGACGAAACGCGGCGACGGGCGAATACCATGAGCAAAGCTCGAGTGCCCCTTGACATCAAAGGTCAACGATGATGGAATGTAGCAACGCGTGGAAAGGAGGTGGACTAATGTTTACAAGTGGATGGCGCCAGCACGTGTGATGAGGGCTTAAAGAATCTAGCTCACTCACGACTTATGAGGGGAGTCGAGTTCTCATATGGTGATAGTCACGAAACGTATAATTTCTCCTTTTCACCCTCATTCGTCAAAACACGATTGATTGGCCAGCGATGGAATCGACGGTTATACAAAGGGGAAGACGATCACATGATGGTGAAAAGTGATAAAAGTGATGACAATCAATGTGGTGATGGTCCTCACACGGTGGTTGGCGTAGCAATGGATATGTCGCTTCATCACTCAATCCACGTAAGATAGTGGAGTTTGTTAAGTTACTTTTAATATTTTTTAATCTAATTTAAATTTATCCTACTCTTATCCCACATTCCTCATATGACATTTTATTTGGATGTATATGAATTTACCCAGTTTGCCAAATACTCGATAGAATAATTTATTCTATCCTTACAGATAATGGGTCAATTGCCTTAACTATATTGGTGGCTCTTAAATTGGTGGCCTCTTATCCAAGTATGACATATCTGCCACTTCCATGCTAATTCTATCTACTTTCATGTTAATTCAGGCTCTCTTGCAACGCTAAGCAACCCTACTTTCTTTTATTAACATTAGATTTGACAGGTTAACTTTCATGCCTTTGTCGTTTCCTCTTAACTTTCATGCCTTTGTTGTTTCCTCTTACTGCATTTAGTGTTAATCATAAATCTGTGTAATTGTGAATTAAGGCGTCCTTGTTCATTGGAACATCTAATTTAAGCCTTTCCCAAGGATTGATTACTCACTTACTCACAACTATTGTAGAGAAAGAAGCTATGGGAGAGAAGGGAATTTTGTTATTGAAATGATTAGATGGATAAGAGAGCACCTCTTCTTAAGTTCTTATACTAGAGACTATCTCACAACAACCGTTGATTCATGTTCAATATAACGGAGGAGACCGTATCCCCCCTCCTACCAAGTACCTGCATTTAAGCCAAGAAAACTCTAGAATTTGGCACAATTACCGTCTCGCCCATTCTTAAGAACGTTCTAGAAACCCTAACTGAACCCTTGGAAAACTTGGACGGCCTTCCTCAATTAAGCACAATCTTTTGGTCACGAGAACCTCAATGAAATGCTAATACTGTTGTTGTGCGATTGATTAATAGATTATTTGTTACCAACTCTCCCGATGGAGTAGGTATCAATATTCAAATCATATCATGAAAATCTCTAGGGTTCTTCATTGTCCTTTGTTTATTTTATTAGTGATTTTGCGTTTGTTTGATTAAAAGGCCGATAGTTTCCGCATTATTATACAACACGAAGTAAAGGAAGAAAAGAGACAATTATGTGAAGAAAAAATAAACAAAGTAGTTTGGGGGCTTCAAGTCTTTATGGATTACAATTCTTATTTTTAGAAATTTTGACACAAGTTCAGTCGAAAAATTCGCATGATAATGCTTGCTTCAATCACCCGACAAGTTCAAGATGCATTCGAGATTGATTTTACCACTTGAAGCCCACCACAGCTCTTGTTTGTATCTCTTTAACGGTCCATTTGGTTTAGTATTTTGAAATCCTATTAAAAAAATGCAAAGCAATTTAGTTTAAAGGATTTTGGGTAAATGCAAAAATCGTTTGCTAAATTATGCTTTGAAAAGTAATTTTTAAAGAGATATCATTTGATAGAAAATATAAAAATTAATAGACATGTGTTTGCTGAATCCAATACACAAAATCATTTGATTATATGGACAGTATTGTTGTAGTGAAGGTCGTAATGCTTTGCTAGAGAAAGGAATCCAGAATGGAATAATTTTGGATAAAAAAATAAAAATTTAATTTTTCTCTTCTTTCCAGATTTGCAACGCCGACAAAAGAAAGGTTGGACGAGCGGCAGTGGTTGACCTTGTCTTTTAGTGGCGGTGACTCGTCTATGGTCGAGAGCGACGTTGGTCAACTTCGAGACTTGCAACACCGTCGACGCTACGACTCCAAAATATGATTTGTGGCAATGAAAGTAATGCCGACCGTTAAGACGACAGAGAAGGTACGATGCTCAGCAGTGAAGGTTGCCTCGAATGCTGCGCAGGCAACTTCGCGGATGGCGAAGTCGGAAGGAGGCAAAGGAGGTTAGGCTTGAGGCGGCCGGAGATGGAGGTGGAAAAGTTTTTAACTAGTCAATTTCTAATTGGTTCAGAGTAAAAAAACGCACGTCACCTCAATAATGCGCGTCACCTCAGCTATTGAGGTGGCGCTTGCAAACAGTAAATACTTTCCCCCCACTTAGTGAAGGAATAGTAGAGACACCTCCTCTCTTTCTTTCTCTAATATGTCCCACCACCTTTGCCACCTTTAAATCCACGTTGGTCAAAATTGTTGCCCAGAAATGCCTTTAGCACATGGCCTCCCCAAGAGCCCCATCAATCATAGCTACTAGGTCCCGAGCCCCCCTTTGCCTCCACCTCCGAAGCCCCATTAGTGGCTATGATTCATGAGCTAATCCTGGTCAGATTAATTCTCTTAATCATCTGGTAAAGTTTCACTCATGAGAAAATTCTGTGTATATTTTGTGTTCTCTCTTTAGAATTGCTTAGAGTGGATGATGTGCGCTTGTGATGGATGTTCGCATCATATGTCGAGCTCCATTAGCACGCGAGCTCAAGTTGTATATAATCTTGATGAGTTGCTTACTAATGTATGGTGAAACAAGTAGGTAGGGAGGTTCTAATGTGGGTACAAACGAGAGAATCGGTCTAGTGATTAAGTCGATCATCCATTTTACGCATTGTCCAATTCTTCTTATGTAGAGGATTATCATGATTTGCTTGTAAGAGTGGAGGAACATTTGGTGGGTGTAGCTGAGTGAAAGATGAATTCTTTGTCAAGAGTTTGTAGGTGTGTATGAGTAGAGATCTTATCATGGTTATAATTATATGAAAAGTTGATTATGTTGATATCAAGCATTAGTGTTCGTGTGTTGAAAGAAAAAAAAAATCAGTGCTCAAGATAGAAGAGGTATGAAATTTTTGGTAGGTATATTCCTTTACATGGAGGATGGACTTATTAAGGATTTTTTTTGCAATGTGGAAAGGACTATCTTACCGACTCAAAAAGGAAAAAGAAAAAGAAAAAGAAAGGACTATCTTAACTAAATGTGTATTAGTCAATAGTGTCTCTTCATTTTCACTCTAGTCTCAACTCTAACTTCACATCCAATTTTCAACTCTTTCTCTGCTCTAGCGGCTTGTTAATGTGAGCCTTCTTTGTCATGTTGTTGATACATTGTTGTTGATACATTGCTTTCTTCAACACCTTTTAATTGTAACTTGCATAGTATAGCTTATGTTTCTAGTGAGAAACAAGTGTGAGTAGAGGCCATGTTGTTGTTGTTATTGTTGTTTTTGTTTTTGTTTTTTTTGTTTTTTGTGCTGGAGGAACCGCCTTAGCCGGTACCCGAAGCGTAAACCTCCAGGTGCTACGTAAGCGAGAGGACCCACCACCCCCGGTAGCACACTTAAGTCACTAAGTAACTCCACCAGCCCCCTTGCGTTGCAAGGACTTCGAACTCCTCACCTTTCTCGCAAAGGATCACAGAAGCCTACCCAATAGAGCCACCATGGTCAGTGGTGAGGCCATGTTGTTGTTGCATGAAGAGACCACGAAAGTCCCTCAATAGCCTGGTTACAGAGTAGTAGTGATTTCATCATTAATGAACTATCTATGGTCATTAAGTTATTAATCTCCCTATAATTATCGAGTTATACAATAAGAATGACCATAGACCTCAAATTATGCAATAATAATGACCATAGAACTTGCATAATAACTATAGGGAGATTGATTAATTAACGAGCATAAATGGTTTATAAATGATCCAATCACTTCCTTTTTCGACAATGTGACCCTTCTCTCTACTTCTTCATAACAAGGCTATTAAGGGATTCTCCCAATCTCTGTTCATGTAACGGAGACATGGCTTCTAATCTCACTTGTTCCTCATTAGGCATATAAGTCGCACGGTGCAAATTACAACTAGAAAGAGTTGAAGAAAGCAATGTATCAACAACATGACGAAGATGACTCACATTAAAATGCAACTAGAGCAGTGAAAAAGTTGAAAATTTGATGGAAAATTAGAAATGTGACTAGAATGACAATGAAGCGACACAATTGACTAATACACTCTCCGGTAAGACAATTCTTTCTACATTGCAAACAAATTATCCTTAGTAAGTCCATTCATTCTACATGTAAAGGAATATACCCACCAAAAATAAAAGTTGATTATGTTGATATTAAACATTAGTATTCATGCACCGAAAAGAAAGAACATCGGTGCTCAAGATAGAAGAAGTAAGAAATTTTTGGTGGGTATGTCTCTTTAGATGGAGATCGGACTTGCTAAGGATTTTTTTTTTTTTTGCAATGTAGAAAGGAGTGTCTTAACTAAGAGTGTATTAGTCAATTATGTCGCTTCATTGTCATTCTAGTCTCATCTCTAATGCACATCAAATTTTATACTTTTTCCCTACTCTAGTTGCTTGTTAACGTGAGTCCTTGTCATGTTGTTGACACGTTGCTTTCTTCAACACTTTTTAGTTGTAACTTGCATTGTGCAAATTATATTTTTGATGAGAAACAGACACGAGTAAAGGCTAAGTTGCTATTATGGAAGAGAGACCGGGAGAGTCCCTCAATAGCCTTTCTACAAAATAGTGGCAAGGTAGGTTCCATTGATGCAAAGGAAGCAATCGGATCATTTATGAACCATCTATCGCTCTTCATGTAACAACAAGATGGCCTCTACTCCAACTTGTTTCTTGCTAGAAATATCAATTCAAAGTGCAAATTACAACTAAAAAGAATTGAAGAAAGCAATGTATCAACAATATGACAAGGATGACTCGTGTTAATAGGTAAGTAGAGCAGCGAAAAGATTGAAAATTTGATGGGAAATCATAAATGAAACTAGAATGATGATTCTGTCTACATTACAAACGAAAAATCTTTAGTAAGTCCATTCTCCATGTAAAGGAATATACCCACGAAAAATTTCATACTTCTTCTATCTTGAGCAATGACATTTTTTCATTTCAGTACATGAACACTAATGCTTGATGTTAATGGAATCAACTTTTCGCATAATTGTAATCATGACAACTCTAATCGTACACACCTATAAACCCTTGATGATGATTGGCCAGTCGGCAATGGAATCAACAGTAATTCGAGAAGAAGACAATTGCATGATGGTGAAAAGTGATAACAATAGTCCTCGCACGGTGGTTGGCGTGGCAAAGGATGTGTCACTCTATCACTCAATCCTCGTAAGATAGTAGAGTTTGCTAAGTTATTTTTAATATTTTTTAATCCAATTTAGATTTATCCTACTCTTATCCTGGATTTCTCGTATGACATTTTATATGGAAGTACATGAATTTACCCAATTTGCCAAATACTAGATAGAATAATTTATTCTATCCTTATTCAAATCTAGACTACTAAACGCAGATTTAGATCCATTTCAATTTTTCGAGAAAAAAAAAAAAAAAAAAAAAGGAAAACGAAAAGTTGAGTCAGATTTGGATGGGTATATGAAGAGTTGAAGTCTTTGAAGTTAATTTCTCCCAGGTGTAACCAAGAGTATCACCAGTGAGTGACACGTATCCTCGCTCGATTGTCGCTGCATCATCACTCCCAATTCTAATTATGGAATGCCTATTCAATTCATCCGGACTCCGTAGGTGGCCTCGCATGGGTTAAAAATCATTAAGTCTTCGTACGAGTTCATAAACGTCCAAAACAAAAGCCGAAAAAGTATTAAGCCCAAGCAATAATAAATTCTCACATTTAAACTCCCACTTAAAACTCTCTCTCCTCTTTTTAATTTTCAAGTGCATTTTACACTCTCCCTTAGGATAAAATATATTCAGTGTTTGCTTAACCGCTGAGATGGCGTACGTCTTTTTATTCATGTCCAATAATTAATAGACATGCGTTTGCTGAGGTGGATAAAAAAATAAAAATTTAATTTTTCCCTTCTTTCCAGATTTGCAACACCGACAAAAGAAAGGTTGGACGAGCGGCAGTGGTTGACCTTGTTTTTTAGTGACGGTGACTCGTCTCCGGCCGAGAGCGACGTTGGTCAACTTCGAGACTTTGCAACTCCGTCTTCGCCACAACTCCAAAATATGATTTGTGGCGACGAAAGTAATGCCGACCGTTAAGACGACAGAGAAGGTACGATGCTCAGCAGTGGTGGTCGCCTCGAATGCTGCGCAGGCAACTTCGCGGATGGCGAAGTCGGAAGGAGGCAAAAGGAGGTTAGGCTCGAGGCGGCTGGAGATGGAGGTGGAAAAGTTTTGACTAGTCGATTTTTAATTGGTTCAGAGTAAAAAAACGCACGTCACCTCACCTATTGGGGTGGCGCTTGCAAATCAGTAAATATTTTCTGCCCACTTAGTGAAGGAACAGTAGAGACATCTCCTCTCTTTCTTTCTCTAACATGTCCCACCACCTTTGCCGCCTTTAAATCCACATTGGTCAAAATTGTTGCCCAGAAATGCCTTTAGCACATGGCCTCCCCAAGAGCCCCATCAATCATAGCTACTAGGTCCCGAGCCCCCTTTGCCTCCACCTCCGAAGCCCCATCGGCAGCTATGATTCATGAGCTAACCCCGTTCACTTTAATTCTCTCAATCATTTGGTAAGGTTTCACTCGTGAAAAAATTCTGTGTATATTTTGTGTTCTCTCCTTAGAATTGATTAGAGCGAATGATGTGCGCTCGTGATAGATGTTCGCATCATATGTTGAGCTCCACTAGCACGCGAGCTCAAGTTGTACCTAATATTGATTAGCTGCTTACCAATGTACGGTGAAACAAGTGGGGAGGGAGGTTCTAATGTGGGTACCAACGAGAGAATCGGTCTAGTTATTAAGTTGATCATCCATTTCACGCATTTTCCGATTCTTCTTATGTAGAGGATTATCATGGTTTGCTTGTAAGGGTGGAGGAACATTTGGTGGATGTAGCTGAGTGAAAGATGAATTCTTTGTCAAGAGTTTGTAGGTGTGTATTAGTAGAGATCTTATCATGGTTATAATTATATGAAAAGTTGATTATGTTGATCTCAAGCATTAGTGTTCATGTATTGAAAGAAAAAAAAAACCAGTGCTCAAGATAGAAGAAGTATGAAATTTTTGCTAGGTATATTCCTTTACATGTAGAATGGACTTATTAAGGATTTTTTTGCAATGTGGAAAGGACTATCTTACCGACCCAAAAAAAAAAAAAAAAAAAAAAAAAGAAAAGACTATCTTAACTAAAAAGTGTATTAGTCAATATTGTCTCTTCATTGTCACTCTAGTCTCAACTCTAACTTCACATCAAATTTTCAACTCTTTCTCTGCTCCAGTGGCTTGTTAATGTGAGCCTTCTTTGTCATGTTGTTGATACATTGCTTTCTTCAACACCTTTTAATTGTAACTTGCATTGTACAGCTTATGTTTCTGGTGAGAAACAAGTGCGAGTAGAGGCCATGTTGTTGTTGTTGTTTTTTTTTTTTTTTTTTTATTTTTTTTTTTGTGCTGGAGGAACCTCCTCAGCCAGTAGCCGAAGCGTAAACCTCCAGGTGCTACGTAAGCGAAAGGACCCATCACCCCCAGTAGCACACTTAAGTCACTAAGTAATTCCACTAGTCCTCTTGTGTTGCAAGGACTTCGAACTCCTCACCTTTCTCGCAAAGGATCACAGAAGCCCACTTAGTAGAGCCACCATGGTCGATGGTGAGGCCATGTTGTTGTTGCATGAAGAGACCACGAAAGTCCCTCGATACAGAGTAGTAGCGATTTCATCATTAATGAACTATCTATGGTCATTAAATTATTAATCTCCCTATAATTATAACACCATAGACCTCAAATTATGCAATAATAATGACCATAGAACTTGCATAATAACTATAGGGAGATTGATTAATTAACGTGCATAAATGGTTTATAAATGATCCAAATCGCTTCCTTTTTCGACAGTGTGACCCTCCTCTCTACTACTTCATAACAAGGCTATTAAGGGATTCTTCCGGTCCCTATTCATGTAATAGAGACATGGCTTCTAATCCCACTTGTTCCTCGTGAGACATATAAGTCGCACGGTGCAAATTACAACTAGAAAGAGTTGAAGAAAGCAATGTATCAACAACATGATGAAGATGACTCACATTAACATGCAACTAGAGCAGCAAAAAGTTGAAAATTTGATGGGAAATTAGAAATGTGACTAGAATGGCAATGAAGCGACACAATTGACTAATACACTCTCGGGTAAGACAATTCTTCCTACATTGCAAACAAAAAATCCTTAGTAAGTCCATTCATTCTACATTTAAAGGAATATACCCACGGAAAATAAAAGTTGATTATGTTGATATTAAACATTAGTGTTCATTCACCAAAAAGAAAGAACATCGGTGCTCAAGATAGAAGAAGTATGAAATTTTTGGTGGGTATGTCTCTTTAGATGGAGAATGGACTTGCTAAGGATTTTTTTTTTTTTTTTTTTGTGTAGAAAGGAGTGTCTTAATTGAGAGTGTATTAGTCAATTATGCCGCTTCATTGTCATTCTTGTCTCATTTTTTTTTTTTGTGTAGAAAGGAGTGTCCTAATTAAGAGTGTATTAGTCAATTATGCTCTTCATTGTCATTCTTGTCTCATCTCTAACTGCACATCAAATTTTATACTTTTTCACTACTCTAGTTGCTTGTTAACGTGAGTCCTTGTCATGTTGTTGACACGTTGCTTTCTTCAATACTTTCTAGTTGTAACTTGCATTGTACAAATTATATTTTTGATGAGAAACAGACACGAGTAAAGGCCAAGTTGCTATTACGGAAGAGAGACCACGAGAGTCCCTCAATAGCCTATTTACAAAATAGTAGCAAGGTAGGTTCCATTGATGCAAAGGAAGCAATCGGATCATTTATGAACCATCTATCCCTCTTCATGTAACAACAAGACGGCCTCTACTCCTACTTGTTCTTTGCTAGAAATATCAATTCAAAGTGCAAATTACAACTAAAAAGAATTGAAGAAAGCAATGTATCAACAATATGACAAAGATGACCCATGTTAATAGGTAAGTAGAGCAGCGAAAAGGTTGAAAATTTGATGGGAAATCATAAATGAAACTAGAATGATAATTCTGTCTACATTACAATCGAAAAATCTTCAGTAAGTCCATTCTCCATGTAAAGGAATATACCCACGAAAAATTTCATACTTCTTCTACCTTGAGCATTGATATTTTTTTCGTTTCAGTACATGAACACTAATGCTTGATGTTAATGGAATCAACTTTTCGCATAATTGTAATCATGACAAGATGATGAATTCATCTTTACTCAACTTTACCCACCAATTATTCCTTCACCCTTACAAGAAACGGATCATTGACTCAATCATTAGACTGATTTTCTCATTATTACCTCCCTCCCTCCTTGTCTCATCGTGCATCAATAAGCAACTAATCAAGATTAGATAAAGCTCGACCATGCGTGCTAATGGAACTCAACATGAAGAATAACAAGATGCAAACAACCATCACAAACACTGGCCATTTGCTCTGATCAATTGTAAAGAGATTGAAAACAACGTATACATACAGTTCCTCTTACAAGCGAAACCTTACCAAATGATCGAGAGAATTAAAGTGGATGAGATTGTGGACGGGGTGAGGCATAATGACGAGCTCATTGTAGGGGCACAATTCAACGAAGGCGTAGAAGTTGCTGAGGTTGAAAGAGATGGTGTGGCCATAATATACATCACTAGGGTTCCCCGGGAGATCGATTTGAGTGTACATCTTGTGCTCGATCATCGTGTCTAAAACAGCTAGGGATTTGGCACCTATCACGACATGCCAGTGTGATTGTGTATGGAGAGAGAGAGAGAGAGAGAGAGTCCATGAATTGTAGAATCTGATGGACTCCAGAGGCGATGACGGAGGTGGAGGGCGCTTAGGACCTAGCAATTGTGATCGCCATGGCTCTTGGGGGAGACAATGTGCCAAAGGCAGATCGAAGCAGTAGCTACGACCAATGAGGCTTTGAGGGAGGCTGCAAGACATGTTGGAGAAAGAAGGAGAGAATATATCCTTGTTGTTCTTCTCTAGGACAGAATGTAAAATGCCCTTGAAAATCGAAAAGAGAAAAGACTTTTACGCGGTAATTTAAATGTGAGCATTTAATATTGCATGTATTCAATCCCTTTTCAATTTGCTAGCTAGAGAAGAGATAAATAAAATAAAATAAAAAAAGCCTCCAATTTTAGTTTTACAAACAATTGATATATATATATATATCATATATATATATATCACTTATCGATGGACAGTTGAGTTGGTTCAATTTTGGGCACTTTATCGGAGAGGACCCAATGTCGAAACTCTGCAACTACTAATATATCTTAAATGATGGGTCATGGTGATAGGGTTTTGTGCTAACTTCCGCCTCGGGTATTGACCCTTGGTTTATGGTGTACTATGCACTTTATGGGCTGTGGGCTGCTCGGCATAAGCCTAGCGGGCTAGGTGGATCCTAGGCATAAAAAAGAAAAAAGAAAAAACAATCGGTACGTGTCTTCTCATACATGTTGCATTTTGAATGGAGCTTACCAGCTCACGCATGTCACCTGAGTCGATGGTATTGCAATCACTAACCACCCAATATTTTTTTCATTGATTAGGCTATTGCTGCGAGGGTGGAATTCAAGTCAAACATGAGGAATAACAAAAGGAAAAAAGAAAAAGAAAAAAGGGTCAAAGTCGTGATGATTACCAACGCCGAATCAAACGGCCGCTGTACCATCGGCGCACGGTAGCCACTAATCCTCCACCGCACGCAATCACGGACGGCTTTCTAGACTGATTCCCCACGTGGATAAATTCCTCTTTGTAATATTCAAAGGTCCTCATCTTCACCCCAAAAAAATAATAAAATAATAAAAAAACCGACGGCCCAGATTATCTCGATCCTCAGTACTTACCATCTCATGCAAATCCAACCGTCCAACCGCACGGATGGAGACCAGCATGGATTTCAGGATCTTTTAAAGTCGTCTTTAGACATTCATTACGGATAAACCTCAAAAAGTCGCAGCTTTAATTCTTAAATCCCATAATTATTAATATGACCTATGCTTTTTTTTTTCCTTCCAATTAGTGCAATTTTCTCAGTGTTTTAGTTTTCAACTTTCGTGATAGGGCTTGACGCAATAAAAATGGATGATGTCAGCTCCACTTTTTTTTCCCAATCGATTTTGTGGTGATCCGTTTAATGAAGAGCCTGTGAATTTAGTCTAAGACTTGCTACTAACTCGGGCATCATGGAGAATGGCAATGGAATCAAGCCTTGAAAAGAAAAAAAAAACAGCTATCTAAGACATTGTCGGTGTCTATTTGTAAATGAGACGGAACGACCACCCTAACTTGATTGGATTGATGGGGTACTTTTAACACATGAGCTTACGCCATCCTTGCTGGATCAAAATCACTCGCGATGTGTGGAAGCATTTCATTTTTGAAAGGAAATAAGAAAAATCGATAACGATCGTTATGTAATAATTGATTTGGATAGATTGGTGGTTCGTCAATCAACTCTGAGGACACAGTCGAGCAGATAAGGTGATCGAAACCTTATCTAGTATAAAGCGAGATGTCTTGTGTCTATTCGAGACTGTACGGATCGTTATGTCTAACAACTTGTGATTAGGTGTGATTAACTTGTTATTCATCGATTCGGAGTAGGAATTTCGTATATAAAAGCTGATTGAGGAAATTGCTCGAATATGTTTGAATTGTCCCTTAAACTTGATAACTTCAAAAGATTTTTTGGGTAGCTTGCAACACATCATTCCAAATACAATCCTATACAAGACATTGTGAAGCATAGATTATGTTCAAACTTTAACTTATAGCTCTTATCTATAATTTCGAGAAAAAAAAATCTAGAAAACTATAGAGATTCTTTTGCCTAGATATCCGTACATGAATTCAATCAATTCTACGGTTGGTACTCATTCGCTATTGGACAAGTGAATGTACATTTCCAGATAGCTGTTTAGCTGAACTTATCCTACACATCACCTATCCAATCATGAATGCATACATAAAATTTTCACTTCGGAAGTAGACACCACGATCGTTAGAACATATTCGAAAGATTCCTATCACACTTCACATCAAATAAGTGTCGAAGCTCGAGGGGAAAATTACCGAATCA
Source organism: Eucalyptus erythrocorys (assembly GCA_014182555.1). NCBI lineage: Eukaryota > Viridiplantae > Streptophyta > Magnoliopsida > Myrtales > Myrtaceae > Eucalyptus > Eucalyptus erythrocorys. Next base: position 38,886,705 of record CM024601.1, read on the forward strand.
ACCTTAAATCTATCATCAGGATACCAATTCAATTACAACTAGTTCGAAAGCTTCAAACAAGATTCCAACAAATCTTTCACTGGAAATTGCTGATGCAAAGCAAACCTTTGCGCCTTTGAAATTTGCTCGAAATGTTCATAATTAAATTGACAAAATTATAATATTTAAATAAAATTGGAAAGCGAAAAACGGGGGAACTTAGAGTGAAATATTTGAATTTAAAAGGGCGCGTCCGTACGCAGAAGCCCCCAAAAAAACAATCAAAGCCTTCCCCGTCGCTTTAACACTCCTCCGCGCAAGGACTCCAATGGCAAGCTGCGATGCCAACAAAAGCGGCCCCTCTCCCCCCTCCACGAAAATTCCCCGACCCTTCCTGGAAATTTCTGATTTTCCTCCCCCGCATTTTCTTTTTCAATTTTTTATTTTCGACCCCCGGCTTCCCCCTTTTCTTTTTTTCTCGCCCTTTCCCGCTCGCCTTTCTTTTTATTTTCCTTTCCCCCGTGTCTCCCTTTTTCCTCCCCTCCCGCGAATCAGAATTCCCGAGAAAATCTCTCTCTCTACTTCTCTCTCTCTCTCTCTGCTGTCTCGGGGGCGTGGCGAAGCGGTCGCCGTCACTGGCTACTCGCGGCTAAGCGCTCGGGGAGCTTCCCGGAAGCATCCCGCCCTCGGCAGCTGCCGCGAAAGCGCGCGGAAACGACGCTCCCCCCTGACACCACCTTCGTCCGGGCGCTTTTCTTGAGGGGGGTGTGCCGGGGCCTGGTTTTCTCGGTTGTGGCGAGGTGTCTGTCGGTTGGCGCAGGTTGTTGTTGTCCGGTTCGAGGGCGTTCGTGGGTACAAAGCGGTTTTTCTTCTCGTTCTCGCGAAGCGGGTGGTGGGTTGTTGTTGTTGTCGGAGGGAGGGAGGGAGGGATGCAGACGAGGTACATGGAGAGGACGAACAGCATGAGCAGGGGGAAGCGGGGGCTGGACTCGAGCTCCGGCGAGGAGGGGCAGCCTGATCGGAAGCGGCCGGCTCTCGCGAGGTAAAGTTCTCGTTCTGGGTTTTCTTCTTTTCTTGAGCTCCTGCGTGCTTCGGAGATGGGTTGTCGTGTAGGCGAAGGCGGAGCGGTTTTTGGCGTCGGCGAGGTGGTGGGTTTTGCCGCCTTTGCGGGTGGAGCCGTCGGTTTTTGAGCGTCTGTGGAATCGTGGGTTGGTCGGAGTTTTTGGTGTGCGAACTGCGTCAGCTGCTGAGTGGTGGTTGACGGAGGTAGTTCGATTGTACCGGCGGTTTTTGACCCGTTGATGTCAGCGAGAAGTACTTGAGTGTGAATTCAATTCGGGGTGCTTCGTTACTTTTAAGTATTTTGCCGTACCATGTTGCTTCGACAAAGTACGGCGGTGTGAGGTCACTAAAGCGAGCATGCGCGCGCATGCATTTTAGCATGAGCAAACCAGTGAATTTAAAGAAGATGCAGGGGTAGTTTTACAAGTATGTTTGTACGAATTGAGATTAATTGTTTTGATGTTATTGTATTGGGCAACATGTAAATGGAGCGAGACTCCGACTGGGAAGTTGCAGGGCTGCTAATTGTATATTGCGTGTGGTTTATCGGATAATTAACGAATTTTTGCTGAAGAACCCTTTTTGCATTGTCGGTGTTATGTCACACAGACTACTAATAGATCCAACATAATAATTGCACCAAGTTTCAAAGAGGTCAAATGCTTGCAGTGGTTGACTTCAAGATTGATTTCATGTTTAGAAGGTGTAAAGTAACGCAGATTCTTCCTCTTTTGTATGGTGTTAGTGTTCTGGCTTTGGGTTACAGATTATTAAAATGACCTCTTTTTTGCTGTGTTTGGCTTAAATTATCTCTCTATTACTAATATAGTTGTGTTTGCCTCTCTGAAAAGGGTGTCCTGAATTTTTTTTTTTTTAAATTTTTATTTATTTATTTATTTATTTATTTTTTTTTGTGGATTCCTGACTCTTTTCATCTGTTTTTCTTTTTCCCTTTGTCTCTTTATCTGTATTTGGCTTAAACAATTATTCTTTTTCACAAAAGGATCAAGTTCGACAATTGGAAAAGGGTGTTCCAACTTCTCATTGTAGATTCTTGACTCTTTTCGTCTGTTTTCCTATTTCTTTTCTATACGAACTTGAATTCTACCATCTTCCATAGATAGCATCTAATGTAGCTAAAAGTTTTGGGCCCTGGATCTGTCTCTGTTATGTATCCTTGCCTTCTTCAGAGGGAATTTATCTATAATTATGCATCTTATGTAAAAATGGTTGCTTCTTTGAGTTTTATAAATATATTAATGTTCCTCTATATTGATGCAGTGTCATCGTTGAAGCTCTCAAGGTGGATAGCTTGCAGAAACTCTGCTCATCATTGGAGCCCATACTTCGGCGTGTGGTAAGATAAACTTGGCAGCCACTTGCTTTTCATTTATTGTGTTTCATGTTCTTTTCTCTTGGTTAATGCAAGAGTAGTAGGATTGGTTGATGAAAAAACTAGAGAACAGTGGTTATCATGATTCGTGGGAGTGAGTGATATTCTGATTCTATATGTATCACTGTCTCCTTAAATTGGCTTGAGAGCCTTGAGAGGTGAAAATCTCATGTATAGTGTAGTATGTTTGCGGTAAGGGTGACTTTGCATTAGCAATATCATCTTTGATTTTGCCAAACATTATGTAGTGACTATGATAGTTTAGTTTACACTTTTAATTTGGAACTGAGGGAATGGATCATGCTTTTGCCTGCATAACGATATAATGTTCCTCAGAATTGGTCATAAAGGAATTTGCTATGTTTGAAGTTTTTAACGTAGCTTAAGAATTTGCTTTCTGAAATATTGACCAGGTAAGTGAAGAAGTGGAGCGAGCTTTAGCAAAATTGGGCCCCTTCAAAATTACTGGGAGGTATGCTACTTTTTAGCTAGGTGGAACCATAGTGACGACATTTTTGTATTGGCTTGACTCTCTGAGTTGTGAATTTGGTTTGCTTGAGAAGACACTTATTAGCTCTGTCAGGGCAGGTATGGCTTGCCTGAAGGTTAAGCTGGAAATGTCATTGTGCATAAAGTTCTTCCATGGTTTATTTATTTATATGGTTGACCTTGCTTAGTGAGATAAAGCTTAGTTGTTTTTGTTGTTTGTTTGCTTGTTTGTTTATTCATACTTGACTATACAAGTTATTGCCAACAATTTGTTATTGCGTCATTGGTGGAGAATTCCCAGGAATCTTATAATTGTTTTGGGAGGATCTGTTATAGCTCAATATTATTAAATTAAGTCTCTAAATTGGGAAGATAGATCAATACCAGTGTAAATATTGAAAGGGGGTCATTGGTTCATGCTGTGGATCATGTTTTAGCAACTACCACAATTATGTTAGGGATGGGGTACATTGTCTGCTAACCAGCGAATGGGGGGTTGGTAGCCGTTTCTCTGATATGACCAATAGAATCCACAGTCGTGCAGCATTACGTTGGCCAATGTAAGCTTTGCCTGTGTGTTTGAGTCTCTTGTCTTTCCCGCTATCACACATTTGTGTGGATTTTTCCACTTAAATTTCATGGTGCATCTGTCTAAGGGTTGTGAAAATTTAGGTCTTCTCCTAAATGCCTAGAAGGATCCGATGGAAGAAATTTGCAGCTACAATTCAGGACCAGATTGTCGCTCCCGCTCTTTACCGGAGGCAAAGTAGAAGGCGAGCAAGGTGCTGCAATCCATGTTGTCTTAATGAATGCAGATACAGGCTGTGCTGTCACATCAGGTCCAGAGTCCTCTGCGAAGCTTGATGTTGTTGTCCTTGAAGGGGATTTCAACAATGAAGATGATGACACTTGGACTCAGGAAGAATTTGACAGTCATGTAGTGAAAGAACGTGAAGGGAAAAGGCCACTTCTAACTGGGGAACTGCAAGTGATACTGAAGGATGGTGTAGGCACGCTAGGAGAGCTAACTTTTACTGACAACTCAAGCTGGATAAGGAGCAGGAAGTTCAGACTCGGTTTGAAGGTCTCACCAGGCTGTTGTGAGGGCATACGCATACGTGAAGCGAAAACAGATGCTTTCACTGTTAAGGATCACAGGGGAGAATGTAAGTTATGACAATCTTTCACATCCTATATAGCTGGGGGCTCTCTCGGGCAAGTTCTCATTTTCTTTTCAATTTACAGTGTACAAGAAACATTATCCACCTGCACTGCATGATGATGTTTGGAGATTGGAGAAAATTGGAAAGGACGGCTCCTTTCATAAAAGGCTAAATAAGGCCGGGATATATACAGTTGAAGACTTTCTTAGACTTGTGGTCAGAGACTCACAGAGACTGAGGAATGTAAGAATCAAAGAATGACGTGGTTAAACTTGGGATACTTTTTTCTCTCTCTTTGTTAATTGCTTCTTTTTTGCTTTTTTGTAGATTCTTGGCAGCGGCATGTCAAACAAAATGTGGGATGTTCTTGTTGACCATGCGAAGACATGTGTCTTAAGTGGGAAGCTTTATGTGTATTATCCGGATGATGCTAGGAACGTAGGGGTTGTTTTCAATAACATTTATCAATTCAGTGGCTTAATCGCAGATGGACAATATATCTCTGCAGATTCTCTTTCAGACGATCAGAAGGTAATTCTGCTTTTCTGTTGCTTCATTATAAACTGATCCTACATGCTCCAAAGTGCGTCATTTTGAAAGGAAGGACATCGGGATGTTGTGATTATTGCCTTTACATCTTTTGGTCCCTTCAGGTCAAAAGATACCGGTTCCTTTGCTTGATGAACTGCCTTTTCTTGTTCCTGTCTACCATATTCTGTTTTTATGAATGATGTTTGTTACACAAGATGTAGCATATCTTTTTTTTTTTTTTTTTTTTGGGTGCCTACCTATCTTGTCTCAATTATAGTACATTGCAAAAACTGAAATGGCTTGATTTCTGAAGGTCCATGTGGACACCTTGGTAAAGAAGGCATATGACAATTGGATGCACGTGATTGAGTATGATAGCAAATCTCTGGTTGATTTCAACAATGAGAATGCTGGTGCATCTTGCTCTGAATTTCCCATGGGTCAACAGGAGTATCCAAACATATATGATCAGCAGATTACTCCACCAAGCCTTTCAGTTCCGATTTCCATGGACCAGCCTCCTGCTGATTCAGGTAATACTAACCTTTCCATATCTAATGTCATTGTAATCATGATTTCCTGAGCGGCTGATTCAGGAAACTGACAGTTTTGGAGATGGTTTTGTGAATCGCTGTTCTTTTCAACAGTAAAATGTCTGCAATCTTGTCAAATCTGTTTGATCTAATAGTGTGCTCCTCTTGGCAGAAACTTTATTAATCCTACATGAAGGGTGTACTCTTCAAGGGGATAAAAGGAGAAATTAATTTCTTTTCCTCTTGTTAAAACTCTATAGGGTTAATGACATATTACTCCTATGCTTTCATGGCTGTCTTAGTCAACCTGATAATCTTTTTTTTTCCTTCAGTCAACACTCCATTCATCCTTTAATTCAATTTGGTCCTACATCTGAATTTAGGCTTTGACTAGACTGATACTAATGCACGTGACATCAGGATCATGAAATTTGACCATTCAGTAGTTGTAATATAGTCGGTACAAGTTCCTTTATGTTCAATAAAAGTTGCAAACTGATTTAAATGTCTCTTCCCTTGGTCTAACTTGGAGTGATTGGAAAATAACACGTGAACTTCCGAATGCCATAAAAGAAGAAACCTTGCTAAATACTAGCCGTACAATGGCTTGAATTTGCTCATGTGATGCCATGTTCGTTAGACGCTGCTGTGCCAAAAATTAGAACCAATCTTTTGGGCTAAACTAAGACAAAATCAAACTACAGGGGGCTGATGGATGGTTTCTACTATTTTCTGTGTATGATCCATGCTAGATTTAACTAATTGCCCTCCTACCTCCTCTATTTTCTTAAAACGCGTCTGTCTCAGTAGCCTTCCATCGGTATGTATTGGTTCTCTTCCAATATACTTCCAAAAATTGAGCCATGAGGTCAGGTATAATACCTCTTGGACAGTTAGACATCCAACCTGTAAATGCAACCACTCAATTGCAAGGGCATAAGGGGTTGACTGATATAACCCTGAAATTAGGGGGCAAGATGTAATACTACTGACATCCCTATTACATAGTATAAATCACAGAAAAATAAGAGCCATGAGCAATGATTTGGTGGCTTCTGCAGACAATTCTTTTTTTTGGTTTTGCTCTTCGTAGTGTTGGTCCAACATTTAGATAGGCTCTCACTCATGATATTCATTCTTATATCCTTTTGGGGCTACTTCAGAGGGCACACTACTGATCTTCCATCACTCACTGATTTATACTTGCTCATTCTCTCTCCAATCTCGACAGGGTACAATGACAGTATCTCTACCAGATATCAGATGCAGCCACCAAGCGTCAATGTCAGTATTCCTCTTCAGGTTGATGGCTCTTCATTCCCTCTTCAGAATCCATTAATCAGTTCCTCGCACCAAACCCAACTTTTGAGCCTTGGTCCATCACAGGCATCGGCATCTGGCTTTCATGCTGCGGGCCCATCGGGTCTTCCTCCTTACAGGGGAGCTGAGGAGCTTTTCCCAGAGGAGGAAATTCGTATGAGAAGCCTTGCAATGCTTGAGAATGAGGATATGCAGCATCTCCTCCGTATCTTCAACATGGGAGGCCATACCGAATCCTCATTCCATGCCACTGAGGATGGGTACCCATGCTCATCACCATATATGCCCAACCTATCTCAGAATTTCGGCTTCAATGAGGACCGGAGCCGCTCATCTGGCAAAGCTGTTATTGGGTGGCTAAAGCTTAAGGCGGCATTGAGATGGGGCATTTTTGTTAGGAAGAAGGCTGCAGAGAGACGGGCGCAACTCGTAGAGTTGGATGAAACATAGACAAGGAATGAAGATGAAGCCGATCTAGCTTTGATGTTTATACGTTCCTCTCCTAGCCCTGCCTAATTCTGGTCAACCGTAAGTTCGTGCCAGTGCAGGGAATTACGGGTATAACCTCAGATTATATCTGTCAAATCTTACACATCAAGCTCTTGCAATGGATCCTGCTCCCTACAAATGGTCAACATGTGTATGGGTTCTGTCCCTGCACAAAGCTTGATATCCATGAGCGGCTATTGTTGCAGTCTCTCCATGACATTGCTGCCTCGTTTGCAAAGATGGACCAAGTTGGAGCCATATCAGCTGGAGATGTTTGATTGATCAGAAGCTGAAACTGAAGTTGATTAGTAGGAGGAGCCTTTCTAGAAGCTAGATAAGTCAGCACTAGTTTTTTCATATGGTAATGGAAGGTAGGGGTCTATTTATGTCAGTCCTAGTGTCGGTTGTACGTCAGTCCGCTTGTGTAGGCACGGTAAGATCCCGAACCTGTAGATTTGGTTTTTGTGGGTAGACTAACGACTGCCAACACGGTGAATGTATTTAGACTTCTTAAGTTTTTCGGTTTAGCCTGTATTATTCACTTTCTCACAAAATGAAGCAAGACTTCTCGCGACATTGTTTGGGATTTGCATCGATATTGCTGTGAGGTCCTCTTTTGGTCTCTCACTTTCCGCGGCTAGAGATATTGCACCAGATTTACAGCAAGCCTCACAATAATGTAGCGGTAATAACGTATCAGGCATGGCATGTAGGTTGTGTGGAGCTTCATGATTGTCGACATCATGCTGTATCACTTGACATTGAACACGTGCATATGCATTCTCAGAGCTCCAGCAGGCCTCGTCTTTACGATCACGGTTTTCGCCGTTGCTTATGATTGTAAAGCTGAATCGGGTGTCGCATCTCATGACAGATGGGTTGGACTTTGTCAGAAAAAAAGTTTTGAACTCGAAGGATCACTGACGACATCCACTTTACTAGCACTTTTTTTTGTTTTTGGTCAGTACTTTACTAGCAGTTGGCCGCATCGTCTTTGAACTTTCTTTTTCCCTTCAATCAGGTCTCATAACTTGCTTGGTTTGTGTAGTCTGGTGCAGGGTGGCATGTTTGATTGGTACAATCGAGTCTTTTCATTATTCGCCATTGAAAATCTTCGTCATTTTTGCTGATGTGGCATGTCGTGACAACGATGCGAAGAAAAATGGCATTAAAATACCAATAATCCTTGAATTTTCTACCTGAATATTTGATTAGGTCCTGATTATATTTTGGCCAAGTGAAGTCGTTGAACATGATGTCCGTCATTCACATTGGTTCTCAAGATTGAAATGCGTATAGAAATGCTGGCATAACCGCTGAGCATTGTGTCGAGAGAGAGAGAGAGAGGGCCCTCGCCACTGTGCTTGGCATGGGCCGCCACTTCGCTGCAGTGCTCGATAAGGAGCGGCGACAAGCGACCATGGGGGGACATGACCTCGAAGCTCAAGCATTCATGGCCATGAACCTTAGAGCTTGAGTGACAAGGACATCTGTAAGCTTGAACTTGAAGATGGCGCGACCAAGGCTGACATGAGCTTGGAGCTTGAACGTCTGTGGCAGCAGGCTTAGAGCTCATGAACAAGCAATCATGGGGGACGTGAACTCAAAGTTCGAGCGTCCTTAGCAGCGAGCTCGAAGCGGGAGTGACCATGGCAGCCACGAGCTTTGTAACCTTGCTAGTTATGATCTTAGATGACGACCGGCAGTTCATATGGATCCACAAACTCTCTCTCTCTCAATTTTTTTTTTTTTTTAAATGTCCATATATACCCTGATGTGACACCTACGTGATAAATTTGAGTGGAGTGTAACATGACACGATACTCCGATGTCCATGTCGGCAACTGAACGGTCTATGCCGGCAAAAACCAATCGAGAAGAGAGTAAGTACATAACGGAAGGACTGGCGGCGGCTCATTTCAAAGAGGCGACGGAATTTCTCGAACAAATACAAAGCAGTTAGACTGATCTGACCTTCGTATGGAAGTACAAGGACCGCCGGTGATTTTACCCGAAAATTTAAGGACCCCGTTGAACATTCAGCAAGAGGTACATTTCCTTTGATTCTTCAAAGATGGAAAAAGGAAGATTAAAAATGAAATGAAAAGCTGGGGTCTCCTTCGTACAGCGAAGGGTCCCATTGCGGGTCACCGGAATGCTCGACCATCCGAGCATCGCCCACCTCGCAAGTCAAAATTTCTTCGCTCCCTCTCGCTCTCAAGCTCTTCCAGAAACCAACCAAAACGACAAAGATGCTACATTTCAAACTCCATCCACATCCACCGCATCAACGGCCATGCATCTTCTCAGTAAAAGGAAAGTTTCGTTGGACCTGAGCAGGGCTCAACGGAGAAATGACAGGGAAGAACCCATGATGGGTGGGACTCCCCACTACATGCTCATGTATTCCCTCCTCTTCGAAAAGAAAAATATGTGAAAGGAAATTGGGGAGATGTTGGGAATCCGGGCATTGACGCGTCAAAATGAGAAACGGAGTCCTGTCAACCTCCTTGGGTTACTAGATAGGCGGGCAGCCCCAACATGAGAGGTCAAACTCTTTGCTGTTTAGTGAGGTTACCACAATAGTAAAACTAAAATTTTGTGATGTGGCGACACCACGTAATTAAATAAACTAAGAACAGAAATATTAATTTTGCAAATAAAAAAAAAATTGGGGACTTGAAAGCACAGGGAAAAAAAAAGAAGCAAATATAATACGTATACCCAATTGCAAGATTCGAGCATATTGGGAGACTTGCAAGTGTACTTAGCCCTTCAAGAATTTAGCTTTGTCTACCTGATTATGTAATTAGGTCCAGTTGAACTGATACAGTGGTGATGGGGGAATTATCAAGAAAATCTTGAACATATTGCTTTTGTACTAATTTAATTATAAATTTATAAATTTGATCAATTGAGTCTTAAATCTTTTCATGATTTGCTAATGTAGTTTATAGGCGTCTAGTGAGGCTAACCCTTGCCCGTGGCTAGTGGCCGTTTGTTGGCCATTGACTAAAAAAGAAAAAAAAAAAAAAAAAAAGAAAGAAGAAAGGAAAAGAAAGAAAGAAAACTATTCAGATTTTTTTTTTTTTCCAAATTATTTACGTCATTGGCGATTATGCTATATAGAATGGTCAATGTTTATATTAGCAATTAACGGTCAAAATTGACTAGATGGATTGTATTAGTAAATCGTTAAAATGTTTATGTTTAAATTGGTCAAATTGAAAGATTTAAAACTGAATTGACACAAATCTAATTGGTTTAAGACTTTCTTGATAATTTCCCTCAGTACTAAGCGCTTGAACTCGACTTGCATTCTTTGTTGAGTATTAAGATTTTTGCTTTATCTCCATTTAAATAAGAATCGAGATCTCGAGTTCAACTCCACTCGTCATGATTATGGTAACTAATGAAGCAACTCTAGTTGGAGCTCAAGCTCAATCTACAGAGCTCGAATACTTTCCTTGAATGTATGTATGTATGTGTGGATTTATTATGTAATATTTATCGATTCATTACCCTAACTATCAGATAGATTAAAAAATAATAGAAACTTGATTAGGCTTACGAGCCGTGGAGCTAAGTTTACTAAATAAGAGTTAATAAGTTATAATAAGTTAGTAACTCAATAGGAAAAATAATTTACTGAATTCCAGTTGATAATTCTGTATAATAAAATGTTAGTAAACTTAGTGGTTGTAAATTGTTATAGAAATTGGTAATTTCGAAAGCAATCGGATAAAATCTTGTTAACAAATTCAAACAAAAATTGCTAAGATAAAACCAGTTGGTATTTTAATCGGAGAAAAATTAGTAGATCCCTCAAATTGAGATCAGTAATCTCATATAAAAGTTAGTAGATGCTATAGTAAATAACTATTAGCAAGTTGTCATGGAAACTCGTGATTTTGAAGAGATGAAATAATCTTCGCTAAGTAACTCAAACAAAAGTCTGAAATGCAAAATTGGTCAGTTACTCAATAGGGTAAAAGTCGATGAATTACTCAATCTAAGACAAATAATTTCGCATATAAATCAATAACTTTAGCACGCTAGTAAGTTACAAAAACAAATGCTAGTGCATTGCTAGAAAAATATCGTAACTTCGGAGTGACCAAACAAAAGCGATAAGCTATTCGCATAAGAGTTAGTACGTCAGAACTAGCTGATAACTCCGATTGGGCCATAAAATTTTTAATAATTTTGACGGTCCGGAAGGTAAGCAAATATGTGGAACATGAAGTTGTCGAGATAGTTGGCATTTTCGAAAGAATTAATTAAAAGTCGATAACTTTGAATTAGTCCTAGTAACTTTTCAGACATGTCCTGGGCGGTGGCTTTCGGTGGAAGGAAAGCATATAAAATGACCGGTCTCGAACGGTCAACCACCTCGAACAAGCCGATCAAGCACGCCGCCGCGTTGGCCGGAATGACCCCACAAGGCAAGAACAAATCAAATTTTGTCATGCGCTGCGTTCAAATAGTCGTTCTCTTTCTTCATTCACGTACTGCGACAAGACACTTTATTTTCTTGTCTATCTCGCTTGTCGCATGCAGGTGCTGATAAAGTGAGCGGGACAAAACAAGCACGCCATTCTATGAGGGAGCACTTAATTGGATTTTTTCTAGGAATAACGTTAAATAAGTTAAAGATTTAGAGAGGATATCACACATGAAATCAAAGTTCAAGAATCATAATTAATAAATTTAAAATTCAATAATGACATTACATATTAAACCAAAAATTTTCCATAAAATCCTACACCTATTACATTTTTGTCATTTTAGTCTTAGATATTTCAATTTTGTTAATTGAATCCTAAAACATTTATATTTTTCGTCAGTTCAATCTATCAGCCAATTTAGGTCCAATGTAAGCCATTTTACGTGGTAAGATCGATATTACTGTGGACAAATTTTATTAACTTATTAATATTTTTTGAATGTTTTATATTTTTCTCTTTTATTTTTATTTTTCCTTTGCTTGTCTAACTAATTGGTTGACCTTGTTGGCCACTGTGGCAAGAAGACAAGATCGAGGCTCGCCCTCACTAGTGGTAGGGTGAGGTTGACCTCGCCTAGCCACTGGTGAGGCTCGACCTTGTTTGATGTATGTGAGGGCGATCTTTCTCGATAGTTGCCATTGGCCGGTTGTCAGCCATCATCGAGGCCCCATGACTAGCAGAGGAAGATGAAAAAAGAGAGAAAGAAACAAAAATAAAAATATAAAAACACCTGTTGAGTATAAATGTTTACCCATAAATTACTCAGCAAAATCTTTTCCATCAAATTTGTTATTTGGAAAGTAGCACAAAACGCGATAGCGCATTAAGCGAAATCAGTTGGCGTAGAAAATGCGACGACAAGGATAAGAATATGATGGAAGGATTGACGACGGCACATTTCAAAATGGCGATGGAATTTCTTGAACAAAAACAAAGCAGGTGGACTGATCTGATTTTCGTACGGAAGTACAAGGACCACTGGTGATATTAATATTAACCCAAAATTTAAGGCCTTGATTGAACATTCGGCAAAAGTATATTTACTTTGATTTTTCAAATATGAAAAATAAAATAAAATAAAATGAATATGCTGGGCCTCGTTCATAGAGCGAAGGGTCCCATTGCGGATCACGGGAATGCTCGGCTTTTAGAAACCGATCAAATCGCCAAAGATGCTACATTTCAAAGCCCATCCCTAATTTGATTCTTTGGAAACATAGAGCTCTGTTTGCTGAAGCTATGGCGTATCTACCCTATTTCCCTAATCTCCAGATCGAACATTGTCGACAGGCAACAAATTTCATTGCCGACTGGGCTGCCAAAGCCCATGGGCTTTCCTTACTTCTCTCTAATTGGGTTGTCTCTCCTCGCCATCATCTTTTGGATCTTCTGTATTCTGAAGCTTTGTACAGTGGTTGTTTATACGTGCGTTAATATATAATACCGCTGTTTCGACCCAAAAAAAAAAAAAAAAACCCATCCACATCCACCGCAGCAACGGCCCTTGTATCTTCTCAATTAAAAAAAAAAAAAAAAAAAAACAGTGTTGAGGGAGAGAGAGAGAGAGAGAGAGAGAGGAATTGTTGGAAAACTATGAAAATGAGAACATGGGGAAAAACCAAGGAAAGGGTGGTGGTCCCCACCATCTGGTGGTGGAGGAATCGTTGGAAAACTATGAAAATGAGAACACCCTTTCCTTGGTTTTTCCCCGTGAACTCATTTTCATAGTTTTCCAACAATTCCTCCCCTCTCTCTCTCCCACCTTTTCTTTTTTCGTTTTCTTTTATTTGCCATGATAAAAAAAATTGTGCCGTGATTCTTTTAATAGCACACTTTAGCAAGTAAAGATGCTACATTTCAAACTCCATCCACATCCACCGCATCAACGGCCATGCATCTTCTCGGTAAAAGGAAAGTTCTGTCGGACCTGAGCGGAGCTCAAGGGAGAAATGACAGAGGGAAGAACCCATAAGGGGTGGGACTCCCCACTACACGCTCATGTATTCCCATCTCTCTGGGAAGAAAAATATGTAAAGGGAAATTGAGGAGATGTTGGGAATCCGGGTATTGACACATCAAAATAAGAAACGAAATCCTGTCAACTTACTTGGTTTATTAGATAGGTGGGCAGCCCCCAACATGAGATATCAAACTCTCTGTCGCTTAGTGAGGTTACCCCAATAGTAAAAATAAAGTTTTGTGATGTGGTAACGCCACATAATTAAATAAGTACCATAATTAAATAAACTGAGAACAGAAATATTAATTTTGCAAATCAAACAAAATTGGGGACTTGAAAGCATAGGGATTCTTAAAAAAAAAAAGCACAGGGATTAAATAAAAAAAAGCAGAAAGATATAAGCAAACCCAATTGCAAGATTTGAGCAAATTGGGAGACTTGCAAGTGTACTTAGCCCTTCAAGAATTTAGCTTCGTCTACCTGATTATGTAATTAGGTCTAGTTGAGTTGATACAGTGGTGATGGAAGAATTGCCAAAAAAATCTTAAACGTGTTGTAAATGTACTAATTTAATCATAAATTTTTAAATTTGGTCAATTGAGTCTTAAATCTTTTCATGATTTGCTAATGTAGCCTACAGGGCGCCCAATGAGGCTGGCCCTTGCCTGTGGCCAATGACCATTTGCTAGCCATTGGCTAAAAAAGAAAAAAAAAGAAAGAAATGGAAAGAAAAGGAAAGAGAAAAAAAAAGGACAAAAAAGAATGAAAAAATTCAATTTTTTTTTTTAAAGTATTCACGTCAGTGTTGAATGCTGATTATGCTATATAGAATGGTAGATATTTATGTTAGTAATTAACGGTCAAAATTGATTAGATGGATCATATTGATAAATCGTCAAAATATTTATATCTAAATTGGTTAAATTGAAAGATTTAAAATTAAATTGACGCAAATCTAATAGATTTAGGACTTTCTTGATAGTTTCCCTCGGTACTGAGCTTGAACTTGACTTGCATTCTCTATTGAGTATTAAGATTTTTGCTTTGTCTCCATTTAAATAAGAATTGAGATCTCGAGTTCAACTCCACTTGTCTCGATTATAGCAACTTATGAAGCAACTCTAGTTGGAGCTCAAGCTCAATCTACAGAACTCGAATACTTTCCTTGTATGTATGTATGTGCGGATATATTAAGTAATATGAAGTATTTATGGATTCATTCTCCTAACTATCAGATAGATTAAAAAATAATAGAAACTTGATTAGGCTTACGAGCCCGTGGAGCCAAGTTTACTAAATAAGAGTTAGTAAGTTATAATAAGTTAGTAACTCAATAGGAAAAAGAGTTTACTGAATTCAAGTTGATAATTCTGTATAATAAAATGTTAGTAAACTTGGTGGCCATAAATTGTTATAGAAACCAGTAATTTCGAAAGAAACCAGATAAAATCTTGTTAACAATTCAAACAAAAATTGCTAAGATAAAACCAGTTGGTATTTTAATCAGAGAAAAATTAGTAGATCACTCAAATTGAGATCAGTAATCTCACATAAAAGTTAGTAGATGCTATAGTAAATAACTATTAGCAAGTTGTCATGGAAACTTGCAATTTTGAAGAGGTGAAATAAACTTTACTAAATAACTCAAACAAAAGTTTGAGACGTAAAAATTGGTCGATTACTCAATAGGATAAAAGTCAATGAATTACTCAATCTAAGACAAATAATTTTGCATATAATTCAATAACTTTAGCACGCTAGTAAGTTTTTTTTTGTTTTTTTTTTGTCAGAGCACGCTAGTAAATTACTAAAACAAATGCTGGTAAGTTGTTAGAAAAAGGTCACAACTTCGTAGTGACCAAACAAAAGCGGTAAGCTACTCGCATAAGAGTTAGTACATTAGAACTAGTTGATAACTCCGACTGGGCCGTAAAATTTTTAATAATTTTGACGGTCCGGAAGGTAAGCAAATAAATGGAACATGAAGTTGTTGAGATAGTTGGCATTTTCGAAAGAATTAATTAAAAGTCGATAATTTTGAATTAGTCCTAGTAACTTTTCAGACATGTCCTGGGCGGTGGCTTTCGGTGGAAGGAAAGCATATTAAATGACCGGTAACGAACGGTCAACCACCTCGAACAAGCCAATGGAGCACGCCGCCGCGTTGGCCGGAATGACCCCACAAGGCAAGGACCAATCAAATTTTGTCATGCGCTGCGTTCAAATAGTCGATCTCTTTCTTCATTCATTCATGTACTGCGACAAGACACTTGGTTCTCTTGTCTATCTCTCTTGTCGCATGCAGGTGCTGATAAAGTGAGCGGGACAAAACAAGCACGCCACTCCATGAGGGAGCACTTAATTGGATTTTTTCTAAGAATAACATTAAATAAATTAAAAATTTAGAGATCATGAAACTAAAATTTGGGAATTATAATTAACAAATTTAAATTTTAATAATGACAAAATTATCCAAAAAGTCTTATATTTATTATATTTTTATTAATTTAGTTCTAAATCTTTCAAATTTCTCAATTGAGTCATAAATCTTTTACATTTTTTGCCTATTTAGTTTATTTGACCAATTTATGTCCATAATCACCGACGTAGATGCAAGCCATTTTATGTGACAAGATCGGTTGACGTGGACAAAATTTATTAGTTTATTAATATTTTTTGAATTTTTATATCTTTCTCTTTCTTTTTCCTTGCTCCTCTAACCAATTGGTTGACCTGCTGGCCATTGTAGCAAGACGACAAGATCGAGGCTTGCCCTCGCTAGTGGCAAGGTGAGGTCAACCTCGCCTAGCCACCGACGAGGCTCAACCTCGCCTGATGTGGGTGAGGGCGACCTTCATCGATAGTTGCCTTTGGCCAATTGCTGAACATCATTCAGGCCTAATAACCGGCTGAGGAAGATGAAAAAGGAGAGAAAGAAACAAAAATAAAAATATAAAAAGGCTTATTGAGTATAGATGTTTACCCATAAATTATTCAGCAGAATCTTTTTGATCGAATTTGTTCTCTGGAAGGTAGCACAAAACATGATAGCGCTTGGAGCGAAGTTGGCTGGCGTCGAAAACACGACGAGGATAAGAATGTAATGGAAGGACTGACGACGGCGCATTTCAAAATGGCGATGGAATTTCTCGAACAAAAACAAAGCAGGTTGACTGATCTGATTTTCGTATTGAAGTACAAGGACCATCGGTGATATTAACCCAAAATTTAAGGTCTTGATTGAACATTCGGCAAAAGTATATTTCATTTGATTTTTAAATATAAAAAATAAAATAAAATAAAATAAAATGAAAATGCTGGGCCTCCTTCATAGAGCGAAGGGTCCCACTGCGGATCACAGGAATGCTCAGCTTTTAGAAACCGATCAAATCGACAAAGATGCCATGATAAAAAAATTGCGCCCGGTAGTGGGGATGACCATCTTAATTGCCTCTCATTACATATTTTCACGTTTTAATCTTAAGCCAAAGATGCCAAAGACCAAATCAGCTTATGCGAGAAGGGGATTGTTCATCTATCGGCCTCTTGACGTAGACATCGGACAAGGCACGTCTGTCAAGGAGATCCCAAATTTAAAGAAAAGAGAAGGCATCGAGAGATGCTGCTAAAATAGGCCACATCGTTCCACTCTCTAATTTAATAATCACTTTGACTCTGCGCTTTGCATTTTTCATGGCGCTCAGTGCATCATGTACGCATGGATCAGACAAGAACTTTCCGATCGAAAGGTGAATAACACGCGTGCCTGCAAGCTTTCACTTGGAGCCAAGCCACGCACATTCGAGCTTAACTAGCTGCAATCTCTCTTCGTGATTCTTCGTGACTAATGTTTTGGGAAATGTTCAGGCCGTGTTGATAAAGATTTGCAAAGAAGCGGACCCCTATGCAAGCTCGGAGAAATTTTGTTGGAGCTAAAATTATCACCTAGAGAGGGATTAAATAGGTGAATATGCTAAATTTAAAAAAAAATTGAAACTAATATTGTAATAAGACAACGTTTAGTGACAAACCATGCGATGTTTAGATCTTATCAGTATGCAATAATTTATCTCAAGAAATAAAAAAGAGTTTAAGGAATAGATTAATACATACAACAATTATAGTACTTCGGCTTTGACAAATCTACATCCACTCTTTCGTGTCGAAAGTCCATAAGCCGGATTCCACAAATTACATGTTAGATTTTTATATTGTAGATATAATATGAATCCATATTTGGGAAAAGTAATTCAATGTAATTGAAAAATTCTATGTCTAATTAATAATGAAAAACTTATCTAAAAATTGAGAATTCTCATGAAAATGATACATCAAGCATCAGTTAATCATCTCTTTGAAAATGATGGCCTTTGTCTGACGAAGAAAAACAATAGCAAAAGAGAAAAGAAAAATAAAAGTTAGAAAAAGAGAGAAGAAAAAAAAGAGTTAGAAATGGAGGACACAAGCTCAAGTACAAACAACCCGGAAACACAGAGCATTGATGTCTTGACTCTTGCCGTTCTATTATCTGGCGAGGAAGCCAGCATCGGAAAGCCTCGCCCTACCGAAGTTGACTTGCCGCGCGCCTAGAAAGACGGAGGAATGTCGATGCTTTTACCCGGAATCGAATGATTGATGGATACCCTCTTTCCTTGGGATGGAAAACTACCGGTTTCTAATAGTAGGAGCCATCAAGCATAGAGTGCTCATCTTGCAAACCGTGAAAGATTATCCTAAAACCAAAATAATGACGTATGGATAAATGGGTGGCCACCTTGGAGGAAGAGTTCAAAGCAAAGAAGAAAAGTTTACACGCAGCGCGTTTCCTGGAAATGTAGATGATGGCACTTTCCTGGAAATGTACACTGCAAAACTAAACATGATTGATAACTCGTTGCTTTGGCTGCATTTTGATCCTGGCAATCAAGCACCAGATCCTTTCTTGCTTCTGGTTAAGCTCCACGGAAGAGAAGAGAAATCATGTCGGCGCAGAAGAGAGCTTCGGCTTCCCCTTCTTCGAATCAACCAAATCAGCCTAAGAGGCCACGTGACTCTCGAATCAAGTAAGTTCGCTCTCCCTTTAAACGTGTTTTAGCTTTACTTGAGGGAAGTTCAATGAAGAGTTCTTGAGTTGAAGATTCTTGAAATGAGAAATGTGTCGAAGCCTGGGTTGGCATGGGGCATGGATTAGCTTTTGCCTTATGACTGTTCTAAAATTGCTTTCCTTCAGGTTTTTGTTTGTGGGTTTGTGCTTTAATGCAATGTATTAATGACCTAAATATGTTGTCGTCTCGGAACTGTTACGCGATTTCATGGTGGCAAACTGCATAACTTCCTCCTCACTTGGACTGAACTTTTTAAAAATCTTTTACCCTAGCAAGTCAGCTGCTGCTCTTACTGGGTTACTTTGCTATCCTGTTCGCTAAGTCATCCTATCTTGCTTGTATTTTTTTGCTGATCTTCACACAGTCAAGAGAGGAGCTGTTTGACGGAAGAGGATGTCCAGAGAGTGGTAAGATGAGTAAAGTAGCCAACTTGGACACACAAAATGCAGTCTTCATTGTATTTTAATTGCTGATCTCTTCAATTAGAAGCGGTTTGGATGCATTTCTGATATTCCAGTCAGTTTCTGGATAGAAATCCGCAGGAGAAATTGCTGTGAGATGTATAGAGAATTTTCTTTGAGCTGTAATGTTCTAGGCTTTTCCCATGAAGCAATCCCACCAAGACACATGATTTAGGCTTTCCATTTCGTTTTGGACAGCATGGATCACAAAAAGATACAAATTTTTAATGAAGCGCCTGGACATAATTATCTTCTTGAATCTTGGGAATAGTGGTCAATGACAGTTTGCATGTAGGAGGACAATAAAGGCACCTCTCATGTGAAACTTGAATGCGAAGCATACGTGACAGATGACTCTTGCAACGTAATTCTCTGCTGTTGTGTTCTGCTGGACAGGTCAGGTCAGAGGTGGAGCGTGCTATGTCTCCCTTGGCTGAATATTGTCAAAGGTGAATATATTTCATTTGGTTAATTGGCAGTACCTGTTATCTGCATATTCCTTATTTATTGCCTCGCCAGCTAGAAATATTATATGAGTATCATACACCATTAACCCACGATTCTGTTGGGGACAGTGTAATACCTGCATATACATTTTTTGTTAATCACTAAAGGCACAGTGCAATTGGATATAGCTGCTAATACTTGTTTCTGTTATCAATGTACTGGATAAACATATATTCCCCCTTTACGTTGGCTTTTCTATGTCGCCTTAGATTGAGGGAATGCAATTGACGAGTCTGGTATCTTTTTATACTTTAATTAGGTCTGACATTCATTTGTGCTAGTAAATAAAATGTCGCGTATGCATATTTGTCTATTTGTTACAAATAAGTCCACGAGACAGAATTTGTTTTACAGAGTCAATATTCATGGTGTAGTTTCATCAGGTATGTCCAAGATGTGGTGCAACGAATGGACTCAATGGAGAATGCTCTTCGAGAACTGGTAAGCAGAGTCTATGAAAGTTCCATTTTGTCTCAGACATTACTCTATCAACACTATGAAATGTCCACTTTGTCTCGAGCGTATCCCCATCAACACTTCAGATATGAGTTTTCAATCTGCATGCTGTGAAGTGATTGAATAAACTTATGATTCTTAAGTCCGTTGCTAGCTAATTGATTCATGCCGACTAATTGAACAACATTCTTGTTTTTTTTCTTTTTTTTGCTCAGGTTGGAGTTTGAACAGTGTTCATGAGGACTAACTTTGCACAATTTTCTTTTATAAAAAATGTTAATGTTATTCATGTTTCACTAAGTTCTTCTCTCTCCAGAGATGATAAACTGTTGCATTCCAGGCTGAATTTACTCACTACTAAATTCAAACTACTCCCCTCTTGTTCAGCAAGGGACAAGTAAATTGATCCTTCCAGTCACCCGCAGATCTAAGACATGAGAGATGCTGTAAAACTTGCCCCCATAATCTGCTTGGAGGATACACACTTAAAGAACAAGTGCATTCAAGATTCGTCATGTTGTCTGCCTTGGACGCAAGTGACGTCAGTGTCAGACCAAGTTTTCATCCGGTCCAATGTCTGCAACCTATTGTGATCACCAGCCAAATTATAAAGCCATATTTTTGCACATTAGGCTTAAACCATACAAGCATAAGCCAACTCACATTGTCCCCACATTTCCCCACTAGCTTCCGTTCTTTCTTTTACAGAGAAAGGGCCCCCGGATGATCCAGTAAATACCACTTTATCTACAGAGCCAGAGTTTGGAACAATCCCACCCAAAGCCATCTGAGTTTCATGCAGATCATTAGAGCTTGCTGGAGGCCATCTCCATTCATTTTCCTCTCTAACATCTGAAACTGTGGCTTTGTCACCTAAAGCTGAATCATAACCATTATAAGCACATGTAACATCTTGCATGGACATGGAATGAAGGGCGAAAATAAAAAATGCTTAGGATTGTTCATAGAAGCAATGTATACAACTTCTTTCCATAAACACCGTGATTTCAATTGTGCCTGAAGAACTTAGCTCAATAAGGCATTAGATAAGTTGTTTTTCAGAAGGAGGTTTGTCAACTCCTTTTGATGGAATTGACTGATTTTGCATCCCTTCTGCTTCATTTTTTTTATGTCTCCAACTTTGGCAATTCTGCTGTTAGTGGTTTTGAACAGAAGGAAGCAGTGGAGCTTGAAAAGATGCATTTTCCCCGCTTTGGAAGGTATGAATGCACTCCTCCCGTGATGACATTGAGAAAGGTTTCTATGTAGTATTCACTGGTCATGCATTGTTGATGTTTTTGGGAATAATGGTCCTACCTACCACTACCACCCCACAACAGAGCTCAGTGAGTGTCAGGCCACAATGACTCAATCGTGCACCGAAATGTCAATGCTTCAACTTAGAATATAGTTTTTGTAGCTTGAGAGCAGTGGATCATTTCATGTTATTTTATTTTATTTTATTTTATTTTATTTTATTTTATTTATATTATTTTTGAAAATTTGCAATTAAACTCTCTGAGACAATGGATGTATTTATCCTTGTAGTTTTTCCCGAAGTAAGACTCGTCCGAGTGAGATGTTTGGTATTTTGTCTCTCTTTATCATTACTTTTCCAATTTTCTGCTTCCATGCCTGTTCCTATTTCTAATGGTTGTTTTCTGGAGAGAATGCAGGGCAACTGCTAAATCTACGGCAAACAATGATACAAGAAACTTACAGCTTCAATTTCTAACCAAACTGTCACTGCCCGTATTTACTGGGGAGAAACTAAAAGGAGAGGGGGGTGCTTGCATTGAAGTTGCCTTGATCGATCCAAAAGCTGAGGCTGTCATTACATCTGGCCTGGAATCCTCCATTAAGTTAAACGTTGTTGTGCTTGAAGGTGACTTCCAGCAACAATTGTGAAATATTGAATATGAAGATTCAATATGTCTTGGAAAAACCGCGAAGCACTAGAAGCTCTTGTCACCATGTTATGGAAGATCTTGAGGATCTTGTAAGCCACCTTGAGCTAGTGGAGGACCACTAACGGCATTTGAGCCAAGCGGATATTTGCTGTATCTTTGATTCAAGCTCGAAAAGGGCTTTGAGCTCTAAGCGCAAGCGTGATTACGTTCAATATGTGGTCATGCAAAGGATCAAGTCCTCCTTGCAAATCAAGAGATTGCAAACACAAGACTGGATCTCAAGTGAAGAAAAAGTCAAGGGTAAGGTGTTACTGGATCTGTGCTTGAAGGTGAAAAAGAAACGTTTGTACATTTGAACCATGTGTCAAAGAACGTATTGTTGGATCAGTGCTTTGTGTTTGTAGTTTGAGAACCATGTGGTTAAAGAACGTCAAGGAAAGAGGCCGCTTTTGATAGGAAATTCCCGAGAGTGACACTGAAGGAAGTGGATCTATGGGAAACGACTCCGGAGTTTAGTAAAAGGAATTGGCACACACTTAGCTGAACATGCGTGGTGGACGCACTTTGATCCTACATGATGTAATGTATGCTCCGGAGGGTCGTCGAATCACAGTGTCTCATTTTAGTGTTGGTCAAACTACGTTTTAATATGAACTTCCATAATAGGGTGTGGATTTGTTTTTGGAAACAAATTTCTATGGTCGTAAGCTATTTTCGAATGGTTTTATTGTATTGGATGTTGACTATGTTAATGTGAATGTTTTTGTTATTCCCTTATCACATCATAATTCATATGACAATGATGAATGTGTGTATGCTAGACTTGGTCATGCGGCCAATAACGCATGTGAAGCTTCTAGCGAGAGAGGGCTTGTTGCGGCAATATTGAAAAAGTCGATTTGCCCACATGTGCGCATTACCTAGCGGGAAAAACAACAAGGAAACCATTTGGAAAAGGTAAAAAGAGGCGGAATTTCCTACGCATTTAATCCATTCGACATCCGTGGTCCACTAAATGTGAGAGGAAGGCATGTGGCTGTTTATTTCATCACTTTTATAGATGATTATACTCGATTGGATATGTCTATTTGATTTCTCATAAATGCGAAACATTAAGTTGTTTCAAAAAGGTTTATGGCCTTGGTAGAAGAATAAAAAGACAAAATGAAAGCATTGAGATCCGATCGAATTCGAGAAGAGTTTGATGAGTTCAACCATGTGATGAAAAAGGAATGAAAGGCGGAGTTGTCTATTCCATATACTCCTCAACAAAATGGTGTTGCGAGAGAGAGAAGAAAGGAACCCTATTTTGGAAATGTAGTTGGAGTCCATGATGGCACATGCTAACACCTATCACTTTTTTGGAGTGATGCATTATTGACAGTACTTTATCTTAGCAGGTGCCTTTACCAAATCGGTTACTTCCACTCCACTTATGAGTTATGGACGGGCGAGAAAACCGGACTTAGGTTTTCTTAAGCCATGGTTATTAGCTGCCTATGCCCATGAGGCCCTCTCACAAATTGGGTCCCGAGGAAAGAAGAGTATTTTCATAAGATACTCAACACTCAAAGGGATATGTGTTCATAGGTGAGCAGGAAAGTGGGAGTGTAACTGAATTTGAATCACGGGATGTCACATTCTTAGAGGATGAGTTTCCTAAGAAGGGCGAAATAGGTGAAGATTACTCCCTATTTGAAACCATGGATCCGTATAATGATATTAGTGGGGTTCGCCTAAGTGGGAGTAATGTGAGAAGTGATGAATTGCATACAACTAATTCTCAATTACAACCACATGATGATACGACATCATCATTATCTCGATCCTAGTGGGAGCATAATGGGAAATGATGTGCTAAGTGTATCCGTGACAATGAGGATAACTGGATCCGTGAAGAAGTTTGAAACCATGTGTGCTTAAAGAACGTCAACAAAGACAAAGGTTAAAGAACGTCAAGGAAAGAGGCCGCTTTTGATAGGAAACAAAGACAATGAGGATAACTGGATCCGTGAAGAGTTTGAGAACCATGTGGTTAAAGAACGTCAAGGAAAGAGGCCGCTTTTGATAGGAAATTCCCGAGTGACACTGAAGGAAGGTGTTGGGCAGCTGGGAGAACTGACATTTACTGACAATTCCAGCTGGATTAGGAGTAAAAGTTTCAGGATAGGGCTTCAGATGGCATCGGGTTATAGTGGGACTACACGAATCCGAGAAGCAATAACAGATGCCTTTGCTGTCAAAGAACATAGAGGAAAATGTAGGTCCTTCACAATCTTTTTAGTCCTTTATGACTGACCATAAACGGGTTTTGGACATCCACAGTTCATACGGAACTTTAAGTCTCAAATGAAAATTCAGATAAATAAGAGATGATCGGTTTCTTTGTTATTAGCAAATGTTTGCATCAGTTTCGGGAGAGAGTCTTGCTCACCCATCAGAAGTTTGCCTCTACTCTTTATCTTATGGTGACTGGGTCCTTACTTTATATGTTACCGTCATTTTACAGCATGCCAGAAAAGTCACCCACCTAAATCTGATGATGAGGTCTGGAGGTTGGAGAAGATTGCCAAAGATGGGAGATCTCACCAAAAACTGAGGGAAGCCGGAATAGATATAGTGGAGGACTTTCTTCTGCAGTTGTTTACGGACCCCAACAAACTGAGAGAGGTAAGCACTTAATTAATGTTTCTCAGTAAGGATTTGATCGACTGCCAAGAATGTAAGTCATGTGTGTTCTCATCATAGATTCTCGGAACGAGCATAATATCGAAGAACTGGGATATCCTCGTAGATCATGCAAAGACTCGCGAAACAGATTGGAAACTTTATTTGCACTATTCTGATGGCATGAAGCATGGTGCTGTATTCCACCCCGACGGTCAACTGATCGGCCTAATCAAAGACAGGGTATCTTTTGCTACTCGTCGACTTTCTGCCCAAGACAAGGTAAGTACGTAAGGAGTTCCTACTGAGTTTTGTCAAGCCAGTTCTTGCGCTACACACCATCATGCAAAATTCATATATTTTATCGCCCCCCACACCCCCACCCCCCTTCTTTTTTTCTATGTAATCAGTAATTTGATGTTTCCTTCTAGCTGTGTACCTTAATAGGTGTTAAAAATGATCATAGATATGGAAACTTGAGAAGAGCAGTTTGTTGGACATCCAGACGCTTTATTTATTTTTTATCGGTAAAAATAATATGCAGTTCTTGTGGAGAATAAGAAAAAAAAATTTCAACATGTTTAGTTTCGATCCATAATAGTGACTTACTATAAATAGTGATTTTGAGCTTTCACTCTTTGCGGTGCAAAGTTGAGGATAGTGACCTTGTAAATCTAAGTGGCCTTATGCACTCAATAGTACGTGTAAGTTGGAGCGCACTTTCAGCAGTTGATTTGCTGTCATCATAAAAATCTGAGGTACTCATTATCAAATTGCAGTTTGAATGATTAACACGTTCACGTTGCAACTATGACTTTTCACGACTGAAACTATGAAGATCTTAATTACTTGCACCAAAAAAGTTGTTGCGTGTTTTATTCCTTCACCGGTCCTTTCTCAATCAACTTTGCATCTTTACCCTGAGGACCCTTCCCTCCATTGTACTCTCCATTACATAACCTTCATGTGGTGGAGAAATGAGCGGTGGCGTAAATTGAATTGGGGTTCTTCAATGTAGTTTTTTTTATGTCTTTCTCTGTGCTGTACTAATGTACTTACTTTGAATACAACTTCATCCATTACTTGCTGAAAAATGAAATCACTACTTAAAGTCGGAGCATGACCTTCATTAGTGGATATAATTACTTCCGCTAGTCCAGTTTGAACAATGTACCGAGTGCTTTTCTTCCAGGAACTTGGAGACACAATCGTGAAAAGGGCCGTTGATAACTGGAATGACATTAGGAAGTTCAATGGTGATACCTTTTTTGTTTCAATGCCGAAGAAAAGCTCAAGCTCTTTTCCATCTCAAGTTCTTGGAGGACAAACTGATAATCTCACTCCAGGAATCTTTGCCTCTCCAGTTGGTCTGGGAGCTCCTCCAGCAAATGCAGTCTCCACTGCTGAAGGTACATGCTTTAAGACACAAATCTATCTCTCCCTTTAAGCACATGCAAAGGCGTGGCCCGAGGAATGATGATGAAAACAGGACTTTCCACTTCGTTGTTGAGCTTTAATAAATAAAAGCAATATGTTCCAGATCCTTATGATTTAGGTTCCACATAATATGAAGACGTTTCCTTGTCAATATACCCTTCGAATGAGCTTGCATCCAAGGAGATTTTACTACTTTTGCTCGGTCATTGGCACTGACCTGTAAGTAACATGTAGAGGATTCTCCTTTGTTAGTCAGGCTTTAATGTGTCTTTAGAAGTGACCAAAAGTGCTCAGAAATAGTGTCTGCTGATGAAGAACAAACAAGAGGAGTAGGTTACTGCAGGTTACTACCAAAAGCTGTGATCTAATAGATTATCAGTACAAAAGCAAAAGGACAACAATGAAGAACTTCATTTTACCAGGGTTCAATTTAAGAGGTACAATTTCAATTTGGACAAGAAAGATCTAAGAGTTAAAGCATGAAAATGGCCTAAAAAGACATGCATTGCAGAGAACACTCAATATCCAATGCTAGTTATACAGGAAAAAATATATTATGTAAGCCGTGGTTGTTGCCAATGAGCCTCATTCATTTCACTCTATCCATTTGGCCGCATATGTCTGTGTGTATATATGAATATATGTATGTATGTGTTCTGTCCAAGCAATTAAAAAGCTACTAAACAATTAGTTGGTAAGATACTATGGTGGCCGGAAGGTCATATTAGACAAATAAAAGTTTGCTGGTTAAACCTATATATCACTGAAAGATTGCAAAGACCAGTGGCAAGAAAAACTAGTAGCTAGGCTCTTTCACTCTCTTATGATAGTCATTCTTACATCCTTTTGGGGCTACTTCAGAAGGCAAACTACTGATCTTCCATTACTCACTGATTTATGCTTGCTCATTCTCTCTCTCCAATCTTGACAGGGTACTGTGCGCCACTGTGCGCCAATGTCAATATTCCTCTTCAGGTTGACGGCTCTTCATTCCCTCTTCAGAATCCATTAATCAGTTCCTCACACCAAACCCAGCTTCCGAGCCTTGGTCCATCACAGGCATCAGCATCTGGCTTTCATGCTGCGGGTCCATCGAGTCTTCCTCCTTGCAGGGGAGCTGAGGAGCTTTTCCTGGAGGAGGGAATTCGTATGAGAAGCCACGAGATGCTCGAGAACGAGGATATGCAGCATCTCCCCCGTATCTTCAACATGGGAGGCCATAACCAATCCTCATTCAATGCTACTGAGGATGGGTACCAATTCTCATCAGCATACATGCCCAACCAATCTCAGAATTTCGGCTTCAAAGAGGACAGGAGCTGCTCATTTGGCGAAGCTGTTGTTGGGTGGCCAAAGATTAAGGCGGCAATCAGGTGGGGCTTTTTTGTTAGGAAGAGGGCTGCACAGAGACGGGAGCGACTCAACTTATTTTCTCCGAGAGAGTTGGATGAAACGGAGACAAGGAATGAAAATGAAGCTGATCTAGCTTTTATGTTTATATGTTCCCCTCCTAGCCTGCCTGATTCCTGTCAGTTCTAGTGTCAGTTATATGTCAAACCGCTCGTGTAGGTGCAGTAAGATCCCGAACCTAAAGATTTGGTTTTTGTGGGTAGACTGACGACTGCCTACACAGTAACTGTTTTTAAACTTCTTAAGTTTGTCGGTTTCGCCTGTATTATTCACTTTCTCACATAATGTAGCAAGATTTCTCGTGACATTGTTCGGGATTTGCATTGATATTGCTGTGAGGTCCTCTTTTGGTCTCTCGCCTTCTGTGGCTAGAGATTTTGCACCAGATATATAACAAGCCTCATAATAATGTAGCAGTAATAACGTCTCAGGTACCGCATGCAGATTGTCTGCAGCATCATGATCGTCAGCATGATATTGTGTCACTTGACGTTGAATGTGTATATGCATTCTCAGAGCTCCAGCAGTCCCGCCTTTATGATCACAGTTTTTCGCCGCTGCTCATGCTTGTGAAGATAAATCGGATGTCACATCTTATGACAGATAGGATGGGATTTGTCAGAAAAAAGTGGCGAATTCAAAGTTTCACCGAAGACATCCACTTTACTAGGAGTCGGCCGCATCATCCTGAACTCTTGAACTTTCTTTTTCCCTTCAATCGAATCCTGTAACTTGTTTGGTTCGTGTAATCTAGTGCAGGGTGGCGTACTTGATTGATAGGATCAAGTCTCTTCATTATTTGCCATTGAAAACCTTCGCCAGTCTTGCTGATGAGGCACGTTGTGACAACAATGCAAAGAAGAAACGACACTAAATACCGTTAGCCCTTGAATTTTCAACCGAATATCGGATTAGGTCCTGATCATATTTTGGCCAAGTGATGGTCCTTGAATTTCTGTTGTTCATATTGGTTCTCAAGATTGAAATGCGTGTAGAAATGCTGGCATAAGCGCTGAGCATAGTGTCGAGGGAGGGAGGGAGGGAGGGAGGGAGGGAGAGAGAGAGAGCCAGCAAGGGTCGCTGTCTCTTTCCGAGCATTGTGTCAAAAGGGATGGCCCCTCGCCACTGTGCTTGGCAGGGGCCGCCCCTTCGCTGCAGCGCTCGATAAGGAGCGGCAACGAGCGAACATGGGGGGACAGGAGCTCGAAGCTCAAGCGTTTCATGGCTATGAATTTAGAGCTTAAGCGACAAGGACGGCTGCAAACTCGAACTTGAAGATGAAGTGACGGAGGCAGACGTGTGAGCTTGGAGCTTGAGCGTCCATGGCTGCAGGCCCATCGGTTCCAAATATTTATTTTCTCTGAGCGTCCATGGCTGCAGGCGAGAACTGCGATGCTCACATCAATGCTGATGTGGACACTTTTTCATTTCTTTTAAGTTTTCCAAACTTTTTTATAAGTTTTTCTTTTCTTTCTTCTCTTTCCATCTTCATATATAAGTTTTCTAAAATTATAAATTTTTCTTTTCTTTCTTTTTTTCCATTGACCATAGGCGAGAACTGCGACGCTCACGTCGGCATCCGCTTGTGGGCCAATGAAAGAGGAAAAATGAATAAAAAAATAAAAGAAAGAGAAGAGAAAACAGAAAAAGAAAAGAAAAGAAAAACTTAGATTCCCCGCGATGATGATGGATAGATTAACCGGATCCCAACGAACCAATCATAATCATAATCTCGCCCAAATTTTCGCCAAGAGGGCCCAAAGCATAATATGACATGAAATTGAGGGTCTTAAAGAAATAAATATTTGGAACCGATGGGCCTCCATTAGCCGCCATTATTGACGTCGCAAAACTAGTGCGCGCCAGCGAGCCAATGCAACGTACCATTTCACATGACCTTCCCATGATGCTGCCCCTCGCTTTCCACTACCACTTCTCATATAATGACCAAATGAGTACTCGTACGGAAATTATACATTTTTATAATTATCAATACGACTGACTTATAGTGAAACGTTAGAAGTAGGGTAAAAAAAAAAAAACACGATCCAAATTTAGATGTATAATTAAATGTTAAGTGAGTTTTCATATCGAAATGCTTTTGATCGCATATAATGTGGAATCCTAAACATTCGAAAAAACATGTCATGACAAAATCAAGCAACAGTAAATCGTTGACATTATCAATTTGACGAAAAGCCATATTAATCCGCGTATAACTCTTCTAAATTCCTCAACCTTCCAATAATGCTTGGTAACTCCCATCGTGCTGCAAAACAACACCCACATACCAACTTGATTACTCATTACGATTTTAAGTTTACCATGAAGTTGGGGCATTTCTCAATCACATTGGGGCTAACATGGAAAGATGAAAGTCTCTGTAATCCATAGACAGGGATTGGAAGTTCGGCAATCAGTGTGAATGAGATCTTTGTTTCCAAATGTGTTAGTTTACCAATAAAATCAGGTAATCTTGTAGCCATCGTGGATGATAAATCCAGCTTCATCAACAATGTTAATTGCAAAATCGAGTGGGGAGTTCACTCAAGCTGGAGCAATCCCTCACAAGAAGTACTGAAGATTTATTAGAGGACAGCGGCCCATTTGAATTAAATGCATTCCCTTCTCGCCTTTTATCTTCTTTGTCAAAAGGCCGTGTGAACGTAGAGGAAGAAAGAAGAAAATGAGCAGCTTTTCTGAAGAAAGAAGAACATCGAGCTATCATTGTCGACTTTTCATTAGCCACCATTGTCGACTTTGACCGGGAAGAGAAGAAATGAAGAGGTACGCAGCCACAAATGATTGACACTCTTTAGTAGTTTTCGTGTCGTGTCGGACACTTCGACACGTGTCCAACACTTTTCGACACTTTCGAACACTCTCTGATACTCGAATCTGACACCTGATCAATTTTCTCGACACTTTCCGACACTCAAGTTGAAATTCTGACATATGAGTTTTCGACACATGATTCCGATACTAAGATCAATTTTAAAAATTTTCAATAAATAAGATATCAAAATGTATATATATGAAAAAATAAAACACAATAATAAATATAATAATGGAGAAAGAATAAAAACCTAGTGTTTTTTCTCTTATGACTCTTACTTCTCATGATACACAATTCATCTCTTAAGTTTTTTTTTCCTCTTTCGACATATCTAACATGTGAGCCTAGAATATTGATTGCTTGTTTTTTCTCCAAATTTTATGAATTATTGGAATAAAGTTGAACTTATCAAATTGAAATAATGAATGATATTAATAAATTGTGGATTAATATTTTTATTGTAAAGTTATTATGGGCTTTTTAATTAATTAATTATTTATTTGTAAATTTGAATTAAATTAAATTGATTAAAAAAATGGTTAATACCCTGAAAAACCCCAAACTTGTATACCCTTGACAAATTTACCCTAAACTGGTATATTTGTGATAAATTTACCCTATGTTAACTTTCGTTAAATTTTATTATCAAATTATTAAGTTAAATGACATGTGACAGTTGACTGATATACCAATTTGGGATTTTATGCTCCGTTTGTCACAGTTTATAATTTTTATGATTTTTTTGTGGTATTAATTCAATTTAGCGGAGGGTATATTGTCATAAATTTACCAGTTTTGAATTTTTTACTGTCGAATAAATTAGTTTTGGGTAAATTTGTCATAAATGTACAAGTTTAGAAATTTTTATGGTTAGTCGGGGTAAATTTGTCACATGTGTACCAGTTTAGGGTTTTTCATGGTCAAAAAAATAATTTCGGCTAAATTTATCACAGGTGTACCAGTTTGGGGGGGTTTTTTTAGGGTATTAACCCTTAAAATGATTATAAAAATAATAATTTATTATGTATATATGAAAATATATATTTAATATATAACGTGTTCTAACGTGTATGAGTTCTTTATTTATTGAGAAATGACGTGTCGGCGTGTCGTGTTATATCGTGTCGCGTATTAATGTCGGTGCTACTTAGCTAAGGAGTGCTCTCTGCGCATTAAAGGAAAAAGCCCAAAATGGAGCACGTGATTTCTTTCGAGAAAGACGGTTCTTGCATTGAATGATGGGAGGATTCTCTTGGTTATAAATGGAGAAGGGCCACCGGAGTAGAAGCGCGCCAAGTCCTCGGTGGCCAGAGAGAGAATTCTCAAATGGCCTAAAGAGGAGTATGTAGAGAGTTCTTCTCATGAGAATTTGCTTGTAATTACATTTTATAGTGATTTAGCCAATTAAATTCTCATAAATAGAATTTATATAATTTCTCGAGTGAGATTTAACTAGTTATTATGATAGATTAAACACTGTGTGAGTTATTTAGAATATTTAGGGACTGGAAAACACCTAGTACTCAAGTAATTGGAGTCCCTATTGTATAAGGTATTCCTCCGGACGAAAATGGGAACAATGCCTTCATATTTGGGTAAAAATCCATTTTTGGGTGAAACAAGAGAACAACTGGGTGTTCTTATGGGAGACTGAGCTTTTTCATGTCAGATGAAGGCAAAAGAATCTAATTTTCTATAGACACACGCAACGGAGCAAATTGGAGGGGCTAACTTTTGCAGGAGATGTACATGAAGATGAAGTCACTTTTCTCGGGTATGGGCCGTCGATGCAAAATAGAACACACTCGAATCATTATAGGCTCATTACTTTGAGTTCGAGCTCGTTTGATAAACTTTTGTTGTCTCGTTCTTTCTGTTAGAATTATATTTAAGATATTATGTGGTTTATATATTATTTTATATATTCTCATTAATTGATCATAATTTATCACTGAGGTTTATCTTAGTGGCTACCCTTTCAACGTGGAAGGGAGAGGTGAGGGATTCAAATCATCACCTTCTCAGGGGAGTTGGGATGGGGACGAGTAAGTTTCAAGAGTGGGTTTCGACTTCCACGCTCTGCACGAGGCATGACAAAAGTCTGAGAATAAGTGTTAGAGTAGGACTGACAAAAAAATAATATAATATAATTTCTCTGTATTTATTATTTTCAACTCTTTCTTTACTAAATCTTCTGTCAAGCGTCCTAATTTATTAGGATCGCCTTACAATAATTTCAATTCATATTCTTATTTATTTTAGGAGTACTTTTAGTAATTCCTCTCTCTCCCCCATTTCTCTCTCATATGGCAAACCTTCCACGCGTCCGCATCGTCCCCCTCGTTATTGCCACCTTATCAAATACTATTCTAGTCTTGATTGTTGTCGACTTATGCGGGCCATAAAAATTTCCCTACAGCAACATCCATTCACGCGCACTGCACATATAATCATTACTATTATCAAAAGAAGACGAGATAAAGGTGGCGTATTTACCGAAATACCCACCACGTTTGAGCCTCTCAGACCCTAGTGGTCAACCTAAATCCTCCCGACTACAATGAAGTCATGAAGCACGCAAGCAACATTTCCCGGAACCTTCCTATGATCCACCACCACCACCACCACCACTTCACATAAACTATTCAACTCAAGCAAATCAACTGGGACAACATCGTCGCAGTTCACATCCAAATTCGTTCGAGGAGAAATTTCAGTATTCCCTCTGTCTTTCTCTAATGCATTACATCAAAGACTGTCTTTTGTAAGTCCAAGTTGGCTGACTTTGGAATTCCTGTGGTCCACAGCCTATACCTCTCATATGTTGATCAGATGTCCTCTACCATTGGAGCAATATGAAAGGTTAGTGGATGGAATTCCTCCGAACGAAAAGAAGAACTCATATGGCAATTATATTTCTAATGATTACCAAAACAAAGTAGAAAAAAACATGATCCGAATTTAGAGATAAAATGAAACTTTAAATTGGAAATTAATATATTGAAACTCGACTGCGACAAATCCCGCAATTATAAGTGGCAGCAAACATTTAACATATGCTTGATTCAATTATCAAATTATCATTCGCCTAATCCCTTTTATCCCTATGACCTGGTTGGCTACTTGATCATTTTTACTTAAAACTTGATGAAAAGTACTTTAATAGAAGGACACAAAGAAAAGGGAAAGGGTC
Source organism: Eucalyptus erythrocorys (assembly GCA_014182555.1). NCBI lineage: Eukaryota > Viridiplantae > Streptophyta > Magnoliopsida > Myrtales > Myrtaceae > Eucalyptus > Eucalyptus erythrocorys. Next base: position 38,920,114 of record CM024601.1, read on the forward strand.
ATGTAGGGAGAGAGAGAGAGAGAGAGAGAGAGAGAGAGAGAGAGAGAGAGAGAGAGAGAGAGATTTTGCAATGCTTTAATGCTTTCAGTATTTGCTTTGTAGAAGGACAAAAAGAAAAGAGAAAGACTCATGGGAGAGAGAGAGAGAGAGAGAGAGAGAGAGAGAGAGAGAGATTTTGCAATGCTTTAATGCTTTCAGTATTTGCTTTATAGAAGGACAAAAAGAAAAGGGAGAGAGTCTGGAGAGAGAGAGAGAGAGAGAGAGAGAGAGAGAGAGAGAGAGAGAGAGAGAGAGAGATTTTGCAATGCTTTAATGTTTTCAATATTTGCTTTAATTGACTTAAATTTAATTGATTAATTGCTGATTTCTTTGTTTTTTTTTTGGTCAGTTCTATTCTATCCCTACTCTACACTCACTTTCAGACTTTTTCCCTACCTCTTGCAGAGGGTGGGAGTCGAAACCCACTCTTGAAACTTACCCGTCCCCACCCCATCCCTCCCCGAATGAAGTGAGTGTTTTTGTGAAAAATCTCTCTCATGGCTTTCTAAACTCCTCTCTTCTTCTCTCGCCTGGTAGGATCTTCCAAGAAATGCAGCTCGAGTATGTTAGAAATGTTTCCATCCTAGCATCTCTGAGTGTCTCTAGGCTTTGAACTAAAGGACTGAGTGGTTTTCTACTAAAAGGCTGTCCCTGAAGGGCTTGAACGGGAGTGTTCGCCCACTGTGGGATGCATACCTGCAGAAAATTGACTTCGTCTTCCCCGATTCTAAGTCTAGGTCCCCTCAATGGTATCAGAGCAGAACCACTCCTATAACTGTCCAATTCTTTCCCCAGTGTTCTATCACAACCAAAATCTTTGGATCCAGTCTCCCCAATAAAGATCTGATAATTGGGTGGGATATTATGACTCAAATCGCTTAACTTCGAATCATCCCCTCACCTCCCCCTTCCATGATGGAAAGGTGGCCACTGGGATGAATTCCAGTGATTTATTTCTTTGTTCTTTATATCAGTGAATTCCTATCCTATTTGGTACTATGGATTTTATAGGAACCATTTTTGTGAACAATAATCCACAATTATCTATTGCAGTAATTGTAAGATTATCTAAGGTTGAGAGTTCTTATGAGAATGATACATTAAGAATCACTTAATCATTCCTTTACAAAGAAACCTTGTGCAAAGCAAGGGTAAGAAAACTAGAGTTTTTATAATGCAAATACTTTTAACAGTGTATAACAAATATGACATGAAGAAAAGCCTTATGACCACATATCAAATCAAGCAACAATAGATCGTTTTGACATCATTAATTTGATGAAAAGCCATATTAATTTGCCCCTTATATTCCTCAAACCGATGTATAGTACATATATTTTATCAATAGATGGTCATCGTAGACATTCCCTACGTGCTTTTACCTTTGAAAAATCACTACAACTTCAATCATGGGCCTGGTCATGCTCATCTAAGAATTCGTAGTCGACCTGATCCGATCAAGAAGGCACATAAACCTTTGTCATTCCCCGGTTCGACCATAGCTCTCCTTTGTAGTAGTGGCAGGCCAGTTAGATCTTTGGGCAAAACGATGTCTAAGTAAAAGTTACCTAACACGCTGCCTTTTTTGCTCATTGTACGTCTGATGAGGTGTGGAATCAAATGAATGTAAAACTGGAACTGCGAAGTAGTTTCTAAGAAAATTAACAGGACTTGATTTTAGTGGAAAATTAGTTGTGGCAGTCACGTTGCTGTTTTTTATGCACCTTTGTATGATCCACAACATCAATTCTCATATATTGACCAAATGTCTTCTACTATTTACTTCAAGTGAATCTCCTAGACAGCGTCATCGCAATCCACATTCAAATATCTTATTATATTTGCTCGAAGAAAGGTTTTGCTAAATTAATCTCTCTATTTCTAGTTGAAGACTTAGTGGTTTACTTTATAAAGGATGAGCAATAATTTCCTAACTTCCAGGCATGAATTTTGCGAGGTGACGGTCCAAGTGGGTACGAAATGGACAAATTACTGAACCTCGAAAAGTCAACCCAAGAAAAAAAGAAGAGGACTTATAAAAAAAATTAAAGAAATAATGATTCGTAATAACATAAACTTTAGATTCTATTTAGCCTTAACTTTGGCCTCCCTTGTTAGCCGCTTGAAATTGCCTTTATTTGGTTACCTGGGTGGAGAGTATAGCAACAAACTTTTAATTATTGAAAAAAGAAAGTTCTAATTTCCTCTTCTAGGAGTAAGAAAAAAAAAATTATTACAGTAATGCGAAAGATTATTTGCTGTGTAGCTATATAGTCCCTTGGTTAAAGTTAATATATCTCTTACTTTTTATAAAAAAAAAAAAATGATTACGGCGCAACCATGCCTTATTACGTGGGTAAAAACCCATTTTTGTGGCACTAGAGAACAACTAGGCGTTGTTCTGCGAGATTATGAGCTTTTCTAATGGCAGATAAAGGCAAGAGAATCTTTCTTTAGACACGTGCAACGGAGCATAGTAGGGCCCCAGCAGTTCTGGTGGCCAGCATAAATCCTCCAACTATAATGAAGCATGCATGCAAGTAACATTTCATTGAACTTTCCTGTGATCCACAGGTCGTGTGTTGATCACTCTCTCTCTCTCTCTCTCTCTCTCTCTCATCCTTTATGGCCAATCAAAATTTATCTCGTGAGAAAAAGTCAGGATTGGGCTCGGGGGGAGAAGGACTTATGATTATTGAGACCAGAGAAATGGGAATCGCATTGGCCAAAAGCACTGCCCTATTTCCCTTGTATGGAGAAATACTAACGTTCATTTAATGTGGGAAAAGATCGATTTGATAGTTCAAAATAATTGCCGTTAATAATGGCGTTTGGGTATAATTATACATAAAAATGTGGGAAAATATCATCAAAAATCTCAAATTTTGTTCTAAGTGATAAATTTACTTAATTTTTTTTTGTGACACGAAAAGCCCCAAATTTTACAAATCATGACACATTTACCCAATTAATGATATTTTCATCTTATTCTCTGTTTTTTTTTTATTTTTTTATTTTCTCTTCCCTCTGCCAGCTCCGGCAGAGGGAAGCTAGTGTTTGGTGAGGGCAGCTCTCGCCTGCGTCGGCCCAGGCGAGGGCGACCCTCGCCTGACGCCGGCTAGGGCCACCCTCGCCTGCGTTGGGTGAGGGCGACTCTCGGCTGGGTTGGGCGAGGGCCTCCCTCGCCAGATCTGGCGAGGGCACCTTTGCTCGACGCCAGCGAGAGGTGCCCTCGCCTGACGCAGGCAAGGGCGGCGTTGGCGCATCAGGCGAGGGCCGCCCTCGCCGATGCTTTGGCGAGGGCGGTCCTAGCCGGCGTCGGGCAAGAGTTGCCCTCACTTAGGCTGACACCGGCAAGGCCTCGCCGGATGTCGGCTTCCGGCGGAGGGAAGAGAGAAGGAAAAAAAAAAAAAAAAAATGTTTTTAAAAGTAAAAAGATCAAAATGCCCATATGATTTAGGGTAAATGTGTCACACAAATGAAAGTTCGAACTTTTTTGTGTCACAAAAATAGTTTGGGGTAAATGTGTTACGGTTTGCAAATTTGGGGTTTTTCGTGTCACAAAAAAATTTGGTGTAAATTTGTCATTTTGGACAAAGTTTAGGGTTTTTGGTGGCATTTTCCTTAAAAATTCAAGTCTTAAAAGAAATGCGTCCATTTGATTTTTATTTTTTCTTTAGTCGGAGAGGAGTGATTTAAGTACCCATTCTTATTTATTGTAGTAGTAATTTTGGTAACTCATGTTTGTCTCCAATGGCAAACCCTCGAGATAACCCAACGAATTAAGATAAATACACTATAAATCCTAAAACTTGTTAAAAAGTACAACTAATTCTTAAAACTTTTAAAAAGTATACTTAAGTCCTAAAACTTGTCATGAAAATATAATCGAATTCTAAAACTTTTAAAAAGTGCAATCAAATTTTAAAACTTATCACAAAAGTATAATTAAGACTTAAAATTTTAAAAAAATATTATCAGTAGAAGGATTTGATTTGATCAATTTGATAAGTTTTAGGACTTAATTGCACTTTTTGAAAGTTTTAGGACTAAATTATACTTTCACAATAAGTTTCAAGCACTTATCTTCAATCAATTTGTTCAAAGAGTTGTAGAACCATCAGGGCCATGATTCCTCAACTGTGGTCCGCAACATCCTTGTCTTCGTTGTACTTGTGAAATACCATTGTTCACCTTGAATGTGTAGTCAACTTAAGCGTGCCATAGAGATTTCTATGCAACAACTCCCATTTATACGCATGCAAGTAACATTTCCCAGAAACTTCATATGATCCACAACCACCACTTCGCCTGACTACTCAGTTCAAGTGAATCTAGTAAAACAACATCGCCACAGCAGTTCACATCCATATTTAGTCGAAAAATAATTTTAGTTCACTTTTTATATTGCAATAGTAATTTGCAGCAAATCTCCCCCTCTCTCGCGTACGATAAAGACTGTATTTCGTATGTCCAAGTTGGCTGTTTTATTCATGTTACCACCCTCCGGACATCCTCCTCCGTCAAACAGTTCCCGGCATGAGATTCCTCTCGAACCTGTCCCATTATTGATTGTGTGTATATCAGCACAAAAATACAAGCAAGATAGGATAATTTATCAAACAGGATAGCAAATCAACCTAGTAACGATGGCAACTCACTTGCTAAGTAAAAAATTTCTAAGGGAAGCCAAAGCTTTCTTTTGCATATGACATGATCTTTCTTTTTGGTTGTGGAGTTCAAAGTGTGCCAATTTTTTGGGAGAACTATCATAAATGTTCTAAATATATTAAACATATATCAATTTAGTTCTAAATTTTTTGATTTGACCAACTTTGCTCTAATTTTTTTTTTTTTTACAATTTGCTAACATAATCCTTCTAATAAATCTTGGCTAGCAATTATCGATACGGATATTAGTCATTTTACGTGACACGATTAGTGATGATGTGAATATTTTGCATTTCTTTTAAATTTTCTAAATTCTTTTATAAATTTCTCTCTTTCTCTCTCTTCCGTTAGTCACAGTTCTGCCCCCACTGGATATGGTAAAGTTCAACCTCACCGGCACTGTTTGTGGGCCAGTCGGAGAGGAAGAATAAAAAAAAAAAAAAAAGAAGAGGAGGAGAGGAAAGAAAGAAAAACTTTACATTCCCTGCAATGATTGTCAATAGAGTGACCGATCGTACTCATGGCGTCGCCCCGGATTACACGTTAAAAGGTCCCAAAGCATATTATGGCATAAAAATGCGTGTCTTAAAAGAAAAAAAAACATTTGGAAAGGAAAGCCCTCGATTGGCCACCCATCTTGAAGTCACATGACCATTGCGGGCTAGCCAGGCAAACCTAATTCAATTGTCTAATGCGTATCTTACGATGAAAGGGAGAATATTCCAAAAATGGAGCAATCACTCCTCACTAAATCTTGCTAAAAAGATCGCCTCGGTCGATTCTTTCAGAAATTTCCACTCATACACAGATGTTGGGAACAATTATTGTGTCAATAAAATTGCATGATATCGTGTGGCCAATTATTTTTTACAAAATGAAAAACTGTATAAAAGCATGGAATATACTAAATTACTCTTTGACCAATTTTAGATTCAAAGCAATCCACTGAGTGGTTGATTTAAGGTAATCTGCATAAATCATGCATATCTAAGGATTATCTATGTTCCAAAAGAGGACTATAATGTCAGGAGTCTTTTGTTTTTCTTTTGTCTTTAATAACGAATGGCAGGAATCTTTATAGGGTTATAAGTAGTAACATGTGGACCGATCTCTTGTTATTCAAATCTTCGATATATATAACATTGGCCAAAACAAGAAAAAAGAACGTTATATTCAATATATATTGTTTGCATATGAGGATGGAATATAGCTGATGGGCAAGAATAGCGCGCTAAGCCGTGAACACGTCATGCCCATTGTCGCTCTTACACGCTCAGTTTGGCCATACTGAAGATTAGAGATTGTTTTGCTCGATGAAAGACGTGCCATCTTTTGTTGATCGTGTGCGGGCACTCGTCTTTGTAGATTCCCTCAATAGAGTCTTGCGGCTAAGATTTCGATGCATGGCATCTAAAGAATTATGCAAAACACGCATCTATGTATGAAAAAGAACTTTGAAAGTCATATTAACAACACAAGCCCATAGAGCTTCAAAACAAACAAAAAACCATAAATTAAGTCGTTTTATTAGAACATGATTTGTAGAGATAATTATAAGCTCGTCCTTCAAGGACAGATTTGGGACTACATCCAAGCGAAAGGATCGGCAACCAATAATCAAATCACACAATACCATTAGTAATAAGTACACGCCAAGATCTCAATCTATAGTTATGGTTTTGTCTTTTGGTGGTGTGTATCTAGGTTTGGCATCCACAATACCATCACCGTATGGAGACAATATAAACATGTTGAAGAAGCTTAGATCTGATACTTGTGAGAGCGAGCTCTATAGCCAATGTGAAGTGCCAAAACTTTGAATGAAAACATGTTGAACAAACATGGATTTAACATTAAAGCTGCTATGGACACCATTAAAACTAAAAGCAGAGTACTTATTCATTAAAACTCTAAATCTAGAATTAGATCGAAGAGAAAAAGCTCCCAAATATAAGATTAGGAGAGCAAAACTTTCAAATCTAAAACTAAATTGTGAGAGTAAGGGAATAAAAGAAAAATGAACTAGGAGGAGAGGGAAAGATTTAGGTCAAATCCCTCCCTTCCACAAGTGGAAGAGATGAAGAAAGGCTCAAGAAGGAAGAGAGAGAAGAGAGAGAGAGAGAGAGAGCCCAAGGGGATAAAGGAATCATAGTCAAGAATTGAATTTTAATTATCTCGGTCAACTCCCTCCCCTCCAAAGTGGAAGAGATGAAGAAAAGCTTAGACAGGGAGGAGAGAGGGAGAGAGCTGCAATGGGTAAAGGAATCAGACTCAAGGAATGAATCAGGGAGGATAGTGTCTTTTTTTTTTTTTTTTTTTGGTCGAAGAATTTGAGTAGTATGTTATGTTTAGGGGTTTGTGATTGAGATGAATGGGATTATACAAACTCTTTTGAGATTTTCTTTTTTTAATTCTGCAAGTAGTAGGGGTGAGCATGGTTCGGGTTGGGCCGATCCACCCCCTAACTTTAGGATCAACTTGCACAGTGCTGGTTCTCAATTTTGGGGACCGAGGATCAACTCTATTGAGTTTGGAACCGAGGACCGGACTAACCCAATGGGTTCGATTAGGTTCTAGGGTCAACCCGGGACCAATTGATAATTTTTTATTTCATTTTTTTTACTCCTTAAAAAAACGATTGAGGATTGAATTGACCTAATGGATTTGATTCGGTTTCAAGGTCAACTCAGGACTAACTAATAATTTTTTATTTTATTTTTAAAACCTCTTGAAAGGGCAACCGATGACTATACTGATCCAATGGTTGATGATGAGCAAAGTTAGCTAAAAAAGGCAAGCGATGAGGGTCAAGTGGGGTGAGCGTCAAATAGAATGAGTATTGAATGTCAAGCGGAGAGCAACAAGCTAAGCAAGCATCAAGTGGGCAAGCGGCATAAGTGACCCAAAGTGAGCGATGCGAGTTTTGAGTGGTGAACAGAGAAGTTTTTCTTAATTTTAGCAAATTGAAGACTAAGAGGACAAATAAGACAGAAGAGAATGAATACTAGAGGAAGATGCTATAAGGTGCCTCTTTGGACGCCTCGAGGACTCCTCACAAAAATATTTCCCTCCTTCGTAAATTATGATTATTAATGCCATAAAAGACATTAAAAACCTAAGTTATTAAAGAACAATGTAAAATTAGTTGAACCTCTTACTAAAAAGCTATTTAATGTTATTAACATCATTTATTTTAAGATTTCCTCTATAAAAAAAAAATTATAAATAATATATATGGAGTCAAGGTTGGTCCGGGTTGGACCGACCCGAGAACCAACCCGCACAGTGCTTGTCCAATAATTCTAGGACCAAGGACTGATCCAGTCTCTTTGGGAACTGAATCAGGACAAGCAAGGTTGGGCCGGTCTAGGGTCGGTTCAGAGTTAACCCTGGACTGATGCTCACCCCTAGCAAGTAGTATGTTAATCACTAATTAAATGCCTCTCTCTCTCTCTCTCTCTCTCTCTCTCTCTCATTCCGTGGCTAATGAAAGTCAATCTTCCTCGACCAAAAAAAAAGTCAATCTCATGAGAAAAAGCCAGGACTGGCTCGTGCCCCTGAAAGTTCTGGGAATTTTTTGTGCCTGCGCAGCTCCTTCGGACATGCCTCCCATTTGTTACCTCTCTCCCATTGTCCTCCTCTTTATTTGGACTTCGATTTGCTCATGCATTGTGCAAACGAGGGGACTGCAAGTGTTCTCAGCCCTTCAAGAACTGAACAACTATATATTCTCCAATCATCTTGGCCAAGGCACATCTTAAACTGAACTATCCCACTCCTCCTTCTTGCCGCTTCCCATCTCTCTCCGGTCATCTTCCTCTTTATTTGGACTTCGATTTCCTTATTCGCCGTGCAATTGAGAGACTGCAAGTGTTCTCAGCCCTTCAAGAACCGAACAACTATATAAGCTGCTGATCGAAACAGGACATGGGACGGAAAGTCACACCTGGCTCACGTAATCTAGGATCCCGCGAGACAGGCCATTCTAAAGGGAAGCATTTGGATCCACTGGACAAGTATGCTCTTCGTTTTCCTTCTGTTTTTGCTGCTAGGACTTGCGTTTCCACGGTTGTATGCATCCTTAAGGTGTCTTGGTTTTTACTTCGTGCTTTGATGTTTCTTTGATCTCTTAATTTTTGTCATACTCTTACTTCTGGTTAGTTGGTCCTCCAAGGCCTTATATGTCGTCTTGGACCCTCGAGTAGCTCTTGGACCCTCGAGTAGCATTCTTTCCTTTTCAATTGTTTGATATTAAAAAAAAAAAAAAATTGGCCTTTTACAAAAGGAAACTCCACACTGCAGTGGCAACCGGTGGTCGGCGACCTCTGCGGCTATAGGGGACCAGGGACTGGCGGCAACCAACCGCTGTGGGATTGACGGAGTTGGGACTTTGATAGTTTTTTGATAGTTTTGTGGCTGTAGGTTTAATACTAACTATTGCTAGGTAATTCAATTCGACACTCTTTGTGGATTAATCATTGTGAAATCCAAATTTACATTTTGATTTTTCTTCAAACATGAAAAACGTAGGAATTGGCATCCCGTTTGAACCCAAATTTGAACGAAAGCTTAAGCCTCTAGAAAACCGTGTGAAATATGTTTTGGATTTGTGTCCGCCGATGGTATTACCTCCCAAGTTTCTTTCATTTCTTTTGGAATAAAGTTAAATAAAATGAGGTTCTTCTCCAATTCAAACTTTGTCCGCTCTTTACACTCGAGTTGGTGCTTTGCCTCAGGCATTCCTTTTAGTAACTCTTTTTCAGAATGTTTCTAACTTGCTTAATCTTGTCTGAAAATTTTGTCCAAAGAGGTCACATGTCGAAACTAGATATGCACAGTCATGATTTGTTGTGTTATATATAGATATAGATTTATCTCCTCGAACCATATAAGAGTACATGTATATATGTATGTATGTATGTATGTATGTATGTATGTATGTATGTATGTATTGTGAAGAGTAAGTATTTCCATCCATTTGGCTAGTGTTTCTTGTGAACGTGGGTCCCAAAAGAGTGAGTATGGTTTTGTAGTGAGACGTCCAGAGGACTCGAAAGTGATGACGTGCCCAAGAGTTGCAAGACCGAAGAGGAAATCAGGATGGCGGTAAGATGAGTAGAAATTGCAATCGTTTCCATCATGCAAACTATTTGTCAGTGCCATTTCAGTGTTATTTGATGATTTCAGTGACAAGGGATCAAAAAATCCAATTTTTCTTTTTTTTCATATGCTGTCTGTTTTTTATTAGATGCAGGACAACCTAGTAATCGACATTTCATTTTTCTTAAAAAAAAGTGATGCCACACTCTGTGGCAGTTTTTTAGGCTGGTGTCATTTTTAGGTGAGTTCTAAAATAATGAGTTCTAAAATAATGCTGATTGTGAGACATTCCAATGAAGCAGACTTTAGTTTAGATATGTTGTATGTCAACAATGAAATTGATGAGAACAAATTGCTTGAGAGAGGAGGGGAAAAAGAATTAGAGATATGAATGGAACTTCTATAAAGTGGATTCCTAGTATGATAGATCATGCTTGACAGTATTCTAATTCTCGCTGATTGTGAATGTTAAATAGGTGAGGAAAGAACTGAAGCCTGTAAAATCTGACTTGACAGAGGTGAAGAAAGAACTGAAGCTTTTAAACTCTCGCTTGGCTGATCTTTTCAAGAGGTATTAATACTTTTCATCTGGAGGAAGAGCAATTGTCTTTGTTTATCATGGCTATTATGCTGAGAAATTTTTCTGGGCAACGGGGGAATCAATACACGGAGGCCCAGTCTCACTTTAAGAATGACTTTCATCAAGATTTATGAGTAGAACTCGTTTTCTTGGGTTCCTACATTAGAAGGAAATAGATAGTTGAAAAGCTAACGGACTAGAGGTCCAGAAACCTATTTGCTTACCAACGTAACATTATTTGAGCTTTTCTTACTATGATAGGGTTTGGCGACCTCATCTATATATGCCTCTGCATCTTGTTTAATTCTCTGTACTCTTTAAGATGTTTGTTTCTTCTTAGACCTCTGATTATACTTTTTACCTGCTGCGAAGTCACAAAAATCAACTGGTTCCATCAAAAATGCATACAAGTGACATGAATTCAGGAAAGTTCTTCCAAATCTAGTCTAAAAATTGATTTCAGTCATCCACGCTTGAAGTGTAAGATCTTGGAGGTTCAACAGCATCCATTCGTGAAACTGGAGTTGTTTTTGTCTATAGCATTGAGTACTAACGAAAAGATGGTGTTAGAGTTATGGCTGTTCATATACTTGTTTGCAGCATAACAACTCCATTGGATTCCAATTGCTGTGCTAATTTTCTTCATGCAGTCACAACCTGGACACTCTCAAAGGTAAAAAAGTGCAACCGATTTGCTCATCGGTGAAGGATGATGATACATTTCAGGGAGAGGCAAGAATCATGTAGATTACTGCTTTGTAGACCGTACATATTTTTTTAGTTCATGTTCGTCTATTGACTATGAAGGGGCTGGAATTGCATTACCGACTCGTCAGTTGCCAATGAAAATGCCGTAATTGGAAAGCTGTTGTCATGAATCTTCTGCTTGGACTAATAGCAATTTTGAGATCCAGATTCTAGTATCTGAATGGCATACAATGATTCTTCTCCTATAAAATGCTCTAGGATGTACATGCATCATCTTAACCATTTTGATAACCATGTCCACATAGACAATGAGATGCTTGAAAGTGCGAAATATATCCCTTTAGGTTGCCTAAATGCGCTGCTAAGTAATCAATCTCCAATTTCTATTTGAGCCATGAACATATAGAGAGAAGGGAAACCTCAATTTCCATCCATCCTCAAAGCAGATGGGTTTACAATGATAAAAGAGGTTAAGGCGTTATGGCACTGAAGTAACCCATGCCATAATCCCTAAACAAGCTCAAACGACCTTTCAATAAAAATTTACCTATACTGAAAACTGACAAAAGTGTGTATACAGAGAATACCTAGAGGTTCAAGATAACTCTCTATTGCGACTATGTAATTGCTTGTTCATTGTTCTTCAATGGACCTAAGGAATTTGGGCCCAAGATGTTGTGTTCAACAAGTTGCTAGTAAGGAAGTTTGGAAGCGTCCAATAAGCATGCTCTTCCACAGCGGCCCCCCCGGGGCCCCCGAACGCGCACCCCCCCGGGGTGCCCGCCGGGGCCACGGGGTGGCAAAAAAAAAATTAAAAAAAAAAGAAAAAAAGTAAAAAGTTCTTCGTAGCTTTGTTGTATGCGATTCCACGTCCTCATTATTAATGGATTTTATCAGGTAAGGGAAGAGTCGGAGCACCCAAGTTCTCCATTTGTTCAGCCTGTAAGGTTAGAGTATATTCTAATTGCTCTGGTGACATTGATATACTTTTTGATATTTCTTATCTATTGAGCACAGAATACCATATATCTGGGATCCCCTTACCCCATAACATTGAAAGAATTGTACATGGATAGTACACCGGGTTTATGCTTTTATATGGTCAAACCGGGATAGAAAAAATTAAAGGAAATTCATTGCTATTAGCTTTAGGTAGATCCTGTATTTGCGCTCATGTCACTCTTGGGTGCACCATCATAGCTCAGGTGATGTCAGGCCTAAAGATATTCAGCTTTGTTGATGTTGATTTGGCCTGTGACCAGTGCAAACATTGTTATCTCATGGCTGAGTTCAAAAATACTGTAATGTCATTTGAATAAGTTTAGCATGTTTAGCACTCACATGCAAAAGGTCATTTGGGCAGTAACGATACTTTGCACAGACCAGGGTTGTAGTTTTGGCTCAAGCACTTTGAAACCAATCTTGTTAAAATGGAATGGTTCCTTAAACTGGATTGTGGAACGATTCCATTCATTCTTATTTCAAGCAGCACCTTTTTCTTGCCTAAGCATGGGTCTTTAATGCCTTATAATGCTAATTGATGAATCAATACAGATCTTCTAACAAACGTCGAAAGAGGAATGAAGCGAGAAACTGGCGGCTTCAATTCGAAAAGGGACTCCCCTCTTTTATCTATACTGAGGAGAAACTAATCATTGATGTCAAGTTAGTCGATGCAAACACAGGCGATATTGTCAAATCAGGTCCAAAGTCCTCTGTTAAGGTAGAAGTTGTGGCGCTTAAAGGTGATTCCGAGATAGGCGGTCATGATAACTGGACCTGGGAAGAATTCGAGAAATCTATAGAGAAAGAACGTGAAGGGAAGGCGCCTCTACTTAATGGAAGGTTTGTGAATCTTAACAGAGGCACTGGGGTGCTGGATAATGTACGGTTCACCGACAATTCAAGCTGGACTAGGAGCAAGACGTTCAGGCTAGGATTACGGGCATCACCAGAATATCGTGAGATTATTCATGAAGCAATAACGAAGCCTATCCGTGTGAAGGAGAATAGAGGACAGTGTAAGCCCATGGGAGTCTTTTATCTTTTAGCTCTAAGAAATAAGTATGTTTAGATTCTACTACCCTCAAGGTAATTACAAAATAAAGCTTCATTTCTTATTGAAGAAAGGAGTAAGGCCTTCTTAATTTAATCTACCTTTGTACTTCGGACGGTAATAAAGAGTCTCAGTTGCACAAAAAATTTCTGTTTGGCCAGTTGATCGTAGTGTTACTGCAATTTCTTCCTCTAACATGTTCTTTTCACTTTATAGCAAACAAGAAACATGATGAACTTGCACCTGGCGATGAGGTCTGGAGAATCAAAACTATTGGGAGGAATGGACCATTTCACAAGAACCTGAGTAAAGAAGGAATATGCAATGTGGGACAGTTTCTCCGGCTACTCGACAGAGACTCTGATAGAATGAAAAATGTGAGATTTTTGGCACAGGGTTCTCAAATTTGGATTGAACTCCCTGAAACAAAGAAGAATGATGTTGTGTTTGTTCAATGCAGATTCTCGGAACAACCATGACACAAAAGAAGTGGGATAAACTCCGAGGACTCGCAAAAACTTTCCTTCTGAATGGGAACCCTCACGTGTCTCTTGAGAATGAAGATGATCATCAAAATGGCCGTCAACTCACTGACCATACTGCAGACCGGGTGCATTGTTCTGCTGACGAATTTCCACTTAAGCAGGAGGTAACTGGGAAATTCTACTTTTTCCGGTATTTGCTATGCAATCTGCAAGGGATAGCCTCGGACCTCGGAGTATCAGTTAAATTTACTCTATATTTGTCAGCTCTCATCACACCTTTTCTTGTGGTGTATAAATGAATTGAGGTAGTTCAATATGGCATAGCATACGATCGACCCCGCGGTGGGGGCGCCGGTGGGAAGAGAGAACCCGGGTAGGAAAAAGCTTAGCACCAAAAGAGCACATTGACAAGACAATTAATCTACAATGTCGATTAAAGCATTTACAGGCACACATAACTTTCCATTATGCCAAAACTGTCAGATTTTCAACCAACTTTCAATAATTTTAAAACGGCCATATCCTCTCCAATGAAAAGTCCCCAAAGTTGAGGATGGTGACCCTGTAAATCTAAGTGGCCTTCTGTATTACGGAGTAAAAATTATACACACAAGCACAAGTAAATTGGAGAGCAATTTCAGCAGTTGATGCGATGTCATCGTGAAAATCTCAAGCACTCATCATCATATTGGAGTTTGAGCGATTGACACATTCACGTTGCAATCATTACTTTCCAAGATCAATACTGCACGAGTTGATGCGTTTTTAATTCTTCACTTGTCCTTTCAAAATCAATTTTGCATCTTTGCCCTGAGGACCCTTGTCTTGATTGTGCTGTACTCTCCAATGTCTCCATTACATCTTTCGAGCACCTGGCCTTCATGTGGCGGAGAAATGGGCAGCCATAGGCGTAGAGTGAATTGAGGTTCTTTCAATATTTTTTTCCTTTTTATCTATGCTGCCCTACGTACTTACTCCGAATGCAAGTTCATCCATTGCAAAGCAATTGGAGCTTGAAGTCAGAGCATGTACCTTGAATAGTGGAGATAAATACTTCCATTAGTCCAGCTTGAGCGATATACTGAATGTTTTTCTTCCAGAACCATCGAGATACAATCGGGAAAGCCTCAAGCTCTTTCCAATATCAAGTCTCTGAAAATCCCGCCCCTGCTCAACATAATATGGCTCCAAGTACCTGTGCTGCTCCTTTTGGTCCGGAAGCTCCTCCGGCGAATGTGGACTCCATTGCTGAAGGTACGCGCTCCAAAACACAAAACTCTCTCTCCCTATAAGCACAAACGTGTTTCAAGTTCTTAGCATTTGGGTTCCGGGTCATATGAAGACGTTTTTTTGTCCAGCTACCCCCTCAATTGAACTTGCATCTGAAAATGCTGAAAAATAGTTTTTACTGATGATGAACAAACAAGAAGAGTAGATTGCCACAGGTCACTACCGAGAGCAGCAGTATAATCGATTCAGTACAAAGGCAAAGGGCAATAATCAAGTACTTACATTTTGTCAAGGTTCAGTTTCAAAGATGCAACGTCTATTTGGACATGAAAGATTTAAGAGTTGAAGTAACAAAATGACTGATAAGGACATGCAATGTCGAGAATATTAAATATCTTAATGCTAACTGAACCAAAAGAGATATTATGTAAGGTGTGATTGCTGCGAAATGAGCGTCATTCAATACACTCTATCCATATGGCCATACATATATATGTATGAATGAATGTATGTCTTCAGTCCAATCAATTAAAACACAATTAAAAAGTTAGTTAGATATGAACAGATATAATAAGCACATGGTGACATGTTTATATGGGCATTTTTATCAAATGGTGATTGAAAGATCATATTAGAAAAGAAGTTAGGTTAATTAAACTTATATATCTAAAATGTTCAATCTATGAAGGGAAAGGGTCTTGTCAATTGAAGCACTTAAAAGATTACAAAGATCAATGGCAAGAAAAATTAAAGAGATGTGCAGGATGAGGAATATTAAATGCTCATAACTATTCACGGGAAATTTTTTTATAAGATCGTACACTTGTGCTCATGTAGGCCCATATTTACTAACCATGTTAATGTTCTACTTCTTTCTCCAGGACATAATGATGTAACTGGTTTGCAATCGTCAATAGAGTTCCAAGATACCATGAAGGATCCAGCTAATGAAGCTCGTCCTCCGCATCAAGCCACATGTGTATACCACGCGAGGGATCTAGTTTCTCCATTCAATTGCCAAGCTACCATGCCTAGCCATGCGATCGATTCATCAAGCCGAATGGGCTATACATCGAATGAAAATTTCCCTCCCTCTATATCACTTGGAGCCTCAATGTCAAGCTTCCCAGATGGTAAAAGCTCATAACCATTCATTTGATTTTTTTTTTTATGAGATCGTACACCGAACCCATGTCGTCCATGTTTGTATGGGTATTTTTATCAAATGGTAACGCAAGATCATATTAGGAACGAAGTTAGGTTGTTTAGACTTACATGTCTGAAATTGAGATTTAAAATGTTCAATTGGTGAAGAGAAAGGGCCTTGTCAATTGAAGGACTTAAAAGATAACAAAGATCAGTTGCAAGAAAAATTAAAGAGATGTGTAGGGTGAGGAATAGTAAAAGCTCGTATTTATTGGTGGGAAATTTTTTTTTTTATAAGATCACACGTGCTCATTTCGGCCCATATTTACTACTTTCAATGTTCTATTTCTTTCTCCAGGACACAATGATGTAGCTGCTTTGCCATCGTCAGTACAGTCCCAAAATACCTATTTTGAAAATCCCATGAAGTCTCCAGCCAAAGGAAGTGTTCCTCTCGCTCCGCGTCAGCCCATACCTACAGACTGCTCGAGTGCTCTACCTTATACAGGAGATAATGCTATTACTACTATCGACCAGTCCCGTGATTTCAATTCCCAATCTACCATCCCTAGCCATGTGATCGGCTCATCAAGCCAAATGGACTACACATTGAATGAAAATGTTCCTCCCTCTGAACCACCCTCTGACTCAATATTAAGCTTCGGAAATGGTAAATGCTCAAAACCATTCATTGGAAATTTTTTTATAAGATCGTACACCAGTGCTTATGTAGGCCCATATTTATTAATCACATTAATGTTCTAGTTATTTCTCAAGGACATAATAGTGCAACTGCTTTGTCATTGCCAGTACAGTCCCAAATTACCTATTTTGGAAATTTCATGGAGTTTTCAGCTAATGAATTTGCTCGTCCTGCTGCAGGTCCACCCACATCTGCGGAGCAATTGGGTGGTCTAATTTTTCCGGGAGAAGATGGCATTACTGCTTCCGAATTGCCAACACAGTTCCCTGATGAAATTTCGCAGGATGCCATGCCCTGGCAAATCCTCCGTCTTTATCAGGAAATGGGCTATCCAGAAAATGAGATTCGTCCCTTCTCCAAAGCAATGGATGCCCTTCCTCCTGAAGGCGGTCACATGATAGAAGATTTCCCAGACGATAGGACGAATTCCATGGGTCCACAAAATATTGACAGGTCCTTGCACACCTTCCTATGGGGCCCAAGATGAAGGCAGTGATGCAGTGGGGTTTCTACCTCAGGAAGAGAGGCGTCCAAATTGTGCTGTATAAGATGGGATCGCCAATTGAGAAGTCCAGGCTTTCGGAAAACACCCCCCCGGCCCAAAAAAAAAAAAAAAAAAATGAAAAAATTGAAGTCCGGGCTTGATTTGGTCGTTCTTACCGTCGATTTAGATAAGAGGATTCTCGGATTACTGTTTAATAGAATCGATGGCAATTTTTCTTAGATGAGGGCATATTAGTTACTCACTTATTGGACCCCGTCATCATTGATAATTGGGATATGTGCAACACAAGTCCTAAAACTTACAGGAAAGTGCGGTTGAGTCCTAAAACTTACAAAAAGTCATAAATCAGTTCTAAAACTTGTCAAATTGGTTCAATTAAGTTCTAAAGTTAACACCGTCACATTTACTAATGGAAAATGCGATGTGGCATTTTTAAATAATTTTTTATTATACACATGGCTTTTAATATTATTTTTATTCTTGTTTAAATTAGATTTAAAAACAGAATATGAAAAGCTAAATTTATTTTAAAAAACAAAATTGTGCAAAAAAAAAAAAGAGCACCGATGGTGCTTCGCCGCAGCCCCATCGCCGGAGTGGTCGGCGACGGTTGTCGGCCCGGGCACGGTGGCCGGCCCTCGCCGGCGAGGCCTCACCGAGCCCAGTGAGGGCCGGCCCCCCACCGGGTCGGGCGAGGACGCCCGGACACCCCGCATTTAAGCACGCCGGCCCTCGGGGGCGGTGACCATCGCCCTCCCCGCGGGAGGCCTTGCCGGCCCTCATGGGGGCCGCGACCATCGCCGCCCGGGCGAGGCCTCGCCGGCCCTTGCCTCGGGTCGGCGATGCTCGCCCGATCCGGGCATCCCCAATGCGGGATCGAGTGGAGTCGTCGGTGGCGAATGGGTGACGACAATAGTCCGGTGTAGCGATGGCATTAGGGGGTCGGCGGTAGGACGTCGAGGAACGGTAGTGGTTTGTTTGGGGACAGCGTTGGGGCTACGGCGGCACGGCTTGGCGGCGAGCCGGTGCGGCGACGGCGACGGAACCCTTGTGAACCCACTCACTCAAATCGGGCGGTGTCGGGCATGGCGTGCCTAGACCTCGCCCGACCTGGCGAGGGTGGTTAGACGAGGCCTCGCTCGGGGCCGCCGAGGCCTCGCTCGGGAGCCTGTGGCGCAAAAAAAATGCCCACCGGTGCCATTTTCTTTTTTTTTTTTTTTGTTTTTAAATAAATTTTAGTTTTTCATTTTTAGTTTTTAAATCTAATTTTTAAAAATTTTGAATAAAAATAATTTAAAAAAGCCATGTGGCAAATAAAAATTTATTTAAAATATGATGTCAGCGCCACGTCGGCATTTTCCGTTAATAAATTTGACGGTGTTAACTTTAGGACTTTATTAAACCAATTTCACAAGTTTTAGGACTTGATTGCACTTTTTGTAAGTTTTAAGACTCAATTGTACTTTCCCTATAAGTTTTATGACTTGTGTTGCACATATCCCTTGATAATTTTATTTATTTGGGTACTTAACATCTTTAACTTTTCATAGGTAAAGAATTCAAAGGTATATCATTCAAGGAGGGAACTTAGATTCTATTGCAACCATGTCCATGGAGTCCTATGTACTTGATTATGTCCATCGACTCCTATGTACTAAGTCTTGCCTGTTTGCTGCTATCGATAGGCAATGAAGCTATTTTTCAGAACACATGGCACTGTTAAGTATCTACCCCCACAAAGGCAGCGCCTGGTGAATCATTCAGTGCAATATCAAGTCCACCAACATTTTGCTTTGTGCGAGGCCTGCCATCGTCGCCATGTTTCATAAAGAGCAGGTGAACTTGGCGGAGTGGGGATTCCCGCATATCCCAAACGAGACCACCCACCTAATAATCGACCATTCTCTTGCCGGTCAGATCAACACTCGCTCCCTAAGGAAGTACAGCGAGGTCACGGGGAAGCGTTTGAGAGAAGAGGATGAAGAGAGGGCTGACATGGGAGATGTGCTTCGGGACGTGGAACATGCATCGCAGCTTCAGCAATCTGCAGTGAAAAGGACGTTGCTTGTGGATAGCTCTATCGATGTTTAGTCGGTTTCGGCTCTTTCAGAACGTAAGGAAGTTGCCAGCATTTGGCATGGCAGCGGTCGATGAAGATGGCATGATGCCAGGGACGGAGAAGATTGATAGCTCGAAGATGCCACGCGTGCAAGTTTTACCCCATGGGAGGACTAGAGTGTGACCAGTGCATTATGTGCTTCCAGCTATGGATCATGTAGTTTCTTTGAGGATTGTATCTTTATTTGTTATAGGTCCTACTTTAACTCTTAACTCATTCTCAAATTTTTATCCTACCTCTTTGTAAAGCATAAAAATCTAAACCTACACCTAAAACTAACTTTCTTCATCCCAGATTCAAACCCCCTGCCTCTCCTTTACCATGTGAAAAAGGATAACTACTAGAGTAAATCTCAGTGATTTCCAAATATTGTATTTGAAATGCTGGACTTGATCCATTGCCTATTGTTACACATCGTACAATGGTATTTGAAGAAACAAACCTAATGATCAAGAAAGCAAGATTCATGAGGAATTGCTTACTAAATTTAGAAGGGGGCATATTGGTCCAATATATATATATAAAGAATGATACCACTTAGTCAAATGTCGGAAATTCACATATTGTATATAAAAATAGGCTCGCATTATTTCTATTCTTTTATTGGTTCCTGACACCCCCATCACATTGAGTTGACTATATTATCCTTTGCAAGTTTCATTCTTGATTTAAGATGATTTCTTACTTTTTTTTTGTCTTCTTTTTCTTTTGTTTCAATTTTGCTAAAGACAAAATTACCTATGGTCCTCTCAAAACAATTAAGGTTAAATGTGGAGCCTACTTATGATATAATTCTTGGCTTCTTTTATTGTTTTTCGGTTTTTTTTTTTTTTCCTTTTCCTTCTCCGTTTGGAACAAATTTGGTGTCATTCTTTTCCCAAAAATAGTTTATTTAGTATATAGTTAACTAATTATTATGTTAATGGATTGTATATTGTCTTTTTTTGCACTAGGAAATTATTATTACAAAATAAACTAAGCATAAGTAAGAATAACAAAAATTATCTACCAGTTTTAGTACACATTTGATGATTATAACTTTAATTTGTGTCATTACGTTGTAGTTAGTATATTTTAACTACACTACTTTCATTTATTGAGTGAATCTAATAGTCCAATTTTTAATTAGTTTTCATGCCATTATTGCTTGATGTTTTAAAAGATATTCTTAGAAAAAATTAAAATATGACAAAGTTAAGTAGATAAACATTCCAAGAACAATGAGAAGAGTACATAAAAATTCTAAACATCTAGTATTATCTTTGTCTTGATTATGTGGTATAATTAGCTGCTGAAATGAAATTATGGCAATTATAATGGCATTATAAGACAACACATTCAAACCATTGGCAAATTTTTTTTGGTCAATTCTAAATGCAATAGAATTTTCACAAAATTATGAATGAATATAAAATTATCCTCAAAATACAAATGTAGTACAATAATAACATTTAGTATATACAACTTCACAAAAGTTATTGTTTGCTTAGCTACTTGGCTCCCCTAAAAAATGTTACTTTCCTGAAAATATATATAGTCATTATTCACTTAAAACAACATATATCAAGGAATAATTTTTAATGTTATAGTGCAAGAAGTTCCAAATGACTTGTTGTGTCACGTCCTGACCCCACGAGCACGTATCCATCCTTGTTTGGTCGATAAAATAGCGATGTCCCAAGACGCATCATCGACCCATTCATTTTAATATGCGCATGCGGAAGCATATAAATATATCCTCAGACAATAAAACAATGGGATAGGAAAGCAGGGTCATAAAATTTCAAACTACACCTATATACACATACAACGTAACTAGTTATATATATAATATAAGTTGACCCAAACTTTGTTCAACCAAACACACGAGGTTTTAACAAACAGGGGTGAGGGCCAAACAGCTATGGCTCCTCATCACTCTCAATCTCCTCTAGCTCCATCTCTTCATCGACCTCTCCTTCCTCCTCGCTCCAATTGGCGTCTTCAATTGAATAAACTGGAGAGCCAGCATTGCCTTCGAGATTAGGGTCCTTAGCATCCTCTACAGCTCCACCTTTAGGGTCTGTACTACCTTTACCGAAAGCCTTCTCCAAAATCTACAAAGGTACACTAGACTCAGGTATAGGACCATCTATGCGTCCATCTTGGTAGTAACGATACCAAGACCGGTACTCGTGAGGCACATGGGTGGGTTTATCGACATCACCCTATACAGTGGACTTCACCAAAACATATTCTAGACCCTCAGGGTGGTGATGAACCGGGATATGATATGCGATCTCAGAAATATCCTCCAGTATACCGAACTGCTCCGGGAGGTGCAACCATCTACGGACTTGAAATGTTGTTCCATAACGGGGTGAGACTACGTCTCAGCAAGTTCTATTTCTTAAGACTTGATTAGGAAGTCAATACGCACTAAGGTTATCTAAGCACAACACGAGTCAGAGGATTTACCTTGACCTCAATCCCTTCCTGCAAATCAATTCAATTCATAAACATTGATAGACATAACACTCAATCAAAACAGATCGAATCATCGATCAATCGACCTAGCCGATTACATATCAGTCGGACTATCTCTCGATCATTTCTATTCATACTATTCATTTTCCCAAGATAATATATCTAGTCACCGAGTCACGTGCATTCTCTAAGGCGACACACTTAGTCATCGAGTCACGTGCATTCTCTAAGGCAACATGTCTAATCACCAAGCCCTGTGCATTCTCTAAGGCGATGTATTTAATCACCGAGCCATGTGCATTTTCTAAAGCGATATACCAAATCACCGAACCACGTGCATTCTCCAAGATGACACATGCATTCTCTAAGGTGACGTATTAATCACCGAGCCACGTGCCTTTCAAAGGTGATGTATCTAATCAACGAGTCACGTGCATTCTCCAAGATGACACTCTTGGTCTCCGAGCCACGTCATATAGCATTCTTTCTCACATGTTATCATACCCTGATAAAATAGTCATGTGTGGGTACACAGTTGGCCTTAGCCAAAAATATAATTATTTCACTTTCACAATTCTCGCCACTTTATATAGCCCACAAAATATTTTTGGCATTGTAGACCGACGCCCAGTAATTTTCCACTCAATTACCAAATTTATCTAATTTCTGGAATAAATACCCACTCACATTAATTTAATTCAATTTGCACAATCAGGCACTCAATTAAATAGACAGAGAGTACCACTACAATCAGCACGAAATTCCGGTCACTGACCATCCTAGTTAAATTTCCGAAAAATAAATAAATAAATAAATAATTAAAGAAACCCTCGATACTCTCTATCCATCTAGACTGTTAGTTTTATAATGAAGTTAAGAGTTACAAATTAGTAGTACCTACTGAATATGTAGCATAAGTAAATTTTACAAGAAGACGATCAAAATCATAGGTAATTTGAGCTAAATGCTCTCCATAGGGTGCGACAACCCTGACTAGCCCCTCCTTGAGTCTATGTACATGTACGGTGCAACATTGGACCATAGAAATTCTCTTGTCCATGGACAAACAACCACAATTCATCCATACCCAAAATGATCAGAACAAACATTAACAGGCTTCTAGCATGGAAAAAGCCAACCTTAAGCTTTGAGCTCCTCCGACATCTGTAGCTCCCTTGAGCGCTAGTCAGGGTAGTTCGAGATTCATTGAGCGATAAGGCCGCGGTTAAGTGAAGATTAAGGTTAACCTACCTTTCCTTATGTGATCATCGAATTTTTAGTTTTCAAGATTGAGGAATTTATCTTGTAGATATTTTCTACAATCAAGTTCCCTCGCTACTGTTCTTGAATAATCAAATGTAACGTGGCGATCGGTGATGACAAAAAGTTCAATATCAATTATCCACTAATTTATGCAATTTACCCACTTGTATCTTTCATTATTGTTTCCACAACTTGTTTCAGTCAAAAATGATTATCCACTGTTGGGCCAAATTTTTCTAACATCATACTTTTTGCTACTATTGATAGACATGCCACCATTGATATCTCGGGATCAGAGACTGCAGCTCGCTTGGTAAAACTGAAAAATAAACGTTGAAAATTTAAGTGTTTAAAGTCTTAATCTTGAAAGCTAGCTAAGCCATGACTCTTCT
This sequence comes from Eucalyptus erythrocorys, assembly GCA_014182555.1. Lineage (NCBI taxonomy): Eukaryota > Viridiplantae > Streptophyta > Magnoliopsida > Myrtales > Myrtaceae > Eucalyptus > Eucalyptus erythrocorys. The sequence continues at coordinate 38,943,577 of CM024601.1, forward strand.
CTCTCGCTGAAGGCGAGATCCCCTCTGCCCAACGGCAGCTCCTCCACTCGCTGAAGGTGAGTTCTCTTCCATCCCCTTTTGGTGATTGCTCCTACATCCCTCCTCGTGAGTAATGGCTGATGAAATAGGCTCTCCACCTGATTAGATCAACCTTTTTTCCTCTTCTTGAACCCAAAATAAGCAAATTAGCTCTGAAACCCTAACTTGTCCAATTGCAGTGCTCCCTTCATTTCCAAACCATACACAACATCCAATCCTAACCCTAACCTTCTCGCCCAACCAATACTCCCCGCACCGTAACTTTGCACTTTGGGGTCCAACTTTCAGCCATGGAGGGCAACCATGAAAACCATCTCCGATTGATGGCTCTTTGTAAACGGATGGGAGATTTATGGGCAGCGGATGATATTCACGGAATTGAATGGCTGCATCCCTGAGGTACACAAACAGGTTGGTGAGTATCTATTATATGAAAAATTGTTCTCGAAACCAAATGTTAATTTCCTAGCTTGGAAGGTAGAAGAGGTCAGGTGTGAGGTGATTGAATCAGGTTTCTTTGTTTTCAACTTCAATTCGGAGGTAGAATAGAAAAGAATTCTGCAGACAGGCCCTTGGTCTTTTTCAAGTAATCTGTTAATTCTACAGGAAGGGGACCTTACCATTCCCGAGCACTGCTATGAGTTCAAACATTGCTCCTTTTGGGTGCATTTGATGGGGCTTCCAAGAGCTGCTATGTCGGAGGACTGTATTCGCATGATTGCTGGAAAAATAGGAGAAGTAGAGGAAGTTAGAATTGATGCTTGAAATAATAGCTCTCGAAAAATTGGCAAAGCAAGAGTAAGGCTGAATCTGTTTCATCCTCTTAAAACTGGAACAATCATTCATGTGGGAGATAGAAATTGGTGGATTGACTTTAAATATGAGAGACTACCATACTATTGCTATTCATGTGGTTATATAGGCCATCATGCAAACTATTGCCCGACATTTCCCTATGAAGAATTTGGGCTTCCTCAAGATAAACTAGGACGTTATGGGTCTTGGTTGAAAGCAGAGGTGAAAGCGTTCAGCCCTTTCTGGACTACCTTTTATGGGGAGATAGACTTCACCTTACCCAAAGAGGACATGATCCCCGAGACCTCGGTTATCCCTTCCACTGATGAGTCGAACAGCAAATCCTCAACAGATGGTAGCCAAGCCATTGTTCTTTATCATCCTACAACACAACCAACACCAGAATTATCAATCTCAACAGAACACGCGGCACAGAAAAAAGGTAAATGCATCCAGCAGTACTCGGAACAACCGATGGAGCATCTAATGCAGGGTGAAGAGATGGGGATTCAAGGGGCAGCCAAATCTAGTAAAAAAAAACAAACATCCAAAAAGTTAAAATGCTTTGCCTCATATGAGAGAAAGGGCAGTCTGACGACCCTTGTGGACATGGACAAACTTTTGGAAACACCAATTCAAATATGGGAAGGCGAAGCAGCAGGGGCTTTGGTGGCTAGCCCTAATAAGCCACCAAGAAAGCCATGAAGGTGTTAAGCTGGAATTGTCAAGGTTTAGGCTCTCCCTTGACAGTCTAGCACCTACTAGCCTTAGTGGCTCGCGAGAGACCTAATCTGGTTTTTCTTATGGAAACCAAAAATCAGTACCAGATGGTGGAAAACATCAAAAGAAGTCTAAAATTTTCTTCTATGTTTGCTGTTAATCCTATTGGAACAGCGGGAGGCTTGGTATTATTATGGGATGACTTGGTACAACTTACTATTGAGCACAGTTACCAAGAGTAATTGATCTTTCATGTATAGTGGCTAGAAATAGCTCTAAAATGTAGATCTCTTTCCTACATGCATCAACTAACTTCCAAGAGAGAGTATCTCTTTGGAACCTACTTTATGCTAGACATAGATCGACCACAGCACCCTGGCTTTGTATTGTTGATTTCAATGAGGTGCTATATCATGGGAGAAGATGGCCTGAAGACTAACGAAAAGATTTCGAATGACGGCTTTTCGGGACTTTGTTGACTTATGTTCTCTAATAGATATTGAAAGCAAGGGATGCACATTCACGTGGACAAATAAAAGAGACGGGGAAGATTTAGTTAAAAAAAGGCTTGATCGAGCTTTTTGCAACTTAGAATGGAGGCTTTTATTTCCCAGTGCCGAAGCCTTTTCATTTCCAGCAATAGGATCTAATCATAGTCCCCTGTTATTATGCTTAAATGCAGATGAACAGAAAAGATAGAGACTCTTCAGATTCGAGGCTTTCTGGTTTTTTTTGGTCAGCCCTACTCTATACCTATTCTACACTCACTCTCAGACTTTTGCCCTACCTCTTGTAGGGCGTGGGCGTCGAAACCCACTCCTGAAACTTGCGCGTCCCCACCCCATCCCTCCCTGAGAAGGTGGGGGTTTGAACCCCTCACCTCCCCCTTCCATGTTGGAAGGGTGGCCACTGGGGCGAATCTCAGTGGTTGAGGCTTTCTGGTTAGATCATCCAGAATGTGCAAATGTAGTAGACAAGGCTTGGAAGTCGAGAGACTTGGCAGCAAGGAGATTTGGTCCAGAAAACAAAAACGGTAACCGAGGATTTGAGAAAATGGAGCAGGAAAGCTTTCAAAAATGCATCTAAACAAATCGACCAGCTTAGAAATCAGCTCATTTAGATCACTAATGGGGCAAATCAGAAAGATAGGGCAGAGGAATACAAGCATATCACTGAGAAAATCGGCTCATTGTGGCGCTAAGAAGAAATGTATTGGGGCATTAGATCCATAATCAACTGGTTAAAGTGGGGCGATTGGAACTCGAAACTTTTTCATGCTACAACAATTCAGAGGAGACAAAGGAATAAAATCAAGATGCTGAAGATTGAAGAGAATAGGTGGAGTCGAGAGCCTCACGTCATTAAACAACACATAACAACTTATTACCAAGAGCTGTATCAATCTGTGGGTTCTCAGTATTATCAGCCTGTTTTAGAGCATTGTCCAACTGTTGTTTCTGAGGAAATGAATGAGCTGTTAACAGCACCAATAATTATGGAGGAGGTGAAGCTAGCTGTTTTCCAAATGGGGGCAACAAAAGCCCTTGGACCAGATGGCTTGAGTGGTCTTTTCTATCAGAGTCAATGGGCTATTATTCAAGAAGACATATTTAATCTAGTGGATTCTTTTTTCAAAGAAGGCAGATTTGATACAACTCTTAATGAGACCTTTATCACACTTATCCCCAAGGTTGCAAATCTTGAGAGCATAACAGAATTTAGACCAATAAGTTTGTGCAATTTTAGCTACAAAGTTATCACAAAGGTTATGGCAAATAGACTTAAACCTTGGCTCCCATCCATCATATCCCCGGAACAAAGCGCTTTTGTAGGGGGTCGGCAAATACAAGACAATATCTTTATTGTTCGAGAAGTTCTACATCAACTACGGGTTAGAAAGAGACGTTGAAAATTCCAAGCAGTGCTGAAGCTAGATATGCAGAAGGCTTATGATAGAGTTGAGTGGGACTTTTTATGTGATTGTATGAAGAAGATGGGTTTCGATGAGAAATGGTGAATATGGTCAAATTTTGTATCTCCTCAGCCCACTTTCGTGTGTTAATTAACGACCAACCAGGGGAATCTTTCACCCCATCTCGAGGTATTAGACAAGGGGATCCTCTCTCACCTTATTTGTTCATTATTTTGGCTAATGTTCTCTCCTATATGGTGAATAATGCTATCATGGATGAAACCTTAAAGGGTATCAAATTAAATCCACATTGCCCTATCTTATCCCACCTATTCTTTGCGGATGATGCTATTTTCTTCTTGGATGGAACTCTTAGGGAATCTACCTTGCCAATATTCTAAATTGTTATTGTTTTGCATCTAATCAGTCGATCAACCTTAACAAATCTGGAGTTTTTCTTGGGGCCAGCTATCCACAAGATTTGAAACGAAATATTGCAGCTGAACTGAGGGTTCCTATTCTAGAAAAGTTGGGAAATATTTAGGGATACCATCCAATTGGGGCCAAACTAAAAAACGGATGTTAGATTGGATTATAGCACGGGTGGACAGAGAACTGGAGGGATGGAAAGAGCAATTAATATTGAAGGCATGGAAAGAGGTGCTAATTAAAATGGTTGTTCAGGCATTACCTCATGAATATCTTCAAAATACCTCTATCTATTTGTCGAGCGATCGAAAGAAAAATCTTAGCCTTCTGGTGGAAACAGAATGCACAACAAAAAGGTATTCACTGGAAGAGTTGGGAAGTTTTGAAGAAGAGGAAGGAACAAGGAGGAATGGGGTTTAAAGATTTAGTGAAATTAAATAAAGCTATGTTGGGAAAACAAGCCTAGAGATTAGAGAAAGCCCCTGAGGCCTTGTGAAGCAGAATTTTTAAAGGCCTCTACTTTCCTAATGGTAATCTATGGACTGCTACAAAAGGAGCCAGACCATCTTGGGGTTGGCAGAGTCTTTTAACAGGCCGTGATGTCCTACAACCTGATCTGAAATGGGAGGTCGGGGATGGTCAATCTATCAACTTGAGAGATGATCGTTGGTTAATGTCAGGAAGAATTGGTGGATCGGCGAACCGAGATGATCCTAAGCTAGTGGCAGAAATCATTGATCCAACTACGCGTACATGGAAAAATCAGATTATCACAGAGCTTTTTGACGGCCACATCTCAAAGGAAATTCAAGCAACCACACTCAACATATTTACCAGACCTGACCGTTTAATATGGATAGGACATAATTCAGGGGAGTATAAGATCAAAAGAAGGTATCATAAATTAAAAGTAGCCAACACGAGCATAACAGAATGCCATGCATCCTCCTCATATAAGGTACTGAAACAACTTTGGACAGAAATCTGGCATCTATAGACGACACCCAGAATCAGGCACTTCATGTGGAGCTTATGTAACAAAGGCCTCCCTACTAGAGCCAACCTATACCGGAGAAAAATCATACCTGAGTCGACATGCCCACTATGTAACCAACTTCCAGAGTCCTCTGAACATCTCTTCGGGCTTTGTCTGTGGACAAGAGAAATTTGGCAGAATTATTATATCGACATGGATGTTTCCCCAATCTTTATAACAAGAACAGACCAATGGGTAAGTGAATACCTCAGATCTGGCATCCCAGCAAGTCAAAAAGTGATTTTTGCGACCACCCTTTGGCTAATTTGGAAAGCCCGCAATGCTCTGATCTTCCAAGGCTGGCGAAAAACACAAGAAAAGATCATTAATGAAGCCCTTCTCTCCCAACAACTCAACGAGAAATGGAACCCACGGACAAAAGCGGCGAAACCAAAATAGCGTACCTGGGTGCCTCCAGCTCCGGGTGCCTTGAAGATCAATGTTGATTGTTCTTGGCAGGACGAGAAAATGGAGGGATCCATTGTCGGAATATGCAGAGGAGATGCGGGGGTGTGTATTGGAGGTTTTGCGCAGAAAATTCGAGCTCAATCGGCTCAAATGGGAGAAACCCTAGCCGTCCAACAGGCCTTAATTTGGCTGAGAAGAAATTGAATTGCTCTGACAGAACTCTCTTCAAGTGCACGAACTGATATGCTTTTCTCCTCCCCCGTGTGCATCTCCAACGATTGCATCTCAGCCGTGCTTGGGCCAAAATGAAGTGTCTTGGGCCTCTCATCCTATTGTCCTGGACTGTAGAGAAATGCTGGCCCAAATGTCGAATCTTTCCTTGCGATATGAAGCCCGCGATTCCAACCGAGCTGCTGATTGGATTGCCAAGTCTCACAACACAAATTCTCTTCCGAGCAATTGGGTATCCCATCCCCCACACGAACTTTATCTTATATTATGTTCGGACTTTCATTCTAGTTGTAATCCGCCATCCCAGTATTAATCAATGAAGTGTTTTTCCGACAAAAAAAAAAAAAAGAGTCTTAATCCCGAAAATGTGAAATATAAAGTTGTTTGATGACAATTGCAAAGTGATAGCTAAATATAATCGAATTCTCCCCGAAATATATAACAACAATAGTTATTGTAGTAAAATATATGCAGTGAGATTCTAACCACCATCGATTATTTTTCAACTGAATGAATTAAGTAAGCCAATCCACATTGGAGTTCAACCACCCCTCGGTATAGTTAATAGTTCAACGGAGTCATGAGAGTGCTCAACACCAGGATAGGTGTTTGGAGCCCCAGTATCTGTTAGTAGATTATGCGGTAAGGTTGAATTTTGATTTAATTGATTCTTCTAAGTCAGTCCATGTTAAGCTTATGCTTATCAAACAAGCTTGGCCATATTAATTGTCCAGTATTCAATTCCTAGCGTTTAATTGGGTCATCAAAAGGCCTTAAGAGACTTTTATCAGAAATTCTTTACAAGTTTAATGATTTGGTTGCTCAAATCCTAAGTTCAAGGGCCCCATGAAAAAGTGATATGTTGAGATTATGAACACGTGCGATAAAATCGAAAATGAACGAATGGAAATTATGATCGAGAATGAGCCCTCGAGAAAAGGAAGCAGTTAGAAAGATTTAACGGCACAGTCAAGTTCTTTATTTCCTTATTCTACTTTTCACCCGCATACAAACTCATCGAAATCCATCCGGTGCATCAAGACAAACCCCCCCCAAAAAAAAGCTTTCCTAGCTAATTTTGACTTTGTTGGAAGATACGATGCTGATTATATCTCAAAGAGATACAGTTTATTTATTTTAGGAGATTTAGGATTAGATTTGATATACATAGATCAATAGAATATAACATTTCCTTATTTTTTAGACTTTTGTATCATATAAGGAACTGTTTTGTACATCATTCAATACAGAGAAAGCACATACAGAAATTTTCTCATTCTATATTGATTCCTCGCGTCAATTCTTGACATGGTATCAGAGCAGGCCTTGATCCTGGCATAGCTTCCGCACAAAGATCTTGCTGTATTGCTTCTCTTTTTCTGTTGTTGCTATACCCGCAAAACATAATTTTTTTTCTTGTTGCTTTGCGACTTCTGCGAGAACGTAAAAATCAAACAACGAGCACCAATCCATCAACCAGATTTATCATTCTAAAGCAATTTCCTTCTCACAATGACAACTCCGCAAGACATTACCTCCAATCTAGTGCACCAATCCGCAGAAGAAACGTCGTTGCAAAACTCGGGGGAAGCCTCCATCGGATCCATGGTGGTACTTGCATCAACACCACAACGGAGCCAGATTCCTCATCCTTTTTTCGCTAGTGGCAACAGTAGGCTCAGGCTAATCCGGGGCAAGCCTTCGCGGGCTACCCTTACCAATGGATGCCGAATCCTTAGTATCTTGGGCAAATCCCCAATGCATCATTGCTTGGCTACCAAAACAACGCGAGGGCTGATGGAGGTCTACCAGCCAGAGATGGGGCAAACGCTGCCATCGACCCGGAGCAGACGGGTGGAGCAACTGGATCGGGTGTGGGAACGAGTCCCAACCCGAATTTTCAAAATGCGGGTTACGATTTTGGCTTGGGCGGTTCGGGTCAGGGAACAAATCCCTACCCGACTCCTACATCGAATTTCTTTCCATACCAGCTCCTTGCCACCAGTAGCCGACTCAAACCCGGCGACCCGCTTTACACCACATCGGCCGACGGACCAGAGCTACAGCTCATCACCCAGCAACTGACCGGCGCCGAAAGCTACTTGTGACATCCAGATTTTTGGGTTTTGATTTTGATTAGATAGATTGGGCATTTCATCGGCGCGACTACAGTGTTTTTCTCTGAGTTGGCCACTCACGAGATAACTAGACTAGCTGGGTGAGTTATTAAGGACTTTAAGGCAAATAGACTTGAGAATTCGACCAGGAATCGACCTTTCGACCGTGCTCATCTTTAGAGATCATTGCGGCACAAGATAAAAATCGATTTGAAATCGAGATAGGTCGGTTCGGCGAGATGAATGACCGATCGTGGGTGACTCCACTAAATTGGAAAATTCTCATCGACCAGCACTAATTTGATTTTACTGTCGTTTTGGTACTCTATGTCCGTATTTGAATCCTTAAGATTTTCACGACAATCGAGAGTCGCCAATGTGTCGAGTGGGTTCATTGTGGCTCGAAAAAAATCGACCATGGGTCATTTGTCCTAAAAAGCTCTGAAAACTATTCAGTAGTCTAGGTCACACTAAAAGTGCGTTAGAGTGAAATTAACCATCAATTTGAGTTCGATTTCTTGAAAGTTACGTGGTGTCACGAGCTATTCTAGGAACGTCGACTCACATTTTGAGGAAATTCCGGCGAGTTTAGGATTTTTACGGAAAATCGGGTCGGAAATGCGGAAAATGAACGAAAACTCAGATTGGCCGTTTTGAAGAGACTTTTGACATCTGGTGTAAGTGATTCGGCGAATGAAAGTTGTTTGGACTTTTTCTGACTTCAAATTGGACCCCAACCAAATTTATTTGTTCGGAAAATCGGATTTCGAGAAAAATGAAATAAAAATCAGTTTCGAAGGAAATTCGAGGGATTAAAGGACCGTCTTATTTTGGTCTTTGTTTAGACTTCAAATTACGCATTCGGCGAGGAAATTGGCCCCAGATTGACCAATTGGCAAGGTGTGTTGGAGTTAATCAAGTTTATAATTTTATTTTAATCTCTTTTCTTCCTTTCTCCTTTGGTCTCTTGCCCATCCACGTAGACCCTCCCTTGGCCGCATGTTATTTCCTCACTTTTACTTCTCTCTTGCCCCCACCGACGGTCCCATTTGCAGAATTCAACCTCACCTTTTGCTATTTGACCGAGTCTTCACTTATCCAATAATTAAATGCCTCTCTATCTCTCTCTCTTGGCTGCGTGGACGAGCCCCCTTTGTCGTTTTCTATTTTGCTTCCTCCTGCTCATCTCTAATTTTATTCATTTTTGCCGCACGTGGGCTGCTCCCAAAAACGAGAACCACCGTCCCTCGTCCCCAACGACAGCCTTCTACCCCTTCTCTCTTGGCCACAGGAGCACTTGAGTGAACCTCCACGGAGTCAAACTTCCTTGGCCTATTTCAGTTGTTGATCCCTCTTGCCGTGCGTCCTTCAATCCACGAAATTGCAGCCACCAACCGAGCGTGCTTCAGCCACGCGTCCTCTTGGGTCAACAACAGGAACCTTGTTGACTCTAGCTCGCGGCCACCGCAGAGAGTTCAACGAGCCCACGCATCTCCTCAGTTGACCGAAGCTGCTGCCTGTTTGTCCATCTTCGCCGAGATTTCTTCAAGCTGCAGTTGTGGTCTCCTTGCGCCACCGAAGAGCTACCGTCCAAGCTTTAGTCCGTCGAACCGTGAATTGCCAGCGTCCATGATCTCCTCACTTCAGGCCCAACATCCCCGAAGTCAGCAGCTCCTTTGGGGCCGCCGAATTCACAAGTGCAGCAACCCATCGAGTCCAATAGTCTTCGGCCCAGCGAAGTCAGTCTTCTCTTCAGCCCAACAATTTGGCCAGCAAGTCCAGCTTGTTCTCGGCCCAATTAAAGTCTTCAAGTCTAACAAGTGTTTTAAGCCCATTGGATGTCAAGCCCAAATTAGCTTGAGAGTTCATCAGCCCATTCAGTCTTCTTTTTCAGCTGTGGATTAAAGTTTCGGCCCAGCCCTTTTTCAGCAAAGCCCAAGCCCAGAAATTTCTAAGGACTTGCAAGTTTCTTGGCTCGGCCCAAGTTCGGCCGCCGTCACGTTGCCGTCGCGGTTTCCGGTCTTCGCGTTTATCAAGTGAGTTTTACTCACTGATGCCTTCTTAGTTTGCTAATTATGCCTAAGGGGTGATTAGATTTATTTAATTGTAATTAGGTGGATAGATTAGATTAAGATAATTAAATTAGAGACTTATTAATGCATGTTAGTCAAATTGAAGGTGCATTTAGCAAGTAGACTTGTCCTATTAATTATTGGATGCTTCTTGGGATTTTTCCCATCCCTTATCGGGTGTCAATTTAATAATTCGGGCCTAAAATGAATTTTTAGAAATTTATTATTAATTTTCGAAATTAATTTAATTAATTAATTATTTACCGAAAATTCAACTTGGATGGTTAGTGACTGGGATTTTATGCTGATGATCGTGGTGTAGTCCGTTTATTTAATTGAGCTTTATATTGTGCTAAATTAAATTTATTGCATTTATTTATTTAATTTTCGAATTTAATTATTTAATTATTTATTTTCCGGAAATTCAACCGGGATGGTCGGTGACCGGAATTTTGTGCTGATTGTCATGGTGCAGTTCGCTTATCTAATTGAGCTTTATTTTGTGTTGAATTGAATTATTCGTGAAATTGGGAATTGTTCTTTAATAGAATGATCTTTGGTTATTAATTAGAAAATAACCGGGTATCGGTTGACAGCACCAAAAGTGTTTTGGTGGACTATAGAAAATGTGGGAGTTATGGAAAGGAAAATATTATATTTTGGCTAAGGCCGACCGTGTCCCCACACATGGCTATTTTATCGAGATTGATAAAAGAGGGAATTGATTAAATGATCAGAACAGTATACTATATCATCCTACAGGCTTTGATATGTCAGCTTAGTGAGAGCAGTATACTGGTGTACTATATCAGCCTACGAGCGATATGTCATCTTAGCGCGAGCAGTACACTTTATCAGCTTAGAGTGAGCATCGGGGGTATACTATATCAGCCTGCAGGCGATATGTCAGCTTAGTGAGAGCAGTATACCGGTATAATATATTAGCCTACAGGTGATATGTCAGCTTAGGAAAGCAGTATACCTTAACCCTATCAGTTTAGTGCGAGCTATACTATCTATTTATCAGCTTAGAGTGAGCAGTCTTGGACTATGGTCGAACTTATAGATAGTATATGATGAGCTGACCAAGAAAGGGTTGAGATGACATGTAATCGACTAGGTCGATTGATTATTGTTTTGATCTGATGTTGTGAACTGATTGATTGAATGGAAATGACCGTGAGTGGTCTTGTTGGCGTGTGATCGACTAAGTCAACTTGATCGATACTTTGATCTGTGATGTGATTTCTTGGGTGCCTATTTGATATGTGCTAACATGTAGGTGGAATCTGAGGCCAAGGTAAGTCATCTAACTCATGTCGTGCATAGGCAGCCCTAAGGTGTATTAGTTTACTAATCGGGTCTTAGGGGGTAGAACTTGCTGAGACATAGTCTCATCCCGGTTGTGGGATTATATTTCAGGCCCCTAGATTTCCCGAAGGTTGGTCGGCATTTGAAGTCAAAGATGAGCGAGAAGAAAGAGATGAAGAGTTTGAAGAAATTGAGTCTAGTGGTGAAAGACTTGAGGAGGACTGGGATGATGATCTCGAGCATGGTCCTATCCTTTTTTGTAAACCCTGTATATGTGTAGTTGTGAATTTCAATAAGTAAATTTATGACTTGCTTTTCTATCCCATTGTTTTATTATATGGGGATTTTTAACTACTTCCGCATGCGCATATATATAAATGAAAGGGTCGGCGATACATAGTCCTGGGATATCGCATTTTAAAATCGACCTAAGGTAAGGGATGTGCGCGTGCTTGAGGATTGGGACGTGACACTACTCGAGCTGGTCGTGGGAGTTTCGGCGGGCCTTGGTAACCAAGGAAAAGGATGGATTTATTGATGGCACGATTTCAATCCCTTCCGACGAGCGGCAGGCATGACTTTGGAGGAAGTGTAGCCAGTTAGTCCGAACATGGATCGGAAATTGAGTTGCCTCCGAAGTCGCGGCCGGATTATCGCCGATGGAAGACCCAAAACAGATGTGGGATAATATAAAAGAGATGTACGGAAAATTAGATTGTGTTCGTGTTTTTTCGTTAACCCAACAACTTTCCGAGTTGAAACAGGGGAATATGAGCGTAGCCAGCATTTACAACAAAATCTTGGCGTTATGGAACGAATTTGAAGCCGTAGAGGAAAAATTGGAAGGACCAGAATCAACCATCCAACAATACCGAGCCATCCGAGAACGAGAAAAAATCACAAGGTTTCTCCTCGCCCTAAATGAAACTTACCTACCGTTTCGTACACTGATCCTCACCATGGATCCGACGCCCACACTTGCCCGGATTTACCAGCTTGCAACGTAGGAGGAGAGCCAACGATCTGCTGTGCTTGACAACCCTAAAGAAGGAATCACGCTTGCGGTTCACACGGGCGAGAGAGGAGCAACAAAAAGAGGGCGAGGGCTGCTAGGGTTCTCGGCCGAAGACCCCTCTCTTTTAAAGAGAGGATCGGATGGTCCAGATCCTTCCAGGCGATCGGACGGCTCACAAAGCCACCGAAACCCTATTTGATCCAACGGTGGGCGTGGCTCCTTATTAGCGCAATCGGACGGTCCACATTGGATCTCGTCTGCATCAGGATCCAACGGCCCACATTATTTCCGAGGATCCGATGGCCCACGTTCTTTTGGGTCATTTGACGGTCCACAAGATGCAGGGATGATTTCTTATTTAAGAAGTCCAATTGGACCGCCATATGCTGCAACATTAAAGGGAAATTTCAAGGGCAAAGGTAAATTATACTGTGATTATTGCAAATGTCCACATCACACAATTGATAATTGCTGGAAACTACATGGCAAGCCTAGAGAAAAGGGAAAGAAGGATTTCCCAACTGTCTTTCAGGTTACTGGACAAAATCAACCAATTAACCAAGAGCAATATCAAGAACTCATGAGGGCTTTCAAAAATCTGGACACATCCGACAAGGCTGGAAGCTTCACAGGTACTTCATATTGCTTGGCAAATTCTATTTCCAATGATAAGTGGATAATTAATTCTGGAGCCAGTGACCACATTACCTGTGATGAGAAATTATTTTCAAAATTCCAGAAATTGCCTAGACCATCTTCAGTGTAGCTTCCAAATGGTAATTCTGCACTTGTGGTAATGATTGGTACCGTCAACCTTAGCCCACTCATAACACTCAAGGACGTATTATATGTTCCCGATTTCAATTTTAATCTCATATCTGTCCCTCGAGTTTGTGAGCAAAATTCGTGCCAAGTCTTATTTGATTCTGATAAATGTGTATTTCAGTCCCTTTCAACTGGAGTTCTGATGGGCTTGGATAATATCTTTGAAGGGCTATATTTCTGGACCAAATTTCCCAGCATTTCAAATTTATCAATTGTTGAGTTGAATAATTTGTCATTGTGTAATTCTGCTACCAATGATAAAATTTTTATTAATCATCAAAGATTGGGCCATAGTTCTTCTATTCTCTGCTCTCATTGTCCCATTTGTCCATTGGCAAAGCAAACACGTGCACCTTTTCCAATTAGTTTTTCTCGTGCCAAAGTTCCTTTTTCACTAATCCATATTGATATTTGGGGACCGTATCACACACCAAATCGTGATGGTTCTCGTTTCTTCTTGACAATTGTGGATGATTTTTCAAGAGCAACATGGGTATTCCTGATGCAGTCCAAAGGCTAAGTTTTTCATTATCTGAAAAACTTCTTTTCCCTGTCAAAGACTCAATTTGGGAGATCTATTAAGCGAATCCGCACTGATAATGGAAGGGAATTCTTCAGCAATGAATGTCAGGCATTTCTTTCCTCAAATGGAATTATGCATGAGAGCTCTTGTATCTACACTCCATAGCAAAATGGCATTGTTGAGCGTAAGCACCGGCATTTATTAGAGGTATCACGTTCTTTGAAATTTCAGGCCTCCATTCCTGACAACTTTTGGGGGGATTGTGTTGTCACAGCTACTTATTTAATTAATTGTATGCCCAGTCGGGTCCTTGCTAGGAAAACCCCATATGAAATGCTTTATAAGAGGAAACCAGAGACTCGTCATTTAAGAGTTTTTGGTTGTCTGTGTTATGCAACAACGGTAGGACCTCGAGACAAGATGAGTCCTCGAGCCCGTCAATGTGTCTTCATGGGATATGCAACCTTACAAAAGGGATATAGAATTTTTGAGCCATCAACTGGAGAATTTCTTATAAGCAGAGATGTCATTTTTCGTGAGGACATATTTCCTTTCCGAAAAAAAATCGGAAACTTTTGGGACTTCCAATGAGGACAACACCTATACTCACATTCTACCAGATGAAGAATCACCTCATGGGCAAACATACATCTTTACACCCCCAGAAAGAACATCGGGCTCAGACATTCCAGAACTGCTTCCTATTTCTGATGACCATTCCATAGATAATTCCATTGGGAATACAGATGGAATAAATCCAACATCACGAGGAAGTGTTAACAATGAAGAAGTGCAACATCATGAGGAGATATCTTCCAGTCCACAACCCCAGATGCCTAGGAGATCAGGACGAAGTACTCGCCCACCTACGTGGACAAAGGATTATATATGCACGACTTCAAAATCATCAGGTACACATTATCCTATCTCCAAATATGTATCCTTCCAAAAATTGTCACCCGACCACATGTGCTGCATTAGTCGACTATTTGAGGAAAAGGAACCTTCTCATTTCGATGAGGCTGTCAAAGACCCTCTTTGGCAAGAAGCCATGGAAAAAGAATTGCATGCCTTGATGGAAAACCATACATGGGATATTGTCCAACTCCCACCAAATCGCAAGCCAATTGGTTGCAAGTGGGTCTACAAGATAAAATATCGAGCATATGGGTCAATTGAAAGATACAAGGCTCGATTAGTGGCTAAAGGGTTCACCCAGAAAGAAGGTTTTGATTATCACGAAACCTTCTCTCCAGTGGCAAAAGACGTAACCGTCCGTACTTTTTGTCTATTGCTGCTTTTCGTGATTGGTCATTACATCAAATGGATGTTCACAATGCATTCCTCCATGGAGATTTAGATAAGAGATTTATATGGATCTTCCTCCGGGTTTACGGAGACAAGGGGAGTCTAAAATGTGCCGTCTCCGCAAATCCCTTTATGGTCTCAAACAAGCTTCGCGACAGTGGTATGCCAAGTTCACCAGTGCAATCATGGCTATGGGATTTAAACAATCCAAATTTGATTATGCACTCTTCTCATGGAATAAAGGTACATCATCTGTTTACTTAATGATATATGTTGATGACATACTTATCATGGGTAATGATGAGCTTGCTGTGAAGAGCCTTAAAGAAAATCTCCATTCTTTTTTCCACATCAAAGATTTGGGGTCACCGAAATATTTCCTTGGAATTGAGATAGCTCGTTCAGAGCAAGGAATTTCTCTTAGCCAGTGAAAATATGTACTGGAAATTATATCAGAAGCAGGACTATAGGATGCAAGCCATCCATCATTCCTATTGAGCAAAATGTCAAGCTGACCACTGTGGAATATGATGCTAGTTTTCAGTCCACTGAAAGTGATCTAGTACTGAAAGACCCATCAAGTTATCAAAGGCTAGTTGGGAAACTCATCTATCTCACTATGACAAGGCCTGACATTTGCTATGCTATTTAGACACTCAGTCAATTCATGCATAGTCCGAAATAGTCTCATATGAATGCTACCTTGAATGTAGTGAAGTATTTGAAGAGTTGTCCAGGACTAGGGATTCTTCTTTCTCGCAATTGCAATATGGAAATGACTGCCTATTGTGATGCTGATTATGCAACCTGTCCTATGAGTCGAAGGTCCATCATTGGTTT
This sequence comes from Eucalyptus erythrocorys, assembly GCA_014182555.1. Classification (NCBI taxonomy): domain Eukaryota; kingdom Viridiplantae; phylum Streptophyta; class Magnoliopsida; order Myrtales; family Myrtaceae; genus Eucalyptus; species Eucalyptus erythrocorys. Next base: position 38,959,158 of record CM024601.1, read on the forward strand.
CTGCATCAAACTGGGCGAATCTTTGCTTTCATGGAAGACAAAGAAGCAATCCACTATCCCCGTCATCGCGAAGCTGAATATCGATCCATGGCGAAGGCTGTTTGCGAAGTAGTTTGGCTACGAGGATTACTTCTGGATCTTGGAGTTAAAGTCAAGGGTCCAACTTTGTTATTTTGTGATAATGATTCGGCACTTAAGATCGCTACAAATCCTGTATTACATGAAAGGACAAAGAACATAGAAGTCGATTGTCACTTCACTCGAGAGAAGATTCAAGAAGGAATAATTGAGGCAAGGGGAATTAGAACGATGGAACAACCCGTTGATATATTTACCAAACCTATGTGTCAGAGACAGCATTCATATCTTCTAAGCAAGCTTGGCGTCTTGGACATATATAAGCCACCAGCTTGAGGGGGAGGGTTGAAAGATACGATGCTGATTATATCTCAAAGAGATACAATTTATTTATTTTAGGAGATTTAGGATTAGATTTGATACACATAGATCAATAGAATATAACCTTTCCTTATTTTTTAGACTTTTGTATCATATAAGGAACTGTTTTGTACATCATTCAATACAATTCAATATAGAGAAAGCACATACATAAATTTTCTCATTCTATGTTGATTCCTCGTGTCAATTCTTGATAGACTTTACATTGACATGCGGCGAAAAAACCTAATGATTGATTAAGCTGCAGGAATAAAATAGTTTAGACTACAATATAGTACAAATGAAATTAGTCTTCCAATCGAGGCTGCGCATTAGATTAAAGGGTTAATACTATGAAATATTCGACTAGTACATTGGTGATAAATTTACCTTAAATTAATTTTTTTACTATCAAAATTCCTAAATTGGTGCATTTTTATTAAATTTATTATCCGTTAGTTTCGGTTAAATTTGATTAATATCGCAAAAAAAAAAAAACTACAAATCGATACATATGTGACACACAAATGATAAAGCCCCAAATTGATGTATTTGTCAATTGCCATGTGTCATCTAACTTAGTAATTTAACGGTAAAATTTAATAGAAACTAATGAAAGATAAATTTATCACAAGTATACCAGTTTGAAATTTTTGTGGTATTACCTATTACATGGCTGTCTTCTCGGTGGAGTTGACATAGATAATCATAAATCCGTTTCTTTTGGAACATTTGCGCAGCAAAAAGAATCATCCGAGACAAATAGATGGAGTACATAACATCAACTTGGTGAAAGATAGAGATTGTGACAACTAGGAAGGACCAAATTAGACGAAGGTTGGGATTTTGTCGGGGTGCTTTGGTCATTCTAGTGTCCGTGAATAAATTTATTGCAAGTATATTGATTTGGGATTTTGATGGTTAAAAAATTATTTGAGATAAATTTGTCGAATGTGTACCAATTTGAAATTTTTTGTGGTATTATTCCTTGTAAAAACGCATACAACAAACTTTGTTTGGGCTCGTATTTTATTGGTGGTTTAGGCTTTTGACATAAATAGCTACCGAGTGGCCTACCGCTTGCTCGGCCCCTAGGCTTTCATGTGTTGCCTATATATAATCTCTTTACCTTGTAATTGAGAGATGTAATAAATACATGAGAGATAGTGATTATAATGAATTATTTTACTAGATGTAGCCTCAATTTAAGAATGAATTAGGATAAACCTTATGTCTCGATTTTCTTTTCCTCGCATTTACTCTCTATTTCATTGTATTTGTGTGCCTGATCCTAATAGGCTTAACACATACACACTTTACCACCATTGTCTCTACATGCTATGGAACTCTGCCATAGTTAGTCACACTAAGATATCAACTAATTAATCGTTTACCAACTCTTAATCTTGCTTGACATTGAAAAGTCAAACTTTTCTTTATAATTCAAAAATTACTAACTACTTTAATAATCTAGCAATGTTTAATCTCGCCACTTACCAACGCCTTTGGAGTTATTAACCTTTATTCAAAATCACCGATCTTAATTTGACTGACGTACCAACATTTGTCACATCAAATACGAACTAATTTTAGTCACGGATTAACTTTTTATCTTACTTAATTTTAAAAGGTGTTAACATTTCTAGAGATATTTTGTGGAACCACTCGTCTATTGTTTTAAAGGGTGAGCTAGCTGTTAGATGATGCAGGCCTGATTTGTTTTCCATTTGAAATGCGAATTCACTCGCTTGACTCAATTCAAGAGCATCAAATTTCATGTTCTCTGCTCAACTTTAATTGATTAGCGAGGTGAACATGGGAAGTAAGGTGGGATTGTTAGCTTAGTTCTCATCACATCACACTTGCAATTTCTGCATTTTTCACTCTTGACTCAACTCAATGCTCCATCAAGTTTCGTATCCTCTGCTCAAGCCTGGATATACAAGAAATCTCGAAATCCCTAGCAATCCATCACCGAAATCCTCCATCAGTGTTATATCGAGCGGCGCCTTCCTCGGATCCCTAGCCGACACTCTCTTAAAAGGAAGCCGCAAAGGCCTTGTATTGGTTGGAGTAGTTTCTCTAGTCAGACCAGTGGTAGCACTGACTTTGAACTCGACGGCCCCAGATGGCGCTTATGCCTCCTGGCTTGCGAAGGACATAGTTCGCGAAAGATATCATGTTGATTGCTGAACCTCAATGTCATTGGCTTAGCTTGGAAAAATGGACATTAAGTTCTTAGAGCAGAGCAAGTCCCTGTTGAATATGCATTCTTTTCTCTGTAATACTTGTTTCCTAACAGTGATTTCCATCCAAGTTTGATGAAATCTGTGAACGTCGTTATCGAGCCATCAATTAACCTTTTAAAGTTCTACGTCAGGGCCACAGCTTATTCATTTTTTTTTAGTTCCACGATTCTAACTGTAGCCATTGAAAACTTCTTAAGTTGAAAAATCTAGAAAGGCTTGCAGATACCGTTCGAAATGCCTGAGAAACATGTCGTGATTCGAACAATCCGGTTGGGGGAGGAAATCCGTTTCTCCTGAGTCGTCACACCTGCAAAAGCAAGGCATCATTAGGTCCTATGAGTTGCATCGATTCCTATGACATGATGGAGACTCGAAATGGATCTATTTAATACTCATGATGGATAATTCGGATGACTAATTGATCACTAATTGCACGTTTTAGAATCGGTTCAACACTATAGCGTCCAAAAATAGAATTTGGTCAGTTTGTGTGGGAGTTCTAACGAGAATATCATCCATTCGATTGTCCATCAGAAACTCCTTCCAGGGGACCTTCCAGTTTTATGTTTGAGAATAAACAAAACAGGGGAAAGGGCGATGTCCAATGCATACAATTTAAGAATAGTAAGTAGAAGACGCACCTTGTATGTCTTCAGCTTGTAGTATGTCGTCTCCATTCATCAAGGCCCTCGATGACCGGCTTTAGGAGCTCCTGGATTCTTAAATCCTTTTAGGTTCTTCAAGTTTGATAAACGGTCTAGCCTCCTCATAGAATAGCACTCTTTGACTGAAAGCTTCTCCCGCGATTCCAGTGCACCAGGGAATCGAATTTCAACTAGCCTTGCACAAGAACATACCTTGGCTTCTTTCAGTTTCGCTATGGTTGACAGAATGCACAATCTCTGAAGGAGTTCACACTTCCACGCGGTCAACTTTTCCGACTGCGGAAGGCCATTGAGATGTATTTCATTCACTTGAGCATCAAAGAGCCTCGATTCTATCAAATTTCTCAGGTTTGATGACAGCAAATATCAAAAGGGGAAATGGTTTTCCTAGATTTAAGCTTTAATAGAAAAATCATTTTCGATTGAGGTCTGCAAGATGACAAAAATTTCTCCAGCCTCTTCCATGCGGTTTTAGTCATTTGCTAGTACGAAAACTTTGGGAGGTAGCTTATTTTCAAACAAGACCCACGCGCTTTTGATCTTGGTCCACAGATGTCCTCCGAGTACAATTAAGCATGCATGTAAGTAACATTTCTCAGAAACTTCCTATGATCCACAACTATCACTTCTCACGTATTGACCAAATGTCCTCCACTATTTGAGCGACATGAAAGATTATGGATGGAATTCCTCCCAACGAAAATGAGGACTCATACGGAACTTATGTTTCTACTTATTACCAACACGACTGACTTCAGTGAAAAGTTAGAAGTAGGGGAAAAAAAAAGACGAAAGTTTAGAGACAAAATGAAATGTTAAATAGGACACGAAGATATTGACACTCGACTATGACAAAATCCGGGAATTATTAGTGGTAGTAAGAACGTGACATATCTTGATGAAGA